>OU342615.1:5571841-8299341 GCA_910589645.1 Tinea semifulvella
AGGCGACCTCGTCAGGCGCGGGAAGTGCGGCGTTTTCTGCGGAGAACCTCAAATTGCGCAAATACGCCAACCTTGGTATCGGTTACGAATTTGCGCCGTTTGGGGTCGAGACGATACGCCCATGGGGACCGTCAGCGAGGCGCTTGGCCAAGGAGTTGTCAAAGCGGCTGACAGAAAGGTCTGGAGACAGGAAGGCTGGCAATTATTTCTGCCAACGTATTAGCCTCGCTATACACAGGGGAAATGTTGCCAGTCTCCTTGGGACTATCTCGGATGGGACGTCTCTAGAGGACATTTTTTATTTATAATTTAGTTTATTTTTAATTTTAATAATTAGGTAGCTTTTAATTTATATTTAATGTACTATAATTAACTTCGAATAAACATTGTAATTTACCCTTTATTAAACACGATGTTTATTTAATTATTAATTGTTGTTTGGGTACTTTGTATCTTTATCTATTACATACAGAATATGAAAAGATGTATTTATCGCGCGTCATGTCCGCAGTGTTATGTTCCTGTAAGGCTTGCGAGTAAGGGCCCGCCGGTGACAATTTTTTCCCTGTCCGATAGTGCTTGACAGGGGACCATTTGCGGTAGATCCCGTTCAGTTGCGTGTGGGAGACGATGTTGGGCACCAGGTCTGAAAGGAATAAGATATAAGAAATAATAGGAAGAAGAGAAGGGTCGACTCCTATGGCGTCTTCTTCAGCCCCCAACCTTAGGGTGGTCGGGGACGCTCTTCGGTTCTTCGCCCCTGGCCTGGAACGGGCGGGGGAGGGACCACGAAGCGTAGAGGTATAGGGATCTTCTTCAGCCTCCGACCTAAAGGTGGCCAGAGGGGCTCTTCGCCCCTGGCGACCCCTATGTGGTATTCTTCTTCCTCTTCGGTCCCCGACCTCCTTGCAAGTGGAAACCTGGTTGTATCTGTATAGTGTGTACTTTTGCAGTTATCATTAAATGTTTTGTAAATGTTAAAGTCGTCGTTTGATTTCATCAGTTACACTTTATATAAAATATTTTTAAAATAAGTTGGACCATATTACGAGACGAAAAGATAGCATTTCTTAAAAACAAATGAACCAGTAAATAAACCTAAAACTCTTCCCCAAATTCGGGTCTGCCAGTTCCGTTTAATTAGTAAACCTTTTTTTACCTGTGGATTAAGCTAAACCCTTAACTTTGGTGTACCTAATGAATTTGAATGGGGCCCTAAAAGCCAAATATTTTACTTGGATTAGCTTTTTTTTCCAGATTGTTCAACATTTTTTTTATATTATAAATGTGAACAAAGGTTCGTCTGTTTGTCTTGTCTACCTTCCTTACATCACTGACCCGATGTTGATGAAGTTTGGCCTACGGACGAACAGTCCTATGCTTTATAACCTCATCATTTGACTTCGTTGTGACCATATATACCGCGTGTAATTGTGAAAAGAGCAAGTATTTTTGTTTAGGTTTAAGTGTCATTGATAGAACCCTGCAGTGTCTAAAACATTTAAATCGCTGCAACTTCGCCGAGATGTGGTTTTCCTAGGCGTGTTCTACAAACTATACGAGTACTACAGTTCTGAACAACCTGATCTGTTCTTCTCTATTCCGCAACCGAACCACATGCACAGGCCGAAATATGCACGCCTGTACCGTAGCCACTATCCCTTCGCGTTCATACTCATATAAATTTGGAGAGTCTCACATCTGTCTGTAAGCATAATCATAGGCCGGAATAATGGTAGGGACTGATGTCGGTCGTCTGTGGCTGGCGCCAGTTGCTCCCATTCCTGGACCTCGCGTACTGCTTACCATCTGATAGGCGGCGCGATGCAACATTTCGTGGTAAACAAAAAACTAAATTACGTGTATTATTTAGTATTTTTTTAAAATGTTGTTTAACTGTACTTTCATAGTTGTCATGTCGGTCGCCGCCCAGTCGATGGCATTAGCACTAATGGGCTTACTGTGTCGGCCCTTCCTTCCTTCCAGAAGCCGTATTCTGTGACAATAACCCTTCAAAACGGTTTGAAAGTAATTTAAACGTTGTAGATAGGATTGAAACACACATATTTTTTATGAGTAAATTTGTCACTGTCAATCTTATGGAAAGTTTTATAGACTCCAAATTATCTAAACTTTTAGAGCATCTCCAAAATGACGGCCAGTCTTTAGCTTTGATGAAGTCAGAAACGTTCCTTTCAAGCTACGCTTTATGGCCAGACTATGTATTTCTTTCACTGTCACTGTCAAACCTGGAGACCCTGGTGGGTAATTGGTCTTGTGGTATTATGTATAATAAATATGATTATCTTAAAACCAGTGGTTATTGTTATGTACAGTATTTATAATATATGTTTATGTATTAATGTTATGTATATAGTATTTAAGTATATATTATTATTATTATATTTCGAGACAGGTCACACAGCGCCATCTAGTTTCCGTGGTAAGCTACGAGGCTTGTGTTACGGAAACTAGATGGTTGATAAACTACATATTATGCTTTTTTTTTTTTTGTAAATATATTAATATGTACATATAAACACCCAGACCGAGACAAATTATACAATGTACAACTTGCCCCCGGTGGTAATCCAACCCACGACCTCCCGAGTTCACGGCAACGTTTGTTACCACTAGACCACGGAGGCGGTCATGTTTATATAGGTATTACTTATTTTGATGGTATTTATTTTTTCGACGTTTCATATGATCTGCGCTTGTTCCGCTGTAATATATTTTTTGAACTTTTTTTTATTTTTCAGGTAAGCCTACGCGTTGATATGTGTCCTTCAAAAGTTGTAAAAAAAACGTCAAAAACCTTGCCCTAGGTAAGTAAGCGCTCCCCTATGCTTCCTGTGACGAATTGACCCAACGTAGATAGCATTGTAAGGCTGTAGTCTGGGAGGTTACGCGACATTTAAATGTTAATTATTATTAAAATGATTGCAAAAATGGCAAGCTGTACTCAAATTTTGAGATCTAGTCCAGATCTTAGTTAATTATTTGTATCTGTTTTATTGCGTACTATTTTCCATTCAATACTTACCCAAGCTCAGGGAGTGACAATATCTGGCAGATGAGTAAGGTGAAGATATATTGTTATTAATTAATTAATTTATTTATTTATTTATTCTATGGAGAACTATTGACAATACAATAAAAAATCTAAGTTAAAAAGAATTAAAAACAGAGTGTCATTAAAAAGTTCTCACTGTAACAATATACCTATTAAAACAACAAGTAATATTTTAACCTAAGATAATACAGCACTTACATATACATACATAATAACAGCATAAACAATACATACATGACAGAATAGACTGAAGATACAATACAATATACAATATTAATGTATTATAAATTTAAGATTAAGTTGTTAAGCACATGTCTCACCGTCCTTACATTAAGCTGAAGTAATTAAGCAAGACCGGTGCGAAGCAGCCGTTGTAGCGAAAAGTAAAGTGAAAAAAATCAGCAGAAATGTCGATTGCAGCCGGAAGCGTTCATCCTTGGCACTGTCGATTTTAATTGCTTCACTTTTAGCCTCGTCTTAAACTGTAGGTATAAAAAAGCCAAGATAAATGATTCGTATATTTTAGTCACTATCTCTCTGACTACGACAATCTGATTAAATTTTAGGTGCGGCCACACGCACGACTGGCGGGTGTCAAGTCACGGCGTAGGTCAAATAGTGGTTTGCTAGATATGCTTAATTTCTTTAACCTTGATAAAAAGGGTGTTGAAACTATCACTTAAATAAACTAGGATAGGCGTAGCCAAATTCGCGTCTTCTTGAAGCTTAAACATTAAACAAAGAAAATCTATGTAATGAAATTTATAATAGCCGAAATTGTTATGCAATGGCAACAAAGATATTTAATAAGCTTCCAGTTACTATAAGGGAGCTGCCACTAAAACTGTTCAAGTTAAGAGTCAAACAAATGCTGGTTAATAAATGTTTTTATTCGACAAAAGAATACCTAGACACTAAGCTCGACAAAGTCATGTGACTAAGTAAATATTTGTATGCTAGAAATAGCGAAGGATGTGATATAATTACATATAATAATTTACATCCGTGTACCTACCATGTTTCTGACAAATAAATTATTTCATTTCATTTAAAAGCATGCTTTCAACATGCACGATGGTTCAGGCATGTTGAAAGGATGAGCGAAGAAAGATTGACGAACCAGGTATATAATGCGAAAGTTGTGGGTAAAAGAGGCCCTGGCAGACCAAGACACACGTATCACGATCAAATAAATAAAACACTAGCTGAAGGAGAATTAAAAAGCCTTCGTAACAAAAGGGCATGTATGAAGAGGTTGATGAATGTCGATGAAGCGAAAGAGGTATGTCGTGATCGTGTCAAGTGGCGCTCAATTGCCTCTGCCTACCCCGTAAGGGATCTGGCGTGAAGATATGTATATATGTCATTTCATTTAATTTCTTTAGAGGACGCATTCTTTCAGGCAGCGGCTGGACTTGTGTCTAGCACAAACGTCGACTTTTGCATCAACAAATACGTCACTAAAAGCACATGTAAATAAATGATTCGAACGTAAATAAAAAACATTTACAAAATATTAAATAAGATGAATTTTAATACTACGGATAAGGGATATAAGTCGCGTCCGCGTGGAATGGTGGCAAGAACGCTGGCTGCATTTCCGCACTGAATTGCAATACTGATTCTTTGGGCGAAGAAAGAGCCAGCCCTCTTGTCACCGGAGGAGACGACAAGACGCGGTGTTATGTCTTTTAAAAACTTTTTTGCGCTTGGACTCCATAGACCTAGAGTTTCTACAGCAAACGGCACAAATATGTAATCTTTTAATATATTTAAATACTTGCTCCGCTTGCCGGACTCCGCATTTTACAAATAATTAATAATATTATTAATTTTACAAATACTTTATATGCGTGCGGCACACTTTTTGACAGAAAACAATAGGAGACATATTTTTTCGTATATTTTTATTTACACAAGTATATAAATATCAATACACAGTATTAAAAGCATAAGTCGGAGTGAGGGCGGAAAAAAGTTTTACCTCGTTCAGTATCCCTAGTTTTTTGGACGCTGTTTTGGTAATGCTCTCAATGTAGTTTCGGTGGTTGAGATCTGAGCGTATATTTTGTCCACAGCTGACATGTGTAAAATGTTTAACTAAAGGTGTTAAAAAGTGTAAGCTTGACCTCCTTCGCACACCTAAAGAGTCTTCTGGATAACATGTTGCCCACGACGGACAATGCTTTCCTCTATCTTTCAATATCTGAATAATCCTTTTCTATACGAGGTCAGAATATGGCCAAGATACTTAAAATTGTCAACTCTGACTAACTATACATACATACAGGGGGAACCACATCAGGTCACCATTCGCCTTAAAGACCATCAACTCCGTCTTTGACAGACTATTCAGCTAGGCGCTGCAAACTTCAGCAAAGAAGCCGAGAGACGCATTCAGCTAGGATCGGCGGCATCCGGGAAACTTCGACATATCCTCTCATCGTCCATACCACAGTGTTTGAAGACAAAAGTCTTGAACCAGTGCGTCCTACCGTAATGTCGTACGGAGTAGAAACGTGGACACTGACAGTGGGTCTGGTTCACAAATTTAAGGTCCTTCAGCGAGCTATGGAGAGAGCTATGCTTGGTATTTCTCTGATGGATAGAATTCGAAACGTTGAAATTTGTCGGAGAACCAAAGTTACTGACATAGCATTCAAAATTAGCAAGCTGAAGTGGCAATGGGCCGGACACATCTGCCGCAGAACCGACGACCGATGGGGCAAACGGGTTCTGGAGTGGAGACCACGTACGGGACGACGCAGAGTGGGACGACGACCCCCCGCCGGATGGACGGATGACCTAAGGAGGGTCGTTGGTGAGGGTTGGATGAAGGTTTTTAATGTTATTATATTATATTAAAGGATAATGCTTAATGAAAAAACCAATGCAACCCACAGATACGCTACCTACAGACGAAATACACGAATTAGCTTGTTTTGCTCCGTGGTCTAGTGGTAACAAACGTTGCCGTGAACTCGGGAGGTCGTGGGTTCGATTCCCACCGGGGGCAAGTTGTACATTTGTCTCGGTCTGGGTGTTTATACGTATAATATGTATATATTTACAAAAAAAAAAGTATAATATGTTGTTTATCAACCATCTAGTTTCCGTAACACAAGCCTCGTAGCTTACCACGGAAATTAGATGGCGCTGTGTGACCTGTCTGGAAATATTATTATTATTGGATTAGATGGTTCTAAGATTGCGGGTACCCCAGCAGTGACAAGAGCCCTTCGGATGATGTCGTTGTTAAAATATAGAATAGAAAATAAAATATATAGATCTAGCGAATAGTGGTGATTTTTGTGACCTAGATTTGGAGTATCTGGCGCCAGTTCTAGCGTTTTCCAATCATACTCGATCGGTTGAAAACTCATCAAAACGTTTCGTCAATGAGTATCGAAATTGGACTTCTGCACTCCTCAATCAGCTAGATTCCGCTTTGAATTAGGGTTGGCGAGTAAAACATTTGCGAGAATTGTTAAATATTTATGTAACTATCGAACTGGACCACCTAAGATTATATTCTTGTATACTTTTTTCTTAAGCGCCTAATTGTCTGACAATGTCCATACGAATATTATAAATGAATTATGAATTGTACAAATAGGCACCATGATTTTTATTTTTCTTTTTTTTTCTTTTTGGACTTCCTCTCAAGCTACAAGTAATATATAATCTAAGTATTATATAATAGGTTTTGTAAAAATGAGTATGTTTGGGGCCAATCTATAAAAATATTTTTTTTTTACATAAATTTTATTATATTACTGTTCCACTAAATTTAAATGTCGGCTTGTATTGATAATAATAGCTAGTATCAGAAAATGGTGTTGGAACCTGCTTCCAACACTATTTTCTGAACCATAGACCCTTTTGTTATACATCATTGTTTTAGTTTTTAACTTTTTAACTGCCTCCGTGGATTTAGACTCGGGTTCGACTCTTGGTCGGGACATAATAATATTAATAATAATAACAATAATATAATTCTTTATTGCACACAAAATATAAAATATTGTACATAGGCGAGCATAAATACCGTATGGTATTCTCTACCAGCGAACCTTTGGGAGAGTGAGAAAGTATTATAATGGGTGCAGAGTACGAAATAAGAATAATAATAATAGTTGAAATCAATCATAAATATATCATAGTAAGTATAAATAACATACCATACAACACATAATATAAATATAATTATTAATTTAAATAAATAAACTCGCCTGACCAGGAGTTGTCAAAGCGGCTGACCGTCTGGAGACAGGAAGGCTGGCAATTATTTCTGCCAGCGTATTAGTCTCGCTAAACAGAGGGGAAATGTTGCCAGTCTCCTTGGGACGTCTCTAGAGGACATCTTTTATTTATAGTTTAGTTTAGTTTATTTTTAAATTTATTAAGCATTTTTGTAAGCAGACACGGCCATTTTACAGCCACGAATTTATATTTAAGGACATAAATGTTATTAGATCATAAGCTGACACGGCCTTTTTACAGCCACGAATTAAATTTTAAGTATCTAGTTATAAATAAGTACAAAATCCTCGCTTATGGCAACAATGTTTTATTTATTATAAATTGTATTGCTGTTAGATTCGGTCCAGCCAAGCTTATATTGTATTAAAATATATGAATTGACAATATCCAAGTGTTGTGTACTAACCTAAGGAAATAAATGATTTGATTTGATTTATTATATGGGTGGTCAAAAACCACACTTTTAAATATGCGGATTCACATTTAGCCAACTTTACTATAGGCCAATGATGACAAGTGGCAAGCTCGTCGATGTCTCTAGCGTACCAAACTCGAGAAATACCACAAATAAATTAAATAATAAACAATTTTATTTATTTAAAGCCATCCTGTCTCCAGACCCTTCCGTCAGCCGCTTTGATTACTCCTTGGCCAGTAAACCCTAGAAAATTATTTTTAACAATATTTTTTTATTTATATCTATTTGTGGTAGTATATGCCATTTACCTCAATAAATTTTAGCAGTGCATGGGTTGTTAATTTTATTTTTTGTTTTGACAACCCTAAAGCTAATTCTTGTCTTTATACTGTACAGACACCATTTGTCTCCTAATGTAGGAGCTCATTACAAATCAATCTATTTCTCACGTTGACTATGTAATAACTGGGCATATCGCAGCGTTGCCAGTTTTTTTTTGCCAAGTCGGGATTTTGGAACTTTTTGAGTGAAAACAGCGGGACTCTTTCGTCGAAAGCGGGACATAGTAAAAAACGTATATAATCAGAAGTTTCACTTTCACCCCTCTCTCTCCCGCGCTCTTATCTTCATTACGCGTCGGGCGGGCGGCCAGTACACACTTGTTTGTGCCAACCGCCCACGCTTCCTCAGCACGCTTCGCGCACGTTCAGGTTATTCCGCACGGGACATTACATTTTTATTAAAAAATCGGGACGTCTGGCAACACTGTATCGCACCCTTAATAACATTATAATATTCTAATACTCAAACCTGAGGCGGTCCACAACCAGACTTTTGATCCTTTAAGAAACAGGATTGATTGACATTAAAAAAAGTTTTTGTGTAAAACAACCATTTTCCAAATTATTTTTTTCCAAAACCATTGAATTTCGCTTTTGTATTTATTTATAAACTCTTTATTGCACAAAATAACTAAAAAAGTTCAAGGGCGAACTTAATGCGTTCCAACATTTTATAACAGCTAACCTTTGGGAGTGTGGCAGAGGATTGCGGGTGCATTGAGATAAAAATAATTACATACAATATTACATGATATATATATATATATATTTTTCATTTTATTTTGGAAACAAACAGTCACATAAAGTAAATATATATGAAACAGATTAAACCAAAATTAGACCTAGAGTTCCAATAATTAACAGTTTTGCTAACACATCGTCTCCACCAAACCAATAAAAGAAATATATTGATAGTAAGGAGAAGTTCAGCTAGGATGGGCGGCATTCGGGAAACTTCGACATATCTTCTCATCGTCGTATGGACAGGTATTTGAAGACAAAAGTCTTCAACCAGTGCGTCCTCCCCGTAATGTCGTACGGAGCAGAGACGTGGACACTGACAGTGGGTCTGGTTCACAAAGTCAAGGTCGCTCAGCGAGCTATGGAGAGAGCTATGCTTGGTATTTCTCTGATGGATAGAATTCGAAACGTTGAAATTCGTCAGAGAACCAAAGTTACTGACATAGCATTCAAAATTAGCAAGCTGAAGTGGCAATGGGCCGGACACATCTGCCGCAGAACCGACGACCGATGTGGCAAACGGGTTCTGGAGTGGAGACCACGTACGGGACGACGCAGAGTGGGACGACCCCCCGCCAGATGGACGGATGACCTAAGGAGGCTCGCTGGTGGGGGTTGGATGAGGATTGCAAAAGACCGCGTGCAGTGGCGAGCCTTGGGGGAGGCCTATATCCAGCAGTGGAGAGACACAGGCTGATGATGATGATTGATAGTAAGGATGGAGAAGATACGAAAGCGATATTATTAATAATAATGACAGATTTAAAAGAAAAACAGGTAAATAAATAGGTAAATAAGTAAAATTACCACAACTAAAATATCAAGTAATAATAGTTACTATTAGTGTATCAGAAGTCGTTTCTTAAAGACTACATATGTATTACTGAACAAATCGATATCAAACAACTTGCTATTATAAAGTGTACATGCACGACGCAGAAAAATATTTTGGGCATACCTTGTTTTAGAGCGAGGTACAGAAAACAAATCCCTATTACGTGTTGTCCTAGCAGCTACCCTAAAGTAAACACTGTCAAGTAGTGAAGGGGCGTCCACTTTATTATTTAAAATCTTATTGAGGAGGCAGGCATCCACGATATTTCTACGAGATTCTAAGGAGGGAATATTAAAACGCTTTCTTGCATTAGCATAGCCATTGAACTCATACCCAAGCCTGAAACTTAAATTTTTTCAAGAATTTGTTTTGATTTTTTTCCAATCGGCTGACATGGATATTATACATTGGGTGCCAAACGGAACAAGCGAACTCAATATGACTTCTAAAAAAATTATAGGTTATAATGCTATTAAATGGTTTACCCACCCTCAAAATTTGCCTAAAGGCTTTTTTGACAATTGTGTTGATATGCGTAACAAAGTCAAGCTTAGAGTACATCATTATGAAACCTGAGTTGACTAAGCCAGTTGTTAAAAAATACCTAAGAAGGTATTTCATTGACCTGTAACAAAATACATAAATGTAATTGTAATAGTAACCTTTGAAACACTAAAAACATAAATTGTTACTAACGAGCGACCTTTCTCGCCAACAAACATTAATGGTTTGGCGAGATATAATGATTTAAAAAAAATACTAAACAGAATTTAAAAAAAAAAAGTTAATACTAGTAATATATATATATATTTTTTTTGGCTTGGGACAACCGTGTCCCCTCTGTCGTCAAAGGATACAAAATTTCGTTCTGAGGTTAATAACATTAAGATTATTTTCTATCTAAAGAATGTATACAATAAATATTTCGGCCAACGTCCCAGTATTCTATTATAGAAAAAAATTTGATCGCCCACGCATTTTTCGATCAGCCTACTAACAAATTGCTCTGTGCGTTTTAATAGAGTGACCATTTTCTAATCTCATTCAAGTTTAACAGTCTGTTGACTATTCCCTGTTCTTCCGACCGCCTTCGTTCCCAATAGAAACATCCGTGTTATTTTTTACATCATTAAATTGAACTGCCTCTGTAGTATAGCTGTTAAGTAGGTACCAGGTATATGATTTATATTTGCGGTATTTCTCGAGTTTGGTACGGTCGAGACTTTGACGAGCTTGCCACTTGTCATGATGGGCATATAATAAAGTTAGCTCAATGAGAATCAGATTTTTTAAAAGCTTGGTTTCTGAAAGAATGCGAATATATAACGTATAATATTTGTTTCATTAATATGTTACTATGTTTATTTAGTTACAATCACTTGGTAGAGGCGGAAAAACAATCCTAGTTTTAAAATTGCAATCCAACCCAGGCCCATTCATATTTTTTTTTATTTATTTAAAAACTTTATTGTACAAAGTACAAAGGCTGGCTTAATGCCCGTAGATATTTTTTGACACCCAAACCTTGTGGACAAATTAGAACATTTATAGGTGCAATAAATATTCATTCATCATCCGAGCCTGCAGACCTATCTGGTACTTAAGCGCAAACGTTACATAGCATATAGCAAGCACCTCTTAAATAACGGAAACTGTCAGTATAAAACGCTATTAAAATTGGTACTCTCGTATTAAGGCTTTCACTACAGAAGACAGTGTCTTCCAATGACGAACATACAACAATTTAAAAATAAAAGTTACAAATTTAGCACGTGAAGTATACTATTTCTGGATGTGTGTGTACGTGGGAGTGGGGAAGGGAGAAGAGAGAAGGAGGGTTGTGTTTGGGATAAAAAAAAAGCCTAGTAAGTTAATAATTGTGTATCTTTTTTATTTATAAGTCAATTTTAATATTGTCAATTATACTGTCAATTATAGAATATGTTAACACTATTATGAATGCGCTGCGAACAATATTTAGGTAATTTACATTTTCTCAGTGATTTTAAAGTTGCATACTTATAGGTAACTTTTGAAATAGTGAAAAACGTTATTATGACATGAGCTTGGCTATGATGCGCAAAACTCGGCCTAAAAGTAACAGTAAATAACAGAATCCACTATTTTGACAATTTAAGAGAATTAAGCTCAGCTTGTGTTTAATGAATTCGCATTTATTATATTACCAAAAGCGTGATGACTCAGGTGTTCAGTATTATAAATATAATTAAAACTATTTTAAAGAACGGTCGCACCATTATAACGCACACTTAATTGGCTTGTCGATCGTCGAAGCGTCGTAGGATGTAAGTTCAATGCCTCGTGTACTAGTTTTAGAACTGTTAACAGCTTTAAATACTCATACAATATAGTTAAACGTGGACTAAGGAAAACGTGAGCATTTTGTTTTTGGCTGAAAACTACATACTTATTAACTAAAAGTTGATATCAATATTATCATGACACAATATTTTTTTATGGTTTAGCCATCTTAGCTATAGGAGATCATATACAAGATAGATGAATGAACTAAACATTTAATCATATTTAATCGTACATTTGTTCCTTTAAACATACATACATACTAACATACTTGCTCTATGCTATAAAAGTTGAGTTTACATTTAACCATACTATAGGCTAAAGAGATCAAATACAAGATAGATAAACAAACTTAACATTTAATCATATTTAATCGTTATTTTGTTCCTTTAAACCATGGATGCACAGACCGCGGCCCGCGGGCCGCATGCGGCCCGTGGGTCGAATACTGGTGGCCCGCCGACAGCAAAAATAATACTCTCGTGCATTCGAAAAATATTGAATTCTATTCCAGAATAAAACAAAAAAAAAATATGTTCGAAAAGTAATGTGAAACTCGCGCGCGCGCAATTTGAATCTAGCGCCCAAAATTGCTAAGTCAAGTAACATCGCTCGCTATAGAAATCAAGAATTTTCTAGCGCGGTGAGCAAGCGAGATAGATATAGTCCCGTATTCCCGATTGCTCGCGTATCTACACGAAGCTTCCAGAGTCGTTTGCGCGGTATAAAAATCACGTTAACCGCAGCGGCCGAACAGTTCGCTTTTCATTTGAGTGAAGTATCAACAACAGAAAGAAATAAGCGCGAAAATACAAAGCGAAGTAATAAGTGATTGAGAATAAGTACAGTTTATTAGTGTTTTTGGGAGGCAATAGTTCTAGTGTAGATTTTAACTCGACTAGCCGGTGTCATATATTTTGATCCACATTCAACGTTGATTTCCTGTTGCAGTGTTAACCCGTCAAGTGCCGTGTATAATTGTGTTGTGAAAACGTAAGTAAAACTCTGTTATTAATAAGTGTTTCCCTACCTATTTAATCAATTTTAATCAAATTTAGCTTTAATGTTGGCTAAATATTAAAATAAACAAAGAAATTACTATTTTTATAAGAATTTCTCTAACTGTAATAATTACGTCATTATTTCAGATAAAATCTGTATAAAAATCTTAATATTTCTGAGAAATAATATTTAATCAATTATTTTTGATAATTTAAAAAAGGATAGGTAATTTAAGTGGGTACTGTAATTGTTTTTAGGTGCTGTGTTAATCCTAGCCAGGATTAGAACGCAACATGGAGAAGCCAGGACCTAGTAAAAAACGTAAGGTTAAAGATGAAAATCGGCAGTTTCAAGAAATTTGGACTGAGAAATACTTTTTTGTATGGTCGCATAACAAAGTCGTTTGTTTAATTTGCAAGAATTCTGTTGCGATTGCAAAGGATTATAATGTAAAAAGGCACTATGAAACGCAGCATCCTTCTTTTACCAAGTTTACAGGCGAATTAAGAAAGCAAAAAATGTTGTCTTTAAAACGGGAGCTTATTGGTCAGCAAGCTATGTTTACAAAACACATTCAAGATTCAGAAACGGCTACAGAAGTTAGTTATGAAATTTCTCGAATGATAGCAAAGCGAAGTCGCCCCTTCAATGATGGCGATTTTGTAAAAGAATGCATGGAAATTGCCGCTAAGAAAATGTGTCCAGAAGCAGCAAAAAAGTTTGAGAAAATTCAACTGAATCGTATGACTATCCAAAGACGAATTATGTCCTTGTCAGGTAATATTGCGGAACAATTAATTGAAAAAACTAAGATCATGGAATTTTTTTCATTAGCACTCGACGAATCGACTGATATTAGTTCCACAGCTCAACTTCTCATATTCATACGAGGTGTTACTCAAGATTTTGAAGTCTTCGAAGAGTTATTAGGAATGTGTTCATTGAAAGGTCAAACCAAAGGAGTTGATATACTCAATGGACTTTTGGACGAGTGTTCAAAAACTGATTTGGACTTATCTAAGTTATCGGGAGTTGCGACTGACGGTGCTCCTTCCATGATTGGTATCAATTCCGGGCTAGTTACTTTGCTGAAAAAGCACCTGCAAGAAAAAAACATAAACACTGAAGATCTCATGCAGTTTCACTGCATTATACACCAGGAAGCCCTCTGTTCTAAAAAAAATGAATTTCAAAATGTAATGAAAGTAGTAGTTTCGACTGTAAATTTCATAAAATCACGAGGACTCAATCACAGACAATTCAAACAATTCCTTGATGACATCGAAAGCGAATACGGAGATTTACTGTATTATACAGAAGTAAGGTGGCTGAGTCGTGGATTGACACTGGAACGATTTCTAAATTTAATAGAAGAAATTGGAATATTTCTGGCGGAAAAGCAAAGGGATGTCCCGGAACTTAAAAATCCTGATTGGTTGTGTGATTTAGCTTATTTAGTTGACATTACAAATCATTTGAATGTCTTGAACACACGGCTTCAAGGCAAAAATCAACTGATATCCCAGCTCTATGCTCATGTAACATCCTTTCAATGCAAGCTGACACTTTTCAGATCACAATTGAATTCTGGAAATTATAATCATTTTCCGAATTATAAGAAAATGGCTGAAAAATTCAACAAAACTGCGATTAATTTCAGTTATGTAGAAAAGCTAGATATTTTGATTCAATCTTTTGAAGACAGATTTTCGGAGTTTAAAAAAGTGAAACCTCTGTTGGACATATTCAGCAATCCTTTCACTATTTCAGTTGAAAATGCGCCAGAGTCAATGCAGTTAGAAATTATCGACATTCAAAATGACCAAGATTTACGCAACAAATTCAACGAAGGAGACTTGCTGAACTTTTACCGCTGCATTGATAAAAATATGTACGAAGAGTTGCGCATAAACGCTCTGAAATGTGCCAGCTTATTTGGTTCTACCTATATATGTGAACAAACTTTTTCAATACTAAATAATAATAAAACAAAAAATCGAAACCGCCTTGCAAATGAAAGTTTGGAAGCAGTTTTACGTGTTGCTACAAGTAAATTTGAGCCAAATATAAAAAAGATTGTAAGCACTATGCAGTGCCACGCTTCAAATTAATAATTTCTTTTTTAATTTTAATAAATTTTTATCAATTCTTTATTGTCTTTAACTACCTATACCTACTTCTGGCGGCCGGCCCGCTATCAGTTCATGATTTGGCCGAGTGGCCCCTAGTATTAATAAGTCTGTGCAACCCTGCTTTAAACATACATATATACTAACATACTTGCTATTTGCTACAAAAGTTGAGTTTACATTTAGCCATACCATAGGACAAAATGATCAAATACAATATAGATAATACATACATTCCTTTGAACATACATACATACAATTAACAAACTTGTTCCATGCTATAAAAGTTGAGTTTACATTTAGCCATACAAGATAGTATATAAACTAAACATTTAATCATACATTCGTTCCTTTAAACATACATACATACTAACATACTTGCTAGTCGTATATGCTATAAAAGTTGAGTTAACATTTAACCATACTATAGGCTAAAGAGATCAAATACAAGATAGATAAACAAACTTAACATTTAATCATATTTAATCGTTATTTTGTTCCTTTAAACATACATATATACTAACATACTTGCTATTTGCTACAAAAGTTGAGTTTACATTTAGCCATACCATAGGACAAAATGATCAAATACAATATAGATAATACATACATTCCTTTGAACATACATACATACAATTAACAAACTTGTTCCATGCTATAAAAGTTGAGTTTACATTTAGCCATACAAGATAGTATATAAACTAAACATTTAATCATACATTCGTTCCTTTAAACATACATACATACTAACATACTTGCTAGTCGTATATGCTATAAAAGTTGAGTTAACATTTAGCCATCTTAACTATAGGTCAAAAATTAAACACTTATAAAATCATACATTCGTTCCTTTAAACATACATACAAACTAACATACTTTCTCTATGCTATAATAGTTAAGTTTACATTTAGCCATATTATAGGCGTGTTTTTTAAATATTCTTTATAATAGTACCAATTTTATATATTATTATTATTAATTTTTATCTTTTCTCCTCGAATGACTAAATACTATTATTTTAAATATAAATACATAAGTATATAATTTATGTAATAATTTTATTTCCCAATCGAATTTTGTGGATTTATTAAAGGGGGCAGTAAAATTCATATAAACAGTAAAAGAGTAAACAAAATGAGTAATATTTTCGAAAAAATATAGGATTTTTAGCATGTTTTTCCATTGTCGAGCTCATTAAACATTTATAATAAGACTTACAAACAAAAATATTCTTTTAATAATACGATACCTTATTGGCAACATCGAAACATTGGATTCCAAAGCAAAAACACGGCCAATCAGAAAAATACAAAGATCTTAACAACCAAGGATACCGTTTTTTTTTCTAAAGTTGGTGAATCGATAAATCATCAATGATACGCCCCCTGCCTGAAGGGCCAACGCGGGTGGGGGTCGCATGCCCGACTCATCCGTGAGGCCTCCTAAGGAGTCCCCAGGGCGCCTACGGACTAAAACCTTATAAACCGTCTCTCTCTCACTGTTGACCCTGCGTGCCTTAACAGCTAAGTCTGAGTCGTGGCTACGGAGTGAAGGCACTCGTTCGCCGCGTCAAGGATACCGCATCAAGTCCGTTGCTCTTATAGACACATATAATATTATATATTTATTGATTAAACATATTGACAAATATGAACTTTATTGTATGGATATTTACTAGGTATTCTAGCAGAACCAGATAAGTCCGCAATTTTGCTCTCGGGATAAAATACTTTCACACACAAAATAACTGTGTATATTTTTTTATTTATAAGTAAATTTTCATATTGTCAATTAAATAATATGTTAACACTATTGTGTCGCCGCGAACAATATTTAGTTACACAATGATTTTGAAGTTGCATGCCTATAGGTAACTTTTGAAATAGTGGAAAACGTTATTATGACGTGAGCTATGATAGGCTATTATGCGCAATACTTGTGCTAAAAGTAACAGTAAATAACAGGATCCATTTTGACAATGTAAGAGAATTAAGACAGAGACAAAATAACTGTAGTAAAAGCTTCTGCGTTTATACGGTTATTCTATTATAAATAAAAAAGCAGAAAAAACTATTTTTAAAAAATTGTCTGACAATTTTTAAAAAATGCTCTTACAACATGATCAAGTTATTTATTATTATTATTAAATTTAAGATCAGTGAAGTAACCGCCATTTCTCTTTCTGTCCAAAAATGACACCTAGTTTTTTGACTTTACTAGATCCTATATATATCTATGTGATATTCTCCCTCGTCCTCTTTTTCCTTTGATCTTTTTATAATTGTTGTTAAGTGAGTGCCATTTCTAGATCGTTGGAGTATCGACAATGATACAAATAGATGGAATAGAATAAATAAATCATTATTATTAATTGACAAATTAAATGCAATATCTATTTAGTTTCAAGATCATTGGAAAAATACATTGTAATTCAACAGAACCCAGCTTTGTTGAAAATACTCGACAATAATACAAATGAATGGAACCAAATAAAGAAAGTTTTAACAAGATTACCTTAATATAAACAAAAATAAAATAACATAGATTTATATCTAAAGGACGTGTCTTCGATAAGTCTATAGTCTCAAAAGCCTCTTGCTCAGATATTTTTACCGACTTTTTTTCAATACTTCTTTTTTCAATTGTTCCACTCTACTCTGTTCTACTCCATCGTGTTCAGAGGGTTTAAAGGGGAAAAAAAGCAATCATAGATGACTCTGGTCCACACTAAATATCTCCAAAACTAGATAGTGTTCCGACGTTTTAGTTTCGCATTTTTTTCATCAATACGTACAACCGCCTCTGTGGTCTAGTGGTAACAAACGTTGCCGTGAACTCGGGAGGTCGTGGGTTCGATTGCTACCGGGGGCAAGTTGTACATTGTATAATTTGTCTCAGTCTGGGTATCTGGGTCATATGTATAATATGTATATATTAAAAGTATAATATGTAGTTTATCAACCATCTAGTTCCCGTAACACAAGCCTCGTAGCTTACCACGGAAACTAGATGGCGCTGTGTGACCTGTCTGGAAATATTTATTATTATTATTATATTTTATATTTAAAAAAAAAAAAAAAACTTTATGCCATATGGTGGTAGGTATATATTAATGTCTAAATGTCTAAAACATCATGTTAAACGTTATATTTCAACAGAGTTTTTGTTACAACCTCTGTATACATTTTAAGATACATGTAAGAGTCTTCCGAGACTTGCGCAAGACCAAGATTAAGACCAGCTGTTCTGATGCAAGACCAAGACCAATACTTGGTTAGTCTTGGTCTTGCTTTGGACAACACTAATTAAGTTCGAATTATGGGTATAATATTCGACCGCTAATGCTATATCTATTTAGTTTCAAGATCATTGGAAAAATGTATTCAAGACAATCAGCTCTGTTGAAAATACTGCCAAGTCCTTTAGATACTTTAAGATGTCTGTCTATGTAAAAGGCAAACAAGAAGAAACTCTGAAATTCAATGCCGAAATGAGTCACAGAAACTTTTTCATCAAAGCAATGGAGTAAACGCTGATGTCACATACGAATTTATTTTGTTCAAGATCTTATTCCTTTTTTTTCAGGTAGGTACAGATATAGTGCATAAAGTCTTTTATCGGGAAAAATCGGGCCTCAATTGGAATACGACGGCACCCGACTTCACCACTCGACCACGGATTTTATTAAAATTAAAAACAAAAAATATCAAGTTTGCTTTTTGAAGCTTAAACTTAATGTGAACTTTTTAAAAATTTCCGGTAATAATTCAAGAACCACAAATATCTGTGACAAAACATATAAATCTCAATGTCACGTCTCTGTTGTTCATTAGCCATGGTCACTTCATCAGTCAGTATTAGGGATGTCCGGGGTAATCTATCGACATTTGATTAAATAATTGTCATCGTATCATTGATGACGGTGTAATTTATCAACATTAACAGCGTCTGTCTGTTGCGGGTAATAGGTCATAGGCCTTCCTATTACATGTGTATTTATTATCGTCTTTCCGGTTATTTATTTAATGGAACTCAAACAGTATTACAATAAAATACATAAAACCATAAATGGGTTCATAATTTATACATAATTCAGTAAGTCTTGTCGAGCGGTGTTATTATTATATAAATATTACCATGGCAAGCTTGCAATATTGTAATATTAGTTCTCCTTGAAAGTAATAATTGGCATTTGATATCATTGCAAATGGCACATACTTTTAACGAGAACAACAAATAGGTGGTAGGCGGACTGATGGTGGTAATTTACCCAGTCTGTTGGAGCGGAGAAGTATCAACTGTTCGTGCCAATAAACCCAGTAAAGTGTATCCACACGTTTCGGGGTCAGGCTCGAGACTGAAGTCATTCATGAGTGTCTGATTCCAGTTGCTAACATTCGTAGACCTCGCACGTTACTTACCATAAGATGGGGGAAAGGTCATATGTGCTAGTATAAATTAAAAAAACGGGTGCGTCGCGGGACGTACCGCAAAAGTGAGAACTAAACTTGCAGGTTGTTAGGAATATGAGGATTAAATGAATGCCCATGGCTGTGTGCGAGCACGCATAGTTGCAAACGCGTAATGAAAGAAAGAGAAAGAAGGAGCGGGAGAGAGCGAGCGAGGCAGCGGCTATACGCGCGTACCTATCCGCCTTTCTTCCCCTTCCCCGCCGCGCTGTTTCCCCTTGAGCGCTGTTCTGATGTACGGACGTACGTTTAAAAAATTTTTTTCACAACCAAGCGCGCGCAATAAAGTTCTCGCTTTAAAAAGGTTTCAATTAAGCTCAAGTAACTTTAGGTCGCCTTTCTACGACTGGTTATCTAAAAATTCTTAAATAGTTTAATGCTCAAGAAAGCTTTGTAAAAATACAATACATACCTATAATTATATTTTACTTCTTTTGATTTTATAATATTAACATCGATATCGTTACAAGCACATCACTTCGCTAGTCATCCTTGAGAATGACCGAAATATCTTATAACCTTTATTTCTGACGGCTGTGTGCGTTGAGAATGCGTAAACAAAAATGCCCGCTATTTCGGCAATTGCCGGAATCGTAGGGATCTTTCCTGGGATTATCCGGGGACAACTCTCGAGACTCACGGATATATTTACCTAATCCTTATAACGCACGAGTTATCTAGCGTTAAAAAAGTATCATCACGACCGTATCCCTTTCGGGGGGTGGTCAGAAACCACGTTTATAAAAAAGCGGATTCACATTTAGCCAACTTTACTATAGGCCCAACAATGACAAGTGGCAAGCTCGTCAATGTCTCTAGCGTAGCAAACTCCAGAAATCCCACAAATTAATTAAATAAACTATTGTGTCCCGCCATTGATGTGATTGATGCATTGATGCAAATCTGCTCGATTTGCTCGAATGAAATTGCCTGTTTTCTATGGAGATCTGTCGCTTTTTATTCGAATATTTCGAACCCACACGTAAGTCGAAATCGCCAGAATCAGGACTCTTTCACATGATCGAATTAATAGACATCACCAAAATAAGTCTATTCAAAAAGCCATAGGAACCTTTTATCGGAAACTTTAATTGCCCCTGTAAAAAAATTAAAAGTGCAATTACTGTTACAAACCAAATACTGTATGATTCCGTAAATACCTTCTTGGAGGCTCGCTCCATAAATGTATGGACGGCAGACCTGCTTTGGCCCAATTTTTTCATTAAGTGGTGATAAGATTTTGCTGGAATTCCCCTCGCACTAACTTCCACCGCGTAAACCTCCTGAGTCTTAAATCCGTTCCTGGTCATTTCTTCTCTGAGATCATAATATTTGTTCGACTTTATTATTAGAAAATAAATTATGTATAAAAATGACAATTCAGAGTGGATCTCTTCAAATGACACATAGAGGTGAATAGGGAGATATTACGGTATTCACAGCAACTTGCTCTGGATTATATTGCTGGTACTGTCCACAATTGACCATGGTTTTTTTTTTCCTTACGAAATAAACTGTGCGGAATTAAGAATATGGGTGTGTTGCTGACGATACTGTGGCTTGTTCTGGAATCAATTTTATCAATTAAATTACAATTTAATATGGAACTGGGGAAGGACTTCTGCTAACAGCTTACTCCTTAGACCGCTATGCTGCTAGCCTTCCACTAAATAAAGTACCACTACACGTACAGACTTCCCTTCGCTATACGAAAAGCATTAAACATTTTTAAAACATGATAATATGTATGATGTATCTTATAAAAGTATACATATTATGATGTTATGCGGTCTTGTTTTAATTTGGATGGTCGGAAACCACGCTTATTAAACCGCCTCCGTGGTCTAGTGGTAACAAACGTTGCCGTGAACTCGGGAGGTCGTGGGTTCGATTCCCACCGGGGGCAAGTTGTACATTGTATAATTTGTCTCGGTCTGGGTGTTTATATGTATAATGTATATATTTACAAAAAAAAAAAGTATAATATGTAGTTTATCAACCATCTAGTTTCCGTAACACAAGCGGATTCACATTTAGCCAAACTTTACTATAGGCCAATCATGACAAGTGGCAAGCTCATCGATGTCTCCAGCGTACCAAACTCGAGAAATATCACAAATGAATTTAATATTAATTAAATGTATTTATTTACATTAATAAATATTTTTGTGTCCCGATCAGGAATCGAACCTGGTACCTCCGAGTTTAAATCCACGTACTTAACCGCTAGACCACGAAGGCAGTTATATATATATATATATTCCAAGAGTGTGGCGATCCCAAATGCCATACTACCTAAAACAGAATATTTCCATTATAATTCAACGAGGAAATGCGGCGAGCGTTTTAGTTTATTTTATTTATTTTGTAGAATAGTTTTAATTTCATAGGTATTTTTAGTTTTAGTTTTTTTTATAATTAGTTTTTTAATCAATTTTATTTTAATATTTTTGTGTAAATAAATACAATTATATAGTATTTATTATATCGTATGACATATTTATATATTGGTATGTTATTTATACTTACTATGATATATTTATGATTGATTTTAACTATTATTATTATTCTTATTTCGTACTCTGCACCCATTATAATACTTTCTCACTCTCCCAAAGGTTAGCTGGTAGAGAATACCATACGGTATTATGCTCGCCTATGTACATTATTTTATATTTTGTGTGCAATAAAGAATTATATTATTATTATTAAGTCCGCGTTTGTTCTTCGTGCAATAAATTAAATACTAACTCGTCAAAGGCGCAACTTAACTCGTCACTGTACTTACCGATGTCTAAATCGGCCTTTATTTATGGCTTAAATATACCTACTTCCTTCCTGTGTAGTAAATGAATACGTCCATTTCGTGCAGACAGAAACATTTTAACCTAATGGATTGGATAATTGATACTAAACACATCGTTTTTACAATACAAATTTTACCATAGACATAATTAAATGGACAGGCCATAATATATACCCAAATATCTTAATAATAATAATAAATAAATACTTTATTTATTTATTTTATAACTTTATTAGCATTGCAAAGGCAGACTTAATGCCGCTAGGCATTCTCTGACAGCCAAACCTTTAGGACATTTAGACAGTATAGATGGTAGGGCAATCATTAATTAAGTTATTCTTAACAGTATTAATACATACATAACAATATTACATACTAATACATATACAAATACATAAATACGCAATATATAATTATATACATATATATAAACATAAATTACATCATAAATAAATAATAATATAAAAATAAAACTACTTACATGATGAGGGAAGTGAAATATGATGTTGCTGCAATTGGATTAGTGAGGACATGAAAAAGAGACATAAATTTGGGACAATCTAGTTAGAAAGAAAGTGTTTGTAAACCATATTTTTGAAGATGACTTGATTTGGAGCTTGCCTATTACCTAAAGGTAGGTCATTCCAAAGATTTGCAGCAAACGAATTAGAGACAAAAGAGGTGTGATGGCAAGGGATGGAAAGTGTGGAGTTAGAAGAAGAGCGAAGAGTTCGATCATGGATTGAGCCTAGAAAAGTAAAGCTGTCTTTCAGGTATTGCTGTAATGCACATATTTTACAGAAGTTTCTTTTTTATACTAGCACGACATCGTAAGTGACGTGCAAGGTCCATGAATGTTATCAACTGGAATGAGACACTTATGACTGACATCAGTAGCTAACACTATGCTGGCTTGACTGGGTATGACGGTAATTCGAGCCTGATTCCAAAACGTGTGTAAACTTTACTAGGTTTATCGGCACGAACAGTGTATACTCCACCGCCTCAGCAGACTGGGAAAATCGCCTACCACCTATTTGTTGTCCTCGTTGAAAGTATGTGCCATTTGCATTCATGTCAAATGCCAATCTTTACTTTCAATGAGAACTAATATTGTAAGCTTGCCATGACCACGGAGGCAGTAATGTAAATAAATACATTTACTTTATTTGTAATATTTCCCGAGTTTGGTACGCTGGAGACATCGACGAGCCACTTGTCATGGTTGGCCTATAGTAAAGTTGGCTTAATGTGAATCCGCTTTTTTATAAGCGTGGTTTCTGACCACCCCGAAAGGGAAACGGTCGTGATGATACTTGCCATGGTGATATTTATATAGAAATAACACAGCTTGACATAAGATTTAAGTTAGGCATTTTTAAACAACTAACCTATTTAGGAGTAACAAGTGATGATCTTGATATTTGAGTTCCTGAGGCAATTTGGGAACTTTTTTATATATTACCTCATAACTCAGAAATGGACGGAACCAGAAAAAATGGTGTGGGTGTGTAAAAAAAATGTTTAGAAACCGACTACAATCAATAGCATTAAAGTATTTAAACATTTTTAACGATTTTTTATAAAGCTAGTAAAACGATAATTTATAAATTTTTAAAAACCATCCAGCAGAAACGGAAGCCATTTTTGTTATAGCAACTCGACACAAAATCAAGTATTTCTTTCGATTTTTTTATTTATTATTATTATTATTATTTTTTGTTTTATAAATTTATTAATTATCTGACATATAAATAATAAATAAATAAATATTTCCAGACAGGTCACACAGCGCCATCTAGTTTCCGTGGTAAGCTACGAGGCTTGTGTTACGGAAACTAGATGGTTGATAAACTACATAATATACTTTTTTTTTGTAAATATATACATATTATACATATAAACACCCAGACCGAGACAAATTATACAAAGTACAACTTGCCCCCGGTGGGAATCGAACCCACGACCTCCCGAGTTCACGGCAACGTTTGTTACCACTAGACCACGGAGGCGGTCAAATATATAATATCTATATAATATAAATATATGTATTTAATATCTGTACATCATAATTATTAAGTATTCAGAATGTAAACTGACACGGCCTCTTTACAGCCACGATCTTATTTAAGTAGTTTCTAAGTTAGTTAGTTTTACTTGCTTGTAGCAGTAATTGATGTTGTGCCTAACATACATAAATATGGATTATTGCCTGTTTACGGTCCAACCATTATTACCAATTTGATTAGTACATATGTTTTAATAATTGTATTGATTTGTTTGTTCTGACTGTATCCAAGTTTTAAGCGAACCAATGGAAATAAACTATTTATACATTTCAAATGGCTTTTTTTAAACAATTGATTTGATCAAACAGCTAGCTTATAATGTTAATATTGATGTAACAGATCAAGAATAAGCGAGTTAAGTGTGGGAAGTGGTGTTTCCTGTGACGTCACAAAGTTCCACATTTGCATTCTAAACATGTGTATTCTATTATTGATGCATTGCCCACGTCATTAGAGAACATTCTATGAGAATAGGCAGTTTTGTTTCCGCCCTTGTTTGGTGTTTTTTTAGTTGAGTAGTTTATGATTTACGTACGTACCATCAAATCTATGCTAGAGGAACTAGAAATCAGACAACGCCTTTCCTCGACATGTAATCACGCATTCTTACTTTCTTCGGATACCTACGAGTTTCACGGCGAGAAGAAACATTATTATTACCTAATCTTATTCTATTAATTAATTAATATAGAATATTTAAATGCATTTATTCGAAAAAAATATTTACAAAATATAAAATAAAATTAATATTAATACTAAGGATAGGGATATAAGTCCCGTCCGCGTGGAATGGTGGCAAGAACGCTGGATGCATTTCCCCGCTGAATTGCAATACTGATTCTTTGGGCGAAGAAAGAGCCAGCCCTCTTGTCACCGGAGGAGACGACAAGACGCGGTGTTATGTCTTTTAAAAACTTTTTTGCACTTGGACTCCATGGGCCCAGAGTTTCCACAGCAAACGGCATAAATATGTAATCTTTTAATATACTTACATATTTTCGCCGCTTGCTGTGCTGGACTCCGCATTTTCCGCCGCGGCTCCCGCTTTATGCGCTGTCCCCCTAAGATGCGACGCATACAATTGTTTTTTTTTTCTTGATTATGACTTATATTATTTATCATAATATTATTTATTTATTCTATTCTAATTTGTTAAACATATATGTAAACTGTACATTTAGTGTTCCTTCCGATTTAGTAAATGGTACCGTACATCTCTGCGACCCGTGACTAACCCAACATAAGGCATCAGCTGAAAATCAGCGCTGCAGCCTCGGCTGTAGCATATGCTGAGCTGACCACCTATTTATCGCCACACCTGTTTGTATGTTTCGGTATATAGAATAGGCTTACATTTAAATTTATTCCTTGCATGTTTTTATTTTTTTGTAACCATTGTAGTTGTTGCGATAAATAAAATATTTTCTTTCTTTCTTTCTTTCTTATTATTTTTTATACTAGCACCTGATCGTAAGTGATCCGCAAGGTTCATGAATGTTAGCAACTGGAATCAGACACTTATGACTGGCATCAGTCCCTAATACTATGCCGGCTTGACTGTGCACGACGGCAATCCGAGCCTGATCCAGAAACGTCTGAACACACTTTAATGGGTTTATCGGCACGAACAATTGATACTTCCCGCCCCGGCAGACTGTGCCAATTACCACCATCAGTCCGGCTAAAACCTATTTGATGTTCTCGTTGAAAGTATGTGCCATTTGCAATGCTGTCAAATGCCAATTTTTACTTTCAAGGAGAACTAATATTGTAAGCTTGTCATGGTGATAAAATAACATTAAAAATAACACCGCTTGAAACAAGACTTACTGAACATCCATTGATTAGGTAGTCCAGGGGAAAGTACCCTGGTGTGCGTATGCACACTGCAGTAATAAATATTTTATGTTTTTTTATTTTGTAAATAATATTTTTTGAATATTTGGCAAAGTTTTTACATAAAGATAAAATTAAAGTAAAGTATCATCACGACCGTTTCCCTTTCGGGGTGGTCAGAAACCACGCTTATATATAATCGGATTCACATTTAGCCAACTTTACTATAGGCCAATCATGACAAGTGGCAAGCTCGTCGATGTCTCCAGCGTACCAAACTCGAGAAATATCACGAATAAATTAAATATTATTTAAACGTATTTATTTACATTAATAAATATTTTTGTGTCCCGAACAAGAATCGAACCCGGTACCTCTGAGTCTAAATCTAGACCACGGAGGCAGTTTTACTTAAAGATGATTTTAAAAAAAGGTAATTAAAAAAACGATGTTATTCTTGTAACAATATCTATGACAAGACTAGGTATATTCGTATATTGATAGCAAGAAAAAGCATTTTTCGTAAATTATATAATAACAAAACACATTCTTTAGCCATGTGAACTATGACAATGGTAAAAATTTAAACAAAGCAATGTTTGAGAAATTGCGTTGATTAGTTGCTGTACTTAGTAGCCTATATTTAAGTATACCTATCTAAAATCAGGGCGTGAGAAACAACAGCTCTAAGAATGAGATTTATAAGGCGGCCTCAGCTTTATGCCTAGCTTAAATACCATTTGCCATCTTCAATCATCGATCTACCTATATAGATCAAGAGAATATTTTCCTATCTCTCTTTATTCCATGATAAGTCTATTCACTCTTCTCATAACTCTGTTCTCTCCATTCCCTCGCACCATACTGGATTTATGGCCAACATTTTCTGTTGTCGCCGCAAACCTCTGGAATGAACTACCGGCTTACAATTATAAAAAAATCATCATCATCATCATCAGCCTGTGTCTCTCCACTGCTGGATGTAGGCCTCCCCCAAGGCTCGCCACTTCACACGATCTTCTGCCACCCTCATCCATACCCTAACCAGCGACCTTCCTCAGGTCATCTGTCCATCTGGCGGGGGGTCGTCCCACTCTGCGTCTTCCAGTACGTGGTCTCCACTCCAGAACCCGTCTGAACTATATATGTATATATTTCACTATCCTCGATCTAATGAAGAAATCTCATTTGTCCCAACGGTCAACGGTCAGAGAATGCGACATTATGTTCGCCGATTGTAAATTACAATAAAGTTTTTAAATAAATAAATACTCCATCGTTCATCGGTTATGCGGCATAGGTATGTGTCCAGCCCATTGCCACTTCAGCTTGCTAATTTTAAAAGCTATATCGGTAACTTTGGTTCTTTGACGGATGTCAACGTTTCTGACTTTATCTTTTAGTGAAATCCCGAGCATAGCTCTCTCCATAGCTCGCTGAGCGACCTTGAACTTGTGGACCAGACCTACCGTCATTATTATAAAAAAATACAATGGTGTAATTCCGCGGTTTTAAAACTTTTTATTAAGTCTAAGCACGCCTTATTAATGTCATCTTTAGACTTAAATAACTGAAGCTTTCACTCTTTCTAACAATTGTATAAGTCTAGGAAAGTAATAAACACGTAACACAGTAGTATATAATTTAAATGTCGTTTGGAATATTAGAAAAAAGAAAGAAATACACATAATACAAATTAAGAACTAAACATAAAAATAGGAAAAAGACTATGCGAAAAATACTTAGCCTACCACCAGCACATGTATTGCGACAAAAAGGCGATCAGCTCGGCGTCCGCTATAACCTAGGAATAGGCAATAGCGCCAATTTTCAGCGGTCGCTATACGGATGGAAAGCGTTATAAATAAATAACGTTATAAATAAATAAATATTTCCAGACAATCACACAGCGCCATCTAATTTCCGTGGTAAGCTGCGAGGCTTGTGTTACGGAAACTAGATGGTTGATAAACTACATATATACTTTTTTTTTTGTAAATATATACATATTATACATATAAACACCCAGACCGAGACAAATTATACAATGTACAACTTGCCCCCGGTGGGAATCGAACCCACGACCTCCCGAGTTTACGGCAACGTTTGTTACCACTAGACCACGGAGGCGGTCATGAAGTCACATATGTACTAATTACAACCTTTTTAACACATACACACATATCGCATTGTTTTAAGCGGTGTTGTTTTTGTATAAATATCACCATATCAAGCTTACAATATTAGTTCAACTTGAAAGTAAAAATTTGACATCAATGCAAATGACACATACTTTTAACGAGAACAACAAATATATGGTAGGCGGACTGATGGTGGTGATTTTCCCAGTCTGCCGGGGCGGGGAAGTATCCACCGTCCGTGCCGATAAACCCAATAAAGTGTATCCACACGTTTCGGAATCAGGCTCAAATTGCCGTCATGCCCAGTCAAACCGGCATAGTGTTAGAAACTGATGGCAGTCATAAGTGTCTGATTCCAGTTGCTAACATTCATGGACCTCGCGAGCTACGTACCATCAAGTGGGTACAAGTTCCACATGTCATGCTAGAATTTAAAAAAAAATGGCGTTTAACAATGTATCTAACTTTATATTTTATTTTACCTTGGCTGAAAAAGAAAATGTCTTTTTAATCATAGTTCCAATCTGCTCAAAACCTGACGTAAATAACGTATTTTTAAAATGTTGTTTAAGAAGTTGATTAAGAAAGAAAAGATAGAAATTAACGTGTTTTAGTCTGCGCCTGAGTGACACTTGTGGTTATTTGATGTGACGTGCAGTTGACGTCGCCACGTAATTTTACTAAACTACGCATTTCCGCCATATAATTTACCTTTTTCTTATTTTCACTACTCAACGGAATTATTCTTGTCGTCCAAAGAGTTCAAATTTAAGATCGGCCATTGGTTGTTATTTTGATTAAAAACATTTTTTATTACGCCATCTACGTTGATCTTCTTCTGTTGTCGAAGTAGACCGTGTCTTACACTTCTGTAGTACGCAGGTCAGTTTGTCCATGAAACAACAAAATCGATATAAAAACTCACGTCTCGCATTCAGCATCAGCCCGCCTACCACCTATTTGTTGTTCTCGTTGAAAGTATGTGTCATTAGCAATTATGTCAAATGCCAATTTTTACTTTCAAGGAGAATTAATATAGTAAGCTTGCCATGGTGATATTTATATGAAAATAACACCGCTTGAAACAAGACTGGTTTTCATGAAACAAGACTTACTACATGAAACAAGACTTCCTACATGAAACAAGACTTACTACATGAAACAAGACTTAATACTCAAGGACACGTTTTAGACAGATAAAAGAGTAGAAGAGAAGAAGAGCCTAGTAGAGTTCATGTGAGTATTGACACATTGGTTCTTTGCCCTATCCAAGGAAAACGAACATACGCCTCCAGCACCACATCTCAAAGGCATTGATGCGACTACGATCATTGGTTTTGAGAGTCCATGTTAAGCGGCATTTTTTTTTATATACTACCTGAAGGTAAGTAGTACGCAAGGTTGGGAACTGGAGTCAGACACTTGTGACTGACATCAGTCCCCAACACTATGTCCGCTTGACTAGATGCTTTTTTTGCTTGAAGGATACCAGTTTATAGGAAAGTGGAAACACAGAGGCTGGAAGAGCATTCTACATCTTTATTGTGCGACATATGCACGAGTTTGAGTCCCTAATACGTACGCTGATGTGGGTGCATATTCGGTTGCGTAATGGAGAGGAAGGATTAAGATAGAGCATAAAGAAATATGGAGAATGTAGGGTATATAAGTTTAGGAAAAAGTTATTCACGACCCGTCATGAAAAAGAAAAAATCCCGCGCTGTTTGTATCAAATATTATGTCATGCTCTAAAATAATAGTGAATGGGCACAGCCAAGCCGTCTGTCTATTCCCGTACCGTCTTACCTGGGTGGCCTCTTTCTATCGCTGTACACCAGTAATTTACCCTCATTACACCTCTGTTATATGCCATAAAAATCTAGCAATCCCCGCGTAATGAATATTAACGAGCTTACAACTTTATGGGAAGGTCATGGACCTATATTTTAGGACTATATATTTATTTAAGTACTAGATAACTTTTAATTATGGACCTACAAGTTTTAGGGTTTATTCCCGTTGAACCCCACTGGGAAACAAAGATACTTATATACCATTGTCTACGTTCTAACGATAATAATCCCTTAAAATTATAACCTATTTAAAATATTTATTCACGTAAACTTATGCATTTATGAAACGTCATAAATTAAATAATTTTGAATGATTCTACTCCTGCTAGAGGAAGACTAAGCAGCAAAGTGGCCAAAGAGTAAGCTGTTAGCAGAAGACCAGCAGCTTAGCAGATTCCAGTGACGTTTAATCTGACTGAGAAAGAAATCTGCAAGGAAAACTTAGATTTACATATACATAACTACACCACAACTATCAATAAATAACCTTTTTAATTTAATGTATGTATTTATTATTATTATGTAATATTTTTTTTGTGGAAACTATGATTTATATAATAAGGGATTAACTGAAAATAAGCGCTGTTTCTCTGTGAACGTCGCAGATTAATGCTGATTCCCTATTTGTTACCACAAACTTTTAAGTAAACTCTTGTGTTTATGTGACACATGAAATATATATCTATTTTGCTTTTTCTTTTAAAGTTATATTTAGACACCGTTTTCCCATTCTCTCCCGCTGGGAAATACTTCTACGAATTCCTTTGCACTATCCACAAGTGGAGGAGCACGGCACGAAATTCTTCCTATTGTTCTTGGTGGGGGATGGTACTTTTTCCCATTGTCAGTGGGTGAAAAGGTAGGGGATTAATTCAATTTGAGTCTAAGTAAAATTATTTATTAAGCAGCTTCAGTGGTATTATTTTGCGTAACGATGAGACAAGTTTTATTTTTAATCTCTAGAAATATGTGACGATGACAATTTAACAACATCAGCCACGAAACTTTTTTTTTTATTTTTATTTTGGGCATAGATTTATAAGAGTTTGACGTGAAATTTCAAATACTTTTGCACTAGTTGTTTATTACAGTTATCCTAGCAACAAGCTTGTCAAATACTATTGTATATGTATGCATGTATGTATTGTTTAGCATGTATGTGTATTGTATTTTTTAGGTGATTATATATTATATTACGAGTATGTATATTTGTGTGCTATATTTAGTAATTGTATATATTTTAGTAATTTAATAATTTCACATTTTGTTCATCACGTTCATTCATTACCTTTCATGATCCCCAGTCTAATAAAATGCCTAATAGCTCGCCTATGAACAAGATTTTTAAATGAAAGAAATATTGGCATTTTACTCGAAACAAAATGGCCAATTATTCAATCCTGACAACATTTATTTTCTGATGATTGCTTCAGTTTTGACTGCAACATTTGATGGCTAGCCTTTATCTAGTGAAGCATCACGAACTCAATCATAAATGTAGCTTTTGAGTTTGTCTGTATTTATATATTTGTCTCTGGAAGAGACTAAATTTAAGCACCCTGCCATTTGTGGGATATAAATTGCCCATCCAGAGAGGGCATAAATCGTCCCCCGCTCACCAGTGACTATTTTTAATACTCCCAAATCTAGGAACAAGCCATTGAACCGTGTTGTCGTTTTTCATGTTTAATTAAATAGTAAGCATTTAAGATAATTGAATAAGTCTTAGAACATTGATGTATATAGATAGGCCCTCACTGATATAAAAACGTTTCCGCAAAACCAATCGAAGTCATGTAGCTGCACCAACAGCCACGAGCCAGCAAGCGTCAAGAGCGCCTAATATTAATATTTATATCGAGTGAAACTAGTCTTTTTGTATGCATTGTAACAGAATTTCCGATAAATATTTCATTATCTTTGCTTGAGAATTGCCCCCCAAAGTTGATAGGTACACGTAGCAAGCGGCGCGTTTTTAGAGTGAGTTTTGTATTGAATAGGCCTATCTATATACATCAATGTCTTAGAATGACTTATTTATTAACTGAAGTATTCCACATTCATTTATATTACTAGGACATAAAGATACAGTACTATAGATTATTAGATTATAAATATTTTATATTATAATAATAATAATAATAATAATAATAATATTTCCAGACAGGTCACACAGCGCCATCTAATTTCGGTGGTAAGCTACGAGGCTTGTGTTACGGAAACTAGATGGTTGATAAACTACATATTATACTTTTTTTTTTAAATATATACTATACATATTATACATATAAACACCCAGACCGAGACAAATTATACAATGTACAACTTGCCCCCGGTGGGAATCGAACCCACGACCTCCCGAGTTCACGGCAACGTTTGTTACCACTAGACCACGGAGGCGGTCATATTATTTATACAATTCACTTTTTTCAAATACAGTGAGAAAAAAATAATATATATATATATATAGTGGAAAAAAATCATGTATAGTGTATAATAATAATATTTCCAGACAAGTCACACAGCGCCATCTAATTTCCGTGGTAAGCTACGAGGCTTGTGTTACGGAAACTAGATGGTTGATAAACTACATATTATACTTTTTTTTTTGTAAATATATACATATTATACATATAAACACCCAGACCGAGACAAATTATACAATGTACAACTTGCCCCCGGTGGGAATCGAACGTTTGTTACCACTAGACCACGGAGGCGGTCAAAGCGGTATACTTACATATAAAGCATGAGATTAATTATGCAAGAATAAAAAGTAATTTCATTATTGTTATTTATTACTTAGTAATTATTTTGGGTAATTAATTTTCTACGTTATTGCCAATAACGATTAACAAAAACATATATAACACGGTATGCATACATACATATCTTCACGCCAAATCCCTTGCGGGGTAGGCAGAGACAATTGAGCGCGACTTGTCACGGTCACGACAAATGTATCTCTTTCGCTTCTTCGACATTCATCAACCTCTTCATACATGGCCTTTTGTTTCGATAGCTTTTTAATGCACCTTCAGCTATTGTTGTATTTCATCATTATCATTATTAACACCTAGAACACAGCGTCCCAGACCTCCATTGCTGGAGATGGGCCTTCCGGTACATATATCTGGAGAATTTGGCCTACACTCGCCACGCTGGCCAGATGGCTTGACGAGGATATGATGTCAATTTTAATGACAATTTATTAACGATTCCACAACTTAGTATTAGTGGAACCGGGACCGACGGCTTAACGTGCTCTCCGAGGAACGGGAACGGTAGTTTTGTAAATCTATGACAAATGTACGTAAGAAAAGTGTATTTCTTATTGGTACATGCCGGGGGGGTTTGAACCGACCTTTGTAGGATTTAAGGATCGCGTTCTTACAACCGAGCCACCACCGCGCCATGTTTTATTTATTTGATCGTAATATGTAAGCCTTGGTCTGCCAGGGCCTCTTTTACCTACAACTTTCGCATTATATATCTGGTTCGTCAATCTCTCTTCACACATTCTTTCAACATGCCCGAACCATCGGAGCATGCCTTTATTTATTTATTTATTTAAATACTTTATTGCACTTAAAAACCTAGTACATAGGCGAGCTATAACGCCATAAGGCATTCTTCACCAGCTAACCTTAGGGATCATGTAAGGTGATGGGCAGGGCAAAATATTAAAATATCCTTTCCTTATTTATTGTTACTCACATTATTTAAACAGGTCCTCACAGTGTAAGTAGGTATTATATGTAGTGTATATAATATATTTATAGTATTGTGTACATATTTGTCTATATAGATATAATATTTAGATTTAATTTGAATTACCTATTAATCTATTTAATGGTAGAAACAACACAAATGGTTTTATTGCCCTGGTGGCATCAAGTCCGCATTTTGCACATGGTACAATAAAGATTTTAAATAAATAAATAAAATCAATTTATATACCTACTCCAAAACTATTACTAACAAAATATTTTTAGTAACTAACTAAATATTTAGGTAGGTAAAATTAGTAAAATGAAATGATGAAAATGTGAACTGATTGTGATTGTGATCTGTTTGTGTACCTATAGTAAATAAATAAATAAATATGCAGAGTTTTAAAATAGGCATAACATAGTTCATTGGGTTTAATTTGTTATACTTCCAAAATACGCCGTCCCCATGCTTGAAAACTGCACCGCATTTAGATTAAGCGATTAACTACTTCTAAACCCATTCATTAGTTTATTTGTTCGTTTGATACTTTTCTTTTACCATAGACCTAAACTTAAGACTTGTCTGTAATTTATTTTACAACAACACCGTTTCTTTGCCTTAGAGAGCACATTAAACATTGTTGGTTCCGGTTTATATATTAATTTAGGTTGACATAGAAAGTGTTGCCGCCTAGAAGACGGTAGGTAGTACTAAATGTAATGTTCATTCATTCGTTCATTAATTCAATCAATTCATTCAATATGTCGGCCATTGTTGTCAACAAGCGAAATATACAAACTTATTAAAAAAAATAAAAAATGTATTGTGTAACTTTTAGTACCTGCCTATGTACACAAATAAAATACTTTTAAAAATTTTCGCGTGCAGTTAATTTCGGATATAATACTATTCCTATATAATAAGCTATACCTATAATAGGTATGTATGGCACTTTAAGTATCCTACCATCCACGTAGCTCGCTAACGTTCGGGTGAACGAGAGTATTTTTTCCCAATTAGTTACTATACTCTTTGGTTCCGGTCTCACTAATCTCCGCCAATACGGAGAAGCCGGCCCGAGCCATGTTGCGTCCTGTTAGAATTCCAGCTTGCCGCTAAGGTTGAAGCTAAGATCTACAAGATGTTCATCCGTTCATATGCTGCGGCAGCTTGGCACTACCTTCTGGCAAAGACTAATAGGAACAAGCTCCAAAGTCAGCAGAACATATCGCTTAGAGCGGTCTCTCAAACCCTATGTTTCGTGCGTAATTCCGTCATAGCTTGAGATCTGGAAATGCCTTCTATTGAGGCGTTTGTCTTTGATCTGACTAGGCTTATGTTATATCGGGTTGACAACGGATACTTCAAGCATCTCTCAGAATATCGCTCAGTCTTGCGCTCGGCCCTCCAACGAGAGACCTGAGATCTGAAGATCCTGCCGGAGAATACGGGGGAATGTCTTTATCCCCAACCCAGGCCCATTAGTCATCGGGGCCTGAACGACTCACTGTCTGTCTGTCTCATTATTCCAACTTGTGGAATCGTTAATAAATTGTCCAGAGTGGCGAGTGTAGGCCAAGTTCTCCAGAAACAAATTTATTAAACTAACATTTATTTGTTTCATAAATTTGGCTATTTAATTTTATACTAATTTGTTTTATCTATTATCATTTCTATATTTTGTTGTCGTTTATAGTTTCGTTCATATTCTTTTTGTTTAATAATATTTTTTTATTGGTCAGCTTTTTATTTATATGTATATAAGTTTACCTTGAATAATTAATAACTGATTTAACATTGATAAATAGCTTAAATATTGAATCATAAATTTTAATGTATATGACAGGTACACATATATCTGTCCACGCCATATCCTATTTGTTTACACGAAGATTGATATAAACGGTTTCTAAATTCGGCGGCTCAAATATATCGCGCGCTTGTAAAATTATCGCAGGTATTTTTATACTTTACGAAATTGATGCGACAAGCTCGCCAAGTGCGTCCACTCTCAACTAAGAGATGAATAAATAAGGTTTCTAAAACAGTGACTTATATAATGTGTCCAGTAGTCCTATAGTTACTTAAGCGCTAACATTATATAGTGGAATCCCTTAAATAACGGAACTGTCAGTGTAAAACGCTATTAAAATTGATATTCTCGTATAAAGGTTTCCACTACAGATGACAGCAAAATAACGTTACGATGCGTTCATTTAAAAAAAATCTATTATATATTTCTTTTAGTATTTGCCATATTTTTTATTTATTACCTAATGTGTGTTATAAAACTATGTTTAATGTAAATATTTATATATTAGTTTAATTAATATAAATTTGCGGCGGACAATTTAAGTATTTTATTCACGTTTTCCCAAATATTTTAAAATAGTGGAAAACGCTATATTGACGTAAGGTCGGCTATGATCGGAGAAACTCGGACTAAAAGTCCTTAAATATAAGACAAGCATCAAATCGAGCTCAATTTAAAAAGATGGTCTATTTGCATTTCTTAAATGGCTCCTAACAAGAGACCTACTTAGTGTATGTATATATATTGTATTGTATGTATGTATGTGTTTATGTGTGTATATAATTAACATATTGTTTATTGCTTACAATGTGTTCGTTTAGTTATAATATATTGGATTTTTACGTGCACCTACCGTTCACTTTAAATGCTTTATCTGTCCCTAAGGTTGGCTGTCAGAGAATGTCTAGCGGCATTAAGCCCGCCCCTTGTACATAGTGCAATAAAGTTTTAAATAAATAAATAAATAAAAGTGGTAGTAAATAACACAATTCACTATTTTGACAATCTAACGTTTGCGACAAGTAACAGAATAGGGCTGCAGGAGTTCAGAGACTGCCCGTCGCCATCTGTAAATTTAAGAAAAGTTTTTGGCTAAAAACTATAAAGTTGAAATATATAAAAATATTTTTACAATTTATTTAGTTATGATTCAACATCGCTTAAAGTTAAACCTAGTCTACAAAATTCTTAACTAAAGCCAATTAATGGTAACAAATGTACGTGAAAAGTATATTTCTAATGGGGTGTATCAGGCAAAGCTTTTTGTAGATGTCGCTAGCGGCACTGGTACCTTGTTTACACCTTTGACGCATAATTTTTCAAATGATTTTGTAGTTTTTTTTATTTTTATAACAGAAAAATGTATTTAAAATTACCGTTACCTACCTTAAAATACGAATTAAGAAAGCGAACACCGTCTTTAAAAAGAAAAAAGTCTGAATTAATAGAACGGCAATTTTGAGATCACCGTATCTTTGATTTCGCTTGGAAATCTCGATTTGTACACTTAAAAGCTGCTCACTTCGACATAATATCAAGAAAATAATAAATTTGGTAATAAAAATGCAAGTTTTCTATGCAACTGACAGTTATATAAGGTACCATCTATCATGCGCCATCTATCGTGATAAAAAGTTAGTGATACACCCCCTTGGTAAGTACATGCCGCAAAAGTATGTATTAATGTAAATAAATACGTTTAATTAATATTTAATTTATTTGTGATGTCGTGATGATACTTTACTTTTTTTCCAATATCAAAAGCCATTAAGTTAATACCTTTGACATGCGAATTTAGTAAGCGAATAAATATTTACCAGTTCTTACATCTTAGTCAATGTTTCAAACTATCTGCAACAGTCAGACTTGAGTCATCGCGCATCGGTACGTTTATATTTGGATTGGCGGCAATATACAAATACTTTAACCCTTTGATTCTATATCTTCATCTATTGTAGTCATACCAATGAGAAATACACTTTTCTTACGTATATTTGTCATAGATTGCCTCGGAGAGCACGTTAAGCCGTCACGCTCGGTCCCGTTTTCACTAATACCGCTGCGTCATGCGGGTTTGTTTACGGCTGCATTTGGGTATTTAGGGAGGTGCGGATCTGGTCAGACCAGCGGAAGCCCCATACCGTTACGCGGTCTTTTGCCTTCGACTTTCCCTGTGAAAACAAACCTTTCCATGTTACCAGATCTTTTACGGGCTATATGGCCGAAATACTCAAGGACTCGTTTTAGGCTGAGCCTAGTAGAGATTTTGAGCTCCATTAGTTCTTTGCACTGCCTCCGTGGTGTAGCGGTTAAGTCCGTGGATTTAGACTCGGAGGTACCGGGTTCGATTCCTGGTTGGGACACAAAAATATTTATTGATGTAAATAAATACATTTACTTAATTAATATTTAATTTATTTGTGATATTTCTCGAGTTTGGTACGCTGGAGACATCGACGAGCTTGCCACTTGTCATGATTGACCTATAGTAAAGTTGGCTAAATGTGAATCCGCTTATTTGAAGCGTGGTTTCTGACTACCCCGAAAGGAAAACGGTCGTGATAATACTTTACTTTTACTAGTTCTTTGCGCTGTCCAAGGGATACGCAACATACGCCTCCAACACCTTTGATTAAACGCAAACAAATAAAATGGTTATAATAACATTTATAACAAGAATAAAAATCTCCACATAGTTGGAACTTTAATAGACTAAATTTATGCTACGAGTTGAAATTCTTCACATTCTTTCAAAAAGAAGTGCATCGAATTATAATGATTCTACGCGCGTTATAAATAACAAGCAATTTGTGGAGCCAAAGAGGGCGCTGTTGTTTACATGGCGACTGTACACGCTCGGTGAAATACACGCCAAGAGCGAGCTTGTAACAATAACAGTAGCTACAGACAGAAACATTTTATTATTAGAGCTAGTTGTGGTTATATTGATATTTTTGCTATGAAGCCTTCAACAGTAAGGCGCCTACTTCTTAATTCCTTAACTCACCGGCTTTTGTTTATTTTTAGGATTTGTTTTGTATTTGATTTAAACTCGTATAAATATAATTCAAAAAAGGTTTTTTGTATTTATTTCTTATTATCATCACAGAGTTCTAGACTTACACTGTTGGAAATTTCTCGAGAATTTGGCCTACACTAGCTGCCTAGCCAGACGGGTTGTTGAGGGTCTGATGTCATTTTTTTAACGATTTCACAAGTTGGTAATAGTGGTATCTATAATATTTATATATATAATCTTCGTTTAAAAACATCGTCTATCTACACTTTCTAAATGGCTCCCAACAATGTTAATAAATGTATATATGTATATTTTTTGTGTATGTATTAGTATTTAGTATATTAATATTACAGTATATCATCAGCCTGTATCTCTCCACTGCTGGATATAGGCCTCCTCCAAGGCTCGCCACTGCATGCAGTCTTTTGCAACCCTCATCCAACCCCCACCAGCAACCTTCCTTAGGTCATCTGTCCATCTGGCGGGGGGTCGTCCCACTCTGCGTCGTCCCACTCTGCGTCGTCCCGTACGTGGTCTCCATTCCAGAACCCGTATGCCCCATCGGTCGTCGGTTCTGCGGCAAATGTGTCCTTATTGCACCTATAAATGTCTTAATTAGTTCCCAAGGTTTGGCTGTCAGAAAATGTCTACGGACATTAAATCCGCCTTAGTACTTTGTGCATTAAACTTTTTAAATTAATGAATAAGGGTTGAGTCTATTGTTACGCATGCTCATCATCATTCAAACGGGAGTGTGGGGTCCCCATTATAGAGAAGAGATATAGAACTTATAAATCGTACGGATATCATGCGAGACTAAACTAAAATAATCACCCGCAAGTCGCGATTCAGATCGCGTCGCGTGCGCATCGTCGCGTCATTTCGACGTGCTAGTGTGTTTGACAATGAATTTATGAATTACTTTCACAAATATAATTAAACAAGTTATTGTTAATTAAATTACATAATAAATAAACGGTTAATGTAATTGCAATAATAGTATAATATAGTCTAAAATTAAATAATGTTTAAATATTTGTGTTATACAATTTATTAACAGTGATAGGTTAAATTAATGATAAAGTTAGTGTTGTGATAATGGTAGCTACGTATGAAGTCGTACGAAGGACTAATAATGAATTCTTTAAGTCATTTCTACCTGTAAGTCTTATTTTAATAATAAACTAGATGACAAATTACCACACACTTGAGTTATTTAGATTGTTTTTTAATTCGAAATCGAAACGTTTTTCAAAAGAGGTACCTATTGCCTGTAACTAAAAAAATGCGTTTTATATGTACCCATATTTATATGTACCCATATTTATATGTACCCATATTTATATGTACCCATATTTATTTATGATTATGTGTTCTCGTCTCTCGATGGATGATAAATGAGGTAATAGGGTCTAGCCCATACAGCCAAGTCTGACGTAATATATCTTTCTTTTTTATGATTTAATGAGGTTATCATAATCAGAATTTGATGATTTTCTTGAAGTCACTCGCAGCATTATATCCCAAACGCGAGGGGGAATTCACTGCGCGGAAATAACGCAAATAAATTAATTGCAATTTAAGCCCCAAATTTAAAGTGCATTTTATCGTTTTCCATAATTTGTACATTATAGCACATTATTAAACAAAACAATACCACTTTTGACTAACAATATCCACAGTAAATAAATTTATAAAACAAAAACTTGCACCTGACATGTCCGTGTTAAATAGCGCAAAGGACCTTATATTTAATTATTTTATTTATTTAAGTAGTACTTAGCCTAGAAAATTATTTAAAATATTATTACTACTTAGATTATGTTATATATATTATTTTACAATTAAATATGTTAAATTACCTTAATTAACATTAAAATTACAACAAAATCAAGCTGACAAATGGAATAATAATATACAATAACATGGTTTACGTATATATAAGTATACTATATATGTACCTGTAATAACACATATAAAATACATTTAAAATACATATATAGAAAAATTATCTAATAACATGTATTAATATAGGCGCGGTGGTGGTTTGGTTGTAAGAACGCGTTCCTTAAATCCTACAAAGGTCGGTTCAAACCCACCCGGCATGTACCAATGAGAAATACACTTTTCTTATGTACTTTTGTCATAGATTTACAACACCACCGTTTCTTTAAGCCTTTGGCCTCGATTCCACTAATACCAACTTGTGGAATCGTTAATAAATTGTCATTAAAAATTGACATCATATCCTCGCCAAGCCGTCTGGCCAGCGTAGCGAGTGTAGGACAAATTCTCCAGATATATGTTCTGGAAGGCCCATCTCCAACAGTGGAGGTCTAGGACGCTGTGTTCTAGGGGCTGTAATTTATTTATTTACACAAACAGATCACAATCAATACAGTTCTCATTTTACAGCAATTTCATAAGTTCTAGATTGCAATCCAAAAGCTGTGTACACAGCATACTTATTGTGATTTAGCCATGACATTGTCATTTTAATTAAATTATTATGTAATGATGATGTATTAATGTAATAAATAATCTGCGATATTTAAATGTTAAATAAATTATTATTATTATTCATTTCCTTAGGTTATCTTGTAACAACTTGGATATTGTCAGCACTAAAATAATATAAAAAACATAAAAAAATATAAACAAACATAAGTTGGTTGGACAGTAACAGGTAATAATCCAGATATAACTACTTAATATAAGATCGTGGCTGTAAATAGGCCGTGTCAACTAAATATAAATTCGTGGCTGTAAAAGGGCCGCGTCAGTAGATACCTAATAAAAAATATGTACGAGTATGTCCAAATACATGTTATTTAAATGCGTCTATAATAAGTAGAAAATAGAGATAGTTTATGAATAATTAGATGATACATTTTAGGTAAAAGGCGAAATAATTTTCGGTTGTAAAGAATTTTGTCATTAAGCCAAAAAGTGTGGCCTTGGTCAGTTAATCATCTTCTCAGACAGTCAGACTTTGTTTGAGTTCTTGGAAACTTTTTTTTATCAGTTTCATAATACACTTAAGCGCCTTATTCACTATTTATCTTGCTGTACAGCGCGCGAGACACACGATGCAAAACGACTGTTAATAGGTTTGACGTTCGTCTATAATTATAATTTTCCATATTTCTCTTAACCGTAGTTAGATCATTTTATGTCAATTAAGACATTTATTTCTAAGTGTAAATAAGTTTGTTTAATTTCTTAATAACAATATATATATTATATAAATCAGATGTAGATAATATACAGGAGGATAGATTTGATGGTGTAATATGGCAAACTATACAATTGGCCCCAAAGACTAAACAATTGCCTGTAACTGACTGGGAACAAGTATTACCAGACGCTCTTCACTATTTTTGCTCTCTTTTATGTACTTCTACCAATTCAACACCTCATGAGACGATGTCTATGCATTCAAGAAGATCATCTAACGGACAATCTATGCCCTCGTAGTTAATAATAATAGCATCTAGCAAAGCTTTTATGAGGAAGAATGTAAGATCAAGTATGATCCCCTTATAGAAGCGGTTGATTTGTTGGATGTAAATCCATATTACTCTAACGTAAGATTGGCAAATAGAAGACAGGTTACCGTGTCAAATCGTCGTCTTGCTCATACAGTAGATTATAGGAATTTGATTGATGTGTCAGTAGAAGACGTTCCAATTGACAATGGTAATAATGAATCTACAGTTCGTTTAGAGGACATTGATTCTGTACCTGTAGCTGGCGTACACCCGAGCCAGAGCCTTCTACCTCAGATTTTGTCCCAATACAAAGAACTAACAGAAATTGTAGACTGCCTTCATATTTAAATGATTATGTAACTAACTAATAATAATAATAATGTATGCATAATTAGATGAGTATAGTTTGTTTAGTCAATGTCACAGTCTTTGTTGTTTAATAAAACCTTTAATACGGGTAAATCTTTGTTTAATTATGCTCATGCATATATCAATATGTATAATATAGCTGTGAGAATAAATAAATAAACAATTTGATCCGGCTCGAAGGACCAAATTATGTCGGCATTTATTGTCATAAAATGATCTAGCTACGGTATTTTTCGTTTCGCCAATTCAATTCAATTCAACACTGTACTTACATATTAAGTAAACGAAGAAATGAGAACGAACATTAGTGTCCGTTTGTATATCAAAACCAACAATCAAGGACAGGTGAGTATTATGTGTTTACAAGATTTCATCAACCACTAACCTGTTGACCCAATTTCAGCTTCATAATTTCTGATACTAAACAAATTCTTCACCTTTTGTAATCTTGGCTTAGAGTCTTTCAATTTATTGATCGGTAATATCAATGATCTTCCAGTCTAAGATACAGCATTAAGTACAAAACCAAATTGAAAATCAGTTTTTTGTAGCGTATCGAAAAAAAACAATAATACATAAAGGATCGCTAGAACGAACTAAGAAAGGAGAAATATGACGAGAGTGCATCATCCAAGAGGAAAGTTAAAAAGAAACAGAAGGCTGCAGCACCTGCTCCAAGTAACTTTGATCATATTGTAATGAGAAACTAGACGAGCCCAAAGCTTAATGAAACAAAGCAACAGATTTTTTGAACCATGAATCTTTATAATTTCTGATACTAGACAGATTCCTCACCTTTTGTAATCTTGGCTTATTTGATCGGTTTAATCAATGATATTTCAGCCAAGATACTACATCATGTACAATACCAAATTGAAAATCAGTCAACAGCGCTTATGCTTCGAAACTGAAAAAATATTAATACCTACCAATATTATATAACATTTACATCTATATTTTTATACACACGTTTTGACCTATACTATTCGGGGTGACTTAGTATGCTCTAACTTTAATTAATATGTGATTCTATTGATAGAAAAAAAAACAACTTTTCTTATAAAACCTTATTTTGGAAGTAACAAAAAAGTTTGGCTTCAATATACAAATTGGCATTTTTTAAATTTACAGTATGTATAGAATAGCCAAAAAAAAAATGTAACAGGTTATTTTTATTATCGTAACATACTTGCATGTAGTTTATGTAATTGCTTGGTATGTAGTGTATTTATAAATTAGACTAATATTATTAGATTGTTGCACCCTGCCCATAATCTCTCACCATCCCAAAGGTTAGTTGTCAGAGAATGCCTAACAGGCATTAAACTCGCCTATGTACCTAATTTTAAGTTTTGGTGCAATAAAGAATTTAAAATAAATAAATAAATACTTATAAAAGCGATAAACCGGCCATTAATTTAAGCACCATATACTTTTTTTAAACATTTTTGAACTACTAATGCTACATCTACTTAATTTTAACATCATTGGTTTGATTTTATCTTAAACTTATCGTTGAATAACAGAGCATGAACCTTGGCACGTAAAGTAAACAAATGAAACTATGTAACCCCGATTCTGTTTACATGTCCAGGCCCAACATTCGGCAATAATTAATTTAGTAATAATAAATAGTGTCCGATCCAAGTTTCGGCCTATAATAGTGGTTTCGGCCGGGTTTTTAGTTCCAGACAATTTTAGTTAGACAAAACACTAAACTAGCAATCTTGAATTTGCGGACCAGGGCCCCGATTCTCGCGCCTTCGACTTGCATGTCCGCTCGATTTTCTCGAATGAAACTGACAGTTTTCTACGGATATCTGTCGCTTTTCATTCAAATATTATAATATATTTAAGTCGAGCCAAAATTAGGCCCCAAACGTTGTTAGATAGTCCAATCATTACAAGTGGCAAGCTCGTCGATGTCTCTAGCGTACCAAACTCGAGAAATATCACAAATAAATTAAATATTAATTAAAATTTATTTAAATTAATAAATATTAGTGTGTCCCGACTAGAAATCGAACCCGGTACCTCCGAGTCTAAATCCACGGAAAATTAAATTTTTAGTTTATTTTATAATTTGTTTTTTTTTTATAAATCATTTTACCTTATTACAAATATAGGCTATTAAAATGAAAAAAATATTATTTAATTTTCGGTTCCGGCCGAAACTAGAGGTTAAGCTGATGAGAAAGTTTCGGCTGGAACGCCTGTGTTGGTCGGACACTAATAATAAACAAGGATCTTGTTTAAATTATGATTATCGACAGGTTTATAACTATGAATTTTAGTTTATACCTTTAAGTATGAATTAAATAGTTATAAAATATTTTTTATGATAATTGATTTATGGACTGATTTCTATTATATTCATTCGAATTAAAAAGGAAAGGTCTGAAGACAGGAAGGCTGGCAATTATTTCTGCCAGCGTATTGACCTCGCTATACGTATAATATATATAATGTTGCCAGTCTTCTGGGGACTATCTCGGACGGGACGCTTTTAGAGGACATTTTTTATTTATAGTTTAGTTTATTTTAATTTTTATTATTTAGGTAGCTTTTAATTTATATTTAATGTATATAAATTAAATACTTAAATAATAAACAATTAAAATCGTTATTTGACCCAATTAACTTAAATCTATTACATTTTTATATTCGCACTGGTGGCAACCGTTCCGCAGGTCGTAGCATACCATTTTGTTTGTCCGATCGACAGCAATTACAATTTATTTTATTATTAAATAACAGCACAAAGAAATACCTACCAAAATTGTTCTGTGTGGGTATTTAGGTATAAGTGTATATGAAGTTGTGTGTATATCAGCGTGTGTGTACTACCTAACGACAGCTAGAAGGTTTCGTTTGCTTGTAATTCTCTGACTGAGCCATTTTTTGAACCTAGTGAGAGTTTTTTTATATAATAATGATTCTATTTTGTCACCTCCTAGATCTTGAATTAAATTTAATGACTATTAACTAAAACAAAAATTAAAAATGTTCCTCAATCAGAGATAGTCACAAGAAGACTGTCAACATTTCCCCTCTAAATAGCGAGGCTAATACGTTGCCAGATATAATTGCCAGCCTTCCTGTCACCAGATTTCGTCTCACATTTAATTAATTTGACCTACACTCGCATTATTTAATGACAATTGGTTAACACGGTCCAGAAAGCTGTATTTGTGGAACCGGAACCGACTTAACGTGCTCTCCGAGGCACGGGAACGGTGGTGTAGAAAATCGATGAAATGTACGTAAGAAAAGTAGTATATCTCATTGGTACATGCCGGGGTTTGAACCGCGTAATTTTATACAAAAGCGTACTTACAACCGAGCCACCACCAATTTATCAATATACATCTATGCCTAATGCCGTTTTTTTATCGTCATCTTTATAAACCCTAGATAGAGTATTAGACCTTTTTACTGAATATAAGTTTTTTGGAAAATATCGCCTAACTCTTGCTACTTTGGCTAAAAGGGTTGTTTTACAATGTCAGATTAAAAAAAAAGTTATCTATATATTAACTTAAGTAATAATTTTATCAGCCTGCTTGGTCACTTTTTCTACCTTTAAAAAACCCCCACCAGCTTCTAACAGTCACTTTAAATCAATCTACTCGTATTTAATGATGCCATTAAGTAGTATTTTAAAATAATAAATATGTATTTGTTTTACTTTTCAGGCTGTCAACTCCGCTCCGGTGGCGCATCGTGAGCCTGCAGCAACTACAGCAACCTATAATCCTTACAACGATGACTATGCTCAAATCCAACGAACAAGACTAGAAAAACCAATAACACAAGAAGGATCGCCAGAACGAACTAAGAAAGATAAGAAATGGTCACTTGGAAAGTTATTTAGACGAAAGAAGAAAGATGACGAGAGCGCAACATCATCTGAAAGCGATGAGGGTGTCAGTACGTGGTCTCCATCAAAGAAGAAAGCTAAAAAGAAAAAGAAGGCTGCAGCACCCGCTCCAGGAAACTTTGATCATATTGTAATGAGAGAAACTAGGCGAGCCCAAAGTTTAATGAAACAAAGCAACAGAGATTTCGCTGATGATGGTATACTTTCAGATCCATCTGCGGGTTTCATTAAATACAGGTCAAAAATTGCGCAAGAATCATGCAGAGTTTCCAAGGAATCTTTAAATGACCACGGGAGTATCAATTTTAGACTACCGTCAGATGATGCACCACGAAAATCCAGAAAAGGCAGATTAAAAGCTAGAGTAGAAGCACTTAGAAATAGCATGAGAGGTGAATCCAGTAGTGACGAAGAATCAGTAAAGTCATCAACCTCCTCGTCAATGGTTCGTTTTAGAAGTGATGACTCTCTAATGCGCTCAAGGGACAGTTCATTAAATAAAAGATCACGAAGTGCCAGAAACGAAAGATACATTAAAAGGCTTTCTCGTGACGAAGAAAATCAACTTAACAAAGAAGCTGAACTTATGCAACAAGGTTATACAAAAGCCGAAGTTGAAATGTTAACCCGGACGCCGACTAGTCAGAGCAGTGGCTATGGAACTTGCAAACGGGACAACCAAAGGAATAAGTTTAAACCAGAACAACAAATTTACACCAATGACTTACGACGTCCAATGAAATCAGACTCGATTTCATCATTTCCATCAACACAAAGCTATCCATCGTCAATAAATTTTAATGCTAAAATTAATAATGACCAAATTAATTATTCTATACAATATCCTACTAAGAATTCAAGCAGAGAAACAAAGTATGTAAATATTAATCGTGATCGCAATCTACATGATCCGCATGAAAACACGGACAACGTAATGTGCGTTAAATTTCCATTGGGAAACGTAACTAATATTAAGAGGGATGACAGGGCGCCACCTGTACCACCTCCACGAGACATGCAACGAAAAGTTGCCACACCTCTGTCTATGTACTATGAAAATAATCCCATAGTTGCCGACAGAATGGCACATAATCGAAATAATATAACACATGGTGTACCGAACAACGACTTTGAGAGAGTGATGAGACGCAGTCAAGAAAGGTCACTGCATCCAGTAATTAACGGTTTACGGAGACCAATTTCAACGTCAGAAGATCATATAGCAATGCAAAATAGGGACTTTTCCCAAAATGTACATGTTTTTAAGGGAGAACAACCAAGAAGACCGGCTTCAGTTTCTGCTGAACCAAACCATTACTCAATATACGCCAACACACCTCCATGGAAAAGGAGAGCAGAGGAACCAACTCTTGTCAAACCTGAAGCCGTTCAAGGACGACAAGACTTTCTGTACTACGCAGATCACAGTCCAAGATCAAGAAGACCTATAAGCATTCAATCTAGTCAAAATAATCTTCACAATAATTACTCCAGTGATTCCCAATCAACTCTAAATAAAAATGAAATAATTTATAGGAGACCTCGTAATGCATCAGATTTTTGGAAGAAATTAGATGACGCGGAAAGGCAGAAAAAGCAACAAGCAGGTTTTGCGAACAGCAGGTGTAATTCTGAAGGACCCAGCGTGCAAACATACAGACAGATTGTGGACCAAAATGGAGACGTTGAGAACAGAAATAAACTTCCAGTGCACAACCAATCTCGAGATGTCACAGATGCTTCTAAAATGTGGAAAGCAACAACTGAATATAAAACTTCAGTTTCGTATGAACCAAATACGGCGATAACTTCGCCTAATTCTAAAGCCCATGTTAGGCATAAATCTGACACATTTGTTTCTCATAATCATCACATACTATCAGATGAAGAAAAAAACACTGAAAGACGAAAATCCACCAATTTAGATGATGCTTTACATGAATTAGAAGCTATTTACAATAGTTTAGGTTTAGGAGATGAAGATTTATTAGACAGAGCTGAAAGAAGAGAATCTATGACACCAAAGTTTAATGACCTTTATAATGATTGGAATGGAAATGATGAAATACGGTTAAGGAGTCAGCCTACCACACCACTTCGTCGAATACAACGAAGATCGACGTTGCCTGATAAATTAAACGATGATATGGCATTTAGAAGATTAAATTGTAAGGAAAAACCAGTTTCCAAAGACACGCACTCACAAATAAGCTACATGCTTGCATCGCCAGCTTATGTCCCGTACACATCAGACGATGATAGACATTCTGAACATGATAAAAATGAGCCTGATATAGTATTTGATGATGTCGTTTACAGAAACATTAAACAAGCTAACACTCGATTAAAAACCCTTGAACCTCAACCTCCATTTGGGATTCCTTTGGGACCAGTATCACCAGCGCCACAAAGTGACTATTTGCATGCTACGCCAGAAAACAAAGGACGTTCACGTTTTATACCTAGAAGATCTCCTGACCTTGTTTCAGATGATTTAGCATATAGAAGTTTAAGAAAAGACAATCGACACTCATCTGTTTTAAATGGAGACGAATACAATGGTCAACTCAACAATAACCACACATACAGTGATTTCATTATTCCAAAAGATTCACCAGCTAGCATGAAGAAAAAAAGGGCAGTTAGATCATTGTCTGCAAATATATTTACCGTGGTTCAAAAAGAAATTGATGATGCAATAAATATGAGTAAATTGCCTTCGTTGCACAAAACTGAGAGTAATGGCGATGTTAATAGGCGTTTAAGAGAATCGATAGAAAATAATGAACGCAATATGGACCATAATCCCCGTAAGGTAAAGCAAAGACATAATTCTGTTAGTCTATTTTTCAATACTTCTCATTCTCCTACTCATTTTGCGAAAGACGATTCATATATTCACAGCGACAATCAATATTTAGCCAAGCCTCCATCTTGTAATAAGTCTAAAAGCTCATCTCCATCATCACGATCTCCACAAAGTAGTAAAAGATCATCTAGAGACGAATTCCAACAGGTTCTCAGCAAGCTTGCTCAAGAAGCTATGGATACTAGTAATAAATTAGGCGTCGCCCTTGCAGAACTTGATAAAAACAAAAATAATGCTGATAAAAAGTCAGATATTCTAAATAAATTATCAGATAGTCGAACAATGTTTCTTAATGGTTTAACTAATAAAAATACCACTGATCCAGAAATAAAGCATGTCAAAGTACATTCAGAAATAATAAATGAACCGAAACCAGCAAAGTCAACAATGGTACAAGATCATCAAAATTTCAAAGCTAAAAAAACTGCGGATACCTTATTTGCAATTTCGGATCAACTTCATAAAGTAGAGGACAAATTATTAAAACATACTTTAGAAAAAGGAATAAATTTTCAAGATGAAAGTGTCAACCTTTCTGACTACATGCTGAAACCTGAATCTCGCGCCAAAGCCAACGAAACTATAATTATTCCAGAAAGTAAGGTTTTATCCAATGTTGTTTCTGTTTCTGTACAAAATGATGCAGTTAATGTAAAAAATGGGTCTAACAACCAACACAAAGAACCAGCCTCCAAAGAACCGCTAGTATATCAAAACAATGTAAACAATAACCTAAAAGATATAAATGAAATGAATGCATTCAAAGAACTAAAGGATGGAATATCAGATCTAATAGCTGGAATTTCGCACGTTAATGATAAGTTATTTACAAATGCGGATAAACGGGAGGAATATAATTCTGTAGCTGGAAAAGTCACTGGTATATCAGAGGCTAGTGAAAAACTGAGTCTAGTTACGCAAAATATGCAAAAAGAAACACCTATTAGTAGATCATCCGTTAATTTATCGATTTATGAAGATGACTTAGAAGTTAAGAAAGAAGTGTCTGAATCCACTGAGTATAATTCCTCCGAAGAGTTAGCTACTATATTTAATTTAGATCAAAGTATGAAGAAAAAGGCACCAACTTATGATGTAAATGAAAAAGCCGCACGAGATGATCTCAACTCACCTAAACTTGTGCAATCTGTAAATCAACAATTAAGACGATTGTCGATGGACAACACCGAGGATTATGCACCTAGTCAAAGTAATTCGCTGTCATCAAATATGGTACCTTGGAGGACAAAACGACAAAATCATAATGCACAGAAAGATAATGAAGGTATGTAATCATCAGCATTGCATGTTGTATTTTCTGTTGCTCGATTCGTTGCATCTGCTTTGTGTTGCAATCACTTCATATTCACTTATAATTATTTTAATTTAGGTAACATTTAACAAATGCTCAAATAATAATTAAAAATTAATATGTAATCAATGTTAATATTTCAATTTATATGAATAATTTATCGCGTATAATTCTAATGTTATATTAATATTGATACCTTTGAAATGCTGATGCTTTGCATTGCGGAATGCACAGGAGGGTCATTCAGATTTGTTTCCTGGCTAATTTCTGACATAAACGATGTTATAATCTTCAAATAGATTAGCCTGCGTCTCTCCACTGCTGAATGTAGGCCTCTCACAAGGCTCGCCACGTTACGCGGTCTTTTGCAACTTTTATCTAACCTCCGCCAAAAATTAACATTTCGAATTCTATCCATCACAGAAATACCAAGCAAACCCCATAGCTTGCTGAGCTGATCCATAAACCAGATCCACTGTCAGTGTCCACGTCTCTGTACCTTACGACTTTACCGGGAGGACGCACTGGTCTTTAAACATTGTGATTTAGACGATGAGAGGATGTGCCGGAGTTTCCCGAATGCCGCCCATTCTAGCTAAATCAGACCCTGTCGGCTTCTATGCTGAAGTTGGCTGCGCCTGATTTAATAGTCTGTCCGAGATAGATGTAATTCAGATTGGTCTAGTCTTGACATGATCATTTTAGTTTCGTCTTTTCCAAGTTCATTCTGAGACCAACCCGCTGGGAAGCCACGTTTAAACCGTTTAACATTCCGCTAAGATCTTTGAATATATTAATAATTATTATTATTTGTGCATTAAATACCTAATCAGCATTGTTTTCGTTTGTTTTGATTTCGTTTATTTTAACAGGAACTAATTGCAGTAAAGCGTCGTGGCACGAGTCTACCGGCACCTTAATGTTAGCTTGTACTTACACCTTGGCATTGTCACAACACCTAGCAGACATGGATTGGCTCACAATTCTAGGCCTAATATTAGCAATCATTACTATACTAGCCATGTTATTAATTTAGGTTTAGATTATTTTATAACATGTATAGTGTGTCAATGTGACAAACTATGAGGTTTATTGCAGAAATAAATAAAAACATCGATACAGTTCGAGTTAAGCAGTCCAGCTATAGGATATAGGGGTCTATTCTGTTACTTAAGCGCAAACATTATATAATGGAATCATAATTACAAAATATTATTCAATTCTCAACTCTATAAGCGCTCGACCTTTACAGCTGCCGTGCAAATATCAACTTTAGTAGCGTGATATGATCTATAGTTTCACCGTGCGGGTGCCGGTTCCATAGTGTATCGGTAAGAGATGAGAAAAATGGTGTCGCGGGCTTGTCATCAGTTAATCTGATCAATGCTTTGTATACAATTTTAGCATGCTCTGACTCTCGAACTATTTGTGTGTCAACTTACTATAAACGCGACGCAGACATTTTTTTTTTATCTCTAAGATTGTGTAAAATGTTATTTTGACGTGAGTTCGGCTATGAACGTTTGCGCTTTGATAATGGAAGTTTTATAATGGAATCTGTTAACTATATATATGTATATCACGCTATTAAAGTTGATATTTGCCCGAGCGCTTATAGAGTTGAGAATTGAATAATATTTTGTAATTATGACGCTAGCTCTGACGTATATAACGGAATCCACTAATGACGTTTTCGACTAAGTAACAGAATAAAACAGAAGAAATGCAGGTCGCGCGATGAAAGCTGTGCACAACAACACATTGACAAATTATTTATCTGTAAAACGTGCATACGCTGTTAGTTACAATGAAGCCGTCGAGATAACTAGATTTGTCTTCCTCTAGCTCGCATGGCCTTATTGACAAGAAAGAGATAGCAACATTGGTGGTTTGCTTTTGTTACCATAAACAGGCTGTTCTCACTTTTATTCGTTAGTACTTTATTTAAAATTATTTAGTAAGATATAAAATATGACGTTTATAATATCCTACTAAATTTACACTAGTGTGTGTAATGTGTAGTGCATATCCGTTACAGTACGTACAATATTTACATATGCGGACCTATAAAATATATGTAGGTATAGTTATTTTTATTTTATTTAAAATATTTGGCTATTCAGATTGTCATAGGAATAAGAATGTCAGAAAAAAAATCTTGTCAAGTACCTACTTTATCTTAAAGTGCCTACCTATATTTTTTATTTTCATTTTCCTGGCCTGTGGATGTAATTAAGTAGATCGAAATTTCGTATAAAATATTATTGGCATATTTCTGCAATATCCCTCATTTTTGTCAGTTTTATTATCTTTATAAATTTGACATTTAGTTTTATTTTATTTGCATATTGCATATATTACAGCTTGTTTCAATAACTAAACATGACAATAATTATGGTTTTTTTTTCAAATTATATAATTCGTCATATTTATCTTTATTGTCTAAAATGAGTTTATTTCCGTATTTTGTTTATAGTTTTTGACGTTAAATGAATATAATGTAACATAAAAATGTTAAAAATACATTTTTCTATTATTTTTATTATATTATCATGTTATGTTAAATAGGCCTTTTCTAAATATTCTTTCTTTTATCTATATTTTAAAATTTATTGGTTATTTATTAAAACACGCTGTAGGATAAACTAATATTAGTTTGGCCGACGTTTTTACATTCACGAAAAATATTATTTTAAAAAATATATATTAATATGACTTTTTATGATTTGTGTTTATATTATTTATTTACGATTTGACGTTGTCTAATAATATATAGGAAATAAGATAGATACGATATTTTGCTTTATTTAAGACTTAAATTTTAAGTAAAACCATGAAAATAGACCTCTACCTGTGGATGACGGTCAATGATCAATCACAACTGCAAAATGGCGACTTGCTTGTTGCCTTCAAAGAGTAAACAAATTAATATGTAATATAAAAAATAAATATATATGATAACTTGAGGCAATGGATGCCAAACTGTCGGCCACAATAAGTTTAAGCTTTTGTAATGAAATTGACATTATAAAATATAATGCATAGCATGCATTAGTCACAACTTAATTTGTATTAACCACTTACTGCTTAGATTATGATGTACTTTGTGTACAGATAAATCAGCTTGAAGACGTTGTGTGTGTAGTAGTTGTACGGTACGGCATATAATTAACCAAATACTTTTTTAAAATTTTTTTGTAGGTACCTACTTCTTATTATATATTTCGTCATGATCGTAGAACAGTGTCGGATTTAAAATAATACCCATAATTTTGCATATATATTTATATATAATTTTATATTGTTTGTGGTCTGTAATTTATAGTGCAAATATTAGAAAGGGTTCCAAAATGAAATCTAGAAGGTTTGCACTTATTATGAGACTTAAAAAGTGACACAGTCGAAATGACAGTTGAATGGCCGCCATGAAAATTTTAAATATAGCAGATCCGTCACTGTTCTACGATCATAACGATTTATAACCTAACACCCCACAGGCACCAGACGTTGAAAGTCGTACATCGTCTAACGTCGTTTTAGTTCGGCACACTTCGGCACGGTATTTGTGTGCGTGCGACTAGACGTATGCGTGTAGACTAGCTGCTAACTGCTCATAACTGATTGTATCTCTTTTAGACACAATGCTAGGTGAGACAGCGTGCTTTTTGGCCGCGTCCACGAGTGAGTTCGAGCCCGCGACTTGTTGAACCTTAACGTGTATGTAAAAACTTGAATTAATATCAAAGAAAAAAAAATACTGAATAAATAAAATAAATTGCAAAGGTTGATAAAAAATGCTATGCAATAGCTTTTTTTGTTCAAATTATTTTCGATTTTTTTTTTGTCGTCATCCTTTTTCGTGCTTTTATCCGATAAATCAATTATATTAATTATAATTCATTCCAATATTATTATTTAATTAACCACAAAAAAACACCGAATAATAAATTAAATCGATGAACTAATAAGTGAGAAAGGAATAATAAACAAAATGGTATAACACTTCTAAATAAGCAACTGATGCGAGGCATGTGGTAGCTAGCTTTATCTGGCTTATTCCGGTTTTAGTGGATATACTACAGTGGATGTACTACTACAGACGCAAAAACGTCTATAAGCTAATTTATCTGTTATTTGCTGTGATTTTGTTCATGTTTTTATGTTATGTAGTTATTTTTATAGATACTTATAATTTTTTGCATGTTTTAGATTCCTAATATGTATTAGTAATATTAGTCGTCAGTATAGATGGTATTAACACTAAATTTCTTTATAAAATATAAAATAATATTACCTATTCAATTAATTAACTTTAAGTAACTTTTTCACTTGAGTTGAACTTTGAACTTAAGTTTCACCAACTACTTATGTTTACTTTAGTGATTATTATTTTTTTTAAATAAATTATGAAGTAATAAATAAGTAAAATTAAAAACTAAACTATTAAATATAAAATATTATTAAAATAAATAAAATATTTTCAAATAGCAGGGTGGCAAGAATACTGGCAGCATTCCCTCGCTACACAGAAATGCTGATTTGCTGCGCGAGAAAACTGCCTTGTTTTAACAGTTCATTTATTACGAGTAATATCTTAACGACCAGTTGCAGAAAGGTTAATTAAAATAATCTATGATTAATATTTTGATCATACAATGTAGGTAGTGGATCTAACAGTTCAGCGGGGTCAGGCGGAGTGCACAATCGTCCGAAAACGTATCGTCTAAGATTGTGCACTCCGCCTCACCCCACATTGTGTTTTTTTTTATAATATTTTATAAAACAAGAATATAAAAAAATGTTATTAAAAATATGTATTACAGATATACGAGTACTATACAACAAAAAAACCGTTATTAGATATTTTTTTCATCTTTTTTATATATTCACTATGTTGAAGACACGCTGTATATACATAATACCTAAATTTAGATACATAGGTATTTCAAGTTACCATATTTTTTGACAAGTCAATTCCTTTCCTAGCTTCTATTTTTATATTACAATAACTTAATATTGAGATAAATAAAATTAAAATGCATTCATAATTTTGCGTGTTATATTTTATAACATTTTTTTTATAAATTAATTGCAATATTTTGCTATGATAATACAATTAATAAATAACGGGTGTCTTAAAATGTTTTTTTGTTTTTTATATGTAAATATAAGATTAATTCCAATTAGTTGCGTCAGCACTTTGGCGGACCGGTTACGTACCTCGATATACGGAAAGGGTTGGTATGAAGGAAAGAATAGGGACAAAAATAAGGAAAGGTATGCTACGATGGTTCAGGCATGTTAAAAGGATGAGCGAAGAAAGATTGACGAACCAGATATATAATACGAAAGTTGTGGGTGAAAGAGGCCCTGGCAGACCGAGACTCACATATCACGATCAAATAAATAAAACACTGACTGAAGGTGCATTAAAAAGTTTTCGTAACCAAAGGGCATGTATGAAGAGGTTAATGAATGTAGACGAAGCAAAAAAGGTATGTCGTGATCGTGTCAAATGGTGTCGTCTCAATTGTCTCTGCCAACCCCGCAAGGGATCTGGCGTGAAGATATGTATGTATGTATGTAAATAAAAGATCAGTTTGTAAATTTTATTGATAAAAAACAAAACTTCTTTACTCTTTTTTTTTACTTTAAAACTTTCGTTTAATCTAGAACTAAAATTCTTAATCACACGCTGGAGGATCGACCTAGGAATAGCTTTATTTTGTCTGTGATTTTTTGTAGCGTCCATATTGGGTGGTAAAGGGTTGTAGACTCTACTCTTTATGTAGCCCCACAGGAAAAAATCAGCAGGAGTTAGGTCTAGGCTCCTTGGTGACTAGTTAATGTCACTTCAGCGACTTATCACTCCGTCATTAATTCGTAAAGAACAGCTAACAAGTCATTTATGACATGTGAATTGGATCCATCTTGCTAGAAAAAATGTGTGTGCAATTTAAACCTTTTGCAAACGGTTGGTTAAACTTTTACACTTTCGCGAACATTTATAATAGTTTTTTTATAATTTTAACGGGTCTTTACGCGATTTACCTTAGAGACATATTTCTCCCGACGTTTCAGCTAAGTTGCATTGGCCGTGGTCACGGGTCGACTGGAGCTATGCGGTGTAGTCTCGTACATACTGGGCGGTAGATGTAAACCTACCCACTTATCACTTTTAAAAGTTTTTAGAAATCACGACACACGACACTTACAATATCCTTGGCGACACCGGGCGATTTTTCCCGGCGTCGAAATCTATTGATTACTGGATTCCACGATGAAGATAGCTTATAACCACCCCCCCCCCCTCAAATTTTTGTGTTTCTTTATTTCGATCGCTTCACGTACTATTCTAGTTAAACGGTTGGTTATCACAATTAAAATTTAATAATTAATATTTTATTTAGTATCAAATAAACCGTATTAGAATTAATTCTGACGTCTTTTATTTAAATATCAAAAACGAAAAACATTCTGAGACACCCTTTATATAAAATTAGGTATTTAACTTTGTATAAGTTTTATTTTTCTTTTACATTAAGTAACCAATTTTAATATTTTTTATAATTTTAGGTGAAAACTGAAAGTCGCTGGTTCTCTAGCCATTAGGTACCTGTGATGACATCGAAGTCTAGTTTTAGCTTAGATTTAAGTACTTTTAAGCTGGATCCACATGTAACACACGATCCGACCACCGTATTCGTATCATCGTAACGCTAGTGTCAATGCGTAACTATTTTTTTTTAAATATTGACTATTAAGATTTAGTGACACCGCGCATACCTGATAGAAGCGATACGCGAGGTCCATGGATAGCAGCAACCCACCGACATCGGTCCCACCACTATGACAGCCTAACAAGGTGATTTTACACACTTAGCTTGAAGGACTCCAGGTTATAGAAATGTGAACACACGGGTGATAATTCCAGCTATTCAGCGTGCGACAGATTAACATATCGACGATGAAGTGTAATGAATGACCTCACACAATTTATTAACCATTCCACAAGTTGGTATTAGTGGAACCGGGACCGACGGCTCTCCGAGGCACAGAAACGCTCGGCGAGGATATGATGTAATTTATTTGTGACAATTTATTAACGATTCCACACGTTGGCATTAGTGTAACCGGGACCGACGGCTTAACGTGCTCTCCGAGGCACGGGAACGTTGGTGTTTTAAATCTTTTGACAAATGCACGTAAGAAAAGTTTATGTATCATTGCTGCATGTTGAGGTTCGAACCGACCTTATTAGGTTTTTAAGGAAGGAGTTCTTACAGCCGCGCCACCACCGCTATGTATGTTATTATCACACGAACCTTCAAAAATAGCAGATCATTAACGATTCGACCGCCTCCGTGGTTTAGTGGTAACAAACGTTGCCGTGAACTCGGGAGGTCGTGGGTTCGATTCCCACCGGGGGCAAGTTGTACATTGTATAATTTGTCTCGGTCTGGGTGTTTATATGTATAATATGTATATATTTACAAAAAAAAAGTATAATATGTAGTTTATCAACCATCTAGTTTCCGTAACACAAGCCTCGTAGCTTACCACGGAAACTAGATGGCGCTGTGTGACCTGTCTGGAAATATTTAATTATTTATTCATTACAACTTCATCGTCGATATGTAAAAGTCTTCCTTTATATAGGAATAGTGACGGTATGTTGATGCATATTTTTGCCTGCCGATACGATACGCCACAGTGATACATACTTGTATGTGGATCCAGTTATAGGCTATGTATAATTTTAATTGCCATTTCGTTGTCTATTAAATGTACCTATCTACACTTTTTCTATTACGTAGAGGCTTCCAAATTAATTTTAATCAGAGCATATATATAAATAAAAGTTATAGTTTCAAATAAATTAACTGAGTTGAGTTTTGTAGTTTTATTTTTCTAATACGGTGTATCACTAACTTTTAATCACGATAGATGGCGCATTGTAGATGGTACCTAATGTAACTGTCAGTTGCATAGAAAACTTATATTTTTATTACGAAATTTATTATTTTTTGGATATTATGCCGAAGTGAGCAGCTTTTTTAAGTGTAGAAATCGAAATTTCCAAGCGAAATCAAAGATATAGTGAACTCAAACTTGCCGTTCTATTAATAATATTTTTTTTCTTTAAAAAAAGGGTGTTCACTTTCGTATTATAAGTTAGGTAACGTTAAGTTAAAATTAATTTTACTGTTTACATTTTAAAAGTACGTTATAGGTGTAAACAAGGTACCATTGCCGCTAGCGACATCTACAAAAAGCTTTGCCTGATACACCCCATTCAGCCTTGCAGATAGTGTTGCCCAATGTTGGTCTTGCAGTCTTCGTCTTACTTTTTTTGCAAGATCACCGATAAGTTAGCAATCAGTTTTGCTAAAAATGGCTAAGTATATGCTAATTCTTATTTTTTAAATAGTAATTGTTTCGTGTCTGCCTTTTTCTGACCCTAGTCAGAGGTGAAAAATCATCATCATTACAGACCCTAGAAAAAGGCATCCTAGAACTCCACTGCTGGAGACGGGCCTTCCAGAATATATATCTGGAGAATTTGGCCTATACTCGCCACGCTGGCCAGACGGCTTGGCGAGGATATGATGTCAATTTTTATTAACAATTTATCAACGATTCCACAAGTTGGTATTAGTGGATCCAGGACCGACGGCTTAACGTGCTCTCCGAGGCACGGGAACGGTGGTGTTGTCAATCTATGACAAATGTACGCAAGAAACCGCGCATCTATAACCATTTTAAGTAAATCAAGTTCTTGAGACACTAGTTTGCGGACAGACATTAAAGTATCTCAAAGTTTGTTTACTATAATTAGAACGCGTACCTTAAATCCTGCAAAGGTCGGTTCAAACCCACCCGGCATGTACCAATGAGAAATACACTTTTCTTACGTACATTTGTCATAGATTTACAACACCACCGTTCCCGTCCCTCGGAGAGAACTTTATACCGTCGGTCCCGGTTCCACTAATGCCAACTTGTGGAATCGTTAATAAATTGTCATTAAAAAATTACATCATATCCTCGCCAAGCCGTCTGGCCAGCGTGGCGAGTGTAGGCCAAATTCTCCAGTTCTGGAAGGCCCATCTCCAGCAGTGGAGGTCTAGGACGTTGTGTTCTAGGGGCTGTAATGAATATCTTCAGTCGGAGCAAGAGTCTTGCGAGACTCTTGCGCAAGACTAATTACCAAGACCAGGATTAGGGATGCAAGAACAAGACTTAGCCAGACTTGGGTAACACTAGATCCGCCACAGTGACACATAACTGCATCTAGCTATGTAGGTATAATTTTAAATGCCATTTCGTTATCTGTTAAATGTACAGTATTCCCAAATTAATAATGCACATACAGATCTTCGCTAATTGTCGTATTCCCGGAAACACCCGAATCATTGAATCGTAAGAGCCTAAACATTGCACTTGCATTTTGCACCTTGTTCGAAAGAAATAGAAGTCAATATCATGTGTACACAATCGAAAACAATTCGGGCGGTCGGTGACTGCATGTGTTCTCTCTGAGTGGAATTATATAGAGCTGATATTACACACCGTTCTTGGTTTTGTTTTCAAAGGTGAATTTAATTTCAACTTTAATTATCTTATTCAACTTTAAATAGTTTATTTTGTAAAATAGGAAAACGTACTAACAACTAGCACAAAACACATAATTCTACTAAATTATGCATGAAGAAAATGCACTAAACCACTCTATATACATATCGTCTTCCGACGCTCGGGGAATACGACCGTTGCCGAACAGTGACGAAGATTTCTATGCGCATTATCACTTTGGGAGAACTGTACATACCTAGACTTTTTTATTACGTAGAGGCTTCCAAATTAACTTTAACAGATCATATTTATAAATAAAAGTTATAGTTTATAATAAAATACCTGAGTTAAGTTTTGTAGTTTTATTTTCCTAATGGGGTGTATCAGGCAAAGCTTTTTGTAGATGTCGCTAGCGGCACTGGTACCTTGTTTACACCTGTGACGGATCATTTTTTAAATGTTTTTGTAGTTTTTTATTTTTATAACAGAAAAATGAATTTTAACTTCACGTTACCTACTTTAAAAAAATAATTAGGAAAGCAAAAACCGTCTTTAGAAACAAAAAAAGGTTTAATTAATAGATCGGCTATTTTGAGATCACCATATCTTTGATTTCGCTTGGAAATCTCGATTTGTACACTTAAAAGCTGCTCACTTCTGCAATATATCTAGAAAATAATAAATTTCGTAATAAAAATATAAGTCTTCTATGCAACTGACAGTTCTATTAGGTACCATCTATCATGCGCCATCTACCGTGATAAAAAGTTAGTGATACACCCCATTGAGTTCTAAAAACATATTCTATTTATTTTACCGCAATTGTTAAATTGATAAAATAGTTGATTAGTTTATTAACAGTTAGTTTTGTCCTAATAATATGGTAGTAGTACTATTGTAAAAAATATGTGTTTCTATGTTTTAAATATTTATTTTATCAGAGTACCTACTAACTGCCTCCGTGGTCTAGCGGTTAAGTCCGTAGAGTTAGACTCGTAGGTACCGGGTTCGATTCCTGGTCGGGACACAAAAATATTTATTAATGTAAATAAATACATTTTATTATTAATTAATTAATTTGTGATATTTCTGGAGTTTGGTACGCTGGAGACATTGACGAGCTTGCCACTTGTCATGATTGGCCTATAGTAAAGTTGGCTTAATGTGAATACGTTTATTTATAAGCGTGGTTTCTGACCACGCCGAAAGGGAAACGGTCGTGATGATACTTTACGTTTTACCTACTAAAAGTTTTAATTAAATCATTGGGAATCATTGAAATATGGATAGTCTAATAAATATTATGATCTCACAGAAGAAATGATGGGGAACGGGTTTAAGACCCAGCTTTATGCAGTGGAAGTTAGCACCACTTACCTACCGAAAGAATTGGGTCATTTTGATACGGCATTTTAACGGAATCATACAGTATTTGGTTGGGTAGGGAGAGGAGTAGAATGGTGGATAGTGAGCGTCTTGTTAATAAATAAAATAAAAACGATACTTCCTCTGTAAATCAGCTTATTGTCGGTCGCAAGCCCGAGACACCATTATTCTCATCTCTCACCCACACACAATGGACCCGGCACCCGCACCGTTAATCCATGGAATGGTAAGAAATTTGACTTCTCTTTGTATTTCATGTGTGTTCTTTGTGTCTTTAGAGGACATTGTACAGAATATATAAAACAGCCCTAAACACGTAATTTATTTAAATAATATATTTAATTATTTATTAAGGAAAACTAGTGACGTTTAATTCACAAGTATAGATACAAAAATAGAAACAGAAAGTCATTTACAAGTTTTCACTAGTAGTGTTAGAATAATACATATTATGAACGATGAAAGCATCTACAAACTATCACTTCATGCAATAAACTAATAACTGTACAATAACAAAAACTATTATCGTTTAAATAACCTTAAGTTAAACGTATTTCATATGTTTATAACAGGGTTGATAACCGAGTTCCAAGTGTTGCAGAATTTGATGCTTTTCGTAAAGTAATTCACGTCAATATCGCCCAAACACGACAGATATACGGAAGTTCACTGCGCGGGAAAACCGCAAAAAATAAAGTTTAGAGTCAAATTTATCGTATTCCATTAATATTCACAACGTAGCACATTATTAAATTAAATAACACCACTTTTGACTAATAATATCCACAGTAAACTAATTTACAAAACAAAAAACTTGAAAAATGGCGCGAAGAACTCTTTTGTAACATTATTTTAGAGGTATTGAAACGATACCGCGTGAGTGACATTACTTAATACTTATTGTAAACTGCTATGCAAGTAAATCTGGTTAAAAGTTGTTTTTTCCGAGTATTATACAATAATTATGTTAGTATCGTAAATTATTTGTTTATGTAGTATTACGTGACGTCATCCGGCAGCCATTCGCAACTGGAGAAAAAACAAACGATATTTAAGAGTACATTTTAAAATAAAAACAATATTTTAGATACATTTGATAAGTGAGAATTGATGAGAGCGTGCTGGGTCAATTTCTGGTATTGTCCTTAATTATCATACCACTACGAAAGGACATACCTACGATATTATAATGTCCCGGCTAACGGAACTCAGCTAAAATCCAAAAAATCTAACCGCATGCATGTTATTAAAAGTGTAAATTAGTTAGCCAACGAAATCAAGTAAAGGATAGAGCGGACATTCGTGCCAATGGGGTGTATCAGGCAAAGCTTTTTGTAGATGTCGCTAGCGGCACTGGTACCTGGTTTACACCTATGTTTTTATCATTTTTTAAATTTATTTTTAGTTATACATTTTTATAACAAAAAAATGTATTTTTAACTTAACGTTACCTACCTTAAAAGATGAATTAAGTAAGCGAACACCGTCTTTAAAATAAAAAAAGGTAGAATTAATAGAACGGCAATTTTGAGATCACCATATCTTTCCTTTCGCTTGGAAATCTCGATTTGTACACTTAAAAGCTGCTCACTTCGGCATAATATCCAGAAAATAATAAATTTCGTAATAAAAATACAAGTTTTCTATGCAACTGACAGTTATATAAGGTACCATCTATCATGCGCCATCTATCGTGATAAAAAGTTAGTGACACACCCCATTGGTGGCTTTTAATACATTATATACGTGGCAGCGCCATCTAGGGAAATGGCAACAAACTATTTAGCTGAGTTACCAACTTACTTAATTTCCGTATTAACCAATAGATGGCACGCGCACGAATTAGCAAATATATTTATTTCGTTTATTTAATATCTGCTTTATTATTAGTACATTTATACAATTTAATATAATAAATAACAACTGTTAATGTGTATGAGAGTATTTTATTTTGTATGCCAAAAGTTATGTGTAAGTTTGCCTTGATAGCTTTTAAAACAATATTAAATTGCGCTCCAATATTCTAAATATAAGAAACTATTTATTTTCTTAGAATTATTACTCGCTCTAATACTATCGACTATCATAACACTGTCTCTTTCGTCGGGTGTAAATCAATTGACAGAATATTTTTTGTGACTTTGGAACACAATCTAACAAACCTGTGAATCTGTCAGATTCTCGCAAAGTACCGATTAGCGTGTTGTGGATTTTATTTGCAAACGTGTTTTAAATTGTTTTTAGTTATTATTTTAGTATTTTTCATTACAATTACCCTCTATTTAGTTCATGTTATTATTTGTAGTGTATTTGTGTGTAACGTAGATAGACAATAAGTGATAGTTTTAATGGAATTTTACTATAACGATTATTTTTCAACGGTCACCTACTTTGTTTGTGATAATCTGGGTCTTCGTTTGAAAAGGTAACGGATTTTTAATTACTATAAGAAAAGTATTTTTAATATAGAGGCAAAATAGAAAAAAAACTAATATGTTTATGTAATAATATTACAAAAGTAAATACCTAGTTTTATTTTTTTTCAAAGTGGGTATTTTTACGTACTTTATGTTAAACCGCTGGTGAAGACGACTTATGCTATTACTTTTCGTTTAAAAAAGTACCATAGAACCTTGTTTCTTGTTATGACATCGAACCTATGATAGATAATGACTTCGTGCCTTAATAATTCTTTTCATTCCATAGTTAATGTTAAGAGCTTGTTTCGAAATTTATAAATAATTATCTTTGGTAAAGAGAGAGAAGGACAGTCTTATGCAAGTTTAGGTGCTAGAAAGGGTTGCAGTGGATTATTTATCTAATTGGATAAATAATTATAATATTAGATATTTAATAATTTTGTCCACTGATGTTAAGTAAAGAATAGGAGCAACTGGCACAAGCCACTAACAACCAACGTCAGTCACAACAACTATCCGGTATAGTCTAACAAGAGAAGAGGAACAGTAGAATGGTGGATGGTGATTGTCTTGTTGTGCAATAAAGTAAAGAAGGAGGCCTCATTTTCAACCCAGCCTATTGTCGGTCGCAAGCCTGAGACACCATTCTTCTCATCTCTTACTCACACACAATGGGAATCCATGGAATGCCTAGAAATTTGTCTTCCACATCTAGTTCACACTTTGCTTGAAGGACCTCAGGTTTTAAGAATGTGGAAACAATGGCATTGTGTTACAGATGTAAGACTTTCCAAATTTATATACGTATGTATAGGGATATAGGCTACGGTATAGCAGTGCATATTTTGGCCTGTGTGTTTGGGATGGGGTTATGGAGCTCTGTGTTTATGATAAAACACTCAAATAATGTCTAGGTCATGCTGCTTATCATAAAAATTGGTTCATTTCCTTTAACCTTTATTATTGTATGAATTCTAACCTTGTTCATTCATTTCCTTATTTTTTAACAAGTCTATTTGTCAATAGTGGGAGAGCTTCCTATGATACAACATAATGGTTAGAGGAGCAGAGTTCTGAATATTATTTGCTTACTAGAGACTATATTATTTAAAAAGATGCTTATCAAATTTTTGTTGCAAAAATGTTATTACACACATACACAATTTTAGATTTCGAGCTTAGTTATTTTGTCTCATTCTTCTTCTTTTTTAAAACTAGTAAACTTGTAATCACAATCTCCATTAGAAATTTGTGCCAACATTACGTTTGTACGACGAAATATGGATAAGGGTAGGTATAAAAAAAAGTATAGGGACAAAAATGGTTTGGGCATGTTGAAAGAATGAGCGAAGAAAGATTGACGAACCAGATATATAATGCAAAGTTGTGGGTGAAAGAGGCCCTGGCAGACCGAGACTCACATATCACAATCAAATAAATAAAACACTGGCTGAAGGTGCACTAAAAAGCCTTCGACAAAGCGAAAGGGGTATGTCATGATTGTGTCAAGTGGCGTAATGATATGATGATGATGATGATCATGTTTGTATGAATTAATAAAATATATATATGTAATGAATTTAACTGGACATGGTAAATCACATGCACTTTAACAAAGGGAAAGGGGGTTTGGTTAGTAAGTATGATGACAACACAACACAGTACATTTGGTTATCATTAGTGGGGACAATAAACACAAAGCAAATAAATTGTGGGATAGTGAAGTACATTTCAGCACCAGGGGCCACTGGAACAATGCCCCAATCTCAGCGCCAATCTCACTGGGCCATGTCTCCTCCCTCAATCCACATGCATTATAAAAAATTAACTTTATCAGTCTGCATGGAAGAGAGAAAGTGTCGGTCCCACGGACCGGGTAGTCAGCATCCACCCTAAAAGTAGTACTATATTTTTAACATCAATTAACAACATTACTATTGGCCCTTTATGACAAATGGCAAGCTCGTCAATGTCTCTAGCATACCTACCTCGAGGAATATCACAAATGAATTAAGATTATTGTGTCCTGACCAGGAATGAAACCCGCGTCTAATTCCATGGACTTAACAATAGACCACGGATGCAGTTGTAGGCCAAGTCAAATAATTATATTAACTCTGTATATTTTGTCTTATTACCACACCACCATTCTCTTGTCTCAGAGAATACATTAGTATCTTGAATGCATGGGATGTGTGTGATTACACTGATAAGGTTTGATAATTATTGTGACGCCCTAATGTTATCTCTGACGTCAGTGCCACTTCTTATCAACATTGCATGTGCATAAAATACACCTGACTAAATTATTTATATCAACTAAATCCACTAATTGGACAAAACGACTTTTGTATCATTTGATGCGGAATATCTGAAAGCATCCTTTCGTCAAAGTCTCAAATCCTTTAAAAAGAAACAATAGGCTAAAAAAGCCAATTTGTAAAACACTTAAGTCTAGTCCGCCATTTTGAAATACGTCTCGTAACTTATTTATTATGTTCCTTGAAGTACTTTGTGCGATGTAGAAAAGTTAGATCATATGCTTTTAACGACATCATCCGTCATTATGTTGTCTCTGGGCAATATTCATTGTTATGCAGATGACAGTACGGCTCACGGGCGGTATAACTAGAGGAATTACGGCTCATTATGACGGCAGAACTGGAAGAGACAAAAGTCTGGGGTTTAGTTTTTTTTTAAAGACGGTGAATCGATAAATCATCAATGATACGCATGCCCGACTCATCGTGAGGCCTCCTAAGGAGACCCCAAGGCGCCTACGGACTAAAACCCTATAAACCGTCTCTCTCTCACTGGTGGCCCTGCGTGCCTTAACAGCTAAGTCTGAGACGTGGCTACGGACTGAAGGCACTCGTTCGCCGCGAGAATTATTTGTGGGTTGTCCAAAATCTTGTCCAGTTCAATGCCAAGAAGACCCAGGCATGCGCGCTAACGGCCCCCTTCTCTCCACCCCCCTCACTCTTCAAGGCACCACGCTGGACATTACAGCCCAGCTTCACATTTTCGGTGTGGAAATACGATCGGACTTTAACCACCGCAACCGCAATTTGAGCATCAACAAAACAGAGTCTAAAAAAAGTTTTGGTTAATAGACAAACGGTTTTTCCCGCTTTAATCAGACTGTTGCTGTACATAGCACTGTTGTCACATTTGCGATGGTTCCGCCAAGTACCTCACAGATGCTCAATGTCTTGCAGAGGCGAGCTGTTCCAATTGTGGACGATGCCACATTATCTGGAACTCTCGAATCCCTCCTGCAGCTTCGCCTTGATGTCGCTTCTCTGAGCGTGTTCTGCCGACTATACTATGGTGAGTGCTCCAAGAGCTCTGTAACCTAATCCCTTCCTCTCCATTCCGCAACTGAACACGCACAGGTCAGAATATGCACACCCACATACCGTAGTCACCATCCCTTTACCTAAATTTAATACTATATGTATGTAATTAATTTGTGTTTTATACTCCGTGGAATCTGTTAAAGAGTAAATATTTTTATATTATAATCTAGAATAAAAATAAAGAACTACGTATTTTTTATTTTAATTATTCAGTAATAAAATCTTAAGTTTCGGTACAGAGAAATTGTCCTAAAAATATCGCCACTGATATAGAGCCTAGTCAAGTAGGTAACGACAGGTCGACGACCGCGCGAAAATTGACTTACGTAATTCTTTCTCTGTCTATTTCGTCTCTCGGCTGTGGGCGAGATCAATTAATAATAACACCACCCAGCCTTTAGGTATTTTCACACGCGAGTTTATTCACCATACAGTAGTGTTTTGTTTTTCGGATAATGATTTTTATCTTTAAAAAAAAGTGGCCTTTTTTATTTCAAATAGAGGTTTCTAACGACACCTGAAGCCTAAAAAAAATATTTTCTATTTTGACAATGACACTTCGTTACCGCACCCGCTTATTACATATCTTATAAAGGTTAGTAGGTAGAAAATGCATTTACGACATTAAGATCGCCTATGTACCTAGTTTTGTACAATAAATAATTTATTATTATTATTATTATCACCTTTGTTTACCCGACTTTGATCCAATCTGATGTTCATCGAAGAAGACCCAGGCCTTAATTTTAACGAGAGCTTAGCAAAAAACAATTGCAATAGACCTGTAATTAATCGTTGCGCGCATTGATCGGAATATCCGACGGACCGTAATGTGGGTAATGAGGGTTTCCGTTTATGTCATACACTTGTCTTATTAATGCCTCTAATTTTGACAATAGGGAATATGCATGTAGTGTAAAACATCTAGTTTTGATATACTCGTATACAACTAGCTGACTAGGTGGTGGCTCGGTTGTAAGAACGCGTTCCTTAAATCCTACATACGAGTAGGTCGGTTCAAACCCACCCCACTTTTCTTACGTACATTTGTCATAGATTTACAACACCACCGTTGCCCTGCTTCGGAGAGCACGTTAAGCCGTCGGTCCCGGTTTCACTAATACCATCTTGTGGAATCCTTAATGAATTGTCATAAAAAATTGACATCATATCCTCGTCAAGCCGTCTGGCCAGCGTGGCGAGTGTAGGCCCAATTCTGCAGATATATGTTCTGCTAGGCCCATCTCCAGCAGTGGGGGTCTAGGACGATGTGTTCTAGGAGCTTGAACAGTGGCGGATTTACCAGTAGGCTGAGTAGGCTGGAGCCTAGGGCGGCAAATTTGGCCCATTTTATGAGGCCTCCTTTTCTTAAACCAGCCTATTGTCGGTCGCAAGCCCGAGACACCATTCTTCTCATCTCTTACCACCCACACACGATGGACCCGGCACCGAAATTTGTCTTCTACCAAGGAATATTATAAAAGACAACTAAACGCACTGTAAAATGGCGTACTTATGCGATCATGAATTTTAAAAATATTCTAATATTAATTACAATTTAAATTTAGTAACTTTTACCATTTTTTTAATTAAATGAAAATATTTATTGCAATTTCAGAATAAATGTAATTAACATTATTGTGAACTAAACTAACTTATTGAATTTCAATGGTCTGTAGAGGCGGCAAAAATTGAATAGCCTACTAGCGGCAAATTTGTAAATCCGCCACTGGGCTGTAATGATGAATGATACTATGATTTTCTAATAAAAAACCATGTTATTATGTGGGTTATATATGTCGTTAGATAAATATAATGCGCAGGCCATTTGTGGTTGACGTCTAATGGATACCCATAGGCGAGTTATTAAGTCGGTTTTGCTTTCAACGTATCAAATAAATTGACAAGTGGAAAACTTCATTTTCTTTACAATACGTGCGATTAGTTGTGGTTTGCACACTTTTTAACTTTCCCTGGAGATGGAATTACATCATCATCATCAGCCTGTGTCTGATGTACACTGCTGTATGTAGTCATTCCTCAAGGCTCGTCACTGCACGCGATATTTTTCAACCCTCGCCAGCGACCTACTTTAGGTCAACCGTCTATCTGTTTTTTTAAAGTGAGAACTTTTTTGCACGCGCTTGGGGGGGACCTATTTCTTTTAACGTACGTCCGTACGTCAGAACAGCGTTCAAGGGGAAACAGCGCGGCGGGGAAGGGGAAGAGGGGCGGATAGGCGCGCGCGTATAGCCGCTGCCTCTCTCGCTCTCTCCCACTTTTTCTTTCTCTTTTTTTCTTTACGCGTCTGCAACTATACGTGCATTAATTTAGTCTCCACATTCCTACCAACTACGAAATCTGCAAGTTTAGTCCCGCGACGTACCCGTTTTTCTTGTCTTCACTCTAAAACTCGTTTGCCCAATCGGTCATCAGTTCTGCGACAGATCTGTCCTGTGCCACTTCTGCTTGCTAATTTTGAACTTGGTGAATTTTTTTTTCTCTGACGGATATCAACGTTAAGAATTTTATCCATCAGAGAAATACCTAGCATAGCTCTCTCCTTAGCGATCTTGAATTTCTGGACCAGACCAGTGGTGACAGTTGTCAGTGTTCACGTCTCTGTTCCGTACGTGCTTAATAGATGATAGGCATACTGATTGGTAATTTGCCCAGTCTGTCGGGGCGGGGAGGTTTTAAATCGCGCCGATAAACCCAATACAGTGTTTCCACCGGATCAGGCTTGAATTGCCGTCATGCCCAGTCAAGCCGGCATAGTGTTAGGGATGTCAGTCATGAGTGTTTGATTCCAGTTGGTAGCATGAAATAAAATTATCAGCTATGTAAAATTAGTAAATCGAAACAAAGGTAAAAAGAAATCCTAACGCCACAGATGTTACAAATAAAGTACTTTTTAAACAACAAAATATGTAGTATCATCATCACGACCGTTTCCCTTCCGGGGTGTTCAATAACCACGCTTATAAAGAAGCACATTTAGCCAACAACGGCCAATGATGACAAGTGGCAAGCTCGTTGATGTCTAGCGTACCAAACTCGAGAAATATCACAAATAAATCAAATTTATTTGTATTAATTAATAAATATTATTGTGTCCCGAATCAGGAATCGAACCCGGTACCTTCGAGTCTAAATCCACGGACCGCTAGACCACAGAGACAGTTACACAAAAAAATATGTGAGGTCTAATTTATATATTATCTCTTAGTAAAAAAAAATCTGTGTATTATTTAATTATCTTTATGAATTAATCGTATTCGTGAAAGTAGTATTCGTTGCATCATCAATTTTAATCGTGAGAAAAATTGACTATTGATTCCGACAAATTTGTGGAACAATTTGCCTCCTAACATCAGGCAAGTAACCATCAGATGTTATGTTATATCTATGTTAAAAACTTAAAAGTGGCGTCGAATGTAGCAGTTTTATTTTGAATTAGACGGTCAGCTGATGCATTCGACGATACAACCCAGCCTTATTCTCGACCTATTGTCAAGGAAACGTGTAAAGACAGTAAAGACCAATCCTTTCCTCGTGGGGTGTTTGTATTGTTTTAAAACTTGTACATAGACATGCATAAGAGTTTATTAAACGATTTAAAAATAATATACCGCAGCAAGACTTGGATAACTTACTCCAAAGCATGAAAAACCGTTGCAGGACCGTTATTAACGTCATGGGTGGTTTTACTGACTACTGATTTTTCACATAACTGTTAAAAACAGAATAATTTTTCCTTATTTTTCACTTTTTTTGAGAAACACATTCATTGTTAGTTTTACCATTATTTCACGTTTTTTCTTTATTTAAATAAAAATTTGTTTACGCAAAAAAAATAGTTTTCTTTTATTCTGGATTGTAAACTGATAAATGGGATGTATAAAAATACATACATGTTATACACATACACATCTTCACGCCAGATCCCTTGCGGGGTAGGCAGAGACAATTGAGCGCCACTTGACACGATCACGACATACCTCTTTCGCTTCATCGACGTTCATCAACCTCTTCATACATGCCCTTTTGTTACGAAGGCTTTTTAATGCACCTTCAGTCAGTGTTTTATTTATTTGATCGTGATATGTGAGTCTCGGTCTGCCAGGGCCTCTTTCACCCACAACTTTCGCATTATATATCTGGTTCGTCAATCTTTCTTTGCTCATTCTTTCAACATGCCCGAACCATCGTAGCATGCCTTTTCTTATTTTTGTCCCTATGCTTTCTTTTATACCAACCCTTTTCCGTATTTCGACGTTACGTATGCGGTCCGCCAATGTGACGCCGCATATCCGGCGCAGCGACCTCATTTCTACGGCATTAACCCTACTGTCATGCGTATTCTGACGTATCCACGACTCGCTTCCATACATCAGTGTTGGTACCAACATGGCATTGTGTATGGCGAGCCGAGCTTTGTCACTGACATTTCGACTGCCGATCAGTGACCCCAGGGCACCGTTAACACTATTTCCCGCGTTCACTCTTCTTTCAACGTCCCTATCGTACTTCCCATCCGCAGTGAAAACACTGCCCAGATATATAATTTCATTTACTTGTTCTAGAGTTTCATCATCAATCTTTATCGTCAGGGTTGTCATCCTTCTTCTTTCAAACACTAGTACCTTAGTTTTTCTCGCATTCAAACATACATACATACATGTTGTATGTTATTTTTTATAAATTTTGAGTAAATTGAGTATATCCAAAATATCCCTAGACAGTGTTATAATAATAATAAAACATTTTTGATTAAAAGTATTTATTTATTTTATTTTAACTGTGCAATAAAGTGTACAAAGGCGGACTTAATGCCGCTAGGCATTCTCTGACAGCCAAACCTTTAGGACATTTAGACAGGATAGGTGGTAGTACACTGCCTCCGTGGTCTAGCCGTTAGGTCCGTTGATTTAGACTCGGAGGTACCGGGTTCGATTCCCGCTCGGGACACAAAAATATTTAATAATTTAAATTAACATTTAATTACAGAAAATTAAAAAGTAAAGTATCACCACGACCGTTTCCCTGAAGGACTTTAAAGAACTGTCTAAGCGGCTGGTTAATGCTGTATGTAAAGAGGGCTGGCAGTTTTCTCGAGCAGCAAATCAGCATTGCTGTCCGGGCGGTGAATGCTGCTAGTATTATTGGCACACTGTTTCATAAACAAGTTTTAAGTTTAGTTTATAATATGACAATGTCTATTTACAGCAGCTATAATTATGTATATTTGGGTTGTAATGTGCTGCTCCAAATACCTACAAGCTATTTCCCAGAAAATAAGCTTTTCGTTATATTAATTAACTTTTTGACATGTAAAAGCGCAGAATACATTATATTTATTGTCCTATGCCTACTTACAATAAATAAACTGAAACTGAAGTCATGGAATAATATTTATATTTATAGTTAAGTTTTTTTTTTTTTTTTTTTACTACAATATCCACATAAATAAATTGGCAAACATCTGATGTTGTTTTTTATAATTATTTGCTAAACATGTTTTTAAAAATGATTTAAGCTCAGAGGTTTCCCCCAAGTTTAATGTTTAATGCCTTTTGTTTGAGGCCATCGCAGAACATATCTTTTTGAGTATATTAGTGTATTATGTCCATGATTGTTTCTGTAATTGGCGCTATTAAAGAAAGTAGAATTCGAGGTCAAGCTGTCATCATTATCCCTGTGGATACAAGGAAAAGCGATTTCGCAAATATATGAACATCCATTGCTTCATCAACTCTCTATAATAATCAACTAAAAATCCCATTCCACTTCGCTAGCAGATATTCAGATTCGTTTACTGTGTTAGCAGCCCACCAGTGGAAGAAACTGCCACTAGTTATTAGACACGCACCATCAGTCCACGTTTTCAAAAGCTTGGTTACTGCATTACTTTTAGACAAACAAGCATCGCGGGCTGACAATAATTTTCCATGGATTCACCGTGCGGGTGCCGGGTCCATCGTGTGTGCGTAAGAGATGAGAAGAATGGTGTCTCGGGCTTGCGACCGACAATAGGCTGGTTTAAGAAAAGGAGGCCTCCCTTTTTATTTTATTGCGCGATAATACGCTCACCATCCACCATTCTACTCCTCTCCCTACCCAACCAAATACTGTATGATTTCATTAATGGCGTCTTGGAAGCTCGTTCCATAAATGTATTGACGGCAGACTTGCTTAGGCCCAATTCTTTCAGTAAGTGATGCAAAGATTTACTTTTATAATATGTATGTATTTTTTAGGATTTAGTATATTGTTTGTTATCTTATTATTTTATATCAGAACTACGCTTCATCTCCAGCATCATCGCCGCTATTTAAGGAGTCGATGACGCGCACAGTAGCACACGAAACTTCGCCGTTGCTAAAATCGCTCAGCATTATTGGTTAGCATAATGGGTTGTCACTGAAATTTCCTCTGTTTGACTTATTTGCTTGCGGGGCGACTGAGTTTAAAAAGGTGGCAAAAACTTTTTTAGGATCTAGTGACGATTAATATCTCGCTTGATTATTATTGATACTGCAAATTATTTAGGTATTTTTGTATGTTTATTGTATTAACCATATGTGAAGAACACTTACTTACGAATTGGCTTATGCTGTTATGTTAGGTTTACGTGTTTGTAAATCAATAAATCTCATAATCTCCCAAAGGTTAGATGTTAGAAAATGTCTTGTAGGCATTAAACTTCGCCTTTGTTTCTATTTTCTAACTATTTTCGTGCAATAAAGAATTTAATAATAATAATAACTCAGTAAAATAACCCTTAAATGAACAGTGTCCCAAAAACGCATCAATAATTATTTATAACAAACAAAAAGGATAATATTATGCAAAAAATACCTAATTCAAAAAGGTATTTTATTTTCACATTATTTTAATTTTTTATAGTTGCTTTCCCTAGCGGAGGAGAAACGCCATTTTGCGTGGACATGTCAAGTGCAAGTTTTTGTTTTGTAAATTAATTTACTGTGGATATTATTGGTCAAAAGTGGTGTTGTTTTGTATAATAATGTGCTACAACGTGAATAATTATGGAAAACGATAAATTGGACTTTAAATATGGGGCACAAGTTGCAGTTTATTTTTTGCGGTTTTCCCGCGCTGTCAACTCCTATATTTTACCCGACGTGTTTGAGCAGTGGATGGTTCCGCGAGTGACTCTGAGAAAAGCATCAAATTCTGCAGCATCTGGAATCTGATGGTGACCTCATTAATTCATGAAAAACAAAGATATATTACGCCAGACTTGGCTGTATGGGCGAAGATTGGGAGAAGAGAACCAAAACAAAAATTTCCCTAGCGGATATAAGCTGACCTTTTTGCGATAAAATACCTAATACACGTTTTTAAATAAAAAAATATTTGCAAATATTGTGTCTAGTCGAGCTATGTGGCATTGTTTAAACTGTTATATAAAAATACCTAATATAATTTGAATGATTTTAAATTTAAAAAAAGGTATTTTATGTTCACCGTATTGTGTCAAGTAGAGCTTTTTGACTTCTATGGTAGCTTTAACTAGCGGATATAAGTTGATGTTGTTAGACTTGACCGTTATTCTTAAACCTTTTATGCACACTACAATTTTTGATGGCGTGATCAGCATACCCGTCCTGACCTCGTTCTAGAGGACTTAGATCCATAGACATTAGCCTATAATAAAGCTACCAGTTTGAATCTGATATTTTCTAGGCTACTTAGCGACCTAATTATGATTTTGCAGATATGCTATGTCCATTTTTTTTTAGGTTGGAGATAAAAGGAACTAAAATGCTTGTAGGCCCCTACAGCTATGCTTTAAAGACGAAAATAGGCATGGCTGTAGTAATAAGTTTAATAAATACAGTTACGCCGGTACTTCTCTACCATATGATGGACCTGGCACCCGCACGGTTAATTAATGAATCGCTTTTTCTCGTTAACATTGTTACAATTACATTATTATCCATGAACATATCTAAAAGCCCTCATATCATAAAAATCACATTTACCTATATTTATTGACTTTCTCCATAATCTTGTCTTCAAACTCGTTATTTGTGTAAAAATCTTTCGATTTCTTAAATTTTGATGGTTTAATAATAATATTAATTAAGTTTTTTAAAATCTGCCTCCGTGGTCTAGCGGTTAAGTCCGTGGGTTTAGACTCGGAGGAACCGAGTTCGATTCCTGGTCGAGACACAAAAATATTTAATAATGTAAATAAATACATTTAAATAATATTTAATTTATTTGTGATATTTCTCGAGTTTGGTACGCTGGAGACATCGGCGAGCTTGCCACTTGTCATGTTTGGCTGATAGTAAAGTTGGCTAAATGGAAAACAGATTTTTAAAAAGCGTGTTTTCTGACCACCGCGAAAGGGAAACGGTCGTGATGATACTTTACTTTACTTTTAAAAATTAATATAAATATACTTGTAAAATAGTTATATAATATAATATAAATGTGTGTGTAAAAATAAAATAAAATAAAACTAGAATATAAAACCGAACATGATGGGCCTATAGTAAAATTGGATAAATGGAAAACATTTTTTTGAAAAGCGTGGTTTTGACCTCCTTGAAAGGGATAAGGTCGTACTGATACTTTACTTTCACTCCCGAAGATAAATTCACCACTATGTGGACGATATGCTGTCCACTGTACTTCACTATCTGACGTTACCTTTTAATATAATTTGTGGTTTACATAGTTGATAACGAACATAACATTTTTAAAATTTAAGTGTACATACATATTTGTTTGCTAGTGTTTGTAAACCTCAATAAAGAAAATAAAAATTAAGAACTGTAAGTTTTATTATATAATGAATGACATCAGAAATAACTAGTTTTAGTCTAAACACCATACGTTTAAGGTTTAAGTTTGTTAAAGCCTAAATTCTTAAAAAAACTCCTAGTACACATCAGCAGCTATTTTGGTATATTTCCTTAACCGCGTTTAAACCAATAGTTTTTGCGTTAAATTGCATATTGGCTTATACCATGGACGAACTTTATATGGACCAGCCTATCTTTCTATCTCTAAGGTTCGATCAAGAACGACCTAAATAATAAATATGACGTTTGTCACGGTTAAAATCTATTTCACAGATGACACGAGATGCTTTTAATTTATTTATTAAAAATCTATCAATCACTAAAAGATAAAGTCAGAAACGTTGACATCCGTCAAAGAACCAAAGTTACCGATATAGCTTTTAAAATTAGCAAGCTGAAGTGGCAATGGGCTGGACACATATGCCGCAGAACCGATGAACGATGGAGTAGACGGGTTCTGGAGTGGAGACCACGTACTGGAAGACGCAGAGTGGAAGACCCCTCGCCAGATGGACAGATGACCTGAGGAAGGTCGCTGGTAGAGGACGGATGAGGGTGGCAGAAGATCGTGTGAAGTGGCGAGCCTTGGGGGAGGCCTACATCCAGCAGTGGAGAGACACAGGCTGATGATGATGAATATATTTTACCAAGTGAGGCCCTTAACCAAGCCTGGATGACATACTGTCAGTCTTTAATACTGTTGGCTTTTAAACTTTTTTAGAGACTGCTGAGCGCTAGTATCCTCCTACCAACTCGTGTTAACTTGGTACTTTTTAATCTGTGCACTCTTACAAACAAGGATGAGTATGTAAGATCTTGCCAGATCCTTGTAATAAACATAGATGACTTTTAAATACCTTTCCCCGTAGATTATAAAATAATGCAAGAAACGAATATTTTTTCTATGCTCAATAAGTTACATTTGACAACACTATGCCGGTTTGACTAGATCCAGGTTATAGGAAAGTGGAAACACATAGGCTGGAAGAGCATTCCATATCTTTATCGTGCCACAGATGTATAGACAGTCGCCAAATAAATACGTATGCGTAGGGATGGTGACTACGTAGCGGAATGGAAACGACATTTGGAAAAAAAAATGAAATACAGGATTGAGTGAGGTAGATTCTTATTGTCATAATAAAAATCTACGATTCGCCAAGTCGCCATATTTTATCGGAAACGAGATCATGCGCTAAAAACAAAATTAGACAGTTTGAAAAAAGCCGGTGACTAGGTTGGTAATTATCGATATATGTCTATGGTTTGCCGCGAATTTCTTTCTCGGAGGCTCGGTTGAGAACCGGCTTCCGCATGACGTGTCTTCGGGTTGGCGCGACTAATGGGGCGAGTCGTGATCTCGCCAGTACCGCTCATCGCGCCGCGCTAACAGGTGTGCGCCGTTACCTACCAATTCATGCACTCCTGGTACTTTTCGCGCTGTGCTCCTTAGTTTTTGATTGACCATTTTGTGTATTGTGCAGTGATATTTATTTTTTATAAGTTACTTATAAAAGGTATAGTTAGTTTTCTTTATTTTTTGTTATTATATGCTTGTTTTATGGCGAAAATAACATTGAACATATATGTATCGTTCATCTTTAAGTTTACCTACCAACTCATGCAGTCCTGGTACTTTAAAAACTGTATTTATATATCTTGATTAGCTATTTTACGTGTTGAACGTGCAGTAATTGTTTTTTGTTGTATTATTATTATTATTATTATATTGGTGAATGCTGTGACACCTAATTGGTATATATATTAGACTAGCTGTTTGACCCGGCTTCGCTCGTGTAGTAATCTGGTCATCATGTGCCATCGATTTGGTACATGTGGCAAATGACATAAAGACTATATAGGTACTTTAGTTGAAAAGAGTTATATGCCATTTGAAAGACAAAACTCTACCAATTTATGTTTCAAAGTTATTTAAATATTGTTATGGGTAAACTATAAAAGGTAGACATATGCTCTCGCGGACTTTTTTAAAAATAATGTTAAGATGACCAATTCATCCATAGAGCATTTTTGTATAACATGCTCAGCGCACGCCACGGAAGGCCTCAGAAACGATACTTTTCCCCCGTTTTTAAAACATTTTTGGTTACTGCTCCACAACTATAGGACCTAGCGTGATATTATATAGCCTATGTTACTTCTGAATAATGCAGCTTTCTAATGGTGAAAAAATTATTGCAATCGGTCCAGTAGTTTTTGAGTTTATTCATTACAAACATACAAAAATACAAAAATACAAATCTTTCCTCTTTATAATATTAGTATAGATAAGTTATAATTATACTATGTTATGTGTGTGGATAATATATGTACTGCTGTGTGTACTAAATAAATAAATTAATATTGTAATATTAAATTTAATAATGTATAGAGTTTAGGAGTATATACCAACGGGTTGTTTCATCTGATTCTGTTAGTTTGCCTTATGTGATCCTGGTACATAATCCGATTATTAGTATATTTTTAATTATCTATTTTGGTATGTGTTTATTTAGTCTTAATTGGCCAGATGGGTTGACGAAGGTCTGATGTCAATTTTTTTTTTATGTATTAGTTGAACTGGGACCGAGCGACAGCTTAACGTGCTTTCCGAGCCACGGGAACGGTGGGTGTTGTAAACATATGACAAATGTACGTCAAAAAAGTGTATTGCTTATTTGATTCTTGTGTTTCTAGAATTTCTTAGTTAATTTAGATTAGTATATTAAACCTTTCGAGAATGCTTGTAATAAGGTTTACGTAAATATGTACATATATTATTTATGACTTAGACCAAATAAATTGTAGTAAGTAGTAAGTAGTTTGTCGTTGATGCCAAAGTCAGACAGACAAGCAATTGCTGTCTGATTGTAAATAAATATGTCACTTGAAAATTAATAGAAACAAATCTAAATTTATAAAATAATAATAATAATAAAATAGCTCCTCCAAATCGCTGTCTTGTGGCATGGTCCCCAATACACTAGCAGCATTTCCCCTTTGAATTATAATACTTAATTTTTGGGAGAAAAAACTGCCAGCCCAATTGTCACCAGAGACGTTAATGAGCCTTGGAACAATTTCTTTATAAAATGCTTTCAATTCCGATCCCCACGGCCCCATCGTTTCTACAGCAAACGTCGAAAAAAAGTAACTATTGCAAATCGTTTCATATTTTCTAAAGTCTTATAAAATAAATCGAATATTTTCTACGCTAAATTGGTGGTGAAGTCGTAGCCTCCATTTTTGTTTAGCCTAAGTCAAGACAAGCAACTGTCTGTATGTAAATAAATACGTCACTTGAAAATTAATAAAAACACTTCTAAAGTCTTATAAAATTTATCGAATATTTTCTACGCTAAAAAATAAAGAAACAAGTTAATCATAAGACCTTTGAACTAATAAGAAGTAATTAGCAAAGAAGTTGAACAAACGTTTCGGACAATTAAACAAACGATATTGGCAATATCAAACAGTCATTAACACAATTAGCCAGCGGCCGTAGTCTGTTTTTTTAAACGCAAACGTTAGAATTTCAAAACAGTAAATTACTTTATCCACTGTTACAAATTACAAAATATTACACGAATCTAATAATAATAATATTTATTAATTTCAGAAATCACAACTTATAACTAGGACATAAGTTACAATATATAAGACTAGCACAAGATTTAATTTATTTATATTTATTTATTTATGTTAAGAAAACTTACAGCTACTATACATATATAAAATTAAAGATTAAACACAATTAAGCTAATGACAAGTTTTCACATGTAGGTAAACAAAATTACATATATAAAAAAAAAAATGAAAAATGGAGACAATAAAAAAATTAAACTAACAATGCTTAATAATCCAATAGTACTCTACACGGATAAGCTGAACACACTTCTCTTCCTGAAGTGCTCATTTGTCATTGCGCGTGTAATAGATATGGTACTGTTATTAAACATATCAACATCAATGCTCAGGTCGTTGAAGAACTCACTTGCTCTATTGAAGAACGCGTTACGTCTGTAATTGGTGTTGCAGCGAGGAACATGTAAGAGTGGACGCTGCCTGGGCTTAAGTGAGGGTATTTTCAAGGATATCAAATTTACTAACTCAGGCGAACAATTTCACGCGCAACGCCAATAGGTTATAATAATAGCATTTGTTAGTTGAAGGATTTATTGGGTACCTACTTTTAAAGTACGTCAACGCGTATTTTATCCGTAAAAAAGGATTAATGTTCAGAAATTTTTAACTTAACTTAAAACAGCTAACGCACTAAGACGGTTGTTTGACACCTCTCGCTGAGATTTGAGTGTACTTTTAAAATATGTCGTCAACTGCCTCCGTGGTCTAGATTCCTGGTCAGGACACAATAATGTATTTGTGATTTCTCGGGGCATCAATGAGCTTGTCACTTGTCATGATGGGCCTATAGTAAAGTTGTCTAAATGTTGACCACCCCGATAGTGATACGGTCCTGGTGATTGTTCTTCTATGTCGTCAATTAAATTTCTAGGAAATAAAATAACGGACATTTTAGGGGATGTATCCCGCAGATGCTTTACGCAGTAGAAGTTAGTGTGAGAGGAGCAAAAGTTTCAGCAGTCTACCGTCAATATATTTATGGAAAGAACTTTCAAGACGGCAATAACGGAATCATACCTAACTATCTGGTTGGGTAGGGAGCGGCTTTGAATGGTATCCCGGTTAGCGTCTTGATTCGCAATAAAATAATGAGTCCTCCTTGGTAACCTACCTTATTGTCGGTCGCAAGCCCGATGTGTGGTGTACACACGATGGACCAGCACGGTCAATCCATGTTATGCTTAGAAATTTGTTTTAGTAAAATAAAAATATGGACTTGTTTAAAGAATTGTTGTATACTCGTAAAAGAGACGACAAATTTCTATGCAATTCCATGGATTCACCGTGCGGGTGCCGGGTCCATCGCGTGTGGGTAAGAGATGAGAATAATGGTGTCTCGGGCTTGCGACCGACAATAGGCTGGTTTAAGAAAAGGAGGCCTCCCTTTTTTTTTTTATTAATATATATATATATCTAAAATGACCGTAATTTTATTTCCTAAAACTGCGAATGACTACATTTCTGCAAAGTATATAATTTATGAACTTATCATGTATCCGAAGTCGTTAATTTTGACTTATTCATTGCGTTTTTAAAATGAGTTCTCTCTATGACAATTGATTCGGAAGATGTCGATATGATACAAAAGAGGGCGTAACAAACGCATTTAAATAATTATGTGTATTGCCTAATAATAAGTTGAAAATATCTAAAATCTACGAATTAATTTAGTGCATAATACGAAGAGCGGAACTTACGTAAAATAATAAATATTGCGGAACTAATATTGCATTTTATAATAATACATAAATTTAATCAACTTTCTCTTATATTTTGATTGATATAATAAGCGGTATTAGACCGCGTCGCTAAATTTCCTCGCACATCTCTGTAGCCAAATTCTGTTTGTTGAAAACGCAAACGTTATTAAAAGGAATCATTTAACGATCGGACATATCGCCATGTTAGAACAAAAACCAACTAAGTTAGCCATTTTTGCACATAAAATATTATGCACATAAGCAAGACGTGGATACGTCAGAATACGCATGAGAGTAGAGTTAATGCAGTAGAAATGCGGTCATTGCGGAGGATATGTGGCGTTACTTTGGCGGACCGCATACGTAACGTCGAAATACGGAAAAGGGTTGGTATGAAGGAAAGCATAGGGACAAAAATAAGGAAAGGCATATTGAAAAGATGAGCGATGAAAGATTGACGAACCAGATATATAATGCGAAAGTTGTGGGTGAAAGAGGCCCTGGCAGACCGAGACTCACATATCACGATCAAATAAATAAAACACTGACTGAAGGTGCATTAAAAAGTCTTCGTAACCAGGCATGTATGAAGAGGTTAATGAATGTCGACGAAGCGAAAGAAGTATGTCGTGATCGTGTCAAATGGCGCTCAATTGTCTCTGCCTACCCCGCAAGGGATCTGGCGTGAAGATATGTATGTATTCTAACAAGATTACAATTTACGTTTAAAACCGTTTAAACGTACATTTATTTTATTTATGTACAGTTATTTTAGTTTTTGGTGCATCCAGGTCCTAAGTTGGTTGCCTGGACGCGGGGTGGAAGGAATACAGGATGGTGAAAGACTCACGTGCAGGGTGGTTCGGACTCCTCTTACTTCTTATCCCAAAGACTACAGCGGCGCCGCTTCTTCTTTCTTGATGTGAACACACTTTGCACAACACCAGGAATAGGAAGGACACTAGCACACTTCACACTTGCTACAGTAGGGGCTTGAAGAGCTACAGTTTTGCATAAAACGACACAATACAGAGGGGACGTCTACAGTGACATCTACAGACTACAGTGTTCAGCGTTGAACTTTCTTCAACGACTTCAGATTGACGACTCGTAAAATAATGGCACTGACACACAGTTAAGTGTTGCCAGATATATAAAGGTTTCCCTTAAAATTGGGAAACTACAGTTGAGAGTGAACAGTTTTTGTGCAATAAAGCATTTTTATTATTTTTATTATTACATTTGGTTTAATAGGTATGCACTTAAATATGTTTCTTAAAGATATCATAAGTCAATGACCATTATGACGTAAGAAATAACCATTAAATGTCAACTAAAATATCTAAAAATATAAATGAATCAAATCTGAATCATCTCTGTTTGTTTAAGGTTGTTATTGTCCTAAAACATTCTTAAATGTGACATTGAATTTAGGTAAAGACAGATACATTAAAAAAATGTAACAAGACAGGTCAAGAAGCCAAACGGTATGAGAATCAAAGCTATGCAAAGCATTAGTATATGACAGTCATTGCCGGTTATGGTCAAAATTATTATTATGTCGTTTCATGGACAATCTGCCGATCTGCGTGGTGCGGAAACGTAAAACAAGTTCTTCGAGAAGAAGTTATTCGTATCAGTTTATTTTCAATCAATTAAAATACAGGGAAAATGTGATCCTGCCGGGGAAAAAGGGGAGTGTCCCCATCCCCAGGCCCATTAGGCATCCGGGCCTGGACGACCCCACTGTATGTCTATCTTAAAAACACTACCTAATCGTAAGGTTGACATTAGCTTCATCCATTGCTTAGTAACTAGTATTTTACTAAAACTTATCTATAAAATGGTGTATAATTTATTAATTAATATAATTAAAAACTACTTAAATATAAATTAAACCTGTCTATAAAATTAAAGTTTTTGCTACTGGACGTTAGGTGTCGTAAAATATAATGTAACAAACATTTTGTATGATAATATTATACATATATATTTAATTTCGTTGGGTAATAATTATTGTTATGCAAAGAAAGATTTGGGATACAATTATTTTGTTGTTATTGTTATTAACTGTTTTTAGGACCTTAACAATCAGTGTACTGACTAAACTTACCTGGCTTAGCGGTTTAGACTGATTTGGATCCTTGTGGAAAGGCTTTGATCAGTTGTATTATTGATCATAGGCAATACATATTTACATTTATCGAGTCTGGTACGTCTGAGACATAAACGAGCTTGCCACTTCCCATCATAGTTTAAGTAAACTTGCAATTTGATATTTTTATAAAAGTTTATTTGTTTTAAGTTATACGTACTAATTCGGGGGCTCCCAAACTTTTTTAGTTCGCGACGCACTTAAACGACCCACAACAATGACAACTTAATCAATATGACGTGAGCTTGGTGGTGATCTTCACACATTTTTCGAATAACTAAGTTTAGTTTACCTCTCCGGACCGCAAAACGGCGCCTCTCTCTACTCTCTACGACGTACCAAGCCGTTCGCGACGCACTCTTTAAGAAAATAGCACTAACCTATTATTAGATAATATTTTTCACAAATAGGACAGTTAGCCACGCTAGAAAGTCATGCCCGAACGATACTGAAGTCAAAGGGTCGAGGTCGCCATATTTATGGTCGGTACATAGACGCACATAGAAGGCCTGTCCGGATGCGGATTAATCGCCAACACAAGAAATATCACTATTTAATGGTTGGCAACACATGGTGGAAACTTGCAAGGCTTGCTGAAGCTGTAAAAGTAATTTAGCCTTATTTTATTTCGCGAAGCCAGTGTTGGATAGATGGTTAAGCGGTGCATCTCTGAAGTGTACCCCAATTCTACTAATTTAAGAACTTTGACATTCAAAGTAAAAGTCAAAATATATTTATTAACGTATACCTATTACAGGCATTTGTGACACGTCACTAATCAAATTATTTTAAATGATTCTACTACTGCTAGTGGAAGACTAAGCAGCAAAGTGGTACAAAGAGTAAGCTGTTAGCAGAAGACCAGCAGCTTAGCAGATTCCAGTGACCTGTTAATGTTTAATCTGACTTAGAAAGAAATCTACAAGGAAAACTCAGCTATATCTGATTTACAAAATAAAACATATACATAATTACGCAACAACAACATTTTATATGAATGCTTGCCTAAAATATTTGATTAAAATTAAAGAATAAGAGAAGACACATTTCTTAGAATTCTATGGATTCACCGGGTTCATCTCGTGTGGGAAAGAGAGGAGAAAAATGTGTCCCGGGATTACGACCTTATTTACAATTGAGGCCTCCTCTTTTTAATGCGCAAAACGACGCTCACCATCCACCAATCTGCTCCTCTCCCTACCCAACCAAATTCTGTATGATTCCGTTAATGTCGTTTCGAAAGCTCGTAAATGGTTCACAGATTTTTCTGGAATTCCTCTCGCACCAACTTCCATAGCGTACAGCTGAGTCTTGAATCCCTTCCTGATTATAACTTCTGTGAGATCGTAATATTGTTTTATATATATGTCTATGATGACTCGTTATCAAAGTAACAAATGGTAACAAGTCCAAGAACCATCGTTAACGTTGCAGTAACGTCCTTGACTTGGTTGCATGTGTTTATTAGATTAAGTCACATCGTACATTAGCGACATTTTCAGACGTAGTCGTATGTTTTCATGTTTTCTTCTTCTACAATACAAATTTTAATACGTGTACTCACACCCTGCACACGCTCTCAGATCGGGTAAAAATGTAGGAATCAAAACTTTAACACTAAAAAAAAATATAATTTTAAAAAAGTATATGTAATCTACATTAAAATAAATGACCGCCTCCGTGGTCTAGTGGTAACAAACGTTGCCGTGAACTTGGGAGGTCGTGGGTTCGATTCCCACCGGGGGCAAGTTGTACATTGTATAATTTGTCTCGGTCTGGGTGTTTATATGTATAATATGTATATATTTACAAAAAAAAAAAGTATAATATGTAGTTTATCAACCATCTAGTTTCCGTAACACAAGCCTCGTAGCTTATCACGAAAATTAGATGGCGCTGTGTGACCTGTCTGGAAATATTATTATTATTATATATTATTATCAAATAAATGATAATACTCGTAATAGCACTGGTCAACAGTATTTTTGGTATAAAGCTACTGTGTTTTTTTTTTTAACTTAAAACCTTTTATGTATATAAAAAAAAATATTGCACTATGGACAAAGGCGGACTTAATTAGTTTGGCTGTCTACCAAACCTTTAGGACAATAAGACAGTATCCATAGCAAGTAGATGCCATATAATCAATTGATAATTTGTAAACAATAACAACAATTACATAAAAATAATACTTATAATTAGAAGACAAATTTCTCCGCATTCCATGGATTCACCGTGCGGGTGCCGGGTCCATCGTGTGTGTGTAAGAGATGATAAGAATGGTGTCTCGGGCTTGCGACCGACAATAGGCTTGGTTGCACGATAATACGCTCACTGTTCACCATTCCACTCCTCTGTATGATTCCGTCAATGCCCCCTTGGAAGCTCTGTCCATAAATGTAAGTGATGCAAAGATTTTGCTGGAACTCCTCTTGCACCAACTTCCATAGCGTAAAGTTGAGTCTTGAACCCGTTCCTGATCATTTCTTCTGTGAGGTCATAATATTTATTGGACTTTATGTTGTTGTCTTTTGGAATATTTGATTCCCACGGAACGGTAACTTTTTTAAAGTTTCAAGAAAGCACTAAGATTTCGGACCTATGGGGTGATCATATCATGATGTTCAAATGTATCCATGAGAATGTTCCAGTCTGATGCGGCGCCAAGGATCGAAGTGGAAAATAACTCCAAATTCATTCATCAGAAGTACGTCTGGTCTTAAAAAATCTCTGAATATATTGGATTGTGCGAATGAGAGAGATCCAAAAGCATTAAACTCTTAAGACTAAATAGACTAATAGATTTTATGCTTGCAAAAACATGACACGTGTTATACAATTGTACCCAAGTACCTACATATAGAATAATCTGGTGGCTCGAAATAGCGTGTTGAAATATGTGTCATAAATGGTGTTGATAAAAAAATGGTGAAACATTGACCATTATAAAAAAAAAAACTATATGAAACAATGACATGATTATGCAAACAAAGGTGTACGAAGAAGTTTATAAAGTATAGACCTATCGTCTTAAAACGGCTCCAGTTATTGAGGCAGTGGCATGACACTCAAATCACTTAAAAGTAATTATTTTGATGTCTAGTTCTACCCTTTTTCAAGTTTGATTAATGATAGCGGTCCGTACTGGGTACCACGAGTCCTGTCATCTACCCTGCTATTTTGTCTAGAAAGTTAGTTACAAAGCAAATGGCAAGGATCTGCTAGAACTAACAAGTGGAAAAAAAAAAGGAAACAAGCCTTGTTTTCACTGAGTCCAACCTGGCTTGGGAGCTTTGGGACACTAAATTGTCGGTGATTTTCGATTCCGCATTGGCCGCGCGTAGATTTTGTACTGTCGCCAACTTGGACACCTCTAGTGGTAGATCACGAAACTACTCGCGATCCATAGACGATTCTAACAGGCTTGTGTAGGATTAACAGATGAGAATATACAAAAAAAGATTAACGAAAAAATAAATTGAATTGGTTGTTTTGCATTTTTACACGCCAATTAAAGAAAAGAAAAACAAAACCGTAACACAGCTTGAATGTAACGATTGGTGGCGCTGCATGCGTAGTTTATGATGTTAGTACGTGATGTTAGTAACTGGAAGGCACTCATTTGAAAAATAGACGGGTTTTTTTGAATTTTTTTTTATGTACACCTACAACAGCTTAAATACTATAAATGTTCGCCGAAAATAGTATTAACACTTCACGTCAGTCAAGTAAGGTTTATCAATATCAGCCCAAATAATATGACAAAGAATGACAGTTGTTTTTTTTTAAATTAACCTACATCGAACAGCTATATCATCTCAAGTACCCTTTATCAATTTATTATCAGTTGCAACGGAATTTAGGATTGATATCTAAGAAGCAATCGAGAATTGATCTCAAAAACTAATATCTCACTTCACTACATATTATAAAAACAAAGTCCTCCGCCACGTCTGTCTGTTCGCGATAAACTCAAAAACTACTGCTACGATTTTCATGCTGTTTACACTAATTTATAGAGGGTTCTCGAGGAATGTTTTAGTTTATAATTTGTTAAGTTTTTGTATACATTAACGATATTCCGCGGCTCTCAACGACATCATCCGAAGGGCTCTTGTGTGGTGTACCCGCCATCTTAGAACCAACTGGGATTGTGCGGAGCGATGGCAAGAGACCCGACGGAATGACTGTTGGGCCGTGGAAACTTGGCAGGTCTCTGGTGTGGGATGCGACGTGTGTAGACACATTAGCTCCATCTCACATCCAGGCGACCTCGTCAGGCGCGGGGAGAGCGGCGTTTTCTGCGGAGAACCTCAAATTGCGCAAATATGCCAACCTTGGTGCCGGTTACGAATTTGCGCCGTTTGGGGTCGAGACGATGGGCCCATGGGGACCGTCAGCGAGGCGCTTGGCCAAGGAGTTGTCAAAGCGGCTGACAGAATGGTCTGGAGACAGGGAGGCTGGCAATTATTTCTGCCAACGTATTAGCCTAGCTATACAGAGGGGAAAAGTTGCCAGTCTCCTTGGGACTATCTCGGATGGGACCTCTCTGGAGGACTTTTTTTATTTATAGTTTAGTTTATTTTTAATTTTATTATTTAGGTAGCTTTTAATTTATATTAATTAACTTCAAATAAATCCTTTAGTCATACTTAAATTATTAACGATATTTGTCGGAGGTGTCAGAAGAAAATGAGCCGTCTGGGAGCTTTATGTATGGTTGAATTGTGTATCTTATATAGGTCTACAAAAATGTCCGCGATAGCATATGTCTATCTCTTAAGGATAACATACTATATCCATTTAAATACTAGGACAATGGGCAATAATAAAGCTGTAAGCCGTCTGGCTAGCGTGGCGAGTGTAGGCCGTATTCTCCAGATATATGTACTGGAAGGCCCATCTCCAGCAGTGGAGGTCTAGGACGCTGTGTTCTAGGAACTTTAATGAATTGGAAAGCTATTTACACAAATATCCTTATCATTTTAAATATGTTAGTTGAGTATTTCATGAACATTCTTTTTTCCATTTACACCATGAAACTGAAATGAATAACTTAGAAGATGTGAATAATATATATATAGAGGTTAAAACAGCTAGTTAAGAATAAAATAACATTTGATAACAATCAAATCATTACAGTTAATAAATAAATTATCTAAAACAAAAAAAAATATAATGTATAACTAAAAAAATACCTTAAAATTCCAAATATTTGTGACAAGAATAATTGAGTATGACCTTATCATAAATTTCCAATCTTTTAAGGAAACCGTTGTAAAACTGCTTCGTAAATTGAGCCTTGTGGTTACTCTGAAATTACGAAGATTTTATTTTAGTCGAATCGCTATAATCGGAACAAAAATGTTGAATTTGAAATTATCGTCAAACTTCATGGATACTCATATCATTAGTAGGAGCATATTTGTTTACCAGGCTGGATCGGTTTATTTATTTGAAGAAAGATAATTTTAAAAAATGGTCTATCGCACTATTTAAAATCACCATAAGCTTAATACACTCACTGCTGTATTTATTTCTCTCATTATAGTCATCATAAGGTAAGTATATTACATTTACTTATGTTACTAGAACTTATGTATGTAGTGTAGTATATAGAATAAGTAATTATTCATAAGTATATATTGACATTTAATATTCTCTATTAGTTTTGATAGCACCTGCCTTATCTTGTTGTAACTGCTTTAGTTGTCCAGTATAGAATAACTAGCGGCATTTTTTACTTTCTGCAATATCTATAATAAATAAATAAGAGAAAGGACAGAGACAGGCAACATAAGAACAAGACTAAAGCAATTAAATTATACCCATCACTAGAATATTTCTCACTGTAAACTAATAGTGCACCCTTCTAAAAGTTCGGAGTAACCCCCCCGTGTTCAGAAAAGCGCCAACGCAGACGCCAAAAAGTCGAATACAAAAAACAATTCCAGCTTAAAATTAAATATAAATAATAATAATAAATATTTCCAGACAGGTCACACAGCGCCGTTGTAAGCTACGAGGCTTGTGTTACGGAAACTAGATGGTTGATAAACTACATATTATACTTTTTTTTTGTAAATATATACATATTATACATATAAACACCCAGACCGAGACAAATTATACAATGTACAACTTGCCCCCGGTGGGAATCGAACCCACGACCTCCCGAGTTCACGGCAACGTTTGTTACCACTAGACCACGGAGGCGGTCAATATTGAAGTATGTTGGAATAAATAAATATATGAACTTTAAATAGTTATAATATTTTTATATAAAACTTGCTGTTTTACCCGACTTTGCCCGTGCGACACGAATTTAATTTCGTTGCGCAATTATTTTGATTATTTTGTCCTATCTCCTAAGGTAATTTAATTTGCATGAAAATAATCTACATGCAATGTTCAAGCCAACTAACGTATTTCAAATATACAGATTAATGCCGTATTTGTTTAAATACTTTCCAATTATTTATTTATTTATTTTTATTTATTTAAAACTTTATTGCACGAAGTACAAAGGCGGACTTAATGCCCTTAGACATTTTCTGACAGCCAAACCTTGGGGACAAATTTGAACTATTATAGGTGCAATGAAAGAAATATTAAAAATTAGGAAGAAAAATAAACAGCTTAATTATACATTTACATATTATATTGTTATATATACTATAATCGATTTGATTTTTTTATAAAATAAACTAGAAACACTTTTCCATTGTCTAGCTAGTCCTTTAATCCTCTAATCCCTTATTCCGTAATCGTCTTTTATCCTTAATCACTAATACTAACCCTGTAATCCTATAATAATATAATCCTATAATCCCTTATTCCGTAATCGTCTTATATTCTTAATCACTACTAACCCTGTAATCCTATAATCCATTATTCTGTAATCGTCTTATATCCTTAATCACTACTAACCCTGTAATCCCATAATCCTATGATCCTATAATCATCTAATCCTATAATCACTTATATCCTTAATCACTACTAACCCTGTAATCCTATGATCCCATGATCCTATAATCCCTTATTCCGTAATCGTCTTATATCCTTAATCACTAATACTAACCATGTAATCCTATAATCCCTTATTCCGTAATCGTCTTATATCCTTAATCACTACCAACCCTGTAATCCTATAATCCTATAATCCCTTATTCCGTAATCGTCTTATATCCTTAATCAATACCAACCCTGTAATCCTATAATCCTATGATCCTATAATGCCTTATTCCGTAAAATCCTATAATCCCTTATTCCGTAATCGTCTTATATCAATTATACTACAGAGTGGGCCATTTCTCGGACCCAATTCCCATTGGTTTTCAATGTTACGTGCCAAAAAAAGCTGCTGCAACCGATTAAATATAAAACGAATAAATAAGATTCCTCAAGGCAAAGGCTTCATTCCATGTTCACCTTCGAAATTTACCGGTAGATTATTACGTAATCATCTTATTTTATTTAAAAAGTAAAGTAATACACTTTTTACCCAACTGCGCGACGCAAAGACTGGTTGTGTTTAACAGCATATGTATATTTGTTTCTTTATTTATTTTATTTATTAAGTAGGCACACAAAACAAATTTTAGCAATACAGTTTCTAAAAATAATGGATATAGTGTATAGACATTGCTAAAACTCAAAGCATGTGTACACAATATCAGCCATGTATTATAAACAATCACTTTTTTTTTTAAGTTACAAGTAAATAAGTGTTACAAATAAAAGAGAGAGAATTAAACTATTAAAAAAAAAAGCAGGTGTTAGATTATATCCTTCAAACTCGACTTCAGTGTCGAAAGTCTTCTGTCAAAAATGTCGATGTTTGTGGCAGACTGGAGACCAAACGCGTGGTTCTATTTTGATCTTTATTCACGTAAACCTATTACAGGCATTTATGAAACGTCATTAATATAATTATTTTGAATGATTCTACTCCTGCTAGTAGAAGACTAAGCAGCAAAGTGGTCCAATAAGTAAGCTGTTAGCAGAAGACCAGCAGCTTAGCAGATTCCAGTGACCTGTTAATGTTTAATCTGACTGAGAAAGGAATCTGCAAGGAAAACTCAGCTATATCAAATTTACAAAATAAAACATATACAGAACTGCACCACAACGATCAATTAATAACCTTGTAAATTTAGTTATCAGTACCTATGAGATTACAATACCTGGTACAGCAGTAACCCATGATGATTTCCACGTCAATCGATTCGTATTAATCACGCGGGTGTCATTGAATATATAACATTAATCAAATTTCAGTAAGTCGACAATCAGAATAATACACATAAAAATTGGTTGATTTCCATTTTTCCCGCACTTAAATCTTAGTCTAAAATAAGACAACCATAGGGAAGATTAGTTCTTTCGGTCACCAGCAATATCACTACGCTCCCGCTCCTCAAAACATGCAACATCACGGTGAATCCATAGATTACGTGTACAATTTTTTTTTCATTACAGCTCTAGAACACAGCGTCCTAGACCTCCACTGTTGGAGATGGGCCTTTCAAAACACACGAGTATGTCTGCAGAATTTGGCCTACACTCACCACACGTGTTGGCAAGGCTCTGATGTTATTTTTTAATGACAATTTATTAATGATTCCAAAACCGGGACCGACGGCTTAACGTGCTCCCCGAGGCACGTGAACGATGGTGTTGTAAATCAATGACAAATGCGTGTGCGTTCCTACAACCGATCCACCACGAGCACCAATAAATTACCCTAACTCCACTGGAGTTCTACAAAGTAACTGATGAAATGAAAAAAACCTTATTTCATAAAGAAAATTGTAAAGCTGATTTATTTCTTATTAAATTTTAAATCAACAAAGTAGGAATGGTATCCATGTTCAAGAGAAAAACTTTGACTGCTATATGATGACCAGCACCCATATACTGTTACTTAAGCGCAAACGTTATATAATACAATCCGTTAACTATATATATATATCACGCTATTAAAGTTGATATTTGCACGGCCACTGTCAAGGTCGAGGCTTATAGAGTTGAGAATTAAATAATATTATGTAATTATGACGCAACCTGTGACTTAAATAACGAAATCCACTATTAACGTTTGCGACTAAGTATCAGAATAGGGCTGCAGGACCAACTATACTATATACATAATATACTATACTATATTATTTAAATGGTTCATAGGTTATGTAATCGTATTATTCGTATTATTAGTATTTAATATATCATAGTTATTACTATGTATTTTAGTAATATAGTGTATTTATATGTATATATGTAGTCTTATTTATCATTATTATAATGTTTACCATAAGTTGGTACTAAATATTTTCACCTACCTTACATTTTAAATGGTCCACATTGTCCCTAAGGTAGGCTGTCAGATAATGTCTAGCAGTATTAAATCCGCCCCTTGTATAACGTGCAATAAAGTTTTAAATAAATAAATAAATATTATGAATGTAAAATGCTATAAGAGTTGATATTAACACGTACACTGCCAGTGACTTAATTATAGTTAACTTAGTCATAGTCAAAATATATTTTTTCACGTGACCTATTACAGGCATTTGTGACACGTCATTATTTAAATTATTTTGAATGATTCTACTCCTATTAGTGAAAGAATAATGTGTTCAGGATTGCGCTCATTTTTACTGAATCCTTTGAAATCATACTCTGAGCACAATCAAGCTTGCGACAAATTTACATAATATTATATAGAAATCTGTTATAGCCGAGTTTTCCTTGCACATTCCTTTCAGCCAGAAACAGCGCCTCCGTGGTCTAGTGGTAACAAACGTTGCCGTAAACTAGGGAGGTCGTGGGTTCGATTCCCACCGGGGGCAAGTTGTACATTGTATAATTTGTCTCGGTCTGGGTGTTTATATGTATAATATGTATATATTTACAAAAAAATAAAAATGTATAATATGTAGTTTATCAACCATCTAGTTTCCGTAACACAAGCCTCGTTGCTTACCACGGAAACTAGATGGCGCTGTGTGACCTGTCTGGAAATATTTATTTATTTATTTTATTTATTATTAACAGATCATTGAAAACATGGTCTTCTGCTAACAGCTTACTCTTTGGACCGCTTTCCTGCTTAGTCTCCACTAGCAGGATTAGAATCCTTCAAAATAATTTAAATAATGACGTGTCACAAATGCTGTAATAGGTTTACGTGAATATATTTTACTTTGACAGCCTAAAATAAATAATATGCTCGGTTTCATATATAAGTCAATTCGACTCGATAAAATTCGAAGTGCATTTTTTATTTTGCGGAGGCTGATGTACGATACCCAGCGCTCATTACGCCGAGCTCGTTCCATCGTATTGAGAACAGACACTAAAATTTATATTGAACTGCAAACCCACAAATAAAATAAGTAGAATAAGTACTCGTTTCATACTACCTCCGTATTCAAGTGGGATGATAAAAATCAAAAAGCTATTTTGACAGTATTTTAGCTTTTTTTTATGATTACAATCAAGTTGTTGACTCATGGGACATACGGAGTTGTAGTTGTCTAACGGAGAAGTCTGGAGACAGGAAGGCTGGCAATTATTTCTGTCAACGTATTAGCTTAGCTATACAGAGGGGAAATGTTGCCAGTCTTCTTGGGACTATCACTGAAGGGTCGTCTCTAGAGGACATTTTTTACTTATAGTTTATTTTTTATTAGGTTTTAGTTTATATTTATTTTAATTTTTACTTTTAAGTAGTTTTAATTTATATCGTAATTATTTTATACTGTTTGTATATGGGACATACTGTATATTTAAAATTATCTATATCAGCCTGTGTCTCTTCACTACTGGATATAGGATCTTTCATCATTCGTCTCTCACCAGCGACATTTTTCGGGTCTGGACTATGTTTCTATTCCGTACGTGGTCTCCACTAAAATTGTGTCGTTATGAGTTATTGAAATAAAAACAATGCTATAAAAACTATCTACTTTTAATAACTGCGTTTTCAAACAAATTTAAGACTACTTTATTTCGTTATCTGACTTATGCTCACTACACGAAAAGCTATTTCTTTCTTTAAAACTAAACATCAAGTTCACTTTCGTGCAACTTTATCACTAACTAATGCCCAACTAACCTATTCATTTCATTCGTATGCAACGCAGTGCGTCGCAGTCTGTCCGCTACGACCAATCGCTACGAAGCTATTCAAGTGGCGTTATAAAAAGTAGATAGTTATATTTCGCTAGAAAACGAGCAATAGTTGTAAAGCTCAGTAGATAGTTTAGTAACTATCTATGTTACATAGCGCCTATCTCTAGGTCTAAACTCTATCATATCTAAAATAACGTAGTAACAATTACATCATTTTAAAACTGAAAGTGATGCTAAAGATAGACTTGTTTATTATACAAATTATCGCTTTGTCTCATTTCACTTTTAACGTAACTTTATTTCAATTTAGCTGACCCTGACTTCGTAACGCCTGACAGTCAATGAATGTACCCTCGGTCGGTATGCCCCACAAATCAGCGCTGATGCGCGCCACCCTCGGACAACATATGTCAGAAACCTTCGCCGATGTTCACACAACATATTCCCAAAGTTTCATCCCGATCGGTCAAATAGTTTTGAAATGCATAGGAAACATACATACAGGCAGACATTCATTTTTATATATGTATATAGATTTTAATCATTTATTTGTTTTGGCACAAGTACATATTTTACAATAAATATGGGTGCACCAGGGCTGTACACTGTTTGTATTGTAGATAATAATAATTTGTAAAATTTAATTTAATTTAATTTAATTTTTATTTGGTCTTGTTTTGAACTTATATTTAAAAGTCAAACAAGAAGAGTGACTAATCTTACGCTGAGATATTTTAGGCTTTACTAGACCCAGTTTGGGTTTATTCCGCAATAACACTCCCAATCCACTATTCTTGGCTCCTCACTCTACCCAACAAAATACTGCTTTGAAAGTTTGTTCGAAAAATGTAGGTACTAACGTTTATTTTGACATAACAACTAAGGCCGGTTGCAGTGCTAGACCGACCGTCGTCGTCGCCGCGTCATCAGTGCAACGTTACAGTGCTACGCTACCGGTACGCACGTGCACGATGTTGCTTTTACATATAAGCTCATTAAAGCTACCTGGCACCAGACCAGCATTGCGTCAACCAGTGAAACTCGCGCCGTTAACAAGTGTATACCACGTGGTCCAGGAATTTTCGATTAGTTTCTCAGCGATTGGCACTAGTGGGGGCCGTGAGCGGCGCATAATTTAGGCATCGTACTCGTGTGAATCACTAGCGGGCAGGCGAGCGGTCCGAAACCCGTGCGTTGGCAATGCGCAGTCGACGCAAATCAAGCTTATAGTAACTAATTGGCAAAAGAGTAGAGAGAAGAGACTCATCCGAATATTAGCGCTGCCAGGTAGACGGTAGGATCCTAAAAGTGATATACATACCTATATAGGAATAGTATTATATTCGAATTTTAATGTTTGAGCCCGCAAAAAATTTACTATGTGCCTAAATTTTGGAATATATTAGGTTCGGCCGTCACAACAACAATGGCTTACTTGTTTTTTTTATTATTTTATATTTTTATTCAAGAATTGAATAAATGACAACTTTATTTAAACAGACAAGAATTTAGTTATCCCTACCAACTTGGCGGCGGCACATATTATATAAATCAATAAATTACAATTGCTTTTTATTAAGTTTCCATCCCTTGGGCAAGTTATTACCGAGTGATCCACTTGGCCGTCCGCGCGTGGATAGCTTGCGACCGAGGCGATCCGGTGACGCTACTGAGTTGATGTAGTGAGCGCATATCCAAAGAAGTCCATATAGAGATTATTGACCGTAAGATGCGAGGTGGTGCTGGTCGGGTGCCGGGTGGCTCTAAAACCGTACGCGATCGACGCATGCACTGACGGTCTGTCACGCACTGTAACCGGGCTAAATCAGAGAGAAAAACATGTTTATTTGAAAATCATGTAGTTAAAATATAAATGCAAATAAAAATCACAATGGGCCAATTTATGTTGTGTCATTATGCTAAGTGATTCATCACATGACGACCAATGATCGCTAATTATTTCTTATAATAACTATATGTATTTGTTTAGGTATCATATGACAGACAAAAGTACACTCGGTGACCAAAGTGACAAATCATTTTTTTAAACCATAAGATATAATATTTTGAAATGCAAATATTTTTATATAATTTTTTTATTAGCATGACATGTGACCTTGCGTCCACCTGTAAAATGCGCGCGAGGTCCATGAATGTTAGCAACTGGAATCAGACACTCATGACTGACATCAGCCCCTAACACTATGCCGGCTTGACTGGGCATGACGGGAATTCGAGCCTGATCCCGAAACGTGTGGATACGCTTTACTGGGTTTATCGGCACGAACTGTGGATACTGCCTCGCCCCTGCAGAATGGGCAAATTACCACCATCAGTCCGCCTACCACCTATTTTATATTAATGACAAAGTCCCACAGTATGCTCTTACTTTAGACTAATATTTGATTCTTCTATTGATAGACACAAACAACTTTTTCTAAGAAACCATATGCGGAAGTGACTTCTTCATACAAACTGTAAATTTAAAAATGTATTGATAAGCAATTTTTTTTAAATGAAATAAAATAAAATAATTTATTTGTCAGAAACATGGTAGGTACACGGATGTAAACTATTATATGTATTATATATATTATATGTCAAACTATTATGTGTAATTATATCACATGCTTCGCTATTTCTAGCATACAAATATTTATTTAGTCACATGACTTTGTCGAGCTTAGTGTCTAGGTATTCTTTTGTCGAATAAAAACATTTATTAACCAGCATTTGTTTGACTCTTAACTTGAACAGTTTTAGTGGCAGCTCCCTTATAGTAACTGGAAGCTTATTAAATATCTTTGTTGCCATTGCATAACAATTTCGTCTATATTTTATGCGCTGGAATAATTATTCTACTAGGATAACGCGTTTTAAAATTGCAATTATCCCCAAGAGTTATTTTTGATTTTATTATTGACTTTTGACTTTGAGCGTGACCTATCAGAGCTGTTGTTGATAAAATAAAAATAATAGGTAATCTGATTACGGACTTGAGACTTTTCATTGGAAAATTTTGCAAACAATAATAAGTTAAAAATAACTACTTATACAGGGTGGTCGGCGCATGTACCGTCAAAAACATTCGGGATATTGGTGGGATTATAAGCCACCTTGTGTCCCTTGGAACCTGGGTCCTAAGAGAAAACAACAATAAATAATGGTGGTTTTACATAAAAGTAAAGTATCATCACAACCATCTCCCGGTAAAAACCTTCTTTTTTGACGAAAAATTCACTTTTAACCAACTTTAAAAGTAGTGTCCTGACAAGTGGCATGTTATAGTTTCAGTTAAATTATTTGAGGACTGATGTATTCTGTACTATGTCCTTTAAAGAAACCTAAAAAAAGAAAAAAAAACCCGATGTGTTTGGGCTATAATGCCGCGAGTAATACAAAAATAAACATTTAATAACCTCATTAACTCATAAAAAAGAAAGATATATAATGTCAGACTTGGCTGTATGGGCTAGACCCTTTGCCTTCCTATCACCTCATTCATCATCAAAAAAATAAAAAAACGTCGCGCCATTTTGCGCAGACGTGTGAGTGCAATATTGTTTTGTAAATTAATTTACTGTGGATATTAGAGGTCTAAAGTGGTGTTGTTTTGTTTAATTATGTGCTACAATGTGAATAGATATGGAAAACGTTTCAGTTGATTTTTGCGGTTTTCCCGCGCTGTGAACTCTCATATTATACCTGACGTGTTTGAGCTATACTGCCGCGAGCGAGTGACTCCAAGAAAAGCATCAAATTCTGCAACATCTAGAATTTGATGATAACCTCATTAACTCATAAGAAAGAAATATATATTACGTCTGACTTGGTTGTATGGGCCCGACCTTCTGGGCCTTCCCTATCATCTCATTCATCAACCATCAGGAACAGAACACAAAGAAAAAAAATCAAAAATCTCTAATTTTTTTATTTTTTATTCTTTATTGCACCAAAACTTAACATTCCGTTCCTCGTTCCGAATCAAGCTCAGAGCGCTTAGAATTAATATGATACTAACAGTCGTAACGAATCAAATATCACGATTTGGATGCTCAGAGCGTGATATCAATTCGGGACGGTCTAAATCACATTTTCATTCGAAACATGATAGTTTTTTTTTAAATGTATGGAAGATAAATTGCGGATTCCACAACTTTGAGTATGAATACTAACAAACATACATCTCTCGGTTTATTCATCTGTATATATAAGTTTAATATTATTAACTTATTTTGGTCTTTTAAAATAACTTGCCGTGTTACAGTAATTTTTTATCACTTCCTACTTAAATATTAAATATAGATTTGTTTTATAAGTAATATACAAACAGTATAAACGAATTACAATATTAAAAGAAAACCTAATATTAAATAAACTTGAAAATGGCGCGCGAGATAATGACAACAACTGACAGCGCTCAGAGTGATCTATCTCGATATCGTTAGCAGTCTAAGCGCGAGGTATTCTATGTCATTTGTGACGTCACATAGCTTTGGCAAAACAGTTTATACACGTCTCGGAACACCTTTAAGCGTGCTTAGGTTACTATAATTAGGTACATAGGCATTTATTTATTTATTTATTAATTTAAAAACTTTATTGCACAAAGTACAAAGGCGGACTTAATGCCCGAAGACATTCTCTGACAGCCAAACCTTAGGGACAAATTTGAACAATTTTAGGTGCAATCATAGAAATAATAATAATACTATAATTATAAATGTTAATTTAATAGGATTGATATATACTTACATCATATATCTTCATATATATCATAATATCAATATACTACATACTAATAATACACATTATTATTTAATTTAATGCTTGTTCGGCATTTTTTTTGACATCTAACCTTTGGGATGGTGAGGAATTATGTGCAGGGTGCAACAATCTAATAATAATAGTCTAATTCAACTATTATGAACATATATAAATAAATAAATATTTCCAGACAGGTCACACAGCGCCATCTAATTTCCGTGGTAAGCTACGAGGCTTGTGTTACGGAAACTAGATGGTTGATAAACTACATATTATACTTTTTTTTTTTGTAAATATATGTATATATATTATACATATATACACCCAGACCGAGACAAATTATACAATGTACAACTTGCCCCCGTTGGGAATCGAACCCACGACCTCCCGAGTTCACGGCAACGTTTGTTACCACTAGACCACGGAGGCGGTCATAAATAAACATACACAAACATGTTATCTTAGCTTAAGTTTGAGAACAAGTGTTACAATCTATAAATAGTAAGTTAACGATATTCCCAATATCGTCAAGTTATCGATTCATTGCCGATGCGTTATCGTTAAACCAATTAATTAGTGAAAAGTGGTTATTGTCTATTCGATAACATATCATGTTTACAAGCTATTTATATTGAGTATTATCAGAGTATAAGTAAGATCATACAGTATTTCGTTGGGTGTATTGAGCAATAAAAAGACAGAATGGATTTGTTGGTTCGAAACTCCGTCCACGACATGCCCAACATTCTTCGCCAACACTACGTTTTTAGAGCTACGTTATTTTGAATATTCCTGTAAGGGATGTTTTTTTTTTGTGGTAACATTTAAATCAAATCAAAATATTTATTTCCATAGGTTATCTTGTAACAACTTGGATATTGTCAACACTAAAATAATATAAAACAAAAATATATAAACAAACATAAGTTAGGTAATCATGGTTGAACAATCCAGATTTATGTGTGTTATAATATCATTATTGTCATAAGCAGGGTAATTGTAACTTAATAACTACTTAATATAAGATCGTGGCTGTAAATAGGCCGTGTCAACTAAATATAAATTCGTGGCTTTAAAAGGGCCGAGTCAGCTTACAATCTAACAATAATAATAAATATCAAATCAAAATAGTATTAAACTAGTTCGTGGCTGTATACGGGCCGTGTCACCTTACAATGTAAATAATAATAATATGTCAATTAAGCATATAGTCGTGGCTGTAAAGAGGCCGAGTCAACTAAATATAAATTCGTGGCTGTAAAAAGGCCGTGTCAACTACTAAACATAAAATAAAAATCATAAGTTTTCATTTAAGTAGCGTTCCCGTATTCTAAATATTAATTTTGTCATAATTCCTAACGCCCTAGCATTTTTGACATCCATAAGCCTTTCTCTTTCATATTATTAATATTTTGTGGCAGATAAAAAAATGAAAGTCGAACAACTATATTGAGTAAGGCATCATCGAATAGGTATTGGAAAATTATGTTGCGGTTTCTTCTGATCATTTTTCATTTAGAGTAACCATTTAGGATCTATAACGATGTAAAGTTGGTTGGCAACTATTATTATTTAAAATTTCAATGTAAGTCCTACCTACCTATAATAATGAATAATAATAATAAACATTTTTATTGCACACAAAATAATAATAATAATTTATTTATACAGTAGAAAATAGTTACAATAATAAATACAATATTTAGATATTAATCTACTTGGCAAAATTAACATTACATATTTCCAATTGTATTGCACGTTGGAGCCCAAACTAGGAATTTTCGTAAAAAAATATAAAAAATATACAATATAAAGTGTTGGCGCGGTGGTGGCTCGGTTGTAAGAACGCGTACCTTAAGTCCTACAAAGGTCGGTTCAAACCCACCCGGCATGTACCAATGAGAAATGCACTTTTCTTACGTACATTTGTCATAGATTTACAACACCACCGAGAGCACGTTAAGCCATCGGTCCCGGTTCCACTAATACCAACTTGTGAAAACGTTAATAAAATGTCATAAAAAAAAAATGACATCATATCCTTGCCAAGCCGTCTGGCCAGCGTGGCGAGTGTAGGCCGAATTCTCCAGATATATGTTCTGGAAGGCCCATCTCCAGCAGTGGAGGTCTAGGACACTGTGTTCTAGGGGCTGTAATGATAATGATGATAAAGTGTTGTGCATAGGCGAGCAGCTATCTCTACCAGCTAACCTTTGGGAGAGTGAGAGATTAATATTACAGGTGCAGAGTGTGAAAATGTATATAATACAGTAAAAACGAGAGTTTTTTTTTTCTCTTATTTTTATCAGGGCTTTGGACATAATAATATTGTAAGATTCCGACAGCTTACAACTCACGGCACCGCGCGCCTCCTCCGTCCACACAGACAAACCTGTAGAGACGGAAGGGCCGCGCGAATCCGAACACAGCCGCAAACTTCGAAACCTAAAGCTACTTAAATGCTAATACGACCGTATATATAATTAATTATGTCTACAAGCTAAATAAATATTTACAAAATGAAATAGCATTCTAGCTGAAAAACGAGAGCTAAAATACGTAAATAAATACAATACATTTATATTACCTAACAGAAATAATAAATATATAAATATATCTAATATATAATATATATAATAAATATGTTTCATTGTTTGTTATTTTACTAAATAACCATATTCTTATGATACTGTAGATCAGTCAAGTATGGAATTAGCTATTTTTATGTATTGATTTCTTATCTAAGATTTGCACAGTAAACCCGTTATGAGTAACTGTAACTGATCTTAAATAGCATTCTACAAGTATGCAATTACACTTGGAAGCAATGAAATCGACTAAGTAACATATAAAATAAACTTATACGCACAATTAGAATGGTGCTTTATAAATAACGGGTATTAGTAATGAATTAATTTTTATTTAAACATTTAAAAACCTAGTACATAACTGCCTCCGTGGTCTAGCGGTTCAGTCCGTGGATTAAGACTCGGGGGTACCGGGTTCGATTCCTGGTCGGGACACAAAAATTTTTATTAATGTAAATAAATACATTTAATTAATATTTAATTTATTTGTGATATTTCTCGTGTTTGGTACGCTGCCGCGCTGGAGACATCGACGAGCTTGCCACTTGTTATGATTGGCCTATAATAAAGTTGGCTAAATGTGTATCCGCTTATAAGCGTAACGGGAAACGGTCGTGATAATACTTTACTTTTATTTAATTTTTAATGAATGTTTTATTCGTGACTATCGTGGCCTGTTTTTATTGATATAAAGTGTAAATACTAAAATAGTTAATTATATATAGTGTTTTGTTACTTTCTGCACTTTACCAAGGCCACTAATGTGTAACAAGCGTTAAGCTTCATTGAGGCCAGTCACACGTATTTTTGTATTCAATGTACACACCCTTATTTCCTAGCTCATAAGGGTGGGTTGCGCTTGAACAGTGTACTGAGGTAGTTGTATATGGTTTGTTGCTTAACTGGGAGGCCTAACATCAACCTCTACTATTATATCGGCTTGTCGTAAAAGCTAGAAAGTGTTTGTAGTCATACTAATGTTATAACTGTATAGTTAAGGAAGCTTTGTCTGTCTGTATGTTTGTCACGCCTAATCATCATGACAGCCCCTAGAACAGAGAGTCCTAGACCTCCACTGTTGGAGATGGGCCTTCCATAAATAATTTAGCCTTCACTCGCCACAGTGGCCAGACGGCTTGGCGAGTGTGTGATGTGTGAACCCAGGGAAGGACATAAGCTATATCATATCACTACCTTAGTTACTACTACTTGTTGTTAAACAACAACAATAAACAACTACGACATATCGTGCCTTTTGAGGAAGTACGTAAAGTAACCGCCATTTTGTTTTACAGCAATTTTTTTTTCTTATATACCTACTCTTTAAATATATATTAAAATGAAGTTTTTTAAATATAGTATTTGAACTCGGAAGTCTGTTATGGTATATACATACTCGTATATGATACAACAGCCATTTTGTTTTTTTACAGCAGATTTTTATTTCTTATATACTCTTTAAATATATATATTTTAAATATCGAAGTTTTTTAAATATAGTATTTGAACTCGGAAGTCTGTTATGGTATATACTCGTATATGATACAACAGCCATTTTGTTTTTGTACAGCAGATTTTTTTTTCTTATATACTCTTTAAATATATATTTTTTAAATATCGAAGTTTTTTAAATATAGTATTTGAACTCGGAAGTCTGTTATGGTATATACTCGTATATGATACAACAGCCATTTTGTTTTTGTACAGCAGTTTTTTTTTCTCATATTCTCTTTAAATATATATGTTTTAAATATCGAAGTTTTTTAAATATAGTATTTGAACTCGGAAGTCTGTTATGGTATATACATACTCGTATATGATACAACAGCCATTTTGTTTTTTTACAGCAGATTTTTATTTCTTATATACTCTTTAAATATATATATTTTAAATATCGAAGTTTTTTAAATATAGTATTTGAACTCGGAAGTCTGTTATGGTATATACTCGTATATGATACAACAGCCATTTTGTTTTTGTACAGCAGATTTTTTTTTCTTATATACTCTTTAAATATATATATTTTAAATATCGAAGTTTTTTAAATATAGTATTTGAACTCGGAAGTCTGTTATGGTATATACTCGTATATGATACAACAGCCATTTTGTTTTTGTACAGCAGATTTTTTTTTCTCATATTCTCTTTAAATATATATGTTTTAAATATCGAAGTTTTTTAAATATAGTATTTGAACTCGGAAGTCTGTTATGGTATATACATACTCGTATATGATACAACAGCCATTTTGTTTTTTTACAGCAGATTTTTATTTCTTATATACTCTTTAAATATATATATTTTAAATATCGAAGTTTTTTAAATATAGTATTTGAACTCGGAAGTCTGTTATGGTATATACTCGTATATAATACAACAGCCATTTTGTTTTTGTACAGCAGATTTTTTTTTCTTATATACTCTTTAAATACTTATATATATTTTAAATATCGAAGTTTTTTAAATATAGTATTTGAACTCGGAAGTCTGTTATGGTATATACTCGTATATGATACAACAGCCATTTTGTTTTTGGACAGCAGATTTTTTTTTCTCATATTCTCTTTAAATATATATGTTTTAAATATCGAAGTTTTTTAAATATAGTATTTGAACTCGGAAGTCTGTTATGGTATATACTCGTATATGATACAACAGCCATTTTGTTTTTTTACAGCAGATTTTTATTTCTTATATACTCTTTAAATATATATATTTTAAATATCGAAGTTTTTTAAATATAGTATTTGAACTCGGAAGTCTGTTATGGTATATACATACTCGTATATGATACAACAGCCATTTTGTTTTTTTACAGCAAATTTTTTTCTTATATGTTTTAAATATCGAAGTTTTTTAAATATAGTATTTGAACTCGGAAGTCTGTTATGGTATATACATACTCGTCTATGATACAACAGCTATTTTGTTTTTTTACAGCAGATTTTTTTTCTCATATTCTCTTTAAATATATATGTTTTAAATATCGAAGTTTTTTAAATATAGTATTTGAACTCGGAAGTCTGTTATGGTATATACATACTCGTATATGATACAACAGCTATTTTGTTTTTTTACAGCAGATTTTTTTTTCTCATATTCTCTTTAAATATATATGTTTTAAATATCGAAGTTTTTTAAATATAGTATTTGAACTCGGAAGTCTGTTATTGTATATACATACTCGTACACGGTACAACAGCCATTTTGTTTTTGTACAGCAGATTTTTTTTTCTTATATACTCTTTAAATATATATATTTTAAATATCGAAGTTTTTTAAATATAGTATTTGAACTCGGAAGTCTGTTATGGTATATACATACTCGTATATGGTACATAAGTCCTTATGGTCCATTATCAATTTATTTGGGGGTTACTAAAAAAAAACTTTTTTGTCATTTTTGGCGTTTAAGATGTTTGTCATCATCAGGTATATACTAAAGAAGCGATTTTAATAATATTTGGATTTAAGATCTCCCTTGGAACCGTTGGAATGAATAAAAAGTTACCATCTGCACATGACAAGTGATCCTACCTGAAGGTTTTTTGCGACGACTACTTTAATTCACGAGCAAACCCCGTTTAATCAGCTAGTTAAGAAATATTTTCTTTTAATTTCAGAAGACCATCCGATGCCAATGCATCAACGTCACTGCCAAAAGTTCCGTCAACGCGGTTCAGTCTGATGCTACCATGTTAATTAAGTCGAAAAAAACTCATAGAATCAAAAAAATCTCCGATCATTCCTCGTGACGTCATCGAAGCAGACATGAATACGTCACAAGATGACGCCAGAGCGGCTAGGATCCAGAAGTACAAGGAACAAAGGAGGAACCAGCTTATGGCTAAAACTGCCACACTCTTCTCTTCCAATGTCACTGATAGGTAAGTTTTTTTTTCTATTCACATCTGGGAAATTTAAATACATAGACAGAAGAAGAAGTTCTACCGGCTATACTATGATGAGTGCTCCGAAGAACTCTATAACCTATTCCCTCCCTCTCCATTCCGCAACCGAACCACACGCAAAGGTCAGAATATGCACCCACATACCGTAGTCACCATCCCTACGCGTACGTATAAATTTGGGGACTCATACATCTGTCGTACGATAAAGATGTGAAATGCTCTTCCAGCCTCTGTGTTTCCATTTTCCTATAACTGGGAGTCCTTCAAGCGAAGTGTGAAAAAGCATCTAGTCAAGCCGGCATAGTGTTAGGGAATGATGGCAGTTATAAGTGTCTGACTTCAGTTGCTAACATTCATGGACCTTGCGTTCCACTTACCATCAGGTGGGCCCAAGGTCACATGTCGTGCTAGTATAAAAAAAAAAACAGACATAGGACAAGTTAGGGAAAAGTTCGGTAAAGTGGTATTTCTTCAGTACGCTAGGGACGTCGACGAACTTGCCACTCGTCATGATTGATGGGCCTATAGTAAAGTTTTCCAAATGTATACCCGCATCTTTGAAAGCGTGGTTTCTGAGTGGTCAGAAAGGAAAACGGGAAATCAAGGGAAAAGTAAAAAAAAAATGCACTATTTCTAAAATTAAATGAAGTACATGTGAGATCTTAATACTGTAACGTCTCAGTCGCACAATCCAATATTTTAAAGGATTTTTCAAGTTTACTTTTAAGAAATGTAGTTATCAACTTTCTAGACATAAAAAAAAACAAATTTGCTACTTTTCAACTGACATTATCGATCAATCCCAAGTTTTTAAGAACAGATCTATCTGATCAGATGTAGTCTGATTTTTTATGTGTTTTATAATTTTATTTAAATACAGTGTAAACTCTATATAACGACACTGAAGGGACTGTGCATATCATAATTGGAGAAAAAGCTAAACCAAACAAAGCCAATTGATTTCGACGCTTTAGGGAGTTTGTCGTTAAATGGAGTGACGTTACATGTAGTTTACACTGTAATATAATAATGCATTTTTAATAGTGGCTTAATTAGTTGAGAGTAAGTTTAAGTAGTCAATATGTAATAATGGTCTTTCATTCATTCATTACAGCCCCTAGAACACAGCGTCCTAGACCTCCACTGTTGATGATGGGCTTTCCAGAACTTTTATCTGGAGATTTTGGCCTACACTCGCAACGCTGGCCAGAGGGGTTGGCAAGATCTATTTTTAATGACACTTTATTAACGATTCGACAAGTATTATTAGAACCGGGACCGACAGCTTAACGTGCTCTCCGAGGCAGAAAAGTGTATTTTTCATTGGTACATGCCTTTGGAACCGACCTTTGTAGGATATAAGTAAAGCTTTCTTACAACCGAGCCACCAACGCGTACGTGGTTTTACAACCCTTACTTTTTAAAAATAGTCTCTGTGTAATTTACTTAATAAAATTTATAAACGTTTTATTCAGGCCGTCTGTCTTGCAGTGGTCTTTACGGTAGAAAGAATCCCTCCCCTTTAAATATCTAAATTTGTTTTTCTAATGTGAATTTATTTCTATTTCAGGCGACATAGAAAAGCTGTTGATCATTCAAGCTCCGAACCCGGCAACCATCTCAAATCTTCCTCTGAACTTAGCCTTAATACATTCACTTCAGTTCCTATTAGAACTACAAGAACTTCTAGACTTAGAGCTGCTGCCACTTCTCAATCCGATTCCGCGACAAGAAAGTCTAATAGAAGCTCCTCAGACACGTCTCTTATAGCAGATGATTTAAAAACAAAATCTCCTAAAGCTAAAATCATCGAAAGAGATCAACCCAAACATATAACAATAAAAAAACAAAATACCGAGGAAAAGGAGAATTTGAAAAATGATATTGGTGCTATAAGATCGAAAACTAGACATTCCATTAGCAAGAGTAATAATTTAGTCACTAATAATAAGTTAAAAAGAATTAGCGCTGAGAAAAATGCTAGTAACAAAAAGGTTCCTAAAAGTGATGAAAAGCAAGAATTCGAAGCTCCAACAGTTAAAGTAACTAGCGATATTGCACTAAAGGAATTGCCAATTGAACCTAAAGTAGAAGACATAGGTAATAAGATAGAATTGCTCAAATTTAACGGTGACATTCCAGAAATTGATGTCGATTTAGTTAGCAATGTTGAAAGCCCGTTGTTGAATAAAATAGTGCTTGAAGATAGTGAAAGTGAAGTGGAAAAGTCTAGTGGTGGGCTTTTAGGAGCTGTGTGTGTTCGTAAAGTGGAACGTTTTAGTGAATTGCTTAGTAATTTGTGTTCGCCGTGTGAAGCTGATTTGCTCTTTGAAGACATTTTGGCTGATAATGGATTCGATGGAGGTGCAGATACGGTAAGAAATAAGCAAGATAATATGCTAATTGGAGTATAACAATTAAGATATTAGATGCAACGTCTAGTGATGATGGATATGAATACTGAATATAGTACGTGGAATTTATTAAAGTGCAAATATTTTTATATTATAATCTAGAATAAAAATAAATAAGCACGTATTTTTTATTTTAATTATTCAGTAATAAAATCTTAAGTTACGGTGCTGAGAAGTTTTCCTAAAAATATCGCTTCTCATATCGACGATCGCGCAAACGTTGACTTACGTAATTCTTTCTCTCTCTATTTCATCTCTCGGCTGTAGGCAAAAGTAATTAATAATAACACTCCCCAGCCTCAATATAATTCGTCATAAATCGCTGAGAGTCGACGGGAGGTATGAAACAGGTCAACATATACGCGTTCCACTAAGTGGTTAAAACTATTGCATGCACGCTGGATGTAGGAGTTATTTCTGTAAGGAGTTTCAGTTTAGACAAAAGTTCAGTGCCATCCACCGAGCCGTTGGCTACTTTAAGATGATATGATATGTCAGCAATGTTACGACGTGTTTCAAGTATGTCACATATACCGCGTGTAATTGTCAAAAGAGCAAATATATTTTTTAGGCGTCATTTGTAGAACCTTTATTTGAAATAAAAAAGATCACTTTTTTATTTAAAGATACAAATCATTATCCGAAAACCAAACATACGAGGGGCGTTCAAAATATTCTCGGTATGTGGATAAAAACAAACAAGTACGAAAAGTTTGATATTTTTATTTTTCAATATACTCCCCCCCTATGTTCATACACTTATAAGATCGATCAATTTTTTTTTTTAATCCCTCATAAAAATATTTTTTATCTTTGGTGTAAAAATGCTCCTCCACGGCCGTCTTCAACGCTTCATCGTCAGAAAATTTATTTCCACGCAGATCCTTTTTAAGATTGGGAAACAAAAAGAAGTCGCTTGGGGCTAAGTCCGGACTATAGGGTGGATGAGTAACAGTTTCAAACCCACATTCAACAATAGCTGCCTTGGCAATATGAGCAGTATGGACAGGGGCGTTGTCATGCAGAAGCAGAACACCTTTGGTTAACTTTCCTCGCCTCTTTTTTTGATCGCATCTCTTAATTGACGTATAACGTTAGCGTAGTACTGCCCTGTGATATTTACACCTTTTTCTTTATAATCGATAAGCAAAACTCCTTCACAATCCCAAAATATTGTGGCCATGACCTTGCCAGCTGACGGGATTACCTTGAACTTCTTGGGATGAGCTGAACCCTTAATGTGCCACTGCATGGACTCCTGTTTGCTCTCTGGGTCATAATGATGAACCCAGGTTTCATCTCCAGTAACTATTTTTTGCAGCACCTCATCGGGATTTTCACCACACAGGTCGATAAAATCTGAACAGCAAGCCACACGCATATCCTTTTGAAGAAGCGTCAGCATTCGCGGAACCCATCTTGCACTTACTTTTGACATATTAAGATGGTCATGTATAATGTCATGTACGGTACCAATAGAGAGATTGGTTACTTGAGCTATAGATTTTACCTTCACTCGGCCGTCTTCCAATATAAGTTTTTCCACTTTATCAATATTTTCTTGTGAGGTAGCCACTACAGGCCGGCCAGGTCTAGAGTCATCTTCAATACTCTCCCTTCCACGCTTAAATTCGCTTGACCATTTTTGAATAGTAGATAAAGAAGGAGCAGACTCACGGTAAACACAATCCATTTCCTCTTTTATGGTTTTTTGATTTTTACCCTGTTTTGTCAAGAATTTTATGACGGATCGGTGCTCTAATTTCGTTAAAATTGTTAATTCGCTCATGGTGTTCATGTTTGTTCGGCAATTGCAGAAAAACAAAAGAACATCTCGGTTCCAATTTTACTTTTTTTTAATGTCAATGGATGAATCTTAGCGGCCAGTAACAAATATATATATAAAAGAGGTTGTAACGTATCAATACCGAGAATATTTTGAACGCCCCTCGTATGTAGTAATGGATGTGTAGTAGGTAAATAAGGCCGCGTCTGAAAATCGTGATAAATACCTAAGGGCTGGGGAGTGTTATTATTAATTGACAGCCGAGAGTCGAAATAGAGAGAGAAAGAAATACGTAAGTCAACGTTCGCGGGAACGTCGACCTCTCGCTACCTACTTGATTAGGCTCAGTATGAGTGACGATATTTTTAGGAAAACTTCTCTGCACCGTAACTTAAGATTTTATTACCGAATAGTTAAAATAAAAAATACGTAGTTCTTTATTCTTATTCTAGATTATAATATAATAAATTCCACGCAGTATATGAAAATATGTCTAAAATTTTATTTCTCAGAACGTTCACGTTAGATTTTATTTTTCTCAAAAATACACACAGACTTGAATAATGTTCAAAAATGATGTATTGTAAAAGTCTTTGAACTGTTTTTAGACATAATTTGTGGTTCAAATAAAATGTATAAAAATAATAACAAAAAATACAAACTTAAAAAAAAAAAAAACTTAAAAGTGTTAAGGACGTGTTCATTCTCCATACTAAATTGTTTCTTGCATTTTCTTTGAGAGTCAATTTAATTTTATTGACGTTTTTTATTATTATTTTGTTTTAGTTTTTGCATGCTGTGCTGTTTGTGTACTGTGTTTTTTGTAATTACTACTAAAATCGTATTGTATTATTTTATATTTAAGTTGTTTTATACTAATTTCTGTTATGCGTACAGTTGTATCGTTATGGGTTTTTGAAATAACAAAACGTAACCGTTATCCGTTTTCAAACTATCTACTTTTAATAACTATATACTTTAAGTACGTCGGGTTTTTAAAACAAGTATACTAATTAACAAATTTTATTTTGATATTGGTATAGCTTATGCATCATTATCTTCATCATCACAGCCCCTAAAGCACGGTCCTAGTCCACGGTCCTAGTCCACTGTTGTAAATAAGCCTTCCAGAATATGGCTTACACTCGCCACTCTGCCTGGCTAAACGGCTTGGCGAGGGTATAATGACAAAAGTACGTAGAGAAGTGTATTTCTCATTGGTACATGCCGTGGTTCGAGCCGTACGTAATACCCTAACCCAGTCGACAAACTATCAAACATAAGGGTTTATTCTATAATAATCTACTCCTGAAGGGCGCATATATATATATATATATGGTTTATTTATTTAAAATACTTTATTGTACTAAAAATTTACATAGGCAGGCTTAATGACTAAGCATTTTCTGACAACCAACCTTTGGGAGCGTGGAAAGTTATATATGGGTGCAATTTTATTTTCTATTATACACTTATATATAAAATATACTTATATAAAAGATTTACTAAATATATTTAAAATTAAATAATAACACACATATAGATGTTACATAAGAAATAAGTAAAATAAAAATGTAGTATAGATTTAGTTGTTACTGTTCTGTTTCTGAAGGAAGTATGTGGTAAGTAAATGTTTGAAGATATGAACGGAAGGATCCTGTCTGATAGTCTGTTCCACTGGCGATAGTCTGTTTCACATGATTGACGCAAATAAAATGTTATACAAGGACAAAACAGATTTTTATTACACGAGGCATAGGTACATACAGTTATTAATTATTAGTGTGATCTTTGCATTTGCATTGCAGTGTTTTGCAGCATTTTCAAGAAGGACGCATCAAAAATCTGTCGCGGTGACAGCATTGCCGACCCCTGCCTAATATATTCATTTCATTTTTGTCCGTTGCGAGATCCCTACCAATTACTACGAAACTATTTTAAGTAGTGTTATGAAAAGTAGATAGTTTTATTTCGCTAGAAAACGAGCAATCGTTGTGAATCTCAGTAGATAGTTTCGTAACTATCTATGTAACATAGCGCCCATCTCTAGTTAATTTGTACCTAATACTATAATTCTAAATTAAACTTTAAAAAATGTATTGTACATGTAGTTTGCTTCTTACTGACATTTTATTGAATGTTTCTTTCAATTCACTTTGTTTGTAATGTTTGTTTAGTTCAACTATGTACATATTATTTGTTTGTTCGTTTATTTCTTATTGAATACACTTTTCTAACCTACACCTGTCTTTTTTATTAACTAAAAGGTATCATACTATAAAGTACCATTACTCCAACGAGGTCAAAAATAACATAGAGTGGGTGAATTTCATACAAATTGTTAGTTATATATATTTTAGTTGCCACCGAATATCCACTAGCATAATTTCTAACTTTTTTATATAACAGTTTTAATAAAAATGAACTTGTGTACTGAGCAAAGGATGGAGCTAATGTCAACCTTATGATTAGTGTTTGTATGGCTACAATTGTGTGCATCTATAATAGCGCCATCTATTATCGAGTAGCGGAACTTTTTCCTAATATATTTGTTTATCAATATATAATATATATTATTCTAATATATTTATTTGTACTGCATGTGCAGCATGGCTGCTTGTGAAGCAGGCTGGGACAGCTCCCGTCTAGGTTTCTGTTTTTTTAATATTTTTTTCTTGGGTATTTTTTTCATATTTTTTTTAAATCTTTTATTTATATTACTGTTCGACTAAATTTAAATGTCGGCTATGGTATAATAACAGAGGTTGTTGGAACCTGCTTCCAACACCATTTTCTGAACCATAGATTTTGTTGATTTGTCATAATATCATTGTTTTATTTTTTAACTTTATTTTATATTTTATTTTTGTGACAAATAAAAACTGATTCTATTTTATATGTTTTGGAAGGCCCATCTCCGTGGTCTAGGACGCTGCTGGGCTGTAATGAATTAATGATAGAAAAATGTTATATTTTTAATGTCTGCATCACTCATAAAGGAATTCCATAATCTTATTTAAATATTTCGCTGTTTATGTCATGAATTTCAAAGGCTTCAAGTAACTATGTTACAAGATTGTGTACTTTAGCATTATTGCTATATCTTACTCGGTACTAGTTAGAAGATAATTTGATTAAAAATGTCGATCTTGGAAATTTTATTGTTTTTATAAGGCCTCTTTGACGACATTGTTTTGTTTGAGAGCGAAGTAAAATTTCTTAGTAATCGATGGCTTCACCATGCGTATCACACACGCAAGAAACATAATATAAGAAGCGTATCTTCATAGAAGAAAAATGTGCCAGTTTTAGCAGCGCTACTACGGATTCCCACCGAACTAGCTTTGGCGGCAAATTTTATTTGATTTCCTTTTTACTTTTTGTTGATTAGAGCATCTTTAATAATTGATCAATTTATTAATTTCGATTGATACTTTAAAAAATACCATAAAAAAGGCGGAATAGGTATCGTAACTAAAATAAATCATATTTTTTAATTATTTATTTCTTGAAGTTCTCTCTGACGTCTTTCACGTACATATTGTTCTTTAAATTCTTGATTTATTAAAATTGAAGCAAATAAAATAAAACACAAAACGGCTTTGCAACAGCCAAGACTACACTTCGTTTCGATTTGGTTTTTATAATTTATTTTGTATGAGTTCATCCGATATGCCTTGTGCTTTCTGGAGAACTTGGCCTACACTCGCCACGCTACCTGGCCGGCCGGATGGAGTGGCGAGAGTCTGTTGTTTTTTTTTTTAAATAACAATTAATTAACGATTCCACAAGTTAGTGTTAGTGAAACCGGGATCGGCGGCTTAACGTCCTCTCCGAGGCACGGGAACGGTAGTATTCTAAATCTATGACAAATGTTTTGGCACTTTGCCTGTAATTGGTTACATTTCACAAAGGTTAGCTGCAGGTAGAAGATGAGATGCTTTAAGGCATAAAGCTCGCCTATACGCTTAGTTTTAAGTTATTAACTTTGTGCAATAAATAATTATTATTATAATGTAAGAAAAGTGTATTTCTCATTGGTACTTGCCGGGGGGAGAGGGGGGGGGGGGGTTTGAACCGACCTTTGTAGGATTATAAGGAAAGCGTTCTTACTACTTACCGCTGTCATTACGTCAACCGTTTTTTTATTTTTTCTTTATATAATAAATTCTCATAACGAAACAAATGTATGCTTAAGTGTATATTCAATGCATTGCACTGATAAATTGTGATTGGGGGTCAGTTTCAAAATCACCTCCTAACCTTACCATTGGAATGGTTGTAAAAATAGCAAGCTGTATGCTCAAATTTTTGAGATGAAGTCCAGATCTTAGTTAGTTGTTTGTATCTGTTTATATTTTGGTATGACTGCATCTTGTTATGAGCATCTAATAAATAAATAAATAAAAACCTATAACACCAGTATATTAAGACGTTTCCTCAACTCAACATCCTTCCAGCTGTCAAACAAAAATTAGGTCTGTGTTATTGAGACGATTGAAATTAAAATGGCGTCTAATGTACCAGGTTAATACTGACCTTCAAAATAAAACTATCGGCTCGGCACTATTTTTAATTTTAATCGTAACTATTACAGAAGCTTAATTTTCGTTTGACAGTCGGAATGAAGTGGAGCCGTTGAGCCGGGTGTTAGTTGTGAACTCTTCAAACCTTAAAAGACATAAATGTTGCCATTTTAAATATTGCATCTCTGTATTCTTTATTCATTTTGTCTTATTGACTTAACGCTCTAGCACTTTTGACACCTATAAGTCTGTCTCTTTCATATTATGATTATTCATGTGTCAATAAAAGTATAGATAATTTTGGAACGAAATTTAATTTAAATATGTATAAAAAAAATGTTCTTTAACTTAAACTAATTATTAATAAGACATACTTGTTATAATAAAATAAATTGTTAGTCGAAAATAACATAACGCTTTATGGAGGTTTCAAGATACATTGCAATGTTCCTTAAATTTGACAGTTCTATTTATCAAACGTAGTGACGTGCTGAAAGCTAGGCAAGCTTTAGTTCTTCGCGCCATTTTGCGTGGACATGTCAAGTGCAAGTTATTGTTTTGTAAATTAATTTGCTGTGGATATTATTGCTCAAAAGTGGTGTTGTTTTGTTTAATAATGTGCTACAATGTGAATAATTATGGAAAACGATAAATTGGACTTTAAATATGGGGCACAAGTTGCAGTTTATTTTTTGCGGTTTTCCCGCGCTGTAAACTCCCATATTTTACCTGACGTGTTTGAGCTATGATGCCGCGAGTGACTCCAAGAAAATCATCAAATTCTGCAGCATCTGGAATTTGATGATGAGCTTATTAACTCATAAAAAAGAAAGATATATTACGTCAGACTTGGCTGTATGGGCTAGACCCTTTGCCTTCCCTATCTCCTCATTCATCATCTATCGGGAGAAGAGAACAAACAAAACAACTGGACTAGCTCTAACTTGTACCTACGGACTGCCACCTATACCTACGCGACGAATACCCTATTAAATGTTAAAGTCAGTTAAAAACGTGAATCGATACTTTCAAGATGGTACAATTTACCGAGACCTTGTTCGCAAACTGCATTAAAACTGTATGCAAATGGTTTATTTAAATTCGCCCTAGTTATAGATTCTGCAACCTTCTCGAAGCTGTAAAAGGTTATCTTGCTGTATCCAGCGATCTTAATATAGATTACTTGGGACTGGGAACGATAAACTGTGATTACAGCATATTTAACTCGAGTTAACTGCCTCCGTGGTCTAGCGGTTAAGTCCGTGGATTAAGACTCGGAGGTACCTGGTTCGATTTCTGGTCGGGACACTAAAATATTTATTAATGTAAATAAGTATATTTAATTTATTTGTGATATTTCTCAAGTTTGGTACGCTGGAGAAGTCGACGAGCTTGCCACTTGTTATGATTGGCCTATAGTAAAGTTGGCTAAATGTGAATCCGCTTATTTATAAGCGTGGTTTCTGACCACCCCGAAAGGGAAACGGTCGTGATGATACTTAACTCGAGTTACGATTTATTTTGTTTTTTTTTGAATGATATTTTAAAAGTAAATTACTATTTCACACAGTGGTCTAGCGTTTAAGTTCGTGGATTTAGACGCGGAGGTACCCGGTTCGATTTCTGGTCGGGGCACAAAAACATATTGTGATATTTTTCGAGTTTGGTAAGCCATAGACATTGACGAGCTTGCGAATTGTCATGATGGGGCTATAGTAAAGTTGGCTAAATGTGAATTCACTTCTATAAACACGTGGTTTTTGACTACCCCGGAAGGGATACGGTCGTGACTTTTTTAGATACGAGACCTTATTTGTCATATTTTTTAATACGACAACGTGACCAGTTCTTCCATTATTTTATTCCTATCCAATATACATACTTAACTAAAGGATTTAAAAAATTAAAAAATATTTTAGCATTGACACAACCTCGTATGGAACCCGTAACTGGGAAGCATCTATCATACCCATTTACTCGATAAAAACGTAAATACAATAGGGCAGAAATAATGCACAGTTTTTGTAAAAAAAAAATATGTTAAATTTATTCTCACAAGCTCTGGCTATAAAATAATTACTAAATTTTAATAATAAGGGCTGTAAGTTTAAGGAGTAGATTAGAGAAACGAGAAAGCGAGTCGTAAGAGTGGGGATAGGATGTGAGGATGGAGAAGGGACGTTTAAAGGAACAAATGAATGTTAAATGGAACTACTGTAAAATTTATTTATTCAAAAAACTACTTAAGTAAAAATAATAAAATGAAATAACTATAAATCAAACCTAATGAAAATAATAATAATAATAATAATGCCCTCAAGAGACGTCCCATCAGAGATAGTCCCAAGGAGACTAACTAGTTGGCAGAAATAATTGCCAGCCTTTTTGTCCAGGTTTCTCCGTCAGCCGTTTGGACAACTCCTTGGCTAGACGCTTAGCTGAGGGTCCCCATGGTCCCATCGTCTCGACCCCAAACGGCGCAAACTCGTAACCTGTACGTTGACGTATTTGCGCAGCATAAAGTTCTCAGCAGAAACCGCCGCACTCCCCGCGCTGGACGAGGTTTCGTGAATGTGAGATGGGGCTAATGTCTCATCCCACACCAGCGGCCTGTAAAGTTTCCACGGCCCAACAGTCATGCCGTTGGGTCTCTTGCCATCGCTCCGCGCAATCCCAGGGAGTTTTAGGATAAATGAGAATGAATTATTTTATATATTTAAAAAATATATTTTATTTACCTGTAGTGAATGATAACGCCTGATTTTATATGCTATTTTCAATAATAATAATAAAGTAAATATAAAAATTTACAAAAACAAACTGTCATAAAATATTTTTATTTTTTAAATATTAAACGGAATATTTAATACATTTTAACAAAACAAATTTCTTCAAAATTCCGACAGTAAAAAAAATAGGTATCGAGCCGCAATTGGCACGCACATAAGGTTGATTACCTTGACGTGGGTCCAAACTGCACTTTCGGCCGTGAACGGGTACGGTACCAACCAATACCAAATTTGGTAACATCTGCAAAATTAATTGATGGTATTGTTCGAACAAGGAAGGCGAGGTTCGACCGACCTTGTGTTCTCGTGGTTTATATTCAGCTCATAATAGTAGGTATCTATATATTATAAATATGAAGAGAAGCTTTGTATGTATGTATGTCAATTTGACCGTCTTACAGTCCTAATAACGACTAAAGCTTTTCATTTATTTCATTCACTTAGAGATGGGCGTTCCAGAACATACAGTGAAAACCTCCATGTAACGTCACTCGATTTAACGACAAACTCCCTAAAGCGTCGAAATGGCTTTGGTTGGTTTAGCTTGTCTTCCATACAATGATACACTCTACATAGCATTACACCCACTCTTTGTTCTACTTTTCTTATTAAAGTCTTTTACACTTCCATAATCCGGTGGTGGCTCGGTTGTAAGAACGCGTTCCTTAAATGCTACAAAGGTCGGTTTAAACCCACCCGGCATGTACCAATGAGAAATACACTTTTCTTAAGTACATTTGTCATTCACCACCGTTCCCGTGCCTCGGAGAGCACGTTAAGCCGTCGGTTCCGGTTACACTAATACCAACTTGTGGAATTGTTAATAAATTGTCATTAAAAAATGACATCATATCCTCGCCAAGCCGTCTGGCCAGCGTGGCGAGTGTAGGCCAAATTCTCCAGATATATGTTCTGGAAGACCCATCTCCGGCAGTAAAGGTCTAGGACGCTGTGTTCTAGGGGCTGTAATGATGAATGATGACACTTCCATAGCGTGCAGGTCGGCATATTGTCATTGAAACAACAAAATCAAGTGCACGTCGAACACGAAGCACGACCATAACGTAAATAAATTATTCTGAGACGATTGTTCTAGCCTTAATTCTTATACTTACCGTTTGGATTTTTGCTCCGTCTTATATGTCTAATACGAGCTAAACAAACATATCAAATAAAAAAACTACGCAGAATAAATACACAGAATTCAGCAAAAAACAGTGTATCATATTAATTAATTGAGATTGAATCTTGTATGATCTTCAATTCCAATTATGCGATTGTTAAACATGTCTGTTAATTAATTTGACGTTTCATTGTAAGTTAATCACGTGAGATTAGATTTCTATATCTACATATTTAATTTGTATATAGGGTTACTGTTATAATCTTTATATACATTTTGGGATACATAAAAAAATCAGCTAATAAAATAATATAAACTAAATTAGAAATAAACCTAAACAATAAATAAAAATATTCATCCATGACTTGATGTTGATGGCAGTGTGCCAAGAACACTTGCAAGGTTGCACAGCTGCTCGAAAAAGCTGCCAGCCTTCTTGTCACATATACTCGTACATACATACATACATATCTTCACGCCAGATCCCTTGCGGGGTAGGCAGAGACAATTGAGCGCCATTTGACACGATCACGACATACTTCTTTCGCTTCGTCGACATTCATTAACCTCTTCATACATGCCCTTTGGTTACGAAGACTTTTTAATGCACCTTCAGTCAGTGTTTTATTTATTTGATCGTGATATGTGAGTCTCGGTCTGCCAGGGCCTCTTTTACCTACAACTTTCGCATTATATATCTGGTTCGTCAATCTTTCATCGCTCATCCTTTCAACATGCCCGAACCATCGTAGCATGCCTTTCCTTATTTTTGTCCCTATGCTTTCCTTCATACCAACCCTTTTCCGTATTTCGACGTTACGTATACTCATACTCGTATGCTGGATAAAGCCGCTTAGACAGTTCGTTAAAGAACTTCTTAGCACTTGGCCCACATGGACCCATTGTCTCAAGCCCAAAAATTAAACACGTAGTCATACGTAGTACACGTAGGCACAGACTCGTATTTGCGACATTTCGTCTCGTGTGACAGATGTGCTATAGCATGTGGTGCATGCTACATGCTGTGGACAGAAGTAGCGTCCCACACCAATGCTCGACCCGTGGTCGAGGGCACCATAGTAAACCCATCGAGTCTTTTACTATCACTGCGAAAGGTCCAAGTTCAAGAATCGAAGGGATCCCAGCGTTTGGAGGTAGTTTTAGCTGTGAAAATATGGAACAACTTGCCTCCACCGCTTCGGGGCATGCATTCCTTAGCTAGTTTATTTATCATAATATTATTTATTTATTCTATTCTCATTTGTTAAACATATATGTAAACTGTACATTTAGTGTTCCTTCCGATTTAGTAAATGGTACTGTACATCTCTGCGACTCGTGACTCACCCTACATAGGCATCAGCTGAAAATCAGCGCTGCAGCCTCGGCTGTAGCATATGCTGAGCTGACCATCTATTTATCGCCACACCTGTATGTATGTTTCGGTATATAGAATAGGCTTACATTTATACATTTAGATTTATTCCTTGCATTTATTTTTTTTGTAACCATTGTAATTGTTGCGATACATAAAGTATTTTCTTTCTTTCTTTTCAATAGCCTGGTCTGCCACATTATTGACGTGACCGGCACTTTTCTGACAAGATAGGCAGTGTTTACCAAGCTGGTCAACGAAGCTGCCATATTAACAAATATGTTGAATACATATTTTTTCCCTTAATCGAAGGGACATGGGCGATTCTAATACAATTGTTGTCCAACAATTTACCTATTTTTTTGCTGGGGAATGGCATGTAGCTAGAACCGGATTATTATTATTGTATTGATTAATTACCAAATTTTAATATTAGGTATATGCATATTAGCAATGGTGGCTCGGTTGTAAGAACGCTTTTCTCAAATCCTACAAAGGTTGGTTCAAACCCACCCGGCATGTGCCAATGAGAAATACACTTTTCTTACGTACATTTGTAATAGATTTATAACAGCTTCGGAGAGCTTTCGAGGTCGGGACACAATTTAATTTATTTGTGATATTTTTCGAATTTGTTAAGCTAGAGCCATCGACGAGCTTGCCACTTGTCATGATGGGCTTATAGTAAAGTTAGATAAATAAAAATCCGCTTCTTTGAAAAAAAAAAGCGTGGTTACCCCGAAAGGGATACGGTCGTGATGATACTTTACTTTTTCTTACTCTCTCTTACACTATTGACGGCTAATAAGTCTGCCACATTCTCATTCATCGGGGGATTAAATGACATCACTCATTTTAGGCTATTTATGTACTACTTGTGCTGTGTACTATGATAATAAAAAAGTAAATAGTAGTTTAGATACTTACTAGACTAATGTTTTTTTTTTTAATATTTTATTTTGCAAAAGTTATTTGCTACCTATTAATATTTAGTACTAGAGCTGTCATGATGTAAATTTTGCACAACTATAAAAATACCTGATGTCTTTTTCTGTCTATTTTTATTTGTTGTGTATTTACACATTTATATAAATATTTTTTTTCCTTTATTTTTGTTATGTATTCTTTACATAAATTTAGTTAAATATATGTTTATATTATTATTATGTATGTATAAGTATTTGTTTTTATTTCTAATAAATATAAATAAATTTTATAAAAGTTAGCTAGTATATAATGCCGAGAGGCATTAAGTTCGCCCTTGTACTCAACTGTTAAGTTTTTAGGTGTATTGCACCTTATATAATAATATAAATACTTTAATTGTAATCTTGTTAGAATAATTTATCTAAAAATGCATATATAATTGTGAATACAATCTAGCCCAAATCCCCATAGTCCATATTGGACTTTTAGAGTGGGTTTTGTAGTGAAAGAAGGCTGCGCCTGCTCAACCAAGCACCAGTCATACAACCGAACCGCGCACGATTACGCGCATCGTAAAGCAAATCCGCCGGTATTATTGCACGACATTGCATGACAAAAGTTATAATAAAAAAAATAACAGGGTCTGCCAATTAAACTGCTCGTTTTTGTGAAAGTTATTATTGTACGAAAGTGATAGTTCGCTGTTTATAATTTGTGTTTATCGATTTTTAATGCTTAATTTAATTTTTATTTTATTTAATACTTAACTGCACTTAACGGTGTTTATAATACGTACAGTCAGGCGAATGCTCGCTGAATCACCTTAACATTTTTTTTTATCTTTTTTTTGAGCTGTGCTTCGTGTTAGGAGATTATTTTACACTAAAATTGTAAAGATATAAGGTTTGATTGTTTCTAATGGATGAAATCAAAAATTACTTATCTAATTTTAAAATTAATTATTTTTATTTTATACTTTTTAGGTTTTTTTTTTGTACTGTAGGTATGTAATATTTGCGGTTACTGGTAATTTACCTATACAAAAATGACATCATATATTTATGGATTAATAGGGTGTATCACTAACTTTTTATCACGATAGATGGCGCATGATAGATGGTACCTAATATAATCGCCAGTTGCATATTGTATTTTTATATCGAAATTTTATATTTTCTGGATATTATGCCGAAGCAGCTTTTAAGTGTACAAATCGAGATTTCTAAGCGAAATCAAAGATATGGTGATATCAAAATTGCCGTTCTATTAATAAAACCTTTTTTCTTTTTAAAGACGGTGAGCGCTTACTTAATTAGTTGTTTAAGGTAGGTAACGTTAATTTAAAATACATTTTTCTTTTATAAAAATAAAAAAACTACATAAACATTTAAAAAATGATGCGATATAGGCGTAATACAAGGGACCATTGCCGCTAGCGACATCTACAAAAAGCTTTGCCTGATACACCCCATTCACGCTACCTATTATTCGATTATATGAATTTTATTTATTATTATATATATTATTTATTATAGCTAGGTAAGTGTATGTAGGAACTAAATTGAAAATTTCAAAATTTCAATGAAATTGATTGATAACCAACTTTCAATTGTTATATGTAGATCCTAAGTGGTTACTCTAAAGAATGATAAGATAAACCTCAACATAAGTAAAAGTAAGGTATCATCACGACCGTTTGCCTTCCGGGGTGGTCAGAAACCACGCTCGTGAATAAGATAGATAGATAAATTCTTTATTGCACGGAAAATAAAACATTTTACAGTACATAGGCGAGCTTAATGTCTAAAAACATTATCTAACAGCTAACCTTTGGAAAAAGTGAGCAGGGATTGTGGGTGCATGACCACTAATGTTTGACAATGAGTTTTTATTAAGAAAACTACTAAAACTAAAAGAAGTATATAATAATTAAGCTATGATACTTATCTACCGATATATACATAAATAACATATAATTATACTTACTACATACTATATATTAAATAAATATTTGTATTTATTATGAATAAGCGGATTCACATTTAGCCAACTTTACTATAGGCCAATCATGACAAATGGCAAGCTTGTCGATGTCTCCAGCGTACCAAACTCGAGAAATGTCACAAATAAATTAAATAATAATTTAATTTAAATTAATATATATTATTGTGTCCCGACCAGCAATCGAACCCGGTACTTCCGAGTCTAAACCCACGGACTTAACCGCTAGACCACGGAGGCAATTTTCCTCAACATGATTTTCAAATACCTATTCGACGATACCCCTAAATATAGTTCGTCGATTTTTTTTTTCTTTTTCACAATATGGCGTCCGGTCATTATTCAAATTTTAATAATGCCATATCTTCTGTGACACTCGCGTGATTAAGACAAATCGATTGACGTGAGATTCATCAAAATCAGACTACGCATTTGGTCTCTAATGGGTATTAAATGAAATGCATTTAATAAGAATCAAAATCACTATAATTTCTAATAAACATTACACAATATTAATTATTAAATATAAATTACATAATATGGCAGCGTTCACACGAACGTCTATCTCGAGCACGGTCGCCGAATGGTTCCCACTTTTACCGACATGCGCTAGCGCCACTTACATCCGGAGTGTTGCTTGCATACAAAAATAATAATGGTTGAAACATTGTATAAAATAATGAATATCTATATGAAATATAAATATAAAATAATGAATATGAATATCTATAGCGTATTATTAAATGACGATTACAATCTACATATAGGTAATATTGAGTATTGTGTATTATTGTAGTATGCTACATGATTCTTTTTTTATTTTGTAATTAAAAGTAATAATATATTTAAAAGGGTGTCTGGGCGTTGACTGCTGAAGGACAGACCTATAGATATAGGCTTAGTTCGGCTGCAAATGCCTGTTTTTCTGTACCATAATACCTAATGAAATATGTTATTGTTTTCATATCTTGTAACTTTTTTACAGAATAAAGATATTATTATTATTATTATACATAGGCTAATAAACATGGACGGGCGTGAAAAAAGAGAAAAAATAATAAATTATAAAGGTAGACTGTATGAAGGGGCTGGAAGCTCACACGCATTTACTTGTATTCGCTGCAGGTGGTCTTGGGCTTTCCTTGGGTCGCCAGGTTGCTGCTGGCAGGCTTCTTTTCTCGCAATTTCAAAATTGCGAGCGGTTGATGTTTCTTCTTCAAATTCTGTGCAAGCAATGACCTTGGCACATTTTCTACTGACGCTTCTGACAGCTGGGTCGCGTTCATTAGTTTTCATTTTCTTCCCATGCGCAAGGTGCGTTCGGAAAGATCTCGCAGGTTTTAGAACGAGATAGGCACACCCTTCCGCTAGTGCGTATGAGAGGGATAAAGGATGGGTATGGCGATATACAAAATTAATAGACAATAAATAGACAACCGTAAAGTTGTTTTTAAATATGATAAGGCGCAAACACCTTCTTTGCGTCGCGCAGACAGACAGGGTTAAAAGACATGGTCGTGGCGCGAAGTCACATGTGCTCGGTATAAAAAAACCGCATTAATCTTGTAAAAGCACCGTCTGAGCTAAAGCTCTTAGAAAGCAATTTGATAAAACTTCAAACTAGGTTGAGCTAAAGTAACAACGTATTTATATGCAAATATCTTCGTCTACAAGTTTGAGGTATTTTAAACGAAACATTAAATATCTTTTCTGTCCTTACTCTTGGGGATAACTGCAAATTTAAAAAGCGTTTAAAATAAAATAATTATTACCGCATAAAATACCCAATATAGCTGAAATTGTTTTGTTTGAAAGGTTAGTTGGTTGAAAATGCATTTATAACATTAGGCTCGTCTTTGTACCTTCATCACGACCATATACCCTTGCGGGGTGGTTAGAAACCACGCTTATATTGAAGCGGATACACATTTAGCCAACTTTACTATAGGTTAATCATGACAAGTGCCAAGCTTGTCGGTGTCTCTAGCGTACCAAACTCGAGAAATATCACAAATAAATTAAATATTAATAAAATTTATTTATTAAAAAATGTGGTGATCACAAAGGTACATTATCAAGTACAATACTCATTTTGGTTCAACTCAGTTTATCTGAAATTCATCATCTGAAAGTTGTGGGTAAAATAGGCCCTGGCAGACCTACACTCACATATCACTATCAAATAAATAAAACACTGGCCGAAGGTGCATTAAAAAGAAGACATGTTTTTATATTTGAGTGCAATACAGAATTATCATTTATATAAATAATTAAAAATAAATAAATCATAGACAATGATCGGCGACTACAAGCGAGTAAGAATAATCGTCGATGTTTTCAGATTGTGTAGAGGGGCCATAAAAATAGCATGTCATGACTTTATTAAAATAATTCCATCATTATTATAACGGTCTTGGACGGTTTTCTTCTCGGAGCAAATGATATATGAGATCTGGAGGCAATTTCCTTTACATAATCGATTATGTCATTCGCATCGATTGTCTCGATTTTCCCACAAAGATTTACTCGAGTACTATTATTTAGAGCGTAGTAATTGGTGCACTACTTCATCTTTACACTAATCTCTTTATGTAATGTTCGAAAGTAAGTAAACATGTTACTTTATGGCCACATTGTGGTAAGAATGACGTCACTGCCTTCCACTTTAGCTGCATTACTAGTTGCAACTTACTGTAATGTTTACTTCTCTAAATTATTAAAATTAAAAATTCTTGAATTTCCTTCACTTCAAAACACAACAACCTTCACGCCAAATCCCTTGCAGGGTAGGCAGAGACAATTAAGCGCCACTTGTCACAATCACGACATTCTCGCCTCTTTCGCTTCTTAGACATTCATCAACCTATTAACATGCCCTTTTGTTTAGATGGCTTTTTAATGCACCTTCAGCTATTGTTTTATTCATTTGGTCGTGATAGGTAAGTCTTGGTCTGCTGAGGCCTTTTTTACCTACAACTTTCGCATTATGTATCTGGTTCGTCAATATTCTTCACTCATTCTTTCCACATGACCGATCCATCGGAGCATGCCTTTCCTTATTTTTGTCCCTATGCTTTTTTAAATACCTACCCTTTTGCGTAATTCGTTATTACGTATGCAGTCCGTCATATCCGACGGAACTACCTCATACTGGTACCAGCATGGCATTGTGTATGGCGTGTCGAGCTTTAACACTGAAATTTCGACTGGCCATCAGTGACCCCAGGGCACCGTTAACACTATTACTCTATTTATATAAATGAAAAAAAATATATATGAACAGTAGCGCAAATTTGCTCCGCACACCGCTATCCAGCGCTCTTCTAACATACCGGTAACTGTACCTAGAAATCATTTACAAGCCTACCTACTTATTATTGGCAATAGTCATTCTGTGTAGGATGTGGATCTAGATTTAGGTTACGCGATGTCTAAGTATAGGTACCTCTAACTAACTACTTTTGAAGGCCGCTGTTGTTATATAATAATAATAATCATTTATTTTTCATATGATAATATACATGAGTGTCCTTAAGTATAGTTTGATTTCTAAATACAATTAAGTATACAATATTAACGTGCTAAAAAGTATCAACTAGTTAGGTTTACGTATTAGTTTGATAGATGAGAAGATTGAAGATTGATTGAGAGATTAGAAATAATTAACAAAAGATAATAATAATAAAAATAAAATAACGCTCACTTTTGAATAATAAAATAACAAATATACAAATAAATTTGCATAATATTATATTAGAAAAATTGTTAATAGGTAGGATATATATTTTTTTAAATAGCACAATATTGTACTCCCTATCCCGGGGTAAATTGTGAGACCTCTTTTGTAACCAACAATGTACAAACAACCACAATTTATGACAATAAATGTATTTTGAATTTTAAATATTACAGCGGCCTTCAAATGTAGCTTGTTTATCTGTTCCTGCGCCACCTTCTGGACAAGATCCAAAGTCAGCAGCTTAGAGAGCTCTCTCGAGCGCCGTGGATCATGCGTAATACCATTATAGCTTGTGATCTGTCTGCAGTAGTTTTTGTGTTTAAGACGCTTCGATCTAGGAGTTGATTCTTCATCGACGTATGTTCTACGGGCTGACAATGGGCTTCAAGCATCTCCAGGATGTCGCTTTGTCTTACGCGCGAGCCCCTAACGGTAGTCCACTTAGTCGAACTTAGAACCGCTGGGTTTGTGAGCCACACGGCGCTCAGCACCAAAACTAGAAGACCCAGTGAATGTGTATGTACTCTTCCAAATTCAGTCAGCAAAATCTGAGACATTGTCTTGGGAGAAATTGGGAGCAACTTTACTCAATTTTAAACTGCCTCCGTAGTCTAGCGGTTAAGTCCGTGGATTTACACTCGGAGGTACCGGGTTCGATTCCTGGTCGGGACACAAAAAATATTTATTGATGTAAATAAATTGTACATTTAATTAATATTTAATTCATTTGTGATATTTCTCGAGTTTGGTACGCTGGAGACATCGACGAGCTTGCCACTTGTCATGATTGGCCTATAATAAAGTTGGCTAAATGTGAATCCTCTAATTTATAAGCGTGGTTTCTGACCACCCCGAAAGGGAAATGGTCGTGATGATACTTTACTTTACTTTTTTTTTACTCAATTTTAAACAATTATTTCTTAATAGCGCGTCGATTTGTCTGACTGTACTTCATTTTAACTCAAAGACATTAAATATACGAGTATAACAAGACAGGGCAAGAAGCCAAATGGTATGAAAATCAAAGCTAGGCCAATTGTCACAGAATTCATTATTTATGTCTGTGCATTCGTGGTCGTGTTTGACGTGTACTTTCAAACTGATTAACTAATTATTTTGTTGTTAATTCTTAATAACTCCATATATTTAATTGCGTAGTAGACATATTGTTTGTAAAGTTGAAAGTTTTGTTATTGGAAATTAATGTTGCATGAAAACGACAACCAGTTTCCACTCTATCTTATATTTGAACTCTTTGATTTAACTATAATATATTTAACTCAACAGCACAATAACGAATAATGGTCTCTCAATCTTATGCTTCGACATAAGGCTTGTGAGTAATTTTAAGTTATTATTTGAAAAGTGAACGAAAATGAGAATTTACTTCAAGGATCATAAAATTAAACTGGTAAGCTTATTGTATAATTTTACTCGAAGGAAGTAATGTACAATTATTTTTAAGAAACTTACATACATTACATATCTTCACGCCAAATCCCTTGTGGGGTAGGCAGAGACAATTGAGCGCCACTTGTCACGATCACGACATACCTCTTTCATGCTTCTTCAACATTCATCAACCTCTTCATACATGCCCTTTTGTTTCGTTGGCTTTTTAATGGACCTTCAGCTATTATTTTATTTATCTAATCGTGATATGTGAGTCTTGGTCTGCCAGGGCCTCTTTTACCCACAACTTTCGCATTATATATCTGGTTCGTCAATCTCTCTTCGCTCATCCTTTCAACATGCCCGAACCTTTAGGATATTTAGGCAGTATAGATGGTAGGTGCAATCATTAATTAAGTTATTCTTAACAGTATTAATACATACATAACAATAATATAATAATTTAAATAATGACGCGTCACAGATGCCTGTAATAGGTTTGCGTAAATAAATATAGTTTACGTTGACTTTGATCCAGCCCCCACCAACGACCTTCCATTATCATCCGTCCATCTGGCGGGCGATCCTCCCACTCTGTGTTTTACCGTACATGGTATTCACTCCAGAATCCGTTTGCTTTATCTTGACTTGTCCAGCCCATTGCCACTTCAATAAAGGCTATGGCGGTAATTACTATTGGCGGCAACTAAAATTGAATCTATTTTTATTTTCAGCGTTCTACCAGTCCTTCAATCATGGCTCCATGTCGGCGCGCACCACCTACACCGATCGTCATGAGTACGCCGAAGCGAACGACACCTCCCACTGCCAATTTAGATAGTTCTGGTAAGTACAATGTTTTAAATAAATAATAATAAGTTTTTAGTAAATCACACTAACCGTACCAATATATATAATACTAGCAATGTCCAGCGATAGCATATTTATAAATAAATACAATTGTAATGGTTAACTCCGAAACATTAAACGTAAATTGTTGCTAATGAAAGACCATTCTCTCTAATAAACCTTATAATAAAAATAATAAAAAAACAAAAGTAAAAATCGTCGTGTTGGTATACAGTAAAGGATGATTCACGCTACACCGTGTCGCGACCGGGCCGTGCCCCGGTCAGCAAATATTCAACCATAAAAGCATTAAACGCCTGATGTTTTTAAACATTTCGTTTACATGCGAACTTTGTATTTGCTAATATATATTTTCAGGCATTATGTCTGATCAATAATTTTATTTTTCCTTCGTATTTCACTCGTTATATAAGCTTATAGTTTGAGAGCCATACGTTTATTTTATTTATTTATTACGTTACCGGAATGGCACCATCGATGTATATAATGAGCTTTATTCATAACACTCCCTAAGTGTGCCGGAGGAAACTAAATCCAAAATCCTATTAAGGCAATTTTCAAACAAAAATTGACCTGAAAAGTAAACAGCAATAATTTTTTTTTTTACTACAGCTTTTAAATTATGATACTATAAATAATTTAAAATTATTACATGATTTTTGATACCTGATACGTGCTGGAACAATTTATTTTAAATAACTTCTGTATTTACCTGTGATAAAATCGACTAAGCACTGTGAGTTTCGAAGATAGTGGGGCTTAAAAAAAATTAAACGAACGGTTTTAGCCGAAAACGCAAATTATAAAGCAACCCCGCGTTCGTTTTATAGCATTTCCAACATAATAATAATAATAATAAAATCCTATTGCACACAAAATATAAAATATAAAAAGATGTACATAGGCGAGCTTAATACCATAAAGGTATTCTCTACCAGCTAACCTTTGGGAGAGTGATAGAATGAATATTATGGGTGCAGAGTCAGAAAAATAAAATGATATATAAAAATAAGAGAAAAATAATAATAAAATAATTAATAAACTATGGGATAAATAGGATCATAATGAACTTATGTAATAAATACGAATAATAAATACAATAAAATACATATTATATAATACTAATAAAATAATATATGCCAAGGTGAGGAGATTAAGTTAACATCTCGTATTAACTTCATAAACCAGCGCGAAATGTCGTTTTTGTTATGAAATACCATTTTTTTTAAACAATGCTAACATTTCCTAAATAAAACGAGCGGTGAGGCTACTTTTTGACAAGTATTTTTCCATCCAACACACATGATATTATTATGGTTTTTGAATTTATTACATAAAATCGTTTAAAATACCTTTTTAACAAATATAATAAAAAACTATAAAGTATATAAAAATGGTAAACAAACCATTTTATATGTTAATGACATCTCTCAAGAAGAAACATCAATAACCCCCTCCTTTCAACACGGTACTGACATACGAAATTAGCATCAAATCTTAGAATTTTCATTAAACGAACGACTTGTGCTAAGAAAAGTGGTATTTTCATGTTAACATTTCTTAAAACGAACGCGGCCTAAATATGCATACTATTTTTGTGCAAAAATGGCTAACTTTGTTGGTTTTTCCCTCATTCCGAATCGCGCTCACAGCGCTTAGAACGAATATGACACTGACCGTCGTCGTTCCGAATCAAATATCGCGATTTGGATGCTCAGAGCGTGATATCAATTCGGAACGGTCTAAATCACATTTTCATTCATAAAATGTTAGTTCTTTTTTTAAATGTATGGAAGATAAATTGCGGATTCCACATCTTTGAGTATGAATACTAACAAATATACATCTCTCGGTTTATTCATCTTTATCTGTGTAAAGTTTAATATTATTAAATTATTTTGATCTTTTAAAATAAATTGCCGGGTTACAGGCATTATTTTTCCACTTCCTACTTTAATATTAATTATAGATTTGTTTTAGAAGTAACATACAAACAGTATAAACGAATTACATTATTTAATAATTTAAAAGAAAACCTAATTTTAAATAAATTTGAAAATGGCGCGCGACACATGACAAAAAACTGACAGCGATCTACCTTGATATCGTGAGCAGTCTAAGCGCGAGGAGTAATGTCATTTGTGATGTCACACAGCTTTGGCAAAACAGTTTAAGCGCGTATCGGAACAAAGGGATATACTTGTACCTATTAACACTTTTTAGCCCAAATCCCCATACAAAAATGTCCTATAAAAAAATATATGTATAACATAATCTATACTATTTCCATTTCTTTATTTTCTCGATGACAGTTCCTGTAGAATGTAACTGCGCACAAAAATAAACTTTTAAATGCGAGGTATAAAAAATACGACAACTGCCTAATTTTGTTCCTTTATCCCATATAATATTCATCCAATACAAATTGAGTCCATATATGCAGTATTTTTTTTTAAAGTACGATAAACCAACATTTTAATAAAGTTACATTTTATGGCAATATGAATAGTGATGTTATGATTGAAATATCTATATTGTATATAAATTTGTGACGTCATTCACAGTTTTAATTGAAGGTTTAGACTGCATATTTTAAACTTAAAAATATTATTAATCTCAACATTTTTATACAATATTGGTCCTTTTTTATCATCTTTTATGTATAGCGATATTTTAATGAATTGATTCTTTACCACTGTCACCATGCCTATTGTATTAAGTATAGCTGTTGTAAAATAAGTAGGTATAGGTAGGTACAATGAAAATGTAAGACTAAAATAAAAAAATACAGTATTTACACTTTAAAAGTACAGCATTAAAGTACTTGAGAAAAAGCACTCAGCTTAAGTTAGCTTGAAACTACTAGCTCTTTTGTTACATAAGCTTATTAACTATCGTCTCGATGTAAGCGTAACTTTTTATGAAAATGCTTAGTGGAATTATTATAGTTTTACGTCTAGACTGGAGTCCCATGTGTTAGCGATGTTATTTAAGTAAACCTTACATTGTTTGTTTGTTATTAGATATTGCACATTTTCAAAGTACACTGACGCATTTAGGTAAGTCTTGTTTCATGCTTACAATATTAGTTTATTTATTTATAAACTCTTTATTGCACAAAATAACTTTAAAAGTAGTGTACAAGGGCGAACTTAATGCCTTCCGGCATTTTATAACAGCTAACCTTTGGGAGTGTGGCAGAGGATTGCGGGTGCATTAAGATACATACAATTACTTAAGAAATACTATTACATAAATACTTACATGATATATAATTAAAATAATATATATAATAAACATATAATATATATATAATAACATAAAAGATTTGGGTAAACGAATTTTCCAAGAGTGTGGCGATCCCAAATGCCATAACTACCTAAAACAGAATATGTCGATTATAATTCAACGAGGAAATGCGGCGAGCGTTTTAGGTACCCTCCCTGGTGGTAAGCCCTTAGTTTATTTTGTAGAATAGCTTTAATTTCATAGGTATTTTTAGTTTTATTTATAATTAGTTTTTTAATCAATTTTATTTTAATATTTTTGTATCTAAGTACCTACTTCGAATAAATCTTTTATAAACATAGATATATATTATGTATGAATATAAAATAACAATTAATAGATAGGAACTCGTATTATATTACATAAAAGTTCATAAGTTCTCCATGAAAGTAAAAAAATGTATTTGACATCATTGCAAATAGCACATACTTTCAACAAGAAAAACAAATAGGTGGTAGGCGGACTGATGGTGGTAATTTGCCTAGTCTGCCGGGGCGGGGAAGTATCCACAGAATAGCCGTCATGCCCAGTCAAGCCGGCATAGTTTTAGGTTCTGATGTTAGTCATGATTGTCTGATTCTAGTTGCTGACAATCATGAACCTCGCGCGCCACTTACCATCAGGTGGGGGTACGGTTACATGTCGTGCTAGTATATTTAAAAAAAAATAACAAAAAAAAAGTCGTTAATTTAATTCCGTAGAAAGTTGACAGACTACATTTTACACAGGTTTATCGGCACGAACGGAGGACTTATCCCCGCCCCGGCAGATTGGGCAAATTACCACCATCAGGAGGAGTTCTTCGCGCCATTTTGCGTGGACATGTCAAGTGCAAGTTTTTGTTTTGTAAATTAATTTACTGTGGATATTATTGGTCAAAAGTGGTGTTGTGCTACAATGTGATACAATTACGTCAGACTTGGCTAATGGGCTAAACCCTTTGCCTTCCCTATCACCTTATTCATCATCCATCGGAAGAAGAAAACCAAAAAAATAAAAAAAATACCACCATCAGTCCGCCTACCACCTATTAATACCTGTTGTAAAGTGGGTAGGTGTAGTAAATACCTAAAAAATACTGTATTTGTTAAAAGAACACACATCTTTGAAAATGTATGAGTGTACGAACGAGAGCGATGCGAAGTGTAAAATCTTTTTTTTTTTCAAAACAAGTAGGTTCATTATGTCTGCCAATATAATATGCAACGATTGACCGTCAATCCGACATTGACCGACACTTGTGCAACAAACTAATATAGACCTATACATTTCTGGCAACATTGCCTTTTAATTAATACTACTACGAGTATAGCTACGATATTCTGCAAAACAATTTAAACTTATTTTGTTTTCTTTGATGTAAATTTAATTAAATTATTTTAAAAAAAATTGTCTTCTTGGTCTGGCGGTTAAGTCGGTGAATTTAGACTCGGAGGTATTGGGTTCGATTCTCGGTCGGGACACAATAATGTTAATTAATTTAAAATAAATAAATTATATTTAATTAATTTTTTGATAGTTTTCGAGGTACGCTAGAGACATCGATGAGCTTGCCACTTGTCATGATTGGCCTATAGTAAAGTTGACTAAATGTGAATCCGCTTCTTTATAAGCGTGGTTTCTGACCACCCCAAAATATACATAAAAAAATACCTCTAAAGACGTCCAATCCGAGATAGTCCCAAGGAGACTGGCAACATTTCCCCTCTGTATAGCGAGGTTAAACGCAGGCAGAAATAACTGCCAGCCTTCCTGTCTCCAGACATTTCTGTCAGCCGCTTTGACAACTCCTTGTTGAAGGTCCTCATGGACTCATCGTCTCGACCCCAAACAGCGCAAATTCGTAACCGGTACCAAGGTTGGCGTATTTGCGCAAATTGAGGTTCTTACCAGAAGACGCCTCACTTCCCGCGCCTGACCAGGTCGCCTGGATGTGAGAGGGGAGCTAATGTAAACTTATTTGTCTCGGTCTGGGTGTTTATATGTATAATATGTATATACATCAGATGTTCAGATTCTTATACAGTATCAGCTGCTCGCCAGTGGAACCGACTACCTCTTTACATTCGTAAAGCACCATCTATCATTAGTTTTAAAAATTTGCTTACAAAACACTTTCACAAAAAGCAAGACGAATCTACATAACTTTACAGAGTCCGTATATTATTGTATGTATTATTTGTACATTTATATATATATATATATATGTATATATTATTTATTCATTATATAGTAGGTATAATTATGTATTATTCATGTATATATCGGTAGATAAGTACCATAGCTTTATTATTTATATATTTCTTTTAGTTATAAGTTGTTTTCTTAATAAAACTCTTTGTCAAACATTAGTGGTCATGCACCCACAATCCCTGCTCACAACTCCCAAAGGTTAGCTGTTAGATAATGTTTTTAGACATTAAGCTCGCCTATGTACTGTAAAATGTTTTATTTTCTGTGCAATAAAGAATTTATCTATCTATCTATCTATCTATATTTACAAAAAAAGTATAATATGTAGTTTATCAACCATCTAGTTTCCGTAACACAAGCCTCGTAGCTTACCACGGTAATTAGATAACGCTGTGTGACCTGTCTGGAAATATATATTATTTATTTTAAAATTGACATCAGACCCTCGCCAGCTCTGGCCAGCGTGGCGAGTGTAGGCCCATCTCCAAAAGTGGAGGTCTAGTCTCTGTGTTCTAGGTGCTGTAATGATAAAGATGATTCCAAGTTTTATTTAAATTACTCCTATTTGAGTGAGTTATTTCGTGTTTATCGTTATCTATTTCCATCCTTACCTTTTCTGCTTGGTTTGCTAACTTGAAACTCAGTGAATTTAGAGCAGATACCGCCTGTCTTCTGTCTAATATTTGTTGTGAGGTAGGATAGTGATTTTTATGCCTTTGTCCAAAATCGGTCAAACGTGCAACCCAACGGATAATAAGCTTCCAAAATATCATATTATTTCTTTAAAATATCATATATTATATGTATAATAAACTGCCTCCGTGGTCTAGCATTTAATTAATATTATTTATAATTAATATTTAATTTATTTGTGATATTTCTCGAGTTTGGCACGCTAGAGACATCGGCGAGCTTGCCACTTGTCATGATGGGCCTATAGTAAAGTTGGCTAAATGTGAATCCACTTTTTTAAAAAATCGTGGTTTCTGACAGCCCCGTAAGGGATACGGTCGTGATAAAACTTTACTTCGATTTTTATATGTAACAATGCAATTATTTACACATTTCTAGACAAAAAATATGTTAACCTTCTAAAACAGACTAAGTGTTTTAAAGGTCATTTATTATCATTAACCTGACTAAACGGACGTGTCTGAAAATGCATAGTACTATTTTTTTTTTTTTTATACGGCATTGGTACTCATTTTAATGGGTCTTGTTAGGTACAAATGCACAGAGTAAAAAAAAACAAATGATATACTGTTTTTCCCTTTGTGCACTTCTACATTCGTTACTTCATGGTGTACCTAAATTATGACCTTTGCATATTCTAGATCACTAGAAAACAAGACAGTCTCAAAGGTAGTGCCACGTGCGAACTGAATGAATTATTTATCGAATCCGTCGGGTTATTATTGACGGCAACCATTCTCTATTGAGGTACATAACGCTATCGTTAACTATTTCCATGAGCCCACTGTACCGAACTGTTCCAAGTTATAATGTGTCTGCCAAATATTAAAAAAAAAAACAGTCAGACCTAAAGAAGACATTTTTTTTTAGAATTCCATGGATTCACGGTAAGCGTGCGGGGTGTGGGAGAGAGAGAGAGGAGAATAATAAAAATAAAAATATCCATAAATTCCCTAAGGATAAAGATTTACATTCGTTGAATACACGAAGTAAAAATAATGTCGTCTTGGAAGCTTGTTCCATTGATGTATTGACACGATATCGGTATACGATAAGAAACGTAGTACTTATTACATAATTATTATAGGTTATAGTTAATTACATTTGCTTATTTATTTTGTTTATCCTGTTTATTTTGTTTATGGTGTTTAATCTTATTTAGTTTTTTTTTTATATATTTCTTATACCATAACATTTAAATACAACTTTATTCTGCCAAACTATAAAATAGTTTATCGGCAGATAGCTCTCATCACAATAATGATATATTAGCACAGTTTAGTTTACTAAAGATTACATAAAATACAACTATAATAGATTAGGTATCAGTTAAATAACAAAAAATAATATAGCTTGTATCGTTCTAATCGCACACTATTTTTACACAAACAATCTATTGATTTTGCTACTCAGTTGTTCGAGTAGTTCTTTCTTAATTTTGTTTTTATATATCAATTTGGAAAGTTTTTTTATTCTTATTTCTTGAGATAGACTATTTAGTATTCTGGAAAGTAGATACTCTCGCGTCCTCCTGCAGTAGTAGTTACTACGAGTATTTGTGCTTAAGTTGTTTTTACCATTATAATTTGTTTTTGTTTTTGGTGTTCATTTGCTATTTTTGATTAATTATTGGAGTTAGGGTTTAGTGAAAGATATTAATATTGTTATTTTAAGTTATTCTTCAGTACTATCGTACACACAAACAATTATTTAAGTATTGCCTTCAGCAAATATAAATAAACATTGGCTAGAGTAATATAAAAGTACATGAACGATTCCTTTGCTGTTGTTGCCGCAAACCTGTGGAACAAGCTGCCGGTAAATATACGACAAGCATCCAACCGAAGCATTTTAAAAAAAATGGTATATTCATATTATTTAAATAGCTCATAACAACTCATTTAGTTTATTTATTATATTATTATATGTAGTGTATGTATTAATGTTATGTAATGTATGTACCTAATGTATTAATAAAACGTTATGTGTATGTATTATTAGTATTTAGTTTATTATAGTATTTATTACTGTAGTTTAGATAATATTGCATATTTATTACGTAATCATATTTCTCTAATTGCCTACCTTACGTCTTTAATGTTCTACAGTGTCCCTAAGGTTGGCTGTCAGAGAATGTCTAGCGACATTAAGTCCGCCCCTTGTATATATTGTGCAATAAAGTTTTAATAAATAAATAAAAGTACTAATTCCTACAATGACATCTGAAACACCGGTAACCGACTATTATCAGATGTCAGCTGAACTGTTTTTGTCACTATGTACAATTACGATGCCCTAACCTATGTAAAACTAAATTGTGATGTATATTTATTTTTGCAATAAAGATTTTTATTAATAATATATTCGAAGTAATATACAAACAGTATAAAAGAATTTCAATATTAAATAATAAAAAAAAACTAAATTATTAAATTAACTAAAAACTAAAATTTTAAAACATAAATTACTATTAATTAAAAAAAAAATCTAAAATAAAAAAAAAAAGATAAAATTATTATAAATAGCTATGCCACGTTGGATGGCAATGCTGATCTTTTGGCCCAAATATTGCCCAGCCCTCTTGTCCCCCGAGGTGTTGACGAGCTGTTTTGACAACGCCTTGTAAATTTAATGTGCACTTGGTCCCCGAAGCCCGAGAGTTTCAACTCCAAACGATGCAAAAACACATCTCCCAATAAGCTGAGTGTATTTCCGCCGTTTGAGGGTCTCTGCTTGTAATGCAGCAGCGCCTGGGTCCTTAGAGGTCCTATTATTATTATTATTTATGGTGCAGGTAACAGTCAGTTGCGTCAGTCAAGGGCATGATGACGGGTCGTGTTTATAGTTTCACACGCATTAATCCGAAACACTGTTTTTAAATATAGACTAAAACTTTTTCGTTATTATCTAACGAATTCCATAACAGAATACATTACTTATTCAATACACTGGAGGCTGCGTGGCAAATAAATGGGGCAAGGACGCTTCGGCGAAGTGCATCCCACCAGCAATATTCCATTTACCCCTCCACTGAGCCCACGGTGGCGAGCTCTTGTTTTGAATTTTTTATACAACTTGTTAGAATTCTGAGAATAGCTCACAAAGAAAATAGGTTTCATAAACGTGTTTTGTTGTTAACTTCTTATTTAAAAAACTTTATGCAATTTATACAATAATAATAATAAATATTTCCAGACAGGTCACACAGCGCCATCTAATTTCCGTGGTAAGCTACGAGGCTTGTGTTACGTAAACTAGATGGTTGATAAACTACATTTTTAATTTTTTGTAAATATGTACATATTATACATATAAACACCCAGACCGAGATAAATTATACAATGTACAACTTGCCCCATGTGGGAATCGAACCCATGACCTCCCGAGTTCACGGCAACGTTTGTTACCACTAGACCACGGAGGCGGTCATACAATAGGCAGACTTAATGGCGTTAGGCGTTTTCTAGCAGTCGACCAACCAGAGCATTCCGATCTATATATATATATATATATATATATATAATGCATAGGGAACACACACAGAGATTCATTTACATTATATTTATTTATTTATTCAAGGAACAGTCAACAAAAGGTACAATCATATTTATAATATTACTAGAACTAACACATGGTTATTGCCCTTTTTATTACAGACCATTACAACATGCATTAATCATAACGTCTTTCAAAATACATTAAAGTTATTGAGAAAAAAAGAAATTATATAATATTAAATTAAGTTAACCTAACAAGACCTAAAAAAAAACTAAAATAAAAAAAAAACTTAAATTAACAATAACACCCTAACCCTATCCAAACACAATTAAACACAACTAACAATGACTAAGCAACAATTCTGTGGCCAGTGACTCGTCAGCAAACTGGATGCTTAGCGGCTTGAAGATATATATATATATATATAAATTATCTGCAACAAATAAAATGTGTTAGATGTGTTTCTTACTTGGTAAAATATATAAATTGAAGCTTAAAATATTTTTTGCCAAATATTTCGCCTCTCTTTGGAGCGGCGTCATCAGTGACAGTGACTGAAGGTCTTTGTCATAAATTTTGAAAAAAGTAATTTTATTTCTTTTAGCAATGGTGAAGGCAATGCACTATATAGTTTTGTATTTATTTTTTAGAAAAATATCATCATCACCTCGCGCATCATGGAAAACATCATCAGTATGTTATGTCCATTGTTGGTTCGATATTAATAAATTTACAAAACAAGTTAGACAAAACCTAATGCATTACATTCAGACCAGGGCTATAGTATGCACCAAGCTGCCATATAAAAGAGCTTTCCCATGTTTTTAAATCAATAGACCGAATAGTTTTAGGAAAACTCTTTAATACTCTTACTGTGAAACAATTGTTAAAGGTAGTGTTATGTATACGCGCATGGGTGGGCACAGGTAAAATATTATTAATTTGAGAATCTACTGAATGTCTGTGTCCATTCATGCGAGTACGAAGGGGTGTCGTAGTCTCTCCCACATAAAAACTGTTACAAAATCTGCACTCCAGCATATATACGCAATGAGAAGTAGTACATTGTGCGAAATTTTGAATTTTGATGACAACAGGGTTATGATGAGTTTGTATATTGATATCGGAATTTATTATGGGACATGTTTTGCAACGAGATTGGTTGCACTTGTGTGTACCTAACAATGTATTATTACTCCGTGTATTTTTATTTTTTGCTAAAATAGCTTTTAAATTTTTATTTTGTTTATACGTTACACTAGGGCACGTTTCCAAAAGATTTCGTGTAATATTATTATTCTTAAGGATAGAAAAGCTATCCTTTAATAAATTTTGAATTTTGTGTGCCCCGTGGAAGTATGGTATTATAAGCCGAAGGGAATTTTGTTGTTGTGTGTGTATAGCGTTTGGAGTGTTAGAAGGCCTGTTCATGTGTTTGTGTAAAAAGTTTGGGGGATAATCGCGCCTACATAACCCATTAAAGATTTTGCCTTGATATTTAGCCAAAGATGTTGAATTATTACAAATTCTTTTACCGCGGATAGAAAGTGAATGTGGTATAGACCGTTTTGTGTGCGACGGGTGGCAACTACTGTAATGCAGATACTGTAACTTGTTGGTTTCTTTAAAATGAACAGAAGTTGAAATATTATGATTATTATAAGTAATATCTACATCTAAAAATGTTATGTTAGTTTTAGAAATTTCATGAGTGAATCTTAGACTGCTAAATGAATTTAGTTGACTAAGGAATGTATTAAGAGTTTGTAAACTATGAGGCCAAATCATGAAAATATCATCTATGAATCTTAACCATGTTAAAGGTTTGAGAATTTGACTATTTAAAAATTTTGTTTCGAGAGAACCCATATATAAATTTGCATAAGAAGGTGCCATGCGCGTACCCATGGCAGTGCCTTTCTCTTGGTGATAGAATTTATTATCAAAAGTAAAATAGTTATTGGTTAAAACCATTTCTGCTAAATCTAGTAAAAATTTTGAAGAAGGCAGACGCGGGTTTGGGCGGCTATCGAAATACTCTTTTAGGGCATACAATCCTTCGTCATGTGGTATATTAGTATATAAGGACACAACATCTATAGTTACTAAGAAAATATCATTACATTTTGGAATTTGAATATTTTTTATAATATTTAAAAAGTGGTAAGTATCTTTAATATGCGAATCTAAATTTTTGACTAAAGGTTGCGCATAAAAGTCTACAAATGATGATATTCTTTCGGTAGGACAATCATAAGAAGCTACAATTGGTCTACCTGGATTACCAGGTTTGTGTACTTTCGGCAACATGTAAAAATGTGGTGTCCTCGGATTAGAAGGAATTAAGGCCGAAATATCATTGTCAGAAAGTCCTTCATCGGACGCATTTATGTAAATATAATTTTGAATTTCAATAACTAACTGTTCACAAGGGTCAGCTGTAACAGTTGTATAAAATGACGCGTTATTTAGTTGTCTTAGACCCTCATTAATGTAGTCAGTTTTGTTAAGTATTACTGTAGTGGATCCCTTATCTGCTGGTAAAACCATTATTGATTCATCATTTTTTAATTTTGATAAAGCTATTTTTTCGCTAATGGATAAATTTTGATTACTACTTTGAAGGGAATTTATAAAGTTAGGATCCGAAATTTTATGTAAAATATGATTGATAAATGTATCGATGGGATGACCAGCCGGTAACGGAGGTGGTTCATTTGCCGAAGGTAATTTAAATTTTTGTAATGCCTCATGCAAACCATTACTATTATTGCCAGATGGTGCGCGATTATGCCAAAAATATTTCCATTTTAAGTTACGACCAAATGTTAATATATCTTTAGTAATTTCGAAAACATTAATTTTGTTAGTTGGGCAGAATGTCAGTCCCTTAGATAGCACTGACTTTTCTGCGGAGTTAAGAATTTTGGATGATAAATTTATTAAATTACTTTCGTTATTTGTGTTTGTCCGTACTAATCGTTGTTGTTGATTACACGTACGGATAGCTTGGGGCATACAAAATAAACTAGACAAGTTTGTTGGTTTAAGATTTAAAAAGGAAGGAGTTGAAACCTGATTATGAAATGGAATGGGAATATTTTCGTTTCGATACGATCTGATTAATTTGGAAAATTTTAAAAGTAATCTTTGTCTATCTTTGACTTGTATACCTCTAGCTCTATTTAAGATATCACTTATAATTTTATTTAGATGTGGAAAAGCTAGCAACGAAGCCTGTATAGTGTCATCTAAGTTGTTTTTGTGATGTATGGACAGATAGTAGTATTGTGTGTGTAATAATTGTGTGGTTTGTAAAGCATGTATGTATTGTAAGTCAGTAAATGGTTGTCTCACATCAGGAGGTATGGCATCCAGTGGCACACTGTGTATAAGAGTTTTAGGAGCTATGCCATATTTATATATATATAAATGAATGTATGTGTGTGTTTCCTATGCATTTCAACACTACTTGACCGATCGGAATGAAACTTTGGGAATATGTTGTGTGAATATCGGCGAAGGTTTCTGACATAGTAATACTGTTCTCCGATTGGTGGCGCGCATCAGCGCTGATTTGTGGGGCATACCGACCGAGGGTACATTCATCGACTGTCAGACGGTACGAAGTTCGCCGAGTCAGCTAGTTACTTATAAAAACAAATTTACTTTCGTTGACATGCATGTATATACTTCTACTGCCTCTGTGGTGTAGCGGTTAAGTCCGTGGATTTAAACTCGGATTAAATTAATATTTAATTTCATTATGTTATTTCCCGAGTTTGGTACGTTAAAGACATGGAGCCTCTTGTCAAGATTTGCCTATAGTAAAGTTGGCTAAATGTGATTCTATATGAGCGTGGTTTCTGACCACCCCGAACGAAAACGCTCGTGATGATACTTTTTATCCTTGACATGTGTTTTTGTTTTAAGCAACCCTGACTTTTCAAGTAACCTTTGTTAAATCCAATTTAGTTAGCACGATATAACTCGCTGTAATATATTTATTTATTTAAATTCTTTAATGCACTTAAAAATAGTACAGAGGCGAGCTATAATGCCAGTAGGCATTCTTTACCAGCCAACCTTCGGGGTCGAGTAAGGTGATAGGCAGTATGAAAAAAAAAAGAAATTTTAATGATACAGTTAATAAGTTACTTAACTAATTCTAATATACTACACATTATACCTAAACACATAAACATACATAAACCATACATACAATTATACATACAAGTACATCATATACCTTATAACTTAAATAAATAAATATTTCCAGACAATCACACAGCGCCATCTAATTTCCGTGGTAAGCTGCGAGGCTTGTGTTACGGAAACTAGATGGTTGATAAACTACATATTATACTTTTTTTTTGTAAATATATACATATTATACATATAAACACCCAGACCGAGACAAATTATACAATGTACAACTTGCCCCCGGTGGGAATCGAACCCACGACCTCCCGAGTTTACGGCAACGTTTGTTACCACTAGACCACGGAGGCGGTCAAATAAATACACGGTTATTTAAATAATGTTTTATTCCGTTTCTCCAGGAACGATGTGGTTATTAAAGGTAATATATTATGTCATTTTAACTAGATAGTTTCCTGTATTCTTATTTAGCCATTAATTTAAGTTTCCGCACAAGTTTCTATAATGTAGTGCACACTCTAAATACATGACCTAAGGCACTAAGTGCATAGTGTAATATTTCTACACGCTAGGGTTACCATTCTTCTTCTGTTTCTTTTTTATAAATTTTATTTCTGTAAGAAATTTTAAATTTAACTTGTCATATTTTACAGAAGAAAAAAAACACATGACAAACAAAGTAATACGTATGAAAAATAACAAATATGTATACCTATTTAAAATATAAACCGTACTTATCATTTATTGTCTTGAATAATTTACTTTATGACCGGCAGAACAATACTCAAATTTTACGATCAAATAAATAAAACAGTAGCTGAAGAAGCATTAAAAAGCCATCGAAACAATTAGGCATGTATGAAGAGGTTCATGGGCGTATCCAGGTAATCAAGAATAGATTCACATTTAGACAACTTTATTATACGCCAATAATGACAAGTGGCAAGCTCGTCGATGTCTCTAGCGTACCAAACTCGAGAAATATCACAAATTAATTATAGCCCGTGGATTAAGACTCGGAGGTACCGGGTTCGATTCCTGGTCGAGATACAATAATATTTATATATGTAAATAAATATATTCAATTATTTTTTGAGATATATCTCGAATTTGGTACGCTAGAGACATGACGACTTGTCATTATTGGCGTATAATAAAGTTGTCTAAATGTGAATATTATTCTTGATTACCTGGATACGCCCATAAACCTCTTCATACATGCCTATTTGTTTCGATGGCTTTTTAATGCTTCTTCAGCTACTGTTTTATTTATTTGATCGTAAAATTTGAGTATTGTACTGCCAGGGCCTCTTTTACCGAAAACTATAAATTAATAAATTAAATTATATATCTGGTTCGTCAATCTCTCTTTGATGAGTGTCCTTTCAACATACCCGAACCATCGGACCAAATACTGTATATGCCGTCTTGGAAGCTCTTTCCATAAATGTACTGACGGCAGACCTGCTTAGGCCCAATTATTTCAGTAAGTAGTGCAAATGGAAGAAGCAAATTTCTAAGCATTCCATGGATTCACCGTGCGGGTGCCGGGTCCATCGTGTGTGGGTAAGAGTTGAGAAGAATGGTGTCTCGGGCTTGCGACCGACAATAGGCTGGTTTAAGAAAAGGAGGCCTCCTTTTTTTCTATTGCGCGATAATACGCTCACCATCCACCATTCTACTTCTCTCCTTACCCAACCAAATGCTGTATGATTCCGTTAATGCCGTCTTGGAAGCTCGTTCCATAAATGTATTGACGGCAGACCTGCATATAATACATGCTAAGTAAAACGTAATTGATGGTCAATGTAGTGGACGGAATGATTCAGGACTGTATTATGAAACAGGCCAAGGGTACAGGCCAACCTTCACAGCTTTGCATCTGGTTGTGACCTGTAATCATTGACGTATATGTACTGTACTAGGCATTTAATGCGTTATTTGTTGTGAAGTATAGTATCCAATTTGGACAGAAAGAAAGAAAGAAGACAATAATAATAATAAATTATAATTATGTTAATATTTTTTAATCTCATAATTATAAAATTAATACTAGTGTCTTTGATATTTTTTCTCGAATAAACGTTAAAAAAACAGGGTTATCATACAAATCAAATTCTTAAATTGTAAATACCATAAATAAATAAAATAAGTATGAAATACTTAATGTCTTATTAGGTTAACTTAATTTACTTTTTTTTTTTTTCTATAGTTTTAATGTATATTAAAAGACGTTATGATTAATGCATGCTATAATGGTCTGTAATGAAAATGGCAATAACCATGTGTTAGTTCTAGTAATATTATAAATATGATATGATCTTTTGTTGACTGTTCCTTAAATAAATAAATTAAGCTCGATATGAGTGGCGATATTTTTAGGATAATTTCTATTCATCGTAACATAAGATTTTATTACTGAATAATGTTAAACAAAAAATACGTTCTTCTTTATTTTAATTCTAGATTATAATATTAATATATTTAATCTTTAATAAATTCCACGCAGTAAATAGTTTGCGTTACGGTTACATTGGCAGCTGCCTAAATTATTTTGCGAAACTATTATGAATATTCAAGCAATGTTTGGCGTGTTTTTTTCAGATTTAGACTTTTAGATCAGAGCGTTTTGACCAATAAGTTGATATAGAAAGCCTGGTTCAGCATTTATAAGTCAATGCCTGAAACAAGTTACAACTGCAATAAATTGATTAGACTTAACAAGCTTTTAAGCATATATTAGTCGTTGGTTTTTGGCCTTATTATTATGTCCTCGGTTTTGTACAACGCTCTCTATCTGGTTTATTACATTCTTTATGACAAAGAAAGTAAACACGCATTTATTTAAAAAAAAACTTATGAGTATGTTCGAGTTGTCCTAATTTTGTTTAATTTATTTTTTATACAACAACAAACAAAAAACAACATAAATATTATATCTCTTTAAATACAAGTTTAAATAGTACATTTTCTGGATCCCCCTTTAAGTTTAGTTAGACCTGTATTGGGGGACCCGCTTAAAGTTAAACATAATAATATTATACAAGAATGTGTTATTTTAATTCTATATGAAGGAAAATATGTATATTATGTGTTATAAGGGTTAGCTTATCTATAAGTATAAATTTATATATGTATAATGTATAAAAATGTGTCCTAATTATTATCAATACATAGTATAACGGATAGTTTGAATGTTATAAGGGTTAGCTAGTTTTTTTTTTTTGCATACCTTATATATATTTTTTTAATTTATTGTTTATATATATTTTTATTTTATTATAATTATAAACTTTTAAAAACTATTGTTATATTGTAGGGTTTTATCAAGTATTTTGCTTTCCAAAAGGGTTCCGTCACCAAAAAAGATTGAGAACCGCTGCGCTAGACATTCTATGCTGGTCTAAACTTTGGGACAAGTAAAGCAGTTACGACAAGATAAGGCAGGTGCTATCAAAACTAATAAAATTATTAGACGTCAATATACTTATGAATAATTACTTATTTACATACTATAATAAATAAATAATATTTATTTATTTTATGATGAACTATTATAAACGCAGCGACAAGGCGGCCGAATTTTTAAAAGTTTTTATTTTTTATTTTATTTTATAGGAAACTAGCTCAATGAGAGAGACAAAGTTTCTTCCACGTTCATAATATTATTATGGATAAAATAAGAATTGAAAAAAAAGCATCTCTGAGCCTAAAGTTTAAATTAACAGACTGCAATTCGCCGGCATTGACGACATGCCAAGCTTCTTATACCCAAAATATATTGAGTGCGTTCAACTTGTTTGTAATGCCATTTTTAAACGCTAATAAAAAGTCGCTTCCGCATTTCCAGACAGCATTGTAGCAAGATAATATTTTATCCTTTAAGAGGGTTTAGCAAGATATATTTTATCCCTTAAGAGGGTTTAGCAAGATATATATTATCCCTTAAGGGGGTTTAGCAAGATATATATTATCCCTTAAGGGGGTTTAGCAAGATATATATTATTCCTTAAGAGGGTTTAGCAAGATATATATTATCCCTTAAGGGGTTTTAGCAAGATATATATTATCCCTTAAGGGGTTTTAGCAAGATATATATTATCCCCTAAGGGGTTTTAGCAAGATATATATTATCCCTTAGGGTTTAGCGCTTTTACATCCCTCTCGCTCGCACAATACAGCATTTTTAAAGATTATTTAAGTCCGAGTGTACTTAAAAAATGTAGTCTATCTAGGGAATAAAATCACGCCATTTCAGAGTTTTTATTTTTTATTTTTTTATTATATTTATTGCTAAATAAATATACATCACAATTTAGTTGTTACATAGGTTAGGGCATAAAATAAATCATAGATTTGTTTTAGTAAATTAGACTAAAATAATGTCTAAAATTAGGTATCCTCTCCTTGCGTCGTTTTCCTTAATGATGCTCCCGGATCACTTGCTGCTACGCCATCCGGCTTTGCTCATAGCGGCATGCAGGGCTTCGTGCACTTGGGTGTGTAATGTGGAGCTTGTCCGGCTCCTGTCACGGGGTCTCTTCCCTTTAATCTTGCCCGTGATTACCAGACTTTCCAGATTGCTAGAGCTTTTACAGGATATATGACCAAAATACTCAAGGACTCGTTGTAGGCAGATGGAAGAGAGTCTGAAAAGTGAAAATACTTATGTTCAAAATGACCGTCGTTTTATTTTATAGATAGTCAATAGACTAAATTTCTTCGCAGACTTTAAAGATGCTGTATTGTGGTCTTGCAGGACAAGACCAAGATTGGGCAAACACCAAGTAGCAAGCTCGTCGATGTCTCTAGCGTACCAAATAATATATGTATATTTCATCATGCCGACAGTGCGACAATATATCTATATACATACATATATTCACGCCAAATCCCTTGCGGGGTAGGCAGAGACAATTGAGCGCCACTTGTCACGATCACGACATACCTCTTTCGTTTCTTCGACATTCATCAACCTCTTCATACATGCCCTTTTGTTTCGATAGCTTTTTAATTCACCTTCAGCTAATGTTTTATTTATTTGATCATGATAGGCAAGTCTTGGTCTGCCAGGGCCTCTTTTACCCACAACTTTCGCATTATATATCTGGTTCGTCAATCTCTCTTCGCTCATCCTTTCAACATGCCCGAACCATCAGAGCATGCCTTTCCTTATTTTTGTACCTATGCTTTCTTTTATATAGATAGATATATACAGTGCAAACTCCATGTAACGTCACTTGCTTTAACGACAAACTCCCTAAAGCGTCGAAATCAATTGGCTTTGGTTGGTTTAGCTTGTCTTCCATACAATGATTCCATCTCCATTTAACGACAACTCTCTATAACGCCATAAAATGCACAGTCCCTTCAGTGTCGTTATATATATTTAACTCCACAATTTCTATACCTTCTCACCACACTTCCTACGTTTCGAACTCATTTGCTGTTGTCGCTGCGAATCTTTGGAATAACTTACCATTCGATATTAGAGAAGCCCCCAATCGTGCAATATTTAAAAACCAAGTATACAAACACTTTTTAACTAATTGAACACCTAACCTAACCCTTACTTTACAATCTTTTTTTCTCTTATATTAATTTCCTTAATATCAGCATAATAGCAGCAGCATTATCATATTGTTAATTTTATCACACTCTCCTCATCATGGAAGTAGTTTTATTTATGTTACGAGGGGCGTTCAAAATATTCTCGGTATTGATACGTTACAACCTCTTTTATATATATATTTGTTACTGGCCGCTAAGATTCATCCATTGACATTAAAAAAAAGTAAAATTGGAACCGAGATGTTCTTTTGTTTTTCTGCAATTGCCGAACAAACATGAACACCATGAGCGAATTAACAATTTTAACGAAATTAGAGCACCGATCCGTCATAAAATTCTTGACAAAACAGGGTAAAAATCAAAAAACCATAAAAGAGGAAATGGATTGTGTTTACCGTGAGTCTGCTCCTTCTTTATCTACTATTCAAAAATGGTCAAGCGAATTTAAGCGTGGAAGGGAGAGTATTGAAGATGACCCTAGACCTGGCCGGCCTGTAGTGGCTACCTCACAAGAAAATATTGATAAAGTGGAAAAACTTATATTGGAAGACGGCCGAGTGAAGGTAAAATCTATAGCTCAAGTAACCAATCTCTCTATTGGTACCGTACATGACATTATACATGACCATCTTAATATGTCAAAAGTAAGTGCAAGATGGGTTCCGCGAATGCTGACGCTTCTTCAAAAGGATATGCGTGTGGCTTGCTGTTCAGATTTTATCGACCTGTGTGGTGAAAATCCCGATGAGGTGCTGCAAAAAATAGTTACTGGAGATGAAACCTGGGTTCATCATTATGACCCAGAGAGCAAACAGGAGTCCATGCAGTGGCACATTAAGGGTTCAGCTCATCCCAAGAAGTTCAAGGTAATCCCGTCAGCTGGCAAGGTCATGGCCACAATATTTTGGGATTGTGAAGGAGTTTTGCTTATCGATTATAAAGAAAAAGGTGTAAATATCACAGGGCAGTACTACGCTAACGTTATACGTCAATTAAGAGATGCGATCAAAGAAAAGAGGCGAGGAAAGTTAACCAAAGGTGTTATGCTTCTGCATGACAACGCCCCTGTCCATACTGCTCATATTGCCAAGGCAGCTATTGTTGAATGTGGGTTTGAAACTGTTACTCATCCACCCTATAGTCCGGACTTAGCCCCAAGCGACTTCTTTTTGTTTCCCAATCTTAAAAAGGATCTGCGTGGAAATAAATTTTCTGACGACGAAGCGTTGAAGACGGCCGTGGAGGAGCATTTTTACACCAAAGATAAAAAATATTTTTATGAGGGATTAAAAAAAATAATTGATCGATCTTATAAGTGTATGAACATAGGGGGGGAGTATATTGAAAAATAAAAATATCAAACTTTTCGTACTTGTTTGTTTTTATCCACATACCGAGAATATTTTGAACGCCCCTCGTATATTAGTATATCTATAGTATGACTTATTTATGTATTAGTATGTAAATTGTATGTAGATATTAGTATGTATATATTTATATTAAAATTATATTTCTGTTTTCTTTAAATTTCAACTAATTTTTAATTGCACCTACCACCTATAATGTCTAAATATCCTAAAGGTTTGGCTGTCAGAGAATGCCTAGCGGCATTAAGTCCGCCTATGTACATAGTGCAATAAAGTTTTAAAATAAATAAATATAGAGTTTACACTGATATCTAATAGACTATCATATTGTATCGTCACTACTACTTTCACGGAGAGCCATTTTGAAAATACTCGTTGGTAAAACAGTAGCCCTATTCTATTACTCAGCCGCAAACGTTATTTTGGATTTCGTTATTTACGTCCGAGATTGCGTCATAATTACAGAATATTATTCCATTCTCAACTCTATAGCGCTCGATCATGACAGCGTCCGTGCAAAAATCTACCTTAATACACGGTTAACGGATTTCATTATATAACGTTTGCGATTGCAAAACACTACAATTATAACGCAAAAATGACACAGATTTAATCATATGTCTAGATTTACAGACAAATCTACAAATATGTCGACTAGGAAAAATAATTCTTGTTTCATAAAACAATTGTTATTAAATTTAGATACATACAATTGTAAAAAAACCCTGCCATGTTTATAGGAATTTCTATAGAAAATAATTTTCAAAATTTTTCATATGTCACCTGTCGCTTGACAATTGTCACTCGAATAAAATGAATGAAAATATGTCACTGACAATTGTCGACGTGGTAAAATTTCATTACATCATTTCATTACAGCCCCTAGAACACAGCGTCCTAGACCTCCACTGCTGGAGATGGGCCTTCCAGAACTGGAGAATTTGGCCTACACTCGCCACGCTGCTGACCAGACGGCTTGGCGAGGATTTGATGTAATTTTTGTATGACAATTTATTAATAATTCCACAAGTTCGTATTAGTGGAACCGGGACCGACGGCTTAACGTGCTCTCCGTGGCACGGAACGGTGGTGTTGTAAATCTATGACAAGTGTACGTAAGAAAAGTGTATTTCTCATTGGTACATGTCGGGTGGGTTTAAACCGACCTTTGTAGGATTTAAGGTACGCGTTCTTACAACCGTACCACCACCGCGCCTGAAATAGGGGCCAGAAATCGAACCTTGTACCTCCACGTCTAAGACCACGGACGCTAGATCTTGATACGATACAATAAATAAAATGTTTCTTAAAATATAATATGGCCCCGCCTAAACACAAAATGAAAGTTAGGAGAAAAGTTATTTAGTAAATAATAAAGTTGGGAATTGAAGGGACAGACAGACAAAAGACATTCGCATAACTTTCGTTCTGGTTACTTATGTATGAGACAAGTTCTATTAGATAGCCTTCAGATGAATTTGTTTCTACTTTACCATATTCTTTATTTATTTAACAAAATTAGGTTGGGTTGTAGTTGTAAAATAAACTTGAATTGTAGTGGGAAAAGGAATAGATCCAAACTGTTATTTGCTATCAGATTTGCTGGAACGAAGTACCTGAAAAACTCCTTTGTGCTAAGATCATGCCTAAACTACAATGAAAATTTCGGTGATATTGATTTGTTCAGTGTTAGTGTTACTAGGTTAAAAAAAGAAATTAATATAAAATTATCGAAATGAATCATAATTGGAATTGCTTGGAGAACTTTTAATTTATTTCTTTTTGATTACTATTTTTTTTTATTTTCCATTATTTTACTATATAATATATGTATATTTTTAGTTGTATTTGTTATATAGGTATTGTTTTTAAGCTTATCCCTATTATTAATTATTATTTTTTTTGCAAAACCTATGTTTAATATTTCAGTGGAAACTTTGCTGGATTATGTAACTTTTAGAATTGTTGTAATTATGATTTAAGATCTGTATGTTTCCTAAATAAATAAAAATAAAATAAAAATAAATAAAACGAGGTCTTTATGGTTATAGTATCATCACGACCGTTTCCCTTTCGGGGTGGTCAGAACCCACGCATATAAATATGCGGATTTCATTTAGCCAACTTTACTATAGGCCAATAATGACAAGTGGCAAACTCGTCGATGTCTATAGCGTACCAAACTCGAGAAATATCACAAATAAATTAAATATTAATGAATTGTATTATTACATTAATAAATATTTATGTGTCCCGACCAGGAATGGGGTGTATCAGGCAGAGCTTTTAGATGTCGCTAGCGGCACTGGTACCTTGTTTACAGCTATGACGGACCATTTTTTTAAATGTTATTTTGGTTTTTTTATTTTTATAACAAAAAAAAATAATTTTAACTTAACGTTACCTACCTTAAAAGACGAATTAGGAAAGCGAACACCGTCTTTAAAAAGAAAAAAGGTTTAATTAATAGAACGGCAATTTTGAGATCACCATATTTCCGATTTCGCATGGAAATCTCGATTTGTTCGCTTAAAAGCGAGCAACTTCGGCAATATAACCAGAAAATAATAAATTTCATAATAAAAATACAAGTTTTATATGCAACTGACAGTTCTATTGGGTACCGTCTATCGTGCGCCATCTATCGTGATAAAAAGTTAGTGATACACCCCATTGAACATAGTGTTTAAGACGAGAGTTTTCAACCAGTGCTGTCGTACGGAGTTGAAACGTGGGCACTGACAGTGGGTCTGGTCCACAAATTAAAGGTCGCTCAGCGGGCTATGGAGAGAGCTATGTTCGGTATTTCTCTGATGGATAAAGTCCAAAACGAGAAAATCTGTCGAAGAACCAAAGTATAGTATAGCCTTCAAAATTTATAAGCTGAGGCTGGACACATCTGTCGCAGAACCGATGAACGATGGAGTAGACGGGCTTTCGAGTTTAAACCACCTACGGAAAGACGCAGAGTGGAACGACCCCCCGCTAGATGGAAGGATAACCTGAAGAAGGTCGCTGGTGGGGGTTGGATGAGGATGGCAGGAGATCGCGTGAAGTGGCGAGCCTTGGGGCAGTCCTATATCTAGCAGTGGAGAGGCTGATGATGATGATACTACCTGTCTCTGTTCTTTCTCTTCTAATAAATAGCTACAAAATATAACATGTGACCCTACGGCCATCTGACGATGTTTTTCGCTGACCAATATATTATACGGGCAACTCCAGGTCAAACTTGCTATTTCTATAATAATTAGGTCATCAGGCACGTGATTTAATTTATCACTAGTCGTGTAATTCCATAAATAGTTTATTCACGAGCTGATAATGAAATGATTATTATTTTTTGTTATTAAACAAATTACGCTTGATAGTGTATATTTTTAGTTCATATTTCAAATAAATTAAGTAATACTCCAAGACATCATTCATCTTGTATGTGAATTTGGTCTAAATTGTATTCACAGTTACATATGCATTTTAAGATAAATTATTATAACATAAAAAGAAGTATCATCACGACCGTTTATAAATAAGCGGATTCACATTTAGCCAACTTTACTATAGGCCAATCATGACAAGTGGCAAGCTCGTCGATGTCTCCAGGCAGCGTACCAAACTCGAGAAATATCACAAATAAATTAAATATTAATTAAATGTATTTATTTACCTCCGAGTCTAAATCCACAAATTTAACCGCTAGACCACGGAGGCAGTACAATAATAATAATTAGATTTGCCTTTATGTTATTATTATTCTTAACGGCTCCTCCTCTTTCTTTACCTACCTTCTTCTTGCGTTGTGTTTTCTCATTGCTAAGGGTCGTGACCTTCCGAAGAATTGGTGTGCCTCTTGATGATAGCACGCCACCCGTTCCTGTCTTCAGCGGCATGCACAGCATCTTGGATGCTAGTGTTGGTTGTGGAGCGGATTTGGTCGGACCAGCGTACCGGACTTCGGCCTCGCGGTCTCATTCCTTCCACCTTGCTAGTAACAAAAAGTTTACCCATATTATCTCCTCCTTTTCTGACAATGTGTCCGAAGTACTGAAGTATGCGACCAAGACATATGGTGGATAGTCTAGTCCATATGTGTAGATGCTTCCTTCACACACAAATATTGTCATTCTTTTAATACAATATATTTTAATACTGCCTCCGTGGTTTAGCGGTGAGGTCCGTGGATTTAGACTCAGAGGTACCGGGTTCGATTCCTGGTCGGGACACAAAAATATTTATTAATGCAAATAAATACATTTAATTAATATTTAATTTATTTGTGTATACTCGTATTTCTCGAGTTTGGTACTTGTCATGATTGGCCTGTAGTAAAGTTGGCTAAATGTGAACCCGCTTATTTATAAGCGTGGTTTCTGACCACCCCGAAAGGGAAACGGTCGTGGTGATACTTTACATTACTTTTTTAATACAATATACGTTAAAATTTATTCAGTAAGTTGGGTTTGGCCTTTAAATATTTATTGTTAGTGTTTTGATAATGTAGTTAAACTTTTTATACTACATGGGAGATATGTTTTATTTTTGGTAAAAACAATATGCATCTGTGCAATGTTGCGGATAGGGTGGTAATTCAGTATCTATTGCGTATTGCACATCAGTAGGCATTCTTAAAATTTATTCGCAAGACGCAATGGATTTGGTCTATTTAATAGCCGTAGTTAGATTGCCGCTTGGCGTTGCGCATACGCACGTCAGTCAACGAGCTGATTTCAATGTGAACGTTGTTATCAAATTAAACTAGAGGTTAGGTTTTAAATATCGATCGTGTTGTGAACTATTTTAAGTTTTGACTTTGAAAATGACGGTTAAAGTGCATTGGATGTTGTTGTTTTTTTTCTCATGATTATTCTTAATAAATTTTCGTACTTTTTGACAATTTTTTACGAATTATTTTACGAGTATGCTAAGACCTTGAGATAAAATTTAAAGTGCAGTGGTAATCCTTTTTTTTGTCAAAATTTATCAATGTTAGTGGTAAAATTGTGCTTTTTGCAAAAAAAACTAAGCTTATATTAATTCTAATAGTGTTGTATAATCTATAAGTAACGTTACTTATAGAAAGTGTAATCAAATCAAATCAAAAAATCAAGTCAGTAATCAAGTCAGTAATCAAGTTAGTCTTGTGTTAGATTTCGTTCATTTGTCGTTTTTTTCTTTCATAAATCCTGCCAATTATATTTACACGTTGACATAAAGTTAGTTTTTTGTTTAAATTGTTTATAATCTTTTCTTAATCTCGATCTTTAGGCGTTAAACAGTGTCATCATTATGTGGTGACTGCCCCCGTGGTCTAGCTGCTGTCTTTGGATTTAGACGCTGAGGTTCGATTTCAAATCAGATCACAATAATTTATTTGTGGCATTTTTCGAGTTTGGTACGCTTGAGACATCGACGAGCTTGCCACTTGTCATGATGGGCCTATAGTAAAGTTGGCTACACGTAAATCTGCTTCTTTGTTAAGGAGCTAGTTCACATTTAGTCAGCTTTACTATGGACCCATCCTGACAAGTGGCGTACCTGTCATTTTTGTTACAATACATGAAACATGTTTGTGTTCTCGACGAGGAATCGAACCCAGCACCATGTTTAAACCTACAGACCTGAACCGCTAGATTACGGAGGCAGTGCATATATCCTTAATTTAGAAATTTTAATTTTCACTTCAAATCGTTCTTTATTTAAAATTAAATTGCATTTTTCGTGTTTTAAATTTTTTTTTCATTGACTCATTTGCTCGCGATAATTAGATCGCGACTCCCGCGCATGTGCCAAACTCAGCATTTCTGTAGTGTCAACTAATGACATCGACCTGGCTTGCAAACTTTTGGATACAGCTTTCCCGCTTTCAGTATACTATTTGGTGTTATTGCGAAGACTTGTTTATTCGCAAATTCACTATACTTTTCGGTGTTAGAGTAAATACTTTGTTTTTTCCGCGTTAAGTGTAATTTTTGGCATTGGTAAATACAACATATTTATACTTTATAATGTTATCTCTCTTCCCTCTCGCTCGCACATTGTCATTCCATAAAACTGCTTTGGATATAACACAAATAAAAAGAACTGTAACATGGCATGCACCTCACTGTAAGACAACATTTGCCCAAAAAAGATTTGAGTTTATGGGTCCATACATATATACAAAATTAAATTAAATCATTAATTTCCTACCCCATACAAGACATTTTTGCAAGAAACTCCTCATAAACTACCTTGGTACCTTAGATTATACCCAAACAGAAAAACTCATAGAAATAGATAAATAAAAATAGATAGAGATAAAAAATAAATATATAATAAACGGTAAGATAAAATACACCAGAAATAACTATACACCAGACTACTCAAATTATATACCTATAGATTTATAAATTTAATAATAGTCATGAAATAAATATGGTGGAATATAATATAATATAGTATAATATAATATGTATATAATATAATAATAGTATAATGCATGGCATGATAAATTAATTTAATAAATAATAAAACAAAAATAATGTTGAGGCATAAAATTTATAGTCTTAAATAATAAAATGTAACCAAGGAAGAAACTGATCCTAAAATCCAGAGAATTCTAGTCTGGGGATCAGAGTTCCTCCAAAAAATGATGTAAACAATTTTTGGGAACAAATAAACGTTTTTGTATTTTTGTATTATTCTGACAGATTACGTAGTCTTATTAACTTTCTACAACATATCTTCACGCCAAATCCCTTGCGGGGTAGGTAGGAGACAATCGAGCGCCATTTGACACTATCACGACATACCTCTTTCGCTTCATCGACATTCATCAACCTCTTCATACATGCCCTTTTGTTACGAAGGCTTTTTAATTCTCCTTCAGCTAGTGTTTTATTTATTTAAATTTCTAGGGAATGAATTTACGGACAATTTGAAGATATATTAATCATTGATTTGTATTAGTGAAATAGACTAATCGTTATAAATGTTTTTGCTATTTTTCTGTCTAAAATTAGGTATATAAAGTATAATCATAACCGTTCCCCTTTCGGGGTGTTTAGAAACCACCAAATACGCGGATTCACATTTAGCCAACTTTACTAAAGACCAATCATGACAAGTGACAAGCTCGTCGATGTCTCCAGCGTACCAAACTCGAAAAATATCACAAATTCAATATTAATTAAATGTATTTATTTACATAAATAAATATTCTTGTGTCCCGACCAGGAATCGAACCCGGTATCTCCGAGTCTAATTCCACAGACTTAACCTCTAGACCACGGAGACAGTAGTAGTAGTAAGATTAGGTATATGAAAGTAAAAAAAATATATATATATTAAAATGTCCGTAATTTTATTTCCTAAAAAGTTAATAGACTACATTTCTCAAAACAACACTACAATTTAAAAAATCTTAGAAAATATTGGATTGTGCGACCGAGAGAGAAGCACAAGCGTACCCTCTTAAAGACATTTATTTTTATTAAAACTTTATTGCACAATATATACAAGGGGCGGACTTAATGTCGCTAGACATTCTCTGACAGCCAACCTTAGGGACACTGTAGAACATTAAAATGTTATATTTGAACAATATAATTTGTGTTTAAGTGGACTCCGTGTCGTAAAAAGGACAAATTTTTAGTGTAAAATGGGAAATGAAAACCAAATTTTCGATATAACACCGGACGTGCTGGCCTGGATTGTTTTTTTAATTTTCATTATTCGCTGTTACTACATTAGCGGGCCTAATTACAGTGGTAAGTGCCTCATTATTATTATATTAGTTGTGTTCAAATTGATGGTTAATAATTGTATTTTTCTCATAGCTTATTAATACGGAAATAGCTATTGATTTATGTACATTTATGGAACGAGCTTCCAGGACGGCTTTTCAGACAGGTCACACAGCGCCATCTAGTTTCCGTGGTAAGCTACGAGGCTTGTGTTACGGAAACTAGATGGTTGATAAACTACATATTGTACTTTTTTTTTTGTAAATATATACATATTATACATATAAACACCCAGACCGAAATAAATTATACAATGTACAACTTGCCCCCGGTGGGAATCGAACCCACGACCTCCCGAGTTCACGGCAACGTTTGTTACAACTAGACCACGGAGGCGGTCGGATTAATGGAATCATACAGTATTTGGTTGGTTAGGGAAAGGAGCAGAATGGTGTATTGTTAGCGTCTTGTTGTAAAAAAGATACCTTCTTTATAAACCAGTCTATAGTCGGTCGTAGGCTGTAGACACCATTTATGTTATATTTCTTTCCCACACACGATGGACCTGGTGAATCCATAGAATGCTTAGAAATGTGTTCTAGAATTCCATAATTGTACCGCCTAAAGTTATAAATGGCGTCGAATGTACCAGTTTTATTTTTAGGTTGACGCCATATTTAACTTTAAACGTTACAATGGCGCGGTGGTGGCTCGGTTGTAAGAACGCGTTCCTTAAATCCTACAAAAGTCGGTTCAAACCCACCCGGCATGTACCAATGAGAAATACACTTTTCTTACGTACATTTTTCATAGATTTACAACACCACCGTTCCCGTGCCTCGGAGAGCACGTTAAGCCGTCGGTCCCGGTTCCACTAATACCAACTTGTGGAATCGTTAATGAATTGTCATAAAAAAATGGCATCATATCCTCGCCAAGCCGTCTGGCCAGCGTGGTGAGTGTAGGCCGAATTCTCCAGATATATGTTCTGGAAGGCCCATCTCCAGCAGTGGAGGTCTAGGACGCTGTGTTCTAGGGCTGTAATGAAAAATGAAGTTACAATTACAAATACTCATTTTGGTTCAACTCAACCTTATTCACGCGCAGCATATCAACATTGTTTTTTGTGCAGCGGGGAAATGCGGATTGGATATTTTTTATTTATTATATTTTAGTTTTATTGCTTTTTTATATTTATTTACTTTACTTCGTTTTGGTGCAACCCAGCGTAAGTATTCATTTATTATTTTATATAATGCTAGTATTTTTTTTTCTGTTTGGTATTTTTAATAACCTACCCATCTGTTCACACGTAATACTCACACACGCGTACGTGCGTTTATTTACATTTTTTTTTACTTTGAGAATAATTTTTGGTTAAAATTATGATTTAGTTTAGTTATATTTTAGTTTATGTTTAATTTTGACCTTATTATTTTTTACTTTAGCCTTATTTAATTGACATATTCATAATGTAAACGATTTGCTAACATAGTTTAAATCCAATATTGGCCGTATTTAAAGTGTACCCTAATCTATGGGCATGTATGAAGGGCATGTATGAAGAGGTTAATGAATGTCGACGAAGCGAAAGAGGTATGTCGTGATCGTGTCAAATGGCGCTCAATTGTCTCTGCCTACCCCGCAAGGGATCTGGCGTGAAGATATGTATGTATGTACCCTAATCTGATCGTGGCGGTTGTAGGCCAAATTCTTCGGATATATGTATGTTCTGGAAGGCCTATCTCCAACAGTTGAGGTCTAGGACGCTGTGTTCTAGGGGCTGTAATGAAATGAATAAATGTGTATAGTATAAAAAATATCGTACGTTTAATGGCTAAAGTAGGTAATTCTAAGAATAACAGGATTTTTCCCGCTTGAATGCGTAGATGGTGGCATGTTCGACATATATCGACAGGTTTGTCCTTCGGGATATAAAGTTACACCATTGAATCATTGGAGGAGACATCCTAAACTGATTCTGTAGTAGCTCGAGTTATGGTCCGGTACCTTATTTATATATATTTTTTAAATACACCGCAGCCGTTTTCTATTACTTAATCGCAATATACGGGGTACTTTGTATACCCTTACTGTAGACTAATTTTTTTTTTTTAATACTAGCACGAAATGTGACCTTGCGCCCATCTGATGGTAAGTGGCGTGCGAGGTCCATGAATTTTAGCAACTAAAATCAGAGACTCATGACTGACATCAGTCCCTAACTATGTCGGCTTGACTGGGCATGACGGCAATTCGAGCCTGATCCCGAAACGTGTGGATACACTTTACTGGTTTTAATATGTTATTTTATTGATAATTTGATAGAAATAAACAACTTTTCCTAAGAAACCATATATTGTTTGTAACAAAAAAAATGGCTTCTGCATTTGGTAGGGACTTGAAAAATCCACTGAATATATAGAGGACTCACGCGTCCTCTTCTCATTGACTTTCTGGTATTATAATGCATGTAAATTCAGTCAACCCACTCCATGCTATAAAATGTTTATTTTTTAAATCTAGCATCTGTTGATTACTGGGTTTATTGTTCCGGTCGTCAATTATTTACGTCTGCCAAAATCTACAGTTAGATTTTATGTCTATAATAATTGTTTATGTACATGTTTGTTTATGAAGCCGTTTAATCGATATCTGTTTTTTGCGCCGCGTGTAATGCGATTTTTATACGTTTGTCCTGGTTTCGTTTTATTTCGCACGCACGACACCTGATGGTAAGTGGCTAACAATATGCCGGCACTGGGCAAGACAGCAATTCGAGCCTGATCCCTAAACCTGTGGATACACTTTACTGGGTTTATCGACACGAACGGTGGATACTTCTCCGCACCAGCAGACTGAGAAAATTACCACCATCAGTCCGTCTACCACCTATTTGTTCTCGTTGAAAGTATAAACCCATTTGCAATGTGTGACTAAGTGTGTTTTTGGAGACAATACATTTAGCATCATTCTTTATTATGTGTGGTGGAGAATAAAAAAAAAATATTACGTCCGTGATGATACTTCACTTTTCATATGGATTCGAGACTTAGCTTTACACAGTAAAAAGAGATTGCCCAAAACTAGGCCCCAAATTTTTTGCAGCGTGCCTTAACTAAATATAATTTAATAATCATAACAATTAACTGTGTTTTTTTTTAAATTTAATTACAACATCTCTTTTACCCCAGCATTAAAATATTATTTAATTAAATAGTCAATTGGTTAAAATTTATGTATGAAATAGTTACAAAGTACTATTTTACAATTAGGTTCTTTATTATGACCAGGTACGTTATTATAGATAAAACATTGGATTTAAAATCGGCGCGGGATCGAAACTATGTAATTATTAACGTAAAAAAAAGTTTTTGTCAATTGTCGTTATGCTGGGTAAAATAAATAAAATTAATTACAGATTATGAAAACACAATGAAAAAGAAATTATTATGGAACGAGAACATTTTATTGGGCCCATTTCTCTAAGAAAAATGGGCATTATCATTTGGTGCGAGAAGAATTCCATCAAAATCTTTGTACTACTCACTAAAAGAATTATGCCTAAGCAGGTCTGCCGTCAATACATTTATCGAACGAGCTTCCATTAGCGGAATCATAGAGTATGATTTTTTTTGAATAGTCTTTAAAGGACATTGTACAGAATACATCAGCCCTAAACACGTAATCTATTTGCATAATATATTTTCATAACCGAGTTGGGGATTTAATGATTCCAGATGCTGCAGAATTTGATGCTTTACTTGGAGCATCGAAGTATATAGATAGTCCCTCACTTATATATAAACGTTCCCGTAAAACCAATCGAAGTCATGTAGCTGCACCAACAGTCGCGAGATAGCAAGCGTCGAGAGCGCCTAATATTAATATTTATATCGAGTAAAACTAGTCTTTTTGTATGCATTGTGATATAATTTCAGATGAATAAAGCATGTGGCATTATCCTTGCTTGAGAATTGCCCCCCAAAGTTGGTAGGTACACAAAGCAAGCGGCACGGCAAGAGTGCGTTTTGTATTGAATAGGCTTATCTATATACATCAATGACTTGGAGTCACTCGCGGCATTATAGCCCAAACACGCTGGGCAAAATATGGGAGTCCACAGCGCGGGAAAACCGCAAAAAATAAACTGCAACTTGTGCCCCATATTTAAAGTCCAATTTATCGTTTTCCATAATTATTCACATTGTAGCACATTATTAAACAAAACAACACCACTTTTGACCAATAATATCCACAGCAAATTAATTTACAAAACAAAAACTTGCACTTGACATGTCCACGCAAAATTGCGCGAAGAACTCCTCATAGAGTATGTTATGTGGTTGGGTAGGGAGAGGACCAGATTGGTGGATAGTGAGCAACTTAATACAGCGGTGGTGGCTTGGTTGTAAAAATGCTATCAAAAAAAAAAAAGGTTCGAGTTGTGAATCCCGGCAAGATTCAATGAGAAATGCATTTATCATGGACTACAAATACCACCGTTCCTATGTCTCGGAGAGCATGTTAAGACGTCTGTCCCGGTACCATTAATACCAAATTGTGGAATCGTTAATAAAATTGACATCAAACCCTCGCCAGCCCGTATGGCAAGTGTGGCGAGCGTAGGCCAGATTCTTCAGATCTAGGTATTTTCTGGAAGGCCCATCTCCAACAGTGCAATGATAAATGAGCAACTTAATGCGCAATAAAAATAAGGGGACTTTTTTTCAACCGGCCCATAGTCAGTCGCAAGCCTGAGACACCATTATTCTCCTCTCTCCCTTCCCCTCACGAAAGAACCTGCAGCCTCATTTAAATGTGTCAACTTGTATCATGGCTTCCGTGCTTCGCCTGCAGGATATGTGTTACCGAGACATTAAATGTCATCGAATTGCAACCTGAAATGTTCTCGAAAGGATAATGCTCAAGTTTATTAGCTATTTACATTCCTATTGCCACGGAAGTATCCAAAAAGGACAGGCCTTACAAATTATTTATAGTAATTATTCATACCACAGTTTTAGACCAACATAAAACGGTTTTATTGATTTTTTTATGGTTATAAGCGACCGCTTAATTTATTAGATTTTCACACACAATACGAGTATCAGCTATGTTTTATAAACAATCACGTACATGTTTTTTTAACTCTAATAATTTTTAATAAATATCACTGCCTCTTTTGACAACATAATATTAGTAGAACATAGGCCAAGAAGATTTTATATTATTTACATAGATACAATTAAAGCAGTTGGTTATAATATTAAGAGAGAAACACAGGTGACGAATAAAAAATGTAAAAAATGTGTAAAAAGTCCAAAAAATAATAAAAAAAAATGTTTTTCAGTCACTTTTTAATTAAAACCAAGAATAAAAGACTAATAGTAAAATCAATACAAATAAGTTAAACATATTGTATGGCTTAGAGATGAGACCATTCCTTTTTTTTAGTTAGCTTTTCAGATACGGACTATAATTACTTACAGTCGCACTTGTCAATGACAGCTAGATGTCTATTTACATTCTGTAGGTGTACGCGCCCTTAAAACTAAAGATTTATTGTCACAAACTAGTCTAGTTTTGTATTTAAATGGTAATTTGTCACAATCACGACATAACTCTTTCGCTTCGTCGACATTCATCAACGTTTTCATAGCCCTTGCTAGTGTTTTAGTTATTTCATCGTCATATGTAAGTAAGTCTTGGTCAGCCTGCGCCTCTTTGAACCACAACTTTCGTATTATATATCTGGTTCGTTAATCATCCTTTCAACATGCTTGATACATCGCAGCATGCCTTTCCTTATTTTTGTCCCTATGCTTAATTTCATACCTGAATAAAACAATTATTGCTATTGTAGCCATCATTTGGATTAAACTTGAACTGCCTTCGTGTACTAGCGGTTAAGACCAACGTATATTTAGTCAAAGGATACGTTTGTGGTGTTTTTTTTTTACTTTCTTATTTCGACTTAAATTGATGCCTTGTTAATATAACATTATTTACTACAATTATTTAATTTAGAACTGGTCCTTATAAACACATATACGTCGATTTTATAGCCGTTTTATTACAATATGGAGACAATATCCAGCGTGTTTGAGGGATATTATGCGTTCAGTATTGCGTGTTAGACGTACCACATTTCTAGCTATATAACTTTTTATTAGTTCGGTACTTTTGTGTTTAACTGTAAATGTGGCTCTAACGTGCTTAAATATTTGCCTTGACATAAGATATTACTTATCGTAAAACATTGCTTTAGTATATTGACTTCTTTTATTGATTTATTTAGGGTTGTTTTTTTATCTTGATAAGAAATTATCTTTTATTTTTCCTATTTAAATATTTAGACAAACCTTCTAGATTGACGGGTTGTTAGCGCGGGGGGAGAGTGGTTCGCGCCCGCGCATCTTTTTTATGTACCTACTATAAAATATATTGACCGCCTCCGTGGTCTAGTGGTAACAAACGTTGCCGTGAACTCGGGAGGTCGTGGGTTCGATTCCCACCGGGGGCAAGTTGTACATTGTATAATTTGTCTCGGTCTGGGTGTTTATATGTATAATATGTATATATTTACAAAAAAAAAAAGTATAATATGTAGGTTGATAAACCATCTAGTTTCCGTAACACAAGCCTCGTAGCTTACCACGGAAACTAGATGGCGCTGTGTGACCTGTCTGGAAATATTTATATTTATTTATTATTTTAAGCTTCGAGAGTAATTGTCTCCGCCAACAAACTGTGGTTACTATTTAATGAGTTATAATTATGTATTGGAAAGTAAATGTTTGATTTTTTTTTTGTTTTTTTTTAATTTTCGTAGGGACATCCCTAAGGTTTACTGAGTAAAAATGTGCCTTTGTACATAGTGCATAAAGTATATAATAAATAATTAGTAAGGAAAGAACTAAAGTATCAACCCGTCTGTATCCCTTTCGGGGTAAACAGAAATCACGCTTTTTTTATATAGCGGATTTATTTAGCCAACTTTATCATAGGCCCATCATGACAAATGGCAAGCTCGTCGACGTCTCTAGCGTACCAGACTCGAGAAATATCACAAATAAATTAATTACTAATTTAATTATATTTATTGAAATTATTGAATATTATTGTGTCCTGATTAGGAATCGAACCCGGTATTTCAGAGTATTACGGACTTACCACAGAGGCAGTATTGTTATAAAATACATATATTTAAAAAAAACTTAAATTTAAAAATAACATTATTCGTATTAATAAAAGTATCGAACATACTATTTACTTTTTTAAATGAATTATTGTACATCCCAAAAAATAGCCCAAAATGGGTGATGTCATTTATTTAATTTAAATAAATTATTAAATCCCGACAAAGAATTTAACTTCTTTGTTATGAATTATAATTCTTTATGACATGCACAATGTTGCATGCCAGTAGCATCGCCCGCCAGAATCAAACCGCTCGCTCCAAAAATACATGTTACTGAACTAAAAATGTGACAAAAATACATCGACTTCCTCTTTCTTCCAATAGGCTTAACCCTTCGGCTTTTGAGATGTTCGATTTAATTCGATTATTTATAGTTAGGAACTTATTTTGTACATTTGAGTTGCCAAACCCTTAAGAAAATTTAGGTGACACCTATCAAATCAAAATAATTTATTTCTGTATGGCTAGCACGTAACACTTGGATATTGTCAATACATACAAGCCAATAAATAAAAAAAAACAAAAACAAATAAAAAATATTACCATTGACTATGGCTGGACCGAACCCAACATCAATACAATAATTATAACTAAAACATTGTTGCCATCGAGGAATTTGTTTTTACTTACAGCTAGATACTTAATATTAAGTTCGTGGCTGTAAAAAGGCCATGTCAGCGTACAATCTAATAATAATTATGTCCATAAATATAAATATAAATTCGTGGCTGTAAAAGCCGTGTCAGCTTACAACTACACAAGTATAATATTAATGTCAAATAAATTGATAAATTACATGTCCGTTTACAATCTAAAAAATAATTGCTATGTCCAAATTAAACATATTATATTCGTGGCTGTAAAAGGGCCGTGTCAGCTTATAATCTAAAACATTAATTATTATTATTATTTTTTTTTTTTACTACTTAATGTTAATTCGTGGCTGTAAAAAGGCCGTGCCCAACTTAAGATATAAATATTATTAATATCACATGTTTCGTTTTCACCAACACTTAGGGGGCACCTAAGGCCATGAGGGATCCCTTAACTTTAGGGGCACGAAAATCGGCCCCCCAAGCGCTAAGTGACGGTTGTGTTTAAAGATATATTTTTTACTACTCTACTATTACAAAATGGAAGATGGAATTAATGATTTCTTTGATGCTCTTAATACAATTCACAAAGCAAGTAAAGAGAAATGAAAAATACTTTATACTCAAAATGTCAGATTGTCTTCAGTCAGTAACAACAATTTTTTTTTTTTTTTAGGCAACGAAACGACGAAATACAGCCCAAAATATTTAAATTAATGGTCTCAGATTGAATACAATTTCTTACGATATGAGTTATTTTCATAATTTTAACACTTTTATTTATTTCTGCTAAGTATAAAACATTTTGTCAATTTTTTTATTAAAAAAAAAATACCGGTTTCGAACAACATTGACATGAGGTTTGTAAGTAGGTTTTTTTTTTTGTTTTAGTTTTTTTTTATAAAGTAAAGTATCATCACGACCGTTTCCTTTCCGGGGTGGTCAGAAACCACGCTTATAAATAAGCGGATTCACATTTAGCCAACTTTACTATAGGTCAATCATGACAAGTGGCAAGCTCGTCGATGTCTCCAGGCGTACCAAACTCGAAAAATATCACAAATAAATTAAATATGAATTAAATGTATTTATTTACATTAATAAAATATTTTTGTGTCCCGACCAGAAATCGAACCCGGTACCTTCGAGTCTAAATCCACTGACTTAACCGCTAGACCACGGAGGCTGTTAATAAATAAATAATTTTGTTATTTCTAATTTAATATTCAACAATATGTTAGCATTACCATATTGATTACTAAAATGAGCAATTAGAATAATTTGGGTCGACCAAACTGACAGGAAGACAGACTAGCATATATTTTAGCAGGTACTGTACAGTCAGCCACAACACTTGTGACATTAAGGTAATAAAGAAAGATTAAATAATAAATAAATAAATAATAAATATTTCCACACAGCGCCATCTAATTTCCGTGGTAAGCTACGAGGCTTGTGTTACGGAAACTAGATGGTTGATAAACTACATATTTTTTTTTTTTTTTGTAAATTTGTATTATACATATAAACACCCAGACCTAGACAAATTATACAATGTACAACTAGCCCGCGGTGGGAATCGAACCCACGACCTCCCGAGTTCACTAGACCACGGAGGCGGTCTTATTTGTTAAAAGAATGATAATATTGAATATATAATCCAAATGCACCCCCTTACCTAAAAGATCGTTTCCAATTCCTATGTGATTCTCACAACCTTTAACTTCGTTCTTCACATAACCTACTTAAAATCCCTCCCCACTCTTCCAGCAGATATTCAGATTCCTTCACAGTATCTGCAGCTCGCCAGTGGAACAGACTTCCTTTAATTATCAGACAGGCACCATCTCTTAAAATATTTAAAGATAATTTGTACAAATACTAACTTCACAAACAGAATAAGTCGCCATAACTTACTTATTATATATACATATATATATATATATACCTACTCGACGATACCCCACTTAATATAGACTATATATTCGTAGACTATCGTAGACTTTTTTTATTTTTTTTAAATATATTAGTAAAAACAATAACAGACAAAAAAAATTGAAGATCGAATAATACACATTTAGCCAATTTAACGTATCACAACAAGCTGCAGGCTCGTCGAATTATGACAAGTAAATAAATTATTGTGCACCGACTTGGAATCAAACCCGATACCTCCGCGTGTAAATCCACGGACTCCCCTAGACAACGGAGAAAGTAAAACTAAATTAAACCAAAACAAAAACACATACGCAAAATTTTAATAATATGCAAATAGGTTAGATTAGACAAAATAGTTAGAAAAGTGTTTGACTGTACCATGGAATAATGACGTCATTGGTTATCAATGGCGCCTCTTGGCTGACCTTCTGATGGACGGTCGATGACCTCTGCGTACCGTTAGCTTGGCAATAAAGGATTGGATGGGTTACAGTCATTACCCACTTCCTATGTGGAAAAGTGCGCTTTAATACCTACTTACATTAATTAGGCTACAATAATAATAATAAATAAAAAATATGTACCAAACCAAAATATTTGCATTTTCTACCAACTAACCTTTGTGACTGAGTAAGATATGTAATACGCGGGTGCAGAAGGTTACGAAGAGAATAGTTGAAATTATTTACATATATTCATATCTTCACGTCAAATCCCTTGCGGGGTAGGCAGAGATAATCATTTATCATATATTAATCATATCAATACATTTATGGAACGAGCTTCCAAGACGGCATTAACGGAATCATACAGTATTTGGTTGGGTAGGGAGAGAAGTAGAATGGTGGATGGAGAGCGTATTATCGCGCAATAAAAAAAAAAAAGGAGGCCTCCTTTTCTTAAACCAGCCTATTGTCGGTCGCAAGCCCTTGACACCATTCTTCTCATCTCCTACCCACACACGATGGACCCGGCACCCGCACGGTGAATCCATGGAATGCTTAGAAATTTGTCTTCTGAGCGCTACTTGTCACGATGTCGACATAACTCTTTTGAATCTTGAAATAATTTTATTTAAATAATAAATTATTTATTACTATAAAACACAGATTAATAATATTAATCTCTCACTCTCCCAAAGGTTAGAGAATACCTTCATGGTATTATGCTCGCCTATGTACGTACAACACTTTATATTGTGTGCAATAAAGATTATTATTATTATTAATACATATTACATATATTAGGTAGGTATATGCGGCTAACCTTAAAAAAAAAACTAATACATTCGATACCATTTTAAACTGTAATCGTTAGAATAACAGAGACTTTATTTTGGCGCAACTCAGCCTAAAAGTGACTGGATGCGATTTTTTTTCGATTTTTAAAATTTTCTACCTAGTTAAACTTTGGGGACCAAGGCTTGGCTGTCAGAAAATGTCTACGAGCATTAAAGACTTAAATAAAAATTTAATACACAATATTATATTATATTCATTCATTCATTCATTACAGCCCCTAGAACAAAGCGTCCTAGACCTCCACTGCTGGAGATGGGCCTTTCAGAACTGGAGAATTTGGCCTACACTCGCGACGCTGGCCAGACGGCTTGGCGAGGATATGATGACAATTTATTAACGATTCCACAAGTTGGTATTAGTGGAACCGGGACCGACGACTTAACGTGCTCTCCGAGGCACGAGAACGGTGGTGTTGTAAATCTATGACAAATGTACGTAAGAAAAGTGTATTTCTCATTGGTACATGCCGGGTGGGTTTGAACCGACCTTTATAGGATTTAAGGTACGCGTTCTTACAACCGAGCCACCACCGCGCTAACAAATATAGTACTCGTATAATCGGTTTAAAACCCCCCCGACATGTACCAATGAGAAATACACTTTTTCACGTAAATTAGTCATATATGTATATACAACACTACAGTTCCCGTGCCTCGGAGAGCACGTTAAGCCGTCGGTCCCGGTTTCACATTCCACTCTGGAATCATTAATAGATTGTCATTACATTGCCATCAGATCCTCGCCAACCCGTCTGGCCATCATGGCGAGTGTAGTCTAAATTCTCCAGATATATGTTCTGGAAGGCCCACCTCCAACAGTGGAGGTCTAGGATAAACACACACAAATACAACTTACAAGTACCAGCGTGGTTTAGAGCTATTCATAAAGTGTGAATAGACCAGTTATAAAATGACAATCTCGATGATTATAGATAGATAGATAATTTCTTTATTGCACAAACAATAAAAACATATATTACATAATGTCTATGGCATTTTCTAACAGCAAACCTTTGGGAGAGTGAGAAGAGAGTGTGGGTATAAGTAAATATATAAACTATAATATTACTAACTAAAACAACCTACTTATTAACTAATAATAATAATCGTTTATTTCCAATAAAATCCTATGTCCTCCTTGCGTCGTTCTCCTCACTGCTGAGGGTCGTGACCTCCTCCACGAATAACTTTGTCCCGGACGATGCTGCGCCATCCGGGGCTGTTTACGGCTGAAGATGCGGATCTGGACAGACCAGCGTATGGGGCTTCGGCCACGCGGTCTATTGCCTATGGACATAACTAAATAAACAATAAATATATATCGTACAACAATAATAATAATAAAATCCTTTATTGCACACAAAATATAAAATATAAAAAGATGTACATAGGCGAGCATAATACCATAAAGGTATTCTCTACCAGCTAACCTTTGGGAGATTGATAGAATGAATATTATGGGTGCAGAGTCAGAAAAATAAAATGTTATATATATATATAAAAAATAAGAGAAAAATAATAATAATTAATAAACTATGGGATAAATAGGATCATAATATACTTATGTAATAAATAAGAATAACAAATACAATAAAATACATATTATATAATACTAATAAAATAATATATGTCAAGGTGAGGAGATTAAAAGTTAAATTTTGTTAAATAAAATTAAGTTAAATTTTTGTAACAATGGCATACTTATAGAAATAATATACATACCTACACAATATATATGTACATTACAAATATTGTCATGTTATGCGGTCTTGTTTTGCTTTTCATGTAAATACTTGGTGAGCAAATTTTGAAAAATGTTGAGTGAAGGTGCTTTTTGTATAGCGAATAAGTAACAACAACAAGGTTTTAAACAAATGAAACTTAATCAGTAGTAGTTCGTGGAGTACCTATCTAAACTTAATCTCAAATTTAGTACACTGATACATGAAGCAAACATTATAACTTGAGTTTTCGAAGTTACTCAAGATGCTCATCACACTATACTATAACTGTAGGGGTTTTTTTAGATGTAAGAGATGTTTAGATTGTTGTTGTCTATGGTTTGACAGTTAAGAATTAATTTTTAATAAATAAATCAAATCAAATCATTTATTTCCTTAGATTAGTACACAACACTTGGATATTGTCAATACATATATTTTTATACAATATAAGCTTGGCTGGACCGAATCTAACAGCAATACAATTTATAATAAATAAAACATTTAATTCGTGGCTGTAAAAAGGCCGTGTCAGCTTATAATCTACTAACATTTATGTCCTTAAATATAAATTCGTGGCTCTAAAATGGCCGTGTCTGCTTACAATCTAGTAATAATAATATTTTTTCACTCGGCACAGTCGCGCGTGTTACGATCGGCGCCGTGATAGTAAGTTAATTGTTATTTTATATAATTTACCGCGTGTGTTATAGTGAGTAGCGACTAGGGCAACTCCAGGTTATTACTGGAGCCCCTCAATATGTCTTCATCATCCCCAATGTACCGACAAACCCAAAGTGAACAAACAAAAAGTTATGCCACCGTAACTTCAAACACTACCTTCCCCAAAAAAGATCAAGCAGTCATATTAAATTCCATAGATGGAGTAACATTAAAAGAGTACATATTGTCATTTTCAACATTGGTAAACCCGACTAATATTCGTTTTATTTCTAGAATTGCAAACTCCAGAATTTGCATTTATTTTGATAGTAAAGAAACCGCCGATAAATTATTAGATCAAGAAATTAAAATTCAAGGAAATACATTAAAAATTTTGCCGTTTCTTACAAGAAATAAACGCATTGTGTTGTCAAATGTTTGCCCGGTAATTCCACATTATGTAATAGAAAATATGTTACTTGAAAATAAAATAACACTAAAAAGCCCCATCACATTTATGAAAGTTGGCATTCCGGAACCAGGATTCTCACACATCTTAAGTTTTAGGCGTCAACTATATGTATCACCCGAAGATGCCAAATTACTTCCGGAATCCTTTCAAGTAACTTACGAAGATACAAATTACTGGATTTATGTTTCGACAGACGCTTTAAAATGTTTTACATGCAACAATATGGGCCATTTAGCCAAGAACTGCCCCAAAAACATAATCGAAAATTCACAACCAATGAACTTACAAGACGCATCCAATTCAGACCCCCAACCAAGTACATCAAACACCGAATTTAAACTACCGCAAGATTTACCCCTATCGATGACCAAGGAGCATATAACTAAAGGGGTTAAACGGATTCACTCACCCACCACGACAGAATCCCCTGTTATAGAACATAAACAGCCAATACAGACCGAAGAAGTAGACGACCTATCGATGGATGATTATGAGACAGATGATACGTCATACAGCACCTATTCTACGGAATCAAAAGAAGATCTTACAGATACAGAAATTAAAAGGAAGAAGAAGAAAGCTAAAACTAGTGACAGCAGAACTGAAAGTGAAGTATGGATCGACATTAAAAATGAATATAAAGGTCAACAATTATCCCCACTCGACATTGACCAATTTATTAGCTTAATTGACAATATTCGCGGAAAGCATAACATTAAAGAAATAGTAAAAGAATACACTGACAACGTAAATGATCTTATACTTATGAGTAATACCTTACACCCTAAATTAAACCGAAGCCTTAAAAATAGATGCTCTCGACTAACAAAAAAATTACACGAAATTGTAAATTTAACAGCCCTAACCCCGGGCTGGGATATTGCACCTGATACATAAATATCAGCTTCGTAGTTTTCATTTTATTTTTATAAGTCTTTTTTTTATTTTATTTTTTTATTATTAAATCTAATTTGTTTCAAAATATTGTAAAATTCATGGATATTCTACAGTGGAATGTTAATGGCTTTTATAGTCGTTTGGAGTATCTCAAGTTATTAATTAACAAGTTGAACCCATCTTGTATATGTTTACAGGAAACTAATTTTAGCTTGAATTCATGTAGCACGTTATCGGGATACCAGGTTTTCCATAAAAATCGACAAAACAACCTAAGAGCTAGTGGTGGGGTAGCAACCTTTATTAAACCTTTCGCACAACCTCAAGAAGTATGTTTAAAATCTAATATTGAAGCCGTAGCAATTAGAATTAAATTTCCTAAAAATATGACAATTTGTAATGTTTATTTACCAAATAGTAGTCCATTATCAAAAGGGGATTTAAATAATTTAATTCTACAACTCCCCAAACCTTTTATTATCGTTGGCGATTTTAATAGCCACCATCACTATTGGGGCTCCGTTAGATGCGATCGTAGGGGCAGATTAGTGGCCGACTGGCTGGACTCCCATGACGACCTCATATTATTAAATTCCAACCGAGCTACACATTTTTGTAGCAGAACTGGGACTACCAGCAATATAGACCTATCAGTCTCATCCCAAAATATCGCGGCATATTTTGACTGGTATGTACTTGAAGATCTGTATGACAGTGACCATTACCCAATCATATTGAAATCTCATGTGCCCTCTTTAGATGACACTTATAACGCCCCTCCAAAATTGATATTTAAACATGCTGATTGGTCATTATTCAGCGAATTAATCGAGAATGGTATTTCTGAATTAGATACTTTAACTGATAGCCATGATATTAACAAAATTGTTTCTGAATTTACTGACACGTTACATAACGCTGCCAATAATTCCATACCTAAAAGCTCGGGAAAAACTAAGAGAAGAAATGTCCCTTGGTGGAACGAAGAGTGTAAATTAGCAGTGAAAGAAACAAAAAAAGCACAAAGAAGGTATAAAAAGTACGCCAACATAGATTTTAACTTTGAATTAAAGATTGAATATAAGAAGAAAAGAGCACATGCAAGGAGAATACTTAAAGAAAGTAGAAGGAATTACTGGAGAGACTATGTATCTTCCATCAACTCTAGAACACCTCTTGGCCAAGTATGGAAGAAAATACAAAGTATTAATAGATATAAAAGTAAACCAAATACCATTGTATTAGAAATAGACAAAGATGAATTTACTTCAGATCCTATTCAAACATCTAATTATCTCGCTAAATCCTTTGCTACCAATTCATCTTCTAATAACTACGATCCTAATTTCTTACCACACAAAAATAAGCAAGAAACACAATTACAATTAAAATTTACAGACAATAATAATCCAATTAATACTAAAATTGAAATACATGAACTTTCACTGGTTCTATCAAAACTAAGTAATTCAAGTCCTGGACACGATGGAATTCCAAATATTATTGTTAAAAATTTGCCACCTTGTGGACTACATTACCTCTTAAGCATCTACAACTATATATGGATTAAACAGGTTTTTCCAGATGAGTGGAGGAAAGCTCTAGTTATTCCAATATTAAAACCTGGAAAACTCCCCACATCACCATCCAGTTTTAGACCTATTTCCTTAACATGTTGTCTTTGTAAAATTTTGGAAAGAGTAATTAGTAATAGATTAAAATGGTATTTGGAAAGTAATAATTTATTGTCAACATTCCAATTTGGTTTTAGAAATTTTAGGAGTACAGTAGACCATTTAATGATTTTAGAAGACGAAATTTTGACATCCTTTGCAGAGAAAAAACAAGTAGTCGCTGTGGCATTGGATATTGAGAAGGCTTATGAAATGGTCTGGAAAAGCAGAGTGCTTATGATAATGCAACGTCATGGAATTGATGGAAACTGCTTGGCCTTTACCAGTAATTTCTTACAAAACAGATCTATTAGTGTTCGAATAAACAATAAATTATCAAATCCAGTTATTACAGAAAATGGTTTACCACAAGGTTCAGTAATGAGCGTTATTCTATTTCTTTTAACTATCAATGATGTTTTTTCGACTATAAGTAGGCCAGTAAAAGGTCTATTATTTGCCGACGATTTAACCATTCTCTGCAGCGGTAGCAACATTACTTCTACTATAACCCTAATCCAGAATACACTAAACAAATTACAAAACTGGTCAAATACAACTGGATTTAAATTCTCTAAAAATAAAACAGAATTTATAATTTTTTCTCGAAGATCAATAAAAAATGAAGACTCAATTAAACTATTATTTGATAACTATGAAATTAAAAAAGCTTACAACATAAAAATATTGGGATTAAACTTTGATTCAAAACTAAATTGGAAATATCATCTTCAAAAATTGAAATCTGATTGCAATAAAAGATTAAATGTTATTAAATCACTATCTGCATATTCCTGGGGTTCAGATAGAAAGTGCCTCCTTATGACGTATAAAGCATTAATTCGCCAAAAAATAGACTATGCCAGTGTGATATATGACTCAGCTAGTCCACACACCATTAAAACCCTAGAAAGTGTCCAGAATACAGCACTAAGACTCAGTATCGGGGCCTTTAAGACCAGTCCAGTAGATAGTATCTTAGCCGAAGCTGAAGAAAAACCCCTCCATATTAGACGAAAAGAGTTGGCTATAATCTTTGCAACCAAAATTTTATCATACCCCAATAATCCAGCTTATAAATATTATATTAAAAAACGATCAGAGCGAAAGTTCCAATTAAATCCTAATTTACCAAAACCACTGAGAATTAGAGTACCTAAATATTTACCTGATATTGATATTACTATCCCTTCTATCAGACATAAAACAGTACAACTTTTTCCCCCATGGCAACTAAATCCACTACCAATAAATTTAGAGCTTGCAGAAAATAAGCGTGAAGATACCCCCGATTATATTTTTAGATATCTATATTTAAATTTAGTGTATAATAGATACAAACATTTTAGTTCAATTTACACTGATGGTTCAGTTATGGATAATAAGTCAGGATGCGCCATTATGTATAACAACAAATTTTATCGTTATAGACTTCCCAATTTTACATCCATATTTACATGTGAAGCCATAGCAATTCTCAAAGCTTTAGAAATAATTAACAATGAACCTACCAGCAATAAATATGTTTTATTTACAGATTCAAAATCATATCTCATGGCTATTAACAATTTTAATAATAAAGACGCTCTTGTTACGGAAATCCAGCGGATGGTGGGTACATTAATTGAAAAAGAATATACGGTAGAATTGGTATGGATTCCAAGTCATCAGGGTATTGTAGGTAATGAAAAGGTGGATAGTGAAGCAAAGTTGGCCACTAATGGAACTATTGACCCATGCTTTAAATGGACAGCAACAGAATTTAAAAAGGTCATTAAAGCTGGAGTTAATAGCTACTGGGACATTATGTGGAAAACCAACAATACTAGATCTCTAACCCTAGTCCGTAGTTCAGTATTGGATAAAACCCCAGTCCCCCGGACATGTAGACATGACCAATCTGTACTAACTAGACTGCGAATCGGGCATACCAACCTAACACACATCCACCTAATAACAAAAAAACCAAAGAATAAATGCGATAGATGTACTTCTGAGGTGTCTGTTAGTCACCTTCTAATAGATTGCAGCGCTTACGTTAATGACAGATCTCGCTTCAATTTACCCCCAACTCTAAAAATGTGCCTCAGTGATGAACATTATCAGGATGTGTTCGGCTTCTTAATTACGGTTAATATGTTTAAAAATATTTAAACCCACTGTAGAATTCATGTGTTATTTTAGGCGGTCGCATATGACCATGTTGTTAATAGCGACCTTAAATAAATAATAATAAAAAAAAATAAAAAAAAAATATTTATGTCCATAAATATAGATTCGTGGCTGTAAAATGTATTTATGCGCCGTTTGGAGTTGAAAGAGAGTTGGTACGCTGGAGACATCGACGAGCTTGCCACTTGTCAAGATTGGCCTATAGTTAAGTTGGCTAAACGTGAATCCGCTTATTTATAAGCGTGGTTTCTGACCACCCCGAAAGGGAAACGGGCGTTGTCAAAATAGCTCGTCATCACCTCGGAAGACAAGAGTGCTGGGCTACATTTGGGCCAAAGGATCAGCATTGCCAATCAACGTGGCATTGATAGCTCACATTTACAATATGACAAATGGTGAGCTTGGAAATAAATAAAAAAAACATATAAGGCAACTGACGACTGCCATCGGTTTCTGCGATTATGTGCATATCATATAGTTGGCCTTCAACTACTATGTATATTATTTAGTAATGCAATGTATTTTATTCAGTGTTTCTAAAGTGTCTAGACAGAAGTCAATTTACGATTTATAGGGGCGCTTAGCCATCTCAAGCAAAAGCCACACAACCAGTTATACACACAAAATACGAGAGAGTTTAATACGAGAGAATTAGGTCCCGAATTTTGTATAGCAACAAGTGTGGTTATTTAAATTAATGCAGTGATAGGTATAACCTAGACAATTTCTGTTTCTTGAGAAAATGTTCTAGACCAGAAATTGAACCTGGTCTCATTCTACGGCATTTAAAAAAAAAAAGTTATTATGAGCTTAAAGATGCAATGAAAGGTATCTATAATAATCTAAACGCATAATTTAAATAACTATTTTCATTTTTATAGTTATTATTAGTACATAAGTTGACACGGCCCTTTTTACAGCCAAATATTTAAATTTAATTCATTCATTTGACAGTTTAATTATACTTAGTTTGTAACACGGCCTTTTTACAGCCACGAATATAAATTAGTATTATTCTTATTTAGAATATAAGATGACACGGACCTTTTACAGCCACAAATATATGTTTAATTGACATTTTATACATACTTTAACATTTATTTACATTATAAGAGATGTGGTGTTGGCGGAGAATGCTGGGCATATCATGGACGAAGTTCCGAACAAACAAATCCATACTGGAGGAACTGGGGATCAGACAGCGCCTTTCCTCGACTGTACAATTACGCATTTTCACTTTCTTCGGACACGCGTCACGGCGTGGAGAAACATCCATCGAGCGCTTGGTAGACCAGGGGAAAGTCGATGGCAAGAGGATACGTGGTAGGTCTCCGATGAGAATGACCGATCAGGTGAAGGTTGCAATGGATCATCCCCTACATGAGTGCACTAGGAAAGCCGGGGTCCGAGAGGAGTGGCGACGGCTTGTTAAGCGTGCCACTAGCACTCCGATGGCGACCACGACCACTCTGCCAAGAGTGTAGCGACTAAGAAGAAGAACATTATAAGGTGACACGGCCCGCTTACAGCCACGAACTAGTATTAAGATTATAAATTTATTATTATTGATTTTTTTTTTTAAACTGACGCGGCCCTTTTTCTTACACGAATTTATATTTAGTTGACACGGTCTATTTACAGCCACGATCTTATATTAAGTAGTTATTAAGTTACAATTAATTTGCTTATGGAAATAATGTTATTATAACACACATAAATCTGGATTATTACGGTCAAACCATGATTACCGAACTGTTTTGTGTATATATATTTTTTTGTAGTAGTCAATATTTTAGTGCTGACAATAGCAAGATAACCAATGAAAATAAATGATTTGATTTTATTAACTGCTAGGCGAGGGTAGCAGTATTAATTAAACACGCTTTTAAATATTCTTCGGCCTTCAGTTTTTAAATTAAAAACGACTACAGCTTTGTAAAACGGAACACCAATTTGCGTTCATTGTTTGTTTACAAAACAACTAGCTCTGCTGATATATTCTGTTCCATTAAGCGTGTTACATGTGACCATGCCACAGGAAGCGCCGAACATGCAGCCCCATTGTGCGATTGTTGTCACGTAACGCATAATCAGCATCGCCTTAGTTTTAACTTTATAGACTAATTAATATTGTATTGTCACTTCATTTCTCATATCGAAAGTTGTCACACCTATGTTAGATTAAGCTTAGAATAAGTTTGAGTTAATAAACACTGAATCAAATTGTTTTTGTTTGGATCCTCTGGCTGTCGCTCACTTAATTTGCGCATAAATAAATAATTATTTAACGGACGAACAATGTTATTGTGTCCCGACCAGGAATTGAACCCGGTACGTCCGAGTCTAGGTCCACGGACTTAACCGCTAGACCACGGAGGCAGTTTCTTTTTAGTTCAATTTATTCCGTATAATATTTGTTTATGCTCGGTTTTGCTCGGCTAAGCTCGCCAATTTCTAACGATAAAACAACTGACAGTAAATGAAGGATTCCATTTAACGTTTGCGGTTAATGAAACAGACTAGGGTCACTGTTGTTATTATTACAAACAAATATTTACTACGTCTCAAAGTTTATAATTCATTTTAAAGTGCGGAAATTATCTAAAGGACATCATCTATTTTTGGCTATTTTTGTACTACTTGTGCTGTGTAAAGGATAAAAAAAATATAAAATAATATAAATATAAGATTAATCTAATATTTACTACTCGTATATATACAGTCTTTAATAGGCGGTAGGCAGACCGATGGGGGTAATTTCCCCAGTCTGCCGGGGCGGGGAAGTATCCACCGTTCGTGCCGATAAACCCAGTAAAGTGTATTCACACGTGTCAGGATCAGGCTCGAATTGCCGTCATGTCCAGTCAAGCCGGCATAGTGTTAGGGACTGATGTCAGTCATGAGTGTCTAATTCCAGTTGCCGACATCTTAAACCATAAAGGTCACATGTCGTGCTAGTTAAAAAAAATATTTAAAAAATTAGTTATTTGGGAAATAAAATAATAATTTTCGTATCAATCAAGAACCAGTAAAATATAATTATTTAAAAGAAAAAAAAAACGACTTTAAAACTATACCTACGAGTATATGAATAAATTTAAATTCAAAAAGTTTTTTTTTTAAATTACTTTAAATCAAGAGCCTTAAAAGCCAATCAACAAAATTATTGATACTTATGTATCTGTTTAATAATTATAAAAAAGTTATTTTTGCCAGTCGGTGTTAGCTAAACAATAATAACCTTAATATACAAGTATGCTCAACTAATATATGAATGCGAATTGGAACGAAAGCTAATAATTATAAAATGTGGTTTTATGCAGACACTACCGTTTGTGTAGTTCACTCAGGCAGATCACCCCGCTATCGCCTTACTTCGGTCACCCACAGGATTAAACAGTCCTTCTTGGCTGGCACCGACTCCAAACTGGAGTTGTAAATCGACAAATGTACGTAAGTGCACCTGCCTCCGTGGTCTAGCGGTTAAGTCCGTAGATTGAAGACTCAGAGGTACCGGGTTCAATTCCTAGTCGGGACTCAATAATATTAATAATTGAAATAAATAAAATTTAATTAATTCTGAATTTATTTGTAATGTTTCACATTTGTATTTGTTATGAGTTTCGTACGCTAGAGACATCGACGAGCTTGCCACTTAATTGGTGATTGATGATTGGCCTGTAGTAGAGTTGGCTAATTGCGAATCCGTTCTTTATAGGCGTGGTTTCCGACAACCCTGAAAGGGAAACGGTCGTAACGATGGTTTATTTTAATGTGTGAATTCTTGCTAGCATTTGTTTTTTTTTTTTTTTTTACATTATTTTAGGTGACTCACAGTGTAAATGATTGCCTGATATATAATTACATAAGTATATATATTTTTTTCTTTTTATGCTACATGACGAAAAACTGTGCTTACTAGCCACAATAAGTACTGTATTCGAGAAAATACATGTGTTGTTTTTTTATTTCGATTATCATAACGATTATAGACTGACTGTGAAGAGAAGGCATTTAACAGTTGCCGCATCGCATCAAAATGACTAACTTTGTACCGCCTTGTATTTTTTACCTGCTTGGTTCACTCGTCAGTCGACTGCGGGCCGTCGCGTCGGATGCGCGTATCAGTGACAAAAATGTGATGCGACTTCGCGTACTAAAAAGGAACTGTATTTTAGTGCAACGCGGAAATGGCATGTCTCGACCGTTTATAGAAAATTTTAACAGTTTAAATTTATGTCGCGTCGAGCGAGGAAGTTAATTTTGAGTTAAATGAACTGGTTTTTGTTAACTTAAGTGTTTAATATTTACAAAATATAAGTACGACGTGTTTTTAATCAACATCATAACTACAGGAGATTAAACACCACTGTTTTCCAATTTGTGAAGTACCTAATTGGTAAGTTATTTATATAACTTTAATTTTCGAGTTTTAACATGTACATGCCGGGGGTTTGAACCGACCTTTTATTATTATTATAACAATTATTTATTATTATTAAATGGTATACATGGTTATTTTAAAACCTTTATTCGAAGGAAATAAGGTACAATGATTTAAAAAAAAAAAAAAAAAAACTAAAAACTGACATCTTAAAACATAAATTACTATTAATAAAAATAAACCTAATTAATAAATAAAAATATAACTAAAAACTAAAATGAAGAAAACACAAAATAAAAATTATTATAAATAAAAAATTTGCTCCAAGTCGCTGCCAATGGGCAGTGCCAAGAATACTGGCAGCATTGCCTCGTTGAATGGCAATACTGATCCTTTGGCCCAAATATTGCCCAGCCCTTTTGTCTCCCGAGGTGTTAACGATCTGTTTTGACAACGCCTTGAAAATTTCGTGTGCACTTGGTCCCCACGGCCCGAGAGTTTCAACTCCAAACGGCGCAAAAACACATCTCCCAATAAGCTAAGTGTATTTCCGCCGCTTGAGGTTCTCTGCTTGTAATGCAGCAGCGCCTGGGTCCTTAGAGGTCAAGGACAAGTGGGAAGGCGCCAGGGTGTCCACACAGATGGCATCCCACACTAAAGGCAAACCTATCCTCCATGGAACCAACGTCATTCCATCGGGCCGCTTGCCATCGTCGCGGGCCATGCCACTGGGTTCTAATATTGCTGGCGAACCCACAGACACAAGGGCCCGACGAATGACGTCATTGAGACAGGCGTGTCTTGGGATGCGACCTGTGCTCTTGCTGCAGGAAAGGCCGTGGTGGCCGAGTGCCCCGACGTAGTCTCCACATTGGCAGCGATGTGGAAAAGTGCAAGGAGCTCCTAGACGTAGGCTGGTTATGGTGCTGAAACATTTGTTGTCGAAAAGAGTTCCAAATTATTAAATTATTATTATTATTAAACCATTTTTATTATTATTATATATACCTATATATTTGTTTCTAATTGTACCTTGTGAGACTTTAGTGTATAGGTATCCTCGCCAAGCCGTCTGGCCAGGCCTGGCGAGTGTAGGCCGAATTCTCCAGATATATAATAATAATGTAATAGTTTATTGACACAAAAGAATATATACATATTAAACAAAAAAAATATACAGTGTTGTACATGCTCAATTTAGAAGGAGACTTCTGTCCCCTATACTAAGGTTGCCCTGGTCTTATAGGGGACAGCTAGTTGACACTATGCAATGAAAGCGGTCTCGCAGCAGAGTCGTTCAGTATAGTCTGTTAAAAGTATAATTTCACACGTCTTAGGTCATGCTCAATTTTTTGAAAAGTTGAGGACAAGGCTGATTGACAAATCGTGCGGTCTACACAACTAACTTATATATATTTTTTATTCAGGCACACAGGTTTTTTTTAACGATAATAGTATAAGTCAAGGCTTACAGATTTGAGATATTTAAAAAGTTAATGTTGTTGGGCACTCACTCTGCTACTAGTAACAATCACATACATTTCGGTATTATTAATTATTTAAAAAAAGGAATGAAAAATGTTCTGGAATGCACATCTCCAGCAGTGGAGGTCTAGGACGCTGTGTTCTAGGGGCTTAAACATCAGCAATCTACTATCTCAAGAACCCCGGAATTGTGATATATTCTTGATATTTTTTTTTAGCTTCAAACTGTCAAAAGTTAATTATAAGTGGTATATAAAATAAATAAAATAATAATTACTTACAAACTACCTAAATAGAAATAAACAAATTAAATAACTATAAAAAATATATATTCGGTTGTAGGCGGACTGATGGTGGTAATTTGCCCAGTATGCCGGGACGGGGAAGTATCCACTATTCACGCCGATAAACCCAGTCAAGTGTATCCACACGTTTCGGGACCAGGCTCGAATTGCCGTCATGCCCAGTCAAGCCGGCATAGTGTTAGGGACTTATGGCAATCATGTCTGATTCCAGTTATATATTCATAGACCTCGCGCGCCACTTAATAATAATAATAATAATAATAAAAATTCTTTATTGCACAAAGTTAAATAACTTAAAACTAAGCGCATAGGCGAGCTTTATGCCTTAAGGCATCTTCTACCAGCTAACCTTTGTGAAAAGTAACCAATTACAGGCAGAGTGCCAAAAAATATATAAATGATAGATAATGAGAGATACTATAAAATATTAATTTATACTAATACTTACAAATATTATTATAATACTGGTATAATAAACTACATAAACAACAATACATACTATACATACATAATACACACATACAATACACTACACATAATACGTACTGAAAGGGTAATCTTTACATAGAATACATACACTTAAATTTTTTTTTTTTTTTTTTTTTTTTTTTTTTTTTCACAATACCATCAGGTGGGTGCAAGGACACGTTTTGTAGACTTTCGGGTTGCACATAGGCATGTAGTCTATCTGAATTCTGACTTGCCTGGTGGGTTACTGCTGTACCAGGTATTTTAATCTCATAGGTACTGATAACTAAATTTAAAAGGTTATTAATTGATCGTTGTGGTGCAGTTCTGTATATGCTTTATTTTGTAAATTTGATATAGCTGAGTTTTCCTTGCAGATTCCTTTCTCAGTCAGATTAAACATTAACAGGTCACTGGAATCTGCTAAGCTGCTGGTCTTCTGCTAACAGCTTACTTATTGGACCACTTTGCTGCTTAGTCTTCTACTAGCAGGAGTAGAATCATTCAAAATAATTAAATTAATGACGTTTCATAAATGCCTGTAATAGGTTTACGTGAATAAAGATATTTTGACTTTGACTTTGACACTTGTGCTAGTATAAAAAAAATATATGTCATAACATATCGGTGGATTTGTTCTTAGTCTTGCAAAAAAGCAAGAACAAGCTAAAACCAAAACTGGGCAACAATACTGACGTACCAATTACCAAATAGCGGACGCTCGGTCTCATGTCGTACCTACTCAGAATTTAAAAAAAAACATAGTTAATTCAAGTGGTTTATGTTTAATTGCTACCACATGTTATACGTCAAACTATTGTATTTTTGAATAGATATTTATTTTATGATGTTTGCTGTAACGGTTGATAACTGCGATCGCGTTTCAGAACCGCGTCCTCAATCTACACTGGGTATTGTTTTTTCATTATTCATTGAAAATGGCTGCCTCCGTGGTCTAGCGGTTAATTCCGTGGATTTTGACTAGGAGGTACCGGGTTCGATTCAAATCAAATCAAAATAATTTATTTCCGTACGGTTAGTACGTAACACTTGGATATTGTCAATACATACAAGCAAAGAAATAAAAAATACTACCATTGACCATTTCTGGACCGAACCCAACATCAATACAATAATTATAACTAAACACTGTTGCCATAAACGAGGACATTGTTTTTACTTACAACTAGATACTTAATACTAAATGAGTGGCTGTAAAAAGGCCGTGTCAGCTTACAATCTAATAATAATAATAATATTTTTTTATATACATATTATGTCCATAAATATAAATATAAATTCGTGGCTGTAAAAAGGCCGTGTCAGGAGATTCCTGGTCGGGACACAAAAATATTTATTAATTTAAATAAATAAATTTAATTAATATTTAATTTATTTGTGATATTTCTCGAGTTTGGTACGCTGGAGACATCGACGAGCTTGACACTTGTCATGATTGGCCTGTAGTAAAGTTGGCTAAATGTGAATCCGCTTGTTTATTCTGACGCAAGGGATACGGCCCTGATGATACGACTTGGGCATGACAGTTTACTTAATAGGGTACTTCACAAGTATACATATATATATATATATATATCGTTAAAATCTACTTTTACATATCGTGTTTGAATATTCGGTCGGAAACGCTGTACTTGCAAATGACTATTGGATAACATCACGTACCCCATGTTCGACTTGGCGCTGTAATCGCTTTATTTCGCTTTGAAAGTAGTTCGAGTTGCGTTTTCATTCACTTTAAGCAAAATTCAATTAAAAACAAGATAAAAATCAACTGATAAAAAATCTGTCTCCGTGGTCTAGGAGTCTGAAGGTTAAGTCCGAGGATTTAGACTCGGAGGTACCGGGTTCGATTCCTGGTCGGGACACAAAAATATTTATTAATGTAAATGTATTTATTTGCATAATATTTAATTTATTTGTGATATTTCTCAAGTTTGGTACGCTGGAGACATCGACGAGCTTGCCACTTGTCCATGATTGGCCTATAGTAAAGTTGGCTAAATGTGAATCCGCTTATTTATAAGCGTGGTTTCTGACCACCCCGAAAGGGAAACGGTCGTGATGATACTTTACTTTATAAAAATCAAGTCGAACGCGATCTTCGTATTATTAAGCGACGTCACTCACGCTGACTTATATTTTTAAGGTAAAGTTCTTAAATCTAAAATTATTTTATTAATTTATATATGTTTTCCTTAATTGAAAGAAAATCAGTGCGATTTTATGTATAAAATAAAAAATATATTAAAATTAAGAAACACTTTTTTTCAATATTAAACTATCCTATTGTAATGTACATAAGATGTAATCATGTACGCAGTCGATGTGCTCATGCCTTCAACTTTTTACAATAGTAATTGCTTAATCGATTTCACTTGACAATCGGACACGTAAAGTAAACTTAATAGAGTTAATAGTTAAGTCATACATAATTACACACAACGTAATAACGCACTTTAATGCTCAGCTCAACTGTGTATTTTTTTTTAATTTTATCACGACATGTGATTTTGTGCCCACGGTAAGCGGCAAGCGAGGTCCAGCATAAATGGGAGCCAGTCACTGACAACCGTCACCTCATGTCATGTCGAATAAAACTATTATTATTATTAGAATACTTTATTGCACTTTAACTTAAAAGTATGTACAAAGGCGAACTTAAAGCCATTTCGGCTTTTTCTACCAGCTAACCTTTGGGAGAGTGAGACAGTATAATATGTGGGGTGCAATTTTAACCTTATTTTAAATTTGAATATACTACATACATAGTATGTATACATAGACTACTTAAATACTTATTAATATATAGTAGATATATATGAAGATACTATGATATTAATAAGAAGAAATATTTAAATTTAAAATATACTGTTCTGCTTGTTTAAAAAGAAACTGACAGTTTTCTATGGAGATCTGTCCGTTACCGTGTATGTACATTAGAGATGTATGTCTTTTCGTACATTCTCACCCAGAACACTTTAGGAAGCGTAGTGAAGTCATACCCAGACAAAAAAGAGCCAAGTTTTTAAATTTATTATACCAGCCCCCCTGCTATAAAGACATAAGTATGAAAAATGTATTTAATATGTGTATAATAATATATAATAAGCTTCCTGACAAAATAAAATTATTGCAGGGCCCTAAACTAAAATTACAACTGACGAAATGGCTACTGGACCATAGATTTTATAGTGTAAAAAGATGAGTGCAAAACAGGTTAATTAATATATATTTTTTTGTTTTAATGTAGTTGTGATTATGATATTAGTATGTAAGTAAAGATTTGCACGCCTGCTTGCAGGTAGAATACATGTGAGTAGACCTGACTAAAGTTTTGTGACCACTGTACTGTATTTATTGCAAATAAACGATATTTCATTTCATTTCTCGCCTTTTATCGAGGTTTTGAAACTTTTCCAAACACTATAGCTTGTAACAAACATGCTCAGGGAGTCCACATCTCGGGAGAGTTTTAGACACTATAGTATCGTCCAGTATCCGAATCCCCCGCCTCTGCGGGACATTGAGAGCATCTGTAAGGTACTTAGCGAAACTATCCCAGAGGTGAGAATAGTATTCCACGCATTACCTTATTCGTGCTTTATAAAGCACTAGCTGACCCGGCAAATTTCGTACCAACAACAGCCATTGAATGATTGAAATCCACAATGTCAAATGTTTTTACGCAATGCTAATCGCCGATTGGATCTTCTCAATAAACTCTACATAGAAGGTTTATGTGATGGCTGGGCAGCTCCACTCTTCCAGGATTAGCGTCTCGGTTATGCTGGGAGAGGTCGATTAACCGTTGAGCGGTAAATGGTTTGACTTCGCTTTATTTCTGTATTCGACGACAGTCAAGCGCAGAGTCGGCTCGCGCAGGAGTCTCAATAGCAACGTCTGAGTAACTATATATATAATTAGAACGCTAGGGAGTTTACCCTAGGGTACCCTCGGTCGGTATGCCCCACAAATGCTGATTCAACAGTAGTACTATGTCAGAAACCTTCGCCGATGTTCACACAACATATTCCCAAAGTTTCATCCCGATCGGTCAAGTAGTTTTGAAATCCATAGGGAACATACACACAGGCATTCATCTTTATAGATATAAGTCTGAGTGAGGGCGGGAAAAACAATTTTACCTTAATCAGTATCACCAGTTTTTTTGACACTGTTTTGGTGATGCTCTCAATGTAGTTTCGATGGTGGAGATCTAAGCGTATTTCATACAAACAAACAACAAACAAATAGCTAGTCAATAATAAAAATATAGTTGTTCTAAATACATCTGGTTTAAATGGCTGACTAATGAATAATTTATGTTAATCTGCCTGTAGGAAATACTAGGTTAAACCGAGATGCTCTAAATAAGCTTCATAAATTTAAACCTATGAATAGCTCCAACTACGAGTAAACTAATAAGGTACGGGGTCTACTCTGACGTTTCGTAGATTTCAACCTCTATCGGGCCGAATGTGCAATATCTGGCATGATGTTGGATGTGCGACACGTACAACAGGCGTTTATCGGACGTGGATATATTCAGTAACTCCCGCGCCGCCTTCAAAGCCAAAATCAAGAAGCTGTTTCTTTCGGTTTAGCTCGCAAAGTGTGGGCAGTTTGCTTCGGAGTTCGCTTAACAGTTTTAATGCATTCAAATACATACAATGCAGTTGTTTTCTTTATACCTGGCCAAGGTGATAGTTTACGAATTTTGTATCGCACAACAACAAAAACAGTTTATTTTTTATAATATAATGCACAAACTGTTAATTAATTCATAATAATTGTATTTATTGCATTCATATTACACATGTGGTGTTGATGGAGAATGTTGAGTATGTCATGGTCGGAGTTCCGAACCAAGAAATCCATTGAAGGAACTGGGGATCAAACAACGCCTTTTCTCCACTGCTTTTTTCGCGTGATTGTACACGAATTCTCACTTTCTTCGGACAAGTGTCATGGTGTGGAGAAATATCCATCGAGCGCCTGGTAGTCCAGGGGCAAGAAGATGCGTTGTAGGTCTCCGATGAGATGGACTTACCAGGTGAAGGTTGTAATAGATCATCTCCTACACGAGTGCAGAAGGAAAGCTGCGATCCGAGAGGTGAGAGGAGTAGCGATGGCTTGTTCAGCGTGCCACTAGCACTCAAATGTCGACCAGGACCGCTCGAGTGTAGCGACTAAGAAGAAGAAGAATTACAACTAAACAGCTCAACACAAGCGCTGTAATATTACCAGAAGTGCTCCACAAGACGCAATGGATCGATAAAACCAGTTCGCTTAAAAAAAAAATTCTATAAATTATTTTAAAGATTTATATATATTAAAGACAAAGGCAAGCTTTAATGCCGCAAGACATTTTATATTTATATTTTTTATTTTATTTTATTATAACGCATTATTATTATTCGTACGTTCAGTGTAGGCCTTAAGTGTTTAAACTTTTGACATATTGACTCCAATATTATCTACATAGATCTAGAAATTATTGACAGCGTCAACAAACAATCCATACTAATATTATAAATGTGAAAGAAGTTATACGAGTATGTATGTTTGTAACGTCTTTAGTTTTGAGATAATTTTTTTTTTTTTTTTTTTTTTTCAAAACTTTAATGCACAAAGTACAAAAGGCGGACTTAATGCCCGTAGACATTCTCTGACAGCCAAACCTTTGGGACTAATTAGAACAACTGTAGGTGCAAGGAAAGTATAAGTAACACATCAATTAGATATAAATACTTAGATAATAAACTTACTTATATATAATCTACTTATAAATATACTAAATACTAATACATACACAATAATAAACATACATATAAAACTTACAAATTTTGTTGGGAGTTATTTAGAAAATGTGAGTAGACCAGCTTTTTAAATGATGATCTGGTAGATGCCTGCCTTATGGTAATAGGTAGATTGTTCCACAGATTTGTAGCAACAACCGCAAAGGAATTCGAAACAAATCCGGAATGATGAGATGGAACGGAAAGAAGTGAGTTGTGAGAAGATCGGAGAGATTTATCATGAAAAGAAGAGAGATAGGCGAATTTGTCCTTGAGGTATTTCGGTGTCGCAGGCTCATTTAAAACAGAGTAAAGGAGACAGAGGACTCTAAGATTCCTGCGACAGCGAATTGGCAGCCACTTCAACCTAGCACGATATGTGATCATATTTACGTAAGCAATAGATGAACCGGATACATGCATTTAGTAAACGGTCCATTTTGTTGAGCAACATCTCCGACATATCAATGCTGCACACGTCACCATAGTCGAGGAGAGGAAGAAGAAGGCTTTGGACAAGGGTTATTTTAGCTTTTAACGGCAGAAAGTTTTTAAGTTTATTTAGAGAGTGCAAAGAAGAAAATATTTTACCACTGGTTCTGGTGACTTGGTTTGTCCAGCTTAGATTAGAATCTAGGTAAACACCTAGATTCTTCACCTCACTGCAATACGCAATTGGGACGTTGTCAAACCGAACAAGGTCAATACTGCTAGTATCAACTTTGCTCAACAGCCGCGAGCTTCCTATTATGATCGACTGACATTTGCTCGGATTGACAACAACCCCAAAGCGTCTTGACCAAGAGTATATATTACAAAGATCCGAGTTTAGCCAAGCTATTGCACTATTGACAGTGTTGATATCTGACCGCACATAGAGCTGCAAATCATCCGCATACAGGTGGTAGTCACAATGAAGTTGAGAGGTGATGGCATTAATGAAAACTGAAAACAACAAAGGGGAGAGAATGCCACCTTGTGGGACGCCCGTGTCCAAGTCCCCCCACTCTGATGACACTTGATCAACTCGAACCTGCTGCTGCCGACCGTGTAGATATTGAGAAAACCACGCCAGGGCCTCCGACGATATACCAAGACGAGACAGTGTAGCGATTAGCAAATCAGGATCTACTGTGTTAAAGGCATTCGTGAAATCAATTAGTACAAGTACTGTGACTTTGGTTTCATCCATGCCTCCTCGGATATCTTCAGTTACTTTAAGTAAAGCTGAAGTTGTGCTATGACCAGGACGAAAACCGGACTGGTAAGGATTTAAAAGATCATTACAACTTAGGAAAAGGGACAACTGCTTGTGCACAATGGACTCAAGGACCTTGGATAAAAACGGCAAAATTGAGATGGGACGAAAGTGGGTTGGAAGAGTAGGTGAAGTGGTTTTTGGAAGCGGAATAATAAAGGCCTTGCGCCATTGGGAAGGAAATTGACCGGATGTAATGGAAAAATTTATGATGTGAGAGATAATAGGTAAGAGAAGGTCTATAATTGGGATGATCATAGCACGACTGATAGAATCACATCCTATTGCTTTTGAAGTGATGGAATTAATCGTCTTGAGAACTACATCATCAGAAACCACGGCTAGGAAAAACGGTTCGACAACTTGTACCGGCAGCGCAGTTATTTCTGCAATTGTACTAGCTTTAATGACACCATCGAGAGTCGGTGCTGAGGAAAAGTGAGTGTTAAGCTGATCAGGTGTCACTGAGCCAAGGTTGACCTGGCCGCGACAACGCCCCAATCCTAATGAGTTGAAGAACTGCCAAATTTTTGAAGGAGACTTATTGGTTATGTTGTCGATAAAATGATGACGTTTGGCAATTCTACACACCTGATTGCAGCGATTTCTCGCAACCCTATATGCCGCCAGGCTATCATCACTGTGGTTACGCCTATATTTACGGTATGCACGATCTCGTATCTTCATCGCGGTTTGAACATCACTAGTGATCCACGGCGCAGGTGCCCGCTTTAATTTTGTAGGTCGTAGTGGTGCATGTACGTTATACAGTTTGAGCAACTTATTATTAAATATGTCAACCATGCTGTCAATATTATCTGTCGCAAGCAAGGCACTCCAATCTATTCGAGCCGCATCATTTCGCAGGTTGTCACTGTTTATATGAGAATAATGACGCATAACCACTGTAGGCGGGCGAAACCTCGGTGGTTTCACCTTGTAAGAGACGAATACGAGATCGTGGTGCGAGAAAGGAGCAATGAGCTGTCCGTGACTGGCAACAATATCAGGGCGTGAAGTAAGTATAAGGTCCAGGAGAGTATCTGTCAAAGCTAGATGGTGAGTTGGCCCAGACGGCAGAAGAGATAAATTTACAGAGGTGATGATGTTACGGAGTTTAGACGCCCTTGCTTTGCCAGCCTGATTATTATCAAGGAGACAGGTGTTGAAATCGCCATAATTGTCTATTTCCAAATGATAAAATTGTTTTAAAAAAGTATTTTAAATTATATTACATTAAAAACTAAATTGACCAGTTACCACGGGTGAGGGAGTTGGCAATCTCCCCCACAACTACATATACCTATAAATATTAAAGACTGATAACAAAATTGTTCTATACATCCCTTACTGTATCAAAATATCAAATTACAGTGTTTTTAATGATGTAGAGCAAAGTAACTCGACCTTATTATTTATTTTCTATTCATATTTTACGCTCTAATAGCGAAGTTAAAGGGCACGGGATAAAGCGAAGCACGTCCGAGAATAAATGGCTTCTTTAAGAAATAAATAAGACCTCCACATAAAATTAAACACGTTGTTTTACTTTTATTTATTTTATAAAAAAGTTGCTTTTTGTCAGTATTGTGTAGTTGTTTATATTTATTGTATCGAATTTATTACATTGTGTAGTTGTATTAGTATGTATTTATTATATAGTGTTTGTATGTAGGTATATGTATGTTTATTATACTTACATAGGTATATTACGTAGGTCTATATTATTTCTTAGAATTAAGATTGTAAATAATGTACATTATTCAATTATTTATATTTTTTATATTTTGTGCACCTACTCTTGTCACTAAAAACTCTTTTATTGTCCTTAAGGTTAACAGGCAGAGAATGTCTAACGACATTATGTTAGCCCTTTGTACTTATGTGCAATAAAGTTTTTAAATAAATAAATAAAATAAAATAAGTTGTACAGGTCGTGCGATGTAAGATCAGCACAACAACACATTGACAAGTTGCATACACTGTTCTAATAAGAAGGTCGCGATAACTACATTCATCTCCTTCTAGCTCGCATGGCCTAATTAATTAAGAAAGAGATAGCAAAAACGTTTGCTTTTGTTATCATATCTTCGCGAGCTAAGTTAAACAACAAAAATATGCTCTGTCTGAATATGTTTAGACAGAATGATAAAGAGCTGATAGAAGGATTAGAGGTGGTAGGCAGAGTGCCGGGGCGGGGAAGTATCCACACGCTTCGGGATCAGGCTCGAATTGCCGTCATGCCCAGTCAAGCCGGCATAGTGTTAGGGACTGATGTTAGTCATGAGTGTCTAATTCCAGTTGCTAACATTCATGAACCTCGCGCGCCACTTAACATCAGGAGGGTGCAAGGTCACATGACAATCTAGTAAAAAAAAAAAGAAAAAAAAGAAGAGCAGTATTTTGCTCGTTTGTTTTAAACCCAGCTTTAGGTGATGTGATGATATTCATATTGTAATAAAAAAGAGAACTTTGTGAAAAATACAAAAAAATCAATAAGTCCGACTGTTTTAAATGGAAATGTTTTCCAACAGGAAGCGCGCCTGTTTATAAAACTTGCATACAAATGTTCGCATTATTTACCTTTTGTTTAACCTTGTTATGAGTTTCAGAAAATATGAATTGTAATAATAATAATTGTAACTACCTACTTTACATAGTAACCTAAATACTTTACATTGTAACCAAAAATAGAAGTACTTGGCTTAAAATTTTAATTCATGTTCTAATTTAAATAACTATTTTCTTTTTTATAGTTATTATTATGATTTTTATTTTATGTTTATAAGTTGACATGCCCTTTACAGCCACGAATATAAATTATTGTTAATCGTATTTAGAATATAAGATGACACGGCACTTTTACAGCTACGAATATATGTTTAATTGACATATTATTATTATTTACATTGTAAGGTGACCACGGCCCGTATACAGCCACGAACTAGTATTAAGATTTGATTTTTATTATTATTGTTAGATTGAAAGCTGTCTCGGCCCTTTTACAGCCACGAATTTATATTTAGTTGACACGGCCTATTTACAACCACGATCTTATATTAAGTAGTTATTAAGTTACCTTATTTATTTTATGTTTATAAGTTGACACGGCCTTTACAGCCACGAATTTATATTTAGTTGACTCGGCCTCTTTACAGCCACGAATATAAATTATTGTTAATGGTATTTAGAATATAAGATGACACGGCACTTTTACAGCTACGAATATATGTTTAATTGACATATTATTATTATTTACATTGTAAGGTGACACGGCCCGTATACAGCCACGAACTAGTATTAAGATTTGATATTTATTATTATTGTTGGATTGAAAGCTGTCTCGGCCCTTTTACAGCCACGAATTTATATTTAGTTGACACGGCCTATTTACAACCACGATCTTATATTAAGTAGTTATTAAGTTACCTTATTATTATAATTGCCTTGCTTATGACAATAATGCTATTATAACACACATAAATCTGGATTGTTTACCTGTTACGGTCCAACCATGATTACCTAACTGATGTTTGTTTATATTTTCATTATATGTTTTTGTTTTATATTATTTTAGTGATGACAATATCCAAGTTGTTACAAGATAACCTATGGAAATAAATATTTTGATTTGATTTGATTTGAAATCAGTAACTACGCTAGAGACATCGACGAGCTTGCCACTTGTCATGACGGGCCTATTGTAAAGTTGGCTAAATGTGAATCTTCTCTAAAATCTGACCACCCCGGAAGCGATTCTCTCCAGAACCACTAGGCCTACTCCAAGGTTCGCTATTTCGCACGATCTTTCGCCACCCTCATCCAGCTCCCCTTGGTTTAGATTTAGTTTATCTTATACTCAAAATCTAAATCAAAAATGTATTTATTTCTTTTAAAATAGTTTTTCACAAAATTGACACCGAGGCTCCCGTCCAAGGCCGGTTAGGACCCGTGCTACAGGCAGCCCCGCTCCTACTCCCAGAGTTTATATAATGAAAAAAAAAAAAATAATAATAAATTCAACTTAAAAACTTATAACTATGGTTAAATAATACAAAGAAAATTAAATATATATACTATCAATATAATAATATATTATTAATACATATACATAACACAATTATATAATATACTTATAATTAATAATAAAGTAATAAAATATAATAATAATAATATGTACTCGTATTTATATCATATATATTTTCATGTAAGCACATCAAGTAGCTATTCTGTAGCTTTATAGTCAAATGCCTTAAACCAATCTGTTATCTTAACTTTAGCTTCTGAGTGCACATTAGGGTATATATTCAATGATTGGTTTATTTTGTTGTAAAGATATCCGGAACGCTTAGGGTATTACTATCTAATTTACTCGGCTTTGCCTATGTAAACGGCGACACGAAATTAAATTCGTCGCGCATTATTTTGATTCTGTTAAATCTCTAAGATATTAAAACTCTAAGATATATATTTAATTTGCATGGTGTAAAGGGAAAAAAATATCTTCATAATATAAACATATTATGAAGATATTTTTTTCCCAACTAAATTAAAAATAGATACATACATACATATCTTTACGCCAGATCCCTTGCAGGGTAAGCAGAGACAATTGAGCGCCACTTGACACGATACCTCTTTCGCTTCGTCGACATATATCAACCTCTTCATACATGCCCTTTTGTTACGAAAGCTATTAATGTACCTTCAAAATGATAATTTATAAAAATAAAATAAATAAAAAAATGATAATTTTGTGTAAATAGCTTTCCAGTTACCGCTTCATAATTGCCCATTTTTTTAAGTATTAAAATGGATATAGTGTGTTATCCTTAAGAGATAGACATATGCCACCGCGGACTTTTCTGTAGACCTATATAAGATACACATTTTCACTATAGGTAAATTATTTTGTTATAATAATAATAATAAATTATTTATTATTATTATATACACTAAAACCTTCCTCGAGAACCACTTTATCCATTGGTGAAAACAGCATGAAAATCGGTGCAGTAGTTTTTTAGTTTATCGCGAACAGACGGACAGACAGACGTGGCGGAGGACTTTGTCTTATAAATATGTAGTGATAGTGATTTTATTTCTATTATTTAATTTAGTAGTGTTTTTTAATTTGTGTTTCTGTTGAATGACATATCTTCACGCCAGTTTCTTTGCGGGTTTGGCAGAGACAATTGAGCGCTTATTAAAACAATAAATAAAAATCTCTACCTAACATAAAATGGCCTCTAACTGCCTCCGTGGTCTAGCGGTTAAGTCCGTGGGTTTAGACTCGGAGGTACCGGGTTCGATTCCTGGTCGGGACACAAAAAAAAAATGTAAATAAATACATTTAATTTTTGGTTTGGTACGCTGAAGACAACGACGAGCTTGCCGCTTGTCATGATTGGCCTATAGTAAAGTTAGCTAAATTTGAATCCGCTTGTTCATAAGCGTGGTTTCTGACCACCCCGAAAGGGAAACGGTCGTGATGATGATACTTAACATAAAATATTAGAGTTAAGGCTTAACGCTATTAAATTTAGAAATTTTATCAGAAAACAGTAAGCTTTCAAGGTCCTTAACGGCAAGGGCATAGCAACAATATAATTATCCTAATTTGTTACGTAATTAGTATTAATTTCTGCCGTACAACATCAAATTATTACAGCATTTGCGTAGTATAAATCGCTACAAATATTTATGAATTTATATAAATTAAATTAAGTACTACGTATTGTTATTATTATTATTATTTTTGCTGTTTGTTTTTAACTTTTTAATTAATGTCTATACATAGACATATACATATCCTATCACACAATAAATGAAATAACTAGGAATCCAAACCAATAGTTTATCCGTTTTATTACAGCCCCTAGGACACAAAATCCTTGAACTCCACTGATTGATATGGGACTTCCAATAAATTTTGGAAATTTTGGCCTACACTCGACACGCGCTGGCCAGACGGTTTGCCTAGGTGCAATATAAAAAAATAAACATCTGTATACTTCTAACTAATTAATATAACACTAGTTATTTATATTAATATACTAGCTGACCCATCGAACTTCGTACCACCTGACAGCCAATGAAAGTCATTATTGTTTTTTTTTTAAAGAACCCGTCGAATATCTCGGACCTACTCATAATAACTGTCTCCGTAGTCTAGCGGTTAAGTCTGCTTTAAATTTAGATTTGGTTGTACCGGGTTTGATTCCTGTTCGGGTAACAATGATTTATTTCTTATATTTCCGAGTTTGGTACGCTAGAGACATTGACGAGTTTGCCACTTGTCATGATGGCCAATAGTAAAGTTGGCTAAATGTAAAAAAAATGCGTGGTTTCTGACTACCACGGAAAGGATACGGTCGTGATTATGCTTGACATTACTTTTTTATTGGTTCTGAAGCTCGTTTTTAAAGTGATATACGTCTTACAGTGAATTATTTTTGAAATGAAATGAAATATCGTTTATTTGCAATAAATACAGTACAGTGGTCACAAAACTTTAGTCAGGTCTACTCACATATATTCTACCTGCAGGCGTGCAAATCTTTACTTACATACTAATATTATAATTACAAATCAAATCAAATCATTTATTTCCTTAGGTTAGTACACAACACTTGGATATTGTGAATAAATATATTTTTATACAATATAAGCTTGGCTGGACCGAATCTAACAGCAATACAATTTATAATAAATAAAACATTGTTGCCATAAGCGAGGAATTTGTACTTATTTATAACTAGATACTTAAAATTTAATTCGTGGCTGTAAAAAGGCCGTGTCAGCTTATAATCTAATAACATTTATGTCCTTAAATATAAATTCGTGGCTGTAAAAAGGCCGTGTCAGCTTATAAACCAATAACATTTATGTCCTCAAATATAAATTCGTGGCTGTAAAAAGACTGTGTCAGCTTATAATCTAATAACATTTATGTCCTTAAATATAAATTCGTGGCTGTAAAATGGCCGTATCTGCTTACAATCTAGTAATAATAATATTTATGCCCATAAAAACAACTACTTAAAACAAAAACCAATATTAATTAACCTGTTTTGCACTCAAGATACTCTTTTACAGTATAAAATCTATGGCCCAGTAACCATTTCGTCAGTTGTAATTCGAATTTAGGGCCCTGCAATAATTTTATTTCGTCAGGAAGCTTATTATATACTATTATACACATATTAAATACATTTTTCATACTTATCGTCTCTGTAGCAGGGCTGTAGGGGCTGGTATAATATATTTAAAAACTTGGCTCTTTTTTGTCTGGGTATGACTTCACTACGCTTCCTAAAGTGTTCTGGGTGAGAATGTACGAAAATACATACATCTCTAATGAACATACACGGTAGCGGTAATATTTGTGTTTTAAAGAGAGGTTTGCAACTGTCACGATACCAGACATTACAGATTGCTCTTATGCATTTCTTTTGTATTATGAAAGCACGGTCTATGTCTACTGAGTTTCCCCAGAGTATTAGACCATAGCTAAGAATTGAGGACACATACACATGATATACATATTAAACGCTTGGACCTTGAAGTGTTACAAAGATAAGTTTAGGCAGAATAACATGATGTAGGTAGTAGCTAATTTAACTCGCGATCACGAGACGAACTTAAAGTAGATAGTTTTAAAAACGTTGCGCATTGTTTGCAAACAGATAACAGTTATGTTCTGTTATTTTAATAACCAATCACGACACATCACTATTTAGGGCCAAATAACGACATATATAGAGTGGTCTATCTAATGTTTACATTTTCATTTACCAGTTATTTGTCTTTCATGCAACACTTACGTCAATCGTATAACGACGAAAAATTAATTCAATGTTTGACATTTACTAAATGCTTAAATGTAATTGGAAAATAAATATTAAAAACTACCAAAATAGTGAGCCTTCTAGCCTTTGCAGCTTCTATTGAAACGGTTTGTCTTACTCTTTTCAGGGCAAAGACGAAACGGTTCAGCCGAATTAAAAACCTTTATACTTTTCCAAGTTTATCAATTATTATTATCACCTAGGGATAATAAAACTAAAGCATCTCCTATCATATTATTATAATTTATCCGCCCACTAGGACTGTGTTCCATCATTTAGCACTAAATGAATTATTATCTGCGTAGTACCTACGTAGCAAGTCGTAGCATTTTAATAACGCTCGACAGTTGACCGTCTGGAAACTTCGGGCTCTTTTATTCGATTACTCCGACTCCAGTACATTCGAGTCATTGACCAATCTAATGTCAAAACTTAGGAATCTCTGAAGCGAAAAACTTTCAGATTTATTTATTAAAAAAAAAAATTACAGCTTATTATATTAAACATATAAACAAAGTAGCAATATTTTTATTTATTTATTTTATTTAAAAACTTTATTGCACAAAGCACAAACAGCTGACAGCCAAACCTTAGGGACAAATTTGAACAAATATAGGTGCAATGAAAGTAACAGTAATTTACAATTATAGGATAATTCAACATATATTATAATATTAATATACTAAATACTAATTAATACATACACAAAATTGTACATAAACATACATAAATACAACTTACTAACGTGGTTACTAATACCTCTAGTATTCATAAAGTGTGAATAGACCAGTTTTTTAAACTACAATCTGTTACTTGCCTGACTTATGTTTACTGGATGATCATTCCATAATTTTGTGGCAGCTACTACGAAGGAGTTGGAGACAAATCCAGAATGATGTGAGGGAACAGAAAGAAGAGAGTTGTGTGAAGAACGTAAAGATTTATCGTGGAAAGAAGAGAGATAGGCAAAATTGTCCTTATAATAGTGGAACACAAGCCAAAGAGATTTTATATTATTTAGACAATACTATTAAAACAGAAATAAGAGTAAAATATAGTAATTAGATTTAAATTAATAGTGCAATTGGACTGTGACTAGCAAAAGTAAAAGAAAAAAAAAAAAAAGTGAACATCAATAAGATAATAATTATTTACCTAAAACAAAATGAATAAATGAGAGGCAGGAGCAAAATTATACTATATATACAAGTATAGCAGTATATTAGCAAGCGAAGTGGATTTGCAAAGTCAGTCCGGGATAAGAGTTGCCTTGATACTGCCTCCGGTGATTAGTTAGATGTATCACAGTAGAACATGGCTAAAACGTTAATATAGACAAGTCATTTACAGTAATCTAAACAGGTGAATGTATAAATAAATTCTGGTTTGAATAACGTCTTAAGGCACGCTTTGGGTACCATATTGTATATATCGACATCATCCTCGTTCTTTTTTGTTATACTAGCACGGCATGTAACCTTGCACCCACCTGATGGTAAATGGTGCGAAAGGTCTATGAATAGCAAATGGAATCAGACATTCATGACTTATAGGAAAGTGGAAACACAGAGGTTGGAAGAGCATTTCACATCTTTATCGTACGACAGATGTATGAGTCCCCAAATTTGTACGTACGCGAAGTGATGGTGACTACGATTTGTGGGTGCGGAATGGAGAGGGAGGGATTAGGTTATATTTATTTATTTATTTATTTATTTAAATACTTTATTGCACTTAAAAACCTAGTACATAGGCGAGCTATAACGCCATAAGGCATTCTTCACCAGCTAACCTTGGGGATCATGTAAGGTGATGGGCAGGATAAAGAAAAATATTAAAATAGCTTAAATTAGTAAATAAACATAATTACGCATTTATTAAATATACACATACATACACAATATAAAAAAAAACAACACACATAAATACTATATAATACATACATACATAAACATACACTATAAATAAATATATATATATATATAAATAAAAAGTCAAACAACTAATTCGAGAGACATACATTCTGTTTCTCAAGAAATAATGTGGTTAGAAGGTTTTTAAATACGTTAACGGACGGTGCACGCCTTATAGCCAGGGGTAGCTTGTTCCACTGACGAGCGGCAGCAACAGTGAAGGAATCTGAATATCTGCTAGAGGAATGCGAAGGAATCTTTAGCTGATTGTTGTGAGAGGAGCGAAGAGCACAGTTGTGCGTATTAGAGAGAAATTCAAAGCGGGATTTAAGGTACGAAGGTGTTTTAGGGTGATTGAGAACGTTATAAAGTAAAGAGAGAAGATGGACAGACCGGCGAAAGCGGATATCGAGCCATTTTAACTGAAAGCGAAATTGGGAGACATGATCATACTTACGCAAGCCGAAGACGTAGCGAATGCATAAGTTAAGCAGACGGTCGAGTTTATTCAGTAGCTCTTCAGTGATGTCGGGATAGCAGGTATCGGCATAGTCTAAAATAGGAAGGAGCAGCGAACTGACTAACGTAAGCTTCGTTTTAAATGGAATGAAATTCTGGAAACGCTTCAACGAATGCATACTGGCGTGATTTTTTTTACTTATTTCTGACACATGGTAATCCCAAGAAAGATCACAGCTCATGTGAAGGCCAAGGTTTTTCACATGCTGGCAAAAGGGAAGTGGAATGTTATTAAACAGTAATGGGGAAAGTGATCCGACATCCAATTTACTCAGCATCTGTCTCGACCCTGCAATCATGACCTGCGTCTTTCCAGGATTAACCAAGAGCCCAAGGTTTTCCGAACGTACTCGTATAGCCTCCAGGTCGCTGTTCATCTTCAAAATCGTGCTATGAATATCCTCAGCATTGAAGTGTAGCGAAAGTTGTAAATCATCAGCAAAGAGATGGTAGGAACTGAAATGTATTACATGAACCATCGAGTTTATGAAAACCGAGAAGAGTAAAGGAGATAATATACCGCCTTGCGGGACACCAGCTGAGTAGACATATAGAGTTCTTCGGAGCACTCACCATAGTATAGCCGGTAGAACACGCTCAGAGAAGCCACATCTCGGCGAAGCTGCAGGGATTCGAGAGTTCCAGATATAGTGGCATCGTCCACAATTAGAACAGCTCGCCTCTGTAGGACATTGAGAGCATCTGTGAGGTACTTGGCGGAACCATGCCATTGGTGAGAACAGTATTCTATACATGATCGGATCTGTGCTTTCTATCCTCAGTCCCTAACACTATGCTTGACGGCAATTCGAGCCTGATCCCGAAACGTGTGGATACACTTTACGAGTTTGTCGGCACGAACGGTGGATACTTACTTCCTCACCCCGACAGACTGGGCAAATTACCACCATCAGTCCGCCTACCACCTATTTGAAAAAAAGAAAGAAAATACTTTATTTATCGCAACAATTACAATGGTTACAAAAAAAAGAAATTTGCAAGAAATAAATCTAAATGTAAGACTACATGGAACATCATAAAAAATAAGGCAGAAAATGTATACACCCTAAACGAAATAAAAAATATAAATTATGAACGTAAAGTCATAAATAGCCCACGAAAAATTGCCAGTACATTCAATGACTACTACATAAACTTAACAAAAAATAATTCCCAATACAATAAATATTTTACTAATATAAATAATATAAATAAAATGTACAGAATCAGAAATAATTAAAATAATACTCAATCTAAAAAATAAGGAAACCACAGGTTTTGATGGAATTTCTACGTACATCGTAAAATCCTGTGTTCTACATAATGAGGTTGGACAAGTGGCGTTTGTCCATTAATGTCGGCAAAACTGCCGCATTGATGACATCCAGATGCCGGCTGCCTCCACCACTGCCACTTCGGGGACAGAACATCGAGTGGACTCCGACCGTCAAATACCTGGGCTGCATCATCAACAGGACGTTGACAATGGGTGAAATGGCCTGCCACGCCGTCAATCAGGCGAAGGCGGCCCGAGCCATGTTACGTCCTGTTATGAATTCCAGCTTGCCGCTCAGTTTGAAGGTCCGAATCTACAAGATGTTCATCCGTTCCCGTCTCACCTATGCTGCGGCAGCCTGGCACCACCTTCTGGCTCAGACCAACAGGGACAAGATCCAAGTCAGCAGAACATATCGCTCAGAGTGGTTTCCCGAGCGCCGTGGTTCGTGCGTAATTCCGTCATAGCTCGAGATTTGGAGATGCCTACTATTGAGGAGTTTGTCGTCGGCCTGACTAGACGTATGTTCTATCGGGCCGACAACGGACACCTGAACCATCTCCAGAATATCGCTCCGTCTTGCGCACGGCCCCCCAACGGGAGACCACTTCCTAGGGAAGTACTCCTGGAGGAGACGTGAAGCAGTCGAATCTAGCCCTCTGGGTTCGTGAGCCACACGGGCGCTGTTATACTGCTAACGGCGCCCAGCACTAAAAGTGCATGAATTACCGGCGGGTGGTTACCCGCTGAGATCCTGCCGGGGAAAACGGGGGTATATCCCCATCCCCAACCCAGGCCCATTAGGCGTCCGGGCCTGGACGACCCCACTGTCTGTCTGTAAATAATGTACATGCCTTTACATATCGTATTAACCTTGTGTATCCTATCATAGGATACACAACACTCGCTTGTATGATAAGGACTGATTAGTTGCTCCTATTCTAGTTTTTTTTTTTGTTAGGATATATTATATGAATAATACAATTTTAGAATACAAAAATATTTATTTATGTAAATGTATTTATTTACATAACATTTAATTTATTTGTGATATTTCTCGAGTTTGGTACGCTGGAGACATCGACGAGCTTGCCACTTGTCATGATTGGCCTATAATAAAGTTGGCTAAATGTGAATCCGCTTATTTATGAGCGTGGTTTCCGACCACCCCGAAAGGGAAACGGTCGTGATGATACTTTACTTTTACCATTTTAGACTTTGAAAATTATTATGTAAACGTACGTAAAGTTTACCCTCTTACAGTAGTTAATAGTTTATTACATTTTATCACAAAGGCTTTTGTGTGACGAGAATAACTATCTATAGACTGAACTCGGAGATTTAACGTACAGATTTTTTTCTACGAAGTCTAGCGTCAGCTGTTTCGCAGTGGTGACTCTGTTGTAATAATTTAAAGTTTGGTCGAACGATGAGTATACTTCTGTGCAATTAAGTTATTTTGAAAATTTATGTAGTTGTCTTATTAACCAAGTCCTTTAGTACTTTGGTAGAGCTGTTATAATGATTATTTAAATATTTTGCACAACTAAACTATATAAAATAAGTGGTTGTTCTACTTAAATTGACTTAGTCCGCCTCCGTGGTCTAGTGGTAACAAACGTTGCCGTGAACTCGGGAGGTCGTGGGTTCGATTCCCACCGGGGGCAAGTTGTACATTGTATAATTTGTCTCGGTCTGGGTGTTTATATGTATAATATGTATATATTTACAAAAAAAGAAGTATAATATGTAGTTTATCAACCATCTAGTTTCCGTAACACAAGCCTCGTAGCTTACCACGGAAACTAGATGGCGCTGTGTGACCTGTCTGGAAATATTAAAAATATATATATTTAATTGTAACTTTGTTAGAATAATTTATCTAAAAATGATGTTTTTGAATAATTTTTGAGTAATTGTCTCCAGTAAAAGAAAACAGTATTTTTGTTGATGGCAACCCTAAAAATTAAGAAGTGTCAGCTGGCAACCCTAATACACTCTATAGATGTAATTGTAAGTGCATTATAGTGATGCTAGTTTATAGCGTTTCTTATTTAGTTTTATGCTGTCCCTACAATGTAAGGCTAACAGTTAAGTGGTTTTACTATGTTTCTCTTATCGGATATTGTACTTTGTATTTACTTTAAAGCTTATATTAAACTGCCTCCGTGGTCTAGACTCGGGAGGTACCGGCTTCGATTCCTGGTCGTGACAAAAAAATATTGATTAATGTAAATAAATACTTTTAGTTAATATTTAATTTATTTGTGATATTTCTCGAGTTTGGTACGCTGGAGACATCGACAAGCTTGCCACTTGTCATGATTGGCATATAGTAAAGTTGGCTAAATGTGAATCCGCTTATTTTTTAGCGTGGCTTCTGACCACCCCGAAAGGGAAACGGTCGTGATGATACTCTGGTATAAATTCTGGTTTTTACTATATTATTTCCATTTTCACACTCTGCACCCATAATATTAATCTCTCACTCTCCCAAAGGTTAGCTGGTAGAGAATACCTTCATGATATTATGCTCTCCTATGTACAACACTTTATATTGTATATTTTGTGTACAATAAATAATTTTATTATTTACATTACAGCCCCTAGAACACAGCGTCCTGTACCTCTACTGATGGAGATGGGCCTTCCAGAACATATATTCTTCTTATATTCCACAAATATAACACAACATATTGACATTGTATAGCTATTTAGATTTAAGTTTGACATTACATAAATTCTCTGATATAAGTACCCTTTAATGTACTCATATATGGTGCTGACATTGTCGACTTTCGGGTTGCACATAGGCATGTAGTCTACCTTAATTCTGACTTGCCTGGTGGGTTACTGCTGTACCAGGTATTGTATTCTCATAGGTACTGATAACTTAATTTAAAAGGTTATTAATTGATCGTTGTGGTGCAGTTCTGTATATGTTTTATTTTGTAAATCTGATATAGCTGAGTTTTCCTTGCAGATTCCTTTCTCAGTCAGATTAAACATTAACAGGTCACTGGAATTTGCTAAGCTGCTGGTCTTCTGCTAACAGCTTACTTATTGGATCACTTTGCTGCTTAGTCTTCTACTAGCAGGAGTAGAATCATTCAAAATAAATAAATTAATGACGTTTCATAAATGCCTGCAATAGGTTTACGTGAATAAAGATATTAAAAAAAAAAAAAAAAAAAAAGTCATACCTACATTGCATGCCGAGGCTCAGTAAGACATTATCACAAAGCCTATATCATAATATATAAAAATGTTAATAGAAATTTATTACTTTTGTAACATATTAGGTTAAGATGTTTTTATGCAATAAAATAATAAAATTAGCCCACACTCGCCACGCTGGCCAGACGGGTTGGCGAGGAATTTTATTATTATTATTACATAATGAACTTGAAAAAAGTATTTCTCATTAGTACATGCCGGGCTTCAACCGAGTACTTTTTGGATTTTTGGGAAAGCTAAAACTTTATGTATGAAAGAATCGGGCTGCTCATATGATACTAACTTCTATAGCAAAGTTATTTCTCCTAAAACATTATTAGGCAAAGGTTTCGTTGCGAAATGTGTTTGGGTTTTATGTTAGTGCCGTCAATATCATTATAATGTACGTACGTAGGTACATAAAGTTTTATGTTCTTTTTTATCCGCGAATAATCCTAATGTAAACAGAAATGTTGCGCGCCAATTTTTGTTGTATAAAACTGGACTAGGTACGTTCTATTTACTGGAATTTTTTTTTGTTACCGAATGAGCGATTATTTTTTTGTTATATTTTGAGCTTAATTTGGAACTTACATATACGTGGACATATAGGTACTAGTGTTTAAAAGAAGAAATATTTTTTTTTTTAAATTTATTGCACAAAGTACAAAGGCGGACTTGATGCCCGAAGACATTCTCTAGACCACGAAGGCAGTTATATAAATACTAATAATACACATTATTATACACAAACATACATATATACTACTTACTAACGCTGTCAGTAGCTATTTACGAAGTCATGTATTTAGTTTTTTTTTAAATTACCCTTTTAATAAATTAATAGCAACTACTATGAAAGACAAATGCAATGTGTTGTAAGGGAACAGATAGAAGGTAGTTGTGAGAAGAGCGAAGGGATAGAAGAAGAGAGATAGACGAAATTGTCCTTGAGGTATTTCGGTGTCGCAGGTTCATTCTGGTAGTGTTTGAAAGAAGAAGGATGACAACCTTGACGATAAAGATTGATGATGAAACGCTAGAACAGGTAAATGAAATTATATATCTGGGCAGTGTTTTCACTGCGGATGGGAAGTATGATAGGGATGTTGAAAGAAGAGTGAACGCGGGAAATAGTGTTAATGGGGCCCTGGGGTCACTGATCGCCAGTCGAAATGTCAGTGATAAAGCTCGACTCGCCATACACAATGCCATGCTAATATCAACACTTATGTATGGAAGCGAGACGTGGATATGTCAGAATACGCATGAGAGTAGAGTTAATGCAGTAGAAATGAGGTCTTTACGTCGGATATGCGGCGTAACTTTGATGGACCGTATACGTAATAACGAAATACGCAAAAGGGTAGGTATAAAAGAAAGCATAGGTACAAAAATAAAGAAAGGCATGCTCCGATGGTTCGGGCATGTCGAAAGGATGAGCGAAGAGAGATTGACGAACCAGATATATAATGCGAAAGTTGTGGGTAAAAGAGGCCCTGGCAGACCAAGACTTGCCTATCATGATCAAATAAATAAAACATTAGCTGAAGGTGAATTAAAAAGCCATCGAAACAAGAGGGCATGTATGAAGAGGTTGATGAATGTCGAAGAAGCGAAAGAGGTATGTCGTGATCGTGACAAGTGGCGCTCAATTGTCTCTGCCTACCCCGCAAGGGATTTGGCGTGAAGATATGTATGTAGGTTCATTCAAAACCGAGAACAGGAGACCCTAAGAGAACTCTGATTTCTTTACAATAATTATGACTAAAACATTGTTGCCATAAACGAGGATTTTGTTTTTACTTACAACTAAGAACTTAATATAAATTCGTGGCTGTAAAAAGTCATGATAATAATAATATTTATGTCAATAAATTTCAATTTGTGGCTGTAAAAATGCCGGTCGGCTTACAATCTAATAATAGTAATAATTATGTCTTTAATTATAATTTGTGTTTTTAAAAAGGTCTTGTCAGCTTACAATCTAATAATAATAATATTTATGTGCGTAAATATGAATTCGTGGCTGTAAAAGCTGTGTCAGCTTACAATTAAACAAGTGTAATATTTATGATGTATATTCTCATAATACTAAATCAGTATTCACAACAGCCTTTATGGATCACGACGTACGAGTACTTGACCCTGTTAATAATCCCTCCTTTGAGCTAAGTTTACTAGGAATTTAGCATTAATATTGATAAATTATTAATCCTAAGTTTCTAAGAAGTATATCGTTAAGAGGGTATAACGGTTTTGTATCCTTCTCGCTCGCACAATCCAATATTTTCATCTTTTTTTTCAGGCAGGTAGGCAGAGACTGTTAAGCGCCACTTGACACGATCACGACATACCTCTTTCGCCTAGTCGACATTCATCAACCTCTTCATACATGTCTTTTTGTTACGAAGGCTTTTTAATTTTCTCTTCTTCTTCTTTTAATCTTCAGTCTGTGCTTTATTTATTTGATCGTAACATGTGAGTCTCGGTCTGCCAGGGCCTCTTTTACCCACAACTTTCGCATTATGTATCTGGTTCTTCAATCTTTCTTCGCTCATCCTTTCAACATGCCCGAACCATCGTCGTTATTAGAAAAGGTCCTTATTTTTGTCCCTATGCTTTCTTTTATACCTATCCGTTTCAGTACTAAGGGTACGTACTTATGCTAAAATGTTTATTGTACCAGGTTTTTACAAAATCTGTGAATGCAGTTCAGAATATCTCAAGTTATGGATGGTCTTCTAGAAACGTTTTTTCTGTAACTACAACGGTTTAGGTACCTACTCTTACTGTCCTGTCTTAAAAATCCACCATGTATATGTTATGTTTAAAAAAAAGTCAGAAATAATCCTTGTCCAAATTTAGGAATTAATATTTATTTATTTATTATTTATTTATTTATTAGGGTCGCCAACAGTGACAGCAACATAACATACATGGATTTTTACTTACAAATAAGACAAAACAATTACAGGCAACCACCACATGCTATTACAATATCCATTGATTGGGCCTTTGAGTAGCCAAAATAAAAACACAATACAATTACAATAGCAATAATAACTGAGTAAATCTAAGCAAAAATTACAACACAATATCCAGGTCCTAAGTTGGTTGCCTGGACGCGGGGGTGGAAGGAATACAGGATGGTGAAGACTCACGTGCAGGGTGGTTCGGACTCCTCTTACTTCCTATCCCAAAGACTACAGCGGCGCCTCGTCTTCTTTCTTGATGTGAACACACTTTGCACAACACCAGGAATAGGAAGGACACTAGCACACTTCACACTTGCTACAGTAGGGGCTTGACGACCTACAGTTTTGCATAAAACGACACAATACAGAGGGGACGTCTACAATGACATCTACAGACAACAGCGTTCAGCGTTGAACTTTTATCAACGACTTCAGATTTACAACTGCCAAAAATAATAGCACTGACACACAGTTAATAGTGTTGCCAGATATAAAGGTTTCCCTTAAAATTGGGAAACTACAGTTGAGAGTGAACACAATACAACATGATGCAACCACAATCAAGCAACACAATTCCAAGGATCAATTTGGTTAAACAGCAGTTCAGTTTATAGTCCCAGCCAGGATCCGCTGCAGTGACAATACATTGCGCTTAAAACATGCAAAGAATTAGCAAATATGTCTAGACTGTCATTCTTATTTTTTCGTGAAAAAAGTTGGAGTACTTATAAGTCGGGTTTTTTAGCTGACCACAATATTACACTGGCCATGCTGGGTTAAACTGCCTCCGTGGTCTAGCGGTTATGTCCGTGAATTTAAACGCTGAGGTATCGGTTTCGGTTCCTGGTAAAAAAATATTAATTTATTTGTGATATTTCTCGAGTTTTGTACGCTTGTCATGATGGGCCTATAGAAAGTTGGTTAAATGTGAATCCGCTTAAAAAGACCACCACTCCGAAAGGGTACTTTAGTTTTCTATGTCGGGTCAAACAATAGCTTTGTATAAGTAAAAAGTATTGAATTTACTTTTTCATAGAAAAGCATTGAAAGTCGAACTGTTAAATGGTCACACCCAAATTGGAAAGCGAAGGCGTATAATTTATATGTCTGTGTTTGTTTAGGGAGTTTGCTAAGGCCTAAGTATGCATTCGGAACCACAATTGAATTATTAACCGACTAGTTTGATTACAGTCTCCGAGGTCTAGCAGTACCAAGTTGGATTCCTGGTCGTGAACGATGTGTTATAGATAAGATTCGATATATCTGGCCCATCCTCAGCAGGTGCGACAGAGTTGTCCACTGAAGCTTCTCGTACTTCTCGTTAGGTGTTCACAGTACTGTTTATTTATTTATTTATATAGTACACACAGCAGTACATTATATTAACACACACAAAACATATAATATATGACTGCCTCCGTGGTCTAGCGGTTAAGTCCGAGGATTTAGACTCGGAGGTACCGGGTTCGATTCCTGGTCGGGACAAAAAAATATTTATTAATGTTTATATTTTATACTTACATAATATTTAATTTATTTGTGATATTTCTCGAGTTTGGTACACTGCCTGGAGACATCGACGAGCTTGCCACTTGTCATGATTGGCCTATAGTAAAGTTGGCTAAATGTGTATCCGCTTATTTATAAGCGTGGTTTCTGACGACCCCAGAAGGTGATGATACTTTACTTTATTATAATTATAACTTATCTAATATATGTACCAAGTGTTACATGATTTACCAATAAAAAAATATAAAAAACTTATTACTTCTAAAACTTAACAAAAATATGACGTATATTTTAAAGTTTTTTTTTGTTTAATTTTTTTTTTTTTTGTAAAAGTATCATCATCACGACCGTTTTCCCTTACGGGGTGGTCAGAAACCACGCTTATAAAGAAGCTGATTCAAATTTAGCCAACTTTACGATAGGCAAATCATGACAAGTGGCAAGCTCGTCCATGTCTCTAGCGTACCCGACTCGAGAGATATCACAAATAAAATAATAAATATTTTAAATTATTGTGTCCGGACCAGGAATCGAGTCTAAATCCACTGTGTTAACCGATAGACCACGGAGGCAGTTTATATATATATTATTTTTTGTCAGTGTTATTATATATAGTTGTTATAGGCGAAAACTTTTAATTGGCTTATATATTTTGTATCTATCTATTTATTGTTATCTAGCTGTAAATTTTCGTAAAATAAATAAATAAATAATTGAAATGTAAAATCCCAAAAAAATCTTTTATAACTCTTCATTTTGGGCTGAAGATATCATACATACATTTACGAGTATTTATTTACATACAGCATACATACATACATACATCCATATCTTCACGCCAGATCCCTTGCAATTCAGAAGGCAGAGACAATTGAGCGCCATTTGACACGATCACGACATACTTATTTCACTTCGTCGACATTCATCAACCTCTTCATACATGCCCTTTGGTTACGAAGACTTTTTAATGCAGTACATATATTATCACACACATAACATAGTACAATTACAACTTATCTAATATATGTACCAATTAGGTGTCACAGCATTCACCAATATAAAAATAAGAAGAAATTAGAAACTTATTACTTTTAAAACAATAAAAAAATAAAATAACTAAAGCTAACAAATTTATAAAATATAACATAGAAATATGACTTCTAAAATGAAATTATATTTTTTTTTAATAGACCTACAAAACATAAAAATTACATAAATTTGGTACCTTAAAAACGAAAACAAAACACTTGTTAAATAAATTATAAGCTACAAGATATTGATGGTTTGAAATGTTCGATACATAACACAAAAGACTGACATCTTATCAAATACGTGATGTATTATGATAACATCCCATCGTCAACCTTTCATTTCAAAAAATGAAATGAAATATCGCATCAATATCTTATCATATCAACTACATAACTTTTAATAAAATTAAAAAAAAAATAGTCGACACTGCAATATCTGTTACCTCTATAACTGCATAAATCGGAGCTGAACTGATTGAAAGTAAAATTTATTCTTTAATATCTGTTTTGTGAATAATCAAATCTAGGTCGGCAGTTTTGACATTTGACAACAGACTATAGTATAGGCCACATTCCAAAATTTGTTCATGATTGTCAAAAACATATATTATTTTTTAAACCGCGGTGTCACAGTCTTGGATTAAGTCTACGTCAGCTGGATAATCTTGTTGAGACTTGCGTTCGATGGTTGCGACAATTAATCATCAGTCTGCTAAATAATTAGACGCACGTCCATTCGTATAGCTCGATATGGTCAGAGTCTACCTTTAAACATAAAAATGACGGAATCGTATCGAATCCATCTGTTAGCAATTTTCGTAAACTATTTAGCAAAGTTACTGCCCCCTTTTTTTTTTTTTCTTTAGTAAATCCCTACCGGATACCAATCCCCGCTGTGGAGGCAGCAGGAAAAGGTTATGTCGGGCTCGCACCGACTAAAACCTGACGGCGTTCCTCCACGGCGCCTGAGTGGCGGCTTCGCGGGTGCCCGTTAGGAAACATCCGCTAACCGCCGGCGCTGTCCGCCTAGGCAGACCCTCCAGTGAGCAGGAGGAGATGGAACACGGGAACACCACGTGCGCCATCTCTCGCCCTCGCGTGTAGGTCACACTCCATGACCTGACTCAGGCGTGCGTGCACTCGCTAACCGTAAAGAAGTTTACGGCAGGAGTGCACGACTTGTCACCCTAGAGTGGTCTCGACGCGGCCGGCTGTGAGCACGTAACCTCGGAGGCCACCGCTCCTTCGCGACTTCAAGAGCCGCGAGTCGACCTCCGACCACCACCCCCTGGACAATACTTTATCTTTATAAAAAAAAAAAATTTGATAGCTTGTTTTTTTTTCTTCTTTTTTTTATATTTGCACGACAATTGCCCTTGTGCCCACCGGATGGTCAGTGGCGCGCAAGGTTCACGGCACAAGGCATGCATGTTAGCAAGTAAAATGCCGGTATGTATAATACACCTTCCTACTTGAGTGATCGTTTCGAATATCTGTGCGACTCTCACTCTCGTTCTCTTCGTTCTTCGCACAACAACCAACTCTCAATTCCTCTTTACTCCTCTAGCAGATATTCAGATTCACTAACTGTTTCTGCAGCCCGTCAATGGAACAGGCTGCCTTTATTTATCCGACAGACACCGTCTCTAAATATTTTTATTAACTCTTAATTTCTCACCTTCCAAAAAAACAAAATGCATCTTAATCTCCTTTCTTTGACATAATAGGTATTATTATTTATTTATTTTAAATATGCATGTATTTTATTTATTATTTATACACAGTATATATTTGTTATCATCTTAGATGTTTAAACCATATATTACCTACGTACCCATATATTTATTGATTGTACTTATTATAATATTTTGATCTTTTTGTGTTAATTTTTCTTAGTCTGCACCCATAATATTCTTCTCTCACTCTCCCAAAGGTTAGCTGGTAGAGAATACCTTTATGGTATTATGCTCGCCTATGTACATGTTTTTATATTTTATATTTGTGTGCAATAAAGAATTTTATTATTATTATTATGACTGAGCATGATGAATGTCGACGAAGTGATATACTCGTAGGTATGTCGTGATCGTGACAAGTGGCGCTCAATATGTGTGTAGGTAAGTTTCAATAATTCATGTCCTTTTAAATAATAAAAAGCCGTAGAAGGGATTCCAATAAAATCAGCTGTCTATAGAATTACGCAGTTCGTAGGTATCAGAGTTCTTCAACCCCAACCCGAGTTCAGAGCCGTGACAAAAGCCGGGGACAAAACAGTTCGCAAATTGTCCAAGATTAATGTCCTCGTGAAACTGTAATTTGTGATTTCATTATAAACAGCCCGGTTTATTACTATTATTTTATTTCATCATTACATTTAATAGGTGGACTGATGGTGGTAATTTGTCCAGTCTGCCGGGGCGGAGAAGTATCCACCGTTCGTGGCAATAAACCTTGTAAAGTGTATCAATTCAATTCAATTCGTTTATTTTGAAAGTAGGCATAGGACAAAAAGAGATGTATTCTGCAATTTTACACGTCAATTTTTACAATATTGATATAAAACAATATCATTTTATAGTACATATTGGTGTATCTGGAGCAGTACATGATAACCATCATTTGGGAAGAGATCCACACATTTCGGGATCAGGCTCGAATTGCCGTCATGCCCAGTCAAGCCGGCATATTTATAAACTCTTTATTGCACAAAATAACTTGTACATTATTGTACAAGGTCAAACTTAATGCCTTCTGTCATTATATAACAGCCAACCTTTGGGAGTGTGGCACAGGATTGCGGGTGCATTAAGATAAATACAATTACTTAAGAATAATTAAATACTATTATATAAATACGTACATGATATATAATTAACATAATATATATAATAAAGATGAATATATATTATGTATGAATATATAAATATAGACTGCGGTGGTGTCTTGGTTGTGACTGCGGTGGTGACTCGGTTGTAAGAACGCGTTCCTTAAATCCTACAAAGGTCTGTTCCAACCCACCCGGCATGTGCCAGTGAGAAATACATACATTTGTCATAGATTTACAACACCACCGTTCCCGTGCCTCGGAGAGCACGTTAAGCCGTCGGTCCCGGTTCCACTAATACCAACTTGTGGAATCGTTAATAAATTGTCATAAAAAATTGACATCATATCCTCGCCAAGCCGTCTGGCCAGCGTGGCGAGTGTAGGCCAAATTCTCCAGATATATGTTTTGGAAGTCCCATCTCCAGCAGTGGAGGTCTAGGACACTGTGTTCTAGTAGCTGTAATGATATAAACATAGTGTTAGGGACTGATGTCAGTCATAAGTGTCTGATTCCAGTTGCTAACATTTATAGACCTTGCGCGCCACTTACCATGGAGTTGGTACAAGGTCACATGTCGTGCTAATATAAAAAATAACTAAAAATGATCTCTGCGAACATTGGAGAATAAATTATTTAACCTATTTTATATAATGTAAATTTGAACTTTTTTGTCTTCACATTAAATTAAACTGCCTTCGTGGTCAAGCGGCTAAGTACGTTGATTTATACTCGGAGGTTCCGGGTTTTATTCTTGGTCGGGACACTATAATATGTATTAATTTAAATAAAACAATTTGATTAATATTTAATTTATTTGTGATATTTCTCGAGTTTGGTACGCTAGAGACATCGACGAGCTTGCTTCTTTATAAGCGTGGTTTCTGACCACCCTGCAAGGGATACGATCGTGATGATTACTTTACCTCTTTACAATAAATTATTTAATTTTATGATAAGCTAATTAAACCAAAAAAAGGTAGGCTACAATAAAACACGCGCTAGCCTAGTGCTGTTAGTTGAATACATTTTATTGTATAGTTTTATTAAACATAAAAAAACGAACGGATACAAAACATTAGACGCGTGTTGTCATTGTTTATTTTTACACATTTTCCCGGGCGTTCTCGGCAGTCATTGGCGGAGAGCTGAAGCACGCGTCCTGCCTGCATTTATAATCATTATAATAATTATTGCAATTATAACATTCTCTTATAAATTGTATACCAGAAAAAACATAAGACTCAGAGGTAAGCGTTTTATTACAATAAAGCAGTGATTTTTAACAATGTCACAATGGGGTGTTACACTAACTTTTTATCACGATAGATGGCGCATGATAGATGGTACCTAATATAATAATAATAATAATAAATATTTCCAGACAGGTCACACAGCGCCATCTAGTTTCCGTGCTAAGCTACGAGGCTTGTGTTACGGAAACTAGATGGTTGATAAACTACATATTATACTCTTTTTTTTTTGTAAATATATACATATTATACATATAAACACCCAGACCGAGACAAATTATACAATGTAGAACTTGCCCCCGGTGGGAATCGAACCCACGACCTCCCGAGTTCACGGCAACGTTTGTTACCACTAGTCCACGGAGGCGGTCAATATAACGGTCAGTTGCATAGAAAACATGTATTTTTATTGCGAAATTTATTATTTTCCGGATATTATGCCGAAGTAAAGTATCATCACGACCGTTTCCCTTTCAGGGTGGCCAGAAACCACGCTTATACAGAAGCGAAATTACATTTACCAAACTCGAGAACATACATATCTTCACGCCAAATCCCTTGCGGGGTAGGCAGAGACAATTGAGCGCCACACTTGTCACGATCACGACATACATCTTTCGCTTCTTTAACATTCATCAACCTCTTCATACACGCCTTTTTGTTTCGATGGCTTTTTAATGCACCTTCAGCTATTGTTTTATTTATCTGATCGTGATATGTGAGTCTTGGTCTGCCAGGGCCTCTTTTACCCACAACTTTCGCATTATATATATCTAGTTCGTCAATCTCTCTTCTCAATTATCAAACTCGAGAAATATTACAAATAAATAAATATTATTGTGTCCCGACCAGTAATCGAACCCGGTACCTCCGATGCATAATAATTACTCATAAATATTTTATAATTGATGAATAAATAATTAATTTCTAAAGTTTTCAGCTGAAAATCAGTCCTTCAGGTTTTCTAAGCTAATTTCCTATTAACCCTTTATTACGGTGTGTTTTTACTAAAAATGAAAAAAAAAAACTAATACCGGGATCCCGGTATTGGACATTTCAATACTGGTATTAAAAAAAAGTCCGCGATACCGGTATTGTGAGCCCTAGGCTGAGTAGAATATTTTTGCGGACTAATACATTAAATGAAGTCCACTCTGGTGTAAAAGGGTATTCACCTTTTTTTGACATGCTCTGTTGTGTTTAAAACGTTATTTAAAAAAAACTATAGGTATAAAATTATGCGGAATTACTTGACCGCCTCCGTGGTCTAGTGGTAACAAACGTCGCCGTGAACTCGGGAGGTCGTGGGTTCGATTCCCACCGGGGGCAAGTTGTACATTGTATAATTTGTCTCGGTCTGGGTGTTTATATGTATAATACGAGTATGTATATATTTACAAAAAATATATAATATGTAGTTTATCAACCATCTAGTTTCCGTAACACAAGCCTCGTAGCTTACCACGGAAACTAGATGGCGCTGTGTGACTTGTCTGGAAATGTTTATTATTTATTTATTTATTATTATTAGTATTTATTATATTTATTTAGGTATATAAGTATTATATAGATTGTATTTAGGCATATAAGTATTTGTGTAGGTCGAATTTATGTAAAATGTATTAAATAAGTATTTTTACGTACCTAATTATTTAATTCTAATATATTTACATTTACTTAAAAAACCACCCATCATATAAATCTATCAATCTCCCAAAGGTTAGCTGGTAGAGAATACCTTCACGGTATAATGCTCGCCTATGTACAAATTTTTATTTTGTATATTTTGTGTGCAATAAAGAATTTTATTATTAATATTAAAGATGGGTTCAAACCCCTCCGGCATGTACCAATAATAAAAACACTTTTCTTACGTACATTTGTAATAGATTTACAACATCACCGTTCCCGTGCCTCGGAGAGCACGTTAACGCGTCGGTCCCGGTTCCACTGATACCAACTTGTGGAATCGTTAATAAATTGGCATTAAAAATTGACATTATATCCTCGCCAACTCGTCTGGCCAGCGTGGCGATTGTAGGCGAAATTCTTCAGATATATGTTCTGGAAGGCCCATCTCCAGCAGTGGAGGTCTAAGACGCTGTGTTCTAGGGGCTGTAATGTTGAATGATGATTTGTTTATTTCACTGCTGTCTATTTTAGTAAGTTTTAAGTTTGAATAGTGTGCATATCTTACAGTTAAGTATAAAATAAGGGAATGGAAATAAGTGAAGTAAGTAAGACTGTCTTCGGAGGTACCGGTTTCGGTTCCTGGTCGGGATACAATAATATTTAATAATTTAAATAAATTGCCATATTTCCCGAGTTTGGTGCGCTAGAGACAACGACGAGCTTGCCATTTGTCATGATTGACCTATAGTAAATTTGGCTTACATGTGAATCTGCTTCTTTATAAGCGTGGTTTCTAACCACCCCGGAAGGGAAACGGTCGTGATGATACTTTACTTTGAAGTAAAGTATTATCGCGACTGTGATATTTTTTTTCGTCGCGAATTCACATTAACCAACTCTACTATAGGCCCATCATGACAGGTGGCAAGCTCGTCGTTGTCTCCAGCATACTAAACACGGGATATATCGCAATTTATTCTAATTAATAAATATTATTGTATCCCGACCAGGATCCGAAACCGGTACCTCCGAGTCTAACGAACTTAACCGCTAGACCACGGAGACTACCTCTGAATATATTTTTTGATACATGTCGGTCAATAAGATCTATAACCATTCCAAATTTCAAGAGATATTCGAAGTTAATTAGTACATTAAATACAAATTAAAAGCTACCTAAATAATAAAAATAAACTAAACTATAAATTAAAAATGTCCTCTAGAGGGTGGAACCCGAGATAGTCCCAAGGAGACTGGCAACATTTCCCCTCTGTATAGCGAGGCTAATACGTTGACAGAAATAATTGCCAGCCTTCCTGTCTCCAGACCTTTCTGTCAGCCGCTTTGACAACTAACTCCATTGGCCCATCGTCTCGACCCCAAACGGCGCAAATTCGCAACCGATACCAAGGTTGGCATATTTGCGCAATTTGAGGTTCTCCGCAGAAATTTTTACCCAGTCTTGGTCTTCCTTTGGGCAACACTCATTAAGAACTAGTATAGCTCTAATTAGTTTAAATAGAGTTGTTTGCTTAATCGTCCTATATAGAGTGGGTGTGTTGTTCCCATTTTACGAAGCACATTTCCGTATAAACACAATTCACTTAAAGCATTCGCAGAAACACGCCCGCGTGAAATATTGTTAAGTGCAATGTTAAATATTTGTTTGTAGTTTTGAAATTGTTGCCATTATTCGTGCTCTTGGAATTGGTTAATTGATACACGTGTGGTTTTTCAGAAATATTGATTTAATAAAAATCTTTGCATCACTTACTGAAAGAATTGGGCCTAAGCAGGTCTGCCGTCAATACATTTATGGAACGAGCTTCCAAGACGGCATTAATGGAATCATACAGTATTTGGTTGGGTAGGGAGAGGAGTAGAATGGTGGATGTTGAGCGTATTATCGCGCAATGATAAAAAAAAGGAGGCCTCCTTTTCTTAAACCCGCAAGCCCGAGACACTATTCTTCTCATCTCTTACCCACACACGATGGACCCGGCACCCGCACGGTGAATCCATGGAATGCTTAGAAATTTGTCGTCTTTCGTCAGACCCTCGCCAACCCGACTGGCCTGCGTGGCCAGACGTGGAGTGTAGGCCAAAATTCTGGAAGGCCCATCTTCAACTGTGGAGGTCTAGGGCGCTGTGTTCTAGGAGTAAAGCCGGGTAAAACAGCTAGTCACAAATAAATTAAACATTATTAATTTCATCCGAATCGAACCCGGTACCTCCGATTCTAAATCCACGTACTTAACCGCTAGACTACGGAGTTTTTTTTTTAAGATGGAGATTGCAAAATCGCCTGACGATACGACCCCAGCCTGAAGGGCCACCGCGGGAGGTCGTATGCCCGAATCACCGTGAGGCCTCATTATGAGACCCCAAAGCGCATACGGACTTTACGGATACTATAAACTATAAACCGTCTCTCTTTCACTGTTGACCCTGCGTGCCTTAACAGCTAAGTCGTGGCTACGGAGTTAAGACACTCGTTCGCCGCGTATATAAATCAGCCAATTTTGATGATCTTAACCTATGTCACAGCCCGCTACGGGGGCTGTATCAAATAAAAAACAATTTTTAAACATTCCTCCACATATGTGCATCTGTACTTGTCACTCATTCGCTCACAACTTGAATATGCAGTGTCCGTATGGAACCCCTGTAGGCGCGCTGCGTGTGATGCGTCTGCCTACATGCACGGCACGAGGATATCAGGATACTTTCTTGCTTTTCAATTGCGAAATTAAACAAAACATTTTAAAACAGAACGACGTTTTAATTCGACTTTTTCTCATTGACATATATTGACAAGACAGATGACAATTGATGGCACAGACAACAACAATGACATTTTTATTTTATTTAACTATGGCTTAGAGCCTAAACATGCCCGGGGCCTTGAAAGCACTAGCTTTCTACGTTTCTGCGCTGGTTATGCCTCGACAAGTGGACATATCTTGGTGTAAGCTCGCCTCACGACGCCTGATGCTGTGCGTACATCTGCAACCCTGGAGACACCGTCTCTTCCAGGTATCGTCTTCACCACTCGTCCGAGATGCCACTTTAGCGGTGGCAAATTGGCTTCTTTGATGATGACCATTGTATCGGGTTGTAGGTCTGCAGTGTTCTCCCTCCACTTTGATCGCACCTGCAGCTCGGAAATGTATTCTCTGGCCCAGCGAGACCAAAAGTGCTGGCGGATCTGCTCCAACCTCTGCCAGCGAGTAAGACGATGTGTAGGCGTCTCCATGACATCGGCAGTGGCGGGTACGGTCAGCGAACGACCGATCAGGAAGTGAGCGGGACTGAGAGGAAGGAAATCGTCAGGATCTGCGGAGAGGGGGGTCAAGGGACGGGAATTTAGGACAGCTTCTACTTGAGCTAACACCGTGCTTAATTCCTCGAATGTAAGGTGCGCGTTTCCCACTACACGGCGTAAGTGGTACTTACAAGACTTTACCCCCGCTTCCCACAGGCCACCAAAATGAGGAGAATATGGGGGAATGAAACTAAACTTAATCTGTTGTGTGGATGCGTATTCTTTTATATTAGGACTACATTTTAATAAAAAATCGGCAAACTCATTTTTAAGACCCACAAAGTTGCGACCATTATCAGAAAATATCTCAAGAGGCCTACCCCGCCGAGATATAAAACGTTTTAAGGCTAGCAGGTACGCCTCGGTTGAGAGGTCACTAACGAGCTCCAAATGTATTGCCCGGGTAACAAAACATATAAACAGACAAATGTACGCCTTTGTAGTTTTCGCACCCCTACCCTTCCGGTTCAATATGAGCACTGGCCCGGCGTAATCTACGCCACTACGAACGAACGGATGAGTCTGTGTGATTCTTTCTTTGGGCAAATTACCCATTATGGGCGACAATGTTTTGCCCCTTATGCGTTTACATACTATACAATTGTGCACTACCTTTCTGGCTAAGTTCCTACCACCTATCGGCCACCACGCTTCGCGCAGGTGAAACAGCAAAGCCTGCGGAGCGGCGTGTAGCAGCTGCGTGTGCTCGTGACGAAACAGTAGCTCTGCAAAGTGATGTTTAGAAGAAACTATTATAGGATGTTTTTTATAAAAGTCAAAGTCGGACGTATTATCAATACGACCGCCGACACGCAGAATACCACAGCTATCCATAAACAAATTAAACCTAGCTAAATAGTGCTTATTCTTTAACATATTATTTTGAGATAATAACTTATATTCGTCAGGAAATGACTCGATCTGACATGACCTAACTAACATCTTCTCAGCTTCCTCCAACTCGCTCACACTTATACAGCCTGTACGCTTATTATTTTTATTGCGTGTATTGTGAATAAAACGTAACAAGTATGCTGCGGCGTGTCTTATGCGATTGAATTGTGAAAAGCGAGTAAAAGGAAACTGAGAGGATTCACTCCGTTTATCGGCAACTAATGCGATGACACTTGTCTTTAATTAGGGTAATTGATCGTTTATTTGTGTACAAGTGTAATTAGGAACGTTTTTACATTTAAAATTTATGTCGTGTAGGAAATCTGGTCCCTTCCACCACAGAGAGGATAGAGAGAGATCACGCAATCCAACCCCTCGCGATACCAAGTCGGCTGGATTCGTGTTACCCCTTACATGACGCCATGGATGTTCCTTTGTCAATTCATGTATCTCTGCGATTCTATTTTGAACGAACGTTTTCAATAAAGTGGGTGCCATTTTTAGCCAACCCAGCACTATTGTTGAGTCCGTCCAAAACATGACATTATCGAATTGACAATTTAGGGAGTCACGCACTTTACTGTATAGCCGAGCGCCGAGTAGCGCCCCACAAAGTTCCAAGCGGGGTATGCTAACTGGCTTTAGGGGTGTGACCTTGCCTTTCGAACACAGTAACCGTACAGTCACCGTGTCGCCAAGGCTTACCGTACGTACGTATATGCAACTACCGTATGCCGTTTGCGAGGCGTCAGTAAACACGTGTAGTTCCATATATGCCGGGTCCAGTCCTACGACGTGTCGCGGAACTCTGATGCTGTTGAGGATAGGCAGAGAAGACGCAAACTGGTTCCAGGCTCGCGTGACGTCACAGGGCAGCTCGTCGTCCCAATCTAATTTCAACAGCCATAATTTTTGCATTAGAACTTTGGCTTGCATTATACTAGGACTAAGCAGCCCTAGCGGGTCAAATATTTGTGAAACATTTGACAGTATTGACCGCTTAGTTACAGGGTGGTCAGAATCATTGTATTGTGTATTAAAATGAAATTCATCCGATAAATGATACCAACCTAACCCAAGGGTTTTAGTGTTTGCGTTTTCGTTCAGTATAAAACTTACAGAAACGTCAGATAACTTGGTCTCTGAATTATTGCAACTAAAATTGTATATCCACTTGCGCAAAGGGAAACATCCACGCTGCAATGTATTTGCAACTTGGTTACACAATTTTAGCAAATCTTGTTTATCATCCAGGCCTGTAATCATATCATCGACGTAGAAATCACGACTAATGATTCTCTGAATGCTGGGATCATCACTTTCCAGACCTAACTGTTTTAAACATCTCACGCTTAAAAATGGTGCGGAAGCAGTTCCGTATGTGACAGTGTTCAGTCTAAAAATACTAAGTGGCTGCGAGGGCTCATCACGCCAGACGATCAGCTGTAAATCACGTTGCTCCTCAGCCACTAAACATTGCCGATACATTTTCTCGATATCTCCACAGGCTACGTACCGATGCTGCCTAAAGCGTAGAAGGATGTCGATTAGATCACCCTGTATCGGTGGACCCACTAGTTGGATGTCGTTAAACGAAACCCTGGAACTAGTGGCGGCGCTAGCGTCGAACACAACACGCAGCTTGGTCGTCGTGCTGTGCTCGCGGAATACGCCATGGTGCGGCATAAAATAATGTGGAGAGCCATAGGTAACCACGCGTGACATATGACCTAGACTTTCGTACTCTTTAATAAAATTACTATACAGCCTTTTATATTCAGGCGAGCGCTGTAATCGCTTTTCCAGTGCTAAAAAGCGACGTTCTGCTTGATAGAATGATTCTCCCAAGGTGTCGGGTGATTGTTTATAAGGAATACGTACACAAAACCTTCCGTCAGCATTGCGCGTAGTAGTCTGAACGAAATGGTCTTCACATGCACGCTCCTCATCTGTGTGCGTATCCCACACCTGAGCAACCTCCTCAAGTTCCCAGAACTTTCTCAATTGTGCGTCTAATGATTGAGATAAATTACACTGGATGGTCTTATTCCTGTGCGAATTGGAATGTATAGGACCTGATATAATCCAGCCTAACTTTGTACTTTGTAAAAATGGGCCATTGCGTAGCCTTAATTTACCTTCATTTAATAGATTCCAAAACTGATCTGCGCCTATTAATATATCAATTGTTTTGGAATCCAAGAAATATGGGTCTGCCAGCTGTATTCCTTCTGGAATGCAGAACTGCACGCGAGATTCGCATACGGCCGGCAGCGACGACGTGATTTGCTGTAACACAAAACATTGTATGTTAAGAGTGTATGTATTGATGTGCGACTTTAACTTTATGACACAGGTTTCAGTACACTGTATCACATTTTCACCTACGCCTCTAATTTTGTGAGTGGACTGTATTAATTGCGTGCCTAGTAGATTACATAATGATTTAGTTATAAAACATCGCTGGCTCCCGCTGTCCAGCAATGCCCGAACACGATGAAAATAACCATTGGAGTCGACTATCTCAACAATGGCAGTAGACAATAGCACAGACTGCACACAACCATTTTGCGTATAGTGATGGTTTTGGGTCTGTGCGAGTGCCTTGCTCACATTGGCAGCTGAGATGTCGCTATTACTGAGCGGGATGGCCACGTCCGAGGAGAGGGGAGCGCAGGCCGCAGGGGCATCGTCACATGTAGTGTGAAGAGTGACAGATGCGTCTCCGGTGCTGTCATTGTGAATTAATGAATTGTGTTTTTTGTTACACTTTCTGCAAGGGCCGAAATGGCAGTTATCCAGTGAATGCCCTGAACGTAAACAGTTTTCGCACAATTTGTTATCTTTAATTAGTTTTAATTTAGATTCTAAGTCAGTACTAAGAAATTGCTGACATGAATAAAGAGGATGATTCGCCTTACACATAATACATGATCTTTTAAACTTAGCTTTACGTTCAGGTTGTTGACCGGACGAGACATTGCACTGTGACATGTTACTAAATGATTTTGTTTGTTTTTTAGGTTCATAATCTTTGCTGTGTGATAAATGCAATGTTTCTAGCATATCTGCCCTGTTTTTAAGAAATTTAATTATATCATCAACCGTAAGCTTGTCCGTTGATGATAGTAAAACTTTATATTGCTCCCACTCTCGCTCGGTGGTTTTATCTAGCTTAGAAACTATAATATAAATAATCAGGGTGTCCCATTGCTCTGTGGGTTCCCCTAAGATTTTTAATGCGCGTAGATTCTTTAATAGTGTATCAATGAGTTTGCGAATTAACGAAGATGACTCTTTAGTTATTAATTGTAACGTGAACAACGCCTTAACATGATTGTGTATTAACAACCTACTGTTATTATATCTGCTAAGTAGTAGCTCCCAAGCTATGATGTAGTTGTCGGCCGAAAACTCAACAGAGTCAATAACTGACTCAGCACTACCTTTTAATGACGATTTTAAATAGTGGTATTTTTGAATATTGCTAATGTCGGTCACATTATGCACAAGCGATATAAACGTATCCCTAAACTCTAACCAATGTTCAAATGAGCCATCAAAGGTAGGCATACTAATAATAGGTAACTGGACCGACTTCATTCTGTTTTGGAAACAACCTTGTGGGTCAGGATTACTGTTGAGAATTGACTCTGCCATGGCGAGTGTGCCATAGTAACAGTCCTTAAACTGCTCCCTTTGATTAAGCTGATCATCTATTTCATTATCCCGAACATTTTCTTCGAGTTTAGTTTGAAGACTGTTAAACTCTGCAAACAAGCTGGCAGCGCCCTGTATGCGCAATTTTAAATCTATTTTATTCTGTGGCACTAACCCTTCTTTAACATTAAACTGATTTAGATAATTGGTGAATTTGGTGAGCCTGCCTTTCATGATCCCACGCTTTTTAACTAACTCTCGAATCAATTTCTCACTAAAGTCATCACTAATACTATTAGTAGGGGATCTAATGGTGGGAGTTTTGATGGGGTCTAGCGACATTTTTTGGCCGGTGAGAAGCGGGAGTACTTACGTATGGACGCGGACGGCAGCCTGCGACGGCCACCGGTCGGTCGACGGCAAAGCTAACCGGTTTACTGAAATCAGTTTTAAGCACGGTATTAAACACAAGAAGAAATGGGAAGAAATAGTGGAACGGTCGGTCGTACCGAGTTTCGCATCGACGTCTTGCTACAGATGAATAACGATAAAAGTCTTGCCTCGTGGTAGTCACAATGATCGCCAGTTTTTTCGTATGGATCCGGCTCGAAGGACCAAATGTAGGCGCGCTGCGTGTGATGCGTCTGCCTACATGCACGGCACGAGGATATCAGGATACTTTCTTGCTTTTCAATTGCGAAATTAAACAAAACATTTTAAAACAGAACGACGTTTTAATTCGACTTTTTCTCATTGACATATATTGACAAGACAGATGACAATTGATGGCACAGACAACAACAATGACATTTTTATTTTATTTAACTATGGCTTAGAGCCTAAACACCCCTATTACAACAAATACAAAGACTCAATGGAGATGGTACAAAAGAAATTTCTACGTATTGTCCAATACAAATTCTACCACAACAGATTAAAATACTCTCAATTGCTGGTAAATTATAACATGCTGGACTTGTATTCACGACGACAGCAGTTGGAGGTGATGATGTTATACGATCTTTGTCATAATAAATGCGATTCCATAGCCCTCAACAACAAATTATACTATAGAGTACCGCCCAAACATCACCAACGAGAATGCAACCCATTTCAATTATTCGCATTGAGCTCATGCCGTACTAACTCTGGAAAGCGTTCTCCTATCTATAGACTGGTTGACACTTACAATAAAAAGTTTAATCTCATTGACATCATCGCCTCCACAGCTGGGGCCTTCAGAACAAGTGTCTTGAAGGTTTTAATTTTTTTATTTTTATTTATATTATGTTTTTCTCCTTTGTTTTTACTTGTTTTATTTAGTTTTTTGTTTGTTTTTTTTTTCCTTTCATTTATCAACATTTATTTATTATTATTAGCTGTAAAGTTTATGCAATTATAAATATGTGGTTAAAGTGGTGGGTATTGCATGATCTAATGTATCTTATTATTGTTAAATGTTAAAACCTGTGCAATTCTGTTTGTTGACCCTAATAAAGAAAAATAAAATAATAAAATAAAAGCTTTAGTTAAAATTGTAATGGAATTTTGTGTCATAAGTATAATGATAATAAACGACGGAGGCAGTCCCTGTCAAATATACGTCGATGCTTGAGTATTTCATTGCTTAGTTTCTTCAGAGAATATTGGACCGAAATAGAAAAAAAGCGACTTATTGAAAATATTTATTTGTTTGATGAAAAACAATTCTTTGTTGAAACTCGATGGAAGTGGGATCAAAGGTTATTCCAAGACGTGGCATGTCGACGTGCGTTCTTATCTTATAATAACAATGTATTAAGATAGACTCGGTCTTATTCACCATGCAGTGGCGTTTTGTTTTTCGGATAATGATTTTTATCTTTCAAAAAAGTGACCTTTTTTATTTCAAATAAAATTACCAATAAAACCTGAAGCCTGAAAGAATATTGCCTCCGTGGTCTAGCGGTTAAGACCGTGGATTAAGACTCGGAGGTACCGGGTTCGATTCCTGGTCGGGAAACAAAAAAAAATATTTATTTATGTAAATGTATTTATTTACATAATATTTAATTTATTTGTGATATTTCTCGAGTTTGGTACGCTGGAGACATCGACGAGCTGGCCACTTGTCATGATTGGCTTATATTAAAGTTGGCTAAATGTGAATCCGCTTATTTATAAGCGTGGTTTCTGACCACCCCGAAAGGGAAACGGTCGTGATGATACTTCTTGTGATATTTGTCGGGTTTGGTACGCTGGAGACATCGACGAGCTTGCCACTTGTTATGATTGGCCTATAGTAAAGTTGGCTAAATGTGAATCCGCTTATTTATAAGCCGAAAGGGAAACGGTCGTGATGATACTTTACTTTACTTTTTTACTGAAAGAATATTTGATCTTTTAACAATTACATGCGGTATAGGTACACAAATGGATCACAATCAATACAATTGACGTTTTTCAACACAACAATTTATCAAGTTCTAGATTTCCAAAGGCAATGTCACAACATGCTTTTGTGATTAGACACGACATTGCCCTGTGCTATATGCACAACCTTCCAATACGTTCTTTCTATAATGACCAACTGAAAATCCCAACCTACTCCACTAGCAAATATTCAGATTAAACGGTGTCTGCAGCCCACCAGTCCACGTCTTTGAACGCTTGGTTACTGTATTGTTTTTAGACAAACAGGAATCAGCATCACAGGCCAAAATATGCATCCACATGCCATCCCTACGCGTACTTATAAAAGAGATTTGCAGCGTGCCTCAACAAAATACAATTTAATAATCATAACAATTAATTGTGTTTTTTTTTTTAATTCACCCCAGCATTAAAATATTATTTAATTAAAATAGTCAATTGGTTCAAATTTACGAGTACATATGTAATAGTTACAAAGCACTATTTATAGATTAGGTTCTTTATTATGACCAGGTACTTTATTATAGATAAAACACTGGATATTCAAATCGACGGGTTTGTGATTACGGTGGCTTTTTCGCACTTAGTCTCCATTGGACCATTGTGCGTGACCTTTACTCCTTCAGCGGAGCCATCCGTTACGTTCCTGCAGACCTCCTTAAGAGTCCTCGCAGTCTGTAGGAACCTTAGTCTAGGCGCAGCCACACTGTCGCACTCCATGAGCACATGCGCGGCCGTCTCCTCCTCCGCCATGCATCCTCTACACAGTGGGCTATCTGTAATGTTCAGAATATGGAGATGTTTGTTAAAGGCACAGTGTCCCGTCAAGACCCCCACCACTATTCGAAGGCTGGCTCTGTCAAGGCCCAAGAGATATCGTGTGAGGCGCCTGTCTGGTTTGGGAAGGGCCTCCGTGGACTGTCTGCAGTCTGTGGTCGATGCCCACGACGGGATCGAAACTATGTAATTATTAACGTAAAAAAAAGTTTTTGTCAATTGTCGTTATGCTAGAAAACTAATTACAGATTATGAAAACACAATATATTAACTATCGAATAAAAAAGAAATCATTATGTCTCGAGAACATTTTATTGGGCCCATTTCTCTAAGAAAAATGGGCATTCTTATTTGGAGACTCTTACATCTGTCGCATGCTAAAGATGTGGACTGCTGTGTGTTTCCCTATTCCAATAACCTGAAATCCTTTAAGCCTCTCCAAGAAGTCCCCCTTCTCTCCTCCCCCCACTCTTTAGGGCACCACGCTGGATCTACAGCCCAGCTTCAGCATCCTCGGGGTAGAAATACGCTCAGACCTTAACCATTGGAACTACATTGAGAGCATCACCAAAACAGCGTCAAAAAAGCTCGGAATACTGAACAAGGTGAAGCGGTTTTTCCCGCCATCAATCAGACTGTTGCTGTACAAAGCACAGATCAGATCATGCGTGGAATACTGTTCACACCTTTGGGATGGTTCAGCCAAGTGCCTCACAGATGCTCTCAATGTCCTACAGAGGCGAGCTGTTCGAATTGTGGACGATACCACTATATCGGGAACTCGAATCCCTGCAGCTTCGCTGAGATGTTGGTTCTCTGAGCGTGTTCTACCGGCTATACTATGGTGAGTGCTCTGAAGAGCTCTATAACCTAATTCCTTCCTCTCCATTCCGCAACCGAACCACACGCACAGGTCAGAATATGCACCCACATACCGTAGTCACCATCCCTTCGCGTACCTATAAATTTGGTGACTCATACATCTGTCGCACAATGAAGATGTGGAATGCTCTTCCAGCCTCTGTGTTTCCACTTTCCTATAACCTGGAGTCCTTCAAGCGAAGTGTGAAAAGGCATCTAGTCAAGCCAGCATAGTGTTAGGGACTGATGTCGGACATAAGGGTCTGATTCCAGTTGCTAACATTCATGGACCCTGCGTGCGACTTACCATCAGGTGGGCGCAGGGTCACATGTCGTATTAGTATTTAAAAAAAAAAAAAAAAAAAAAAAAAAACCATCTTGTTAGAATATAGAAGGCGCGCCTAAATAAAACCTAAGTATGGTTCGGCTGGATAGCTAGCTTACTAATGATTCAAATGCGTCAGTTAGACATTTGCTAGTTCCAGGCGTAAATATATTCGTATCTAAGCCTGCAGGTGTATTTATGTGGTCATCTAAGTGTGTACGAGGCGTATATCATAATTTTCCAAATTTAATAGCGTTCATTAACCGTACAATCTCTTGCAAGGTCGAACCTATTATTTTGTCTATTATCCCACCGCATCGTTATTGTACGAGAATATTCAGTCACACATAACTTAATTAGTAGCATTACTACTGTAAACTGCTAGGTAGTAGAGGCACCACACTTTTTAAAAACGCATCAACAATGTAATAGTAAGTATTATTTTGATGTATTTGTTTTATAAATTGTTATTTTATATCTATTATTGCAGAACTGTCCTAATGTCCTAAAGGTTTGGCTGTCAGAGAATGCCTAGCGGCATTAAGGCCGCCTTTGTTATAAAGAACGGTGATGGTTCGGTTCTAAAAACGCTGTTCTTAAAATCATACAAAGGTCGGTTCAAACCCTGGCATGTACCAATGAGAAATACACTATAATATACAACAGGAAAGTTCAGCTTTTTCTGCTGAGAACCTCAAGTTACGCAAATACGCCAACCTTAATACAGGTACGAATTTGCGCCGTTTGGGTTCGAGACGATGGGAGCCAAAGCCAAGGAGTTGTCAAAGCGACTGACAGAAAGGTCTGGAGACAGGAAGGGAAAATGTTGCCTATCTCCTTGGGACTATGTCTGATTTACTTGAAATTTGGACTGGTTATATATCTTGTGACCAACATGTATCCGAAAATGTATACAAAACCTCTGTAGGTATACTATAATAACGCTTAACATGATGTTTTATTAATGAACACATAAGTACGGTCGTCCACTTCGCTCTTCTCAAAACAATCAACTATCTATCCCTCTACACACTTCCAGCAGATATTCAGATTCTCTCACTGTCTCGGCTGCTCAGACAAGCTTCTTCTATCTTCATCTTTAAAAACTTGGTCTTAAGTCACTTTCTTAAAAAGCAAAATTTCTCAATCACGCTCTGACATAGTAATTATGTATGTATATTATGAATCAATAGTATATATTATATTATGTAATTTTTCTTACTATCTGCAACAGGTAGCTCTCTTATCGCCATCACAAAGGTTAGCTGTTAGAAACAGCATTAATTTCGCCCCATACAATACTTTTGTAAACAATGTGGAATAAATAATTTTATTATTATTACTATGATTATTATTATTATTACAACTTAAAACAAAAGTAATCGTCAGTGCCACATCGAAACAGTAGGTAGTTTTGGAGATAGTTCAAGTCATCTACTTAATATAAGGGTTCAATATTGTTATTTTTATATATATATATATATATATATTTGTTTCTTTAAACATTGTACCTGCCTTATATACTCGTATAGAGTCGAATTCATCGTTTTCCATAATTATTCACAACGTAGCACATTATTAAACAAAATAACACCACTTTTGACTAACAATATCCACAGTAAACTAATTTACAAAACGAAATACTTGGACTTGACATGGCCGTGCAAAATGGCGCGAAGAACTTTTATTATTTATAACTCTAAAAAAGACAGACACGAACAGTTACACATAAAAAAAAACGTGAACCCAAAAATATTTTTTTTTTTAGCAAAATTGGGAAAAATATGTCTGAGCAAGACTCTTGCGAGACTCTTGCGCAAGGCCAATACCAAGACTAGAAGCAAGACTGCAAGACCAAGATTGAACAATTCTACTTACGACCAATGTAATAAGAGTCTCCAAATCCAAAAGTCTGCGACACCTAAATACCTCAAGGATAAATTTTCAAATGATAAGTTTCACGACAAATCCCTTCGTTCTTCTCACAACTCACTTCTTTCTGTTCCCTTGCATCATTCTGGATTTGTTTCAAATTCTTTTACAGTTGTTGCTACAAATTTATGGAACAATCTCCCTGTAAACATAAGGCAAGCGTCTACCAGATCTTCGTTCAAAAAACTCGTCTATCTACACTTTCTAAATAGCTCCCAATAATATGTGTATATATGTATATTTATGTATATTTTTGTGTATGTATTAGTATTTAGTATATTGATATTACAGTATATATTGAAGTATATTATGTAAGTATATATAATTATATTGAATTTATCCTACTATTAATATTTATTTCATTGCACCTATAAATGTTCTAATTTGTCCCTAAGGTTTGGCTGTCAGAAAATGTCTACGGGCATTAAGTCAGCCTTTGTACTTTGTGCAATAAAGTTTTTAATAAATAAATAAATAATACATCACCGGCTCGAGCGAATACCAACTATTTTTTTTTAGTATATTCACCTTAATACTGTAACAGCACTGTGACGCTTAGTTTTGAAGATAGTGGGTCTTAAATGCAATTAAACAAACGGTTTTTGCCGAAAACGCAAATTCAAAAGTAATTATATGTGCATAATATTTTTGTTCAAAAATGGCGAACTTTGGCCGCGTTCGTTTTAAGAAATGTAATGTTTCAAAATACAAAAATAAAAAAAATAATTTTACTATTTATAATTTTAATGAAAATTCTAACATTTGATGCTAATTTTGTATGTTAGTATTGTGTTGAAAGGAGGGTTATTGATGTTACTTTTTGACAGATGTCATTAACATATACAATGGTTTGTTTACCATTTTTAAATACTTTATAGGTTTCTATTCGAAGTAATATACAAACAATATAAAATATTATATAAACTATATTAAAACAAAATCTAAATTTAATAATACATAGAATTAAATAATAATAATACATAGAAAATAAAAATACATACTTACAAAAAAAATAGCTCCTCCTAATCGCTGTCTTGTGGCATGGTGCCCAATACACTAGCAGCATTTCCCCTTTGAATTAGGATACCTAATTTTTGGGAGAAATAACTGCCAGCCACCACCAGAGACGTCAATGAGCCTTGGAACAATTTCTTTATATAAGGCTTAAAGTTCCGATCCCCTCCTTTCTACAGCAAACGTCGAAAAAAGTAACTATTGCAAATAGTTTTATATTTTCGATGCTTGCTGATCTGCGCTTGTTCCGCTGCAAAACCAGCTCTAACAGAAGTTCCTTGAAGGTGGGAAGGGGCTAGGGAATCCCAACAGGTAAAATCCCATACCAGAGATTGACCCAATTCTATTATATTTGTTAAAAAGGTATTTTAAATGATTTTTTGTACTTAATAAATTCAAAGACCATAATAATATCATGTGTGTTGGATGCCATGGTATAATAAAACATGAACGAAAATACTTGTCAAAAAGTAACCTCACCGCTCGTTTTATTTAAGAAATGTTAGCATTGTTAAAAAATATTTCATTTTAACAAAAACGTCATTTCGCGCTGGTTTATGAAGTTGCTACGAGATGTTGGAAATGCTATAAGACGAACGCGGGGTTAGTTGGTTTTTGCTGTATATGTTCGCGTAGGGATAGTGGCTACGGTATGGGGTTGCATATTATGGCCTGTGCGTGTGCTTATGTATTATCAGAATACTTTTGCTATGAATTTTATAACCTAGGCAAACCTGTGTTATTTCAAAATTCAATTACATTATTTTCTAACAAGTCTCCACGGACTTAACTAATTTTCAGCGCAGTCATTTAGACACACTCCCACGCTGTTTGCAAAGGGTAATGTATATTACTGTGCGGCATTTTTTTTACTGTAACTTTAATAAATAAACTAGTGAAATTAAAAGCCTAGATGATAAGGAATTCAAAAACAAAATTAAATCAGTCTTGATGCAAAAAGCTTATTACACGGTTGACGAAGCGTTAAAGGATGTTAACATAGCATAATACAAACTACATATATTATGTACCTAGAAATAATATTTGACATGCCCATTTACAGCAGTAATTATTTAAATGTGACATATTATAATAATAAAATTGAAATATATTCTTGACAAAGCTCATTTGCAGCTGCTAAATTAATAATTTATTAATATTTATATTTTAACCTTAGTATAGGATATTGACAAGGCCTCTTTACAGCTGCTTTAATTATTTTAGTAATTAGCTTTATATATATATATATATATTATTATTTTTTTGACATACCTATATAATTATTATTATTTTTTTATTTTTTTTGACAAGGCCATTTTACAGCCGTATAATTTTGTTTTATTTAAATATTAATGTTTCTTTTTGTTTTTATTTTGCTTTTATTAGTTTTCCTTTGACACTGCTTTAACCTGCAGTTCTGTTCCTTGCCTTATAGCACTCTCCAGGCAGGACAAATGTTGTACGGGACGGCCGCCTATCGATCACGAACAATTAGTGATAAAAGTTACTAGTGATAAAGATAAGACAATAATAAAAGTGGTGGTCGTAGCCCGGACATAGCTATGTGATAGCTTAGGAATTTGCGTTGGTCGTAACCAGGAAATAATAATAATTGTGTATTAATCGTGTATTTTCTTAGTGTATTTTTACGTGTGTTTATTTGACGATTACTGTGTATTTTTACTTGTGTTTACTTTGATGACTACTGTGTGTTTTTTATTTGTGTGTGATAATAAAGAATAACCTTTTGACCCTAGCCTGGCCGAGAGACGGTGTGATGACGTCATCTCGGTCAAGCCTAGCTTATTATCGCCGTACCTAAAGGGTGCGCTATGTTTGCGACAATGTGTTGTAGTCCTTATCGCCGTACCCAAGGGAAGCGCTTTGTTCGCGGTAATATGTTTGGTCTTTACCGCCGCACCCAAGGGATGCGTTTTGTTCGCGATAACGTTTGGTCTATTTCGCCGTACCTGGAAGGTACGCTTTGTTCGCGATAACAATATTAATCTTATTTGTGATAATAAAACGAGATGTTTTATTGTAAGGTATCCAGGTTGGCCACGAGAGAGTCTCGAGTGTATTCTTGGCCAGCCTGGAATATTGTAAATTCAGGTCGCTAGGTAGCTCTGCGAGTGCCTAGGCTGCCTAGAATGGGTATTGGTATCCTGGACGGAACCTGGACTGGTCCCGAGAGGATCTCGGACTTGTTGTGGCCAGTCTAGGAAAGTCGATCGCGGCTGCTGCCTAGGTATCCTAGTGAGGACCTAGGTAGCCTGGAAGCCGTCCAGGTGCCTCAGTGTGTACCTGGGCTGATCTGGAGAGGGTCTAGGACGTATTCCAGGTCAGCCCAGCTTAAAATGATTGTGTAAGTCCCCCTGCTCAGATGCAGACATTGTGTTAGGGACTTTTATGATAAATAAAGTATTTCGAGGGTTGTCTTATTGCTCACTTGATCTCAGCAGGAAATTTTGGTGCTCGCTCCATCGACTTTACATCTCGGTCGGAGCGGGCATTCTGTCCCCTATTGGTTATAATGTAAACAATCTAATAGGACTATTCTAATAGGGGGCGGGGCTTACCGTGTTGGCAAAGGAAGCCGACAAACACGTGTAAGCTCAAAATCGAGGTCAAGTGAGTATTATAAAAGACAGACGGGCTTGCGGTTCCGACATTCCGATTTCGCCGAGCCAACAAGAAGAACTGCAAGCCCGAGGACACCTGAGAAGACCTTCCTGAAGCATGGAGTTTTATTCCGCCTGAAGCCGTCCGGGATCTTAACAACGAACCCCCCTGTCTACCCCGCATGATGTCGTTACACCGGTCGTGAGGATACGTCACCTACTAACTTCGAGGGAAGCCAATATACAGTCCACTACTAAACCTCGCGATCCGGCACATCGTTTGGTCCTTCGGAGCCGGATCCGGTACATCGTTTGGACCTTCGGAACCGGATCAAGACTAGAGGACGGCTTCAGGGGAATCGTCGGAACACTCCATCTTCAGGAAGGAAGATAGAAGACCAGGAAGAGGATGCCAGTTACGCGGTCGCTCACGGGGAAGACAGTGCCGGCCGAAGAACCCTCCGCCCAGTCAACTGCGGAAGCTGCCTTCGGATCCGGGCCCCGGACATCGGAATCAACGCCATCGACATCGGGTGAATCCCGAGTGACGGACCCCGCCTGGTCCCATGGGTCGACCGAGGCGTCCATAGAGGGTACGCTGAGGACGTCGACCATGGGGACCATCGTGGGGGTCCCTTCAAAGCGAGCTTCCCGCGCGTCTTCGCGCGCCTCCGTCGTGTCTGTGAAGACTACGCGCGCCCAAGACCGGGAAGCCAAATTAAGAAGAGAACTTCAGATAATGAAGAAAGAAGCGGAACTCGAAGATTTCTTAAGCAAGCAACGTAGGAGGATCGACAGCGGAAGCTCCAGCGACGAGACATCTGTGAACGTGGAAGAATGGGTAGACCGGAGTCTACAGCATTCAGCGAGGACCACGCAGCCACATCCCGAGGAGCCACTGCCGATCCACGAGTCCGTCGGTCTCTGTCCTGCCCGCTCCGCGCGGAACGCCGAAGCGGGCCCTGCTCCTGGACCGAGAGCCGCCACGTCCCTGGAGAGGGGCCCTCATCTGGAGAGGTTTTCCAGCGCGATGCCCAGGGAGCATCGCATCGCTTCTCAGCCAGGAGAAGCCTCCACGCCCCTGGAGAGGGGCCCTCATCTGGAGAGGTTTTCCAGCGCGGTGCCCAGGGAGCACCGCATCGCTTCTCAGCCAGGAGAAGCCTCCACGTCCCTGGAGAGGGGCCCTCATCTGGAGAGGTTTTCCAGCGCGACGCCCAGGGAGCATCGCATCGCTTCTCAGCCAGGAGAAGCTTCCACGTCCCTGGAGAGGGACCCTCATCTGGAGAGGTTTTCCAGTGCGGCGCCCAGGGAGCACCGCATCGCTTCTCAGCCAGGAGAAGCTTCCACGTCCCTGGAGAGGGGCCCTCATCTGGAGAGGTATTCCAGCGCATTCCCAGGTGAGCAATGCAACCGAACTCTGCCGACGGCCCCTCCCCAGGGAAGGGTCTCCTTCGGACAGCAGGGTTCCCAGGCCATCCAATGGCTCCCAGAAGACAACCAGCCGGAGCGGAAGGGGCAATTTGAGCAAGGTAGGCAGCCGCCATGGCACCAGATGCCGTTCTCCAGGATTCCAGAACTCCCGCAGTTCAGCGGCAACCCTCTGGAATGGATGGTGTTCGTGACATCATACCGGGACACCGCACCATACTTCTCGAACATGGAGAACGTGTCACGGCTTAGAAGCAGCCTCACAGGACGAGCACGGGAAGACTCAGAAGCGCTCCTGTACTCCAACTGCTCAGCGGACAAGATCATCGAGGGACTCGAGACCAGCTTTGCCCGACCGAAGTTAGTCGGCCGTGTGTACGAGACGAAGCTAGTCGACCTCCCGAACATCTCTGACAAACCGCGGGACATCGTCCAGTTTTCAAGCCGCCTCAACAACATCATCGCGGCGGCGACGGCGCTCAAATGCTTAAGGTACCTACACCACCCGAGGCTGACAGATCAGGTACTTTCGAAACTATCCACAACGCAGTTTCACCGATGGACACAGTTCTACCTGATCTCCAGAGCTCCCGAGAATGTGAGCCTGGTTGCAGCATTTATGAAGCGAGAAGCCGCAGTATACGCCGAGACGATGCCCATCGATGAGGCGCTCGTAGGTCTACAAATGGGAGGTAAGAATATTGGCTGGCCCAACAATAGAAGAGTCGATGCAAGACACGAAGAGAAGAGATTTCAGTAACCTTCGCTCAAGAGGGCTCAAAGAGCGAACACCGCGGTCGCGATAGTGGAGGAGCCGCAGGATGCTACACCGCCCCCAAAGAAGAGGAACTGCTGCCTGTGCAGACAGGGGCACGAGCTGGCGTCGTGCCAACAGTTCAGGAAAATGGGGACTGAGGAGCGGTGGGCTACGGCAACAGCGAAACGGGTATGTTTTCGCTGCCTCAACCCCTACCATCGATACCATCGATGTGAACGGCAGTCGTGCGGAATCAACGACTGCCGCGAGAGTCATCATAAGCTGCTACACCGAGAAGAGGCCGCCCCGAGAACAGACACGGTGGCCTCAGTCTGGAACCTATGCCGATCCCAGGTATTTTTGAAGATAGTGCCACTCACTGTCTCGGGACCGGCGGGAGAGGTGCGGACTGCAGCATTGTTGGACGATGGCTCTACTGTGACACTCATCGATGAAGAGCTCGCCCGGGAGATTGGAGCTAGAGGGCCCGAGGAGCCCCTAGCCATTGAGGGCATAGCCTCACAGAGTAGGCTATCCAAGACATCCCGGCGAGTTAGAGTGCGACTCGATGGAAGGACGGGGTCGACCACGGCTACAGCGAGGACAATGAGCAACCTGGACCTGTCCCCGCAGGTGGTAGCGGGCAGGGACATCGAAGAGTGCGGACACCTTAGTGACATCAGGGATCAACTAGTGTACGAGAAGACCAAGCCGAGACTGCTGATCGGCCAAGATAATTGGCAACTTCTCCTAGCGTCACAGGTACGTCGTGGGAAGCGTTCCCAACCGGTCGCTTCTCTCACCGAGTTGGGTTGGGTGCTGCACGGCGCCCACACGCGCACTCTGGGACAAAGGGTCCACTACAACCACCACGTGAGGGCCGATGGTGAGATGCATCAAGAGATGGCCAGGTACTTTGAGTTGGAGTCGCTCACCGTAGCGCCGAGACAGCCAACGAGAGGTCCAGAACAGAGGGCCATGAAGATCCTTGAAGAGGGCGCAATCCGAAAAGAAGACGGACACTTCGAAGTTCCCTTAACCTGGAACAAAGAAAACGTCACACTCCCCAATAATTACGAGTGTGCTCGACGAAGGTTAAGAAACATTGAAAATAAAATAGACAAGAACGCGCCACTCAAGGAAAAGTATAACAAGGAAATGGCATCTCTCATCGAGAAACACTACGCGGAGCCGGCGCCTGTTGCGTCGACACCAGGAAGAACCTGGTATCTGCCACACTTCGCGGTAGTGAACGCCCTGAAACCAGACAAGCTCCGTATCGTACATGATGCTGCAGCGAGGTGGGGAGGTACGTCGCTCAACGAGAACCTGCTCACCGGCCCCGACCTGCTGCAGTCACTTCCTGGAATTTTGATGAAGTTCAGAGAACACCGGATCGCTGTTTCTGCTGACATCCAGGAAATGTTCATGCAAGTGAAGATACGGCCAGAAGACCGCGACGCAATACGTTACCTCTGGAGAGGCGACCGAAGAGACGACTCCGCGCCCGAAGAATACAGAATGACGTCACTAATCTTCGGAGCTACAAATTCGCCAACGACCGCGATTTATATTACGAATCGCAATGCCGCCGAGTTCGTCGATACGCATCCAGAGGCAGTCGCCGCGATAAAAGAAAATCACTATATGGACGACTACATAAAGAGCTTCAAAACGAGCGAGGAAGCCATCCGTGTATCTAGGGATGTGAAGAAGATACACCTGCGAGGAGGCTTCACTCTGAGGCGATGGGCCTCCAACGACCCGGGCGTACTGAAGAGGATGGAGCCCGGAGCCGCCCAGCATCGAGCCGTCGACATCACCGACGGTTCGAGTAGTGAGAAGGTGCTGGGGTTGATATGGAGACCCACCGATGACAGCCTGGCGTTCAACTTGGACATGGCCAGGGTCCCGACGTCTGTAATGCAGAGCGAGGCCCCTACGAAGCGCCAGGCCCTCCGTATAGTGATGTCCCTGTTTGACCCGCTCGGATTCGTTTCGCCGATCACGATCCGAGCCAAACAGCTGTTGCAAGAAGTCTGGAAGCGCGGCACTGGATGGGACGCCGCCTTGGATCCCGACCTCTCTGCACAATGGGCCGAGTGGATGACCCATCTCAAAGCACTCAAGAATTTATCAATCCCACGAAGGTATATTGGCTACAGCGACGCGAGAAACCTTCAGCTCCACATCTTCGTGGACGCCAGCGAAGCAGCCTACGCCGCAGCGCTCTACTGGCGGGCCGAGTCGCCCGATGGCCATGTCGATACGACACTCGTATTGGCCAAGGCTCGGGTCGCCCCCCTCAAGCTGACCTCCATCCCGAGGCTTGAGCTACAAGCAGCGGTGCTGGGCACCAAGATGGCGACCACCACGTTAGAAGAACATGCAGTGGCAGCCGAGAAGATTTTCTGGTCAGACAGCCGCACGGTATTGTCATGGATCCGACAAGGCGCTCGAAATTATCGACCCTTCGTCGCACACCGACTTGCAGCTGTCGAAGAGGGTAGCAGGATTGAAGAGTGGAGATGGATTTCGACGAAACTGAACGTCGCCGACGACGCGACGAGAGATGTCCCGCGCGGTTTCGCCGGACATCACAGATGGTTTCATGGACCGGAGTTTCTCAAACAAGAAAGATCGACGTGGCCTTCGGAGAATATAATGGAAATCGTTGACACCGGTGAGGAAAGAGTGAACACCGTATCGAAAAAAGAAACGTCGACATGCCTACCGGATAGTGCGCGATTTTCCAGTTGGTTGCGACTTCTCCGAGCCACCGCGAGAGTGTTACAATTCGTCGGACTGTGTAGACGCCAAAAAGTGATAACACACTATAAGCGAAACCGCCGTAATGATACGGATAAAAATTGGCCGTCTAAAACGAATAACTCTGCGCGTATAGTGAAAAAAGAAACTCCGCAAGATAAGTATAAATTAATTGACATTGAATACTTAGAGAGAGCTGAGTTCCTGCTGCTGAGGGATAGCCAGGAGAAGACCTTCACCATGGAGCTGAAGGACTTGGCAGCAGGACGGGACATTCTGAAGACCAGCAGGCTGCATCCACTGGCGGTGGTGATCGTCGACGGGCTCATCAGACTTCGGCCGAGGATAGGGGCTGTAACCGAGGTGCCCCCCGAAATGAAGAGTCCACCAGTTCTCGACGGTCGGGATCACGTCGCTCGTCTCATCATCGAGCGCGTCCATCGGGATCTACACCACGCCAGCACCGAAGCGGTCATCAATGAGTGCAGACAACGCTACTGGATTCTGCATCTCCGGCCGACTGCTCGGTCTATCATTAGCAGGTGTCTACTCTGCAGGATCAGGAGGACGAAGCCGCCGACGCCGCCCACGGGAGATCATCCCGAATGTCGCCTGGGCCACCACCGTCGACCCTTCACCTTCTGCGGAGTGGACTACTTTGGTCCAATCAGCGTGACTTTTGGGAGAGGGACCCAGAAGAAGTACGTCGCCCTCTTTACCTGCCTTACCACTAGGGCGGTCCATCTGGAGCTCGCGGGTTCGCTGAGCACGGACTCCGCCGTGATGGCCTTGCGGCGCATGGTTGCGCGCCGAGGCTGCCCGACCGAGATGTGGTCGGACAACGGGACAAATCTCCGGGGCGCCGAGAAGGAGCTGAGGGACGCTGCGGAGAAGGCCACACAGCGAGAGGCGAATTTCCGCGCCATAAGATGGCGCTTCATCCCCCCAGGTGCCCCATTCATGGGCGGCGCCTGGGAACGTTTGGTGAGGTCGGTGAAGACGGCCCTTGCCACTACACTACACGAGCGGCATCCATCGGAGGAGGTGCTGACTACTCTGCTGGCCGAGGCGGAGTACACCGTTAACAGCCGCCCCCTCACGCACGTATCTGTGAACTCAGAAGACGAGGAGTCGCTGACTCCGAACCACTTCCTACTGAGTGGACCGGCCCGCGTACCTCTGCCAGGGAGGTTTGACGACGGCGAGCTCATCGGCCGTGCCAGCTGGCGCACCGCCCAGCGACTTGCCGACCACTTCTGGAAGAGATGGGTCCGGGAGTACCTGCCCGAGCTGCAACACCGGCGGGAGCCCCACGGAAAAGGGGTTCCAATCCAGCTGCGAGACGTCGTCCTGATAGCGGACGGCAACCTTCCCCGCAACTCGTGGCCACGTGGGATCGTGGAGAGGTGTTTCCCGGGAGCTGACGGCATCGTGCGAGCCGTCGACGTGAAAACGGCGGGAGGACTCCTGCGGCGACCGACGAAGAAACTCGTCATCATTGCAAGCGCGGAGCCGGCCGACCCTTCCAGCAGTTAACACATCGGCCCTCCAGGACGGACGGCGATGTGCGGCGGGAGGATGTACGGGACGGCCGCCTATCGATCACGAACAATTAGTGATAAAAGTTACTAGTGATAAAGATAAGACAATAATAAAAGTGGTGGTCGTAGCCCGGACATAGCTATGTGATAGCTTAGGAATTTGCGTTGGTCGTAACCAGGAAATAATAATAATTGTGTATTAATCGTGTATTTTCTTAGTGTATTTTTACGTGTGTTTATTTGACGATTACTGTGTATTTTTACTTGTGTTTACTTTGATGACTACTGTGTGTTTTTTATTTGTGTGTGATAATAAAGAATAACCTTTTGACCCTAGCCTGGCCGAGAGACGGTGTGATGACGTCATCTCGGTCAAGCCTAGCTTATTATCGCCGTACCTAAAGGGTGCGCTATGTTTGCGACAATGTGTTGTAGTCCTTATCGCCGTACCCAAGGGAAGCGCTTTGTTCGCGGTAATATGTTTGGTCTTTACCGCCGCACCCAAGGGATGCGTTTTGTTCGCGATAACGTTTGGTCTATTTCGCCGTACCTGGAAGGTACGCTTTGTTCGCGATAACAATATTAATCTTATTTGTGATAATAAAACGAGATGTTTTATTGTAAGGTATCCAGGTTGGCCACGAGAGAGTCTCGAGTGTATTCTTGGCCAGCCTGGAATATTGTAAATTCAGGTCGCTAGGTAGCTCTGCGAGTGCCTAGGCTGCCTAGAATGGGTATTGGTATCCTGGACGGAACCTGGACTGGTCCCGAGAGGATCTCGGACTTGTTGTGGCCAGTCTAGGAAAGTCGATCGCGGCTGCTGCCTAGGTATCCTAGTGAGGACCTAGGTAGCCTGGAAGCCGTCCAGGTGCCTCAGTGTGTACCTGGGCTGATCTGGAGAGGGTCTAGGACGTATTCCAGGTCAGCCCAGCTTAAAATGATTGTGTAAGTCCCCCTGCTCAGATGCAGACATTGTGTTAGGGACTTTTATGATAAATAAAGTATTTCGAGGGTTGTCTTATTGCTCACTTGATCTCAGCAGGAAATTTTGGTGCTCGCTCCATCGACTTTACATCTCGGTCGGAGCGGGCATTCTGTCCCCTATTGGTTATAATGTAAACAATCTAATAGGACTATTCTAATAGGGGGCGGGGCTTACCGTGTTGGCAAAGGAAGCCGACAAACACGTGTAAGCTCAAAATCGAGGTCAAGTGAGTATTATAAAAGACAGACGGGCTTGCGGTTCCGACATTCCGATTTCGCCGAGCCAACAAGAAGAACTGCAAGCCCGAGGACACCTGAGAAGACCTTCCTGAAGCATGGAGTTTTATTCCGCCTGAAGCCGTCCGGGATCTTAACAACGAACCCCCCTGTCTACCCCGCATGATGTCGTTACACCGGTCGTGAGGATACGTCACCTACTAACTTCGAGGGAAGCCAATATACAGTCCACTACTAAACCTCGCGATCCGGCACAAATGTGTTGTACTTGTGTTTGTAACCTTAGACTTAGCCGAATTCCGGTGGGAATGTATGGCGGTACGTAAAGAATAAGAATAAGTAACATTTCACAATTACAGAAAGGCATTTGAAACTATTTTTGGTCATAGTTTGTAATAATTTATTTAAAACTGAATAAAATAGTTAATGGTAAAACTTTAAAAAAAAAATATGTTTTTATGTTCTCTTCTCCCGATGGATGATGAATGAGGTGATAGGGAAGGCACACGGTCTAGCCCATACAGCCAAGTCTGACGTAATAAATCTTACATTTTTATAAGTTAATGAGGTCATCATCAAATTCCAGATGCTGCAGAATTTGATGCTTTTCTTGGAGTTACTCGCGGCATTATAGCTCAAACACGTCGGGTAAAATATGGGAGTTGACAGACGCATAAATTAAACTGCAACTTGTGCCCCATATTCAAAGTACAATTTATCGTTTTCCATAACTATTCACATTGTAGAACATTATTAAACAAAAGAACACCACTTTTGACCAACAATATTCACAGTAAATTAATTTACAAAACAAAAACTTGCACTTGACATGTTTTATAGTACATATTGGTGTTCTGGAGCAGTACATGATAACCATTAAAATTACAATTTATACTATACTACATTAAACTGACTGGTCGGGCAGTTAAGTCATGTTTGCCTATAATAAAGTTAGCTGAATTTAAATAAGCTTCTTTATAAGCGTAGTTTCTGACCACCCCGAAAGGGAAACGGTCGTGATGATACTTTATACTACATTGAACCTTAAAACGTCTTATTATGTAATATGTCCTATTATCATCACGACCGTTTCCCTTTCGGGGTGGTCAGAAACCACGCTTATAAATAAGCGGATTCACATTTAGCCAACTTTACTATAAGCCAATCATGACAAGTGGCAAACTCGTCGATATTTCCAGAGTACCAAACTCGAGATATATCACAAATAAATTATATAATATGTAAATAAATTTACATTAACAAAAACAAAACATTTACATTAATAAATATTTTTGTGCCTTCGTGTCTAAATCCACGGACTTACCGCTAGACCACGGAGGCAGTCTTATTATGTAAATATAAAATAATAATAATAATCCACAATCCCTGCTCACTTCTAATAGTTAGCTGTTAGATAATATTTTTAGACATTAAGCTCACCTATGTACTGTAAAATGTTTCATTTTCTGTGCAATAAAGAATTTATCTATCTAGATTTATCTAATAATAATACATTCAAAATAATTCCACCAAATCGCTGTCCTGCGGCATTGTGAAGTTTTTTATGAAGCCCGTGGAGGTACCAGTTCTCTGTTACCAGTATTCTGTTACTTAAGCGCTTTTTCATACTGCCTATCACCTTACTCGATCCCCAAGGTTAGCTGGTAAAGAATGCCTACTGGCATTATAGCTCGCCTCTGTACTATTTTTAAGTGCATTAAAGAATTTAAATAAATAAATAAGCGCCAATGTTATATAGTTACATTAATTATTAAATTAAATATCATTTACATCAGAACAGCCCCTAGAACACAGCGTCCTAGACCTCCACTGTTAGAGATGGGCCTTCTAGAACATAATTATGTCTGGAGAATTCGGCCTATACTCGCCACGCTGGCCAGACGGGTTGGCGAGGATTTAATGAAAAAAAATATGTCAATTTATTAACGTTTCCATATGTTGGTATCAGTGGAACCGAGACCGACGGCTTTACGTGCTCTCCGAGGCACGGAAACGGTGGTGTTGTAAATCTATGATGTACGCATTTCTCATTCAAATTCAAATTTCTTTATTGTATAGATTGCTTATTCTAATTACAGTTGTATGTACATGTCATGATGATGCAATCTGCCCATATTATGGGCATACAATATGCTTATGTCAATAGATATTTATTTACAATATTTATTTGTATATAGTTTATATTTAATATTGTTCTTGTCAATTTATTGGAATACAGTGTTAATGTCAAAATTTGCATGTTAAAAATTATTTTATTGAGTAAAACAGTTGTCAATAAGAATTTTCTTTAACTCAATAGTAAAACGTTTTATAGGTTTTATGGGTACATGCCGGGGGGTTTGAACCGACCTTTGTAGGATTTTAAGGGAAGCGTTCTTACAACCGAGCCACCACCGCGCCGCGAAATTAAATATAATAGATGATATTTCAGGCAAATGTTTACTAAGTGCGGTTAAAATAATTTGTGAAAGTGGAAGCTAGGTCATTCTACAGCAATTACTGAGGCCCACAATAATGGATACCGAGAATTGTAAGGCTGTGACGTCATTAGATTTAGAAATAAGGCCACTAGATTCTGTTTACACATTTTACGAATGTTACAAATGGAAAAGAAGCTTTCGTCTGTATATAAAATGGTGAAAAAGCATTTTTTTTATACTAGCACGACATGTGACCTTGCGCCCACCTGATCGTAAGTGGCGCGCATGGTCCATGAATGTTAGCAACTGGAATCAAACACTTATGTCCGACATCAGTCCCTAACACTATGCCGGCTTGACTGACACTTTTTCACGCTTCGCTTGAAGGACTATTAATATATAATTAAATGGAATATAATATTATGTTTATCAACCATCTAGTTTCCGTAACACAAGCCTCGTAGCTTACCACGGAAACTAGATGGCGCTGTGTGACCTGTCTGGAAATATTTATTTATTTTTATTTATTTAGTACTAGAGCTGTCATTATGATATTTTAAACATTTTGCACACCTAAACTATATAAAATAAAAGATTGTTTCTACTTAAATTGTAATCTTGTTAGAATAATTTACCTTAAAATGCATTTAACTGTGATTACAATTAAGCTCAAATTCCCATACAAGATGAATGATGTTCTTCGGCTGAGATGTTTCTTGGAAGTACCGAACATGAGTCATCATATGACTATGAAATTTAAAAAAAAAAGATTATATTAATCTGGCAATACTAAAGACATTGACAAGGATTTGAAATAAATAACAAATCCTTTCTTTGACATATTTTAAAACTTATTTATTCCAAGTTTAATTGGAAATATCTAAAGGAATATTCCGTAAAATATATCAGGTAAAGTTTATAATAATAATATATTAAATTTATAAGATAATTGCAATCCATTTTTGTTAGTATACCTATCACTATGTTAGTAATGGCTAAGTTAGTAGACTAAAATTTAATGTTAGTGCCTTAATACAAATAGAAGAATCTATTTATATGAAGTAGATACAAAAATATTAAAACAAAATAGATTAAAAAACTAATTATAAATAAAACTAAACTAAAAATACCTATGAAAATAAAACTATTCTACAGAATAAACTAGGGCTTACCACCAGGGAGGGTACCTAAAATAGTTCCTTATTTATATTTATTTATTTATTTATTATATGATAAACCTTACAGCTATATTCCCAGATCATTTAAAAAAAAACAGATTAAAATTGCCTCAGCCAACATAGATTTCACCATTTACTTAAAAGTTATGTATAATGAATTTAAATTTAAACAGATATTAAGAAAAGAAAATAATAATAATAATAAACTATAACTAACTTAAACATAAAACATAAAAATTGCAATAAAAATAAAAATACTAAACTAGATATTGGGTAATAAAATTGATCCAGTGAATACAAGTATGGAATGTAATTATTGTGCTCGTGTGCGTGAGTGAATATAAGTGTCGGTGTGAAAGTGTAGGTGCGTGTGTGGGGCGTGCTTAGAAGTTGAACGAATGCTGCAGCTAACCGGCTAATCAGCTGCCGCATCCGTGCACAGTCTTTATGTTTTTTTTAAAATATGTTTTTTTGTGTAAAAATATGTCCACATCCCTTAAATGTACGCGTGCCAATATGTCGGTTACAGTGAAGCTTATTCTATTGACTAGAGATGCAGTGAGTTTACGCATGATAGCAGAAAAACTTAACACGATTCTCTGCAATCATTCCGGACGCAAAGCAAAAATGTGTTAGCCACAACAACACCCTGAAACCATTATTATACTGGACTCGTAGGTCACTTCTTTCTATACAGTAGTGAATTTATTGTTATCAGAGTGTTTTTGTGCTAAAAACAAGGTAAATAAATCGTATAATAGGAAAATCGACTAATTGGCACTAAAAGCACCCAAGCCATAATAAATAAATATTTCCAGACAGGTCACACAGCGCCATCTAGTTTCCGTGGTAAGCTACAAGGCTTGTGTTACGGAAACTAGAAGGTTGATAAACTACATATTAAACTTTTTTTTTTTTGTAAATATATACATATTATACATATAAACACCCAGACCGAGACAAATTATACAATGTACAACTTGCCCCCGGTGAGAATCGAACCCACAATCTCCCGAGTTCACGGCAACGTTTGTTACCACTAGACCACGGAGGCAATATGCACGCACACACTGTATTATAGCCAGAGACTCCGTCGTACGCTAAATATGTATATGGAATGCTCTCTGAAACTTAATGTTTTATCATTCTTATAATTCAATTCAATTCCATTCGTTTCTTTCTGTAATTATTCATAGGACAAAAAAAATATTGTATTTTGCACTTTTACATGTCAAATTTACAATATGTATACTATAATATTAGGCTACACAATTTCACAGCATTCTACCAGGTAGAACGCCATGAAACTATACAACCTTACTTAAATGTAGAGCAGTGCGTTACAATACAAACATAAAATAACATTAAAAAAAAAAACCTACGTGATTTATATACACAATAACAATTCCACACAAAACTACACTTATAATTATAGCTGCTGTAAATAGGCATTGTCATCTTATCAAATAATATACAAATATAAAAAATATAAATGTCGCTCAAGATTACCTAGAATCCTTTAAGAGGGTTTAACTTCTTGCACCCCTCTCGCTCGCACAATCTTGTGTAGTCTATCAACTTACGGGAATAAAATTACGGATATTTTAGAGATATATTAGGGACTGACTACAAATGAAATTTTGACCACATTTGTAAAGGAAGGGCAAAATACAAAACTGCGTGCAACTACAAACCATCGTACCGCTTACCATCATCATGTTGGGTAAAGCTAAACTCACACAAGGCAAATCTTCGCCGCGAATTAAATTGCACATTTCGTGTGACAGATTACTCGCTGGAAATTCGCTCATATACATCAAATCAAATAAAATTATTTATTTATTTCAACAAAGGTATATTAACCTACATAGTTTATAAAAGTCCAACTGTGTTCATAAAATACATATGGTTATACAATTACACAACAAAAAAAAATGTTAATACACTGAGAAAACTAGTATTAAATTCTGGTTGTGATCAAATTAAAATTAATATTTAGATGTCAAATTTGGGTCATTTAGAAATTCTTGCACAGAATAATATGATTTTTCAATTAAAACTTTAGCCAATATATGTGCATCAAGTTATTATAAAATGTTCTCTCGCACTTCTAATAAACATAGGATATGCTAGCCAATATCCCAAGCTCGCTTTGTAGATCTCAGCCTATGTGGTACAGGAAAATTGAAACATGCGGTGAAAACCACACCACCGCAACCTCAACTGTGCATGCGGTCACATGATGATTGATATCATAATGGAATGGTTTTTGCTATTCCTACATAATTGACGGTATACGAGTAACAACATTAATATACAGCATTCTCCATTTCTCTTTATCCTCTACCTACAACATAAAGCTTTTTAAACATAATCTGTTTGATTGACTGAATAAACAATATCGTCTTCTCAACTTATGCATTCGCTATTTAGTTGGCTTGCGTAAGTCTGATCATGTATCTAATTTTCGAACTCAGTTGAAATGGCTCAATATGCGCTTTCGCATATCTGCCCATCTACTTGTCCATCTGTATGGTATCCTAAACAATCCTCGTGCACCTCCTTACCTCAAAACCCGATTTGAGTTTTGTTGCGTTACAACCTCCTTCTTCGTTCTGCTTTCAACATTCGACTCAAAATCCCCTCCCACTCCTCTAGTAGATATTCAGATTCTTTCACTGTGTCTGCAGCCCGCCAGTGAAATAGCTACCACTGGTCATTAGACGGGAACATATAGATCTCTCACCACGAACTCCCACTGACATACTTATACTTCACATGCTATATCTGTAACTTTTTTTTTTGTATATATTCATTGAAATGAAATGAAATATTTTATTTGCTAAAAAACACATGGTTACAGATTCGAGTATGGTCTCAGTTTTATAGACAACTCACATGTTTCGCCAGTGACGGCATGCAAATTTTTTTACAACTATTATAAAAATTAAATTACAAATTTAGAAACATTGGCACAGTCTTATAATCATTACTGGAAGACACTGTCTCCTGTTTTACAGCACAACTCATGCAGGAGACAGGGTTCACCATAACGAACAAATACTATTTTGTGTTAATAAACGATTTTTATTTATATTATACAATATACAAAACAATAGTTGCTATATGAAACTATGTATGTGGAATACTTGTAATTGTAATTGAATATATGTTTTACATAACAGTAGCCTTTTTGCAATTGTTAGCAAACAAAAGGTGCTCTGACCGCCATATCGCACGCATGCTAATCTGAACCACGCGCCGCTGCAGTCACTGAACTTGCGCGGGAAACTGCTCGGTCAAAAGTTTACTATTCCGGTACAATTTATTTCCTCTCCCAGATTGTATGATTCCAATTTACTATATATTTTTTTTCTATTGTTACAGGAACTGCCAATAAAACCAGAAGTAGACGTCCCCTAGAATCACCACGCCCTAAGACTGAAAACACACTCCCGTCTTCCAAAACTCCTGCAAAATATACACCCAATGTAGCTTCAAATTACGAAACCTCGCACTATTCCACTCAGCATACAGTTTCCAGCCAGCTTAAAGCAAACGAAAAACGTAAAAGCGCTGAACCAATCAATAAACCTAGCTTGATTCCTAAAAGAAGTCCCGATAAAAAAAACTTCTTAAATTCGTCTCCAGTTAAGCTAGCAAGAGATACAGAAAATAAATTCAATAACACGAAGCAGGATACATCGAAAAAATCTGTAAAAAAGAATACATCTCCTAAGTGTAATGGTGACAGTGAAGCAGTTCGTAACTATAAAAAGTATCAACCTCAGAAGGACAGCGAAAGTCTTAGCGAAAAATTGCATTATTCAAATAAAAGACTGACTAGTTTAGATAATACTTCGATAAAGGCTAACGATGCTCAGAAGAGTTCTCCAAATACTATTTTGAGTGGCGATTTGGTACCGAGTTGTAACGAAAATAATTTGGCTGGTTCCAATATTTTAGAAGAAGAAATGTCTATACTTCATGAGCCTGTTAGACCACATCCAAGTAGCACTAGACTTTCTCAAGAGATGGATAGTTTGGTAGCTTTAACTAAACAAACGCTAGATAGGGTTAACAAATTGTCGAATAATTTGGGTAGTAGTAAATTAAAATTAGATACTTCCGAACCTAGTTTTGACGCATTGTTTGCGACGACGTCTGACCATAATGACAACAATGAAGCTTACAACTATGGTCTAGCGAACGAAAAGGCAGTGCAGGCGAGAGGGGTTTCGGAGAGGTTAAAAGATATAGATACAGCCGCACAGCGACTTATCGATTTTGAGAAACAAAGTGCAATGTTTTCTGATCTCAATCACGACACGTCTAGTCAAAATCGCCGTCATGATATAGTTTCTTCATCATTTAACCATACACCTGTCTCTATTTTAAAAAGGAAGTCTTTTAACGAAGACAACACACTTTCGAATATCAATTATCAAGCAATCGCATCACCTCCAGTAACATTTTCCCCAAGTGTGGTTGAACCTCGTAATTCAAAATGCGACAAACGCCAAGGCATTTTAAAAAAGCGTCGTAGTCTGGATGAATCGCAAGTTGCTAGAAGAAGATCATGCAGCCCAGAGGTCTCGTTTGCTGATGATGGATCATCCGATACTGGTAAACCGATATTAAAAAACAGAAGATCTTCTTTGGAAGATGTCATTAGAAATAGATCACCCGATGGTCAAATACAAGGTATTTTAAAACGAAAACTCAGTAAAGAAGAGGAACATCCTCAAGAAGAATTATCCTACGGTTCACCAGAGCCCCATGGGATTTTAAAGAGAAAATCTAATTCGAGTTCCAGTAGTAGCACAACCTCGTCCCATGTTTCTATTACTCAAGCAGTCCTTTTGGCAGCCGCTGGCGGCGCAGAAATAGTAGATGATGAAAGAGAAACTGTAAGGCCTATATTAAAAAAGAAGAGCTTCTCGGAAGAGCGACCAAGTCCTGAAATCGTAAATTGCGATACTCCTAGACCTATACTGAAAAAGAAATCTATTGAACACGATGATCACGATTTCGATCGTCCGAAAAAACCAATTCTTAAGACATATAGGAAAAATTCAGGCGAAGACGGACATGCTTCTAGTTTCGATTATAGCGAAGACGACCGAAGCTCCAGAAGGCCGTCTCTTTTAAGGTCAAGGACGTCAGACCATTCTGGATCGGAATGTGAAACGACGGTTAAGCCCATATTGAAGCAAAGAGGTTCAAGTCTCACCAGGGAACGGAGCCAATCCCCGCGCCCACGGCTCTCTTTTTGTGCCGACAACGATGCTAACGTTAGTGCGATGAATTTCAGTAGCGACGCGAACGACTTATTGGCAGCTGGTCCGAGTCGAATACAAAATATTGCGTCCGATCTTGAAGGCAGTTTAGCTTCAAATTATCCTAGTGCAGTACTTCGTCGTAGAGATTTGAGACCTAGAACTAATCCTCGATCGAAGTCGTTAGCGGGCGATTTTAATGATGAACTTTTATTAATATTGAACACGCGTAGATTAAAAGTCGAAGAGAATAATGATATCGGAAATTCTGAGTTTACGGGCAATCAAGTGAATACAAGTGGCGAAGGCGATTCGAAAAGTTTTCCGTCGATTGCAGCTCGAATTAAGAGTATGGAACAAGCACTTACTCGGGATTCGATTACTTCTAAGGATCCCGGTACGCGGAGTAAAACACGCGACAGAGATCGATACAAGACTCAACCAGTAACAATTGAAGAAATGCGATCTATCACTTCCAAGTAAGTCTATTCTGTAATTTTCGATAGCCAAGTTGTTACAACATAAACATTACTGCACCCTTTCCGTGTTTTCTTGGAGTTTATTGTTGATTATGGGTAATTTTTCTCTTCTCGCTCGAGTCTGTAATTTATGAGATTTCTTATGCAGAGGTGATTGTGCTCTGTATTACCTCCGGATGGACGCTGAGAGTTCAGTTTTGGCTTCATGCCATTATTTTGATGGGTGGAGCGCGTGGGTGCTAGCGACTATTGAAAACGGATTGTTCTTTTGATTATTATCTTTGTGTATGTTTAGAAAAAAAAAACATTATAACAGCCCTTAGAACACAGCGTCCTAGACCTCCACTGCTGGAGATGGGCCTTCCAGAACATATATCTGGAGAATTTGGCCTACAATCGCCAGGCTGGCCAGACGGTTTGGCGAGAATATGATGCAATTTTTTTATGACAATTTATTAATGATTTCACAAGTTCGTATTAGTGGAACCGGGACCAACGGCTTAACGTGCTCTCCGAGGCACAGGAATGGTGGCGTTGTAAATCTATCTAAAGCAAAATCTTTCTAATAAAATATATATTTATGTCTTTTGTAGAAAGAAGAAAATAAGTTAACAGACATAAAAATTTAAAAATCTTTAAAATTAGTATAAATAATACAACTAGTATATTTATTTGCAAAATTACAAGTATTATTATAATTATATGCGCTCATGAAATTAAAACATGCTTGTCTTTCTAGGAACTGATCTCATCAATGTTAGTTTAGTTTTCCAATATGAATCATCTTTCGGTAAAGATAACGTAAGAATTTATTTTGGATCAGATATTCATTATTTGTTTGCAAATATTATTACGAAAACTTATTGGATCTTCCAAAATTACTGACATAATATTTAACAATTAGTTAACATCTCGGTAATCTTTAAAACAGATCTTTGTGTTTGTCGTCCATCATTATTTAAGTGGATACTTCTTTCTAATGAAGATAAATTATATGCATTTTGTTTAATCTATTTTAGTACGTGTCCTTTGCAATTACATTCATCACTTCAGCGAGAACATCGTTGTTGCCAGTACTTCCTATGGCTTTGTTTTGTTTCGAGACGACAACGTGACATATAACTGGCAATCGTCTGTAAACTGATTTCTGATAACTGATACTATTTGTGTAATCGGTAATGACACTTTATCTGATGGCTGAGGCTCTGTTAGAATAATACACCTACAAATCATTAACAAATAACTCGTTATCTGGTTGTTAGGAGATGGTGAGTGAAATCCGCAATTTACCGAACGCGTATCTGGTCCGATGTTTGTAGAATAGGAAACTTCATTGTGTTTCGGCTTGTGAACGAAACGCTGGGTTTAGAAGGGACCTCAAATCAAATCGAACCTTTCATTCAACCTTAAGTATAGGTATATACATTTTACAATTTATTAGTTTGTTCGTGTAGCTATACGTTACCCTGAAGAGCATACAGATTGATAATAATTGAAATGTCAAAGTCACATTTTTGGTTTAAAATTATGCATTTGAATTAATACAATTTAAAAAATATGTCAAATGTGAGATCATCGTTAGTCAGAAAATCGTTCATTATATAATAACATTTTCCCAGTAATGCTTTCTTTAGTGTTAACTCAAATAATGGCAGGGGCAAGTCCTTGAAACTGTCTGGCAGAGTACGTGTATAGTCCGTATAAAAAATAATACAATTTTTGCCTTTATTTAATTTAGATGATTTGCCAAGATATTATTAGTAGTATTTTCATTGTTATTATTGTGTGGAATTTGTATTTTTTTATTTTTATTTTAAAACTTTATTGCACTATGTACAAAGGCGGACTTAATGCCGCAAGGCATTCTCTGACAGCCAAACCTTTAGGACATTTAGACAGGATAGGTGGTAGGTACAGGTACAGAAAGCTGTAATGATTCACATATTTATAATTTGTAACAAATACCTTTGTTTTTCTTCATTTGGGTACATTGTCCTTAATTAACGTATGTTTATTATTGCATGCTTCAAAAATGTAAACACTTCTTTGTGTTCTTAATTTTCGTATTAGAGATTAGTTTCCTTTTATTTTGTTTTTAGCGTTGACGTCAATATCTTCTGGTGAACCATGTGTATTTTGATTTGTTTACATGATTGCGATTTGTAATTAATCCCTCCATTAATATAATACCTTATTACCGTTTTTTACTTCACCAATTCGCGGTGATCGATTAAAAAGAGTTAAAAGGAAAGACAAAGAAGGTGCTGAGTTATGTTACGAGTATTCTTGCTCTTTTATCTTTATTATCTATTTTTTTTATTTTATGTAGACGGATTTTGTTATCATGCATATTCCATTTTAATTTGAATATGTATTTCAGAGGTATTACTCTTATAGTATTCTAAATTAGTTCTATATTAATAGTTTATCCTTAACCTTTACATATTTGCTTAAGAGTGAAGGAGTATCAGAATACCCCACATATCCACTTACTTCGTTACCAGAACTGTGATGACGGAAATACGCTCTCCAGTTATTAGGTCAGCTACATACTATTTCGAGTCAGCAGTGTTCTGTAAGCGATGCATCAGTATTATGAGTGTTTGATCTGATTGCTCAATTCCAGTTACCCATTCTATTGTAATTAATTGAGTAATAAAAATATGATTTTAATGGTTTGATGGATCGTTTTCAGGTATTTTTATGGTTATCGCTCATATGATTTATTTTACTACTATTAATGCTTGATCGGCTGTTGCTATTAATTTTATTGTTTTTTTATTATCGTCATCTTAGATTGCGTTACAGTATTTAAAATATTGTTCTTAAAACAATTACTAATAGCTTTTTACCTTTCATAAGTCTCTTTCTTAGGATGATTATTCATCTGTCGGATAGAATGTATAAATTTAAGATTTAAATAACACTTTCGTTACTTTACTAGGCACTTATTTGGTTCTAGAACCCTTTAGCCTTTTTTTCCAAACCAAAGAAGCTATTTTTGAATGTAAATTGTGGGCGGTATCTATGTTTTACCATTGGTTGTCCTGAAAAACTTTACGAATTAGCTATTAACTTGTCAACGCTGCTACTCAAGTCGTTAGCTACACGACAACATTATGTTGATTGCTATTCCCTTAACGGGTAATCATATCTCCGTGGTTGTTCTTTTACTCGCTTTAGCTTTGAAGGAATTAAAAATTGTATTAAAAAAGGTGACAAAACACATTTAGTTCTTATTTGAAGAAAGTCTGAATTGCTCTGTAAATGTAATGCATAAAACGAACATTCATAAAAACATGCTTAGTCATGTTTAGCGGTCTTGTTTTATTTTGCATACATATGGATTTAGTAGCTCCATCGTATGCTGAATTGATTGCTGTAGGATTTGGAGCAGACTTTAAAATTTAGATTATATTGCCGATGGTGTCAAACTTTTCTTGCCGATCAACCCAACGCCAATCCAGATCACTCATGCAATAATTTACGAATATTCATGTAAGCTATCAGAAATTACTGTCTCACTCTTTTATATGGCTGCGTCCTACATTTGCACGTTTCTTTTCTCATTCGCAGTTTGGAGCCTGGCCAAATGAAATTTCAAGCGTTCGGCCCCGTCGGCGTTGGTAGTTTTCCCACTCGACCCGACCAGTTCGGTGCTGTTTCGGTGAACAGAAACCCTACTTTCCTCAACAAAGTCGAAAGCAGTCCTTCAGCAGAGATAGCGGAAGCCTTGGAGCCATCTACCTTTGATCTACCTTCTATTAACGCGTTTGAAATCGTTAATAACAAGGATAGTTTTGGTGAGGCCACGTTCTTGGACTTTGAGAACAGTGAGTTGCCAGCTGTGAGGAGGCAGTCTACTTTAGATGAGATTGAGAAAGAAGTGGATAAAGTTCGGATTGCGTTGGACGAAGAGTGTCGTGCTTTGGAAGAAGACGAGCGGCATCAGGGTGAAGCGGACAATTGGAGTCTGAATGTATCCTGTGACAGTGGCGTCTACAATCGAGCTTCCTCCAGAGACTCCGGACCCCATTCAGGTAAACATTATTAATATTTAACCCTATACACCTGTAGCTCTATTTAGGAACGTTTTTCGAGTGCTAGTTAAATATTTCTTCTGTTCCTATTGTATTGACATGTTTCTCCAGTGCTAGTTAACCCTTTTATTTCTACTGCATTTATTTTCTGATTTCACTCTTGCCCATCTTCAGCTGTGTAGGTTTGGAATTCACGTTTTAGTAAGGCTTTGTAGTAGCTTAGATGTCACCAAATACTTACTATTTATCAAGAAATATGTTCAGATGAATGGTGAACACTTAAAAGTTAAAAAATATATACGGTAAAATAGTTCCAGTAGTGTTTAATCCTAACATCTTTCATCATTAAGAACCTAGATTCCTAGACCTTCACTGTTGGTTCAAAACATATGTATATCTCAAGAATTTTGCCCACTCACGCTGGACAAATATTAGTTTTATTATTAGTTAGATGTTAATTATAATAACAAAATATTAACGATTCCACAAATTCCAAACATGCTCTTCGAGGCACGAGAACGGTGGTGTTGGTGATCTATGACAATTGTACGTAAGAAAAGTATTTCACTTTCCAAAGAGCTTCCAAGACGGCATTAACGGAATCATACAGTATTTGGTTGGGTGGGAAGAGGAGTAGAATATTATCGTGCAATAAAAAAAAGGGAGGCTTCCTTTTGTAAACCAGCCTATTGTCGGTCGCAAGCCCGAGACACCATTCTTCTCATGAAGAACCCACACACGATGGACCCAGCATCTGCACGGTGAATCCATGGAATGCTTAGAAATTTGTCTCCTCTTCTTTTCTACCGTAAACCTTTTCATGAGTCTCTGATTCTAGTTGCTAACATTCTTGGACCTCGCACGCCACTTACCACCAGGTGGGCGCAAGGTCACATGTCGTGGTAGTATTAAAAAAAAAAAAAACGTATACGATTTCTTCACAAAAATAGCAGTTGCGACACATATGCCCCTTGATTGTTAAAAAGTGCAGACTAAAGGTGAAAAAGCAATTAAATTTCGCATCAGAAAACGTATATCGAGTTGAGGCAACCAGCTGTAATGTAACTTACGGTTTGTTTATGTTGTTCCTTGTTAAATTTAGATCGTGGGATATTGCTGCCATTTCGTATTGGGACGGTTTTGAGAATAAACAGCCAGTAACCTTGCACATGTCTCAGCACTATGTAGGTCAATGTAATGCACGGGTTCTTTGTCTAGGCGATATTATGATATCGCAACTTTACCTTTTTCTAGATTTTTTGTCATCTCAGGGACATATAGTCGGTTGAACCACTAGTAGACGTCAGTGTATTTTAGTTTTTTTATTTTTTATTTTTTATTTCATGGTATACGAGTATTTACCTTTTTCTAGATTTTTTGTCATCTCAGGGACATATAGTCGGTTGAACCACTAGTAGACGTCAGTGTATTTTAGTTTTTATTTTTTTATTATTTTTTTTTATTTCATGGTATACGAGTATAGTGAGTTCTTCGCGCCATTTTGCGTCACGTGCAAGTTTTTGTTTTGTAAATTAATTTGCTGTAGGATAGTATTGGTCAAAAGTGGTGTTGTTTTGTTTAATAATGTGCTACAATCTAAATAATTATGGAAAACGCTAAATTGGACCTTAAATATGGGGCACGAGTTGCAGTTTATTTTTTGCGGTTTTCCCGCGATTTCAACTCCCATATTTTACCCGACCGCCCGCGAGTGACAAGAAAACATCAAACTTTCCGGCATCTGTAATTTGATGATGACCTCATTAACTCATGAAAAAAAAGATATATTACGTCAGACTTGGCTGTATGGGCTAGACCCTTTGCCTTCCCTATCATCTCATTCATCATCCATAGGGAGAAGAAAACCAAAAAAAAAAAAAAGTATATTAGTGTAAGTACATAAGTCCAAAACAATATATTAAATTACATACGAGTATTACAAGATTTTATAAGCTTTCTAACTTAAGATAATTTTGGATCCCTCTCGCTCGCACAATTATTCATTTATTGATTTTATTTAAAAACTTTATTGCACTATGTACAAAGGCAGACTTAATGTCGCTAGGCATTCTCTGTCAGCCAAACCTTTAGGACATTTAGACAGTATAGATGATAGGTGCAATCATTAATTAAGTTATTCTTAACAGTATTAATACATACATAACAATATTACATACATACTACTATTACATATACAAATACATTCAATAATTTAAAGATTTTTGTACTTTGAACATTTTATTTTGTCACTAAGTAATTTGGTAAAATTTATTTTTTATTCTAGCACTTTTGACATCCAATAAGTCTGTCTCTTTTATAGTATGAATATTCATGTGTCCCTAAAATTTTTTTTAAATTCAGAACGAAAAATATTTTGAATGAGTTTGACAATAAAATGTGTTACTTAAATAAAATAAGGAATTTATCCAATAAATAAAATCATTATTAATAAAAAAAAATGAAATAGATAAAAGTAATAGTAAAGGTCAGAAACCACGCTTATAAATAAGCCTATTCACATTTAGCCAACTTTACTATAGGCCAATCATGACAAGTGGCAAGCTCGTCGAAATATCACAAATTTTAAATAAATGTATTTATTTACGTTAATAACAATTTTGTGTTCCGACCAGGAATCGAACCCGGTACCTCCGAGTCTAAATCCACGGACTTAACCGCTAGACCACGGAGGTAGTTAGAAATATATGTTTAAATAATATAAATATTATTGCGGTGTACCTTGAGTTTCATTCATATAAACAGTGCATCTTATAATTTTATAAAAATAAATCTGTTCACAGCATTATTCATCGTCATATTTCCGTCGACGGAACAATATTTATATGGTTTTAAAGTTAGGTTGAACCGAAATAAATCGGACAATATTAAGCGAGTAAATCCTAACAGTAGGATATGAACGCCAGAGATATCCACGAGCCTCTCTGCTCAAACTTTTCATGCCTAGTTAAGTTATACAATGTCACTTTTCAAACTTTTTATGCCTGGTTAAGTTATCGAATGTAACTTTTTAAACTTTTCATGCCTGGTGAATTCATCCAAAATCATTCTTCCAACTTTTTATGCCTAGTTAAGTTATCGAATGACATTTTACAAACTTTTCATGCCTAGTTTTGTTCTCCATTCTCACTTTTTAAACTTTTTATGCCTAGTTAAGTTATCCAATGATACCTTTCAAACTTTTAATGCCTAGTTAAGTTATCCAATGTCACTTTTAAAACTTCTTATGCCTAGTTAAGTTATTCAATGTCACTTTTAAAAGTTTTTAGGCCTACTTAAGTAGTCTAATCAACTTTTCATACCGAGTTAAGTCTTTTTAAAAATTTAATGCCTAGTTAAGTAACAAATTGTCAATTTCAATAGTTTTCAAGCCTAGTTAAGTTAACCAATGTTATTTTTTAAACTTGTCGATCCTAGGAAAGAGTTATACCTTTTTTTTTAAACTTGAAATTTATAATATTTCAGGTGAAGACCTTGGCGTGATTGAAAATCAAGAAATTAAAGATAGTCAAATAAGTAACGGTAGTGATTGGTCCCCAACTAATATTGAGAGGGAGCTAATAGCCATGGATCGTCAGAGAAAGTCTACTGAAGTAGACCGAGAGCCGGATGTCGAAAGCGACGATGAGAAAGACGAGGAAGGCTTCGGATTCGCTCCTGGACTACAGAAGAGTAACAGTGTGGTCGCTCGGGCTAGCATGTGGCAGCAGTTACAACAGCAAGCTAGAGGTAAGAATTTATATTGATATTTATTATTGTTAAATAATCCATACTATTTTATTTTTTTCCAAGTTATTTATCTATTTATCATATGTTTATATCTATATATATTTATAATATATGTATCATATATTAGGTTACATCAAGTTATAACTTATTCTCTTTTTGTAATTGAGGACCCTGCATCAAAAGGGGGCAGATCCAAATTTTAGTGGATACATCTACAATTTGATTAAAAAACAGGGCTATCTATAATTTGATGCATGTCGCACGAATAATAGGAGTCAAATATGTAAAAATGTATGTCAATTAATTAACATTTAAAAGCTATGTTTTCTCATGACCTGATCGTCTTAAAACTTGGACTTGCCTCTCTTTTGCTGCAAGGTCATCAATTATTTTTGCACCTAGTACTAAATTTATTTTTGATCTCTCTCTTGTCCCAAAGGTCATATGTCAGGGAATGCCTAACAGCATTAAGCTTCGCATTTTGTACTATTGTCTAATTAAGTTTTTTAATATACTTATATAATAAATATGAATGAAGCTTTGTCTGTACATATGTATGTCTGTTTGTCCGACATACGCCTAAATTAATCGAACAATTTAAATGAAAAAAAAAAAAACTACTGTTTAATAAATAATGTTGTTGTATGAGAAAATTTTATACATTTAAAAAAAATAGAAGTAAAGTATCATCACGACCGTTTCCCTTTCGGGGTGGTCAGAAACCACGCTTATAAATAAGCGGATGCTCATTTAGCCAACTTTACTATAGGCCAATCATGACAAGTGGCAAGCTCCTCGATGTCTCCAGCGTACCAAATTCGAGAAAATTTCACAAATAAATTAAATATTAATTAAAAGTATTTTTATCCATTAATAAATATTTTTGTGTCCCCACCAGGAATCCAACCCGCTACCTCCGAGTTTAGTTCCACAGACTTAACCGCTAGACCACGGAGGCAGTTAGTTAGGTAGTTTAAAAAAAAAAAAAAAAAATTACAAATCACTTAAATAAAATTATTAATCTATAATCCTAATAAAAAAATAAACTATCTAAATAAAAAATGTCCTCCACTTTACTATACCATTTGATTGATTATCTTAATACAAATCGTCAATTAACACAAAAGCATGTTGGTTCGTTATGGTGAACCCTGTCTGTCTTCTGCATGAGCTGTGCTGTATAACAGGAGACAGTGTCTTCCAATAATGATCATACAAAAACAAATTAAAAAAGGTTACACAAATAGCTTTTAACACGCTTCGTGTACAATATAATAATGCATTTAGATGCATTCTAAAGTTGCCCTGGAGGTAGAGTCGACGACTTTTTTGCCATACTCCGCAACCGGCACGCCTCTTTTGTGGACCGACTGAGACAATCGGATAACGATAATTAAAGCTATTTTTGACATAATCGTTTGACCTAGTTAATTATAAATTTATTTAGATTATAGTTTAGAGAAAAAATTGAATTAGAATTATTGTTATAATTTAATTATGGGTTTCTAGGTGCCTGAAATAAAATATATTTAATTTTAATTTTAATAGCAAGTGAAGTGCGAGTGTGTTGTCTGTATGTGTGTGTGTGTGTGTGTGTAGAAAAGGGTGAGAGGACTGGGGAAGAGAGGAGAAAGAAAAGGGAGTGTAAGATTGTTGATTATTCTGTAATTGTAAACATGAGAGTGAAAAGTATTCATAGCCGGTTGCATTAAAATTTCAATGTACCAAGTCGTATAAAAAATATTTTGATGCAATTAGACAGACTGAGATTATACATGAGTACTAAATTTAATACTTAAAGGAGATTGCCCAAAACCAGGCCCCAACTTTTTTGCAGCGTGTCTCAACTAAATACAATTTAATAATCAAAACAATTGTTTTTTTTTTTAAGTTAATTACTACATCTTTTTAATCCCAAATAAAATAAAAAAATAATCATTATGGCACGAGAACATTTTATTGGGCCCATTTCTCTAAGAAAAATGGGCATTCTCATTTAAGATTGTTGTTAGGAATAGAATTTAAGTATTTTTTTTAAGTTTATAACATGTTTTATAATTCAATTTTTAAAATTATGTCTATTATGGTGCTCTGAAGTAATTGTTTTATTTGTAATTTTTATATATTTTTTTGATAATTTGAATTTTGCAAAATTATGTTTTAAATTTTGAGTAAAAATTATAATTATAGTCGTACAGGGTGGAAAGCTATAGGAAGTCTTAGCTTTAAATCTGTACTCTTATATTCAAATATGATCAATGTGCCTTTGTCCCTTATATTTTCAAATAAACATTTGAATATTTGTAATCTAATAAAGGTTCCCTCGCCAAACCGTCTGGCTAGCGTGGCGAGTGTAGGCCAAATTCTCCACAATTATGATGCTGTAAGGTTAAAATATTAGCAATAAATTCAATCTCGTATATATATATATATATATATATTCTTTTGTTTGTTGGTTTACATTTTGTCATATTATGTTAGCAACACTCATTACTGACTTCAGTCCTAACATTATGCCGGCTTTACTGGACATGATGGCAATTCTAGCCTGAAGAATAATAGTGTGGAGTGATCCACGAATACGGGTGTTAATAATTGATTTTAAAAAAAAAACACGTTATAGTATGGAATCAGCAACTAAAATAAAACTAAGATATAAAAATAGCAAACCGCGATTGCACCGTCTGGCGCTATCAATCATATTTGTCAGCTACGGTCTGCAAAACAAGTTTCCAACCATATGTGGCCACGAAATGCGCTATCTGTGAATTAATACTGACGCTACTTAGTTTTTACTATGTGAGAAAGTCTATTCGCATGTTGTATCATCATCATCACGACCGTTTCCCTTTCGGGGTGGTCAGAAACCACGCTTATAAATAAGCGGATTCGCATTTAGCCAACTTTACTATAGGCCAATCATGACAAGTGGCAAGCTCGTCGATGTCACCAGCGTACCAAACTCGAGAAATATCACAAATAAATTAAATGTTAATTAAATGTATTTATATACATTAATTAATATTTTTGTGTCCCGACCAGGAATCGAACCCGGTACCTCCGAGTCTAAATTCACGGACTTAACCGCTAGACCACGGAGGCAGTAATGAGATATTAATTATGTGGCAAATAGTGTTGCCCAATCTTCGTCTTGGTCTTCTTGCTTTTTACTTGGTAAAATATATAAATTGAAGCTTAAAATATTTTTTGCCAAATATTTCGCCTCTCTTTGGAGCGGCGTCATCAGTGACAGTCAAGTAAAAAAGTCTTCTTGCTTTTTGCTAGACCAAGACCAACCCTAGTCTTGGTATTGGTCTTGCGCAAGAATCTTGCAAGATTCTTGCTCAAATATTTTTTCTAATTTTGCTAAAAATGGTCACATTTATTTTTGAGGCTTCTATATTTTTTGTCAATTTGTAACTGTTCGTGTCTGTCTTTTTTCGGGTTCAGAGGTAAAAATATCGAACTCTTATAATAGATGACTTAAATAACTACCTCTGAATATATTTTTGGATACATGTTGGTCAATAAGATCTATATATAACCAGTAGTTAAACTAAATAAAATTACGGACATTTTGAAGGTATATTAATATTTTTAAAAGCTCCGCATCGAACATGGTAAATAAGAATGGTCCTTCGAGCCGGATCATACTTGAGCCAAGGCCCGTTGTAATTTGAGGTACTCGGCTGGAATTGTATTATAAAATAGATTGTATTGTAGTGTACAGAGATTGTCCGACAATGAATAAAAGGTACAAAAAATATACTTATGCTTAAAACTATTACCCGACCCCGGTGGGGCTCTTCTCCGTGGTCGGTTAACTGGAGTTAGAACATAGGGTTCCGGACAACCAACGTCTTATTGGTACGTGCTAATTTAATTATTGACCGTTCGTAATTTGAATTTTTCAGGTGTACCGCGACCTCTGATTCGTCACAACCGTTCGAATAACAAAGACGCTCAGCCAATCACAGACCGGTTCAAGACTCAACCGATCGTCTGGAACGACAGCAACGAAACTCCGAAAGAGGAGAGTTTTAACTCTCTTAGCCAATCAAAAAGCAGCGCTAATGTGCTAGATAGAGACGAAGATGGTAAGCTACATTCTTCCATTCTTCTTGATAGATTTTACACTCTTGTAGTGCGTTCGAAAAACCCTTGTAAAGCGTTCATGAGGAATATTTTGATTACGTTAGTTTTTTTTTTTTTTTGTATTTTGTACACATTTACCCAGGGGTCGAAACTTAGATCAAGCAATTGACAGACAGACAGACAGTGAGGTCGTTCAGGCTCTGATGGCTAATGGGTCTGGGTTGGGAACATTTCCCCGTTTTCCCCGGGAGGATCTCAGCGGGTAACCACCCGCCGGTAATTCATGCACTTTTAGTGCTGGGCGCCGTTACTAGTATACGACATGAACCCAGGGGGCTAGATTCGAGCTAACTCCTCCTGGAGGAATTCTCTAGGAAGTGGTCTCCCGTTGGGGAGGGCGAGCGCAAGACAGCGATATCCTGGTTGGATATGCTTAAAGTGTCCATTGCGTCTAGTCAGGGTAATTGACAAATTTCAGTTCACATAGAAAGTGGCGCCACCTAGTAGACGATAGGTGGTACTAAAATTAATGTTCATTCATTCGTTCAATTCACTCAACATGTCAGCCATTGTTGTCAAAAATTTAACTATTCAAACTTAGTAAAAAATTGTACAGAGGCGAGCTATATAATTGGGGATCGAGTAAGGTGATAGGCAGAAAAAATAATAAATTTAATCATACAGTTAATAAGTTACGTAACTAATTATAATATACTACACATTATACCTACACACATTAACTATACAAACAATACACAATTACATTTTTTTTTAATCATTACAGACCCTATAACACAGCGTCCTAGACCTCCACTGTTGGAAAACTTCCAGAACTTATATCTGGATAATTTGTTATTATTCCATTTTTTTACATTACAAGGGCTTTCCGAACGTACCTTTGGTAGAGTGACCAAAGTCAGTCAAAAATGAGTTTAATCAGCTTCTAGGAAATTAATTACAAAATACACAGCAGCGCTCCCTATGCTATATCCGCTAATATATTAAACAATACTCTTGTAAATAATCTAAAGGATATATTACTAGAAAAATGTTACTACACATAAAATGAATTCATGCAAGATAAAACTCTAACGTATATGCAGTAGTTACTATTTTCGATCCTTCTCCAAAGTCCTGTTGTTTTATTTCTTTTCTTTTACTTAATATAAATGTGTTGTAATATGTTTTAAGGTGTTTGATGGTTTGAAATTACAAATACAATACAAATAAAAAATATTTTATTGTTCATAAAAGTACAATTAACAAATTGATTTACACACTGACTCCTAAACTAAGTCTAACTAAGTTAGAACTGTCATTTAGGATCCCAGTTACTTCCTTTAGTTATACCAAAAAGATACAATACGTAATTAAAACAACAGGTGTGTAATATAATAAATAAATAATATTAATTATTTAACTCCGGTGACAAGAGGGCTGGCTCTTTCTTCGCCCAAAGAATCAGTATTGCAATTCAGCGGGGAAATGCAGCCAGCGTTCTTGCCACCATTCCACGCGGATGGGACTTATATTCCTATCCTTAGTATTAATATTAATTTTATTTTATATTTTGTAAATATTTTTTTCGAATAAATGCTTTTTTTATCGAAAAAAAAAAAAAAATAAATAAATAAATAAATACTATAAGTGCTTAAACAAAAAAAAAAAAAAAAGTTATATAGTTTTAATTATAATGATATTATTTTGCTATGTCCCTACGCAGTGTCATAATATGTAGTTGTACTATTTTGTGACGTGCAATAAAATGTTTGAATTTAAATTTAGACTGAGAAATATATCTAAAACACTTTCCGAAGGAATTTCCTCTATTTCCTAGAAAGCTGATTAACTGCATTATTTAAAACGCCAATCAGATTTTAAAAGTCATTGAAAATATTTAAGTATTCGATCGTGAGGAATGCGGTGCGATTTAAAATATAATATATATGCGTGTATATCCACCTAGCAATAGATTACGGTCGTGCTCGTGAAGATATTACATTTTAATATAGAATGATATTTTGCAAGTTAAATGACATTATACATTTTGGGATATTATTTGTACAATGATAAATCAAACACAAATCAAATCAAAAGTTGGTAGCAAATACAGCTTTATCATTTATAATTATTTAAATAATAAATATATATACTTATAAATATTTATGGTTATTCAATTTCCTATACCTAATTTGCTTATATTACGGTGGATACTTCCCCGCCCCGGCAGACTGGGAAAATTACCACCATCAGTCCGCCTACCACCTATTATAAAATAAACCGTTTTTCTACTTAAATTTTTACTTAAATTTATCCCAAATACATACACAATGAATGATGTCCTTTAACAACTATAGCATGTCAAGAGCACATTTTTAAGATGACGGCTTTTTTAAATTAATTTTGGTCGATTGCTTATTTCCTTTATTTGCATGTACTGTTATTATTTTGACCTATATAGGTTTATATTTTTTATTTATTGCACAATTTTATATCTGGGTCGTTTTAGAGTTTACCCATAGTTGCCATTTGAAAAAATATATCCCGGTTGCTCTTTTGCAAAGCTTAGACGTTTCTGCAACGGTTCCTCATACGTCAGCTCGAGGAATGGAACTGTCAAATTCGAGGTACATCGCGACGTACCTTGAAACCACCTTGAAATGTGTTAATGTTATATCCAGCTAATATTTATATTATTTAAACTTGTATTTCTTAATTAAAAATGATTAATTACTTATTTTAGTTAAAACCATATTTTTTTATTATTAAACAAAACAAATTGGCAAATTCATTTTGTTCTAAAATCATAAATATTTTTTGTTACACATGAATATTCATAATATAAAAGAGACAGACTTATGGATGCCAGAAGTGTTAGAGAGAGTAGTAATTGAATGTTGCCAGAAAAAATATTTAATGGTAATATTTGAAATGGTAACATTTATGCCTTTGAGGTTACAACTGGACGTAGTTATGCATAAAGGATCCTAATCCAGGAAGATAAGCACCTGATTTAAATTCAATATTAAAATTTAAAAAAAATGTAGATTGGATCCTTTTTGCTGCGTCCAACTAAGAACATTGATTTTGAGGATTCCTTGAGGAAACCTGATTGACAGCTGGAGGGAATGGTTGAGTGGAGGAGCCGTCTTAGAATTTGTCTATTAATTATTAGTTTTTTTTAAAATATTTAAATCAATTATGGGTAACTTTAAATCTTCTTAAGTTATAACGGCTTTTTTATATTGGTTACAAACGGATGCAAGTCTTGAATAGTCATACATTGTAAAAAATACTCCTTGAAATTAGTGCTACATTCCACAAATTGTTCTCCAATTGTAAAATCCTGTGTATAGATTTTTTATTTAAAAAAAAACTTTAGCTATATTATAATTAGGTATTAATCATCGTCATAGCATCACTTCTCTTATGGCGCGGTGGTGGCTCGGTTGTAAGAACGCGTACCTTAAATCCTACAAAGGCCGGTTCAAATCAACCCGGCATGTACCAATGAGAAATACACTTTTCTTACGTACACTTGTCACAGATTTACAACACCACCCTTCCCGTGCCTCGGAGAGTACGATAAGCCGTCCGTCCCGGTTTCACTAATACCAACTTGTTGTCATACAAAAAAAAAATGACATCATATCCTCGCCAAGCCGTCTGGCCAGCGTGGCGAGTGTAGTGCAAATTCTCCAGTTCTGGAAGGCCCATCTCCAGCAGTGGAGGTCTAGGACGCTGTGTTCTAGGGGCTGTAATGAAATAGCATCACTGGTATACTGTTCTCACCTCTGGGGTGGTTTCGCTAAGTTCGGGCAATTCGAATAGTGGACGATACTACAGTGTCTTAATCTGTCGAATCGCTGCAGCTTCGCCGAGATGTGGCCTCCCTGAGCGTGTTCTACAAGCTATACTACGGTGAATGTTCTGAAGAGCTCCACAACCTTATCCCTTCTTCTCTATTCCTCTATTCATATACCGTAGCCACTATCCCTACGCGTACATACAAATTTGGAGGCTCTTACATCTGTCGCACGCTGAAGATGTGGAATGCTCTCCCATGTTTCCCCATTCCTATAACCTAGAGTCCTTCAAACGATGTGTGAAAAAGCATCTTTATAGGCCGGTATAGTGGTAGGGACTGATGTCGGTCATCTGAGGCTGGCGTCAGTTGCTCCCATTCTTGTACCTTGCGTACCGCTTACCATTAGGTGGGCGCGGTGTCACATGTCGTGCTTAGTATATAAAAAAAAATGAAAAAAAGTCAGTCCCTAGACCACAGAGTCCTAGACCTCCACTGTTTGAGATGGGCTTTCCAGAAAAATCTGGAGAATTTGGCCTAAACTAGCCACGCAGACGGGTTGGCGAGGTTCTTAGCTAGTTCTAGCAAACAAATATTTATATAGTCACATGACTTTGTCAAGCTTAGTATCTAGGTATTCTTTTGTCGAATAAAATGCTACAAACTTGCTGAAATTGTTATGCAATGGCAACAGAGATATTTATCAAGATTCCTGTTACTATAAGAGTGAAACACATGCTATATATATATATATATATCCTATATATATATATATATAGGATATATATATATATATATAGCATGTGTTTCACTCTTATAGTAACAGGAATCTTGATAAATATCTCTGTTGCCATTGCATAACAATTTCAGCAAGTTTGTTGATATAGATAAGACAGACTTCTGGGTTTGTCGGTAACTTGAATCAAAGTGTGACTATTAAAGATTTCGTTCGTTTTAACCAATGTAAATGCGCCCAATGTAAATACGCACTTGTGATGGTGGCAGCTAAGCTTGACGAGGACGACCCGGCCAAGATGTCGCTCATGGACAAAATGAAGATGTTCAACTCTAAATTAACCCACAAACCACCCATGGCCGGATTACCTAAACCCAATGAGAAAAAACCACCACGGCTCTCGAGAAAAACTATGCCAGTACTTGCTAGCCAAGTGCAAGAAGCTATGGAGCAAAATGAAAGACTAACCCGTTCTATGACTCAAGATGAGGAAGTGCCAAGGAATCCGGATTTTCAGAGGAAAATGGAGCTCTTCAGGTCTGCCAGCGCAAAGAACACGTCGTTAGAGTATATCATGAGGCAAAACTCAAAGAATAGAAGCTTAGGTCTGATTTTTTTTTGTTTGCCTGTGTTTTTTTTTGTTGTGCGGGTTTTTTTTTGCTTACTAATAGGTGTTGCATGAATTTAGACTTAAGGCTAGACTATTCGTCAATCTAGAAGGGCTTAACAGCTAGTTGCTGAAAGGAAGATTAAAATAATTCATAATCAACATTTTGACATATGCTATGTGATTGGTTAGTAGAGTTATGGGTTTTATGAAATAATAAAACGTAACGGTTATCCGTTTTTAAATAACGTTGTGGAAACTAGCTACTTTTAACAACTATCTACTTCAAGTACATTGTTAGTTCACAACCAACAATATTATACTACACAAAGTAATATTATTCTTTGAAAATTCACTCGCAGTCGAATATGAGTTTCCAAAGCCCTGGTGCGCTGTTGATAGTGCGGTGCCGAAAGACGCTCTAGTTTAACATTGTCTGGAAACGAAACTTCGGTTTTCGCAGCTACATAAAAACAATTTAAATCCCTCGCGCTGCATGCGTCGCTCCCTCGCTGATACCTATGCTCAGTGGGTAATAGTCGATACCCTGATGTTTTAATTTTCTACCTAGAATTCTTGTACCTTTTTTCGAGTATTAATTACTATGGGCTATGGGGCACCAAGACACAATGTTAAACCTAGCATATATAGATTAGTAACACTACTAATCGCTACGTAGCTATTTTAAGTAAAGCGTTATAAAAAGTAGATAGTTTATTTCGCTAGATAACGGGCAATCGTTGTGAAACTCAGTAGATAGTTACTATATATGTTACCCATTTCTTGTAGTTAGCTAGTTACTGTTGTTAATTCAGCCAATGACATGCCTTATACGTAAACATGTAAGGCAAAATATATAATGTATTTTAAGTAGATATAATATATACAAACATAACATGCTAAATCATTATTATTTATGGTAGTAATTTTTATGCAATTTTTGAGCAAAATCGATGTAATGAAAACATTTTGGAAAAAAAAAATGCTTCTGCATTATATTTTATTTTTCAGTAACCCGAAAGAGCGGGCTCGCCTCATGGCCGTCTCCACTAGGGAGTTAGATCTCTGGTTGCAGGTTTTTTTCTCGGTTGGGACACTCCTCTGAACTATATTGACCATGGCAGTGTGCCTTCGTCTCGGAGCCCGGACTATTCACCTACACAAGTGTCGATGTGGGGAACCTGTGGAACACCTCTGACACCACGTGCTTGCGCTAGAAGTGTCGGCCGCATTTCTCGTCACGCGACTCCATCATTTGTAGGGCTCTCGTCACTGCTGGAGTACCCACTATCCTAGAGCCCTCTGGGGTCGCGCGAAGCTATGGCAAGAGACCCGATGGCATGACCGTTGCGCCGTGGAAACTTGGCAGGTCTCTGGTGTAGGAAATCACTTTTTTTTTTTTTTTTTTTTTTTTTTTTCCTAGCGACCTCCTTATGGTAAGTGGCGCGCATAGTCCATGAATGTTAGGAACTGGAATCAGAGACTTATGCCCGACATCAGTCCCTAACATAGTGTTGTTACTTGACTAGAGCCTTTTCACACTTCGCTTAAGGGACTCCAGGTGTGTAGATATTTCACAACCAGGCAACCTCGGTACAGGTTACGATATTGAGCTGTTTGGGGTTCAGACGATGGGACCATGGGGACCCTCAGCCAAGCCTCTAGTCAAAGAGTTGTCCAAACGTCTGACGGAGAAACTCGAGATAGGAAGGCTGGCAATTGTTTCTGTCACATATTAGTCTCGCTATACAGAAGGGAAATGTTGCCCGACTTCTTTAGACTATCTCCGATGGGACGTCTTTTGATAATATTTTTTATTTATATATTAATTTTATTTTAGTAGTTTGTAATTATTATTTTATATTTTGTAAAATATAATTTAACGAGATATTTAAATGATTTTAATTAAATCGATTTTTAGCTCAAAATTTATTAATAATAAACTAATAACATTTTTTTCAGCAAATTTTAATAATAACAAAAATTTAATTGTAAATTAGATTTGCATGTATTTTTCATATTTTTTGGTGGAAGTATTTTAAACATTAGTGTATATTTTAGCGTATTTTTATCATTATTGCACTGCACTGCTATTTTAGCCATAACCAGTAATGATATTAAACCTTAGCATAATAATCCACGCTAACTATAAGATTTAAAAAATAGTGTTTTTTTTTTGTTTTTTGAATAGGTATACTAATTTACTAAGAACTAAAAGGGTTTAACGTTTTTTTTTTAATTAAACGATTTTGCATCTCTCTCGCTCGCACAATCCAATATACTTTTTGTGAAACTTACTAGGAAATAAAGTTACGGAAATTTTGGAGATATATTATTCATATATTTGTTTAAGCAAATTAGACGAAAATTGTTATAAATTTTTTTTTTTTTTTTTTTTGTCTAAAATTAGGTATATGAATGTTATAATATGTCCAAATTGTCAGTAATTTTATTGCTTACTAAGTTAATAGACTATATTTATCAGAAGTACTTGAAAAATCTTTAAAAATATTAGATTGTGCTAGCTAGAGCGAGGCAAATCGTTAAACTTTTTTTTAGATTTAAAATTTCATTACTTGAATATGTACAATTAACATTAATTATATAACAGTACAAGATATTTAAATAATAAAAAAAAACAAGTGACTCATATATTATATTTTATTATATCTTTTTTTTTATATTTAGATTTGGAAGATGAACCATCGGAAAGGGTCCAAAGAATGATTACACCCGAAGTTCGTGGCATTCTGAAATCTGGTGCCACAGCTGTACCCAAACCTAGGACCTTGGCTAAAGGAGAGAGCTCTGAGGTACACCTGCTTTTTATTTGTGAAAAAAACCACCGTAATTGTAACTTGTAGTCGTGACACTGGCGCTCGACGCGACGTGGGGACTAACAGACTGTTCATTTTTAAGTAATCAATTTTTAGGTCATAGTATGTTTTTTTTTTAGGAAAAGTTGTTCTTTCTATCATTATTTTTTATACTAGCACGACATGTGAAGAAGAAACTTGGCAGGTCTCTGATGTGGAAAACCATTTTTTTTTTTCTTTTAAATACTAGTACGACATGTGACCTTGCGCCCACCTGATGGTAAGTTGTGCGCGAGGTCCATGAATATTAGCAACTGGAATCAGCCATTCATGACTGACATCAGTCCCTAATACTATGCTTAACTGTGCATGGCGGCAATTCGAGCCTGATCCCGAAACGTGTGTATACACTTTACTGGGTTTATCGGCACGAACGGTGGATACTTCCCCGCCCCGGCAAACTAGGAAAATTACCACGATTTGTTGTTCTCTTTGAAAGTATGTGCCATTTGCAATGATGTCAAATGCCAATTTTTACTTTCACGGGCAACTAATATTGTAAGCTTGCCATAGTGATATTTGAAACAAGATTTACTTAATCATATTCAAATATTGAAAGCTTTTCTCACATTTATTTAAAACTATATTGCACGAAGTACAAAGACGGACTTAATGCCCGTAGTAGACATTTTCTGACAGCCAAACCTTGGGGACAAATTTGAACTATTATAGGTGCAATGAAAGAAATGTTAAAAAATTAGGAAGAAAAATTAACAGCTTTACAATATTAGTATGGATTGTTTTTAGGGTCTAAAAGACGAAGGTATAGACAGTTCATCAGACGAAGACTCCTCAGCCAGCAGCGTTTCATCATCAGAAAAAAGCTGTTCATCCGACACTTCAGAGGAAATTCCCGGCCCCAAGCCAAGACGTTTCCAAAATCGGGCCCAAAAGCTGAACAAACTTAAAGCCTCAAGAACTGACTCTGATATTTCAAGATTGCAAGATTTTCCCAAAAAACAACCTTTTCCCGTTAAAATTCAAATGCCATGCGCAAATGAATTGAAAGAAAGACTTAGTCAGGTCAAATCGATTCCTAATTCTGAACCTATTCCCATTTTGGGCAAGTTGAAGCGAGAACCGTCGAAGAACGAAGATGATATTAATCCAAGGTAAATAAATTAGTATGATATCATTATCACGACTCATGCATGGTTGGACTCATTTATAATTTAAATTAATTGTGTTTATATTTATTATTATTTGCAATGCCTTACAATGCCTGTTTACAGCAACTGCAGCAAAAGGACACTTAATATTATAGCTTCTGTAAAAAGGCATTGTCATACTATAAACTAATACTATATGAAAATGCCTTTTTACAGCAGCCATAATATTTATAGATAAAGTCTGAAACAAGGACATCCGTCAGAGAACAAAGGTTACCGTCATAGCCTTCAAAATTAGTAAGCTGAAGTGGCAATGGGCAGGACACGTCTGTCGCAGAACCGATGACCGTTGGAGTAGACGGGTTCTGGAATGGAGACCACGTACGGGAAGACGCTGAGTGGGACGACCCCCCGCCAGATGGACGGATGACCTGAAAAAGGTCGCTGGTGGGGGCTGGATGAGGGTGGCGGAAGATCGTGTGAAATGGCGAGTCTCGGGGGTGGCCTATATCTAGCAGTGGAGAGACACAGGCTGATGATGATGATGATAATATTTCGAGTATTTTTTGTTTTTATTTTTGTATCGCATTAGCTTATAGTATGACAACGCCTCTTTACAGCAGCTATAATCTTAAGTGACATTTATATTTTATTGTTTCTGTATATTATTTGGTAAGATAACAATGCCTATTTACAGCAGGTATAATCTTAATTGTCATTATTATTTTTTTATCTGTTTATTATTTGATAAGATGACAATGCCTATTTACAGCAGCTATAATTATAGGTGCAGTTTTGTGTGTAAATCACGTACGTTTTATCATATTATTTGATGTTTATGTTATAATGCTCTTAAATTATATAGTTTTATGGTTTCATACCTGGTAGAGTGCTGTAAAATAACATTGCTTAACATTATAATAAAATTTGACATGTAAAAGTACAAAATACATACGAATGACTGCCTCCGTGGTCTTAGAAGTCCGTGGATTTAGACTCTGAGGTACCGGGTTCGATTCCTGGTCGGGACCCAATAATATTTAAATAATTAAATTTGATTAATACTTAGTTAATTTGTGATATTTGGTATGCTAGAGTCATCGACATGAAGTTGGCTAAATGAGAATCCGCTTCTTTATAAGCGTGGTTTCTGATCACCCCGTAAGGGATATGGTCGTGATGATACTATTTTTTACTCTGCAATAAATTATTATTTATGTAAATTTTAAGGTACAAAAGATTCGTGAAAAAACTCGACGAGCCGATTCAGTTAGGAAAGTTGCGAAGGCCAGATAAAGTTGTTCAAAACGACGAAAATAAGGCTCCGGTTTTGAAAATATCTGCCCTAAATCAGGAGGCCAAGAACAAATTCTTTGGCCTCGACCCCAAAAAGGAGAAGACTATTGAAGAGTTGACAGAAGCTGTCAGAAGATACATTCCACCAGTAAGTATTATGTTTTTCACTTTAAATTTCAGAACATATGTGATAATCAATATTTCAATCAATATTTTCCAGACAGGTCTCACAGCGCCGTCTAGTTTCCGTGGTAAGCTACGAGGCTTGTGTTACGGAAACTAGATGGTTGATAAACTGCATATTATACCTTTTTTTTGTGTAAATATATACATATTATACATATAAACACCCAGACCGAGACAAATTATACAATGTACAACTTGCCCCCGGAGGGAATCGAACCCACGACCTCTCGAGTTCACGGCAACGTTTGTTACCACTAGACCACGGAGGCGGTCAATCAATGTATATCGCTATATGTAGGAGCATTTGGCCTACAGGCGGTCACAAGTTGGTATTAGTGAAACCGGAACATACGGCTTAATGTGCTCTCCAAAGAACGGGAACGGTGGTGTTGTAAATCTATGAAAAATAGTATTATGTATATTTGTTTGTTCCTTTGTGGCACACTGGAGACCAAACGTGTGGGCCGATTTGTATGATTCTCACGTCAATCGATTCGTTTTAATCATGCGAGTGTCACTGGAGATATGATATTATTCAAATTTCAGTAAGGCAACAACCAGACGTCATATTGTGGAAAAAAAAAGTCGACGAACCATTTGAGTCGAATAGTCAACTTTGTGGCACACTGGATACCAAACGTGTTGGCCGATTTGTATAATTCTCATGTCAATCGATTCGTTTTAATCATGCGAGTGTTACTGAAGATATGATATTAATAAAATTTCAGTAAGGCAACAACCAAACGTCATATTGTGGAAAAGAAAAAAAAAAGTCGACGAACCATTTTGAGTCGAATAGTCAACTTTGTAGCACACTGGAGACCAAACGTGTGGGTCGATTTGTATGATTCTCACGTCAATCGATTCGTTTTAATCATGCGAGTGTCACTGGAGATATGATATTATTCAAATTTCAGTAAGGCAACAACCAGACGTCATATTGTGGAAAAAAAAAGTCGACGAACCATTTGAGTCGAATAGTCAACTTTGTGGCACACTGGATACCAAACGTGTTGGCCGATTTGTATAATTCTCATGTCAATCGATTCGTTTTAATCATGCGAGTGTTACTGAAGATATGATATTAATAAAATTTCAGTAAGGCAACAACCAAACGTCATATTGTGGAAAAGAAAAAAAAAAAGTCGACGAACCATTTTGAGTCGAATAGTCAACTTTGTAGCACACTGGAGACCAAACGTGTGGGTCGATTTGTATGATTCTCACGTCAATCGATTTGTTTTAATCATGCGAGTGTCACTGAAGATGTGATATTAATCAAATTTTAGTAAGGCAACAACCAGACGTCATATTGTGGAAAAAAAAAGTCGACGAACCATTTGAGTCGAATAGTCAACTTTGTGGCACACTGGAGACCAAACGTGTGGGCCGATTAGTATGATTCTCACGTCAATCGATTCGTTTTAATCATGCGAGTGTCACCGAAGATATGATATTATTAAAATTTCAGTAAGGCAACAACCAAACGTCATATTGTGGAAAAGAAAAAAAAAAAGTCAAAGAACTATTTTTTGAGTCGAATAGTCAACTTTGTAGCACACTGGAGACCAAACGTGTGGGTCGATTTGTATGATTCTCACGTCAATCGATTTGTTTTAATCATGCGAGTGTCACTGAAGATGTGATATTAATCAAATTTTAGTAAGGCAACAACCAGACGTCATATTGTGGAAAAAAAAAGTCGACGAACCATTTGAGTCGAATAGTCAACTTTGTGGCACACTGGAGACCAAACGTGTGGGCCGATTAGTATGATTCTCACGTCAATCGATTCGTTTTAATCATGCGAGTGTCACCGAAGATATGATATTATTAAAATTTCAGTAAGGCAACAACCAAACGTCATATTGTGGAAAAGAAAAAAAAAAGTCAAAGAACTATTTTGAGTCGAATAGTCAACTTTGTGGCCCACTGGAGACCAAACGTGTAGGCCATAATGAATTAAATTTGTTTTAGGTAAGCAAGTGTATGTCGACACATGTGATGGAAGGTGGTTCGGGGAGTGACGGGGAAAGCAGTGGCGGCAGAGAGGTGCGGCATATCAACACTAGGGGCCGACACAGGTCAGTTTTTTTTTAAATATCTCTTATGATTTATCTACGTCGTTACTACACAGATGCGGTATGTGTATGTTAATTATAATCTCCTAGGTTTAGTCCCTGCGTAGACAAGACAGTTAGGTATTATTTATTTATTTAAAAAAATATTGCACTATGTATGTATGCAGCATATTTCACATGGCACCTAAAATTTATAATAAACTACCGAGCAGCATTAAAGACCAAGAAATTAAATCATTCAAGAAAATGTTTATTAAATTATTGATCCAAAAGGGTTACTATAATATTATGGACTATCTCAATGACAGCGAATTAAATTGAGTACCTATTTTTGTTATTTGTATTGCTGGTTGTTATTGTTTTAGTTTTAATTACATTTGCACCTTGTAGTTGACAATTTTTATTAGTATGTTGAGGTAGGAGCACTGTTACTTGTTGAGTGTTTATTAAAAGGAGACTGGAGTTTTCAGAATGTTTATTTGTTAAAACTACACTATCTATATACAATTAAATTCTTAAAACTAGTTGTGGTTGTAACCCGCTACTACGATACCCTACTACAACTTTCCTCGTCCCTCGCACCGCGCAGGGTGGTAACGACTGGTTAGGCGCGGCGCTCTGTGAATGCGCAGCGACTACTTATATTAGTCAGTCTGCCGGCTGCGTCTATCAGTACGGCGGTGCGCCCGGCGAGTGAAGACGTTGTGACTGCTCCTCTGCCACACGATGTCATCGGGTTCAACGAAGATGAAACTGGACTGATGCTAGATAAATTCTGGGGTGGCAGCTACAGTGCTCCCCCTCAAGCGAAGCGTACGGGTGGTTTGATCACCCTTCCAGATCTTGAGGTCTTGATAGTTGGTGCGACTTCGTAGTTGTCGTCTTCGTTGAGTAGATAGGCTGGTTTAAGACGGTCAATGGAGACGTTCACTGTCTTTCCAGGCAGCTGAAGTAGGTACACCTTGCCGTTACGTTGTAGCACGGGGTACGGTCCGACGTAGGGGTGTTGGAGTGGTTTTCGTACGGCATCGACTCGCATAAATACGCTCTCGCAACTTTGTAGGTCTTCGTGGACGAAAGTATTGATGTTTTTTTGTGTTCGTTGTACCGGTTTGCAGCTGTTTATAATGTTGCGTAATTGTTCGACGTAATTATGATCCATTGGTGTTGCTGCTGTACTTGGAACGAAAAAATCTCCTGGCAGGCGTAATGTGGTTCCGTAGGTGAGTTCAGCAGGACTTGTATTCGTGTCGCTTCTGACGGCTGCACGAAGTCCCATGAGTACTGTAGGTAATTCGTCGGTCCATGTACTGTTCGTGAGTCGTGTCATGAGGGATGTCTTCAATGATCGGTGCCACCTTTCGATGATGCCATTACTTTGTGGGTGGTAGGCTGTTGTCCGTATCTTCTCAATTCCTAGTAATTTGGTGAGATTATAAAAAAGATGACTCTCAAACTGCCGGCCTTGGTCGGAAGTCAAGGTGGCGGGGCATCCGAATCGTGTTATCCATGTTTCGTAGATGGTCTTCGCAACAACTTCGGCGGTGATATCATGCACAGGAATTGCCTCAGGCCATCTTGTTCGACGATCTATCATTGTTACGAGATAGCGAAACCCTTCCTTGGACGAGACTAGTGGTCCTACTATGTCGACGTGCAGATGCTCAAAGCGTTCGCGTTGTGGGAAGTTTGCGATGTTGCTGACAGTGTGCCGTTGTACTTTGGAAGCTTGACACTGCATACATGTTTTTGCCCACATGCCGGTGTCGGTGTTCATACCGGGCCAAAAGTACTTTGCTTGCATTAGTCGTCGTGATGAGCGAATTCCAGGGTGGCTGATATTATGCACAGCGTTGAATGCAATGCGGCGATATCCTACTGGTATGTATGGACGTATTCTTGCGTTCGATGATTCGCAGTATAGCTTGCGACTAGAGTTAGGTACGGCTAGCTTTTTCATCTGTAGTTTTTTATTACGAAGTAGTGTTGATATGGCCGGGTCTTTTTCCTGCGCTTGTGCAACTTGATGAAAGTCGAGATAAGTGGGACAGGTTATCGTTTCGATACGTGACAGTGCGTCGGCTACTACATTGTCACGGCCGCTGATGTGACGTATGTCCGTAGTGAACTCGCTAATGAATAGCAACTGCCTTGCTCTTCGCGGAGTTTCGCTGTTCGACGGTGACTTCTGTAGTGCAAAGGTGAGCGGTTTATGGTCCGTAAAAATGGTAATATCGCGTCCTTCGAACATTTTTCTAAAGTGTTTTACTGCCATATAAATTGCTAGCAACTCTCTATCGTATGTGCTGTACTTCTCTTGCGCACTTGAAAATTTCTTCGAAAAGTAGCCTAGTGGTTGCCATTTTCCTTCGAAATGTTGTTGCAATACAGCTCCAGCGCTCTTGTCCGATGCGTCGCACATGAGTGATATCGGCGCGGAGTGGTGAGGATGAGCGAGCAAGGCGGCGTTTGATATGCTGGTTTTGCACGCTTCATATGCACTCGAAGCGATCTCCGTCCATTGGATCTTCGTCTTATCCTTTTTCTTACAGTTGTGCAGGTAAGCATTGAGCGGTGACTGTAATGATGCTGAGTTTGGCAGACTGTCTCGGTAGAAGTTCAGCATCCCCAGGAATCTTCTTAGCCCTTCAATGTTGTCGGGTTTCGGAAAATTCTCAATCGCGGCGATCTTCTCTGGCGGAGGTGTAATGCCGTATTGGGATACGGTATAACCGAGAAACTTGACCTGGTCCTGACCTAGGACACATTTGGATGGGTTGATGGTAATGCCAAATTCATTTAGTCTTTGTAAGACTGTCCGCAAGTCTTCGTCGTGTTGGTCTTCGTTTCGAGACGCGATAATTAGGTCGTCAATAAATGGAAAAACGTTGTCGAGGCCAGCGAGTACTTGGTGTATAAATCGCTGGAACGTTTGACCTGCGTTTTTGAGTCCTGGGCACATCCTTGGAAACTCGAATAGCCCAAATGGTGTTATGATGGCGGTCTTCTCGATGTGGCTGTCGTAAACTGGTAACTGTTGGTAGGCCCGGTTGAGATCTAGTGTCGAGAAGATTTTCATTCCATGTAGTTGGTAGGTAAAGTCACGTAGTCGCGGTACTGGGTAGCGATCGGGTTTGGTTATGGAGTTGAGCCTTCTATAATCGCCACATACACGAATGTCGCCGTTTTTCTTCGGTACGACGTGAAGAGGACTGGCCCAAGGACTTTTGCTAGGCCGGCACAGTCCTTGTTCCATCATCAACTCGAACTCCTTCTTCACGGTGGGGTACCGATGAGGTGGTAGTGGTCTTGCTTTAGCGTGAAGAGGTTGTCCTGATGTCTCTATGTGGTGTTCTACGTTGTGCTTGGGACATGTTTTCATTGACGACGGTCTTGTAATGTCAGGAAACTCAGCAAGGATGCGATGGTACTTCTGCTCGATGTCAATTGTGCGTACAGTTGGCTCAGGCGACTTGCATAGTGAAGCTTTCGTACTTAACTGGGTGCGCTTGTCTACTAGGCAACGTCCGCTAATGTCGACTAGCAGCTGATGGTATTTAAGGAAATCGGCGCCAATAATTGGCTTGTTGACTGCAGCAATTAGAAATTTCCATCTGTACGGTCTTCGCATGTTGAGGTCTAGTTCTAGTGTTTTCTCGCCATACGTTGATATAATAGTGTTGTTGGCGGCGTACAAGTTGAATGTTGTTGGCACGGCGTTTGATCCTTTTCGTCTCGGGATGACTGAGATGTTTGCTCCAGTGTCGATGAGAAACGATAGTTGCGTTTGCTTATCGGTCACAAATAGACGGTGTGGGGGTTCCCAATCGCCGGATCCCGTCGCGGCCAGCGTTGGTGTTAGTTTTCCGCCGCGTTATTCGTGTCGAAGCTGCATGGTTTGGTGCATCTTCTGGCGTCCTTTCCGAATCTACGATGGTAGTAGCAGTATGCATCGCTGCTGCGTGATGCTGAGCGTGTGCGGGAGTAAGAATTCGCGCGGCTTCGATAATTCTCGCGCTGTCGTGATCGGGCTCGGCACCGGTAGCACGCCGCATGTGTTTGGGTGGTCTTCAACTCGGCGATCTCTCTGCCAAGTGCTTCGATCTTCTCGAGGACGTCACATTGGCTTGATGTTGGAACACTGGGTGCTATACTGCGTTGCACAGCATTAATCTCTGGTCGAGATTGTTCGTAAATCTTGTCAGCGACACGTGCGAGCTCGTCGAGCTCCGAGCTCTTCATGATGGTCTCACTAACAGTGAGCACGGCGCGAACTGACTGGGGTAGATGGTTAGTCCACATAACGCGCAGCATGGCGTCCGGAAAATCGCTCCTTGCTAGGGTCTTCATCCGACGGAGTAGCTGTGATGGCTTCATGTCGCCCAGTTCCATTTCGGAGAGTAGTCGCTGTATCTGCCGTTGCTCAGTTTCGCCGTAGACTTGCAGGAGACGTGTCTTTAATGCGCCGTATTTATCTTGCTCCGGTGGACTGAGGATGATGTCACTAACTTCGTCAGCATCTTGGCGTTCGAGTTGTCCGACGAGAGCTTCAAACATGGCTCTGTCGCCCTTCTTCTGAGAGAGTGTTATGGTCTCAAACTGGGCGAACCACGTGGTGATCCTGTCTCTCCATATGCTCGGTATTCGGAGAGCCGTGGACATGCCGGACACTTGGTTGTCCATTGTTGCTAGTGACGAGCTTGCTTTGTCCATAATTCTTCCTTTTGTTTTCTTCTCGGGGTCACCAATGTTGAGGTAGGAGCACTGTTACTTGTTGAGTGTTTATTAAAAGGAGACTGGAGTTTTCAGAATGTTTATTTGTTAAAACTACACTATCTATATACAATTAAATTCTTAAAACTAGTTGTGGTTGTAACCCGCTACTACGATACCCTACTACAACTTTCCTCGTCCCTCGCACCGCGCAGGGTGGTAACGACTGGTTAGGCGCGGCGCTCTGTGAATGCGCAGCGACTACTTATATTAGTCAGTCTGCCGGCTGCGTCTATCAGTACGGCGGTGCGCCCGGCGAGTGAAGACGTTGTGACTGCTCCTCTGCCACACGATGTCATCGGGTTCAACGAAGATGAAACTGGACTGATGCTAGATAAATTCTGGGGTGGCAGCTACAAGTATTAGTAAATAAAAATTCGCTAATTTCGAATTGGTAGCTGTTTAATATTTTCCGGAATGTGATTGTAGACTTCTATTGCCATATATATATATGAATTATTTTGGTATACTCTACTTTTCGAAATCGGATTGTTGACAGTTCCTATAATAGCTGCGAATTATTCTTTACCACATAACGATTTTGATTTTTTTGTATACAAACTACTTAAAACACAAAATATTTATAATATTTTTTTCACTATTTTTCTAAAAAAAAAAATTTATTTTTTATACTAACACTACATGTGACCCTGCGCCCACCTGATGGTAAGTGGCGCGCAGGGTCCATGAATGTTAGCAACTGGAATCAGACCCTTATGTCCGACATCAGTCCCTAACACTATGCCGGCTTGGCACACTTCGCTTGAAGAATATATGAGAGAGAGAGAAAAGTCAAATTGCTAAGCATTCCATGGATTCACCGCGTGCCGGTTCCATCTTTTTTTAATGAAGCAGATTCACATTTAGCCAACGTTACCATAAGCCCATCACGACAAGTGGCGAGTTCGTCGATGTCTCTAGCTTTCCAAACTCGAGAGACATCACAAATAATTACAATTAAAAAATTTGACCCGGTATCTCCGAGTCTAAATCTACGGAATTACATTTAATATAAGCATAAATAAAAAATATTGGTATTAATTTTTGATTTTGATTCTGTTCCTAATACCCTGATCAAATCATAATACAAAAATTAAGAATCGCATTCTAATTTATGTTATTTTAAACAGGGAATTCCAACGAAACGCGGACGCCATTGGCAAAACGCCAGCGTAATGTTATTGTATACAATAAATCTAATATAGAATTTATTATAGCCTAAATTTATGTTTTAATTATCTAATTAAACTGGAGGATTAAGTCATCTTTGACATGCATGCTGAGATCTAAGAAGACTTTAGATTTGCATATGCTCACGTTCCCATGCCCTCTTCATCATCATCATCGTCATCGTCAAACCTCAAGAAAGTGCAATGTAGTCGTTAGGAACTGGCTTCAGAAACTAACTTATAAATGAACCTAATACTCCTATACACCTAAAACAATTCTTCTCATTCCTCAGCTCCTTTCACGACAGAACTCTTCGATCTTTACAAAACTCCGTCCTTTCTATCCCTTCCCATCACTCTAACTTTGTAAAGTCTTTCGTAGTCGCAGCGTCATCCCTTTGGAATAGCCTTCCAGTCAGTATTCATCAAGCACCGAATAGAGCCACCTTTAAGAGGCTTGTGTTTACACATTTAATTAAGTCCCAATAAATAATACTATTTTAATGTGTGTTTTTAGTTTATTTATTTATTTATATTTATTAACTGCCTCCGTGGTCTAGCGGTTAAGTCCGTGGATTTAGACTCTGAGGTACCGGGTTCGATTCCTGGTCGGAACACAAAAATATTTATTAATGTAAATAAATACATTTAATTAATATATAATTTATTTGTGATATTTCTCGAGTTTGGTACGCTGGAGACATCGACGAGCTTGCCACTTGTCATGATTGGCCTATAGTAAAGTTGGCTAAATGCGAATCCGCTTATTATCAAGCGTGGTTTCTGACCACCCCGAAAGGGAAACGGTCGTGATGATACTTTACTTTACTTTCTATTTATTTATTTATTTATCTGGAACTTCAACAGCATAACCAAAAATACAATATTATCAAATTTTACACAATAAATAACGCCATGAATGGGTTCACAAATTATACACAAAAATATAAATCCACTGTGAAGACAGATTAAGAAATCAACAAAAATAAAAAGTGCATAAAACTAAGGTTAACAAAATACAACAAAAACAAAACAATAACATACAACAAGACGGAAGAAAATATGTATTTATTCCTACCCCATCAGCCACAGACATCAAAGCTATCTATCGTAAACTATATTAAAAATATAAACAATGATAATAAATTAAAAAAATACCAATAAGTAAATTGGTTGAAGGACTGTTAATAAAGTGTGTATGTATGAGCGCGTGAGTGTGTATGCGTTTATTCTAATTAGTATGTAGTTATATGTGTATGTACGTATATATGTGTATATGTAGGTTTATATATGATGTATATTAAGTAGTATATGTATTTGATATTAGGTTAAGTATTAGTTATAGCAAAAACTGTCTCTTTTAACTCTTATTTTTGCACCGTCTCATATTTCTATTTGATATCTCCTTTGTCCCCAAGGTCGACTGTCAGAGAATGCCTAACGGTAATGCCGCCTTTTGTACATTGTGCAATAAAGTTTTTAAATAAAAAATAAATAATTAAATATAAGGGCACTGAAAACTTGTTAAAATTAAATATTATAAAAAATAGGCTGTTAAAAGGAAATCACAAGTTAAGTATCATCATGACCGGGGTGGTCAGAAACCACGCTTATACAGAAGCGCATTCATATTTAGCCAACTGTACTATGTGCCAATTATGACAAGTGGCAAGCTCGTCGATGTCCAGCGTACCAAACTCGAGAAATATCACAAATAAATTAAATATTAATTAAATTTAAATAATTTACACCAACACACACACACACACACACAAATACACCAACACACCATGACATCTTACTTACCGCTTGTAATATAATTATTACATTATCGCCCACAATTTCCCTTCGATCGATTTCCAAGCATTAAAGGTGGTTTAAAGAAAGTTATCAATTACTTATGGAAAGTCAAAGATGGAAATGAAGTGTACCCGAGCATTAAATAGACTACTACACAGATTTCTAACGATCCTCAATTGACGACTTGTTTTTTTTTTTTAACTTTATTTTAAATCTATACAAAGGGCTGACGTAATGCCGCAAGACATTCTCTTCCCGTTAACCTTTGAGACATTGGGACATTTAAATTTGAGTATGGTGAAAATAAAGAAAAAATTAACATACATATACAACTATAATAAATATTCATTATATATATGAATGCAACATTCATTCATTACAGCCCCTAGAACACAGCGTCCTAGACCTCCATTGCCGGAGATGGGCCTTCCAGTACTGGAGAATTTGGCCTATACTCGCCACGCTGGCCAGACGGCTTGGCGAGGATATGATGTCAATTTATGACAATTTATTAACGATTCCATAAGTTGGCATTAGTGGAACCGGGACCGACGGCTTAATGTGCTCTCTGAGGCACGGGAACGGTGGTGTTGTAAATCTATAACAAATGTACTTAAGAAAAATGTATTGGTACATGCCGGGTGGGTTTGAACCGAACTTTGTAGAAAAGGAACGCGTTCTTACAACCGAGCCACCTGGCATCCTGGCCAGCGTGGCGAGTGTAGGCCAAATTCTCCAGATATATATTCTGGAAGGCCCATCTCCAGCAGTGGAGGTTCAGGACGCTGTGGTCTAGGGGCTGTAATGAAATTAATGAAAAAATCTTAGCAGAGCTTTCCTAGAAATATCGCCACTCATACAGAGCCTAATCAAGTAGGTAGCGATAGGTCGACGATTTTGCGAACGTTCAATTCAATTTAAAAATAATTTATTGCACTAAAAAAAATTGTACATAGGCGGGCTTAATGACTAAGCATTTTAAGCACAACCAACCTTTGGGAGTGTGGAAAGGTAACAACGAAGGGTGCAATTTATTATAATAGACTTACATACTAATATTACATATACTGAATAAATACCTACATACCTAATTAGTACATGCCGTCATGCCCAGTCAAGCCGACATAGTGTTAGGGACTGATATCAGTCATGAGTCTCTGATTCCAGTTGCTAACATTCATGGACCTCGCACGCCACATACCATCAGGTGGGCGCAAGGTCACATGTCGTGCTAGTATATTTAAAAAAAAAACCACATGTTTAAAGTAACATAACAGTCCACTGCTGTAGGCGTCCCCCAAGGCTCGCCACTTAACGCGATCTTTCGCTACCCTCATCCAACCCCCACCAGCGACCTTCTTTAGGTTATCTGTCCATCTGGTGGGGGGTCGTCCCACTCTGCGTCTTCCCGTACGTGGTCTCCACTCTAGAACCCGTTTGCCCCATCGATCGTCGGTTCTGCGGCAGATGTGTCCAGCTCATTGCGACTTCAGCTTGCTAATTTTAAAAGCTATGTGTAACTTTCGTTCTCTGACCAATATCAACGTTTCGAATTCTATCCTTTAGAGATATACCAAGCATAGCTCTTTCCATGGCTCGCTTAGCGACCTTGAATTTATGGACCAGACCCACTGTTAGTGTCCACGTCTCTGCTCCATACGACATTACCGGGAGGACGCACTGGTTAAAGACCTTAGTCTTTAATTATTGTGGTATAGATCATTCCGAGACCAACCCGCTGGGAAGCTACGTTTAAGCCGTTCAGCATTCCGCTAAGATCCTCGAGTGAACTGGCCATAATGACTATGTCACCCGCAAATCGGAGGTGTGAGATGAATTCTCCATTGATGTTTATGCCGCAGTAATTCCAGTCTAGCATTTTTAAAACATGTAGTAGTAAGTAAGTAACTTACTTAATTCCTTTTCACTCTATTTCTTCTCTCGGCTGTGGGTGATTTCAATTAATAATAACACTCCCCAGCCTTTAGTTATTTATCACGATTGTCACGTTGTTCGGGACATTAAAATGAAACAAGAGATTTTAAGCTAATGAAGTTAATATATTAAAAAAAATGAAGTTAACAGAAGAGAGCAAGAGAATTTAAAATCATAAAAGGGGGAGGGTCATAAGCCAAAACTTAGCCCTATCACTCTTTATGCATCCGTTGACTGTGCGTAGTGGTACCTTCCCTCGGAGAGCCTGAAGACGGGGGCCCGGAGAGCGCTGCCGATCCCAAGCGGACAACGGGGTGTCACGGGGATCCTGGGCAGCGGGGTTATCTTCTCAAGCTGGGTCCCAGCTCTATAGTCCAGACATAGAACCCTGGAACGCACGGGGAACACGCGTTACGTTCCATCTCCAAATCCACCACCACTTCAGTCTACACCAAGACAAGATACCAGATAGATGGTGAGACTGCAGCGGTGGTGCACAAAAATAATTTACTGCACGTGGTCATGAAGTGACCGCGTACTATTTTCTATTTAATACTTACCCAAGCTGGGGGGTGTACAATATCTGACAAATGATGAGTTGAATTGTATATTGTATGTTAATATGAATATATATATCAATATGAAAATTACGAGCAGCTGCTGCAGCGGAGCAAAAAAAAGCAAGTACCGTCTGACAGTTGTTTTCTTAAAAATGGTGTGAGGCAAAGGATGTCGTTTGCAGCCGAAAACGTTCATCCCTGGCCATTGTCGATAACAATCGCTACACGATTCTTAGACGCGGCCTCATTCACCATGCAGTAGTGTTTTGTTATTCGGATAATAATTTTTATCTTTAAAAAAAACGTTCTACTAATGACATCTTTTAATTATAACAATTTATTGTCATTATCTGAATAAATATAAGTTGCTTCAAAGTCAGTACTAGGACGCCATTTTGTATTTTTTAAATAGATAAATGGCGGAGTAGTATTGACTTTAAAGCCGAGATCAATAATGCGTTGTTCTGCCTGTACTTTGCTTAAACTGCATCAAACAATAGTAAAGTTGGAATTAATAGTTATTTTAAAATTGTTTAACGCATTTGCATTCCTCTTACTCGAACAATTCATTATTTTATTTTTTTGTTATCTTCTCCCGATGGATGATGAATGAAGCCTAAACAAATATTTCGTCATGATCGTAGAACAGTGTTGGATTTAAAAAAAATACACATAATTTTGCATTATTTCGGTAGCAAATAATAGGAATTATTATAACTTGTTTTAAAAAATCTGATTTTATATATAGTTTTATATTGTTTGTGGTCTGTAATTTATAGTGCAAATGTTAGAAAGGGTTCCAAAATGAAATCTAGAAGGTTTGCCCTTATTATGAGACTGTATTAACTTAAAAAAGAAGAGACAAAAAAACAGTTGAAATAACTTTAAATGGCCGCCATGAAAATTTTAAATATAGCAGATCCGTCACTGTTCTACGATCATGACGATTTGTTCATTTGACAATTACACGCGGTATAGTAAAAATGAAAAAACAAGCCCTAGGGTTCCATCACATTCCGTCCGGTTGTCGCCTTAACGAAATTTTATTATTGTCATATCTGTAACTGAAGATTAAGACGAATCGATTGATATGAGAATCATCAAAATCGGTCCAGTATGCCACAAAGGAACAAACATACATAACATTAGTATTATCAATATAATGTCCGTTAGTTAAAGTATATGCGCAAACGTTTAAAGAAACTGAATCTGACTGCTGTTCCTAACAAGTAATTCAACGTATAGATCATAAAGAAAATCCCAGCATGACTCATATGACCAACCACACATCTGGTTTACTCATGTATTCAACCTTATCACAACTCAATACAGGCTAAGTTCGTGTGGCAATGTGTATAGCAAGAATTATGACTCTATTCGAGGTCATACGTGCATTCGGTATAGTGAAAGTTGGCATCCGGTGTCAGCTACTGCTTCATCAATCCATCAAGAATATTGTTTTTATAATATGACAACTTGTGACTTCACGTCTTCTAGGTACAAAAATATATATATAATGAGAAATACTGCCCCGTCAAAGATTTTTTAGGTTTAGAATAATAATGCCTAGAATGAAGTTTCATATAAAAAACATAACAAATTTGAAACAAAGAAAAAAAATTAGAGACACATTTTTTTTTTTAATATACTACCACGATATGTGACCTTACTCCCACCTGATGGTAAGAGGTGCGTGAGTTCTATGAATGTAAGCAACTGGAATCAGACACTCTTGACTGACATCAGTCCCTAACACTATGCCGGCTTGACTGGGCATTTAAAATCTGAATTGCAATACCTTTCCTTTGAAGCATTCCATGGATTCACCGTGCGGGTGCCGGGTCCATCGTGTGTGGGTAAGATTAACGGATTTCATTATATAATGTTTGCGGTTAAGTATCACAATAGGGCTGCTGATGCCTAAAACAAATTATTGCTCTTTTTGCGTGGTACAGATGTATTTTTTTTTTTAGGAATTTTATCTATTTAAAATTTGCACACTTTTGGAACGGCTATCGTGATGACGACGATAAAACATACGTTTGCTAAGAAACTGTAAATCACGTCACGCACGTATTGCTATCCGATGCAATTATGTATGTAATTATATATTACCTAACCCAACACAATAGTACGGTATGAATAGGCAGAAACAAAACCATCTGCGCATGCGCTCGTCTGACCTACTAAGCATCGATATAATTATATTCACTTGCTTAAGAGTGTTTAACAGTTTGTATCCCTCTTGTTCGCACTATCCAATATTTTTTAAAGATTCTTCAAGTCATGAGTGTCCAATTGAGAAATGTAATCTATAAACTTTCTAGGTTTTCGAAGTCCTTTTATTTAACCCGTCTTTCCCTAACTTTGACACTGGCAAATTGTTACTAATACCAAAACTACGATTACGGTGACGTGTGTTGTGTGGATCTTACTCAAGAATTACTTAATAAAATGGAACGCCGCACAACACATGTATTAGGTTTATCTTTGGTCTACGTAAGTTTGACCATTAATCTTCTTTTCGGGATAAACTTAAATGACTACGCGTAGAGATCGCAGAGGACACACCGCAATACCTGGAAGACAGCTTTACTTTTCTAGGCTCAATCCATGATCGAACTCTTCGCTCTTCTTCTAACTCCACCCTTTCCATCCCTTCCCATCACACCTCTTTTGTCTCTAATTCGTTTGTTGTTGTAGCTGCAAATCTTTGGAATCACCTACCTTTAGATATTAGGCAAGCTCCAAATCGAGTCATCTTCAAAAATATGGTTTTTTAAAACACTTTCTTTCTAACTAGATTGTCCCAAATTTATGTCTCTTTTTCATGTCCTCACTATCCTCAATTGCAGCAACATCATATTTCACTTCCCTCATCATGTAAGTAGTTTTATTTTTATATTATTGTTTATTTATTATGTAATTTATGTTTATATATAAGTATATGTTTATATATTGCGTATTTATGTAATAATGTTATGTATGTATTAATACTATTAAGAATAACTTAATTAATGATTGCACCTACCATCTATACCTACTGTCTAAATGTCCTAAAGGTTTGGCTGTCAGAGAATGCCTAGCGGCATTAAGTCAGCCTTTGTACATAGTGCGATAAAGTATTTAAATAAATAAATAAAACGAAAAAAAAAAGAGATAAATAACAAAAACATTTATAAGCATTCCATGGATTCACGTTGCGGGTGCCGGGTCTATCGTGTATATGTGTATCGTGTATGGGTAATAATGGTGTTTCGGGCTTGCGACCGACATTAGGCTGGTTTACATTGAAGCTCACCATCCACCAATTATGTCATCTAACCCAACCAAATACTGTATGATTCCGTTAATGCCGTCTTGGAAGCTCGTTCTATTGACGGCAGACCTGCTTAGCTTAGATTTTATGCGGCGAACGAGTGCCTTCACTCCGTAGCCACGACTCAGACTTAGCTGTTAAGGCACACAGGGCCAACAACGAAAGAGACGGTTTATAGGGTTTCAGTCTTATGAGGTCTTACGGTGATTCGGGCATGCAGTGGCCCTTCAGGCTGGGGTCGTATCGTTAGGTGATTTAGCGATTTGCATCTTAATAAAAAAAAACATGTTTAGGCCCAAGATTCGGGCATGCAATGGCCCTTCCGGCTGGGGTCGTATCGTCAGTTGATTTTCAGATTTTCGTCTTAAAAAAAAATATTAGGCCCAATTCTTTATTTCAAAATTAGAGCGCCTCTGCTTGACGGTTGGGGAGTCGACCCTTAGACATATTGTATCCCAATTTTATACTTTCATACCAGTGTACCTTATTTCTCAATAAACTCATTTTTATTTTTATTATTATTAAAATTGACAAACCAATATAGTTAATATTGCCTTTTAAGAACAAGATAGAGTCATAAAGATGGAAAAAACGTCTAACATACAAGGACTAAGCCACACTTCCCATTTTGCCATATAAAGTGATGCGGATATAAAACTAATACAATTAGAAATATGTGAGAAAATATTTGCGGCTAGGCCCACTGCGGCGGCAGTCTATTATTTTAACCGCAAACAAATTGTAATGAAATGCAATTAATTAAATAATTTATTTGTCAGAAACATGGTAGGTACAGGGATGTAAATTATTATATGTAATTATATCACATGCTTCGCTATTTCTAGTATAAAAATATTTATTTAGTCATATGACTTTGTCGAGCTTGTATCTAGATATTCATTTGTCGAACAAAACATTTATTTTTTATTATACTGAGCACAACATGTGACACAGCGCCCACCTGATGGTAAGCGGTACGCGAGGTCCAAGAATGGGAGCAACTGACGCCAGCCTCAGACGACCGACATCAGTATTCCGGCCCATCCACTATGCCGGCCCATAGAGATGTTTTTTCACACATCGTTTCTTTTTTTAAATTCAATTCGTTTATTTTCTGTAATTAGGCATAGGACAAAAAAATGTATTTTGCACTTTTACATGTCAAATTTACAATAAGTATACTATAATATTAGGCTAACTAATTTCACAGCATTCTACAAGGTAGAACAACAAGAAACTACACAACCTTACTTAAATGTAGAGCAGTGCGTTACAATACAAACATAAAATACCATTAAAAAAAAAAATCCTACGTAATTTATACACACAATAATAATTCCACACAAAACTACACTTATAATTATAGCTGCTGTAAATAAGCATTGTCATCTTATCAAATAATATACAACTATAAAAGTTTGAAGGACTCCAGGTTATAGGAATGGGGAAACACACTAACTGGGAGAGCATTCCACATCTTTAGCGTGCGACAGATGTAAGAGTCTCCAAATTTGTATGTACGCGTAGGGATAGTGGCTACGGTATGTTGATGCATATTTTGGCCTGTGCGAGTGGTTCGGTTGCGGAATAGAGAAGAAGGGATAAGGTTGTGGAGCTCTTTAGAACATTCACCGCGGTATAGCTTGTAGAACACCCTCAGGGAGGTCACATCTCGGCGAAGCTGCAGCATTTATTAACCATTTCTTTGACTCTTACTTTTTTAGTGGCAGCTCCCTTATAGTAACTGGAAGCTTATTAAATATCTTTGTTGCCATTGCAAAACAATTTCGGCTGTATTGGGTACTTTTATGCGCTGGAATAATATTTTACTAGGATAACGCGTTTTAAAATTGCAATTATCCCCAAAAGTTTTTAAAAGTTCCGTTAAAGTTTACTTTTTTTCAAGTACTAGTTAAATAGTTGCTAATGTTGAACACAGATCCCGAGAGGCTGGTTACAGTAAAACAATTGTGTCACATAGGGAAACTGCCTTCTGGAACCCAGAATTTCTTTTCCAGAAGTCTGGAAGAACTGAAATTATGATCTAATAAACGTTATTTTTATTTTTTACCTAATTTTAATAATATTAATTAACAATTGCTCTGCTCAACTGTAAAAAGTATGTGCTGATGGTAATTTGCCCAGTCTGCCGAGGGCGTGGAAGTATCCACCGTTCGTGCAGATAAACCCAGTAAAGTGTATCCACACGTTTCGAGATCAAGCTCGAATTACATCATGCCCAGTCAAGCCAGCTTAGTGTTAGGGACTGATGTCAGTCATCTGTTTCAAACCCACCCGGTGTGAGAAATACACTTTTCTCACGTACCTTTTTCATAGATTTACAATACCACCGTTCCCGTGCCTCGGAGAGCACGTCAAGCCGTGTCGGTCCCGGTTCCACTAATACCAATTTGTGGAATCGAAAAAGTCCATCTTCAGCAGTGGAGGTCTAGGACGCTGTGTTCTAGGGGCTGTAATGAATAAAAGAAAAAAAAAAACCCACAGACGCACTTTGAATATTACCGTTTCTTTGGAACTAATACTAATAATGATATTGACCAAGGCAGGTTTTAAGATTTAGTAATTGGCATTTTTTTCTATATGAATTACCGGCTAAATCGCTATCAAATATCGGGACTGCTGCTCCAGCACATCAATCACACGGAATTTAAAGAGTTGCAGGATTGCAATTCCTAAGTGGATGTAATAATAAAAAAACCGTTTAAAACGGTACGCAAAATTAACGCAAAGGTACTGAATCATCGTTTGTATGGAAGCGTAGCGTACTGTTTTATCTGCTCATGAATATTTACGAGCCTGGTTGTACACTGTGTAACATACGGAGTGGTTTGAATGATACAAGTGGTTATGTAAATTACGATATAGTGGCACCGACTTAGGCTGAGCTGCATCAAAAAGTCTGTGATCGTCGATCAAGAATCAACCAGATTATAGGTGACGGCTCTGAAAATGCCGGAAGAAATATCAGCACAAAATAATCGTGTGCTTATATTTTCGACAGTATGTTTCTACTACGGCCAACGTGAGGACGTGTTAAAATGTAGAGAGCTGTCGAGGCAATTTATAACTTATGTTTAAAATAATTAAGTTGATTTTTGATAAATATTTAATAGCATTTATGTTATTTTATTTCTGACCTATAGCTTTGTTTGTCGTACATTATTAAGAGAAAGAAATAGAATGTTACATAGAAGTCCGTTTGCCAGTTTCTCGTTGTAATTTTGTATGTGAATATTAATCTACTTGAATCCTTGATTGTAGTGATTAACGTTAAAAATGGCTTTGATTGTAGAAGTTGACGGCTAATAAAACTGATACATTCCACTCATTATATGTATATACTATCTAGATCTAGTATTGTAGGTCTCGGTTTCACAAATACTATGACTGTTATAGGGTCTGTGATGTTGATGATGTAATAGCCTAGGATGTTAAATTGGATAGTAGATGTAGATAGATGTTAATAATGTGGACATTTTGTGGGAAATAAGAAAGTTAAAGTGAAAGAGAATTCCAGCGTCCTTGTAGATTTCGCATTCAACAGGCAAGGCACCCTTGCGGCTAGACATCGTCTAGACGAACGTCGCGTCGTTTGTTGTAAACTTAACAATTTCACGCTTTCTCCAATCTTGTTCTTATTATCAATTAGTAATATTGAGGGTTGTATACATTCCTATAATACTGTCAATCGTATGTATACCCTAATGTAAAAAATGAGTTAAAATTGGCTACTTAGATGAAAATTTAAGGAAATGAATAGAAAAAAAGTTTTTTTTATTTTATACATAAACCCGTCAACCACAATTTCACATTGTGTTGCTTAAAGGGGCTGAAGATGGTGACGTACCGACCTTCGCTGTAGGCGAGACAGTGACACCACTGAGGTCGGGTTGTGGCGTTGTAGGTGCTCTTTATAGGGGTCGACTATAAATACATAGATATATCAATAAATAATAACAAATAATATCTATATGTACCTATATATAATAAAATAAATAAATACATAGACATTTCCACTTACTGACATCATGTTTATATTATATTTCTTCTCAAAGGAGCGTAAATATTTAGGAAAAATATATTTAAATAGTTATAATTATATAGTATAAGTAAATAATATATTATTGTAAAAGATACCAAATTATGTTCAATTAAAATATATATATTACATTGTGGAATGCGTTCCAAAATTTCAAATATTTAAAATTTCAGATAATATTAATTTTGTAGTAATTCTGAAAGAATTAATATTTTCTAATATTGGAACGCTATAAGCTACGATCAAGGATTCAAATAGATTAACAGTTACATACAAAATGACTGCGATAAACTGGAAAGCGGACCTCTACGTACATGCTATCTCTTTCTCTAAAGAACATACGATAACAAGGAGGCTATTTAAAATTTAATACAAAATTGCCTCCGTGGTCTAGCGGTTGAGTCCGTGGATTTAGACTTGGAGGTACCGGGTTACAAAAATATTTACTAATGTATATAAATACATTTAATTTATTTGTAATATTTCTCGAGTTTGGTACGCTGGAGACATCGACGACCTTGTCACTTATCATCATTGGCCTATAGTAAAGTTGTCTAAATGTGAATCCGCTTTTTTATAAGCTTGGTTTCCGACCACCCTGAAAGGGAAACCATCGTGATGATACTCTACTTTTTATATTTTATAAATACGTAATGTTATGATAATGATTTTAAAAAATGACGTTGGTTAATCTTTCCTTATCCAGGTACAGTTCGTTTTTTACACCATCTATATGATTGATGTCTATTGTTTTATTTTTTTAAATGTTAAATGTTTTAATAACCGGATTATATTATATGATTTAAGCTTGAACTCCCAGTCTAGACGATTTTGGTCACGTTTTGGACGTCTAGACGGATCGATATCACCCTCCGTCCTCTTGACTTTATTTCCTTGATGTAATTTCTATCATTTAGCTTTTAATTAAATCTTTAGTGAACTTTAAGTGTCCGTAATTAGTTGTTTGGTAGATATTTAAATATCCTTTATATTCATTATTATATCTTCTAGGTGGTCTTATATGTTTGTTTGTGTTTTATTCATTACTTGCCAACTATAATCCTATAAAAAACTATATCCACTGATATTTGAATGGATTCGAAATTTATCATTCGATGTAAGAGTTCTTAAGTTATCAACGATTATTTTTACTTTACCAAAGTATCCAAAACCATGGTTGTCAGCCATCCGAATCATCCATTGTTCTTGCTCTTACGGCACAGTTATATAATTTCCCGGCCTTATAGCATTTACTTCGAATCACTTACATTTTGCAGCCTCATTGCTTTGGGATTTCAATAGTTTCATTTCCGGATTATTCAACTATATTGCAATGGTAATTATAAGTGATAGGTCAGGTCACTAAAGGGCACTTTTCACTTTGATTACGTTGTATCATGGCAGGTTATATTATTGTCAAATGTTTTAAATTAATCTAGGTAAATTAAACATGCACTATAAGTATATAAATAACCTCACAAAAAATATATTTACATTTACAGGTCACCTTGTATTATTGTACAATTTATATATATTTTTTTATATTAAAATTTAATTGCGTGTTTAAGATTAAAATTTGCATTTCTTGGTTTAGGTCTCGCCAGAGCGTGTAAAGGTTTACGGTGCACTGATTTATCCCCTAGTAAGATTAAAATAATATTGCTATAAAGGATAGTGATACAGACTCAGGCCATAACTCTTTGTAACAATGGATAAGGAAAGAAGTGATGACCAAGTTGCACAAACCTAAAATCAAAACTTAAACTAATCTAATTGAAGATAGTGCGTATTAAAATTTGCAATTCTTGGTTTCGATTTCGCCAGCATGTAAAGGCCTACGGTGCACTGAATTCGCTTGAATTTAAAACGCAATCTGTTTTGCGTCGGATGTAGGTTAATGGCTCTGCGATAACAGCGTGGTTACTCCTAAGTTTTAAAGATTGAAACGTGTTATCAGATCACTATGAAAACGATGAACGTGAGTCATACAATTTTTATTAACGCAAAAAATAACACGTTTAGAGTAACGTTCGGGTTAATAGAAATCGCTACCACAAAAATCTTACCTTTAAGTGTTAAAGTGACAGAAAAAAACTTTGACAGACGTCGCAGTTCACATCAACAAATTTGTACGATATATAAGCTGTATAACGTTCGTTCCAAACGCATTACTTTCTCTTTGCATATTTTAGCCGTTCGCTTGGTCCCAGTTCCACTAATACCAACTTGTGGAATTGTTAATACATTGTCATAAAAAATTGACACTAGATCCTCGCCAACCCGTCTGGCCACTGTGACGAGTGTAGGCCAAATTCTCCAGATATATGATCTGAAAGGCCCATCTCGAACAGTGAAGGTCTGGGGGCTGTAATGAAAAAGTTGTTGATGTGCATTAAGACTTTTTAAGTTAATCTTGAATTGCATCAACCTAATGTACTTGCTCTTGGTGGCCCGAAGGTTTGATTGTCATAGAATGTGTAGCTGCATTAGATTTGGATTTGTACCTTGTGCAATAAAGTTTATATAGTTATTTTATTCGCTAACACTATCACTACACAACGTTCGAAGATTTCCGATAATCGTCACAAGTTTCACATTTGTTTTTGAAGTGGCCCCTAGTTGCATACTCTTGAGCGGATCAAGTGGTTGCACTTCAGTTTCGGCCCCAAGTTTATAGCTTATGGCTTTATAATGCTTTGTGTCATTAGCTATGCATTTAAAATTTATCTTACTACGATTCGAAGCGCCTGGTTTCGTTTTATTTGCGTACACAAAGTTTATTGCTTTTACTATTGCAGAAGTTGTTTAATTTAATGATTCTGGTTTTACAGCCGAAGGAAAATGCATTGCAAAAATTATTAGTGCTTTAAAATAAACTTTACTGGTTTAAGTCTGTTTTTGTGTACTTGTTATTGTGATGTGGTCACGGTCACTTTACTTCTGCGCTATTGTGGTCGACTCAAATAATCCCTGAAGGAGTCAGGCCATAATGAACCACGCTATGTCCTAGTACGGGTTATTTGATAACCACGATTGGTGTGACAATTCCCTTATGTTATCCTTCACCATAAGCTTAATATTTTTTCTCTGAAACAAAAGAAGTTAAGTCTAAGCTATAGCAATAATACATGTCAGAGCTATTTGTGCTAGCACTTACTGGCTTCGTGTACATTCAGAACTAGTTTAATTTCTGTGCTAATTTTATTTTCTGAGCTCGCGGCTCCATCGCAAATTTTACTATCCTGTCTACTGGTCAGGGTATGACTGTGGGGTGTGGAGGCGACAAATTCTAGTTCATGGTTCGTGCCATCCCATATCCTATGTGCGGTTATATCCTGGGGTACTGTTGGGTGCCTGTCGGGGTGTGCTGTGCTACATATTCGTATTTTAATTGTGTAAGTTTGTATGTTTGTCTTATGCTATGTATACACGTTTTTCTTTCTTACCTTTCTTTCTTTATTAGCTTCGCGTGGTGGCTAAATCTATAGAGGTAATATGATCGGGTAGTGTTTTTTACGTTACAGTTTCAGTCCTCACAACATTAACATTGTTTGCTTGCCATTTAGCTTCGTAAAACTAGCCTCCTGTATTCCGGTCATAATAAGTGACGACATTATTCTTAACATAAAATATGTCAGTAGTTTTCAATTCGTTCAAGCTATGGAATCCCACGCTTTTGGATCAAGTGGTCTGACAAAAGGCTGGTCGTGACGGGTTTCGACCTCTTTAGATTCTTTCTCACGTTTCCTGATTTCTTGTTTTAAATTCGTTGGGACGTTACGAACATTAAGTTGTTGTAATAACATCCTGTTGTAATTTTAACGTCTACTAATTAATTTATTTTTAATAACTTTATTGCACTATGTATAAAAGACGGGCTTAATGCCGCCAGGCATTCTCTAGCAACCAACTTTTTGGACAATGATACCTTTTGTGTTGCTAGGTAGGTACACTACCTTTAAATAGATTAAGGTAAATAAAATTTCTATATATTATGATAACTTTTAATTTTCTCCTAGGAAACCTAATCGCCGTATTAAAACAAAGACCAACTAAGTTAGCCATTTTTACACAAAAATATTATGCACATTTAATTACTTTATAATTTGCGTCATCGGCTAAAACCGTTCGTTTAATTAAGGACCCACTAACTTCGAAACTAAGCGTCACAGTGCTTAGTCAATTTTATCACTGAAAAAAGCAGAAGTTTTTTAAACGAATGGTGTAAAAAAGTTAATTTACTAAAAAATATATAAACTCAACCACGAGTATATATTACTACTCATTACATTAATTCATTCATTACAGTCCCTAGACAGCGTCCAGACCTCCACTGCTGGAGATGGGCCTTCCAGAACATATATCTGGAGAATTAGGCTTACACTCGCCACGTAGGCCAGGCGGGTTGGCGAGGATATAATGTCATTTTTTTTTGCGATTCCACAAGTCTGTATTAATGGAACCGGGACCGACGGCTTAACATGCTGTCCGATGCACGGGAACAGTCAAAGTCAAAATATCTTTATTCACGTAAACCTATTGCAGGCATTTATTAAACGTCATTAGTTTAATTATTTTGAATGATTCTACTCCTGCTAATAGAAGACTAAGCAGCAAAGTGGTCCAATAAGTAAGCTGTTAGCAGAAGACCAGCAGCTTAGCAAATTCCAGTGACCTGTTAATGTTTAATCTGACTGAGAAAGGAATCTGCAAGGAAAACTCAGCTATATCAGATTTACAAAATAAAACATATACAAAGCTGCACCACAACGATCAATTAATAACCTTTTAAATTAAGTTATCAGTACCTATGAGAAAACAATACCTGGTACAGCAGTAACCCACCAGGCAAGTCAGAATTAAGGTAGACTACATGCCTATGTGCAACCCGAAAGTCGACAAAAGTGGTGAGAAGAAGAGAAGAGAAGACGACAAATTTCTAAGCATTCCATGGATTCACCGTGCGGGTGCCGTGTCCATCGTGTGTGGGTAAGAGGTGAGAAGAATGGTGTCTCGGGCTTGCGACCGACAATCTTCTTCTTCTTACGGTGCCATCTCCTATCGGAGGTCGGCTATCATTAAGGCGATTTTGATTTTGTTGGCCGCTGTCCGGAACAAGGATCTGGTGCTCATCCCGAACCACTCCCTGAGGTTCTTGAGCCAGGAAGTGCGTCTTCTCCCCGGTCTTCTGGAGCCTTGTATCTTGCCTTGCATGACGAGCTGCAGCAAGCTATACTTTTTATTGCGCATGATGTGTCCCAAATACTCCAACTTCCTTCGCTTTACCATTTTCAATAGTTCAACGCCTTTGTTCATTCTCTGCAAGACAGTTTCGTTTCTTACTCTGTCCTTCCATGATATCTTCAACATTCTCCTGTATATCCACATTTCAAAAGCTTCTAACTTCTTCGACATTGTGTTTGTCAGGGTTCATGATTCGACACCATACAGGAGAATGGAAAATATGTAGCATCGGACGAGTCGGCATCTTGTAGGAAGTTTAAGATTGCGATTGCAGAGAAGGTGGCTCATTTTAACAAAGGCGTTTCTAGCTTGTTCTATGCGGCATTTTATTTCGGTACTGTGATCTGCTTCTTCATTCACAATGGAGCCTAGATATTTGTATGATTTAACTCTATCGAGCGGTTGGTCTTTAATGTAAAGCGCAGCAGTATTGTCGACATTTGTCCGTCCGACGACCATGAACTTAGTTTTCTTTATATTCATGTTTAAACCATAGTTGGCGCTTACATTATCCACTCTATTTAGCAGAATCTGTAAATCGCTTAAGGTATCTGCCAGAAGAATTGTGTCATACAATAGGCTGTGAATTGTGACCGACAATAGGCTGGTTTAAGCAAAGGAGGCCTCCCTTTTTTATTTTATTGCGCGATAATACGCTCACCATCTACCATTCTATTCCTCTCCCTACCCAACCAAATACTGTATGATTCCGTTAATGCCGTCTTGGAAGCTCGTTCCATAAAAGTATTGTAATTTATGACAAATGTACGTAAGGAAAGTGTATTTCTCATTGGTACATGCCAGGGGGGTTTGAACCGACCTTTGTAGGATTTTAAGAAACGCGTTCTTACAACCGAGCTATGACTGTTCATACATATAAACTTACAACTAACTAATTACAACTGTGTAAAATTACAATTATTCTTTTCTTTGATATAATGTCAATTTGTTAAACTTTCATAATGTCTCAGTCAGAGCTGTTCAATTATTTGATGATGTTTTAAAGGTTATTCCATGTTGTCTTTCTAATGGTTATTGAATTTGTCTGACCTATTCAGATATCAACATTATGCCAATCCTTTGGCCTTTTAATAATGTCAATATCTTTTGCTATTTAAAGCTGTTCTATCGACGAGTGACGCCCAGTCATCTTTAGATTTCGCACGTGCTCTCTCGATGCGGAACCGACCGCGTTTATACGGTTAAGTCGTCAACTGAACACACGTATCTGGACACAACTTCACACAACTATGTTAAAATAGTTTCTTTTGTTATCAACTGAAATTGCGGATATGGACAGTCACTTAGAATCAACTCTACACACTAATATTTCTTCGTGTGTCGAGTTAGTTAATCTTAAAATATATAAACTAGTTTTCGTCGACTGGACACCCTCTTCATTTTAAACTTAAAATTAGTCAAATCACAGGGTAACTGTGTGTGTGTAGTGGGTAAATAGGCCAGCTTCAGCAATGAAGGTCTAAAACTAGGGAATGTAATGATGATCACAGTAAAATTAAATAAGGAAAACTTTGGAAATATATATATATATATATACTTAATACATATACACACAAATACAAACAATAAATAAATACTTGGTCAATAATAATAGATATTATTAATTAGGTACCACACGTTAATGCACACTTACACAAAACACGCACTCATGCATACATACACAAAACACTACCACACTCATACACAGACCCACACTAACTCATTTAAACCTTCTCTTTTTATATAATTTGTAATATTAAGTAGGTATTCAAATAAATAATTAGTTAAAATTATTTCTATCTGCAAGCGCCTTGTTTTGCAATATTGTTTGCGACCGGAAGTGCAGGGTGTCCAGAGATCCAGGCGTCCCAGAGACCCTTGTTCAGGCCCCTGATTGAAATTCATGTATAACTGTTTGAAAATAAAGATTATTTGATTTGATTAGTTATTAAAAGTTTGCAGGACAAGACTCACCTGTTACGACCAAATAAATGAAACACTAGCTAAAGGTGCATTAAAGACCTTCGAAACAAACGGGCATGTATTAAAAGGTTCATAAATGATGTTTATTACTTTCAAATCAAAAACATATAATGATAACAATACAACTTGATTCTTTACTACTTTTTATCGATAAATGATAATCAATGTGTCATGAATACGTTTAAGATTAAAATATTTAAACAATTTATGTACTTGTTCCACAATAGGCAAGGAATTGGCATGAAGATATGTATGTTGTCCGGTAGGTGAAAAGAAAAAGTTTTTTTAAAATTTAGGAATAAAAAAAAAGACACAAAAATCTTAAGCGTATCCAATTGCTACACGTGTGTCCAGTTCCGTATGGTTTGTTGAAGACTTAACATTTAATACAAAGGTCACTAGAATAGAGACAGGCATCTGCCTGCGCTTGTGCAATGCTAGTTACGTCAGTCTGTTATTAATGGTGGTTTTTTCTTTGCACATGTGTATACGATTGGGTAATTGTACCTCGAGTTGTTACAATATGGTTGAGCTACTTCCTATTCTCATTTGTCTTGAGGTGGAATTCTAAGAATCTTATCTATTGAATAGATTGTATAGATATACCTCCGTAGCGTGCTTGGACTTGCGCTTGAAGCGATGGTGGCTCGGTTGTCAATACTCTTTCCTTAAAAATCCAAACATGATGTCGTTTATAACACCACCGATTCCATTAATACCAACTTGCGGTATAGTCACTAAATTAATGTTGATATCAGATTCTCGCAAAATTTCGCTGGCCAGCAGCGTCACGAGTGTAGAGCGAATTCTCCAGCAGTGAGGTTTAAGACTGTATGTTCTAGGTTCTGTAATGATATCAACAAACATAGTCTTTGCTAATTCATAGATTTTATTATAACTTTAAATGTTTCTTTTTCATGATGTAATAAGAAGTGGTGTAAGTGAAAAGTTATAAGTGGTATATGACCTTACGGTTGAGATTTATTTGCACGTTATAACAATTAGGTTGATTGTCCCATGAAAATAGTAGGATCATTCGAATACTCGACCTTAGCAATATTTTAATTACAAAGAAAGCTTTGTGAAAACTGATAGTACCCTTTTTTGGTCCACTGTACTTTACTCTTGCAACAAACGTCAAGATATTCAAATTTTTGACTGTTCTATCTGTTTTAGATTTGTCTTCACTGTTTATTACACTTTCGAGTTTAAGACTAAGTTCGATTACTATGTGAAATAATTTAATTGTATTTATGTATCTAAGCTTATTAACATTGATTTGTAAAGTCAATTAAGGTTTAAGTAAACCAAAAAAAGACAAATTCTAAAAACCGGTTAAGCTATGTTTTTCTACGATGACATCATCCGGTATCTAAGTGTATTCACAAAAAACTTTACTCATAGCGTAAACGGTGAACTGAAGTGGGCTATGTTTATTTACATCGTCTCAGGCCGTTGAAATGCCTCGGCACCTCACCGCTCACGTTGTGAAGCAATCAGTCGTGCGCGGTTGTTCGTCCCGTCGACATCGCGCGTACTGCTGTCAACAGCTGATAGTTCGGTTTTAAATTAAAAACATCAGTCGGCATTTCAATATTAACGCTGAGGATAAAAATTTAAAACGTGTTTGCGTTGGAAAGTTCAAAGCGTCCAAATTGCAGAGCAGTACACGGATCGATATCCTAAATTTAGTGCGACTCAAAAGCAATATTTTGGTGCAATATGTTTATAGGTGGATTTTTCATAGTTTGTAAATTGTTATAGTGAGGTAAAACTAGTTTGTAGTTAACCGCAAATATCCTTCAAGTGCAGTGTAATTGAATAGATTTCCGTGATTGAATCTAATATCAAGGGCTTGTATTGCATCGGCTGCGGTATTGTTATCTTTTACGTGAGTGTGTTTACCTTTTTTGTTGAACGAATTCATTTCATTATGATGTAATTGTACTGTCATCTGTTTTGCATTATTGTTATCTGTTTGTTTTGCATGCCTGACAAAATATTAAGATTAGTTTTGTTTATTATTTGCTTTCTTAATTTTATTTTATTATTGCCGTATTTGGTTTAATGCTATCATCGATATGTTTTATAATCATCCTTATTCTTACTTATGGATTAATCATTACATTCATGCCGATCCAAATATTTAGAGTAGTTTTTTTTAATATTACGTTTAAATCAATAAACTAATAGTCAATTATTTGTATAATCAAATTATTGGTGTGTTATATATAGATTTAGAATTTATCCAATATCTTTCAATACAAATAATTACATTATTTCCTTCATAACTTTATTACCATATAACGCTTAGATTAATGAACTAATTATCTCAATTGTTTGTTGATTTTGGTTATTTGAGAAAAGAAAGATTCTGTTTTGGGTTTGTCTAAATTTGTACATATCGATAGCATTTGTACGTGCACCCTCGCGCCGTCGCACAGCGTCTAGTCGGGGTTGACTGTGAACTTGAGGGGTGCATTACCCTCTTCCGGCTTTTGTGTGAATGGAGACGCCAGACGGTCGTCAAACCCGGTTGTTTTCTATTGATAAACTCTAGGTTCTATTGTTGCCAGGGCTTTGCAATGAATTATGTCTTGATCGGATTTTTGAGAGTAATAACTTCTTAATCTATAAGGAATGGAATAATGTAGCTTAATAATTATTTATTATTATAATTTAGGATTCTAAAAGATCACTGATGAGCAATGCACTGATTTAGGGTCATTACTAATAGTATGTCAAAACCAAAAATTCATTAAAAAATAAATTTATGCCCTGAAGACTCCAAATACGTGATTTGATTGGGTAGATTGATTAATGGTCAATCCTAACATTATCTTAAATCTGAAAAATATAAGGTCTGAGCCAAAATCAAAGTCATAATGTCTGTATTCACGCAAATTCAGGCATTTCTGACACGTTCATATTTAAAAAAAAAAAAAATCTGCTAGTGGAAGACTAAGCAGCAAAGCGCTCTACCTAACGCGTTTACTCATTGAGGGTATTTGAGCCCACATAAATATATATATGTACAACTACATATATATGTATATATGTACACACGTACCCGCTGCAATTACTGGTGTTTATGATTTCATAAGATAAATCTATCGTGACTGTCATTTGTTAGTCGACCTAGTTAAAAAGTCTTGTTTATAGACAAAATTTGTACTACCAATTATGAAAGAAATTTTCGTCATGCCGCGATTATATCTATCACTGTTGGAATCCAATTAATTGGTCCTAGCGACGTTTTATCTCGATTAAAGACTTCTTCCATCGCAACTTCTCCGATTTCATCTATGAAGAATCGACACGCGCCGCTTGAGCAAAAGTGAGAGTTTTCACTATCGCAACGTCAATACTCGGATGTTGTTGTTGATTTAATTTAATGCTAAACGTATCCTTGTTTTCTTCAATCTCACTATCGATCTGTACAATTCCAATAAGAATTATATTCTCTTATCGACAAATTCACGTTGCACGATATTCAAGGAAATATGTATATAAATTATTAGTAGGCAAATAATAATTTGCACGCTGAATATGTATGTTTACAAATCTTATGTGAAACCACTATTTATTTATTAAGAATCTAACAGCAGTACTTACAAATTATCAAGTTAGGCCCACTAACAGGGTTCCACTTATAAAATTAAAAACTGTGACAAATGATACAAAATAAAAGTAGTAAAATTCATAAGTACATATTTAAAAATGTAAAATTGATTGCATAAAATTTTAAAAAAAAAAAAAAAAAAATCCTTATTTTAGTTAAACACATAATAATATAATGTTATAATTACTCCTACATTATATTATATTATTATTATTTTTAATGGAGGTGCATGCATGTTTGTGTAAGTATCAGAGTAAGTGTAAGAGTAAGAGTAAGTTTGTTTAAATGAGTGTGTTTGTGTTTTAGTTTATTTATAGTTTATTTGCAATTATCTTCTTCTTTAACTTATATATATTTATATATTAAAAATTACAATATCCGAGTACTCCAAGTTATATGTACACGCGGCTCTATACTGTACAGAGTGATATGCATAGTTCGTCTTCGCGAAAGGCACGGCAAATAACTCTATTCGGTATTCAGTATTGGTATTTCTCTGATGGATAAAGTTCGAAACGTTGATATTCACCAGGGAACGAAAGTAACAGTTTAAAATTAGCAACCTGAAATGGCTGAATGAGCTAACGGGTAGCTAGCTAGTAGTAAGGAGATCACGTACGGTAAGAAGCAGAGTGGGACAAAGACTGAAGAAGGTCGCTGGTCGCTGGGGCTGTCTGAGGATGGCAAGAGATCGTGTTAAGTGGCGAGGCCTACATCCAGCAGTGGAGAGGTATAATAGAACTAAACTTTATTTAAGACAAATCTATCATTTCAAGGATGACATCTATGAAGATTAGTACGAGTAGTACAATTAATTATTGTAGGCTAAAACCTCATAAATTCTAGCCAAGACGCTGATTTTCTGTGCTTCTGTATAAATATCATCATTTGCTTGTGTCTCTACACTGCCTTCCTCTCCTTCTGGATACTGTCGTCCTGTACGTGGTCCAGCCTAGATTCCGTTTACCTCATCGGTCGTCACTACAACTTACTAATTTTGTAAGCTCTGTTACTTGATTTCTTTGACGAATATCATCATCATCATCAGCCTGTGTCTCTCCACTGCTGGATATATGCCTCCCCCAAGGCTCGCCACTTCACACCGATCTTCCGCCACCCTCATCCAACCCGCACCAGCGACCTTCCTCAGGTCATCGGTCCATCTAGCGGGGGGTCGACCCACTCTGCGTCTTCCCGTACGTGGTCTCCATTCTAGAACTCGTCTACTCCATCGTTCATCGGTTCTAGGACAGACATGTCCAGCCCATTGCCACATCAGCTTACTAATTTTGAATTCTATATCGGTAACTTTGGTTCTTCGACGGATTTTTTCGTTTCGGACTTTATCCATCAGAGAAATACCGAGCATAGCTCTCTCCATAGGCCGCTGAGCGACCTTAAATTTGTGGACCAGACCCACTGTTAGTGTCCACGTTTCTGCTCCGTACGACAGCACTGGAAGAACGCACTGACGAATATCAACGTTTCGAATTCTATTCATTAGAGGAATGCTGACTAGCTCTCTCCATAGCTCGTTGAGCGACCTTGAATTTGTGGACCAGACCCACTGTCAGTGTTCACGTCTCTGCTACGTAATATATATACGTAATATAGCGAGGATGCACTTATTAATAATAATAAAATTATTTTTATTTATTTATTTAAAAACTTTATTGCACTATGTACAAAGGCGGACTTAATGCCGCTAGGCATTCTCTGACAGCCAACCCTTTAGAACATTTAGACAGTATAGGTGGTAGGTATAAATAATAGTAATAAGAATAATAGCAATAAAAATAATAGTAATAAAGAACTGGAACCATAAATTTTACCGCTGTATGGTGAAGTTTAAACAAAACATAGGTACGTTTTATCGAAGTTAACCTAAGAAACAGTTAGTTCAGCTATGTTAACATTACACCGCAAATTATTTGTTAATTGATCAGTTTTAAATCAATCGCAAAAATTACTGTACTGATTTACAGAACCGTTTTGTGGTTTACGGTACTTGCAATTAAATAGGTACTTGTGATTTTATATCAAATAAAATCAGCGACGGTAATGCAAACGTGTTCTTTTTAAAGTCACAGTAATTATTATATTTAAAAAAAAATAGGAGTTATCACTAGTTGTTATCAATAATGTCGCTTAGGTTAACGTCAAACTTAAGGAAAATGCAGGAATCGAACCCTTTGTTATAATTTTAGGGTCTGATTTTCGGCTAGGATATTTTAATCATGTATTAGCGATGTAAAAAATGTACTTGTATTTAAGCGATGTCGATCAAACCTATGTATTTTTCATTGGTACATGAAATGAAAAAGAAAAACCTTAAGTATAATATCATCACGACTATCCCTTTCAGGGTGGTTGAAAACCACTCATATCATGACAAGTGACAAGTTCGTCGATGTCTTTACCGTACCAAACTCGAGTAATACCAGAAATGCTCTCCCAGCCATATTTACCAATTCCTATAATCTGGAGTTGTTTAAGCAAAGTGTGAAAAAGTTACTTGTTTGGCCGTCATAATGGTAGGAACCGTGGCTGGCGTCAGTTGCTCCCTTTCTGACCTCGCGTACCGCTTACCATCGTGTTCAATATAGTAAAATGCATATATAAGAAAGTGTCTTGATCAGGAGTGAAACGCGGTACGTCTGCACTGCGGCTACAATTTTCTATGTCGTTCTCCCAAAGGTTAGCTGTTAAAGAATACCTACAAGGTATTAAGCTCGCCTATGTACTTCATTTTATTTTGTATATTTTAATGTGTTTGTATATTTAAATTTTATTATTATTATTATTTCCACGTCTAAATCTACGGAGTTAACCGTGTTAAAATCCGTCTGGCCAGTGCGCGTTGAACTATTGAAGTTAGGGCAAATTTCTTATAAATATTTTCCAAAAAGGCCTTTAGCCGTGGAGAGTCTAGGGATGACTTGTATTTTTATTTAACGTATTTAATTTATACATATTTGTCGATCAAGATACGCCCCCCACATTTGTTTGGTTAGGTGATGCGCAACGCAGCGTGAAGTTTTATTATTTGCCAAATCTACACACATTTATTGTTCAACGTCCGACTTTTGGCGCAAAACAGCTGTTTTTGACTCCTGATTTTTATTTATGTTACATACATACATACATATCTTCACGCCAAATCCCTTGCGGGGTAGGCAGAGACAATTGAGCGCCACTTGTCACGGTCACGACATACCTCTTTCGCTTCTTCGACATTCATCAACCTCTTCATACATGCCCTTTTGTTTCGATGGCTTTTAAACGCACCTTCAGCTATTGTTTTATTAATTTGGTCGTAATATGTGAGTCTAGGTCTGCCAGGGCCTCTTTTACCCACGACTTTCGCATTATATATCTGGTTCGTCAATCTCTCTGCATTCATCCTTTCAACATGCCCGAACCATCGTAGCATGCCTTTCCTTATTTTTGTCCCTATGCTTTCTTTCATACCTACCCTTTTTCGTATTTCGTCATTACGTATGCGGTCCGTCAAAGTGACGCCGCATATCCGACGCAACGATCTCATTTCTACTGCATTAACTCTACTCTCATGCGTATTCTGACATATCCACGTCTCGCTTCCATACATAAGTGTTGGTACCAGCATGGCATTGTGTATGGCGAGTCGAGCTTTGTCACTGACATTCCGACTGGCGATCAGTGACCCCAGGGCACCGTTGACACTATTTCCCGCGTTCACTCTTCTTTCAACATCCCTATCATACTTCCCATCCGCAGTGAAAACACTGCCCAGATATATAATTTCATTTACTTGTTCTAGAGTTTCATCATCAATCTTTATCGTCACGGTTGTCATCCTTCTTCTTTCAAACACTAGTACCTTGGTTTTTCTCGCATTCAAACGGAGTCCTTTTTCTGCACATCCCTCTTTCATTTCTGTGACTAGTGATTGCAGTTGTTGTTCGGACGATGCCATGAGAACAGCATCATCTGCATAAAGCAGGCAGTTTACCACTAAATCACTCATCTTTATCCCACAGTTACTCTCTCTCACTCTTTTTAGGCATTTGTCGAGATATAGGGTAAATAATCTGGCGGAAAGCACACAGCCCTGTTTGACGCCCATTTGGGATTCAAAGCAAGGAGACATACCTCCCTCCACCCGCACACAAGCTTTACAGTCCTTGTACAGGGACTGTATAGCTTGTAGCAGTTTGTCATCAACTCCATACTCCGGCAAAATGTCCCAAAGCTTCTTTCTTACAACTCTATCAAAAGCCTTCTCCAAATCCACAAAAGCACAGAAAACCCTCTGGTTTAAGGCCAAAAACTTCTCTGTGATATTGCGGAGCGAAAAGACTTGGTCAGTGCATCCTCTTCCAGGTCTAAAGCCTCCTTGTGCCTACCATAAAAGACCTTCAGTCTTCTCTTGCAGGCGTTTCGTGAGAATCTTGCCATACATCTTGCTCGCCAAACTGATCAAACTAATTGCTCGGTAGTTGGCACAGTCCAATCTAGATCCTTTACCTTTGTATAAAGGAACGATGACTGATTGCTGCCAGTCCTCCGGTACTCTTCCCTCCTGCCAGCAAAGGTTGCACAGCAGGTGGAAAGCGTTCCAGACTGTTTTACCTCCGTATTTGATCATTTCAGCGAGCACTCGGTCTTTTCCCGCTGCTTTGCCACATTTCAGGCTTCTAATTGCCGATTGCAATTCTTGCACACTTATTTCCTCCTTAAATGTGGACGTTGTATTTGTGGGTAGCTCTGGAGGTAAAGTATCCGTCGTAACGTCGTTAGGAGTACCACTAGCATACATCTCGCTAAAATATTCACTCCATCGCTCCAACACCTCATTTGTGTTTGCAAGAATGTTGCCGCTCTTTGATCTCACTCTATTCATTCGACAAGATGACAAGCCACCTTTGGCCTTCCTAACTTCCCTCCAGAAAAGTTTGGAGTTCTCCTTAAAGTTGCTCGTCATCCTGTTTTCACCTATTTCTTTACATCTTTCACGCTTCTCCTTAACCAAAGATTTTGTTTCATTCTTGCAGCGATGATACATCTTCTTCTTTTCTCTTATCATTCTTTCATTCATATTTAGCGAACCAACATAATCTATCCAAGCTTTCTTCTTTCTTTCTACCGAATCTTTGACCTCTTCATCCCACCACGCGTCACCTTTGATTGTTCGCTTTTTTGCTATTCCACATACTTCTTTTGCCGATTCTACCATACCATTTTTAAGGTACTTCCAACATTCTTCTACATCTTTGCTCACATCTTTCATTTATGTTAAATTTGGCTTTTTCTTTATTTCAATGTTGTTCAATTTGATTTTCTCATTAGTTTTTTTTTTTTTAATACTAATACGACACGTAACCTTGCGCTCACCTGGTGATAAGTTGCGCGCTAAAATCATGTTTGAACCAAACCCAAAAGCAAAACAATAATTATAACTAAAATGTGGCTGTAAAAAGGCCGTGTCAGGTTACAATCTAATAATAATGATATTTATGTCCATAAATATTAATTCGTGGCTGTAAAAAGGCCGTGTCAACTTACAATCTAATAATAATCCTATTAAATTCCCTTTTATAATTATAGTATTATTATTATTTCTATGATTGCACCTATAATTGTTCAAATTTGTCCCTGTCAGAGAATGTCTTCGGGCATTAAGTCCGCCTTTGTACTTTGTGCAATAAAGTTTTTTAAATAATAAATAAATTATATTTATGTCAATTAAATTGATAAATTCAGTGTCCGCTGACAATCTAAATAATAATTATACTATGCTATGTCAAAATTAAACATATTATTTTCGTGACTGTAAAAGGGCCGTCTCAGCTTATAATCTAATATAATAATCGTCATCATTGGATTATAAACTAATCGAATTTTTAATAAGCTGTTAAATTTTTAATAGCACGTGTAGTGTCATATAATAATAGCTTTAAATAATATTAGTATAGATAACCTAATTATAAGCGAATGACCCGACAATGTTGAACAGCAAGTGTATAAAGAGTTGTATTTTAAGTTATCTTTATTACTAATGCCCGGTATACATGAGGCTAGTTTCAAGAAACATAAACTGGGCTACTAGTAAGAAACATATAATAAATAATTGTAAAAATTACTGCTTGGATTCATATATATAATTTTTTTTTGGTTCTCTTCTCCCGATGGATGATGAATGAGATGATAGGGAAGGCAAAAAAATTCCAGATGCTGCAGAATTTGATGCTTTTCTTGGAGTCACTCGCGGCACAATAGCTCGAAACACGTCGGGTAAAATATGGGAGTTGACAGCGCGGGAAAACCGCAAAAAATAAACTGCAACTTGTGCCCCATATTTAAAGTCCAATTTATTGTTTTCCATAATTATTCACATTGTAGCACATTATTAAACAAAACAACACCACTTTTGACCAATAATATTCACAGTAAATTAATTTACAAAACAAGAACTTGCACTTGACATGTCCACGCAAAATGGCGCGAAGGACTCTCCTCATAAATATAATAATAAAAAGACCTGAACACCAAGGCCAAGGGTGAGTCCGGCTACTTGACAGCCGAAATGACGTCCCACAGAGTTGTGTTGTATATATTATAATGACCAGTCTCGATGGTTTCGTAATGAATACTCTAACAATAGATAGTAAACTAGCGTCTCAAGCCAAAAGTCATATTCCATTACTTTATGCGCAAATGTGGCGCGGTTATAAGAACGCTTTTCTTAAATCTTACAAGGTCAGTTTAAACCCCCCGGTATGTACCAATGAGACATACACTTTTCTTACGTTTATTTGTCATAAATTTACAACACCAATGTTCCTCGTTAAGCCGTGTCGGTTCCGATTCCACTAGTACTAACTTGTAGAATCTGGCCAGCTTGACGAGTGTAAGCCAAATTATATGTTCTGGAAGGCCCATCTCCATCTCTAGGACTCCGTGTTCTATAGGCTGTAATAATTAATGAATGATTTATTTATTATTTATATTATTAAGTACACACAACAAAAATAATACAAAACATTTTAAAATTCCTATTCTTTACAATGCAATTCCAGTACTATCTCGAAAAACATGTGCGCACAGCATCTAATTATGAAACATTTACATATATTTAGAAATAAAAATAACAATACTGGACGGGCGTGAAAAAGAGCAAAAATTAATAAATTATAATAGTGGACTGTATGAAGGGGCTGGACGCTCACACGCACTTACTTGTATTCGCTGCAGGTGGTCTTGGGCTTTCCTTGGGTCGCCAGGTTGCTGCTGGCCGCGGGCAGGCTTCTTTTCTCGCAATTTCGAAATTGCGAGCGGTTGATGTCTCTTCTTCAAATTCTGTGCAAGCAATGACCTTGGCACATTTTCACTGACGCTTCTGACAGCTGGGTCGCGTTCAATAATGTTCACTTTTTTCCCATGCGCAAGGTGCGTTCGGAAAGATCTCGCAGGTTTTAGAACGAGATAGGCACACCCTTCCGCTAGTGCGTATGAGAGGGATAAAGGATGGGTATGGCGATATACAAATTAATAGACAATAAATAGACAACCTTAAAGTTGTTTTTAAATATGATAAGGCGCAAACATCCCCCCGGCCTTAAAGGGTCGCCTTTAAAAATAAATGGTGAAAATTACGCAATTAGAAACTGATGGCTTTCTAAAATCAATCTTGCATATAGTCACCTGACCATACCCCTTAAGTGTACCTAGCTACCTAATAGCAATAGGAAAGAAAAACAAATATTCAACCTAACATTAACTGTAAGAAAATAGTAAGTATAAGCACAAATAAAATCTTAACATTAGATCGAAAAGTAAAATAATAATAATAAAACTAATAAGTGATTATTTAAAGACTGACCAACACCTATTGGGTCGGCAGCGGGCAAAGCCGCACAACAGGGCGCACTAGCATCCCGGTTGCAGTCTTCACTGTCACTACTCTGTTAGCGACAAATGTTTGCCATCTATTTGGCTCGGTATTAAGCCAGCAAAGCGTTACCTTAGAATCGGTAAACGCATAAAGTGCGGTAATACTATATCGAGGAATAAAAGTATCATGAACACGGCGTAATAGCTTTGACATTAGTTCAGCAGCACAAAGCTCTAGCCTAGCGATAGACACAGACTTGACGGGCGAAACCTTTGACTTTGCACATACCAATGTTACTAATACGTTACTGTCAATCGTGACATGCATATAGACGACAGCTCCGTACGCTCGCTCGCTCGCGTCGGAGAATCCTAGCAAACGAACGGTACAGTTTTGCTGTACACCTAAAAAACGCGGTATTATAAATTTATTTAATTGCGGTAACTCCAAACAAAATTGGCTCCATAATTTACGTATACTAGGCGGGGGGGCATCGCCCCAGTCTATTTTTAACATCCACAATTCCTTGATAAGAAGCTTTGCATATAAAATAACTGGAGCAACGAATCCCATCAGATCCCATAAGCGCGCGACAGTGGATAATATTATCCTTTTACTGCCTTTATCGCTAGGAGGGGCTTTGATACATAATTCAAAATAATCGCTTGACTTTGACCATAATAGACCTAATACTTTATGATCTATGGACTTATCAAACTCGAATTGTTCGAATTTATGCGATGCGGGTACGTCCTTTAATATTGACGGTGAATTACTCGACCATTTCAAGAGATCGAATTGTCCGCGCTTAAACAATTCTATCAGTTCGCGAGCAGTTTGAGAAGCTAGAGACTCGGATTCAATGCTACACGCTATATCATCCATATATAAGAAGCTACTTGCCACGTCGCGTGCGTTTGGAAACATATCGCCATCGTCCTTAATTAATTGTTGAACTGTGCGTAAGGCATGGTATGGACTAGACCTTACTCCAAAACACACGGTTTTAAACTGGTAAACCTTTATTGGATCATCAATTTTAAATCTGTACAAAATACGTTGAAAGCGACGGTCGCTATTCTGAACGTTGATTTGTAAAAACATTTGCTTACAATCAGCTGTCAATACAAATTGAAATAATCGAAAATTTAAAATTATTGTAAATAAATCACCTTGTAAATTAGGGCCACTATGAAGAATGTCATTTAGTGAAACCCCTGATGTGGTTTTACAGCTAGCGTCTAAAACTGAGCGAATCTTTGTTGTAGTTTTGTCTAAGCGAAAAACGGCATGATGCGGTATAATATAAGCGGGATTATTATCATTTAATTCTGAAAGCGGTACAGGACTTAAAAAACCTTTAGTAATACAATCATTGATGACATCATTATAAGCGGCGCGGAACGTCGGTACTGACTCTAATTTCTTCTCCAAACATAAAAAACGCTTATAAGCAATGTCATAAGAATCGCCAAGTAAAAATTTATCTGAACAAAACGGTAATGCAACCGTATACCGACCACTGTCTTTATCTCGAACGGTGGTCGTGCGGTAATGGTGCTCACACTCAATCTCGCCGACTGAGTGTTCCTGAGCTGCGGAGACTGGCGATTCATCAATTTCCCAAAACCGTTTGAGCAACGTATTGATAGGGTCTAGCGAAGCGTCATCAGCTTGAGTCGCAAAACATTGAGTCGAAGCTGATCCTTGACGATCTTGAAGAACAGGAACTGAACCCATTATAACATAACCCAAAACAGTTTGTATAGCGGGAGGTGCGGATATATTATTATTCCCAATAACACCTGGGAGTAGTAAATGCGGAAACAAAGCGGCTCCAATGAGGGCATCAATTGGACCGGGTACACCAAACGATTCATCTGCGAGCGGTAATCCTTCTAAGAAGGGTAAAGCGGATATATCCACTAATGTGGTAGGTAAATTTTCAGTAATTTTATCAACTACTAATGACACAATATTATATTTTACTTTAGTATTAAATCTTGAAGAAAATTGGTAGGATATAGAACCCTGAACCATTTTCTCTGTTCCCCCAATACCCTTTACCTTTAAATTATTTGAACTGATTAACTTGTTAAGCCCCAATCGAACACAACAACTATAAGTTATAAAATTGCCCTGAGATGCACTATCCAAAAGGCACCGTACCTTATGTTCCGTTCCGTTAGAATCTCTAACCAAAACAACGGCAGTAGCTAATAAAATAGTAGTGGGCACTTTACATTGCGGGTTTTGTATGTGAGATTGGGCAGCGTTAGCACAAGAACGAGCAATGGACGTAGCACAAAATGAAATGTTCGCTGACTCGGACCTGGAACAGCTGGCAGCAGGATCAGTCGAGGTAGAAGGGGTTGGCTCCATAGCCTTAGGCAAGGTGGCAGCGTTCACTAAATTATCAGGACCCGCTGGTTCCTTATTAAAATGTAGTAAGGAGTGATGTTTGCCTTTGCACGTTTTACAAATTTGTTTAGAATGACAGGTAAAAGTTTTATGTTTAATACTTAGGCAATTAATACATCCCTTTAAATCCTTAACGTGATTGTATCGATCAACGGGTTTTAGTTCTGTAAACGCAGGACACAAATACAAATGTTCATGCACAATATTGTCGCACAAACATTTATGTGGTTTGGAGACGGAGACAAATGTTTGTTGTTGCGGTATTTTGAGCGGTTTATCATTATACGGACGAACACCTTTCTTAGCGACATAATGCTGAGAACTAGACATAGTATTTTGTAATATTCGCATCTGATCCTTGACAAAATAAACTAAATCACTAAATGAGGGTATCTGAACGGTTCTCTGACTCATTTCAAATGCCTGAGTGGTGTCAGAATCTAGTAATTTAAGAGCGATGCTCAAAAATATAAAGTCTTCTAGTTCCCGTATATCTAGTTTTTTAAGAGAGTTAACCGATGCTACATATTTATTCAAAAAAGATTCAAAATTCGCTATTGACGGTGAAGTAAAAGGTTTTTGTTCGAATATTTGATTTAAATATGAAGCGGCAAGTAGCCGTTTATCTTCATACTTATCCGTAAGACTTTTTAATATTAATAGGTAGTTTTCTGCAGAAGGCAGGGTTCCAGCAAATGCGAGTTGCGCTTTACTCGAGAGCTTTCCCATTAAATAATACAACTTTTCTGAATCGTTGAGTGATGCATTATCATGAACCGTAGCCTTAAAGCTGGCATAAAATATTGGCCATGATTTAATATCACCATCAAATGATAAAAGTTCAATTGGGGGTAGTCTGGTTTGTTGCCGGGAAAAATCTCCATGTTTTTCACTTTTTACCGATGATTGCGAGGACAACAATGATGTATATCTATATTTAATACGGCAAAACAGCTCTTCAAATGATGACCATGACTGGTCATCAATAAGCGCACCCGGTTTTATTTTAAGCGACAATAAATTAAATTCATCTACAACCTTGTGGAACTCTGTGCGGATTTCGTCCAAATTTACACATGAGGAAACAAATACTTCCCTCGACGCTTCGTCATCAACATTCTTTGAATGATTATATATTGATTGAATGCGAGAAAACAATGAATTACGCTTAGACAATGCAACTTGTAGTTTAATTTCATTGTCAGACATCTTGGTACAAATTATCCTATTATTTTATAAAATATTGTAACTTTTATGTGTTTATAAGCTGTGCGGGTGAGTATTACAACATACAAATAACTATTCAGACCTATAAAACAACAATTAAGCTAACAGTAAGCGGGTTTATAACAGGTGGGTACCAAAACTTTTTTCACAAAAAAATGGTTTTTCCCTTTTTTATATATATTTGTACCTAATAACAATAGTAAGCCAAATAACCCAAATACCCAAATGACCTAAATGCAAGATTGATTCCTGTAACACAAAAGTTTGACAAGAAATGTAGTTTTGCGGCGCGGGTTTACGAAATATCGTATAAAATTTACAGGAATTATCATATAAATACAATAGACTACACATATACCTATAAGGATAGGAAATAGGCAGGAATTGATAGGAAAACCGGCTCGTAAGAGGCCAAATGGACGGGCGTGAAAAAGAGCAAAAATTAATAAATTATAATAGTGGACTGTATGAAGGGGCTGGACGCTCACACGCACTTACTTGTATTCGCTGCAGGTGGTCTTGGGCTTTCCTTGGGTCGCCAGGTTGCTGCTGGCCGCGGGCAGGCTTCTTTTCTCGCAATTTCGAAATTGCGAGCGGTTGATGTCTCTTCTTCAAATTCTGTGCAAGCAATGACCTTGGCACATTTTCACTGACGCTTCTGACAGCTGGGTCGCGTTCAATAATGTTCACTTTTTTCCCATGCGCAAGGTGCGTTCGGAAAGATCTCGCAGGTTTTAGAACGAGATAGGCACACCCTTCCGCTAGTGCGTATGAGAGGGATAAAGGATGGGTATGGCGATATACAAATTAATAGACAATAAATAGACAACCTTAAAGTTGTTTTTAAATATGATAAGGCGCAAACAAATACACTACCCACAGTGAGTAAGTGTTATTTTCATTATTTTTTATTGTTCATAAATATCAATTTAGTTTTCTCACCGTCCACACCAAAATACTCCTCGCCAAAGACAAGAAACAATCCACTATAGAGAGCGAACACCCTACTAAGGTTTTTTTTAATGTCTTACATAAATCATTGTATTTCCTACACATTCGAGTGAGGGGGTTGTTGCCTGCTATGTTGTTTGCAAAGAACGATATAGCAAACAACATTGCATTTCTTTTGGTTTAAATTGGTACACCAAATTCCCTGATGCTATAGCAAACATAGCCGTCTGGCCAGCGTGGCGATTGTAGGCCAAATTCTCCAGATATATTTTCTGGAAGGCCCATCTCCAGCAGTGGAGGTCTAGGACGCTGTGTTCTAGGGGCTGTCATGATGATGAATGATGATAGCAAACAGTGTTTAGAGTCTATAGACCAATATCCTATTCTTTAATATGACCAAGCTCAAAAGTAGATTGACGGAAGGCACTCTACTAGCTTCGTAAAACTAGCCTCGTGTATTCCGAGCATAAGTATATCGTTTGTTTGTAGTTTATGTGCTTTGGATCTGACAGCCGCTTTCCGTGGTCTTGTGGGTTCGTGAGCGTGACCGGTTTTTTTTGTTTTTTTCGACGAGTGTCTTCAACTATTGATATAAGTTTAAGGTGAACTTAACATAATGGGATTTGTTAGCAGTTACAATTATTGGTTTCTTAGTAGTGTAAGATACCAAATTTTTGACATTTTTTCGTAAAAAAATAAAAAAAAAATCTCAATGTAGTGTTGCTAAGAGCAAAATAAAAGTTGTCTAAGTTGTGATTTAGATTTTATGTTAAATCTAATGCTAGTGTTTTTTATTGTTTTATATCCTCAGGAACAATTGGATTCGTAAAATTATATTTTTTCTTTTTTGATAACTATTTATTAAATTTATTAAATACTTTATTGCACTTTACTTAAAAGTATGTACAAAGGCGAACTTAAAGCCATTTCGGCTTTTTCTACCAGCTAACCTTTGGGAGAGTGAGTCAGTATAAATATGTGGGGTGCAATTCTAACCAATAAACTACATAAATAGTATGAATACAAAGACTACATAAATACTCACCAATATATAAGTATTATAGAAGATATACATATATGAGAATAATATATTATTAGGAAGTAGAAATTTGTGGAGTTATATATATTGTTCTGCTTGTTTAAAAATAAAGTATTAAGTAGTTTTTTAAAGATGTGAATGGAAGCAGCTTGTCTGATGGTCAGTGGAAGTTTGTTCCACTGGCGAGCAGACGATACGGTAAATGAATCTGAATATCTGCTGGAAGTGTGGGGTGGGATTTTAAGTTGGTTGTTATGAGAAGAACGAAGAGGGCGGTCGTGCGAATCACAAAGAAATTCAAAGTGTGTTTTAAGATAAGAGGGAGCTATAGGGTAACTATCAATATTAAATCAATATAAAATAAAAATGGATAAAATAGCTGGCTGTTGTTAGCAAGGAACAGTCTGCTAATAATGACATAGTGCCTGAGAATAACATACCTAATTCTAATAGAAGATAGCAGCTGTAAAGGGGCATTGTCTTATATTTTACCGACACAAAAATAAAGCTAAATATTAAATGTCTAATAATTTATATGTCACGTATTATACTAATTATGATTAAGGAATATGCAGATATAAAGAGGGTTTGTCGTAAGGTGAAAACATATAGGTATTAATAATAATAATAATATTCCTGCCATCTCCAGGTATCATCCCTAAAAACCTACAGCAATCACTTCAATTACTTGATTTATCCCCACACACATACATCTCATTACAGAAAGCCACAATACTTAACCCTTGCAGAATCGTCAGGAAATTCCTACAAATGGAACCATATCATCATTAAAAGTATTCACTCACTTCCATAAATAATGCCTTAGCTAAGGCTGGCAAGCATTATTAAAATCCGGCCTAAAAACCGAGAGTTTGTCATATAAACCTAAATAATAATAACAATAATAATAAATTCTTTATTGTACAAAACCAAAATAAGTGAGTACATAGGCGAGCTTAATGCCGTAAATGCATTTTCTACCAACTAACCTTTAACATACATTAATAATATAATTGTTAAATTTATTATGTCAATCCTATAATATACTTAAATATAATACGTCCACTATGTAAAGTATTTTATTATTGCAGCTAAGTATTTTATTAAGGCGTTGTCAGAAATAATATTAATAATAATGTTCTAACATACATATCTTCACGCCATATCCCTTGTGGGGTAGGCAGAGACAATTGAGCGTCATTTGACAGGACGACATACCTCTTTCGCTTCGTCGACATTCATTAACCTTTTCATACATGCCCTTTTGTTACGAAGGCTTTTTAATTCACCTTCAGTCAGTGTTTTAATATATATTCTTATTACAACTACAAATGGTCCTTCAAACCGGATCAAGCGAACTATAGCTATCGCAGGTGTCGAACGCAAGAACAAAAGAAATGATGTAATGATTTATGGCCGTCTTTAATCCTTAAAGTACCAATAATTGGTATTTAGTCATTCGTAGGCCCAGTTGTACCATGTTTTTTTTTTTTTTTTTTTTTTTTTTTTTTTAATACGGAGCACGACATGTGACACCGCGCCCACCTGATGGTAAGCGGTACGCGAGGCCGACCGACATCAGTCCCTACCACTATGCCGGCCTATAAAGATGCTTTTTCACACTTCGTTTGAAGGACTCCAGGTTATAGGAATGGAACACTGGCTGGCAGAGCATTCCACATCTTCAGCGTGCGATAGATGTAAGAGTCTCCAAATTTGTATGTACGCGTAGGGATAGTGGCTACGGTATATAGATGCATATTTTTGCCTGTGCGAGTGGTTCGGTTGCGGAATAGAGAAGAAGGGATAAGGTTGTGGAGCTCTTCAGAACATTCACCGTAGTATAGCTTGTAGAACACCCTCAGGGAGGCCACATCTCGGCGAAGTAGGTATATATTATGTATGAAATATTGACATTTATACAGACTTCATTTTAGTGCAACTCAGCCTTAGTATAGTACACTATTGTGAAGGTTTACCTTGTGACTGATAAATCAATTTATTTTATCAAACCACACTCGAGAGTTACTGCAATGCATCAAGGTTACGTCGTTTGTGTGCCACGTTTCTAGCAGGGTTATCATTTGCACAGTGATTGCGTTTTTACGACGTTCGTGTTATCCTAACAATATGGGTTTTTTTCTTTTCTTTAGCAATTCTAATATTTCGGCCTTACGGTTCGGTTAAGACGTGTCTCATTTATTTTTCCGTTTATATTTCATAACTTTTGAAAATTCTGTTACAAACTATCCCATACTGTTTAATACTCGGCTATACCAAATTAAACAGTTAGTTATTTATACAACATGTATTTTTGATTGCTTATATTGCGTTGAATTTATTAGGGAGCAAATATATTTATAATATAATCTAGGATAAAAATAAAGAACCACGTATTTTTTATTTTAATTATTCAGTAATAAAATCTTAGGTTACTGTGCAGAGAAGTTTTCCTAAAAATATCCGCAATCATACAGAGCCTAATCAAGTAGGTAGCGAGACGTCGACGATCGCGCGAACGTTGACTTACGTAATTCTTTCTCTCTCTATTTTGTTTCTCGGCTGTGAGCGACATCGATTAATAATAACTCTCTCCAGCCTTTAGGTATTTATCACGATGGATATCGCGATTTTCAGACGCGGCATTATTCATCATGTAGTAGTGTTTTGTTTTATAGATAATGTTTTTTTTTTAAATAAACAACAAGAGGTTCTACTATTGACTGACTACTCAAATACCCAAGGCTCATTATTGTACGCGGTCTTAAGCAACCCTCATCGAACCCCGCCAGCGACCTTCTTTGTCATCCTTCCATCTAGTAGGGGATCGTCGTTTTGTTTGTGTTTTACAACACTAGATCCCGTTTGCCCCATCGATCGTCGGTTCTGCAGCAGATGTGTCTGGCCAATTTTCAATGCTGTGTAAGTAACTATGGTTCTCTGAGCAATGTCAACGTTTGGAATTAATACCCATCAGAGATATATCAAGCATAGTTCTCACCTTGAGTTGGCGGACCAGACCCATTGTCAGTGTCCACGTCTTTGCTCTGCACGACATCATGGGGAGAACGCACTGGTTAAATACTCTTGTCTGTACACATTGTAGTATGGGCATTGATAAATAAATAAGTAGGATTATGTACAAACAATAATTCCTAACTATAGTTGTATTTTTTAAATAAATTTTCATCCAAATATCCGAAAAATTCCCCTCGTAGTCTCGTTGGCTTAAGATCGGACCACAGGCATTGAACCATAACGATTATTACTTAAAGGTATTGTATCGAAATAGCAACCTATTTCAAACTCTTGTTGCTAAGTGCACCTTTCATCCGTTCAGTTGCTATTTTCGCCTCGCCTTTTAAACCACTCTTCAAACTCGACTGTAAAGCTAATGCTGTACTAAAAGCTTTAAGATTTAAAGATAGAAATATACGTAGAACTGAAATCTATTAAGAGTTTTATTATTGATACCTCTCCACCTCTGACAATCGTGCCGTACCAGGCCAAAATTCCCAGAAATGTATTCTAAAGAATCTAAAAATTTAAAAGTTTCGGAGATTTTTTTGTTGTTTGCGTTTTTAGACGAAATATTCATTCTATCTGCTCTTTGTCAAATTCTTTTTGTTTAAACAGAGATAGAGGATTCTTTTATTGTGTTACCCTTTTTCGCTAATATTCTATGAAATCTTCTAAAAATGCTTGCTCGGTTGATGTAAACGGCGCACGAGCGTGCGGACATTTGCTTTAAGCATTTTTGCATGCTCGGATATGCTCGCTTCTAAAAGCTTTTCTTCTCCCCCTCGCTCTTTAGCGCACAACGCTGGATCTACGGCCCAGCTTTAACATTTTCGGGATGGAAATACGCTTAGATATTAAACACCGGAACTACATTGAGTGCATCACCAATACAGCTTAAAAAAAGCTCAGAATACTGAATAAGGTGAATCCGTTTTTCCCGCCTTCAATCAGCCTGTTACTGTACAAGGCACATGTCAAATCATGCGTGGAATATTGTTCTCACTTTTGGGATGGTTCTGCCAAGTAGCTCACAGATTCTCTCAATGTCCTGTAGAGGCGAGCTGTTCGACTTGTAGACGATGCCACGATATCTGGAACTATCGAATCCCTGCAGCTTGAATCGCCGAGATGAGGCTTCTCTGAGCGTGTTCTACCAACTATAATAGTGTAACTGCTCTGAAAAGCTCTACAACGCCTAGATCTTTGATGACTTAACATTGAGCACTCGTCCGCGAAAGATTAACGCTTTTGTCTTGGCTTTAGCTCTTTGTTTTGTAAAGCACTAAAGGGTTTTTGTTTGTTGGCGATATCTATAGCTTCTAGTTCGCAGTGAAAGCTTAGCTTTGATAATTCTATTAGTTGGAGGTGTGGTCCAAATTTAGTATAATGAGAGGCGGCATGTTGTCATGGCAATTAACCAGTGCGCCGGGTTCGCTTCCGGGATGGACTATTTTTTTGGACGGGTTGATTGATGTCTTTTATAGTTTAATTTTATGACTAAAAGTTAAATAATAGAGATACTATATACCAAACGCGTTGGCCGATTTAGATGTTTCTCAGGTCAATCTACGCCGCCCGTAATTCCGTCATAGCTCGAGATCTGGAGATGTCTACTATTGTAGAATTTGTCGTCGTCCTGACTAGACGTATGTTCTATCGGGCCGACAACGGACACTTCAAGCATCTTCAGAATATCGCTTCGTCTTGCGCTCGCCCGCCACAACGGGAGACCACTTCCTAGAGAAGTGCTCTTGGAGGAGAGCTGAAGTAGTCGAACCTAGACCCCCTGGGTTTGTCAGCGCTGTTATGCAGTAACGGCGCCCAGCACCAAAAGTGCATGAATTACCGGCGGGTGGTTGCCCGCTGAGATCCTGCCGTGGAAAACGGGGGAATGTTCCCATCCCCAACCCAGGCCCATTAGCCATTCGGGCCTGGACTACCCCACTGTCTGTCTGTCAATCTACGAGTATTCGTCTTAATCACGCGAATGTCACTGAAGATATTACTTTAATCAAATTTTAGTAAACCAGACGACAATTTGGGTAAAGTTAAAAAATTAAAGTTGACGAACTATTTTGAGTCGGGTATCATCGAATAGGTATTTGAGTTTTCTCTTATAATTTTTCATTTAAAGTGATCATTTAGAATCTATAACGAATTAAAGTTGGTTAGCAATTATTATGCTATTGCTTGCTTAACTAGCGTGTTGTTAAAAGTTATATTACCTGCTCAGGTAGTTAATAAACAGTTTAAGTTACCAAATATTTATGAGTTAATCTTAATAAATCCTTGTCCAGGAAATTATTTGGATTTGGATAAATATAGGATTTTATTAGTTCCGAAATTAACATTTCATTATCTGCCTTCTTGTCTCTCTTCATCTTCTCTCATTTTTGCTATTATCCAAAGCTTATTAGCGACCTTTTTTGGGTCATCCATCCGTGTATCTTCTTAGGGTCGCCCACTCTCTATAAATTTATTTTTATTTTTGGAAAAAGAGATGGCCCAAACTTTTTTGCAGCATGCCTCAACTAAATACAATTCAATAATTATAACAATTAATTGTGTTTTTTTTTTTAAATTTAATTACAACATCTGTTTTAAAATATTATTTAATTAAATAGTCAATTATGTATGAAATAATGGGGTGTATCACTAATTTTTAATCACGATAGATGGCGCATAAGAGATGGTACCTAATATAACTGTCTGTTGCATAGAAAACTTGTATTTTTATTACGAAATTTATTATTTTCTGGATATTATGCCGAAGTGAGCAGCTTTTAAGTGTACAAATCGACATTTCAAAGCTAAATCAAAGATATGGTGATCTCAAAATTACCGTTCTAATAATAAAACCTTTTTTCTTTTTAAAGACGGTGACCGCTTTCTTAATTCGTCTTTTAAGGTAGTTAACGTTAATTTATAATACATTATTCTGTTATAATTAAAACTACAAAAACATTTATAAAATGATGCCATATAGGTATAAAATAAGGTAATATTGCTGCTAGCGACATCTACAAAAAGCTTTGTCTGATACACCCCATTACAAAACACTATTTATACGATTAGGTTCTTCATTATGATCAGGTACTTTATTCCAGATAAAACACTGAATTTCAAATTGGCGGGATAGAAACTATGTAATTATTAACGTAAAAAAAAGTTTTTGTCAATTGTCGTTATGTTAGGGTAAAATAAATTAAATTAATTACAGATTATGAAAACACAATATATTAAGTATCAAATAAAAAAAATATATTATGGCACGAGAACATTTTATTGGACCCATTTCTCTCTTCATTTACACTATTTATAACATAATGAAGAAACTCCCAGATTAACTAGTTATATCACCCTAATTTCTCAGAACTTCAAAAAAGTTATCCTTATTGAACTTACCGTTCCGCGGGAATCAAATATTCCGAAAGACCACAACATGAAGTCGAACAAATATTATGATCTCACAGAAGAAATGATCAGATTTTGTTGATTCAAAACACAGCTCGGTTGTATGTACATTGTGTAAGTTAGCATTAATCGATTTCAACTAGTTAAAATTTCTAGAAACACCTCTTCACGCAAGAATTAATCAAGGATCAAAACTGAGTTACATAATGATATAAAAAATCAAATTTGCTAATTTAATTTGTAACAGTTCAGATATTTCCCAAACATATACATAATCGATGATCGAACAATTATATTATTTAATAGTTTATAGATAATGGTGAAATGATATCATATTGGCGTCATATATATGTAGATTACAAAATCTAATCTTCTATTTATTTAGATACAAGCTGTTTAACCCGGCGTTGTCTGTGTAATATAAATACATACATATACATCTTCTTAAAAAGTAAAGTATCATCACGACCGTTTCGGGGTGGTCAGAAACCACGCTTACAAATAAGCAGATTCAAATTTATCCAACTTTACTATAGGCCAATCATGACAAGTGGCAAGCTCGTCGATGTCTCCAGCGTACCAAACTCGAGAAATATCACAAAAAAATAAATAATAATTAAATTTATTTCATTAATAAATATTTTTGTGTCCCGACCAGGAATCGAACCCGATACCTCTGCGTCTAAATCCACTGACTTAACCGCTAGACCACGGAGGCAGTTACTTTGCAGTCTTTTTTAACTTTTGTAATAATTTATTATAATTGGTTTTTCGGTTGATAGGTATTATGGAAAAATCTTTTTATTTAAATTTACCTTTAGACCTTTAAGTATCTTTCATTGTTTGTTATTCTCATAGGTTTTTATATATACAGAGTGGATTTATAAAACGGGTCAGTAAGGGCAGGTACAGAACCTATAGTAAGTCACGTGATCGAGTTTACGTGCACGTACCTTTGGAACGTTTTGCTGTAACTATAACAGTTAGTGACCCGTCTCAAAAATTTAGCCTCTATAGTGGTCAGTAAACAAATGGTGGTGGTGAGATTTTGATGTCTTATATTCATTCTTAAATTCCAATGATCATTTATGCCAAAAGAGATTGCCCCAACTTTTTAGCAGCATGACTCAACTAAATACAATTCAATAATCATAACAATTAATTGTGTTTTTTTTTAAATTTAATTAGAACATTTCTTTTACCCCAGCATTAAAATATAATTGAATTAAATAGTCATTGGTTAAAAAATTTGTATGAAATAGTTACAAAACACTATTTATACGATTAGGTTCTTTATTATAGATAAAACACTAGATTTCAAATTGGCGGCGGGATCGAAACTATGTAATTATTAACGTAAAAAAGTGTTTGTCAATTGTCGTTATGCTAGGGTAAAATAAATAAAATTAATTACCGATTATGAAAACACAGTATATTAACTATCAAATGAAAAATAAACCATTATGACACGAGAACATTTTAGGTATTGGGCACATTTCTCTAAGAAAAAATTAGAGAAATGTGACCCCAGATCCAGTGTTTTATCAAATCAAAACATTTATTTTCTAGAATACGGTACAGTATTCCCAAATTAATAATGCACATACAGATCTTCGCTAATTGTCGTATTCCCGGAAACACCCGAATCATTGAATCGTAAGGGCCTAAACATTGCACTTGCATTTTGCACCTTGTTCGAAAGAAATAGAAGTCAATATCATGTGTACACAATCGAAAACAATTCGGGCGGTCGGTGACTGCATGTGTTCTCTCTGAGTGGAATTATATAGAGCTGTATTACACACCGTTCTTGGTTTTGTTTTCAAAGGTGAATTTAATTTCAACTTTAATTATCTTATTCAACTTTAAATAGTTTATTAATTTATTAGTTTATTTATTAGTTTTTATTAGTTTATTACACATAATTCTACTAAATTATGCATGAAGAAAATGCACTTAACCACTCTATATACATATCGTCTTCCGACGCTCGGGGAATACGACCGTTGCCGAACAGTGACGAAGATTTCTATGCGCATTATCACTTTGGGAGAACTGTACATATTGTGGCTAGTAGTAGTACATTTTTCCGGCGTATCCTGCCGTCATGCAGCGTGAAAATATTTACAGTTATAATAATAATAATAATCGTTACATAATATTACTTAAATAATATATAAATAAATAAATAAATATTTCCAGACAGGTCACACAGCGCCATCTAGTTTCCGTGGTAAGCTACGAGGCTTGTGTTACGGAAACTAGATGGTTGATAAACTACATATTATACTTTTTTTTGTCAATATATACATATTATACATATAAACACCCAGACCGAGACAAATTGTACAATGTACAACTTGCCCCCGGTGGGAATCGAACCCACGACCTCCCGAGTTCACGGCAACGTTTGTTACCACTAGACCACGGAGGCGGAAAAAATTATGGAAAAATAAATTACATGTCAATTATTTATATTATGTCAAAGGATAGGTAATGGTAATAATTGAATTTTCCTACTTAAGTACATCACTAAGAAATTCCTTATTTTATTTGAATAGTATACCTTTAGTACCAATAGCTTAAATAACTTTTTTTTTAAATCCCTTACATTTAATGCTTTTAAATCAAATGGCAAATGATTAAATATTTTAATTGCCATACAGTAAAATTTTTTCGAGTAAATCTCCAAGCTTTGAGATGGGATACATAGTTTGTCTTTGTATCTTTGACCTCAGTAACCCGGTATCTATAATAATGTACCTGGTTATAATAAAGAACCTAATCGTATTCGGGCATACTCATTTTATCAAAATCGGTTCATAAATACATACAGGCGTGAAGGCAATTTAAACAGAGACAGACAAAACCGTACAAAACTGTTTGTCAACATTTGGGCATTGTGTGTGTGTCCGAAAAGATCGCATGAAAACTAGATCTGTTGCGCGGTAATCCGTGTGAATCGGAACAACATACATTATTTAGTACATTAGTAATGGTCTCGTTTTAGACGACCTACATTACATTTTAGCAGGGTTATTTATTGCGTGTTCTGATTGAATGTAGTTGTTTAGGTATAAAAAAAAGATTTAATAAATTTTATTCGAAGTTAATTATAGTACATTAAATATAAATTAAAAGCTACCTAAATAATAAAATTAAAAATAAACTAAACTATAAATAAAAAATGTCCCCTAGAGACGTCCCATCCGAGATAGTCCCAAGGAGACTGGCAACATTTCCCCTCTGTATAGCGAGGCTAATACGTTGTCAGAAATAATTGCCAGCCTTCCTGTCTCCAGATCTTTCTGTCAGCCGCTTTGACAACTCCTTGGCCAAGCGGCTCGCTCACGGTCCCCATGGGCCCATCGTTAAAAAATATTAAAGACATGGCAGTATGCGTGAATTTGTATGGTCTTACTCTAGATTAATATGTTATTATTATTATTATTAAATTCTTAATTGCACAAAATAAGTGTACAAAGGCGAAGATTAATAGGCATTAAGCAAGGCATTTTCTAACATCTAACCTTTGGGAGAGTGTGAAATTAAGGGTAGTGCCGATATTCTTAGCAGGTTTCAGATCGGCACATTCCGTCTTAGCTCGAGATTTGGAGATGCCTACTATTGAGGAGTTTGTCGTTGGCCTGACTAGACGTATGTTCTCTCGGGCCGACAACGGACACTTCAAGCATCTCCAGAACATCGCTCCGTCTTGTGCACGGCCCCCCAACGGGAGACCACTTCCTAGAGAAGTACTCCTGGAGGAGAGCTGAAGCAGTCGAACTTAGCCCCCTGGGTTCGTGAGCCACACGGGCGCTGTATAACGGCGCCCAGCACTAAACGTGCATGAATTACCGGCGGGTGGTTACCCGCTGAGATCCTGCCGGGGAAAACGGGGGACTGTCCCCATCCCCAACCCACGCCCATTACGCATCCGGGCCTGGACGACCCCACTGTCTGTCTGATCGGCACTCAAAAGGCATATGCTAATATTACATAAGACTTCACAGCAACTTACCTAATCTTATTCTATTTATTAATTAATATACAATTGTTTTTTTTTTTTTTCTTGACTATGACTTATATTATTTATCATAATATTATTTATTTATTCTATTCTAATTTGTTAAACATATATGTAAACTGTACATTTAGTGTTCCTTCCGATTAAGTAAATGGTACTGTACATCTCTGCGACCCGTGACACACCCAACATAAGGCATCAGCTGAAAATCAGCGCTGCAGCCTCGGCTGTAGCATATGCTGAGCTGACCACCTATTTATCGCCACACCTGTTTGTATGTTTCGGTATATAGAATAGGCTTACATTTAAATTTATTCCTTGCATATTTTAATTTTTTTGTAACCATTCTAATTGTTGTGATAACTAAAGTATTTTCTTTCTTTCTTTCATTCTATATCAAGTTTAACAATATCTAATATACTACACACACTACATACTAATATATACTTACACTGTTACATAGATTACGCATATACTTATAAATAAACGCATATATACATAGATATAGGCGCGGTGGTGGCTCGGTTGTAAAAACGCGTTCCTTAAATCCTACAAAGGTCGGTTCAAATCCCCCCGGCATGTACCAATGAGAAATACACTTTTCTTACTCTAGATTAATATGTTATTATTATTATTATTAAATTCTTTATTGCACAAAATAAGTGTATAAAGGCGAAGATTAATGCCTACAAGGCATTTTCTAACACCTAACCTTTGGGAGAGTGTGAGATTAAGGGTAGTGCCGATATCAAGTTTAACAATATAGATTATACTACACACACTACATTCTAATAGATACTTACACTGTTACATAAATTACATATATATAAATAAACGTATATATACATAGATATTATGCCATAAATACCTTGACACAGATTCCCCACTCACCCCTGAGGGGGATGTGAGAAGACCAAACCACGAGATATTATGCCAAATTTATATTTTTAATAATTAAGTACCAAAAATACGTTCGCAAAACTGACTGTATGTGGATTTCGACCGGAGGTACCATGTTCGATGCAAAAAGCGTGGTTTATGACCACCCCGGAAGGGATACGGTCGTAATGATACTTTACTTTTTTTATAATGATAATAGTGAGTAGTAGCTTTCTCTCGGTCGGGGGGTCAAGGGTCTATATTTGTAACGGACCTTCAACTAGACCGACCTATAAAATTACTTCGCTTAGATGGATTTCTATCGACCTTACATATCTTATACTTGCAGGTTTAAAACATTCTTGCGTCTATTTTTTTTTGTTTTAAATTATCAAACTATTTAATCTTTCGCGCATAATTATAATAGTCTTTACGCTATTTACTTTAGAGACATCGGTAGCGATGTTAATGAATCTAGTGTTTTTTATTTTTTTATACTGGTAAGACATGACTGACATCAGTCGCTAAATCTATGACTGCTTGACTGGGCATGACGGCAATTCGAGCCTGATCCCAAAACGTACACTTTACTGGGTTTATCGGCACGAACGGTAGAACCTGCGACACCGAAATACCCCAAGAACAAATTCTCCTTCCTCTCTTCTCTCCACGACAGGTCGTTGCGGTCATCGCATAACGCTGTACTTGCTATACCATCTCACCACTCTAGTTTTATATCCGACTCATTTGCAGTTGTTGCCGCAAATCTGTGGAACAACCTACCCTTAAATATCCGACAAGCGCCCAACAGAATGCTGTTTAAAAGAATGGTCTTCACACACTTCTTGAATAGTTCCTAACAACTGTAAGTAATATTGTATGTATGTATGTATTATTATGTATTTGAATTTAGTATTATTATATATATATTTATGTTTTATATTAGTATTAGATTTAGATTTAGTAGAATTTTAATTATCTATTTTCCTGTTTAAATATTTGCACCTACCTCCCACATACCATGTTCGTAATGTCCCTAAGGTTGACCGAGTAAGAATGTCGCCTTTGTACATAGTGCAAAAAGTTTTAAATAAATAAATACTTAATAAAAAAATAGAACTTTATTTTTATTTTTTATTAAGGTACAAAAGAAAGTTAACAGATAAAACATTTAACAAAATTCAGTGATATAAATAAGTGGTAAGTTTGCGAACCTAACATTTGTACACAGCATGCAGTAAACAATATCAAGACTAAAATACAGAAAAACATCAATATCTAAAGTTAAACATAAAAATAACAATTTGGCATACATATTTTATATATGTGTGTAAACTCCATGTAACGTCACTCCATTTACTACAGGATCAGGTTGAAAAACAGCGTCGTGCAGGTCTAAGTACTTGTACTGCTGCACGACAACAGCTGACACCTGATTCCTTTTGTCACATATTGTTCGAAATTGTAAAACTGTGTAATAATGTTATGTGACAATAAATGTATTTTTATTTATTTTTATTTAACGAAAAACTCCCAATTGGCTTTGGTTGGTTTAGCTTGTCTTCCATACAATGATTTCATATCCATTTAACGACAACTCTCTATAACGCCATAAAAAGCTCAGTCCTTTCAGTGTCATTATATAGAGTTTACACTGTATATATATAATTTTAGTTATATATAAAATATGTATGACAAATTGTGTGTATATATACAGTGTAAAGTCCATGTAACGTCACTTGATTTAACGACAAACTTACTAAAGCGTCAGAAATCAATTGGCTTTGGTTGGTTTAGCTTGTCTTACAATTCTAGATTTAACGACAACTCAACAACAGTCCCTTCCGTGTCGTTATATAGAATTTACACTGTATATATATTTTAGAAAACAGTTTTTAATAGTTGCAAACTGTCTAACATAATGTAGAAACAAATTCCAATAATATACACTACAAAATTTAACGCTTCTACTCGTACCATAGAAGGGAACCCTATTACCTATACCTTATCTCTCTTCCATAATCGACCAAGCCAGTTCGTCGGTAATTTGACATAAAGAAGTAACTCAACTTTTCTAAAATAAAAAATATTTTTTTGCTGGGTTGATCAAACCACGTTGTTTTACGGAGCGGGTTTACATTTAGTCAACATTACTATTAGCCCATGGAGACATGAAATTATATAAAAATAAGTATTAAAAAAACTTATATACTATCTCATGATTAAAAAAATATGTCAATACTTAACCCTTTCAGCACGGATGATACCAAGCGTGCGTTATTACAAAAAAAAAATCTAGACCTCTCGTCAAATTCTGTTTTACCGCTCCGAAATGGCCTGAGTACTTCCTGCTCTCATCTAGCTACTTCGTAATTATTAGGACTAGTTAAGAAAAAACATAGAAAAGTGATTTTTATTTCCATTGGATTACCCAACGCACGATAGTGCGCTAGCACATTAGAAAAGGACAACGCTAGGGGAGGTTTTTTTTACTATTTATTCGAGATATTTTCGACCTCAAGGATCTCAAAGTTATCAATTAACCTTTTTTTACCTAAAATATATTTTGTCGTACTGAAAGGGATAATTATATTATTGAACTATTTAAAATGCCTCAGTTTTACTACCTACAGCAGGGTTTCCAAACCTCACCCCGGATTATAAATAATATTAAGATGCCTCCATATTTTTTTCCATTATTTTATTTATTAAGTCTTTGTTTTATAATTCTCTTCGTAGTCTAGCGGTTAAGACCGTAGATTTAGAGGGTTTGGTTCCTGGTCGGGCTGCAATATTTTATTTAATTTGATATTTCTCAAGTCTGGTACGCTAATGACATCGACACATTTGCCACTTCTCATGACGCTATAGTACAGTTGGTTAAGTATAAACCCGCTTCTTGATGAATTTCTGACCACTAGGGATTCGGTCGTGAGGGTACTTTAATATAAAACGTTTTTTAAATAGTGATCGACAGAATCGCGGTAAATCATATTTTCTATAAAGAAATTAAAATATATTCCCTCCCCTAATATAACTCTACGTCCCCCATAGTTGGGAACTCCTATACGATTACTCATTATTGATTTCTTTACGATACGATCGTATGCCATTTAAGCGATGAGTACTGCTGCTGATTGTAGAAAATACCTTCAGGCAATTCCTATGGACAGGTACTTAAGACGGTAAACTATATTGCTATTAAATTCCTAATTGAACTTCAAGTAGAAACTTATTGTTAATTCAATTAAGGTTAGAATTACTCAGATTAACAATGGGCGAATTTACAAGATGTTATGAATTAGTTATGCTGCGCCAACTTGGCATCACCTTCTAGCCAAAACCAAGTAGTGGTGTGTCGTTGTCGATTTTTTTGAAAACTAATCGCAATCGTTTTTGGAGAACAAAAACTAGTTGTATTAACGGTACTCTTTGCAACTGGTTCTAAGACGGTCCTGCGGCAGTAAAAAAGTAAAGTATCATCACGACCGTTTCCCTTTCGGGGTGGTCAGAAATCACGCTTATAAATAAGCGGATTCAAATTTAGCCAACTTTACTATAGGCCAATCATGACAAGTGGCAAGCTCGTCGATGTCTCCAACGTACCAAACTCGAGAAATATCACAAACAAATTAAATATGAATTAAATGTTATGGAATCGAACCAGGTACCTCCGAGTCTAAATCCACGGACGTAATCGCTAGACCACGGAGGCAATGAACTAAGTAATCGTATATATGTATATATAAATAATAATAATAATAAATATTTCCAAACAGGTCACACAGCGCCATCTAGTGGTAAGCTACGAGGCTTGTGTTACGGAAACCAGATGGTTGATAAACTACATATTATACTTTTTTTTTTGTAAATATATACATATTATACATATAAACACCCAGACCGAGACAAATTATACAATGTACAACTGGCCCCCGGTGGGAATCGAACCCACGACCTCCCGAGTTCACGGCAACGTTTGTTACCACTAGACCACGGAAGCGGAGTAGCTGTAGGTTTTTATAGAATAAATACATAAGTTATTGATTATTGGATTAAGTTTCGGACGTTCAGAGTAAACCTGTAGTGTTGTTTGTTGTGAAATATACCCGTACTTACCTGCATGTAGGCGATACTTGTATTGAGGCTAATGAAGAATATTTATGGAAATAAATAATAAGTAATACCTTTGCTGTGAGATAAGGCAAGAACGACAAAAATGGTTGTTTTCTCACCGTTGAAATGTGACATTATTTTTATAGATATAGTCTATATATTACGATATATATTTATATAGGAAGATATTGACATCCAAGTGTATGTAGTATTTGTGGCATGACTATAATTGCTGTAATAGGGTCTACTTGTCTCTTGCTCTGACTTAAACTATATATGTAATTGTTTCTTGAGATCTTGTGCTCCATATTCAAAGTACAATTTATCGTTTTCTTCTCTCATAACTATTCACATTGTAAAACATTATTAAACAAAACAACACCACTTTTGACCAATAATATCCACAGTAAATTAATTTACAAAATAAAAACTTGCACTTGACATGTTCACGCAAAATGGCGCGAAGAACTCCCCCGACCGTTGTTACTTCGCTACTGTCAAAACTGTTTGTTTTTCTATATCCGCCCGTGGCAGGCACGGGCTACCACCCGTTCGGCCTACATCCGTCCCATTACAAATATTATTATTTAGCCCAAGGCCGCTTTTAAAAGTTGCAACGGTATACTATTGATAAGATATTTCGTGCAAATAAATCATATCATATTGCAAATAATTGATTCCTGTTAACGTGTCTGACTTCCAGTAATTCAGAGGACTTATTTATTTCAAAGTCAAAGAAGACGAGTCTTCATTTAAATAAATGTGAGTGATGCTAGTTTTTTTACTTATTGCCATGCGACCACATAATAGTAAGTGATAATGCATTCGCTATGTGTTTGGCTTGCGTAAGTATAATCATGTATCCCATTTTCGAACTCAGTTGAAATGGCTCAATATCCGCTTTCGCAGATCTGCCCATCTACTTGTCCATTTGTATGGTATCCTGAACAATCCTCGTGCACCTCCTTACCTTAAAACTCGATTTGCGTTCTTGTGCGATACGCACAACCTCCCTCTTCGTTCAACAATCAACTCAAAATCCCATCCCACTCCTCTAGCAGATATTTAAATTCCTTCACTGTGTCTGCATCCCGCCAGTGGAACAAACTACCACTGGCCATTAGACGGGCATCATCTGTCAATGTTTTTAAACAATTGGTCACTAACTTGTTTCTTGATAAGCAGGAGCACACTGCATCTAGTACACATTAAATAATTGGCACGCAATATGTTTGTGTATGTCTATTTGTATATGTGTATATATATATATATATATATATATATGGATATATATGTTTATAATACTTGCATGTAGTTTATGTAATTTCTTGGTATGTAGTGTATTTATAAATTAGACTAATATTATTTGATTGTTGCATCCTGCCCATAATCTCTCACCATCCCAAAGGTTAGTTGTCAGAGAATGCCTACCATGCATTAAACTCGCCTATGTACCTAATTTTAAGTTTTGGTGCAATAAAGAATTTAAAATAAATAAATAAATAAATAGGTCCATGAATGTTAGCACGTGGAATCAGACACTCATGACATCAGTCCCTAACACTATGTCGGCTTGACTGGGCATGACAGCAATTCGGTGGATACACTTCACTGGGTTTATCGGCACGAACAGTGGATACTTCCCCGCCCCGGCAAATTGGCCAAATTACCACCACCAGTCCGCCTACCACCTTGTGAAAGACTAAGCAGAAAGCGATCCAAGGAATAAGCTGTTAGCAGATTCCAGTGACCTGTTAATGTTTATTTAATTTGTTTTCCAAAGGTTAGTTTTATTTAGCTTAATACCTGATTAAACTATAAATAATAATAATAATATAAAGCGTTTATTCATTAAATAAGTGGTACATCATAGATAAAAAGAACTCTTTTACATTAGGTACACTATCAATTGTTGGTTTGATTCACTGATACCTATACCAGTTAACTGTCATACTGGTATCAGTGCTCTCCCCGTTACAGTAAAGACACATTTTTAATATAAGTTTAGGGATTAAGATTAAGCTTCCAATTCCAGGAGAGCAAAAGGTGGTTGCAATCGAAGTATCAAAACGTTAGAGGAACTGGCTCAACTGGGTTGGAAGCAAAGTTTCATGATATATATTATGCCCTTATTAGCAGACTGTTCCTTGCTAACAACAGCCAGCTATTTCAGCCATTTTTATGTACGAGGGGCGTTCAAAATATTCTCGGTATTGATACGTTACAACCTCTTTTATATATATATTTGTTACTGGCCGCTAAGATTCATCCATTGACATTAAAAAAAAGTAAAATTGGAACCGAGATGTTCTTTTGTTTTTCTGCAATTGCCGAACAAACATGAACACCATGAGCGAATTAACAATTTTAACGAAATTAGAGCACCGATCCGTCATAAAATTCTTGACAAAACAGGGTAAAAATCAAAAAACCATAAATGAGGAAATGGATTGTGTTTACCGTGAGTCTGCTCCTTCTTTATCTACTATTCAAAAATGGTCAAGCGAATTTAAGCGTGGAAGGGAGAGTATTGAAGATGACCCTAGACCTGGCCGGCCTGTAGTGGCTACCTCACAAGAAAATATTGATAAAGTGGAAAAACTTATATTGGAAGACGGCCGAGTGAAGGTAAAATCTATAGCTCAAGTAACCAATCTCTCTATTGGTACCGTACATGACATTATACATGACCATCTTAATATGTCAAAAGTAAGTGCAAGATGGGTTCCGCGAATGCTGACGCTTCTTCAAAAGGATATGCGTGTGGCTTGCTGTTCAGATTTTATCGACCTGTGTGGTGAAAATCCCGATGAGGTGCTGCAAAAAATAGTTACTGGAGATGAAACCTGGGTTCATCATTATGACCCAGAGAGCAAACAGGAGTCCATGCAGTGGCACATTAAGGGTTCAGCTCATCCCAAGAAGTTCAAGGTAATCCCGTCAGCTGGCAAGGTCATGGCCACAATATTTTGGGATTGTGAAGGAGTTTTGCTTATCGATTATAAAGAAAAAGGTGTAAATATCACAGGGCAGTACTACGCTAACGTTATACGTCAATTAAGAGATGCGATCAAAGAAAAGAGGCGAGGAAAGTTAACCAAAGGTGTTCTGCTTCTGCATGACAACGCCCCTGTCCATACTGCTCATATTGCCAAGGCAGCTATTGTTGAATGTGGGTTTGAAACTGTTACTCATCCACCCTATAGTCCGGACTTAGCCCCAAGCGACTTCTTTTTGTTTCCCAATCTTAAAAAGGATCTGCGTGGAAATAAATTTTCTGACGATGAAGCGTTGAAGACGGCCGTGGAGGAGCATTTTTACACCAAAGATAAAAAATATTTTTATGAGGGATTAAAAAAAATAATTGATCGATCTTATAAGTGTATGAACATAGGGGGGGAGTATATTGAAAAATAAAAATATCAAACTTTTCGTACTTGTTTGTTTTTATCCACATACCGAGAATATTTTGAACGCCCCTCGTATATTGACTTAATATTAATAGGTATTAAATAAGAAAAAATTAAATTTGACGAATCCAAGTGTTCCTATAGGCTCCTAAGGATAATGAATAAACATTTTTTAAACTTTCGCGCACATTCATAATAGATTTTTATAATTTTAACGGGTCTACGCGATTTACCTTAGATACATATTTCTCCCGACGTTTCAGCCAAGTTGCATTGGCCGTGGTCACGGGTCGACTGAAGCTATGCGGTGTAGTCTCGTACATACTGGGCGGCAGATGTAAACCTACCCACTTATCACTTTAAGCTTCAGTCGACCCGTGACCACGGCCAATGCAACTTGTCTGAAACGTCGGGAGAAATAGGTCTCTAAGGTAAATCGCGTAAAGACCCGTTAAAATTATAAAAATCTATAATGAATAAACAATATACAATAGCAGATATATAAATAAATCTACCTGTGTTGACTACCTCCGTGGAGCTAAACGTGGCGAATAGAGCTATAAAGGCGCTAGTCTTTGGTAAAATATATTATAGTAGTTTTTATAATTTAACGGGTCTTTAAGCGATTTACCTTAGAGACATATTTCTCCCGACGTTTCAGCCAAGTTGCATTGGCCGTGGTCACGGGTCGACTGGAGCTATGCGGTGTAGTCTCGTACATACTGGGCGGCAGATGTAAACCTACCCACTTATCACATTAAAAGTTTTTAGAAATCACGACACCGCATAGCATAGCGGGCGATTTTTCCCGGCGTCGAAACCTATTGATTACTGTATTCCACGATGAAATATATTATATATTTTTTCTTAGAATAAACAGTAATAGGTATTCTGCTAAGCTGCTGGTCTTCTGCATAAGCTTACTCTTTGAACCGCTTTGCTGCTTAGTCTTTCACTAGCAGGAGTTGAGTCATTCAAAATAATTTAAATAATGAAGTGTCACAAATGCCTGTAATAGATTTACGTGATATAAAAAATAATAGAAAAACAGCCTTTAGATCATCGCGTAATTTTGCTGAAATTTCACTTGATAACCTTAAACTTAACGCTTTTGTTATCGTAACAACCAATAGTTAATTACCGCGAAATGTTTTCTCTTTATCTATATTAAAATACGGTTTTTGTAGTAGACATAATTATATGGACAGACACATTGTATTATTATCAACTTATTTAGGGCCACCGTAAAGTTATTGTCGTCCCTCATTATCACGATATCCATTGCGGATTCCAAAACCACGCTTTTAAAGAAGTGGATTCACATTTAGCCAATAGATTATTTTAGTTCTTAGATCATTGTTTAACTGTTTTATAACATGATGTTGATCGCCTATAACTGTTGTTGACCCTATTATTAATAATAAATAATAATAAAAAATACATAAATTTAAAAGTATTATTTTTAATGCAAGGTTTATCCATTGCCCCGAAATTCGTAATATTTTATAACATAAGATTGTATTTGTATATTTAAATTAATAGCTTAATCATCTATTTAAATATTTATTATACTGTTATATATACTATAATATCAATACAGTAATACATAATATTATACATATATATATATATAAATAAACTTACTAACATTGTGAGCAGCTATTCTGGTAGTTAGTTTCGAAAACACTAGAGTGTTTTTGCATTAATATGTCTGGATATAAAATGTAGAACTGCATTAGACGCACCTATTAAAAATACGAGGTTAAAAATAAAATATCAAGCTGGTCACAAAATCTTCTACGACCAGTCTAAGATGCTTCTGTCTGTCATTAAATAGTATTACAGTATCTTGATCGATCGCATCTCGATTAAACAAAGATCTGTTATTTCTTTGTCTTATGTTTACAGGGAGATCGTTCCATAAATTTGTGACTTCAGCGACAAAATAATTTGAATCGGAATGATAAGAGGGGATCGAAAGAAGTGAGTGAGGAGCGAAAGCAAGCAAGCTCGTTTAAAACCGAAAAAAATCAGACAAAGTATTTACGTAAACGGAAGTTGAAACGCATGCGTTAAGTAACCGATCCATCTTTTTGAACAACTTCTATGAAAGATTTTATAACTAAGTTTAATTAGTTAATAATTGTTAATGTTAAAGGTTAGTTGGTAGAAAATGCATTTATAGCATTAAGCTCGCCTTTGTACCCATACTTTTTTTGGTTCTGTACAATAAAAAACTAATTATTATTATTTAGGTTTATATGACAAACTCTCGGTTTTTAGGCCGGATTTTAATAATGCTTGCGAGCCTTAGCTAAGACATTATTTATGGAAGTGAGTGAATACTTTTAATGATGATCAGGTTCTGTTTGTAGGAATTTCCTGACGATTCTGCATGTGTTAAGTATTGTGGCTTTTTGTAATGAGATGTATGTGTTTGGGGATAAATCTAGTAATTGAAGTGATTGCTGTAGGTTTTAAGGGATGACACCTGTAGATGACAGAACTATTGTCACGTGGTGCATGTGTCACATGTGGGATATTTCGTCTTTAAGATCGGTATATTTTCTTATTATTGTTCTTAGCGTTTTGTGAAATATAAAATTGGTATAAAAATGGTATATTCATATTATTTAAATAGCTCATAACAACTCATTTAGTTTATTTATTATATTATTATATGTAGTGTATGTATTAATGTTATGTAATGTATATACCTAATGTATTAATAAAACGTTATGTGTATGTATTATTAGTATTTAGTTTATTATAGTATTTATTATTGTAGTTTAGATAATATTGCATATTTATTACGTAATCATATTTCTCTAATTGCACCTACCTTACGTCTTTAATGTTCTACAATGTCCCTAAGGTTGGCTGTCAGAGAATGTCTAGCGACATTAAGTCCGCCCCTTGTATATATTGTGCAATAAAGTTTTAATAAATAAATAAATAAATAAAATTAACTTGTGTGTCAATTAAACAAAAAATTATGGCCGGTGCGAAAGCATTTGTCTATGGGTTTCAACATAAAACCCCTCGAACAGTATCAGCTGGGTATCAGAGCGTGGCTTTGTCAGGCGAATTGTTTGGCATATCAAAGCGAAAATGAATACCCGGATGTCATGTGGTAAAGTTTGGTTTTAGAATTGCATACTAAATACTACTAAATCGCGACACCAATACCCGTCACAAGTTCAAACTAAAAAAAAAGTAAAGTATCATTACGACCGTTTCGTGCTCAGAAACCTTATAAATAAGCGGATTCAAATTTAGCCAACTTTACTATAGGCCAATCATGACATGTGACAAGCTCGTCGATGTCTCGCATACCAAACTTGAGAAATATCACAAACAAATTAAATAATAATTAAATCTGCGCGACACGAAAACGAGCAGGTGCAGCGGCTGAATTGGCTGCAAACGGCAAACGCAAGAAGTACATAGAGTTGGCAAATCGTTACTATTTTGTGCCGTTTGCCGTAGAGACGATGGGCCCTTGGTCTGAGGACGCTAAATCGTTAATACGCGACATAAGCGTTGCCATCCGAGCGTCAACAGGTCATCCTTTGAGTAGGGAATATCTTATTCAAAGGATCAGTGTTGCCATCCAACGAGGCAACGTCGCCGGAGTCCTCGAAACATTGGGTTCATCTTCTTCTGGATTCGATGACATGTAGATTATAATCAAGATATTTGTAAGTATTTAGTTTTTATATTAATTAGGTTTATCTTTTAGTTTATTTAATTTAAGGTTTTGTTTAGTTTATTTTTAACTTTATTGTTTAGGTAGCTTTAATTTAAATTTATTGTTTGTATTTGTGTATCTTACTTTAATTAAATATAGTTATTTACAATAATAAATATTTTTGTGTTCCGACCAGGAATCTAACCCGGTACCTCCTACTCTAAATCCATGGACTTAACCGCTAGACCACGGAGGCAGTAGTTAAAACTAGAATAATGTATATTTAAAAAAAAGTGACTCAGGTGTGTGAAAGCGTGAGCGTGGGCGAATGCCTTTGCTACACAGTAGCACCTTCCAACGCTATGTGCGATGAATGTTGCCAGGATGAAGAGAACGAAAGGGTTTAAAAAAACTTTTAATGTTACCAACGCAAATGTTTGTGGATGTTTGTTTGTCTTTCAGTCCTAGACCGCACTCGTCTATGTACTTGTGTTTAATGTTGCTGGGTTCCGTAGGTATAATACTTTTAGCGGCCTTAGGCCATTTGTCCATCGCCGTCGCGTCGTCGCCGAGTTATGTTTGTCGTTTAAATTGTGTGCATCTGTAATAGCGCCATCTATAATCGAGTGGCGGAACTATTTCTAAACGATAACTTGTAGAATGTTCCGTGTTTTTAAATGACAAATTAAAAAAAAAATAGTTTATTCAATATTTACTTACGGAAACAACTGACACGAGGTTCTCTTTTTAACGAAGAAATGACGTGTTTTACACTTTTTAAGTACACAGTTCAGCATATTATCCGCGAAATAATGAAATATTAAATTTGAACCTGACAATAACTGTCATACACTAATTCATTCTATACCGATTGGGTTAGCTTTCAATCTCATATCGCTTGGTTTCTTGTCCATTCTTTATATATTTAATGTCTTTGGTAATGATCAATCAGAAATTATAATTATATTGTTGCTTGTCTAATGAATAGGCAAGATTAATTTAATGCAAGGTTAGATTATTTGAAAGTAGTTAACCTTTTTAAAGAGGCCCTGGCAGACCAAGACTTACCTATCACGATCAAATAAATAAAACAATAGCTGAAGGTGCATTAAAAAGCCACCAAAATAAAAGGGCATGTATGAAGAGGTTGATGAATGTCGAAGAAGCGAAAGAGGTATGTCGTGATCGTGTCAAGTGGCGCTCAATTGTCTCTGCCTACCCCGCAAGGGATTTGGCGTGAAGATATGTATGTATGTAGTTAACCTTTAAAGTCGAATTTAAAATATCTTCATTCATACCTATTGCAGGCTTTTGTGACCTAGTGGAAGACTAAGCAGCAAAGTGTAGTATTATCACGACCCTATATTATATATCATTAATAATTTGTTTAATTTTTTATTCTATTTGAATTATTTTTATCATTTCAATTTTATTTCTGTAAATACATTTTTATATAAACAATATAAAAGAATTACAATATTAAATAAACTATATTACAACAAAATCTAACCTAAAAATAATAACACATAAAAAGTAAAAATTTAATACTTGCAAAAAAAAAGCTCTTCCAAATCGCTGTCTTGTGGCATGGTGCCCAATACACTAGCAGCATTCCCCTTTGAATCATGATACTTAATTTTTGAGACAAAAAACTGTTATATAATATCTTAGTTTTAAGTACTTTGAAATTGTAGTTTTAATTATTGCATGCACTGAAATAATTATCTGATGGAAATGTCATATGTAGGTATATGCTTAGGATCACATACAGTCTGTTGCCTGAGAACTTTCTTCCTTGTATCATGTTTTAATGTGCATCTGTTGTATACATTGAATAAATAAGTATTCCTTTCGGGGTGGTCAGTAACCATACTTTTCTTTAAGAAGCGGATTCACATTTAGCCTACACTATAGGCCAATCATGACAAGTGACAAGCTCGTCGATGTCTCCAGCGTACCAAACTCGAGAAATACCACAAATAAATTAAATACATTTGTTTTCCGACCAGTAGCCCTATTGCATTACTTAAGCGCCAACGTTATATAGTGGAATCCCTTAAATAATGGAACTCTCAGTGTAAAACGCTATTAAAATTGGTATTCTCGTATAAAGGTTTCCACTACAGATGACAGCAAAATAACGTTACGATGCGTTTATTAAAAAAAAACAAACTATTATATATTTCTTTTAGTATTTGCCATATTTTTTTATTTATTACCTAATACATACATACATACATATCTTCACGCCAGATCCCTTGCGGGGTAGGCAGAGACAATTGAGCGCCATTTGACACGATCACGACATACCTCTTTCGCTTCGTCGCCATTCATTAACCTCTTCATACATGCCCTTTGGTTACGAAGACTTTTTAATCCAACTTCATTTCATCCATCGTATCTAGGAGTTCATTCATCTTATCATTCATCCCCCCTCGGACATTCCAGGTGCCAAAACGGCACTCATCTGCCCTCAATCCGCGCTTTTTAGGCCATGCGTGATGGGTTGCGGACCCTGTGTGTTATAAAGCTATGTTTAATGTATATATATAATCTTAGTTTAATAAATTTTGTTTAAAAAATTAGTTAAAAAAATATTTGATTTGATGGGTGACCTTCGAAATAGTGGAAAACGGTATATTGACGTAAGGTCGGCAATGATCGGGGAAACTCGGGCTAAAACTGGTAGTAAATATCAGAATTCACTATTATGACAATCTAAAGTTTGCGACTTACTTAGTCAAGACAAAATAGGGCTGCATGAATCGTACCCGGTACCTCAGAGTCTAATCCACAGACTTAACCGCTAGACTACGAAGTAGACATGTAATACATCTTATGAAGTCGCATTGAATCTTTACTATTTTCTTTTTTGTTTGTTTTATGGTTATGTGTAGTTCATTTTAAATGTGTTATTGTTTTTACTGTGTAGTAGTTATTTATATATTTATCATATTATGTATGTAATAATGTGTATTTTTATCAGTGTATATATATATATATATATGTATTATATATTAGGTTACGTCAAATTAACTTATTCTCTTTATGTAATTATTTTTGCATCTACTCCTAGATTAATTTTTGATCTCTCTCTTGATCCAAAGGTCGACTGTCATAGAATGCCTAACAGCATTAAGCTTCGCCTTTTGTACTATTGTGCAATAAAGTTTTTAAATAAAAATAAATAATAATTACAAAAACGTATCTTGCTCATTACTATTAAAAAAAAGGAAGGCCTCCATTTCTTAAACCAGCCTATTGTCGGTCACAAGCCTGAGACACCATTCTTCTCATCTCTTGCCTACACACGTTGGACCCGGCACCCGCACGGTGAATCCACGGAATGCTTAGAAATTTGTCTTCATTTCAGTCCAAAGATTTCGCTTTAAAACATGAATGAAATTGAATCCGATATCAAAGTCAAGACCCCTATTACGTAAGCTGATGTCAGGTCCATACAAGGCTTCTTGCATGTCATTAACCTGCACGAAGCCATTGTAAAGACACTTCAATGAACACGTAATACTCGTAACTGTAAGCGCAAACAACCGATTGACAAAATATTGTCAAAATAGTGGATTCTGTTATTTAATGTCACTTTTAGCCCGAGTGTTTCCGATCATACCCGAACTTACGTCAACTATAGACGCAATGCATTTTTCAGTAGGGGGGCAATAATGTTTAATCTATGTCGATCTTTTCAATGCCGGCATTGCAATGGTTAGACAAGTGATGACAAATGAGAACTTCGAGTTTGTAGACTGACCTATTGTTTTTAAATTTTTATTTGTTTTTTTTTGTTTTCTTTTCTGCAGTTGTATTTATTTTTATTATCGTATCTATTGTTTTTTTTTTGTCTTTATTTTTATTTTATTGTTCCTGTATTCGTACTTTGCTTTTGAAAAGTTTTTCTTGCATGCTTTCTATTGTAACTATCTGTAAATTCTTGTTATCGTCTTTATAGTATTATTATCTTTCCTATATTTGTATTGTAGTTGTTAGTTTTCCTAAATAAATAAATAAATTAGCGCTTTCCACTATTTCCACGACCGAACTATAACATTTCTTCAAAACAAGCTGGAATAAAATGTTCCCCTGGATGTCAGTACACTATCGCCTTCCCTCATGTGAATACAATATAAATCATGGTGTGTCTGCCAGCTTGGCGAGTTTAGGGCAAATTCTCCCAGAAATTTCTGCATCAATGTTTTATTATTATTAAATTCTTTATTGCACAAAATAAGTGTACAAAGCCGAAGATTAATGCCTACAAGGCATTTTCTAACATCTAACCTTTGGGAGAGTGTGAGATTAAGGGTAGTGCCGATATCAAGTTTAACAATATAGAATAGACTACACACATTACATACTAATAGATACTTACACTGTTACATAAATTACACATATACCTATAAATAAACGTACATACACATATATATTATGCCAAATATATGTTTTTAGCCTGATGACGACTCCTGTTTGTCTAGAAATAAAGCAGTGACCAAGCGCTTAAAAACGTGGACAGACGGCGCGTGTCTAATAGCGAGTGGTAGCTTGTTCCACTGGCGGGCTGCAGACACAGTATACGAATCTGAATATCTGCTAGAGGAATGGATCATTACGGACTGTAATGATGATAAAATATATACTAATAATTTTTTATGTTGTTTCAGGTATTTTATGCTGATTTTTAAATTAATAAATTAAGGTAAGTTAAAAAATAAGGTTATATATATAGCGAACGCTGACCTGAAATTCATGTCTTGGCATGTTTCAAATACACTTCACACAACTCCACCCACCCACCTAGGGGCAGCAGTCTCGACGATTTAAGAAGGCCAGTGGCGAGCCTTCTAACAGACCAAATCTCGTGGTCACTTTACAAAATTTGTTCACGATTATCGCAAACGTATATTGTTTTTTAAGCCTTGGATTACGTCTAAAATGTGCGTGAAAATCGTCGGTTTAATAATTAGATGCACGTCTATTGGAATAGTTTTATTAAAACGTCTGTTTGGATGTATAGTGAATAATAATAATAATAACTGACAAAACAGTACACTACAACCGACATGACATAACTTTGATAAACAAAGACAATAAAACAGCATATTTAATAGACATAGCCGTACCTAACACTCATAACATGGTGCCTGAGATTCAGATTAACTTTGTTTGGGCCCCAGTGGCCAATTCCTAAAAAATGTAAGTACTAGTTTTTTAAAAGTAAATAAACGATTTTTATTATTATTATTATATTATATTATAACCTAATAACTACACATACAGAAATTAGAAAAAGTAACAACTGTACCCATATTAGTATCTACGACCGGAGTAATACCCAAAACATTACATGACAGCCTCAAAACTATCAACGTAGACCAGCACACATACAGACAATCCTTAATACAGGGTGCGCCAGAGAAACTTACTTATTTGAAAAAACTCCCGGGCGGTGAGTTGGGTGGGTAGAGGGCGAGGGGGGGCGCTATTGGAGGGGGAAGTCCCCAAGTTTGTTTCTTCCTCTAGTCAGTTGCCATCATGCTCTGGCCTAGAGAACAGCGGGCATACGCCGCCGAGAGCTTCTTTTCTAACGGTCGCTCACTTGTTGCTACACAACGAGCCTTCCGCGCTCGCTTTAAAATTCTTCTTTTTTTCTTCCAAGCCTCGAAGAAATAAACGCTAAGGATGTGTGGTTTCAGCAAGATGGAGCCAAAGCACACACAGCACGAGGCTCAATGAATTTGTTGCGACAACATTTCCCCGAACGGCTTATCTCTCTCAGAGGCGATCTCACATGGCCGGCTCGCTCTCCAGATTTGGCTCCATGCGATTTCTTTTTATGGGGTTATTTGAAATCCCTGGTTTATGTCGATCGGCCACGGACAATAGCTCAACTCAAAAACAACATTCGCGACGCCATTGCCAACATAGCGATTGATATGCTGCAAAGAGTGGACATGAACTTCAGAAATCGACTTAATCAGTGTATGCGCAATGGGGGTCGCCATTTAACTGATGTCATTTTCAAGTCTGTTTAAAAAAAAAATGGGATATTGTATTCTAAAACAAAATAAAAATTAAAACAATGACTGAAGTACTTTTGTTTTTAATGACCTTTCAAATAAGTAAGTTTCTCTGGCGCACCCTGTACTTGCCGTATAGTCAGAAAGTTTGGAGCTGTTTAAATTTAAAATCGGGATTTAAAAAAAAAAACTATTACTAGCAACTAAAGCTTAAATACTTATACACTAATAGTTAAATATAATAATACAATTTTGTCAGTATTGTATATTCATAGCTAATATACAGGATAACGTTTGTTGAGTCAGCTAAGTAAATAAATAAATGTTAAATTCCAAAATTACCTTAACTAGGTATCGTAAATGCACTAGACTAGAACTAAATGCAGCGTGTGTACCCGGTAATGTTCCGGCCAGACACCGCAGCAACTACGCATATCGACATGAACGGCATTATGCTGTAATTCAATTTTATTCATATAAAAACAATAATTTATAAACCTGAAAATTATTCTAAAAAACTACATTAAAATGAAAATCTAAACTATATATATCATGTGACAGTGTGCCAAGAACACTCGCAGCATTTCCCCGCTGCACAGCGATGCTGACTTCCTGCGCGAAACTGCTAGCCCTCTTGTCAGATACAGCATTAACCAGCCGCTTAGACAGTTCTTTAAAGAACTTCTTAGGCCCCCACGGACCCATTGTCTCAAGGCTAAAAGTTACATATTTTGTTGTAGTTTAGGTATTTTAAAATTAAATAAAAACTGTTATTAAAACATTAAAATAAGTATAAAGATTTTAAAAAATCAGTTAAATAGTGTTTAGAGTTTATTACAGACAATTAAATCTTACCTCTTTATAATATTAGAGTAGATTATTTAAAAATAATTTATTACTAAACCAAGTTTTATGTATGGTCTATGTATGTTTATGTGATTAGGTATAATGTGTAGTGTATTAGAATTAGATAAGTAAATTTTTAACTGTATCATTAAAATTTCTTTTTTTTTTCATACTGCCTATCACCTTACTCGATCCCCAAGGTTAGCTGGTAAAGATTGCCTACTGGCATTATAGCTCGCCTCTGTACTATTTTTAAGTGCATTAAAGAATTTAAATAAATAAATAAATAAAAAGTTTAAAATTGAGGCCTTATTTTACAACTTTTTTAATTGCACATGTTGCTATCAAATGTTGCTTTATGTAAAAATTCAGGCGTTTTTATTTTCGCTTGGTTCGCGTGTTGTATGTTTTAACATAAAATGGCTGAATGCATCCGCCAATCCGGTGTAGCGTCAGTGAATTTTATCTTCAAACATCCGGTCAAGCGATTGTTTATAACCTGCCATCCCCTATGTCCTGAATAGATAGGCTTTACTAACACGAGAAAAACCATCATGTAGCGAATATATTTTTTAGTTACATTAAAGGAAAGGTACAATTAATTTAAAAAAAATATTAATAACAGTACTTTTTTTTCGAAGGAAATAGGTACAATGAATTAAAAAAATAATAAAATATTAATTAAACTAAAAACTTACATTTTAAAACATAAATTACTATTACTAAAACTAATACTATACTAAACTATATACTAATAATAAAAATAAATCTAATTAATAAATAAAAATATAACTTAAAACTAAAATGAAGAAAAAACAAAATAAAAATATTATAAATAAAAAAGTTGCTCCAAATCGCTGCCAATGGGCAAAGTGCCAAGGATACTGGCAGCATTGCCACGTTGAATGGCAATACTGATTCTTTGGCCCAAATATTGCCCAGCCCTTTTGTCTCCCGAGGTGTCGAGCTGTTTTGACAACGCCTTGAAAATTTCGTGTGCACTTGGTCCCCACGACAGTATATAAACTAAATTTAAAAAAATACTAAAATATTCACCCATGACTTGATCATATGGCAATATTTACAGCATTGCCCTGCTGCACCACAGCTATGCTGATTGCTGCGCGAAACTGCTCCTCTTGTCACATACTCATTTCTCATTGTATTCCATTTAAAACAAAGCTTACGTTAGTAATAAAATATACAATAGCAAGCTTAAATAAATTTTAAATATTACTAAAGTTGTATAAAATGCTTTCAAGAATACATGATTAAAATGCCGTTCCTTAACACTGGACTCTAGACGTATTAATCTCATATTTTTCTCATCTTGAAGACGGCTTTAATCGAGGATGACGAGGCGCCTGTCCTCGGGCTCACGTCAAGTTCTCCCCCCACTTGACGTGTTGGGGGATAACTTAATGTTATTCCACGAACGTTGTCGGGTGAAGGGGAAAAAGGGAATTTACCTACCTAATACATTTTAATACCGTCGAATGATTCGCGAACATAAAATAAAATAAATCTAGAGAGATAGTGACAGACGCAATTTTTATCACGGTTTTGCAGGTGTGATAAAATACATACTATATTAAGTGGGATATCAACAAGCAGAAGACGAAGACAATGGTGGTGGATCACTCTAAAAACTGGATCTCACTAAAGCGCTTAACCTAGAATGCGCCACAATACCTTGGTTCCAGCATCTCCAACACTGGCTACTGTGAGACAGAAGTTCGAAGAAGCCAGTTAAAAAGAATATTGAAAGATAGAAATATGACCCTCAAGACCACAACAAGACTAATACGCATCTTAATATTCTCCATTCTTCTTTATGCCGCTGAAATTTGGACTCTCAAAGCCGGTGATCGTAGCGGCATTGATGCCTTTGAGATGTGGTGCTGTAGGCGTATGTTCGTATCCATTGGACAGCGCGAAGAACTAATGAAGCTCAAAATCTACTAGGCCATATAGCCCATAAAAGATCTGATAACCAGAAAAGGCTTATTATCACAGGGTAAGTCGAAAGCAAAAGACCGCGTGGCCGAAGTCCCATACGCTGGTCTGACCAGTTCCGCACCTCCCTAAATACCCAAATGTACGATGCCCTACATGCAGCCGTAAACAGACTCGGATGGCGCAGCATCGTCCGGGACAAAGTAAACCGTGGAGGGGGCCACGACCCTCAGCAGTTAGGAGGACGACTCAAGGACATTAAGTGCGTTATCGTCGAATCATTTTTAATTTCGAGTGATTTAAAGTTGGTTAGCAACCATTATTATTTCAATGTAGTCCTACCTGCACCTACCTACCTATAATAAAGTTCATATAATCGCATAATAGGTAGTGTGGATTATACCAAAAATATTTCATGTTAATTTTGTATAGGCAAATACATACCTACATGTATTATACGAGGGTGGTAGGTATTATAATGCGAAAGTTGTGGGTAAAAGAGGCCCTGGCAGACCAAGACTTGCCTATCACGATCAAATAAATAAAACATTTGCTGTAGGTGAAATAAAAATCCATCGAAACAAAAGGGCATATATGAAGAGTATGTATGTTGGTAGGTGTATAGGCTCAGTAGTTTGACATTTTTATTTATTAATATGACAAGGTTGCGAAATTAACCATCTTATAAAAGACTTATACTAAAAAAGTATAAAATAAATAATAAAATTATGCACTTTAATTTAAATCTGAAATGAACTTTAAATAATAAAACAAAAAAAAAACAAGCTTAAGGGCTCCGTCGCCAAAGAGTTTGATAACCGCTTAACACACCATTGAAATAATTTTATATACATATCAATGGGGACCCATTAAAAACAAGACCGGCTCAAGTCTTCCCTACAATGGGTCACGGACGTTTAAAGTCGCTGTATGATAAAATATATAAAATTATTTCAATGGTGTGTTTAGCTGTTATCACATTTTTTTGGCGACGAAACCCTTATTTCGCAAAAATAAAGTATTACATTCCGTCTGCAAAATGAAAGATTTGTATGCATTCAGTCGTCGGATTTCAATTTCCACGGAAATGAGCACGTTGCGGTGGAGAAAAACTGAGATGAGGAGATTTTGTTCTTTCATCATTCGACTCATATCTTTCGACAAACTCCTGAATAGATTCTCAAGATTACTGCGGTAGTTTCTTTTATTATTATTTCCTTTTCTTTTTTTGTATTCGGTTTTATATTTTTGTGAAGGTACGCGACACATAATCTTATCGCCTTATGCGATTTCCGCCACACGGCTAAAATTGGCTGTCTAAATGGCGATTCGATTCCACCTGGCTGCAAGTGACTAAATTCGCCGTCTAGAATGGTGTCTGACTTAGCATATGACAGGTCAGAAAACATGCGATTAAAGAAGCGGATTGACTTTTAGATAACTTTACTATATGCCCATCATGGCAAGTGGCAAGCTCGTCGATGTCACTAGCGTACCAAACTCGAGAAATATTACAAATTGATTATTGTGTTTCGACAAGGTATCCGTAGTAGTCATCTTCGCCCTGGGGCGGAACGCTCCGGGCTTATCCCCATTAAGCGTGCGTTATTCACGGTGGGCGACGGGCACTAATATTGTAAGTAACTGCTGGTTACGCTTCTGCCCCCAGGATCTCACGGGGCAGGGGACGGCCCTCCGGTGGCCGTGCGTGCAGCGGTGCGATTCCCCGAAGATGGTCAAAGCGGCTTATCTTCGGGGAATCGCACCGCTGCACGCACAAGGTATCCACGAACATAACCAATAGACCAAGGAGGCATGAACGTGTTTTGCGCAAAAAATTACTGAAAAAAAAAACTGTTTCATAAGGCGATTTGGTTTAATGTCGAAATCTTCCATTATATATACCATTTTAAGAAAATATAATAATAATAATGATTGTATAGACTCTGAAGTTTACTCTATCCAAAACATGTTCAAAACTGACAACAAATAGGCTGAATTTAGCACAAATATCAACCAAACAACTGACAATACCAACTTAAGCTATCAAAACTTTATCAGTACTGCATGACTACGGATTGAAATCGCTACGTCAGTTCACGGAAATATTTCCTGTAGTCCTAGTCTATTTCTTGATGCGCAAAAACAAATCCTTTAACGAACGGAATAAACCGCTATTACACTTTAGTATAGTACTTTAATTCGTGTAATAATAATATTTAATCAAAAAGCCTTCTTACACCCTCTTTCAGAGGTGAGCGGGGAATTTGAGTCAAGGCTTTCCGTAACGTCAGTCATGGGGTAACTAAAAAAGGTTAAAGTATACGAGCCGATCGGCGGGGCTGCGATCACGGCTCTGTGATTGACAGCAGGTGACGGGCGTAGCATTGTACGTCGTGGAAAATCACAAGTGGGAAATATGACGCTTCTGCCGTGCAAACATACCAGCCGCCGGACGGATGCACAGATTCGTTCAGTGTTTCCATCTGCAAATCCCTTTTTAGATTATAGTTTAGATTATACGTCATTCCTCATGTATCGCGTTGCGCTGACGATGGTACGCAGTGACAGATGCTGTTGGGACTCCCTAGATTTTTGACTTCCCTAGATTATTGCCTCTGGTATGTTTGCTGAGATGGCTACCCCGCCATCATGCGTAAGAAAGTATTATCCCTGATGGCGCGGGTTTGCGGGAGTCCCAATAGCATCCTGAGGGTGGTTGCGGATAGCGTGGGGAGTCCTATTATAATAACTGGGACTGGATAGAACTATTATAAATGACAAAACAGTACACTACAACCAACCTGACATTACTTTTATTTATTTATTCGGAAAATCAACAGCTTACGTATATTTTTATAAAGTAGTGATAATGAGTACAGCCAATTAAAGATTTCCACAAAATATGAATGAATGTAACAAAAAAAACAGAAAAATTACTTATATTATAAATAAACAAAGAAAACAAAACAGCATATTTAATAGACTAACCTAACCTAACACTCATAAACTTAATAACTACAAATACAGAAAAAAAAACGAAATACAAAGGCCTTGCAATAGAGCTTAAATCCCAACTCAAATAAGAAAACAACTGTACCCATATTAGTATCTACGACCGGAGTAATACCCAAAACATTACATGACAGCCTCAAAACTATTAACGTAGACCAGCACACATACAGACAATTGCAAAAAGCTACAATCCTTGCCGTATAGTCAGCAAGTTTGGAATTAAAGATGCATGCAAGAAGCATGATGCTCACTTGGCTGAGACTGGCTAAATGGGATTATTTAAGAATTCACAAAAATTATAATGATAAATATTGTAATGTATAAAAATTCAATGAAATATGGATATAGTAAATATTTAAATTAAAAATATTTGAATTGAATTTCTAACAATAAAAATAAAGCAATCCACTTTTTTACCAATTTAACATTTGCGGTTGAAGAAACAGACTAGGGTCGCTGGTATAAACTGTCTGGTTTATGAGATGGGTACAATTGAATAGGTACCTCTTCCCTTTTCGTGCTGATACGTCAGAAGGATTCTGAATTGTATTTTGATATTAATATCATTAATAATAAAATACTAATAATTGATCACATGATTTTGCACTTTGGATTTCAATTCTGAGAATTGTTTTCGTTTTGATTGGCAATAGTAATTTAATTAATGGAATCACTAACAGCAATAATCTATAGATAATAGATTCTATCATCGTAATCACAGCCTTATATTCTACAAAGGTCGGTTGAAACCCACCCGACATGTACCAATGAGAAATGCATTTTTCTTACGTACATTTGCCATAGATTTACAACACCACCGTTCCCGTGTATCCGAGAGCACGTTAAGCCGTCGGTCCCGGTTCCACTAATACCAACTTTTTTTTTTTTTTTTTTTATATACTAGCACGACATGTGACCCTGCGCCCACCTGATGGTAAGTGGCGCGCAGGGTCCATGAATGTTAGCAACTGGAATCAGACCCTTATATCCGACATCAGTCCCTAACACTATGCCGGCTTGACTAGATGCCCTTTCACACTTCGCTTGAAGGACTCCAGGTTATAGGAAAGTGGAAACACAGAGGCTGGAAGAGCATTCCACATCTTTATTGTGCGACAGATGTATGAGTCACCAAATTTATAGGTACGCGAAGGGAAAAAATTGTGGAATCGTAAATAAATTGTCAATAAAAATTGACATCATATCCTCGCCAAGCCGTCTGGCCAGCGTGGCGAGTGTAGGCCAAATTCTCCAGATATATGTTCTGGAAGGCCCATCTCCAACAGTGGAGGTCTAGGACGCTGTGTTCTAGGGGATGTAATGATGAATGATGAATCACTACCTTTAGAATAGTGTCCTCTATTATTATATTTATTATACTAGCATGACATGTGACCTTGCGCCCACCTGTTGGAAGGGCAATTCGAGCCTGATCCCGAAACGTATGTACTTTACTGGGTTTATCGGCACGAATGGTAGATACTTTCTCGCTCGGGCAGACTGGGTTAATTATCACCATCAGTACGCCTACCACCTATTTGTTGTTCTCGTTGAAAGTATGTGCAATGATGTCAAGTGCTAATTTTTACTTAAGCTTGCCATGGTGATATTGAAACAAGACTTACCGAATTTCCGGAGAATTGTACACGCTTTTTTTTGTTAACAATTTCTCAAATCGTTATTAGGAGACCAGGAACGAGCTTATTAACGTGCTTATCAAAGTACTTAACTGCCTCCGTGGTCTAGCGGTTAAGTCCGTGGACCTAGACTCGGAGGTACCGGGTTCGATTCCTGGTCGGGACACAAAAATATTTATTAATATAAATAAAGACATTTAATGAATATTTAATTTATTTGTGTTATTTCTCGAGTTTGGTACGCTGGAGACATCGACGAGCTTGCCAGTTGTTATGATTGGCCCATAGTAAAGTTGGCTAAATGTGAATCCGCTTATGTATAAGCGTGGTTTCTGACCACCCCGAAAGGGAAACGGTCGTGATGATACTTTACTATACTTTACTTTATCAAAGTACGAGAAATCTATGACAAACGTACTTCAGAAAATTCTAACAATATATTTCTCATAGATAAAATTCCGGGATTCGAACGCGACCTTTCGATTGGAGGAAAGACTTCTAACACTCGAACTAGGCTGTCCATTTTGTTAATAATATACTCCCATCTCGCTTTTAACGTACCTAATAATAACTTATTTATTACTCGGAATTTTTCACAATTTCTATTATTTTATTTATTTAAAATAATTATTGTAATTTACAATCGGCGAACATAATATGCCGTAAGGCATTCTCTGACCGTTGACACAAATGAGCTTTCTTCATTAGATCGAGGATAGTGAAATGATATTAAGAAATTATTTTTATTCCAATAAATACCATAAAAGTAAGTAATTCCTATATAAACATAAATATAAACCTAAATACTGTATACATAACATTAATACATAAACATATATTATAAATACTATACATAAAAATAACTACTGGTTTTGAGATAATCATATTTATTATACATAATACAACAAGACCAACTACCCACCAGGGTCTCCAGGTTTGGCAGTGACAGTGAAAGAAATCTACAAGGACTTAAAAAAGTGAGTGTAAATTCTCCTTTTAAATAAAGCTCTGTTAGGAGCTTGTCTAGAGTATGGAGTTGCTGACAGGTAGGCTGTTCCAAAAAGAGGAGGCAGTAACGACAAAGGATTTAGAGACATAGTTAGTGTGATGAGAAGGTATAGAAAGAGTTAAATGAGCGAAGTGTTCTATTGTGTAGGGAGCAAAGAAAGGAAAAATATTTTTTCAAGTATCATCATTCATATTATCATGCCTGTGTCACTAAGAGACTAATTAAAATGTTTAATTACGTCTTTTAGGAGACACCTTTGATTATGTTGCTTCTTGTGTTAGTCCTGAAATAACACTCAGTTATTTTTTACTCAGCCAGTTTTGAAAATAAAATAACTTTGTCCACAATTTACCTTCTATACTCATACCTGTGTATACTAATACTAAGCGACTCATTAAAATCTTTATTTACAATTCTAGAAAGCACCTTTTAACGTTAATCCTGAAAAAATACTTAGTTATTTTTTACTCGGCAAGTTTTAAAAATATATTAGCTTTGTCCACAATGTAGCTTTTATTCTCATACCTGTGTCACTCAGAGACTAACTAAAATCTTTATTTACCATTCTAGGAGGCACCTTTGATTAGATTGCTTTTAACGTTAATCCTGGAAAAATATTTAGTTATTTTTTACTCGGCAAGTTTTGAAAATATATTAGCTTTGTCCACAATGTAGCTTCTATTCTCATACCTGTATCACTCAGAGACTAATTAAAATCTTCATTTACCATTCTAGGAGGCACCTTTAATTATATTGTTTTTAACGTTAATCCTAGAAAAATACTTAGTTCTTTTTTACTCAGCAAGTTTTGAAAAGATATTAGCAACTTTGTCCACAATGGAGGTTTTCTTTCTATCCCCATTTCACTAAGAGAGGAGACTCATTAAAATCTCCATTTACCATCCTGTAGGAGGCATATCTTTTACACAAAGTCACGTCTGCGGCACACCACAGTGTAAACAACTACTAATGATTACGCTTTTAGGCTCCTGTCACATTTCGATACTATAATGAAAACATATGAGCAAAAAAAAAATATTGCGTAAAGAAAAGATCTAGAGTTTTACAGACAGCTGTTAAAAACATCTTTTTTTTTTTAAATTGTGATTTGTCTGCTTGAATTCGGGGACTTTCAAAGCAGATTGGAGATAATTTTAGTAAGATATATAGAACACACCTATTATCGAAGTTAGATAAATTTGCGACATTTAGTTGAGGAAGGCCTATTTATATGCACCTGCAAAGAAATATAAATTTATATTAACCTGTACTATTTCATTTTGTTGTATAGTAAACTTAACAAACATCGTTTTCTCTGGATTACCCAATTAAATAAATAATTGCAAAGAAAATAACTTAGCCATTTTTAATAATCTGAATGTGACGGGAACTTCATGTTACTTTCCGCTCTTAGCTCTTCAAAGAACGCATCTTTTGTGAGAAATGAGAAAATGTTTTCAAAAGATGATGGTTTATTAACTAAATGCAAGTGTGTTTCTTATTTCTCACCATAATAATGTTAAAGAAACATTAACATATTTTATATTTTAAATTTCATAGAATTTATGTGTTTTATTTAAATTCTGTAGTACCTATTATTTCCGATTAGAATTGTGTCTCTTCGTGTGTCATTATTATCATTTTTGCAATTGGTTTTGTGTCTTTTAATTTTATTGCTTGTTAGCAGCCTTCAAATAGAATTTCACCAGTAGCAAAATCTAAAATTATTAGTAGTCAAGTCTTACTTAAATTATCTATGACGAGGACTCCAATAGCCATGCAACAGCCTTCGGGTCATCTGCTAAGCAAGGGTCTCACCTAAATTTTGGAATTCTTTTCACCACATAAACCAAGTAAACTTAATTGAGTTTAGTGGATTTTTATATACGAAATCCAACGAAGCAATGGACCAGCCAGTATTATTGTGAGCACTTTGATATGTTATTTTACATAATATTTGACATTTTAAATTGACAGCATTAAAATTTATTTCTCCTGTTTTTAAGTTTACTAGTGAATGAATTTTATGAACGGGTAAGTTTTTTTTGCTCTTATATAAACGTGGTGTTATAGCGCCATTCAGTTTCACCACTGCAACTGGTATGTCCTTATAAAGTATTCGTATGAAAGTAACCCGTTTCCCGTATGTCGTTGTCAGGATGTACTAAGCCGCATATGAGGTTGTACATTGCACTTTTTCTGTTGTAGTAAGATGTATTTTAGATTCGAAATGTGTACTATAGTATGTGGCCAGTACTAGCTGCATTTACAGGCAGTTGCAGTTTGTTCTACTTGACTATTTACTTGAACTAAATGGGTTATTCGCTCTATAACTTTTGAAATAGGAGCGTGGTTTTGTTCTAAAGTGGATTTGTTACCAACTTCTAGGAGTTTGTAGTTCAATTTAATATTGTATTGTATTTATAAAAGGATTTTTGCTTTTATTATTCGTGTTGAAAATGTTTTGTCCTTGTGTCGACATCCTTGCTTGGTCTCATGTCCAGGGCGTATCTGTCAGGGTTGGGGCGGCTGCGGACTTAGTTGAAAAGGCCAAATGTCGCAAATACGAGTCTGTTGCTAATGACTACGTGTTTGTGCCTTTTGGTCTTGAGACAATGGGACCGTGGGGGCCAAGCGCTAAGAGGTTCTTTATAGAACTGTCTAAGCGGCTGGTTAACGCTGTATGTGACAAGAGGGCTGGCAGTTTTTTCGCGCAGCAAATCATCATCGCTGTGCAGCGGGGAATGCTGCGAGTGTTCTTGGCACACTGCCACATGATTAAGTCATTGGTGAATATTTTTATATATAGTTTTATTTTTATTTAGTTTTTTCGAATAATTTTCAGGTTTTGTTCTTTTAATTTTATCTTCTCTCTACATTTCATTTCTTACATTCAAATTACTTTACTTAACTTGGTTATTCTAAAATAAATACTCCTTGTATATCCCTATTGCTTGCTTCTCCCTTCCATTTCCTTCATTGTCTATTCTGGTAACTGGAAAGGTAATTTATTACTCCTGTCGTTTCGTTTTACTTGTCAGTAATAATGGAGGTGGGGTCCTGTCTATCGGTGGTTTCCAAACGATAAAGCAGCCCCCAAAATTAAATGCTTGCTTGAATAACTGTACAATACTATTGTTATGGTATGGTTCTGTAAATAAAGACAAAAAAGTCAATGGCTTTTTTTAGGTAGTAGGTTCATGACTATCATTGTCAAACATAAATATTTGTGAAAAATTACATATAAGGCCTGGGGATTCCGGATGCGGATCAGACTAGATTGTTTTAAAGTCTTATATATTAATAATAATAAAAAAAATGTGTCATGTTTTTATAACGAATGAAAAAGAATAAAATAATGTATCTATGCCATCGATGTATATAGATAGGCCCTCACTGATATAAAAACGTTCCCATAAAACCAATCAAAGTCATGTAGCTGCACCAACAGTCGCGAGATAGCAAGCGTCGAGAGCGCCTAATATTAATATTTATATCGAGTAAAACTAGTTTTTTTGTATGCATTGTGATATAATTTCCCATTAATAATGCATGTGGCATTATCCTTGCTTGAGAATTGACCCCCAAAGTTGGTAGGTACACAAAGCAAGCGGCACGTTTTTAAGAGTGCGTTTTGTATTGAATAGGCTTATCTAAATACATCGATGATCTATGTTAATAAAGGCTAATACCACATACAGATTATTAACGTTTTCTAAATTATCCTAAACATACATACTTGGTAACTTTTGATAGCCATTAAAATACTTGTATGATTGGAAACGAAAAACATGGGGCCCATGCAGCAGATAAATTAATTGAATATTATTTTTTGCTTTTTAGGGTTATTTGAATGAAACTAATCAAGAAGTTGATCATTAGTCTTTTGCGCTGTGGTCCAATTCAATGTGGCCTCTAATTTATCGGGAATTTAGTTTAAAATCAATTACAAAATTCCACCCGGTCAGACTTGTATGACTGCCAGTTAATAAAAATATTTAAATAAGTAGAGGCTCATTATGGTCAACTCAATTTATATGCTTAATTTATGAAAGCTCTTTTATATGGCAGCTTGGTGCATACTATAGCCCTGGTCTGAATGTAATGCATTAGGTTTTGTCTAACTTGTTTTGTAAATTTATTAATATCGAACCAACAATGGACATAACATGCTGATGATGTTTTCCATGATGCGCGAGGTGATGATGATATTTTTCTAAACAATTAATACAAAACTGTATAGTGCATTGCCTTTACCATTGCTAAAAGAAATAAAATTACTTTTTCAAAATTTATGACAAAGACCTTCAGTCACTGTCACTGATGACGCCGCTCCAAAGAGAGGCGAAATATTTGGCAATAAAATTTTATAGCTTCAATTTATATATTTTACCAAGTAAGAAACACACCTAACACACTTTATTTGTTGCAGATAACTTTAGATAGTAATAACTAGATGATATAAGCTTCATAATAAATGCGGGTTACATTATATGGTTTGGTTTCTACCATTCTCTACCATCTGCTTTCTTCATTGCATATAGCTGTCGGTATATTTTTAGCAATTTCCCCAGATAAGCTAATTAGTGTTTTGATAATGTCTTTATCATATTTTATCGAGTTTATCACATTACGATGATGCATATCAACAGTTTTATGTAATTTCCTTCGTCTGTCAGTGTTTGTAAAGTTTTCATTATTTCTGGTATCTTTAATGTGTTCTAGTTTTGTAAAATGTGCGCGTGTAAAATTATTATGAAAAAGACAAAATTTTACTTTTTCAAAATTATTCACTTTGATTAATTTACTGGTATAATTAAATTTTCGAGTGTACAGTGTAATATCCTCACGACCGTTTTCCCTCATATTTTACTTTAATTTGTTGTGTTTTTTTTACAGTACCTCCTATCAGTGTTTATTTTAGTATTATTGTTTATTGTTATCGCTCTTAATGACACTGATATGTCTATCCGTCGTATATCACTTATAGCGTTCGTCTCAGTTCGTTTAAATTGACAGTTTGGTATGTCCTCCTCAATTTCATTGTTATTAATGTATGCTAAGACATCTACATTTTTATTAATTCCAATGTGAGTTTCAACATTGCCAGTCATATTGTCATAATGGGTCTAAATAATAAGTTATCTAATCAATACCGGTTCGACATGTATTTATGTTTAGTTGTCAAGCGTAAATAATTTTCGACTTCATTCTTAATATTTATTAATAAAAATATAAAGTAGGTAAGGTAGTTTGGCAAAATTATTTTGAGACAAATATAATGTCTGGTTGATATAAATATATTGCCTCCGTGGTCTGGATGTTGAGTCCCCCAGTTTAGTTTAGTTATGTTATATTCCTCCTATGGTCCACTTTTTTGTCTCACATATTTAGAAAAAAGAAACTGCCAATTAATGGATATCATGGAAATTGAAATATTGTATGTTGCCACTATGAAAGTTTTACCAAATATTTTGTCCGTTTATACTCTGTTTGTTTTTTTACAACTATACTACTGGACCGCTTACAATTAAATCAATTTATGGTATATAAAACCTTAAATTAAATAAGCTATAAAATACTAAATTTAACTTAAAGAAAATCAAAATTTAAAATTTAAAAATGTTTTATAAAATTGCTGATCTACGCTTGTTCCGCTCTAACAGAAGTGCCTTGAAGGTGGGAAGGGGCTATGGAATCCCAACAGGTAAAATCCCACACCAGGGATTGGCCCAATCTACAAGGTACTAATGTCATTCCGTCTGGACGCTTGCCATCGTCTGGACTCAGACCGGTTGGTTCTAAAGTAGATGGGATCGAGACTATTGCAAGCGTCCTACGAATGAAATCATTAATGACGCTATGACGGAAAAAGCGACCCGCACTTTTGGAACACGTTATATAGCCCGTGGTGACCAAGCTCATCGACATCTTTACTACATGGACAACGATGTGGTTCACACACTTTTATGCCCAGTCGTAGGCAGACAGATATGCCATGCATATGGCCATGTACAATATCCAGTTTATATTTATGGTGGTACAAGGTTTACCAAGTCAATAAATAAATATTTCCAGACAGGTCACAAAGCGCCATCTAGTTTCCGTGATAAGCTACGAGGCTTGTGTTACGGAAACTAGATGGTTGATAAACTACATATTATACTTTTTTTTTTGTAAATATATACATATTATACATATAAACACCCAGACCGAGACAAATTATACAATGTACAGCTTGCCCCCGGTGGGAATCGAACCCAAGACCTCCCGAGTTCACGGCAACGTTTGTTACCACTAGACCAAACCTACCCACTAGATATAGTTGTCGTTAAAAAAATACCTCATCGTAGCTAGGGAATTACCCCTAAAATTATTTTCTGGACGATCCATCTTTAGCACTGCAGGTTCTCGTACATCTGGTCATCAAAGCCAGACGTGTAAACAATCCGAAGCCATTAAATGCAGCACCTAGGGGTAATTCCCGCCCGCCCTACGTCTAGCCGCCCGTCCTCGCAGTTTCGCATCGCATCTCTCGACGGCCGCTCGTCGCGTTGTCGAATCCGTGAAGGACGCGATTTCTTTGTTCACGCAGGTTTTGATTTGCGTAAGTTATAATATAAATTACGATTAGATTTTTAGGCGTAGTAATAAGTATATTAATATGCCGGCCGGTAAAGAAAAATAGTAAAAAATCCGGCCGATGTTGATTTAAAAATTAATTTAAAAAGCACATAAAATACAATAGCATTAAACAAAATTATAACTTTGTGGCATTTGGGGTTGAAATAATGGGGGGTATATTCACTTGATACTCACAAGTGAAAGAGCTGGAAAAACAAATTTATCAAGAGTGTGGCGACCCCTAATGCCATAACTACCTTAGCCAAAATATTTCCGTAATAATTGAACAGAGAAATGTGGTGATAGTTTTATGTACCCTTCCAGTTGGTAAGCCCTTAGTTTATTTTGTATAATAGTTTTTATTTTATAGGTATTTATAATATATTATAGTTTTTAGTTTTAAATATAATTTTATATTTTTCGAAATAATAATTAAAGTCACCTTTAGTTTTGTTAATCTGTTTATTATATGAGTATCTTATTTTTTATATGCCTTTTTCGTAGCATAAAATAATAGTATTGAAAATAAGCTTAAACACAAGTTGCCTCCGTGGTCTAGCGGTTAAGTCCGTGTTTATTATATTATTATATTTATTCGATTCTTGGCCGGGACACAAAAATATTTATTTATTTAAAACTTTTTGCACTATGTACAAAGGCGGACCTAATGCCGCTAGACATTCTTACTCGGTCAACCTTAGGGACATTACGAACATGGTATATGGGAGGTAGGTGCAAATATTTAAACAGGAAAATAGATAATTAAAATTCTACTATATCTAAATCTAATACTAATATAAAACATAAATATATATATAATAATACTAAATTCAAATAAATAATAATACATACATACATACAATATTACTTACAGTTGTTAGGAACTATTCAAGAAGTGTGTGAAGACCATTCTTTTAAACAGCATTCTGTTGGGCGCTTGTCGGATATTTAAGGGCAGGTTGTTCCACAGATTTGCGGCAACAACTGCAAATGAGTCGGACATAAAACTAGAGTGGTGAAATGGTATAGCAAGTACAGCGTTATGCGATGACCGCAACGACCTGTCGTGGAGAGAAGAGAGGAAAGAGAGATTTATTAATGTAAATAAATACACAATCACGACATACCTCATTCGCTTCGTCGACATTCATAATCATCAAAATAATTAAACTAATGACGTTTCATAAATGTCTGTAATAGGTTTACGTGAATAAAGATATTTTGACTTGGACATCATGACTTTTCTCATATTGTAATTGCCCAATATTTGCATACCATTAAGGTAAAACATGTCTAGCTATAAACCATGTTGTCTAGCAAATAAATTATTTTCATTTGATTTGATTTAGAATAGAAAAAAAACGTTTAGTGCCACATCAATTAATACAAGATCTAGAGCATAATATTTTAAAATAAATTTATATGATGTGGCAAGGGTCTTGGCTCAGCTTGTACATCACATAATGTGGTGCACTAACTGACGCTGTTTTTATGCCAAAACCCTAGCTCACGTACAGGTTTAATAAGTTAACAAGGGGCATCAAGAAAACGACGATAGACACAAAGAAATAAAAAAACCTGAATATAAAATGTTGTATATATAATAATTATATAATAAAATAAATATAATAGTCAGTACATAAATCATTAAATACATAAAATAAAATAAAAAAAATGAAAAAAAAAACTACTTATAAATACTTAAATACAAACAAGGTTCGTGTGATAGCCATGCTCGGTGCTAACCTTAACTGAATAAAAAAATAAAAAAAACATAATAATTAAAATTAACATTTTAGTGCTAATATTAAGAGCTTACAGCTTGGCTCCAGTGTCTTCTATCTGCTTTTCAATAAGCCATTTCTTTTTATAGACCAAGTTTTTAGACCAAGTTACCAGTAGATGGATTAGCGGTGGAATATGTCATGCTAAATATAAATAAAAAAATATTATTGAATACTAATTTCCTAAATTTATTATTATTTATTATCTATTTTACATTCCTGTGTTCCATTTAACAAGGAGACTTATGTATGTCGTTAGGCAGAATACAATGTTCTTATCACTGACCAACTGGTATTTTGTAGGATGGCAACACTTTCTGATTTTTAGTTTAAAAAAAACCTGATACTCTGTTCTGACCACATCCGCACCACACTTACTTCAATAAGACCTAGACCTAGAGTCTAGCTTCTCGACTAGCTCGACGAGCATGCTATTTATTATGATGCACTTAGTTATTTATTTTATTTTAAAACTATATTGCACTATATACCTACAAAGGCGAACTTAGACAGGTTAGGTGGTAGGTGCAATTAAAAATTACGTAAAATTAAAAAAAAAACTGAAATATAATTATAATATAAATATATACATACTAATACATAAATAACTCATACTATAGACATACTAATTATAAGTTTATAAATAAATAAATAATAATAAAACATAAATAAAACTACTTACATGATGAGGAGAGTGTGATAAAATTAACAATGTGATTATGCTGATATTAAGGAAATTAATATAAGAGAAAAAAAAATTGAAAATAAAGGTTTAGGTTAAGTTTTCTATTAGATAAAAACTTAATGCAGTGAACTTGCTTATTACAGCAAACGTATTTTCTGACGCATAATGTTTGTGGTAATTTGAAATGCTTAAAAAAAGTCTAAAATTTGACCCCCTAGTAAGGTATAATAAATATAATAAGAATTTGACCCCCTCGTAAGGTATAATAAATAAATAAATATTTCCAGACAGGTCACACAGCGCCATCTAATTTCCGTGGTTACGAGGTATTAGCTACGAGGCTTGTGTTACGGAAACTAGATGGTTGATAAACTACATATTATACTTTTTTTTTTAAATATATACATATTATACATATAAACACCCAGACCGAGACAAATTATACAATGTACAACTTGCCCCCGGTGGGAATCGAACCCACTACCTCCCGAGTTCACGGCAACGTTTGTTACCACTAGACCACGGAGGCGATATAATAAGAATTTGACCCCCTCGTAAGTAATAATAAATATAATAAGAATTAAACCCCCTCGTATTTATTAATTAATTATTTAAATCTTTATTGCACAAAGTACAAAGCCGGACTTAATTCCGCTAGGCATTCTTCGACAGTCAAACCTTCGGGACAACAAGAGCAATTAAACAATGAAAGGTAGGTGCAATTACAGGCTTAATTAGACAACATAATGACATATATAAATAAATACATACTTAGATACCTAAATAAATAATATTTACATATCTACATACTAATACTACATGCAAATACATACATATAAAATAAAATGTAATACTATCTATAACCTTGTATGTAATAATAAATATATAATAAGAATTTGACCCCCTCGTAAGTAATAATAAATATAATAAGGGTTTGATATCAATTTTAAAGACAATTAACGATTCCGCGAGTTGGTATTAAAGAACCGGGACCGACGGCGTAACGTTCTCTCCTTACGGCAACGGTGAAGTTCTTAATCCATGATCATCCGCAATAAAAGTGTATTTTTTCTTGGTACATGCTGAGGTTCGAACCACTTTCTTTTAACCAGATCACCATTTAATGAATAAATATTAATGTTTTCTGAGTACACGAACAATGCGTTCTTTCAGTATTGCTGTACGCAGAGACGTAGACACTGACAGTGGGTCTGGTCCACAAGTTTAAGGTCGGTCCGTGAGCTATGGAGAGAGCTATGCTCGGTATTTCTTTGATGGATAAAGTGCACATTTGTCAGAGAACCAAAGTTACCGAGAACCGACATAGACAGGCACGTCTGTCGCAGAACGTGTGAACTAGACGGGTTCTAGAGTGGACAACTTGTAAAATATAGCTAATGTTTTTTTTTTTAAATACTAGCATGATATGTGACCTTGTTCCCACCTGATGATAAATGGCGCGCAAGGTCCATAAATGTTAGCAACTGGAATCAGACACTCATGACCGCCTCCGTGGTCTAGTGGTAACAGACGTTGCCGTAAACTCGGGAGGTCGTGGGTTCGATTCCCACCGGGGGCAAGTTGTACATTGTATAATTTGTCTCGGTCTGGGTGTTTATATGTATAATATGTATATATTTACAAAAAAAAAAAAAAGTATAATATGTAGTTTATCAACCATCTAGTTTCCATAACACAAGCCTCGCAGCTTACCACGGAAATTAGATGGCGCTGTGTGATTGTCTGGAAATATTTATTTATTTATTTATGACAGACGTTACTGGGTTTATTAGCACAATCGGTGGACAACATACATACATATCTTCACGCCAAATCCCTTGCGGGGTAGGCAGAGACAATTGAGCGCCACTTATCACGATCTCGAAATATCTCTTTCGCTTCTTCGACACTCATCACCCTCTTCATACATGCTCTTTTGTTTCGATGGCTTTTTATTGCACCTTCGGCTATTGTTTTATTTATTTGCTCGTGGTAGGTGAGTCTTGGTCTGCCAGGGCATCTTTTACCCACAACTTTCGCATTATATATCTGGTTCGTCAATCTCTCTTCACTCATCCTTTGACATGCCCGAACCAAGGGAGCATTCCTTTCTTTATTTCATACCTATGCTTTCTTTCATACCTACCCGTTTGCGTATTTCGTTATTACTTATGCGATCCGTCAAGGTGACGCCGCATATCCGACTCAACGACCTCATTTCTACTGTATTAACTCTACTCTCATGCTGACATATCCACGTCTCACTTCCATGGACAACAGACTGGGCAAATTACCACTATAAGTAAAATTGTGTGAAATGGCGAGCTTTGGGGGAGGCCTATAGCCAGCAGTGAACAGACACAGGCTGATAATGAAGTACATAAAATCATTAACTCGTGGACACATTAGTACTAGGATAACGCGGTCGTACTACTGTTCAAAAACAAACAATGTGAACGTTTAATCATTTTGTGGTATTATTTTAAACATTGTATTGCTGTAGTTCATTCGGTACGCGCATATCGATATTAACGCTCTATAATTTGTGTCTATTTACAATTAAATAGTAAACATAGTTTTTTTTTTAAATAAATTTGTAGGTACCTTTTAAAATTATAAAACTGTTATAAACTCAAAATTAACAAATTTTAAAAAATATTTTAATTTTTCAAAAAAGCTTTTTATGATAGCTGCTATATATTATTTAACACGTGTGTGATTATAAAAAAATATTTCAATGGTTTTTTTTATATCAGTTAATAAGTAAATTTCTTAGATAAGTAAAAATAAAGTTTTACAATAATAAAGTTTTACGACTGCAAAAAAAAAATGGTGATATTGTGCATTGGATTTTAGAAGATGAATAATTATTAGTAAATAAATATTTAAATAATAAAAAATAATGATTTATTATCCGGCATTTTTTTTTTTTCCTAAAATTATGATATAATGTAACAAAACATAATTTATCAGTTTTATGCTTTAAGGGTACTCGTACAGAAATTAATCCGAGTGAATAACTATTAAAATAAAAAATTAGTTATTTGTGAACGAGGAATTGCTATAAAAATGGCTCGACTAGAATCGAGACTGTATACATTTTCGTCACTAAAAGAAAAGTTTGAAGGATGCAGGTATAATTTTCTATTTGATTATTATTTATGTTTTTTTTTTATACTAGTACGACATTTAACCTTGCCTGATGGTGAGTGGCGCGCAAGGTACATTAATTGGAGTCAGACACTCATGACTGACATCAGTCCCTAACACTATGTCGGATTGACTGGGCATGACGGCAATTCAAGCCTGATCCCGAAACGTGTGCGGATACACTTTATTGGGTTTATTGGCACGAACGGTGAATACTTCTCCGCCCCGGCAGACTGGGCAAATTACCACCATCAGTCCGCCTACCACCTATTTGTTGTTCTCGTTGAAAGTATGTGCCATTTGCAATGATGTCAAATGCCAATTTTTACTTTCAAGGAGAACTAATATTGTAAGTTTGTCATGGTGATATTTATATTCGCCTGAAACCGCTTATTGCGTATGTTACGAGAATGCAAGTTACAATTTATTTCAAATGGTTTTATATTCTTGTGTTGTACCTAATAAAGCAAAGTATCATAACGACCGTTTCCCTTTCGAGGTGGTCAGAAAACACGCTTATAAATAAGCAGATTCATATTTAGCCAACTTTACTATAGGCCAATCATGACAAGTGGCAAGCTCGTCGATGTCTCCAGCCCGGCAGCGTACCAAACTCGAGAAATATCACAAATAAATTAAATGTATTTATTTACATTAATAAATATTTTTGAAGCCGGTACCTCCGAGTCTAAATCCACAGATTTAACAGCTAGACCACGGAGGCAATTGCTTTTCTTACCGAATTTTGTATGAAAACCATAGACTTTCAAAACCAATTTAAGTAAAAAAAAACACCTAAAGCGACAAGTATATATATTTTTTTAATTGAATATTATGAGTGTGGTTTCTGACTTCGTATATTGTTTCGTTTTCTTTATAATTTAGATATTGTTATAGGTTTTTACTTAGTTTTTTCTCTTTAATTTCAGGGTTGCTGGTGGTCTCCAGAGAAGTGCTACCCATGCCGATATGCCACACCGAGGCAGCACTATTGCAGAAAGGTCAGTACAGAAAACGATTATAAAAACTGCTAAGCTGCTGGTCTTCTCCTAACAGCTTACTCTTAGCTGCTGAGTCTACCACTAAGAGTAGATTAATTAAAATAATTTAAATTTGTCACATACATATGTCTGTAATATATTTTGACTTTGACAAAACACGTAATAATTCTTTTGCCCACAACTTTGGCATTATTTATTTATTCGGTAAATCAACAGCTTTTTCAAATGTAGTGATAATGAGTACAGGCTATTAAAGATTTCCACAAAAGATGAATAAATATAATAAAACAAAACAGATAATAACCTCAACAAATAAATCAATCAACAAATTCATAACTCAAAAATCAAAAAGACAGTGACTGAATAGATGTATTTGAATTTATTATTATATTCCGGGTTCGCAATTTTGATCATTTAAAAACTGCAATAATATATTTATAAAAAAAAATACAAACTACTTAAATAAAATTAAATAACTATAAACATTACTACTGACATATTAGTATTTATTATATTTATTTATAGAAGTATTATATGGATTGTACTTTAACTTATAAAACATTACGGAGATGTTAGAAATCATAGCAAACGTAACATAATTAAAATTATTGATGAGTGGCTCTTGGGATTGGATTATGACAACACTGAGGAATTGCTAAAAACTGTATCATAAAATAATAAAACATACACACTAACGCAATTACACATACACATTAACGCACATATACACACACATTGAAACGTACACCGATACACAACACTCATGCGTTACACACAATATGAAAACGATAATTATTGTATTATTAATATTTTTATTTTATTATATATATATATATATATTATATTATTTATTTATTATTCATTATGCAATATGCAAAAATAATAATGCTTGGTGATGGGTAGGTTAAATATAAAATAATGCTAGTATAATAAGGTTCAGCTGTAAATACATATCTCCTGATACACAGACTACTTTTTCGGGAGATAAGGTTCAAAGCAAATGTCAATTTTTATTTGTAAAACATTTTTATTTTTTTATTTATTTTTTTTATTTATTGTATTTAGGTATTTGTGTAGGTTGAATTTTTGTAATATGTATTAAATAAAGTATTTATATTTTTAAGTACTTAATTATTTACATTTACTTAAAAAATCTCAGACTCTGCACCCATCATATAAATTTATCACCCTCCCAAAGGTTAGCTGGTAGAGAATACCATCATGGTATAATGCTCGACTATGTACATATTTTTATTTTGTATATTTTGTGTGCAATAAAGAATTTTATTATTATTATTATAATAAAACAAATAAAAATATAAAAAAACTATAAATAAGAAATGTCCTCAAGAGACGTCCCATCAGAGACAGTCCCAAGAAGACTGGCAACATTTCCCCCCTGTATAGCGAGGCTAATACGCTGGCAGAAATAATTGCCAGCCTTCCTGTCTCCAGATTTCTCCTTCATCTAATAATATAATATATAAATAAACGTTATTACTCTGAACGCATCTGCTTAAGCTTAAAGCTTCAGGCATACCATGGATATGTTGCGTCAAATATAAGGTACGGCATATTATTGTGGGGTAATGCATTGGAAATAAATAGAATCTTTATTGGACAAAAACAATGCATTCGTGCTATTTGTAACACACCTCCTATGACTTCCTGTCGTCCTTTATTTATAAAACTAAAATTACTGACTGTTCCTTCTATCTATATACTTGAATGCTGTTTATTTGTAAAAAGCCACCCGGAACTTTTTAAAACTCTTGGGGATAATTGCAATTTTAAAACGCGTTTTCCTAGTAGAATAATTATTCCAGCTCATAAAAGTACTCAATATAGCCGAAATTGTTATGCAATGGCAACAAAGGTATTTAATAAGCTTCCAGTTACTATAAGGGAGCTGCCACTAAAACTGTTTAAATTAAGAGTCAAACAAATGCTGGTCAATAAATGTTTTTATTCGACAAAAGAATACCTAGACACTAAGCTCGACAAAGTCATGTGACTAAATAAATATTTGTATGCTAGAAATAGCGAATCATGTGATATAATTGCATATAATAATTTACATCCCTGTACCTACCATGTTTCTGACAAATAAATTATTTCATTTCATTTCATTTCATTAAAGTTGATGACTGATTGCAAGATAAACAAATGCAAAAAAAAAAAAAAAAAAAAATGATTGTCTGTCTCTACGAATGCAAATAACCCAAACAATACAAATGAACACACAATACTAAATGCATTTTTATCTAATCATATCTTAATTTATTGTTTAATGATTCACTTCATTTTGTATTTCAACAAATAGATTAAATATTAGGTCCTAATTGCGAGATAAAATAAATAAATATAAATAAATATTTCAGACAAGTCACACAGCGCCATCTAATTTCCGTGGTAAGCGGTAAGCTTGTGTTACGGAAACTAGATGGTTGATAAACTACATATTATATATATATATATATTTTTGTAAATATATACATATTATACATATAAACACCCAGACCGAGACAAATTATACAATGTACAACTTGCCCCCGGTGGGAATCGAACCCACGACCTCCCGAGTTCACGGCAACGTTTGTTACCACTAGACCACGGAGGCGCCGATTATCACCGTGGTAATCTGGTGGAGCAAGGTCTGCGGAGTTTGGTGGGTGTCCAACTCCAGTCATCCACGTGGTTTGTTCTGTAGGTCAAAGTTGCCAGAACGAAAACGTTGGGACCAAAAACGTACCATGTGTTCTTTTACAGTAGCTTCCCTATACATATCATTAATCCTTCGAGCTGTTAGTGCAGTGTTGGTGCCACGGTGGAAATCGTATCCGTAAATAACGCGATATTTAAAATTTCCCTTATTGTGTACAGACTGATGTCAAAGAAGAATCTAAAATCAATAAAACAAATTCGTACATTAAAATGTATATCTTTTAGAGTAAAACAATCAATCATTTTTTATTCCTTTATTTTATTTATATTTTAGTTTTAAGTTGTGCTTTTAATTATTAAGTAGTTTTTTTTTATTAATAGTGATTTATGTTTTAGAAGTTTAAGCTTTTAGTTTATTTAATAATTTAAAAAGTAAAGACTGCCTCCGTGGTCTAGCGGTTAAGTCAGTGGATTTAGACTCGGAGGTACCGGGTTCGATTCATGGTCGGGAAACAAAAAACATATTTATCTATGTAAATGTATTTATTTACATAATATTTAATTTATTTGTGATATTTCTCGAGTTTGGTACGCTGGAGACATCGACGAGCTGGCCACTTGTCATGATTGGCTTATAGTAAAGTTGGCTAAATGTGAATCCGCTTATTTATAAGCGTGGTTTCTGACCACCCCGAAAGGGAAACGGTCGTGATGATACTTTACTTTTTAAAAAGTAAATTATAATCACAACTGTATCCCTTCCGGGGTGGTCAGAAACCACGTTTTATTACAGAAGCGGATTCACATTTAGCCAACTTGACAATTGATGTCTCTAGCGTACCAGACTCAAGAAATATTACAAATAAATTATTGTGTCTCAACCAGGACTAGAACCCGGTACCTCAGCTTCTAAATCTATGGTCTTAACCGCTAGACCACGGAGGCTGAATTTGTTTTTTGTTTAATCATAACCTTAACCTTAGTTTCTTCGAATAAAATTTAAGTTGTATATGACTAAAAAAAAAATTAACAATACATTTTATAAAAAGATACATTTTTTTTTAAATTTTGATTAATAATTTTAAAAAAATATTAGCTAATCACAAGCATGATAAATAAAAGGATATACTTTTTATTTTAAATTATCACTTATATTATTATATTATATTATCACTATCTGGCCAGGTTTTCGAATATTATATTGTTTTCTAGTATTGTTTCTTTTTTTTTTCTTTTTTCATTGTTCTGTAATTAATGTAAATTAGGACGTAACCAAGCGTTCCAATAATCCTATGGTGATAAATAATAATAATAATAATAAATAATAATTGTGATTTTTTTATTATTTTCAGATTGGCAGCACTGCAGGAGGCAGGTGCTAATAATTGGAGGACCAGAAAATGTAATCTAAGTCCAGAAAGACAGGATATGAAAGCCATTGAAATTGCCAAGAATAGAATTAATGTAAGTACCTACATCCTTTTTGTAATATTTACCACGTAGCTCTGTCTGTATGTTCTTCTCGCCTTCACGGATATACTAATACTAAACAGATTTTTGTTTTTTTTTTTTCATATTTTATTATTGTATTTTCTTTCTAAAAAAACAATTAATTAAATTGAAAAATTAAACTAAAAACTTACATTTTACATAAATTACTATTAATATAAATAAACTTACTTAATAAATGTATATAATAAATATATATATATATAGGCTGATAAACATATAACCCTTCTTTGCGTCGCGCAGTCAAGTAAAAAGCTCTAATTAACTCCACACTAGAACGTTGCACTTTTAACGTTAATAATACCCACAAGAGGGCGTTCGAGCTTGCCTAGAGGGTGCCTGAGTGGCTTCTCATAAGAGCTTGCCTTGCTTTTCTCTTTGCTATAACATATTTGTAAGGGTGTCGTCGTTGCTATTAGGTTCCACCCTTGAAACACATGTCGCCACTTCAGGTTTTTAATTTGACGTTTTTACGCTGTTGTGAAAACCAACATTGTTTTATTTAAGCCATAAATATTTAAGCATTGCTTTTAGAAAAGGGTGTAGCTAATAATATAATAATAATAATAATTTGTTTATTATCAGGCAACAGATGGCCCATAGATAAATACCTTACAACTAAAATACATATAAAAATATCATTAACTTCAAAATAATAAAATTAATTAATCTAAATCTTCCGTATCTTCATCTTCTTGTGGTCATAGAAGTACCCATCGGGTACTGTGATCACCTTCTGAGGAGTACGAGAAGCTTCAGTGGGCGGTGCCGGCGTCCCTGCTGGGGGTGGTGCAGAGGGAGTAGGTGCTGCGCGGGGGGCCCAGGAACATCGTTGGTGCTGCGTGAAGCAAATCCACGAATGTATTTGCGGTACACAACACCGAGAGGCCAGAATTCCTTCATCAGGATTATTTTGAGGTGATCTGACCGCACACGAATCCCAAAGGCCTTGAATCCGGTGTCATCCCAATGGGAAGGTAACTCGTCGATAGCAGCGACAGAGTCCATCTCCCCTCGGTCCCGTATGTATCCGAGAACATCTTGGGATGACTTGTCTTTGCGCAGCCGCGATACATAGGCGCAATTCCCCGATTATTACATTTGGGCATCCTTTTTTTCTTTTCCACAGTCACAAACCCTTCCGATCTTTTTATGATGATTTATTAATATATGAGCATTTTCGACGTTATACATAATGGTCGTTAAATGAAGAGAAATAAAATATATTATTTTACTATTTTAAAATGACGCGGTAGTGGCACGCGTTCATTAAATCCTACAAAGGTCGGTTCAAACCCGCCCGGCATGTACCAATGAGAAATACACTTTTCTTACGTACATTTGTCGTAGATTTACAACACCACCTTTCCCGTGCCTCGGAGAGCACGTTAAGCTGTCGGTCCCGGTTCCACTAATGGCAACTTGTGGAATCGTTAATAAATTATCATTAAAAATTGATATCAGATCCTCGTCAACCCGTCTGGCCACCGTGGTGAGTGTAGGTCAAATTGCCACGGTGAAGGAGGTAAAACATAAATCGCTGGAAGGCCTAAAGAGTATTCCTATGAGTGAATTTAAAAAATGTTTCGAGTATTGGAATGATCGTTTGCAGAGGTGCATTATGGTCAAGGGAGAATACTTTGAAGGGGATTAAAATTTTGTGCAAAAATATTAATAAATAAGTTATGGCGAAGTTCCCGTTTTTTTTTTGGGTCCTCGGGGGGTGCCTCGAATGTTCTAGAAGGCCCATCTTCAACAGTGGAGGTCTAGGATGTTTGTGTTCTAGGGGCAGTAATGATGAATGACGATAATTAGTGTGGTAAAATAAAAATTGTGTGTGCGTGACAAATGTAATAATTGTGAAGGACGAATTGTATCGCAGCTACGTTACGGCCGAGGTCGTCCTCACTAGTGATATCTCTTCACAAACATATCACATGAATAATACTATAACAAGTGGAGGAACTGGGAATAAGACAGCGCCTATCCTCAATCGTACAATCACGCATTCTCACTTTCTTTGGACACTTGTCGCGGTGTGGAGTTACATCCATTGAGCGCCCGGTAGTTATGGAAAAGTCGATAGGTGGTATGACCAGGTTTAAAGGAGCAATGGATCAGCTCCTACATAAATGCGCTTGCGTAAGTATGACCATGTATCCCAATTCAATTAAAGTGGCTCAATATCCGTTTCCGCAGATCTGCACATCTTCTTACTTCTCTTTATGGCATTCTCCACAACCCTAAAACTCCCCTATACCTTAAGACTCGTTTCCAGTTCCTTGGAGACAGTTACAATCTTCCTCTTCGGTCTACTAAAACAATCAACTCAAAATCCTTCCTCAAACTTCCAGCAGATATTCAGATTCTTTCACAGTCTCCGCTGCTCGTGAGTGGAACAAACTTCCTCTGGTTATCAGACGGTCGCCGTCAATAAATATATTTAAAAATCTCCCCATTGACTATCTGATATCTATTTCTGTCTCTTTTTATTAGCTCTTGTAAATTATAGGTACGTATTTTTTCCTTCATTTTGTTATGTATTCTTTAGTTAAATGTATATATTATTGTTATATAATGTTATAGGTATTTGTAAATTATTATTATGTATGTTTAAGTTTTTGTTTTCATTTCGTCGCAATCGTCTACCACACTCCCAAAGGTTAGCTAGTATAAAATGCCGAGAGGTATTAAGTTCGCCCTTGTACTCAACTGTTAAGTTTTTAAGTGCAATAAAGAAGTTATAATAATAATAATAATAGGCGCGGTGGTGGCTCGGTTGTAAGAACGCGTACCTTAAATCCTACAAAGGTCGGTTCAAACCCACCCGGCATGTACCAATGAGAAATACACTTTTCTTACGTACATTTGTCATAGATTTACAACACCACCGTTCCCGTGCCTCGAAGAGCACGTTAAGCCGTCGGTCCCGGTTCCACTAATGCCAACTTGTGGAATCGTTAATAAATTGTCATAAAAAATTGACATCATATCCTCGCCAAGTCGTCTGGCCAGCGTGGCGAGTGTAGGCCAAATTCTCCAGTTCTGGAAGGCCCATCTCCAGCAGTGGAGGTCTTGGACGCTGTGTTCTAGGGGCTGTAATGAATGAATGAATAATAATAATAATAATGCGCCAGGAAAGCTGTAGCTCCAGAGAAGTGACGACGGCTTGTTTAGCGTGCCACTTACACTCAAATGTCCACCACGACATTTAAGAGTTACAGTTAAGAGTGTAGCGACTATGACGAAGAAAAATAACCTACAAACGGCAAAATCATTCAAATCCATCGAGATAAGAATCTATTTCTCAGAGCCATGTACAAGAAGACATAGGGTTACTACCCGTTTCTGTACCCCACATTATTTATATTAGGTATGCTGCGTTATAACTCCTTAGAAGTTAGACGCAATAAAGTACTAGTCTTATATATATTAAATATTCTTAGAGGTAAAATATATCTACCTGCTATATTAAAATTAATTTCATTGTTTGTACCTAATTAACAAGTACCTGCGCGCGCGGCCATCGACTATTTGCTGAGGAGAGTGCTCGTACACACCTACTCCAGAGTGCCCCCGTTCTCCGTGCAATCGTTTTATTGAACAAAATAGTGCAGTCCTATGAGAATTTTGATGTGTTCGCATCAACGGATGTGGAAAGTAAAAACATTGTCCTAAAGTACTTGGAGTCACTTGTGTTTTAATTTTGTTATGAAATATGTATTGTTTAGACGTATAATCTGTTATGTACATTTTCATGAAAATAAATAAATAATACCTCAAAACTACGTTTGTAGTAAACTGTGCTAAATTAATTACCTACGAAAATTCCACGAATTAGCTCGCAAATGTCGTGCAATTAAAATATTTCCGGGTGAATTCGCAAACACGGAGGGCTAACCTCACAAACACACGCGACTCTCTACTATTAGTTTACGTGACGGCTTGATAGAGGGCGCGCCCGATCTAATTATATTATGGCGGGTACACACTAACGGAACAAATGCAGGTAAAGCTTATTAATTGCTAATGTTCGCTCGCTTTTAATGTTGTGTACAGTAAAAGCTTAATTAAGTTGTCACTTATAAGATAAATAAATAATTTTGCCCGATAGATGTGCAAATGTATTTTGTAATATGTTGGACACCTTTTATTATTGGTGTATTTTTTTGTAGGTGAATTCATATTGAATTGTAAAAATAATATTTTTATTATTTATTTTTGTAAAAATAATATTTTTATTATTTATTTTTTAAATGATTTTTATATATTCAATTATTTTAGGTTAAGTGACCAGTTTCACTGATCCATACACATTGAGTAAGCTTGCTCGCTATAATACCTTTCATGCAAGCATGACAAGTCGTGGAATTCGTGCGTCGCTCGTCTGGCCGAAGTAATGCTCGCACGGGCGGAGAGGTTAAATTTCCCACTCGTGAGAAATTTGGCACCTCTGCACGCCAGACCTCCCGACGGCCCACGGCGCATGGCGCGCGTTCTGATGGCCTAATCGCGTTGATATTGCGCGGCCTCACGTGCAGCGAATGCTTCTTCTGTTAGTAGGCTAACGACGACATGTTACATATTTGTCGTATAACTTTGTCGTTCTATCCGTTCACTAACACTTATTGTTTATTAAAACGTACTAAGACCACACCTGACACCATGTGGTAACTGGATATTGGGAGAATAATTAAAACCCAGCTTTACATGAAACAACCATTTATTGACTGGCCCTCTTGTTGGCCTACCTACATCTTGCTTACAAGCACACTATGACAGTCTGAGATGACTTGGTTGTTGTGTTGACGTTCGCCGCTGTTCGCATTACTTCGAACCATTACTTGTGTTCGTTGAGTGCGTACGTTCCATTACGTGTAACCGCATGCTGTGTTATAGGTATAGATAGGTAGGTATTTAGGAAGATAATGTCTGCGGCAACGATAGTGGTTTTGAAACAAGGCTTGGAAATCGTTCACTATATAATAGAGATTTGTTAGGTGCATTTTGAAACGATAAATTTGGGTTATACTTTATTCTTTGCCGTGACGTTGCCTCTCTGAGCGTGTTTTACAAGCTATACTGCGGTGGGTGTATCGAGGACCTCCATCACCTTATAATATATATATATATATAACCATAACTCGCGTATCCCTGCAGCTTCCAAGATTTGGCCTCTTTTTTGTTCCGTAGGCTATAATATGGTAAGTGCTTTGAAGAGCTCTATAACCTAATTCCTTCCTCTCCACTGAACCACACGTACAGGTCAGAATATGCACTAACATACCGTAGTCACCATCCCTTTGCGTACGTATAAATTTTGGGACTCCTACATCTGTCGCACAATAAAGATGTGGAACGCTTTTCCAGCCTCTGTGTTTTTCTGTAACCTGCAGTCCTTTAAACGAAGTGTGAAATGGCATCTAGTTAAGCCGGCACAGTGCTAGGAACTCATGTTAGTCTTGAATGTCTGATTCCAGTTGTTAACGTTCATGGACCTTGCGCGCCACTTACGATATATCAGCCTATAAAAAAACAAAAATTGGCGTTATCATGAGAAGGCGTGTAAAGACCAAGCCTCGAAAATTTAAATATAGAATACTACAATTTGTTAGGTTAACCTTTAGTAATTGTGCCTTGTCAGCCTCAACATCGGTCAAAAGTTCACGGATGATGCGAATGACATACCTACAAGCGCGTGAATACCACCCCTTAAAATTGTGAGACCAGGCTTTCTTGCGACAATGGGACTTATTTTTTTATACAATCACATTTAAATACAATAAAATTAATGATAAGAACAATTTAAAGTTAGTAAAATATTTTATTAATATTTAATGTATCATCATCACGACCGTTTCCCTTTTGGGGTGGTCAGAAACCACGCTTATAAATAAGCGGATTAACATTTAGCCAACTTTACTATAAGCCAATCATGACAAGTCGCAAGCTCGTCGATGTCTCCAGCGTACCAAACTCGAGAAATATCACAAATAAATTAAATATATTTATTTACATTAATAAATATTTTTGTGTCCCGACCAGGAATCGAACCCGGTATCTCCGAGTCTAAATCCACGGATTTAACCGCTAGACCACGGCGGCAGTTTAAATATTTAAATAATAATACATAAAAGCTATGACTAAAAGTCTTACGTCTGAATAGAAAGGCGTAAGTTATATTCCTAATTGATATCACAAACACACAATACAATACAACCTACGACAAAAGCAACAATAAATGATAATATTATTACTACAGCCCTGCAGCAGTTTCACCTGCGAACGCAGCAGCAAAGCAGATAATAGTTTTGACAGATACCGTACAGACAGATAACCCTTACGTTACCACGCATTTTACGGTTTATTCTATTACGCTACTAGTACCTTACTGCCGCGGTCTATAATGACTACTTTGCTGGTCGCGCTGATGATGGCCGACAGCGCAGCGTAGGGCAGCTCCAGGCCGACACAGTCGAGGCCTTTACAGCGAGGACAGCAAGGGCTGCAATGATGGCCAAGCTGAAATGCCTAGAGCGTAGCTAGGCTAGCTCGAGGCAATCATAGCGTGACCAGCGAAGCAGTCATAGTGGGCCAAGACTTGTATAGTGCTTTACTCAAAAATGCAAGTACCTAATCTAAATAAAACCAGCAAGTAATTTAAATAAAATATATTTTGAAACGTCAAAATAGCGGATGTTTTGCCGGCCTGTTAGAGCGACTAGCAAAACTTTGCCGGCCGCTCCTTGAAACAGAACGGCAAGGTCAACTTTGCTCAAACAAGGTTGTCAAAATAATGACCACATTACATGCATTTTTGAGTAAAGTTTATTTATAGCTAAGCCTGGAGGGATGAGTTATGTCTTTTAATTTTGTCGCAGGAATATCTTGTCACCCTATAAAATTTATTAATAGACAACGCCAAAGACTATTTCTATCTTATCAAACCGTAGCTTCAAATTCGCCTATTTTAGGTTTTTTGATGGATTAGTATCATCATCAGCCTGTATCTCTCCACTGCTGGATGTAGGCCTCCCCTAAGGCTCGCCACTTAACGCGACCTTTCGCTACCCTCATCCAACCCCCACCAGCGACCTTCTTTAGGTCATCTGTCCATCTAGCGGGGGGTCGTCCCACTCTGCGTCTTACCGTACGTGGTCTCCACTCTAGAACCCGTTTGCCCCATCGATCGTCGGTTCTGCGGCAGATGTGTCCGGCCCATTGCCACTTCAGCTTGCTAATTTTAAAAGCTATGTCAGTAACTTTCGTTCTCTGACGAATATCAACGTTTCGAATTCTATCCATCAGAGATACACCAAGCATAGCTCTTTCCATGGCTCGCTGAGCGACCTTGAATTTATGGACCAGACCCACTACGCGTAGTATTAGACCCGGAGGGTAACGTATTCGAATCCCGATCACAATTTCATTCGTATAACCTTTTGGCGAAGGTCGCTTTTCTACTGATCTTACACTATTCGTTTATTGAACTTCCGTTCGCGTGGGAATAAATAAATCCAAAGGACATACAAGTTGGACAAATATTATGATCTCACAGTTACGCAGTGGAAATTGGTGCGAGAGGATTTCCAGCAGAATCTTTGCACCACTTACACACATGCTCTTTAAGTTATTTATTTAAATTAAATATAAATTAAAAGCTACCTAAATAATAAAATGAAAAATAAACTAAACTATAAATAAAAATGTCCTCTAGAGACGTCCCATCCGAGATAGTCCCAAGGAGACTGGCAACATTTCCCCTCTGTATAGCGAGGCTAATACGTTGGCAGAAATCATTGCCAGCCTTTCTGTCTCCAGACCTTTCTGTCAGCCGCTTTGACAACTCCTTGGCCAAGCGCCTCGCCGACGGTCCCCATGGGCCCATCGTCTCGACCCCAAACGGCGCAAATTCGTAACCGGCACCAAGGTTGGCATATTTGCGGAATTTGAGGTTCTCCGCGGAAAACGCCGCTCTCCCCGCGCCTGACGAGGTCGCCTGGATGTAAGATGGAGCTAATGTGTCTACACACGTCGCATCCCACACCAGAGAATTGCACATTGCACCACTTACTGAAATAATTGGGCCTAAGCAGGTCTGCCGTCAATATATTTATGGAACAAGCTTCCAAGACGGCATTAACGGAATCATACAATATTTGGTTGGGTAGGGAAAGGAGAAGAATGGTGGATTGTGAGTGTCTTGTTGCGCAATAAAAAAAAAGGAGGTATTTGTAAAGCAGCCTATTGTCAGTCGCAAGCACTAGACACACGCTGGGCGCGGCACCGCAATCCATAGAATGTCTAGAAAATTGTCTTCTCTAGCCTCACCACCGTATTTACTAACTACAACACACCAGAACGCTCAGTTTGTCAACCCCTGTGTTAACCCTTTCAGCACGACAACAATATTTTTGATATTGATAACTTTGAGGTCCAAAATATCTTATATAAATAGTGAAAAATATCCTCCCTAGCGAATTTCACAAAACCCCCTCCGCATATTCGTGCGTTTTTTTATGTGCACCATCGTGCGTTTGGTATCATAGTGGAAAGAAAAACATGTATGTTTTTTTCTGTACTAGTTGTAACAATTTAATTGAGATAAGAATAATAGGTCTTTACTAAATAGCTAGATGAGTGCACGAACTATTTTTATCGAGGCTGTTTTAGATTGGCAAAACAGAATTTTGGCGACGACGCGGAGCCGGCTAGGTATTTTTTTTTGTATTAACGCACGCTTGGTATTGTCCATGCTATAAGGGTTAAACGAATAATCTAGTTATATAATTTGTTCATGAGTACTTCGCCTTAATACTTCAACAATTAGTAGTGTAAACCAACGTGTTAGCATAATTAGCTAGTATTGTAAATGTAAATAGAACTTTGTCCTTATGCTAGAAATGGTCCGGACGAGATATTACACAGCCATATTCAGTAGTCACGTCCGAAGATCAACTTATGCTCGCTAAATTGTCAATTTACCTAATCGGATTATACCTTATGCATTTCCGTGAGAGATGTCTAATTTAAAAACTACATAACGTTATATTAATTTTAAAAAATATTAATTAAAAATACCTATAAAATTTTAAATTATAAAACTACTTCATAATTCTATATTCTACAAAATTAACTAAGAGCTCACCACCTGGATCTAAGCATATCCTCGTTGAATAAAAATGGATATATTTTATATATTTTTAAAACTTAGTTTCATCATCATCACAGCCCATAGAACAGTCCTAGATGTTGTCCTGTTGGAGATGGGCCTTCCAAAATTTTCTGGAGAATTTAACCTACACTCGCAACGCCAGATAGTTTTTAATGACAATTTATTAACGATTTCACAAGTTTGTATTAGTGAAACAGGGCTTATCGTACTCTCCGAGGCACAACATTGTTAACGCTATTTAAATTAGGTAGGTGACACTATTTGCCTCCGTGGTCTAGCGATTAAAACCGTAGATTTAGACGCAGAGGTTCCGAGTTTGATTTCAGAGGCCTAATTCTAGTGCTTTTGACTTTCGGTTTTGATATATTCGAGTGAAAAGTGACAGTTCTCCATAGAAATCTGTGGCTCGGTCATCAAATTAAGGCATGCATCGAAAGCACGAGAATCGGGGCCCCAAAAACAGATTTAATTAAGAAAAAAGAAATATATTTGTTGCAAAGCACATAAAATAATATAAATTCAAAAGGTAAAACTAAACATAAAAACAGGGTAAAACAGTATGAAAAAATATCAGCACATACCAGAGATAGGCCATAGCGCCGATTTTCAGCCGCCTGAAAAGCATCTCACAGACACAGCATTAATAATATTTTTGACATTCCTCGAGTATCGTACCCTAGAAATGTCAGATTTGGCATTATAGTAAATTGTTGAAAAGTAAATAATTAAAAAATTAGGTATTTTCCATAACCTCAAAAATTTACACAATATTATGTACATAAGTAGTTTATCTCCACTTTAAATTGAGTTCTTTTGTATCTCTTAAGAGCTGTTTCCTTATTTGTATGTACTGGGTTTTGAAATTGTACAGCTGCGGCCTTTGAGGTCAGGAATCGCAAGGTCATGGACAATGTTCGCCACGACACCAACGAGCTTTGCAACTTGAATGTTTTCTTTAAAAAAATGTGGTTACCAACCACACCGTAAGAGACCAGCTGTTCTTATGCAAGACGATCTCGTGCCACCCTTAACCATACCCCACCTTCTTCGGGGGGTCGTCCCACTCTGCGTCTTCCAACTCGTGGTGTGATTGTGAAGTGATTCATGAATGTCCATGAATTAGTTGCACTTAGTCACTGTGACCATTGTGCGTGATTTGGGCCGCGTTGCCGCATCCATCCTATCTGTAAAGAGTGCATAGGTGTTGTATGAAATGAAATATTTTTATTTGCTAAAAAACACATGGTTACAGATTCGAGTATGGTCTCAGTTTTATAGACAACTCACATGTTTCGCCAGTGACGGCATGTAAAATTTTATACAACTATTATAAAAAATAAATTACAAATTCAGAAACATTGGCACAGTCTTATAAATCATAAATAATAATTATTGGTCCAATAGGTTTCAATGTCAAATATAATTCATTAAATAATTATTCTAGATGTCAATTGTATTGCGTAATTAATAGTCAGGTAGATAATTTTCTTTTCTATCATTTAAGAAGTCATTTACGGAGTAATAACACCGTTCATTTAACCACTTTCGGAGTATTTTTTTAAACCGTCGAATATACGTTTGGTGTACTCTACTTTTCGGAATGGTCAGTTGAATCAGCCTATCTACATTGCGTGTAGTTCTTGGCATTAGTTCTTTAGCTGTGTTATAGTAGGAAAAGTGAGCTTTAACAAACACGGCTATTTCATGTATGTACATGCAGGGAAGTGTAAGAATTTTTAATTTAATAAATATTGGCTAACATGAGTCAAAGGGAGACACACCACATAAGGCCCTAATACACTTCTTCTGTGTTATAAAGAAGTTATGTCCACCGTATGTAAGAAAGCTTTCCTTCAAATCCTAAAAACGTCAGTTCAAACCCCAGCAAGTACCAATGAGAAACACTTTTCTTACGTACATTTGTCATAGATTTACAGCACCACCGATCCTGTGCCTCGGAGATCACGTTAAAGCCGTCGGTCTCGGTTCTTCTAAATGCAACTTGTGGAATCGTTAATAAATTATTAAATATATATATATATGATCAGATTCTCGCCCTCGTGTTTTCGGGGATGTGATTATGATAGTGAGGCATCGGTGTACCATCATCAACCTTTCATTGTACGAAGCTTTGTTTAGGTTTTCTGACGGATATAAATGTTTTGGACGTAAACCATCTTGTATACCGATCACAGCCTTAAACTAGTGGAACAGCCTCCCAGATAGAGATTCTGTTCTTTTATTACTAGCAGCAAAATCGTTACAAATAGAAGACCTCGTAAATCATTAGTGACCCATATTTCTTTGGCTTATAAATATGGGTCACGTTGCACTTGTCTTTCTATATTTAGGGACGAACCTTAGATACTGATGCTTATATTTTAGTAGATGACATATATTTTTAGTTTCATAAATTCGCCATGGGAATCAAAAAACTTTCAATTTGGGTCTTCTAATAGTACCAAGCAACGTTTAAAGATAAAATACTTTAACAAGTGCGTCTTCGCCGTCGGTTGTACGGAGCATAGGCGTGGACTAGTGTAGCCCAAAGCAAGAACAAGACTTAGCTAGTCTTTTTTATTTTGTTATTATTTCGCCATTTACATATAGGTATTATTATTTATTTATTTATTTTAAATATGCACGTATTTTATTTATTATTTATACACAGTATATATTTATTATCATCTTAGATGTTTAAATTTAATATTTAATTTATTGATTTTACTTATTATAATATTTTGATCTTTTTGCTTAATTTTTCTTACTCTGCACCCATAATATTCTTCTCTCACTCTCCCAAAGGTTAGCTGGTAGAGAATACCTTTATGGTATTAAGCTCGCCTATGTACATGTTTTTATATTTTATATTTTGTGCACACAAATAAATAAAGAATTTTATTATTATTATTGCTAGATATTCCTATTTTAAAGTAAAGTATTATTAACTTCCGGGGTAGTCAATAACCTCGTTTTTTTATAGTAGCGATTTCACATTTAGCGAACTTTACTATAGGCCCATCATGACAAGTGGCAAACTCGGCGATGTCTCCAGCGTACCAAACTCGAGAAATGTCACAAATAAAAATAATAATTTGTAAAAGGCAGCTGTGGGATTCTATCAATTAATAAACTATTTTGTGTGGAATTTGTTAAAGAGCAAATGTTTTTTTAATATTATAATCTAGATTAAAAATAAATAACTACGTATTTTTTTTTTAAATTATTTAGTAATATAATCTTAAATTACGGCGCAGAGAAGTTTTCCTAAAAATATCGCCACTCATACTGACCCCAATCAAGTAGGTAGCGAGAGGTCAACGATCGCCCAAACGTTGACTTACGTAATTGTTTCTTTCTCGATTTCGGCTGCGAGTGAGATCAATTAACGATGTTTTGTTTTTCGGACAATGATTTTTACTTGTAAGTATTATTTTTTTATTTCCAAAAGGGCTTCTACCAATGACACCTGAAGCCTAAAAAAATCATGCTTTTTTACAATTGACCGCCTCCGTGGTCTAGTCACAAACGTTGCCGTGAACTCGGGAGGTCGTGGATTCGATTCCCACCGGGGGCAAGTTGTACATTGTATAATTTGTCTCGGTCTGTGTGTTTATATGTATAATATGTATATATTTACAAAAAAAAAAGTATAATATGTAGTTTATCAACCATCTACTTTCCGTAACACAAGCCTCGTAGCTTACCACGGAAATTAAATGGCGCTGTGTGACCTGTCTGGAAATATTTATAATATTTTTAATATTATTTATAATTACACGCGGTATATATTTCTGGCCTGCGTGGCTATATATTTTATGAAGAGACATTTCGATTTTTGTATATTTCGATATAATAAAATACTATAAATAAATATCACAATAAATGTCTGAGGCCATATAAGATAAAACCACCTCCTTTTGGAACCAAAACATTGCATTTAAATGTTCTTAGATGCATCCTATACGTGACATAGTATGCAATAACTGACTAGAACCAGTTTATGTTGCAACCTGCTGATCTTTTGCATGCATCTCAAGTAATTTATTTGCTCTGAGCTCAGCCTACAGGCGAGTCGAGCGTAGCTCTAATGTATGCATTTTTACTGTACGATATTTTATTATGCATTGTTTTGATCATCGCATCACAGCCGCTAAGAGTTCGACTGTTGGCCTTGTTGAGAAATTTCTGGAGGAACTGGCTCACACTCGCCACGCTAGCCAGACGGGTTCGCGACGGTTTTTTTAAATGTCACATTAACGACGGCTTAACGTGCTCTCCAAGGCATGGTTTGTTGTAAATCTATGACAAATGTACGTAAGAAAAGTGTATTTATCATTGGTACAAGCCGGGGCTTGAACCGACCTTTTTAAACTTTTAAGAAAAGCCGTCTTACAAACCAAGTCATCACCATTTTGAGCTTAGTTTACTCGATATATATCCTCTTCAGCGATGTTAAAAAATATTAGCAATATCTTGTTTTTTTTTTTTTTTTTTTTTTATACTGACATTAAGGTTGATAGTACATAGTATAAAGAATATTAAATTAATAAGCTTAACCTAATTCCATTTACATTTCTTACTAAGATATAATACACAAAAATATACAATAAATTACAAAGAATAAAATCCTAACATCAAGTAAATCAAGTAATCATATCGATATTTAAAATTTGGGATTTTTAATATCGATAAATATAGCTCATCCCTAGTCGAACTAGCAAAGCATAAGAACGCCTAATCGATTTTAACATAAAGTAATCAGTTTTTTTGTTTAGTAAAAGTCAGAATGAGTTAAACTTAATTAGTCCAATTTGTAAAGTAAAGTATCATCACGACCGTTTCCCTTTCGGGGTGGTATAAATAAGCGGATTCACATTTAGCCAACCTTACTATAAGCCAATCATGACAAGTGGCCAGCTCGTCGATGTCTCCAGCGTACCAAACTCGAGAAATATCAAAATTAAATATTATGTAAATAAATACATTTACATTGATAAATATTTTTGTGTCCCGACCAGGAATCGAACCCGGTACCTCCGAGTCTAAATTCACGGACTTAACCGCTAGACCACGGAGGCAGTCCAATTTGATTCATAATTTTTCAAAGTAATTTGCATACATCGTAAACGAAAAATGCATATCACTTTACGTATTGCGTATTTTTTCTGCCTATTTTTGTATTACACGTGAAAGTTAAGTACCTCTAATATATTCGAATTGAATTGATGGCTTATTTTAAGAAATGACTACGCAAATCCCACATGCGTAGATCTCGAAAAAGATCATAGATTAGTCTAGCTTAAACATTGACCTATATAAAAAAAAAAAACATTTTGCGCGGACATGTCAAGTGCAAAAATTACTTTACTGTGAATATTGTTAGTCAATAGTGGTGTTGTTTTGTTTAATAATGTGCTACAATGTGAATCATAATGGAAAACGTTAAATTGGAATTTCAATATTAAGCACGAGTTGCAGTTAATTTTTTGCGGTTTTCCCGCGCTGTGAACTCCCATTTTTTATCCGACGTGTTGGATGATAACCTCATTAACGCATAAGAAATAAAGATATAATACGTCAAACTTGGCTGAATGTGCTTGGACCCTTTGCCTTCCCTATTACCTCATACATCATCCATCGGGAACCATTAAAACTGACCGGCTCATATCGTCCCAACAATGAGTCCAGAATGTTCCAAGTCGCTATGTACCATACGGTATTACGCTCGCCTATGTACATTATTTTATATTTTGTGTGCAATAAAGAATTATATTATTATTATTATTAATAATATATTAGTTTAACGTAAGATCATCCAAAGTCACACGGTTATTTTAAATCTCTGATATTACGTAATTCCCATATGTTTAAACTCTCTATTCTCCAAAAAATATAACACTGATGTTTTTAATTTGCGAGTTCGTTTAAGATTCGGTTTTTAACAAAAAAAGTTGTGTAAAAGTGCAATTTCCGTTACCGATCTGCTGTTACATGCGTGCGATTTGTTAACATTACGTAAAAATGTAAATTATAACAATGATACTTTCATTGACTTAATGCAATTGTTTGGGAATTTAATACAGCTATTTGGTCTCTTTAATGTACCTACGTAACGTAACTTATGATATGGGCCTTCAAGGTTATATTTCGGGAGAATTCGGCCTACAAGTCACCACGTTAGCAAAAAGGGTTGGCGAGGATTTCACTAATATTGTAACGTAATAGTAAAAACCCTTCTTAATGGTATACTTAGAGAGGAAGTTTTTTTTTTAAAACTTCTACCGTGCTCTAGTGGATTTAGACTCGGAGGTAACGGGGTCGTTTCCTGGTTGGAACACAAAAATATTTATTAATGTAAATAAATACATTTAATTAATTTATTTGTGATATTTCTCGAGTTTGGTACGCTGGAGACATCGACGAGCTTGCCACTTGTCATGATTGGCCGATAGTAAAGTTGGCTAAATGTGAATCCGCTTAATTATAAGCGTGGTTTCTGACCACCCCGAAAGGGAAACGGTAAATATTTTTGTGTCGCGACCAGCAATCGAACGCGGTACCTCCGAGCCTAAATGACTTAACCGCTAGACCACGAAGGCAGTTATTAGTGTGACAATAAAATCTCTTGTTAAAGTTAAATTACAACGAATTCTAAAATTTGATTCTTTAGTAACAACTTTAACTTAAGTCACGATAAATTTATTGTATGTAATTTAATTTTGTTGATGTTTTTTTTTTATAACCGGTCATTTACTTAAGTCAATGAATATTTTTATAATTGGGCGAATAATTGAACGAATGGCTGTGAATTCGGCAATAGCACTGTACTCGATAGTTTTTGTGGAACAATTTGCCTCTTAGCATCAGGCAGGTAACCACCAGATCGCTATTTAAAAAAATGGTCTATTCGCATTTCCTATCCCAATAAAGCTAGTAAGTATATTATTATGTATGTATGTAGGTTTATGCGAATACTTAAGTATGTATCAGTACGTAGTATATTTAATATTTATACATCTAGTTAGTTATTAAATTTTTTTTTTCTTTACTTTTCAGTAAAGTGTTTAAAGTTATCCCATTTATTTAGTCAATACATTTATGGAACGAGCTTCCAAGACGGCATTAACGGAATCATACAGTATTTGGTTGGGTAGGGGGAGGAGTAGAATGGTGGATGGTGAGCGTATTATCGCGCAATAAAATAAAAAAAAATCCTTTTCTTAAACCAGCCTATTGTCCGTCGCAAACCCGAGATATTATTCTTCTCATCTGTTACCCATACACGATGGACCCGGCACCCGCACGGTGAATCCATGGAATGCTTAGAAATTTGTTTTCTCTCTATGCAATATCTTACACATAAATAAATATAAATTCGTAAAAAATAAAACTACACGGGGGATAAACTTAAACACCGAGATTAAATCCGGACTGATAATGGTAATTTGTTTGTGCCGGTAAACCCAGTAAAGTGTATCCACACGCCAGGTCAAGCCGGCATAGTGTTAAGGACTGATGTCAGTAATGAGTGTCTGATTCCAGTTGCTAAAATTCATGCTAAAAGTCACACATGTAGAAGCTAGTATAAAAAAATGACAACAATTTATTATTTAAGATGATTACTTATGAAGTCAATTTTAATTGTTAATAGAGGTATTTTATATTGTGTTAATTTGTTCCGCAAACCGCACAAATACAAAACAAATAATATTAAAAGCAATTGAGTAATTATTTCGAAAAAAATACTTGAGTTTCGTCGGGAAATGTGGAAATACAAGTTCATATCGCGACGTGGATTTATTTATTTTTGGTAGATGTTTTTTGCATTGCATAAGACCGGCCGCATACTGGCTGATAATTATTGTTGGTAAAATTACAAAGCGTCGCAATTGCCTCTTCTTAAATATCACTAGTCCGAAAAACGGTGCTTAGTCCAATCCTTTTTTATATTATTAATTTTATAAATCGTAATAAATCATTTTACTTTGTTATTTATTTATTTTATTTATTTAAAACTTTATTGCACGTTATACAAGTGGCGGACTTAATGCCGCTAGACATTATCTGACAGCCAACCTTAGGGACAATGGGGTCCATTTCAAATAAATAAATAAATAAATATTTCCAGACAGGTCACACAGCGCCATCTAATTTCCGTGGTAAGCTATGAGGCTTGTGTTACGGAAACTAGATGGTTGATAAACTACATATTATACTTTTTTTTTTTTGTAAATATATACATATTATACATATAAACACCCAGACCAAATGTAAGGTAGGTGCAAATATTTATATATAATAATAATAAATAAATCTATATATCTATATAACTATGATATATTAAATACTAATAATACATATACTACATATGATACCATTACATAACTTATGAACCATTTAAATAATGCGATGACACCATTTTTTAAAACATTTTTCGATTGGATGCTTGTCGGATTTCTACCGGTAGTTCATTCCACAGATTTGCGGCGACAACTTATTAACTTATAACTATAAAAAAAAAGTAAAGTATCATGACGACCGTATGTCCGTCCTTCCGGGGTCTTTAGAGTTCTTTAAAGAAGCGGATTCACATTTAGCCAACTTTACTATAGGCCTATCATGACAAGTTTCCCAAAAGGGTTACAGCCATCTTTGCCTTTCAAATGGTCTTAGGAAAGTTAGACCATATTGGACTAATATTATTAATTTAAATAAAAAAGTCTTTGTTTTTTTCTTTACGAATAAATAGTGACAGTAAATTTGCTGTGCTATGTGTGGCCGGCCTAATTGCGGCAATGACCCAACTGGCCATCGAAACGCAGAGCTGCCAGTTGTTTTGGCGGGCTCGCGACCGCTGCGCGTGCGCATATTGACCTCTCTTACGGATTTAATAACACAAAATCCGCTTTGAGAAAGACGAAATTATGTAGTATAATATTATACTTACAAGTAAACAAGGTGCTGTGAATACAGTGTTTTTAGTTTTTACCTATGTGTTAATAGATGACAAATTTCATCTATTCATGGATTCACCGTGCATTTTGCGGGTCCATCGTGTGTGGGAAGAGAGGAAAATAATGGTGTTTCGAGCTTGCTACACCATTCTACTCCTACTGTATGATTCCGCTAATGCCGTCTTGGAATTGAATAATAACTATGTAAACAATTTTTAAAAAAGTTCTGTGTATAAATAAATAGTGTCCTCAAGAGACGTTCTATCAGAGATAGCCCCAAGGACTCTGGCAACATTTACCCTTTGAATAGCAAGACTAGTACAGAAATAATTTCCACTCTGATTTAATGTTAAGTATCTGCAAGTAAAATTAGAATTAAACAAACTGCCATTAAATTATTATTATTATTATTATATCTTAACGAAAAATACATTTTTTTTAAAAAGAGCGAACAATAATTGTGACGGTTAGTAAAGTAGAAAGTAAAGTATCATCACGACCGTATCCTTTCCGGGGTAGTCAGAAACCACACCTATTTTTATTTATTGAAGCGGATTTACTTTTATCCAACTGTACTATAGGCCCATCATGACAAGCTCGTCGATGTCTCTAGCGTACCAAACTCGATGAATATCACAAATAATGTATTGTGTATTAAGATAGTCAAACCCGGTACCTCCAAATCTAAATCCACGGATTTATCTGTTAGACCACGGAGGCAGTTACACGACCGGGTACTATTTTTAAAATAATTTGTATGTGAATTAACAATTTCGCATATTCGTAAAGATTATTTAGTTTTTGTTTTCGTTAAATTATCATTTTGTTGGCTGTAAGTTTTTCTTGACCACATTTACGAATGTGGTGAATTTTTATGAACAGGCATTTTGTATCGAAATATGTTCAGTAGTTTTGGCGTGAAAAAGCAACAAACATCCAACCTCACAAACTTTAGCGTTTATTATATTAGTAGGATATCAATGGGGTGTATCTGGCAAAGCTTTTTGTAGATGTCGCTAGCGGCAATGGTACCTTCTTTACACCTATGTCGCATCATTTTTTAAATGTTATTGTAGTTTTTATTATTATTATAACAGAAAAATGTATTTTAACTTAACGTTACCTACCTTAAGAAAGCGCATATCGTTTTCAAAAAGTAAAAAGTTTGAATTAATAGAACGGCAATTTTGAGATCACCATATCTTAGATTTCGCTTGGGAATCTCGATTTGTTTTTGAAAGCCGCTCACTTCGGCATAATATACAGAAAATAATAAATATTATTTGTAATAAAAATACAAGTTTTCTATGCAACTGTCAGTTATATTAGGTACCATCTATCATGCGCCATCTCTCGTGAAAAAAAAATAGTGATACACCCCATTAATTTAACTTTTTTTTTAGTTCCGGAGTCACAAGAATGATAAACTTTCTTTTAAAAGATGGGTTTGGCTTATTAGAATGCAAATAAAAATCAATTTCTCTACTCCTTGATTGAATAAAAGGTACGCTTCTCAACCTAGCGTCAACCCAATTAATCTCTGTCGTTTTCATTATTTTATTTTCCTAATTTCAATTTAAAAATCAGTGTTTCACTGCTATGTTAAATTATTCGTATCTAAGCGACGTGATTGTATTGATATAAACAAACAACTTATCGTAAGAAACTATTTATTAAAAAAAATATATATATATATTGATTAAGTGAATTTATACAAAATTGTACACAATATAAATTTAAATTATTACATAACGATTTTTTATTATAAATAACTTGACATTTAAATAAACAGAACTGGAGGGCAGTATAGTGTCATAGGAACATCAACACAATAACAAAAAAAAAGGTTCATGTATTATAATTATAAATAGCCAATTTGTAAAGTGTAGCTAAAAAAATTGTCGCTTCTTACGTATTTTTTCTTAGGAAAATTCGTTTGTTTCTATTAATAGAATAACGTATTAGTCAACGAAAGAGCATACAAAGTCACTCAGTATTAGAGATTATAATCCCGAGCATGTTTTTCAATCTATCCCGGGATTATGGATAAAAAAAAACTTGATTTCTTAAAAAAAGTTTTTAATGTCGTTGCACAACACACATCACAATATAGTAAGATAAGAAAAAAGACAAAACAAAACAAACAATTATTTTTTAAGAAAAGTCAACACAAAAAACCATTTAGAATTTCGAAAATACAATCACAGAAATATCAAAGCATCCACTGTTTGACTTCCAAGCTTTGTAGTTTATTGCCTTACCTGTACTTGTTTTGGTTTTGTACAATAAATAATTTATTATTTCAAATCAAATTCAAATTAATTTATTCATCAAAAGGGTTAGTAAGTACAAAGTAAAAAAAAAATAACATGATTAAGGTAAGTAAAAGGTGTTAGTAACAAACATTATTATTATTACTCTGGTTCTTATATTCTTCTGGTTAGATTAGCCAGGTACAGTCCCGGGATTTTCGGGGCCAGAAAATGGCCGGGATTTGGGATTATGGGATTGTATTATGTATTTTATTGTTTCTCTTTCCAAATGATGGTTATCATGTACTGCTCCAGATTCACCAATATGTACTATAAAATTATATCGTTTTATATCAATATTGTAAAAATTGACGTGTAAAAGTGCAGAATACATATCTTTTTGTCCTATGCCTACTTGCAAACATAAACGAATTGAATTGAATTGAATTGTATTTTCTACTCAGTATATATTTAAATAAATATTTTGCTTTTCCCACCTGTGCTTTAACTAAGAGATTGTCGCGCGACATCTGTCTCTTTACTCGGAACCGCACCTCGATCCTATTTGTATTCAGTATTAATATCCTCTAATGTTTTCAATGATGCAAGTGTATTTGTGTCAATTGTTGGCACTTTATCGCTGGAACAATTTCCTCATTGCTTGACCGCTTTTGATTGATGCTTGTACGCGGTCAAGCATGATTGCTTCCAATAGTTTTGACATATAAACCAATGTATGGTTAGTACGTACCGCTGGACCGAACCCAACATCAATACAATAATTATAACTAAAACATTGTTGCCATAAACGAGGAATTTGTTTTTACTCACAGCTAGATACTTAATATTAAATTCGTGGCTGTAAAAAGGCCGTGTCAGCTTACAATCTAATAATAATAATAATTTTGTCCATAAATATAAATTTGTGGCTGTAAAAAGGCCATGTCAGCTTACAATCTAAAAATAATGATATTTATGTCCATAAATATTAATTCGTGGCTGTAAAAGGGCGTGTCAGCTTATAATCTAAAACATTAATTATAATTATTATTTTGGCCTACACTCGCCACGCTGGCCAGACGGCTTGGTCGGTACACTATAATATTTATTAATTTAAATTTAATTAATATTTAATTTATTGTAATATTTCTCGAGTTTGGTACGCTAGAGACATCGATGAGCTTGCCACTTGTCATGATTGGCACTTGTCATAAAGTGAGCTAAATGTGAATCCGCTTTTTTATAAGTGTGGTTTTTGACCACCCCGAAAGGGAAACGGTCGTGATGATACTTTATTTTTCACATTTTTTAAGTTATTAATGTTTTCTCTAACCCGGGGTTCCAGGGAACGTTTCTAGCATATTTTATCAAAATCGGTTCAGTAATATAGATTTATATAGAGGGCTCCTTTGTGAACCAGCCTATGGTCGGTCGGAAGCCCGAGCCATGGAATGTTTAGAAATTTTCTTCTTCATTAAACAGACAGACTGATATATTGCCGTTTGGTTGGGACCTTGTGTGTGTCGTGGTCAGATTATGACGACATATATCCTAAGTTCGTCCCTGGTGTGTAAAACATTCCAGCTAATTTCCATCAAAATCGGCCCAGTAATGCTCGTAAGCTCGGATGTAAGAACGATACTATATTTTTAGCTATCGGTGGCAACTTGTCAATAGCCATACACTACCCATGTGTACTGTATATATATTTTATGTATCTAGCTGTAAGTTGTCCTTAAACATTAAATAATAAAATAATAATATTAATAAAAAAAATAAAAAAAATTGTAGGGTTACGTTTATAAAGATGTTTTGACTTTGAATATTGTGTACCGATCTTCATTCTTGATCAGACACATCATTAGCTAGTCGTGATTTTGGACGCAAAAACTTGTTGGTTTTTTTGTAAATAAATTATTTTTTTGCGCTTCCTCTCCGTAGATGGTTAGGCCAGGTTAACTTATTTGGTAGGTGTATTGCGTATGTAGGGTAACATGAATGCTGTCTTGGATGAGGAAAACCTTAATTAATTACTTAAATATTTAACTCAACTTGTCGCTAGTTAAAATAAGCTCTGGCTTGATCCTATAGACCAGGAGTACTCAAAGTGTGCGTCGCGTGAGGTAAAAAAAGTGGCTCACTAAACTTAAGTACCTCTTCGCTGTGGATATTAATATTGAACCGACCTTTGTAGGATATAAGGAATGCGTTCTTACAACCTAGCTACCACCGGGCCTATATTAAAGTTGGCTAAATGTGAATCTGCTTCTTGGCTAATTGCGTATTCGCTCACTTAATATTACGGTCGTGATGGAACTTTTTATATATTTATTTTATATATATTTGTAATATTTATTTGTAAATATTAATTTATAGTTAAAAAAAAAACACAAAAAATCTTTGATTGCTATCATTGCCTTCTCATTATTGCCACTCCTATCTTATGTTTACAATATTATTTAATTAACATATCTCGAGCTAAGCTACTACTATATGCGTCATATTATATAAAATAAATATATCTTCCAATACTCGGCTGTCCAATTCAAAAACCTAGCAACTGATTTTATAAAAAAAATGTATTAAGAATGTATGTACTTATCATAAAACCATTTACCTTAAAAGCACACACAGAGGCCAAAATATGCACCTATACTGTAGCTACTATCCCTGTACATATTTTGAACATCTGTGGAATGCACTTAGGAATTTGCTCACGTTAACACCACATCTTGACATCATGCTGATCATTACAGTGTGTTGAAAACTTTGTGAAAAAATATTATTAATAATAACAGACTTCTCCTTGCAAGGTATATTGAAGTATATGTAAAGCGTATGTAAATAATAAAAATTACAAACATTCGTTGATGACACCGGGATATTTAAATGTTCCATTTAAAAAAATATATTCGTTAAGTAATCATTTGTTAGTAGCTGCAAGTTTTCCTTGAAGATCTATTATATACTTGTAAATAAATAAATAATGTGAATTACATTTTTATAAACAAGTATTTTGTTAAGCGGGAAAGGTACGGTTTCGAAATGCGTTCAGTAGTTTTTGCGTGGTTAATAAAAAAAATAAGAAAATGGAATTTCGGAAATATTAATTAATGTCATTGTGGTATTGGATTGTTTAAATTATTTATTTATTTTTGTGGATCAAAGTAACCTCTACGGGTCTAATTTACGGTCTCAATTAGTCTAACTTTAATTGCTAAACCACGGATGCAGTCTGAAATTCTGAGTAATTATGTTATGTGCAGTTAGTAGGTTTTTAAATTGGACGGGCTTACTGTTTACTCAACTTCTAGGAGCCTGAGTCATTTATGTCCGCGACCAGATTACAATGTCAGTATTCATTTAACATTCGACGTTATACCTCGTCAATTATCCTCTTATCATCAAATGTCACTATTTTTAAATGCAGATACTTAACATCAATATATAACACTAGTTAGTGCAAAAATATGTGCTTCAAATAAAACAGATTTAACAATGTGTTATGTGATTATTCATTGTACTTAGACCAGCTATAATTCCATAAGGCATTCTTCCAGCTAACCTTGAATTGAAATGAATATAAAATTCCAAAATTTTATTTCTCCAAATTCAGTGATCAGTGTACAAATTTAGCATAACAAAGGACTGCAATAAATAAACCAATCTAGTCAGTGATGTGATTGAAAAAAAAAATATATATCGAAATGTTCTACGCAGTGGAATTGCTTATAAGTGTGGGAGTTCTTCTCTACTTGTTTTGGAAATATTTAACACCTAAGCAAAGCAACCAAAATTATAATAGAATCTCTGAACATGAAAGTGATAAGAAAGAAATACCCAGTAAAGAAGTATGCACACTAATAACAAATACTGAAACTAATATACTTGAAAGTTGTGACTATAACACTGTTGGGAATGAAACTCAGAGTGCTGATATTAATAGTAATGAAACAAAAGAAATTATAATTGAGTTTGTAACAAAAGATCAACACGGTGTTATTGAAAAAAATACCGCAAACACGGCTGAATTCTCCATAGAGTTAAAGGAACAAAACTGTGAGGATTCGACAGCCGATATAGCTTCGAAAATTTTAAAATTAAGTACTGATTTATCTCAAAATAAGAACCTCGAATTAGAACAATCTGAAATTGTTAATGATAATGATAATTTAAATAATGAGTCTGAAAGGCCTTTGATTTTGGATCATCCTTCGGAAGTTAGTTCTATCATCGCAGATAAGCTTGTTGATGCTTTTAATAAGCCTAATGATTGTGAAGAAGCAACAAATTTCAAAGATGATATTTATAGCAATCAACAACTTGAGGATAAACAAAGCAAAGCAGCAGACCTTCCGCCACCTAAACGGGAGAGTCCACCAAGGGAAAAGTTTGCAGAGTTTATAGAAAAAACAATTTTAAGAGACGATAAAATTCAGTCGCTTATACAAAACTTATCTTTAGACACAGACATAACTGTCAAACCAATAAACGATAGTGAATCACCTTCAAAGGAAATAGATTTTAATGATATCAATAAAGAAGATAACACGGTAAAAATTCAAGTCGTTGTTCCACTGAATAATGATAAAGAAAATGGATTTTTAGAAACAAAAGAATCCAATGAAGAAACTAGACCTATACTGAAGCGTTTGCATAAAAATCCCGGTTTTCCTGTCGGTTTGAACTTTGGCTCGGTCATTGGTGAATTGAAAAATAAAACGCGTAATGCTAATGGAGGACTGAAGCCTGTATTCAGGAAATTTGATATCGACACTGTTGACAATGCAGAGGCATGTATATTTTATATTTCTTCTTTGTATGTCGCTTAGTGAACTCGGGGAACAGGTTATCGTAAAATTTAATTTGGTGCTCAATTATTCTTCCTTAATATTTTCATTTTTCTATTTAATATTTAAAGTGTAATAATCCTGAAGTGTGGTAATCCCTGAGTTCAAATAGCAAGCAACATATCTGTTATGAATTTAATTAAAATCAGTCGTGTAGTTTAGGCGTGTAGCAAATGTGGCCGCAGGTCAGATGATGCCCATGTTTATCCCTGTTTTCCAAGGAACATTTCTGACAAATATAATCGAAATAGATCCAGTAATATAGGCGTAAAGGACGGGCAAACAGACAAAGGTTCAACGCTTGTTTTTATTTATGGCATGCCACCTGTTTAGACCTTTGCCGCTTGCCACATTTCCTCTACCTCAAATCTGCTCATATCCGAATCTAAAAAGCACATAAAATATAATAGCATTAAACAAACTTGATTCTCACAAATTCGTGAAAGACCCCAAAGCCATAACTACCTTAAACAAAATATTTCCCTAATTACTCGTACTGGTAAGCCCTTAGTTTATTTTATAGATTGACATTACACTCACATGACATTTATTTGCATGGAATATGGTAAATAGGTACATAATTTTGGTATAGCTCTTATACTCCGCTATTTCTGGCACACACATTTATACAGTAATTATATTATACAAAATTAACAATGTAAGTTAATTCATGTAATAATTAAAATGTCATAAATTTAGTTGGCATATGTAAATTAGTATTACTAGATAATCTGCGAGATTTTAGTCAATTTATTAATACGAATTAGTACAATTTCTATGAAGAAAACTCGCTTAACGAATAAGAACAACACTATTAACAGCTTCTTCGTTTTGGATTTAAACTGATTATTGGGCACCTAATAGTTTTTTATTATTTGTAATATGTTATAGTTTAGTTTTTAGTCGTATATTAGTGTCGACGAATTGTATAACTAATTCAATCGTTACGTGGAAAATCATGCCAGATAATTAGTTGGTTATAAAAGTTTGATGTCGACACAAACAAAGCTTATTTCGCAATAATAATATTAGTATGAATTATGTTGCTGCTACCTAGTGTGACGACTTCGAAGATTGTTTCCTTGAGATCAAGTCTAATTGCTATGTTTCGCACATTTTTTTTCTTTAATCTTAGATAATCATTTATGTAACGTAATATGTTATAAGATGTCACCTTATCTAAACTATGTCACATTGTTCTCGTTTGAAGCTATATTTTCCAAGAATTATCTAGATTTCAATCTGATAATTCTATGACGTGAATTTTGCAAACATTGTTTGTATTTTTACTGTTAATTTTTTACTTCAACCTCCAAAACATTTTTCTGGAGAATTTGACCTAGCTGATGGGTTGCCAAGGGTTTAAGAATAACTTTTCCAGAAGTTGGTATTGATGAACCAAGGATAAAGAAAATTAATCTTTAATTGAAGCGTCAGCATTCTTATCACTAACTCTGCAACCAATTTGACTAGGGAAAAATTTTGTGATATAATGTTTAACGAGCTCAGCATCTATGTCGATCTCTTCAATGCCGGCATTGCAATGGTTAGACGAGTGATGACGAATGAGCACTTCGAGTGACCTATTGTTTTAAAAAAAAATATTTTTTATTTTAGTTTTCTTTTCTTCAGTTGTATTTATTTGTCATGTCTTTTTTATTATTTTGTCTTTATTTTTATTATATTGTTGTTCCTGTATTCGTACTTTGCTTTTGAAAAGTTTTTCTTGCATGCTCTCTATTGTAACTATCTGTGAATTCTTGTTATCGTCTTTATAGTATTATTATCTTTCCTATATTTGTGTTGTAGCTGTGTAAGTTTTCCTAAATAAATAAATAAATATACCCATCTTTAGAACCCTTTGTTCTAGTCTAGGGGCTTTGATTCTAACCAGTTAGATCAACTCCGAAAGACCATCATTTTTGAATGTGAGAACGTAAACAAAAATACTAAAAATATTTCCTAGTATTTTTTGGCAATTCCTTTTACCTTGCTTAAAATTTGAATTAATATTTTTTGCGAGAATTTTGTTTATGAAAATAAAATTTGGAAAGTTGATTTTGGATAAAAGCCAAGCATCATTTCTGTATTAAGATGCGTGACTAAATATGTTTTTCTATCCCCATCTTTAGTAGTGAAGTGAACCCTTTGTCTAGGGTTTAGTCTAGGGTTTTGATTCTTACCAGTCGACTACCTCCACTTGACCATTACTGTTTTATGTGAGTGGGTAAAATAATGAAGCAATAAAATTCTAGTATGTTTTGGTAATTACTGTAAATGTTTTGCTTGCATATTATTTGGATTTAATTATTTGTTTATAAAAATAATTTTGAAAAGAGATTTTGAAGAAAATAACTTCTGTAATAAGTTGGGCTACAAAATGTGTTTTGGTAAAACAATCTTCAGCAATGTAGATAGGGGCTTTGATTTTAACCAGTCGACCATTTGACTAACATTTTTTTAAAAGTAAAACAATCATCCCAATATTTCTTGATAAAGCTGTAAATTTTTATCTTGTAAAAAATACCTATATGGATTGTTTTTTGCGAGAATTTAGTTTATGAAAATAAATTTGGAGAAAAGCCAAGTGTCACTTCTGTATAAAGATGCGTCACAAATAATTTGGGCAAGTTTCGGTTTATATTGAGTCATTTTGTTGTCGGCCTAATTTGAATCACAAAGATATCTTATAACCACATTTTTTCAAGATTTGTCAATCAACTAATAGTGTATGAAGTTTTTTATTGTGAAACTATTAGTGCTTTGACTTGGTAGAGTTGTTTAATAATCATAAATCATGTCTTTTACCCATACTGTACTAGTCCAAGATAAGTCTAAGTAGAACCTTAATTCATTAAGGCATTAAGTCCGCCTTTGTACTTTGTGCAATAAAGTTTTTAATAAATAAATAAATAATAAATAAACCTTCACTGATCGGTTGAATGAAATCCATTTTTAATATGTAATAAAATATATAATAAAATAAACTATCAAATGCAAAGGTTGTGGATTGCCTGTTATGGAAGTCTTTTTTAAATAATTGTGTAAACAAAACATCATGTATACTGGCTGGTAGTGTCTCTTATAAGGATCATCTTTTGGGAACTAATGTCAAATGTAACACTTAAGGAAACTGCAAGAATCGAAACATTATGTTGTTGCCTTTATTTAATTAAAATAACTATTCTAATGGTTTGAAATATGTACTAGTTTTCATTGTAACGGTCATGCAACTTTTATTATAGCATTGTGGTCTAGCCGTTAAGTCCGTGGATTTAGAGTCGGATTCCGATTACTCTTCTGGACACAAGCCTTCTTGCTATCGTTGCCCAAAGCAAGACCACGACCAATATAGACCAAATCTTGGTCTTGCATGAGCTTGTCTTGCTCTTGGACTTGTTCTTGTACTCTTTGTCTTAGTATTGGTCTTCCGCAAGCGTCTCGCAAGACTAACCAATAATCACTTTTAATTTAGAATCAAGAAGCTATTGATAGAGTGTTGCTTTTATTCGTTAAGCGAATTTTATTCATACAAATTTAGATTTGTATTAATAAACTGACCAAAATCTGGCATACGATAGTATCTTATTGTAAAAATTTACACATGCCAACTTAATTCATGATATTTTATGTTTTATATAAATTAATTTACATTGGTTAAATTTTGTATGATAAAATTACTAAAAAAATAAATGAATGAACATATCTTCACGCCAGATCCCTTGCGGGGTAGGCAGAGACAATTGAGCGCCATGTGACTAGGGTTGCCATACGTCCGGAATTTTCCGGACAAGTCCGGAAATACAGGCCTTTGTCCGGAATGCGGAGGGAATCTCAAACTGTCCGGAATTTCTACAATTAAGTGACGAGTCAAATAAGAAATGAAAAAATTTAAATCATTTAATAATTATTTTTATTATAAATCAAAGGTTAACAAAGTTATAACTTTTTAAACTAACAATAACATTATTTTTTATAACAACATTACTTCTGATATTTAATGCTCCCAGAAATATTGTTTAACACTTCCGAATCTTTAATAATAGTTTTGTAGAACATTTCGCAAGTCACGATCACGGCATACCCCTCTCGCTTTGTCGACATTCATTAATTTCTTCATACATGCCCTTTGGTTACGAAGACTTTTTAATGCACCTTCAGTCAGTGTTTTATTTATTTGATCGTGATATGCGAGTCTCGGTCTGCCAGGGCCTCTTTCACCCACAACTTTTGCATTATAGCTCAATTTGCTAACATAACTATATGATGCGTTGGATTCTGCATCAGACAATTCTGCCAAGGCGTAGAAACCAGATGTCTAATATTGTATTGTTAATTTTTGTATCTCTTTGTTTACAGGAAACCTTAAGTGCCGGAATTGATGAAAAGAAGAAAGTGCAAATTGACAAGACTGAACTGGGAGCAAATATCTTAGCTGATACTAGAAATAAACTGCAAACTGCATCTCAAGTAAGTTTTATTTATTTAAAAACTTTATTACATTATTTATTTATTTTTAAACTTTATTGCACTATGATGAAGCTCGGCTCGCCATACACTCTTGGATACGTCAGAATACGCATGAGAGTAGGGTTAATGCAGTAGAAATGAGGGCGTTGCGTCGGATATGCGGCGTCATTTTTCGGACCGCATAAGTAACGTCGAAATACGGAAAAGGGTTGGTATAAAGGAAAGCATAGGGACAAAAATAAGGAAAGGCATGAGCGAAGAAAGATTGACGTACCAGTTATATAATGCGAAAGTTGTGGGTAAAAGAGGCCCTGGCAGACCAACACTCACATATTACGACGAAACAAAAAAAAAAACAATAGCTGAAGGTGCATTAAAAAGCCATCGAAACAAAAGGGCATGTATGAAGAGGTTGAATGTCGAATAAGTGAAAGAGGTATGTCGTGACCATGACAAGTGGCGCTCAATTGTCTCTGCCTACCTCGCAAGGGATTTGTATGTGTATGTTTATTTCTGAAAGTGACAAGAAGGTTTACATCTACCGCCTATCATGAAGAAAAATCGCGCAGCTCCAGTTGACCTTGCCCGTGGCCACGGCCAATGCAACTTGTCTGAAACGTCAGAAATATGTCTCTAAAAACTATTATGAGTGCAGTTTAACTTTATAGGAAATGACATTCTATATCCTTAAAAAGTTCATGAACTTTATCTCGGCTTCCGTTCCAAATTTTATCACCCGTTAACCTATAGTTAATTTAACACCAACAAAATGTAAATGTTGACAATGTAACGTCAGCTTAATTACAATGTAAAGTTCAAGGTAATGTAACATAACTTTTATTGTAGCTTAAATAAAATATACAGTTAATTATTGACCTTACGTTTTAAAAATAACAGGTTTTTTGTTTAAGCATTCTTATGAATATCACCCGGAGACATTAAATAAAGATATATAAAATCAAGAGAGTGTATGAATCGACAATTTTGCATCTTAATTTTTAGTTTAATAATTTACTTAGTTTATTTTATATTTTTGTACTAAGCACGAGAAGATGATTGGTGAACTTCAAGAACTGAACAAGAAGGAACTTACGTCAGATAAAACTAGTGACGTCAATCCAGTGGTATGTCGGCATGAGAGAGTTGTGTGTTTTTAATAACCTGCCTCATCATACATTTTAGTAACACCCTCTCATTATAGCCCTAAGGCAAGTCGCACAGAGGCGACAGATTTCCCACTTGTGAGAAACCTGGCCCCTCTGCACGCCCGTCCGCCAGACGCCAGACAATGCTACGCTCGTCACCTGCTACCAATCACGGAGTCGTAATCGCGGCCCGCCGCCTGGCTCGTATACTTCAACCTATAATGGTTACCCCATGCCCTGTCCGTAGTTACGGAAAGCGAACGCAACCTCTGTAAGAAGGCAAATACCTTGACACAGATTTCCCACTCCCCTCTGCGGGGGGTGTGAGAAGATCATGTAGTAGTACTGAGAAGTCGCGTTGCATTTGAAACGTGATGTTTGTGTAGAGTCGACGCGCGTATAAGTCCAATACATCCGAAACGATATTACAATATGGCGGCGTCGTTGCAGAGTTGACTTTCCGCTCATTCCGAATCGCGCTCAGAGCGCTCATAGAGAGAGAATATGACACTGACCGTCGTCGTTCCGAATTAAATATCGCGATTTGGATGCTCAGAGCGTGATATCAATTCGGAACGGTCTAAATCACATTTTCATTCATTAAATGTTAGTTTTTTTTTTAAATGTATGGAAGATAAATTGCGGATTCCACATCTTTGAGTATGATTACTAACAAATATACATTTCTCGGTTTATTCATCTTTATATGTGTAAAGTTTAATATTATTATTAACTTATTTTGGTAATTTAAAATAACTTGCCGTGTTACAGAAATTTTTTTTCACTTCCAACTTAAATATTAATTATAGATTTGTTTAAGAAGTAATATAGAAATAGTATAAACGAATTACAATATTAAATAATTTAAAAGAAAACCTAATATTAAATTAACTTGAAAATGGCGCGGGACATTATGACAAACAAGTGACAGCGCTCAGAGCGATCTACCTCGATATCGTGAGCAGTCTAAGCGCGAGAAATGATGTCATTTGTGACGTCACATAGCTTTGGCAAAACAGTTTAAGCGCGTCTCGGAACACCTTTAAGCGTGCTTAGGTTACTATTATCGCGTCTCGGAACGAAGGGTTTATGCCGCGCCGCTGCCTCGGTTAGATAGAGCACTGCTTGTGCGCCCGCGCCTCGACTCTTGACTTTGTCAGCGACACTCTCTAGAACACAAAGCCCTAGATATCCGCTGCTAAAAATGCAAATTTAACGTAATATATGAATATACCGCTATTTATGTGGTAAGGTGTTGCCAATCACAAAAACAGTATTACAGCGTACAGTTTTAAGCTTGGAAAAATTAAAGTACTACTCGTACAATGCGAGCCTTGGAGGAACAGTATGCATGCCCTCACCCATCACCAACATTGTAAAATTAATTTTTAATGTTGTGAATATAATTATTGTATGTCCAATGGACGGCACATAGCGGACATAAATAATGTACTTATTCAAAAACCTATGATCCACAATAAAATACTTTTGATTTGAGATCTTGCAGATGTGATGATAGATGATCTTGTAAAATAAGCTTTTAACGCTTTTTTTATATTGAAATGGTGAACTTGGCGCCTCTAGTGGTAGATCACGAAACTACTCGCGATCCATAGACGATTCTACCAGGCTTGGTGGTAGAAATTTTGGAATGAATGTGGATGGGATAAATTGGTGTAGGATCCTGTTGGATGTCTTAACATACCATTTTTTTCACAGCAATGGCGTGCCCGCGTGCCTCAAAACGATGCTAATCACTTCACTGTGGCTGGCAAATTAGAGCGAGACAAAGTTACTTCGACACCTCCTGTCACACCACCGCCTGTCGCAGCAGTCACCGCCTCTCCAGGGACTCCAGCAGCAAACAAATTCAGGTAATAGTAATAATATATAGGATAAAGGTTTAACATTTGCACACTCCAACATTTTCAAAGTTTTTTAGGATTATATTTTTATTTTATTTTCAGATCTCGCAAGCTTCCAACTTCGCCTACCACCAACGGCTTTGCGTCCGGCCCACTCCGATCAGCTTCGTGCGCCGTCGTCAGTGCTGGAGTATCTCCCGTCGAACCGAAGCCGGTGCTCAAACATGACAGGGAATCGTTTAAGCGAAGCCATTCCGTCAGCGAGAGTATCAGCAGGCTCGATGAAGGTAAATCCTAGGTCACCTTGTTTTTCAAGCTTATCACAGACGAATCCTTACGAGCCTGTGTCTCTTCACTACTGGATATAGGCCTCACCCAAGGCTCTCCATTTCACACAATCTCCTGTCACCCTCATCTATCCCCACCAGCAATTTGGCGGGGGATTATTCAACTCTCTTATACATGGTCTCTTCTCGAGGACCCGACTACTTTATCGGTCATAGGTTCTGACCCATTGACACTTCGCTATGTCGGTAACTTTGACTCTCTGACGGACGTCAACGTTTCGGACTTTATCCTTCAGAGACATCCCGAGCATAGGATCAGACCCACTGTCAATGTCCACGTTTCTGCTCCATACGACATTACTGGTATATCGTACTGGTTGAAGACTTTTATTTACAAACTCTGTGGTATTTTCGATAGGAAGGTGTGTCGTAACTTAACGAGTCCTAGCTGAATGCGTCTGCCGGCTTCTGTGCTGAAGTTGGCTCGGATGGTCTTGCCAAAGTAGACGAATTTTTGCACAACTTCAAGAGTGACGTTTCGCACGCAGATCTCGGTATGAAATGCTTGTTGAACATAGCTTTTGTCTTGTAACGAGATCAACGCGCTGGGTTATTATATTATTATTAATATTATTAGGTACACACAACAGAAATGAGTACAAAACATTATTTAAAAATAAAAATAACAATACAATACACACAGTGAGTTAGTTCATAAATATTAATTTAGTTTGCTCGCCGTCCACAAAAAGAAAAGGCCAGAAACAATCCACTGTATAATCCTATTTAGGATAATTCATTTTTAATTTTATAAATACTGACGAATTAAAGTAAATCAGGTGCGTCTCCCTGTAAACATAAATCATTGTATTGCCTACATTATACCCGTATTTATGCCGTTCAACATTCTTATAAGATCCTCCAGCGAGCTAGCAATTTTGACTATGTCATCTGCGAATGATGTATTCATGTCGACGAGATATATTCTTGTTGTTTTTTATTAAAATAGTAAAATTTTATACAAATATTATCCGATTTACATAATAAGTTTTTTAACACTCTTGAATTTTAATCAGGTAAAATCTCAACGTTATTCATCGAATTTTGAATTTAAATTTGTATTTATGTATTTAATTCCAGGAGAAGAGAAGTGCAGTGGTGCTGAAAAGTCCGGGTGTGCAGTTCGAGTCCCGCGAGCTGACGACGAAACGTTCCATGCCTTCTTTACTCCTGTCCTCGAGCAGGAGAACAGAACTGAACAGGCAGTGGATATCGATCTGGATGCCATAGACAGCGGTTCCAGACAACTGTAAGAGAAATGAAAATATATTTAAAAAAACCTTACACTCAAGAAAAAAAAAAATACACACTTACACACCACACAAGCTCGAATTAAATTTATAATTTATTTTTGATTTAAAATTTGTTTTGTATCTATTAATTTTTTTATTGTTTCACTTCATTAGTTTAAGTTTTTATTTTTTCGACCTTGCGACGACCTGATGGTAAGTGACGCGCGAGGTCCATTAATGTTAGCAACTGGAATAAGACACTCATGACTGACATCAGTCCCTAAGACTATGCCGGCTTGATTGGGCATGACGGCAATTCGAGCCTGATCCCGAAACGTGTGGATACACTTTACTGGGTTTATCGGCACGAACGTATCCACTCTGTATGGTATCCTGAACAACCCTCATGTGCCTGCATATCTTAAATCCCGTTTTGAATACCTGTGTGATACTCACAACCTTCCACTTCGCTCTTTACATAACAACCAACTTAAAATCCCATCCCACTCTTCTAGCAGATATTCAGATTCGTATACTGTGTCTGCAGCCCGCCAGTGGAACAAGCTACCACTCGCTATTAGACACGCGCCGTCTGTCCACGTTTTTAAGCGCTTGGTCAATGCTTTATTTCTAGACAAACAGGAGTCTTCATCAGGCTAAAAATATATATTTGGCATAATATATATGTGTATATACGTTTATTTATAGGTATATGTGTAATTTATGTAACAGTGTAAGTATCTATTAGTATGTAATGTGTGTAGTATATTCTATATTGTTAAACTTGATATCGGCACTACCCTTAATCTCACACTCTCCCGAAGGTTAGATGTTAGAAAATGCTTTGTAGGCATTAATCTTCGCCATTGTACACTTATTTTGTGCAATAAAGAATTTAATAATAATAATAATATCCACCTTCCCCGCCCCGGCAGACTGGGAAAATTACCACCATCAGTCCGCCTACCACTTATTTATATTTGGTTGAGCTTCTAGGAGTGGACTGTATATTTTTTAATTAAGAAGAATTATATGGTGGTTTTACTGCATCTAATTCTGTGTTGCTTACGTTTAGGGCTATCCCTGATTCACATCTAAGCTAGGAGATGATGAACGTGCTGAAATAAGTAGACAAAGGCATACGACTTGGGGGAAAAAATATAGGTACTCACAGATCTCGAAGCACACTATTTCCAGCTTGGCCAAGCAATGCACTTTACACAAAACTTCAATTATTATTATTATCTAGTCTTTTGGTTGGATTCACGTATTTTCGCCATGCAAGCTGGGGCATGCGAAACGTCAGTTTATCACAGCTAGACACGACTAGCTCGCATCGCGGTCGCGCAGATACAACAGTGACGTTAGTAGGTGTCACTTTTGGTGTAGGGAAAGAATAAGCAACTTGAGCAATCTGGATACCAAGCCGTAACAATATTAGTTATTCATTTAGCTTAATTTAATTGACATATTTAGTTACATAATGTAAACTAACTAATAATAATAATAACTATGTTCCCGTGCCTCGGAGAGCACGTTAAGCCGTCGGTCCCGGTTCCACTAATACCAACTTGTGGAATCGTTAATAAATGTCATAAAAACTGACACCATATCCTCGCCAAGCCGTCTGGCCAGCGTGGCGAGTGTAAGCCACATTCCCCAGTTTTTTTTTTAAACTAGCACGACAACTGTGACCCTGCGCCCACCTGATCGTAAGAGGCGCGCATGGTCCATGAATGTTAGCAACTGGAATAAGACACTTATGTCCGACATCAGTCGCCAACACTATGCCGGCTTGACTAGATGCCTTTTCACTTTTGAAGGTTATAGAAAAGTGAAAAACAGAGGCTGGAAGAGCATTCCACATCTTTATCGTGCGACAGATGTATGAGTCACCAAATTTATGGGTACGCGAAGGGATGGTGACTACGGTATGTGGGTGCATATTCTGACCTGTGCGTGTGGTTCTGGAAGGCCCATCTCCAGCAGTGGAGGTCTAGGACGCTGTGTTCTAGGGGCTGTAATGAATAAAAAAAATGATTACATAATTCAAATCCAATATTATAATAATAGGCTACCTTTATCTATTAGACAGGCCCCGCCTTTAAATATATTCAAACATTTATTAATTACATACTTTCTCAAAAAACAAAATGACATCTAATTTCCACATCTTGACATAGATAATTATTATATTAGTATTTATTTAATTTAAGTATTTATTATATCGTATGACATATTTATATATTGGTATGTTATTTATACTTACTATGGTATTATTATGATTGATTTTAACTATTATTATTATTCTTATTTCGTACTCTGCAACCATTATAATACTTTCTCAGTCTCCCAAAGGTTAGCTGGTAGAGAATACCATACGGTATTATGCTCGCCTATGTACATTATTTTGTATTTTGTGTGCAATAAATAATTATATTATTATTATTACCTGCCTGTAGATGTCCGACAAGCGCCAAACAGATCGTTATTTAAAATAATGGTTTTTACACGTTTCCTAAATAGCTCCATTACATAGATATATAAGTATATGATATTGTATTATGTAAATATATATGTATTACTATTTATATATACCTATGTATTCTATTTATATACGAGTATAATGATAGTATGTAGTCTATTTAGTGTATACCTAAACAAATGCTCTAAATTGTCCCTAAGGTTGACTAGTAAGAATGCCTAGCGGCATTAAGTCCGCCTGTGTACCTAGTGCATAAAGTTTTGAAATAAATAAATAATATTGTTATTATTCTTCTGTAGCGATGTTTTCTTCCATTGCTTGTTAATTTGATTAATTTAATTTTATGTTTATATGTGAAAACCTTTAATAGTTCTTAGGGAATTTACTGTTTAATATCTATATACAATAGTCAACTGTTGGTTTTCCAAAATGAAAAAAAAAAAAAAAAATTGGCCCCAATCGAAGCATACCTTACTTCTTTTAGTCATTGGTTTTGTTTTTCCAGGTTAACAAGCGAATGGTCGCGTCGTGCTAAGCGCGAAAGACGACACGCCGCGTCAAGAAATCCTTTGAAAGCTTTGGCGGCTAGAACGGATATCATGGAGGAATACTGCCCACCTCCTTCCACTGGAGTGAGAGAAAGACTAACCAGGGATATGGGTAAGTTTTTATCATTAAAGCTCTCAAGAACACTCTCTAACTCTTTCGTAGTAGTGGCTACTAATTGATGGAACGATCTTCCTGTCATCATCATCTTTTAAAAAACTGGTGTATTCACACTTCTTAAATAGCTCCTGACAGCGTTAGTAAGTAGCGTTTATGTATGTTTATGTATATTAATGTGTATTATTAGTATATTGATATTATGATATATATGAAGATATATGATGTAAGTATATTCGTTCTTCTCACAACTCACTTCTTTCTGTTCCCTTGCATCATTCTATCTACACTTTCTAAATAGCTCCCAACAATGTTAATATGTGTATATATGTATATTTTTGTGTATGTATTAGTATTTAGTATATTGATATTACAGTATATTATGTAAGTATATATAATTATATTGAATTTATCCTACTATTAATATATTTCATTGCACCTATAAATGTTCTAATTTGTCCCTAAGGTTTGGCTGTCAGAAAATGTCTACGGGCATTAAGTCCGCCTTTGTACTTTGTGCAATAAAATTTTTAATAAATAAAATAAATAAATATATATATTAAATAAATAAAAAATATATAAAATTGTGTATGTCAAAATAAATAATCACATTAAATGACAAAAATAATAACAAAGAATAACTAAAAAAAAATCAGCTGTAAATGGGCGTTGTCATTATAAAATAAACAATGAGAAAAGTAAGTGTTTACATAATGTTTATTGAAAAGAAGACCGTTTATTGTAAAAAATCATCGCTTATAGTTCAACTTTCTGGAAATAAATATATGTATATTTTTTTAAAAGTATTGTTTTGCATAAACTCTCGCACCAGTAGTTAAATATATAATAAACAGTTATTTTTAGAGTTGATGCCTTTACAATTTTAATCATTCCATTTTGGTGCAACTCAGCCTAAGAATACGGGTGATATGGTAATATAACTATTTGTAAACATGACTCTTTCTTAATGTAACAGTTGGTCAAGAAAGCGGATTATAGTTATCAGACGTCGACTAATTAACCTGTCGCATGTAAGTGATAAGATATTGATATAAAATTAGAAAATTGCTTCATTTTAGTTCTAGCTGTGGACTGTCTTAATACTGTTATTTACTGTGATTTGAATAATAATGTAAGTTGTTTAATTAATAATAGACAAATAAAGTATCATCACGACCGTTTCCCTTTTGGGGTGGTAATCACATTTAGCCAACTTTACTATAGGCCAACCATGACAAGTGGCAAGCTCGGCGATGTCTCCAGCGTGCCAAACTCGAACAATCTCAAATAAATTAAATATTAATTAAAATGTATTTATTTACATTCATCATTACAGCCCCTAGAACACAGCGTCCTAGACCTCCACTGCTGGAGATGGGCCTTCCAGAACATATATCTGGAGAATTTGGCCTACACTCGCCACGCTGGCCAGACGGCTTGACGAGGATATGATGTCAATTTTTAATGACAATTTATTAATGATTCCACAAGTTGATATTAGTGGAACCGGGACCGACGGCTTAACGTACTCTCTTCCTCACGGAAACGGTCTTATTGTAAATGTACGTAAGAAAATTGTATTTCTCATTGGTACGTGCCCCGGTATGGATTTGAACCGACCTTTATAGGATTTAGGGAACCGAGTCACCACCGCTTTGAGTTAATGCATGGCAATTATTTATTATTTATTTTTCTTTCCAGTGGTAGGTAATTGTGGTCTAGCTGCCGAAGCTCTAGCGGCATTAGCCACAAAGGAAGATTTCTCTAACGTTGCTTTGAGAAGTGCCGCCATGTCTAGTGCGCCTGCGCAAGGTACCAAATCCCTCATGCTGCTCCAAGTCAAAGGAAGACGACGGGTTCAGGTTAGTATAAATCTATAGAATATTAAGAAAATACCTAATTAAAACTATGAAAGTAAATAGGAAAAAAAAGTAAAGCATCATCACGATCGCATCAATCCGTGGTCAGAAACCACGCATACGATTTTTTTTATAGAAGCGGATTCACATATAGGTATAATATTTATGTCAAATAAATTGATAAATTCGTGGCTGTAAAAGCCGTGTCAGCTCACAACCAAACAAGTAGGTATAATATTTATGCCACTAAAATTGATAAATTCGTGGCTGTAAAAGCCTTGTCAGATCACAACTAAACAAGTAGGTATAAAATTTATGCCACTAAAATTAATAAATTCATGGCTGTAAAAGCGTTGTCAGATCACAACTAAACAAGTAGGTATAAAATTGATGCCAAAAAAAATTATAAATTCGTGGCTGTAAAAGCCGTGTCAGCTCACAACTAAACAAGTAGGTAAAAATATTTATGCCAAATAAATTGATAAATTCGTGGCTGTAAAAGCCGTGTCAGCTCACAACCAAACAAGTAGGTATAATATTTAGTCCAAAAAAAAAATATAAATTTGTGGCTGTAAAAGCCGTGTCAGCTCATAACCAAACAAGTAGGTATAATATTCATGCCAAATAAATTGATAAATTCGTGGCTGTAAAAGCCGTGTCAGCTCACAACCAAACAAGTAGGTATAATATTTAGTCCAAAAAAAAAATATAAATTTGTGGCTGTAAAAGCCGTGTCAGCTCATAACCAAACAAGTAGGTATAATATTCATGCTAAATAAATTGATAAATTCGTGGCTATAAAAGCCGTGTCAGCTCACAATTAAACAAGTGGGTATAATATTTATGCCAAATAAATTGATAAATTCGTGGCTGTAAAAGCCGTGTCAGCTCACAATTAAACAAGTGGGTATAATATTTATGCCAAATAAATTGATAAATTCGTGGCTGTAAAAGCCGTGTCAGCTCACAACCAAACAAGTAGGTATAAAATTTATGCCACTAAAATTAATAAATTCGTAACTGTAAAAGCCGTGTCAGCTCACAACCAAACAAGTAGGTATAATATTTATTCCAAATAAATTGATAAATTCGTGGCTGTAAAAGCCGTGTCAGCTCACAACCAAACAAGTAGGTATAATATTCATGCCAAATAAATTGATAAATTCGTGGCTGTAAAAGCCGTGTCAGCTCACAACTAAACAAGTAGGTATAATATTTTTGCCACTAAAATTGATAAATTCGTGGCTGTAAAAGCCGTGTCAGCTCATAACCAAACAAGTAGGTATAATATTCATGCTAAATAAATTGATAAATTCGTGGCTGTAAAAGCCGTGTCAGCTCACAATTAAACAAGTGGGTATAATATTTATGCCAAATAAATTGATAAATTCGTGGCTGTAAAAGCCGTGTCAGCTCATAACCAAACAAGTAGGTATAATATTCATGCTAAATAAATTGATAAATTCGTGGCTGTAAAAGCCGTGTCAGCTCACAACCAAACAAGTAGGTATAATATTTTTGCCACTAAAATTGATAAATTCGTGGCTGTAAAAGCCGTGTCAGCTCACAACCAAACAAGTAGGTATAATATTTTTGCCACTAAAATTGATAAATTCGTGGCTGTAAAAGCCGTGTCAGCTCATAACCAAACAAGTAGGTATAATATTCATGCTAAATAAATTGATAAATTCGTGGCTATAAAAGCCGTGTCAGCTCACAATTAAACAAGTGGGTATAATATTTATGCCAAATAAATTGATAAATTCGTGGCTGTAAAAGCCGTGTCAGCTCACAACTAAACAAGTAGGTAAAAATATTTATGCCAAATAAATTGATAGATTCGTGGCTGTAAGAGGGCCGTTTTCTATCAATAGAGTCACACATTAGTCTAAAGTAAGAGCATACAAAGTCACACAGTATATTGTAGAGATTGCCCTCCTCTTGATTAACGGTTTTGCGATGACAAAAAATAATAATATTATTTTATTCGTCAACAGACTCGCCTGGTTGAACCTGTGTATGGGAGTGTAAATCGTGGAGATTGCTTCATATTGATCACTCCGGACCAACTGTTCCTATACATTGGATTGTACTGCAATGTCATTGAAAGGTAATGTTATTTATCATTACAGCTCTTGAACACAGATTCCTAGACCCTTACTGCTGGAAATTGGCCTTCTGGAACATATTTATTCTAAAGATTCCTTCGCATTCCTCTAGCAGATATTCAGATTTCTTCACTGTTGCTGCCGCTCGTCAGTGGAACAAGCTACCCCTGGCCATAAGGCGTGCACCGTCCGTTAACGTATTTAAAAACCTTCTAACCACATTATTTCTTGAGAAACAGAATGTATGTCTCTCGAATTAGTTGTTTGACTTTTTATTTATATATATATATATATATATATCTATTTATTTATAGTGTATGTTTATGTATGTATGTATTATATAGTATGTATGTGTGTTGTTTTTTTTTATATTGTGTATGTATATTTAATAAATGCGTAATTATGTTTATTTACTAATTTAAGCTATTTTAATATTTTTCTTTATCCTGCCCATCACCTTACATGATCCCCAAGGTTAGCTGGTGAAGAATGCCTTATCGCGTTATAGCTCGCCTATGTACTAGGTTTTTAAGTGCAATAAAGTATTTAAATAAATAAAATAAAATAATAAATATTTATGTAGAATTTAGCCTACACTCGCTACGCTGGTTAAACGGTTTGGCGAAGGTCTGATGTAAATTTCAAAGGCAATTTATTACCAATAAGGGGTCGTTTTTATAATCATACCTTTTGATCTGGCTATCTGAGGCTATAAGTATTAGTCAATATGGAACTGACTGACATCCTAGGACACAAGTTATCTTGGTTAGGAGTCAGGGACCATCTTAAAATTGCCTATCCTTGTGGTTTGCATTCAATCAAAAATGTTTGTATGCTTGAAGGAATATTTTAAATATTGTTTACTCAACATTGTATATAGGTACCAATAAGAAAGCTCAATAAACATTATTATTATTATTAATATTATTAGTAGAACATCTATTTGAAATTAAAAAGGATACCTTAATTAAAAGATAAAAATAATTATCCGCAAAACAACACAACTGCATGGTGAATAAGGCCGCGTCTGAACATCGCGATATCCATCGTGATAAATACCTAAAGGCTGGAGAGAGTTATTATTAATTGATCTCGCCCACAGCCGAGAGACGAAATAGAGAGAGAAAGAATTACGTAAGTCAACGTTCGCGCGATCATCGACCTCTCGCTACCTACTTGATTAGGCTCAGTATAAGTGGCGATGTCTTTAGGAAACCTTCTCAGCATCGTAACTTAATATTTTATTACTGAATAATTAAAATAAAAAATACGTAGTTATTTATGTTTATTTTAGATTATGATATTAAAATATTTGCTCTTTAATACATTCGATGCAGTAGGTATATAAACTAAATAATAATATTAAATAATGGTTACCAACATTACATATAATTTCATTTATTGACAAACATTATTTGTGTAATGAATTATGTAAAAGTTTAATGGACAGTTTCAGAAAAGATGATTAAATTGATCCAATTTTAAATACGCCTCGTGATTGGTAATTAGCTTGTCATTTACGTTTAACATGTTAAAAGACAATCAGACTTTCTGAAAATGGCCGTAAGTGCAATAATGATTTTTATATTTAACTTAGAGATGAAACGGATATCCGGTAACTATCCGATATACGGCCTATCCGGCCTTATTTTTACTATCTGGCCGGATACGGGATAGTAACTCAGTATCCGGTCGGATGCCGGATAGTTATATTCAAAACATTCTCATTATGTTATACGAGGAAAATAATACCACACTACGTTATGGACACAGTTTATTTTAATAATCACTCGACAAAAATGATTATTTTATTGATTAGCTTAATACCTAAAATTAACAAGTGGCAAATTATGGTGAATGAATACCATATAATATTTTCTGCATTTGTTGGTAATAATTTGAAATCAAACTGGTCGCGTCATGTAACGCGATAAAGGGCCGAATATTCGGTTGCCGGATATCCGGCGCTCCGGCCTCGTAGCTTGCCGAATATTCGATAACCGGTATCCGGCCAAACCACTATCCGTTTCATCATACATAGTTATATGTATTTTTTCCATTGCAGAAATCGCAGCAGTGACATTGCCCTTCACATCCAAAACACAAAAGATCTCGGCTGTAAGAACTCCACAGCACTCATAACTTTAGACGAACAAGCCAAAAACTACTCAAACAAATACTGGACACAATTCTGGACATTTTTAGGTGTCGAAAATATCGACGAATTCCAACCTATTGAAACTGGACATCCGGATGAGGATGAAATCTACGAATCTTGTATGGTTCAGACGAATATGTGTTATGAAGTTATGGATGATGAGCTTGTACCTATAAAGGAATATTGGGGACAAATGCCAAAGATAGCAATGTTACAACTGAACAAAACCATAGTCTTCGATTTTGGATCAGAATTATACATTTGGTACGGGAAGAATGTCCCGCTAGACCATAGGAGGAAAGCTGCACAATTAGCCCAAGAATTATTCGATAATGGCTATAACTATGAAGAATGTCATGTGAATCCATTAGACGCAGCCAAACAACAAGGAGCTAGAGATGGAGAGATTGTATCAGAAAAAACAGCAAAAGAAAGACCTGAATGGGCAATTATATCCAAAGTAACACAACATATGGAAACTATACTTTTTAGAGAGAAATTCCTTGATTGGCCTGATTATACTCGTGTTATCAAAGTCAAGCCTCAAGATGAAAAGACAAATAGCATTGAAATCGTACCTTGTGATGCTGAAGAAATGTGGGCCAACGAATATGAAGACCCGGATTTAATCCTCGAAGGATCACACATAGGTCGAGGAACAAATTACTACGATAAAGAAACAATGAGACATTACGAAATCAAAACGAAATCCCTCACCAAATGGATCATACAAGAATTCGATTATCAGAAAATTGAGAACGAATCTGAAATTGGCGAATTTTTCTCGGCTGATAGCTACATTTTGAGATGGGAATACCAAATAACTGTTAGTGGAAGGGAATTAAATGGAAAACCTTCCAAGCATAACCTTACAGGAAGAGATCGCTGTGCTTATTTTTGTTGGCAAGGAAAAGACGCTTCGTCTAATGAAAAAGGGGCTGCAGCTTTGCTAACTATAGAATTGGACAAAGAAAAGGGTCCACAAATACGCGTATCTCAAGGAAACGAACCGGCGGCTTTCCTTAGCCTATTTCAAGGCAATCTAATCATTCACCAAGGAAAGAAAAACGTTGATAAAAGTCGGTATAAACTTTTTGTAACACGCGGCAATTTGTCAAACGAGGCGTATTTACTCCAAGTGCCATGTTCAGCTCGTCAATTACGCAGTCGCGGATCTCAAATCTTAGTCGATACCCAGAAGAATTGCTTATACGTCTGGCATGGGAACAGAAGCTTGAAGCATACGAAAAGTATAGCTATGGAGCTAGCTGCTAAATTGGGACAGAAATCCAAGTATTTGTTTGATAAAAATGCAGAGATTTTTGAGGTTAAAGAAGGAGAGGAGCCAAAGGAGGTTTTGGAAGCTTTGGGTAGTAACAAGCAATTGTATAACTCGTTGTTAAGCAATGACACTGAGTTTAGTAGTGATGTTACACCTAGATTGTTTCATTTTACGGATTTGGGAGGTCAGTTTGAGGCCAATGAGGTGTTGTCGCCGCTTCGTCATGAGAAATTAGCGACACCCTTCCCTTTTGAACAAAGGGAGCTCTATTCGGCTTCACAACCTGGTAAGAATTAATTCAATTATAATAACTTTACCTTACTTGTCCCAGATTATTAGCTAGTCCAACATTTGACTTAACTTAATTAAGTTTATTGAATTATTTTAAATGATTTTCAACTTGCTCGTAGTTACCAAATCTATGCAATATATGTAAATAAGTATGTTGGCATTTAGCCAACTTTACAATAGGCCCATCGTCACAAGTGGCAAGCTTGTCGATGTCTTTAGTGCACCAAACTCTCCACGGGTCTAACTGCTAGACCTAGGAGGCAGTCTTTAAATACTTACCTGATATCGTAAAATTATATAATGGAACTATAAGGGTAGCTTCACGTAAGTCTGGCGATAAACGGAATGTGGAGGGGATTACTGCCCATGACAACATAAGGTCAATCAGCGCGAACATTACGCCAATTAATGCGAACATTAGGCTAATCAGCGCTAACATTACGCCAATTAATGCGAACATTAGGCTAATCAGCGCTAACATTACGCCAATTAATGCGAACATTAGGCTAATCAGCGCTAACATTAGACCAATCAGCGCGAACCTTAGGCCAAAGAGCGCGAAGATATTTTTTTTTTCACACAACGCCATCTAGTTTCCGTGGTAAGCTACGAGGCTTGTGTTAGGAAACTAGATGGTTGATAAACTACATATTATACTTTTTTTTTGTAAATATATACATATTATACATATAAACACCCAGACCGAGACAAATTATACAATGTACAACTTTTCCCGGTGGGAATCGAACCCACGACATCCCGAGTTCACGGCAACGTTTGTTGCCACTAGACCACGGAGGCGGTCATTAGGCCTATCAAAGCGAATAATACGCGCCATTATCTTATTGTCGACTTAAATTAACCTTATACGAGTACAACAATAATCGCTACTTTCTTGCCGCCAACTGTGGACAATTATTATTAATCTTCAGAACAAACTATTAATTAGTCACTCTTTGCTTAAAGTTCTTTGTTTTTCAGCGTTATTCCTGCTAGATTCTGGTGCGGCTGTGTGGCTTTGGATGGGGTGGTGGCCAAGAGCTGATGATGGGGAGCTCGAGCCTGCAGAGACTAGCGCTGGTAAATATATAGAATTATACATTTTTGAAATATCCCTGCTTTAACAATATAGATAGAATGGTCTGGCGAAAAATTGGACTGTATTAGGATGGCTGACTGGCCATCAGAATTAAATAAATAATGTCTTCTAGAGCCAACTCTTGCACACACTACTGCCCTATGACAAATAATATCTAAAAGCCGAGCGAGGGACAGTATCTGTCGTACGCTGAAGATGTGGTCTCCCAGCCAGTGTGTTTTCCCTATTCCTATAACCTGGAGTCCTTCAAACGAAGTGTGAAAAAGCATCTTTATAGGCCGGCATAGTGGTAGGGACTGATGTCGGTCGTCTGAGGCTGGCGTCAGTTGCTCCCATTCTTGGACCTCGCGTACCGCTTACCATCAGGTCGTGCTCAGTATAAAAAAAAAGTGTTTAATGATCATGTCAAGCCGAGGACATTCTGCGTGGGAATCGCTTCTCTCGAAGTTGTGCAAAATCACGTCTACTTCAGCAAAGAAGCCGACAGACGCGTTCCGGCACATCCTCTCATCGTCCAAAAAATATGAAACGTTGATTGAACGCAAACGGGTAGACGGTAGGACCACGTACGTGAAGAGGCAGAGTGGGACGACCCTCGACCCACCGCTAGATAGACGGATGACCTGAAGAAGGTCGCTGGTGGAGGTTGGATGAGGGTAGCGAAAGATCGCGTTAAGTGGCGAGCCTTGGGGGAGGCCTACATCCAGCAGTGGAGAGATACAGGCTGATGATGATGATGATGCTTGGTATATCTCTGCAATAGATAGATTCAAAACGTTGATTGAACGCAAACGGGTAGAGTAGAGACCACGTACGTGAAGAGGCAGAGTGGGACGACCCCCGATCCCCTGCTGATGGATGACCTGAAGAAGGTCGCTGGGAGAGGGGGGGGGGGATGAGGCTGATAATAATAATTATTATGATTTCGTTTTATTAAATTTGATTAATACATTTAGGTGTGGGAGCGTTCGCGTTCCGTTGGCAAGCTATGCGAGTGGCCGCTCTCCGTACTGCCGAGTCATACTGGAGGGTGTCTCGAGGGGACCCGCCCGATCTCAAGGTGGTCGTCGCCGGACTCGAACCCCGGGCCTTCACACATCTCTTCGACACCTGGAGAGAGAGTGATAATGCTGCTGAAGCTAATATCGCGGTATGTAACTTTTTTTGTTACAAAAATATATTTATTAGTTACTACATAGAACACAGTGTCCTAGACCACCACTGCTGCAGATGGGCCTTCCAGAACATATATATGGAGAATTTGGCCTACACTCGCCACGCTGGCCAGACGGCTTGGCGAGGATATTATGTCAATGCTTAATGACAATTTATTAACGATTCCACAAGTTGGTATTAGTGGAACCGGGACCGACGGCTTAACGTGCTCTTCGAGGCACGGGAACGGTAGTGTTGTGATGATGATGAAGTGGTTTATTTGTATATTTATAATGTATAGTATATACCCGTATATATTGATTTATATGGACTTACTTAATATTGCACCTACCATCTATACTGTCTAAATGTCTTAAAGGTTTGGCTGTCAGAGAATTTTGTACATAGTTCAATAAAGCTTTATTTTCTGCACTAAAACCACTGTTGGCTAGTGTTATTTATTTGTCTTTTTGTTCATATACTTTTTCCTTTTTTACAGCACGGATACAAAGCTGGCGACATTGTGTGCGGCTCAAGCGAGTTGTCTCGCCTGACGAGTTGCACCGCCATCTTGTCTCTGGCCGCGCTACAGCGACGCCCTCTGCCGGACCATGTAGACCCACAACATCTTGAAAGACATCTCAATACTCAACACTTCCAGGTATATACCGCGTGTAATTGTAAAAGAACAAATATTGTTTTTAGGCTGCATGTGTCATTAGTAGAACCTCACTTATTTTTTAAAATAAAAAATAAAAATTATTCGAGAAATAAAACAATGGTGAATATTTATTTATTTTATTTATTTCAAAACTTTAATGCACAAAGTACAAAAGGCGGATTTAATGCCCGTAGACAAACCTTTGGGACTAATTAGAACAATTAGTGCAATGAAATTATATGTGACACATCAATTAGATATAAATACTTATATAATAAACTTACTTATATATAATCTACTTATAAATATACTAAATACTAATACATACACAATAATAAACATACATATACAACTTACAAATTTTGTTTGGAGTTATTTAGAAAATGTGAGTAGACCAGCTTTTTAAATGATGATCTGGTAGATGAATTATGTTAATAGGTAGATTGGTCCAGAGATGTGTAGCAACAACCGCAAAGGAATTCGAAACATGACATCCGGAATGATGAGATGGAACGGAAAGAAGTGACTTGTGAGAAGATCGGAGAGATTTATCATGAAAAGAAGAGAGATAAGCTGCGTCTGAAAATTGTTTCGCACTGGAGTTGAAGTTTACGTCTATTTAATTATGGTTCATCATTATTACAACCTCCGTGGTCTAGCGGTTAAGACCGTAGATTTAAGAATGTCGCCAGATCCCTTGCCGGGCAGGCAGAGACAATTGAGCGCCATTTGATGCGATCATGACATACCTCTTTCGCTTCGTCGACATTGATCAAACTTTACATGCCCTTTTGTTACGAAAGATTTTTAATTATTGTTCATCATTATTACAACCTCCGTGGTCTAGCGGTTAAGACCGTAGATTTAAAGAGGTCGCCAAATCCCTTGCCGGGTAGGCAGAGACAATTAAGCGCCAATTGACACGATCATGACATACCTCTTTCGCTTCGTCGACATTCATCAACCTTTACATGCCCTTTTGTTGCGAAAGCTTTTTAATTATGGTTCATCAACATTACAACCTCGGTTAAGACTGTAGATTTGAGAAGGTGCTGGGTTTCTAGTCGACATACATACATATCTTCACGCCAGATCCCTTGCGGGGTAGGCAGAGACAATTGAGCGCCAATGGGGTGTGTCAGGCAAAGCTTTTTGTAGATGTCGCTAGCGGCAATGGTACCTTATTTTACACCTATATCGCATTATTTTTTATAAGTTTTTGTAGTTTTGTATTTTTATAACAAAATAATGTATTTTAAATTAACGTTACCTACCTTAAAAGACGAATTAAGAAAGCAAAATTTTTTCTTAGAGAAACGGATTATTTAAAATATATTAAGGAAATTAATAAATATTATAATACTTATGTTAAAACTGATGGTAAATATAAGTACAACACAAGGCTTATGTTAAAACTGAGGGCAAATATAAGTCCAACACAAGGCTTATGTTAAAACTGAGGGCAAATATAAGTCAAACACAAGGCTAATATTAAAACTGAGGGTAAATATAAGTCAAACACAAGGCTAATGTTAAAACTGATGCTAAATATAAGTCAAACACAAGGCTAATATTAAAACTGAGGGTAAATATAAGTCAAACACAAGGCTAATATTAAAACTGAGGGTAAATATAAGTCCAACACAAGGCTTATGTTAAAACTGATGGTAAATATAAGTCAAACACAAGGCTAATGTTAAAACTGATGCTAAATATAAGTCAAACACAAGGCTAATATTAAAACTGAGGGTAAATATAAGTCAAACACAAGGCTAATATTAAAACTGAGGGTAAATATAAGTCCAACACAAGGCTTATGTTAAAACTGATGGTAAATATAAGTCAAACACAAGGCTAATGTTAAAACTGATGCTAAATATAAGTCAAACACAAGGCTAATATTAAAACTGAGGGTAAATATAAGTCCAACACAAGGCTTATGTTAAAAACTGATGGTAAATATAAGTCAAACACAAGGCTAATGTTAAAACTGAGGGTAAAATATAAGTCCAACACAAGGATTATGTTAAAACTGAGGGTAAATATAAGTCAAACACAAGGCTTATGTTAAAACTGATGGTAAATATAAGTCAAACACAAGGCTTATGTTAAAACTGAGGGTAAATATAAGTCAAACACAAGGCTAATGTTAAAACTGAGGGTAAATATACGAGGGGCGTTCAAAATATTCTCGGTATGTGGATAAAAACAAACAAGTACGAAAAGTTTGATATTTTTATTTTTCAATATACTCCCCCCCTATGTTCATACACTTATAAGATCGATCAATTATTTTTTTTAATCCCTCATAAAAATATTTTTTATCTTTGGTGTAAAAATGCTCCTCCACGGCCGTCTTCAACGCTTCATCGTCAGAAAATTTATTTCCACGCAGATCCTTTTTAAGATTGGGAAACAAAAAGAAGTCGCTTGGGGCTAAGTCCGGACTATAGGGTGGATGAGTAACAGTTTCAAACCCACATTCAACAATAGCTGCCTTGGCAATATGAGCAGTATGGACAGGGGCGTTGTCATGCAGAAGCAGAACACCTTTGGTTAACTTTCCTCGCCTCTTTTCTTTGATCGCATCTCTTAATTGACGTATAACGTTAGCGTAGTACTGCCCTGTGATATTTACACCTTTTTCTTTATAATCGATAAGCAAAACTCCTTCACAATCCCAAAATATTGTGGCCATGACCTTGCCAGCTGACGGGATTACCTTGAACTTCTTGGGATGAGCTGAACCCTTAATGTGCCACTGCATGGACTCCTGTTTGCTCTCTGGGTCATAATGATGAACCCAGGTTTCATCTCCAGTAACTATTTTTTGCAGCACCTCATCGGGATTTTCACCACACAGGTCGATAAAATCTGAACAGCAAGCCACACGCATGTTCTTTTGAAGAAGCGTCAGCATTCGCGGAACCCATCTTGCACTTACTTTTGACATATTAAGATGGTCATGTATAATGTCATCTACGGTACCAATAGAGAGATTGGTTACTTGAGCTATAGATTTTACCTTCACTCGGCCGTCTTCCAATATAAGTTTTTCCACTTTATCAATATTTTCTTGTGAGGTAGCCACTACAGGCCGGCCAGGTCTAGGGTCATCTTCAATACTCTCCCTTCCACGCTTAAATTCGCTTGACCATTTTTGAATAGTAGATAAAGAAGGAGCAGACTCACGGTAAACACAATCCATTTCCTCTTTTATGGTTTTTTGATTTTTACCCTGTTTTGTCAAGAATTTTATGACGGATCGGTGCTCTAATTTCGTTAAAATTGTTAATTCGCTCATGGTGTTCATGTTTGTTCGGCAATTGCAGAAAAACAAAAGAACATCTCGGTTCCAATTTTACTTTTTTTTAATGTCAATGGATGAATCTTAGCGGCCAGTAACAAATATATATATAAAAGAGGTTGTAACGTATCAATACCGAGAATATTTTGAACGCCCCTCGTAAGTCCAACACAAGGCTTATGTTAAAACTGAGGGTAAATAGAGGTCAAACACAAGGCTTATTTTAAAACTGAGGGTAAATAGAGATCAAACACAAGGCTTATTTTAAAACTAAGGGTAAATGTAAGTCAAACACAAGGCTAATGTTAAAACTGAGGGTAAATATAAGTCAAACACAAGGCTTATTTTAAAACTGAGGGTAAATATAAGTCAAACACAAGGCTTATGTTAAAACTGACGGCAAATATAAGTCCAACACAAGGCTTATGTTAAAACTGAGGGTAAATATAAGTCAAATACAAGGCTTATTTTAAAACTGAGGGTAAATATTTGTATTATTATTGTTTCAGGAGGCTTTCGGCATGAGCAAGGAAGAATTCTCAGCGTTACCGGCTTGGAAACAGACTAACTTGAAAAAGGACATCGGGCTGTTCTGATCCACACGTCATAGTTCCGTGGAATTGCATTCATTTTACAAATAATGTTCTATGTACAGTCAGCCAAGAAAGTTGTCTACCTAGTTTTTGAAATGACTTACATACATATCTTAACGACTTAGTAAGCAGGCAGAGACTATGAGAAAAGTGTTTTTTTAAAGAAAAAAATTTTTTGTTACTGTATTCACTATAAAAAAAAATTTTTTGAATAACAAAAAAGCGCGGTAATTAAAAAAAAATAGTATGGTATCCATATACATACGCCATATATACAGCAAGTGAAATGCTTTCACCGAAAAGATTATTTGTATCTAAATTGTAAATCATACTAACCTAATAATTTCAACTCCACACGTTTTTGGTTGAATTCAGATTCTCTTTCTTGGAATTTGGACATCATGTAAGACAATATCTTTCGGACTCCAATTTTAATAGTTTTATTCATATTTTACAACGCAAATGAGAAATTAACAACAAAGCAATTCAAAGCAAAAAATTGACAACTGCGATATTTAAAAAGTTACACTGTCACAATAGTGTTGCCATTTGAAATTTTCCATATAATTCGATTATCTATTTTCATTATTATATTCAAATGTTTTTCATTTAAAATAGTACTAAAAAGATAAAACATCTTTGAAATCTCAAATAAAAATACCAAAATTAGGAATACATAACGTTTTAAATGTCATCACAATAAATTATAATGCCTTCTGCATTAGACATTGTCATATTGACTGTCATATTGACTGCCTTCGGTTTGCCGAATAATTTGGACAAATTTGGACCCTAGACTAATTTTTAATTAAACATTTTACCTCCAAAAAGAAGTGGCATCCAACCCAAGGGTCAACTTTGAGGTGGGAAAAGTGTTGCTAATGAAAAAAAAAGTCTGTCTTTAAATAAATACTAACTGCCTCCGTTCCCAGGGGATTAACGTCATAAATAAATACAATGGTAAATATAATACCACGTAAGGGTAGAACCTAATTACTTTTTTTTTTAAATCGGTGCTGTCTGTCAAAATTTGACAGTATCACTGTATTTTATCTTCAATGACTGTACCGTTGAGTTTTGACTGCAAACGAATTACAACTTTATGGTGGTAGACCGCTTACTTTGGCGATTGTACAGAGGCAATTTTTTACCTTTAGAGATTTGATTAAGGATTTGCATTAAATCTATGTACTTATGATTTTTTTACTAACTTTACGCGCGTTTTTTAAATACTGTCGTAACTCGATTTTTTTACAATTTACATTATTATTATTGTTTGTAATAACAGCGTAAATAAATTTTTAATAAATTCAAATAAAAACCGTTAATATAGTAACTAATTTGATAACTACCTTACATTTTCGAAAAATTTTCATACACCCATATTCTAAGAGGTTTCTGCTTTTAAGGATTATGTGAATGATTTAAGGAGTATGTGAATGATTTAAGGATTATGTGAATGAAGTTAAGCAGTAGTTACATGGTACATAAAAAAACATTTTCTAGCATTGTCATTCACTTCTTATCTATGGTCCAAATTTCAAATCTCTTAACTCATCGGGTTATCAGTTTAAAATTAATTACAAATTCGAGTTTATAAAATAATTCATTGAAATAGGTGGTAGGCGGACTGATGGTGGTAATTTACCCAGTCTGCCGGGGCGGGGAAGTATCCACCGTTCGTACCGATATAAACCCAGTAAAGTGTATTCACACGTTTCGATTTCAGGCTCCAATTGCCGTCACCACAGTCAAGCCGGCATATTATTATTATTATTAAATCGTTTATTCAGATAAAACTTAACTAATTTACATTTTTTAAACTATTCGCCAACAAACTGCATATATTGGCGAATAGTACACTCTTTTTTTACAGTAAATTTTTACACTATATTTGTCAAAACACAGATATTTTTTTGTTTAACATTAAATCACATTACTGTTAGTAGTTAGTATTTACTTAACTGCCTCCGTGGTCTAGCGGCTAATTCCGTGGATTTAGACTGAGGTACCGCGTTCGATTCCTGGTCGGGACACAAAAATATTTATTAATGGATAAAAATACATTTAATTAATATTTAATTTATTTGTGATATTTTCTCGAGTTTCGCACGCTGGAGACATCGACGAGCTTGCCACTTGTCATGATTGGCCTATAGTAAAGTTGGCTAGATGTGAATCCGCTTATTTATAAGCGTGGTTACTGACCACCCCGAAAGGGAAACGGTCGTGATGATACTTTACTGATGATACTTTGAATTGGTTTGCGCGCCACCAGGTGAGCACAATAAAATATCTGTTAATACGAACATAGATAAAAAATTTAGTTGAATGTTTTGACAGTTATCAGAAAACATGCGAATGTGTATTCATTATAACGTGATATTTTTAATATAATCGATGATTTAGAATTAGCTTAGTGGATTGTATTTAATATATTTTGTACTGAAATTCTATGTTGATGAATTGTTATTTTGTGTCATCCGAGAAGAACAATGTAAATATTTTATTTTTAATTTTAAAAAAAAAATACCCCAGTTTCTTAAAGTTTTGAGTTATTTATTAGACACGTGATTGGCTAATATTAAAGCCAACTACAGGTCGCGCGATGCAAGATAGGAATTACTCAATAAATCACACTAGTGCAAAGTTTTATACAGACTAGTCGTTTCGTACTGCACGGCCCACGAGTGGACTGTAAGGATTGTCGTGAGCGTGGTCTGCTTTGTGTGTTGTTGTAATCGATAAAAAAACTACACCGTTATTCTAAAATAATTCAATCGAAGTCAAGTCACTAAAAAAAAAAAAACAATTTAATGAATGTCTTTTTGCTTCGTTCTTTTAGCTTCAGTGTCTCCATAGCATTTTTTTTTTATTATAGAAAAAAAAAGAAAATTAAAAATAAAGTTTACGTCACTACGTTTGCTAGTTTTATACAGGCATAAATTCACTGTTAACGAATTAAAGTGAGAAAAGACTGTTCATGATAACTTAAGCAAATTACTCCAATCTCTTTCTTGCGATTCTATACAAGGAAGATTTTTCCCGCCTTTATAAAGTACAAATGAGGTTATGCGTGGAATAGTGTTCCCACCTCTGGGATGGTTCCGCTAAGTTCCTTACAGATGATAGTGGAAATACAGTGTCTAAAACTCTCGAATCCCTGCAGCTTCATCGAGGTTTGGCCTGAGCGTGTTCTACAATCTATACTGAGTGTGTTCTAAAGAGCTTCATAACCTTATCCCGATTCTCTATTCGGCAACTGAAACCACACGCTTACTTTCGCTGGCTGTAGATGTGGAATGCTCTCCCAGCCAGTGGGTTTTCCCACTCCCAAACCCTGGAGCTTGTCAAGCGAAGTGTCGGTCGTCAGTGGCTGGCGTCAGTTGATCTCATTCTTGCACCTCCTACTGCTTACCGTCATGATGGTACGAGTTTTCGTTGTATAAAATATAATTAAATTTCAAATCAACCAAATTGTTTATGAACTCCCTTGAGTACGGAATTCGATTCGGCCTTATAATTTGGAATCCCGGTATTTTACATAGCTAATCTCATAATGGCAGTGAGCGATTTTGGTCGTCAGTGGCTGGCTTACCATCAGGAGGGTAAGTTGACACATTTCGTGAAAAAGCTATCTAGAGGAAGACGAATCTAATTATTGCGGCGGCTTTTCAAAACCGTGTATGCAATTTTCACACTTAAATAATTTGTCCAATGTGTTGTTGTGGCCATCTTTCATCGCGCGACCTGTACCAATTATTTGTAAGCAATTATTATTCTTTTGGAAAGTGTGGGTAAAAAAATAAGATGTGATTTAAAAATAATTGTAATAAAGTTTTTTAGCCTAATTTTTGTTGTTAATTAATTTATTTTATTTTTATTTATTTACCTTTCGGATTTTACAAAGTAACAGTTTTAAAAAGGACTGGTTTTGACAAGGTTTGTATAAGAGAAAAGGCGTTTGAAATTTTCATACAAATTTCATACAAATCCTCATAACAAACTATTCTTGTTACAAATACAGTAATCAGATCGGTTAAATGATGCATATTATGTGGCTAAGGCGTTGGTTTTTTTGTATGGAAATTTGTATGAAATCTTTTCTCTTCGAACCATACAATTTGGCTGATGTTTGATAAGATATACTAATGTTGGACTAAACTCTATTTTTGTGGACGGTATTGGCCAAAATGTGTCGTTTGCTTTTGACGTAAAATCTTTACAATGTTAACGGTATGTAATCTTTGCTGATTTTTGTATAAAATTTTAGGATTTTAATAATCCAATCTCGAAATTTAGGGACTACTATTTGAATCCCGGAATCCCGGAATATTGATTAAAAATTTATACAAAAATTGGCAGATATAACTGGCTGTTAATTTAATCGCGGATTAACTGTCATATTGTTAGGTTCCTGAATAAAACTATGCGATTATATATATATATATATATATATAGTATGTGAGTTTTTTTTATTAACTCTTGTATCTTTTTAATAAAAAAAATACCCTTTTCTTATTGTGCGTCAAATTTTAATGCTTTAGTATAGGTTTTGGAACGCTGTGATGATTATGAAATGATTTTTTTTTAAATAGAGTAATCATTTATATTTAATTAATGATATAGGACAATGGGGTGTATCAGGTAAAGCTTTTTGTAGATGTCGTTAGCGGCACTGGTACCTTGTTTGCACCTATGACTGATCATTTTTTAAATTTATTTGTAGTTTTACATTTTTATAACAGAAAAATGTATTTTAACTTAACGTTACCTACATTAAATAACGAATTAAGTAAGCGAACACCGTCTTTAAAATAAAAAAAAAGTTGAATTAATAGAACGGCAATTTTGAGATCAGCATATCTTTGCTTTCGTTTGGAAATCTCGATTTGTACACTTAAAAGCTGCTCACTTCTACATAATATCCAGAAAATAATAAATTTCGTAATAAAAATACAAGATGTCTATTCAACTGACAGTTATATTAGGTGCCATCGATCATGCGCCATCTATCGTGTTAAGCAGTTAGTGACACACCCCATTGCTAGAAATTGCCACAACGCGCCCATTAATTTCTCAAGTATTAAATATTTATAAAAATAGTATCATACAGGGTGACTTTGTATGGCCTTAAGTTAGACCAGAGATTCTCAAACTAAATAATCGATGTCGTGTAATAGGTAGGTTTTAATTTCAGTAAAGTTCAAAATATAAAGTTTTGCCCTAAATCATTCCAATGCCTGTTATTTCTTTCTGGGCCCCTTACCGCCCCCCTCTAGGCGTCCAGCGCCGACAAGGAGGCGTGTTCGCCTACTTTAAGAAAGACTGCGTTTGACTAATATGTGATTTCAATAGATAGAAACAATCAACTTTTCCTAACCCTTTCAGCACGGACTATGCCAAGAGTGCGTTATTACAAAATAATCTAGCCGTGTCGCCAAATTCTGTTTGGCCGCTCCGAAACATCCTCGCCTGTCATTTCTTTCTGGGCCCCTTACCGCCCCCCTCTAGGCGTCCACCGCCGACAAGGAGGCGTGTTCGCCTACTTTAAGAAAGACTGCCTTTGACTAATATGTGATTTCAATAGATAGAAACAACCAACTTTTTCTAACCCTTTCAGCACGGACTATGCCAAGAGTGCGTTATTACAAAATAATCTAGCCGTGTCGCCAAATTCTGTTTGGCCGCTCCGAAACATCCTCGCCTGTCATTTCTTTCTGGGCCCCTTACCGCCCCCCTCTAGGCGTCCACCGCCGACAAGGAGGCGTGTTCGCCTACTTTGAGAAAGACTGCCTTTGACTAATATGTGATTTCAATAGATAGAAACAACCAACTTTTTCTAACCCTTTCAGCACGGACTATGCCAAGAGTGCGTTATTACAAAATAATCTAGCCGTGTCGCCAAATTCTGTTTGGCCGCTCCGAAACATCCTCGCCTGTCATTTCTTTCTGGGCCCCTTACCGCCCCCCTCTAGGCGTCCACCGCCGACAAGGAGGCGTGTTCGCCTACTTTGAGAAAGACTGCCTTTGACTAATATGTGATTTCAATAGATAGAAACAACCAACTTTTTCTAACCCTTTCAGCACGGACTATGCCAAGCGTGCGTTATTACAAATTAAATCTAGCCGTGTCGCCAAATTCTGTTTGGCCGCTCCGAAACATCCTCGCCTGTCATTTCTTTCTGGGCCCCTTACCGCCCCCCTCTAGGCGTCCACCGCCGACAAGGAGGCGTGTTCGCCTACTTTGAGAAAGACTGCCTTTGACTAATATGTGATTTCAATAGATAGAAACAACCAACTTTTCCTAACCCTTTCAGCACGGACTATGCCAAGCGTGCGTTATTACAAATTAAATCTAGCCGTGTCGCCAAATTCTGTTTGGCCGCTCCGAAACGTCCTCGATACGAGGAGTTCGTGCACTCATCTAGCTAATTAGTAATTATCTCTATTATATTATTAGGACTAGTAAACATACAAAAGTTGATTTTATTTCCATTGTATTACCCAACGCACAATAATGCGCTAGCACATTAGAAAATGACAACGCACGAATATGCCAAGGAGATTTTGTAGAATTTCCTAGAGGAGTATTATTTTCACTATTTATATGAGATATTTTAGACCTCAAGGATCTTAAAGTTATCAATAAACCCTTTAATATCCAAAATTTTTGCCGTGCTAAGAAGGGCTAAGAAACCATGTGTGTGTCGGAAATGTCATTTTATTTTGTCTTCTCAATACAAATTGGCTATTTAAAGTTAACAGTTTGTATGAAGCAGCCAATTATTTTTGTCATTTTGTACACATTGTTTCTTAGAAAAAGTGATTTGTTTCTGTCAATAGAATAACATAGTTATATATATACTTCGCGTACCTATAAATTTGGTGACTCATACATCTGTCGCACAATAAAGATGTGGAATGCTCTTCCAGCCTCTGTGTTTCCACTTTCCTATAACCTGGAGTCCTTCAAGCGAAGTGTGAAAAGGCATCTAGTCAAGCCGGCATAGTGTTAGGGACTGATGTCGGACATAAGGGTCTGATTCCAGTTGCTAACATTCATGGACCCTGCGCGCCACTTACCATTAGGTGGGCGCAGGGTCACATGTCGTGATAGTATAAAAAAAAAAAAAAAAAAATAGTCTAACCTAAGACCACATAAAGTCACACAGTAGGTATGTAAAAAAAAATGCTCTAAATGTCTTTATTTTGTTTTATTTACTAATTTATTATTCTTTTGATCATCACAGCTATTTATCTATCTAAGTATGTAAAGGTACATATCCTGTTAGCACATATTACTGCGTATTAGGTGGACCATATGAAACTTTTTTACGGCATTAAACGTTTTTGCTATTGGCTTAGCTTTTGTAGTTCAATATTTTTATCTATGACTTTTATTGTACTAAGCTGGCGACTGACCTGCTTTTTTAAGTAGATTATTACACTTGAATAAAAATATATTTTTTTTTTAGATTTTTTGGAGTCTAACTCCCGTATTCTTAGACGTTTCCTCAACGACTCCTCCACTCAATTATTTCTTCCAGCTGTCACAGCACTTCACTCCGCTCGAGGAATATGACTGTCAAACTCAAGGTACATCGCACATTTTCGGCAAATTTTAATTTTAATTAAACTTGCTATTTCTTATTTTATTAATTATAGATTTTGGTTAAAGAACTAGTATTGAACAAAACCAATTGTCAAACATATTCAGATCAGACATCGTTTTCAAATTATAAAAAAAATATCGTGTCACATAAATGTTTATAATGTGAAAGAGACAGACTTATGGATGTCAAAAGTGTTAGAACGTGTATTCTGATTTAATGAATATTTAGAATACGGGAATGTAACTACCAATGTTGCCAGAAAAAAACTTATCTTACCTTAAAATAGTAACATTTATGCCTTTCGAGGTTTGGAGAGTTAGCAACTTACCCTGTGTTTGACTTGCCTCTTTAAGCGCTTTATTTTGCTTTGAAAGTGGTTCGACTTGACGTTGCTTTTAAAATCAATTATTTTTAAGTTCGCCAATTTTTATTGTAAAATATAAAGTAGATGAAATTAAAAATTAGCCGTCGCCCCCCTTAATCATGCCAACGCCTCCCATTTATTTCTGGGCCCCTTACCGCCCTCCTCTGGGCGTCCAGCGCCCTAAAGCGGCACTGTCGTCCACTTTGAAAAATACTGTTGCTTTGCTCAAACACAGCATATGAATACCGATTTCGAAGATTATTAATGGAATTAGTTTGACAGCTGGAATGATTCAGTGAAGGAACCGTTGAGATCAAATCTAAGAAATTTTTATAAATGTAGTCAATCCTCTTTAAAATACGGACATTTTAGCGATATCGTTTGTGAACTGCCGATTCGTCCTAACTGTAAGTTGGTTTATTTCCTTATTTAACTACAATTTTAATATTTTGATTATTATGCCACAAATATCAATTTTCAAACGATTTTTCTTGAAAGTTGTCAAAATACTAATTACCCGTTCACAGACGATATAATAATCCTAGATTTGTTTTAGTAAAATACAGAAAATAATAAATAGTTTTGCAATTTTTTTCTGGTCTAAAATAAAGTAGGTATATGAAAGTTGATAGATTACATTTCTTAAAAGTACATTCAGGCTTGGAATATTGGATTGTGCGAGCGAGAGATGCGAAAGCGTTAATCCCTTTTATAATCGACAACCATTTTAAATTATAGTTAATAGTGTCTCGTAAAATGTTTTCGCTTTGGTTGTGTTAATTATTATTATTACATTACTGAACTCGAGATATTTTTTTGTATATTAATGGTGTAATAAATTGCAGAAATTAATAATTGAGTTTTTTTTTAATTAACCCTTTTTAATGAACTTCCCACGGTTTGCGGAGGACATAGTCATAATGCTAGCTCGCTAGAGGATCTTAGCGGAATGCTGAACAGATAAGACGTCGCGTCCCAGCGAACAAGAGCGAACTTGGACAAGACAAGTCTTTTTTTTTTAATACTGAACACAAAATGTGACATCTCGCCCACCTGATGGTAAGCGGTACGCGAGGTCTAAGAATGGGAACATTCAGACAGACAGACAGTGGGGTCGTCCAGGCCCGGATGGCTAATGGGCCTGGGTTGGGGATGGGGACATTCCCCCGTTATCCCCGGCAGGATCTCAGCGGGTAACCACCCGCTGGTAATTCATGCACGTTTGGTGCTGGGCGCTGTTACTGGTATAACAGTGCCCGTGTGGCTCACGAACCCAGGGGGTCTAGGTTCGACTGGGAACATTCGCCTAACGCTTCTGTTAACAGCGCCATCTATCTTTTCGTCTCGTTACTATAAAGGCATCAACCCTAAGCCCAGAGAGTATATGTTCCAGGACAGCCCAAAAGATGGTGCTGAGCCCAACATTTTTTTATATTAGCCATCCGGGTCTGAACTACCCCACTGTACCTATATTATTTCAATGGCCAGTCACGCCGACAATCAGTCGAATGCGGCCCGAACCATGTTACTTTCTGGTATGAATTCCAGATTGCTAAAGATTCTACAAAATGTTTATTCCTTCCCGTTTCAGCTTTGCTGCATATATGTTAGCAAGACCAATACCACGACTAACCTAAATCTTGGTATTGCTCTTGCGCAAGTCGCAAGAGCAAATGTCTCGCAAGCATTTGCTCTGATTGTTTTTCCAAATTTTGTTAAAATTTGTTATATTTCTTCAATGGGGTGTATCAGGCCAAGCTTTTTGTAGATGTCGCTAGCGGCACTGGTAACTTGTTTACAGCTATGACGGATCATTTTTTAAATGTTTTTGTAGTTTTTTATTTTTATAACAATAAAAATAATTTTTACTTAACGTTACCTACCTTAAAAGTCGAATTAGGAAACCGAACACCGTCTTTAAAAAGAAAAAAGGTTTAATTAATAGAACAGCAATTTTGAAATCACCATATTTATGATTTTTCTTGGAAATCTCGGTTTGTACACTTAAAAGCTGCTCACTTCGGCAATATAACCAGAAAATAATAAATTTCGTAATAAAAATACAAGTTTTATATGCAACTGACAGTTCTATTGGGTACCGTCTATCATGCGACATCTATCGTGATAAAAAGTTAGTGATACACCCCATTGGTTATAATTAGTAGCTAAAATATCTTCAAAACTATCTGATGATTTTTTTTTGCTAGAGTTATTGTTACAATGTCTGTATACATTTTTGGATACATTTTGTTGATTGGTTAACAAAATCTATAACCACCCCAAATTTCAACTAAATGAGACTAGTAGTTCTCTAGATACAGCAGACACTAAAATTTGACAAGATATTCAACGCTTACCATGTCTTTCTGGGCCCCTTACCGCCCCCCCTCTAGGCGTCCAGCGCCCACAAGGGGACGTTATCGCCATCTTTGAGAAAAACTGCTCCAGACCATTTTTATTGTGTATCCGACATAATGGTTTCCTAGTTGAAGTTGTTTGTTTCTATTAATAGAATTCTTGTAGTTTTAATAGCCGACGCGTCGTGAAATGCTCGGTGCCGACGAGGATCACAGCATAAATCCAAAACAGATTCACAGCATGAAAAGTATGCACGAAATTTAAGAGCAACGTCTTTTGTAAGACCATACAAAATGACGCAGATTCATGACTTGAAAAATCTTTAAAAATATTGGATTATTAAAATATGATGATGATGCGACATTCTACGTTTACTTATGAATAATAATAAAACAATAAAATCTCTACTATAATAATTAATTGTAATAACATAACTTATTTCTAAATAAATAATATCATCTACATTATTTACAAAATTGCACAAAGAGATCTATCAAAACCTTAGAATTTAATAGCTTAAACTAAAGATACGGAACATTTGTTCTCGTTCTAATTTTGAATATTTTTTTAAAAGCACATTAATGATTCCATAAATATGGAATTATTTGTGCTATATTTTAAACTATTTAGCGCTTAGAAACACGTTCTTCATCATTATCTGCCTCTTCAGATAGTTCTTCATCATTTTCATTAGATGTTTCATCAACATCGTTACGTTTCTTATTTTCGTCATGCTCTTCAGAATTCGACTGGGATGACGACTCATTTTCTTCGTCATCTTCGACGTCTTCATCGCGTTCTTCTACTGGTTTATCATTTTCTTCAGAATGTTCGTTGGATGACGATTCAATTTCTTCATCATCCTCTACATCTTCATCACGCTCTTCTACGTGTTCGTCAATTTCTTCAGAATGTTCGTTGGATGATGACTCATTTTCTTCATCATCCTCTACATCTTCATCACGTTCTTCTACGTGTTCTTCAATTTCTTCAGAATGTTCGTTTGATGATGACTCGTTTTCTTCATCGTCTTCTACGTCTTCATCACGCTCTTCGACGTGTTCATCATTTTCATCGGAATGTTCGTTAGATGATGACTCATTTTCTTCATCATCTTGAACGTCGTCATCGCGTTCATCTACGTGTTCTTTAATTTCTTCAGAATGTTCGTTGGATGACGACTCGCTTTCTTCATCATCTTCTACTTTTTTAGCACGTTCCTCTACATTTTCAACATTCTCTTCAATCTCTTCATCATTATTTTCCGACACATTCTCATCAGAATTTGATTTACTTTCTTCTTCATCAACTTCTTGTCGCACTTTAGCATTTTTGCGTGAACTTTCGCCATCATCTTCAGCTTCTTGTTCTTCATCATCATCGACTTGTTCTTCGTCATCATTATCATCATGTTCTTCATCGTCTTGAGTTTCTTGTTCTTCGTCATCTACTTCCTCTTCATCTTCAGCTTCTTCTTCGTCGTCAACTTCTTCAATATTTTCATTTTCATCTTCGTTCTCTCCATCCACCTCTTCTGTGATAAGTTCTTCATCCTCATCATTTGTATCATCATCGTCACCTTCTTCCGTCTCTGGATCTTCAACATCGTTGCCATCTTCGTCAACATCTTCACCCTCTTCTACTTCTGGTTCCAATTCAACTTCAGGTTCTGGCTCCGGTTCTTCTGGTTCGACCTCGGGCTCCGGTTCTGGTTCAGGATGAGCGATCTCGCAACCCTCTGGAGCATCAGACCAATCGCAAATCTGAAAATTTGTTCTATTTTATTGACATAATCTAATTTAAATAAAATTACTTAATGGAACATAGATTCTTATTTTCATTAGAAAAAGAACACTAACATATACTCGTATTTAATGCTAAAGCCAAAGTTTTGCTTACCGGAAATTTGATAAAATATATATATCCAGTAAACTAAACCATAGATAGAATATTGATTTTATGAGTAGTAAAGTTGGCTAAACGTGAACTCGCTTTGTTAAAATTAATAATTTAAATATCGCACTATAAGATCAAGCTCCAAATCCAGTTTATACCAATGTGTAGAAAATTATCGCTTTAGGGAATTATTATGATTCTGTTAGGAATAAATCGTCATCGGAAACAGTTGCAGAGTGACATCTGGACGATTAACTTACATCACTTCTGCCTTGTCTTTGGACATTCTATAAAAAAACCTTGCCGGCTTAGCTTATCAGAACACGCAGCTGTGTGGAAAATAAGTCCGAGTATAAGTTTTTATCTAAAGAATGTTGTTAATTTTCTGACTTCTTCATTCTTCCACATCTTTATTGAAAACAAGTGTTGCCGGCATAGCATTGGTAGTAGAACATAGAGCTTTCTAAATTGTGTAGGAGATAGGTTTCCAGATCGAGTCCGTATAATTTTTCATCTAAAGAATGTTGTTAACTACTCACCTGCTCATCTTCATTGAACCACGTGGTCTCCGGACATTCCATAAGATATGCCTTGCCGGCATAGCATTGGTAGTAGAACACACAGCTGTCGACATGGGCTATGCGTAGAAAGTTAGTTTGGCCGGCACAAAGCGAGTCTGTGTCTTGGCGTTGAGGAATAGAGAAGGCGGACGAGCTGGTCGCTATAGCCGCCAGAGCGGCGAAGATCCATATTCCTGATGAAAAGTTATAGATAATTTCTGGGACAGGAGTTTATTTGTCGCGTTGGTTTGTATAGTACCTCATAACCCATTCTGTGTTCTCAAGGGCCCCCCCTCAAATTGTAATAAAAGTTTCGCAATCGAATGGAACCAAAGCATTAATGTACGCGTACTCACTGTTGTTTAAAAAAATGTCATCCGAAAAGTGCAGACGGTTTGCGCGAACACATTTTTTAAAATCTTGTAGTAACCGCGGCATACGAATAGTGTACAATATTATCAACCCCTGTAGGGCTTGAAAAATGGGATTAAATGTAATGCAAAGGAATGACATTAATACATATTGTCATAGTTGGACTCTCTGGGAACATGTATAAAAAACGTCATCCGTTAAACCAATTATTATATGTGTAATACTTTTTAACGGTTGCTGTTCTTATAGCATCATCCGAACAACAACTGCAATTACTAGTCACAGAAATGAAAGAAGGATGTGCAGAAAAAGGACTCCGTTTGAATGCGAGAAAAACCAAGGTACTAGTGTTTGAAAGAAGAAGGATGACAAAGTTGACGATAAAGATTGATGATGAAACTCTAGAACAAGTAAATGAAATTATATATCTGGGCAGTGTTTTTACTGCGAATTGGAAGTATGATAGGGATATTGAAAGAAGAGTGAACGCGGGAAATAGTGTTAACGGTGCCCTGGGGTCACTGATCGCCAGTCGAAATGTCAGTGACAAAGATCGGCTTGCCATACACAATGCCATGTTAGTACCAACACTGATGTATGGAAGCGAGCGTGGATATGTCAGAATACGCATGAGAGCAGTTGAAATGAGGTCGTTGCGTCGGATATGCGGCGTCACTTTGGCGGACCGCATACGTAACGTCGAAATACGAAAAATGGTGGGTATAAAAGAAAGCAAGGAAAGGCATGCTACGATGGTTCGGGCATGTTGAAAGGATGAGCAAAGAAAGATTGACGAACGAGATATATAATGCGAAAGTTGTGGGTGAAAGAGGCCCTGGCAGACCGAGACTCACATATCACGATCAAATAAATAAGCTAAAAAAATAGCTGAAGCTAAAAAGCTTTCGTAACAAAAGGGCATGTATGAAAACGTTGATGAATAAATAAATAAATATTTCCAGACAGGTCACACAGCGCCATCTAATTTCCGTGCTAAGCTACGAGGCTTGTGTTACGGAAACTAGATGGTTGATAAACTACATATTATACTTTTTTTTTTGTAAATATATACATATTATACATATAAACACCCAGACCAAGACAAATTATACAATGTACAACTTGCCCCCGGTGGGAATGGAACCCACGACCACCCGAGTTCACGGCAACGTTTGTTACCACTAGACCACGGAGGCGGTCAAAAAAATGTCGACGAAGTGAAAAAAGTATGTCGTGATCATGTCAAGTGGCGCTCAATTGTCTCTGCCTACCCCGCAAGGGATCTGGCGTGAAGATTGTATGTGTGTATTATATGTGTAATCTGTCTCTTATCGTATGACGCAGCATCAGATCTCATTTTATTACTTATCTAAAGTTATGTTAAGAAATTCGTCGAAATCTTGTCAAAGGACATCATTCATCTTGTGTGGTTATTTGGACCCAATTGTTTTCACAGTTGCCTATCCCTTTCAGCACGGACTGTGCCAAGCGTGCGTTATTACAAAATAATTCTAGCCGTGTCGCCAAATTCTGTTTGGCCACTCCGAAACGTTCTCGATACGAAGAGTTCGTGCACTCATCTAGTTACTTAGTAATTATTCCTATTTCATTGTTAGGACAGTAAAGAAAAAAAACATACAAAAGTGGTTTTGATTTCCATTGTATGTTCCCGCAATAGTCCGCTAGCAGATTAGAAAATGACAACGCACGAATATGCGTAGGGGGTTTTGTAGAATTCCCTAGGGGAGGATTTTTTTCACTATTCATATGAGATATTTTAGACCGTAAAGTTATCAATAAATCCTTCCATATTCAAAATATCTTTTGCCGTGCTGAAAGGGATATATATGCATTTTTAGATAAATTATTCTAACAAGATTACAATTTAAGTAGAAAAACCCTTTATTTTAATAATTTAGGTATGAAAAATATTATTAGTATTGATCTGTTAAAAATATCGAACCATTATTTATTTATTTATTTATACACTTTGGAAAACCAACAGTTGACAGTATATAGATATTAAACAGTAAATTCCCTAAAAACTATTAAAGGTTGTCACATATAAAACGTAAAGTCTCATCATCCCGTTTCCCTTTCGGGGTTGTCAGAAACCACGCTTATAAAGAAGCGGATTCACATTTAGTCAACTTTACTATAGGCCAATCATGACAGACAAGTGGCAAGCTCGTCGATGTCTTTATCGAATTAAACTCGAGAATATCACAAATAAATTAAATTGATTTATTTACATTAATAAATATTATTGTGTCCCGACTAGGAATCGAACCCGGTACCTCCGAGTCTAAATTCACGGACTTAACCGCTAGACCACTTAAGTATTAAAAATAATTGAAGGAATGAATCCAGCAGTGGAGAGACACACACATGATGATGATGTGTGAAAAAGCATCTTGTTAGCCCGGCATAGTGGTAGAGACTGATACCGGTCGTTGGTGACTGGCGTCAGTTACCATTAGGTAGGCGCATTGTCACATGTCGTGTTCAGTATTTAAAAAAAATGTCGTCTAGAGAGGACCCTTCAGGGATAGTCCCAAGAAGACTGGCAATTTTCCCCTCTGTATAGCGAAGCTAATACGTTGGCAGAATGAATATTATTAAATTATTATTATTCCTTTTAGTTTAATTTTCGCTTTGTTTCTGTATTTTAATCATAAAAATTTTTTTAATCATGAAACTGCTTACGGACTTTTATATAAATGATTTGTTAAATAAAATAAAAATAATTATAAATAAATTGGCTCAACAAAAAAAATATTGTACTAACCTTTCATGATGTCCGATTCTTTGTGCGTGTACACCACAATCGACGATTGTACGAAATGAACAATCCAGAGGAATCGTTCAACTTATTGAGACCATCCGTCAAACACATCAAAGATAGAGTCATCTTGTCTTCTTGAGATAAAGTCCAAGATATCGACTATCAAGGGTATATGTGATTCAAGTGGTTTTAATAATGCGACACGACATTGCGACAAAGAACAATGTACGTATGTACGTTTGCCGTTGTTGCTGCAAATCTCTGGAACGACTTACCATTAAATATCTATATTTATAAATTAATTTAAATCTTTAAAAAAATTGTATATAGGTACTTCTACTGTCAACCTAACTGTTTTAACTTCTCTACTTATATATATATATATATATCATATAAAATTATAATTCAATGAGGAAATGCGTCGAGCGTTTTAGGTAACCTCCCTGGTAAGTAAAAATTTCATAGGTATTTTTAGTTTAGTTTTATTTATAATTAGTTTTTTTAATCTATTTTATTTTAATATTTTTGTATATATATATATATATAAAATACCTTTGAAATTTTTACTTACCAGGGATATATTTATACAAAAATATTAAAATAAAATAGATTAAAAAAAACTAATTATAAATAAAACTAAACTAAAAATACCTATGAAATTTTTACTTACCAGGGAGGTTACCTAAAACGCTCGACGCATTTCCTCATTGAATTATAATAGAAATATTCTGTCTTAGGTAGTTATGGCATTTGGGATCGCCACACTCTTGAAAAAATCGTTTTATGAATTTGTGGGTATCAAGAGAATATACCCCCTCCCCCCCATTATTTCAACCCCATTTGTGGCATTTGCCACAAAGTTATGATTTTGTTTAATGCTATTTGATGTGCTTTTTAAATTCGGATGTATGAGCAGCCGAACCGGCCTTTTTTCATGTAATATATATATACTGTTTGGCGCGGTGGTGGCTCGGTTGTAAGAACGCGTTCCTTAAATCCTACAAAGGCGGATCAAACCCTCTCGGCATGTACCAATGTGAAATACACTTTTCTTACGTACATTTGTCATAGATTTACAACTCTCCGTTCCCGTGCCTAGGAGAGCACGTCATGCCGTCGGTCCTGGTTTTACTAATACCAACTTGCGGAATCGTTAATAAATTGTCGTTAGAAATTGACATCATATCCTCGCCAAGCCGTCTGGCCAGCGTGGCGAGTGTAGGCCAAATTCTCCAGATATATGTTCTGGAAGGCCTATCTCCAGCAGTGGAGGTCTAAGATGTTCTAATTGTTCTAGGGGCTATAATGATGAATAAATGATGATACTGTTTGTAGTTTATTATAAAGCAAATAATTTTATATTATAATCTAGAATAAAAACTAAGAATTACGTATTTTTTATTGTAATTATTCAGTAATATAACTTTTAAGTTACGGTACAGAGAGTTCATCAAACTTCGTCACGCATACTGAGCCATTTAATCAAGTAGGTAGCGAAACGTCGACGATCGCGTGAACGTGACTTACGAAATAACACTTACGGCCTGTGCAGAAAGCTTGATCAAAATAATCTAAGATTAACATTTTAATATATTTATTTATTTATTGAGAATCCAACAGCGTTTCAACTTTAATAAATTAAGTACTTACAAATTAACAATTTTAGGCCACTAACAAGTAATATTCCAAGTAATTTGTCACTTTGGGTATTTAAGGCAATAGATATCATGATTTTCGGACGAGACCTTATTCACCATACAGTGTTTTGTTTTTCGGATAATGATTTTTATTATTTAAAAAAAAAACTTTTTCATTTTTACCAATGAAGCCTAAAGCCTAAAAAAATATTTGCTCTTGTGACAATTACACGCGGTATATTATTAATAATACCATTAATCTTGATCGTGAAATAGAACCGTTCCTTAACGGTCAACTGTGCCGTTTAGTGGCTCTAAAATCATGCACATTAAATCCTATTTTCACAACCTTGATGGTGGATTATGTTTCTTATAACTGCAATGACGTTGCTGTCCAACCATTATCGTTTTATTTGCATTTCAACAAACAATGGTCATTTATTATTTTATTTTATTTATTTATTTATTTAAATACTTTATTGCACTTAAAAACCTAGTACATAGGCGAGCTATAACGCCATAAGGCATTCTTCACCAGCTAACCTTGGGGATCATGTAAGGTGATGGGCAGGATAAAGAAAAATATTAAAATAGCTAATAAACATAATTACGCATTTATAGCACTTTAAAATACCTACTTACATATACATACACAATATAAAAAAAACAATACACATACATACTATATAATACATTATATATGTAGGTATTTTAAAGTGCTATAAATGCGTAATTATGTTTATTAGCTATCTTTATTAATATAAATATATGGTGGTCCAAATTCAAACCAATGAAATTAAAACTATTTTTTATTACATTTGGACCACCAAATATTCAAGAATCATAAATCAGAAAATATTCATTAGACCCAAAAAAACAGGTTTACCATTACAGCTCGGTTCAAGGTCATATGCGTTTGAAAATGCAAAATGCGTTCCATTTCACATTAAAACAAACAAATAAGTAAATAAATTATAATATAGCACGTTTTATGGCGCGTTGACCGCCTCCGTGGTCTAGCGGTAACAAACGTTGCCGTGAACTCTGGAGGTCGTGGGTACGATTCCCACCGGGGGCAAGTTGTACATTGTATAATTTGTCTCGGTCTGGGTGTTTATATGTATAATATGTATATAATTACAAAAAAAAGTATAATATGTAGTTTAACAACCATCTAGTTTCGGTAACATAAGCCTCGTAGCTTACAACGGAAACTAGATGGCGCTGTGTGATCTGTCTGGAAATATTTATTATTATTATTATTTATTATTATTATATGAGTAATTTACATTAAGTTTGAATCGTCTAATTTTGTGCTCTACATGTTTAAAAATAAACGTAACTAGTACATTTGTTTAGCCCTTTTTCATAAAAAGTATTAATGGGGTACATGCATTATTATTATTACATACAGTATTGCCATTCAACGTGGAAATGCTGCCAGTATCTTCGGCACTTTGCCCATTGTCAGCGATTTGGAGCAATTTTTTTATTTAACCTTTGGGACGGTGAGAGATTATATAGGGTCATGTTGACCTGATGTTTTTATTGGTCGGGATAGAGAACAAATAATATCTAGGTATTTGACGTTAATAAATATTTATTAGAAGGAATAAAGTCAGAACACCACGGGCTTTCTAGTTCTAGTCACGTGGCTCTCAACGACATCATCCAAAGGGATCTTATCACTTGGGGTATACCCGCAATCTTAGAACCCTCTGGGATTGTTCGGAGCGAATAACTGTTGTGCCATGGAAACTTGGCAGGTCTCTGGTGTGCGATGCGACGCGTGCGATACATTATGTCTAGCTCTATCTCACATATCGCAAATAAGCCAACTATGGGGAAGCTCAGTGCCTGGCCAAGGAGTATTTAATCATCACTACAGCCCCTAGAACACAGCGTCCTAGACCTCCACTGTTGAAGATGGGCCTTCCAGAACATATATCTGAAGAATTTGGTCTACACTCTTGACGCTTGCCAGACGGCTTGGAAAGGAAGCTTGCCTCGCTATACAGAGGGGAAATGTTGCCAGTCTCCTTGGGACTACTCGGATGGGACATCTCTAGAGGACATTTTTTATTTATCATCATCAGCCTGTGTCTCTCCACTGCTGGATATAGGCCTTCCCCAAGGCTCGCCACTTCACACGATCTCCTGCCACTCTCATCCAACCCCCACCAGCGACCTTCCTTAGGTCATCCGTCCATCTAGACCCACTCTGCGTCTTCCCGTACGTGGTCTCCACTCTAGAACTCGTCTACTCCATCGTTCATCGGTTCTACGACAGACATGTCCAGCCCATTGCCACTTCAGCTTACTAATTTTGAAGGCTATATCGGTAACTTTGGTTCTCCGACGGATTTCCTCGTTTCTGACTTTATCCATCAGAGAAATACCTCTCTCAAAGGTATTTGTTTGTATTTTTATTTATAGTTTAGTTTAATTTTAATTTTCATTATTTAAATATCTTTTAATTTATATTTAATGTATATTATATAGCAATCCCTCGCTACAAAGCTGATTTGCTGCGTAAGAAAGCTGCCAGCCCTTTTGACAAATACAGTTCTATAAAATAACTTCTTAGCGCTTGGCTCCCAGTAAGTTCTGTGTTCTTAAGACCAAAAGGCATAAACACGTAGTCATTGCGGACTTATATTTGCAATATTTTGTTTTTTTTTTCTGACTGAGACCGCTTCCATGATGTAGCTGTTAACTTCATGGATTTAGAAGCGTATCTCCGCATATTTCTTGAGACGTTGACGAACTTGACACTTGTCATGATAGGCCTATAGTAAAGTTTGCTAAATGTGAACTCTCTCCTTATGAAAGCGTGGTTTCTGACCACCCCGTATTTATTATAAACTTTGTTGCATAAAGTGCAAAACATTAATAATGTACTGTTTTAATTTTTTTTTTTTTTTTTAATATTAAGTAGTTTTTTTTCATTAGTAGTAATTTATATGTTTAAGTTTTAAGTTTTTCATAAAGGGTTTTCCAATAAGGACTTGTCAACTTTTTTTCAAAATAAAATACAAACCATAGTAAATATTTCAAAAACTTTATTATTGGGTTGAAGTACTATCAAAACATTTATGAATGGAATTTGACTTCGTTCATATGGCCACCGCGGGCACGTCTGCAGCGGTCGATTCGTTGGACCCAATTTTCGATTACGGCCACACATTTCGGCCGCAACGGCTGCTATTTCGCGTTCAATGTTGGCTCTGAGCACTTCCAACGCGTCGCCTTGTTGGTATAGACCAATGACTTGACGTAGCCCCAATTCAATTTCCTAATAAACTTACATACCTATATGCAGTTTTTTTTATCCTCCTTACAACAATCACGGATTTTTGGCGAGATTAGTGAAATTCCAGTGACATTGATAACTTACTGAATAAGATATATATAAGATTACATTGTGTCGCTTAATCTTATCATACATCTCGTTTCTGTACGGTTGCAGTTTTTAGGTATTCACATACCTACATATATTATACTATAGAATGATTGACACGAATTGGATATTGTCAAATAAATGTTTTTTAAATAAAATTATTTCACTTTACTATAGGTACTCTTATGTTTTTTTATACTGAACACGACATGTGGCATCGCCCCCACTTGATGGTAAGCGGTACGCGAGATCCAAGAATGGGATCAACTGACGCCATTTACTAACGACCGGCATCAGTCTCTACCACTATGCTGGACTAACAAGATGTTTTTCACACTTCGTTTGAAGGACACTAGGTTATAGGAATGGGGAAATACACTGGCTGGGAGAGCATTCCACATCTTCGGCGTGCGACAGATGTAAGAGTCTCCAAATTTATAAGTACGCGAATGGTATGGTATGTGGATGCATATTTTGGCCTGTGCGTGTGGTTCGGTTTCGTAATAGAGAAGAAGGGCTCTTCAGAACACACACCGTGATATAGCTTGTAGAACACGCTCAGAGAGGCAACGTCACGGTGAAGCTGGAGTGATTCGAGAGTTTTAGACACTGTGGTGTCGTCCACTATCCGAATTGTCCGCCTCTGCAGGGCATTGAGAGCATCTGTAAGATACTTGGGTAGTATTCACAATATTTTTATTATTATTATGCACACACACGCACACACTTTATTGCTTTTTCTAGCAGCTAACATTTGAGAGAGTGAGACAGTGTGGGGTGTAATTCTAACCAATAAACTACATAAAAAGTACGTAGACTACATAAATATTCAAAGGTAAATTTTGTCGATATAAAATTTAAAAAATATTTAAATAAAAACTAAAATAAACTAGAGCGGGTACCTGTAACGCTTGTCGCATTTCTTTGTTGAATAAACTTTAATTCCCATTTTAAATTTGTTATTTGATGCATAATGGCATCCTTTAGTCATAAAAATGTCGGAATCGTATCGAATTTATCTGTCAAAGCAGCGATATTCGCAAACTATTTAACAAGGAAATTTGACAGCCCCCTCGAACATTTATAATTATCGATACAGTTTTACCGTGTGACAGCAGCCAGCTGACATTTTGGCATTTGCTTTTAGTGTTGCAAAGGATTAAATATTGCCCATTGATATAATACAAATATTTGATCATAAAATGAGTTAATATGGATGTGCCTGAATTTCTAATGACGTAAGTTCTCATGCTAAAATATTACCGTTCTTTAGAACTAATGATATTGACTAATTAATTAAAAAAGCGTTTTATTTTGTGCGTGGCAACATTTTTTTATATATGTATATGTTTTCGTTGAAAGCTCCAACAGATATCCTTAATGTATATACAAACTGAATAATATATACTAAAACCTTTCTCGAGGACCACTCTATCCATTGCTGAAATTAGCATGAAAATCGGTAAAGTAGTTTTTGAGTTAATCGCTAACAGACAGACGCGGCTTTGTTTTATAATCTCGTATGTACTGAGGAAAAATTAGATCATGGCTGTAAAAGGGCCTTTCGTGAATTGCGCTCCCCTGAAGTCTATTATTTGTGTATTTAAAAGAGTTTCTTTAAGGATAAAGTGATCATCCCACTTTAATAAAAAACGTTATTCTTTAAAACAATACAAAGAAAAACCCAAGCCTATTAAGATTTTTTATATTTTTCCTCTCGCAACTGGACGCTGACTGACGGACAGATGGTGTTTTTTAAGTAAATTTATTATTAGCTACTTCGTTTGATAAATTTTAGGTATTGCTTAAGGTAGGTAGATATTTATATAGGTACCAAATTTTTTTTTGTTGTTATTGTGTTGATGTTCCTATGACACTACTACTCTCCAGTTCTATTCCTGCAGCCCTATTTTGTTACTTAAGCGCAAACGTTATATAATGGAATCCGTAAACTAATTATATATCACGCTATTAAAGTTGATATTTGCACGGTCGATGTCAAGGTCGAGCGCTTATAGAGTTGAGAATTGAATAATATTTTGTAATTATGACGCAATCTGTGACGTAAATAACGAAATCCACTAATATCGTTTGCGACTAAGTAACAGAATAATAATAATAGCTGCTGGTCATCACATTGCACTCTCAAGGCAAGACAGATATTTTAAGGTTAAATTTATATTGTATACAATTTTGTTTAAATTATATTGACTTAACCAAATTCCATACACGAAGAAGAAAGAATTTGAGAAAACACAAAGCGCTTGAAAAAGCTGTCAAAGCGAAATAAAGTAAAAAAAACGCAAGTCAAACACAGGGTTAGTCATCGATATAGTTTTGCAGCCGTTTTCCAAATTCAAATTCCAAATTCAAAATTCTTTATTTTCAAGATTGTTTACATTGGTATAAAGAGGTGGATGTACATTACTTAAATTTTAAACAATCTGCCCACAATAGGCATACAATAATTCTATATTATAAATATAATTAACATTTCGTCAAACATACATTATAAATAAAAAATAAACAAACTTTAAACAACAGTATTATCATTATTACTAAAACAAAAAAAAAAAAAAAAAAAAAAACATTTATCTACTTATTTATCTAAATTAAATACTATTTTATAATGAATGTCCAAAATCAATTAAAATTATAAATGTCAAAATATTAAAATTAAATTAGTAAAAGAGAATCTAAAAATTTAATCAATTCAAAAAATCTAAAATTGTGTAATAACATTTTTGCAACAGAAATTTGATAAGCATCTTTTTAAATAATATAGTCTCTAGTTCCTTAATGTAGCTTGGAATTTTGTTGTAAATTTTTGGCGCCATGTGTAATATGCTTTGTCAGTAATACGTTTTGTCAGTAAGAACTGAAGCCTAAACTATAATTGTGGACTTTATAGATAGGCGTGGGTTTAATATAAATAGATTTACGATACGGTTAGACTACGATAGGGATTATGAAATATATTCACCTCCAAATCCACCTGGGAGTCGACCCCGTAACCCCCCAGAGACGTTACACACAGAATTGTAAATCAAAACCCCGATTGTTTATCCAACTCTGTCAATTGAATTAATATATTGTCTTGTTGGACAAATATTTTGATTTCAAAATTAAATTTACTTAGCACCTGCTAAATTGTACATTGGGGATTCATTTACGCATAATTTACACCCACAATCATGAAATATTATTATACCTTTTGAGCTGGCTATCTGACGCTATGAGTATTAGTCAATATTAGTCAATATGGAACTGACTGACATCCTAGGAAACAAGTTGTCTTGGTTAGGAGTCAGGGACCATCTTAAAATTGCCTATCCTTGTGGTTTGCATTCAATCAAAAATGTTTGTATGCTTAAAATGTAAAATTCAAAGGAATATTTTATATATTGTTTACTCAAAAACGTTAGCGAGAATAGCTCAATAAACGTTATTATTATTTTATTTATATATTTATTATTTATTTATAAACTTCTTTCTAATCAAAAATCAAAATAGTTTATTTCCATTGGTTCGCTTAAAACAACTTGGATACAGTCAGAACTAATAAAATCAATACAATATTAAAACATATGTACTAATCAAGTGGTAATAATGATTGGACCGTAAACAGGCAATAATCCATATTTATGTATGTTAGGCACAACATTAATTACTGCTACAAGCAAGTAAAACTAACTAACTTAGAAACTACTTAAATAAGATCGTGGCTGTAAAGAGGCCGTGTCGGTTTACATTCTAAATACTTAAATAAATAAATAAATATTTCCAGACAGGTCACACAGCGCCATCTAGTTTCCGTGCTAAGCTACGAGGCTTGTGTTACGGAAACTAGATGGTTGATAAACTACATATTATACTTTCTTTTTTCTTTTTTTTTGTTGTAAATATATACTTTTTAAACATATAAACACCCAGACCGAGACAAATTATACAATGTACAACTGGCCCTCGGTGGGAATCGAACCCACGACTTCCCGAGTTCACGGCAACGTTTTTTACCACTAGACCACGGAGGCGGCTTAATCATGTCAAGTAGCATTTTTTTTTAAAGACGGTGAATCGATAAATCATCAATGATACGACCCCAGCCTGAAGGGAGGTCACATGCCCGACTCACTGTGAGGCCTCTAAGGAGACCCCAGGGCGCCTACGGACTAAAACCCTATAAACAGTCTCTCTCTCACTGTTGGCCCTGCTTGCCTTAACAGCTAAGTCTGAGTCGTGGCTACGGAGTGAAGGCACTCGTTCGCCGCACACAAGTTGCAAGCGCGTCACTACCGTACCAAACTTGAGAAATACCACAAATAAATTAAATCATTTATTTTGTCCCGATTAGGAATGAAACACGGTATCTCCGCGTCTAAATCTTTGGATTGTTTTGAAAACTACATGCGTTTTACAATCAATATGGCAATAAAATTGTACAATAAAATACCTACTACATTTCAAGAATTGGCTTCAATTAAATTTAAAAAGTAATTTACGTCTGGTTGTGCGAGTTTTGTTTATATTCCACAAATGAATTCTGAAAGAAAAAACTAAAATGAAATATTGACACTGTATACCTATTTATAATCCAAAAAAAATGCATCCGTGCAATTTTTTATCTCGGACAGCGCGACTCCTGTAGACCATACTTTCGTGACTATAATATTCTAACATTGCCGTGTCTGTATATTTTAGACGCATGTATGTTTATTAAAAACTACCCGAGTCTTTTTCGGTCTGTTAACGAGGACGGGCGAACAAATGTGTGGACTCAATATAGATACAATTTATGGAAACCTGCTACAAAACTTACCATTGTTTCTAAAAATAGTCACCAAATGTGTATCAAAATATTTAACGGTTTGCCTATAGAATTAAAACAATTGACATCAATAATTAAATTTAAGAAGCTGTTAAATAAATGGTTAAAAGAACAATGTTTTTATAGTATCCAAGAATTTTTACATTATAAGTGTTGACAAATATAAATTTAGTTGTAATTGACATGTACTATTATTTGCATACCATTATGGTAGGATACAGCTGAACTGTAAAATTGTATTATCCTATATCTACCTGTATTCTGTGCAATAAACGATTTTGAATTTGAATTGAATTTTAGATTTAAGTTTTGACATTACATAAATTCTCTAATATGGTGCTGACATCAAGTCATACCTACATTGCATGCTGAGGCTCAGTAAGACATTATCACGAAGCCTATATCATAATATATAAAAATGTTAATATTAATATAGGTATTACTGTTGTAACATATTAGGTTAAGATGTTTTTATGCAATAAAGAATTTTGAATTTGAATGGTCATTTGTCTTTCTGGTTTTTATGACCAATATTCGATAACACATGATGGATGTCTTTAATTGGTTAGCGGTTGTGATTGATAATGTCATTTGTAGGTTAAAAAAGGTAAAAAGTCCAGACCGTAATGTCAGAAACCACGCTTTTTTGTTTAGGTACCTTGTTTCAATTTATGCCGGGTGATACTAAAAGCCGATTGCAACAATCTGATTTGACATTAACTATTATTTATCTTTCACGACAACTAAAAAAAACTGTTTATTTTTAATATAATTAAAAGTAAAGTATCATCACGACCGTATGTGGTCAGAAACCACGCTTAAATAAGCGGATTCACATTTAGCCAACTTTACTATAGGCCAATCATGACAAGTGGCAAGCTCGTCGACCTCTCCAGCGTACCAAACTCAAGAAATATCATAAATAAATTAAATATTAATTAAATGTATCTATTCACATTAATAAATATTTTTGTGTCCCAACCAGGAATCGAACCCGGTACCTCCACCGAAGTACACCACATGTCTAATCAAGTTTTGTTATGCGATCTGACTGACGCTCGGCGCTACCCAGTGCTCGGGCTGGCTAATGTGAAATGTGATACCAGTGCTCCTTACGAAGTGACTCGCCAGGCCTCGAAAGAGAAGAACCAGATCCGCACCACACTTCACACCCAAGTCCACTAAGTCCTGCACGCCGCCGTAATGTAATTGAATCCACTTTAATGTAAGAACAAATTTCAGTATGTAAATATTACTTTATGATGCCAGTCACTAACGGCCGACATCAGTCTCTACTATCAAGATGTTTTTTTACACTTCGCATAAAGGTATAGAAAGAATTCCAGCAGCCGGATTACTTAGCACAAAGCTTAGTTTTGCCGATATTAGCAGAACTCATGTCAAAATAACGTTATCCACTATTTTAAAAGACACCCGGTGTTGCCACTTTAAAATTATTGGAAAAACAAACTTTAACAACATTCATTTCGTTTTCCACAATGCTAAGGGTGACCCTCTCCTCGGATAATAATTTGTCCCGAACGATGCTGCGCCATCTAGGTGTGCTCACGGCGACGTGCAAGACTTAGTGGACTTGGGTGTGAAGTATGGGGCGGATCTGGTTCTTCTCTTGCCTTGCGAGTCACTTCGTAAGGAGCACCGGTATCACATTTTACACTAGCCAGCCCGAGCACTGGGTAGCGCCGAGCGTCAGTCGGATCGCATAACAAAACTTGATTAGACATGTGGTGTACTTCGGTGGAGGTACCGGGTTCGATTCCTGGTTGGGACACAAAAATATTTATTAATGTAAATAAATACATTTAATTAATATTTAATTTATTTGTGATATTTCTAGAGCTTGCCACTTGTCATGATTGGCCTATAGTAAAGTTGGCTAAATGTGAATCCGCTTATTTAAGCGTGGTTTCTGACCACCGCGGAAGTGATGCGGTCGTGATGATACTTTACTTTTAATTATATTAAAAATACACATAAACTGTTTTTTTAGTTGTCGTGAAAGATAAATAATAGTTAATGTCAAATCAGATTGTTGCAATCGGCTTTTAGTGTCATCCGGCATAAATTGAAACAAACCTAAACAAAAAAGCGTGGTTTCTGACATAACGGTCTGGACTTAACAAAACTTGATTAGACATGTGTAATTTGATAGGGGAGTTTTGTTAGGAATATGTTCAGTGGTGGGCTACCACGTCCTTCCACTATCTGTCTTTCAGAGGTTCTTTAGGTCTTATCCTCTCGGCCACTGACACTGCTACGCATATGTCGGGTTACTTAACCGCTGCGCGCCGCCCGATGTTCGGCGCTGACTTCGTTCAGGATTTGTCTCTCCCTGACAAACCCTCCTCTTTTTATATTCGGGCTTAGGACCGGCATAGACAGAGTTAATATATAATAGACATTTTTTTAGAAATGATGGCATCCAAATGTTATATGTCTGTAGTGGAAACGTTAATGCGAGAATACCGATTTTAATGGCGTTTTACGCTCACAGTTTCAATTATTTAAGGGAATATATAACATTCCAATTTATAACATTTGCGCGCTGATTTAGGAAATATAATATAATATAAATTTAAAAAAACATAAATGAATATAAAATGAAATTAGGACCGTGGGGTCCAAGCGCTAACACATTTTTAAAAAACATCACCACTCGTCTAATTGTCTCCTCTGGTGACAAGAGGGCTGGACCTCGCCCAGAGAATCAGCATAGCGATTCAGCGAGTTAATGCGGCCAGCATTCTTGCCACCATGCCGCGCTGATACGATTTATATTTAAATTAGGTTTTTTTTTGGTTAATATATTTTTTATATCTTATTATACAAAATAAGTACTAATAATATATAGATATATGTTAAATTTAATAAGTACCTATCTAATAAATATTAAATAATAAAATAATAAAGAAAACTTCAATATGATAGAAAGAGTTTAGATAAAACAACAATTCCTTTATAAACAAGTTTTTTTTTTTTTATTATAGAAAAAAAGGTTTGATCCTATTAATTAAAACGCGTTATAAGTACCTACTATAGCTAAATATATGAAAGGTTTCGGATAGCACAAGTCTAAAACGGTTGGGTTTTACAATACTAAAGATTAAACCTGATACTTGCAAAAGCATTACTGTAACACAACCTGCAGGCAAAGATATCAAATAAGAGAGCCGGTATTCGTTGTTATGTTAATACAAAATGTTTATTACATATTTATCTGTTGTCGAAATTTATTTAATTTGTTTATATTTTTGTAATTATTCTGAGTGACATAAATAATAAATAAATAAATATTTCAGACAGGTCACACAGCGCCATCTAATTTCCGTGGTAAGCGGTAAGCTTGTGTTACGGAAACTAGATGGTTGATAAACTACATATTATACTTTTTTTTTTTTTGTAAATATATGCATATAATACATATAAACACCCAGACCGAGACAAATTATACAATGTACAACTTGCCCCCGGTGGGAATCGAACCCACGACCTCCCGAGTTCACGGCAACGTTTGTTACCACTAGACCACGGAGGCGCCAACATTCGACATTGACATTTTCTTTATTAAGAAAGTGACGTCTCTACTGACATATAATTTATCGTCACTAGGATCAATGCCATCCTTTTATCTGGTCTAGTCTAGTCTGGTCTAGTTTGGTTTCATCGCGTCTCGCATAGTCTAGTATATTCTAGTTTATTGGGTAAACAATTAAATTGAGTGATAGATATAAATATATAACCTATCGTATATATACATTTTTCAATCATTTATTCATTCACCTGTTTAGATTACTATAAATGACTTGTCTATATTAACGTTTTAGCCATGTTCTACTCTGATACATCTAACTAATCACCGGAGGCAGTATCAAGACAACTCTTATCCCGGACTGACTTTGAAAATACACTTCGCTTGCTAATATACGAATACTGCTATACACGTATATATAGTATAATTTTGCTTCTGCCTCTCATTCATTAATTTTGTCTTAGCTAAATAATCATTAACCTATTGGTTTTTACTTAATTATTATTATTTTTCTTTTACTATAGCTAGTCACAGTTCAATTGCACTATTGATTTAAACGTAATTACTATATTTTACTCTTATTTCTGTTTTAATTGTATTGTCTAAATAATATAAAATCTCTTTGGCTTGTGTTCCACTATTGCTACTTTGTTTATATGTTTAATATATAAGCTATGATTTTTAAAAAAATAAATAAATAAATAGTTTGGTTTGGTTTCATCACGTGTCGTATAGAAAGTTGATTCAGGCTCGAATTGCCGTCATGCCCAGTCAAGTCGGCATAGTGTTAGGGACTGATGTCAGTCATGATTGTCTGATTCCAGTTGCTAACATTCATAGACCTTTATTTCATCTCATTTCTAGGCACACTGTCACATGATCAAATCATGGGTAACTATTTTTATTTATAATTGAGTTTATATAACTTATTTTATTTTGTGTTTCAAGCCCCGGCATGAATCAACAAGATGAATGAAGCAACAAGCCTGATCCCGAAATGTGTGGATACACTTTACTGGGTTTATCGGCACGAACGGTGGATACTTCCTCGCCTCGGCAGACTGGGCAAATTACCACCATCAGTTCGCCTACGACCTATTTGTTGTTCTCGTTGAAAGTATGTGCCATTTGCAATGATGTCAAATGCCACTTTTTACTTTCAAGGAGAACTAATATTGTAAGCTTCATCATCATCAGCCTGTGTCTCTCCACTGCTGGATGTAGGCCTTCCCCAAGGCTCGCCACTTCACACGATCTTCTGCCACCCTCATCCATACCCCACCAGCGACCTTCCTCAGGTCATCTGTTCAATTCAAATTCAATTCAATTCGTTTATTTCTGTAATTAGGCATAGGACAAAAAAAAATGTATTTTGCACTTTTACATGTCAAATTTACAATAAGTATACTTTAATATTAGGCTACATAATTTCACAGCATTCTACCAGGTACAACGCCATGAAACTACACAACCTTACTTAAATGTAAAGCAGTGCGTTACAATACAAACATGAAATAACATTTAAAAAAAAAACCTACGTGAGTTATATACACAATAATTCCACACAAAACTACACTTATAATTATAGCTGCTGTAAATAGGCATTGTCATCTTACCAAATAATATACAAATATAAAAAATATAATTGTCACTTAAGATTATAGCTGCTGTAAAGAGGCATTGTCCATCTGGTCGTCCCACTATGCATCTTCCGGTACGTGGTCTCCACTCCAGAATCCGTCTACTCCATCGTTCATCGGTTCTGCGGCATATGTGTCGAGCCCATTGCCACTTCAGCTTGCTAATTTTAAAAGCTATATCGGTAACTTTGGTTCTTTGACGGATGTCAATATTGCAAATGTTGTAAGCTTGCCATAGTGATATTTACATAAAAATAACACCGCTTGAAACATGACTTACTATTTTAAATTAGACCTTTAATTTCTTTGACCATACGTCCTCGCAATCTCTTCAAAGATAATTAATTAGCTTTTCTGTAGGAAGAGAGAAAAAATCCCAGTTCTAAATTAAAATTTCATTAATTATATAGAGTGCAGAGTACAGTCAGACAGACATCCTAATGGTTATGTTCTTTATATTATAAGAATAAGGATTATTAAAATCTTTGTTCACTTAATCAAGGCGCTGTGGTAACTCGGTTGTAAGAGCGCTTTCCTTAAATACTACAAGGTCGGTTTATATGTATATACTATATTCGAGGGCGGGCGGAGGTGACTGCTCCAGCAGTCAGTGTATGCCTGGCGACTGCTTGACCGCCCGATGAAATTTCACCGTGCTGCGAACCGCCCGAAGCAGTTGCGACTGCTCGAGCGGTTACGTGTATGTGTGTGCGTAGAAGACTGTAGTTTACTATGCAGTCGTAGCTTCGCAGCTGAAGCTGTCCGTGCATGGCGGGTCTAAAGGGAAGCCAAGCCAACTAGCGTATTTAAAATGATGAAGTAAATACTGTATTTGTATAAATAGCTTTCCAATTATCGCTTTATAATTGGCCATTTTTTTAGTATTAAAATTGATATAGTATGTTGTCCTTAAGAGATATACATATGACATCTTAGACTTTTTTGTAGACCTGTATAAGATACACAATTCCACCATACATTATTTTGTTATATCTCTAAGGCTTTAGGCATCGTTTTCGTTAAAAGCTTCCAGACGGCGTTTTTTTTTCCGACACAACAAATATCGTTAATGTATTTAAAAACAACAAATTATATACTGAAACATTCCAGTATATACAGATACTATAAGGTATTTACTAATCACTACTACAGAACCAGAAGGGCGCAGTGTACAAATTTATTTCAAGGACCTTATATCTATAATCATTTAAATAAAATATTGGACATAAACTTAACTACAAATACTTGTAGTCTTGACTTAAAAATATTCTTTACTATTACCTAATGACTCTGACATATATAGAAACTGAGAATTTATTTGACATCACAAAATAAATCTAATACTTATATAATCTTTCATCAAGTGCATACCTACCGTCTTTCATAATTTACATTCTTAGAATTTAATTTTAATTTAATTTTTAATTTAATTTGAAGTTATGTAAATTATAGATTTAGTGTAATTGAGACCCCACAATACCGGCCTTCCTAGTGTGGGGTCTCCAATAGAAAAACATGTACATAGGATTTTATTGGAAATAAACGATTATTATTATTATTATTCCTTGAGAACCACTCTATCCATTAGTAAAAACAGCATGAAAACAGTGTAGTAGTTTTTAAGTTTATCGCGAACAGACAAACAGAAGCGGCGGAGGATTATGTTTTATAATATGTACCTAGTGATAGCGATGTCTTCGTGTTTTAAACATTTTCAGCGTTTTTAAGGGCGGGCTACCTTTATTAACAAAAAGTAATATAAAGCCTGGCCCGTCTACTTTTGTCTATGATATTCAAGTGTTTGAGAAGAACAAAGCAGATTCCATTGCTTAACCCTAAATTGCATAGTGTACATGCATTAATAACGTTTAAGAAATATTTTTTAGATGTTCACATATTAACAGTTTAATTTAATACACAGAACTATGTTTGGTATGGCCTCCGTGGTCTAGTGGTAACAAACGTTGCCGTGAACTCGGGAGGTCGTGGGTTCGATTCCCACCGGGGGCAAGTTGTACATTGTATAATTTGTCTCGGCCTGGGTGTTTATATGTATAATATGTATATAAATACAAAAAAAAAGTATAACATGTAGTTTAGTTTATCAACCATCTAGTTTCCGTAACACAAGCCTCGTAGCTTACCACGGAAATTAGATGGCGCTGTGTGACCTGTCTGGAAATATTTATATTTATATTTATTTATATCGCAGTTACGCGGTTTTTAAATAGGATGCTGGTTCGCAGCCTTCAATTATAGCTCCAGCAGTGGGAAATCTGGTCGGGTCACAGCAGTACAAAGCAACCCCAAAACTAGAATTATCTGTAGAAAATCCACTTAGTTGAACTAGCAATGACGAGGAATCCAATAGCCACGCATCAGCCTTCTGGTTAGCTGCGAGACGATCCAGTTGCGGTTTTCGATGTCGCGGGTCTAATTTCACTTCATATCAGCGGATGCGGGTGAATATAATGAGAGAGATTCGTGGTGGTCTTTCCGAGGATACAAGGCACACGAACATTCACGAGCTATAGTCCGAAGCACACTGACTAAAAATGACAAGTTTGGCGTGTATAAGAACTCTCTCATCCCTGGAATTGTCGACCGTAGCGCCATCTAGCTAAACGATGTCACATGGAATCAACAAACATTAGCTAGCTTCGTAAATGGTTCAAACAAACAAGACTAGTCCAATGCTTATTACAAATAAATATGGTATTTATAATTATTTTGTTTCAGCGAAGGAAGTGTGCTCCAATCAGCGCTAGTGTTGCCAAAAGGAATACCAAATAGTCTTGGTCTTGGTCTCCATTCTTCTCATTTCCCTCTTCCACACACCATTAACCCGGCACCAAGTGAAACCATGGAATGCTTAGATAATTGTATTTTCTTATTGACCAACATGTATCCAGAATTGTGTACAAAGGTACAAAAACCCTAAATAATAATAAACTATTTTAGCAAAATTAGGATGAATGTGAATGTTAGGATCGCTCAGCAAGCCATGGAAAGAGCTATGCTTGGTATATCTCTAATCGATAGAATTCGAAACGTTGATATTCGGCAGAGAACGAAAGTTACTAACATACGAGTAGCTTTTAAAATTAGCAAGCTGAAATGACAATGGGCCAGACACATCTGCCGCAGAACCGACGAACGATGGGGCAAACGGGTTCTAGAGTGGAGACCACGTACGGGAAGACGCAGAGTAGGACGACCCTCTACCAGATGGACAGATGACCTAAAGAAGGTCACTGGTCGGGGTTGGATGAGGGTAGCGAAAGATCGAAGAAAGTGGCGAGCCTTGGGAGAGGCCTACATCCAGCAGTGGAGAGATACAGGCTGATGATGATGATGATGATGATGAGGATAAATAGTTTTAGCAGACTTGCGAGACTCTTTCGAAAACTAATACTAAACTAGAGTTAGTGAAGATTGAACAACACTATTCAGCTCTATAATTCCAATTATAAACGAATTTAACTTTTCTCGGTCTGACAGACCAATGCACAGGTTATAGGAAGGTTAAGTTATTTCTTATTATAGAATTTAATACCTCATCATTAAAAGATTTTGTTTAAAATTATAGAGACTTTAATAACGAGATTGCAATTTAAAAATAGAGTTGGCTTCTCAGATTAAGAAAAAATTAAAGAAGGAAGGTGAAATGTCACAAGTTAGCGTGGGCTGTTTTATAGTATTATTATCTACATTGACATTAAGATCTATGGAGTCTGTTTTGACTTTGCCTAGCATATACATTTTACTGTATAAATAAAGAATTATTACCGTTCCGTGGAAATCAAATATTCCAAAAGACCACAACATGAAGTCGAATAAATATTATGATCTCACAGAAGAAATGATCAGGAACGGGTTCAAGACTCAGCTTTACGCAGTGGAAGTTGGTGCGAGAGGAGTTCCAGCAAAATCTTTGCATCACTTACTAAAAGAATTGGGCCTAAGCAGGTCTGCCGTCAATACATTTATGGAACGAGCTTCCAAGACGGCATTAACGGAATCATACAGTATTTGGTTGGGTAGGGAGAGAAGTAGAATGGTGGATGGTGAGCGTATTATCGCGCAATAGAAAAAAAAGGAAGCCTCCTGTTCTTAAACCAGCCCGAGACACCATTCTTCTCATCTCCTACCCACACACGATGGACCCGGCACCCGCACAGTGAATCCATGGAATGCTTAGAAATTTGTCTTCTCTTATTATTAATGTAAGAGTTAACGCACACATTTACGCACACAGCAGTATCTACATTCAGGTTTTAATTAATTATTTTGTTTAAATAATAAAATTAAAAATAAACTAAACTATAAATAAAAAAATGTCCCATCCGAGTTAGTCCCAAGGAGACTGGCACATTTCCCCTCTGTATAGCGAGGCTAAGACATTGGCAGAAATAATTGCCAGCCTTCCTGTCCCCAGACCTTTCTGTCAGCCGCTTTGACAACTCCTTGGCCAAGCGCCTCGCTGACGGTCCCCATGGGCCCATCGTCTCGACCGCAAACGGCGCAAACCGTAACCGGTACCAAGGTTGGCGTATTTGCGCAATTTAAGGCTAATATTAGGTAGTGTTTAATTTACATAGTATTAATTTGGTAATGACGATGGCTGATTTTTGCACTGATGGTCGATCTTTTGCTATCCTTCCATGATTTGTAAACTGTCAATTGTATAACTGACAAAACCAAATGTTCGTTATATATCTTATGGTGAATAAATGAGTTGAATTGAACTGCAGTAATAAATGTTAAAACGATGTTTTTCTTGTAACAATAAATATAGCAAGAACTATTATGTCCGAGTAGAATAATCATCATGGTTTGTAAAGTCAAAACAGGCTTTTAATGTTGATCTAATTATACTATAAAACAACCTACGCCCAGTCAAGCCGGCATAGTGTTAGGGACTGATGTCAGTCATGATTGTCTGATTCAGTTTGCTAACATTCATGGCCTCGCACGATTCTTACCATCAGGTGGGCGCAAGGTCGAACTAGTATTAAATATTAATAAAAAAAACAATAAATGGCCACAACGATTAAAGTAGTGTTCATTGAGGCCAATAATAATGCTAATATATTAATAAACATAATAACGCACACCGCAGTAATAAATGTTTTATGTAATAGAAAAAAAAAACGACGTTGATGACATGCCCAACGCGAGTAAGGAGAATCCGACTTAAGTTTTTAGGTATAATATTTTTTTTTAGACAAAACTAATAAACCACCTCATAGACTTATCTTCGTTTCCGTTTTTACAGATTAATGATCTTATCATAATTTATCTAATTCTTATCCATTTGAGTGATGCTACAGCACCGTCAGACGGAAAAAGATACATTCTGGAAATACCGACACTATTTGAGATTACGTTTTTCTATTGTACTTCTAAGGTACACAACAAAGTATAAAGTAAAAAAGTATCATCACGACCGTATCCCTTTCGATGTGGTCAGTAACCACGCTTATAAAGAAGCGGATTCACATTTAGCCAACTTTACCATAGGCCAATCATGACAAGTGGCTAGATCGTCGATGTCTCCAGCGTACCAAACTCGAGAAATATCACAAATCAATTAAATATAAATTAAATGTATTTATTTACATTAATAAATATTTTTGTGTCCCGACCAGGAATCGAACCCGGTACCTGCAAGTCTAAATGCATGGACTTAACCGTTAGACCACGGATGCAGTCATTTTATAATCGAATTAATAATAATGATATGACAATTAAACATAAATTCATAGCATTAATGTTAATTAATATCCTAGGTATAAAATGGCCGTGTCACCTTACAATATAAATAAAATGGCCGTGTCACCTTACAATATAAATAAAATGGCCGTGTCACCTTACAATATAAATAAAATGGCCGTGTCACCTTACAATATAAATAAAATTAGAATGTCAAATAAATAAACTTTAATTTAAATTCGTGGCTGTAAAAGGGCCGTGTAAACTTAAGAATAAATATTTATTATTATTTTATTTTATTTTATTGGAAAACAAACAGTACTTAATAACTAATTACAAAATCAAGTATATATCTACAGACCATTAATATGTTTTCACATATAGGAAACTATGAAAGCAATCTAAAATTTAGATATCTAATAAAAAAGTAAATAGTAAGGAAATAAATTAAGTATGAATAACAGTTTAAGTAGTTTCGGAAACACTCAAAGAAACTCTGTCAAACCAATGTTTTGACAGAGTTTTCTTAAAAGTAGCTGTAGTTGAATTAAATAGATCCAACTCGGAAAAGTCAACCAGTTTAATAAATTCATTAGCTGCACGGCAGCAAAACGAATTACCTCTATACCTAGATGCACTAGCTGGCACTGATAAACATATAAAAATAAATAATTTAAATTTTAGCCTCAGTTAGATGCATTATTATTAATTTATTACTAACACATGGTAAAATTTGCTTTAGCAGTGGAAACAGTATCAGAGCACTCCATTTAAATTACGATCGTGGTGATACCAGTGCAATAGGTATGCAAATCGACAGAGCGACGACGCTAAGACGCCACTTCAAGAAAAACTTTAAACAATATGCTAATTTGTACAATCCAATCAATCACAAGTGTGATTCACTATTAAAGTGGTAAATCGATAGACCTAATTCTGATGACCGGGACTATAGTATGTTTTGTAACGATTGTATCGGATGCGGCCATGGAATAAAATATTGTTGGCTGCAATTGACATCCTTTGCCTTGCACTTATTTAAGACGCCACCTGTCAGTGTAGATTTTGACGTTCTTTACTTTTCAAAAGAGGAGTCCTTCGCGCCATTTTGCGCTGCATTGTAAAATGCAAGTTTATGTTTTGTAAATTTATTTACTGTGGATATTGTTGGTCAAAAGTGGTGTTGTTTTATTTAACACTTAACGTTGCTACAATGTGATTAGTTATGGAAAACGATAAATTGGACTTTAAATATGGGGCACAAGTTGCAGTTTATTTTTTGCGGTTTCCTCGCGCTGTGGACTCCCATATTTTACGCGACGTGTTTGAGCTATAATGCCGCGAGTGACTCCAAGTAAAGCATCAAATTCTGCAGCATCTGGAATTTGATGATCCTCAACTCGGTTATGAACTCTGTTATGAACATATATTATGCAAATAAATTACGTGTTTAGGACTGATGTATTCTGTACAATGTCCTTTAAAGACAATTAAAAAAAAAAAAAAAATGAGTCGAGTTCTTCGCGCCATTTTGCGTGGACATGTCAAGTGCAAGTTTTTGTTTTGTAAATTTATTTACTGTGGATATTATTGGTCAAAAGTGGTGTTATTTTGTTTAATAATGTGCTACAATGTGAATAATTATGGAAAACGATTAATTGGACTTTGAATATGGGGCCCAAGTTGAAGTTTATTTTTTGCGGTATTCCCGCGCTGTGATCTCCCATATTTTACCCGACTTGTTTGAGCTATAATGCCACGAGTGACTCCAAGAAAAGGATCAAATTCTGCAGCATCTGGAATTTGATGATGACCTCATTAACTCATAAAAAAGAAAGATATATTACGTCAGACTTGGCTAAGAGGAACAAAAAAGGAAACCACCTCCACCTCCCGTAGCACTGTTAAATATACATGTATTGCTATTTATTTTAACAATTCCGTTTTCATGTTAACATCAAATGTCAGTTTTTTTTGTAATTAAACAGTTCACGCTAAAATGTTACCATTTTACACCATTAGGTGGGATGAGACCAGGGTATCACAAGTCGTGATGAGTAGATATAAAAAAACTATAAATAATAACAAGACTTAGGGCCGACATACACGGGTTTAGTTATTGATCACATTATTTATTTATTTAAAACTTTATTGCACGTTATACAAGGGGCGGACTTAATGCCGCTAGACATTATCTGACAACCAACCTTAGGGACAATGGGGACCATTTCAAATGTAAGGTAGGTGCAAATATTTATATATAATAATAATAAATAAATCTATTTACATACATTACACGAATTGTTAGAGGATTCATAGTCACTGATTAAGCAGACACTTGTCAATCTACCTCAGTAGTCGTTTTTAATTGATTGAACTTCCATTTAAAACAATCAACCAACAATAAAACATGTGCGTACGAAACGGAGAAGTTAGGGCGGGAAAACTGCGCTAAAGCAGTCGACTACTTTAGGCTGTCAGTGTGTGTCTAGAAACTGCTTCACTACACGACGGAATTTCACCGTGCTGCTGACGGATTTGACGAACTTTGCAGAGAATTTTCATTTTCGCAGTAAAAGTAAAGTATCATCACAACCGTTTCCCATTCGGGGTGGTTAGAAACCACATCATTACAGCCCCTAGAACACAGCGTCCTAGACATCCAGCCTTCCAGAAAATATATCTGGAGAATTTGGGCTACACTCGCCACGCTGGCCAGACGGCTTGGCGAAGAAAACCACGCTTATAAATAATCGGATTCACATTTAGCCACCAACTTAACTATAATATATAAGCTCGTCGATGTCTCCAGCGTACCAAACTCGAGAAATATCCCATATAAATTAAATATTAATTATATGTATTTATTTAAATTAATAAATATTTTTGTGTCCCGACCAGGAATCAAACCCGGTACCTCCGAGTCTAAATCCACGGACTTAATCGCTAGATTACGGAGGCAGTACAGATTTTGGATTAAGACCCTCCCCTGTGTAATTCTAAACTCATTTTATTTCTATTAACTTAATTTTTCACTTAATTATACTTCACATATCATCTTAATTCTTGTAGTTTTATTTAATGTCATGCCTAACGTGACAGTCTATGGCCAGCCTTAGGTAACATAAGATTCTCTCATACATTCTATTTTATATAGAAAACCCGGGACCAGGTTGCGGGATGTATTATTTTAAATTTTATGTTTTTCAATAATTGTGGCAATTTTATTTTATTATAGAAACAGTGTGGACTGTCCCATAAATGCAGTACGTGGTGGAAAAGTGGATGTGCACGGACCGGGCCTTAGCCAGAGAACAAAAATAATATTAGTTCAAATTTATTAATAAAAAAACCCTTGTTAAGTAAGTTAAGTGATTTTAAGAAAAGCGTTTTTTAAACCGGGTCACAAGCGGTTTTACTACGATGTAATACGTGTGATAAAACTTTCAAGTGTCATTTTGTCACGCTTACGGTGGTGGCTCGGTGTAAGAAGGGTTCAAACCCCCCCGGCATGTACCAATGAGAAATACACTTTTCTTACGTACATTTGTCATAGATTTACAACGCCACCGCTACCGTGCCTCGGAGAGCACGTTAAGCCGTCGGTCCCGGTTGCTAATACCAAATTGTGGAATCGTTAATAAATTGACATTAAAAATTGACATCATATCCTCGCCAAGCCGTCTGGCCAGCGTGGCGAGTGTAGGCCAAATTCTCCAGATATATGTTCTGGTAGACCCATCTCCAACAGTGGAGGTCTAGGACGCTGTGTTCTATATTTTTTACAATAAATTAAAAATCCCACGTATTTGTCATTATTAACCTCGCATTCATGGCGAAAAAAAAAATAAAAAAAAAAAAACGTATCTACGACCTTGTCAATGCACATCAATTCGTGACAAGCATTGAAATAGTACTTTCCACTGCGTATTTTGTACAATCGTTGCTATCTTATTTAATGGAGACGAAGCAATGAATGTATTTTATATATGTAGTATATTCAAGGCATGCTGCTTGTCCACCAGATAATAACGTGGAATTTAGTAGTAAAATAAAAGTATGGTGATATTTCTCAAGTTTGGTATGCTAAAGTCATCGACAGCTTAACACTTATTATTATTATTACATTTTTATTGCACAAAATAAGTGTACAAAGGCGAAGATTTCTATTTATAAAGAAACACAAAAATTTCAATCGAGAAGGGGGTTATAAGCTATCTTCATCGTGGAATCCAGTAATAAATAGGTTTTGACGCCGGGAAAAATCGCCCGGTGTCGCCAAGGATATTGTAAGTGTCGTGTGTCGTGATTTCTAAAAACTTTTAAAAGTGATAAGTGGGTAGGTTTACATCTACCGCCCAGTATGTACGAGACTACACCGCATAGCTTTAGTCGACCCGTGACCACGGCCAATGCAACTTGGCTGAAACGTCGGGAGAAATATGTCTCTAAGGTAAATCGCGTAAAGACCCGTTAAAATTATAAAAACTATAGGTTCATTTTTATTAATAGTAATTTATGTAATTTAAGTTTTTTTTAAATCATTGTACCTACCTTACTTCTTTCGAATAAAAAAAAACCATGAGGTGATAATATTGGTGGATGTTTACCTCGCGCACTGCTCAATTCCACACGTCTCTTATAGTTTTCTTATGAGGTAATTTAACCGCCAACGTAAACATGTAGTTTCCTGGATATACACCATTTCAGTGACATTTTACGTGTAGTACATTCGTAACCTGGGTCTTCATTTATTTCTATATATCATACAATGTAGTTTATATTGGTGATTTAACTTATATGTACATATAGGTATGCCCGTAATTATGTATATCAATGATTCTTTGCATGTTTTTAAGCGCAATGTATTGTCACTGCAGCGGATCCTGGCTGGGACTGTAAACTGAAGTGCTGTTTAACCAAATTTGATCCTTGGAATTGTGTTGCTTGATTGTGGTTGCATCATGTTGTATTGCGTTGTAATTTTTGCTTAGATTTACTCAGTTATTATTGCTATTGTAATTGTATTGTGTTTTTATTTTGGCTACTCAAAGGCCCAATTAATGGATTGTCACGTTAAGCGGGACATTAAAATAAAACAAAGGAATTTAAGCAATGGAAGTTAATATATTAAGCAAAGTGAAGTTAACAGAGCAAGAGTGTTTTGCTGTCACTGTTGGCGACCCTAATAAATAAAAAAATAAATTTCCGCCATAATCGGATATATTAACCTTAAGATATATATATAAAAAAGATCCTGTAAAGTTATTTTAAAAACAAGGCTTGTAGGTTTTTTGTAAGGGTCGTTCAAACAACCCGCAGGGCATGGTGCCCCCGACCGAAGACCAACGGCCATACAAAAACTTTCCTCGTCAAGCAGTGTGACAAGGTTTGCAGGTTATAATTATGTGTGGATATAGTAATGTTGTCTAAATAAAGTAACCATGGCAAGCTTCCAGACGGAATGACATTAGTTCCTTGGAGATTGGGTCAATCTCTGGTATGGGAACTTCTGTTAGAGCTGGTTTTGCAGCGGAACAAGCGCTGATCAGCAAGCGTCGAAAATATGAAACTATTTGCAATAGTTACTTTTTTTCGACGTTTGCTGTAGAAACGATGGGTCCGTGGGGATCGGAACTTAAAGCCTTTTATAAAGAAATTGTTCCAAGGCTCATTGACGTCTCTGGTGACAATAGGGCTGGCAGTTATTTCTCCCAAAAATTAGGTATCCTAATTCAAAGGGGAAATGCTGCTAGTGTATTGGGCACCATGCCACAAGACAGCGATTTAGAGGAGCTATTTTTTTTGTAAGTGTGTATTTTTATTTTCTATGTATTATTATTATTATATTTTTTTAGGTTAAATTTAGATTTTGTTTATTTAATATTGTAATTCTTTTATATTGTTTGTATATTACTTCGAATAAAAATTTAAAAAATGTTATTATAGCTTAGGTCAGTTTTTTAATGACGAAACCATTTCAAATGTGTTAATAACTGTCAATATATAGATTGTATTGTCATTATTTTTACAATAGTATTTTTCGACATTTCTCTTTTGCCTACAGTTTGTGTTACATATTTTAGTTTTATATAAATTGTAAAATGCATGTTTAATTTATTATTATATATGTTATTATTAGAATTATATTTGTAAATATAATGAATTCGTACACCACATGTGGTAGGTTTTTTGCATGCTCACCCCAACCTAAGAACTATGTACCGAAAACCACGAATAAATGATTTTGATTTGATTTGATAAAAGCGTGATTTCTGACCACTCCGGTAGGAACACGGTCGTGATGATACTTTACTTTTATTTCTATTTTATCACATAAAATAAATATTAAATATTTCCTGAACCGCCTTATACTACGGCAAGTGATACATTTCAATTTTAAGAATACGCGAATAGCTGAAAGTTGTTACAGACCTTGGGGACTATACCCACCGAAACCACATGTGCCAAAAAGTTATTTAAAGTAAAAAAAAAGTTTTTCCAACGACATTAAATATAACAAGACATGGTCAGAAAACAAACGCTATGAGAACTAAAGTTAGACGAATCAGTAGGTACATTGTAAATTTATTAATTTTATTTATTTAAATCTTATTGCACAAAGTACAAAGGCGGACTTAATGCCGCTAGGAATTCATATTACATATTATGACAGTCAAACCTTCGGAACAATAAAAGCAATTAAACAATGAAAGGTATTTAGGTGCAATTACAGGCTTAATTAGACAATATAATAAATAATAAATAAATATTTCCAGACAGGTCACACAGCGCCATCTAATTTCCGTGGTAAGCTACGAGGCTTGTGTTACGGAAACTAGATGTTTGATAAACTACATATTACACTTTTTTTTGTAAATATATTATACATATAAACACCCAGACCGAGACAAATTATACAATGTACAACTTGCCCCCGGTGGGAATCGAACCCACGACCACCCGAGTTCACGGCAACGTTTGTTACCACTAGACCACGAAGGAGGTCAATGATATATATAAATTAATACATACTTAGATACTTGGCAGATCCCTGGTGTGGAATGCGACATGTGTAGACACATTAGCCCCATCAAACTTACACCTGCCAAAATCTAGAATCGCGGGTACTCCAGCAGTGATCTTCGGATGATGTCGTTGAGAACCGCGTGACGAGGAATGCGGCGAACACTTCTAGCGCCAGAAAGCCAATTGTGCCCGAGGCGTTCGACGGGTTCTCCACACCGACACTGGTGCGGGTGGATAGTCCAGGCTCTAAGACGAAGGCACATAGGCATATAGTCAGTGTATTTGTACCAACCGATGCTGAGACCCGACTCCCTATATTTTTTAAATTAAAATACACGGTAAATTCTAGAAGTTGGCATTAAGAATCTGGCCTGGTCTGGTTTGGTCATCTTGTCTGGCACCGGAAGAAAATGTTCCTTTCCGAAGTAATAAATATCTTCGACTGTTTTTATTGAATTCTTTATTTTACCGTCATAGATTCCCACCGGAATTCGGCTAAGTCTAAGGTTACACAACACGAGTTTCATCTAGTTTCCATAACACAAGCCTCGTAGCTTACCACGGAAATTAGATGGCGCTGTGTGACCTGTCTGGAAATATTATTATTATTAAGTATTACATTTACAAATCACAATTACTGTTAATATAAACCACTAATTAATAAAAAAAACAGCTAAAAACCAAAACAATAACTTAGGGGTCCTAATGTGTGAAATTATTCGAAATTAAATGATTATTATTACAAAATAGTTCCGCTACTCGTTTATAGTGGCGCTATAGATGCATATATTTTAGCCTTAATATTACTAAACATAAGGTTGATAATATATTTTAGCCTTAATATTACTAAACATAAGGTTGATAATATATTTTAGCCTAAATATTACTAAAAACATAAGGTTGACAATATTTTTTATCCCTAATATTACTAAACATAAGGTTGACAATATATTTTAGCCTTAATATTACTAAATATAAGGTTAACAATATATTTTTTTTAAAGAAGTTTTACTAGTCGTGACGTAAAAAATAATTTAACATATATGAAAATGTGATCCATGCCCACTCTATCTTCTATTTGACCACGTTGCTTTTTCCAATTATTGCGGTAAACAGTAGGTTTTATTACAAAAATAGATTAGACAAAGTTACAGCCTCCTTTGATCATTTAACTTCATGTCTTAACATTTTCTTTATAATTTTGACTGCCTCCGTGGTCTAGTAGTAAAATACCAATAGGTTACGACGACGTAGTGGATTCGATTTTCACTACGTCCTAATAATTAAAATACGATATGACTCATATACTTGTATAAAAAGAGGAAATCGTTGTTTTTACTAATTTTCTCTGTCTAATAATTATGTTTTATTATTTTTTTATTTTTATTAAAAACATAAATAAAATGTAACACAAGGTGGTGGCTCGGTTGTAAGAACGCGTTCCTTAAATCCTACAAAGGACGGTTCAAACCCACCCGACATGTACCAATGAGAAATACACTTTTCTTACGTACATTTGTCATAGATTTACAACACCACCGTTCCCGTGCCTCGGAGACTAATGCCAACTTGAGGAATCGTTAATAAATTGTCATAAAAAAATGACATCATATCCTCGCCAAGCCGTCTGGCCAGCGTGGCGAGTGTAGGCCAAATTCTCCAGTTCTGGAAGGCCAATCTCCAGCAGTGGAGCTGTAGGACGCTGTGTTCTAGGGGCTGTAATGATAATGATGTAAGTTGGCTAAATATAAGTCTGCTTCTTTATAAGCGTGGTTTATGACCACCCCGTAGCTTTTACTGTAAATTTTTAGATCTATTTATAAGGTTACCTGTTGGAAAATGTCACTGACATTAAGCTCGCCTATGTACATTTAAATGTGTTTTTGTTTATTGTGCAATAAATAATTTATCTATCTATCTAATGTATCGATGAGTTAAGATAGATAGATATGTACTCTGGATGTATATACCGGATGTGTACACTGAAATCGACGATGCTCTCGACAAAATGAATAGGGGCCTTGAGGCAATCCGTCTACAGTCTACAAGGCTTGGGTTACTGGTAAACCCGAGCAAAACCCAAGTGATTATCGTTGGCTCTAGGCATGCGCTAAGCAGAGTGGACTTGGATTCCTTATCACCATTAACTTTTAACAGTGTACCACTTCCATTCTGCGAAAGTGTAAAAAATCTCGGTCTTCACATATCTTGTGATCTATCCTGGAGCCAACATGTGTCTGAGATCAGTCGGAAAATGTTTGCCAGTATGCATTCGCTTAAGCGAGCGCAGTATTTTATCCCGTTTAAGGCAAAGCTAATGTTCCTTCTTCCCATTATTGACTATGCAGATGTTTGCTACTCTGACATCACTGAAGAGCTACTGAATAAACTCGATCGTCTGCTCAACTTATGCATCCGGTACGTTTCGGATTGCGTAAGTATGACCATGTTTCCCAATACCGTATTCAATTAAAGTGGCTTAATATCCGTTTTCGAAGATCTGCACATGTCCTTACTTCTCTTTACAACGTTCTTTACAATCCCCAAGCTCCTCTATACCTTAAGACTCGTTTCCAATTACTTGGAGACAGTCACAACCTTCCTCTTCGGTCTGCTTCTAACAATCAGCTCAAAATTCCCCCTCACACTTCTAGCAGATATTCAGATTCTTTTACTGTTTTCGCTGCTCGAGAGTGGAACAAGCTTCCACTAGTCATTAGACGGGCGCCTTCAATAAATGCGTTTAAAAATCTACTTGTTGCTCACTTTTTAAATAAACAAAATAATTTGTCATGCTAACTACAAGTATCTATGCATTATAATATTTATTTCCTTAATTTTAATCGTGAATGATTGTACCTATGTAATATGATACGAGTATCTATCTATTAGTGTGTTTATATATTCATACATAATATATATTTATGTTTATTATATATATTATTTTATTATATATCATGTAAGTATTTGTGTAGTAGTATTTAATTATTCTTAAGTAATTATATTTATCTTAATGCACCCGCAATCCTCTGCCACAAACCCAAAGGTTAGCTGTTATAAAATGCCGGAAGGCATTAAGTTCGCCCTTGTACACTACTTTTTAAGTTATTTTGTGCAATAAAGAGTTTATAAATAAATTAATAAATAAATATAACGATAAGCTACTTTCTGTGGATTTATTTGGTAATTGTAGATTTGTGTATATATGTATGTAAGTATCTACATACATACATACATATCTTCACGCCAAATCCCTTGCGGGGTAGGCAGAGACAATTGAGCGCCACTTGTCACGATCACGACATACCTCTTTCGCTTCTTCGACATTCATCAACCTCTTCATACATGCCCTCTTGTTTCGATGGCTTTTTAATTCACCTTCAGCTAATGTTTTATTTATTTGATCATGATAGGCAAGTCTTGGTCTGCCAGGGCCTCTTTTACCTTTTAACTTTCGCATTATATATCTGGTTCGTCAATCTCTCTTCTCTCATCCTTTCGACATGCCCGAACCATCGGAGCATGCCTTTCTTTATTTTTGTACCTATGCTTTCTTTTATACCTACCCTTTTGCTTATTTCGTTATTACGTATACGGTCCATCAAAGTTACGCCGCATATCCGACGTAAAGACCTCATTTCTACTGCATTAACTCTACTTTCATGCGTATTCTGACATATCCACGTCTCGCTTCCATACATAAGTACCTATATTATAAATATCTTATATTACATGCTACGGTTTCTACATTGCTGGAAGATATTTATTGTTTTACACCATTTGTCCGTTTGTGTACAATTCATTAATTAATGTTATTTTTAATTTAATATATTTATTTGTTAAATCTTGTATTTTACTAAATCTAAGTGGTAGATAATTAAGGTATTAGGTTGTATTTTACAACTATTGATTACTGTAATAATATGTTTTTAGACCTAATATTGTTTTCTACTCCTTAAATAAATAAATAAGTAGATATATGTATTATAATTAGCCGTTAATGTTAACCTTTATTAAAAAGCTTGGTTTCCAAATAATAGAGAGCATAAAATTACGGTCGTGATCTTACTTTTTTTTAATTTTATAAATATTCGCAGTTCTTTTAAGGTTTTTTTCTGTGCTTCACTCCAGCGTCATGTCAAATTTCGTTTTTCCTAAACTGAAACGTCCGCAGCAGCTGCAACTTGATGGATGAAATGCTTCCAAGTTAATGTTTTTATTTAACTAAGGCTAGGTTTAGTTCACGGGTCGATTGCGATTTTCTATGCACGATGATGTAACTAGCGTTACAAGCTCCAAATTTGCAGGTACTCGCGATCCTAGAAGCCTCTGCCTCCGAAGGCATGACCGTTACGCCGAGGAAACTTGGCAGATTTCTGGTATGGGATGCGACACGTAACCTCGTCCAATGCGGCTGGTGACTATAATCGACCGTATATATATATATATATATTTTAATACTAGCGCACCAGTAACAAATAGGTGGTTGGTATTGTGGTAATTTGCCAAGACCGTCGGGGAGGAGAAGTATCCACCGTTCCTGCCGATAAACCCAGTGAAGTGTATCCACAGGTTTCGGGATCAGGCTCGAATTGCCGTCATGCCTAGTCACGCCAAGAGGTAAATATAATTAATGTAACAGGTGATCCTCTGAGTAGGGAATATCTTATTCAGAATCCTCTGATCCAAGTGTTGCCATCCAATGAGGCAACGTCGCCGGAGTCCTCGGAACATTGGGTTCATCTTCTCCTGGATTCGATGACATGTAGATTATAATCAAGATATTTGTAAGTATTTAGTTTTTATATTAATTAGGTTTGTCTTTTAGTTTATTTAATTTAAGGTTTTGTTTAGTTTATTTGTATTTTATTTATTATTATTTTTTAAGTTTCTTCGGTATCTTAGTTTGTGGGTACTACGTATGAATCAGTACATATAATATTGTTAATCTTTGTTCAAATATCTGTGATACTATTATTTAAATTTCATAATGATTAATGTAAGAACTTGATACATATGGCGCGGTGGTGGCTCGGTTGTAAGAAGGCGTACCTTAAATCCTACAAAGGTCGGTTCAAACTCACCCGGCATGTACCAACGAGAAATACACTTTTCTTACGTACATTTGTCATAGATTTACAACACCACCGTTCCCGTGTGAGGAGAGCACGTTAAGACGTCGGTCCCGGTTTCACTAATACCAACTTGTGAAATCGTTAATAAATTGTCATTATAAATTGACATCATATCCTCGCCAAGCCGTCTGGCCAGCGTGGCGAGTGTAGACCAAATTCTCCAGATATATGTTCTGGAAGGCCCAACCCCAGCAGTGGAGGTCTAGGACACTGTGTTCTAGGGGCTGTAATGAATGATGAAAATACATATGATAGGTATAAAAAATAAACTAAAACAAAAAAAAAACCTACTTACAAAACCTTTTAAATAAAATATAATAATATATTATTTAACTAATTTATTTAATATTAGTTTAATTTAAATTTGACTAAATTTAATTTAATGTTGGGTTTGGTCTAATTTTAATTTAAGTGTTGTTAATAAAATAAAAATAATTTTGTAAAAATAAATAAACGAGGCGCTTGGCCAAGGAGTTGTCAAAGCGGCTGACAGAAAGGTCTGGAGACAGGAACGCTGGCAATTATTTCTGCCAACGTATTAGCCTCGCTATACAGAGGGGAAATGTTGCCAGTCTCCTTGGGACTATCTCGGATGGGACATCTCTAGAGGACATTTTTATTTATAGTTTAGTTTATTTTTAATTTTATTATTCATTCATTAGTAGTACATTGTATAATTTGTCTCGGTCAGGGTGTTTATATGTATAATATGTATATAATTACCAAAAAAAAAAAAAGTATAATATGTAGTTTATCAACCATCTAGTTTCCGTAACACAAGCCTTGTAGCTTACCACGGAAACTAGATGGCGCTGTGTAACCTGTCTGGAAATATTTATATTTATTCAAAGGGGAAATGCTGCTAGTGTATTGGACACCATGCCACAAGACAGCGATTTGGAGGAGCTATTTTTTTGTAAGTATTTAATTTTTATATTCTATGTATTATTATTATTATTTTAGATTAGATTTTGTTGTAATATAGTTTATTTAATATTGTAATTCTTTTATATTGATTGTATATTACTTCGAATAAAAGTTTATTAAAATTAAAAAGTGAAATTTTGTAACGTATCGAATTCGTTTAAGAATGAAAAAAAATCAAGAATAAGTATGCTTCTTTGTAATGTGAACCCCTTTGAAGTGTAGAAAACGTATTCCAAAACAGAGAGAAGTATCAAGCAACACAGGAAGAAATGGTTCGGTGTCATTTTTAAAGATTTAACTCTAAGCAATGCAGTTTTGTTTGCACTATATGGAGTTTCTAGTACCTTTGTCTACCAGATAATATTACACTAGACAGGCAAGTATTATTTGAAGCGGTGTTATTTTCTATATATATAAAGCGCGGTGGTGGCTCGGTTGTTAGAATGCGTACCTTAAATCTTACAGAGGTCAGTTCATACCCACCCGACATGTACCAATGATAAATATACTTTTCTTAAGTACATTTGTCATAGATTTACAACACCACCGTTCCCGTGCCTCGGAGAGCACGTTAAGCCGTCGGTCCCGGTTCCACTAATACCAACTTGTGGAATCGTTAATAAATTGTCAAGGGCGTACCCAGGATTTCAGCTAGGAGGGGGCAGCTCATACCTGTTTCGGTCGGGTATATTGAAACAAAAAATCATGAAAATTGACTGGAAAAAGTACTGTCGAGTGTCGTCCGTAACTAGATAGCGCTAGCGCTAGATGTTGTTTTCTCCAAATTATATTCGGCTTTAATCCTAGATGGCTCTGATTATCTCGTCGGGAACTCGGGAGCGGAAACTACGAGATGCGACGGTTTCGCGGGAGATTTAAATTATATTGCGTCGCTAACAGTATACTATATCGAATGTTGTAGAATGTAGAATATTTAATTATAGATAAAAAATATTAAATCAAAATTGCTGCCCCCCCCTGCCCCTACCTGGGTACGCCCTTGTAAATTGTCATACAAAATTGACATCATATCCTCGCCAAGCCGTCTGGCCAGCGTGGCGAGTGTTGGCCAAATTCTCCAGTTTTGGAAGGCCCATCTCCAGCAGTGGAGTCTTGGGGCTGTAATGAAAAAATGAATGTCTGTGTATATACACTATACATTTCAAAACTACTTGACCGATCGTTATGAAAATTTGGGAATATGTTGTGTGAACATCGGCGAAGGTTTCTGACATAGTACTACTTGTTGTAGTTTTTGTTATTGTACAGTTATTAGTTTATTGCATGAAGTGATAGTTTGTAGATGCTTTCATCGTTCATAATATGTATTATTCTAACACTACTAGTGTTACTTGTAAATGACTTTCTGTTTCTATTTTTGTATCTATACTTGTGAATTAAATGTCAATAGCTTTCCTTAATAAATAAATAAATACTGACCGAGGATGCATTCATTGACTGTTCGGCTGTACGAAGTTATATAAATATAAACCATAATCACGGCAAGCTTACAATATTAGTTCTCTTTGAAAGTGAAAATTGGCATATGACATATCGCACCCTCAGAACGACAGAGGCTTAAGTCAAAAAATTAAGTTTGTGGGAAAACGCGAAAGAAGATCGTAAATGCAAAAATTAATGTTGTATGTCTTTTATTTATTTTATAATGTTTTTTTAAAAAAAATATGGAAAATATAAGCCCTTTTCGTTCCGAAATGTCCAATCTAAAAAAGACATATTTTTACTTAGGCCTCTTTATTTCAAAAATAATAAAAAATATTTTGTCCCATCTCTGATACTAACTCTATATTACTAAACGTATCACAAAAAACAGGGACTCCTTAAGAGATAAGTCTTTTCTTCTATAAAGAATGAATTAAATTAAATACTTTTTTTGGTACTGCAAGAACCTTTAATACACTTTTATCAAAATAAAAAACGTCCGTAACTAGATAGCGCTAGCGCTAGATGTTGTTTTCTCCAAATTATATTCGGCTTTAATCCTAGATGGCTCTGATTATCTCGTCGGGAACTCGGGAGCGGAAACTACGAGATGCGACGGTTTCGCGGGAGATTTAAATTATATTGCGTCGCTAACAGTATACTATATCGAATGTTGTAGAATGTAGAATATTTAATTATAGATAAAAAATATTAAATCAAAATTGCTGCCCCCCCCTGCCCCTACCTGGGTACGCCCTTGTAAATTGTCATACAAAATTGACATCATATCCTCGCCAAGCCGTCTGGCCAGCGTGGCGAGTGTTGGCCAAATTCTCCAGTTTTGGAAGGCCCATCTCCAGCAGTGGAGTCTTGGGGCTGTAATGAAAAAATGAATGTCTGTGTATATACACTATACATTTCAAAACTACTTGACCGATCGTTATGAAAATTTGGGAATATGTTGTGTGAACATCGGCGAAGGTTTCTGACATAGTACTACTTGTTGTAGTTTTTGTTATTGTACAGTTATTAGTTTATTGCATGAAGTGATAGTTTGTAGATGCTTTCATCGTTCATAATATGTATTATTCTAACACTACTAGTGTTACTTGTAAATGACTTTCTGTTTCTATTTTTGTATCTATACTTGTGAATTAAATGTCAATAGCTTTCCTTAATAAATAAATAAATACTGACCGAGGATGCATTCATTGACTGTTCGGCTGTACGAAGTTATATAAATATAAACCATAATCACGGCAAGCTTACAATATTAGTTCTCTTTGAAAGTGAAAATTGGCATATGACATATCGCACCCTCAGAACGACAGAGGCTTAAGTCAAAAAATTAAGTTTGTGGGAAAACGCGAAAGAAGATCGTAAATGCAAAAATTAATGTTGTATGTCTTTTATTTATTTTATAATGTTTTTTTAAAAAAAATATGGAAAATATAAGCCCTTTTCGTTCCGAAATGTCCAATCTAAAAAAGACATATTTTTACTTAAGCCTCTTTATTTCAAAAATAATAAAAAATATTTTGTCCCATCTCTGATACTAACTCTATATTACTAAACGTATCACAAAAAACAGGGACTCCTTAAGAGATAAGTCTTTTCTTCTATAAAGAATGAATTAAATTAAATACTTTTTTTGGTACTGCAAGAACCTTTAATACACTTTTATCAAAATAAAAAAGAACAAACTTATAAAAATCTTCTAAAAATAATCATTGGTTTTCTGAGTGATAGATAGGTACAGTTAGTAAGCAATTTAATATAGTAGGCACCTAAATAAAAACAAACTAGAAAATTATATCTATTATTGGAGGCACGTGGGTCTAGGAAAGTATATTGAAAGTAAAAAATATAAATAATAGGTTGAGTCGGGTTGAATTAGCGACATCAGAGATACAGAGTTTAGAGAAACATTTTGTTAGTCCTTAAAAATAGTCCTAATATTATAATTGTCAGTCTGATAAGGCGGATAAGTAATATTAAATATAACATTATATTTAAAGACGTGAGAGTTTACAATTAAAATTGCACTTAAATCGAAATACTTCTTATCTATAGTTAGTAAGCTAGCTTACAGTTAAATAAACCATTTGAGTTACACAATCACAGTAAGTACCTTATATACTATATATGAATCTAGTTAACAATCATAATGAAAACTTTCCTTCTTAGTAGGTAATACATAATTATGGCAGACTTACTAAATTTTTGTAATAAGATATAGTACGGTATCAAATTGTTTTCCACAAGATAACGCAAATCGTCACTCTTTCGTTTCGATAATTTAAAGGCATTTGCATATAATCTGGTCATCGCTATATCCTGGACATCGTCCATCTTTTTTCGTTTATTTCGCATGCAAACTTTGGAGAATTCAGTTTGACTGTAAGATGTTTTAAAATAGAACTTCAAAACATCCTGTTTTTCAAATTTGAGGACTAATGTCATTACACGCAAAAGTTTTTTGTTTTCATCCTCTTTAAAATTGTAAGCCCATTTTTCTTACAAGGCTTTTAAATCCGAGAAAAAGTCGAAGGTTCTTCGACGACAAACGGTTTTCCATTTATTCGGGAATTTCTGATGATCATCACATACTAACAAGAAGCATAAATGGGCCCAGATTTCTTTTGTCTCTGTATTTCTTTTTCGATGAGTCCATGGACACTGTCCCCTTCGTTTTGTGTGTGTCCTTTTACTTACTGTACACACATCAACACTGTCTAGGGATATTTTGTATAAAATTCTTAAACTCAAAAAAAACTGGCCAGTTTTAAATTATTTTGAAAAAAGCTTATTTTGTAAACCTTTTTGAACGATTCTAAGTTTTAATTTGAAAAAAGAAATTAAAAACAAAAGATTAACGCGGCATAATGGTAGCAAAGTCCGAAGGTTTCATTAACCTACAGTTGTTTTTAGTTTATTTTTTGTGTTAAATTTAAGTTTTATAACAAGTTATTGGTCAATTTCGAATTAATGTTATTGTGTACATCATGCAGCGGCGCCATTTAACGAAAGAGGAAATGTTAAGGGCAGTAGGCATGCTCCAAGCTGGGGCTACTAAACGGAGTATTGCTGAGGAGATTGGAACAAGACAGAACGTTATATCAAGGTTATGGTCACGTTATCGTGCTACTGGTGAAGTGGCTGAAAGACACCCAGGCGGGAAACGCATAACCACTCAACGACAAGACCGATTTTTGCAAGTTGCCGCGAGAAGACAACCAAATGTTACGGCCATGCAGTTGGTTCAGAGGCTCCAGTCAGACACCAGTTGCTTGTGAGTGACCAAACTGTGAGGAGAAGGCTGCATGAAGCAAACCTTTATGCTCGCAGACCGCTTCGTACTCCAGCACTACGCCGAGGAAATCGTGGACGACGACTAGAGTGGGCTCGTGAACATTTGCTGTGGGAAGATAACCAGTGGTCTGTAGTGCTGTTTACCGATGAGTCCCGGTTCGGTTTTCATCCCGATACACGTAGAGTACGTGTTTGGCGAGTTTCTGGTCGTGAGAGCCGTCTGCAACATCCTCGGGAAGTCCATTCATACCACGGCGGGACAATTATGGTTTGGGCGGGAATTCGTGTTGGTGGAAGAACAGACCTCGTTTGAATCAGAAACACCATGACAGCTGAAAAATACCGTAACGAGGTGCTAATACCAATAATCTACCTCCATCGACTACAAATGGGCCACGAATTCACGCTCATGCACGATAACGCCCGTCCGCACACAGCGAGAGTGGTGACGAGCTGGTTGCAGGAGCACGACATATCGGTCTTAGGCTGGCCCGCTCAATCGCCTGACCTAAACCCCATAGTACACGCGTGGGACATGCTCCAAAGAAGGGCTTTGAGGAATTTCCCTGCAAACATTGCGACATAGGAGCAACTTTTTTTGCATCTTAGCCGGACCTGGGACAATATACCGCAGCAGTACTTGGATAACTTACTCCAAAGCATGAAAAACCGTTGCAGGACCGTTATTAACGTCATGGGTGGTTTTACTGACTACTGATTTTTCACATAACTGTTAACAGAATATTTTTTCCTTATTTATCACTTTTTCTTGAGAAACACATTCATTGTTAGTTTTATTATTATTTCACGTTTTTTCTTCATTTAAATTAAAATTTGTTTACGCAAAAAAAAAAAATAGTTTTCTTTTATTCTGGAATGTAATCTAATAAATGGGATTTATAAAAATACATACATGTTGTATGTTATTTTAAGTAAATTGAGTATATCCAAAATATCCCTAGACAGTGTTGATGTGTGTAGTATTATCTGGTATTTAAATACCTAAACATGGGTCGTTTAATTATTTGATACAAACTTACCAAGCTAACCCTCCGTTTTTTTTAGCTTCACTTATATCACACATAGGCACAGCCTTATCCTCTGTATAATTTTTGGTTGGTATGTTTATGTCTATCATCATGAAAAGTGGCTTCCAAAATATACAGAAAGCCTGCGTTAATACTGTTTCCTTTTTTTTTCGATGTACTTACATCAGTTTCCATTTTTCTTTTATGCAATTCAAGTATTATATCCGCTCTTTTCTTCATTTTCTTCATTCTTAGGTATAAACCCGAATAAAATTGGGGCAAAATATGAAATAATCAACTTAATTTTCAATAAAATATAGTCCTATTTTACAATGAGGCTGGTAAACAATATCCTGATTAGAAATTAAAGAGACTTAAATGAAAATAAATTATAAGCATTGAATGGATTATTAGAACAAAAGTGACACATTTTGGATTAAAATATATGACCATAAACAAATTTAATCGGATAGGGACCCAATCTGATTTACTATAACTTGGTTAGAATAGTTTTAGGTATGAAAAAGGCACAATCGTCATTAAGCCCCACCTACATAAACTTAATTTTGTATTGTAAAGAACTATTTTAAAAGGCGCCTCTTCTAAATTCAACATACGTATATCAACTTACCGATTTTTTCGGGCTTAAAAGGCGAAATTGATTTTACACCTTTTTAATCCTGTACTTATCGGTTTCAACGTTGGCACTTCACTGATTGCGTCACTTTCGCGCGGACCGGGGGGGGTGGATTTTACAGTGTGATAGGGGCGGAAGATTCGCTATGCCCTTTTTTTTACAATAATTGCCTTTATTTTACTATTCATCGGATAGAGCATACCTTTTTATGTCTCTCTATGATTGTAACTCAATTTCACTATTTAAGCCTATTTAAGCCTCTTTCATTCTGAGGGTGCGATATGTAAATGGCAGTTTTAATTTCATAGGTATTTTTAGTTTAGTTTTATTTATAATTAGTTTTTTAATCTATTTTATTTTAATATTAAACTACAAAACTACGAATATTACTTATTTTATTTTATATTATTATTACGAGACAAATTATACAATGTACAACTTGCCCCCGGTGGGAATCGAACCCACGACCTCCCGAGTTCACGGCAACGTTTGTTACCACTAGACCACGGAGTCGAATAAATATATTTATTTTATAAAATGGCAACGAGAACAACAAATAAATGGTAGACGGAATGATGGTGCTAATTTGTCCAGTCTGCCGGGGCGGGGAAGTTCACCGTTTGTGCCTCTAAACACAGTAAAGTGTTACGTTTCGGGATCAGGCTCGAATTGCCCTCATGCCCAGCAAAGCCGGCGAAGTGTTGGGACTGATGTCGGTCATGGGTGTTTGATTCCAGTTGATAACATTCGTCAGCGCGCGCCACTTACTATTAGGTGCCCACCACCACCACCAAGGTCGCATGACGTGCTAATATAAAAAAAAACACAATCACTAGTATTTGTGACAATAATAGAATCTGTGGTCGCTAGAGACATCGACAAGCTTGTAAGTAAAGTAAAGTATTATTACGACCGTTTTCCTTTCGGGGTGGTCAGAAACCACGCTTATAAATAAGCGGATTCACATTTAGCCAACTTTACTATAGGCCAATCATGACAAGTTGCAAGCTCATCGATGTCTCTAGCGTACCAAACTCGAGAAATAGCACAAATAAAGTAAATATTAATTAAATGTATTTATTTACATTTTTAAATATTTTTGTGTCCCAAGGAACGGAACCCAATATCTCCGAGTCTAAATCCACGGACTTAACCGCTAGACCACGGGGCAGAAAGTAAAGTATTAGATTTATAACGTGTCGATTTTAAAACGTCTAGACATATTAACTATGGATAGCCCACCATATATATTCGTTAGATACTCCAGTACTTCGGACACATTGCCAGAAAAGGAGGAGATAACCTGGAGAAACTTTTTGTTACTGGCAAGGTGGAAGGAAAGAGACCGAGAGGCCAAAGCCTGGTTCACTCGTCCGACCAAATTCGCTCCAACACCAACACCAGCGTTCATGATGCTATGCATGCCGCCGAAGACAGGAACGGGTGGCGTGCTATCATCAAGACGCACACCAATTCTTCGGGAGGTCAGTAATAAAGAAACACGACGTAAGGAGCAGGATTAGAATTATAACATAAATATATATATAAAGTATCATCACGACCGTTTCCCTTTCGGGGTGATCAGAAACCACGCTTATAAAGAAGCGGATTCACATTTAACCAACTATACTATAGGCCAATCATGACAAGTTGCAAGCTCATCGATATCTCTAGCGTACCAAACTCGAGAAATAGCACAAATAAATTAAATATTAATACAATGATTGAAATAAAAATAAAAATTAAGCTAATAAAAATATATAATTAAATAAAAAACATTTTGGATAATGTATAACAAAATTCCTATCGCTAAATCTGTTAATAATTTAATGCTGTGATTTTGCAAAAATAAATAAAAATTAAAATACCGTCGGCGAGGCGCTTGGCCAAGGAGTTGTCAAAGCGGCTGACAGAAAGGTCTGGAGACAGGAAGGCTGGCAATTATTTCTGCCAACGTATAGCCTTGCTATACAGAGGGGAATTGTTGCCAGTCTCCTTAGGACTAACTCGGATGGGACGTCTCTAAAGGGGAAATTTTTATTTATAGTTTAATTTATTTTAAATTGTATTATTTAGGTAGCATTTAATTTATATTTAATGTATCTTCGAATATTAAAAAAAAAAGATAATAGCTAGTTCGTGTACAAAAATAGATAAGCTTTCACAGGCATTAAACAAGCCAAATTATTACAATTTAACTACATAAAATGTTATTTTTATGAAACGACAGCGATCAGGGTGAATTTTACTTTGTAATAAGTTACAGGTGTCGGCGATGGCGTGTCATCAAGCTTTGACAACCTAAAGCGACATTATACAGGATGCAAACATTAAAATTAAAAAAAAAAAACAACTGAGATCGTAATTTTTTTTAGCAACTTTACTCTCCAAATACGAGATGTATTTCAGCAGCCCTATTCTGTTACTTAGTCGCAAATGTGGATTTACGTCAGAGCTTGCGTCATAATTACAAATTATTATTCAATTCTCAACTCTATAAGCGCTCGACATTGACAGCGTCCGTGTATATATAACGTTTGCGCTTAATAGGGCTGCAGACTGATGATGGGGCTCCCTTGTTGTTACAGTGCATCAGCGATGTTTGCGTATGTGCACACCGATTAATGTTGCGGAAACGAGTCGAGCAGAGTACGAGGGAGCAGCAACATCATCTTGAAGGCAGTAGGTAAGATTACCCTATCATGGGGCAATGGAGTAGCAGTCTCGAGATTACATAACGATCGCCAAGGTGACCATTGACGAGTCTTCTAACAGACAAAATCGCGTGGTCTCTTTCCAAAATTTGTCGTTTCCACGATTGTCGACGCTACAGCCTTGGATTACGCCGCCAGTGTGACGCGACGTCAGCTTCACAATCTTATTAAAAATGGCATTGCGAAAACTAAATAATAATAGATCAACAGTATGCTAAATAATTGGACGCACGTTTGAATAGTTTTATTAAAACGGTGTCCGTTTGGATGCACTTGTATAGCGAGTGCCTAGCTTTAGTCATAACAATGACGGAATCGTAAAGATTTTATTTGTCAAGTCAGCCCCCAAAGTCATCGAATACCTTACTTTTGACATATTTCACTAAAATGAAATAATTTAATTGAAATTACAATGTCATGGCTAAATCACAATAAGCATGCTGTGTACACTGATTTTGGATTGCAATCTAGAACTTAAGACATTGCTGTTAAATGTGAACTGTATCGATTGTGATCTGTTTGTCTACCTATAGTATATTAATAAAATAAATAAATATTATCGATACAGTTTTAGCGTGTCACAGCAGCTAGCTGATATTTTGACATTTGCTTCTGGTGTTGCAAAGGAATAAATATTATTGTTCATTAATATAATTTATTCGGATACTCGCTCCTGTATCTTGTACTAATAGTAAAGTTGCTGTAATTTGTAACTAAATGTGAATCCGCTTCTTTGAAAAGCGTGGTTTCTGACCCCGCAAGTTCTTTATTCATATTTATTGCACCAAACCTTAAAATTAGGTATGCGTTTAATGCTTGCGTCCTACGGATTGCAACCCGATTCAGCAATGCGTACAACTGCATCCCACATCTTTGAGCTTCTATTTAAGCATCTATTGTGGAAGTGAACAACGAAGGTAATGGATTTTTATCTGATGGGCATTGTCTTGGAAAACAATGTACGTGTTCCTGTGTTCTTTGTTCGCACGTCAATCTCTGACGCATCCTGTACATCAATTATCTAGATGAGGAATGGAAAAACAGAGCGGAAAAGAATGCTATTTTTAAAGATACCCTTTTCGGAGGTAAATATTAATAGACTTTGGTTTTTATAACTGTTTTAACTAACTTTTTAAATTTACGCGTACCTATATTCACAATAGTTTTTTTAACTTTTTAAATCATTTTAAACTCATAATAAATATAAATTAAAAGCTACCTAAATAATAAAATTAAAAATAAACTATTATTGAAAAATGTCCTCTAGAGATGTCCCATCCGAGAGATTCCCAAGGAGACTGGCAACATTTGCCCTCTGTATAGCGAGGCTAATACGTTGGCAGAAATAATTGCCAGCCTTCCTATCTCCAGACCTTTGGCCAGGCGCCTTGCTGAAGGCCTCCATGAGACCATAGCCTCAACCTCAAACAGCGCAAATTCGTAACCTGTACTAAGGTTGGCGTATTTGCGCAGCTTAAGGTTCTCAGCACAAACTGCCGCACTTCCCGCTCTTGACAAGGTCGCCTAGATGTGTGATGGGGCTAATGTGTCTACACATGTCGCATTCCACACCAGGGATCTGCCAAGTTTCATGCCGTCGGGTCTTTTGCCATCGCTCCGCACAATCCCAGAGGGTTCTAGGATCGATCCAAATATTTAGTATCTCAGTCTAAAATGGCCTAGAGAAAGTTTTTTAGAGCTGGACTACGGAAGTATTTGTCTGTAGTTTAAATAAATAAATATTTCCAGACAGGTCACACAGCGCCATCTAGTTTCCGTGCTAAGCTACGAGGCTTGTGTTACGGAAACTAGATGGTTGATAAACTACATATTTTTTGTAAATATATACATATTATACATATAAACACCCAGGCAAATTATACAATGTACAACTTGCCCCCGGTGGGAATCGAACCCACGACCTCCCGAGTTCACGGCACAGTTTGTTACCACTAGACCACGGAGGCGGTCGATTATTCTATAGGTACCAGAAACTATTTTTGCTTTTTCGCAGACATCCAATATACACTAACTCACATCGACGCTGACAATGCACTTATCCTTTGCTATACAATTGCTGTTGCCAATCGAAGTTAACGAATTTATTTAAAAAAATAAGTCCCGGTAAAGGAATTGTCCAAACGCTGGCAGAAAAGTAAGGGGGAAAGGAAGGCTAGCAATTATTTCTGGCATTAGCTATACAGAAGAGAATTTATGCCAGTCTCCTTGGAAATAGCTCTGTTGCTATTTTTATTTATAGATATTTCTGTGTTTTATTTAATCTAAGCAGTAAAATTAAATTACAATCTACTGGAAAAAAAAAACTACTATAGTAAAGTTGGCTAAATGTGAATCTGCTTCTTTGTAAGCGTGCTTTCTGACCGCCCCGGAAGGGAAACGGTCGTGATGATAATACTTTTAAACAATAAAAATATAATTAAATATAAAATAAAACAAGTGCGAAAGTAGAACCAATACCAAGACTCCGACACTTTTTCCCAATTTTACTCTTTTTTTTTTTGGATTACGGTTATAATTTCAATTGTAACTCGTCATATGTCTGTTCTTAGGGTTCAGAGAGCATGAAATTGAACCTTTATGGATGTCTCTGTTGTCTGTATGTCCCCATGAGATATCTCTAAAACTAGGATGATTTATTTAGCTCTCATAAAGTTGTTCCATTGATGATTAAGCCATCAAAATCACCTTGCTCATTTTGAAAGCTATGTCGGTAACTGTGGCTCCCTAACTTTATCCTTCAGAGAAATTCCGAGCATAGCTCCCTGCTTAGCTCACTGAGTGACTTTAAACTTGTGGACCAGACTCACTGTCACTGCCCACGTTTCTTCTCCATACGACATTACTGGAAGAACGCACGACTTTTAATTGTGACAAGCATAGCATACTGTTTCACTGTCACATTTTAATTCTCAAGATTTTTTCATAAATAAGGTTAAGTATAGCTTCTCTTCAGTAGTCATTAAGTTCGTTATCAACATTTAACAACTGGTCGTTAAGTATTTGGTATAAGCCCTCGAAAGGTTAATATAAAAACAATGACATCGTTAACTCTAACGTCCCTCTGTTAGCGTTATCCAATTCATTCTCTGGATTAAGGTTTAGGGATTGGTCACACCAGACGCACACATTATTGTAAATAAAAATAAAAAAACACAATTTATTTAGTTTCTAATACATATGGTTGTTTGTACATTTTTGGTTACAGAAGAGTTCTCACAATTGACCCCTGGACAGGGGTACAATATTAATTATGCTATTAAAAAAATATCAAATTTACTAAAATAAGGCTAACAATAAATAAAACTTTAGCATTAAGTAGTAACTGTATAAGTAGGTATTATTATTATTATAAACTTTATTGCACAAAGGTAGTACAATGCCGGTAGACATTCTATACTGGTTAAACCTTTGGGACAACTAAAGCAGTTACGACAAGATAAGGCAAGGCAGGTGCTATCAAAACTAATAGAAAAATACTAGACATCAATATATACTAGTGAATAAATACTTATTTACATACTAATACATACTCAAATACATATATATATTATATAGGTATATACTCGTACAAAATGGATGCGCGGGATGACAATAAACAAATGACACTACAAACCGGAGGCGAGGGCGCAAGGGGACGATGAGCGCGTACGTGGCTTATAGTCAGCCACACATCAATCCTATTAAAAGTGTATAAAGTGTCTTAGTTTATCTATGTCCTAAGCACAAAAAATAAACCAGACTGTATCGCTTGCCATGAAGATTAATTGGGCATCTTATGCTGCAGGTTTATCCAACTTCAGGTGGGCACCAAACGGCCTGCAGCAACCACAAGCACCAGGCCACAAAAACTTAACGGTGGGATCTCCAGCCAAATACCCTCTAGTGGACGCTTCTTACCATTCGTCCAAGGCCTGATTAGAGTTCCACTACCTTATTCGCCGAACTGGGGCAAAACCCTAGCTCCAGTCGAATGCTGACAATGGACGCTCTTCACAACATTGCCTCCAATCTTCAGCCACTAACTCGTCTCTAATCCACCATAATTTGAAGAAATAAAGAAAGAAATAGGGAAGTCAAAGGGTCTAGCCTATACTAACAATAAAATATCTGACGTAATATATATGTATTTTCATAAGTTTACAGCAAAACTGCAAAAAAGTAACTGCAACTAGTGGCCCATATTTAGGGAAAGCAAAGGGTCTAGCCACACAGCCCAGTCTGACGTAATATATCTTTCTTTCTTATGAGTTAATGAGGTTATCATCAAATTCCAGGTGTTGCAGAATTTGATGCTTTTCTTGCAAGTTACTCGCGGGAATATCGCCCAAACTCGGCGGGTATATTCACGTAGTTCAAAGCGCGGGAAATCTGCAAAAAATTAACTGCAACTTTAAAGTCCAATTTATCGTTTTACATAATTATTCACATTGTAGCTCATTATTTAAAAATACAACACCATTTTTACACTAACAATACCCACAGTAAATTACTTTACAAAACAAAAACTTGCATACAACACAATGATGTTAATACACTAGATTCGCAGCGATGCGTTGTAAGCGTGTCGCTTTAAATATGTCCACAGACATAATTCGCGTCAGTGTACATCTTGGTTCCGACGGTGCAACACGCGACACAAAAGTTATAAATATGGTGAAATGCACAGTGAAATCCTGTGATTCTCGTTCACAAACGCATCACAAAAAAAGTGGCATTACATTTCATAGGCAAGTTTTAATTTAGCTTGTTTAATTACAGTAATAAGACTTTAAAAATATAAATGTTTTATCACGCCATATTTTATGGCCTGTGATACCAATAAATGATTTTTTATTTTCCCTAAAAGTGGGGAATATTAAAAAAATATCATGTGATTTAAAGAATGAAAAAAAATTACTTTTAATTACATGTGGCAGTTCTTGTATTCAATATTTTCGTGTCGTGTCGAATATACCTTTAACATGAGTACTCCGGCATATATTTAAGTTGGCGCTGGTATACTAAATAATACAAACAATTAAATTACAACCTAAATTACAAACAATACTAATTTTGGTGGTTTTCGATTAAGTAATAACATACAAGTATAATAGTGATAACAAAAAAGACCTTAGTACAATGCTTCGTAACAGTTATTATAGTTTTTAAATTTTGTATTTGCGCCAACTTGAAAAAAGATGCTATTTAACACATACATGAGGCATATTAGAAATCAGTATATTGACATTTTACTTACATGAGCCTCATCAAGACCTTTCATACGAGTACCATCATTACAAGTACATTTAGAGTTATACAACGGTATAATTTTGACATGTAAAATGTCAATTTTGTTATTCACTAACCTTTACCACAAACAAAGGAAGTTAAATTAAAAATTATTTAAATTTCAGTTTTGTGACCGTAGATGTTAGTAACAATGTGTACAAGACTATGTAATGAAGTTAAAAAAAGTTCGTAAAAAAACGAAAATGTTAGTTCAAATTCATTTAATTATTCATTCAAAGGGTAATTTGAATTAATTTCTGGTATCACACGTCACGTGATAACGCGCAACATTGCTGTCTCTTTCTTTTTAACAACTTATTCGTAAGATTATGTAAAGTGTAAGTGAGACAAATATATTATCATTGTCAACGCTTTTATTTTCGAAGCTACGACTCAATTAGTGGCAACTGACACGCTTTTGGTGGTACGGAAATGTTCGATTTGCGTCTCTATATATAAATCTCATTGATACAACATGTCAAATGTTCGCATAAAATGGCGCGAAGGACTTTTCATTTTATTCTTTCGGCCGGGGCCAAAGCAATAAGTCCCTCAGCCAAGCGATGAAGCAAAAAAAAAACAAAATTAATTTTATACACAGAGATGGCTGTGTACGTCTACTTCATGTACGCAACCGGTGTGACCAGGGCCTTTAGATCAATGGAATTCACATTATTCTTCTTGGCTTCCTTCTTTTCTATCTTTGATATGATAATTATCTTCTCTTTTATTCTCGAGTTCAAAGTAAAACTTGCACAAACTTGCTAATACAGGATAAAAACGTTAACTGCTTGTTTCTGGAGCTTTAGCACGCGAAAAACTTTGTTATTTACGTAAATATTAATATTTACTTCTGAGTGAGTAAATGTTCATACATACCGGCTATACTATGGTGAGCGCTCCGAAGAACTTTATAACCTAATCCCTCCCTCTCCATTCCGCAACCGAACCACACGCACAGGTCAGAATATGCACCCACATACCGTAGTCACCATCCCTTCGCGTACGTATAAATTTGGGGACTCATACATCTGTCGCACGATAAAGATGTGGAATGCTCTTCCAGCCTCTCTGTTTCCACTTTCCTATACCTAACTTGGAGTCCTTCAAGCGAAGTGTGAAAAAGCATCTAGTCAAGCCGGCATAATGTTGGGGACTGATGTCAGTGTCTGACTTCAGTTGCTAACATTCATGGACCTTGTACTTACCATCAGGTGAGCCCAAGGTCACATGTCGTGCTTGTATAAAAAAAACATCCGAGTTGCCAATTCATAGTATATTCCTAAAACTTCTCTATTTACCTATACCATTTTTTTATTTTTTATTTTTATACAACAAATCACGCTTTGAATTTCTTTCTAATACTGTGCTCTTCACAGAGATTCCTTCCCATTTCTCTAGCAGATATTCAGATTCCTTCACTGTTGCTGCTGCTCGTCAGTGGAACAAGCTACCCCCTGGCTATAAGGCGTGCACCGTCCGTCAACGTATTTAAAAACCTTCTAACCACATTATTTCTTGAGAAACAGAATGTATGTCTCTCGATATAACGAAATTGTTTGACACTTTATTTATATATATATATATCTATTTATTTATAGTGTATGTCTATGTATATATGTATTTTTGAGTGCTATAAATGCGTACTTATGTTTATTTTAGTAATTTAAGTTATTTTAATACGCCTCCGTGGACTAGTGGTAACAAACGTTGCCGTGAACTCGGGAGGTCGTGGGTTCTCGATTCCCACCGGGGGCAAGTTGTACATTGTATAATTTGTCTCGGTTTGGGTGTTTATATGTATAATAAGTATATATTTACAAAAAAAAAGTATAATATGTAGTTTTAATCAACCATATGGTGGAGGCTAACCGTTTCATTGAAAACAAGCACCGATGAATCACAACACGGTATACTTGGTTGTCAACTATCTTTTTTAACATCTACCTACATTTTCATTTACTAATTTAACTTTGCAATAATTATTTTGATTCATTGTCTACAAATAGTGTTACATTTTTGTATAAAAACATTACGATGTTTCAATATATGTAATTAGGTAGTTTTTTATCTAATCTATTTTTAATATATATTTATCTTACTTATATGTATCTTATTTTATTTATATAAATACTATATTTTATCTATTCTATATAAAAAATAAAAATATTATTGTGATTGCTTAAAGTTCATTTAATATCTATTTGTTCCATCATAGTTTCTTAGGTGTATAAATACATATATCGAATCATACTCATTCCGCACTCAATGAATACTGCTTCCCGGAACACAGGTACTCTTCGTTCGGGTTGCAGGGTTTTACTAATACTGGTGGATAGTTTACGTCACTCTATGATCTGCGTTAAATATTTGTCTTATACCTACTTCCTTATAAAATGTAAACTTGAACTCTTTGACTTCGAATAAAGATTTTTTTTTTTTTTTTTTATCTAGTTTCCGTAACACAAGCCTCGTAGCTTACCACGGAAACTAGATGGCGCTGTGTGACCTGTCTGGAAATATTTATATTTATTTATTTATTTATTCATCCTGCCCATCAAGGTGATGATCCCCAAGGTTAGTTGGTGAAGAATGCCTTATGGCGTTATGGCTCGCGGATGACCTGAAGAAGGACGCTAGTGGGGGTTGGATGAGGGTGGCAGGAGATCGTGTGAAGTGGCAAGCCTTGGGGAGGCTTATATCCAGCAGTGGAGAAACACAGACATTGCGAATTCCAAAGTCAATGCTCATAATTCGTGCCGCCACGTGGGAGTTTACCCACTTTAATTTTAAAACCTGTGCATGTAAAAAGCGTAACTACAAAGGGAAAAAAGTAAAACATATTATGATACAATCATTGACTTATACATTAGGACTGGTCTATAATAAAACAATTTGTTACATTTTTATACTATTCAAGACGACACGTGATCTTGCGCCCACAAGTTTTTTTACCCAATTACATTACAATACACTATACAATATGTATTTATTAATATTTAGGCTGAGTCAGAGGAACTAATAGTAGTAGTTGTAATCGCAAACGTTATATAATGAAATTCGTTAATTATATACATATATATATCACGCTTTAAAGGTCGATATTTGCACGGACGCTGTCAAGGTCGAGCGCTTATAGAGTTGAGAATTGAATAATATTTTGTAATTAAGACGCAACTCTGACGTTAATTTATTTATTTAAATTCTTTAATGCACTTAAAAATAGTACAGAGGCGAGCTATAATGTCAGTAGGCATTCTTTACCAGCTAACCTTGGAGATCGAGTAAGGTGATAGGCAGTATGAAAAAAATAAGAAATTTTAATGATACAGTTATTAAGTTACTTAACTAATTCTAATATACTACACATTATACCTAAACACATAAACATACATAAACCATACATACAATTATACATACAAGTACATCATATACATTATAACTTAAATAAATACACGGTTATTTAAATAGTGTTTTATTCTGTTTCTCCAGGAACGATGTGGTTATTAAACGTTTAAAGACGCTGACAGACGGTGCACGTCTAATAGCCAAGGGCAGCTTATTCCACTGGCGAGCCGCAGATACTGTAAAGGAATCAGTGTATCTGGTTGAGGAATGAGAAGGAATCTTAAGTTGGTTGTTGTAAGAGGAGTGAAGGGCACAGTTGTGCGTATTACAAAGAAATTCGAAGCGGGATTTAAGATATATTGGGATTATTAAGAATATTATAAAGTAAAGTTAATAACGAAATACACTAATAACGTTTGCGACTACGTAATAGAATAGGGCTGCTGAGTGCTCTAACACAGGCTAAGCTTTCGCTTAATTTAGTTTTGCCTACACTGTCCTACATAAAATGTTTTATAATATTGTTTTCTTGGAGAAAATACACACATCAAAAGTGTCTAGGGATCAACATATATTTTTGCAATAACTTTTCTCCTGATTGATATTCATTAAAATTTTCTTTAAGGATTGATCAAATAAAATGTTTTCGTTTGTCTACAGTAACGATAAACCAAGTCACCTTTGCATTAGTAAAAAAAATTGCCATTTTCCTAATAAAGGGATTTTTGACATTTGAACCACTAACATTAAAGTTCGAAAAAAAGACTGAAATAACAGTTTTTTTTTTAATTTTATTGGGTAACTTAAACAATTAATAATCCGTGTTTCTACCGCGAACACTAACAACACAAGAACATCGGTTTGGCATACTCAAAATGAGTTCATCCAAATCTGTCTATACTTCCAGTTTTAAGTAAAGTACTTGAAAAACTCATATACATTCGTTTGATAAATCATATCACTGCAAATAACCTTCTCTACTGCAAGCAATTTGGTTTCAGGAAAGAAAAATCAACTATAGATGCACTTAGCACTATGGTCAACATGATATTAGAATCTCTAGAAAACAAAAACTACACCCTTGGCATTTTCTGTGATTTATCTAAGGCGTTCGATTGCGTGCATCATGGCATCCTTATAGCTAAGCTTGAACACTACGGTATCAGGGGCAAAGAATTGTCAATATTTAAATCATATTTAACAGCAAGACAACAAATTGTGGAAGTTAACAAAACAAAATCCAACCAACAATATATTAAGTACGGGGTCCCACAAGGATCAGTTTTAGGCCCACTGCTCTTTCTAATTTACGTAAATGACATTAATTCTTGTTTAGACAAAGATATAAACAATGTCATGTTCGCTGATGACATTTCGTTGTTAATTAGTTGCAATGATCGTCGTGACGTATTAGAACGAGTAAAAAATACAATTACAAGTATATCAAGTTGGTTTGAATGTAATAACTTACTATTGAACTTATCTAAAACAAATTTTATAAATTTTGCCCTAGGTACAAATGACAAGAGCAGCCTCAATGACCTCATAGCCAAAGAATCGTCAATTGATTTTGTAAAAGAACAAGTATTTCTGGGAATTAAAGTAGACAGTAAATTAATGTGGAGATCACATATAGATAACTTGGCTAAGAAACTGAGTGCTGCTTGCTTTGCTATTAAGAAAGTTAGAGAGTTTTGTGGTATCAATGCGGCTGTAGCTGTATACCATGCTTACTTTGAAAGTCTGGCTCGTTACGGAATTTTAGTATGGGGTACAGCTGCAGACGCTAAACGGATTTTTATATTGCAGAAACGTGCTGTCAGACACATTCTTGGAATGAAACCCAGAGATACGTGTAGGGACTCTTTTAGGCAGTTAAACATTCTGACCATAAATAGCATTTATGTATTGGAGTGTTTGCTTTACATAAAAAAAAATGAAAAAGACCTCCCTAGAAATGCAAGTAAGACAAGGTCAAATAATCAAATCAAATACCCCAAAGCTCGTCTGACGAAATCGACAAAGAGTTTTCTATGCAATGGTATAAAGCTATATAATAAATTATCGACAGATGTAACGAATTTAGAATATGAAAAATTTAAAACATCACTAAAAAATATTCTCATAAAGAAAAGTTATTATGAGCTACAAGATGCAATGAAAGATACCATTGCATAGAAGTACTCGGCCAAATTTTATATATTAATGATAAATTAATTAATAAATCTTAATGTTTAAATTTAAATTATTTAATTTTATATTTATTTTTAATTGACACGGCCCTTTTACAGCCACGAATTTAAATTTAAGTTTACTTGACATAGAATGTTTTATTTAGATAGTAAGGTGACACGGCCATTTTACAGCCACGAATATTATTAACATTAATGCTATTAGAATATAAGATGACACGGCCCATTTACAGCTATGAATTTATGTTTAATTGACATATCATTATTAGTATTTAGATTATAAGATGACGTCTTTTTTTTATTATTTTTTATTTTTTTATTATTATTATTATTATTTTTTTGTTCTATACATTTGTGAACTATCTGACATATGTATATAATTTCTATACATCATAATTATTAAATTAATAATAAATCTTAATATTTAAATTATTTAATTTTATATTTATTTTTAATTGACACGGCCCTTTTACAGTCACGAATTTAAATTTAAGTTCACTTGACGTATAATGTTTTATTTAGATTGTAAGGTGACACGGCCTCTTTACAGCCACGATCTTATTTAAGTAGTTTCTAAGTTAGTTTAGTTTTACTTGCTTGTAGCAATAATGTTGTGCATAGCATACATAAATATGGATTATTGCCTGTTTACGGTCCAACCATTATTACCACTCTGATTGTATGTAATATGTTGTAAAAAATGTATTGATTTTATTAGTTCTGACTTTATCCAAGTTGTTTCGAGAGAACCAATGGAAATAAATTATTTTGATTGATTTTGATTGATTGATAAAATCACGCTGTGGAATGGCCGCCCATGTTCGTTGCAACAACAAAAAAAGGTCTTCTTGCGACTGGATACCCTCCATATTCGGCAGAGCTCTTCTCTGAAGAATATCCCATGCATGCTCAATCGGGTTCAAGTCTGGCGACTGAGCAGGCCAGGGCAGGACATTGATGTTAGCTGCGGCGAGAGTCTGTCTTACAACTCTTGCGGTGTGCGGTCGTGCATTATCATGCATTAACTGAAATAAGGGACCGATATGCACTTGTAGAGGAACGATGACGTCTGATACAACCGTCTCAGCATAAATTTGAGCGTTGAGGTTGCCTCTGATCCAAATCAACTCAGTTCTTCCGCCGATCGAAATACCCGCCCATACCATGATGGTTCCACCACTATAAGGATGGACTTCCTGGCAGGATTTTAATCGCTGTTGGCGTCCAGGGGTTCTCCAGTGTCGTATACGTCTTGTATCCGGCCTCATACCAAAACGAGACTCATCAGAAAAGCACACGAAACGCCATTGTTCTTCTGTCCAATTTCTGTGTTCAAGAGCCCATTGATATCGAGTCCTACGATTGTGCATTGCTATAGGTGGTACCCGTAGCAGTCTTCGGGAATGAAGGTTCACTTCATGCAAGCGGTTTCTGACTGTTTGGTCGCTAATTAAGTTCCCTGAAGAGCGATGAAGGCTCACGGCTAACATCATGGCGGTTATTGTTGGAGTTCTTCGAGCTGTGATTTGAATGTATCGGTCTTGTCTCCGTGTGGTGCAGCGATACCGTCCTCCATGGCGCTCAGCCACGGTACCAGTGGTTCGGTAACGTGTCCAAAGTCGACTGATAACACTCTGACTTGTATTCAGAGCTAAAGCCACAGTACGTTGCCGGGAACCAGCTTCTATCATTCCCACGGCTCTGATCATTTCTTCCCTGCTTAAATGACGTCGCCGCTCCATAATAACGTTGGTTTTAATCAGTAGTAGGGAAACAGTAGCACTAATAATGTCTTCAATGCGTCTTATGTTTTTATAGGGAAAATATTGACAGCTGATTTTCATCTTTTACTCGAATTTGATTGACAGTTCCTGTTTTAAATTATGAAATGCACCAAAAAGGATCCATATAAATTTATAAAATCATAAATTTATTACAAAGCCACATCTCAATCACAAGAAATCCGCATAAACATGCTTGATCCCTAGACTTTTTTGATGTGTGTAGATACCTGTTTTATTTAATAAGTTAATTGTTTAATTAACATAATCTGTTTAATAAATAAGTAAACTAACCAATAAACTAAATTTAAAATAAAAATAAAGTCTGTGTAAAAAAAATATATACTTTAATACTTAAAGGAAATAAATAAAAACTAAAAAGATAAGAAACAAACCCTAGGGTTTCGTAGCCAAAATGTTTCATAAGCGCTTAACTACACCATTGAAATAATTTTATATATTTTATTACATAGTGGCTTTATTTATTACCCATTAAACACCTAGACCGACTCAAATCTTCCCAACAATAGATCCTGACTGTTAAAGACGCTACGCAATAAAATATATAAAATTACGGACGGACTTAATTTTATAAGTATTTGAAAGTAGTTTGCTGGTTCCACGCGTAATGATTTCTTACCATATCTTTTTTGTTATAAAAATAAAAATAATATTGACTTGCCTAATGCCTAACACTTTAATCTTATTTTTATATAAATATCACCATGGCAAGCTTACAATATTAGTTCCTTGAAAGTTAAAACTGTGATTTGACATCATTGCAAACGGCACATTCTTTCAACGAGAGCAACAAATAGGTGGTAGGTGGCAAGGGCGTACCCAGGTAGGGGCAGGGGGGGCATCTGCCTCCCCCCCCCTAGAAGATAAAATAAACGTCAATTTCCCCGGCAAGTGGGAATTAAAAACGTGTTACCTACTCTGCGCAAAATGAAGTGTTGGAAACAAAACATCTTTTCAGTCAGATATTTTGATTTAATATTTTTTATCTTTAATTAAATATTCTACATTCTACAACATTCGATATAGTATACTGTTAGCGACGCAATATAATTTAAATCTCCCGCGAAACCGTCGCATCTCGTAGTTTCCGCTCCCGAGTTCCCGACGAGATAATCAGAGCCATCTAGGATTAAAGCCTAATATAATTTGGAGAAAACAACATCTAGCGCTAGCGCTATCTAGTTACGGACGACACTCGACAGTACTTTTTCCAGTCAATTTTTATGATTTTTTTATGTTTCAATATACCCGACTGACCATCTTCTCGAAACAGGTATGAGCTGCCCCCTCCTAGCTGAAATCCTGGGTACGCCCTTGGTAGGTGGACTTATGGTGGTAATTTGCCCAGTCTACAGGAGCGGGGAAGTATCTAGGTTCGTGCCGATAAACCCAGTAAAGTGTATCCACACGTTTCGGTATCAGACACGAATTGCTGTCATGCCCAGTCAAGCCGGCATAACGTTGAGGACTGATGTCAGTTATGACTGTCTGATTCCTGTTGCTAACATTCGTGAACCTTGCGCGCTTACCATCAAGTGGGGCAAGGTCATATGTCGTGCTAGTATAAAAAAAATAACCGGATATAGGTAACAAAATACCTACTCGATTGTATTTCACTATGTAAAATCGATCTGGAAAATAAACGAAAAAAAAATAAAAAATAAAAATAAGCCGAGTCTAAAATTTTAAATCAACAAATAGGGGACTAGACGGTGCGACAAGCCACGCCATGCGAAAGTAATCGATTAAACTGATATATACCGTTTAATAACAAAGCTTCATAAATCCCTATAACCGGGAATTCCAGCATCTTTTATTGGCCTTCGTATAGCAAAGTTACATTTTAATTTCATCACGCTCTCCACGCAATATAACCTACAAAAAACGTCAAGATATATCGTTCCTCGAACTACACGCCCACGATTTATTATCAAAATCGACAATAGTATATACTCGTACTTAATTCGCAGAATGTGGGGAGGGAGCTAACATACATATAATTGAGCCTCGACAAACTAACAGGCTACTAAAAAAAAAATACACAACGTGTTTTAAATTATGTTTAATTTTATTATGGTAACAAACAGTAACAATACAATTTATATAACAAACAATATACATATAATTAGACCTGGGATCTTGCTTTAATACATTTCAACTTTAGATGGTTCAGCGTTGTTTTCCCTGACTGTACCTAGATAACGGATAAAGGATGCGAATTTCAGACGATTTATATGAAGTCATTTATTAAGTCGCTAACAATGACCCTTTAGGTTTTTGGCTAACAAACGATCTGAAATATGATATATACATACATTACGGGTTTATTAAACAGTAAATAAAATTTAGCTTAATCACTCGTGACGTCGGTGACTTTTTTTTTTAAATACTAGCACGACATGTGACCTTGCTTCCTTGCTTCAAAAAATCTCGTAATACTAAGTACGGTTAAGCGGTGAATCAGATTGTTGCTAAACGCAGATCAGATCATGCGTGGAATACTGTTCTCACCTTTGGAATGGTTCCGCCAATCACCTTACAGATGATCTTACTGTCATGCGGAAACGAGCTGTTCGAATTATGGACGATGTCACTAGTAAAACTCTTTGCTGAAATGTCGCTTCTCTGAGCGTCTTCTACCAGCTATACTATAATTAAGTAATAGCTTGTCGTAGCGGGTCCGTAGTTATCCAAACATTCTGTACGAACGCATTCTGACAGAGCGGCCAGACTGTAAACAATGTTGATGTTGTGTACGTAATTTTACTTGAAAATAAAAAATTGGTTGCCTGTAAAGTCGGTATACGGGCGAAAGTTTTACGTGACAGTTTTGAGTGGTAAAATAATTTTAATGTGAATATTCATTCGTATAGTAGGAAGAAGGATGAAATAATAGTAACAATTTAAAACATTTATTTATACAAAGAATTATATTTAAAACATTAATTTATACAAAGAATCTCGCACTGAATTTCATATTAACAAAATTTTATTTTTACCTTTACACATACATACGTATTTATATACAAATATACATACAATAACTTGCAATACATTTGCGTACAATGAAACAGCGTTTACTACAACTTAACTTGTTCCTATCTGAGTGATTTTGTTGAGGATAGGGCGATGATAGGAGAAATATGAAATGAAAGGAAGTGTTTCTGCTGTAATGTGCCTAGAAAATGTCAAGTCAATGTCTTTCACTTTTTATGTCTGTCTCTCTCGCTCTTAGGCGGGCTAACCATGCCCGAGTGAAAGGGACGCGTGCCTCTCACTCGCTCTCATTGTGAGCGCATAACGTGAGCGGAGCGTAACGCAGTTTCTTGAAGTGTCACCCGGCAAACCAATTTATAAGACGTTGTCACGTCAAAATCAGTATTAATTTAATCACAACAAATCCAAATCGATTTATGCGTAGAATAATACACTATATTATTATTATTAGAAAAAAAAATCAGACAAAAATAGCGTTGGAAAATAATATATAATTATTTATACATACCATGAATCCAATTTAATAAAAAATAAAGATAGCTAGACTAGATGTATTATCACACTTCGCTTGAAGGACTTCAGGTTATAGGAAAGTGGAAACACAGAGGCTGGAAGAGAATTCCACATCTTTATCGTGCGACAGATGTATGAGTCCCCAAATTTATACGTACGCGAAGGGTTGGTGACTACGGTATGTGGGTGCATATTCTGACCTGTGCGTGTGGTTCGGTTGCGGAATGGAGAGGGAGGGATTAGGTTGTAGAGTTCTTCGGAGCACTCACCATAGTATAGTCGGTAGAACACGCTCAGAGAAGCCACATCTCGGCGAAGCTGCAGGGATTCCAGAGTTCCAGATATAGTAGCATCGTCCACAATTTGAACAGCTCGCCTCTGCAGGACATTGGAAGCATCTGTGAGGAACAATTCAATTTAATTCGTTTATTTTGCAAGTAGGCATAGGACAAAAAGAGATATATTCTGCACTTTTACACGTCAATTTTTACAATATTTATATAAAACAATATCATTTTATAGTACATATTGGTAAATCTAAAGCAGTACATGATAACCATCATTTGGAAAGAGAAACAATAAAATAACAAAATTATAAATACAAAATAACGCTTAACATTATAGCTGCTGTAGATAGGCATTGTCACACTATAAGCTAAGACAGACACAATTATAAAAATATAAATATGAATGTCAGTTAAGATGCTGCTGTAAAAAGGCATTGTCATGCTATAAGCCAGAACAAACAATTATAAACAAATGTAACTTAAAATTAGAGCTGCTGTATAAAGGCATTGTCGTACATCATCACGGTCATATTGACCGCCTCCGTGGTCTAGTGGTAACAATCGTTGCCGTGAACTCGGGAGGTCGTGAGTTCGATTCCCACCGGGGGCAAGTTGTACATTGTATAATTTGTCTCAATCTGGGTGTTTATATGTATAGTATTTATATGTTTACAAAAAAAAAAAGTATAATATGTAGTTTATCAACCATCTAGTTTCCGTAACACAAGCCTCGTAGCTTACCACGGAAACTAGATGGCGCTGTGTGACCTGTCTGGAAATATTTATTATCCCATTTATATCCAGGGGCAAATAATGTTTATGGTACAAGAATGCTGAATTATGTAACCTCAGCATATCTTAATGATATGCCCGCCGAGCTCCAAAAAACATACATTGATAATAACAAATATAAATATAAGTTTAAAAAGTTTTACATGAGTCAATAGCAGAATTATTTCTCATACAGATTGTGAGTGACTCGCCGTACCCAGATAAACCTTAAAGGTTTTTGTGGACGGCTATGTAATATTGTTGATGTATTTTTGTGTATCTTGAAAACATTAATAAAAAAAATAAAAAAAAAATATTCGTGCTAAAATGTATTGCTAAGTTTCATCCACGAACACACAAAACTTACTAATTAATTGAGTAATTTATAATATAATGAAAGTTAAAGTTTCCGCGAATAGAAAATGTGCACTCGTTATATGACACGAAACCCTACTCTGTAAATAATGAGGACTAATAGACCGCTGCAGAGCTAAAATATATAAGGTAAGTTGGGGTAAATGTAGATATGAGGAAAATGTAAACATTGCAGAAAACTATCATAAAGTAAAGCATCATCACGACCGTTTCCCTTTCGGGGTGGTCAAAAACCACGCTTATAAAGAAGCGGATTTACATTTAGCCAACTTTACTATAAAAATAATAAATAAATAAATATTTCCAGACAGGTCACACAGCGCCATCTAGTTTCCGTGGTAAGCTACGAGGCTTGTGTTACGGAAACTAGATGGTTAATAAACTACATATTATATTATTATTTTTTGTAAATATATACATATTATACATATAAACACCCAGACCGAGACAAATTATACAATGTACAACTTACCCCCGATGGGAATCGAACCCACGACCTCCCGAGTTCACGTCAACGTTTGTTACCACTAGACCACGGAGGCGGTACACTATAGGCCAATACTTATGTTACAACTCGAATTACTGACGATTTTATGGTACAAAAACATACGAAATGTCACTTTTATGATTTTAATCTTCTACATGTCCAATATATCATCCTTTCTTGTTATGCTTTTTATCCACAGAGTTCAAAATATTAAAAAAACGCTTCTTATAGGCGTTCGATTTCTTAGTAAATTATTTCCCGCCTTTTCTCGCTTAAGACAAAAATATTTATAAATATATTTAATTATCACTAATCATCACGACCGTTTCCATTTCGGGGTTGTCAGAAACCACGCTTATAAAGAAGCGGATTCACATTAAGCCAACTTTACTATAGGCCAATCATGACAAGTGGCAAGCTCGTCGATGTCTCCAGCGTACCAAACTCGAGAAATATCGCAAATAAATTAAATATTAATAAAATGTAAGTATTCATTTAAATTTATAAATATATGTTTGAAATAAACCTATATATATATAAATAAACTGCCCCCGTGGTCTAGCGTTTAAGTCCGTGGATTTAGACTCGGAGGTACCGGGTTCGATTACTGGTCGGGACACAAAAATATTTACAATTTAATTTATTTGTGATATTTCTCGAGTTTGGTACGCTGGAGACATCGACGAGCTTGCCACTTGTCATGATTGGCTTTTATGATACAGTTTATGCATATACGTTTAAGTAGTTCATGTATGTATTGTATATGTATTATTTATGTAGTGTATGTATTATTATTATGTAGTTTAAGTATTAAAATTATGTATTTATTTATTTAGTTATTAGTACGTAATTTAAATTAATATCAAAATTATTTCAATATTCTTTATTTTTTGTTTGTTTTATAAACCTACCGTAATTGATACAATGTCCTGAAGGTTGATGGTAAGAGAATGCCAATCGGCATTACATACGCCTTTTGTTATCAAAACAATAAGTTTAAAAAAAAAATTGTGCATCTTAAATTTATATGATAATAAGTCAGTGTGTGTCCCTCTAACATCATGATGTGATTTGCTCTTAAAATTAGTACACCGTCGTGAATAATAGTAATTGTTGATTGGATGTAAACAACACCCGCAGGTGTAATTAACCAGAATTTATTACAGCCGTAGATAAAACCATCGGACTTAAAGACATTGGAAGTTATATAACTAACATTTACTTGATTCCTCGTATTCGAATAATTCCGATTTGCCTTTTCAGTTAAAAATAGTGCAGTTTCCCCTGAAAGCAGCATTTGCAATTATAATAAATAAAGCTCAAGGACAGATGCTTGCCTTTGTCAATTTAGAAAAAAAATGGAGTCCTTCGCGCCACTTTGCGTGGACATGTCAAGTTTTTGTTTTGTAAATTAATTTACTGTGGATATTATTCTTTTATATTATAATCTACAATGTGAATAATTACGATAAATTGGACTTTAAATATCGGGCACTTATTTTTCGCGGTTTTCCCGCGCTGTCAACTCCCATATTTTACCCGACGTGTTTGAGCTATAGTGCCGCGAGTGACTCCAAGAAAAGCATCAAATTCTGCAGCATCTGGAATTTGATGATGACCTTATTAACTCATTATAAAGAAAGATATTTTACGTCAGACTTGGCTGTATGGGCTAGACCCTTTGCCTTCCCTATCACCTCATTCATCATCCATCGGGAGAAGAGAACCAAAAAAAAAAAAGAAGGTCGGGAGCTCGGACCGTGAGGTCGACAGAGCGAGTATTTTTATAAAGATTAGGATTAAAATTATAATTACGTTAAAGTCTACCGCGTAATAGTACGTACGAAAGTGTTTAAGTTTTTTCTACAATTGTAATTATTTCGAAAATATAAAGTATAAAAAAGATTTATGCATTTTCAATAAAAAGGAGTTCCGTAGAATCCTCTCCGTAACAATGGGGTGTGTCACTAACTGTTTATCACGATAGATGGCGCATGATAGATGGTACCTAATATAACTGTCAGTTGCATAGAAAACTTGTATTTTTATTACGAAATTTATTGTTTTCTGGATATTATGCAGAAGTGAGCTGCTTTTAAGTGTACATTCCAAGCGAAAGCAAAGATATGGTGATCTCAAAATTGCCGTTCTATTAATTCAACGTTTTATTTTTATTTTAAAGACGGTGTTGGCTTACTTAATTCGTCTTTTAAGGTAGGTAACGTTAAGTTAAAATTAATTTTTCTGTTATAAAAATGTAAAACTACAAATAAATAAAAAAACAATAAATCATAGGTGTAAACAAGGTACCAGTGCCGCTAGCGACATCTATAAAAAGCTTTGCCTGATACACCCCATTAAAAGCAACTACATCTAACCGCAGGCGTTGGATAATCTTCTAATGAGTTTCGGACTAAGTTAAGGTGGCTACCAATTCGTTGTCGCAGGAACCTTAGAATCCTCTGCTTACTCTTTTCTATACTCAACGAGCCTGCGAAACCGAAATACCTTAAGGACAAATTTGCCTATCTCTCGTCACTTCATGAAAGATCCCTCCGTTCGTCCCACAATTCTGTTCTATCTATTCCTTTTCATCACTCTAGTTTTCAGGCTAACTCATTCGCAGTAGTGGCAGCAAATTTGTGGAACGACTTGCCAGTTGAAATTCACCAAGCTCCCAACAAAACACTATTTAAAAAGATGGTTTACTCTCATTTCTTAAAGAGCCCCTTATAGCGTATGTAAGTAAATGTTGTATAGTGTATATCTATGTATGTATATAGTGTGTAGTATATGTATTTTTATTTAATATTTGAATGTATGTGTATTTGTAGTTATACGTATATATGTTATGGACTAAGTGATAAATCGGGCATTTTTTATAATGACCGGGCACTATGAAAAATGCCCAATATGAGAGGGCAATTTGATAATAATTATTCAAATAATCAAATTGACTGGGCATTATACATAATGTCAATTATCTTTTGGACAGAGTAATACAAACATATTTAATAACCATTTTTTTTATTATTGCAGTCACTTAACTTAAAATAAATGTTAAACAATTTAAATTATAAGATCATATAATAAACTAAAATTAAAGCAAGACTTATTATTATTTGGCATAGTTAACATCTACATTTAGAATTAACAAGTATTCAGCACTTAAAAAATATTCAAAGCTGAATGAATATATAATAAAAATAGAACATAAAATTTAAAACAATAATTTTTTTCGGAATATTCTTGATCATTTTTTGCGGAATCTTCTTGATCATTTTCAGTGAAATCCTCAAGATTCCTTTCGTTAATAGTGCTCTCAGTAGATAACAGTTTCTTCAAGTCTTCTTCTGAATTAATATCAAGCAGAACTTCATGTGGTATAGAAGAACTTTAAATTTTATTATCAAATTGCCCATTTGTCACGTAGCAATATAGTAGTGACCGGGCAATATGATAAATAATGAATTTTTGATAGTTATTAATCACTTTGCCCAATAGAGCTAGACATTATTAATAATGCCCGGTCATTATTAATAATGCCCGCATTAATCACTTGGTCCATAACATATATATTGTATATATAAGAACGATTTAATTTATTATGTAAATGTTTCATATAGCCAGTTGCACCTACCTTTCAACGTTAATGCTCTGTATTGTCCCAAAGGTTGGCTGCTAGAGAATGCCTAGCGGCATTAAGCCCGTCTCTTGTACATAGTGCAATAAAGTTTTAAATAAATAAATAAATAATCTTGTAACTACAAAGTCAGGTTATAGTATATAGATAATACCGCTTGAATCAAGACATACCTACTTATATTCCCTCATTCAGGTAAAGTTATATGATCCCATACAATGAGTAACGAGCTACCTTAATTATTCTTTTTATAAGCTCACAAAAGATAACACAGAAGACGTTACCAAAATACAGGAATAACACGTGTTTATTAGACAATTAAGGCTTAATGAGATTTTGGCTGAATATGTCGGGATTTCTTGTGTTTAATAGGGTTTGGTAATATACATTTAGTACAATATTTAACCACAATATCTTTGGTCTTGGGCGTGGTGGTGGCTCGGTTGTAAGAACGCGTTCCTTAAATCCTACAAATAAATTATTGTGTCCCGAACAGGAATCAAACTTTAAATCCACGGAATTAATCCACTAGACCTCGGAGGCATTAGTATAAAGTTTAGGTATACTAAAATAAAATTATTTGCAAACAAGCTCTCTCAAGTTCCAAATACCTACCTAAACGTTAGTATTTTTCCTTAGATACAAAAAAAAAAAAAAAAAATTACGGACACGACGCAATTAAAAATTATTGAGAACCTAACCCCAAAAAAGTAAACACATTAGCAAAAAATCTGTGCAATAGTCTTGCTGCAAGGCTAAGACCAAGATTGGGCAACACTAATTGGTCTCTATTGTAATATAACTGTAAAAATTTTAAACGTCGCTTTTTTTGGAGTGTTGCATGTACATGACAAGTGATATTTCACATCGGTGGTTTATGTGGTTCTTCATTGCTATGTTCGCCAAAAATAAAAATCAAAATTACGGACACGACGCAATTAAAAATTATTGAGAAACTAATCCCAAAAAAGTAAACACTTAAACACGCAAAATTAAAAAAAAAATCTGTGCAAGTGTCTTGCGAGACTGGTGATTGGTCTTGGTCTTGCAACCATATCAGTACTCATGTTCTTGGCCTTGCACTTTTACAAACCAACCAACCAAGATTGGTGGTTTATATGGTGCTATGTTATTGCTATGTTCGTCTTAAAAGTAAATAAAGCTAAGCTTGCTTTTTGCTGAATTTTGTATACATAGAGAATCACCAAGTTGAACGGCTTTCAAAGCGAAATAAAGTGAAAAAAAAAAACCGCTCACAGCGACAAGTCAAACACACATATGTCAAATAAGACCTATTAAAATGGCCGTAGTGTAGTAGGCGTTTCATTAGGTGCGAGTATAACACAATAATAAGTTTTGTTCTTCAAGAAATTTATGTATATTGAAAAGTGCCAGTGGCAACAGAGGCGAAGTTTTCTAACTTTGTTAAGACATAGTTACTTTACCAAAGACTTATATATACTATTTTTTTTATCAAAAAATTACACCCTATTAAAAAAATAAACAACAGTCAGGTCGACCTAGGACATCAGCGCATGACATCATAGGCCTTTACTTTTTTTTATGCTATTGCATAGCTTTTATCGCGGGCTTTGAGCGCAGCGACCGAATCAAGAAATTCCGTAACGAAAATAAACCTAACACCCCCCACTCCGACCGGCACAGCGGTGCGGCGTTGAAAGCCGTGCATCGTCTAACGTCGTTTCAGTTCGGCAGACTTCGGCACGGTGTTTGTGTGCGTGCGACTAGACGTATGCTTTTAGACACAATGCTAGGTGAGACAGCGTGCTTGTTGGCCGCGTCCACGAGTAATATAAAAAACTTGAATTAATATCAAAGAAAAAAAAACTGCATAAATTAAATAATTATAATTGCATAAGTTGATAAAAAAAGCTATGCAATAGCTTTACCGCTGCAGTCATCGAGTGCCACACGTATTTTTTTGTCTTTCTCCCAATGGATGATGAATGAGGTGATAGGGAAGGCAAAGGGCCCATACAGCCAAGTCTGACCTAATATTATCTTTCTTTTCAATGAGTTAATGAGGTCATCATTAAATTCCAGATGCTGCAGAATTTGATGCTTTTCTTGGAGTCACTCGCGGCATTATAGCCCAAACACGTCGGGTAAAATATGTGAGCCACAGCGCTGGAAAACCGCAAAAAATAAACTGCAATTTGTGCCTCATATTTAAAGTCCAATTTATCGTTTTCCATAATTATTCACATTGTATCACATTATTAAAAAAAACAACACCACTTTTGACCAATAATATGCACAGTAAATTAATTTACAAAACAAAAACTTGCACTTGACATGTCCACGCAAAATGGCGCGAAGGACACGCCCTTAGTTTTTTTAAGGACGGCAGAGGTCGCGCGAGTGCTGTTACTTCGCAGCGGTATGTGGCAATAATCAAGGACTTTTTTACACAAGAGTTGCGGATTTTCCAGGCTTCAACACGCAGACCTGATATGGTGGGATGGATCCCACACCTCTAGCACCACTATGCCCGTCGTCCGTCAACTTTTCCCTTACAAAGTGATCTGTTGAAGAGGAGATATTCCCTACCCACCACGTAATCTGGATCTGATCCCAATGGACTTTTTCTTATTGGGGTTATTTTAAGAGTAAAGTGTACGAAACCAAAATGCGGTCAATTGGTGTCATGAAAGAAAATATCCGACAAGAAATGGCAAGCATTACAGAGCATTGCCGCGCAGTGATAAACACTGAAAATGTAAATTTAGACGCTTATCGCGATCGTAACATTTAGATGATGTAATTAATATTAATAATTTGATGTGACAGGTCACTGGAATCTGCTCAGCTACCTGCTTGCTTATTGGACCACTTTGCTGTTTTTTTTTTTTTTTTTTTTTTATGTATTTAGGTGTGTTGAAACTATTGACTGTAAACTACTATATAACTGTAAATATTTTCATGCTGCATGACGACAGGATACGCCGGAAAACTGTACTACTACTAGATTTTGATTTGATTTTAGTCTTCACTAGCAGGAGTAGAATCATTCAAAATAATTAAATTAATGACGTCAGACAAATACCTGTATTTTTTTATAATTATTTTTGTTAATTGTAATTAATTACGTGCATAAAGATATTTAGACTTTAACTTACAAAAAAAAATGAATTTACAAAAATAGTTAATTCCCATTTCATTAAAAAAAACTTTTTCATAATATTATTTGGTTTTTTTTTTCAATATTTTTTTCATATTTCAAGTGACTTATTATTGGTCACACTAATAACTTAAGACTAGCACTAGCTAACGGAACTTAAAGCCTTTTATAAAGAAATTGTTCCAAGGCTCATTGACGTCTCTGGTGACAATAGGGCTGGCAGTTTTTTCTCCCAAAAATTAAGTATCCTAATTCAAAGGGGAAATGCTGCTAGTGTATTGGGCACCATGCCACAAGACAACGATTTGGAGGAGCTATTTTATTTGAGCTATGTATTTTTATTTTCTATGTATTATTATTATTATTTTTAGATTTTGTTTTAAGATAGTTTATTTATTATTGTAATTGTTTTATATTGTTTGTATATTACTTCGAATAAAAATTCTAACATTTACAATAACTTAGTGCTAACTAAGGAATTAGTAAGCCCGGTTCTAATATGAGTCTCTGCTCATATAAAATTCAAAATTATTGTCTGAACATTAGTCAATTCAAACTTTATGCAACTCGTTTCAGTTTACAGTGACTTCGAGATCAATTATGACTGTAATGATCAATTCGTTAGCTATAAGGTCATGCATAGTTAACCCTATATAAAATGAAAGGATATACGGCACACCCACGGCTGCAGGTTCTAAGCGCCAATATCTGTCCTAGAGACGAACAATTCGGGTTTAGGGCAGAACCTTGCAAGTGACCAGGCTGCTGCACTACGTGAGGGCTTCTTCACTGAAGAAGCATGTCACGGCTGCAGTATTCCTGGACATGGAGAAGGCTTTCGACAGGATCTGGCACAACGGGCTCCTGTACAAAATCTCTACTTCCCCCACCCCTGTTAGGGTAACAAAAGTGTTGGCATCCTTTCTAGAAGGCAGAAGTTTTCACGTGGCAGTGGAGGGCATGTTCTCTTCCCCACGTCCCATACGAGCCGGCGTCCCGCAAGGGAGCTGCCTCTCGCCTCTATGTTACGCCAGATTCACCGACGACATACCGTTGGCGGAGGGGGTCGAGCTAGCGCTGTTCGCCGACGACGCCGCGTACTATACTTCTTCTGTGAATAAGAAGTACGCGGCGAAGAAGATGCAGCGCTGTCTCGATCTGCTCCCCGAATGGCTAGACAAGTGGAGATTGTCGGTGAATGTGGTGAAAACCCAAGCTATCATGCTTCAAGTAGAGAGGCGAGCGGCAACTCTCTCAGTTTCCCCTCTTCAGCTGTATGGCGAAAATTCAGCTCTGCACACAAAGCTGCTCATTTATAAAGCCTACATTCGCTCTCGTCTCACATACGCCGCTCCGGCATGGTACGCCCTAACATCTAAGGCCCAAAGAGGCCGGCTACAGGCTCAACAGAACCTCACGCTGCGTACCATTGTCGGCGCCACGCGCTATCTGAGAAACGATGTCATACTCCGCGATCTGCGGATGGAAACACTGGACGAGTTCGTGCGCCGTCTAGCCAAGGGAATGTTCGCACGGGCAGAGAGGTCAAATTTCCCACTCGTGAGACATCTGGCCCTTCTGCACGCTAGACCTCCCGAGGTTCCACGGCGCATGGCGCGCGATTTGATAGCCTGATCACGTTGACATTCCGCGGCCTCCGCCGCTCCGGCTCGTATTAAATTTAACCTATAATAAAGGTTCCCACGCCCTGCCCGTAGTTACGTGCAGCGAATGCTATTTTTGTTAGGAGGCCAACACCTCGTTACAAATTCCCGTCTTCCCCCGGAAGGGGGGGGGGGTCTGAGATGACTAGTTACGGTACACCCACAGTTGCATCACACCGATGTTAGCGAGAGGTCGACGATCGCGCGAACGTTGACTTACATAATTCTGTCTCTCTCTATTTCGTCTCTCGGCTGTGGGTAGATCAATTATAATAATAACACTTCCCAGCCTTTAGGTATTTACCACGATGATTATCGCGATTTTCAGACGCGATCTTATTCACCATGCATTAATGTTTTGTTTTTAGGATAATTATTATTATCTTTAAATAAGTGACCTTACCTATGTATTTCAAATAAAGGTTTTACTAATAACACCTTAAGCCTAAACTAATTATTTGCTCTTTTGGCAATTACACACGGTTTATAGTATTATATTTACTAAATTTACATTTAAAATAATATAATTTAAACTATCATTTTTTTTTGTAACCTTCTGCACCCGCTTATTACATATAGAGATTGCAACCCGGTATTTTTTTTCAACCCGGCCGGGTCCGGTCACATTCGCCGCCAACCGGGTTGATGTGTTAGGATGAAACCTTTGAAGTATTTTATAAAAATTTGCTTTAAGTAAATGGAAGAAAAATACAAGATTTAAGGTTACGGAATAATATTTATTTCAAACCAGAAATATAAATCACGAGTTTTTAATACAGAATTAGTTAGTTTCACTTATGAACGGAATAGTAAGATTAGTGTTACTAATTAAGTTTAAGCAAGCATTAGTATTCAGTAATTAAGTTTAGGATAGAAATGATCTTCCACGCGCTGATAAAATGCCGATAAACGGGCCCGGTAGGTACGAAAACTGCGGCAGGGAAACCCCAACTTGTAGAAAACTGGCATGGCAAGCGCTGCGAACCGCGATGTTGCCGTTCTGACGCGCCAATGGCCGCTCTCCATTCCTCTCGCGCACCTCTCACCCATATAGTTATTGCTCTTAAGAATTTGTTTTGTTTTTACTAGAGCTACCAAAGTTTATCTATCTAAGTTGATAAGACAAGTTTAGTACATTAGGCTGCGTTATTAGTTTATTATTCTAATACTATGTTTTCAAATAGTTACATTAGTATTAGTAATTTACTTTAAGCAAGCAGGTCTTTCTCTTTACTCTGTATAGTATTTGTGACCGATATCTACAGTTGGGGATAGACAATAGGGTAATCTCCAATGAAAATGCACAATCACGACTTTTTCTTGCTTGTATTTTCAGACCAATGTCAAAATGTAAATATATCAAATATATGTCATATAAAAGTCAAAATAATATCATAATTAAAAAGTACAAAAACGTGTGGCAAAGGATGCCAAATCGTCGGCCACAGTATTAGTAATCAAATTACGGGCGACTTCTTAAATAATTTGACTACTTTCCAAACTTTTTCTCGAAATCCTCTAAATCCAGGCATTTCATCAGCGCGTGGAAGATCATTTCTATCTTACTTACTTAATTACTGAATACTAATGCTTGGTTTATTAGTAACACTAATGTTACTGTTCCGTTCATAAGTGAAACTAACTAATTCTGTATTAAAAACTCGTGATTTTGAGACTGATTAAGACTGATTATTGTTGATTTGCTGGTTTGAAATAAACATTATTCCGTAACCTTGAATCATTGTATTTTTCCTGCAATTACTAAAAGCTAATTTTCATAAAAATACTTCAAAGGTTTCATCCTAACACATCAACCCGGCCGGGTTGAAAAACATACCGGGTTGCAATCTCTAGTTTGAACCGACCTTTGCAGGATTTAAGGTACGCGTTCTTACAACCGAGCCACCACCGCGCCTTCCTATTATGCGATTAAAATTAATTAATTATGAAGTTGTCTCAATTTGAATCCGCTTCTTTGAAAGCGTGGTTTCTAACCACCTCGAAAGGGACGCCGTCGTAATAATACTTTTTACTTTTTTATATTATCTTTATTATAGGTAGGTAGGTGTAGGTAGGACCTACATTAAAATTTTAAACGATAATGGTTGCTAACCAACTTTAAATCGTTATAGAATCTAAATTGTCACTCTAAATGAAAAATAATAAGATAAACCTCAGCATGATTTTCAAATACCTATTCGACGATACCCCACTGAATATATAGATAGTTTAAATAAATAAATAATAATAAATAAATATTATCAGACAGGTCAGCCATCTAGTTTCCGTGGTAAGCTACGAGGCTTGTGTTACGGAAACTAGATGGTTGATAAACTACATATTATACTTTTTTTTTTTTTTGTAAATATATACATATAAGCACCCAGACCGAGACAAATTATACAATGTACAACTTGCCCCCGGTGGGAATCGAACCCACGACCTCCCGAGTTCACGGCAACGTTTGTTACCACTAGACCACGGAGGCGGTCATGTTCGTCGACATCCTTTTTTTTATTTTTCACAAGGCGTCTGGTTTTCGCCTTAATGAAATTTGATTAATGTCATATCTTCAGTGACACTCGCGTGATGAAGGCGAATCGTTTGACGTAAGAATCATCAAAATTGGCCGACGCGTTTGGTCTCCACAAACGAACAAATATACTTACATACATAGGCTGATCGCGTCGCTCAGTCAGGTAAAAAGTGGATTTCATTCGGTGAAGATCGCTCTTCAACGTATCATAGATTATAATGTATTATTGGAGCAGGTGAAACGCAAGGTAAAATCAAAATTCCAAATCAATTACAATATTATTTATTTTCTTGATAACGTGGGAGTTTAACAACGAACTAGTTTATACTAAATATCCAAATACCTACTAGTATAGGTCTATTTAGGTATAGTATTAATATATAATAATTATTCAAGATATATCCTATTCTTTTTTAAACAATACTTTTTAAAAGTTAATTAAAATGTGTTTATATTTTTTTTATATGATACAATAATAATAGCTCTATCATTTATCTTTCCAAATAAGTATAATTATATATATTATGTTCGTATATATATATATATATATATATATATAATTCATGTAAACTCCAATTATTATTTTGTATTATTATTAAAAAGTATTTAAAAAAGAATACGATTTATTTTACTAATAAACTAGGTACGTTATATTATTATTTATATATATATATATATATATAGGTAGGTATTTTAATAATTATGTATGTAGAGTTAGCTATAAAAACTATATAAAATAGAAATTTAAAAGACATATAAATTGACTATTAATATTTAATTATATCCCAGCCTATTTATATATTATTATATAAAAATAATTAATTGAACAGATACATAATAACATTTATATGAATAAAACAACAATAAAACATATTTATGGATTTAAATACACATAAAATATTTTACCACCCTTCGTCATTCATTAGAAGAAGTGACAATTTATAATGAAAAATAATTTCTTTAAACAGGTAGATCAAAAAAAATAATGAAAAAATTCAATATTTTATTTACAATACACATTAATCCAAATTTTATATATTCGCTGGTCAACCTCGAAGTGTTCTGAAGAATCAAATAATACAAAAATAATATTAAAATACATAATTTTGCACTAATTTAATAATAATATTTACAACGACAAATTAAAATGTAAATACATATTCATTATAGATACAAAAGTAATTGAATAGTTGAATGTTGAGAGATCTAGAAATTTCGTATCACAGTACACTAAGTTATATGATAAAAAGTTACTTTTAAGGTTAGACCCTTTGAAATTCGCTATAAATATAATGGAGGCCATCAGCCTTAAGTTCGGCCTTAAAATAAACCGGAGCAAAACAAAAGTGATGATCGTAGACCAAGCCAACAATAACTGGCCAGAAATTATTTTATTTTATTTATTTATTAAAAACTTTATTGCACAAAGTACAAAGGCGGACTTAATGCCCGTAGACATTTTCTGACAGCCAAACCTTAGGGACAAATTAGAACATTTATAGGTGCAATGAAATAAATATTAATAGTAGGATAAATTCAATATAATTATATATACTTACATAATATACTTCAATATATACTGTAATATCAATATACTAAATACTAATACATACACAAAAATATACATATATACACATATTATTGGGAGCTATTTAGAAAGTGTAGTTAGACGAGTTTTTTGAACGAAGATCTGATAGACGCTTGCCTTATGTTTCTCTAAAATCTCTATTTTCCTTGGTAATCGCATCACGCGTGAACAAATGGAACAATTTCGCTAATTTTTTTTTGTTGCGTTTAATATTGTAGTAGAAGATGATTAAAGAAAAAAATAAGGAAGTTGAGCGGAACATTAGAAAATTTTAAAAAAATCTAACGAAAATGTTAATTTTACATAGTTTTCAGTTGTTTAAAATAACTGTCAGCGATTGACAGAATGCGCGCTGCAAATATCGTCTAACACAGTTCCGCTCAACTTCCTTATTTTTCTTTTATAAGAAACGTTACGTAAACACACTAAGGCCGGCCGCATACACACGTTTTCCGTATTCGATTTCCGAATCAGTTTACATCCGAATGCATGGAATCAATATAAAATACATTTACAGACGCACATGTTCGATTTTTTCCGAACGGAATAAATTCCTTACGTACGTTTCGAATGCAAGCCGGCGCGTTCGGAGAAACCATCTGGATAAAACCAAATGACGTCATGCGGAACGCAGCGCTTGCATACCTTTTGTTTGTGCCGGCGCACACGTTCGGAAATTTCTATTCAGTATCGCGTCCGCGCCGCGCGCATCGGACGTATTCTCGGTATATAGAATCGCAACACGATAATTATGTGTGAGGCAGAAACATTAATATTGGCTGTTGAAAAATACCCCTGCCTGTGAAATATTCATGACAACGACTACCACAACAGCTAATAAATCGTTGTCCTCCATCGTCGTGCGTTCACTACGCTATCACTATCCGTACTGACTGTATACATTCCGAATGAAGAAAAACGAACGTTTGCGCTAGTCTCACAGAATTTTAAATCAAAATTTCTCATTAGGAAATCGAATACGTCAAACGTGTGTATGCGGCCAGCCTAATAAACACAACGAAAAAAGTAATTAGCGTAATTGTTCCATCAAAGTAAGATATTCGAATTCAATATTCATAGTTAAGACAGGACAACGTCTGTCAGGTCAGTAAATAAATAAATATAATAAAATAATAAGAAACTATAAGGGTACTATTCATCATTTATTTTTTAATTGTCCTAACATCCAATTTCCTTTATACAGTATTCTCCCTCGCAACTTTCCTCTCCCTATTAATTCCACTTTCATCTTAACATGTTCTAACTCTGATATCATCGATCTTTTCTGCAAATTTTTAACTCTCAATAATATAAGGTTTTAGTTTAGGTAATAACATGCTTTCATTAGTAGACTAACCATTAGTAATTGTGTGACGTGTGTGTGTTTATTTTGCTTTTTTCAGATTGCACTACTAAACGGCGCGCTGTTCTGGATTTACTTCCTCCACACCTCGCCTAAACACTCGACATTGGCAGAATTGTTGTATTTACGACATCTGACGCCATTAAATAAAAGAAGAAGAAGAAGAAGAAACTATACGCTTTTTTTTTTCAAAGAGACTAATCTTAATAGCAACTTGATCGGAGTAATAAAACGTGACTTTAAAATCTGAAATGTATTAAGCAACGAAAACACAAAGAAGTATATAATTTAGAATTAGATCGCATTTCTAAGTAATTCTTCAGTTGACAGTACGCCGTCCTGGAACAAAAAATATCAAATTACAACCCTTATTTGTTCATTAAAATTGTTTATTATAATTATATGGTAAGCTAAGTGCTCCCGGAAAATGTATAAAAGGCAGAGATGAATATATAACAGAAGAAGCTAGAACAATCGTCTCTGAATTAATTATACGTTGTCTAAAATAGCATAATAATTTTGACAGCTCACATTATGGATGGTTAGTGTGAATCTAATTGATTATTGATTTATTATTCCATAGAACTTGGAATATAGTAGTACTCGTAGTAGATTTATAAGCTTTATATATATAACTTTATACTAATAAGGTGCAAATATTTATACTTGTAAATCTTTATTGTTTTGTATTATATTTTATCATGTTAAAGTTGCACCTTTTATTTTTCTGTATAAATAAATAAATAATAAATATTTCCAGACAGGTCACACAGTGTGTTTCCCCCCACTCTTATAACCTGGAGTCCTTCAAGCGAAGTGTGAAAAAGCATCTTGTTAGGCCGGCATAGTGGTAGAGACTGATGTCGGTCGTAGTGACCGGCGTCAGTTGCTCCTATTCTTAGACCTCGCGTACTGCTTACCATCAGGTGGGCGCGATGTCACATATAGTGTCCAGTATATAAAAAAAAAAAAAAAAAATCTGGGCCATCTATTTTCCGTGGTAAGCTACGAGGCTTGTGTTAGATGGTTGATAAACTACATTTTAAACTTTGTTTTTTTTGTAAATATATACATATTATACATATAAACACCCAGACCGAGACAAATTATACAATGTACAACTTGCCCCCGGTGGGAATCGAACCCACGACCTCCCGAGTTCACGGCAACGTTTGTTACCACTAGACCACGGAGGCGGTATAACACTTGATTATTTAAAGTTTCTGCGGTGCGTTATTTATCCTAAATGTGGAAACTGTTTTTTATAACTTAAACATTAACACATAAGTGTATCATAGCTGTAAGTTACGCAAATATAAATAAATAAATAACATAGAAAAACTCTGTGAAAGGAAAGAGGCCGAAGCCCGGCCAAATCCGCTTCACCACCAACACAGCGTACATGATGCTGTGCATGCTACCGAAGATACAAACGAGTGACGCAGTATCATCAAGACGAGCAATCGGTCTGGGTGTTTATATGTATAATATGTATATATTTACAACAAAAAAAAAGTATAATATGCAGTTTATCAACCATCTAGTTTCCGTAACACAAGCCTCGTAGCTTACCACGGAAACTATATGGCTCTGTGTTGTGACCTGTCTGGAAATATTAATTTAAAAAAAAATCATGCAATGTGGAGGAATATTTATTGTTGCTTTAAAAAAGTTGTGCTAGCTGGTACAAGCAGGTTATTTATTACTTACCTGGTTTAAATCGATGAACTTACGAACTGCAGCTCGCGCGAAATCCGGGTTGTTAAGCATTTCAGTCACAAACCAATCCACAGGGATGCTGAGAACAAACGAAAGATTACAACATGGTCTTGTTCTTGCTTTTTCCGTCATATCATTCGTAGGACGCTTGCAGTAGTCTCAATCCCTCCTATTTTAGAACCAACCTGTCTGAGCCGAGACAATGACAAGCGTCCAGACGGAATGACATTAGAACATTGGAGATTGGGCCAATCCCTGGTGTGGAATTATACCTGTTGGGATGCCCAGCCTCTTTCTACCTTCAACGCACTTCTATTAGAGAACAAGCGCAGATCAGCAAACGTAGGAAGAAAAGATGGGATCAGAACTAACAGTTTATTCTCTCTAAAATTAAGTATCTTAATTCACAGGGGAAATGCTGCTAGTCTATTGGGCACCATGCCACAGGACAGCGATTTGGAGGTACATTTTTTTTTGAAAGAACAGATATAAATTTATTTTAAAGTTTTTTAGGTATAATTAGTTTTTATTGTAATAATAGTAAAGAAACAAACATGTATATGTCAGCAGAATAATTAGTGTAGACCAAAAAATAACACCAGAAATTTATTCCATTCTCATAGAGTACTCATCTTTAGTAGTGGTGGCCTAAACTGATCTTAAGATCGATGTCAAACTTGAGCTAAAGATGTCTCTTTTATCCTTTTCTAATTTGACATTTGGTAAAAAGAGACAACTTGATCTCAAGTTGACATCGATAATAAAATCTATTTATTAATCCGTATTAAGGACGTACTAGGATAAAGTGATCTAGCTTTGTTTACTGACTGTACATGCATATGGAATTCAATTTTAGTCACTATTTGCAAACATAGTTAGGCGCAGTTCAATCTTAGAGCGAATGGCAATTTATCATTATTCTCATTGACTATTCCATTAACAAAGCCAATAAAGCCAAACAATTAGAAGTACTGAATCCAAAATGTAATTATCTAACCACACAGTTACGTCTTTGACATCTAAACTCATACCAAGGCAAGGTGGTCTTCAGTTTGCTTCCATGCCTAATGCGTCGACACTGCTCATTCTTTCATATTCTCTTCTCCCGATGGATGATAAATGAGGTGATAGGGAAGGCAAAGGGTCTAGCCTATACAGCCAAGTCTGACGTAATATCTTTCTTATGAGTTAATGAGATTATCATCAAATTCCAGATGTTGCTTAATGCTTTTCTTGGAGTTACTCGCGGCGTTATAGCCCAAATATGTCGGGTATAATATGGGAGTTAACAGCGTGGGAAACCCGCAAAAAATAAACTGCAACTTGTGCCCCATATTTAAAATCCAATATATCGTATTCTATAATTATTCAAATTGTAGCACATTATTAAACAAAACAAGAACATTTTTGACCAATAATATCCACAGTAAATTAATTTACAAAACAAAAACTTCCACTTGACATCTCCACGCAAAATGGCGCGAAGAACGCCTATTGTTGTTCTATTCTCCCAATTGAGGTGTTCGGAAAGGATCTAGCCCATATAGCCATGTTTATCGTAATTTTTTTTTTTTCTGTGAATTAATAAGGTTGTGCTCAAATTTCAAATAACTTTAATTTGGAAAAAGTTTACCTAAGTATTGATAAAAAGTAATTCCGATAGTGGCCGATTTTGTTGCTGGTACAGAATCTGACAAGGAATCTGGGTTGTGCGTTTGGGTTACGGATGAGATTATGTTGGTTTAAATTTGTATAAATTCATACCTGTCCGTAGTTCTTTCATCATTTCCGTCCTGTTCCTTCTCCGGCGAAGCTTCCAGCTTTTCCCAAAAGTTATCCATTCCGTACACTATATAAAAAATAGGTATTAGTTTTTTATAATTTTAACGGGTCTTTACGCGAGTTACCTTAGGGACATATTTCTCCCGACGTTTCAGCCAAGTTGCATTGGCCGTGGTCACGTCGGGAAAAGTTTCTAAGGTAATTTTAATCGCATAAAAACCCGTTAAAATTCTAAAAACTATTATGAATATGCGCGATATTTTAAAAAGTATAATAGATATTAGTTTACAGTTTTATGAAGGTGCATTTTCACTGAATGAAAGATTAGAGACAAGACTAGGTACCTAATTTGGGAGCTAATTCTCATGCAATAGTGAGCTATATAATATCGAATAAAACCAGTTTGTCGATATATATTTTGATAATTGTTTCGATATATATCGCATGCGATATTATTTCTATTGCTCGAGAAAAGTGAATAAGTACGTTTTTTTATTGCTTTTAAAGTAAGATATTTTAAAAATGATGATATTAATTGGATTGATATTTACATCAAAAAACGGTACATCAACTATAACGCGATATCTATGACGTCACAACACATTAAACAAGAGTGTGTTTAGTTTGTGGATTCTTTAAAATATAAGATATTAATTAATAAACCTCCCTCAATTAGAGAATATAAAAACTTATAAATGTGTGAGAGATTTGTGTATTTTGTGTGCTGTGACGTCACAATATTTTTACCCAAGGGTAGCGATTTTCAACAGCGTTTAGTTACTGCAAATAAAATGATTTTTATTTTTGACTTTATAAAATAATAAACCAATTTAAATAAAAAAACACTATTGTAATATTTTACTACATGCATATTCCCTAATGGCACCCAGGGGTTCCCAAAGCGTGCGCCGTAGTATTGAGGGGCGTTAGCTAACATATTAGCCAACAAAACTTAGGTATTCGCAAAACGTATAAAGATCACCAAGCTCACACGTCACATTGATTTAGCTGCCATTGTTGTTATTAGTGCACCGACATAAAATACTAAACCCATATTTATGTCGCCAGCTAAAAAAATGTTGAGAATCTCTGCTTAACGCTATTTAAAAAAAATATATATAAATTGTGTCTCTACTATTTTATTTGGTGGAAATACACTTTCATAATTTAACAACCCCATTTTTCAGTTATAGTTAGAAGTCATTTTGGATAAAAATATGGAAACGTTTGTTCAAATAAATTAAATATATATATATATATATATAATTATTAGGGGGCATTTTAAAACATGGTTTAAATCATGTTGAATTATTTTTATAAAATTGGACGTAGTTACGCAAAAAGGATCCAATCCACATGAGGTAAATTTTAAGTTATATATATATTATATATATATATTTATTATATATATATTATTTAAATTTTAATTTGAATTTATATTAGTCCAACGATATATCGATAATTTGTCCAACATTTAATACATTTAGAATAATATGTCAAAAATGATATTTTTATATGGATTGCTTTTGATATAAGATATATCATCGTAAGGACCTGATTAAAAATCATAATTAAATATCTGTATGTAGATGTATTGTTCATTATTAGTTCTAATAAAAGCACACATAATACATAATTGCCAAAAATATACACTTTTTTCTAAAAGGTACATAATGTCACTATAAATGACGACTTATAGGTACACTTCCGCACTCCGTGACAAATTGTCAACGGTTTTAATTATAAAGAAGACAATATCAGTAACAAAAAGTTGTCTTTTCTATCCCATTTCGAAGTTCAGAAGTCTACCTTTACATAAACGTTAAAAGCATTGCTGTATCCAATGAAAACTCGAGACAGTATGTTTTACACTAAATGCTAACTGTCGTTTAGAAACCGATCTTAGTCTTAACACCAAAAGCTTTAGAACATTTGAAACACACTAAATACTAAATTTTTGACGTATTTAGAAGCCGACATTAAACATTAAAACACCAAAAGCTTCACTATTCTATTTGAAGCGTATGTTTTACACGAAATACTAAATTTTTGACGTATTTAGAAGCCGACATTAAACATTAAAACACCAAAAGCTTCACTATTCTATTTGAAGCGTATGTTTTACACGAAATACTAAATTTTTGACGTATTTAGCAGCCGACATTAAATATTAACACCAAAAGCTTATTAAATATAATCTTATAACTAACAATCGCAATTGTTTTCTGGCTTTTCCTAGGTCGATTCTCCAGCGTGTGATTAAGAATTTTAGTTCTAAGTTAAACGATAATCACTACTACAGAACCAGAAGGGCGCATTGTACAAATTTATTTCAAGGACCTTATATCTATAATCATTGAAATAAAATATTGGACATAAACTTAACTACAAATACTTGTAGTCTTGACTTAAAAATATTCTTTACTATTACCTAATGACTCTGACATATATAGAAACTGAGAATTTATTTGACATCACAAAATAAATCTAATACTTATATAATCTTTCATCAAGTGCAATACCTACCGTCTTTCATAATTTACATTCTTGGGATTTACCCATGAATACACATTCCCATTTATAGGACTAATTATTTACTTATTTACTATAGTTATTCTTTATATTATATATTTATATCATATATATAGCGTATTTATTAACCTTTCATTAATTTCTTTAATATTTTTTATTTTTGGAGTTATTGTATTTAGAATTTTAATTTAATTTTTAATTTAATTTAAAGTTATGTAAATTATAGATTTAGTTTAATTGAGACCGGCCTTTCTAGTGTGGGTCTCCAATAGAAAAACATGTACATAGGATTTTATTGGAAATAAACGATTATTATTATTAGTTTTAAAGTAAAAAAATAGGTAACTAATTGAAATTAATACTGATGTCTTTAATTTAAATATCAAAAACGCTAAACATTCTGAGACACCCTAGTTAATTGCTGTCGCATCATTGTCGCGGTGTTTAAAAGCCGACCCATACACGAACACCAAAACCTCCACTATTGTATTGGAAGCGCACTCGACTCAGTATATTTTACAAAAAGCCACTAACAAACGTTGACTTATATAATAAATAACCGGTCCTACAATATACATTATTAAAGGCATCATTGTTCAATGTTGTTGCTGTTTCTATAATATTGGCGAGTTTTTCGAACGGAATATAAACTAGAAGAATAGTAAACCTGTATATATATATATTTTATTGTTATTAATAATATAAAAATATTGTATAAATTGACCTAAATTTAATTATGTATATTAGGTATACATGTAATACAATATTATATATATTATATTACATGGGTATTTTTAGTTTTAGTTTTATTTATAAATAGTTTTTTAATCAAATTTTATTTTAATATTTTTGTATCTAAGTACTTCTAATATAAACTAAACATAATTAGTATATATTATATATTATGAAATGATGATATGTAAATGGCTAAATGTGCAGAGCCAACTTACTAACCATATTACCGTATGTACCACATTTAAAGCAAATAAACGATTTTGAATTTGAATTTGTTAAACATTTCCAATAAAGTAAACATTTAATTATTGAGCCTATATTTAATCAACCAAAATAGAACACACTCGTAAAAACATATTTGCATTTATATTACTAAACCAGAATGTAATAAGTAATTATATTTTATGTTTTTTTTTTAGGTTCACTTCTCCCGATGGATGATGAATGAGATGATAGGGAAGGCAAAGGGTCTAGCTCATACAGCCAAGTCTGACGTAATAAATCTTTTTTTTCTTTTTCATGAATTAATGAGGTCATTATCAAATTCCAGATGCTGCAGAATTTCATGCTTTTCTTGGAGTCGCTCGCGGCATTATAGCCCAAACACGTCGTGTAAAATATGGGAGTCCACAGCGCGGCAACTTGTGCCCCATATTCAAAGTCCAATTTATCGTGTTCCATGACTATTCACATTGTAGAACATCATTAAACAAAACAACACCACTTTTGACCAATAATATCCACAGTCAATTAATTTACAAAACAATAACTTGCAATTGACATGTCCACGCAAAATGGCGCGAAGAACTCTTTATATTTTATGCATTCAAATAGAATTGTATTCGGAACTAAGGACTAACTAAACAGCATTGCCGTTGCTACGGCAATGGGGTGTATCAAAAAGTTTTTTTTTAAATTTTATACAAATAAATGATTTCATTTCATTTGGAACGAAAAAATAGTAATATAGGACCTATTCTTTTACAAGTCGACGGTAACATCCTCATTATAGCCAGGTGTCCGACAAGATATACCCTTTGTTACGTAAGCTAAAATAAATAGCTATATTTCTGTATTCAGTCGGTATTTTCCTTTCGAAGGTACAAAGATGATATATAATTGGGTGATCATCTACATCATCAGTCTCTTAATTGCTTTATGTTGGCATTCTTCCATTCAATTTAATTTCTCTCCACTGCACGTGTATTTTTGCAACTAGGGTTGTTTTTCTTTTACAGAGCTCCAGAATTCTTGAATTTCCAAGTGAATGCAACGTTATACTACGTTGAAGTATTATACAATATTAACATTTATTCATCATCATCATCTGCCTGTGTCTCTCCACTGCTGGATATAGGCCTCCCCCAAGGCTCGCCACTTCACACGATCTCCTGCCACCCTCATTCAACCCCCACCAGCAACCTTCCTCAGGTCATCCGTCCATCTAGTCTAGTCCACCCAATCTGCGTCTTCCCGTACGTGGTCTCCACTCTAGAACTCGTCTACTCCATCGTTCATCGGTTCCATGACAGACATGTCCAGCCCATTGCCACTTCAGCTTACTAATTTTGAAGGCTATATCGGTAACTTTGGTTCTCCGACGGATTTCCTCGTTTCGGACTTTATCCATCAGAGAAATACCGAGCATAGCTTTCTCCATAGCCCGCTGAGCGACCTTAAATTTGTGGACCAGACCCACTGTTAGTGTCCACGTTTGTGCTCCGTACGACAGCACTGGAAGAACGCACTGGTTGAAAACTCTCGTCTTCAAACACTGGGGTATGTTTGATAGGAAGATGTGGCGCAGCTTCCCGAATGCCGCTCATCCTAGCTGAATGCGTCTGTCGGCTTCTTTGCTGAAGTTGGCTACGTCTAATTGTATAGTCTGTCCAAGGTAGACGTATTTTTGCACAACTTCTAGAATGGCAACCAACGCAGATTGATCTCGGTACGACATGGTCGTTATACATGACTATTGTCTTGTCCAAGTTCATACCGAGGCCAACCTGCTGGGACGCTTCGTTTAACATTTATTAAACAGCTGTCAAAATTTAAATAAGTTTATTTTTTATAAGTTTCTTTAAAGGACATTGTGCAGAATACATCAGCCCTAAACACGTCATTTATTTACATAATATTTGTTCATAACAGAGTTCATAACCGAGTTGGGGTTCATCAAATTCGAAGTGTTTCAGAGTTTGATGCTTTTCATAGGGTAATTCACGTCAATATCGCCCAAACACGAAGGGTATACGGGAGTTCACAGCGCGGGATAACCGCAAAAAATAAAGTTTACCTTCTGCCCCATACACTCGTATAGTCAAATTTATCGTTTTCCATAATTATTCACAACGTAGCACATTATTAAACAAAATAACACACTTTTGACTAACAATATCCACAGTAAACTAATTTACAAAACGAAAAACTTGGACTTGACATGTCCGTGTAAAATGGCGCGAAGAACTAAATAAGTTTTTAACATGTCGTCGGATTGACGCGTGTTCTAGTAGGGCTTACATTCGCTTCAATGCGAAATTTAGTAAAAAAAAGCGCGCATTGAGCTGTATCTGAACACGTGGATTATATTAATAACTTATTACTGTAAATATAACATTTTATAGGTATATATTTTTAAAAAAAAATTCTAGGTATATAGGTATTTTTTATTTAATTGTATTGATTGATCTTTTTATAAATAAATTGTAAAAGGCTAATTGACCTCTCTGTTGACAATGGCTGGCAGTTTTTTCACAAAAAATGTTTTTTTTTTTTAAATATTCAAATTTTGGTTTAGTGTTTTTTAGCTTTAATTTAGTTTTTAATGTAGTATAGTTTATTTTTACTTCCAATGTTTTTTAATTTTATTATCTAAATGAATTTGGGATATTATTTGGATGTAATGTTATTATTATATTTTTGTTTTAAACATTCTTACGTTAATCTAGTATACCTACTCCTATTATTGTTTGCCGTATTATATAGCAAGTTAGCATATTTCTAAATAACTAAATAAAATGGTAACATACGTTATAATCAAAGACATTAAATATTCAATTCAAATTAATTTATTCATCAAAAGGGTTAGTAACTACAAAGTAAAACAATAACATAATGAAAAAGGTTATATCAACAACAATAAATCTCTGGTCTGCACACTAGGACATCCCGTCATGTGAGGACTAGCTTTAGTAGTTTAAAAAAAAAAAAAAAAAAAAAAAACAGAGTTGGTATGCTTGTGTTTTTATGCGTATGAGTGTGTGATGTATGTCTATGTCGTAAATATATAGGAATTAAATAAATAAATAAAAGTAGAATGTGTGATTGTGTGATGTAGGGGTTGTATAGAATATATGTTAGACAATTTAAGATAAATAAGATAATTACAATAATAAAAATAAAGTAGGTGTATGTATAGGAGATAATAAGATAAGTATTGGAACATTAATAGGAAGGGTTGAGTTTACATCAAATTATAACAAAATATCAATATGCAATAAAAAAAGATACTATATTATTTTTATATATTGAATTGAAGTAGTTGTTCTGCTTTTAAATAGTCTAGAGTCAACAGTACAGGCATTAAGTATTTGATAGATCACTCCATGTGACTTTTTGACTTAATTTTTAAACACATTTGCATCGTAACTTGCCGAAATCATACCATTTTCTTCATCGTTTCGTTTCCCAAAACCACGGGCGATGAGGATTTTTTTAAACTGAGGCCTATAAATTGGCCTAATCCTTACCTCGTCTTCTTCTGTTATAAAATCAAAAATATAAATTTAAATTATATTTAATAACACAATTACGTCTCTTCGTTAACTATTCGTCATTTTAATGCATTAGCATCTCTCTCGCTCATACAATCGAATATTTTTAATTTTATTTTTAAGTCTCAGTGTTGAGACGAAAAAAGTATTAACTTTCTAGAAATTAAAATAACGAACATATTAGTGATATATTGACGAAATCATAGTATTTGGTTGGGTAGGAGAGGAGTAGAATGGTGGATGGTGACCGTCTTGCGCAATAAAATAAAATGAGTCAAGTCAAAATATCTTTATTCACTTAAACCTATTACAGGCATTTGTGACACGTCATAATTTAAATTATTTAAGTCAGTCAAAAGTCAAAGTCAAAGTCAAAAGTCAAAGTCAAAAGTCAAAGTCAAAGTCAAAGTCAAAATATCTTTATTCACGTAAACCTATTACAGACATTTATGAAACGTCATTAATTTAATTATTTTGAATGATTCTACTCCTGCTAGTAGAAGATTAAGCAGCAAAGTGGTCCAATAAGTAAGCTGTTAGCAGAAGACCAGCAGCTTAGCAGATTCCAGTGACCTGTTAATGTTTAATCTGACTGAGAAACGAATCTGCAAGGAAAACTCAGCTATAACAGATTTACAAAATAAAACATATACAGAACTGCACCACAACGATCAATTAATAACCTTTTCAATTTAGTTATCAGTACCTATGAGATAACAAAACCTGGTACAGCAGTAACCCACCAGGCAAGTCAGAATTAAGATAGACTACATGCCTATGTGCAACCCGAAAGTCGACAAAAAATATTTTTTTCAAAGATTCTACTCCTGTAAGTGGAAGACTAAGCAGAGAAGTGGTCCAAGAAGTAAGCTGCTAGCAGAAGACTAACAGCTTAGCAAATTCAAGTGACCTGATAATGAAATAAAAGGAGGCCTCATTTGTAAACCAGCCTATTGTCGGTCGCAAGACTGAGACACCATTCATTGTCATCTCTTATCGATACACCATTGACCCGGCAACCGCACGTTGAATCCATGGAATGCTAAGAAATGTGTCTTCCTTTCTCTCTTCTCTCATATCTCTATCTACCTATTTCTTTTTAGTAAATCAGAAGAAAATTGTTATAAATGTCATTGCTATTTATCTCTGTCTATAATTATGTATGTAGCGATAGCTACGCAAAAGGTTTTTTTTTTTTTGGTTCTCTTCTCCCGATGGATGATGAATGAGGCGATAGGGAAGGCAAAGGGTCTAGCCCATACAGCCAAGTCTGACGTAATATATATTTATTTTTCATGAGTTAATGAGGTCATCATCAAATTCCAGATGCTGCAGAATTTGATGCTTTTCTTGGAGTCACTCGCGGCACCATAGCTCAAACACGTCGGGTAAAATATGGGAGTTGACAGCGCGGGAAAACCGGAAATAATAAACTGCAACTTGTGCCCCATATTTTAAGTCCAATTTATCGTTTTCCATAATTATTCACATTCTAGCACATTATTAAACAAAACAACACCACTTTTGACCAATAATATCCACAATAAATTAATTTACAAAACAAAAACTTGCACTTGATATGTCCACGCAAAATAACGCGAAGAACTCTTGTCAATTATTGATTTTTGACAATTATTGATATTAGGATTCTATATTAAAGTTATGTTATTATTTTATTTAAAAAAACATTTATTTACATATATCCGCAGTATCATTTATTTACAAACTAAGACGCTTTAGGTATATGAAAGTGTTAATATGTCCAATGTGTCCGTCATTTTATTTTCTAGAAACTTGATAGATTTCTCAAGAACAGATTGAAAACTTTGAAAACATTGGATTGTGCCAGCGAGAGAGATGCAAAAACGTAAAAACCCCTTTTAAATTGGCGGCATAGAGGAGCCTTAAATTAGGCTGCGTTAAAGCTTGCTAAGCTAGTAAATAGTTGAATCAGAAATTATATAGAATTTAACACCCAGCGCCAACTGACGCCACGACTCAGCAACAAATTAAAAAAAAAAAAATAAGTAAAAAAAAAAAATGTCAATAGTACGAATTGCTTAGTTAAAAATTAGGCAAGCATTTGCTAAGCTCGACTTGACTGTTCGCAGCTGTAAAATTTCACGAAGTACCTTCATCTGAATCTACATTTTCGCTTCTTTTTCCGTAGCCAGGTGCGACCATTAGAGAGGATTTGGGATTATACTTCTTTGGGGTCTCAAAATAGCCAGTTTCTGTCAAAATTTTCAAGTAAAACCTTGTAATAAGATCAAAATACATATTGCCTTATACTTGAAGTTTAATCAAGAATAATAATAATAATTTAGATAATATTTCTTATATAATAATATATAAAAAAGTATAGGTATTACTAATTTAAAACTAAACTAATACAAAAAATAAAAATATTGGGTACTTATAAAACTTAATTTATACATAAAATCTCCGTCCGCGGTATGGTAGGTAGCAAGAACGCTGGCCGCATTTCCTCGCTAAATCGCTATAATGATTCTATGAGCAAGGAAAAAACTAGCCCTCTTGTCACCAATCAAAAAAAGCTAACAATTCTAGCAATACAAATAAAATATTTTAAGCAATAAACATAATAATAATCATCATCACGACCGTTGGTCAGAAACCACGCTTATAAATAAGCGGATTTACATTAAGCCAACTTTACTATAGGCCAATCATGACAAGTGGCAAGCTCGTCGATGTCTCCAGCGTACCAAACTCGAGAAATATCACAAATAAATTAAATATTAATTAAATGTATCTATTAACATTAATAAATATTTTTGTGTCCCGACAAATAAATCCACGGACTTAACCGCTAGACCACGGAGGCAGTTAATCATGCGCCGTGTGGTGGCGGCTAGAGAATACCACCACTCCCGTAGGCCCAAAATCCAGGGATCCTGTAAGAGTCAGGAATGGATTCTGCCAGTGGCAGTGGGTCAGCTCCGATGCCGTTGATAGTTCGGGCGAATGAGCTCCCCGGCGCCTGCTTGGTGGAACCCAGTCCAAGGGGCGTCGGGAGTCTTCGGCGGCCTAGTCCCAGTCTGGCTGCCGAAGAGCGAGGAGTGCCGACCGCCCGATTATTTTATAAAATAAGGGCTGTCGGCACACGAGGAGGAGCACACCGCCAATTAAGTTGCACCCAGGCAACTCGCGGTGTGCGAGAGGAGACCCGGGGTCCTAGGCCACGTGCCAGAGGGACGGTCGGGAGCCCTGATAGCCACTGGGATTTGGCTGCAGGGAAGGTAGGAGCACCGCGAGTCCTGCACCCAGGCAGCTCGCTTTGTGCGTAGAGGCTCGCTCCGATGCCTAGTGTTAAAGGCGGAGGAGCGCCCCGGCCTTGATTCAAGGTCGGGAGCCCTGTAGACCACTGGGAGTTGGCTACAGGGAACGGAGGAGCACCGCGAGTCCTGCACCCAGGCAGCTCGCGTTGTGCGTAGAGCCTCGCTCCGATGCCTAGAGTGGACTATGGGCGGGGGAGCGCCCTCACAGGAGGGACCTCGGTCCCCCGACCTTGATTTGGACTGGGTCGAGGGACTGAGGAGGCGAGGAGGAGGAGGAGAAGGAGGAGATCCCCTGCGCCATTCGTATAATGGCTCTGCGTTTGGCCGGGGGGCCCGGCAGTCACTGGGTTTGGCTGTCGTGAAGCTGGAAGCACCGTCGGCTGGGTCCCAGCCCAGACCGGCAGTTCTGGTGGAGGATATAGGAGGAGATCCCCTGCGCCATTCGTATAATGGCTCTGCGTTTGGCCGGGGGGCCCGGCAGTCACTGGGTTTGGCTGTCGGGAAGCTGGAAGCACCGTCGGCTGGGTCCCAGCCTAGACCGGCGGTTCTGGTGGAGGAGTAAGGAGGAGATCCCCTGGTGTGTCGTTCGTGCTAGGGGGCCCCGACACAGTCACTGGGAGATGAAAAGTCGGGGGAGATAGGGACACCGTCGGCCTGCCCCAGCTAACCAGTAAGACGGAACGACGATGGAACCCTCACCCCGCCATTGTCGGATGGATGGGGGACCCTGAAATGGCTACTGGGACCTAGCTGTCAGGGAGTGGAGGGGCCGACGACCGCGCCCAACGTAACCGGTAATGCGGGCGTGGGGGCAGGCGGTCGGAGATGACGACGGAGTCGGCCTCTGACCCAGCCCACCAGACGGGTGGTGGTGGTCGGAGGTCGACTCGCGACTCTTGAAGTCGCGAAGGAGCGATGGTCTCCGCGGTTACGTGCTCACAGCCGGCCGCGTCGAGACCACTCTAGGGAGGCAAGTCGTGCACTCCTTGCCGTAAACTTCTTTACGGTTAGCGAGTGCACGCACGCCCGAGTCAGGTCATGGAGTGTGACCTACTCGCGAGGGCGAGAGATGGCGCACGTGTTGTTACCGTGTTCCATCTCCTCCTGCTCACTGGAGGGTCTGCCTAGGCGGACAGCGCCGGCGGTTAGCGGATGTTTCCTAACGGACTCCCGCGAAGACGCCACTCAGGCGCCATGGAGGAACGCCTCAGGTTTTAGTCAGTGCGAGTCCGACATAACCTTTCCCTGCTGCCTCCACAGCGGGGATTGGTATCCGTAGGGATTACCTGACGAAAAAAAAAGGCAGTTAATCATAATAATTATTATTATATCGTTTTATCTCATTAAAACTTAAATAAGACGTTCTTATAAAGAGCTTAATCGAATGTTTTACCTTTGCAGAACAATGGTACGTAATAAGTATAAAAGTTCAATCGTTGAGAAGTTTTTGTAAAAGATTTATTTACGAAAGAAATAAGTTTAGTTGCAAAGGCCAACTTTTCACCTTTGAGCTTATATTTCTTTTAAAACCAAAGAGATTAAATATAAGAACGGGAATTGATTGCTTTTTTAATACAAAATATTAGTTACATTAACCTAAACCTATTTTGTTCTTCTCTTGTCGAAGAAAAACGTGTTTTCGTCATATTGTTATTTATTTATTTAGAATAGGCACAACAAACAGTTATTAAATTACAACAATTATCAAAATCAAAAACAAAAACAAAGGAAAGTTAAATTTAACAACCTAAAACTATTGTACACTGCATGCATGTCTAAAAATTAAATGGATGAAAATATTAAACTAAAGTAAATCTACACAAATAATACAAATAACAATTACAAACAAGCAAAATTAAACAAAAATTAAATGCAAATTACACGGAATTACACTTAACACGGAAAAAAATAAAAAATGTAATAACAATTTTGAGATTCACTTTCTCAACCACCAAATTACAAATTAATAAATACATTATTGTAAAAACAAAAACAATCCCCGATGGATGATGAATGAGGTGATAGGGAAGGCAAAGGGTCTATCTAGCCCATACAGCCAAGTCTGCCGTAATCTTTCTTTTTTATGAGTTAATGAGGTCATCATCAAATTCCAGATGCTGCAGAATTTGATGCTTTTCTTGGAGTCACTCGCGGCATTATAGCCTAAACAACGGGTAAAATATGGAAGTTGACAGCGCGGGAAAACCGCAAAAAATAAACTGCAACTTGTGCACATTATTAAACAAAACAACACCACTTTTGACCAATAATATCCACAGTAAATTAATTTATAAAACAAAAACTTGCACTTGACATGTCCACGCAAAATGGCGCGAAGAACTCCCTCAATTGGTTAAGATTTATGTATGAATAAGAGCGCTACGATTTGGTTCTTTATTATGTTCAGGTACTTTATTATAGATAAAAACATGATTTCAAAGTGTAAACAATTCTCTGATTATATCGGCTGGGTAGAAACTATTAAATTATTAACGTGAAAAAAGTTTTTGTCAATTGTAGTTATGCTAGGGTAAAATAAATAAAATTAATTACAGATTATGAAAACACAATATATTAACTATCAAATAAAGTAGAAATCATTATGGCACATTGATTGGACACAACATTTGATTGGACACAACATTTGATTGGACACAACATTTGATTGGACACAACATTTGATTGGACACAACATTTGATTGGGCCCATTTCTCTATGAAAAATTGGCATTCTCATTTATGACAAATTAAGAAGTGTATTTCTCATTCGCACATGCCGGGGGTTTGAACGTCTTACAACCGAGCCACCACCGCGCCAAAAAACGGTTAAAACCTTGTAAACCATCCTATAGTCAGTTGCAAGCCTCAGGCACCATTCGTCCATTCTCTCTTTCCCACACATGGTAAGGTGAACCCGGCCGTACCGGTGTAATATTTTTATCTTAATCATGTCTAGAGAAGTAGCTATATAGAAACTATTTTTTTTTTCATTACAGCCCCTAGAACAAAGCGTCTTTGACCTCTACTGCTTGAGATGGGCCTTCCAGAACTGGAGAATTTGGCCTACACTCGCCACGGTGGCCAGACAGCTTGGCGACGATATGATGACAATTTATTAACGATTCCACTAGTTGGTATTAGTGGAACCGGGACCGACGGCTAAACGTGCTCTCCGAGGCACGGGAACGGTGGTGTTGTAAATCTATGATAAATGTACGTAAGAAAAGTGTATTTCTCATTGGTACATGCCGGGGGGGTTTGAACCGACCTTTGTAGGATTTAAGGTACGCGTTCTTACAACCGAGCCACCACCGCGCCAGAAACTTAATAAATTATATTTATTATAAAGTTCGCTTGTTGACAATAATGGCCGTCGGCCGACAAGTTGAATAAATTGAAGTATTTATATAGTCTGTGGAATTGAACCAATTGATTGAAATAATGAATGAATGACAACTCTATGTTCAAACCACAGACGTTAAATTTAGTTCCCGTCGACTAGGCAGCGCCACAGTCTATGTACTTATAAACCGAAATTTGTCAAATTCTTGTTTTAAGTTTCCACCGCCTGCGGCAATGCACTGACTAATTCATTCTGAGGCTAGGTCAATAGCTTTAATTCTCATACCGTTTGGCTTCTTGTCCCATCTTGTTAAATATTTAATGTCTTTGTTTGAAGCCAATAAAATGCATTAGAAAATTCAGTCAGTCAGCACTTTTAACGATGCTATAATAAAATAACGAACTTTTAATCTAGTCAATTTATTAAAATAGATTTACTGCTTAATAATATAGGCTGATTGCCTTCTTGGCCTAGCGGTAAACCGAGGTACCGGTTTGATTCCAGTAGCCCTATTCCTTTACTAGTCGCAAACGTTATTAGTGAATTTTGTTATTTACGCCAGAGATTGCGTCATAATTACAAAATATTACTCAATTCTCAACTCTATAAGCGCTCGACCTTGACTGCGCGGCGGTCGTGCAAATATCAACTTCAATAGCGTGATATAAATATAGTTTACTCAAAAATGCATGTAACGTGGTCATAGAGCGGTCATGTACTATAGCGGATTCCACTATATAACGTTTGCGCTTAAGTAACAGAATACTACTACTGGGCCTCAATTCTCGCGCCTTCGACATGCATTTCCGCTCGATTTGATCGAATGAAACTGACAATTTTCCAACCGATACGCAAGTCGCAAGCGCTAGAATTAGACCCCTGATTGAGACACAATTTATTATTTAATTTATTTGTGGTATTTCTTGAGGTACGCTAAAGACATCGACGAGCTTGTCACTAGTAAAGTGAAGTTGGCTAAATGATAATCCGCTTATTTAAAAAAAGCGTGTCGTTATATAGAGTTTACACTCTATTATGTACGCTAGAATGTTGTTAATATTTTGATAAAATATTATATTATTGGATGCCTATGATCGTATCGCCGGGTTAGAGCGAAAACCATCTAACTATTTTTTTTTAGTAAATTCTTATTTTTACACCAGTCATTTAAAAAAACTCTTTAATATGTATAAATAAGTACACTTAAAGTTCATAAAATTTGCTACAACAACCTGCTCTTACATCTCTAAATGCGACAAATATGTTAGAAAAGACCACAAACTTTCAAAAGCCTTGTGCTCAAAGTATTATATGTGCAACGTTGGTTTTCGCTCTAACCCGGCGATATGTCTTTTTTTAAGGTGACACGGCCATTTTACAGCCACGAATACTATTAACAGTTGTAAGAATGTGTCGCGCTTATAATGATATCGTTTGTAGTGGAGACAGTGACGAAAGGAGGAAGGCCATTGACATATTCAACGCCAGATTTTTAGTGTATAAGAGATCTGTTACCGCATATTTTGCTGGTACTACTGTAAACAACATATAATCACCTTCTTAATTAATGTAATATGCTGATGTTTTGTTTGTTTCTTGATATTTGTTCTGTCTGTTCTGGATTCTGGATTTTATTTTTTATATATTGATGATTGTTATATTATTTTATTATTGTTTCTTTAATTAAATGACATTATTATTTCTATTTTAAATTTTCATTGCTTTTTTTAAATTTATTATTATTGATTTACTACCTTATTCTTTGACATACCATTTTTTTTTTTTTTATTAATATTATTATTTTCCTTTTGACATATTTCACTGAAATGAAATAATTAAATTGAAATGACAATGTCATGGCTAAATCACAATAAGCATGCTGTGTACACTGCTTTTGGATTGCAATCTAGAACTTAAGAAATTGCTGGAAAATGTGAACTGATTGTGATTGTGATCTGTTTGTGTACCTATAGTAAATAAATAAAATAAATAAAACATTAATGCTATTAGAATATAAGATGACACGGCCCATTTACAGCTATGAATTTATGTTTAATTGACATATCATTATTAGTATTTAGATTATAAGATGACGTCTTTTTTTTAGTATTTTTTTATTATTATTATTATTTTTTGTTCTATACATTTGTGAACTATCTGACATATGTATATAATTTCTCTACATCATAATTATTAAATTAATAATAAATCTTAATATTTAAATTATTTAATTTTATATTTATTTTTAATTGACACGGCCCTTTTACAGTCACGAATTTAAATTTAAGTTCACTTGACATATAATGTTTTATTTAGATTGTAAGGTGACACGGCCTCTTTACAGCCACGATCTTATTTAAGTAGTTTCTAAGTTAGTTTAGTTTTACTTGCTTATAGCAATAATGTTGTGCATAGCATACATAAATATGGATTATTGCCTGTTTACGGTCCAACCATTATTACCACTTTGATTGTATATATATATATATAATATGTTGTAAAAAATGTATTGATTTTATTAGTTCTGACTTTATCCAAGTTGTTTCGAGAGAACCAATGGAAATAAATTATTTTGATTGATTTTGATTTTGATTTTATGGCAACGTTAACGCTCGTTGATCCGAGTTTTTTAAAATAATTTGCTATATAAGTAGTCGGTGCAGCTAGGCTTTACAAAGAAACAATTTTAATTATTATTATTATTTGGTAGTTTTCACTGAAATTACACAATAAATATATTTATTTACTATCAAAAGCAACATAGTTTTCAAATACATATAGCTACTTACTTATAAGGTAAATATTTGGCCTAACCTTAAGCATAACATTTAGCATACTATTTATTATTCCAGTTATCATGGCTTTTAAAGCTTCTATATAGTCTATTCGCAGAGAGTTGAAATCAACGGTTTTTCACTCATAAAAAATTGCGGCCCGTTAAATATTTTCACTAAATCCGCATGTTGGGAAACTAGCCAAATCTTATCCAATCCAGTTTTTTATGGGTTGTCCAGGCCCGAATGATGAATGGGTCCGGGTTTGGGATGGGAACATTCCCCCGTTTTCCCAAGCAGGGTTTTAGTAGGCAAAAACCGGCCGGTGACTCAATAACAACTCGTAGAGTAACAGTGCCCGTATGGCTAACGAACCTAGGTTCGAAGTGGTCTCACGTTGGGGGACAGTGCGCTAGATGGAGCGATATTTTGGAGATGGTTGAATTCTCCGTTGTCGGCCGGATGGAATATACATCTAGTTAGGTCAACAACAAACTCCTCATTAGAAGGTATCTCCAGATCTCGAGCTATGACGGAACTACTTACGACCCACGGCATTCGAGGGACCATTTTGAGCGATATGTTCTGCTGACTTTGGATTTTGTCCTGTTGGTCATGGCCAGCAGGTGGTGCCTGGCTGGTGCATCATATGTGAGACCTGAACGGATAAACATCTTATAGATCCGGACCTTTAACCTGAGCGGCAAGCTGGCATTCATAACAGGGCGTAACATGGTTCGGGATGAGTTCGCCTAGTGACAGGCCATTTAACGTCCTTGCAATGATGCTGCTCAGGCATTTGACAGTCAAAGTCCAATCGTTCTTCTGTCCACGAAGCTGCAGTGGTGGAGGCAGTCGGCATCTGGATGTTATCAAAGCGACGATTTTGCCGACATTAATAAATATATGCCACTTGTCCAACCAAATCGTACCCAAAACACGATAAAGCGGAAACACACACAACCAAAAAGGGTATTTCAAAAACTATGGATCAATTACTAGCGTAAATAATCCAATGCTCCGTGAACCCCTACATATCCGTAAGTATCTAGATCTTAACCACAGATTTTATGTACTCCATACAATCAAATTAATACGCCAGAGTGCTGCGTTTGACAACTGCGTGCCTCGTACCACAATACTTAATACGCGCGGCGATAAGTGATACCCGTCATACAGTTTGCGCTAATGTGGTGTATCACGAACTTTTTATCACGATAGATGGCGCATGATAGATGGTACCTAATATAACTGTCAGTTGCATAAAAGACTTAGTGTACAGATCGATACTTCTAAGCGAAATCAAAGATAAAGCGAACTCAAAATTGCCGTTCTATTAATTCAACCTTTTTTCCTTTTAAAGACGGTGTGCGCTTTCTTAATTCGACTTTTAAGGTAGGTAACGTTATGTTAAAATCATTCTTCTGTTATGAAAATAAAAAAACTACAAAAACTTTTAAAAAATGATGCGACATAGATGTTAAACAAGGTACCATTGCTAGCGACATCTACAAAAAGCTTTGCCTGATACACCCCATTAAGCGACAGTCACTATTCCGATATGTCATATAATATTTATCAACTCTCGGCGAACAGACTATAAGTGTGGTCAAACAAATCGGTTTTTGCTGACTATACATATACATTTATATTTAAAGCACTATATTACGTAAGTACTTTAGCAATTAAGGTCGATGGTTAAGTAATCGATCTCCCGCAGGTCATCTGTCTTAACACCAGTATTATCAAGGTATTTTAACTCCAAAGCTTTTTCCATTGATTCTTCTTAGAAAAATACCTTCTGATTCCATTCCTGTCCGTTTTCCGAAATCCCGTGCTATGCCCACGGAAGGACTCTTAAAAATTGGAGTTCCTCTATGTGGACGGTCTGAAGAATGCTGATGGCTGACATCGCCTTGAAATTTTGAGGAATCTAATAATGCGATCTTTGCTAGAATATTGTAAAATTACACTACTATGTTAAGATTGCGTTCTGTTCAAATGTTTATTCTGATTCTGGTCGGAAAATATTTATTTATTTATATATAAAAAAATATTGTAAAAAATACAAAAGGCGAACGTAATGTCGTAATAAGTGCGGTGCAAATAAATAAAATAATCAATCGTAATTATATTTATAACTGAAAAAAAAAAAATAGCGATACACATACATATCTGACCGCCTCCGTGGTCTAGTGGTAACAAACGTTGCCGTGAACTCGGGAGGTCGTAGGTTCGATTCCAACCGGGGGCAAGTTGTACATTGTATAATTTGTCTCGGTCTGGGTGTTTATATGTATAATATGTATATATTTACAAAATAAAAAGTATAATATGTAGTTTATCAACTATCTAGTTTCCGTAACACAAGCCTCGTAGCTTACCACGGAAATTAGATAGCGCTGTGTGACCTGTCTGGAAATATTTATTTATTATTTATATTTATATAAATATTACATTATATGTATGTGTATTGCTATTTTTTTTTCAGTTTTTAAATATTATATATATATATTATTTAAATAATAACATAATACATATGTAAATAATAATGATACCTTCAAAACCAACTGCCACGTTTACGTGAACTGATTACGATAAGAAATACAAAATTAAAAACAATAAATAATAAGCAATAAAATACGCAGTAACCGATTTTTAGTTCTTACACAAAAAGAGGATCTTAACCACACTATTTTTAATTTTTTTATTGCTGATTTTTTTCTCTTTTATTTTTCAATGTAAAATAATAATATGTATACTGTAAAATTTAAATGGTGGGTGTTATACTGCGTGGAGTTTATTAAAGAGCAAATATTTTTATATTATAATCTAGAATTAAAATAAAGAACTACGTATTTTTTTTTTAATTATTCAGTAATAAAATTTTAAGTTACGATGCAGAGAAGTTGTCCTAAAAATATCGTCACTTATACAGAGCCTAATCCTACTTGATAAAGCGTAAGGTCGATAATCGCGCGAACGTTGATTTACGTAATTCTTTCTCTTTCTAATTTCGTCTCTCGGCTGTGGGCGAGATCAATTAATAACAGCACTTGCTTTTAGGTATTTATCACGATTTTTAGACGCGGCCTTATTCACCATGTAGTAGTGTTTTGTTTTTCGGATAATGAAAAGTGACCTTTTTTATTTCAAGATTAATATTAATAATAATTCAGAAAGAATATTTGTTATTTTTGAACGCAATCTAAAACACATTTTATACTTTGACTCTTAAAATAGACGCTTATATTTGAACACAGTAATATTATATACACTTATATTTGTTTATACAAAGTATAGTATAGTATTCTTACCTATAAAAATATATTTAACTTATTATATTAGATGTTTATGAAATGAATGAGTCGAAATCAGGTGCCGTTACCTTACTGTATTGTTTATGTTTATGTTAGTGAGCAAAAACAGTAATAACTGATTCGGATGGTAATTAACTAACTTGCTTAATTATAACTGTTTTAGTGTCGGTTTTATGTGTAAATTTTAAGCGAAACACAACTCTGTCAAACTGACATTATTTTACATAAATGTTTTTTTTAACATTGCATATATTACTAATTTAATATGAATATTTAAAAAATATTAAATTTAAATACATTATTTTAAATTAAGATTAGGGAATTTCTTAATAAGTTTAATTGACATATCATTATTATTATTTAGATTATAGGATGACACGTCTTTTTTTATTTGTTTATTATTATAATTTTATTAATTATCTGACATCTATATGTAATTTCTGTAAATTACAATTATTAAGTATTTAAAATGTAAATTGACACGGCCTCTTTACAGCCACGATATTATTTAAGTAGTTTCTAAGTTAGTTAGTTTTACTTGCTTGTAGCAGTAATGTTGTGCCTAACATACATAAATTAATTATTGCCTGTTTCCGTCCAATAATTTTTACCACTTTGTTTAGTGCATATGTTTTTTTTAATTGTATTGATTTTATTAGTTCTGACTGTATCCTAATTGTTTCAAGCGAACCTAAGAAAATAAACTATTTTGATCTTAATAATTAAACATAGCTATATTTGTTGTCCATAATATATAACGTCTTAACAATTACTAGGAATTATTTAAAAAGGGTTGTTAGCCTGATGACGACAGAAATAAAGCAGTGACCAAGCGCTTAAAAACGTAGATAGACGACCGAATTAGACCGTGTCTAATAGCGAGTGGTAGCTTGTTCCACTGGCTATTTCACAATCAACAGTTTGTATGGAGAAGCTAACCCTCCTATCTATCCCTTCCCATCACACAAACTTTGTTTCCAAATCTTTTGTTGTGTCATCTTCATCCCTGTGGAACAATCTTTCTGTTGAAGTCAGACAAGCACCCAGCAGACCAATATTCAAGAAAAGAGTGTACAGTCATTTTTATAAGTCACTAGCTTAACTTTTAACTGACTTTAATCCATTGTAGGTAGTTATTATTAACATTAAGGTATTTATGTATTATTATATAATTTTATTGTATTATATTTATGTAGTATTAGTATGTATGTGTTAATTTTTAATATTATTTATGTTTCATTTTAATATTTTATTTCTCTATTTGCACCGTACTCATATTTAAATGTCCCAATGTCCCAAAGGTTAACGGGAAGAGAATGTCTTGCGGCATTACGTTCGCCTTTTGTATAGATTTACAATAAAGTTTTTAAATAAATAAATAAAATAAATAACATAAATTGTGATTTCCTACATATGGTTTCCTAGGAAAAGGTTGTTTCTATCAATAGAAATAACATATTACTCTAGGGAAAGCGCATACAAAGTCAACCCGTATAAGGTTATGATTTAATTCCAGATGTTTTAAGTATAATTTGTGTTTCTTTCTAATTATATTAAATTGACTTACGTTCAGAGCGAGTAGGGGGTCTATCCCTCTTGCCGAAGCCCCTAGCAGTCATCATTTCCACGTTCTTGAAGCCTCGAGTCGGGCGCTGCTGCTTGGACCTCCCCATGCGGGTGTCCGGCATCGCGTCGCCTAGGCAGAGGCACGCCGCCACGGCCACCAGAACAAATTGCATCGAAAGATTCATAGCTAGGGACAAGAAGAAAAATTTATTGTTAAAAAAATATAAATAAAAGTAACAAATAGGAATGAAGTCCTTGCGTCGGATATGCGGCGTCACTTTTGGCGGACCACATAATGACCACAAAATGGCGGGTATAAAAGAAAGCATAGGGACAAACATATGGAAAGGCATGCTACGATGGTCGGCCATGAGCGAAGAAAGATCGACGAACCAGATATATAATGTGAAAGTTGTGGGTGAAAGAGGCCCTGGCAAACCGAGACTCACATAATACGATCAAATAAATAAAACACTGAAGGCACATTAAAAAGCTTTCGTAATAAAAGGGCATGTATGAAAAGGTTGATGAATGTCGACGAAGCGAAAGAAGTATGTCGTGATCATGTCAAGTGGCGCTTAATTGTCTCTGCCTACCCCGCAAGGGATCTGGCGTGAAGATATGTATGTATATGTAAAAAAATATAAGATTTTTTTTTAAAGTTTTATTTGTAGTTTAGTTTATATTTATGTGACCATCAGAGAAAACAAAAAAAACGTTACGTTTCCGAGTTATTTTAAAATATTATCATAGCAACCATATGCCTTATGGGGTGGTGGTAACAAAACGCGCTTTTGTGAGGTACGAGTTCACATATAGTCAACTTTACTATAGGCCCATATAGATGTTTCTAACTTGGAGAAAATTAAATGTCACATGTTTTTTTTGTGTTCTCGAATAAAAATAGAACCCAGTACCTCCGCGTTCTTATTTTACAACTACGTTCTTATTTTATTTCCTAATAAATAAATAAAATAAAAACAAATAGGTATCTAATAAGAATGTATCCCATCCCAGACATCCCTCCTTGACTCCGATGACTTATATTATTACTATTATAACTGCCTTCGTGGTCTAGCGGTTAATTCCGTGGATTTAGACTCGGAGGTACCGGGTTCGATTCCTGGTCGGGACACAAAAATATTTATTAATGTAAATAAATACATTTAAATAATATTTAATTTATTTGTGTTATTTCTCGTGTTTTGTACGCTGGAGACATCGACTTGTCATGATTGGCCTATAGTAAAGTTGTCTAAATGTGACTCCGCTTATTTATAAGCGCAGTTTCTGACCACCCCAAAAGGGAAACGGTCGTGATGATACTTTACTTTTTATAGAGACAAACCTCAGAAACCATCTCTATCAATAGAATCACATACTAGTTTAATAATTGCATATTGTTCTAATAATTTTAAAAAATATATTAATTATGAATGAACCCAAAAAGTGTCTGTAAACTAATCTTTTAAACTAGTCGTCGATAGGTCTTCTATTGTAGCTATGTATATGTATAAAAAAGCCAAATTTCAAAGCATTCCATGGATTCACCGTGCGGGTGCCGGGTCCATCGTGTGTGGGTAAGAGATGAGAAGAATGGTGTCTCGGGCTTGCAACCGTCAATAGGCTGGTTTAAGAAAAGGAGGCCTCCCTTTTTAACCAGCCCTCTCAAAAAAACACTAAAGTGTCTGGCCTATAGGCTGATACAGCTAGTTCATCTGGGATCCTATAATGATGTTCAAATGTATCCATGTGAAAGAGGATCGAGTGGGCTTGCATTTAGTTTTCGTGCTTTGCCCTTCCTTTACAAACGTGGTCAAAGTTTTATTTGTAGTCAGTCCCTTTCTGGCTCTTGCAATAGAAAGACTTACTGCTTCACGGATAACACCTAGGACTTTGTCATGTCGGCGTGAGTAATAGCTTCTTTCTAGAAGTGTAACGCACCCTACATGTGTGTGTTTAGCAGTATTATATACATATGTAGGTATGTATTATATTTATATATAATGATAGTATGTAGTCTATTTAGTGTATACCTACTGATTAAATAAATATAAATATTTCCAGACAGGTCACACAGCGCCATCTAGTTTCCGTGGTAAGCTACGAGGCTTGTGTTATGGAAACTAGATGGTTGATAAACTACATATTATACATATAAACACCCAGACCGAGACAAATTATACAATGTACAACTTGCCCCCGGTGGGAATCGAACCCACGACCTCCCGAGTTCACGGCAACGTTTGTTACCACTAGACCACGGAGGCGGTTCATCAGTATACCTACTGATTAGTATATAGTTTTGTATATAGTATATTAGATTTAGTATTTAAGTTTGATGCTCCTATTATATTTTGCACCAGCCTCACATAACAAATGCTCTAAATTGTCCCTAAGGTTGATTAATATCGGCATTAAGTCCGCCTGTATTCCTAGTGCATAAAGTTTTAAAATAAAGTATTGTAGTTACTACATGCTTGAAAACTTTTATGTTAACGTGCGTGCCTTAGAACTTATTAGAGATAAAGCTGCTATTTCTAGCCTTATAATCGGATTTCTCTGTGAAAGGATTATCCGATGTCGGAAGTCTATGGCTTCGAATAGCAAAGAAAAAGTAATGAGAATCTCCGGCTTAACTTGATGTAGAATGCATTCAATTTTAGTTCAATATAGCACCTAATTAATTTCAATTATTTATTCACCATTTCATAACTGCCTCCGTGGTCCAGCGGTTAAGTCTGTGGAGTTTCTATTCCTGGTCGGGACACAAAATATTAATGTCAATTATTATTTAATTTATTTGTGATATGACGTTGGTCCCCTGGGAACAGGGACGTGCTCTGGTGTGGGACGCCACGTACGTCGACACCCTCGCCGCGTCGCATCTCAGGGGGACAGCGCATAAAGCGGGAGCCGCGGCGGAAAATGCGGAGTCCAGCAAGCGGCGCAAGTAAGTGAGTATATTAAAAGATTACATATTTATGCCGTTTGTTGTAGAAACTCTGGGCCCATGAAGTCCAAGTGCAAAACAGTTTTTAAAAGACATAACACCGCGTCTTGTCGTCTCCTCCGGTGACAAGAGTATTGCAATTCAGCGGGGAAATGCAGCCAGCGTTCTTGCCACCATTCCACGCGGACGGGACTTATATCCCTATCCTTAGTATTCATATTAATTTTATTTTATATTTTGTAAATATTTTTTTCGAATAAATGCTGTTTACTTTGTGATATTTCTCGAGTTTGGTACGCTGGAGACATCGACGAGCTTGCCACTTGTCATGATTGGTCTATAGTATAGTTGGCTAAATGTGAATCCGCTTATTTATAAGCGCTGTTACTGACCACCCCAAAAAAAAAAAAAAAAAAGTATACATAATAATTATTTTACGAATCATGTTATGATAGCAAAGAACAGCATTCGTCGTTACCAGATAAATATTACCTCAACTAATAGATGCTGCTGTAAATAGGTGTTATCATTGCCACCTGGTAATTGGCGCGCGAGGTCCATGAATGTTATCAACTGTAATCAGACACTCAAGACTGACATCAGTCCCTAACACTATGCCGGCTTGACTGGGCATGACAGCAATTTGAGCCTGATCTCGAAATGTATTCACATTTCAATGGACTTATCGGCACGAACGGTGGATACTTTCCCGCCCCGGCAGACTGGGCAAATTACCACTATCAGTCCGCCTGCCACCTATTAGAACGATTTATTTATTTATTAAAAACTTTATTGTTTGATACAAAAGGCGTATGTAATGCCGCCTGGCATTCTCTTACCATCAACCTTCGGGACAAGGAATCGAAGTTTAGGCATGGCAAAATAAAAAAAACACAAAAAAATCAATAAAAATAATTATACTTAAACTACATAATATACATTTCGAGATCAGGCTCAAATTATATATATATATATATATATATATATATTCTTACATACACTACATAGACTAGATAACTAATTATATACATACACTACGTAAACGGGAAATATATACTTATATACACAATAATATGCGAACTAGAATACACTTACTACAACGAATAATTAAAAATAAAACATTATACGAGTAATGCTTATTGCAATTTTAAAAAGTGGGCGTATACTTGTCTTTTAAATATGACTCTGTTTGTTTGTTATTTAAAATACTTAGGCCTAGTGATTGTCAGCCACGACTTGAAGGAAGAGTTTTCTTGTTTTTTTTTTTTTTTTAATTGTCTTTAAAGGACATTGTACAGAATACATCAGTCCTAAACACGTAATTTATTTGCATAATATATGTTCGTAACAGAGTTCATAACCGAGTTGGGGATCATCAAATTCCAGATGCTGCAGAATTTGATGCTTTACTTGGAGTCACTCGCGCCACCATAGCTCAAACACGTCGGGTAAAATATGGGAGTTGAAAGCGCGGGAAAACCGCAAAAAAATAAACTGCAACTTGTGCCCCATATTTAAAGTCCAATTTATCGTTTTCCATAATTATTCACATTGTAGCACATTATTAAACCAAGCAACACCACTTTTGACCAATAATATCCACAGTAAATTAATTTACAAAACAAAAACTTGCACTTGACATGTCCACGCAAAATGGCGCGAAGAACTTGTCCGAGTTTTCTTGTTGATATGTTCGGAAAGAGGCCCTAACGTTTTTATCTGGTTTTAAAATAATAATGTATAAAGAGTTCATTTCGAATCCTTTGCCTCCGACTGACTATGTAACTTTTGTACTTTCTTCATTGACTTATATTTAGGGTCTGATATTTAATATATCAAATATGTTAAAATAAATGGTCGCCGTAAGGTGACTGACCTATGCACGCTACACCGGATCGCTAATGGATCCTTCGGAGAGGAATTGACCATGAGCCTGAGCTATCGTGTACCTAATCGACCTGTCCGTATACCCAGTCTTTTCCTCTTACCACGGGCTACCAACAATGTCTCGTTTAACAGCCCACTGCTACGTATGTGTCGTCGTTACAATGATATATGTTTAACCCAGAGTGAAATGGATATCTTTAACTGTATCTTTAACATATTAGCTTAGCTATACAGAGGGGAAATGTTGCCAGTCTTCTTGGGACTATCACTGAAGGGTCGTCTCTAGAGGACATTTTTTACTTATAGTTTATTTTTTATTAGGTTTAGTTTATATTTATTTTAATATTTACTTTTAAGTAGTTTTAATTTATATTGTAATTATTTATACTGTTTGTATATTACTTTATATGTATATTTTATTGTTTGATTTAATGTTATTAAGAATACTTATTATTACTACTATTATATTATTATTGTTTTTCGTTTATATAAATATAATCGTATATAATTTTAGTTATATATAAGATATGTATGCCAAATTGTTATTTATATGATTAAATTTAGTTCTTAATGTCTTTCTGTATTTTATTCTTAATATTGTTTACTGCATGCTGTGTACAAATGTTAGGTTGGTTAACTTACTACTTATTTGACCGCCTCCGTGGTCTAGTGGTAACAAACGTTGCCGTAAACTCGGGAGGTCGTGGGTTCGATTCCCACCGGGGGCAAGTTGTACATTGTATAATTTGTCTCGGTCTGGGTGTTTATATGTATAATATGTATATATTTACAAAAAAAAAAAAAAAGTATAATATGTAGTTTATCAACCATCTAGTTTCCGTAACACAAGCCTTGTAGCTTACCACGGAAATTAGATGGCGCTGTGTGACCTGTCTGAAAATATTTATTTATTATTTATTTATTATTTATTTATATCACTGTATTTTGTTAAATGTTTTGACTCTTAACTGTTTTTGTACCTTAATAAATAAATAAATGTTCTTATAAAGGGTTACGTACACGAGGGGGTCAATTTTCGATGACTCTGGCGCACAAATCGGGCTGAATCTTGTTGATGCATTGAGTAATGTTGGCTTTAAGGGTTTCGGTGGTTTGAGGCGTATTTGCATAGACCTGCGACCCAAGAATACCCCACAAGAAAAAGTCTAATGGGGTTATTCTCGGTGGCCACTTGACGTCGCCTCTGCGCGAGATAACCATGTCCGAAAATCGCTAGTGCAGAATATCGATTGTGTCATTGGCAGTGACACGTAGGGCCGTCCTGTTGAAACCACATAATCGTTAACAAAACAGTAATGATACTAACGTACACACGTACGACAACGTAGGTGGTCTGATGGTGATTTTTTTTTTTGTATTTTTTTTGGAAACTAACAGTCACAAATATACATGAAACAAATTAAAGCAAAATTAGACCTAGAGTTCCAATAATTAACATTTTATTCCTGTACATACATTTTTTATGTCATATCTTAGTTTTAAGTGGTTGTAAATTGTAATTTTAATTATGGTTACTCGTAGGATCACATTCAGTCCGTCGCTTGAGAACTTTATTCTTTTTATCATTATTTATTTATTTAAAAACTTTATGCACTATGTACAAAGGCGGACTTAATGCCGCTAGGCATTCTCTGATAGCCAAACCTTTAGGACATTTAGACAGTATAGATGGTAGGTGCATTCATTAATTAAGTTATTCTTAACAGTAATAATGCATACATATACAAATACATAAATACATAAATACACAATATATATTAGACTCGGAGGTATCGGGTTCGATTCCTGGTCGGGACACAAAAATATTTATTAATGTAAATAAATATATTTAATTAATATTTACTTTATTTGTGATATTTCTCGAGTTTGGTACGCTGAAGACATCGACGAGCTTGCCACTTGTCATGATTGGCCTATAGTAAAGTTGGCTAAATGTGAATCCGCTTATTTATAAGCGTGGTTTCTGACCACCCCGAAAGGGAGACGGTCGTGATGATACTTTTCTTTTACTTTTTTTATATACATATATATAAACATAAATTACATTATAAATGCATCTGCTAATAATATATATAGGCATCGCATTGAATAAATATATATAGGCATCCAAATACGCAATGTACATTAAGCCCGATTCCTACATTAGGTCAACAACTTTGACATTTTATATTAGAGGGGTTTATTTAAATAGCTTTCTGAGCTGACTTTTATAAAATAGAGAGATAGCGCTGCGCAGTCTTTTATTTTGTGCACTTCTGTATTATTTTAATAAATGCTGCTACAAAGTATGGCAATACAATGTTAAGTCTAGCAACACTGTAACATGTATTTTCGTCTAGTATGCATTTGAGTTAATCGTCATTCTGACCCATTCCTAACTCGAATTTTGCTTCTATATATGTACTAGTAAGTATATGTCTAAATATCGGCTAATAATTATATTATTTTATTTTCTTATAAATTATTTAAATAATAAATTTTAGCTGTAGATCAATTTTTAGAATTTTTAAACAAAACATCCCTTCAAATTCCTTCCCGCCATTTTAGGCGGACATATCAAGTGCTAGTTTTTGTTTGGTAAATTAATTTACTGTGGAAGTTGTTAGTTAAAAGTGGTGTTGTTTTGTTTAATAATATGCTACAATGGAAAACGATAAATTGGACTTTAAATATGAGGCACAAGTTGTAGAGATTTTTTTTCAGTTTTCCTGCTCTGTGAACTCCCATATTATACTCGACATGTTTGGGCTATAATGCCGCGAATGACTCCAAGAAAAGCATTAAATTTTGCAACATCTGGAATTAGATGATAACCTCATAAACTCATAAAAAAGAAAGATATATTACGTCAGACTTGGCTGAATGGGCTAGACCCTTTGCCTTTCCTATCACCTCATTCATAGGAAGACGAGAACACAAAAAAACAAAACAAATTGTCAACTCGTTCAAATCAAATTTCGTTGACACAAGAATATTCATAATATAAAAGAGACTTCTCTGTCAAAAGAGCGTTTAGTAATTCTGACAAAATTAATATTTACCCCATATTCGACTTGTCGCCGTAAGCGTTTTTTACTTTTTTTTGTTTTCAAAGTAGTTCGACTTAAGTTTTCATTCAATTTAAGGAAAATTCAGTAATAAAGCGAGCTTTGATTTGCTTTCAAGTCTAACACGACATTACAATGTTGCCAGAAAAAATATTTCACCGGAAATATTTTAAATGGTAACTATTTATTTGTTTGCAAGAAGAATAACAATTTCGAGGTTCAACTAAGGCTGGGTTGTACCAAAAAGAAGTCTCCGTGATTGCAACGATTTAAGTTTGTACCAGCTGACGGCTGACGTTGTAAATTAAACTGGTACATTCGTCTCCATTTTTAACTTGAATCGTAGAATACGTATATTAGTGGGTACAGTAGATGACTTCTCCAGATATATGTTCTGGAAGGCCCAATATCAGCAGTGGAGGTCTAGAACTCTGTGTTTTAGGAGGTAATGAATAAAAAATAATGATAATAAAAAATTAATCATCATTTTTTTTATTATTCTCAGCAATTGCGTTAATCAGGCAAGATTTTAAAATGCTTTGTAAATAAGTCTTTAGGCAAAAAAAAATGTATTCTTATTTAAGTATCTCGTTTCTTTATTAGAAAAGTTTTATTTAATTAAGCGGTTAATTAGGTTAATTGAAGAAGAATCTGTTAAGAACTATTTAATATTGATAAACATTTACCCTCGCCAAGTGAACTGATAATGCGAGAACCTACACTCCGATAACCAGATGTCTGCGCCATGGTTTGATGCCGTGGCATCAAAATTATAGTCACTCGCCTCATTGTGACCGCACGCCGAAATTATGACAACAATTAAAAAATGTAAAATCTTTTTAAAGGCGTCCTCATTTCTCTCCTCTCTATGGTGATGTGTGTAGCATTTATATATCATTGTTCATCTATTGTTTACGTAAATATTACCACATATCTAAATATCGTGCTACGTTGAGGTAGCTATTCGTTGTGGCAGAAATCGTTTTTTGTCTTTTGTTCTCGGTTTTAAATGAGCCTGCGAAACCTCAAGGACAATTTCGCTCTCTCTCTTCTTTCCATGGCAAATCTCTTTGCTGTTCTTTTAACTTCCTTCTATATGTCCCCTTTAATCATGCTGTAGTTGTATCTAACTCTTTCGTAGTAGTTTCTAGAGACAGTGGGGGGTCGTCCAGGCCCGGATGGCTAATGGGCCTGGGTTGGGGATGGGGACATTCCCCCGTTTTCCCCGGCAGGATCTCAGCGGGTAACCACCCGCTGGTAATTCATGCACGTTTGGTGCTGGGCGCTGTTACTGGTATAAAAGCGCCCGTGTGGCTCACGAACCCAGGGGGTCTAGGTTCGACTACTTCAGCTCTCCTCCAAGAGCACTTCTCTAGGAAGCGGTCTCCCGTTGGTGGGCCGAGCGCAAGACGGAGCGATATTCTGAAGGTGCTTGAAGTGTCCGTTGTCGGCCCGATAGAACATACGTCTAGTCAGGCCGACGACAAATTCCTCAATAGTAGGCATCTCCAGATCTCGAGCTATGACGGAATTACGCACGAACCATGGTGCTCGGGAGACCAGTAGTTTCTAGTAATTTATGAAACGATCATGTCAACATACGGCAAGCAACTACCTGGTATTTTTTTTAAAACTTATGTATCACCATCATCATTATCATCATCATCAGCCTGTGTCTCTCCACTGCTGTATATAGGCCTCCCCCAAGGCTCACCACTTCACGCAGTCTTTTGCAACCCTCATCCAACCCCCACCAGCGACCCTTCTTAGGTCATCCGTCCATCTGGCGGGGGGTCGTCCTACTCTGCGTCGTCCCATACGTAGTCTCCACTCCAGAACCCGTTTGCCCCATCGGTCGTCGGTCTTTCGGCAGATGTGTCCGGTCCATTGCCACTTCAGCTTGCTAATTTTGAATGCTATGTCAGTAACTTTGGTTCTCTGCTCTCTCTTTTGACGAATTTCAACGTTTCGAATTCTATCCATCAGAGAAATACCAAGCATAGCTCACTGAGCGACCTTGAATGTGAACCAGACCCACTGTCAGTGTCCACGTCTCTGCTCCGTCGACATTACGGGGAGGACGCACTGGATGAAGACTTTTGTCTTCAAACACTGTGGTATGGATGATAAGAGGATATGTGGAAGTTTCCCGAATGCCGCTCATCCTAGCTGAATGCGTCTGTCGGCTTCTTTGCTGAAGTTTGCAACTCCTAGCTGAATAGTCTGTCCAAGGTAGATCGTGAACAGCTTGACATCCCCCTGTCGCACGTCTCTGCGCAGTTGGTCATAGTCGCAGAGCTGTAGAGACATGTTATGTATTACTTCTTAAATATCTCCTGACAGTGTTGGACTGCTCCAGACGGAGTAGCCAGAACCTACGTTTTAGAAACGGATTCACATTTAGCCAATTTTACTATAAGTACATCATGACAAGTGCGTACCAAACTCGAGAAATATCACAAATAAATTATAATGTTCCGAACAGGAGTCGAACCCGTTATCTACTATTATATGCCCAGTCCCAAAATGTTATGTTGTGGTTGAAGTAGACCTATTAAATTATTCTGCTATAGTGAACAATTAATTGGCAGGTAATTACGTGACGTCACTGCCTCGACCGAACACGCTCGTTCAATATGGAGACAAATTTAATAATAGATGCAGCAAATTGGATACAACTACATATACATGCATATTGTGAGTATTCTGTCCGATCTGGTTAAGACAATAATAATATAAAACAATATGTTATAATCGACATCATCATCAGGGTGTGTCTCTCCACTTCTGGATGTAGTTGTGAACTGGTTGTTTAAATTATATTACTATTAATATATTAACTGCACATATAAATGTTCTAATTTGTCCCCAAGGTTGGATGAGAGAAAATGTCTATTTTGTACTTTACAATAAAGTTTTAAAATAAATAAACAAATGTAGGCCTTCTCCAAGGCTCGACATTTCACACGATTTTCTGCCACTCTTATCCAAACCCACCAGCGACATTTTTAGGTCATCGGTCTATCTGGCGGGGGAGTCGTTTCACTCTGCGTTTTCCTGTACGTGGTCTTTACTCCTAAACCCATCTACTCCATCGGTCATCGGTTCTGCGACAGACGTGTCCAGCCCACTGCCACTTTAACTTACTTGAAGGATATATTCAATCGGTAACTTTGGTATTCTGACAGACATCAGAGATATACAAAGCATAGGTCTCTCCATCTCTACTCAAGGAGCTCGAAGTCACTACCGGACTCTCTTCTATCTGCCTGCAATACTTAAGGACTCATCCTTAAGTATTTTGGTCATATAGCACGGAAAAGTTCGGCCATTTTGGAAAAGCTGGTGTTCACGGGAAACGTTAAAGACAAGAGCATCCGAAGCCCGATACGTTGCTCTGACCAGATTCACACCACACTCAATACCCCAGTCCACAATGCGCTGCATACCGCGGTGTGCAGACCCGGATGGCGCAGCATCGTCCGAGACAAAGTGATCCGTGGAGGGGAGGTCACGACCCTTAGCATTGAGGAAAACGGTGCCAGGAGGAGGTTCTCTCTCCATAGCTCACTGAGCGACCTTAAACTTGTAAACCAGATTCACTGTCAGTGTCCACGTTTCTGCTCTGTACGACAATACTGGAAGAACGTATAAATAAAACTTTGCTTTCAAACATTGTATTGTATATTTGGTAATAGGATGTGGCGTTACTTCCCGAATGCAGCCCACCCTAGTTGGATATTCTGAACAAGGCAGACGTCTTTGCACAACTGCGACAAAGGCGTTTCTCACGCAGAATGGTCTCGGAATGATCGTAGAACATGATTTTTGTCTTGTCCAAGTTCATTCCGAAACCAACTCGCTAGGACGCTACAGTTAGGAGGTTTAGAATTCCACTAAGATCTTCCAGCGAACTGATGATGTGTGATGTATTCACCATTGACATTTATTTTTTATTACCGGAGTATTTCCAGTATCTGCTACAAACGCCAAAAAGTCTCGAAGCAAATTTATCTGTAGGTTAGTACCATACAACGGCAACCAACAAAATAAAAGTCAATTAAAAAATAATAATGACAACATTCAAAACGCGTTTTCCTCTCAAAACATTTCCCAGAACAACAAAGGTGTTCGCCGGTCACGTTCCGAAACCTCTAAATATTTGCCTAGTTAATTTACTTATTGGGTTTATTGGTTAGTTACTTAATATTCTTCCCATCGACAAGACGTGGCTAAATCTAATATAATGAAAGACAAACAAAGTCTGACTAAAACTAATATATTTTCTACCTGTAATGAAATTATTAAATTTGTCGCAAAATACAAAGCAAAGCTGGTATGAACGCTTTCCTTAAAATTCCTACAAAGGCATCCTCCTCCTCCTTAGCCGGTACCCCACTGTTGGGGATCGTGACTCCGTCACAGTCCATCCACTAGCCGTTTCCAGTGGCTGCGGTCCTCGGCGCAGTGGATGGCTTGGTGTACTGGGATGTTTAGGTGGTCAGTCACCTGACTGGACCATCGTTTGGGGCTTCTTCCTCTTGTTCTTTTACCGTCTACTTTTCCCGTTACTAAGAGTTTTTCCAGATTGTCGGCGCCTCTTCTAGCAATGTGGCCAAAATATTGCAGAATTCGGGTAAAGCAGACTGCAGAAAGTCTCTGTACCTTAGCAAGTTTGAGCTCTTCGAGCACGGAAACGTTAGTGCGTCGTGCGGTCCAATGGATATTAAGCAAACGACGCCAGCACCACATCTCAAATGCACACATACAAAGGCATAAATAAACATAATTGAAATAATTTTATAATTGATATTACACATAAAACAAATAATCAATTCTAATGCGAATCATAGTGGTTTTAACCATTGGAGCCATTTAAAACCGAGACCAGCTCAAATCTTTCCAGCAATTACCGATTGTTTAAGTCGATATGGGATTTAAGATGTTAAATCTAAATATTGCACACCTTAATCAAAACAATATTTTTTTTACAAATAAAGATAAAATAAATGATACCTGTGAGTTAACAACAGTTAAACTTATATTTTTGGCTCTCAATGTCTTCTTATTGTTATTAATTTATTACACAGATGTTCAAACTTGTCACGTGCCGGCAAAGCCTTTAAAAGGACCCCTTAGTGGTTCATATTATTTATTAGTTTTCAATTTTAGTATCTTCAGAATGACAATTTTGTTTATCTGTGATATTGTTTGCGTATGTTGACTGTTTGTTGCTTAAATAAATGAAAATAAATAAATAAAAATAAACGGGTAAACTGACGTCTCACAACATGAATGGAAGTTAGTTGAAACACAGTTACTACAATTTTCTTGCCGTATCCAATAATTAGATTACCTCTAAAATCCAAATTTCGAGTTTATCTGTAAAAATAATATGACCTTTTATTTAAATTTTTATAACACAAAATTGTCTTACTCTAACTTACTCTAAACCCCCGGCATGTACCAATTTTGTTTTAGATTATAAGCTGACACGGCCATTTTACAGCCACGAAACTTTATTTATGGACATAAATATTATTATTACTAGATTGTAAGCTGACACGGCCATTTTACAGCCACGAATCTTTATTTATGGACATAAATATTATTATTACTAGATTGTAAGCTGACACGGCCATTTTACAGCCACGAATCTTTATTTATGGACATAAATATTATTATTACTAGATTGTAAGCTGACACGGCCATTTTACAGCCACGAATCTATATTTATGGACATAAATATTAATATTACTAGATTGTAAGCAGACACTGCCATTTTACAGCGACGAATTTATATTTAAGGACATACATGTTAGTAGATTATAAGCTGACACGGCCTTTTTACAGCTACGAATTAAATTTTAAGTATCTAGTTATAAATAAGTACAAAATCCTCGCTTATGGCAACAATGTCTATGTACATATATATAATAGGAATAGTGTTAATGGTGCCCTGGGATCACTGATCGCCAGTCGAAATGTCAGTGACAAAGCTCGGCTCATCATACACAATACCATGTTGGTAACACTGATATATGGAACCGAGACGATATGATCATACGATATGTCAGAATACGCATGAGAGTAGGATTAATGCAGTAGAAATGAGGTCGTTGCGTCGGATATGCGGCGTCACTTTGGCGGACCGCATAAAAATAAAGAAAGGCATGCTACGATGGTTCGTGCATGTTGATAGATTCACGAACCAGATATATAATGCGAAAGTTGTGGATGAAAGAGGCCCTAGCAGACCGAGACTCACATATCACGATGAAATAAATAAAACACTGGCTAAAGGTACATTAAAAAGCTTGATGAATGTCGACGAAGCGAAAGAGGTATGTCGTGATCGGGTCACCTTCTCCTCCTCCTCCATAGTCGGTACCCCACTGATGGGGATAGTGACTTCGTCGCAGTTGCAGCTCATCCACCAGCCGTCTCCAACGGTTTTCTGGTGTACAGGGATGTTCAGGTGGTCAGTCACCTGACTGGACCATCGCTTGGGGCTTCTTCCTCTTGTTCTTTTACCGTCTACCTTGCCCGTGATTAGAAGTTTTTCTAGATTATCGTCTTCTCTTCTTGCAATGTGGCCAAAGTATTTCAGAATTCGGGCAAAGCAGACGGTAGAGAGTCTTTGCTCCCTGGTCAGCTTAAGCTCTTCGAGCACACAAATGTTAGTACATTGTGCGGTCCAAGGAACTCTGAGCAAACGACGCCAGCACCACATCTCAAACGCATCAATCCTCGCTCTATCCGCGGATTTTATAGTCCATGTCTCCGAACCGTACAGAAAAATGGAGAAGATAAGTGTTTTCGCGATGTGATTTTTTGTCTTTCTGGATATGTTGCTGTTACCCCATATTCTGTTAAGTTGGGTCAAGTGGCGCTCAATTGTCTCTGCCTACTCCGCAAGGGATTAGGCGTGAAGATATGTCGAGTATGTATTTTGTATTTCGTGTCTGAGGCCACTTTGTGTACAACATCAAAGGCGTTTAAGTAGAGCTTTTAAAAATTAAAAGCATAATAATGTTTTACTTTGCGAATCTTTTATAAACAAACTTGAAAAAAAAAATTGTAAACGGCACCTGTCAAGTGACGTTTAAAGTGTTAAATTCTTTTGTGTTTATAAAACAATAACGGCCGGTTGCAGAATGGATTATTAAAATAATTCATAATTAACATTTTAATACTACGCCATGTAATTGTTAGTTAGCTTCACTTCAAGAATAGGTGGTCTTGGTCTCGGCCTTGGTCTTGCACTCCTAATCTTGGTCTTGGTCTTGCGCAAGAGTCTCGCAAGACTTCTGCAAGACTCTTACTCTGACTCAATATATATTTTATTTTCCAATTACTTGGGAAATCTCTCTCCGCGATGTCTTTAGGGTTTGAGAAATATCACAAATAAATTAAATAATTTATTGTGTCCCGACCAGGATTCAAACCCTGTACCTCCAAGTCCAAATCCACGGAATTAACCGCTAGACCTCGGAGGCATTAGTGTTATCTTTTAATGTGACATAGTTATTATTACATTATTATCCTACTGTTTAGAATGAATGAATTTAGGAATTATTAGCAATATCGTTTTGTAAAGTAGGTCATACACAACGATGAACGTAGTCGCGTGCTGATATCTGATTGGTTCAATAACGACTATTTACGAGTCGCTTAGCGAGGCGAACGAGTGCCTTCACTCCGTAGCCACGACTCAGACTTAGCTGTAAAGGCACACAGGGCGAACAGTGAGATAGAGACGGTTTATAGGATTTTAGTCCGTAGGCGCCCTGAGGCTTCACTAGGAAGCTTCACGGATGAGTCGGGCATGCGACCCCCACCCGCGTTTTGAAGGGCTTCAGGCAGGGGCCGTATCTTTGATGATTTATTAATTCACCGTCTATAAAAAAAAATGGCACGAACGATATCGCGGCAGATTACAAGAAAACAGCAGACGAGTCGGTCGTTGCGCGCCTTTAAAATAGGGAAGGTTATAACTAATTATTGGAAATAAATCATACAACATTGAAGACTTGTTTAATTTGACAAATTATACCCAACATTAGGTATAGGTAGGATTTAGGTATACTAAAATGAAATTATTTGCAAACGAGCTCTCCAAAGTTCCAAATACCTAAATGTTATTTTTTTTCGTTAGGCACAAAAAATATTATAAATTACGGACACGACGCATTTAAAATTTATTTAAAACAAAAACCTAACCCCAAAAAAAGTAAACACTAGCAAAATTTGGACAAAAATTATGTGCAAGAGTCTTGCGAGACTCTTAAGACTAAACTGCCTCCGTAGACTTAGACTCGGAGGTACAGGGTTTGAATCCTGGTCCGTATTTTTCAAGTTTGGCACCCTAAAGACATCGCGGAGAGAGATTTCTTAAGTAATTGGAAAATTGAAAACTTGAAAACTTACACAATAAATTTTTATTTTTTATTTTTTTATTAATGTTGCTTAGTTCGCTGTCAGTATAAAAATAAAATCCTACCAATTACTATAAATAAACCTATAAACTTGAGTAGAGTTATTTTAACACCCTTTCTCATTGATTTATATGGAATAACCGGGCTATAAACCCAAGCTGTGTTATTTTTATGTAAATATCACCATGGCAAGCTTACAATATTAGTTCTTCTTCTTCTTCTTCTTTAAAAATAAATGGCAATCGCCGATGAGGCATTTATGCCAACTTCACGTTTGTATCGTATGTATAAAAATATATAAATTTAATTTTACGGGCGACGCGGTAAATCGCAAACACTGAAAGGGTAAACATAAATGGTTAGTAGGAATAACACAAACAACACAAATTGTTAGCAGGCGGTACACATACTTTATAATTAGATATTACACATATGTATAGTAGGTTGTTGATGAATTATATCGAATATAAAAATATTTATATCTATAATTTGATTTGATTGATATTTAAGAAATGGACAATAATATTTACAATAGTGGGGTTGAGTGAGGATAATAGAGTCGGGATAGTGGTTGGAAAGGGAACTATTTTGTAAAGGGATTTAAGTAAAGAGGACCGATCGTATAAGGGGCAGGAGAAAAAGATGTGATTAACATCGCCTTCGTCCAGACCACATTCACATATTGAGGTGTCCCTAATCCGAATTTTGGCAAGAAAGACGGAAGAGCAGCAGTGACCAAGTCTTAGACGGCATATTATTAGTTCTCCTTGAAAGTAAAAATTGTCATTTGAAATGGCACATACTTTCAACGAGAACAACAAATAGGTGGTAGGCGAACTGATGGTGGTAATTTTCCCAGCGGGGAAGTTCGATAAACCCAGTTAAGTGTATCCGCACGTTTCGGGATCAGGCTCGAATTGCCGTCATGCCCAGTCAAGCTAGCATAGTATTAGGGACTAATGTCAGTCTTCAGTTTCTAACATTCATGGTCCTTGCGCGTCACTTATAATCAGGTGGGCGCAAGATCAAATGTCTGCTAGTTTAAAAAAAAACATCAGAAACTGATGCATAGAGAATGCCGCAAAATGCAAGCTGGTCGGCTGTATGTCCTAGTGGGATGGTCAGAAACCACAATTTTTTGAGGAGTGAGTTCACATTTAGCCAACTTTACTACTAATTTTGAAAGCTCCCAGACAGCCTTTTTTTTCCGACATCTCCAACAAATATAAATAAATATTTCCAGACAGGTCACACAGCGCCATCTAGTTTCCGTGGTAAGCTACGAGGCTTGTGTTACGGAAACTAGATGGTTGATAAACTACATATTATACTTTTTTTTTTGTAAATATATACATGTTATACATATAAACACGCAGACCGAGACAAATTATACAATGTACAACTTGCCCCCGGTGAGAATCGAACCCACGAACTCCCGAGTTCACGGCAACGTTTGTTACCACTAGACCACGGAGGAAGTCAAATATCGTTAATGTATACAAAAACTTAAGAAATTATGTACTAAAACCTTCCTCGAGAACTGCTCTATCAATTGGTGGAAACAGTATGAAAATCGGTGCAGTAGTTTTTAAGTTTATCGCGAACAGACGGACGCGGCGGAGGAATTTATTTTATAATATATAGTGACAGTGATATTACCGCTTCAGTGTTTATCCCTTTCAGCACGGACACAACCAACCGTGCGTTATTACAAAAAAAAACTAGCGGTCGCCAAATTCTGTTTTGCCGCTTCGAAACGATGTCCAGTCAAGCCGGCATAGTGTTAGGGACTGATGTCAGTCATAAGTGTCTGATTCCAGTATCTAACATTCAAGGATCTTGCGCGCCAATTACTATCAGGAGGGCGCAAAGGTCACATGTTGTGCACTCATCTACGAGTAGCTACTTAGTAATTATATTTTATGACTAGTAAAGATAAAAACATGAAGTGAATTTATTTCCATTATTTTACTAGGAGAGGAATTTTTCCACTATTTTTATCAGATATTTTAGACCACAAGACCTTAAAGTTATTAATAAACCTTTCAATATGAATAATATTTTTTGTTGTGCTGAAAGGGTTATATTATTAGCCCAGTTAGTGTAGGTACAGGTCAATGCCCATTCGTCTATAACATAAAATGGGATATAGATTCACCGTGTTTGGAATAAATTTCTGTTTTATTTTATTATAGCTTCGTGGTCAAGCGGTGAGCTGATAACAGCGCCCTTAGCAAATAAAATGGTGACCGGTTCATCTATATTTATGTTTTTATCCAAGGGCGGAATATCAAGGATTATTTTTTGTAGACGTATACCATATTCGCAATCCATTTTAAAATATAAAATAAGAATTACAAACTTCTTAAACCTAATTTTAAAAATAATAAATAAAGTATAAATAAAATGTCCTCATGAGACGTCGCATAAGTGATAGTCCCAAGAAGACTGGCAATATTTTTTTTCCAGAAATAATTGCCAGCCTTTTTTGTCTCCAGATATCTCAGTCACCCGTTTGGACAACTCCTTGGCCAGACGCTTGGCTGAGGGTCCCCATGGTCCAATCTTGAGATATTTATCCATTTTAGGATATTTTTGTACTACTCTGTATAATGTAAAAAAAGTAATCATTACGTTGATAAGACTAATGTTATTTTTATTATATATTACTGTGCTATTGACATACCTATATAATTATATATATATATATTTTTCTGACAAGGCAATTTTACAGCTGTATAATTTAGTTTTATTGCAAATATTAATGTTTTTTTGTTTTTATTTCTCTTTTGTTTAATTTTCTTTGACACTGCTTTAACCTGCAGTTCTGTTCCTTGCCTTATAGCACTCTCCAGGCAGGATAAATGTGTTGTACTTGTGTTTGTAACCTTAGACTTAGCCGAATTTTGGTGGGAATGTACGAGTATGGCGGTACGTAAAGAATAATTTAATACATGTACATTAAATATAAATTAAAAGCTACATAAATAATAAAATTAAAAAAAACAAAACTATATAATTTATTTTTAAAATAAAATATGTAGTTTTTATATCAATCAAGGCCTATTAAAAAGCGGGGAAATGCAGCCAGCGTTCTTACCACTATTCCCTTAGTATTAATATTTATTTTATTTTATATTTTGTAAATATTTTTTTCGACTAAAAGTCTTTTATTTTTAATTAGGTTTCGTTTTTATAGAGATGGTGCCTGTCGAATAATTAATGGTAGCCTATTCCATTGACGAGCTGCAGACACGGTGAGAGAATCTGAAATCTGCTACAGGAGTGAGGTGTGATTGAAAGTTGGTTGTTGTGCGAAGAACGAGTACGAAATTCGCACAGATATTCGAAACGATCGCTCATGTAGGAGGGTGTATTGGGGTTATTTAAAATGCCGTACAATAATGTAAGAAAATGTAGGGATCTGCGAAAACGGATATTAAGCCACTTTAATTAAATCGAAATTGAGAGACATGATTATTACCTATTCCCTCCCTCTCCATTCCGCAACCGAGCCACACTCACAGGTCAGAATATGCACCCACCGTAGTTACCATCTCTTCGCGTACGTATAAATTTGGGGGACTCATACATCTGTCGCTCAATAAAGATGTGGAATGCTCTTCCAGACTCTGTGTTTCTACTTTTCTATAACTTGGAGTCCTTCAAGCGATATTTGAAAAAGCATCAATCAAACCGGCATAGTGTTAGGGACTGATGTCAGTCATGAGTGACTGACTTAAGTTGCTAACATTCATGAACTTTGCACGCCACTTACCATCAAGTGGGCTCAAGGTCACATGTCGTGCTAGTATTAAAAAAATATACCTATATATGTATATATATTCCCTTTTTATTTTTTTCCTTAATGATTAAATAAATTTGTTTATTTAGGCACGTCCCTAAACTCTATGTCCATGTTTTTTATGATGTCTCAGTTAAGACTAGTCGTACGTGTTACTGACGAAAATAATATTCAATTTTTATACGGCAGCGGAGGTGGCTCGGTTGTAAGGTCACTTTTCAATAGAACAAAAAAATAAGGGTCTAGCGGTTCGAGCCCCGGCATGTATAATGACTCGACTGCCCAGGCGACTAGCAAAGATCCGATTCTGGGTGCGTCTTCGACGTACTAGACACACATTGTTGTTTGCTGTGAATTTCGTGAAGACAAACTATGCATAACCTGTCGCATAACCATCACTTACTGTATAGATCTGCGCGTACAAATAACTTGGAGTACTCATAAATTGTAATTTTTAATATATCTAAATATACATTAAATAAAAAGATTATTACAAATAAACAATAACTAAACGAACTAAGAACGAGACGCGGTGGTGGCTCGGTTGTAAGAACGCGTTCCTTAAATCCTACAAAGGTCGGTTCAAACCCATCCGGCATGTACCAACGAGAAATACACTTTTCTTACATACATTTGTCATACATTTACAACACCACCGTTCCCGTGCCTCAGAGCCCGTCCCGGTTTCACTAATACCAACTTGTGGGATCGATAATAAATTGTCATACAAAAATGACATCATATCCTCGCCAAGCCGTCTGGCCAGCGTGGCGAGTGTAGGCCAAATTATCCAGTACTCTTTTTGTATGCATTGTGATAGAACTTCCGATAAATATCGCATGTGATATTATTATTGCTTAAGAATTGACCCCCGAAGTTGATAGGTACACGTGACACGTTTTTAGAATGCGTTTTGTATTGAATACATCGAATTAAATCCACCGATATTGTATGGATTCAATCTTAGATGTTGAATCAGGTATTAAATACATTTATATTATTTTAACTGATGAAGACTAAAATGTGAGACAAATAGAAGGCTCCAACAGTGAAGATCTAGGACTCGAAGCTGTAATGATGAAGAAACCGTGTCTTTAAAAGAGTGAGTTCTGACCAACCCGCTAGGAATTACGCTCGTGATGATACCTACCAAAATAAGTGTAACATTACATATTATAAATAGAAATACAATCCACTTAAGAAATAATAAGGATATTGTCACTAACAAAATTAGATCAAGTAGAGATGTACAACCAGAAAGAGGTGGGCTAGACCAAAGACATTAAATATACAGCGTGATTTTGTATGCTCTAACTCTAGACTATAATGGTTATTTTTTTACTTTTTTTCCGTCATTGCACCATTAATGATCTCATTCGTAGGACGCTTGCAGTAGTCTCGATCCCATCAACTCGTACTTTAGAAACAACCGGTCTGAGTCGAGTCAATGGCAAGCTTCATTATTATTATTACAGCATCTAAAACACAGCGTCCCAGACCTCCACTGTTGGAGATGGGCCTTCCAGAACATATATCTGGAGAATTTGGCCTACACTCGCCACGATGCTTGGCGAGGATATGATGTCAATTTATATTGACAATTTATTAACGATTACACAAGTTGTATTAGTAGAACCGGGACTGACGGCTTAACGTACTCTCCGAGGCACGGAGGTGTTGTAAATCTATGACTAATGTACGTAAGAAAAGTGCATTTCTCATTGGTACATGTCGGGTGGGTTTGAACCGACCTTTGTAGGATATAAGGAACGCGTTCTTACTACCGAGCCACCACCGCGCCATGGCAAGCTTATTTTACTTAATTATAGATGGATAGATAGATAAATTCTTTATTGCACAAAAAAATAAAAACATTCAAATGTACATAGGCGAGCTTAATGTCTAGGCATTTTCTAACAGCTAACCTTTGGGAGAGTTAGAAGAGAGTGTGGGTGAGTATAAGTATATATAGAAACTATGATTTTAAAATTACTAACTAATATAACCTACTTATTAACTAAATAAAAAATAAATATATATCGTACAACAATAAAATACATATAGAAATAATAATATATTCCATACATATACAGACCATATCCATACAGACCGCCTCCGTGGTCTAGTGGTAACAAACGTTGCCGTGAACTCAGGAGGTCGTGGGTTCGATTCCCACCGGGGGCAAGTTGTACATTGTATAATTTGTCTCGGTCTGGGTGTTTATATGTATAATATGTATATATTTACAAAAAAAAAAGTATAATATGTAGTTTATCAACCATCTAGTTTCCGTAACACAAGCCTCGTAGCTTACCACGGAAACTAGATGGCGCTGTGTGACCTGTCTGGAAATATTTATATATTATATTATATATATATAAGCTTATTTTAACTTAATTATAATATATACATATATAATGGATATTTGTCAATTGCTGTAGCTGCTTCGGTATAACGCTAGACCACACAATTTACGACATACGGTAGTGAAATAAGAGCTGCGATTAAAATGTCTCTGACACTCACCATACATATATTTTTTTCAGCAATTGAATTATAGAACTGCCTATAAAATGGCAATAGTGCATAGATAATAATGGTACATAGTTACTTCGATTAATTAAATATATATATATATATATATATTTTTTTTTGTTACTTTTTCTATATAAAACGTTAATTTCAAATATAAGGCCCTAATATTTATTATATAATATTAATTATCCTCGCCAAGCCGTCTGGCAAGCGTGGCAAGTGCAGATCAAATTCTACAGATATATGTTCTGGAAGGCCCAGGCTGTGTTCTAGCTAGGGGCTGTAATGATGATGAATGATTAGTTTTAGTGCAATGAAGTATTTTTAAATTGAATTGAAATGAAAAAAGACTTAAGAACTAAAGTAATAAAAATAACTAAATAAGCCAACGCCGAATTGTTTGACTGTACCTACCCTACGAAAACGGAACACATAACCGACAATTAAAAACACTTATTGTAATTAAAACATTTGTTTCGGCTGGAATAGTTGGAAACAATATTTTCAGAAACATATTATTTTCTTAAATAATTTTATTTCTTTATTAATGCCATCAATTTAGGGCGGTAGTGTTCACATAATGTGCTGATTACATGTAATGGATATAGGCTTTGTAGATGCACAATTTGATTATCCTGCCCATCACCTTACATGATCTCCAAGGTTAGCTGGTGAAGAATGCCTTATGGCGTTATAGCTCGCCTATGTACTAGGTTTTTAAGTGCAATAAACTATTTAAATAAATAAATGTGGATGTAAACACTGGTAGCATATAGTAAATATGTTTTTTTTTACTTTTTATCTGTGTGGTAGGTAAACTATTAAAACTGCTTATAAGAAGTGAATAAATGTAGTTTGGGGCGCGAATAACGGGTATTTAATATCATTAATGTAGGTGCAATTACTAAGGTGTGGTTTTGTGTTGGGAGCGTTCGAAACCTCAAAGGAATACAGGTGATACATTGTAAAAACACACGTTTTTAAAACTGTTGTTTTTTCTATAGTTCATATATATATATTAGTTTCCGTGGTAATCTACGAGACTAGTGTTACGAAAACTAGATGGTTGATAAACTACATATTATACTTTTTTTTTGGAAATATATACATATTATACATATAAACACCCAGACCGAGACAAATTATACAATGTACAACTTGCCCCCGGTGGGAATCGAACCCACGACCTCCCGAGTTCACGGCAACGTTTGTTACCACTAGACCACGGAGGCGGTCAACTTATTATATATATTAGTACTTATAACGTAAGACCATACAAATTCACCCCGTATACGTAACTTTGTCTTATTGGTAAGACCACAAATTTGCATACAACTGAAAATTCTAGAATTATTTTGAATCAAAGAGATTATAAACCAAAATCAGTGGTGCAATAAAACAAGATATACAAAAAACCACAATTGAGACTATACTATGCCTTATTACTTTGTTTTACGGACTATTTGAGACACAAAATAGCTTGCCTTTGCGAATTCGTCGCTCAAGTCACATACAGCCGTAACAAAATTTCTATTCAATATTTCTTAAAAGGAATTGCAATAATAATAAATTTACTGCAGCTTGAAAAGTGAGAACTTTATTGCTCGCGCTTGGTTGGGGACCTATTTCGTTGAACGTACGTCCGTACGTCAGAACAGCGTTCAAGGGGATACAACGCGGCGGGGAAGGGGAAGAGATACATTACATTTACCATGCCATCATACCATGCATCCATTTAATCTCCAGATTCCTACCAACTACGAATTCAATAACCTGCCTCTTACTTTTGCGGTATGTCCCGCGACGCACCGGTTTTTTTTCATATAGATCTTACTACCTACCCTCTACTTACCGTCAAAATATCAAAGTTAATAAGAATAAACAATAAAAATCTTTCTTTTTTAATTTTCCGGGTAGAAGATTTTCTCCTAATCGGCTAGGTTAGGTTAAAGTATTTTTTTTTAAACTACTAATATTACTTATTTAATAAACTAAGAATATGTAGGCACATAGAGAACTTATTATTATTGTTTGTTAATTTAAGTTAAGTTTTGATGGAGCTGTGGTGCTCTATTTGGGTAAAAAGCCCCATTTTTTAAATTACAATATGCAGGTTAATTTTTTATCAAATTCGGCCCCGAGAATCTATTAAGATTTTTTTTTAGCAAGTAGCCTTTCACGCTCATTTAAAAAGTACAAAGTAAAATTACTTTTTATACTACAATAAGATAAGTCTTTATGCCATGTGAGCGTCCAATTGTTCTATCGCAAATGCGAGTGCTTTCAGAGGTCGTAACGATATTTGTCGTGAATCAAACGGAATATATAATGAAACTCTGACGTCATCATTGTCAACGTAAGATCATCACAGATCCTGGAATACAGAGCCCGGAATGACCAACCACACAATAGTCGGTGTGGGGAACCAGTGGAACATCTCGGACACCACGGGCATACTTGTGCTGGAAGTGCCGGCCGCATTTCTCGTCACGCGGCTCTTAACGACATCATTCGTAGGGCTCTGTCACTGATCGAGTACCCGCTATCATAGAACCCTCTGGCATTATAAATAAATAATAAATATTTCCAGACAGGTCACACAGCGCCATCTAGTTTCCGTGGTAAGCAACGAGGCTTGTATTACGGAAACTAGATGGTTGATAAACTATATATTATACTTTGTTTTTGTAAAAATATACATATTATACATATAAACACCCAGACCGAGACAAATTATACAATGTACAACTTGCCCCCGGTGGGAATCGAACCCACGACCTCCCGAGTTCACGGCAACGTTTGTTACCACTAGCGATGACAAGAGACCCGACGGTATGACCGTTAAGCCGTGAAAACTTGGCAGGTCTCTTGTGTGGGATGCGACATGTGTAGACACATTACCCCTATCTCATATCATATCGTCCAGCGCGGGAGGTGCGGCGTTTTCTGCTAAGAACCTCAAGCTGCGCAAATACGCCAACCAGGTTACGTTTGCGCCGTTCGGGGTTGAGACGATGGGACCATTGAGACCCTCAGCCAAGTGTCTGACCAAGCAGTTGTCCAAGCGGCTGACGGAGAAATCTGGAGACGTAAACGCTGGCAATTATTTCTGTCAACGTATAAGCCTCGCTATACAGAGGGGAAATGTTGCCAGTCTTCTTGGGACTATCTCCGATGGGACGTGTCTTGAGGTCATTTTTTATTTATAGTTTTTTTTAAATTATTTTTTTATTAGGCTAGTTATCCAATCGAGTAAATAGTATAGGAAAATCCATACAGGTCATGAGAAGCGACGTAGCGTTTATAGAAACCCTTCCAGTATTCAGAATCTCAGTACTTCTGAGGTACGCAGCATGATAGATTAGATGCTACCCTGCTTTTGGTTCTATAATTAACATACACAATACTAGTTTAATTTCCAGCAAATAATAAATTATGTAATAAACATTTTCTATGCAACTAACAGTTCGCTGAGAGCACGTTTACAAGCGCAACAAAACCTAACGCTTCGTACCATTGTCGGCGCCTCGCGGTACGTGAGGAACGATGTAATCCATAGGGATATGCGGATGGAAACACTGGACGAATTCGTGCGTCGTCTGGCGGCTGGCATGTTCGCGCGCGCAGAGGCGACAGATTTCCCACTTGTGAGAAACCTGGCCCCTCTGCACGCCCGTCCGCTGGACGCCAGACAATGCTACGCTCGTCACCTGCTACCAATCACGGAGTCGTGATCGCGGCTCCGCCGCCTGGCTCGTATACTTCAACCTTTAATGGTTACCCCATGCCGTGTCCGTAGTTACGGAAAACGAACGCAACCTCTGTTAGAGGGCAAATGCCTTGACACAGATTCCCCACTCCCCCCTGCGGGGGGTGTGAGAAGACTCTTCTACTAACTAAAAGTTATATTAGGTAGTAACAGGTACCATCTATCATGCGCCATCCTGATAAGTTAGTTTTTTTTTTTTTTTAAGACGGTGAATCGATAAATCATCAATGATACGCCCCCTGCCTGAAGGGCCAACGCGGGTGGGCGTCGCATGCCCGACTCATCCGTGAAGCTTCCTAGTGAAGCCCCAGGGCGCCTACGGACTGAAACCCTATAATCCGTCTCTATCTCACTGTTGGCCCTGCGTGCCTTAACAGCTAAGTCTGAGTCGTGGCTACGGAGTGAAGGCACTCGTTCGCCGCATTTAATAAGTTAGTGATACACCCCATTGTTATATTTAATACATTTTCGTGTTTTTACTATTTTTATTACCACCGTCGTGTTTTTTAATTGTAGATACATATATATATCTTTACTAATCTTTTTTGGGCTTTGTTAATGATAAAAAAGTAAAGTATCATCACGACCGTTTCCCTTTCGGGGTGGTCAGAAACCACGCTTATAAATAAGCGGATTCACATTCAGCCAACTTTACTATAGGCCAATCATGACAAGTGGCAAGCTCGTCGATGTCTCCAGAGCGTACCAAACCCGAGAAATATCACAAATAAATTAAATGTATTTATTTACATTAATAAATATTTTTGTGTCCCGACCAGGAATCGAACCCGGTACCTCCGAGTCTACACTAGACCACGGATAGCTTTATGCAAGTCGAACGAATATTTTTGGCTTAAAGCGTCCATGCTTTGAGGTAGAAATTTTCCAAGTCAATCACGGCCTTATTTTTACGTTATTGTACAAAAAGTGGATTTTATTCGGATAATCGATCAGTGAGAGAGTCACGGTCGCTGAGGAGATGTCATGTTAAATAATTAACATAGACATTATAAATAAATGTATAAAATAAAACATAAATTTTATAGCTGTATTAAAATGAATCAAGGTTTTTAAGAGCACTTAGAATTATGTAATTAAGATTCTCATTAGCCAGCTTCGAGTTCCTAATAACAGATAAAGAATCTTCGCGAATTATTAATTGTAGTTAACAAACATCACAGACGTATAGACTAACAAATTATTTTATTCGAATTAAAATTAATATACACTAATACTGTGGGACGTCACGTGCGTCGACACCCTCGCCGCGTCGCATCTCAGGGGGACAGCGCATAAAGCGGGTGCCGCGGCGGAAAATGCGGAGTCCAGCAAGCGGCGCAAGTAAGTGAATATATTAAAAGATTACATATTGGTGCCGTTTGGTGCTCCGGTGACAAGAGGGCTGGCTCTTTCTTCGACTGAAGAATCAGTATTGCAATTAAACGGGGAAATGCAGCCAGCGTTCTTGCCACCATTCCACGCGTACGGGACTTATATTCCTATCCTTAGTATTAATATTTATTGTTTTTTATATTTTTTTTTTTCCATAAAATTATTCATATAATATACATTAAATATAAATTAAAAGCTACCTAAATAATAAAATTAAACCAAATTATAAAAAAAATGTCCTCTAAAAACATGACATCCGAGATGGTGCAAAGAATACTGGCAACATTTCCCCTCTGTATAGCGAGGCTAATACGTTGGCAGAAATAATTGCCAGCCTTCCTGTCTCCAGACCTTTCCGTCAGCCGCTTTGACAACTCCTGACGCCAGGCGCGTTGCTGAAGGTCGCCATGGACCCATCGTCTCGACCCCAAACCGCGCAAATTCGTAACCTGTACTAAGGTTGGGGTATTTGCGTAAATAATTAAATTTATTATCCCCAAAAAAAGCCTAATAAACGTACATTGACAAGTTCTGTGTGCAGACACTGTGCTAACTAATGAGCGATGACTCCCTCTTGGTTGGTATCAGTGGAGCCAGAAACTGACGGCTAAACTCTGACTCATCGAGGCACGGACAATTCTGTGTTGATAAATTTATGACAAATGTACGTAAGAAACGTATTAAACATTGGTAGGGGAGACCGAGGAGGGTTGTGACTATTTTAACTTAAAAGTGACTGGAGAGTTGTGACAGCGTGTCACAATTCTCCTAGATGCCAAATATCGCGACCTGCAGCCCAACTATATAAATTTTGTGTCGATTAAACTTAATGTTACTTCCTTTTCAGATCTCACATTAGTTATTGTCCCAATACGGTAGTCTACTTACAAAGTGTAACTAAAGTTGCATCTAAAACAAATTGAATTAATTCTGGAAAAAAAATAATAAGGCCCAGACAATCTCCCATACAAGAATACCGTTTTGAAACGTTGTGAAACTTAAAAATGTATAAGAAAAAAATGTATAACCAAGTCTATGTAATATGTTACAATATAAATACAATTTTGATTTAATACTTATCGTTTTTTTTTAATGCAGACGTCGTACTCACTTGTGCGCCTCTGGCGCGTACTGCGTCTAGTAGCGCGTCCCTAATGAAACAATCGTGCGCTGTTGCCAGCTCGCTAACGCTCATAGGTTCCGAGGAATTGTCTTTGTCACAACTCTCCTCGGTCTCCCCTACATGCATCGGTAAAAAACACTTTTTTTCGATTGAAATGAAATAATTTATTTGTCAGAAACATGGTAGGTACAGGATGTAAATTATTATATGTAGTTAAATCACATCCTTTGCTATTTCTAGCATACAAATATTTATTTAGTCACATGACTTTGTCGACGTAGTGTTTAAGTATTCTTTTGTCAAATAAAAACATTTATTAACCACCATTTGTTTGAATCTTAATTTAAACAGTTTTAGTGGCAGTCACTCCCTTATAGTAACTGGAAGCTTATTAAATATCTTTGTTGCGCTGGAATAATTATTCTACTAGGATAACGCGTTTTAAAATTGCAATTATCCCCAAGAGTTTTAAAAAAGTGCCGGGTGGCTTTTTACAAATAAACAGCATTCAAGTATATAGATAGAAGGAACAGTCAGTAATTTTAGTTTTATAAATAAAGGACGACAGGAAGTCATAGGAGGTGTGTTACAAATAGCACGAATGCATTGTGTTTGTCCAATAAAAGTTCTATTTATTTCCACTGCATTGCCCCACAATAATATGCCGTACTTGTCGTAACGATTGTTAGGTTTATCTAATATGATGTCTATGGCACTCAGACCTAATTTGTAACAAGGAGTTTAAAGTTAGTTGTAAAGGAACATAGGTCTCTTTGAATAATTAATGTCGTGGGAGCTCCCGAAAGATTCTCGCAGCTGAAATAATAGCATTATGTTAATTATAAATAATGTGTAGTATTATTTAAAACACCTTGGCAGGTCCCTGGTGTGGGATGCGACATGTGCAGACACATTAGCCCCATCACACATCCAGGCAACCTCGTCAAGCGCGGGAAGTGCGGCGGGTTCTGCTGAGAACCTCAAGCTGCGCAAATACTGGCGCAGTACAGGTTACGAATTTGCGCCGATTGGGCCCATGGGGACACTCAGCCAAGCGTCTGGCCAAGGAGTTGTCCAAACGGCTAACGGAGACGTCTGGAGATAGGAAGGCTGGCAATTATTTCTGCCAACGTATTAGCTTAGCTATACAGAGGGGAAATGTTGCCAGTCTTCTTGGGACTATCACTGAAGGGTCGTCTCTAGAGGACATTTTTTACTTATAGTTTATTTTTTATTAGGTTTAGTTTATATTTATTTTAAATTTTACTTTTAAGTAGTTTTAATTTATATTGTAATTGTTTAAACACCTTGTAAGTATTAATTTTAGTAAGTTACCTAAAAATTAATGAAACAAAAAAACTTGCACTTGACATGTACATTAGGGTGGAGTGAAAATTATAAAGTTTTTTTTTTTTTTTTTTGTAATCGCAGGCCAAATACATAGCGTATGCATAGATTATAATATTAAAAATAACGAATAAGTGACAAAATACACACGAATCATAATGCAGTTATAAGTCAAGTACCAACAATTATTAGCAATGGGGTGTATCACTAACTTTTTATCACGATAATAGATGGTACCTAATATAACTGTCAGTTGCATAGAAAACTTGTATTTTTATTACGAAATTTATTATTTTCTGGATATAATGCCAAAGTGAGCAGCTTTTAAATGTACAAATCGAGATTTCCAAGCGAAATCAAAGATTTGGTGATCTCAAAATTGCCGTTCTATTAAAAAAAAAAAAAATTTTTTTTAAAACGGTGTGAGCTTTCTTAATTCGTCTTTTAAGGTAGGTAACGTTAATTTAAAATACATTATTCTGTTATAATAATTAAAACTTAAAAAATAAATAAATAATGATGCGATATAGGTGTAAAATAAGGTACCATTGCTGCTAGCGACATCTACAAAAAGCTTTGCCTGATACACCCCATTGGTAGCTAATTCTACCTTTTCCCGGTACTAAACGTACTTACTTAAGATTTTACTTTATATTTTTATTTAAACTGTGTGTCAGTGTCAAAGTTAAATTATATATTACAGGCATTTGTGACACGTCATAATTTAAATTGGGGAGAAGACGCACTTCCGGGCTCAAGAACCTCAGGGAGTGGTTCGGGATGAGCACCAGATCCTTGTTTCGGACAGCGGCCAACAGAATCAAATGCATCGCCCTAATGATAGCCGACCTCCGATAGGAGATGGCACCGTAAGAAGATGAAGATAATTTAAATTATTTAGAATGATTCTACTCCTGTTAGTGGAAGACTAAGCAGCGAAGTGGTCCAAGGAGTAAGCTGTTAGCAGAAGACTAACAGCATCTTAATGTTTAATCTGACTGAGAAAGGAATCTGCAAGGATAACTCAGCTATTTACAAATGAAACAAGTACAGAATTACACAACAACAATAAATAAATATCTTTCAATGTGTCCTCAATGGGGTGTATCACTAACTTTTTATCACGATAGATGGCGCATGATAGATGGTACCTTATATAACTGTCAGTTGCATAGAAAACTTGTATTTTTATTACGAAATTTATTATTTTCTGGATATAATGCCAAAGTGAGCAGCTTTTAAATGTACAAATCGAGATTTCCAAGCGAAATCAAAGATTTGGTGATCTCAAAATTGCCGTTCTATTAATAAAACATTTTTTAATTTTTTTGTGAGCTTTCTTAATTCGTCTTTTAAGGTAGGTAACGTTAATTTAAAATACATTTTTCTGTTATAAAAATAAAAACTACAAAAACATTTTAAAAATGATGCGACATAGGTGTAAAACAAGGTACCATTGCCGCTAGCGACATCTACAAAAAGCTTTGCCTGATACGCCCCATTGTGGACACCAGGTCTGAAATGGTTAATTTGCAATTTAAGTATTTGCAAAATTAGGCCCTTAAGTTACTTTAGTCTATTGAAATATCAATCATTAATACCATTATGAATAAGAACGCTTGTCACTGGTGAGATTTTGCACAGGTAAGCAAATTAATTGAATTGCTGCTGAAAGGTTTGCCCCAACCCTACTTCAGCAAGAATCATCAATAAATCCCAAATTTAAATTTACGTTGTCATTATTACATCATCTGTGGTTAAAATAGCCAGGCAGAAAAAGTGGTCTATGAGTTTGCCTTCGAGATGAGAGTTAATAATGATCGTAGCGATTAGGGCGTAGATTTACGAATTTTGTGTCGGTTTGCAATTTATTGTTAGGGGGGTCTCTTCCATCCTTACGTCGTGTTTCAACTTTTAAAAAAAAAAATTCATTATTATAATGACCACGACATGTGATACCGCGCCCAGCTGATGGTAAGCGGTACGCTAGGTCGAAGAATGGGAGCAACTGACGCCAGCCTCAGACGACCAACATCAGTCCCTACCACTATTCCGGCCTATAAATATGTTTTTTCACACTTCGTTTGAAGGACTCCAGGTTATAGGAATGGGGAAACACGCTGGCTGGGAGAGCATTCCACATCTTCAGCGTGCGACAGATGTAAGAGTCTCCAAATTTGTATGTACGCGTAGGGATAGTGGCTACGGAATGAAGACCGCCTCCGTGGTCTAGTGGTAACAAACTTTGCTGTGAACTCGGGAGGTCGTGGGTTCGATTCCCACCGGGGGCAAGTTGTATTGTATAATTTGTCTCGGTCTGGGTGTTTATATGTATAATATGTATATATTTACAAAAATAAAAGTATAATATGTAGTTTATCAACCATCTAGTTTCCGTAACACAAGCCTCGTAGCTTACCACGGAAACTAGATGGCGCTGTGTGACCTGTCTGGAAATATTTATTTATATTTTATTTAATGTGGGTACATTTTGGCCTGTGCGAGTGGTTCGGTTGCGGAATAGAGAAGAAGGGATAAGGTTGTGGAGCTCTTCAGAATTCACCGTAGTACTCGTATAGCTTGTAGAACACGCTCAGGGAGGCCACATCTCGGCGACGCTGCAGCGATTCGAGAGTTATAGACACTATTCGAATAGTCCGCCTCTGTAGAACATTGAGAGCATCTGTAAGGTACTTAGCGGAACCATCCCAGAGGTGAGAACAGTATTCCACGCATGACCTTATTTGTGCTTTATAAACCTCATTGCAGAGGGTCATGACCTCCCGAAGAATTAGTGTGCGTCTTGATGATAGCTTGCCACCCGATCCTGTCTTCGGCAGCATGCACAGCATCAAGCCCATCTCCAACAGTGATAGTGAAAAAAATATTCACGACCGTATACCATGGTGGTCAGAAGCCAGGCTTCTTTTAAAGTAGCGTTTGGTACTCGAGTAATAATCATCAGCCTGTATCTCTACACTGCTGGATGTAGGCCTTCCCCAAGGCTCGCCACTTAACGCATTATTTCGCTACCTTCATCCATCCCCCACCAGCGACCTTCTTTAGGTCATCTGTCCATCTGGCGGAGGGTTATCCTACTCTGCGTCTTCCCGTACGTGGTCTCCACTGTAGAACCCGTTTGCTCCATCGTTCGTCGGTTCTGCGGCAGATGTGTCCGGCCCATTGCCACTGAAGCTTGCTAATTTTAAAAGCTATGTCAATAACTTTCGTTCTTTAACAAATATCAACGTTTCGAGTTCTATCCTTAGAGAAACATAACAAATTAAATTAAATAAATTATTGTAAACCCAGTAGGTACCTAAATCCATGAACTTAACTGCTAGACCACAGAGGCAGTTGGTAAAAAATAAATTTATTTGTCATTTAATGAGGTTTACAGTTGTACTTTTAAATAATTTGAATTTCAACAAGTTGACACCTAATTATTAGTAAAGATTTAGTTAACCGAGACATTTCGCTTATCAAATATTTGCACTGAACAATTTTGAGGGGACAATTTTCGATGAAGATACTTGGAACTTGTATCAATTACAAAACTTGGTACAAATTACCAAATTGGTTTGAAATTTAATAAACAACTTGGATAGGGGCGGGTGTCGTCGAAAATATTCAATTATATCGATTAAAATGAGTAGATATCTAATTTTAGCAAAAGACAAATGAGAATGCCAGTATAGTGAGCTAGCTCTATGCGTTTCAGCATATCTACACAAAAACGACAATTTAACACAAAGGCGCAACCGGATGTTTCTTTTTTCATAGTATTTGTGTTTAAAAATAAAAAATGTATAAAAATATTTTTGGCTCTCAATGTCTTCTTATTGAAAAAAATTACATTTACAGACATCTAATTTAATAACGTAGGTTTAGGTAGTATAGTAACTGACAATGCTCTTTTACAGCAGCATCTATATTTAGGGAGTGTATAATTTACAAAGTTTTAATTTCGTAATGACGATGGCTGTTTCTTGCACTAATGGTCGATCTTTTGCTATCCTTCCATGATATGTAAACTGTTAATTGTTTAACTGACAAAACCAAGTGTACGTCATGTATCTTATGGTGAATAAATGAATTGAATTGAATTGTTATTTATTTATTACACAGATGTTTAAACTTGTCACGTGCCGGCAAAGCCTTCAAATGGGGGCCCCTTAGTGGTTCATATTATTTGTTAGTTTTCAATTTTAGTATCTTCCAAGCCACAGTGGCAATTTTGTTTATCTGTGATATTGTTTGTGTATGTTGACTGTTTGCCTAAATAAATTTAAAAAAAAAACCGTTTACGCAAACAGTCTGTACGTTTCAGATGACCTTTTTTTTTTGAAATGGTCGGGACGCGTTTAATGCCGCCTTTCGTAAGTCTTGTTTCAAGCTATGTTATTTTTATATAAATATCACCCTGGCAAGCTTAAAATATTAGTTCTCGTTGAACAACAACTAGGTGGTGATTTGCCCAGTCTGCCGGGGCAGGGAAGTACCCACCGTTCGTGCCGATAAACTCAGTAAATATATCCATACGTTTCAGGATCTGGCACGAATTGCCGTCATGCCCAGTCAAGCCGGGCATAGTGTTAAGGACTGATGTCATTCCATTCTCAATTCCTAAAAGTAAGTGGTGCAAAAATTATTTTGTTTATTACAACGAAAATCTGTGATATTTTAGGTATTCTGATGAAATAAAGATAATAATAAAATTTAAAAAACTCAATTTTTTACAATAGTCAACTAGCTATATTATACATTATACTTTTTTATTATTATTTATGTTCTCTTCTCCCGATGGATGATGAATGAGGTGATAGGGAAGGCAAAGGGTCTAGCCCATACAGCCAAGTCTGACGTAATATATATTTCTTTTTTATGAGTTAATGAGGTCATCATCAAATTCCAGATGCTGCAGAATTTGATGCTTTCCTTGGAGTCACTCGCGGCATTATAGCTCAAACACGTCGGGTAAAATATAGGAGTCACAGCGCAGGAAAACCGCAAAAAATTAACTGCAACTTGTGCCACATATTCAAAGTCCAATTTATCGTTTTCCATAACTAATCACATTGTAGCACATTATTGAACAAAACAACACCACTTTTGACCAACAATATCCACAGTAAATTAATTTACAAAACAAAAACTTGCATTTGATATCTCCGCGCAAAATGGCGCCATTATACTTTTTTTTTTAATTTTAGAGTTTGGATTTTGATAGTTAACTGTACCCGTCATACACAAACTTTTTTGCTATTGGACGCGACAGTTAAGTTGAATATTGTATTTCAGTGTACGTGTTTCATAGAAAAAGTTGGCAGTAAGTTGACGCCTACAGAAACAAGCTTTCCCTGTACAGGCCTAGCGTTCTAAAGCTACAACGCTATTATTTTTAAACAATCACTATTTTTATATGTTTTTTTTATATTGATCACCACATGTTACACCGCGCCCACCTGATGGTACGCGGTGCGCGAGATCCAAGAATGGGAGCAACTGACCCCAACCTCAGACGACCGACATCAGTCCCCACCACTATGCCGGCCTATAAAGATGCTTTTTCACACTTCGTTTAAAGGTTATAGTAATGGGGAAACACACTGGCTAGGAGAGCATTCCACATCTTCAGCGTGCGACAGATGTTAGAGTCTCCAAATGTATATGTACGCGTAGGGATAGTGGCTACGGTATGTGGATGCAGATGCCCGTGCGATTTGTTGAGGTTGTGAAGCTCTTCAGAACATTCACCGTAGTATAGCTTGTAGATCACGTTTATGGAGCCCACATCTCGGCGAAGCTGCAGCGATTCGAGAGTTTTAGACACTGTAGTATCATCGTCCACTATTCGAATCGCCCGCCTCTGTTATCGGAACGCGGTTCCATTAATGGTTATTCTTGTTTCATAAATCTTTCCACACATGGTGAGGCCAATAGGATCATTGTAAGAGCCGTTAAAACCTCCTCAAAGCTTGTTTATGTTATGTTCGGCTAATATTTATCCCTTTCAGCACGGACAATACCAAGCGTGCGTTATTACAAATAAATATCTATCATCACGACCGTTTCCCTTTTGGGGTTGTCAGAAATCAGATACTTTAGTTAAATAAAAAAAAACTGATAATTTACGCACACATAAACAACTATTTGTCTCAAAGTTGACAGTTTATTTTGTATAAAACTATCGTTTTATACGTTATCATACAAAGACTAAAATATATGACCGCCTCCGTGGTCTAGTGGTAACAAACGTTGCCGTGAACTTGGGAGGTCGTGGGTTCGATTCCCACCGGGGGCAAGTTGTACATTGTATAATTTGTCTCGGTCTGGGTGTTTATATGTATAATATGTATATATTTACAAAAAAAAAAAACAAAAAGTATAATATGTAGTTTATCAACCATCTAGTTTCCGTAACACAAGCCTTGTAGCTTACCACGGAAATTAGATGGCGCTGTGTGACCTGTCTGGAAATATAGAATTTAAATGCATAAAAGTATCTAAAACAAGATGTTTAAAATATTCATGAAAATAAATGTAAGTATCAAAGATGGACTCTTACGAAAGTTTAAATTTCTTTTGTAACACTCCCGAGCTTGTTTTCCTTGTAAATTACCCACAAAGTGTTTTAAAAGATTTGTTTATATGCAAAACATTTTTTATATTTTTATCCAAAGACATCTAATGATGCCGTTTGAACGCAAGAAAAACCAAGGTACTAGTGTTTGAAAGAAGAAGGATGACAACTGTGACGATAAAGATTCATGATGAAATTCTAGAACAAGTAAATGAATCTGAGCAGTGTTTTCACTGCGAATGGGAAGTATGATAGGGATGTTAAAAGAAGAATGAACGCTGGAAATAGCGTTACTGGTGCCCTGGGGTCGCTGATCGCCAGTCGAAATGTCAGTGACAAAGCTCGGCTCGCTTACACAATGCCATGTTAGTACCAATACTGATGTATGGAAGCGAGACGTGGATATGTCAGAATACGCATGAGAGTAGGGTTAATGCAGTAGAAATGAGGTCGCTGCGTCGGATAGGCGGTATACGGAAAATGGTGGGTATAAAAGAAAGCATAGGGACAAAAATAAGGAAAGGCATGCTACGATGGTTCGGGGATGTTGAAAGGATGAGCGAAGAAAGATTGACGAAACAGATATATAATGCGAAAGTTGTGGGTGAAAGAGGCCCAGGCAGACCAAGACTCACACAAGCTGTTTGGTATTTGCAAGATACTTCCGGTGCATGATAAAGTGAACTTTTTAATAGCCCTGGAGCAATTTGAAGGTAGTGCCTACATAAATGTATATACTGGATGTGGTTATAATACTAGATTCTTACAAAAGACAAGATACAATGAATACCGGTATAACAACTATTATGGTAAAAGAACTAGAAAGTTCTTAACTCCCATTATATTTAATAATATTATGCCCATTGATGACTTTGTAAAAATGACAAAAAAAGAATTTAAAGGAAAATTAAAGTTGCTTTTGCTAAGTAAATACAACAGTAATGTGATTTAATGTTAAATAACTTTGTGTTTTAAAAATAAAGTGTAAAAAAAAAAAAACTTTTTAACTGATAAACGATTTAAAAAAAAAACATTTCACGATCAAATAAATAAAACACTGGCCGAATGCACAATAAAAAGCTTTCGTAACAAAAGGGCATGCATGAAGAGGTTGATGAATGTCGACGAAGCGAAAGAAGTATGGTCCATTTTTCCACGTGCCATGAAAATATACTAAGGTAAGTTAAGGTAAGTTCAGGTAAGTAAAGTAAAGTATCATCACGACCGTATCCTATTCGGGGTAGTCAGAAACTACGCTTATTAAGAAGCGGATTCACATTTATCCAACTTTATATAGGCAAATCATGACAAGTGGCAAGCTCGTCGATGTCTCCAGCGTACCAAACTCGAGAAATAAACCAAATAAATTTAATATTAATTAAAATTCATAAAAGAGCTGGGTAAACGAATTTTTCAAGAGTGTGGCGATCCCAAATGCCATAACTACCTAAAACAGAATATGTCGATTATAATTCAATGAGGAAATGCGGCGAGCGTTTTAGGTACCCTCCCTGGTGGTAAGCCCTTAGTTTATTTTGTAGAATAGTTTTAATTTTATAGGTATTTTTAGTTTTATTTATAATTAGTTTTTTAATCAATTTTATTTTAATATTTTTGTATTTAAGTACTTCGAATAAATAAAATATTGTGTATACATTAATTAAATGTATTTATTTAAATTAATAAATATTATTGTGTCCCGACCAGGAATTGAACGGTAAACGGTAATGTAAATCTATGACAAATGTACGGAAGAAAAGTGTATTTCTCATTGGACAGTACAACAAAGGTTTAAACCGGTATTTGTAGGATTTTAAGGATCGCGCAAACACCGCTTATAACTAACCTTATACGAAGCATGAAAAAAATCCCTTACTTTGAATATAAAGATGAAGGGTAGAGAATAAATGAGAATACAAATGACATTTTGAATGAATGTAAGAATGCTTTGTGTGATAAACAGTAAACAGTGGTGAAGTGACAGGTGACACCCGTTTCATAGCTTTTATGTGATACAAACATTCATTTTGAAAAAATGAGTGGAATTGTATAACTCATTATTAGATCACGTTTGAAGTATGCATCTACAGTTTGGAATCCCCGGTATAAAATTTATATTATATATAAATTTATATATATATTAATAAGTAGGTACTTAAACAACACTTTACAAATTTTGACAAGAAACCTAAGTAATAGAAAAATATATAAAATAATAATTTAAAATAATAATAATGTAATATTTCAACATTTTAATGGACATCTACTCAATATGCTCATCACAGTTCTCTGTAGTCAATAAACGTCTGAGGGTGGAAGCCTATAGCTATAAGCCCATCATGACAAGTGGCAAGCTCGTCGATGTCTCTAGCGTACCAAAATAAAAATAAAAACACAAATATTTTTTTGTTGCGAATAGGAATCGAACCCGGTACCTCCGTATCTAAACCCACGGACTTGACAGCTAGATTACGGAGGTAGTCTTAACTACACCACCGTTCCCGTGCCTCGAAGACTTGTGGAATCGTTAATAAATTGTCATTAAAAATTGACATCAGATCTTTGCCAACCCAAATGGCTAGCGTGGCGAGTGTAGGCCAAATTCTTCAGATATATATTCTGGAAGGCCCATCTCCAACAGTAGTGGTCTAGGACGCTGTGTTCTAGGGACTGTAATTAGTAAATGAGAAATGGGCGAGAACTGTTTTTCTCAATACATTGTAACGGTCATGAAAATATTTCATTCTGCTCATGATTCTCTCCTTGCGATTCCTTCCCATCATATCCACTCTGTTTCTGATTCTTTGTCGGTAGTAGCTATTCAGCTTTGGAAAGCTTGCCCTTTTAATATCCGTCAAGCCCCATGCAAAGCCAAATTTAAAAAAAAACTAGTTTACAGTCACATTTAAAAATTACAATAAGTCCTTGTCTGTTATCTCATTCTTCATATTATCTGATTCGCACGACCGCCCTCTTCGCTCTTCTCATAAAAACCAACTCAAAATCCCATCCCACACTTCCAGCAGATATTCAGATTTATCTACCGTATATTCTGCTCGCCAGTGGAACAAACTTCCACTGATTATCAGACAAGCTCAGCTTTTTTAAAACTACTTAATAGCACCTAGTTGGAGGGACAGTCACGAGCCCGGTCAAGCACATCAGTCGTTTCTGAGATACCGTCGAGATCAGGTATTACTCGCGGTAGCAAATACGCTACGTAGGTTTGCCCTCAATAATAACGTGTATGTTTGTAACTTAAATACACATTATTTAAAGTTTCGTTATCTTTTATTAGAGAACACCTTATAGATCCTTATAGGACGCATGGACTCAATCTCTAAACTTTCTTTTTAAACAAGCAGAACAATATATTTTAACTTAACAAATTTCTACTTCCTAATAATATATTATCTTCATATATGTATATCTACTATAATAAGTATATATTAATGAGTATTTATGTAGTCTATGTATACATACTATTTATGTAGTTTATTGGTTAGAATTGCACCCCAAATATTTATACTGTCTCACTCTCCCAAATGTTAGGTAGAAAAATCCAAAATAGCTTTAAGTTCGCCTTTGTACATACTTTTAAGTAAAGTGCAATAAAGTATTTTATAAATACTCACTGATGGTATAATAACCCTTTAACATCAGTTTTTCCTTATTATATAGAATTTGAACTGTATTTATATTATTTTTATATATCGCTTAAATAACGATACTACGGCCGCTGTATTAATAAAACTCTTTCAATTAAAAACAAAGGCTTTGAATTTATACTTGAATAAACAGAAAAACAATAATCTGACGAAAAACCTTAATGTGTTTTACATTTTTAAATCAGTTCACTTTTTCCGCCCACTCGTCTCTCGTCAGCGCACTCTATTTAACTTCATTTATTTATTTATTTTTAGGAAAATTTACAGCCTCTACAATAATACAATAGAAATATAGTAACCTTACAAATTTTCACTGATAGCATTGAGTTAGTAGTAAACACAGCAGACAAAACGTGTTAAAATAATTCAATTCAAATACAAAGCCACCACCAATACAATTAAGAGAACAAGCCAGTAGAACCATTAAACAACAACAAACAATTCCATTGAAAAAACAATAATAATAATAAAATTTACAAATAATATCAAAAATATGGTTGTATAATTCCTGAAGACGCAAAGACACAAAACCAACGAAACACAATCAGTAGTGAAGTAGACCTATCCAAAACTTGATGTTAAATATAGTAAATACCTAGAAATAGCTGGACGATAGTCAATAAGGACTTTTCAAGAAATGCTTACTAAAGGTTACAATCGCTATTGAAAAAAAATGGTCTATTCGCATTTTATTTCCCAACAAAATTTATAAGTATATTATAAATATTTTCAGACAGGTCACACAGCGCCATCTAGTTTCCGTGGTAAGCTACGAGGCTTGTGTTACGAAAACTAGATAGTTGATAAACTACATATTATACTTTTTTTATTGTAAATATATACATGTTATACATATAAACACCCAGACCAAGACAAATTATACAATGTACAACTTGCCCCCGGTGGGAATCGAGCCCACGACCTCCCGAGTTCATGGCAACGTTTGTTACCACTAGACCACGTAGGCGGTCTTTTTTTTTTTTAATATATAAATATTATTAAGTATGTGTATAGTTTAGGTATTAGTATTAAGTAAAAAAATAAAGTATCATCACGACCGTTCCCCTTTCGGGGTGGTCAGAAACCACGCTTATAAATAAGCGGATTCACATTTAGCCAACTTTACTATAGGCCAATCATGACAAGTGGTAAGCTCGTCGATGTCTCCAGCGTACCAAACTCGAGAAATATCACAAATAAATTAAATATTAATTAAATGTATTTATTTACATTAATAAATATTTTTGTGTCCCGACCAGGAATCGAGTTCTTCGAGTCTTAATCCACGGACTTAACCGCTAGACCACGGAGGCAGTTTATTAGTATTTAGTTTATTATAGATATATATTTATATCTGTGTATGTATGTATATGTAGTTATATGTATGTGGCTAGTTATTAAATAAAACTTTTGATATTTATATGTAATATTTCAGCACCTACATTCCATTAAATTCTTTAAAGTTATCCCAATGGTTGGCTATGATAAAATGTCTTGCGGCATTAAAGCCCGCCTTTGTCTTTGTGCAATAAAGTATTAAATAAAAAAATAAATACAAATTTTTCGCTATAATAGTAAAACTATCATCACGACCGTTTCCCTTCCGGGGTGGCCAGAAACCACACTTATAAAGAAGCGGACACTACCATCGGTCTCGGTTCCAGTAAAATCAACTTGTGGAATCGTTGATAAATTATCATTAGAATGACATCAAAATGGCGTGGTGGTGGCTCGGAAGGCTCTTTCTTAAAATCCTACAAAGGTCGGCTTAAACCCCCCCGGCATGTATCGATGAGAAATAAAATTTCCTTACGTACACTTATCATAGATTTACCAACAAGATTAAACAGATTTAAAAGACCACAACATGAAGTCGAATAAATATTATGATCTCACAGAAGAAATGATCAGGAACGGGTTCAAAACTCAGCTTTACGCAGTGGAAGTTGGTGCAAGAGGAGTTCCAGCAAAATCTTTGCATCACTTACTGAAAGAATTGGGCCTAAGCAGGTCTGCCGTCAATACATTTATGGAACGAGCTTCCAAGACATTAACGGAATCATACAGTATTTGGTTGGGTAGGGAGAGAAGTAGAATGGTGGATGGTAAGCGTATTATCGCGCAATAAAAAAAAAAAGGTCGCAAGCCCGAGACACCGTTCTTCTCATCTCCTACCCACACACGATGGACCCGGCACCCGCACGGTGAATCCATGGAATGCTTAGAAATTTGTCTTCTTCTCTAAGCCGTCGGTCCCGGTTCCACTAATACCGACTTGTGGAATCGTTAATAAATTGTCATAAAAAATGACATCGCGAACCCGTCTGGACAGCGTGATCAGTTTAGGCCAAATTCTCTCCATATAAGTTCTGGAAGGCCCGTCTCCAACAGTGGATGTCTAGCACGCTGTGTTCTAGTGACTGTAATGAGTTATTTACATAGGAAGAACAGCAGTTCTATTCTGTTACTTAAGCGCAGACGTTATATTAAGGAATCCGATATATATATATATACATAAGCTATTAAAGTTGATATTTGCAAACTCTTAACTGCCTCCATGGTCTAGCGGTTAAGTCCGTGGATTCAGACTCGGAGGTACCGGGTTCGATTCCTGGTCGGGACACAAAAATATTAATGTAAATGTATTTATTTACATAATATTTAATTTATTTGTGATACTTCTCGAGTTTGGTGGGCTGGAGACATCGACGAGCTTGCCACTTGTCATGATTGGCCTATAGTAAAGTTGGCTAAATGTGAATCCGCTTATTTACAAGCGTGGTTTCTGACCACCCCGAAAGGGAAACGGTCGTGATGATACTATACTTTTTTTAATTATGATGTATATAATGAAATCCACTAATAACGTTTGCGACTAACTAACAGAATGGAGCTGCTGACATCGTAAAACACATGCTTCACTAAGCCAATATATTTTTGACGTCCGTCTATTAATTTAAATTACTTGAAAAGTAGAAATTCAATACACAAGTACCTATAAGTTTTGAATGAGTTTCGTGACCGTGTCGTCGGGTGTGGGCATTAAGCATTTTAGTCTTAATTGATAGGCGTGGCTACACCTTAAATTATTCTGTTTGAATAAAGCAAATTAAAATTACTTTTTAAATATTTTTTTTGCTGATCATCTGCATATTCTGTGCAAGGCTTTTTAAAGTTTTGTGAATAATTAATTATTTATAAGTTAAAATATTTGGATTGAATTATTATTGTTATTTTTTGGATTAATTTTATCATGATGTCGAATTGATTTATTTATTTATATACTTCTTCTTGGCCAAGGAGTTGTCCAAACGTCTAACAGAGAAGTCTGGCAACAGGAAAGCTGGCAATTACTTCTGCCAACGTATTAGCTTAGCTATACAGAGGGAAAATGTTGCCAGTCTTCTTGGGACTATCACTGAAGGGTCGTCTCTAGAGGACATTTTTTACTTATATTTTATTTTTTATTAGGTTTAGTTAAAATTTATTTAAATTTTTACTTTTAAGTAGTTTTAATTATTTATTCTTTTTAGTCTATCACCTTACTTCCTTCGAATAAATAAAGACATAGATTTTATTGGCATTGCATAACTATTTCGGCTACATTAGGTAGTATTATGCACTGGAATAGTACTCGGATAACGCGTTTTAAATTTGCAAGTATCTTCAAGAGTTTTAAAAAGTTCCTCATTGATTTTTACAAATAAACAGCTTTTAAGTATGTAAAAAGAATAAACAGTCAGTCATTAAATTAAATTAAGTAAAAAATTCCTGGTGGAGATACAAACATATTTATTAATGTAAATAATTAATTATTATTTAATTTATTTGTAAGATTTCTCGAGTTAGGTACGCTGGAGACATCGACGAGCTTGCCACTTGTCATGATAGGCCTATAACGTTGGCTAAATGTGAATCTGCTTATTTATAAGCGTGGTTTCTGACCACCCCGAAAGGGAAACAGTCGTGATGATACTTTACGTAAAAAAAAAGTAAAGTATCATACGACATTTCCCTTTCGGGGTGGCCAGAAACCACGCTTATAAATAAGCAGATTCACATTTAGCCAACTTTACTATAGGCCAATCATGACAAGTGGCAAGCTCGTCGTTGTCTCCAGCGTGAATTAAATATTAATTAAAAAAGATTGCCCAAAACCAGGCCCCAACTTTTTTGCAGCGTGCCTCAACTAAATACAATTTAATAATCATAACAATTAATTGTATTTTTTTAAAATTTAATTACAACATCATTTTTACCCCAGCAATAAAATATTATTTAATTAAATAGTCAATTGATTAAAATTTATGTATGAAATAGTTACAAAGCACTATTTATACGATTAGGTTCTTTATTATGACCAGGTACTTTATTATAGATAAAACACTGGATTTCAAATCGGCGGAATCGAAACTAAATGATATTATTAAGGTATAAAAAAGTTTTTGTCAATTGTCGTCATGCTAGGGTAAAATAAACAAAATTAATTACAGATTATAAAAACACAATATATTACCTATCAAATAAAAAAATAAATCATTGTGGCACGAGAACATTTTATTAGGCCTATCTGTCTAAGAAAAATGGGCATTCTTATTTATAAATATTGTTGTTATCCGACCAGGAATCGAACCCGGTACCTCCGAGTATAAATCCACGGAGTTTACTACGGAAGCAATTGTAATTTCAATTTTATAAATAAAGTTCGACGTATTGTTTGTGTAGTTTATATATTTTACAAAAATAGGGGTTTTCATATAAAATATTAACTAGTTTTCTAAAATAAAGAAAGCAACTTACCGGAACTTTAAACAGAGCACAAACTGATCAAAGCTCGAACCACAGACGACTAAAGTTACCGGCTTTCCCGCGCGTCGTACTTAGGCTAGGGTCGCGCTAAAAGTGGCTAGTTCAGCGGCGTAGTCTCTTTTATATGGGCGGTATTTACAGGAATCGCGGTTGGTCTATTTCGCTACGCCCAAGATGCGTAGGTGGCTTGAAAGCGCGTAGGCCTTACCGACCAATATAGGTACAGCTAGTATTGCTAAATATCAAAAGGCCACATGTTATATTATGACAAGAGGGCTGGTTCTTTCTTCGCCCAAAAAAACAGTATTCCAATTTAGCGAAATGCAGCCAGCGTTCCTGCCGCCATTCCACGTACTGTGTACTGTAACCGCCTCCGTAGTCAAGCGGTTAAGTCTGTGGATTTAGACTCGGAGGTACCGGGTTCGATTCCTGGTCGGCACACAAAAATATTGATTAATGTAAATAAATACATTTAGATAGATAGATAGATAAATTCTTTATTGCACGAAAAATAATACATTTTACAGTACATAGGCGAGCTTAATGTCTAGAAACATTTTCTAACAGCTAACCTTTGGGAGATGTGAGCAGGGATTGTAAGGTGCATGACCACTAATATTTGAGATAATGAGATTTATTGAGTTAAAAATCTTACAACTAAAAAAAAAAAGAACGATATTAAATCTATAATATAAATACATGCAATACATAGATAACACATATATATACTTATATATTACTATTTATATATACTTAGAATAATAAACCGATTTAGTCAAGCTATGTAGACTCGTCGTGCTTTTTGTGAAAGTGTTTAGTGAGCAATTTTTTATAACCTATAAGTGATGGTGCTTTACGATTAATTAAATTAATATTTCATTACTTGTGATATTTCCCGAGTTTGGTACGCTGGAGACATCGACAAGCTTGCCACGTGTCATGATTGGACTATAGTAAAGTTGGCTAAATGTGAATCCGCTTATTTATAAGCGTGGTTTCTGACCACCCCGAAAGGGAAAAGGTTTTGTTGATACTATATTTGTATCATTTATTTTACGCTATCTACTTTGTTCCAAATGTTAATTAATGTTTTTTGTGTTAATAGTTGCTACTGCAGCGTACAGTCGCCAAGAGGCTGGTTATAGTAAAACAATGTTTAATAATAAGGATGGGAATGCACCGCATTGTTAATGAGTAAGTTATACACTAATATTTGTGACATTTGTAAGTTAATTTATTCATAATAAATAAATTATATAATTTTTTTCGACGTTTGCTGTAGAAACGATGGGCCCGTGGGGATCGGAACTTAAAGCCTTTTATAAAGAAATTGTTCCAAGGCTCATGGCGTCTCTGGTGGCAATAGGACTGGCAGTTTTTTCTCCCAAAAATTAAGTATCCTAATAGACACATTAGCTCCATCTCACATCCAGGCGACCTCGTCAGGTGCGGGAAGAGCGGCTATTTCTGCGGAGAACCTCAAATTACGCAAATATGCCAACCTTGGTTCCAGTTACGAGTTTGCGCCATTTGGGGTCGAGACGATGGGCCCATGGGGACCGTCAGCGAGGCGCTTGGCCAAGGAGTTGTCAAAGCGTCTGACAGAAAGGTCTGGAGACAGGAAGGCTGGCAATTATTTCTGCCAACGTATTAGCCTCGCTATACAGAGGGGAAATGTTGCCAGTCTCCTTGGGACTATCTCGGATGGGACATCTCTAGAGGACATTTTTTATTTATAGTTTAGTTTATTTTTAATTTTATTATTTAGGTAGCTTTTATATTGTAATTCTTTTATACTGGTTGTATGTATATATAAAGAATATTATATAAACAAAAGTATCCTAATTCAAAGGGGAAATGCTGCCAGTGTATTGGACACCATGCCACAAGACAGCGATTTGGAGGAGCTATTTTTTTTGTAAGTATGTATTATTATTTTTTTTGGTGAAATTTTTATTTTGTTTTTATATAGTTTATTTAATATTGTAATTCTTTTATATTGTTTGTATATTACTTCGAATAAAAAATATTTAATTAAAATAATATTAAAAAGTAAAAAATAAATTAGAATTAAACCTAATAAAATATAAATTATAAAAAAAAAAGTTAATTTATAAAATTAAAAAACTCGATTGCGTAAAAAATCTTGAATTAAAAACTAAAAAGAAATAAATAAATACCAAAAAGAAAAAACAAGGCCCATGGTTTTGTCCCAAAAATAACTGCTTAACTACACCATTGAAATAATTTTATAACATAGCGACTATAACAGTCAGGACCCATTAAAAACCGAGTCAGTGGGCAAAGTGCCAAGGATCCTGGCACTGCTGATCCTTTGGCCCAAATATTGCCTCTTGTCTCCCGAGGTGTTGAAGAACTGTTTTGATAACGCCTTGAAAATTTCATGTAGTCCCCACGGCCCCAGAGTTTCAACTCCAAACGGCGCAAAACCACATCTCCCAATAAGCTGAGTGTATTTCCGACGATTGAGGTTCTCTGCTTGTAATGCAGCAGCGCCTGGGTCCTTAGAGGTTAAGGACAAGTGGGAAGACGCCAGGATGTCCACAGATGTGGCATCCCACACTAAAGGTAAACCATGGAACATGGAATTCTATAAGGCCGCTGCCATCGTCGCGGGCCATGGCTGGCGAACCTACCGACACAAGGGCTCGACGAATGACATGATTATCCTGGCTTGCCTTGGGATGCAACCTGTGCTTCTGCTGAAGGAAAGACCGTGGTGACCGAGCGCCCCAACGTTGTCAGCGATGTGGAACAGTGCAAGGAACTCCTAGACGTAGGTTGGTTACAGTGTTGTCAAACAGACTTCCATTAAAAATAAAGGGAGAGCTGGACAGCTGTAGCTTTTTATACATGTTTTACCTACGACAAAATAATCTCTTTGTAGTTACAGTTACGTCTGTATCTGTTATAAATGTAATGTCAAAATATATATATTTAAAAAAAACATATATATTTAATACAATCTCTACTTAACAAAAAACAATAAAAATATTATTTCTTGTTAATTTCCCACAAATTTCATTTTTATACGGGTAGTTTTCAATCTGCGGGTGTTACGAAATCAGTTTATCTACTACGAGGTATTGCTACGAATACAAAGTCGTAGCATCGTAGTCTTAATTGCTGACTTCTTGGTTTCAAAACAAATTATTTATTTTCTGCAATTTTTGTTTAAAGGCTCATTACGGTTACTTTAAGATATAGAAGTCAATAATTTCAGTAAATATAATATTAAAGCATAAACATACATTTTATTACAAAATACATAGATAAATAAAATAACAAACTAATTAATTAGGTGAGGATATGAAATGTATAAATAAAATAAATATATATGCCTACCTGCGTCTTTATTTTAGAATCATCATTTTTCATCATTACAGCCCCTAGAACAAGCGTCCTAGACCTCCACTGCTGGAGATGGGCCTTCCAGAACATTTATCTGGAGAATTTGGCCTACACTCGCCACGCTGGCCAGACGGCTTGGCGAGGATATGATGTCAATTTATAATGACAATTTATTAACGATTCCACAAGTTGGTATTAGTGGAACCGGGACCGACGGCTTAACGTGCACTCCGAGGCACGGGAACGGTGGTGTTGTAAATCTATGACAATGTGTATTTTAGAATGTGTAGTAATATTTGCTCTGATATTTCAATACCAATATCGAGCAACCATTTTCTGACAGGTTTCTTAAATTTTATTATTTTATTATATATATATATATATATATTATTATAAGTAAAATAGTCTCACATGCTCGTATGAACGTGCCCTTATCGGAAATCTGTGTAATATCTCAGGATTGGTGTTCGCTAAGTGGATTACTGTGAGGGCTGGTTCATTCTGTTTTAATTGTTTTCTCACTTGCCTCTGAGTGATTGATTACAAACTTATTGCTTTTGATTTAAATTTAATATATGGTCATACAATATATTCAAATATAATTTTATTAATAAATATAGTATATTTTTAAAAACTTTTCACTTTACTCCGAATGAACATAATTATAAGCAAATAAACATTATTTTTTTTTATCAACGTATTTAAATTTTAATTGATATTGCGTTCCATTAGAAATAGTCCCAAGGACGCTGGCAACATTTCACCACTATATATTAATATATATATATATATATATACAGGTCACACAGCGCCATCTCATTTCCGTGGTAAGCTACGAGGCTTGTGTTACGGAAACTAGATGGTTGATAAACTACATATTATACTTTTTTTTTTGTAAATATATACATATTATACATATAAACACCCAGACCGAGACAAATTATACAATGTACAACTTGCCCCCAATGGGAATCGAACCCACGACCTCTTACCACTAGACCACGGAGGCGGTCAATATAGTAAGGCTAATACAATGGCAGAAGTAATTGCCAGCCTTCCTGTCTCCAGATTTCTCCGTCAGTCGTTTGGACAACTCCTTGGCCAGAGCTCGGCCCCAAACGGCGAAAACTCGTGAATTGTACCGAGATTGGAATACTTGCACAGCTTAAGGTTCTGTTGCTGAGAACCACCGCACTCCCCGCGCTGGAAGAGGTCGCCTAAATGTGGGATAGCGCTAATGTGTCTACATATGTCGCATCCCACACCAGAGATCTGCCTATTTTCCAAAACTCAAGGTCATGCCGTTGCTCGGGTCTCTTGCCATCGCTCCACGCAATCCCAGAGGGTTCTAAGACCGCAAGTACTCCAGCAGTGACAAGAGCTCTTCGGATGTTGTCGTTTAGAGCCGTGTGACGAGAAATTCGGCCGGCACTTCTAGCAGAAAGACTGTGGGGTCATCAAGGTCCATTGGCTAATGGGCCTTGGTTGGGGATGACAATGCCCCGTTTTCCCCGATAGTATATTTTATGTCAGACTCCTTTGCAGTTGTTGCCGCAAATCTGTGGAACAACCTACCTTTAGATATCCAAATAGAACAATGTTTAAAAATATGGTTTTCACACACTTCTTAAATAGATCACAACAACTGTAAGTATGTATATATTGTATATATTAAGTATTATAAATATATTAGTGTTTAGTATATTTATATTATTAGTTTAGTTTAGTTTTGGTATTATTTAAATTTCTCCTTTAAATTATGCTCTATAATTGGCGCGAACCTTCCACATACCATGTTCGTAATGTCCCTAAGGTTGGCCGAGTAAGAATGTCTAGCGGCATTAGGTCCGCCTTTGTACATAGTGCAAAAAGTTTTAAATAAATAAATATCTTAGCGGGTACTCACCTGCTGGTAATTCATGCGCCCGTGTGGCTCACGAACCCAGTGGCACTAGGTCCGACTAATTCTCTAGGAAGTGGTCTCCCGTTGGATATTTTGGAGATGCTCGAACTGTCCGTTGTTGGCCCGTTAGATAAGTACGTCTAATCAGGCCGACGACAAACTCCTCAATAGTAGGCATCTTCAGATCTCGAGCTATGACGGAATTCCACACGAACCAAAGCCTGGTGTACTATAATTAATCTTGGTCTGGTCGCAGAATTTGGTTACCGCCATCTATTGTTATTTGTGAAAACCATTTACAAGGCTAGCCAGTGAATGTTGCATTTCATTCGCCCGTGTTGCGCTTGATGGCGCGGCAGTCATCGATAAGACAGCCGTGCTGCTCGCTTCGCACTAGTGTGCTTCGGACTATAGCTCGGAAACGTTGGTGGGACTTGTGTCCTCGGAAAGACCACCACCTCCAGCTCTCTGGAGTACGCTCAAACCGCACCGCTCTAATGATAATACCGTGTTCGCGAATATAATTCGTGTCAACGTTTACATCTGTTACCATTATATAAGCGTCGTGAGGTTGCTGACTTGGTATTCCTGGTCAAACTGATCGGGGGAGCAGTAGACTGCCCTTCGTTGCTATCCCGGCTGGACATAAATACACCATTGCTGACCAATCGGTACGAGTCCACTTTTCGCCTACCAATGGCGAGCACTAACTACAGACAAAATACATTTTTAATTAGAGCTTGTAATACTCTTAATGCATTCATTGATGCAACTGATGTTGATATCTTTCATGACAAGGTGATGGCAGTGAGAAATTCGTTTAACTTAAGGTTCTTTAAACGATAATAGTTTTTGTTATTCTACAGTTATTAGTTTATTGCATGAAGTGATAGTTTGTAGATGTTTTCATCGTTCATAATATGTTATTCTAACACTACTAGTGAAAACTTGTAAATGACTTTCTGTTTCTATTTTTGTATCTATACTTGTGAATTAAATGTCAATAGTTTTTCTTAATAAATAAATAAATAAATAAAGTGTTCTACTGCATTATCAAACCCGCACTCGCACCGCTGATATACTGCACCTGGTCTCGCAGCTGACCTGAAGGCTGATGCGTGGCTATTGGAATCCTCGTCATTGCTAGTTCAAATAAGTGGATTTTCTACAGATAATTCTAGACTTTACTTTGTACTGCTGTGACCCGACCAGGTTTCCCACTGCTAGAAATATCGAAGGCCGCGAACCAGCATTTAATAAATCGCAAAACTGCTACAACAAATCTAGTATTATTTAATGGAGTTTTTGCGTCCTTGAGCTAAAGTTATTAATTTCTAATACCGTGATCCCAGTATTAAATTATGAAGTTCATTAATAATGATTTTGGTATGACATGTAATTTTTGAGGTATTTTTTAAGGTTTCTCGAGACGAAGATGAAATTCTTAACCTACCTACAAGATAAGATACAGGTCGTGCGGTGAAATAAGGATAGTAGATAAACTAGTGCAACTCTCAACTGCTGGATGTAGGCCTCCCCCAAGGCTCGCCACTGCACGCGGTCTTTTGCAACTCTTCTACAACCTCCGCAGCGACAGTCTTCATCAGGTCATCTGTCCATCTAGAGGGAGGTCGTCCCACTATTCGTCGTCCCTTACGTGGTCTCCACTCTTGTTTGCCCCATCGGTCGTCAGTTATGCGGCAGAATACAACGTTTCGAATTCTATCCATCAGAGAAATACCAAGCATAGACCTCTCCATAGCTCGCTGAGCGTCGTAAAATTTATGGACAGAAAAAAAAAAACAGAAATTATTGCATCCGTGCACAAATTTTGTATCCGTGACAACGGATCAACTACAAACTCATCTAACAATTCTCTTTTATAAATTATTGGAACACCAGCCAGAGTCAAAATTAATGTTATTGACAAATAATATATTTAATTTCAAATTATTGATTGAAACAAACAACTTTTCCTAACAAACCATATGTCAGAAGTGGCTTCTCCATACCAATTGGATATTTCCAAATTACGAGTAATTAATAAAAATTATATTAGTCCTAATTAAGAGCATACAAAGTCACACGATATATATAGAAGGAGTTTGAAATCCGGTAATTACAAAATAAAGTGAGCTTTTAATAACAAAAGCGAACCCGTTTTGCTATCTCTTTCTTCTCAATAAGGCCATGCAAGCGAGAGGGAGACGAACCTAGTTATTGCGACGCCTTCATTAGAACAAACAATCTATGCATGTTTCACGCATCGATCCATCAAAAAAAACTTCCTTCTGTAAACGATTCTATAAATTTTTAGGTCCTCTATTATATAATAAAACCAATAGAATATGTAATATTTAGTATATATATATATCAACTTAATAAAACTGATGAAAAAAGGTGGTGTTCAGCTGGTTACAAACATTAAATTATAATGATCTGGAAAATCTTTAGTGTGTTGTTGAATAATAATCTGTATTTTGGAATGAGTAAATAGACAAAGATTTTATCGTAATAATAATATATTGGCAAATATATTAGGTCTGGATAAAAGCATTTATGTACAAATTCATAGAAGACACTGACTCCTGAAACACACACAAATAGTTCGGGAGTCAGAGGATGCTAAAATTGTATACAAAGCATTGATCAATTTAACAGTTCCAAATGTGTATATTGTATAGTTTTTTAAAACAATAATGCTTATTATTATTAATCTGTCAATGTGTTGTTGTACTAATTTTTTTCTGCACGACCTGTACACGGTGTTAAGGGTGGATCTTATGATTTATTTAAATTCCAGAAACTATTAATTTCATTTATTATTATATAACACATTACTACGTCTCCGTGACAACTCAAACATTCCTTCAAAACTATCAAAACTATATACATAAACGTATGTGAACACCAGCCAGTCGTCAACATCCTCGGCCCCTGGTGCAAGCACAAGTTACTGGATGACGACTGACTGGGTTGATGTTAACAATTTAATTAATTTTCTTACAGGTCGCCGTAATATTCCGCCTTTTGTTTGAACGTCTGCAACACGTACAATCGCACCAGAGCCTTTAAAAGTTTTAACAATTCTGCCCATCGGCCAAACCCTTCGTGGTAACGCCCAATCGACTATTAACACTATGTCACCTTCTTTAAGTTCATCGACGTCTATTCCAGGTTGTCGCCTCGGAGCCAACGTAGGCAAATATTCCTTCAGCCACCGCATCCAAAAATGATCAGCTAATCGTGCAGCATGCTTCCAATCAGAACGTCGGACCAGATCGCTGTCATTGAGATCGGTCGGCCAAGTGACTGTGGATGAAGTTCCAATTAAAAAGTGAAATGGTGTTATGGCTTCTGAAAAATCTGGTGAAATTGGTATATACGTGAGAGGTCGGGAATTTACTGTGGCTTCCGCTTCCAATAAAAATGTTAGGAATACTTCTTCCTTGGGAGTACTCTCCTTAAGGGTCCCATGTAAAGCCCTTTTAACAGTTCGCACCATTCGCTCCCATACCCCGCCCATAAAAGGCGCAACTGGAGGAATAAAATGCCATGATATTTTATTGTTCGTGGCAAACTCTTCTACAGACTGACCAAAAAAAGCACCCAACTCGCGACTTGCTCCGATAAACGCCGCACCATTGTCTGAGAAGATTTTAGCTGGAGATCCACGACGAGCAATGAGGCGCCGCAGACTCATGATTGCAGAGTCTGTAGACAGACTGGAAACAACTTCCAAATGTATAGCTCTTGTCACTAGGCAAGTATACAAAACCACGTAACGTTTTTCGTGGCGTCTGCCAACTCGTACATTTAAAGGGCCAAAATAATCAAGTCCCACGTTAGTGAAGGGACGGGTGTGGTGTTCTAACCGTTCTGGAGGAAGATCGTCAAAGGGTGGCAACTGAGGCTGTGCACTCTTCTTTTTGCAAATAATACATTGTCTTGAAATACTTCTAATAACATCTCGACATCGTAAAATCCAAAAACGTTGCTTAAGTTCATTAAGAATGACTTCATTAAAAGCATGTCCATATTTAATATGATAGCTTGAAACAAGTAGGCGTACTATAACATGTCGGCCATCCAAAATTATAGGCGATTTCGTTCTATCTGGAACACCGACTGTTGACATAATACGAGAATTCAAGGTTAACATTCCATCCGTGGCAATTATAGGGTTAAGTGTAAATAAGCGACTAGATTTGGGCAATGACTGGTTATTCTTTAAAAGTGCGATTTCTTCCGCAAAACTTTCCTCTTGCGATCTACAAAATAGAATCTTCTCGGCGTGTTCCAAATCAAGAGTTAACAAAGTTGTATTAAAAGAAACATTATTAGAATTTGAAGAACCAGGTAATTGAATAAAAGACCGAAACTTTTTGACCGCCAACATAGTACGGGCAGTTGCTCTAACGAGTCGCAACCAATTACTAAATCGCGACGGATCAGGTGTTATAAATTTAAAATTGGAATGAGTTGTGTATCCCACTAATTCTCGTGTTTTTAACTCGGGAAGTGGTGCGATCTCATTTGCCAAATTATCAGGCTCCTCTGGCCATTCTTTTGAAGGGTTTAAAAGAAAAGAAGGGCCAGTGAACCACCTATGAGACACGTTTAAATTAACCGATTTTAACCGTGTCGCATCATCTGCTACATTCAAACCGCTGGGTAACCATCGCCAGTCAGCTATATTTGTGATCTCGGTTATTTCACCTACTCTGTGCGCGACAAAAGATTTATAATTGCGAGCATCTCCGCGTAACCACCTGAGCACAGTAGTAGAATCCGTCCAAAAAATGGATGCTGAAGGCTTGATCCTATGGTGAATTATTACTGTTTGCGCAAGTCGTGACGCGATGAGAGCTGCTTGTAACTCTAACCGAGGGATAGAGACAGGCTTAAGTGGAGCGACGCGTGCTTTTCCTGAAATAAGAGCCAGTTGAATAGTTCCATCAAAATAAACAAAACGAAAATATGCGACACAAGAATAAGCCTGCTCACTCGCATCGGCAAAGATGTGCAATTGTATATCAGTAGGGTCTGCTTGTTGTAAATACCACCTAGGTATCCGGAAACTGGAAACTTCAGCGAGCTCCTGCAGCCATTCGCGCCATACTAATTTGTATTGATCAGATAGTTCGTCGTCCCACTGAGTACCTTCTCTCCACAACTGTTGGATAATGATACGACCCCTGACAGTTAGTGGAGTAAGGAAACCCAACGGATCAAAGACGCTCATTACTTGAGATAGTATAGTTCTTTTCGTAATTTTAATGTAATTTTCACGTAAAGTAGTTCTTATACCTAACGTATCACTGACAGGATTCCAATTAATACCTAAAGCACTGACGTCTGACGGTAAATTAACATCTGCGTTCGGATTTGCCCACAATTCTTTAGGAACACGAGATAGTGCTCTAATGTCGTTAGATACCCAGGCTCTCATCTCAAAACAACAAGATTTATGTATAGTTAATACTTCAGAAGCTAAACAAGTTGCCTTAACTACGTCATTCATGCTGGTAATGAAATCGTCTTGATAGTGGTTATAGATTATTTCGTGTACAGCGTCTGGATACTGAGATTGAAACTCTAAAGCGTTTTTATTTTTGATAAATAGTGCAGTGAAAGGGCTAGAGGCGGCACCAAAAATCATAGAACTCATTCTGAACTCTTTGACAGGTAGAGAAGGATTGCCGTCGCGCCATAAAAATCGCTGAGCATTCCTATCTCGCTCAATAATTTTAATCTGTGGAAACATTTCCCTAATATCACCGGTTATTGCTATACGACCTTCACGAAATCTAAATAAAATACCCAAGAGAGATTGCAAGAGGTCTGGACCTACTAGCAATAGGTTATTTAAGCTTACGCCTTTCGTAGTCGCAGCAGCGTCGTGCACTACTCTCAGTTTACGCTTTTGAGGATGATAAACACCAAAGTGTGGTAGGTACCATCTCAAATTATTATCACATTTGTTATCATTATTTTTTAAATATCTGTGATAAGAATTTGGATGACACTCTTCAGCGTAGCCCTTTGAAATCACGTCATTTATAAATTTGCGATACGCGTTAGCGAAATCGATGTCATTTGACATTTGTTTTTCAAGTGATTTCAATCGACTAAACGCCTGAAAATAACTATCAGGTAATGATACTAAACCTGGATTAATATGACGCCACGGCAATCCTACTTCGAAACGACCATCGTCTAATCTCTGTGAAGTAGTCTCTAAAATATCTAAAGCTATTGAGTTTTTAGGTACTGACGCGCAAATACCAAGCGCGTCTAACCTATATTGCTCTTTAATAAGTTCTCCGATTTCAACACATGACAAATTATTAACAAACTCTACAGTACGTGTATGACTCGAGATAAAACCATGTAAAACCCAACCTAACAGAGTATGACATGCTACAGGCTCAAAGCGTGTAGATTGGCGAGTTTGCCTACTGATAGATAAATGCCAGTCGCCTGCGCCTAAAAGTATAGTTGGCGTAGCATTTTCGTAAGTCAAATCATCAACCAAATCGACTAAATGTTTATATTTTAAGATGTCATCCCTATTTATAGTTTGTGTGTTCAATTTCAACCCATTCATAGAACGAGCATTCTCAACCAAATATGTATCCGATAAATTTTGACCACGAATATAGAAATTAACATAACTAACCACAGTATCACGAGACATACCACCAACTCCGTCAATACGAAGTCTTTCCTTATGAGAACCTTTAGCACCGATGCGCGCGGCTACGTCAGCGTCGATAAGAGTGGCGGTGCTTCCATCGTCAAGCAGCGCGTAGGTTTGATACTCGCCGCTCGGGCCGATTACGACGACAGGGACGACTTTGAGAAGCGCGTGAGACCGGGACGCTGGCGCCGACACGCAGTGAAAATGAGAAACATTAGAAACATTTATTATATCGGTCTGATTATCTTGTGATTGGGAGGTTAATGACGGTAAAGTGGAAGGAGATCGATTATGTTGCGATTCCGAAGTATTATGTACGGAATTATTATGTTGAGAAAAGTTTGAACGAGGTGGTGTTTGTAAAGATAGACCATGCAATAAATTTATATGACGCCTTGAGCATCCATTCACACCACATCGTTTCGCTCTACATGTATTCCACTTATGCGGGCTACTTTTCAAACAACGATAACATAATTTGTTATCGCGAACATACCGCCATCTATCCTCGAGGGACAGAAGCTTGAAATCCTCACAAACTTTCATTAAATGTTCTTTATTGCAATAATTACAAGCTAAAACATTATTATGATCGGAATACGTTGCTTGGATAATTTCGTTTTTTTTAGATGATTGGCCATAGGACTTGTTTGAGCTTATATTTTGCTGATTGGTAAAGTCGGGCAAAAACGTAAAACGCAACTGTCTGTCTGCCTCACGGATTAAAAATTGGGATAAAAGTTCTAATTTAGAAATCTCTGGATTCTGATCGGCTGCATAATCGGTAAATCTCGATTTAGTAAGTTCGTTTAGATGTGTCATAATACTTTTAAGAAAATCTTGAGAATATAGAAACTCTTTTTGATTCAACAGTTTTACGTCGTAAACACAATTTCTAACCTTATTAGCAAACACATTAAGTTGCTCGGCGTTACTTATCCTCTGAAACGAGCGTATCGCAGCGATCTGCTGTGCAATGACAAGCTCGGGGCGAGCGTAGGCTTGTTCCAGCACCTTAATAACTTCATCTGGATCCTCCGCACCATAAAGCAGCGTCTCAACCGCTTCACGTGCCGCACCGCGTAGAGCCGACGCCAGGCGAGTAATATTCTCTGTATGAGAAAAACTATGTTTACTTCTGTTATAACTATGTTTGAAGGCTAACCATTCTTTGTAGTTACCTGAAAAAGGAGCTAAACCAGAATCTTTTTTCTGATTAGCCAATGAACTGATGGCATTAGCCAATTGAGTAAAGTCTGAAGGAGATCTGTGCGACGGTACATCGGCAGTCGGAATTATAGTTATTGGGTTAGCAGATCTACTAGCCGGAAGGGTGCTACCTTGAGCCTGACTCAAAGGAAGTGCCGGTTTTGTAGAAAGCTGAGGGTCCCCACAAGCATGGACTTCAGCATGTTCAACATTCTGAATCCAAGAAACTATATTACTACTAGACTTAGCTGAATTTTCGTCGGCTTCGAGCGCGGCAAGACGTGCCTGCAACTCGAGCTCTTCGATCTCTTGTTCCTGGCGGGCGATCTCTCTGTTCCGTTCTAAAGTACGGCGCCGTAGCTGCAGTTGTGCTGCCAGCTTATAAGAAGTCGACCTAACAGAAGAACGACTCGCACAAGAAATAACTTGAGAATACAGACTTTGGTTGTCTTCGTTATTACATCCTCCGGCAAGCTGGGCGCAGTCTGAAGGGTGCGGGTCTATGCCCGAAGACTGCGCTTCAGGGGGGCGCATGTTACTTGACGATCCCAAGGGTGCGCGGAAGGTTGCGGGCTGGCGCCCGTCCACTGCGTGGGCTCCTCTTGCGAAATAACATCGCCTGTGCCGCGATTTGTTTGTGACCGAGTGCGTACCATAGTAATAAATAAAATCAACAATTCCTGGTAATCCACTAGGCTTTTCGAAGGACCAATGTTAAGGATGGATCTTATGATTTATTAAAATTCCAGAAATTATTTTTTTCATTTATTATTATGTAACACATTACTACGTCTCCGTGACAACTCAAACATTCCTTCAAAACTATCAAAACTATATACATAAACGTATGTGAACACCAGCCAGTCGTCAACATCCTCGGCCCCTGGTGCAAGCACAAGTTACTGGATGACGACTGACTGGGTTGATGTTAACAATTTAATTAATTTTCTTACAGGTCGCCGTAATATTCCGCCTTTTGTTTGAACGTCTGCAACACGTACAATCGCACCAGAGCCTATGGCTTCTGAAAAATCTGGTGAAATTGGTATATACGTGAGAGGTCGGGAATTTACTGTGGCTTCCGCTTCCAATAAAAATGTTAGGAATACTTCTTCCTTGGGAGTACTCTCCTTAAGGGTCCCATGTAAAGCCCTTTTAACAGTTCGCACCATTCGCTCCCATACCCCGCCCATAAAAGGCGCAACTGGAGGAATAAAATGCCATGATATTTTATTGTTCGTGGCAAACTCTTCTACAGACTGACCAAAAAAAACACCCAACTCGCGACTTGCTCCGATAAACGCCGCACCATTGTCTGAGAAGATTTTAGCTGGAGATCCACGACGAGCAATGAGGCGCCGCAGACTCATGATTGCAGAGTCTGTAGACAGACTGGAAACAACTTCCAAATGTATAGCTCTTGTCACTAGGCAAGTATACAAAGCCACGTAACGTTTTTCGTGGCGTCTGCCAACTCGTACATTTAAAGGGCCAAAATAATCAAGTCCCACGTTAGTGAAGGGACGGGTGTGGTGTTCTAACCGTTCTGGAGGAAGATCGCCAAAGGGTGGCAACTGAGGCTGTGCACTCTTCTTTTTGCAAATAATACATTGTCTTGAAATACTTCTAATAACATCTCGACATCGTAAAATCCAAAAACGTTGCTTAAGTTCATTAAGAATGACTTCATTAAAAGCATGTCCATATTTAATATGATAGCTTGAAACAAGTAGGCGTACTATAACATGTCGGCCATCCAAAATTATAGGCGATTTCGTTCTATCTGGAACACCGACTGTTGACATAATACGAGAATTCAAGGTTAACATTCCATCCGTGGCAATTATAGGGTTAAGTGTAAATAAGCGACTAGATTTGGGCAATGACTGGTTATTCTTTAAAAGTGCGATTTCTTCCGCAAAACTTTCCTCTTGCGATCTACAAAATAGAATCTTCTCGGCGTGTTCCAAATCAAGAGTTAACAAAGTTGTATTAAAAGAAACATTATTAGAATTTGAAGAACCAGGTAATTGAATAAAAGACCGAAACTTTTTGACCGCCAACATAGTACGGGCAGTTGCTCTAACGAGTCGCAACCAATTACTAAATCGCGACGGATCAGGTGTTATAAATTTAAAATTGGAATGAGTTGTGTATCCCACTAATTCTCGTGTTTTTAACTCGGGAAGTGGTGCGATCTCATTTGCCAAATTATCCGGCTCGAAGGACCAATGTTAAGGGTGGATCTTATGATTTATTTAAATTCCAGAAACTATTAATTTCATTTATTATTATATAACACATTACTACGTCTCCGTGACAACTCAAACATTCCTTCAAAACTATCAAAACTATATACATAAACGTATGTGAACACCAGCCAGTCGTCAACACACGGGATTATTGGAATAATAATATTACAAAAGATAAGAAAGGGGATTATCTATGTAATCAAAATTAGGGAAATGTAGATATGGGAAAAGTTTTTTTCTGAGTTAACTTTCGCTTGCAGCACCTAATGCGTGTTTGTTGGTGTGGTTCACCCATTTCTCGTTCTTTTTCACTTTTTTGATTTGTTTCTGTGAATCAAAATTGGCGCGATGGTGACTCGGTTGTAAGAACGCGTTCCTTAAATCCTACAAAGGTCGGTTCAAACCCACCCGGCATGTACCAATGAGAAATACACTTTTCTTACGTACGTTTGTTATAGATTTACAAACCTGCCTCCGTGGTCTAGCGGTTAAGTCCGTGGATTTAGACTCGGAGGTACCGGGTTCGATTCCTGGTCGGACACAAAAAATATTTATTAATGTTATTAAATACATTTAATTAATATTTAATTTATTTGTGATATTTCTCGAGTTTGGTACGCTGGAGACATCGACGAGCTTGCCACTTGTCATGATTGGCCTATAGTAAAGTTGGCTAAATGTGAATCCGCTTATTAAGCATGGTTTCTGAACACCCCGAAAGGGAAAAGGTCGTGATGATACTTTACTTTTTTACCCACGCCGCGCCGGCCAGACAGGGTTGGCGAGGAATTAAAAATACAACTAAAATCGGAAAGAAAATAAAGAAAAAAAAATAGGAAGAAAATCTTGCTCAAAATCGCTACCAATGAGCAAAGAATGGCAATGTTGCCATTAAAGTATTGAAACTACCTACTATTTTTTTATTTTTATGATTGTACGAAAATTGCCCAAAATGGATTATGTTATTTTCGCGATTATTTTAATGAATGATCCAGCGTTTCTATTGTTGTATATAAATCAGAAAATAACATTTATTGAGAGCTTTAAATTTTTAAAATATATATATTAGTGTAGAAATTAATCCTTCACCATTCGCGTAGGTTAATAGGATTATGGTGTGGCAATTTCGCACAAAATGTTACACGTGTTTCGGTTTATTCACCTTTTATTTTTTATAATGATTTTTGAGTACATCTTGCGGTTTATTTATTAATCCGATAGAAGCATTTTCTGTTAGCTATATTTAACAGTAGTTTAAAGTCTGTCATTTTAACTAGCAGCAGTGTTGCCAAAAAAAAACTTACCCAGTCTTGGTCTTGCGCAAGAGCCTCGGAAGACTCTTGCCCTGACTCAAAATATATGTTTTTTTTAAGACATTATACATATAAACACCCAGACCGAGACAAATTATACAATGTACAACTTGCCCCCGGTAGGAATCGAACCCACGACCTCCCGAGCAACGTTTGTTACCACTAGACCACGGAGGCGGTCAATATGGTAAATAATATCGCGATATCCATCGTGAATAATATCTAAAGGCTGGGGAGTGTCATTATTAATTGATCTCGCCCACAGCCGAGAAACGAAATAGACAGAGAAAGAATTACGTAGGTAAGTCAATGTTTGCGCGATCATCGACCATTCGCTACCTACTTGATTACGCTCTATATAAGTGGCGATATTTTTAGGAATACTTCTCTGCACCGTAACTTAAGATTTTATTACTGAATAATTAAAATAAAAAATACATAGTTCTTTATTTTTATTCTAGATTATATTATAAAAATATTTGCTCTTTAATAAATTTCACGTTGTTTTTATTTTACAGTTACAGTCAAACCTGGATAAGTGAGAAAACTCTATAAGTGAAAGTAATAGCCAGGACCCGTCATTTTAAGCTCCCAAAACCTCTATTAGCGAGAAATAGAAACCTCTGTAAGAGAGAGTCGTTTTTCCCTCATAGACCTCCGTAAGTGAGACTGCTACTTATCTACGAGTATACCTCTATAAGCGACAGTCGAGCTTTATTTACAAATTTAACATGTGTTATTTTATGACTTCCTACCATTGTTTTTGTATTCTCGTCAATATTGTACCGGTATACTATTTCGTGGATAGTACATGAATTTTTGTTTTGTTTTCGTAAGCATTTAAAAATATATATGTACATAATATATGTTGTGCATATCATGCACATAATTTTATCATATTACATATTTACTACATTCGTACTTGCTGTGACTTGTTATTGCTGCGTACCCCAGCGCTACCCATGTACCTGCATTAGCGAGAAACTCGGGTTAGTGAGAAACCTCTATAAGCGAGAATGAGATTGTGCTCTCTTGGACTCTCGCTTGAGATGGAGAATACATCTCACACCTCCGATTGGCGGATGACATAGTCATCATGGCCAGCTCGCTCAAGGATCTTAGCAGAATGTTAAACGGCTTAAACGTGGCTTCTCAGCAGGTTGGCCTCGGAATGAACCTGGATAAGACTAAGGTTATGTTCAATGACCATGTCAAGCCGAGGCCAATCTGTGTGGTAAATGATACTCTCGAAGTTGTGCAGGAATACGTCTACCTTGGACAGACTATTCAGCTAGGCGCTGCTAACTTCAGCAAAGAAGCCGACAGACGCATTCAGCTAGGATGGGCGGCATTCGGGAAACTTCGACATATCTTCACATCGTTCATATCATTTTCATTGACAAAAGTCTTCAACCAGTGCGTCCTCCCCGTAATGTCGTACGGAGCAGAGACGTGGACACTGACAGTGGGTCTGGTTCACAAATTCAAGGTCGCTCAGCGAGCTATGGAGAGAGCTATGCTTGGTATTTCTCTGATGGATAGAGTTCGAAACGTTGAAATTCGTCAGAGAACCAAAGTTACTGACATAGCATTCAAAATTAGCAAGCTGAAGTGGCAATGGGCCGGACACATCTGCCGCAGAACCGACGACCGATGGGGACGACGCAGAGTGGGACGACCCCCCGCCAGATGGACGGATGACCTAAGGAGGGTCGCTGGTGGGGGTTGGATGAGGGTTGCAAAAGACCGCGTGCAGTGGCGAGCCTTGGGGTAGGCCTATATCCAGCAGTGGAGAGACACAAGCTGATCATGATGATGATGATGATGATGAACTCTCGCTTATCCAGGTTTGACTGTATTTGTTACTACTACAGCAATTTTATAGCAACTACATTAAAGGACAAATCTAAAGGACAATATCTACGAGTATTATGAAATTGCACAGCATTTCTGTATAACAAAGACCTAGATGGAATTCCAGATTGCCTTTGGGCTGCAAGTTACAGTTATTTATGTAAAAGTATCATTACAACCGTAATCCAATATTGGTAAAAAAAAAATTAAATTTATTAGAAAAACCTAAATAAAGTATTTTTAAAAATTAAATAAACAAAAATCATGTAAAATAATAAAAAAGCCCCTCCAAATCGCATGTCCTGTGGCATGATGCCCAATACACTGGAGGGATTTCACCTCTGAATCTAAAAACTCAATTTTTAGGTGAAAAAACATGTCGGCCATTGTTGTCGAAGAATTTTATTTGTCACATTAACAAAAAAAGTAAACTTAAAATTAAAAGTGTGTGGTGACAAATAGGGAATCAGCTCAGCATTGAGCTGCGACGCTTTAAGAGTCACAGCGCTGATTTGCAGCTAATCCCTTAATTAACAAGCATAAATGTCTCGAGGCTCTGGTACAGAACTACAATAATAAATAATAATCTAATTTATTATATATACTTATTATATAAAATAAATAATAAACAATCATAATAAATGCATATTCATGAATGACACAATAACGTTATTATAGTATAATATATATTATACACATATATACATACACATACATACATACACATACATATATACACATACATACATACTTATACACAAATATATATATTTTTATTTTTATGGTAAGTGGCGCGCAAGGTCCATGAATGTTAGCAACTGAAGTCAGATACTCGTAACTGCCATCAGTCCCTAACACTATGTCGGCTTGACTAGATGCTTTTTCACACTTCGCTTGAAGGACTCCAAGTTATAGAAAAGGGGAAACACAGAGGCTGGAAGAGCATTCCACATCTTTATCGTACGACAGATGTATGAGGCCCCAAATTTATACGTACGCGTAGGGATGGTGATATAAATAAGCGGATTCACATTTAGCCGACTTTACTATAGGCCGATCATGACAAGTGGCAAGCTCGTCAAAGTCTCCAGCGTACCAAACTCGAGAACTATCACAAATAAATTAAATATTAATTAAATATATTTATTTATATTAATAAATATATATCCCGACCAGGAATCGAACCCGGTACCTCCGAGTGTAAATCTACGGTCTAAACCGCTAGTCGAGGCTTACAGTTATTTATATTAAAACAGATGAAAGCTTCAAACTTCCCACTGACTATTTAAAAGCAAGTTCCTTACTCTGTTTCAATAGAAATATAATCCTTTGACAAGAAAATACCTTGTCAGGTATCTAGAATTGCAGAGCCCTTTAATGAAACGTGTAAGGCTGAGTTGTACCAAAACGAACACCGGACTGACTTTGCAAATCCACTTCGCTTGCTAATATACGAATACTACTATACACGTATATATAGTATAATTTTGCTTCTGCCTCTCATTCATTAATTTTGTTTTAGGTAAATAATCATTAACCTATTGATTGTCACTTAATTATTATTATTATTCTTTTACTTTAGCTAGTCACAGTTCAATTGCACTATTAATTGAAATCTAATTACTATATTTTACTCTTATTTCTGTTTTAATTGTATTGTCTAAATAATATAAAATCTCTTTGGCTTGTGTTCCACTATTGTTTATATGTTTAATATAATAAGCTGTGATATTTAAAAAAAAAAAAAATATCCGGATTAATAGTCGTGGCTCAAGCATTTGCTCACGAAAGTAATGCTTCAACGATGCTTAGCCGAGCAATCATTTCGCACTCTATTAATATATCGCGAATATTAATATTATCTATATATAGTGAGAAGACAAATTTCTAAGCATTCTATGGATTCACCGTGCGGGTGCCGGGTCCATCGTGTGTCAGTAAGAGATGAGAAGAAGTTTAAAAAAAGAGGCCTCCCATTTTTTTTTATTGCGCGATAATACGCTCACCATCTACCATTCTACTCCTCTCCCTACCCAACCAAATATGTATGATTCCGTTAATGCCGTCTTGGAAGCTCGTTCCATAAATGTATTGACTGCAGGCCTGCTTAGTCAAAATTATTTCAGTAAGTGATGCAAAGATTTTGATAGAACTCCTCTCGCACCAACTTCCACAGCGTAAAGCTGAACCCGTTCCTGATCATTTTTTTTTGTTAGATCATAATATTTATTCTAACTTCATGTTGTGTTCATTTGTAATGTAATTGCAACGATTTAATCAGCAGGGAAAAGCGGGATTTTGAAACCTATTTGAGTAAAAAAGCGGGATTTGAGTTTTAAATACTTTATATACCAGGTATCATGGTATGATTTCCAGTGGAATGACATATACAAAATTGACTAAATTTTCTCATGGAATGCTATTTTCAATACTATAGAATTTATACACTAAGTGTATGGTACTCAACTGCTGATTCAACAAATACATACAAATTGACAATGAAAGTCTATGCGAGAGTTTTACATGATTCACTTTGCAAAAACCATTGAGTTTGTATCGACCAGTCATTCAATTTAATTTTATTAACTTAGGCCGCGTTCGTTTTAAGAAATGTTAGCATGAAAATACCACTTTTTAGCACAAGTCGTTCGTTTAATGAAAATTCTAACATTTGATGCTAATTTCGTATGTCAGTACCGTGTTGAAAGGAGGGTTATTGATGTTACTTTTTGACAGATGTCATTTAACATAGAAATGGTTTGTTTACATTGTTGTATACTTTATAGTTTATATTATATTTGTTTAAAATGTATTTTAAACGATTTTATGTTATAAATTCAAAGAAATTGTCAATTATTTGTTACTTGTCATACTTGTCAAAAAGTAGCCTCACTCCTCGTTTTTTAGCATTGTTCAAAAAAGTGGTATTTCTTAACAAAAACGACATTTCACGCTGGTTTATGAAGTTGCTACGGAATGTTGGAAATGCTATAAGACGAATGCGGCCCTAGCATCTTTGCTGTTTAGTTATCCACTAGCAGGAGTGAAATAATTAATATTACGTAGCCTTTTAAAAAAAACCGGTATAGTGTCATTACAACCGAATCCCTTACAGGGGTGGTCGGAAACCACACTTTTATAAGAAGCAGTTCACATTTATCCAACTAGCTCATCATTATAAGTGGCAAACTCGAGAATTTCACAAATAAATTATTGTGCCCCGACCAGGAATTGAACCCGGTACTTCCGAGTCGCGGTTGTGGCTCGGTTGTAAGAACGCATTCCTAAAATCCTACAAAGGTCGGTTCAAACCCACCCGGCATGTACCAATGAGAAATACACTTTTCTTACGTACATTTGTTATAGATTTACAACACCATCGTTCCCGTGCCTCGGAGAGCACGTTAAGCCGTCAATCCCGGTTCCAATAATACCAACTTGTGGAATCGTTAATAAACTGTCATTCAAAATTTCATATCCTTGCTAAGCCGTCTGGCCAGCGTGGCGAGTGTAGGCCAAATTCTCCAGATATATGTTCTGGAAGGCCCATCTGCAACAGAGGAGGTCTAGGACGCTGTGTTCTAGGGGCTGTAATGAAAAAATTAAAACTTCCGAGTCTAAATTCACGGTTAGACTATGGAGGCAATTTTATTTAAATCTAGTTTAATTTGTAAAATATTTTTGTTTTATTATAGAACGCAAAATAAAGAATAGGAGAAACTATGAGTAACTATAGTTATTTTATGCATATTATACACATACATACATATTCACGCCAAATTCCTTGCGAGGTAGGCAGAGACAACTGAGCGCCACTTGTCACGATCACAACATAGGTACCTCTTTAGCTTCTTCAACACTCATCAACCTCTTCATACGTGGCTTTTTAATGCACCTTAATTATTGTTTTATTTATTTGATAGTGGTCTGTCAGGGCCTCTTTAACCCACAACTGTCGCATTATATATATATATATTATATGTAATCTTATATATCTAGATATATTATATGGGTACGGCTTGTCTCAAGAACTTGTTTTATATGCCCGGTTCACTATTTATTAGTCAAGAATGCATTTCTTGTATTATTTCATTTCAAATTGCAAGGAAAAAGCATCATGCACCTTAAAGTTTGTTCATGGGAGAATTAATAAATGATAAATTCTTTATTGCACAAAGAACATAAACATTCAAATGTACATAGGCGAGCCTAATGTCTAGGCATTTTCTAACAGCTAAACTTTGGGAGAGTGAGAAGAGATTGTTTTTGTATCATCCTTAGGCGTACGGCTGGTCGCAGAAAGGATGAATAAAATAATCCGTTATTCAACATTTAATACACCTCCGTGTGATTGGTCATTTCAGCCAATGACGTGCCTTAAAACTTTAAACATGTCAAAATATAATCAGCCTTTCTGCAACCAGCCTAGGGAATGGAAATCCCTGGATTTCCCTTTTATTTTGAATAGTGTTGATAAGCCTATTATAGTCTATTATAAAATCCGAGAATATCCACGGACTTTACCGCTAGACTACGACTGCAGTAAAAAAACCGACTAAAAAAAATATTTTCTGCAAAAAAACTCATATGTACATAATTTTAAAACTAAAAATACAGTCTTGATGATATAGTGTTTGTCCATTTACGATAGTTCTGATTTTATTTTGCCTCTATCTAAAATTGTTTCTTTTCCTGTAAATATATTTAATTTTATGTTTTAGTTGTATGATATGACCGCCTCCGTGGTCTAGTGGTAACAAACGTTGCCGTGAAATCGGGAGGTCGTGGGTTCGATTCCCACCGGGGGCAAGTTGTACATTGTATAATTTGTCTCGGTCTGGGTGTTTATATGTATAATATGTATATATTTACAAAAAAAAAAAGTATAATATGTAGTTTATCAACCATCAAGTTTCCGTAACACAAGCCTTGTAGCTTACCACGGAAACTAGATGGCGCTGTGTGACCTGTCTGAAAATATTTATTTATTTATTTATTTATAATAAATAAATAAATAAATAAATAAATAAATAAATAAATAAATAAATAAATAAATAAATAAATAAATAAATAAATATTTTCAGACAGGTCACACAGCGCCATCTAGTTTCCGTGGTAAGCTACAAGGCTTGTGTTACGGAAACTTGATGGTTGATAAACTACATATTATACTTTTTTTTTTGTAAATATATACATATTATACATATAAACACCCAGACCGAGACAAATTAGACAAAACTAAGCATTAATACATATAACTATTATGTTAAAATATAAATAAATAAATAAATAAATAAATAATATTTATTTATTTATTTATTTATATTTTAACATAATAGTTATATGTATTAATGCTTAGTTTTTTAATTAGATGTAAGTGTATTTAAGTTGTTTTAGTGTAGATATTTGTTGTATTGTTGTTATTTCTTTATTTCAACTCTTTGGAAATTCGCATCAAAATTTATTTAATTTGATTTTTTCGTTATTATTAACACTGACGTGACACTGGCATAAATGTTCATAAGTGAACGATAGCCATAAAAAAAAAAATGATATACATTTCGAAACTTCCTCCGTGGTCTAGCGGTTAAGTCCGTGGATTTAGACTCGAAGGTACCGGGTTCGATTCCTGGTCGGGGCGCAAAAATATTTATTAATGTAAATAAATACATTTAATTAATATTTAATTTATTTGTAATATTTCTCGAGTTTGGTACGCTGGAGACATCGACGAGCTTGCCACTTGTCATGATTGGCCTATAGTAAAGTCGGCTAAATGTGAATCCGCTTATTTATAAGCGTGGTTTCTGACCACCCCGAAAGAGAAACGGTCGTGATGACACTTTACTTTTATATACATTTCGAACAGGTACTTCCGAACTTTGACAGTTGATAATGGCCATCTTGTTGAAGCTACATCTGTCAAATTAGTTGTCACTTTCACAAGAACTCGGCGTTTCGCAGACCACAACTTTAGCGGTCCTCAAAACCAACATAGCCTATGCCATCAGTCAAATTGAGGCAGTCATGGAAAATTGTACAATTCGGATTGGCTCCAACCAGAGAAGTCGTGGTGGACATTTGAGTGATATTATATATATAAAAAAATCGATGATATCTCACACACACTGTGTTTTATTTAATACGTAAGTATGTAGGAGTTAAATAAGTTGAGAATGTTAGAAAACATAAAGGCGCATTTTCACTAGGCGACATGTCGCAGATACTTGTCGCTCGACATTCACGTAGTTGTCTCTGCAAAAGTTGTGGGACAATGTCCCGCGACATATGACTCGTTCACATTGGCCAGTCGTGATCAGTATGTCGCCCGAGGAAGTAGTGTTGTTCAGTGCAGCTTACATAATTATTCGGAAGACATTAGCAAAACGTAAAAAAAAGAGGTGGTGGGTCCGGGAATATTTGCTCCAAAGGGAAAGTTCAAGTTTAATAACCAGTCTTCGAATGCGCGATGGATCTTTCGAAAATTTTACTAGAATGTCTAGAACCGATTTTGAGATACTTTTAAATATGGTTGGGCCGGCCGTAGTCAAGCAAGATACAAAGTTTCGGAAATCTATCGACCCTCACATCAGACTCGCTATAACATTGAGATACTTGGCAACTGGCGATAGTTATGGTTCATTGTCCTATACTTTTAGAGTGTCAAAATCAGTAATTTGTCATACTATACCAGAAGTTTGCAAAGAATTGATAAAGGCATTAAATTCTTTTGTTAAAGTAAGTATTTAATATTATTTAATCTCATGTACCCTTACTTACAGTAATAATACCATAAACGTTTACCGTAAGTAAGGGTTACGGTAAACTATATTGGTATTTTAAATTTTATATTGATACTTAATATTGTATGTTAATTTATTAATATTATTCTTGTATTTCAGACGCCAACCGATGTAAATGAATGGAAAGAGAAATCTCGTAATTTTGAAATATTATGGAATTTTCCTCACTGCATCGGAGCGATAGATGGAAAGCATGTGTTACTAGAAGCGCCACCCAATTCTGGCAGTGATTATTATAATTACAAAGAGAATTTTAGCTTAGTTCTCTTAGCAATTGTGGATGCTGAGTATAACTTTGTATATGTTAATTGTGGTGCAAAAGGGAAGTCGTCTGACAGTGGAGTATTCCAGGAGACTACATTTTATAAAGCACTTAATGAAGAGCAACTGAATTTACCAGATCCTGAGCCACTGGTCCAAGGTGGTCCGAAAATACCATACGTTCTAGTGGGAGATAGTGCATTTGCACTTTCTGAAAACATGATGAGGCCCTACCCCGGCATTCATGAAAAGGGAAGCTTAAAGCGGATTTTCAACTACAGGCTGTCAAGAGCAAGAAGAATTGTTGAAAATGTTTTTGGCATTATGTCTGTAGTGTTTCGCGTATTTCGTAAAGCTATCCCATTACGTCCAGTAAATGCTGAATTAGTTGTAATGGCTTGCGTGTACCTACATAATTTCCTGAGACGTAATACAACTTCAACCGCGAGGTATACACCAAATACCACATTTGATTTTGAAGACGCTGGTCATAATGTTGTGGAAGGTTCGTGGCGAAGGGAGTTGACAAATAATAATATGAGGAACTTAAGTAGGCAAGGCAGACCTCCTCCTCAATCCGCTCAGACAATAAGAAACCTCTTTGCTGAATATTTCTGCAGTGCTCAAGGAAGTGTCCCATGGCAAACTATTCAATCATAGGCTGCAAGAAATTTGAATGATGTTTTTTATAGCTTTGGGCTAAAGACCAAGGAATAAATGATAATAAACTTAGCATCATATAAAAAAAACTACTAACTAATAAGTTTTCATTATTTTTAAGTATTTATTAACTATTATTTTTTAAAAATCTATGTTTAAGTGACAGAAAATCAACGTTATTAGTATTATTATAAGTATTATAATTATTCTTTGTTCTGCGTTTCTGATTCAAAGTGGGAAACTAGTTCTTCAATATTCTCAATTTGTCGTAATTCTGTGAAAGTTGGTGCAGTTGGTGCTTCATTATCATTATTAACATGAGAAGCATTAGCAGTTACTATATCATCATTAACAGAATTTGTCGAATAGGATGACTGTTGAGGAGCAGAACGGTATCCATAACTTTGAGTATGGCTTGAATTACTTCCCGTTTGGTATTCTGCATAGTTGTATTTTCCCATCCTAGCCTCTAATAAGATATTATTAATAAAGTACTTCGCCTGTAGCACAGCATGTTCATTCTTTATATTTCTTAACTCAGAAGCTACATAGTCGGCGTAAACTTGAAATTCGTCTTTTGGTTGATCCATCCTGGCTTTTGCGCTCTTCATTATTTCATATACCTCACTCAGATCATCTTTTTTCCTTTTATTTTGAGTATTTGGAAGCGGCACCGGTATTGGTTGAGTTGGTAATGGCGGCGACGTTGATGCCTCTGGTGGTTGCGTTAATACTTGCGATGCCACTGGTATTTCTTCGAGTGCCACCGAACTTTCGGATGACTATAAAAGGAAAAAATCAGTGTAAAACAAACATTAAATCACAGTTTCGCAGGCGAAGAACAAAAGACAAGAAATAAAAATAAATTGTATAAAAAACTACAGAGATTTTAATTGTGCATTTATTACCAAAGGAAGATTATCTATAGAATATAAGCTGTATTTTTATACGACTGCTTGAAAAAAGGAGTATATTGTTTTCAGGGTTCAAGTATGTATGTATGTATGTGAGTTCCTATATTCCACCATAACTTCTATACGCCTGAACGGTTTTTATGAATGAGGTATTGTTAGAATCCTTAGCTTATTACATAGGCTAGTAAAATTAAAAAAAAATTGATGGGGTGACTATGGTCCCGCATTAAAGACTGAAGTTGAAAAAATTTTTCGAAAATGAGATTAAGTATACTATCATCAACTAGAAAATGATGAGTAGATTCCAAAAATATATAACACTATAGTTCAATATCCAGTGATGCACAAAAAAAAATGATTTGTAAACTGGTACAAAATAAAAAAAATAGAAACAATATTAACGGGAGCTTACCTGAGTATTCATAGTGTCCATACTGCCTGAACTTGTCGACCCTTTTACTAGGAAAAGCAGCGAATCATACGCAAACCAGGTACTTTTGTGAACATCCCCACTTCCACTTCCAGTGGATTTTGAGCTTGCAATTTTTTTTCTCTCCCTGAGAAACTGAGACCTTAAGTTATGCATTTTTCCCTCGACGTCTTTTCTAGGTATATCTAATGTAGTCGCGATAGATTCCCATGCATCATTTTTTTTAATTTTGTTTTTATAATCACGATGTGAAGTGTCCCACAATAATTGCGAATTTTGATACATCTCGATCAGGGTCAATATATTCTCGTTGGACCACACTACTGCCATTTTCGCAACACAAAGCGACACACGTTTTCACCACTCAAAGCCTGTCCGGCGACTGTCGAGGGACACGAAAGTCGCGCGCGTCGACGCTCGCAGACCATCGACTAGCGACAAGTTGCGCGACCCGTAAATGTCCCAAGCGACGTCGGACGACGTCGGGCGACATCGCGCGAGACACGTGAATTTCGTGTCGAGCGACAGAGTCGCGCTACAAATGTCCCCTAATGAAAATGCGGCATTAAGCACCGGCATCTCGACATAAATCGTCAAGTATCTAAAAAGATTTCAATTTTCCTATTTAACTTTGGTTTTCGTATTTCGTTTGAGCATCATAAAGTTTTCTGTGGAATTTCCCTTTGAGGTATTAACTCCACGGAAGCATAGCTCAGTGATGCGTTGATGGTGGCTCGCCTTGTTAGACTTTTTAAATTTAAATAATTATGAGAATTTATCATAATGTAATAGTCACGATTGCAGATAGACCTTCACTGCTGAACATAGAAGATGAACAAGGATTTACCGTGCAGGTGCCGAGCCTATCGTGTGTAGAAGAGAGAGGAGAAGACTGACTATAGGCTGGATTAAGAAGGAAGCCACTTTTTATTGCGCATTAAGACGCTCACCATCCACCATTCTGTTTCTCTCCCTACGCAACCAAATGGTGTATGATTCCGCTATTGTTTCACTAAATGGTGCAAAGGTTATGCTGGAATAGCTCTCTCACTAAATCCAGCGTCAAGCTGAGTCTTGAATCCGTTTCTGATGATTTCTTCTCAAAGTCCGAGAACGAAACTCATTGGCAATCTGGGGCAGATTGCCAGAGGCAATGAGAACTAATTATTACGAATACGAATAAGAATGTCATACTTACTATTCGGCGAATACGAAATCCGACCACGAATTTTTCAACAAGGTCATAAATATAGTGTATTCTGTGGCAATCTGCCCCAGTTTGCCAATGAGTTTCGGACGTGATTATAATATAATATGATATGATAGAGTCTGGCTAATGAAAGTCGATAACGAAAAAACGCGGCAAATTCAAAAAACATTAGTATTGCATTCCTCAAAGTTTCCTATTAAACAATTGGACGTAGTTACGCAAAAAAGATCCAATCGACATTAACTTAATTTAAAGTCAAGGCCATTAAAGTTGGAATTTAGATAAGTCCATCGATACATCAATAGATTAGTCCAACATTTAGAATATGTCAAAAACGTTATTTTTATATGGATCGTTTATGATATAATATTCCTAATTCTAATTAAATTTCAAAAAAAAATGTGGATTGAGTCCTTTTCAATAATCTATGGTCGGGTTATTACACATGCGTTACATATACAGCAGAATAATAAAAACAAAAGTGAAACGCTTTCACTGAGAAAATATTTTGTTGCAGGTATCAAATTAATAAATCATACTAACCCAAGAAATTCAACAATACACGTAAATAATCTTGTTTTTGGTTGAATTCAGCTTCTAAATTTGGACATCATCTAAAACAATATCTTTTGGAGTCCACTTTTAATAGTTGTATTCATATTTTTCAACGCAAATGAGGAATTAACAAGAAAACAATTCAAAGCAATTGTTTGACAACAGCTATATTGAAATATATAAACTGTCACTATAGTGTTGCCATTTAAAAGTTTCCAAATAATTCGATTATCTACTTTCATTAGCCAGACTCTAAATTATGTGATAGAAAGACAGTTAATGATAATAAATTAACTTATATAGAAACATCACCATTATTGTTGACATAGCTCAAACCGATTTTTATTGACATTATCAATAAACCTTCATTCAGGGATGACAATTATATGTGGCCACGTATATATTCACAATAACAACACACTTGAATGTATGTATATCACCATAAAAACATAACACAAAATAAAAATAAAATTTAATAACAAAATCAATTAACTTGTAAGAAATTTAACTTAACCTAAAGCAAGGAACCTCGTGACAGTTTATTATCGTAAGTAAATGTTGCTTATACTAATATTTTAACAGTTTTTTTTATTAATAGGTACACACGAACATTCCAGAAGTTGTCAGTAAGATATAGTTCTGCTACTCAATCATAGATGATGCTATTATAGATGTACACAATTATAGTCTTTAGGGCATTTATTTCTTCACTTAAATACTTAATTTACTTTTTTTTGTATTCAAGTGAAGAAATGCCACTAAGAAAGGATTTAGTAACCGACCCTAAACCCTTAAACACCAGTACCAAAAGTGATCGAATTACCAGCGGGTGGTTACCCGCTGTGTTTCCTACCTGGGAAAACAAGGGAATATCCCCAGGCCCATATCCCCAGGCCCATTAGTCATCCAGACCTGGACGACCCCACTGTCTGTCTGTCGTCAATGTTTTTATTTATTTATTTATTCGAAGAGAAAGGACAGAGACAGGCAACATAAGAACATATAAGATAGCAACAGAGTAGAAGCAATTAAAATTATACCCGCCACCAGAATATTTCTCACTGTTCTAAGCACTAATCATAAGTTGGACAACATAGTTCCTTTAGTCGATCATAGATGGCGCTAATATAGTTGCACACAATGGGGTGTATCAGGCAAAGCTTTTTGTAGATGTCGCTAGCGGCAATGGTACCTTGTTTTACACCTATGTCGCATATTTTTTCAAGTTTTTGTAGGATTTTATTTTTATATCGGAAAAATGTATTTTAACATAACGTTACCTACCTTAAAAGACGAATTAAAAAAAGCGCACTCCGTCTTTAAAAGGAAAAAAGGTTGAATATATAGAACGGCAATTATGAGATCGCCACATCTTTGATTTCGCTTAGAAATATCGATCTGTACACTGAAAAGCTGCTCACTTCGGCATTATAACCAGAAAATAACAAATTTCGTAATAAAATTACAAGTTTTCTATGCAACTGACAGTTATATTAGGTACCATCTATCATGTGCCATCTATCGTGATAAAAAGTTAGTGATACACCCCATTATAATCCTAAAAACATCTCGAGATCTATAGATGCCTACTATTGAGAAGTTTGTCGTCGGGCTGACTGTCGTATGTTCTATCGCTTACGGAGACCACTTTCTAGAGAGGTGCTGTTAGAGGAGAGCTGAAGTTGTCGAACCTAGAACCCCTGGTTTCGTGAGACACACGGGAGCTTTTATTCCAGTATAGGCAAACCAAAACCACCACATCAAAATCACCAAAAGTGAATTACCAGCGATTTTAATTCTCATTAATAGAAATTAATGCCGTTTGGAAGCCATTAAGTGTGCCTACTGACAGCAGTTCGTACCAATTTCCACGACGTAAAGCTGATAGATTCCTGTCAGATTATTTTATTAAGTTACCTACTAGCTCAAGTTAAGAGACCAAATTATAATATATATATATAATAATAAAAAAAATTTATGACAACTATAGCATAAAGATAATAGACAAATAATATCTAAAATATCAGTATCACGTAGCTGACGAATTAGTTGAGACGACAAATATTTGCCCGAAGATAGGAATAGGCGGGTGATCCTAATAGAATAGTGGGCAGGTGTTGTCGAGTCACGTATAAACCAATTTGGATCCATTTTATCTTAGTATCGCTCGGAGATTGCCGTACCGAGCCTATTTACTTTAAGCCTATATTGCTGGTACATCTACTTATGAAAATGTAGTAAGTATTACTTACGTAGGTACTTGTATGAAAATACGTAACACAATTACCTAACCAAACAGCCTCTTATAAAATAGAAAGATTGAAAAAATAAAAAACAAGGAGTCATTCGCGCCATTTTGCGCGGACATGTCTAGTGCAAGTTTTTGTTTTGTAAATTAATTTACTGTAGATATTGTTGGCCGAAAATCGTGTTGTTTTGTTTAATAATGTACAAGTTGCAGTTTTTTTTTGCGGTTTTCCCGCGCTGTGAATTCACGTATATTACCGTTGGGTAATTTATTATTTATTTAAATTTGAGCTATAATGCTGCGATTGACTCCAAGAAAAGCATCACATTTTGCAACATCTGGAATTTGATGATAACCTCATTAACTCATAAAAAAAGAAAGATATGATATATCCTAATATTATTACGTCAGACTTGGCTGTATGGGCTAGACCCTTAGCCTTCCCTATCACCTCATACATCATCCATCAGGAGAAGAGATCTCACCAGAAAAAATAAGAGTCCTTCGCGCCATTTTGCGCGGACATGTCAAGTGCAAGTTGTAAATTAATTTACTGTGAATATTGTTGGTCAAAAATGGTGTTGTTTTGTTTAATAATGTTCTACAATGTGTATAGTTATGGAAAACGATAAATTGGACTTTGAATATGGGGCACAAGTTGCAGTTTATTTTTTGCGGTTTTCCCGCGCTATGGACTCCCATATTTTACCCAAAGTGTTTGGGCTATAATGTCGCGAGTGACTCCAAGTAAAGTATTAAATACTGCATCATCTGGAATTTGATGATGACCGGATTAACTCATACAAAATAAAAAAAGTTATACGTAAATAAATACTTTTTATTGATATGCTATATTTAATTTTCTGTTGTTTCGCTGATACATACTTATTTATACTAATATTATAAATGTTAAAGAAGCTTTGTCTATGTGTCCATGCGTCTGTATGTATGTATTCACACCTACTTATTTTGATGGAATTTGGCAGAATTAATTCTTAGAATTTTAGACGGACATATCATCTGCGAACGACATGAGACCCCAAGACAATATAAATACACACATCAAAAAAGTCTAGGGATCAAGCATGTTTATGCGGATTTCTTGTGATTGAGATGTGGCTTTGTAATAAATTTATGATTTTATAAATTTATATGGATCCTTTTTGGTGCATTTCATAATTTAAAACAGGAACTGTCAATCAAATTCGAGTAAAAGATGAAAATCAGCTGTCAATATTTTCCCTATAAAAACATAAGACGCATTGAAGACATTATTAGTGCTACTGTTTCCCTACTACTGATTAAAACCAACGTTATTATGGAGCGGCGACGTCATTTAAGCAGGGAAGAAATGATCAGAGCCGTGGGAATGATAGAAGCTGGTTCCCGGCAACGTACTGTGGCTTTAGCTCTGAATACTAGTCAGAGTGTTATCAGTCGACTTTGGACACGTTACCGAACCACTGGTACCGTGGCTGAGCGCCATGGAGGACGGTATCGCTGCACCACACGGAGACAAGACCGATACATTCAAATCACAGCTCGAAGAACTCCAACAATAACCGCCATGATGTTAGCCGTGAGCCTTCATCGCTCTTCAGGGAACTTAATTAGCGACCAAACAGTCAGAAACCGCTTGCATGAAGTGAACCTTCATTCCCGAAGACCGCTACGGGTACCACCTATAGCAATGCACAATCGTAGGACTCGATATCAATGGGCTCTTGAACACAGAAATTGGACAGAAGAACAATGGCGTTTCGTGTGCTTTTCTGATGAGTCTCGTTTTGGTATGAGGCCGGATACAAGACGTATACGACACTGGAGAACCCCTGGACGCCAACAGCGATTAAAATCCTGCCAGGAAGTCCATCCTTATAGTGGTGGAACCATCATGGTATGGGCGGGTATTTCGATCGGCGGAAGAACTGAGTTGATTTGGATCAGAGGCAACCTCAACGCTCAAATTTATGCTGAGACGGTTGTATCAGACGTCATCGTTCCTCTACAAGTGCATATCGGTCCCTTATTTCAGTTAATGCATGATAATGCACGACCGCACACCGCAAGAGTTGTAAGACAGACTCTCGCCGCAGCTAACATCAATGTCCTACCCTGGCCTGCTCAGTCGCCAGACTTGAACCCGATTGAGCATGCATGGGATATTCTTCAGAGAAGAGCTCTGCCGAATATGGAGGGTATCCAGTCGCAAGAAGACCTTTTTTTGTTGTTGCAACGAACATGGGCGGCCATTCCACAGCGTGATTTGGATGAACTCATTTTGAGTATGCCAAACCGATGTTCTTGTGTTGTTAGTGTTCGCGGTAGAAACACGGATTATTAATTGTTTAAGTTACCCAATAAAATTAAAAAAAAAACTGTTATTTCAGTCTTTTTTTCGAACTTTAATGTTAGTGGTTCAAATGTCAAAAATCCCTTTATTAGGAAAATGGCAATTTTTTTTACTAATGCAAAGGTGACTTGGTTTATCGTTACTGTAGACAAACGAAAACATTTTATTTGATCAATCCTTAAAGAAAATTTTAATGAATATCAATCAGGAGAAAAGTTATTGCAAAAATATATGTTGATCCCTAGACACTTTTGATGTGTGTATGTTGCTGTGGATTTTGGACCTTTTTAAGTTTCTGTTGTTATTTTATTTATTATAGTTAAAACTAATTTATGGTAAAGCTATAAAGTAAATAGGTGCAATATATACTATTTTATTAATTTATAAAGATGTTTTGCAAGTTCTTAGGTGGCCAATAGCTAACGATTTACCCTATTACAATTAATGTGTAATAATTTGCCGGCGGATATGTAATCAGTTTTATGACTAACGCCATCTAGTAAGAATATTTTAAACTATTTATAGTTAAACTTACACACAGACTTTATTAAAGTAATATACAAACAGTATAAAATAATTACAATATAAATTAAAACTACCTACATAAAAGTAACTATTAAAATTAATATATCTAGAATAAACTATAAGTAAAAAATGTCTTCTAGAGACGACCCTTCAGTGATAGTCCCAAGAAGTTTATAGTTTAAATTTTTTGGATCTTATTTATTATTATAATATATATGATATTGTCTTGAGAATTAAATTGTTATTTAAAGAACTTTTATTGTAGAAAAAAATATAAATAAAATATAACATATATTAAAATGAATGCATTTAATTTATGTTAGCAACACTTAACATCTGCAGTCTATCTGTTTTATGGGTCGCTCTATGGACCAAATAAAGCGTTCTTATTGGTCCAATCGAATAATTGAAAATGGCGCGCGTTTTGTCATATCCTGTTATGTTGTGAGAGTGTGCATGGCCTCGACGTTGATCCCGTTCTAAAGAATTTATTATAAAAAGCCGCTATTTCTATGTTATGATTTCGGCTATATAATTCGTAATGGTGTTCTCTAAAATGCAATGGATTTGATGAAAACGGTAAGAAACCCATTCACGCTATAATTATTAATTTGTTTGGCTTTTGTTTCTTGTTTTGGTGCTATTGAAACTGGCCATTACATTAGAAAAAATATCTCTTTACAGAAATTGTGTGCACGTGAGAGGTAAGTGGTGATAGTTTTCATTAAATACATTGTGTCTATGATCGGATTTATGCACAATAATACATCGTGTGTTGATTTGTCAATACATAAATGGCACCCGGCAACTGCTAGCCAGTGGCGTGTTACGCCATTTTTAGACCTCCAAAAATCTTCTGCATATTTACAGTTTAGCCTTTTTGCAAGGGAGTTTATTAGAGGCTGATTAACGCATTATTCCTCTGGATAAAAGATGAGCGTCCGGTTAATTGTTATTAATTGATAGGTATGTGATTTTGAGTTTTAATTGCATATCGTGACTTGACAAACCACATGGTGCGTAGACGAATTTGTTATTGTATTTAATGTATTGCTAAAAACATTATGTATGTTGCACGATGTGTTAATGTAGCATTGCCTTTGCCTTCTGGTGTATTGGGTTTCAGAAAATTTGTGATGTCTATAGCTTTTTTTATAACCTATAAGTCGGTCCAATGTTCACGCCAGCCAGTACATTTGTGAATATTTTGCTGGTTACTCCAAGGTCATTTGTTTTACTATCTTTAAAAGTATAAAAAGATTTGTGTTGTGATAAACCAATTTGGTATATGAATGTCTTAAGAGGTTTTGGATGCAGGTGTAATGTTGATATTCCAAGCACATGTTGTTGATCTGCAAAGTGAGGTATTCTGCAAAATAACAATATAACAATAAAAATGCAATTTTATGAATTAAATAGTTGATTGATCAGTATAGCTCCTAAAACACACTCGCTAGAGTCCTAGATCTCCACTGCTAAACATAGGCCTTCGAATAGTAATAAAATAAATATTTATTTACATACACTTTAAATGGTATTACAATAAGACATTAAATACAAATAGCACCACACTAAACACCCCAGTTCACAATGCACTGCATGCCACGGTCTGACCTAGATGGCACAGCATTATCCGGGACAAAGTGATATGTGACCCTCAGCAATGAGGAAATCGATTCACGGAGGAGAAATATATACTTCTCACAACAAGCTTAATGAATTTGCAGCGTCAGCAAAGATGTCAAGATATGGTGTTGATTATATCAATTGTCTAATATAATCATAGCATGTCTGCAGGTTTGTGATGTGTCTCCAGGCCTTCCTGGAGATTGAGATTGAATGGCTCCAGTGACAAAGCAAAGATCACACAATGTTGTCCCAGAGACTAAGTTTATAGAATCTAAACAAGAGTCCTAGACCTTTCTGAAACATAATTATTATGTTGGAGAATTCGGCTTAAAGTATTATTATTCATCAACACAGCCCCTAGAACACATTCCTAGACAGCTGGAGATGAGTCTTGTGGAATATATTTTTGGCTATTGCTTTTCAAGTTATTTAATAGTTATTATTATGTAACTAATAAAAAGAGATGTTTTATATTGCTTGGCCTTTAAATATTTAAAACATTTTTTATTGGGAGTGTTATTTGTATGTAGTTTAGCAAAAAAGGATACCACTCAAAGTCACTTGATCAATTTATTTATTTATTTTATTTTAAAACTTTATTGCACTATGTACAAAGGCGGACTTAATGCCGCTAGGCATTCTCTGACAGCCAAACCTTTAGGACATTTAGACAGGATAGGTGGATAGATAGAATATTAAGTTCAGACTGGTATTAATACATTTATGGAATGAGGTTCTAAGGAGGTATTAACCGAATCATACAGTATTAGTTAAGATAGGAACTAAAGCAGAATGTTGGATGGTGATGGTGTAAACCATTCTTTATCTCTCTTTTTTCTTTATACATTGGACCTGCAAACTGCAGGGTAAATCAATATTATGCTTTGAAATTTTTCAAGTTTCGACCTTATTACAAATTGATGGCAATATTCATTTATGTTACGTATCTGTAATAATATGCACTTGGTTCTTGTAAATTAAATATATCTAAACAAAACAAGAATTATAGCTAATACAAAATTAACACATCTGAAGATGTGGATTGGGTCCTAGTACACAGAAAAATGCCTTTCTAATTATTTTTCCTAAAGCCTTTCTTTGAATAAAAGACCTAACATACGAGTATACCACTTTGGTATTTATTTAAAAACTTTTTGCACTATGTACAAATTACATCCAATTGATTCTCTTCAAAATGATTGGCCTATAGTATAGTTGGCTAAACGTGAATCCGCTTATTTATAAGCATGGTTTCTGACCACCCCAGAAGGGAAACAGTCGTGATGATACTTTACTTTCTTTTTACATCCAATTTACAAGCCCCATGTGCCCAACATTCTCAGAACTAGAACCTAGAAAATCTAAATGCCGCAAATCTAAACACTAATGATAAGATACAAGCACTTCAAACATAATCTGATATTATAAAATAGATGTGATAAATGTTTTATTTGTCTGGTTGTAAAACCATAATTAAAACCAGAGTAGGTAAATTATGTTGGGTTTACATAATTTTAACGGCCTTCTCCAATTTTAAAATAATAATATTTAAGATGTTGGTGCGAAAGGCTTTACAGCTAAATAATTGCACCACTTACTAAATCAATTTGGCAAAAAACTAATGTTTTTAAACATCTAGTTACTACATTCTTTTTCAATAGTGAACTCCTATAACTATCAAGATATTTGGCATAATATATATTTGTGTATGTAGTATATTATAAGTTTTTTTTTATAGTGTGTAGTATATGTAGTTGGCTCATATGTAGTATATGTATTGGTTTAAGAATCTTGTAATATATTTGTTTGTACTCAGCCCATGATTTTACACTTTCCCAAAGGTCAGTTATTAGAAAATGCCTAACTGGCATTAAACTCGCCTATGTACACTAATTTAAGTTTCTGTGCAATAAAGTATTTAAATAAATAAGTGGGTCTGCTGTCAGTACATTTTATACCATAGCATAAAGTACTTGATTGGGTAGAAATATCCGGTAGAAAGTCGGTGCTCGAAGAGCTCAAACTTTCCAAGGGACAGAGACTTTCTGCCATCTGCTTTACCCAAATTCTGCAATATTTTGACCACATTGCTAGAAGAGGCGCTGACAATCTGGAAAAACTCTGGGAAAGGTAGACGGTAAAAGAAGAAGAGGAAGAAGCCCCAAACGATGGTCCAGTCAGGTGACTGACCACCTAAACATCCCAGTACACCAAGCCATCCACTGCGCTGAGGACCGCAGCCACTGGAAACGGCTAATGGATGGACTGTGACGGAGTTACCCCACTGTTGAGGATCTAAGGAGGAGGGGGGTAGAAATACAAGCAGAATAGCGCATAAACAGATTGACAGACAGCATGCTGTGGAGACACATGTGATATAGTCTATTTCTGTCTCAGGGTTCCAAGAATTTCTGTCCTTATTATAATTGGTTCAGTATTATAGGCGTGAGTTCCGGTGGTGGACTGGTTGTGTAAATGCTTTCCATTAATGCTGTAATGATGATAAATGCGTGAAGGCGAGAAAAACATACATACAGAAAAACCTTGCACATTTATAATATTAGTGTGAATGTTGTGTAAAGAGTATTTTCATGGTTGTGAAACGGGTTAATAAAATGCATGAACATTTCTGTAGCCAATTTGTATGACATTGCTTTTGTATCTTGTTCGTAGTTTAGGTTTAATGCATGATTGTATATGGGCAAAAAATCGCTAGTTAATGCTTGAAAAAGCTTTCCAGACAGGCTATGCTACATTTTTATTTAAAAACTTAATTGCATTATGTACAAAGGTGGACTTAATGCTGCTAGGGATTCTCTGACAGCCAAAACTTTAGGACACTTAGACCGCGTTCGTTTTAAGAAATGTTAGCATGAAAATACTACTTTTTTTTAGCACAAGTCGTTCGTTTAATGAAAATTCTAACATTTGATGATAATTTCGTATGTCTGTACCGTGTTGAAAGGAGGATAATTGATGTTGCTTTTTGACAGATGTCATTTAACATAAGAAATGGTTTATTTACATTGTTGTATACTTTATAGTTTATCTTATATTTGTTTAAATTAAATTGTATTTTAAACAATTTTATGTAATAATTTTAAAGACCATAATACATTGTCAATTGATTTATTATTATTTGGTTCGGTGAGGCTCACCGCTCTTTTTTTTTTAAGAAATGTTAGCATTGTTAAAAAAAGTGGTATTTCTTAACAAAAACGACATTTCTGGTTTATGAAGTTGCTACGAAATGTTGGAAATGCTATAAAACGAACGCGGCCTTAGACAGTACAGATGGTATTCTTATGGTCTTGTCCCACTCACTCCCCCAAAGGTTAGCTGTTAGAAAATGCGTAGACATTAAGCTCGCCTTTGTACATTTGAATGTTGAAAACCATAAATGTCGGACATGACTTTTTTTTTGGCTTCTCCATGCAAGTTGGCTATTTGAAAATTAACAGCCAATTTTTTTGTCATTTCCGACATATGGTTTCTCAGGAAAAGTTGTTTGGTTCTATCAATAGATTCACATATTAGTCTAAAACCATACAAAGTCACACGGTATATAATTACGCAATATTTATTGGTCAATTTAACAGAGCACTAATTGACCAATCACATCGAGCAATCAGCATGGAGAACTGCTCCAGTGTTATTGGTAATGTAATACATTAATAATATTATGAAAAAAATACCTATATTGTGCAATACTTTGTGGTGGCTAGTCCTATATAAAATAAAATAAAATCAGTGTTTATTTATCACAAAAATAGTTAATAAAAATGTAAAATATAGTTAAAAAATAAAACAAAGATATAATGACAAAAGGGTTTATGGTTCAGAAAATGGTGTTAGAAGCAGGTTCCAACAACCTCTGTCATTTTACCATAGTTGACATTTAAATTTAGTGGAACAGTAATATAAATAAAAGTTATAAAACAATAATGAAACAAAATTAAAATAAAACAAATAAAAAAACCAAGAACATAAATAAATAAATTAAAAACAGAAACCTAGACGGGCGCTGCCCCCCCAGCCTGCTTCACAAGCAGCCATGCTGCACACATTTTAGGGAAAGTGGGTAACGTTGTAACTATCGCGTCCCGAACGGGCGGTGGAAGATCATTCCATATTTTGGCAGCGGCATGCTTGAAGCAGCCCCGGGCGCCTACCAGGCCGTACATGGGAAGGTTGTATATATCGAAAGTTAAAATATCTTTATTCACGTAAACCGTAAGACATATATAAGACATCATTATTTAAATTACTCAGAATGATTCTACATCTGCTAGTGCAAGACTTAAGCTGTTAGAAGATCGGCAGATTCCAGTGACCTGTTAATGTTTTTTGTCTGAGAAAGGAATCTGCAAGGAAAACTCAGCTATATCAGATTAACTAATAAAACAAATACAGAATGGGGTGTACCACTAACTTTTTATCACGATAGTTGGGGCATGATAGATGGTACCTAAAACTGTCAGTTGCATAGAAAACTTGTATTTTTATTTCGAAATTTATTATTTTCTGGATATTATGCCGAAGTGAGCAGCTTTTAAGTGTACATATCGAGATTTCTAAGCGAAATCAAAGATATGATGATCTCAAAATTGCCGTTCTATTAATGAAACCATTTTTCTTTTTAAAGACGGTGTGCGCTTAATTCGTCTTTTAAGATAGGTAACATTAATTTTAAATACATTTTTGTGTTATAAAAATAAAAAACTACAAAAACATTTTTAAAAAATGCGATATAGGTGTAAAACAAGGTACCATTGCCGCTAGCGACATCTACAAAAAGCTTTGCCTGATACACCCCATTACACAACAACAATAAATTAATATCTTTCAAGCTCAACGATCACCTATGAGACTACAGTAATTGGATCTTAAAAATAATTTATTATATTTAGAGAAACTGTGTTTATAAAACAACAAAATTTATAAACATACATACATATAAATTCAGATATATATGAAATATGTGAACCAAAAAACATTGCATTTCGTTACGGTAGCCATAGCAAGGGTTGCCAAGATACGAACATGTTACACATATTTTTCTTTTGTGACAGGCATTCTCAGAATACAATCGCAAGGCGCAATGGATCGCTTAGACCAGGTTTTTAATCATTAAAAATTGTAATTGTAACTTGAACTTTTATCTTATCTAAGGGTCATAATATTCTTTACCCTCATCTAAGTATTAATATAATTATTTAAATAACCCCTGATATAAAAATGTTCTCACAAAACTAATCTAAATGCAATAGTCTATTATTATTATTATAAACCACCGGGGGCAAGTTGTACATTGTATAATTTTTCTCGGTCTGGGTGTTTATATGTATAATATGTATATATTTACAAAAAAAAGTAAGTAATATGTAGTTTATCAACCATCTAGTTTCCGTAACACAAGCCTTGTAGCTTACCACGGAAACTAGATGGCGCTGTGTGACCTGTCTGGAAATATTTATTTAGTTCATAGTTGCACCTGATTGGTTGATTTGTACTGGGGTTTCATGTTGGTACCTATGCTTAATATAGCTAGTATTTTTTAAAATAATTTTAACAGGTCTTTACGTAATTAAAATTATTCTTAGCAAGTTTATATGTATACCTAGTAATTTCAGTGTAACTGTCAGTGTAAAACGCTATTAAAATTAGTATTCTCGTATAAAGGTTTTCACTACAGATAACAGCAAAATAACGTTACGATGCGTTCATTAAAAAAAAAAATAATAATTAATAAATTAAACTTTTTAAACTTTCGCGCATATTCATAATAGTTTTTTTAAATAATTTTAACGGGTCTTTACGCGATTTACCTTAGAGACATATTTCTCCCGACGTTTCAGCCAAGTTGCATTGGCCGTGGTCACGGGTCGACTGAAGCTATGCGGTGTAGTCTCGTACATACTGGGCGGCAGATGTAAACCTACCCACTTATCACTTTTAAAAGTTTTTAGAAATCACGACACACGACACTTACAATATCCTTGGCGACACCGGGCGATTTTTCCCGGCGTCGAAACCTATTGATTACTGGATTCCACGATGAAGATAGCTTATAACCCCCCTCTCGATTGAAATTTTTGTGTTTCTTTATTTCGATCGCTTCACGTACTATTCTAGGGTAATAGTGCCGATCGGTGGAAAGTATCTTTGGGTCATGCAGCTCAATCCAATGGTTTGTGCCACTATCCATTAGGTGTTCTGCTATTGCTGACTTGTTTAATTGGCAGTTTTTTACAGCTGCTATATGTTCCTTGACCCTCTCAGCTATTGTGCGCTTAGTTTGGCCAATATATGAACTCCCACAGCTGCAGTCCACTTTATACACGCCAGGCGTTTGGAAAGGAATGACATCCTTTGGGGTGCGTACGTGTTTTGCTACTTTGGAGAATGGGGTGTACACAGCATTGATAGATAACTTCGGGAGAAATATGTCTCTAAGGTAAATCGCGTAAAGACCCGTTAAAATTATTTAATTAATAAATGTTGTTAACTTTTATTTTTCCAATGTTTTTGAAGTGACGTAAGGTCGGCTATGATCGGAAAACCCCGGCCTAAAAGTGTTAGTAAATCATAGAATATGACCGCCTCCGTGGTCTAGTGGTAACAAACGTTGCCGTGAACTCGGGAGGTCGTGGGTTCGATTCCGGGGGCAAGTTGTACATTGTATAATTTGTCTCGGTCTGGGTGTTTATATGTATTTTATGTATATATTTACAAAAAAAATATATAATATGTAGTTTCCGTAACACAGGCCTCGTAGCTTACCACGGAAATTAGATGGCGCTGTGTGACCTGTCTGGAAATATTTATTTATTATTAATTTACTATTTTGACAATCTAACGTTTGCGCTTAAATAATGGAATATGGTAGCAGGCCATCTTATAGTCAAGTCAAGTATCATTAGGCACAAATATAAACTGTCCATATTTTTTCGTTTTTTTTTTTTTAATAATATTTATTTTTTGTATAATTATTGTAATTTTTATAGGCCATTAAAGGCTACTGCGGTAATGTGGTGGTCGCCTATAATAGGTGCACCATTGAACTGATTTAGTATTAAGTACAAATACATGTGTGATGTACATACATGCAATGTTGTCTATACTATGTACAAGACCGCTAGACATTCTCACTCGGTTAACCTTAGGGACATTACGAACATTTTATGTAGGTACTAATATAAAACAAACTTATATACATACATACATACATATCTTCACGCCAAATCCCTTGCGGGGTAGGCAGAGACAATTGAGCGCCACTTGTCACGGTCACGACATACCTCTTTCGCTTCTTCGACATTCATCAACCTCTTCATACATGCCCTTTTGTTTCGATGGCTTTTCAACGCACCTTCAGCTATTGTTTTATTAATTTGGTCGTAAAATGTGAGTCTAGGTCTGCCAGGGCCTCTTTTACCCACGACTTTCGCATTATATATCTGGTTCGTCAATCTCTCTGCATTCATCCTTTCAACATGCCCGAACCATCGTAGCATGCCTTTCCTTATTTTTGTCCCTATGCTTTCTTTCATACCTACCCTTTTTCGTATTTCGTCATTACGTATGCGGTCCGTCAAAGTGACGCCGCATATCCGACGCAACTTATATAATAATAATAATAAATATATACAATATTACATACAGTTGTTAGCAACTATTCAATAAGGGTTTGTGAAGACCGTTCTTTTAAATAGTATTATGTTGAGTGCTTGTCGGATATCTAAGGGCAGGTCACTGGAATTTGCTAAGCTGCTGGTCTTCTGCTAACAGCTTACTTATTGGACCACTTTGCTGCTTAGTCTTCTACTAGCAGGAGTAGAATCATTCAAAATAATTAAATTAATGACGTTTCATAAATGCCTGTAATAGGTTTACGTGAATAAAGATATTTTGACTTTGAAAAGGTTGTTCCACAGATTTGCGGCAACTGCAAATGAGTCGGATTATAAACTAAAGTGATGAGATGGATATCCTTGTCAGTTTTGTCGTTAGATGCTCTAGAATAACCGAGCTTACATCCAAATTACTCAGTATTACTTGAATTTCAACATTTACTAGCTGTTGGCATTGACAGACGATGAAAGGATTGTTTTATGTATTTTTTTTTGTATTAGTGTATAAAATGATGATGGAACTTGAGATGCTTTGCAATCTTCTAGATCTTTGCATTTTGAAAACTATACTATCAAAAGTTGCATGTCTTTCGCACGCTAATCTCATTACTGGATTCTATATAATACATTTTTACCCTTGTTGCAATGAATTAATATATAACAAACTTTGATAATAAAGTTAATTTTATTTTAGGTTACTATGCCTTCATGTCCTGAATTTTTTATTAAGGGTTTAGCTTAATTTTAAACAAGATAAATAATAAAAAATATTGTTTAGTTTCAGCTATTTCCAAATTGTATATTTTGATTTTTCTTTGCTTCTTAAAACTATGCGTACCTAGTGTAAAATGTCAACTGTAGTTACGTTTTTTAATCTTGCAACATTGTATACATATAAAAACTATATCTATCCCCCTTTGTTTCACGGGTGCATGTTGGGTTTAACGGGTGAGGTGACTGAAGTCGTGGCGTGTTTCAGGAGTATGAGTTCCTAGACCTGACAGATGTGAAAGAAACAGAACTAAGCAGTCTTCAGTGCGCACTCTTCCAGCCGCAGCCTGACAAGTTGATCAAGGCGCGAAGATCCGATTTTTCGGATCCCAATTTAGGTAAGAAAACTTCTGCTCTACAGCGCCTATTTTATTTTATTGGAAAACAAACAGTACTTAATAACTAATTACAAAAACAAGTATATATCTACAGACCATTAATATGTTTTCACATATAGGAAATTATGAAAGCAAGCTAAAATTTAGATATCTAATAAAGAAAGTAAATAGTAAGGAAATAAATTAAGTATGAATAACAGTTTAAGTAATTTCGGAAACACTCAAAGAAACTTTGTCAAACCAATGTTTTGACAGAGTTTTCTTAAAAGTAGCTGTAGTTGAATTAAATAGATCCAACTTGGAATAGTCAACCAGTTTATTAAATTCATTAGCTGCACGGCATCAAAACGAATTACCTCTATACCTAGATGCACTAGCTGGCACTGATAAGCATGTTGGCTTTCTTAAGGGTTTAACTGGAGCACACAAATTAATTCTAGATAGAAGCTGCGGTGAATCAATCTTAGTTTGAGCTATATTTACTAGAAATAGTATGTCTGCTATCTTACGTCTCTCAAACAGCGTCAAAATATGATGTCTTTTACACCTTGCTTCGTAGTTGCTATCGTATCGCTTACTTATATTGCAGAAACCTCATGAATCTACGTTGTATGGCTTCAATACGATTAATATAAATATATATATCCAAAGCATTGCTTTGTCAATTTATCTAATTTTATTTATCATCACATAATGAAACCGGATTTTAAAATATGGTGACCAAGACAAAGCAATACCTTACCCTTACTAGTCTGGGTTTTGCGTAGTCTCGTAACACATTGCAACATTTTTTTTTGTATTAGGATTTTTTTAATTTATTTTTGTCTAACCCTAACAATACCAAGACTAACCCTAATCTTAATGTCGGTCTTGCTTGAGAGTCGCTAGACTTTTTTAGATATTTTTTTCCTAATTTTGGCAATAATGTTTTTGGGATTAGGGTTTTTTATTTATTTTCGTGTAACCCTAATAATACCTGAATAAAACAAAAAACTAGTGTATTTGTAAGACGACATTTTTTTAATATGATATTGTATTTAACTAGTTTTTAAAATAAGATAAATGTATATTTCATTAGAAGCTAATACAATTTGGCTATGATAAGTTACAATTTATTGTCTAGGTCACAACATTATTGCTACAAGCAAGTAAAACTAACTTAAAAACTACTTAAATAAACTAAAGAACTACTTAAACTGCCTCCGTGGTCTAGCGGTTAAGTCCGTGGATTTAGACTCGGTGTTTCCGGGTTCGATTTCTGGTCGGGACACAAAAATATTTATTAATGTAAATAAATACATTTAATTTATTTGTGATATTTCTCGAGTTTGGTATTTGGTAATAACACTCCCCAGCCTTTAGGTATTTATCACTATAGGTATCAGGATTTTCAGATGCGGGCTTATTTTTTATATATTTTTTTCAGACTGGTCACACAGCGCCATCTAGTTTCCGTGGTAAGCTACGAGGCTTGTGTTACGGAAAGTAGATGTTGATAAACGACATATTATTATTATTATTTTTTAAATATATACATATTATACATATAAACACCCAGACCGAGACAAATTATACAATGTACAACTTGCCCCCGGTGGGAATCGAACCCACGACCTCCCAAGTTCACGGCAACGTTTGTTACCACTAGACCACGGAGGCGGTCAATTATTAACCATGCAGTAGTGTTTTGTTTTTCGGATAATATTTTTGATCTTTAAAAAATGTTTTTATTTCACAAAGAGGTTCTGACAATTACACGCCGTATATATAATGCATAACAAATTGTTTAGTTAACATTGTATTATTGTATCCAGAGTGGTGGTCTAAGCCCGGAGCAAACGTGTCTGGCAGACTGGAGGCGGGCGGCGAAGAGATGGCGGCCAACCGAGCGCCGCCACCGCCGCCCTATGCCGCACCCCCACCATACCAACAACAGTGGCCCACCACACCCAACGTATACGTCAGCCAAGTCACAGCCAACGTCAACGTACACGGATACCCATACTACTCAAACTATGACAACAGGTATTCTTAGTTCTAAACTCTCCAAACCTCGAAAGGTAATTATTTAAAAACTTAATTGCACTATATTCGGATTCTTACATATATTTACATTTACCTAAAAAATCTCATTCACCCATCATATAAATCTGTCACTCTCCCAAAGGTTAGCTGGTAGAGAATACCTTCATGGTATTATGCTCGCCTATGTACATATTTTTATTTTGTATATTTTGTGTGCAATAAAGAATTTTATTATTATTATTCTTTCACCGTATCTGCTGCTCGCCAGTGGAACAAACTTCCACTGACCATCAGACAAGCTCCCTCCGTTCACATCTTTAAACAATTACTCACCACCTTTTTTCTAAATAATCAGAATAGTGACTCCTAGTTCAATATAATAATCACTATGTTATGTATTTTATGCTTATCATCATTATTATTATTATTAACCACGTGTGTACTAATTTAACGTAATCATAATATATATATAGATATGTAGGTATTTATGTATATATTTATTCAGTATATGTAATATTAGTATGTAAGTCTATAATAAATTGCACCCTTCGTTGTTACTTCTCCACACTCCCAAAGGTTGGTTGTTAGAAAATGCTTAGTCATTAAGCCCGCCTATGTACAATTTTTTTTAGTGCAATAAAGAATTTTTGAATTGAATGTACAAAGGCGGACTTAATGCCGCTAAGCATTCTCTGACTGCCGAACCTTTAGGACAGTTTTCATAGTAAGTAGGCATATATATATATATATATATATATATATATATTGGAACATTGAAGATTGCGATTCCGTAATATTCATGGTGTCACCACGGTCAGGCGCGGTGGTGGCTCGGTTGTAAGAACGCGTACCTTAAATCCTACAAGGTCGGTTCAAACCCACTCGACATGTACCAATGAGAAATACACTTTTCTTACGTACATTTGTCATAGATTAACACAACACCACCGTTCTCGTGCCTCGGAGAGCACGTTAAGCCGTCGGACCCGGTTCCACTAATGCCAATCGTTAATAAATTGACATCATATCCTCGCCAAGCCGTCTGGCCAGCGTAGGCTAAATTCTCACGTTTCTGGAAGGCCCATCTCCAGCAGTGGAGGTCTAGAATGCTGTGTTTTAGGGACTGTAATGAAAAGAACATATTTAGCCGTTCTTCCCGTGCCTTTTTTGATGTAGAGACGCCGCCAATTTAGTTCAGCTAAATTCATGTATAGGCGCATGCCATTATTCTTTGTGGACCAGACCCACTGTCAGTGTCCACGTTTATTTGTTAGCAATTTTTGTGTGACACCACATATGATCGCAGTTTGACTATAATAAGTGATTTCTTAATCTACAGAACACGACCAAGAAGGCCCTCGAGAGGAAAAAGATCGCCACCACCACAACCTCCACCATATTACGTCCAATACCCACCATACTACCAGCCAGCTCAAGGAACACCCCTATATCACATGCCAGTATACCAACCTGTCACATACGTAGGACACTACCCGTATCCATACTACCAAGAATACACACCAGATGGAGAGGAAAAGCCAGAAGAATATCCCCCGGAACTGCTAGCCGAACAAGAACCAGTTGATTATTACTACCCATACCCACCAGCCGAACCTGATTACTTTCCGTATTTACCACAGCACCACCCACATCAACCTGTCCCTCACCAATTCAATGTCCACGCTAAAAACTTCGTCGCAAATCAATATCATAATAAACCATACTCGCCACCAGATAAAAATCTCCCATTATCCCCTCCTATACCGTCCACGTCCAATCCAAATATCCCCCCAGAAGCATTGCCTATGAAGGATCTAAAAATCAAACCTAGTCCACCAATCGAACAATTAGAAAATAATCAGCCAAAACCATCTACATCTCAAGAGAAAACATCTCCAGTGCCCAAAATCGAAGCTCCTAAACCCTGGGTGCCTCCGGAAGTAAAAGTCTCTGAACAAACTCCAGTGCAAACTCCAGCTAAAACATTCACAACAAATGCACCAATTCCTTCTACAAGCCAAGGATCAAAACCGACACCTCCTGTTGTTAAAAAGACTCCAGCAGCACCATTTTCTGGTAAACCTAAGCCGCTTCTTCCACCAGCTGCGGTAGTACAGCAAAATGTATCGATTCCCAAAGCTCCATTTGGTAATAGGCAAAAACGTGAAGAAAGGCCAATTGAGGAGAAGCGTTCGCCTCCCCTGCCAGCTAGCAAAGCACCTATGCCTATTTCTATAACATTACATTCTGCGGGTCCTTTGATAGTGACAAATAAGTCACCATTTAGTCAGACTAGGAAACCGCAACCGGAGCCAGCACCGGCACCTCCAACTGCTTCGGACTTCCCCCCTCCACCGACTCCTAGATGTCGAGGGGAACCTCAACCGGCACCTGCACCACAACCGCCTCCAGCACCCGGAAAATCATGGGCTAGCCTGTTCTCAAACAAAGCTATAGGCTCTAGCCCGTTACCTAACGAAGAAGTGGTCAATCCACCAAATGTCAAGCCTGTAGCTAAAGTCCAGCCATTTGATGCTTCGCCATCTACTACGGAGAAAGTCAAAGTTAATCCGGTTGGGATTTCTTACTCGGAGAAGACTTCGGCTAATACTGCAAGTAACAATGTCACTCCGGCCAAGTCTGTGTCTCCTACGATTGAAGTGAAAGATGTGCCGATTCAGAAGGAATCCCCAGCTGTTCCGGTACAGCCGTCCCCTTTCGCTGATGACCCCAATTCCTTTAGGATGGGAGGTATGTGTATTGTTATTTTTTCAAGACTACTATCATTACATTTATGGAATGAGCTTTCAAGGCAATAATGGAATCATACAGATTTTGGTTGGGTAGGGAAAGGAGCAGAATGGTGGATGGTGGGCGTCTAGTAAACCAGACTAATCGACCGCAAGCCCGAGACACCATTCTTCTCTTCTCTCTTTCCTACATACGATGGATCAATGACGGTGAATCAATGGAATGCTTAGAGATTTGTCTTCACACGTACACACTCGGAGAGCACGTTAAGCCGTCACCCTCGCCAACCCGTCACCCTCGCCAACCCGTCTGGCCAGCGTGGCGAGTGTAGGCCAAATTCTCCAGAAATATGTGATTATTAAAAAAAAATGTATTAGGGTAAACCATAGATTGATATTGTTGGTTTATCCCCAATGATGGCACTGTAAATTTAAAAAAATATATAGAAGCGGATTCACGTTTAGCCTACTATACTATAGGCATCATGACAAGTGGCAATTTGTTGATGTCTCTAGCGTACCAAACTCGAGGAATAACAAAAATAAATTATTGTGCTCCTACCAGGAATCGAACCGAGTTTAAATCCACGGACTTGACTGCTAAAGTACGGAAAAATTTAGTGATTTTTTATTGAAGAAAAAAATTAAAATCCTATTTATTTTATATATTTTTTTCCCAAAATTTCAAGTTGCCATGCCAATTACTATGCTTAAGGTCCAGTCATGTGTCATAGTAAACTTTAAAATATATATATATATAAATTCATCATCATCATCAGCCTGTATCTCTCTCACCACTGACTTATTGCGGTCTTTCGCCACCCTTATCATTTAGGTCATCCCACTTTGTCTTACCGTACGTGGTCTCCACTCTAGAACCCGTTTGCCCCACTGTTCGTCGGTTCTGTAGCAGATTTCTTCGCTTGCAACCATATCAGTGATCTTGTTCTTGGTGATGACTGCAAGACCAAGACCAATATCCCATTGAGAGAGATACCAGGCATAGCTCGATATTACCGAAAGACTTTCGTCTTCAAACATTGTGGTATGGACGATGAGAGAATAAATTAATTATTATTTCAGAATTCCTGTCAAAATACCAGTTGGAACATCGTCCAGTGATGTTATTGCCTCGTGGGTTGACGAATAGGTCTAACTATTGCTATGTGAACGCAATACTCCAAGCACTGATTGCTTGTCCCCCGTTCTACAATATGCTTAAGGCCCTCCCATACCAAACCCGCCGCGGGAAATCCAGCACGCCTGTTATTGATGCAATGTAAGTAGAAATATTAAATTAGATATAATTAATTCACTGCCTCCGTGGTCTAGATGTTAAGTCTGTGGATTAAGACTCGGAGGTACCGGGTTCGATTCCTGGTCGGAAATATTATAGTATAGTAGTTGATGATGATACTTGATTGATTAACCATATCCTTGTTTGCATATCCTAATTGCTCTCTTACGGCCTTTTCAAGTATGTTGAGCTATAAAAAAATGTGTCCATTGTAAACCAGCCTATAGTCGGTCGCAAGCCCGAGACACCATTATTCTCTCTTTCCCATACACATTGGATACAGCAGCCGCACGGTGGATCCATGGAATGCTTAGAAATTTATTTTTCTGTTTGCTTACAGCATTGTATTGTATAGAATGAAGGACTAAATCCATATTAGCTGTATTTAAAACAATTACAATGTTAGCAACTGGAATCAGACACTCATGACTGGCATCAGTCCCTAACACTATGCCGGCTTGACTGGGCATCATGGCAATTCGAGTCTGATCCCGAAACGTGTGGATACACTTTAGAGTTTGTCGGCACGAACGGTGGATACACTAGAGTTTGTCGGCACGAACGGTGGATACACTTTAGAGTTTGTCGGCACGAACTGTTGATACACTAGAGTATGTCGGCACGAACGGTGGATGCACTAGAGTTTGTCGGCACGAACGGTGGATACACTAGGGTTTGTCGGCACGAACTGTTGATACACTAGAGTTTGTCGACACGAGCGGTGGATACACTAGAGTTTATCGGCACGAACGGTGGATACACGAGAGTTTGTCGGCACGAACGGTGGATACACTTTAGAGTTTGTCAGTACGATCGGTGGATACTTCCCCGCCCCGGCAGCCTGAGCAAATTACCACCATCAGTCCTCCTACCACCTATTTGTTCTCGTTGAGAGCATTTGCAATGTCTGCCATAGTGATATTTACATATATAAAAATAACACCGCTTAAAACTTTAACACTGAATTGAGAATACAATGATTTATTTGAGCTTACTATGATGCTATTTATTTTTCGTCTCTGAATAACACATGTGGACAATATTTACTGAGTAAGCTGTAGTAATTAAAAACTTTAATTAATAATTTGATTGACAAGGTGAACCATTAGCATGGTGTCTTATCTGTGATGCTACCTGTATACCTTTCCCGCTTGCCACATTTCTTCTAAATAAAAAAAGCACCCCAAATATTAAGCGGGTTTAATTCTTGTGCTTGGCACGTTATGCGGGACATTAAAATAAAACAAAGAAATTTAAGCAAGGAACTTAATATATTAGGAAAAATGAAGTTAACAGAAAGAGAGCAAGAGAATCTACAATTATATAAGGAGAGGGTCGTAAGCCAAAACTTAGCCCTGTCACTCTTTATGCATCCGTTGACCATACGTAGGGGTTGTAAAAGAGATAAATATATTTATTAAGCTGCGCCTTGCTCGCAGTTGGTTTTTGAAAAGTGGAGGAATGTCAAAGTCTGCACTGACAGGTGGCGCCCTAAATATGTGCAAGGTAAAGAATGTCGATTGCAGCCAACAATATTTATTCCTTGGCCGCATATAATACGATTATTGCATGCTTCTCTCTCGCTCGCGCACTATACAATATTTTCCATGATTGTACATTTGAGAAATGTAGAAAATTACGGAAGTTTTGAATATATTTTTACATTCATTGTAGCATAACAGTTTATATTTGTCATAGTGAATCGCATTAATGCGTTATATCATTAACTCGGAGAAACAGAACGCTTATCATGTTACGCAATGTGTCAAAATCTACGACCCGTTATTCGTTGTTTTATTTGTCGAGCCCCAGTCTTTAACCGGGAAGTTCGCAACATCATATACTTATTTTACACAGAAAAAAAAATAGCATAATCATTTATAACGACTTCCATTTATTTTACTAAAACAAATCTATGAATATTTTTTCATTCATTCATTACAGCCCCTAGAACACAGCATCCTAGACCTCCACTGTTGGACATGGGTCTTCCAAAACATATATTTGGAGAATTTGGCCTACACTCGCCACGCTGGCCAGACGGCTTGGCGAGGATATGATGTCAATTTGTATTGTCAATTTATTAACGATTCCACAAGTTGGTATCAGTGGAATAGGGACCGACGGCTTAACGTGCTCTCCGAGGCACGGGAACGGTGTGGTTATAAATCTATGACAAATGTACGTAAAAAAAGTGCATTCTCATTGGTACATGCCGGGTGGGTTTGAACCGACCTTTGTAGGATTTAAGGAACCCGTTACAACCGAGCCATCACCGCGCCTTAATATATCTGTCAAATGACCTTGATTTTATTTCCATAAAAGTGGCTCGGTTGTAAGAACGCTTTTCTTATATCCTACAAAAGTCAGTTCAAACCGCCCTGACATTTACCAATGAGAAATACACTTTTCTTACGTACATTTGTCATACATTGGTTCCAATAATACCAAGTCGTGGAATCGTTCATAAAGTATCATTAAAAATCGACATCACATCCTCGCCAACCTGTCTGGCCAGCGTGGCGAGTGTAGGCCAAATTCTACTAATATATGTTCTGGAAGGTTCATCTCCAACAGTGAAGGTCTAGGATGATGATTTCTTAAAAGTACACCCAGGCGCTTAAAATGTTTTAAAACATTAGATTGTGCTAAATCCAACACAATTATAACTTTGTGGCATTTGAGGTTGAAACAATTGGGGGTATATTTACCAGATACTCACTAGATCGTGAATGAGCTGATAAAACGTCACATGCGACCGCCTCCGTGGTCTAGTGGTAACAAACGTTGCCGTGAACTCGGGAGGTCGTGGGTTCGATTCCCACCGGGGGTAAGTTGTACATTGTATAATTTGTCTCGGTCTGGGTGTTTATATGTATAATATGTATATATTTACAAAAAAAAAGTATAATATGTAGTTTATCAACCATCTAGTTTCCGTAACACAAGCCTCGTAGCTTACCACGGAAATTAGATGGCGCTGTGTGATCTGTCCGGAAATATTTATTTATTTTATTATGCCACAACCCCTAATGCCACAACTACCTCAAACAAAACATTTACTTATTCAACAGGGAAATGCGGCGAGCGTTTTGGGTACACTCGTAGAATAGTTTTCTTTAGTTTTATGTATTTTTTATTTAATAAATAATATACGTTTTTTTTTGTAATAATAATATTCTTAAAATCACTTACTTTAATAAAAATCATAAATCTTGTCTTTTATTCTTCATTTATTGCGTCTTCTTTTCGTTGTTATCGTCTGTGTTCTAAATTCAAAATAATTATGTCACAATGTTGTCAGTCAGAAAGGAGGTCAAAGTCCAAAGAGTTTGGTAAAGCCGCAACAAATAATAAAATTAATATTTCAGGGTAGAATTATGCTATGAATTCACCCCATTGTCGGCCGCGGCCCGAGTTTCTCGAGCTCGAGGGACCGAGTCTGCCGCCGGAGCTCTTCCCATACAAACTGGGCCTCCATTGGACCCATCCGCGGGCCAAAAGGTGCTTCGTGCCTTGAGACCCTTCCCTGGATCTCAAGAAGGAAGACAAGAGGATGCTGAGGAATTCCTTAGCTGTCTACTTAATGGATTAAACGATGAAATGCTTGAGGTAAGTTAACTTCATCATTACTGCCCCTAGACAACAGCGTACTAGTCAACTGTTGAAGATTTTTTTTTTGCGCCCACCTGATGGTAAATTTAGGTTTATTTATTTATTAAGACTCAAACAACGGTATACATACTTAACATTAGATTATTACACAAATTTGAAAACTTATCTAGTACATAAACTTTTTACAGTTGAGCACAGCATTTGTCAACTAGTATTTTTCGATTTAAAGTTCTAATAAGAAAGCAATTATCTGCAACAAATAAAATGTGTTAGATGTGTTTCTTACTTGGTAAAATATATAAATTGAAGCTTAAAAAAATTATTGCCAAATATTTCGCCTCTCTTTGGAGCGGCGTCATCAGTGACAGTGACTCAAGGTCTTTGTCATAAATTTTGAAAAAAGTAATTTTATTTCTTTTAGCAATGGTAAAGGCAATGCACTATACAGTTTTGTATTTATTTTTTTAAAAAATATTATCATCACCTCGCGCATCATGGAAAACATCATCAGTATGTTATGTCCATTGTTGGTTCGATATTAATAAATTTACAAAACAAGTTAGACAAAACCTAATGCATTACATTCAGACCAGGGCTATAGTATGCACCAAGCTGCCATATAAAAGAGCTTTCCCATGTTTTTAAATCAATAGACCGAATAGTTTTAGGAAAACTCTTTAATACTCTTACTGTGAAACAATTGTTAAAGGTAGTGTTATGTATACGCGCATGGGTGGGCACAGGTAAAATATTATTAATTTGAGAATCTACTGAATGTCTGTGTCCATTCATGCGAGTACGAAGGGGTGTCGTTGTCTCTCCCACATAAAAAAAAAAAATTTAAGCTCTAATTTATATATTTTACCAAGTAATAAGAAAGCAAATAATAATAAAAAATTAAGCTAATAAACTTCCTATGTATTTACAATTTAATTTAAAAACCTAATATACATATATTTTAACCTAAATACATTTTGGACTTTCCAGACATATTACAATGCTTACCTAAGGTTCATGAATGTTAACAACTGGAATAAGACACTCATGATTGACATCATGTGGATACACTTTACTGGGTTTATTGGCACGAACGATGGATACTTCTCTGCCCCGGGGCAATTTACGACCATCAGTCCGCCGAATAACACCGACTAGATAAAAAGTTGATTTCCCAAAATATGTCAGATTAATATATATACAGTGTAAACTCCATGTAACGTCACTCGATTTAACGACAAACTCCCTAAAGCGTCGAAATCAATTGGCTTTGGTTGGTTTACCTTCCTCCAATTCTGATTTTTCTTAACGACAACTCTCTATAAGATAAAATGCACAGTCCCTACAGTGTCGTTATATAGAGTTTACACTGTAATTATATTAATAAATAGTAATTATTGGGACAAAATTACGACTTAAATTACTCATGCATATGAATAAAGAAGCTACAGAGTTGTGGTGGCTCGGTTAGAAGAACGCTTTCAGCTAAAATGTGATTCTTTGACTTAGATATGTTCTTCATTCCGCTTATACGACATATAAAATATTAACTATTGTGCAAATCCAAAACAAGTTGGTTTGAGAATAAAATCATTTATTTGAAGCTTACAATGATGCTATTTATTTTTCGTCTCTGAATATAAAATGTGGACAATATTTACTGAGTAAGCTTTTGTAAACTTAAATACTTAAATTATTATCATTACCTATCCTTTGACATAATATAAATAATTGACATGTAATTTATTTTACCATTTTAATTTTATTTATTTATGTATTTAGGTGTGTTGAAACTATTGACTATCTATACATGTAACTGTAAATATTTTCATGCTGCAGGATACGCTGGAAAACTGTACTAACTGGCCTTAGCCCGATTCTGTCTGAAAATAATTTGTTTGAACCCCGGCAAAACCAAACAGAAATACATATTTCTTACTTACAGTTGTCATAGATTTCTAGCATGTCTGCCGTCAATATGTTCCTGAAAAGAACTTCCAAGACTGCATTAACCGAATCATACAGTATTGGTTTGGGTTTGGTAGAGGAGTAGAATGGTGGATGGTGGAGACCTTCTTTTGTAAACCAGCCTATTGTCTGTTGCAAGCCCGAGACACTATTTGTTAGCGCCGATCGCGGTAATTCGACCAGTTTAGGATGGTTAGGCGATATTATGCACTGCCGGCATAAACATACATTCCTAATTTGTCACTCCTATACCATGTCTTTTCTTTTTATTTGTATTAAGAACAATTTATAAGTGCTGGTGCCGAGGTCATCAGTTATTTTACCAGTTTCCTATTTTTGTTTGTTGATTGCACCGATTATCATAGTATAGTTGAACGGGAAATGACTAGGCGCTCTGGTGAAAATACTCCGAAATTGAGCGAAACAAATGAAATTAGCAGCAACTAACCCTTTGTTCCGTGTCTCGAATGTCGATAGAATTCTTGTAGTTTTAATAGCCGACGCGTCGTGATAAGCTCGGTGCCGACGAGGATCATAGCATAAATACGAAACACAATCACAGAAAAAAAAAATATGCAAGAAATTTAAGAGCAACGATGTGCTCCGCGATCGGCGTCATAGTTCCAATACTGTCCATCAGAAGGCGTTGCGTTCGGCAGAAACGTCAACGACAGAAAGTTCGCCGAGCACAGTCGCTATTGCCCACCAGGGGGCGTCGGGTCGGCGGACGGTCGCCCACACGAGTGCGCAGGCGCACAAAGGCGTTGCCGCCAATATTCAAATCAAACGACTCAAATAATGAAATATCCAACAATAGTAGACACACCTAGATACAGTCCACTAAACCCGCGCCACCACCAGTCTTCTATTCATCATTGTTCTCTCGATTGAAGTTTGTTGTTGAAGAATTTTTTAAACCATAGCAATGCTAATATTTATTTTCAGTTAATAAAATTGGTGGAGCCAGAAGAGGCTAAAGAAGGTCAGACCAATGGCGTTGTCGTTCCAGAACCAGTTGTTGTGGAAGATGATGATGACGATTGGAAGGTTAGTCATACTTGAAACTGGTGTTAGTTGTAATTGTCAGTGACTTGTGTCAGTCGTCAGTGACTGATGTTAGTTGATATCATTCTTAGAACTCGATTATCAGATTGACGCGACCTCACATGTGCTAGTCCAAAATAATCATTTAGTTGCAAATTTGCTTGGGTTTTCTGATAAAGGAGATATATTTTGTTTTAGGTAAAAAATTATATACTATATCCTTTAGCCGATATACAGCCAGTTTCTCGAACGTATTTTTGGTACTTAATTATTACTTAACTATAACTATATATTGTGGTCTAGCGGTTAAGTCAGTGAATTTAGACTCGGAGGTACCGGGTTCGATTCCTGGTCGGACCACAAAAATATTTATTGATGTAAATTTATTTGTAAGGTTTATCGAGTTTGGTACGCTGGTGACATCGACGAGCTTGCCACTTGTCATGATTGGCCTATAGTAAAGTTGGCTAAATGTGAATCCGCTTATTTATAAGCGTGGTTTCTGAGTACCTCGAAAGGTCGTGATGATACTTAAGTAAAAAATAATTAAGGAGGGAACTGTCATTTACACAAATGTATAGGAAGTTGTAAATTTTGCGTTTCACAAAGCAATAACAAATAATTAAATAAATTTGTTTGTGAAACCCGATTTGACTTAGAAAAACCTAATAATAATAGTTTCTTAGCTAAGAAATAATTAAGTAGAGCTTCGAGAAACCGGCTGATAATTTATTAACGAAAAAAAAACCTGATCATACAATGCCGTATCATTAGACTTATCAGTATTCTTATGCCCGTTTTCACCATCATTTCCTAAGTTTTAGATAGTCCTTGAGAAAATTTAGGTGACACCTATCACATGTTTCGTTTTCACCAATACTTAGGGGTCTCCAAAGGACTAAACTTTAGGGGCTCAAAAATCGGCCCCCCCAAGCGCTAAGTGACGGTTGTGTTTAAATATTTATTTTGTTGATTACTCTACTATTACAAAATGGAAGATGGAATTAATGATTTCTTTGAAGCTCTTTATGCAATTGAGACATTCACAAAGCAAGTGACACTTCAGTCAGTAACAACACATTTTTAATTGAATCTTTCGCGCCATTTTGCGCGGAGATGTCAAGTGCAAGTTATTGTTTTGTAAATGAATTTACTGTGGATATTGTTGATCAAAAGTGGTGTTGTTTGTTTAATAATGTGCTACAATGTGAATAATTATGGAAAACGATAAATTGTACTTTAAATATGGGGCACAAGTTGCAGTTTATTTCTTGCGGTTTTCCCGCGCTGTCAACTCCTATATTTTACCTGACGTGTTTGAGCTATAATGCCAAGAAAAACATCAAATTCTGCAGCATCTGGAATTTGAAGATGACCTCATTAACTCATTAAAAAGAAAGATATATTACGTCAGACTTGGCTGTATGGGCTAGACCCTTTGCCTTCCCTATCACCTCATTCATCATCCATCGGGAGAAGAGAACCAAAAAAAAAAAAACATTTTAAATTTATTTATGCAACGAAACGACGAAATACAGTCCAAAATATTTAAAATAATGGTCTCAGAATGTAGGAAAAATTCTTGCAATATGAGTTAATTCATAATTTTAACACTTATTTATTTCTGCTAAATAAACCGGTTTTGAACAACATTAGAACTGTCACTTAGTAAGGTAGCGCCTAACTAAGGGTCTCCTAGCATGGTGGAAATAAATTTAGCTAGGAGGCCGATTTAAGGAATCCTTTAGCTTAGGTTATTCCTACATAGGGTACTGTTTGGGGATCAGTGGTGAAAGCGGGCTTTAGCCAATTAGGTTTTTTTTTTACATTTGTCATTTAAACTGAGATCTTTGCATTTACTAGGAGTCAAGCCGGCATAGTGCTAGGGACTGAAGTCAGTCATGAGTGTCTGATTCCAGTTGCTAACATTTATAGACTTTGCGCGCCACTTAAGGTCTTATGTTGTGCTTGTTTAAAAAAAAATGCAAAATTTTAACTTAAATAATAAAATAAGATTTAGCAAATAATGGGGTGTATCAGGCAAAGCTTTTTGTAGATGTCGCTAGCGGCACTGGTACCTTATTTTGCACCTATATCGCATATTTTTTAAAATGTTTTTGTAGTTGTAATTTTTATAACAGAATAATGTATTTTAAATTAACGTTACCTACCTTAAAAAACGAATTAAGAAATCGCCCACCGTCTTTAAAAAGAAAAAAGGTTTTTATTTATTCGGAGAAAAAAACAGAAATGATACATATAAATAGGCAAAGGATACAAAAACAAAAATCATAAGTTACATTCGAATCACTTCCTTTGATATTTCTCACTAAGAAATAAATTTTATTAATAGAACGGCTATTTTGATTTCACCATATCTTTGATTTCGCTTGGAAATCTCGATTTTTACACTAAATATCCAGAAAATAATAAATTTCGTAATAAAAATACAAGTTTTCTATGCAACTGACAGTTACATTAGGTACCATCTATCATGCGCCATCTACCGTGATAAAAAGTTAGTGATACATCCCATTTAAAGATATAAAGATACTTAAAATACATTTGGTTAGATTTTAATATTCCATCACTAAAATCTACATAAATTTATAATATTGGATATTTTATTTGTAGGATTATCTATTTTGTTTAAAATATTTTTTTCTACTATATAAAATGACTTGGCCAAGAATACAGCAGTTTAAATGTAATAACAGTTAAGTTTTAATGTATACAATTTAATTCAAAGTGCATAATCTTGCGCTTTTCCATTCTTACCATATAGTTGTGTGTCAAAAATAAAAATCAATCTTTAATTCAGAAACGTCTGTCAGCGTCTGTTAGAGATGGGCCCGGAACATATATGACGAGCTTGCCACTTGTCATGATTGGCCTCTATAGTAAAGTTTGGCTAAATGTGATACTTAACTTTTTTTTTGGCCTACACTCGCCACGCTAGCCAGACGGGTTGGCGAGGATCTAATGTCAATTTTTAATGAAAAGTTGGTATTAGTAGAACCGGGATCTACGGCTTAATGTGGTCTCCGAGGGACGGGACGGTGGTGTTGTTATTTACGGATTTTATTTATTTTTGACATACAATAACTCGCGGTGCTTAAAATTTAAATGTAACAAGAAATGCTCCATTCCCGTATTTCTTGTACAGTCAGAGAAATTGGCGCATGAATATCGTCTGACACGCGCCGGGACAAAGCCGCATGTGACTGGGAATGGTGGTCAGGCGGATAATTTGTCGATGGTACTCGTCATTTTGTTTTGCCTAAAGGCCTTTACTCACTGCGCCCGATCCGATCAGAATGCGTTCTGCGTTCTCTAAAACCGATGAACGCGTTACATTGCTCGCACGTCGGTTATTTGCGATCTGTCTTACAATTTAAAGTTTAAAAAAATACATGCCTGATTGTAGTTTTGAGGAATGTGGTCAATCAGAATGGTGGCAGAGGAATTTCAGCAATATCTGCACTACTGAAAGAATTAGGTCTATCGTCAATACATTTATGGAACAAGCTTGTAAGACGGCATTGACTGAATCATACAATATTCCATGCTTCTCTCTTTCCCACACACAATGGACTCAGCACCGACACGGTGAATCCACGGTATAAAAAATTAATCACGACTATTTTCCTTTCGGGGTGGTCAGAAACCACGCTTCTAAAGAGCGGATTCACATTTAGCCAACTTTACTATAGGCCAATCATGACAAGTGGCAAGCTCGTCGATGTCTCCAGCGTACCAAACTCGAGAAATATCACAAATTAATTTAAATATTAATTAAATGTATTTATTTACATTAATAAATATTATTTTGTCCCGACCGGGAATCGAACCCGTACCTCCGAGTCTAAATCCACGGACTTAACTGCTAGACCACTAAGAAATTTGTCTTTCTCACTTCTGCCTCCGTGGTCTAGCGGTTAAGTCCGTGGATTTAGACTCGGAGGTACCGGGTTCAATTCCTGGTCGGGACACAAAAATATTTAATAATTTAAATAAATACATTTAATGTATTTGTGATATTTCTCGAATTTGGTACGCTAGAGACATCGACGAGCTTGCCACTTGTCATGATTGTCCTATAGTAAAGTTGGCTAAATGTGAATCCGCTTATTTATAAGCGTGGTTTCTGACCACGCCGAAAGGGAAGCGGTCGTGGTGATACTTTTACTTTACACTTCTGTAATCAAAGATTTGTTAATAGAGGATAATTCGTAATAAATGTTTTTGCTATTTTTCTCTGTCTAAAATTACAGTATATATATTTCCTATAAATCTGATATTTTCGACGATTCCACAAGTTTGTTTTAGTGGAATAGGAATCGACGCCTTACCGTGCTCTCACGGGAACGGTGGTGCATTTCCTAGAATGATGATTGACTGCATTTCTCAAAAGAACACTAAAAACAACTTTTTAAGATAGAATGGACGGATAAATGTATCGCAAAACAGATCGTCAGCTATATCGCATTCAATATAAACACCCTTGCGATCCTAAGGCGTTCTAATATCGGATCGGGCGCAAGGTAAAGCCCTTAATATGTAGTGTCATCACCACAGCCCCTAGAAAACAGCCCGTATTAATAATAATAAATCTATCTCAAGATCCGATTTTCCTTCAAGTAATGTCGCTTATTCATTTTTTCTTGTCCGGGTGGAATTTTGTAATTGATTTTAGACTAACTTCCCGATGAGAGATTCTTAAAAGAACAATGGCGAGGTATTATTAGATGAATTATAATAATAATATATATTATTGTGTTCAAGGTTCTCAATATTATAAATTATAAGCGAACTGTACTGTTCATTCATTCATCATTCATTACAGCCCATAGACCTCCACTGTTGGGGATGGGCCTTCCAGAACATATATCTGGAGAATTTGGCCTACACTCGCCACGCTGGCCAGACGGCTTGGCGAGGAAACTGTAGTGTTGCCACTGTATTAAATTAATCGTAAATTCGCAGTACATAGGTAAAATAACAATGCTTTGGTTAGTAGGGCCAATTTCACCATTCATACTAAACGCGATTAGTTCTGGCTAAACCACGTTCATGCGTCTAATCAAGTCACCGTTTCACCATTACAAATTAAAACATAGTTCAAGGTTAACATTCGTTAACTCGGTTTATTTTCGTTAACGCCCGCTTTTCGTCAAAATTTAAACATAATTTACTAAAATATTTATATATATTATTTATTGCCCATGGGGACACTCAGCCAAGCGTCTGGCCATGGAGTTGTCCAAACGGCTAACGGATAACTCTGGAGACAGGAAATCTGTTAAATTATGTATTAGCCTCGCTATACAGAGGTGTTGCCAGTCTTCTTGGGACTATCCCTGAAGGGAGGACCTTTTTATAAGGTTTAGTTTATATTTAATTATTTTTATTAAGAAAATATTATAGAACCGTATTAAGTCGCTTTCAACTGTTGCAAATACTAAACGCATCTCGTTGATGTGTGACTTGAAAGCATTCATAGCTTTTTTTTATCCAAAATTTGCTTAAATTGTATAATAATAATAATAATAAATATTTCCAGACAGGTCACACAGCGCCATCTAGTTTCCGTGGTAAGCTACGTGGCTTGTGTTACGGAAACTAGATGGTTGATAAACTACATATTATACTTTTTTTTTTGTAAATATATACATATTATACCACTTAGACCACGAAAACTATAGAGCAACGCCAAGGAACGACTCAAAGCAAAATAAAGTGGAAAAAAGCGCTTTAAGCGACAAGTCAAACACAATGGTAGTTAATCTGTGCGTTTAATGTCTTACAACTCGTTCTCGTAAAAAAGATCAAAATTTAGCTGGTGTCGAAAATCAAACGGTGAAATTGGCCCTGAGAAGATTAAATTAGCACTATAAAAAATAATTACCATTTCCGATGTGACGAAAATAATTAAATTCAATATTCTTTATTGTATAGATTGGTTATTCTAATTACAGTTGTATGTACATGTCATGATGATGCAATCTGCCCATGTTAAGTGCATACTTAAGCCAATTGTTAATGTCAAGCTAACTCGTTTATGGCAACAATGTTTTAGTTATAATTATTGTATTGATGTTAGGTTCGGTCCAGCCATGGTATGGTAATATTTTTTATTTGTTTTTATTATTATTTTTTATTTAGGCTTGTATGTATTGACAATATCCAAGTGTTAAGTGCTAACCATACGGAAATAAATTATTTTGATTTTAAAAATTATTTTATCGAGTAAAAACAGTTGTCAATAAGAATTTTCTTTAACTCAATAGTTAGTTAGTTTTATGGGTAAATCTCTTTTAGTTCAGGTAAATTCATGTATGCTCGCCATTGTTCTTTGGACTCAGAAGTCAACAATGCATGAAAAAGTGTTTTTTTTTATGTACCAATTTTAATAGATAACCTGTAATATGATTATCTTCAGGTAATGGGTCCTCGTAATAAGGGTGCAGTAGAACGTCGTTGGCCGACAGGTCGCACTCCTTTGGCCGACATTTTCCGCGGTCGCACTCGATGTCGCACACACCGACCGCCGACACATGACGTCACAGACGCAGTACAACCCTTCTTCACTCTGCAACTTGATATTGAGGTAAGTTTATCGCCAATAAATATTGCTTTTAAAAAAATAACTTTTTTTTTAACTATGAGTACAAAACATATTTTAAATTTCAAATCTTTACAATACAGTTCCAGGACTATCTTCAAGAGCATGTGCACACAGCATGCAATTATGAAACATTTACATATATTTAAAAATAACAGTACAATACCCACAGTGAGTAGTTAATAAATATTAATTTAGTTTGCTCGCCGTCCACAGCAACACCCTATTTAGGAAAATTCTTTTTTTTTTTTTTCTTTTTTTTTTTTATTCTTTTTTTTTTTTTTCTTTTTTTTTTCTTATATCTTGCACAAGTTAATTTTATAAATACTGACGAATTGAAATAAATATTCCGTTAAATCATTTACAATTGCGAAAAAAATCGTTGCTAAACTAGGACTCAGAACGCAAAATAAGCAGTTCAGTGATTTATGTAACTCATTTTCGGCTCATGGCGCTTTTTTATATAAATATATCATAATACAAAATAAATTTAGGAATCTTATTAAATTTATCGATTTTTACTAGTTTTTTTTTTTATAAAAATCATTATTTTTAGTTCATTACAAAGAACAATTTGCTCCTATAATATTATTTTTTTCATAGGACTTTTTTCCAGGTCAAAGTTGATAAATATGTTGGTTTTTTTTTTGATTAGGTAGAGAGGTGGTAGGTGGACTGATCGTGGTAATTTGTGGACCCAGTAAAGTGCGTCGTTTTTTAGCATATGTTACGTTTGTGTAGCATATGTTATATCTACTTGACCTATTGTCCTTACTTATCCTTTCCTTCAATAGTTTGATTGCCACTAAAAAAAAAATAAAGAAAATTGAATGTACTTCTTTAAAAAGTAAAAAGTATCATCACGACCGTTTCCCTTTCGGGGTGGTCAGAAACCACGCTTATAAATAAGCGGATTCACATTTAGCCAACTTTACGATACGCCAATCATGACAAGTGGCAAGCTCGTCGATGTTTTTGTGTGTGTGTCTTTAGAAATGTAATAATAATTGCTTACTTTAATTATTAATTCCTAATTTGTTGAAATGAAATGAAATCGTTTATTTGCTATGATAAAATAAATAAATAATAAATATTTCCAAACAGGTCACACAGCGCCATCTAGTTTCCGTGGTAAGCTATGAGGCTTGTGTTACGGAAACTAGATGGTTGATAAACTACATATTATACTTTTTTTTTTGTAAATATATACACATTATACATATAAACACCCAGACCGAGACAAATTATACAATATACAACTTGCCCTCGGTGGGAATCGAACCCACGACCTCCTGAGTTCACGGCAACGTTTGTTACCACTAGACCACGGAGGCGGTCAATGATACATGGTACATAGTATGTTATATAAATAAAATCAAAATAGTGACTCATGATCCACCAGAATATGGCATGCAAATGTTTAAGGATAATAATAATAATAATAGCATTACATACAATTTGTCATTTTTTAAATTGTCAACATTTGTATTCACAAAATTCCTTAAGACTATAGAAATATTTAACAGCCAACGAGTCAAATTTTAAAAAAAAATATTTATAGGTAATAATTTAATGTCCGAAGGTATATGATTATAAACTTTTATAGCCATACAATAGCAATTAGAACTACAGTGAACTCTTACGTATTGGCATTATTAGCTTAGTGGGATCTCTTTGACGGAGTCTTAGTTACCAAAGGTTTTTTGAAAAAGTCATGTTAATTTGCATGCTTAAATTCTATGTATACTTATATTATTTGTTTAATAAATATTGTTTTATTGTACCTCTGGAAGACCCTGAATCCCGTAACGCAGGTGTTTTTTATAAAGCATCTTACTCGGGATTCAGAGCGCCATAAAATGCATGTTATGTTCTTTTATACTTCGATTTTTTTTATTTTTTTAATGTATCATCACGACAGTTTTCCTTTCGGGGTGGCCAGAAACCACGCTTATAAATAAGCGGATTCACATTTAGCCAACTTTACTATAGGCCAATCATGATCTAACGTACCAAACAACAGGAAATATCACAAATACATTAAATGTATTAATTTAAATTAATAAATATTTTTGTGTCCTGACCAGGAATCGAGTCGAAATCCACGGACTTAACCGCTAGACCACGGAGGCAGTTAAAAATTATTATTATTATATTACCTTGCGCGCCACTTACCATCAGGTGGGTGCAGAAAAACAGTCAGTTACAAATAACATTTATTGTTTCAGCGAGCGAACAACGTAAAAGACGCTTTGGAGCTTTTGGCGGGAAAGGATACTTTGGAAGGAGTTTCTGACGCCTGGCAACAATTGTCTATAGAACAGCCACCTGTAGTCTTATTACTGCATCTTAAATGTTTCCAACTCGATGCAGATGGTCACACTGCCAAGATTGTCAAAAATATCGACTTTCCCATAGAACTGAAAATTGACCCTAGTAAGTATTTTATTATTTATTTTATTTAGGTAACTTACAGCTAATATTAATGACTACAAGCTAATTAAAAGTAACCTCACATAACAAAAATACAAGCTAAAAAACCACAAGTAATAAAAACTAAACTAAAAATAGTTATTCATTTAGAGTTACAAAATTGGAAATTATTTTGCTCCTCACGGAATAAATACTATCACAAAATAAGTCAATGTCTAAATTGTGACTTAGTAAGTTAAACAACGATACTGCACTAGGTATATAACTATAATAATAAATATTTCCAGACAGGTTACACAGCGCCATCTAGTTTCCGTGGTAAGCTACGAGGCTTGTGTTACGGAAACTAGATGGTTGATAAACTACATATTATAATACTTTTATTTTTTGTAAATATATATATATTATACATATAAACACCCAGACCGAGACAAATTATACAATGTACAACTTGCCCCCGGTGGGAATCGAACCCACGACCTCCCGAGTTCACGGCAACGTTTGTTACCACTAGACCACGGAGGCGGTCAAGACTATTTTGCTATAATTGCTATTATTATTACTACTGAATTTCATACACTATTGCATTCAGAATTTCCCAAAACCAGGCCCATACTTTTTTGCAGCGTGCCTCAACTAAATACAATTCAATAATCATAACAATTTATTGTTTTTTTTTTTTTTAATAATATTTTTAGACAGGTCACACAGCTTCATCTAATTTCCGTGGTAAGCTACGAGGCTTGTGTTACGGAAACTAGATGGTTGATAAACTACATATTATACTTTTTTTTTTGTAAATATATACATATTATACAACATCTCTTTTACCCCAGCATTAAAATATAATTTAATTAAATAGTCAATTGGTTAAAATTTATGTATAAAATAGTTACAAAGCACTATTTATACGATTAGGTTCTTTATTATGACCAGGTACTTTATTATAGATAAAACACTTGATTTCAAATCGGCGGGATCGAAACTATGTAATTATTAACGTAAAAAAAGTTTTTGTCAATTGTCGTTATGCTAGGGTAAAATAAATAAAATTAATTACAGATTATGAAAACAATATATTAACTATCAAATAAAAAGGAAATCATTCTGGCACGAGTACATTTTATTGGGCCCATTTACATATAGGAAATGCTCTTTACTGTATACATTTTTAAATCACTACAAAAAATGATAAGTAGGTTTACATCTACCGCCCAGTATGTACGAGACTACACCGCATAGCTTTAGTCGACCCGTGACCACGGTCAATGCAACTTGGCTGAAACGTCGGGAGAAATATGTCTGTTAAGATAAATCGCGTAGACCCGTTAATATTATAATAGTAATTTATGAAACTGTTGCATATATACACGAGTGTGTTTTTAATAGTATCACACGAGAGAAGAAAAATCACAAGAAATGCTATACAACAAAACGTATTGAATGGCGCCAATTTTTTTTTTTTTTTTTTAATGACCATGATACAGAATACATAAGTCCTAAACAATGAAATGGCGCCAAAACCTAGCTTATGACCGCGCACGCGCTATGGCGGGCGCTGCCATAGACAAGTAAAAATTTGAATCAAAACTTTTTTGTAATGGAACCTTTGCCTTAAAAAAAAGTGTTAATATGTATGATTCTATTTTTAAAATGAATTATAACATTATTTTCTTAGAGAAAAAGTGTTATAATATGATTCTATTTTTAAATTTATAGTATGTTTATAAAGTAAATCAATATAAATTCGTTTTGAAGTTTGTAATTCGCATTTTACGATATGAGAGTGGATAAAAACTATTATAATAAATTAAGGTTATTGCAACAATTAAATTGATTTTCTTATAAATATGGACTTAACTTAGGGAACAGTTATGTAAGAAATAGATAAAACCCTGACTCCAAGACTAGTTAGGCTGTGTCCTAGAAGTCAGTGCTGTTCCTAGGAACTACAAAAATAATTTTACAAAATAAACAAAAGAGAAAAATAAAATCAGTTAATGGTGTAAAATAAAAAAAATAAGTCAGGTTAGTATAGCAAAGTTATATATTAAAAAGTAAAATAAATAAAACACCTACGTACCTGTGTAGAATATACCACTTATTTTTGGACAACGAAAAGATTTTCAGTTTCCTGGTAAGTTAACTGTTGTAACAGTCATTCACTCGCATCTTTTTTCTTTATTTATATATCTTTCATCTTTATTATAACTTTAGCTCTCGAATCATTGTGCAAAAAAGTATTAAACAAATGGCTTATGTCTCTTAATTATGACGAAACCGAATGTCTCCTAAAAGAAATTAAATAAATAAAATATTATATAAATATCCAACTAAATATTGGTCATATTATAGCTTTGTTTATTATTATGTAATTTTTTAATTAGATAAAATGCAAGGGGGTTATTTTTAGTGGACTGTATGAAGATTATCTTTCCCCTTTACACTATGCAAATTAAATGAATACCTTAGGAGATATATCATAATCAAAATTCATTTGGTTGTCGCCGTTACACGAGCAAAGCCGGGTAAAACAGGTAGCTAAATTTCCTTATTGTTTACAATGATGTTTTAATTATTTTTCGTCTCTCAATAAATAATGTGGACACGTATTTACTGAGTAAACAATAATTTAAAAAAAGTAAAGCTTATAAATAAGCGGATTCACATTTAGCCAACTTTATACTGTAGGCCAATCATGGCAAGTGGCAAGCTCGTCGATGTCTCCAGCAAACTCGAGAAATATCACAAATAAATTAAATATTAATTAAATGTATTTATTTACATTAATAAATATTTTTATGTCGCGACCAGGAATCGAACACCCGGTACCTCTAAAATCTAAATCCACGGACACCACTGTTCCCGTGCTTAGAAGAGCACGTTAAGCCGTCGGTCCCGGTTCCACTAATACCAACTTATGAAATCGTTTCTAGATTGTCATTAAAAATTGACATCAGATCCTCGCCAACCTTAGGCTAAATTCTCCAGATATATGTTCTGGAAGGCCAATCTTGCAAAGTGGAGGTCAATAATCTGTAATGAATGATAACAAGGAGCTGTCGTACAAGGGACAACAAAGCTAGATATGATTAAAATCTTCCACGTCCTATCCACATTCACAGAATCTTCTTTATTTTTATTTTCAGAAGTGATGTCCCAGAAAGCTAAGGTGACGCCGAAGCAGCGTCTATACAAGTTATTTGCAGTTGTCTACCATGATGGAATTGAAGCTGTCAAAGGGCATTATCTGACTGATACTTTCCATGGGCAGGCTGGTTGGATTAGGTAAGAAAAAAAAACTATATACAGCATAAACTCAATGTGGATTAGAGTATATAATAAAATTCCTAGAGAGATACGAGAGTTACCTATAAAACGTTTTACTATTGAGTTAAAACAGATAAACATTGCAACTGGAAAGACCAAGTTGAGACGGTTCGGAAGTGAATAAATAGCTGTGTATATGCTCTTAAAACTATAAAATCAGTGACATCTACAGACACAGCCATCATGGTCTATCACAGCTATGTCTGCTCACTGCTACGTTACGGCATTATAATCTGGGGTAATTCAGTAGATATAATGAGCTTGTTCATAGCACAGAAAAAGTGTATTCGTGCTATTGGAGGCCTAAAATGGACTGACTCTTGTCGTCCTTTATTCAAAAAATATATGATACTCACCTTACTATGTGTATACATCTTTGAGGCATGTAAATTTTCTTAAGTCAAATATTGAGTTGTATCAACAAAGTAATAATAATGGCAAACGTTCCATCACACACACATCCTTAGTAATGCCTATACCTAAATTAGAAATCTTTAGACGAAACGCCTCCTACATGAGCGCTAAAATATATAATTGTTTGCCAAAGGTATGGACAGAGATGCCTTATAAAAGATTCTGCATGCGTGGCTAGTTCAGGAATGTTTCTATACTTTGGAGGAATACTATGTGCATTTTAAGCAACACAAAGGTTTTGTGAAGTAAAGTTACTAAAGAAGCAACGCTGAGTTTTTAGTAACTTTACTTCTATAACAGTTGTTGTAAATTTTTGCATGCTTATGGCGAAATATGTGACCCATTTAATATTAATAAGACCTAATATTGTTTGTTACCATGTTTTCTGCAAATAAATATTTCATTTCAATAAAATATTTTTTAGCTTGTAAATTTTGACATTAACATTGTATTCCAATAAATTGACAAGAACAATATTAAATATAAACTATATACAAATAAATATTGTAAATAAATATCTATTGACATAAGCATATTGTATGCCCATAATATGGACAGATTTTATTTATTTATTTACTATAGGTACACAAACAGATCACAATCAGTTCACATTTCCAGCAATTGCTTAAGTTCTAGATTGCAATCCAAAAGCAGTGTACACAGCATACTTATTGTGATTTAGCCATGACATTGTCATTTCAATTAAATTATTTAATTTCAGTGAAATATGTCAAAAGGAAAATAATAATAATAAAAAAATTGGTATGTCAAAGAATAAGGTAGTAAAACAATAATAATAATAGAAAAGCAATGAAAATTTAAAATAGAAATAATAATAAAATAATATAACAATCATAAATATATAAAAAATAAAATCCAGATTGCATCATCATGACATGTACATACAACTGTAATTAGAATAAACAATCTATACAATAAAGTAATTAAAATTTTTAATAACGACCCTGAAGGGACTGCATTTTATAGTGTTATAGAGAGTTGTCGTTAAATGGAGATAGACAAGCTAAACCAACCAAAGCCAATTGATTTCGACGCTTTAGGGAGTTTGTCTGTATACAGGGCAACCTCGTGTAGGTATCACAAACACATCACCCTATATTGTTCACCTATTATACATCTGTAAACTTTTTGTGACAATAAATGATTTTATTATTATTTTATTATTATTCAATGTCAACATTATTCATCTTGTTACGGGGATTTGAGCTAATTTAGATATAAATTATTTGTCCTGTTTGTCGATAATAATATCGACATAAGTATTCGGCATAATCCACATTCAACCCATCACTATAATAATAATAATAAATATTTCCAGACAGGTCACACAGCGCCATCTAATTTCCGTGGTAAGCTACGAGGCTTGTGTTACGGAAACTAGATGGTTGATAAACTACATATTATACATATAAACACCCAGACCGAGACAAATTATACTATGTACAACTTGCCCACGGTGGGAATCGAACACATGACCTCCCGAGTACACGGCAACGTTTGTTACCACTAGACCACGGAGGCGGTCAAACCTACCTGACCGATTTTGAATATATTACTTACAGAAGTTTTCTTAACAAAATACATATGTAATTTCTCATTATATATATATATATATATATATATATATATATATATTATCATTATTTTTTTGCCACTTTGCCTGTAATTGGTTACATTTCACAAAGGTTAGCTGGTAGAAGATGCCTTAAGGCATAAAGCTCGCCTATGCGCTTAGTTTTAAGTTATTGTGCAATAAATATTTATTATTATTAATTTGTTAAGTTTATTGCTTGTTTGAATATCACGAAAAGGGAATAAAATGGAGATTTTGTTTAGTGAAAAAAAATATATATATATGCACGTATGGAATTTGGCAGACGATATCTCATTTCAAAGCTCATTTAATATGTTAATATTTTATTCCAGGTACGATGACTCGACAGTTACTTTGGTGAGTGAATCTCAGGTCCTAAAGCCAAAATCTTCAAAAATGCCCTATTTGCTTATGTATCGCAGACAAGATATGATTCCACCTGTACACAGACCGACTACAAAGCAGGAGTGATTGTTAATGAAAAACACCTTTCAACTGTTAATGGACTTAAATAAATAATTAAGAAGACAAAACCAGCTAAAGGGTGATTTTGATCTACTAAAGTTGTGTGAAACTGAAGTTATTTGTTACATTTACAACTAATACAAGAGTGATTGTTAATAAAAAAAAACATATTTTATCTATCTATGGACTTATAAAATTAGATTAAACTGTGTGAAGTAAACTTAAGCTTAAAAACAAGTGATTTAAAAAAAAAACTAACGACTTTGACAAAAAATATCGCCAATAACCCTAAGGTCGTCTAAAAACTTAAGTGAAGCTATACACAAAACGAAAGTGATTTATGGACTTATAAAAAAAAAAAAACTAATAAAATAATCGAAATATAAAATTGTGTGAAGTAAACTTAAGTAAACCTATATATATAGAAGACAAAAGTGATTATTAACGAAAAAATCATCGTTAAAAACAGTATAATATCATTATAAAACGGTATCGTGGATTGGTGGATAAATCACCGTTATATCTAGCTAGTAGCTACTGTTATATAAAATTAGTTACTAGCTACTTTGTGTAACAAAACTATTAACTAAAAATACGTCTAAAAAGGGTGATTAAGATCAGAGTTATAAAAAGTTGTGAGATTTTGTGGTAATAACAAATATAACACATTAGTTTTAACTTAATTATAAATGTTATAGTAGCGATTAATTAAAAACCCCATTCAACTTCAAAAACCCAGCAAAAGGGTCGTGTATGACGCTAATTAGTATAGATATAACGCATAATTTTAACAGCTACTATTTAAAATACACTAATTAATAATTAAAAAACAAGTTTCTACTTTTTGTTGAATTCTAAAATTAATTAACACAAACAACCCAGCAAAGGGTAATTAACGGGTTATTAACTAATAACCCGTTTCAACTATTTAAAATATAATTTACCTATAAAACTTGTATACTCTTGAAAAGTAATATTAAATGTTTGTGACTTAAAAAAGTAAGGCACATTAGCCCAAAAAAATGGGCTAAAGATATAAAATCGAGTTAAATTGTGGGTAGTGCCGATTGGCGTGGGACTTTATTAAAGTGAAAAATTCGTTGTACAACGAACTTGTCTATTTCAAATTCGAATGGTGCCTAAATTTGTAACTTTTTGTTTTTTAAATATAAGGATTTCTAGTGTATTTGTAATGTACTTTGGTAAACATGTTTACTGCCGGGTACGAGTTAATTTGCTTCGTGGCTATTTATTGTGTCAAAATACATAAAACAGCACAAGCAATGCTGATTTGCTGCTTGAAAAAACAGCCCTCTTGTCACTTAGACAATTCTTTAAAGAACTTCTTGGCACTTGGCCCCCACGGTCCCATTGTCTAAAGACTGCCTAATCCATATATGTGGCTTGTGACTCCTTTTTTATTTTATTGTGCAACAAGACTCACCATCCACTATTCTGCTGCTCTCCCTACCCAAGTAAATACTGTATGATTCCATTAATGCAATCTTAAAAGCTCGTTCCATAAATGTATTGACGGCAGACTTGCTTAGGCCCAATTCTTTTAGTAAGTGGTGCTATGACTTTGCTGGAATCCCTCTGGCACCAACTGCGTAAAGCTGAGTCTTGAATCCATTCGACTTCATGTTGTTATTATCTTAACTACTAGTCGCGATCACATTATCGTCGCTCGGCTAATCGTTGGATCGTTGGCCAGCGCTCCGAGTGGCGCCCTTCACAGTTCAGTTATACGCATTTTTATAGGCATTAATAAGTATACTCACTCTTAGTAATTGTTTATTAATCCTACTTCTGTAATAAAACATTAGTCAGCTAAAAAAAAAGCCATCAAAGATCCGCAGCAGAATCCCTATGTGGTTACCTGTCGACCTTGCATATGGTCCTTCGAGCCGGATTATTTGTAATTGTGGTAGGCGGACTGAGGGTGGTAATTTGTCAAGTCTGCTGAGGCTGGGAAGTATCCACCGTTCGTGCCGATAAACTACACGTTTCGGGTGTCACAGTCATGAGCGCCTCTTACCAACAGTTGGGAGTATCACACGTAGTACTGGCAAATGATTCAACTATGATGTTGTTTCTACCCTTTAGTATCTTTGACATAACAGCGTAGTATTTGTAAGATTAAGTTGCATTATCTTGTGCCCGGCAGTAAAATTGAATATGGATAATATAAATTGTTTTCTAGTGATTGGAATGTTGATGGATGTAATTTTGAAAAGGGGTGAAAATATTGTAAGAGATTCGGGAACATTTTGTGTGTTTAACACTTAAATATAGATTTTGTAGATAGCTTGTAATATTAAATATCTTAGATTTTCCCAATTTTTATGTAATAGTGGGTTATTTGATTCTTAAATGCTGTTATTTAAGATCGTTTGACGCTTTTGGATCTCTCTCTCTCGCACAAACCAATATTTTTTAAGATTTAATGTCGTTTGTCAATTTACTAGGGTATTAAAATTACGGACATTTTTGGAGATATATTAATCATCGTTATTAGGATTTTGTCTATTTTGCTCTGTCTAAAATGATATATATATATATACAGTGTAAACTCTATATAACGACACTGAAGGGACTGAGCATTTTATGACGTTAAAGAGAGTTGTTAAATGGAGAGAACAAAAATCTGAATTGGAAGACAAGCTAAACCAACGAAAGGCAATTGATTTCGACGCTTTAGGGAGTTTGTCGTTAAATCGAGTGACGTTACATGGAGGTTACACTGTATGTAAAAAATAAATTGAAAATACAGTGTAAACTCTATATAACGACACTGAAGGGACTGCATTTTATGGTGTTATAGAGAGTTGTCGTTAAATGGAGATGAAATCATTGTATGAAAGACAAGCTAACCCAACCAAAGCCAATTGATTTTGACGCTTTAGGGAGTTTGTCGTTAAATCGAGTGACGTTACATGGAGTTTACACTGTATATAAAAATTTATTTGAAAATATGTACATTTATCAAAAGTTTTTAACTTGAAAATATTGGATTGGAGAGAAATGCAAAAGTGTTACACCCTCGTTAAGTTAAAAGCATGGAAAAAATTGCCTTGAAATATTATTATGGGGTGTATTAATGTCTTTTTATCACGATAGATGGCGCATGATACCCAATTAACTGTTAGTTGCTTTGAAAACTTTTGCTATATTATGTCGCAATGTGCACAATTTAAGTGCACAAATCTTGGTGTTTATTGTTTTACATGCGATACCAAAAATCTTTATGGTCTAGCGGTTAATTCAGTACCGGATTCGATTCGATGTGATATTTCTCGAATCATGATAGGCAAATAGTAAAGCTCAGTTTTTCGCGTCAAACCAGACGTGACCGACCAACAACGTGACAGACATGCCAACTATATTTCCCCACTCACTGGCGTCAAACCGGCTCTTCAGTTTTCGACCGGCCGACTGTTTGAAGGACGTGCACTACCTATTTGTGTCGAGAAAAAAAATAGGCGGGAAGTTTTAACTTCTTATTGGTGGGACATTTATATATATATTTTTTACTATCTATCGTCTAATTAGTAATAATTAGACGATTTTTAATAATTGATTAATTTCGATAGTAACTATGAAAACAATCCATTATAGTGGGCGCTGCGAGCGAACTGACGCGATTGGATTGCAGATCACACACTCACGGTCAGTTTGGATGTGGGTGGGGATTATGGTAGTCACGGAAAAATTCGTGGCGTGTCGTCAGTCTGTTGGGTTTCGACACTCACGATCAAATTTTGAATGTAATCCACACTTACATCTGGTTTGACGCCTAAACTGACCGTCAATGTCCTACTTAAAGTTGGTTAAATGTTCGATCCATACAAAAGTCGTGGCTTTTGACTACCCCGCAAAGAATACTTTTCTACCAAAGATATGGTGATCAGTTCATCTCATTTTTTGCGTTCCTAATTTGTATGTTAATGCCGGTACAATACAGTATTTTTAAAGATTATTCAAGTTGTCTCAAAAGATCCTCCACTCAACATTTCCTTCCAGCTGTCAAACGATAATTATGTCTCTGTGATTGACACGATTATAATTAAAAATGGCGTTTAATGTACAACCGTCAAAGTAAAACTGTCAGCTCTAGTGGTCTAGCGGAGAAGTCCGTGGATTTAGACTCGGGGGTACCGGGTTCGATTCCTGGTCGGGACACAAAAAAATATTGATTCATGTAAATTAATATTTATTTTATTTGTGATATTTCTCGAGTTTGGTACGCTGGAGACATCGACGGGCTTGCCACTTGTCATGATTGGCCTATAGGAAAGTTTGGTAAATGTGAATCCGCTTATAAGCGAGGTTTCTGACCACCCATTTTCGTTTGACAGCTGGAAAGAAATCTTGAGTGGAGGGGGAACGTTGTGGAAACGTCTTAATACGGGTGTTGGTCTTGCTTTGGGCAACAGTATCTAGGGACCGTGATGAAGATTTGCTAAGCTGTTAGTCTTCTGCTATCAGCTTACTCCTTGGACCACTTTGCTGCTTAGTCTTCCACTAACAGGAGTAGAATCATTCTAAACTATGACGTGTCACAAATGCCTGTAATAGGTTTACGTGAATAAAGGTATTTTGACTTGGACTTTGAGATAAATAAAATACCACAAAAGCACATAAAAATACTTCAAAAGTGTATCTTTGCAGCTAGCGACATCTACACGTGACTCACCCTATTACATATATACTATTTTAAACTGTGTGTATAATTTAAATAATAAATAATGGATTTCACGTTATAAAATAGGATATTTGTGCACTTTTAACTTAAATATTTTAGTTTTAATTAGTTTAGTTTAAATGCGTCCGAAAGAATTATTAAAATAATCGTTAAACATTTTCATGTTTAATTTCGTGGTTGATAAACAGTTCGGCACTTTCTTGTTTCAGCCAAGGTACAGATACCGGCAGACAAAATGAGCGCAGAATAATAATAATAATCAAAGTGTTTGTTGCAGCAAATAAATAGATGTATGATTGAACCCTGATCTCGGCGGTAGTGTCTGTATTACCTACCAGGATCAGTCCAACCGTACAAACCAAACAAATTAATAATTTAAACACACGGCAGAAAAAAGCAAAGTTATATAATTATATATATAATAATAAATAATACAACAATAATAAAAAAACGTTAGTTTTGAAAAAAAACGGGTGCATCGCGGGACGTACCGCAAAAGTGAGAACTAAACTTGCATGTTAGTGACTTCGTAGTTGGTAGGAATATGGAGATTAAATAAATGCACGTGGATGCGTGCGCACGCATAGTTACAGACGCGTAAAGAAATAAAGAGAAAGTAGCGCGCCTATCCGCCCCTCTGCCCCTTCCCCGCCGCGCTGTTTCGAAAGGGAAAGGAGCGAGAGAGGCAGCGGCTATACGCGCGCGCCTATCCGCCCCTCTTTCCCGCCGCGCTGTTTCAAATAGGCAAAATATCTGACAACCACTATCCACCTATACTCCTCCAGCTGTAGGCTATAACTTAATAGTACAAATTTTAAACAAAAACATTTATTTTTTTAATTAATTAAATCCGCCTGCGTTCCGTTTTTTAAGAAATGTTTTATTTATTAAAGCCTCTTTTCATAAAAAAACATGTGTCCGCGAATGTACTTCAAAACCAAAATTCGTTTTGTGTCCAATGAGTCAGCGCTCTTTTTATCTGCCGATAACTATACGTGTCTTGTTGGCCAACGTTTAAGCGTGCGTTAAAGTAATTCTTTAGGAACTGGCGGTTAAATAATATACAATAATAATTGTTTGGTGTTTTGTTTTTCTTATTTTTGCAGTTTTTTTTTTGTATGTATGAGTAATTATTCTGCCTGTACGATTGTATATATGTGTATAGCATGTAAAGATGTAAATTAGTTATTAAGTTAGTTGTCTGTTGACAAAATTAAAATGGTTCTAGTAATTTTGAGAAAAAATACAAAAAAAAATATGCTTCTATTCATAGGAATGAGAATAATGTATATTTAAAATATTATCCAAGATTTTAACGCTAGTTGCTACCATAGATAATTTTAAACAAATTGTTTTTTTTTATTATAAATAATTCGGTGTTTTTTAGTTGTTAAAAATCAAAGCATAATATTTATGTAAAATATTTTTATATTTATGATAGAGGGCTTTCAGTCAATCTCTTCGAAACCAACTCAATAACATTATCGTAAGACATCTCAATCAAAAGTCATCATTTTGATTGGAGATATATATCGCTGGGTTAGAGCGAAAAGCATCTATTTTTTTAGTCGTTAAAAATCTGCTTTTTCCAGTGATAAAATCGACTATGGACTGTGACGCTTAGTTTCGAAAATAGACCTTAAAAGCAATGGTAGGTTTTAGCCGAAAACGCAAATTATAAAATAATTAAATGTGCTAAAATGGCTAACATAGGCAATATATACAACAACACCGCGATATATTAATGTTAGAATTTGTTACTTTACAAGTAAATTAAATTAATATACCTAGATATTAATTTAAAAAATATATAATAATAATAATAACTAAACTATAAATAAAAAAACTATTACTACCTCCGTGGCTTAGCGGTCAAGTCCGTGGATTTAGACTCGGAGGTACCGGGTTCGATTCCTAGTCGGGACACAAAAATATTTAATAATGTAAATAAGTACATTTAATTAATATTTAATTTATTTGTGATATTTCTCGAGTTTGCTACGCTGGAGACATCGACGAGCTTGTCATGATTGGCCTATAGTAAAATTGTATAATAAAGGTTTCTGACCACCCCGAAAGGGAAACGGTCGTGATGATTTTTTTTTTATAAATAAAAAATGTTCTCTAGACACGTCCCATCCGAGATAGTCCCAAGGAGGCTGGCAACATTTTCCCTCTGTATAGCGAGGCTAATACGTTGGCAGAAATAATTCCGTCAACCGCTTTGACAACTCCTTGGTCAGGCGCCTAGCTGAAGGTCCCTATGACCCATTGTCTCGACCCCAAAAGTGCCTGACGAGGTCGCCTGGATGAGAGATGAAGCTAATAATAACACACGTCGCATCTCATAGTAAATTTGTCGGTTCTCTTGGCATCGCTCCGCACAATTCCAGAGGGTTTTAAGATTGCGACAAGAGCCCTTCGGATGATGTTAAGAACCCCGTGACGAGGATTGCGATCAGCACTTTTAGCAAAAAGCCCGTGGTGTCCGAGATGATCGACTGGTTCTCCGTACCGACACTGGTGCGGTGGGATAGTCCAGGCTCCAAGACGGAAGACAATATTTATTAATTGATTTTAAAGAGATCGAGAAAAAGTCATTTCCCTATCAAAAACTGCGCCATTATTTTATATGAATGGAATATTTGTTTAAAAATATGTATGTTCCAACAGCGTAAATAGTGTTAGTTGTGGCTGCTAATCTACCAGAGATGTGAGCAGGAACATAGTGGTATTCATAACGAAGTAATACTATTAGTAGATTCGCATGTTAACATAATATACCTTATAGTGACGCTGATGACGTCACAAGCCTGGTCGACATCGGGTATAGTTAGATGAAACATGTGTAGTGAACGCTCCAATGTACCTCTAATGGACACAGCACTCGGGTACGTTTAGAAGGAACAATGTTGAAATGCACTGCTATGGTGGCTCGGTTGTAAGAAAGGTAACCACTAAAACTGTTTAAATTTAAACAAATGCAGGTTAATAAATGTTTTTATTCGACAAATAGACACTAAGCTCGATACTAGTCATGTGACTAAATAAATATTTGTAGTTAAGCTAGAATTAGCTAAACATTTGATATGATTACATATAACAATTTACATTCCTGTACTTACCATGTTTGTGACAAATAAATTATTTCATATCAATAGATTCAACCACTGTTTCCGTGCCTCGGAGAGCACGTGAAGCAGTCTGTCGCAACTGTGAAGGCGTTCTAGGGGCTGGGATGATGTGATAATAATATTGAGTGATTTACTCCTAAATATACCTGATTGGGAATTAAATGATCTTCTAGATTTAAAAAAAAACCGGGAATCCTTGACGTTTTAAATGTATATTTAAGTAATAAATGCTAAATATACCCGATTATTGCTACAACCCTAACTCGGGTATCCTTAAGAGTTAGTACTAAATATACCCGATCATGACGGTCCAACTCGGGTATTTTTGGTGTTGGAACGCAGTATACAAACTATGTACCCGACCAAGACTATAGGGCGTCATTACAAGGTATATTATGTAAATACGCGGTTGATTCATCGCGTTAATTTTCCTAGTATAATATCGTCGGTTAAATCACTAATAAGCAAATACTACAGTGGATGATACCCAGCGACTACATTAAATTCCAAGCAACTTTTTCTCAACATACTATAGTTTAGTGTCCTAGTATTTTCGGTACTTAATTATTACTTAAAAATAAACTTGTTAATTTTAATTACTTAAGTAATAATTAATTACCAAAAATACGTACGAGAAACTGGCTGTATATCTAGTTTTTCAACATAAAAGTTGTTGCTGTACTGTTATATGCCAAATTAATTAATTCCTGGAGCGTAGTGGCGTTCTAAGACGCCCTTTGTTAGACAGCTGGAAGGAATGATTAAGTGGAGAAGCCGTTCAGTCTCAGAATACGGGTGAGTGATTTAAAGGATAATATGAACACATTTACTTTGTGAACTATTGCTTGAAATACTTAGAACGACCAGTAAAAGTAATTACAATTGCCTTTAAATCGCTTTACTGGAATAAATTTGCAATAATGTACTTGCGTCTAGTAGTGATTTGACCGACGATATCTGGTTTATAAACAGCCTTAAGGTGCTTTTACACAAGCAGTTTTAAAACAATAATGAATTCGGTTTGACTGTTAAAGCTATTAAAATTTATTTTCTAACTGACGGTTAAGATCATTTAACCTTTGTGCTTCCCTCTAGCTCGTACAATACAACATTAAAGATCATTCAATTCTGAGTGTACTTTAAGAAAATGTAGTCTATTAACTTACTAGGAAATAAAATTACGGACATTTTAGACACATTTCCTACTTCTTATACCTAATTTTAGACGGATAAAAATAACAAATACATTTATAACGATTTTACTACAACAAATCTATGAAGACAATTCCATCGGTCCATCGTGTGTGGTTAAGAGATGAGTAGAATGGTGTCTCGGGCTAGCGACCGACAATAGGCTGGTTTAAAAAGGAGGCCTTTTTAATTGAATTGCGCGACAATACGCTAACCAAATACTGTATTGGGTTTTGGTATTAATGCCGTCTAGGAAGCTCTTTCCATAAATGTATCTCCGTCAGACCTGCTTAGACCCAATTATTTCAGTAAGTAGGGCAAAGATTTTGCTGGAACTCCTCTTGCACCAATTTCCACTATTATATCTGTAACATGTTCGTAATTGTATTCTCTATAAAGTTCGTAGTCTACGTTTGTGAATAGTACACTCATCTTTAAAAATGCTGGGATGCATAACCGCTAAACGCTCGTTAACCAACATTCCAGTTAGCCAATTCCCATTAAAAAAATATTATTTTTTTAGTGTTTAATGAAAACATTAATTTTGACATGGTATTTCCAAGTTTCTATCAATTTAAAAAATGTTAAGTTATTACATTAAAACAAGTCCTTTGCTATGCATATAGATGATATTTATATCTTAAATTATCGCTATAAGTATGTATAAATTACGAAAACTTCGTGACGCGCATACGAGTCATGGGCCGCCACGGCATGTTTTTTGATGACTCTCATACGCGTCATGGGCGCTGAATGGGTTAACACCGTAGATTTAAACGAAGAGGTACCGGGTACAATTCTTGCTGGTTCGTCGATCTATTTCTTTATTGCTAAATTACGTCCAATTGACTACTATTGCTTTGAGTTGAGAAATTTCATTTGCTCGTGTAACCGCACCTTTAGTTTTAATTAAATATTTTTATTTTATTTAAAGTGTGTGTCCACGTTTAATGTATTCGTTTTTATAAAATTCTGAGCAATAATTTGCTGCATTTTTTTTGTATATTAGAAAAAATAGATTGGTGATATAGCGTCTACCTAAAGGTAATAAATTTACAAATGACGTAAGGTTTTTGTTGCTTAGATAAGTTTTTGGGCAAATTATTATCTATCTACTAGCTGTTTGATCGATCTGCGTGGGTAATGCCACTTGTGAAAAAAAATACGGTCTATCTAGGACAGACCAGTGCTGTCTTACGGAGTAGAAACGCGAACACTGACAGTGGGTCTGGTCCACAAATTTAAGGTTATGGAGAGAGAGAGAGCTATGCTCAGTATTTCTCTGATGGATAAAGTCTGAGACGAGGAAATCCGTCAGAGAACCAAAGTTACCGATACAGCCTTATATAGTAAGCTGATGTGGCAATGGGCTGGATGGGAATGGTCTGTCGCAGAACCGATGAACGATGGAGTAGAGGGGTTCTAGAGTGGTGACCACGTACGGTTAGACGCAGAGTTGGACGACCATCCGCTGGATGGACGGATGACCTGAAGAAGGGTGGCAGAAGATCGTGTGAAGTTGCAAGCCTAGCAGGCTACACAGGCTGATGATGATGACGACTAGCTGTTTGACCCGGCTTAAGAGTTAATAGTACTACACGTAGACAGATGAGATGGTGTGCAAAAAAATAATAATCTTAACACATGGCCTTGGAAGTGAGAAGTTGGTTTAAATTTAATTTTGATACAGTTGTATTTATTTAGCAGCTAGCTTGCAGTCTGTTTACAAAAACAAAATACAAAAAGCCTATCTCTATACAATAAAAATGTGCCAGTTTTAGCAGCGCTACAACGGGTTCCCTCCGAACTAGAATTAGCGGCAAATTTTTAAATTCTTTTGATTTTTCATTACTTTTAGAGCATCCTTAATAGTTGATCAAGTTATTAATATCAATAGTTACTATGAAAAAATCAGAGACACAGGCTGATGATGATGATGACTAGCTGTTTGACCCGGCTTAAGAGTTATAGTACTATACGTAGAAGAGAGAGATGAGATGGTGTGCAAAAAAATAATAATCTTAACAGATGGCCTTGGAAGTGAATTTTGAATTGAATTGAATCAAGTTAATTTTGATTCAGGAAAACTAGTTGTATTTATTTAGCAGCTAGCTTGCAGTCTGTTTACAAAAAGATGGAACAGGGTACATAATACAAAAAGCCTATCTCTATACAAGAAAAATGTGCCAGTTTTAGCAGCGCTACAACGGGTTCCTACCGAACTAGCATTAACGGCAAATTTCTAAATTCTTTATTTGAATTTTATTACTTTTAGAGCATCCCTAATAGTTAATCGAGTTATTAATATCAATAGTTACTATGAAAAAAACTAAAGTACAAACTTGTCGGACAAAATTTATAGTAGATTAATTATTAAAAATAGGCGGAATAGGTATCGTAACAAAATTCTTGTAACAAAAATAAACACAAATAATATTTGTAATTTATTTATTTCCTGGAGTTTATTCAAAAACCTATTATTCTTTAGTCTTTATTTATTTATATTCGGCTTCGCAACAGCCAAGACTCCATTTAGTTTCGATTTGGTTGGTTTTGACAATTTAGGGTTGCCAGTATAATTTAAAAAAACTTTAATAATATATTTTTTATTATTATTTATTAGAGCGTAGAGTATAAAACTACATAACAATCTTAATAATTTAAATAGATATACTAAATATTATAATATACTAAATGCTACCCTAGATATTTCCCAATGCTGTAACAAGTGCAATGTATGGAAGATGAAATGTCAAAATCGACATTGACATGTGGTTTCTTAAAATATGCGAGAGGCAACGGATGTCTTTGCGGCCAATTGTTGGCATATCTATACAATCCTGTTGCGATAACTAGATTTGTCTCCCTCTAGCTTGCATTACCTTATGGACAAGAAAGAGATAGCAAAAATGGTGGTTTGCTTTTGGTATCTTTTATAGGATGTTTTCACTGCATAATTTAGAATAACATTGTATACTTGCACTAGTTTGTGTGCTGTGTGGTACAGATATATTTGCCAAAAACATGTCTAAGCAATTACTATGAAACTCGATCTATCATTTTGTCAATTTAGGCGTATGGTTATAATTTACGCGATATCGCAAAAAGCTGTAAGAGATATTAAGAATTAATTTATTAACTGGTAAACCTTTATATTTGGTTTTGCTTACTGCAGTACTAACTTTGACATTCTACCCATATAGTGTTGCCATTCCTAAAATCTAGAATATATAATTTCCATTGTATAACGTTTGTTGCTACTGGGTTCCATTTCTAATCGAAAACACAAAAAAATATTTTCTGGTACGCTATAGAGAGCTCTTCAGGAAAAACATCGTATCCTCCATTTTGAATTTCTACAGGAAAAGGTTTTTTTTTAATACTCTTTAAATATTGATGGCATTTTATATTAATAAGAATTAAATATAGGATTTGGACTTAAAAGTCGGTGCCATAAGGTCCAATATCAATTTATTACTTGACAAAACACGTAATTTTTGGCGCTTACGATGCGCGATTTTCTTATGAGGCTCTATATAGTAAAGTTTGTTTCCTGACTACCCCGCAAGTTACGGTCATGATGATTCTAATACTGTTTCATTCAACAGAAGTTAAAATCCATACTTTAGTAAGCAAAACCAAAATAGATAAAATATTGGATTTGGCTGTTAATGGTGCTCTCACACTGGTTATAAAATGCTAAGTATAATTTGAGTTAATCAGAGACGTTTCTTATGTTAGCTTGTTTTTAACCAGGAATTAAATGTGGTTATTATTGTCAGTACAGAATAATATTGACCAAATCAGCTTTTCGATTTTGTAAGTGGCAACATTTTTTAAAGACTAACGACGAAATAGTAAAAAAAAGTTAGGACTTAATAAGCTTACATACTTAATTAAAATTGTGGATTATTCAATCCTTTTTGCAAAACTGCAAAAACTTTTTAAGTTAGGTACAACATCGCAAATTTACACATACGCAAATGAAATTGTTAGACAGGCACGTATTCAGAAGGGGGAACATGTATCTGGATTGGACTAATTCCGTATTAGAGTCAAATCTTGGAAACGCTTCATGTAATGGCTGCTAGCGGCAACAAAAAAAATATTTATATAGGCCGCGTTCGTTTTATAGCATTTCCAACATCTCGTAGCAACTTCATAAACCATCGTGAAATGTCGTTTTTGTTAAGAAATACTACTTTTTTTAACAATTCTAACATTTCTTAAAAAAAAAACGAGCGGTGAGGCTACTTTTTGACAAGTAACAAATAATAACAAATCAATTGACAATGTGTATCTTTGAATTTATTACATAAAATCGATTAAAATACATTTTAAACAAATCGTCATGATCGTAGAACAGTGACGGATCTGCTATATTTAAAATTTTCATGGCGGCCATTCAACTGTCTATTCTACTGTTTTTTGTCACTTTTTAAGTCTCATAATAAGTGCAAACCTTCTAGATTTCATTTTGGAACCCTTTCTAATATTTGCACTATAAATTACAGACCACAAACAATATAAAACTATATATAAATATATATGCAAAATTATGGGTATTTTTTTAAATCCGACACTGTTCTACGATCATGACGAAATATAATATAAACTATAAAGTATACACCAATGTAAACAAACCATTTCTTATATTAAATGACATCTGTCAAAAAGTAACATCAATAACCCTCCTTTCAACACGGTACTGATATACGAAATTAGCATCAAATGTTAGAATTTTCATTAAACGAACGACTTGTGCTAAAAAAAGTGGTATTTTCATGCTAACATTTCTTAAAACGAACGCGGCCATAGTATAATAATTACAATGATATGACTTAACTTCACATTGTAGTTTTAATATTTCTTCTCCCGGCCTCCCCTAATCCTCTGAGTAGAAAAGTCTGGATACGTGCTATTCTAAGCAGAATAAAATAGTTTAAAACGAAAAAAAACTCTAATAGTTGATAGTTTTAAAGTGTAGGTACAACCAGTGTGCTTAGTGTAAAATGCAAGTTTCGGAAAACGTAACTACTGTAGTTACGTTTTTTTATTTTACATTGCGTGTTATTGCAAGTTTGGCTATAATAACAGGCAATGAACATCTAAAATTCAGTAAAAAAAACTACTACTATAGTTGCGTTTACGAAACTTCACTGTCACACTAGGCATACAGATTAGTTTTGGAGCATTGTTAACAAAGATGCAAAGTTAGGGTAAATGATATTTGCAATACATACGGATCATTTTGCAATTCATAATTTTTAAATATGTCAATATTTACTATTTCGCTTCTTCTTGAAAGCAAAGCTTGCTTTTTTACCGAATTTTGTATGAAAACCATAGAGAATTCAAAGCGAAATTAAGTGAAAGTAGCGCTTAAAGCAACAAGTCAAACACAGGGTTGGCGTTTCTCTATGGTTTTCATACAGAATTCGGTAAAAAAAAAAACAATTAAGTACCTACCTACCCTATGTTCGACTTTATTTCGCTTGGAAGTCGTTCGACTTGGCGTTTGTTTAGTTTTATTTGGTTTCAAGTCGAACATAGCACTAATAACAAGGCTTTTTCCCTCTATTATGAACCGTTACAAATAAACTTTCGCATTTAAATAACCTATAAGTAAGACAAATGCACTGTAGAAGAGATATTTCGCAAAAAGTTTTTTTTTTTTTTTTTAATAAGTTATAAATCACAGAATGATCCCCTAAAATTTCGATATTGATAGTGAAAGAAAAGGTCCATTTTTTTACTATTGTCCAGAAATTAAAATGTGGTCAAGTTGCTTTTGGAACTAAACGCAAAGGAACGAAGTACCTACGCGCACTTAGCCTTACGACGTAAACGACACTCCAAGGACAAATTATAATGTTTTATTTATAACTTGTGTGGGAACACAATAAAGTAAAATAATAATTTTCTAAATAAAGTGTTACAATATAATTTTGTTGTTTTTTATTTTAATTTTTGCGACTTTAAAAGAGCTTAAAGCGACAAGGAATAGATAACGTTTAGCACGCGTTCATTTTAATAATTGTCTGTTTTTTTTATAGTTAAAATTACCATAATTATGCCTTATTAATTAATGTATGTTACAAATGATCAATATAAATATATAATCTTATTTTAATTTACGTTTTCCCAATATTTTTTTGTAGTTGCAACCCCACGGTTGTAGGTTAACGTAAAAACCAGCAGAAAACTAGAAATTTACTTTTATAACCTTTTCTTTTTTTATTGTTTCTTCTCCCTATGGATGATGAATGAGATGATAGGGAAGGCAAAGAGTCTAGCCCATAAAGTCCAATTTTATCGTTTTCCATAATTATTCACATTGTAGCACATTATTAAACAAAACAACACCACTACCAATAATATCCACTGTAAATTAATTTACAAAACAAAAACTCGCACTTGACATGTCCACACAAAATGGCGCGAAGAAACTCTACACAATATTAAATTGGAGCAAAATTTAATTTAAAAAAAAAAGTTTTTGTTTTGTAAATTAATTTACTGTGGATATTGTTGGGTGGTGTTGTTTTGTTTAACTATGTGCTACAATGTGAATAATTATGGAAAACGATAAATTGGACTTTAAAATATGGAGCACAAGTTGCAGTTAATTTTTTGCGGTTTTCCCGTGCTGTGAGCGACGTGTTTAGGCCATAATGTCGCGAGTGACTCCATAATCTGTAATATTCTGTTACTTAGTCGCAAACGTTTTTAGTGGATTTCGTTATTTACGTCTGAGCTTGCGTCATAATTACAAAATATTATTTAATTCTCAACTCTATAAGCGCTCGAGCTTGACAGCGTCCGTGCAAATATGAACTTTAATAGCGTGATATATAGTTAACGGATTCCATTATATAACGTTTGCGCTTAAGTAACAGAATAGGGCTGCTGATTAAGTTATAAAAAAGAAAGATATATTACGTCAGACTTGGGTGTATGGGCTTAGACCCTTTGCCTTCCCTATCACCTCATTCATCATCCATCGGGAAAAGAGAACTAAGCAATCGTACAAAAGTCCCAAGGAGCAGTATAGCCAGGCATACGTTGGCAGAAATAAATGCCATACTCTCTGACTAATATAAGGAATCGATGCCATTATGTTAAAAAAATACATTATGTCTCTGACGTCATTTCTGATCGTTTCTATTATTTAAAAGCTAAATATTTAGCTTATTTCAACGCCTCAAATAAATTTAAATACCAATTTTAATGGAGTGTATCACTAACTTTTTATCATGATAGATGGTACCTAATATAAATGTGAAGATGGTGATCTCAAAATTGCCGTTCTATTAATAAAACCATTTTTCTTTTTTAAAGACGGTGTGCGCTTTCTTAATTGGCCTCTTAAGGTAGGTAACGTTAATTTAAAATTCATTTTTCTGGTATAAAAATAAAAAAAACTACAAAAACAAGGTACCATTGCCGCTACCGACATCTACAAGAAGCTTTGCCTGATACACCCCATTGACGAATTATAGTGCGTGGTATTTATTAAATAGCATATATTTTTATATTATAATACAGAATAAAATTAAAGAACAACTTTTTTTTTTTTCATTATTCATTAATAAAATCTCAAGTTACGGTGCAGAGAAGTTTTCCTAAAAATATCGCCACTCATACTCAGCCTAATCAAGTAGGAAGCGAAAGGTCGACTTACATAATTATTTTTCTCTCTATTTCGTCTCTTTGTGAGCGAGATCAATTAATAATTACTTACGGCTGGTTGCAGAAAGCATATTTATAATAATCTGTGATCAACATTTTGATATATTCCACGTGATTGGTTAGTTTGTCACTTTGAGTATTTAAGACGATAGGCTTACGTTAAAGATGTCAAAAGATAATCATCCTTTCTGCAACCGGCTGTATAATTCCGATTTTCAGACGCGGCCTTATTCACCATACAGTATGGTTTCATTTTCGGATAATAAATTTTCTCTTTAAAAAAAAAATATTTTTCAAAAAGGGATTTACCAATGACACCTAAAGTCTAAAAAATATTTGCTCTTTGGAAATTTCACGCCGTAAAACCGTACATTTTTAGGGGCTGTCGATTAATCCCGTGATGTTCTTTTAGCATTTTAAACCCCTCCCTATACCTATACCTCCTTGGTGACACGTGGTGAGGTTCGTTACTAACCCCCCCTCCCCCCCACCCTCCAAATATTATTTAGTACCTCCAAATAACCTTAGTTTTTTTAGAATAATATCATTAAATACAGGTATAAAGTAAAATCAGGAAAATTAAGGACCATGATAAAAATGTCTAGACAGAAAGGTTGCAGATAGTTTGACGTAAAAATTAATACACGTGATATTTTATTACACACCCCCCCCTTTTGATAGATTTTTGCCGAACTCTTTTTCGTGCCTCGCGTGATAAATGAACGGCCCCTTACCTGTAATAAAAATTATTATATAGTAATCTAGGTTTATGGAATAGCACTTTATACAAGGTGGATTTTTAAGTTGGGACAGTAAGGGCATTTTTCCCGTACAAAATGTATAGGAAAAGTTTTTCGCGATTTCTGACATTCCTAGTACTCAAACCTCAGTCGGTCCTGTAGATACTTTTGATCCTTATAAGAAACAGGATCGATTGGCATCAATAAAAGTTTTAGTGTAAAATCACCTTTTTTTTTTTTTTTTTTCAAATTTTGTGAATTTAGTTTTAAAAAAATCAAAAAAGGATTGTTACCTTGCATTATTTTCCTGTAATTATTACGGTTATGGTACCTGCCCTTACTGTCCCGTCTCAAATATTTTTCTTGTAATCGTATAAGCAAATTAATAAAAAAAAAACCTGTGTTAAAAATAATATATCATTTATTCGAATAGCATTAAAAGTAAATTTAAAAATAATAAAAAAATGCATTTATTAGGCATTATGTCAAGTTTTGCGAGTTTATTTGACTTATTGGTTTGTTATTAAAAAAAAACATCAATCTCGCACGTTTTATTAATTTCCTAGTTACAAGTTGCAAAGAAACTTAGCTTTAAAAGTAATATAATTCCTTATGTCTAAATTATTAATTTTTATTTAATAATTTTAAAGTTAAAAATGGCGTCTTATATGTCAGATTTATATTGAAGGTCAGCCGTCAGCTGGTACAAACTTAGTTTTGGTACAACCCCAGCCTTAGTATGTTCATTTAAATACAGAAAGTATAAAAACGCGGCCACCAAAAACGAATGCCACTAAGGCGTCGGGTTCCACAAAAGTCTGTATAATTGTAACGATCACTTAAGTTTAAAATGGCGTCGAATGCACCGGCTGGCGGCTGACCTTCAAAATAAATCTCGTACATACGTCACCATTTTTTATTTAAATTCAGTTATTGGTCAATATAATTTGTTTAAAAAAATAGTTGCATTGTAGGTAATTTCATTAATCATTAATTATTTTTGGGGTTCTTATTGTTATTTTGTAGATAGGAGTACTTCGCGCCATTTTGCAGACATGTCAAGTCCCAAGTTTTTCGTTTTGTAAATTAGTTTACTGTGGATATTGTTAGTCAAAAGTGGTGTTATTTTATTTAATAATGTGCTGCGTTGTAAATAATTATGGAAAACGATAAATATGACTATACGAGTATATGGTCCCCCCAGACCGCCTCCGTGGTCTAGTGGTAACAAACGTTGCCGTGAACTCGGGAGGTCGTGGGTTCGATTCCCACCGGGGGCAATTTTGTATAATTTGTCTCGGTCTGGGTGTTTGGTCATATGTAGGTATATATTACCAAAAAAATATATAATATGTAATTTATCAACCATCTAGTTTCCGTAACTAAAGCCTCGTAGCTTACCACGGAAAATAGATGGCGCTGTGTTACCTGTCTGGAAATATTTATTTATATTGGGCAGAAGTTACACTTTATTTTTTGCGGTTTTCCCGCGCTGTGAACTCCCGTATACCCTCCATGTATGAGCGATATTGACGTGAATTACTCCATGAAAAGCATCAAATTCTGCAACACTTGGAATTTGATGATCCCCAACGTCGGTTATGAACATATATTATGTAAATAAATTACGTGTTTAGGGCTAATGTATTCTGTACAATGTCCTTTAAAGACACTTTAAAAAAAATATATGTATATTTATGACTGTATTAAATTCAGCTAACCAGAAGAATAAATATATAACAGGCTTTGGTTTCGAATCCTGAATCGTGTTCCATTACTTAAGCGCAAACGTAGAGATTCACCAAATAGTGGATGCTGTTATTTATACTGTGTTTGACTTCAAAGCAAAGTTTGCTTTTTTTTACTGAATTTCGTTTTAGGCTGTGTTCGACTTGAAAGCAATGCTTGCTTTTTTACCGAATTTTGTATAAAGCGACAAACGAAACACATGGTAAATTGTATGAAAACCATACAGCAACCCCAAGTCGAACTAAGTTAAAAAAGCGACAAGTCAAACCCTAGTTACTGTCACTGTTACGCACAGGTCAGAACATGCACCCACATACCGTAGTCACCATCCCTTCGCGTACCTATAAATTTGGTGACTCATATACCTCTGTCGCACAATAAAGATGTGGAATGCTCTTCCAGCCTCTGTGTTTCCACTTTCCTATAACCTGGAGTCCTTCAAGCGAAGTGTGAAAAGGCATCTAGTCAAGCCGGCATAGTGTCTGACTGATGTCGGACATAATGGTCTGATTCCAGTTGCTAACATTCATGGACCCTGCGCTACTTACCATCAGGTGGGCGCAGGGTCACAAGTCGTGCACAAAAAAAAAAAACCGAGGTCATGTCAATATATTTGACTTGAAACTTACTGAATTTCACGTAAAATGTATGAAAACCATAGAGTAACGCCAAGTCCAAACGATTTTCAATGCAAAATAAAGTAAAAAAAAGCGCTTATAGCATGTAAGTCAAATACAGATAAAATAACGTGTTCCAATATTTCAAAAGTCACCCATAGGGTTGCAACTTGAAAAATATCATATACCTACTCGTAGTTGTCTTTGGCGCGTTTATAATAATTTTAACAACATTTAACATTCTAGTATTTCATTTATTTTAAGCAACGTTCATTAAAAAAACGCGCGCTTTTCTTTGTGTTGCTGTGACGTTGATATGCCTGCAAATGCGACAACTTTTATTTTGATTCCTCTGGTTTGCTAAATTCTATATCGGGTTATATTTATCAAATGCACATTTAGAGTAATTGATTTTAGCAGAGCTATTTAGAAACGTTTTCCTAAATTTCGACTTAACTAAAGTAGTAACCATAGTCTGTGTCCCAAACCGCATACGTTTTCACAACACAGTTCGAGTGTAGACGCGGCGACTTTTCTTAGCATGTAAATGTGTTTAGTCACGTTTGTTCCATGCAGAAGATATATTTAACCAGCCCTCGATTAGCGAAACGTTTCTGAATAGACCCATTAGTGTCTTACCTATGAAAATGTTAAAAATACAAGTATAACAATAACAATGAGAATAGTATATTTTTTCAAATTTGTAATCAATAAGTGTTTTGAATTCTAGGAAATAAAATTAAAAATGAAAATCTAAATTTGTGTTTTTTTTTATTAAAGCCCCAAGCAGTCCTCCTCCTTCTGTTACTTAAGGGCGAACGCTATATAATGGAATCCTTTAATTATGAATAACGACAGCGGCCGTGCAAATATAAACTTTTATAGCGTGATATATATAGATTTACCGGATTCCATTATATAACGTTTGCGCTTAAGTAACAGAATAGAGCTGCAGCATTCGTATTCCATTACATCAGGACGTACCTCTTTCGCTTCGTTTCGTCGTTCAACAACCTCCTCATACGTGCCCTTCTGTTTCGAAGACTAATTCACCGTCAGCCATGGACGTACCCATATGAGAGCAGGGGCGGCAGCCCCCCTCCCCCGCCCCCCTGAGTTTTGTTTACGTCTCTACCATCTACTTTTGTCGATAATAGTTAATAAAAAGAATTTGCCACGTCATAAATCGTTTTGTTGAAGATCATCGAAAGTTACTTTAAAAATAGCTAAGGTAACGGCCCCAAAGGCTGACACCTTAATTAAGGGTTCACTTTTTGTGTTAGACATTATAAAAAAAATATTAGCCACAATTATACGATTAAAATTATTTGTTTGGATAGCCAATAAAACATACAGTAAGTGTATATATTATATTACGAAAAAATAATAAATTCTAGTATTTTATATTTTATTAAAATTAATTAATTACAAATCCAAAGCATGACACCCTTACTTTTACCAAGATCCCAATAGATGTCACTAGACAGAACCTTAGCCTGACATAAAATAATACTAATTATGTAGGGTTTGTAAATAAAAATAATTTTAATTAAATACTTTTTATCAAATAAAATAACTTAACTAACGTGATATCAAGATATTATCTGGTTCAAATCAAGATTTTAGGTAATATTAAAAATGAAGGAATTTTCGAAAAGCTACCATTTCTGGAACTCGAAATATTAGGCTCTTCCATTTTTTTAATAATGTCATTCGATTTGTACCAGATAATATCTTCTGGTTTCGGCCACTTCCAATTGACTCCACTCATTGTCATTGCGCTTATCAAATAACTGTTTTTATTTACTGCTTTTATTAATCCTGGATAATACTCGCCTTCATATGAAAATATTACATAGTCTCCAATTATCATATTTTCTCTAGACTCTCTCTCTTCATAATTATACTCCCTACTCATTTCATCATCGGTCAATTCATCAGATTCTAAAATAATATCTATGCTAGAGTTTGATGAATCCAAACTTACATTTGTTTATTTCTTCTTATTTTTTTAATTTTCTGCCTTCTTTTCCTCTCGCTTCCTTTTTCTATTTTCTTTTTCCTTTCTTTCTTTTTCATTTTGTTTTTTTAAGTGATATTCTTGCCATTGTTGCGATGTTGCAATGGCAGAAACTTTTTCTTTGTAACGCTTAGGCTTTTGGTTTTGTCGAGGTGTTGGCCAAAATAGATCTTTTTTAAAAGGAGATGGAATAGTTAAATTATTAATATTATTGTTCGTCCAAGCTTTAGAGTTTGCCTTTAATACGCTATCATCAACTATTTTTAATAAAATACACAATACAATTGTTTTATTTTCTTCACGGCTTTGTTCTTCAATAGAGGCAATTTCTTCATGACTTACAACAAATGGTAAATTATTAGACACATAATTATTATGTTCTATATTTATTAAATCTAGTTTGGTTAGTGATCTTGGCTGTATAGTATTTTTTTTTTCTTTATTTGACATTCTGAAACAAAAACTAAAAATACACTTTTTATACATACCAACACGACCATCACCTTTGCGACTGTGAACCCACTGGTTAGTCAGCAATCACCACTGCTGGTTACCATCATAAGCAGGAATATACCTTTCTGCAATTTATTATGACAATCCCAATAGATGACAGTCGTTTTCACCAATAGATGACACTATGTCATGTATTGGAAATAAATATTTTAATAAACTTTAACTTAGTTTACGTCTCTTAATTAATAGAGCCTAGCATAATCTGTTTGTTTTAATACAAAAAAAGATATTATTGATTTCCACCAAAGAATGCCATAGGTGTCAGGCAATGGTGACATCTTAAAATTTTGGTCCGATACATGACACACTGTTGTTTGGAATTAAAATTTAAATAAAAGAAGAAAAAATACATATTTACTAAAAAAGAAAATCATAAATTACCTGTATAACATGATCTTACCTGTTACAACTTTTATTTTTGAGTTATATTACGATAAAATGTACGCAGATCGTGCTTATTTTCTGAGATTAGATTATTCTCGATTAACTTCACGGCCATGCGTTCTCACCAAAGAAATACAATCACCGACAGGTGTCAAATAAAATTAAACAAAAAATGGCGGTTTCGGTTTGTCTTTGATTGTAACAGTATTGCTATATTAAAAAAATCCAAATATTTTCACTCTGTTCCTTAATAATTAAAACTAAATTCTGCAGTGTCATCCTTTGGTTACGTGTCAGGCTTTGGGGCCGTTACCTTAATGTATAACTAAAGAATTTATGTAAAAAACACCTATTTAAAGTTATTTGACTAGATGCTTTTAAGAAAAATATATTTCACACCCCCTGGCCCAGAACATGGATACGCCAATGCCTTCAGCCATTGTCTTATTTGGTCCTGATAGGTGAGTCTTGGTCTGTCAGGGCCTCTTTTACCCAATTTCGCATAATGTGTAACCCTATTCTGTTAATTAGCGCAAACGCTATATAATGGAATCCATTAACTATCTAGATATCACGCTATTAAAGTTGATATTTGCACGGCTGCAGTCAAGGACGATCGCTTAGAGTTAGAATTGAATGTTTTGTAATTATGACGCAAGCTCTGACGTAAATAACGAAATCCACTAATAACGTTTGCGTCCAATTTTGAATTAGATTAATCCATAAAATCATAAATTTAGTTTAGCTAATAAGTAACACGACATTCAATGACTGTTAGGAGGTACGAAGTTCGCCGGGTCAGCTAATACATAATAAAAAACACCAATTCTTTTTTAATTATTTATTTAAATTAACATCAAGCAACACTTTATTGAAATAAAACACGAAAATTAATTTAAAACTACTATAACTAAAAATATTTATATGATTTGTTCTTGAATTAATGAACGCAAGACGATATAATTCACTTCTCGTTCCCCATTATATTCTGCAACAAAAAAAAAACGAAATCTTATGAGATAATGGAAATTATGCTTGCCCAAAAGATATCCTTGCTTCGTTATCCTCAATACTGATACCCGTATTCTTATATGCTCAATTAATCCTTTCAGCAAACTTCCTTCAAACGGAGGGAACGCATCGGCACGTCGAGAAATAGAACTGTCCTTGAAGCGTGTTTAATTTGTTTTTGGCTAATAATCTTTTTTTTTATTAGTTAAAAAACACATTTTTAACAATACCCAACACAAACAAAACAAATTGTCAAAACTCATTCAATTCGTTCCACAATTATACATAATCTTCGTGACACACTCATAATGTGAAAGAGACAGCCTTATGTCAAAAGTGCTAAAGCGTGTAGTCATCATCATCATCATCAGTCCCTAGAACTGTCCCACGCTGGCCAGACGGGTTGGCGAGGTTCTGATGTCACTTTTCTAATGACAATTTATTAACAATTCCACAAGTTGGTATAAGTGGAACCGGGACCGACGACTTAACGTGCTCTCCGAGGCACGGGAACGGTGATGTTGTAAATTAATGACAAATGTCAAGTGTAAGAAAAGTTTATTTCTCATTGGTACACGCCGGGGTTCAAACCGACTAATATAGTTTTTATTTAAGTAAAACGTTCTTACAACCGAGCCACCAACTCACCGGTCTCATGTAGCGTATAGTAATTTAGCGCATAGAGCGTTCAGTAATTCTGACAAAATCAATATTTATAATACGGGAACGCAATCTTCAATGTTGCCAGAAAAAAAAAACCTATTTTACCGACATGTGTAGACACATTAGCCCGTACATAAATTGCTTCCGTGGTCTAGTGGTTAAGTTCGTGGATTTAGGCCTGGAGCTTCGATTCTTGGTCGGGACAAAATATATATATTTTTTAAATTTATTTGTGATATTCCACTTGTCATGATTGGCCTACCTAAATACGAGTAGGTATAGTAAAGGGCTAAATGTGAATCCGCTTCTTTACCTATAAGCGGGTTTTTAACACCCCGAAAGGGATACAAATGATGACGTCATATATCGTACGTCCCTGAGTTCCTAGGAACATACCAAACCTAACCTACGTTAACCTATGTTCAGTGAAAGACAGATTAACAGATATAAATACAAAACCCAGCTTTATAATGATCTTACCCGAACCCTGAACCTGAAGAAAAGGTAGAACATCATGACGGCGACTGCTGGCAAAAGAGATAGCACGAGCAATGTCCAACCAGCCACCTTCTCTCGATGGGGCCAGAAACCAAGGCCAACACAGAACAAAGCCTAAAGAAAAAAAAAATATTACTGCATGAAAACGGACCGCAAGCAGTGTTATTTTATTTAAATAAAAGTAATGTTGTATTAAAAATCAAATATTTTTAAATTATAATCTAGAATACATACCTAAAAATAAAAAAACGTACGTATTTTTTAAAAAGATTAAGCTTTCCTAAAAATATCGCCACTCATACAGAGCCATATCAAATAGGTAGCGAAAGGTCGAGACTTTTTTACTTATGTAAAAAAGAGCCTTGAGATTTGAACGAGGTTGACGCCCCGCGCCGAACCCGTGTGACCCCCCCCCACACTCCCCAGCCTTTAGGTATTTACCACGATAGGTATTGTGATATTTTTAAAAGGGGTTAAAAGCGTGATATATACATAGTTAACGGATTTCATTATATAATACTGCAGCCCTAGCGCAAACATTATTAGTGGATTTCGTTATTTACGTCAGAGATTGCGTCATATTTACAAAATATTACTCAATTCTCAACTCTATAAGCGCTCGAACATGACAGCGGCCGTGCAAATATCAACTTTAATAGCGTGATATTATATAGTTAACGGATTCCATTATATAACGTTTGCGCTTAAGTAACAGAATAGGGCTACTGGTGCCGTTGTCTGCGTAGTTATATTTTCACGTCAATTATTATTATTTATTTTATTTTTGGTGTAATTTACATGAAATCCTTTGACATAAGATTACTATAAATACAATATTATATATATATTTACATAAAAATATAGATACGTACCATAAGTATGCCAGGAGATATGGCCCAACATGCTCTCACAAAAAGACTAGGATGCTCCCCTGTGGCCATGAAAATATCCTTAGAAAACTGACTTTGGCCATAAACGTAGGTTACCACGGCAGTTACTATGGCTATTATAAGTGTACGAGGCATGGAAATTGGCCAATACATAAGAAAATCCAGGATTAATATACCACTCTGTAATGTAATAAAATTACTCCTCATGAGGTCACTATTTTGTTTTTATTTGTCAAACGTTTATTTGCCTTGCCTTTTTGGACTGTCACTTCGCAATCTACTATGTATACCATGGATGCACAGACCGCGGCCCGCGGGCCGCATGCGGCCCGTGGGTCGAATACTGGTGGCCCGCCGACAGCAAAAATAATACTCTCGTGCATTCGAAAAATATTGAATTCTATTCCAGAATAAAACAAAAAAAAAATATGTTCGAAAAGTAATGTGAAACTCGCGCGCGCGCAATTTGAATCTAGCGCCCAAAATTGCTAAGTCAAGTAACATCGCTCGCTATAGAAATCAAGAATTTTCTAGCGCGGTGAGCAAGCGAGATAGATATAGTCCCGTATTCCCGATTGCTCGCGTATCTACACGAAGCTTCCAGAGTCGTTTGCGCGGTATAAAAATCACGTTAACCGCAGCGGCCGAACAGTTCGCTTTTCATTTGAGTGAAGTGTCAACAACAGAAAGAAATAAGCGCGAAAATACAAAGCGAAGTAATAAGTGATTGAGAATAAGTGCAGTTTATTAGTGTTTTTGGGAGGCAATAGTTCTAGTGTAGATTTTAACTCGACTAGCCGGTGTCATATATTTTGATCCACATTCAACGTAGATTTCCTGTTGCAGTGTTAACCCGTCAAGTGCCGTGTATAATTGTGTTGTGAAAACGTAAGTAAAACTCTGTTATTAATAAGTGTTTCCCTACCTATTTAATCAATTTTAATCAAATTTAGCTTTAATGTTGGCTAAATATTAAAATAAACAAAGAAATTACTATTTTTATAAGAATTTCTCTAACTGTAATAATTACGTCATTATTTCAGATAAAATCTGTATAAAAATCTTAAAATTTCTGAGAAATAATATTTAATCAATTATTTTTGATAATTTAAAAAAGGATAGGTAATTTAAGTGGGTACTGTAATTGTTTTTAGGTGCTGTGTTAATCCTAGCCAGGATTAGAACGCAACATGGAGAAGCCAGGACCTAGTAAAAAACGTAAGGTTAAAGATAAAAATCGGCAGTTTCAAGAAATTTGGACTGAGAAATACTTTTTTGTATGGTCGCATAACAAAGTCGTTTGTTTAATTTGCAAGAATTCTGTTGCGATTGCAAAGGATTATAATGTAAAAAGGCACTATGAAACGCAGCATCCTTCTTTTACCAAGTTTACAGGCGAATTAAGAAAGCAAAAAATGTTGTCTTTAAAACGGGAGCTTATTGGTCAGCAAGCTATGTTTACAAAACACATTCAAGATTCAGAAACGGCTACAGAAGTTAGTTATGAAATTTCTCGAATGATAGCAAAGCGAAGTCGCCCCTTCAATGATGGCGATTTTGTAAAAGAATGCATGGAAATTGCCGCTAAGAAAATGTGTCCAGAAGCAGCAAAAAAGTTTGAGAAAATTCAACTGAATCGTATGACTATCCAAAGACGAATTATGTCCTTGTCAGGTAATATTGCGGAACAATTAATTGAAAAAACTAAGATCATGGAATTTTTTTTCATTAGCACTCGACGAATCGACTGATATTAGTTCCACAGCTCAACTTCTCATATTCATACGAGGTGTTACTCAAGATTTTGAAGTCTTCGAAGAGTTATTAGGAATGTGTTCATTGAAAGGTCAAACCAAAGGAGTTGATATACTCAATGGACTTTTGGACGAGTGTTCAAAAACTGATTTGGACTTATCTAAGTTATCGGGAGTTGCGACTGACGGTGCTCCTTCCATGATTGGTATCAATTCCGGGCTAGTTACTTTGCTGAAAAAGCACCTGCAAGAAAAAAACATAAACACTGAAGATCTCATGCAGTTTCACTGCATTATACACCAGGAAGCCCTCTGTTCTAAAAAAAATGAATTTCAAAATGTAATGAAAGTAGTAGTTTCGACTGTAAATTTCATAAAATCACGAGGACTCAATCACAGACAATTCAAACAATTCCTTGATGACATCGAAAGCGAATACGGAGATTTACTGTATTATACAGAAGTAAGGTGGCTAAGTCGTGGATTGACACTGGAACGATTTCTAAATTTAATAGAAGAAATTGGAATATTTCTGGCGGAAAAGCAAAGGGATGTCCCGGAACTTAAAAATCCTGATTGGTTGTGTGATTTAGCTTATTTAGTTGACATTACAAATCATTTGAATGTCTTGAACACACGGCTTCAAGGCAAAAATCAACTGATATCCCAGCTCTATGCTCATGTAACATCCTTTCAATGCAAGCTGACACTTTTCAGATCACAATTGAATTCTGGAAATTATAATCATTTTCCGAATTATAAGAAAATGGCTGAAAAATTCAACAAAACTGCGATTAATTTCAGTTATGTAGAAAAGCTAGATATTTTGATTCAATCTTTTGAAGACAGATTTTCGGAGTTTAAAAAAGTGAAACCTCTGTTGGACATATTCAGCAATCCTTTCACTATTTCAGTTGAAAATGCGCCAGAGTCAATGCAGTTAGAAATTATCGACATTCAAAATGACCAAGATTTACGCAACAAATTCAACGAAGGAGACTTGCTGAACTTTTACCGCTGCATTGATAAAAATATGTACGAAGAGTTGCGCGTAAACGCTCTGAAATGTGCCAGCTTATTTGGTTCTACCTATATATGTGAACAAACTTTTTCAATACTAAATAATAATAAAACAAAAAATCGAAACCGCCTTGCAAATGAAAGTTTGGAAGCAGTTTTACGTGTTGCTACAAGTAAATTTGAGCCAAATATAAAAAAGATTGTAAGCACTATGCAGTGCCACGCTTCAAATTAATAATTTCTTTTTTAATTTTAATAAATTTTTATCAATTCTTTATTGTCTTTAACTACCTATACCTACTTCTGGCGGCCGGCCCGCTATCAGTTCATGATTTGGCCGAGTGGCCCCTAGTATTAATAAGTCTGTGCAACCCTGATGTATACAATAAAATAAAGCGACAAAAAATTCGACTTTTATTTTTGTAGTTAAGTTTTAATTTGTATTTACCTACTAATATAATATAAGTATATATATATATATGACTTAGTATTAATAATATATTTATTTTATATATTTTTGTAAATATTGAATGTTTCACATTCATGACGTCATCTGCTGCTACGTTCAGTCGGGTTCGCATTCATGACTGCAAATATCATACATATGTCGCCTGCTGCCACGTGCAGTCGGGTCGCATTCATGACTGCAGATACATGTCGCCTGCTGCCATGTGCAGTCGGGTCGCATTCATGACTGCAGATACAAGTCGTCTGCTGCTACGTGCAGTCGGGTCGCATTCATGACTGCAGATACATGTCGCCTGCTGCTACGTGCAGTCGGGTCGCATTCATGACTGCAGATACATGTCGCCTGCTGCTACGTGCAGTCGGGTCGCATTCATGACTGCAGATATATGTCGCCTGCTGCTACGTGCAGTCGGGTCGCATTCATGACTGCAGATACATGTCGCCTGCTGCTACGTGCAGTCGGGTCGCATTCATGACTGCAGATACATGTCGCCTGCTGCTGCTACGTACAGTCAGCAATTCTGTATCTTTACAGTCAACAACAACAACAAATTTGTATCTTTACAGTCAAAGCTTCACATTTAATAAACCTTGACATTAAATCAAATTTCAACTTATATTTTGACATCACAGTACACTTATGCTTGTACATTTATATATACTAGTTTTAGTTAAGTTAGTATAAGTTATAGTGACATTTAAGTGACAACGCCGATTTACAGCCGCTTCCTATTTATTATACTTATAATGACATTATTATTTAATTTAATCTTTTAAATGACATACTTACCAATATCATATTTATGCACGAGTAGGTATTTGTTAAGTTAGCTTAAGTTTGGGTATTAAAGTTACCGCTAATTTCGTTATATACTTATATATATATATTAATTTTAGTTTAGTAGTAGAAATTATTATTTTGTTTTGACATAATTACACCATTATATTATTACCATGACAACGCCCTTTTACAGCAGCATCTATTGGTGTAGGTAGTACTTATCTGGTAACGACGAAGGCTGTTCTTTGCTGATATTCATTCGCTATCATGATTAGTAAAATAATTAATTTGTTATCTGACGAAACCGAGTGTACCAAATGTATGAAATAGTGAATAAATAAATGAAATGAAAAATTAAATGAATTTTATTATGTTATACTTTAACCTCAATGCCGACGTAATTTTTGATGTTTAAAACAAAAAAAAAATATTGAATGAAATAATTATATTTCATTTAATGATTAATATTACAGTAAATAAATACATTTAATTAATATTAAAATTATTGTGATGTTTTTCGAGTTTGGTACGCTGGAGACATGATTGGCCTATAGTAAAGTTGACTAAACTGCTTATTTATAAGCGTGGTATCTGACCACCCCGAAAGGAAAACAGTCGTGATGATATTTTACTCTTTTTTACTTTATTTTTATTTGCTATAATACACGGTTTCACAGATATATATATATATATATATATATAGGTCTTTTTATTACATAATAGACATCTTTCGCCAGTGACGACATGCAAAATTTATTTTTACAATTATAAAATTTTATTACCTACACATTTAGAAATATTGGCACAGTCTTATAAGTCATAAATAATATTTAGTTTATTACCTGCGTACATACAGTAAAGCAACCAATTAAACAGAACAAAAAGCATAATATTATAAGAAATGCCCATGAGATCTTGTAAATGCTTTTTCCAGTAAAAGTTGACATTATTGTTTGGACTAATAATACCTGAAATAAAACAATGAAAAAAAAAGTTTTTGTATTGAATTGTATGTATGTATGTATGTACCGCGTGACTTTGTATGGTCTTACGTTAGACTAAAATATTATTCTATTGATAGAACGACAAACAACTTTTTCTAAGAAATCATATGTCGGAAATGACAAAAAAAATTGGCTTCTTTATCTGTTAATTGCAAACCGTTAATTTTAAAATAGTAATTTTTTTTGGAGAAGCCAAAAATTTACATTTACGACATATCGTCATGATCGTAGAACAGTGACGGATCTGCTATATTTAAAATATTTTCATGGCGGCCATTCAAAGTTATTTCAACTGTTTTTTTTGTCACATCTTTTTTAAGTTAATCATCATCATTATCATTACAGCCCTAGAACACAGCGTCCTAGACCTCCACTGCTGGAGATGGGCCTTCCAGAACATATATCTGGAGAATTTGGCCTACACTCTGGCCAGACGGCTTGGCGAGGATATGATGTCATTTTTTTATAACAATTCATTAACGATTCCACAAGTTGGTATTAGTGGAACCGGGACCGACGGCTTAACGTGCTCTCCGAGGCACGGGAATGGTGGTGTTGTAAATCTATGACAAATGTACGTAATAAAAGTGTATTTCTCATTGGTACATGCCGGGTGGGTTTGAACCGACCTTTGTAGGATTTAAGGTACACGTTCTTACAACCGAGCCACCACCGCAACAATAAACAATATAATATTTAGACAACGCAACAATAACAAAAATCACGCGGAACGTGGGAGTTTAACGAATGAAAAAATTAGCTTTGCCTCACACGCCTCAGTAAAACTAGTAAGTCTTTTTTGGGACTTGTTGTTCGTTTTTATAACACACTCCCAAAGGAACTAACTAGCTTGTGTTTAGATAAACTAAAAAATCATGTCAAACGTCGACTTATAGGCAAGGCCTATTATAAGATAAATGATTTTATTAGTGACAAAAATGCCTGGTAGATGTGCAAATGAATATTATTAATATATTTTGGACACCTTTTACCGTTCGTGTATGTTTATATTTAGGTCAATTCAATTGTATTGTAATAAATTTAATATAATTTATTTAAATAATTATAACAATGTGATGTGACAATACAAAAGAGCCCGAGAAGGCCAAATTGTAATAAATGATTTGACTTTGACTTTGACTTAGTGACGAAAGTGCGGCTACGTCGGACGCTGCTGGGGAAGCACCCGCGTAGTAGAAAGATGGACACGCATACAATGACGTACCTACCCGCCATTTTTATACGACCGCTAATCAAATCCGTCAGTATACCGGCTCTGTTATTTCAAAGCTATATATAAAATCTGATTTTTTAAACCAAGTTATAATAATTCATATTATTTGCTATTGAAATAATGAAAAATATCATTTTGGGTATTTCTAAAATTTCTACAATCATGACGATATGGTTTCTTAAGAAAAGTCATTCGTTTCTATTAATATCCAAAATCAAAATCAAAAAAAAAAAACTAAATATTATAATAGAATCACATATTAGTCTAACGTAATACAAAGTCACTCAGTACATCGTAGGTTGAAATGAAATGAAACATTTATTTGCAGGAAACATGGTAACAAACAATATTACGTCTTATTAATATTAAATGGGTCACATATTTCGCCATAACATGCAAAAATAAAAAATAAAAAAATTATTACTGCGGCATAAACATCAATGGAGAATTCATCTCACACCTCCGATTTGCGGATGACATAGTCATTATGGCCAGTTCACTCAAGGATCTTAGCGGAATGCTGAATGGCTTAAACGTAGCATCCCAGCGGGTTGGTCTCGGAATGAACTTAGACAAGACGAAAGTCATGTTCAATGATCATGTCAAGCCGAGGCCAATCTGCATAGGAAACGACACTCTCGAAGTTGTGCAAAATTACATATACCTCGGGCAGACTATCCAATTAGGAGCAGCCAACTTCAGCAAAGAAGCCGACAGACGCATTCAGCTACGTTGGGCGGCATTCGGGAAACTCCGGCACATCCTCTCATCGTCTATACCACAATGTTTAAAGACTAAGGTCTTTAACCAGTGCGTCCTCCCGGTAATGTCGTACGGAGCAGAGACGTGGACACTAACAGTGGGTCTGGTCCATAAATTCAAGGTCGCTCAGCGAGCCATGGAGAGAGCTATGCTTGGTGTATCTCTGATGGATAGAATTCGAAACGTTGATATTCGCCAGAGAACGAAAGTTACTGACATAGCTTTTAAAATTAGCAAGCTGAAGTGGCAATGGGCCGGACACATCTGCCGCAGAACCGACGATCGATGGGGCAAACGGGTTCTAGAGTGGAGACCACGTACGGGAAGACGCAGAGTGGGACGACCCCCCGCCAGATGGACAGATACCTAAAGAAGGTCGCTGGTGGGGGTTGGATGAGGGTAGCGAAAGATCGCGTTAAGTGGCGAGCCTTAGGGGAGGCCTACATCCAGCAGTGGAGAGATACAGGCTGATGATGATGATGCAAAAATTTACAACAACAGTAAAAGAAGTAAAGTTACTAAAAACTCAGCGTTGCTTCTTTAGTAACTTTACTTCACAAAAACCTTTGTGTTGCTTAAAATACATATAGTATTCCTCCAAAGTATAGAAACATTCCTGAACTAGCCACGCATGCAGTACTGTACAGAATCTTTTATAAGGCATCTCTGTCCATACCTTTGGCAAACAATTATATATTTTAGCGCTCATGTAGGAGGCGTTTCGTCTAAAGATTTCTAATTTAGGTATAGGCATTACTAAGGATGTGTGAGTGATGGAACTTTTCCATTATTATTACTTTGTTGATACAGCTCAATAATTGACTTTAACAAATTTACATGGCTCAAAGATGTATACACATGGTAAGGTGAGTATCATATATTTTTTAAATAAAGGACGTTATACTTACAGTGGATGTAATAGATAGAGTAAATATCGTAAAGAATATCAAGGCTGACCAAAACTGACTTCCTGGAGTCCGAACCACGAAATCTGACCACATTATCAAGGAATAAGCTGATGACTCTAAAAATATGTACAATATATTTGTAAAACAGTAACAAATAGTGTTAGACTAGTGCTATGTCCGACTTTATATATTTGTTAAGCATAGCTTTTATCGCAGGCTTTGAGCGCGGTGACCGAATCCAAAAATTCCGTAACGAAAATAAATGAAAATATATATGTATGAATATATATGTATAATATGTATAATATATGTATAATAGTCAAACGATTTTCAAAGCGAAATAAAGTAAAAAGCGTAATTTAAATATTTTTTTTCGGACGCAGATAATTGGTTGCGGGCTCAAAAACGGAATTTAGGATATAAATGGCTTCAAAAAACTTTTAATTGGCTCATTTATAATATGCATCCACATACCGTAGCCACTATTCCTACGAGTACATATAAATTTGGAGACTCTCACATCTGTCGCACTGAAGATGTGGAATGCTCTCCCACCCAGTATGTTTTCCCATTCCTATAACCTGGAGTCGAGCCTGTGTGATTTAATTTTATAACTTTTGAATTTGCGATTTCGGCTAAAACCGTTCGTTTAATTGCTTTTAAGACCCACTATCTTCGAAAATCAGCATCACAGTGCTTAATCGATTTTATCACCGGAAAAAGCAGAAGTTTTTTTAACCAATGGTGTAAAAAAGTGAATTTACTAAAAAAAAAATCGTTGTCGCTCTAACCCGGCGAAAGTATGGATTTTATTACTGGAATATGATGTCTAGCTATTTTAATGAAAACTTAATAAAATTATATTAACCGGCCGTAATGTTAGTGCTAGCCCCATAATCCTTGACCAGGGCTCCGTGAGTCGATGCTAAAACGTAGCTAACGGCCAAAGTGACACATTTTGATACCATAAACGTAGACAAAGCCGTATTGGATAGTGAGAAACGTTTTTCTTTGCAATATGAACCCAACATTATAAACGTTCCTTGAGATATTGACAATTCTAAAATAACATATTCTAACGCACGACGCCATATCTGGAATCAAGAAAATTAATAGGTAGTGGCAGATGATTTTAGTTTAAAAGTTAAGTATCCATCTCGCTCGCACAATTGCACATTTTCAAATTAGTTACTACACTCTGAGCCGACTGTTTGAATGAATTGAATCATTTGATTGAATGTATGTAAGAATAAATGAATTGAATTAAAAACAACTATCCTCATACCGAGACACGATAATAGTAACCTAAGCACGCTTAAAGGTGTTCCGAGATGTGTATAAACTGTTTTGCCAAAGCTATGTGACGTCACATATTACATCATTCCTCGCGCTTAGACTGCTCACGATATCGAGATAGATCGCTCTGAGCGCTGTCAGTTGTTTGTCATTATATCCCGCGCCATTTTCAAGTTTATTTATATTAGGTTTTTATTTAAATTATTTTTATTGTAATTCGTTTATACTGTTGTATTTTTCAAGTAAAATTACTGTCATTTTAGACATATTTTAAAATGGCGCGAAAAACTCTCAATTGGTTAAGATTTATGTATTGAATAAGAGCGCTACGATTAGGTACTTTATTGTGATCAGGTACTTTATTATAGATAAAACACGGGATTTCAAAGTGAAAATAATTCTCTGATTTATATCGGTGGGGTCGAAACTATTGAATTATTAAGGTGTTTTTTTTTGTCAATTGTCGTTATGCTAGTGTAAAATAAATAAAATAATTACACATTATGAAAACACATTATATTTACTATCAAATGAGAAAAATGGGCATTCTCATCTTTCCTGGAATTCCTCTACTTCCACTGCGTAAAGCTGCAGAACCCGTTTCTGACAATTTCTTCTGTGAGATCATAATATTTGTTCGACTTAATTTTATTCTTAGAAAGTTGACCACCTACATTTATCAAAAGTTCATTCGACTTGAAAAATCTTTGAAAATATTGAAATGTGCGAGCGAGACTAATGCGAAGCGTTTAACCCTCCTAACTGCATATTCCAATGTCTGTATATTTATAATGAGTTATGTACCTAATTAAATATTCAATTCAATTCAAATATTTTTATTTCAGATAAAAAGCCATATTCTTATATTTAACATAATTAATATTACTTTACACTATATTTATTATTATACAATTAATTACAACTATCTATAAATAAACTTAACCTAACTTTAACATACTGCAGTCCAGTGTTGCGCAATAGGCCCCCCCACACTGCCCGCAACCACCCTCAGGATGCTATTGGGACTCCCGCATACCCGCGCCATCAGGGATGATACTTTCTTACGCATGATGGCGGGGAAGCCATCCGTGCGCATCTCAGCAAACATCCCGAAGGCACTACAGAATCTCGGGAGTCCTAAAAGCGTTATTATATTGCACGAGCAGAGTGTTTTAGGCCTTGTGCGTGTAGCAAACCCATAGGCCGCTCGTGTAAAATGATTGACAAAATGCCTTAAAAAGCGTGATCTTTACTGGCACCGTACATCGAGCAAACCTACGGGCCAGCATGTCGCTCTTGACCGCCAACGCCCTGCGCTCCCTTTCTATATCCGCATCGTCAGTCAGACCTTCTGTCACGACATGACCCAGGTACCTGAACTGCTTCACTCTTTTCAGAGGAGAACCGCACAGTTTTATAGGTGGCACATAACTCGGAGACTTACCTCTCGCTGTATATACTTACATGCGGATCTTCAATTAAAACATTCCAGTCATACTTTTCAAAATAAATACTAATACCATCGAGTCGAAAAGCACCCAAAACAGAACAAATAACCACAAGAAATGCTAGACTATCTTTGAAAATTACCAACTGAAAAATATAACGGAGTTAGAATGTTAGAAGAAAAAATTAACGGAAGATTTACCAATTTTACCGATTCTTAACGATACAGAATACATCAACCCTAAACACGTAATTAATTCACATATTTGTTCATAACCGAGTTGGAGGTTGAAGTAATTCACGTCAATATCGCCCAAACACTCGACTATACGGGAGTTGACAGCGCGGGAAAACCGCAATAAATAAACTGCAACTTGTGCCCCATATTCAAAGTCCAATTTATCGTTTTTCATAATTATTAACATTGTAACACAGTATTCAACAAAACAACACCACTTTTGACTAACAATATCCACAGTAATTTACAAAACAAAAACTTGCATTTGACATGTCCGCGCAACCCTAGATTCTAATATTTTAATTTTAACAATACCTTGGGGAGTTCTCATGGAAAACGATGAATTTGACTCTATATATGTGGCAGAAGTTGCAGTTTATATTTTGCGGTTTTCTCGCGCTGTGAACTCCCGTACCAATACCCGACGTGTTTTGGCGATATTAACGCGAAGTACGTGTTAGGACTGGTGTATTCGTTACAACGTCCATTGAAGAAAAAAACAATACCTTGGAATAGCTATAGATTTTATTAACTGCAATAAAGTAGACCAAAATCCATGATACAACATAATATACAGTTAATTCTGAAACAATGTTGCCCAAGCCAGAATCTAGCTCGTCTCGTTTTAGGTTCAATACGAAATTACTGCAAAAAAAAGATAAATTGCATAAAATATATTTAGACGCGTAGGTACTGGGTTCGATTTATGGTCGTGTTGTTTAGTTGTCTATCGGGTTCACATTTTGTATAGTGCCGTATTTTCTTTTTGTTTTATTTATTTACATTATACATACACACAGCAGTACATATATTATCACACACATAACATAGTATAATTGTAACTTATCTAATATACATATGTACCAATTAGGTGTCACAGCATTCACCAATATAAAAAGAAGAAGAAATTAGAAACTTATTACTTTTAAAACATAAAAAATTAACAAATTTACGAATTTTTATATCACAATTTTTTGAATATTCAGTCAGCTCCGGTTCATCTAAGACCAACTTGTGGAAATGATAATAAATTAAAATCAGACCCTTGCCAACCCGTTTGGCCAAAATTTTCGAGTGTAGGCCATATTCTTCAGAAGCCCCATCCCCAGCAATGAAGGTGTTCTAGAAGCCGTGATAAAAAATAATTAAATTAAAAAAAAAAAGCAATTAAACTTACTGGAAAAAGCTTTGGGCTGGAGTTTCACTATCGCCAGACAACGGCCTATGTCTTGCGGCGCACGGAGGTTTGATAGACGCGGCACAATGCAGCCACGGCAGAAATGTATGGCAAGAATGTACCAGTAACGCTAAACTGTACGCACTCACGATGCCCAGACCGAACGCCGTGAAAGCACAAGTTGACAGCATCGCCAAGCCAATACCTGCATTTATAACTGACTTCAAAAAAGCAATTCTCAATTCGAATGTAAATTTTCCGAATCAAGAAATTCCGTAACGAAAATAAACCTAACACCCCCCACTCCGACCGGCACATCGGTGCAGCGTTAAAAGCCGTGCATCGTCTAACGTCGTTTCAGTTCGGCAGACTTCGGCACGGTGTTTGTGTGCGTGCGACTAGACGTATGCGTGTAGACCAGCTGCTAACTGCTCATAACTGATTCTATCTCTTTTAGACACAATTCTAGGTGAGACAGCGTGCTTTTTGGCCGCGTCCACGAGTAATATAAAAAAACTATATCAAATAAAAAAATAACTGCATAAATAAATAATCATAATTGCATAAGTTGATAAAAAATGCTATGCAATAGCTTTACCGCGGCAGTCCCCGAGTGCCACACGTATTTTTTGTTACGCGATTCTTCCGTTAATTATAAATCGATTTTGATGATTTTTGTTTTGTTCGGCAGGTCATACTTCAGAGGTAGTCCCATATAAATTTTATCGAAATTGATTAAAGAGCTTTTTGAGAAAATAACAAATACAAAAAGTCGCTTCGGTGGGGGTCCATAGTCGCAAGTGTTTTTCACATCCGTAGTATATAAGGCAAACCGAGTCGAATTAAATTTGTCTTCATCTAAACTTTTGGTTTCATTTCACAAACCATAAACCTAGACCCGGTGGAAGCTTGTTGGCAACAATGAACAATTTTTTATTTATTATAATTGTGTTTATTAAAACTGGTAACTCTGTCCTTTCATTTGGTATTTGGTACTAAGCTGTAATGGCGTATGTATAATTTTATTTTCAATAAATAAGTGTTAACTAGAAAATACTGTCTTTTTCTTTTGTCTCGCATCAAGACTTGTGTTTTTTGTGGTTCTCTCAGCAAAAGTTATTGACTGTTATAACAGAACAAAGAAGATTGTATGTATTTGTAATAATAATAATAATAAATATTTCCAGACAGGTCACGCAGCGCCATCTAGTTTCCGTGGTAAGCTACGAAGCTTGTGTTACGGAAACTAGATGGTTGATAAACTACATATTATACTTTTAGGTACTTGACATTATTGACAAGTTGAGTTAATAGTACTTTGCGTCATTTCGCGCGGACATGTCAAGTGCAAGTTTTTGTTTTGTAAATTAATTTACTGTGGATATTGTTGGTCAAAAGTGGTGTTGTGATGTTGAATAATGTGCTACAATGTGAATAATTATGAAAAACAAGGGGGGGGGGGGGGTTTAAAGACTATGCTAACTTTGACAAAGTCTTTATTAAACAATGGTAACAAAAATAATAGGAACTTCCAATGAACAAATAATAAAGTTGAATCATTCTTCTAAAACTAATTTATGTTGTACTGCATGCATTTGAGGGAAATACCGGACATTGTTCTGTCCGGTATGACCATTTATTTTTTACCGGACAGGCCTCGAAAATACCGGACATCTCGCAACCCTAGTTGCGACCCAATAAACATTTTCGAACGGCCACTATAGTTTGGTGTTAAAAACCTTACACGTTTACGAACGCGGCCCTGTTGCTGTAAAAACACAAAAATCTTACCTCTAGCATAAGGAGCCAGATCCCAGCATTTAATAACATTTTTCCTCGTCACTACACCCAACGCTAATTCCAAATACAGCGCCGGATATCCAACGAAAATGCTCAAAATATTGTAGAGAACAAGAAACGGTATGAGCGCCCGTTCTTGTTGCAAATAGGGATGCCACCAAAATTGGAATACGCCTATACAAGTCGAAATGACAAGTTGCCTGTACGATATACCGTTAGTCCACCTGTCTCTATTCTGAAATACATATAATAATTATTATATAAAAAATAAAACAATATTGAGCTTTCTTTTTTTCAAATAGGTAAGTAACATTAAACATTCTAAGAACTATTAAAGGTTTTCACATATAGGTTTTAAAAAATTGAGTACAATAGCAATAAAATAAGAAAACAACACTGCAACACAATAATAACAACAATAATAATAATCGTAGAAGATATAGATAATTTTACTGTAATATTTCCAGAGTTTGGTACGCTGCAGCGCTGGAGACAACGACGAGCTTGCTGATTGGTCATAATAAATTTGGCTAAATGTGAATACGCTTTTTTATAAGCGAGGTTACTCGGAAGGGAAACAGTCGTGATGATACTTTACTTTTTTTTATTTTTCTATATATAGTATATAGAAAAACTTAAAATATAAAGTTGAGTAAACATTATATAGAGCGGTGGCTCGGTTGTAAAACGCGGCATGTACCAATGAGAAATACACTTTTCTTATGTACATTTGTCATAGATTTACAACACCACCGCTCCCGTGCCTCGGAGAGCACGTGAAGCCGTCGGTCCCGGTTCTACTAATACCAATAAATACTCGTTAATAAATTGTAATTAAAATTGACATCATATCCTCGCCAAGCCGTCTGGCCAAATTCTCCAAATATATGTTCTGGAATGCCCATCTCCAACAGTGGAGGTCCAGGACTCCGTGTTCTAGAAGCTTTGATAATGAAACATTATTATGTAATAAAAACTTAAATCTGGTTCCTTTGCAAAATCCAAAATTTTGCATTTTGCTATCAAAAATACGCATTATCTCCACCATACTGAAAGCACCGAAATCCCCACTGTACGTAAAAAAAAACAAATAACTTGGGTTTTACATATATTTTAAATAGATAATTTAGTTTAGATTCTGGCTTCTATGAATTCCGTGTGGCAATAAAAATGTGTATTATTTTTGCGAAATCGCAAAATCCTACGATACCGTGGTTTTTAAGATTTTGCGAAGAAACCTCAAATCTTACCGTGTTAAATTCTGTTGATTCCGAACTTATACTACTCGAACTTGTTTTGGATTTAGTGGTCTAAAAAAAAAACTATTTATAATTATTATCTATTAAAGTTAATCAAGTGACAACCCTAGCAAGTTACTTGGCGTTTAGCGTTATAACTATCGATAGTGCCGAATACTTCATCAGTCGATTACATCTCTGTCAAACTTCGAAGAGATATTTTTCACTTTTTATTGATTGCCTGTTTATTTATTGAGATTGATAGATAAGTAAATAATAATAAATTGTTCGCGCCGATCGCGGTAATTCGACTAATTTTGGATGGTTAGGCGTTATTGTGATTCGTCGGTGCATAAACAGACGTCCTAATTTGTTACCCCTATACCCTTGTCCTGTCTCTTTCTCGCCGCTTCTTTCTATATTACCCATCCCGCTCACTAGTCCAAAGGCTTCCGCACTGAAGAGGCAGCACCTATATAACTGGCCGCGGATTCGAGCGTGCTAGAAGAAGTCGTCGTCATAGAAGACGCTAAAGAAAACGTCGACGTCGCGAAATTTGTGATAAAGAACAATTAACAAGTGCTGGTTCTGAGGACATCAGGTGAGTTCCTTTACCAGTTTCGTTTCTTGTTTGCACCGATTATCATAGTATCGTCTATGTATCTAATTTGAAGATTATCGCAAACTAGATTATTAGACTAGATATAGTCCACTAAACCCGCGCCACCATAAATAAACTTTTTTTTAAAACTATACAATATACATTTGGAACAGTTTAATTGATCAATGCTCTGTATACAATTATATTTCTTATTTTTTATTTTCTCGTTATTTAGGCAACAAACATGTGGCTTAAGAACTATTTGTGTGTGTTTAAAGAGTCCGTATCTTCCATAAATTTTAACATAAATGCTTTTAACCAGACCCAATATATCTGCCAATATTAATAAAATCTTTGAATATTTACTCATTTTCCACACACACAATAGTAATAGGTATACTCTCATCGTCTATACCACAATGTTTGTAGTCTTTAACCATTGCGTCCTCCCTGTAATGTAGTACGGAACAGAGACGTGGACACTGACATGTCTGGTCCACGATTTCCAGGTCGCCCAGCGAGCTAGGGAGAGAGCTATGCTTGGTATTTCTCTGATGGATACAATTCGAAACGTTGTATTGCAGTAACTGACATAGCTTTTAAAATTAGCACGCTTAATTAACGACCGATGAGGCAAAGTTCTAGAGTGGAGACGACGCAAAAAGGTATGCCCCCCTGCCAGATGGACGGATGAGCTTAAAGGTCAGGGGGGATTGTATGAGGTTTCCAAAAGACCCCGTGCTGTAGCGAGCCTTAGGGGAGGACTACATCTAGCAGTGCAGAGACACAGGCTGATGAATATAAGGTACTTACCAAGCTTTCAGACATTATTAAAAACTACAATCACTTAGTTATTTCATAATCAATTATTATTGAGAAATGATAGTTTACTGGTTGTCTAAAACTTGACAATGTCATTTTTTTTAAAGTAAAAATTAAATTATATATAAACCTAATAACAAATAATATATAAATTAAATAGTCCCAAGGAGACTGGCAACATTTCCCCTCTGTATAGCGAGGTTAATACGATGACAGAAATAATTACTAGCTTTCTTGTGACCGCCTCCGTGGTCTAGTGGTAACAAACGTTGCCGTGAACTCGGGAGGTCGTGGGTTCGATTCCCACCGGGGGCAAGTTGTACATTGTATAATTTGTCTCGGTCTATGTATAATAATATGTACATATTTACAAAAAAAAGTATAATATGTAGTTTATCAACCATCTAGTTTCCGTAACACAAGCCTCGTAGCTTACCACGGAAACTAGATGGCGCTGTGTGACCTGTCTGGAAATATTTATTTGTCTACAGACTTTTCCATTAGCCGTTTAGATAACTCTTCGGCCAGACGCTGAGTGTCCCCATGGGCCCATCGTCTTGACCCCAAACGGCGCAAACTCGTAACCTGAAGGTTGGCGTATTTACTCAGCTCGAGGTTCTGGATGTGAGATAGGGCTAATGCTACACACGTCGCATCCCACACTAGAGGCCTGCCAAGTTTCCACGGCCCAACAGTCATTCCGTCGGGTCTCTTGCCATCGCTCCGCACAATCCCAGAGGGTTCTAAGATTGCGGGTACACCATCAGTGACAAGAGCCCTTTGGATGATGTCGTTCAGAGCCGCGTGACGTCTAACACAAGAATGGCCGTTATGAACGAGATGATCGACGAAGTATCATCACGACCGTTTCTCTTTCGGGGTGGTCAGAAACGACGTTTATAAAGCGGATTCACATTTAGCCAACTTTACTATAGGCCAATCATGACTCGACTCGAGAAATATCACAAATAACTTAAATATTAATTAAATGTATTTACTTACATTAATAAATATTTTTGTGTCCCGACCAGGAATCGAACCCAGTACCTCCGAGTCTAAATTCACGGACCTGCTAGACCACGGAGGCAGTGAAAAAAAAAATATTTAAAAACATTAGTCAGCGTAAGTGATGTTATATGTGTTCGATTTGAAAGCACGCTCGCTTTTTCTTACTGAATTTTGCTTAAAGCGAATAAAAACGCTACTGGAACGATTATCAAAGAAAAAAAATGTAGAAAAAAAAACGGATGCGTACCGTAAAAGTGAGAACTAAACTTTCAAGTTATTGATTTCGTAGTTGGTACAATTAGTTCAACTCAGTTCGGCTCGGACGACGGCTGCCGCGTCACTGCCACACGAATGAAAGTTGTATATTTACAAGCGCACGCACACATAGGGCCGCGCGCACAACTGAGTTGAACTAATTGTAGGAATATGGAGAATAAAAGAATGCGCGTGGCTGCCTGCGCACGCGTAGTTGCAGACGCGTAAAGAAAGAAAGAGAAAGAAGAAGCGGGAGAGAGCGAGAGGCAGCGGCTATACGCGCGCGCCTATCCGCCCCTCTTCCCCGCCGCGCTGTTCTGACGTACGTTCAACAAAATAGGTCCCCAACTTAGGCGCGCGATAAAGTTTTTATTTATTTATTTAAAACTTTATTGCACTATGTACAAGGGGCGGGCTTAATGCCGCTAGACATTATCTGACAGCCAACCTTAGGGACAGATAAAGCATTTAAAGTGAACGGTAGGTGCAAGTAAAAATCCAATATATTATAACTAAACGATCACATTGTAAGCAATAAACAATATGTTAATTATATACACACATAAACACATACATACATACATACAATAATACATACAATACAATATTTTAAGTTCTCACTTTAAAAGAGCGCTTTGCTTTGCTTTTAAGTCGAACACGGCATATGTACTATTAAGTGACGTCATCCAGCAGCCATTTGTAACTGAAATTTGAAAATAGATAAAAATAGGCAAATAAATGATTAATATATCTCCAAAATGTAGTTGATAAGACTACATTTCTCAAAAGTACACTGAGAACTTTAATAGGTGGTAGGCGGACTGATGGTGGTAATTTCCCCAGTCTGCCGGGGCGGGGAAGTATCCACCGTTCGTGCCGATAAACCCAGTAAAGTGTATCCACACGTTACGTGATCAGGCTCGAATTGCCGTCATGCCCAGTCAAGCCGGCATAGTGTTAGAGACTGATGTCAATCATGAGTGTCTCATGATTCCAGTTGCTAACATGTCGTCCTAGTATATAAAAAGGGATAAGTTTACATAGTAAAATAAAACCACAATAATGTTAATGTAACAATTTATAATTTAATGTCCGGATTAAACAGGATTGTAAATCTTTACACATCCGCTTGAAAAACAACACAATATGGCGGCGGCAACTTTACACTATATTCCATTCGCGTCAAGAAAATAATCCCCTTGTTCATCAAGCTTAGAATGATATGACTGACAGTCGTTCTGAATCAAAATATTACGATTTGGAGGCTCAGAGCGTGATATCAATTCGGAACGGAGTATATTACCACAATTTCAATTCATACCATAATAGTTTTTTAAAATGTATAGAAGATACATTGCAGATAAAGGCGCGACATAATGGCAAACAACTGACAGCGCTCAGACAATGATCGACCGTTCCGAGACGTGCATAAACTTTGTGACGTCAGAAATGAAATCATTCCTCGCGCTCAGACTGCTCACGATTGTCACAAAGTTTATGCACGTCTCGGAACGGTCGTGTCTCAGAACGAGGGGAATGTTTCATTGGCGCAACTGCAGGGGTGTATTCACAATGAGGTTTAAAAAAATCGTTTAAAAAAGTCTATTTATAACACTTATATTTAAGAAAAAAGGTTTTGAAACCTCAATGTTATTATTAATGTCGGAGAAAAGTAGGCTAGTACGTCAGGATTATCTGATTAATATATGTATAAATAAATGAACAAGAAAGAGACAGACTTATGGCTGTCAAAAGTGCTAGAGCGAGTAGTAATTCTGACAGGATGTTAATTTAAAATACTGGAACAAAATCTTAAATTACAAAGAATAATTGCGCAGTGTAAAAAACTAAACGATTATTTTATAACTAATAAAAAATATAGCACACAATGTTTAAAAAAAAACATAAAACAATATAAATCAACCTACGGAAATACTTAAGGCCGCGTTCGTTTTAAGAAATGTTAGCATGAAAATACCACTTTTTTAGCACAAGTCGTTCGTTTAATGAAAATTCTAACATTTGATGCTAATTTCGTATGTTAGTACCGTGTTGAAAGGAGGGTTATTGATGTTACTTTTTGACAGATGTCATTTAACATAAGAAATGGTTTGTTTAAATTGTTGTAAACTTTATAGTTTATATTATATTTGTTTACAATGTATTTTAAATAATTTTATGTAATCAATTCAAAGACCATAATTGTACGAAGAATTCGTACACCGAAAAGCAGAGCGCAGCGTCAGGTATTTCGTAAAGGTGGACAATTTGTTACAATTTTAATATCAGTGCGTTTACACCTTCGGCGTGAATACGTTGTGCCTATCAATTGCACCATCATACGCGATTCCAGTCGCGCGCACTCATTATCATTTATCATTAATAGTTATCAGTTATTAGTAAACATTTTGCCCCAAAATCTAAGAGTATCATTTATCATAAAAGAGTGTAAAATCCTACATTCTTTTTGGTCCTTCGAGTCGGATTGATTTTGACATTGTCAATTGATTTGTTATTATTTGTTACTTGTCATACTTGCCAAAAAGTAGCCTCACCGCTCGTTTTTTTTAAAGGAATGTTAGCATTATAAAAAAAGTGGTATTTCTTAACAAAAACGACATTTCACGCTGGTTTATGAAGTTGCTACGAAATGTTGGAAATGCTATAAGACGAACGCGGCCTAACTATGTTTCATAGTGACATTTTCGTTCACAATAAAAAATAGTACAGTGAAAACCCTATATAACGACACTGAAGGGACTGTGCATTTTATAGCGTGGTAGAGAGTTGTTGTTAAATGGAGAGAAGATCAGAATTGGAAGACAAGCTAAACCAACCAAAGCCAATGGGGTGTGTATCACTAACTTAAAATCACGATAGATGGCGTATGATAGATGGTACCTAATAGAACTGTCAGTTGCATAGAAAACTTGTATTTTTATTACAAAATTTATTATTTTCTGGATATATTACCGAAGTCAACAGCTTTTAAGTGTACAAATCAAGATTTCCAAGCAAAATCAAATTTATGGTGATCTCAAAATTGCCGTTCTATTAATTAAACCTTTTTTCTTTTTAAAGATGGTGTTCGCTTTCCTAATTCGTATTTTAAGGTAGGTAACGTTAAGTTAAAATTCGTATTTCTGTTATAAAAATATAAACTACAAAAACATCCGACAAATGATCCGACATAGGTGTAAACAAGGTACCAGTGCCGCTAGCGACATCTATAAAAAAGCTTCGCCTGATACACCCCATTGATTTCGACGCTTTAGGGAGTTGTCGTTAAATCGAGTGACGTTACATGGAGTTTACACTGTAATCATCATAGGGAAAAAAACAAACAAAGAACTTATTTTCTAAGTTTAACATCCGTATTCTTGGACCATTTCTCTTATTTCTTTCCACTCAATTATTTTCATTAACACCCAGTATATTACGTACTGTAATGAACTCCAGTTTGCCGCTCAGGTTAAAGGACCTACAATTCTACGCCAGCTTGATGTGGCTCAAACCAATAGGGACAAGAACCAGTGTCAGCAGAACATATCGCTCAGGGTGGTATCCGGAGCGCCGTGGTTCGTGCGACATTCTGTAATTGCAAGTGGTCTGGAGATGCTGCATTTGTTGTCGGCCTAGCTAAACGTATGTACGGGGCTGACAACCTAGAAGACTAGATTCATGAGCCACACGGGCGGTGTTGTGCTACAAACAGCGCCCAGCACCAAAGGTGTGTTGAATCACCTAGTAGGTAGTTACCCGATGAGATCTTGCCGGGGAAAATTATCCCATCCCCAAACCAGGCCTATTGAACCGGGCCTGGATGACTCCGCTATCTGACTGTGATATTAAATAAAAGAGCTTGTGGTCACACAAACCCCCCCGGCATGTACCAATGAGAAATACACTTTTCTTTGGTACATTTGTCATAAATTTACAACACCTCGGATCCTTATACCAAATTGAATCGCTAATAAATTGACATCAGATTCTCGCCAACCCGTCTAGCCAGCGTGGTGAGTGTAGGCCAAATTCTCCAGATATATGTTCTGGAAGGCCCATCTCCAGCGGTGGAGGTCTAGAGCGTTGTGTTCTAGGGGTTTATGTATCAGATAATTTATTCAATGTTTGGATCAGTTTTGTTTAACATTTTTTTTTTCATTCATTCATTACAGCCCCTAGAACACAGCGTCCTAGACCTCCACTGTGGGAGATAGGCCTTTCAAAACATATATCTGGAGAATTTGGCCTACACTCGCCACGCTGGCCAGACGGCTTGGCGAGGATATGATGTCCATTTTTATTGACGATTCCACAAGTTGGAATTAGTGAAACCGGGACCGACGGCTTAACGTGCTCTCCGAGGCACGGAACAGTGGTGTTGTAAATCTATGACAAATGTACGTAAGAAAAGTGCATTTCTCATTGGTACATGCCGGGTGGGTTTGAACCGACCTTTGTAGGATTTAAGGAACGCGTTCTTACAACCGAGCCACCACCGCGCCTTGACTAACAATATCCACAGCAAACTAATTTACAAAACAAAAAAACTTGGATTTGACAAGTCCGTGTAAAATGGCGCGAAGAATTCATTAACAGTTCTATTCCTTGAGCGTCCCTCCGTTTGACAGCTTGAAGGAATAATTGGGTGGAGGTTGAGGGAACGTCTTAGAACACGGGTGTAAATCAATGTACATATTTCAATAATAGATAAAGACTTATGCAGGATTTCTGATGGCAATCAATAAAATCGTATATTTTTTTCTTGGGCAACGAAATAAGGACGCTTCTTCCCATTGTTTTTAGGTTAAGTTTTATAAAATATATAGGTTTAACCTTAAGATACCCAATTATTGACAATTTAAAGATGGTTGAACGTTTTTGATGTTCTCACTCGCACATCCAATATTTTTAATTATAAGTGTACATATGAGAAGTCTATAACTTACTAATAAATAAAACAAGGTCCATTGCTAGCGACATCTACAAAAAGTGTTGCGTGATAAACCCATTGGTGAAGTGTCAATAACTCGATATCTTACTCTATTTAACTATAATGTATTTACCTATGGGCCCAATTAGGACTTATTAATAATTTTAAAAAAAATGGATCCTTTGATAAACTCGAATAAGGCATATTATTTCGTTATAATTATTAAAAGGCACAAGTAAATTGTACTAGGTTTTTTTATTAACTTAAAATTTATTTTACGATTTTAAACAAACAATTTAAAATGGCGGCGAGGCCATGATTTACAAAGTTTTTTGTAACAATCCGACCGGCTCAAAGACTTTGGGACAGAACTGGTAGTTATGTATGTATTACATGACATCATTCATCTTGGGCTAACTTGTATTCATATATGCATTTTTATCTACTCTCATATCGTAAAATGCGAATTACAAACTTCAAAACGAATTTATATTGACATACTTTATAAACATACTGCTGAAATTTAAAAATAGAATCACATTATAGCACTTTTTCTCTAACAAAATAATGTTATATTTCATTTTAAAAATAGAATCATACATATTATGTAACACTTATTTTTTTAAGGCAAAGGTTCCATCACAAAAAAGTTTTGATTCCAATTTCTTGCGCCATTTCATTGTTTAGGACTTATGTATTCTGTGCCATGGATTTTTAAAAAATAAAAAAAAAATTGGCGCCATTCAATACGTTTTGTTGTAGTCGTATAGCATTTCGTGTGATTTTTTTTATTCTTGCTTAAAATTCTTACTCTTTTATTTAGTAGGTTCAATCCCAATGTATGAGAGTAGATAAATTAGTGTATGAAACTGCACATAACTAGGTATTAAAACACTCGTGTATAATACCCCTTATTATGCAACAGTTTCATAAACTACTATTATATAGCAATTAATAAATAAAAAACCCTTTATAAAGGAGTATGTAGTTTAGGCGTGCCAAATGTTTAATTACCCTTCGTTCCGATACGCGTTAATAGTAACCTAAGCACGCTTAAAGGTGTTCTGATACGCGCTTAAACTGTTTTGCCAAAGCTGTGTGACGTCACAAATGAAATCATTTCACGCGCTTAGACTGCTCACGATATCGAGGTAGATCGCTCTGAGCGCTGTCAGTTTTTTGTCATTATGTCGCGCGCCATTTTCAAGTTTATTTAAATTAAATTTTCTTATAAATTATTTAATATTGTAATTCGTTTATACTGTTTGTATATTACTTCTAAAACAAATATATAATTAATATTTAAGTGAGAAAAAAATTCTGTAACACGGCAAGTTATTTTAAATTACCAAAATAAGTTAGTAATATTAAACTTTACACATATAAAGATGAATAAACCGAGAGATGTATATTTGTTAGTATTCATAAAAGATATTCATCAAAGATGTGGAATCCGCAATTTATCTTCGATGCAATTAAAAAAAAAAACTAACATTTTATGAATGAAAATGTGATTTAGACCGTTCCGAATTGATATCACGCTCTGAGCATCCAAATCGCGATATTTGATTCGGAACGCCGCCGGTCAGTGTCCTATTCGTTCTAAGCGCTCTAAACGCGATTCGGAATGAGGGGTTAATATAATCATGACTGCTTTAGTACTGAATGGCTTGATTGATACGAAAACTACATATTTTGTTTTCTAAATAACTTAATTGCACATTACGTAATGCGTGTATTTGTCAAAAGAGCAAATATTTTTTAGGCTTCAGTAGTTTAGCTTGTTAGTCGCAAACGTTATTAGTGGATTTCGTTAACGTCACTTACGACCTAGACAGCGTCTGTGCAAATATGAACTTTAATAGCGTGATATATATTTATTTTTAAAAATGTCACAGCTTATTATATTAAACATATAAACAAAGTAGCAATAGTGGAACACAAGCCAAAGAGATTTTATATTATTTAGACAATACAATTAAAACAGAAATGTATCGGGCTCGAAGGTACCAAAAATGATGCGGAGCGAATGGACTGTAATCCTAGGATATTAAAAGTGGACTGTATGCGTTTTCCATAAGGGGCTGATGGCCAATCTAAATTTCTATGTGGCACAAAGTATGAACAAAGGATATAAGAAAAGACATGCACGCCTTACCTTGGGTCTTCTTTGAGCTCGTCACCTGGGCGTAGCTGCAGGTCTTGACTCCAGGGCACCGGCCGGTACTTGTCACAATCCAGAATAGAACTGGACGGCGAGTCCTTTGTTCGCACTGCCTACCTAAGCACTATCACTATGGTTGGCGCGAGGTTATGGTTTTGTTTTTAATTTATAGTTTGTAATTTATTTAACGTGCACTACTTTCACGGCGTTATCACTCGATTCAGAAAGGTCTGAATCGAGGGCGAGCATCCAAAACACAAGACGTGCTCACGGGATGGGAACGAGAGGAGAACCACTACTGAGTGCCACATGTAAAATATTGGGTTTTTTTAATTAGTTCCAAATGATACTACTAGATGGCGCTAGGCGTCACCATTCCCCCGCCCTTAAAGGGTTGCCTTTAAGGTAATCTACAGTAAGACATATATACCTATAACTATAAATCATACAGAGGAAAAGCGTGCGTTGACTAAATATAATATAAGCGAAATTATAGCTAAATACCTACGCTACTTAATAAACTAAACTATTTACTGGCTAGGTAGTGGATACAGTTTAACCACGGGGCGAACGTAACAACCCTTCGCAGTGCGAACTGTAACCACGCGAGTTATCCCATCCTCAGAAGGATGAGTCTTCTCTACGACTCCTAAGGGCCATGAGAGAGGCGATGCGTTGTCCGTATGAATAATAACGACCGTACCCACTTGTATGGGGACGGTCGGCGTGTTCCATTTGGCGCGAGTCTGCAACTGGTGCAGATACTCAACTCGCCATCGCTTCCAGAACGACTGCACCATGCTATCCAATAGCGCATGACGTTCACCTACAGTGACTGACGTCACTTCGGGCGCGGGTAATGATGAAAGAAGGAGCGTATTAAGAAAGTGAGCCGGAGTGAGCGCTGAGGGCTCACTGGGGTCACTACTCATTGCCGTGAGTGGTCTGGAATTCAGAAGAGCCTCAACTTGGGCTAGAACCGTGAGAAGCTCCTCATGGGACAGAATTTGTTGACCCACGACTTTGAACAGGTGCGATTTAATTACTTTCACCATGCTTTCCCAACAACCACCGAAGTGAGGGGCGGAGGGCGGAATAAAACGCCAATTTATGCGATTTTCCGCGAGCTCCGATTCCAGATGTGGACGAAAACCATCTAAGAATTTATATAAATCACATAAATAGTTTTTAGCGCCAACAAAGTTTGTCCCATGGTCAGTATACAGACATTGTACTGGACCGCGACGCGATAGAAATCTTTTTAAAGCGGCTATGAAACTGACCGTACTCAGATCAGTTGCCAACTCAATATGAGTGGCGCGAGTCGTCAAACACGTGAACACACATATCCACGCTTTGCGACTTCGGACACCTCTAGCACGTATAGGAACGTATTGTAAAGGGCCGGCGTAATCACAACCCGTATGAGTAAATGGTTTCTCCACTGGGTTGACTCGATGACTTGGAAGGTCAGCCATGAGTGGCAAAGAATTCCGGGGCTTGAACCGAAAACATACATTACATTTATGGACTCGCTGGCGAATAAGCCTACGAGCAGCTATTATCCAAAACCTTTGCCTAAATAGAGACATAAGTAACTCCGGACCAGCGTGTTGGTGTTTGCGGTGGTAATGGTCAATTAGCATTTCGATCACACGATCATGACGCGGCAAGAGGTACGGATGCTTGTATGAGTAGTCCTCGGCGGAGCGATTTAAGCGACCACCAACTCGTATAAGATGGTTGTCGTCGAGGAATGGGCTTAATTTAGATATAGCAAGCGAACAAGATTTATTTGACTCCAAATTGAGTCGGTCCTTTTAAAAATATACGTCTTGTACGGCGCGAATTATTTTAATTTCTGCAAACTCTAAATCAGAAATATTCTCTGAGTGGGGCAATAGATTCAAAAAACGGTACACGTTTACTGTCGCCCTTAACAGCTTGCTGTAAGAGGACATGCGTTTTGCCAGTTCACAGAGAACAGATTCTGGCTTCTCCACGGTCGCAGCGAGTGCGACAGATTTCTGCTCCGGTATTTCTACGCGCGAATCGTGAACGAAATCCACGACCGGCCATGTAGATGTGGGAGCAGATACCCACGCGGGCCCATGGAACCACAAGGGGTGGTTGATAAGTTGACTCGGTCTTAGACCACGTGACAGACAGTCCGCAGGGTTGTCAACACCGGAAACGTGTCGGAAACAACCGGCAGGAATATTGTCAGTGATCTTGACGACGCGGTTCGCGACAAAGGTCTGCCAACGATGTGGAGGGGAGTGTATCCAATACAAGACTACTTTAGAGTCGGAGAATGCGTAAATTTGATTTATTGTATACATTGGCTCATAATTGTCAATTACTATTCGGAGCAATTTAGACAGGAGTACAGCGGCACATAATTCCAGCCGTGCGACCGATAGTGGTTTGACCGGGGCGACTTTAGACTTAGCGCATACAAAATGCACGGAATAGTTGTCGCCGTTGCGAATATGTAAATACACGACACCACCGTAGGCTCGCTCACTAGCATCAGCAAAGCCTAATATATTAATAATGCTTCCTTCGACTACCCCTAGATGGCGCGGAATACAGAGATTGTCTAATAACGGGAGCTCTTTGCAGAAGCGCTCCCAGGTAACAATAATATGGGCTGGGGCAATATCATCCCAATCACATTTTATTAGCCACAATTCTTTAATGAGAAGCTTTGCGAATAAAATGGTAGGGGCTACGAAGCCCATAATGTCCCAGAGCCGAGCGACCATGGACAATATAGTGCGTTTAGTGCACTTGTCCTCAACAGGGACTACTCGGAAGCGAAAACAATCACTGGACTTGTTCCAGCTTAATCCAAGTATTTTATGCTGCACAGATGTGTCGAATTCAACATCTGGTACAGACTTGTGAGTTTCGGGAATGTGTTTTAAAACGTCAGAATAATTTGAAGCCCATTTCATAAGGTCGAACTGGCCACATTTAAACATACTTATGAGTTGTATGCTGAGTTCAGTAGCGAGTGACTTTGACATAGTACTAAAGTTTAAATCATCCATGTACAAAGACGAGGACGCGACAGCGGCCGCCTTAGGGAACTTACTGCCTTCGTCGGCGATCAGCTGTTGTACGACGCGTAGTGCGTGAAAGGGGCTCGACTTTAGTCCGAAACACACGCGATTAAATTCGTAAGTAATGATGGGGTCTTGCGTATTAAAGCGGTACAATATACGTTGATATCTGCGATCGCATTGTCGCATACCAATCTGCATAAACATTTGTTTACAATCTGCCGAAAGCGCGACAGCAAAGAGTCGAAACTTTAGCAAGATCGAAAACAAATCTCCCTGTAGGTTCGGACCTGCATGTAATATTGCATTGATCGCAAGACCACGGCCAGGGGAGCGAAGTACCGTCGGCGACCACACGAAGCGGCGTGGAAGCCTTGTCACGGAACACTCCATGGTGGGGAATAACATAGCTAGGCTTGGTGACGTCATCATCAACAGGCACCGGGGAGAGGAATCCCTTATCTATGTAGTCTCGAATGACGTCATTATAGGCCAGGCGCATGTCAGGAGTTGCTTCTAGTTTTCGTTCTAGACACAACAAACGTTTATGAGCGATAGGATATGAGTTTCCTAATTTATAAACATCGTCACGAAACGGCAACGCAACGACGTACCTACCACTGTCTTCACGAACGGTGGTGGCGCGAAATTGTTCCTCACACTCAAGGTCATCGTGACATTGAGCGGGCGGCGCGGCAGACACTTCCTCTAGCTCCCAAAAGCGTTTAAGAATCGTGTCTATTGAAGAAGGAACAATAGAACAACAAGTAGTAGTAAAACCAGAACTATTTGTACTGGGCGTAAAATATGCGGGGACAGAACCCATTATTATATAACCGAGCACGGTTTGTATAGCGGGTGGCGCGTTACTTATGCTGCTTCTGATAATACCAGGTAACAACAGGTGCGGGAATAAGCTGGCACCGATAAGGACATCTACTGGACCGGGCGTAGCGAAAGAACTGTCGGCCATCGTCAGTCTATCGACGTGCGGTAGCGAGGACACATCTACTGAGAGCGTAGGTAGATGGTCCGTAATGCGATCTACAATACGAGGGGCGTTCAAAATATTCTCGGTATTGATACGTTACAACCTCTTTTATATATATATTTGTTACTGGCCGCTAAGATTCATCCATTGACATTAAAAAAAAGTAAAATTGGAACCGAGATGTTCTTTTGTTTTTCTGCAATTGCCGAACAAACATGAACACCATGAGCGAATTAACAATTTTAACGAAATTAGAGCACCGATCCGTCATAAAATTCTTGACAAAACAGGGTAAAAATCAAAAAACCCTAAAAGAGGAAATGGATTGTGTTTACCGTGAGTCTGCTCCTTCTTTATCTACTATTCAAAAATGGTCAAGCGAATTTAAGCGTGGAAGGGAGAGTATTGAAGATGACCCTAGACCTGGCCGGCCTGTAGTGGCTACCTCACAAGAAAATATTGATAAAGTGGAAAAACTTATATTGGAAGACGGCCGAGTGAAGGTAAAATCTATAGCTCAAGTAACCAATCTCTCTATTGGTACCGTACATGACATTATACATGACCATCTTAATATGTCAAAAGTAAGTGCAAGATGGGTTCCGCGAATGCTGACGCTTCTTCAAAAGGATATGCGTGTGGCTTGCTGTTCAGATTTTATCGACCTGTGTGGTGAAAATCCCGATGAGGTGCTGCAAAAAATAGTTACTGGAGATGAAACCTGGGTTCATCATTATGACCCAGAGAGCAAACAGGAGTCCATGCAGTGGCACATTAAGGGTTCAGCTCATCCCAAGAAGTTCAAGGTAATCCCGTCAGCTGGCAAGGTCATGGCCACAATATTTTGGGATTGTGAAGGAGTTTTGCTTATCGATTATAAAGAAAAAGGTGTAAATATCACAGGGCAGTACTACGCTAACGTTATACGTCAATTAAGAGATGCGATCAAAGAAAAGAGGCGAGGAAAGTTAACCAAAGGTGTTCTGCTTCTGCATGACAACGCCCCTGTCCATACTGCTCATATTGCCAAGGCAGCTATTGTTGAATGTGGGTTTGAAACTGTTACTCATCCACCCTATAGTCCGGACTTAGCCCCAAGCGACTTCTTTTTGTTTCCCAATCTTAAAAAGGATCTGCGTGGAAATAAATTTTCTGACGATGAAGCGTTGAAGACGGCCGTGGAGGAGCATTTTTACACCAAAGATAAAAAATATTTTTATGAGGGATTAAAAAAAATAATTGATCGATCTTATAAGTGTATGAACATAGGGGGGGAGTATATTGAAAAATAAAAATATCAAACTTTTCGTACTTGTTTGTTTTTATCCACATACCGAGAATATTTTGAACGCCCCTCGTAAGTGCAGATATTTTATAATTTATGTTACAATTAAAGCGAGAGTAAAACATTAAATCTGCAGAACCCTTAATGGGTTTCTCTGCGCCTCCGATGCCTCTCACTATTATATTTAACGAATTAAATGTCTTTATGCCTAAACGAACAAGTAAATCATTAGTACAGTAATGTGATTGACTGGCTGTATCCAGCAAACATCTAACTACAATAGGTTTATTGCGGGTATCGAACATGATAACTTGCGCAGTTGCTAACATAACGGTATTCGTCGTACATTGACGGTTATGTATGGCAGGCGGTAATGAGATGCGCGACTCGGCAATGGACGTTGTGCACAGCGAGACAGATTGTTGCGCGGGCGCTCCGAAATGAACAATCTCGGGGCGGCACTCGTTGCTAACTTCAGGCGGTGCTTCAGTCAGTGGGCTATTCTGCGACTCGTTTTGAGTATCAAAATGTAGCAAAGTATGGTGATTTTGCTTACATTTTCGACACTTTTGTTTAGACTTGCAATTACCGGGTTTATGCATGAGACTCAAACAATTTACACAGCCACTGCGTTCTTTAATTAGTTTAAAGCGATCGAAAGGGGATATACTATTAAATGCGGGACATTTATATAAATGTTCGTGCGTTATATTATCGCACAAGCATTTAAGTGCGTTCGTATTCGTACTAACATAAGATTGCGGACTTGGTATATGTTTTTTACTAGTAAGTTTACCAGATGTACTAGGGCTTACTCGTGGACTACCAATGGAGCCCTGAGTATTCTGAAATATTTTACATTGACTTTTAACAAAACCGACCAAGTGATCTAATGTGGGAAAATCTACGTCACGTACATCCATCTCAAAGGCTCGTACGGTTTCTATATCTAATTTCTTTAGCGCAATGTGTAATAAAACAAAATCTGACATATCATCTAATTTTAGGTTTTTTAAAGCATTAACTGCGGATATAACTTTGTCTAAAAACAGCTGGAAATTAGAAATAGAAGGTTGACCATTTGACTTATAGTTAAGTATTTGATCTATATAGGTGGAAGCCAAGACACGGGTGTCCTGGTATCTGTCTATCAGGCTTTCGAAAATTAATGTGTAATTCTCGGCGGTAGGAATAATGCCTGAAAACACAGATTGTGCCTTATGTGATAGCTTTCCTATCAAATAGTATAGCTTATCGGAGTTCGTAAGCGATGGATTGTCGTGTACAATAGACTTAAAACTGGCATAAAATAAGGGCCAGTTGCGTACGTCACCGTCGAAAGACATGAGTTCGATTGGTGGGAGACTGGGTCTAATAGACCTGTGCGAAACAGACTCAACCTTCTGAGAAGGAGATAGCTGCGCGAGCGTGCGTTTAGTAAAACAATGTAAATCCTCGAATGCGGACATAATTTGATAGTTTGGCTGAAACGAGGGGTTTTTTTTAATATTTAAAACAATGCTTTGATCTAAAAGCGAACTAAAATCAGTGCGTAATTCATCAATTGTTTCGGCGTAGTTCAAGAAATTTTCTTTGTTACTATCACTACGGGTCGCAACTTTTGCGAATTCATAAATTTGTTGAGCACGCTTATACAAAGAGGAGATTTTGGCCTCCAACATTACTATCTGAATATTAAGTTCTGACATTCCAGAATCGCCCACTTGTTTACTATCAGTTGCCATAACTAAAATTTATTGCAGTAGATCGAGAAAATAACTGTGTAACAAGTGCGAATGAAATAATAATGAATGAATTACTTTAAAGGGTTTGTTTTAGTTAAAATAACGTAAGTAACGTGTACAACTTGACCTTTAGACAGTAATTAGGATTAACTTTTATAAATCTACCCACAAAAATTAATTAATTTTACACAATAGATTATTGCGTTAAAAAAACTTATTACACAGCATGAATGCTATTTTATACCTAAATATACATACACTATACGCCTACAAGTACCTATTAGGCTAACCATGTAAGGGCGGTGGATATCGTCCGTTATGTTTGAAACCAAAATGGTGGATATCATACGGCTCGTAATGAACTAAATGATGAATATCCTCGTAGGTAACAAATGTATCAGGGTCTAAGGTACCAAAATGTATCGGGCTCGAAGGTACCAAAAAATGTATCGGGCTCGAAGGTACCAAAAATGATGCGGAGCGAATGGACTGTAATCCTAGGATATTAAAAGTGGACTGTATGCGTTTTCCATAAGGGGCTGATGGCCAATCTAAATTTCTATGTGGCACAAAGTATGAACAAAGGATATAAGAAAAGACATGCACGCCTTACCTTGGGTCTTCTTTGAGCTCGTCACCTGGGCGTAGCTGCAGGTCTTGACTCCAGGGCACCGGCCGGTACTTGTCACAATCCAGAATAGAACTGGACGGCGAGTCCTTTGTTCGCACTGCCTACCTAAGCACTATCACTATGGTTGGCGCGAGGTTATGGTTTTGTTTTTAATTTATAGTTTGTAATTTATTTAACGTGCACTACTTTCACGGCGTTATCACTCGATTCAGAAAGGTCTGAATCGAGGGCGAGCATCCAAAACACAAGACGTGCTCACGGGATGGGAACGAGAGGAGAACCACTACTGAGTGCCACATGTAAAATATTGGGTTTTTTTAATTAGTTCCAAATGATACTACTAGATGGCGCTAGGCGTCACCAAGAAATAAGAGTAAAATATAGTAATTAGATTTAAATTAATAGTGCAATTGAACTGTGACCAGCAAAAGTAAAAGAATATTAATAATAATAATAAATAAGTGAAAACCAATAGGTTAATGATTATTTACCTAAAACAAAATGAATGAATGAGAGGCAGAAGCAAAATTATACTATATATACGTGTATAGTAGTATTCGTATATTAGCAAGCGAAGTGTATTTGTAAAGTTAGTCCGGGATAAGAGTTGTCTTGATACTGCCTCCGGTGATTAGTTAGATGTATCAGAGTAGAACATGGTTAAAACGTTAATATAGATAAGTCATTTACAGTAATCTAAACAGGTGAATGAATAAATGTTTGAAAATACTTAATAATTAATAATACGATAGGTTATATATATATCCATTAATTATATTATTATTATACTCAATTTAATTGTTTACCCAATAATGATTTGATTATTTATTAGTGTGCCGTAATTAGTTCTCTAGCAATTTTGATCTTGTTAACCAGGTTTATGACCTTATTAAGCTATAGCACATTTTATTGTGCACCATGTCACAGGACAGCGATTAGGTTATATAGTTAACGAATTCCATTATATAGCGTTTCCGCTTAAGTAACACAATAGGGCTGCAGGTGTCATTAGTAGAACCTCTATTTAAGATAAAAAAGGTCACTTTTTTTAAAAGTAAAAAATCATTATCCGAAAAACAAAACACTGCATGGTTAATAAGGTTGCGTCTGAAAATCGCGATATACATCGTGATAAATACCTAAAGGCTGGGGAGTGTTATTATTAATTGATCTCGCCCACAGCCGAGAGAAGAAATAGAGAGATAAAGAATTACGTAAGTCAACGTTTGCGCGATCGTCGACCTCGCGCTACCTACTTGATTAGGCTCTATATAAGTGGCGTTATTTTTAGGATAACTTCTCTGCACCGTAACTTAAGATTTTATTACTGAATAATTAAAATAAAAAATACGTAGTTCTTTATATTTATTTTATATTATAATATAAAAATATTTGCTCTTTAATAATTTCCACGCAGTATAATAAAAATAAAATTAGTCTTATTAATAACAGAATCGAAACTACTATTTAATTTTTTTTTATCATTAGGTATACATAGCATAAGTAGTTTAAAAATTGCTCAAACTGAATGTCATTTTGTAGCCAGTAAGAGACAGTAGCATATAACCTGTCATAATATAATAAAGTATGCGAAATACATTCTTCCCGCTCGCACAATCCAAACATTTTCAAGATCTTTTAAGAAATTTAGTCTATCAACTTTCAAGGAAATTAAATTATGTACCTACATTTCAGCGTTGCCAGTTTTTTTTTTTGCCAAGTAGGGATTTTGGAACTTTTTCGAGTGAAAACAGCGGGATTCTTTCGTCGAAAGCGGGACATAGTAAAAAAACGTCTCTTTCTCCCGCGCTCTTCTATCTTCATTACATCCCGCTATCATTACACGTCATTATTATTATTTTTTTATTATTATTATTATATTATTTTTATTATTACATTACACGTCGGGCGGGCGGCCAGTACACACTTGTTTGTGCCAAACGCCCACACTTCCTCAGCACGCTTCGCGCACGTTTGGGTTATCGCCGAAAAGCGGGACTGAGCCTGACGCACGGGACATTTAATTTTTATTTAAAAATCGGGACGTCTGGCAACACTGCTACATTTATAGATGGATAGACTACATTTAGCGGCGCGGTGGTGGCTCGGTTGTAAGAACGCGTTCCTTAAATCCTACAAAGTATCAATCATCCGACATGTACCAATGAGAAATATACTTTTCTTACGTACATTTGTCATAGAGCACGTTAAACCGGTTCCACTAATACGAACTTGTGGAATCGTTAATAAATTGTCAATAAAAATTGTCATCATATTCTCGCCAACCCGTCTGGCCAGCGTAGCGAGTGTAGGCCAAATTCTCCATATATATGTTCTGGAAGGCCCATCTCCAGCAGTGGAGGTCTAGAACGCTGTGTTCTGAGGGCTGTAATGAATGAATGAAAAAAAATACTATATTTCGGAAAAGTACACTCAGATTTCAAAAATTCTTGAACATATTGGATTGTGCAAGCGAGATGGAAAAAATTGAAACCATTTTTACACTCTCACAAATAAAAAATGTTTGTCCCAATTTAAAAATTAGTTATTATTTTATTCAATCATAAAATTGATTTTTTCTTTTTCAATTTGAGCCGTCCTGTTCCAAAGTTTTTGAGGTATCTTGTGGTACTTACCCCATTGGGGTTTTCACCACGTCGGGGATTCCCCTTGCCTGAAGACTGGGTACCCATCAGTTTTGCCTACATACCTACAACATTTAAAACAGTTATTGTTTTTTTTTTTTTTTTTTTTACCATTAGAGGAATGAAATGTAAAAGCAGATTTTTTTTGTTAGCTTCGCTTAATATTTTTTTGTTGAATTGAGATTTATAGTTTATTCAATTATTTATGGTCTTTTTTGTTACACAGACATTAAGTATACATTTAACAATTATAATGAATTTATTAACGGTTTATTGGCAGTAGTGTTGCCCAGTGTCTTGTTCTTGCTTTTTTACAAGACCAAGACCACAATGTCTTGTCTCGCAAGACTCAGTCATTGTTGTCCTATGTTAAAAATGATCAGTTTTAAGCTATTGCATAGCTTTTATCGCGGGCTTTGAGCGCGGCGACCGAATCAAGAAATTCCGTAACGAAAATAAACCTAACACCCCCCACTCCGACCGGCACAGCGGTGCGGCGTTGAAAGCCGTGCATCGTCTAACGTCGTTTCAGTTCGGCAGACTTCGGCACGGTGTTTGTGTGCGTGCGACTAGACCTATGCGTGTAGACTAGCTGCTAACTGCTCATAACTGATTTTATTTGTTTGATATTATTTCATTTGTACACAAGATCCATAGATACCTTCACCGATCAGTTACATTACAGCCCCTAGAACACAACCTCCTAGACTTCCATTGTTAGAGATGTGCGTATCAGAACATACATAAATCTAGAGAATTTGACCTACACTCACCACGCTGGCAAGACGGGTTGTAATTTTTTTAATAATAATTTTACGTTTCCACAAGTTGGTGATAAAAAAAAATGTATTAAGTTCTGACTTTTACAGATGATTCCTCATACTAGAGATATTATTTCGCGACTTACATTAATCCATTGTTTTTTTCAAATTAGACAATTCCTTAAAAAAAAAAAATATACTAGGTTTTTTTTATATTTTATGCTAACTTTTCTCACAACTTAAACATATTAGTTTTTTTTATAATACTTCAAATTATTTTATTATCCAAGCCGCTGACGAAAGTCTGAAGGCTGGCAATTATTTCGTATTAGCCTCGATATACATAGGGGAAAATGTTGCCAGTCCTCTTGGGACTATTTTCGTTGGGACATTTTTTATTTTGTTACTTTTGGAAAATCGAAAGAAGTGTTTAGTTTTAAAATATGGTATTATTTATTACAATTTATAAAATAAAATACCTAATTTGTTTTTCAATTCTTTATTTTAATCGTTGGCATTTTATTTACCTATAATATAATATACATTTCTCGTATATATATATATATATATTCTTTATACTAAACAAAGAACGGCGGGTGCTTCCCTTAAGTCATATGCACAATTATTTAAATCTACCCCCTTAATTCTTAATTTTATTTTATGGCAAAATTATTGCGTAATTTTTTTAAATCGTTTTAAGCATTCTCAAAGGCATGAATCAAGCGCGCTTGGACTTTGCCGAGCATTATGCTGACCAAGCATGCAGATCACATGCATCGTTTGTTATACCGCGTAAAGTGTGCCGGCTCAGCGACTTGAGCATGTACATGATCCTATAAAAATCTCAAGATTGAAACGGGCAAGTACCGACATGTCACGACCAAACAAGAAACTTGTGCAAACTGTTTATGGAAGTAAGTTGCTCCAGCAACATGCACCATGTACAAACACAAGCGAGTAACTAGTACAATACTGCTAGCACAAGTAGCTCGGACAAGAAGCCCACGACAGTAACTTGCTGCAGCAACATGCACCATGTACAAGCACAAGCGAGTAACTTGTACAATACTGCTAGCACAAGTAGCTCGGACAAGAAACCCACGACAGTAACTTGCTTCAGCAACATGCACCATGTACAAACACAAGCGAGTAACTTGTACAATACTGCTAGCACAAGTAGATCGGACAAGAAACCCACGACAGTAACTTGCTGCAGCAACATGCACCATGTACAAGTACAAGCGAGTAACATGTACAATACTGCTAACACAAGTAGGTCGGGCAAGAAGCCCACGACGGTAACTTGCTGCAGCAACATGCACCATGTACAAGTACAAGCGAGTAACTTGTACAATACTGCTAGCACAAGTAGCTCGGACAAGAAACCCACGACAGTAACTTGCTTCAGCAACATGCACCATGTACAAACACAAGCGAGTAACTTGTACAATACTGCTAGCACAAGTAGATCGGACAAGAAACCCACGACAGTAACTTGCTGCAGCAACATGCACCATGTACAAGTACAAGCGAGTAACATGTACAATACTGCTAGCACAAGTAGGTCAGGCAAGAAACCTACGACAGTAACTTGCTGCAGCAACATGCACCATGTACAAGCACAAGCGAGTAACTTGTACAATACTGCTAGCACAAGTAGGTCGGATAAGAAGCCCACGACAGTAACTTGCTGCAGCAACATGCACCATGTACAAGCACAAGCGAGTAACATGTACAATACTGCTAGCACAAGTAGGTTAGGCAAGAAGCCCACGACAGTAACTTGCTGCAGCAACATGCACCATGTACAAGCACAAGCGAGTAACATGTACAATACTGCTAGCACAAGTAGGTCGGGCAAGAAACCCACGACAGTAACTTGCTGCAGCAACATGCACCATGTACAAGCACAAGCGAGTAACATGTACAATACTGCTAGCACAAGTAGGTTGGGCAAGAAACCCACGACAGTAACTTGCTGCAGCAACATGCACCATGTACAAGCACAAGCGAGTAACATGTACAATACTGCTAGCACAAGTAAGTCAGACAAGAAGCCCACGACAGTAACTTGCTGCAGCAACATGCACCATGTACAAGCACAAGCGAGTAACATGTACAATACTGCTAGCACAAGTAGGTCGGGCAAGAAACCCACGACAGTAACTTGCTGCAGCAACATGCACCATGTACAAGCACAAGCGAGTAACATGTACAATACTGCTAGCACAAGTAGGTCGGGCAAGAAACCCACGACAGTAACTTGCTGCAGCAACATGCACCATGTACAAGCACAAGCGAGTAACATGTACAATACTGCTAGCACAAGTAGGTCGGGCAAGAAACCCACGACAGTAACTTGCTGCAGCAACATGCACCATGTACAAGCACAAGCGAGTAACATGTACAATACTGCTAGCACAAGTAGGTCGGGCAAGAAACCCACGACAGTAACTTGCTGCAGCAACATGCACCATGTACAAGCACAAGCGAGTAACATGTACAATACTGCTAGCACAAGTAGGTCGGGCAAGAAACCCACGACAGTAACTTGCTGCAGCAACATGCACCATGTACAAGCACAAGCGAGTAACATGTACAATACTGCTAGCACAAGTAGGTCGGGCATGAAACCCACGACAGTAACTTGCTGCAGCAACATGCACCATGTACAAGCACAAGCGAGGAACTTGTACAATACTGCTAGCACAAGTAGGTCAGCCAAGAAGCCCACGACAGTAACTTGCTGCAGCAACATCACAAACCAGCAACTTGTACAAATAGTTTACGCCAGAACCCTAAGTTAAATTGCTTAGTTGCTCAGCAGTCATCTGTCAGCTTTAATTGAATAAAACATACAGTACTAGGTATATGATATGGCACATCGGCAACAATAGTAAGATATGCGGTTGATTTAGGTTTTGTATGGCTTTATCTTTGTCTGTTGCTGACATCGTATTGTGCTACGGAAAACGCTCTACAAAATAGTAGATAGCTGATCGAAGCCGTGCATCTGTCTTTGTTCCCGACGTGCCAAAACAAATTCTGAGTACTGTAATCCATATTCCTAGTGTTGATTTTATCAAACTTTTTTTAAGACTATAACTTTAAATCTAGTATAATATACTTAATTTTGCCACAAAATAAGATAAATCATTGACTAATGCAATAATAATATGCAAACCCCAAAAAACTGACTTAATGAAATATACAAATAAGTCATTTTATCCAAAAAAAAAGGACCAAATTTTACAATCAAAATACTACCTCACCTAGATGCCATGGCTACCTACCATATCCGTTTTTTTTTTTTTTAATCATTTTATATCGCCAAACCATTAAGGATTGTTGGCGCCAAAGGTCGCTCGTTAGTAACAATTTATCTTTTTAGTGTTTTAGAGGTCACTATTACAATTTTATTTATGTATTATATATTACCGTCAGCAAAATCTTTGCATCACTTACTGAAAGAATTGGGCCTAAGCAGGTCTGCCGTCAATACATTTATGGAACGAGCTTCCAAGACGGCATTAACGGAATCATACAGTATTTGGTTGGGTAGGGAGAGAAGTAGAATGGTGGATGGTGAGCGTATTATCGCGCAATAGAAAAAAAAGGAGGCCTCCTTTTCTTAAACCAGCCAATTGTCGGTCGCAAGCCCGAGACACCATTCTTCTCATCTCTTACCCACACACGATGGACCCGGCACCCGCACGGTGAATCCATGGAATGCTTAGAAATTTGTCTTCAGGTCAATAAAAAACATTCTTATGTATTTATGTTCGTCGCAAATAAAAAAAACAAGATACCTAAGAGATTATGGGTCCATCCTTTTGTATCAGATCGAATCCGAAGTGGTGTTTTATATTTTTTATCTATATGAAGATTTAAGAAAATATTCTCCAAATTTTTTTAACTACTACGATTTTGAATATCGACGTATGTGCGTCTGTCTTGGCGACCGACCTGTTTCACATCCAGTGAGTGAGACGCAGTGGTCTCCTCACACCTCCCGTAGGAAGTGAGGAATCTGTGTCAAGGTATTTGCCTTCTTACAGAAGTTTCATTCGCTTTCCTTAACTATGGACAGGGCCATAATAATAGTAACCATTAAAGGTGATTAGTAGCAGGTGTCGTCCAGTGTATCCATCCGCATATCCCTATGTATGACATCATTTCTCACGTAACGGGAGGCACCGACAATGGTATGGAGAGTCAGATTTTGTTGAGCTCATAAACGTACCAGACCAGAATACGTGAGTGTGCTGCGGATGAAGGCTTTAAATATGGGGACATCTTTGCGTCGTTTTCCTCAATGCTGAGGATCGTGACCCCTCCTCGGATCACTTTGTTCCGGACGATGCTGTGCCATCCGGGTCCGGACTTGGGTGTGAAGTGTGGTGCGGATCTGGTCGAGCTCCGGCCACGGGGTCTCTTGCCTTCAATTTTCCTGTGATTTTTGCCAGATCTTTTACGGCCTATATGACCAAAATACTCAAGGACTTATTGAAGGCAGATGGAATAGAGCCTGGTAGTGACTTAGCGCTCCTTAAGTAGTCCACGGAATGTGCAGCGGCTTCGGTCATTGGCTCTTAAGAGTCCAGGTTTTAAATATGTATGAAGCGGCAAACTGGATGCAACTGGGCGATGCGTTTGTCTATGACACCCAGGTATTTTACTGGATTAGTCCACGATAGACTCTGGCCGTACAACAGAAGCAGACCGGATGGGTTTCAGCTATATCGAGTCTAGTCTCGAGGAACCTTGCCTGAGCCTTCTTGCGTTCCATCAACAGAAGACCCTAGAGTCTGATTTTTTACGAATTCTTTGGATACGTGGCTGGCGACGTCGCCATGGCATCTCGGTGAGGCCAAACAAAAATATGTCAAACCTTAACTAGGTTAAAAAATGTGCCAAAAAACAAAAACGTGCTTACATTTATGCGCAAATTGCGCTTGAAATTACTTAATTGCAAAACAATTATTTATCCGACTAAATAGATACTTCTAAAATTACTCATGTCTTTCTGGTTGTTTAATACAAGCTTTATAGCTGGTAATGTATATGTGACATAACATGTAAGTCATGTAATTGACATGTTATATTACATTTGGCAAAAGAATATTATTTAAGAATATTTGCTAAACAACTGAATAAATTAAATTATTTTTTAATGTGGTATCATTAATGAATAATCAGAAATCAATGGGGTGTATCACTAACTTTTAATCACGATAGATGGCGCATGATAGATGGTACCTAATATAACTTTCAGTTTTATAGAAAACTTTTTATTACGAAATTTATTATTTTCTGGATATTATGCCGAAGTTGGCAGCTTTTAAGTGTACAAATCGAGATTTCTAAGCTAAATCAAAGATATGGTGATCTCAAAGTTGCCGTTCTATTAATGTGTTAAGGACAATGCCATCTAGCGATATTATTGAGAATCATTACCGATTAATTGCAGACTAGTTGCCCACTAATTGCACAACTTTATGGTAAACTAACTAGATTGCGCTCAGCCGGAAGAGGGCGCTGTAGTCGGCCCAACTGACACGTTAATTTTTTTATGTTAATTTTAAGACGAGACAATTTTGAATCGCGAAACGAGACGCATGTATTTTTTTACCTGATTAAACATATTTTATGGAAAGAAGACGAAGTCGTTATTATTTAAGACCTGCCTGCCCATCTGCACAGCATCACAACGCAAACATAATGAAACCTTTTTTCTCTTTAAAGACTGTGTGCGCTTTCTTAATTCCTCTTTTAAGATAGGTAACGTTAATTTAAAATACATTATTCTGTTATAAAAATTAAAACTACAAAAACATTAAAAAAATAAGGTACAGTTGCCGTTAGCGACATCTACAAAAAGCTTTGTCTGATACCCCCCATTGTAGCATGTTACTATATGCTCATTCATACAGATTCAATTTGTAATATAACATGAAAGTAATTTAGTCACATTAACTGTAATGGATTTATTAGCTAATGAATACTGAATAGGTCACCAGCGGATGGCAAAGGTGCCAGGCCCCCCGTGACGTCTGGCAAACGAGAAACGTCCGGCAAACTGTCAATATGTGATCGTACCTCAGCTTTAACACCGTAGATTTTCTGCAGTTTTATGTTGTACTCCTGAAATAGGGAAAAAAAATATTTAAACACTGTGATTAAAACGAAGCAAGAAGTTGAGCATATGGCCACCTAGTTAGTTAAGTATATTGTCTGTGAACTGGCAATGACAGCCTCTAAAATACAGTCCTATTCTAATATATTCTAAGACGTTTCCTCAACGGCTTCTCCACTCAACATTTCCTTCTTTAATTTTTTTCCAGACAGGTCACACAGCGCCATCTAGTTTCCGTGGTAAGCTACGAGGCTTGTGTTTACGGAAACTAGATGGTTGATAAACTACATATTATACTTTTTTTTTATAAATATATACATATTATACATATAAACACCCAGACCGAGACAAATTATACAATGTACAACTTGCCCCCGGTGGGAATCAATCCCACGACCTCCCGAGTTCACGGCAACGTTTGTTACCACTAGACCACGGAGGCGGTCTTCTTCTTCATTTGTATATTTGTATTTATGTTTTATGTAGATAAGTTTTAGCATTTTTTATTTTATTTTTTTAAACAAAAAAAAATATGTACGAGTAAGTATAAGTATACTTGTTTTTTTTAATTATTTATTTTAAAATATAAATTTTATTTTATTGGGTACTAGCGGAAGAACTCGCGGATCCAACTATGTGATTCGCGACACATGCTGAGCTTAGGGCAGGAATTATGGTGTGATGGCTGCCTGGTGGTGCTCGGGATGTGGCTGTGGGAACGGCCAATTCCATATTTTAATACTAATTTATGGTCCGTGCCACCCCATATCCTATGCACGGCTATATCCTAGAGTACTGTTGGGTGCCTGTCGGGGCACGTTGTGCTGCATATCTTAATTTTGTAAGTTTGTATCTGTTTTGCGATGAATAAACATATTTCTTTCTTTCTTTCTTCCTTATTGAACTTACCGTTCCGTGGGAGTCAAATATTCCAAAAGACCACAACGTGAAGTCGAATAAATATTATGATCTCACAGAAGAAATGATAAGGAACGGGTTCAAGACTCAGCTTTACCCAGTGGAAGTTGGTGCGAGAGGAGTTCCAGCAAAATCTTTGCATCACTTACTGAAAGAATTGAGCCTATGCAGGTCTGCCGTCAATACACTTATGGAACGAGCTTCCAAGACGGCATTAACGGAATCATACAGTATTTGGTTGGGTAAGGAGAGGAGTAGAATGGTGAATGGTGAGCGTATTATCGCGCAATAAAAAAAAAAGGGAGGCCTCCTTTTCTTAAACCAGCCTATTGTCGGTCGCAAGCCCGAGACACCATTCTTCTCATCTCTTACCCACACACGATGGACCCGGCACCCGCACAGTGAATCCATGGAATGCTTAGAAATTTGTCTTCTAGCTGTCAAACGATAATTATGCCTCTGTAATTGAGACGATTAAAATTAAAAATGGCGTCTAATGTGCCAGCTTACGGCTGACCTTTAAAATAAAACTATCTGCTCGGCTCTATTTTTAACTTTAATTGTTTAATCGAAACTTTATTTTGAAGGAAATGTTGAGTGGAGGAGACATTGAGGCAACATCTTAGTAAAGTATCATCATAACCGTTTCCCTTTCGGGGTGGTCAGAAACCATGCATATAAATAAGCGAATTCACATTTAGCCAACTTTACTATAGGCCAATCATGACAAGTGGCAAGCTCATTGATGTCTCCAGCGTACCAAACTCAAGCAAAATACACAAATAAATTAAATATTAATTTAATGTATATAAAATAATTTATTAATGTAAATAAATTAATTTGTGTCTCGACCAGGAATCAAACCCGGTACCTCCGAGTCTAAATCCATGGACTTAACCGCTAGACCACGGAGGCAGTCTACAGCTCCTCCACTCAAATATTCCTTCCAGCTGTCAAACGGAGGGACGCCTCGGCACGTTAAGAAATAGTACTGTCAAACTAAAGGTATGTAGTGATGTTCTTGAAACGGTGTTATGTTTTTTTCAGCAATTATATAAACTTATATTTCTTATAAATAATTAGTTAATAAATTTTCCAAGTTGTTTTTTTTTTGACACATGAATGTCCATAATATGATAGAGACAGACATATGGACGTTAAAACATCTAGAGCATGTAGTAATTCTGACAAAAATAATATTTAAAATACGAGAACGCTATTTTCAATGTTACCAGCAAAAATTAAGTTATTTTACCAGAAATATTTTTAAATGATAATCGAGGTTTAAAGAGTTAATTAAGAATACCGATTTAGAGGATGTCAAACCCGTTTGACAGCTGGAAGGATTGAGTGTAGGACTAGGATTAAATCCTGAAATAAATTATTAATATTAACGATTGCACAAATTGGTATTAGTGGTAACGGAACTGATGGGATTAATGACAATTACCTCTAGCCTCTGCTCAGCCAATTGAGCCAATTCCTTTTGAGCTTGTGCGTAATCCCTCAGCAGTCCGGCCAATCGGCGTCGTTTGTCCATTTCATCTGCCAATCGCAGGTTATAGTCTGCTAACAACTCTACGGCAGAATTAACTATGCCGCTTAGACGTAAGGCTGATTCTTTATCTAAAAAAAAAATTTTGTAATTTTATTGCACTATGACATTATTAGTATTGCAACGACTTGTGATTGACTGTCTCCGTGGTCTAGCGGTTAAGTCCGTGGATTTAGACTCGGAGGTACCGGGTTCGATTCCTGGTAGGGACACAATAATATTTATTAATTTAAATAAATAAATTTAATTTATTTGTGGCATTTCTCGAGTTTGGTAAGCTAGAGACATTGACGAGCTTGCCACTTGTCATGATTGGCCTATAGTAAAGTTGGCTAAATGTGAATCTGCTTATTCATAAGCATGGTTTCTGACCACCTTGGACGGGAAACGGTCCTAATGATACTACTGCAACAAATTCTACTTTCACAAATACAAATAATAATAGTATATGGTAGGGTAGGAGAGGAGCAGAATGGTTGATGGTGTCTTGTGGGCAATAAAAAAGGAGGCCTACGGAGGCTGGTTTACAGATACCTATAGCCAGTTGCAAGCCCCAGATACAGTATTTCTTCTTTCTTCTCCCCACACATAAAAGAAGTAAAGTATCATCACGACCATTTCCCTTTTGGGGTGGTCAGAAACCACGCTTATAAATAAGCGGGTTCACATTTAGCCAACTATGCTATAGGCCAATAATGACAAGTGGCAAGCTTGTCAATGTCTCCAGCGTACCAAACTCAGATAAATACACAAATAAATTAAATATTAATTATGACATTGATGACACACATGATGGACCCGATACCTGCACGGTGAATCCATAAAATACTAAGAAATTTGTGTTGTAATATCAACCACCTCTGTTTTTGTGTTCGTTGTTTTTTTACCAAAAGATTTATTAATTATAATTTTACACTGGAAATTCGTCGTTTAAAAAGCTCAATATTTATAACTTATGGATTATATGTTATATGCATGTCATCACCATCATCATTAGCATGTCTCTCCACTGCTGGATGTAGGAATCCCCCAAGGCTCGCCACTGCAGGCGGTCGTTTGCTACCCCCATCCAACCCTCACCACGAACATCACAATCATAAAGGAAAGGCTGTGTTCGCATTTTAACTGACCTTCAAGTTTGGACAGTAGATGTACTTCGGAAACTTCCGGAGGGAGTGACGCAATTCTTTCCCTTACCGCCTCGTCACTAGATGCACTTGACTCCAAATCTAACAACGCCTGGAACAAGTTAAATTACCAATTACTTACTCATAAATTCTATAATTTATCTACGACCTGCATATAGAACTGTCTAAGCAGTTGCAAATGTTCTTGGCACACCGCCACATAATCAAATCATGTGGTTTTTTTTTTAAATTGTACCTTACTTTTTTAAATAAAAGATAACCTGCATATTATTTAAATTAGTTAAGTGTAATAATATATAATTTCACTGACAAGTCCCAACAGCCACAACAATAGCTTAATTTATTTACCTAAGGTAGGTAGATATTTATATTTACCTATATTTTTGGTAATTTTTTGTTATTGTGTTGATGTTCCTATGACACTACCAGTTCTGTTCCTTGTCTTCACATTGCACTCTCCAGGCAAGACAGATATTTTAATGTTAAATATATATTGTGTACAATTTTGTTTAAATTATATTGACTTAACCAAATTCCGGTAGGAATGTACGGTGATACACTGAGAATAAACACTGAGCAGGTCTGCCACCAATACATTTATGGAACGAGCTTCCAAGACGGCATTAACGGAATCATACAGTATTTGGTTAGGTAGGGAGAAAAGTACTATGGTGGATGGTGAGCGTTATATCAGGCAATAAAAAAAAAAAAGGAGGCCTCCTTTTCTTAAACCAGCCTATTGTCGGTCGCAAGCCCGAGACACCATTCTTCTCATCTCCTACCTACACACAATGGACCCGGCACCCGCACGGTGAATCCATGGAATGCTTAGAAATTTGTCTAATAAAGTAGGGGTTCCCTAAGCTTTTTCAGTCAAAGTCAAAATATCTTTATTCACGTAAATCTATCACAGGCATTTGTGACACATCATTATTTAAATTATTTTGAATGATTCTACTCCTGCTAGTGGAAGACTTTTTTCAGTAAGTGTAACTGTCTCCGTGGTCTAGCGGTTAAGTCCGTGGATTTAGACTCAGAGGTACCGGGTTTGATTCCTGGTCGGAACACAAAAATATTTATTAATGTAAATAAATACATTTAATTTATTTGTGATATTTCTCGAGTTTAGTACGCTGGAGACATCGACGAGCTTGCCACTTGTCATGTTTTTTTAAATTTTATTTATTTTTAATTTTAGTCATTAATAATCATTATTATCATAATTTAATAAGTAATATTCATTTTGGAAAACCAACAGTTGACAATTTCAAATAGGTAAGTAACATTAAACATTCTAATAACTATTAAATTATGATAATAATGATTATTAATGACTAATGAATGATTGGCCTATAGTAAAGTTGGCTAAATGTGAATCTGCTTATTTATAAGGAAACGGTTGTGATGATACTTTACAACACCAGCATTTGGAGAGCAAAGTTAAGCAGTTGATCTTGGTTCCACTAATACCAAGTTGTGGAATTATTAAGATAATTTATAAAAAAAATACTTTGAACAGCTTCGCCAAGCCGTCTGGCCATTCCAAAGAGAAATTACTAATTCTCCAAATAAATGTTTTGGAAGTTTTAGATTTAATCTTTAGCAGTGAAAATCTAGTACTTTATGTTCTAGGGAATGTAAAATACCTTGATAATTTCGTCAGGTTCTGGTGGATCTCCAGGTGGTGTTTTAGGGCTCAAAGTGATATGCGTTTCGAGTTGACCATCCACTTCTATTATTGTCTCACTTCTGTGTCTTTCTCTCTTCTCTTTCCCACTAGAATCAAGTCTTGAACGCTTTTCTGAATCTCGACTATCGCTGTCTACGGATTTGCGCTTTTTGACTTTAGTAGGTTTCTCACTATGGGCGTCCACTGTAAAACATTTTTTTTTTAGTTTTTATTATTATTATTAAGTTATATATTATGTATTTTAGCGTTTTACTACCACTTTTTGTTTTTTAAATTTTATACTTGTTATTAAACAATGTTGTGTACATATTTTTAGGCTAGCAAACCCGACATGATTTTATTGTCTATTACTTCATCTTATTTTGTCTGTTAACTATTTTATGTACCTTTTTTCTCAAATAAATAAATAACAGGAGGAGGTAGGTTGTTTTGGAGATGTTAACAACTGTAAAATTTAATTTTGATAGCCATCATAGGAAGACAAACTTAGCAGGGTGTGAGCTCAAGTTTGGTCAAGGAAACTGCTGGAAAACTATCATTTTTGGTTAATGAATGAATAACTAACAAAACTACCTTAGACAAAACATTTCCCTAATAACTCAATGAAGAAATGCATTGAGATTTTAGGTACCGTTCCAGGTTTAATAGGTGGTAGGCGGACTGATGGTGTAATTTGCCCAGTCTGCTGGGACAGGGAATTATCCAAAGTTCGTGCCAAATAACCCAGTAAAGTGCATTGATGTACATTTCGGAATCAGACTTGAATTGCCATCATGCCCAGTCAAGCCGTCATAGTGTCAGCGACTGATGTCAGTCATGAGTGACTAATTCCAGGTGCTAACGTTTATGGACCTCGCGCACCACTTACCATTAGGTGGGCGCTAGCTCACATGTCATGCTAATTTATAAAAAAAAAGGTGGTAAGACCTTATGTTATTTTGTAGAATAGTTTTTATTTACATGTATTTATGCTTGTAGTAATTTGTTTAAAAAATGTTCTATTTTAATTTTTTTTGTGAAAAAAAAAAATAGTTAGGGCCTACATAAACAATAAACAACTTACTAGCTTCCTTATACAATTTAATTTTCTCTGCATCATAAACACCTCTTTCTTGCCAAATATTAAGTATTCTATGTAATGTGTGCTTAGTTTTATCATTAATTCCTGTCTTGGACATGTGCAGGAAAGCTTCTATCAGGACTTCTCCAAAATCCTCTCCATATTCCGGGCCCTTCTTTTTGCTGTTCTGTATGACATCGTTGGCAAGATATAAAAATGTTATTTGCTTGCTGTCTTTTACTGAAAAATATAATAAATTAATTGCATTATTATCACATGACAGAGCAGTGGTGGCTCGCTTCCTAAAAAAAAAGCTTAAATTGGTTGATTCAAACCCCGGCATGTAGAAATAGACTTTTCTTATGTACATTTGTCATTTATGTCCGATTCTGCAAAAAGTCATGCACAATGGTCCAATAGAGACTAAGTGTGGAAAAGCCACCATAATCACAATCGCCGTTTCCGTGCCTCAAGGAGCATGTAAAGCCGTCGGTCCCGTTTTTACTTATACCAACTTGTGGAATTGTTCATAAATTGTCATTAGAAAAGTGACATCAGAACCTCGCCAACGTGGAGAGTGTAGGCCAAATTCTCCAAAATTTTCTAGAAGACCTATCTCCAACAGTGGAGTTCTAGGACTTTGCATTCTAGGGGCTGTGATGATGATGATGATGATCATCATCACAACTGCATCCCCTCCAGGGTAGTCAGAAACCATGCTTTTAATGAAGCGTATTCACATTTAGCTAACTTAACTATTATAGGCCCATCATGACAAGTGGCAAACTTGACTTGTTGATGTCTCTAGCGTACCAAACTCGAGAAATATCATAAATAAATTATTGTGTCTTGTTAAAATACACTGGAAATACTTATAATTGCAAGGAAACCATTTGTGTTGTATTGTTGACTTTTTATTTGTTGATAAAGTGACAAGTATATTAAGACAGATGACTAGGTGACATATATAAAATATTCTAACATCCTCCCGTTTTATGATGTCATCTATAGTCTTCTTAAACTTGCATCATTATAAACTTCGGGTTGATTCTTGCAAATATCTTTACATTACATATTACAATACAGGTCACACAGCGCCATCTAATTTCCGTGGTAAGCTACGAGGCTTGTGTTACGGAAACTAGATGGTTGATAAACTACATATTATACTTTTTTTTTTTTTTGTAAATATATACATATTATACATATAAACACCCAGACCGAGACAAATTATACAATGTACAACGTTTGTTACCACTAGACCACGGAGGCGGTCTTTATTTTATAGATCCATTTACTCGAAATTGGCTTTCTTTTATTAGGAAAGTTTAGTATATCATATCCCATGTCATATTATCGTTTAAGGAATTTATCTTATTATTCATAGCTTTAACCTAATTATGTTTATCATGACTCTTTATCACATCTTTATAACATGAAGGCTCGGGTAGTCCACACATATCATCTATAGACATCGTACTGTAGTCATTAAACCTTTCAGGTTTTTTTTAAGCAGTGACCTATTCCTTAACGTCATTCTAGAAACATTTACTGTTTCATCATCAGATAGAACTTCATTATTATCATTTAATCCTTCTATACAATTTTCATAACTTCTTCACTAATCTCTAATTCATTACTAATCCTTTACATATATAAAATATTCTAACATGTCTCAATGAGGAATCAAACATCAGCATCTAAATACACAGACAAACTTTTTTTATTTTAACTGTTTGGTAAGGTGTTTGTTGATAATTCAATAGATACTTTTTTTGTAACTGCCGGGCATCATCATTGGGAATCATTACTATTATTGATGCCTCACATTGTTATTATAATAACAGCCACCTCTAGTAAATGGTAATTGGTGGATATTGCATAATGGGCCATTAATGTTAACATGTTTTGATAAAGAACTTGTAAGTTTTAACATGGTATCATGCCCTGCAATGGAGACCTAGACCTGTACTGATGGAGTTGGACTTTCCAGAATATATTTCTGGAGAATTTGGCTTCTCTCGCCACGCTGGCCAGACGATTTGGCGAGTTTCTTTGATCTATTAACTTTAGCATATATATATAGTCGTAAAACTTACAAATATACTACTATGGTACGTAGTTTAGTGTGATAACGTTCAGTTGTCCCATATCACAACGTGTACGAGTAATTTGAGATATTAAAACATTGAATTAAGAAAAAAATGCAAACACGTTTCACAATCAAAAAATATATTTACATCACATCATTTTACAAATTTATACACACAATTGATGTATATACACATCAATAACCGTATCCCATTATAACCAAAAGCATTACTTTAATTAGAAATTGTTATTTTTACCTTTTAGCAACTCTTTGAACCAAGTTTTCACAACTGCCGAATGATGTTTTCTGTGATGAATAAGCCATAAGGATAAAGTCTGTATACTCTGCTGACTGGAATTTAGTTCTTGCAGCTTTCTAATCAATGCATTTTCAGTAAAACCAGCCATTATTTATTAAAATGTAAAATCTTTACACTGTTCGCCTTTCGCCATCTATTTTGACGTTTCCCCCCTACGTAATGTCAGATTTGACAACGCGACGCCATCTTTTAAAAACAAAACGTGCTTTAGGGAACGTTCATTTTATCGGAAATGACTACAAAAATTATTTTAACACAACAATTTTGTGTTGTCATTGTCGATATATCGATAAACAAGGAACATAATACAAGTCGATAAATATGATTTATTAACAATATAAGTACTATTCTAGTCGGGATCATTTAAACAGGTCGTTTGCTCTGTATATCTCATCTTATGACATACATATATTTTTTTTGTATACATACATAATATTGTAAAGGCTATAATTTTTTCCAATAATAAATAAATAAGTAAATGAAAACAATATGCTTGCATTACGCGGCGAACGAGTGCCTTCATTCCGTAACCACGACTCAGACTTAGCTGTTAAGGCACAGAGGGCCAACAGTGAGAGATGTTTATAGAGTTTTAGTCCGTAGGCGCCTTGGGGTCTCCTTAGAAGGCCTCACGGTGAGTCGGGCATGCGACCCCCACTCGCGTTGGCCCTTCAGGCAGGGGGCGTATTATTGATGATTTAACGATTCACCGACTTAAAAAAATAAAAATAAAAACAAATATGCAAGGTACATCACCTTGTAACATAACTTATAATATAACCTTCGATCAAACATTGTATTTAATGAATTCATTACTTAATAGGAACTATAATTTGTTAATTTACTACTGTCTTATAATACTTACATAGTAATCTGTTTTGTGTTGAAGTTCTCTGACACTACAATAACTCACAGTTCTGGTCTTTGCCTAAAGTTCTATAACACTCTTCAGGCAGGGCAATAATAATATTATAATTCTTCATTGCACACAAAAAATATAATATAATGTACATGGCATAATACCGTAATTACCAGCTGACTTTTGAGGGAGTTAAAGATAGAAATATAATAATATTTTTTACTTATAATTTACTTTTTATTAGGTGTAGTTTATATTTTTACTTTTAAGTACTTTTAATTTATATTGTAATTATTTTATACAGTTTGTATATTACTTCAGTATAGTAAAAAAATATTTTAAAAAAAAATAAAAAATTGACTACTCTAGTTATATGTCTTGGTGGTAAAAAAAAAAATACCGCTTTGCAGAAGACATTACATTTTTGTCATGAGAATTAGTTAGGTAGTTAGGAACTTACGTACTTACAACAATAACAATTATCTAAAGACTTATCTAATCTAATCCAAACAAGTCATTAGCTAAACAAATCACAAATGAAACCATTACATTTCAACGCCTCTTTTTGTAAAGTGACCCAGTGAGAAGTGCGGATGCAATCTAGATTTTTATCTATTTCCATTCATTTTATAGATACAAAATAGACCTTATCTTTAAGCAAATATGCCTGATTATAATTTTGTTAAGTAGCTATAATCGTGTGATTTTACCGTGTGGAGCTTTAGCAAACCACAAGGTGTGGTTAGATGAAATAAGATATTACCTAATGATGATTGAAAGTCATCCATTTAAGTAGGTACTCATAGATAATAATAATTATTAAATTATTTAAAGAAAAAAAATATTGAGAAAGTTCAGAACAACAGCAGGCACGTAGTAAAAGTATTTATTAATAAAGTCGTTGTAGACTTTCTATTGTTATTTAAAATCTCCTTAATCGAATACACTAACTACTAAGCCTTCGTCTCGGAGCCCGGACTATCCACAAGCATCAGTGTTGGTGTAAAGAACCCATCCAACGTCTCAGACGGGCTTTCTTGTACTAGAAGTGCTGTTCGCATTCCTCATCACGCGGCTTTTAACGACATCATCCGAAGGGCTATAGTCACTGCTGGAGTACCTGCGATCCTAAAACTCTCTGGGATTGCGCCAAGCGATGGCAAGAGATCCAACGGCACGACCGTTTTGTTTTGGAAACTTGGCAGGTCACTGGTGTGGGATGCATCAGGCGACAGGGGAAGTACGGTGGTTTCAGCTGAAAACCTCAAGCTGCGCAACCTTGTACAGGTTACGAATTTGCTCCGTTTGGGATCGAGACAAGGACAAAGGAGTTGTCCAAACGGCTGACGGAAAAGTCTGGAGACAGGAATGCTGGCAATTATTTTTGCCAACGTATTAGCCTCACTATACAGAGGTGAAATGTTACCAGTCTCCTTGGGACTATCCATAATGGGTTTCTTTATTAGGTTTAGTTTATATTTAATTTATTATTTACTGTTTAAGTAGTTTTTAATTATATAACCTATATATTATTGTCATTTGAACAATAATTTTAGGCTTAGGAATAAGATGCAGTAGCTGGCCACACTATTATTTTTTTTTAATAATTATTTTTGGGTCACAACAAACCTTACGTTCATTCGATCTGACCAAGTTTCAGTATAAACCTTTATCGTAAAATATTTTTGCAATAATATTCTCAGTTTCATCTGCGATGCACGCAGTAGGTAGGTAGGTAGGTAGTACAGTCAGCAAAAATAATGCTACACCAAAAAGACACCTAACAACATGAGCCAGGGCACCCAGACTCCGACCTTAAATGGACAACTCATTAAAATAATGGGTACTGACAGTGTAGTACATTTTTTTTAAACCACTCACATCTAAATTTCATTTATTTCTTTTTATTTATTATTCTATGGAGTTTACATTAAAAAACGAAATTGTATGTGCTAGTGCTAGTATTTACCCATACAACACAAAAACAGTCTTAAATAATAATGTAATTTGGCGTAAAGAAAGAAAATATTTATATGCACACAACAGCTAATACAATAATCAATACGTAAAAAAAATATATAAAATTACCAACAAATAAACAAAAAATAGGCAAGATAAATACATAAAGAATAAATGAGTGGGCTGATGCGACAAACAGGCACTCAGGTCAGCATAGGCTGCAACATTTCTGCTGCAGCGCTGATTTTCACTGAGCCCCATGAATCAAATAAAATTACAATAAAAGTTACAGTCACATTAATAAAATGTTTTTCGATTTATTAATAATATTTAAAAATATATATTATTCCAAATACTACGGTTAAAAATGGTTATTTTATTTTACGTGATGGGTGAATCTACCTGTACTACAGCCGCCTGGTTGGACCACTATTTACGCCACATTATTATTATTAAATATTTGTTAATTAAGCGTATCTTTCTGACTGTACCTCACAAACACGCGGTAGTGCTATCTCGATTGTGGTACCATTACGACGCGGCTGTTCAGCGGCCGTGAATGAGAGCGAATGTGAGAGGGTTCTAATGTGTAGGATAAGCATAGTTTACTGACATTCAAGGATACAATCGTTAGTACATATGTAAAACATATCTGCAAAATGAGGGGTTTACAGAGCGAGCAATGAAGGGCATTTTTAGCCATAAAATATTTATTATGATTAAAATACTTATTGGTCGCGACGCAGCACAAGCTACCGTCAATTAGTCTTGTTTGTGAGAATAGTTCACAAGGCTAGCTACTGATTGTTGATTTCATGCGCAAGCATTTAGCTAGATGGCGCAACGTCGGCAATGGCAGGGATGAGAGAGCCCTTACGTTGGTGTCCCTTATATCGTGCAGACCACTTTAATTTCATTAATTAATTATTATTAGTAAATAGCTATTTAATAATTCAATTGCACACAAAATATAAAATAATGTATATAGGCGAGCATAATACGGTATGGTATTCTCTACCAGCTGACCTTTGGAAGAGTGAGAAATTATTATAATGGGTGCAGAGTAAGAAAATGTTAGAAAATGTTTTTAGACATTAAGCTCGCCTATGTACTGTAAAATGTATTATTTTCTGTGCAATAAAGAATTTATCTATCTATCTAAATAATAATAGTAGTTTAAATCAATCATAAATATACCATAGGAAGCATAAACAACATATCAAATGTCTTACGATATAATAAATACTTAAATTAAATAAATATTAAAATAATAATTATCTATGTCAAGATGTGGAAATTAGATGTCATTAAGTTTTTTGAGAAAGTATGTAATTAAATAAATTTGAATTTATTAAAAGACCCAGCCTGTCTGATTGACAAAGGTAGTCTGTTCTATTGGTGAGCTGCAGAAACAGTAAGAGAATCTGAATATCTGCTAAAATAGTGTAGAGGAATTGAAATAATTGAAATTGATTGTTGTGAGTAGAGCGAAGGGAGCGGGAGTGTGATTCACTTCACTTCACTCGAAACGATCACTAAGATAAGGGGGCGTTTTGGGATTATTAAGAATGCCGTATAAGAAGGTAAGAATGTGTGTCTACACAAACGAATGTTGTGTTGTGTGTGAATAGGTAGTTTATTATGTTTTTATTAACAACACGATTCCTAGGTAACCTTTCAAAAGCGGAGCTCGATCGATTGCCAATGAGATAGGTATATATGCAGGATTGTCCTAATTATTCCTGAATCATAGTGACAATGGAACGAGAGTGTCGTAGAATGGATACGGCATTGCAGAGGAGTGGATGCAATGGTTCTATGTAATCCTGCATGGAACAACTTTGTTACAATCATCTCAAATTCCTTTACCACCTGCAGAAGGTACTCAATCTTTGACGTTTGAGTGATTGTACTTAAAAACCAAGATACAGTAAATAAAAAATACAGGTAACTTTGAAAACAGATTGGCCAAACAGGTTAAAACCTACGCTGTTTATTAATAAAATTGTAACTGATACAATTTAAAATAATTGATTTTATAATGAAAAGGTTTTTTTTTTTCGTTTTGGCATTAGTAACAATTTGCCAGTGTCAAAATTAGGGAAAGACGGGTTAAATAAAAGGGATTCGAAAAATTTGGAATAGGATCAAAGAAGTATTTATAAATATAATTATATTAAATTAATACAAAAATAAGAGACTAAGACTACTAAATAATTAAGAATATACAATAAAGAAATCAAAAGTATTGCGTAGTAAAGAATGTTTGAAAAATCATCAAAAAATATGTTACCGTTTTTTTTTCGATAGATATAATGTAGTGTATATGTTGGGGCCAAGGCCCGTTGTAGGATGACTCGGGGTACCCTGGCTGGTGAAGTATGTGAATGATGGACTGTATTTCTTTTGATGCGTTTATTAACTGTGCGTGTACGAACCGCGAATGCCCGACAATGACTCCGCGGTCCCAAAAATATAGTTAAACTTAAAGCTATTAGCCGACCGCGGAGAGGCTCCTCTCCGTGGTCGGTTAACTGATGTTAGGACATTTGGTCTTAACAGTATATAATATATTTATATACACTAGTTTATTTAGTATTGTGTACATTGCTATTAGTATGTATTTGTCTATATAAATATAATATTATTATTAATATTTAATTTAAATTACCTAAGTATTAATATATTTAATGGTTCATGGTTTCATTGTCCCAAAGGTTGGTAGCTAGAGAATGCCTAGCGGCATTAAACAATAAAGCGTTTAAATAAATAAATAAAATAAAAAAATACAATACAACTTCTCTACCTACTATAATAATTACATTAATAAATTAAAGTAGGTAGGTACTTAACAATTCTTTTATTTTTATTATTGGCCGTTATTTTTGTGCTAAAACATGTTTTCCCGTCTAATTAAATAGAGGTGTTTACACAAATAGATACAAAATGTTTGTCTAAAGGCTAAGGTTTAAGATGATTGGTTTACTTCAAAACCGGAAAGTCTACTGCAGAATTTTAATAAAGAAGCTCCAATAATTTGCAACCGGTCCGATCGCCGGCGCGCCGCATAGCCGCATCGCAACGCCTGCGCAGACGCAGCCTCCGCCAGTTCCAGTAGATCTTATTGGCCGAGACGAACGCGCGCGAAACCCCGCGTAAACATGAAATAGAATTTCTGAATTTAAATATCGAATTATATCTGTGTTTTGTTTTTGTGGCTATTTATAATTTAGGCATTAGATACAAGTCCTTCAGCCGTTGGTTTTTTTTATTAAACTGTTGTGTATATTTTTATTTATTAAAAATGAAGTTTTTATTTTGTAATAATGTGCCTAAAGTGTTGATGATGTCGTTGGTGCTTTTGGCAAGTGCTCAGAGGACATCAAATAACCTGCATAGAGACGTCGTCGGTAAGTAATAATTTTATTGCCCTAATTTATATTTATTCCTATTAGTGCCATATAATTGAGCGATAATAATTGTAATAACACCACGTTACACTTGTTCAGCAAAAGCTAAATATAAAGTAATTTCAATAGTTCCAAGATTTTAAGTCTTAAATTAACAAGACAAAATTTCCTACTAGTCCCCTATGGCTCAGTTCTATGGTACAACTGGAAATAAGCCCTAAATTAATTGGTAGCCTCTAGCCGCTCTATAAGGAAGCTAAGAAAATACTAAAATTTACAGTTAAAAAGTTGTGCTCTTGACCTACATAGTTGCTATAAAATAAAACGAATTTTAACTATAATGAACGCATTTGGATGAATGGCTTAATTCCTTTGCCTTCTTAAGGCACAGATAATTAATTTTAAATTTAGAATGCGTATATTCGACATATTTTTTCCCATACATTTATACATTTTTTAGATGCGAGGAAAGGTTGAAGTAAATTACCTATTTACCTGACAGGATCATAATCATAACTAATTAGTAAGAAACAAAGTCATGATATTGAGCCCTATATTTGAATAATAATACAAAATATTTACGCTATTGAATACCTACATAAATTAATAAAGGTCTAATAAATCAATTTGAAGTCGTGAACCTACTTGCATACAATGTTAAGTAAATCGTGGATTGGCAGATCACGCCTTGGATAATAATGTTCTAGACCTGAGTTTTATTGCTTTAGGGCTTCCTGAAGTTAATCTAACAAAATATAAGTTAAGTAGGTCAATTAGGCTGTTTATCCCTAATGAAATGTGCTAGAAAAAAAAAATGTAATCAGTTCATTATCATATCAAGTGTCATTAAGTGATACTTATATATTTCTCGCATGCAGCTTATTTCCCTCGCACATCTCTGGTAGATAAATCTTTAGTGATTAGCATTTTGAAAAATCTATAATGTAAAATGTTGTTAAAAGTTTTTTTTGGCATAGGAAAAGATGCCCATACAGCCTAATAAATGAAAAGATTTATGCCTGCTAAACAACCTATTATTTTGTCGTTAGCCTATCACATAATAGAAAAATATTTAACATACATATTTTTATTGGTAGCTTCTTAATTATTATCTACTTAATATCATAATTAATATTAGGGACTTGGATTGAATCAACTGACAATGTTACACGCTAACTACAAATCACCTAAAGAGATGAACATTCGTTATTTTTATTTACGTGTATCCCTCCAGTTGGTGAAAGAATTATTGTATAATACCGCACAATTAAAACGACCTCAAGGTTACAGAGGATAATAATATTTTATTGACCAATACAAATTGACAGGTTAATTGTGTATTATAAGAAACAAGCTGAATTATTTGTCTTTTTCATACCGTGAATTCTTCAAATTACGCAATGTTGTTTATTATAGGACTTCGGCTACACTACGACTACAATAATTTACAAAAAATACAGATTTTCTTTTTTATTTCGATATTAATTTATTCATTGCTATTTAATCATGAAAATATGATGATAAACCACGTTTTTTTTATAAGAAGCGAATTTACATGTATCTACATATATTTACTATAGGCTCATCATGACAAGGTGGCAAGCTTTTCGATGTCTCTAGCTTACGACTCAAGAAATATCGCAAATAAAGTATTCCTGACTTCCATTGTCACTATGTCGAATGCACAATAAGTATCGAATTAAAATCGGTAATCGAATGATTTGATTTTTATATTCGTATTTTAGTGATCGATTCAGAAGAGAACAATCGACATAAAGTTGAGTGATTTGAGAAGTCCCCATACTGGAAACAATGTCAAAAATAAATTAAATATATTTTTATATTCTCAACCAGGAATTAAACCTGGTGCTTCCGCGAATACAGTCTTAAGTATCATCACGACCGTATCCCTTGCGAGGTAGTCAGAAACCACCCTTTTAAAGAAGTGGATTCACATTTAGTCAATTTTACTATTGACACAACTTGACATGTGGTAAGTTTGTCAATGTCTCCAGCGTAGCAGCGGGGTAAGGCAGAGTGCAGAATCGCCTGAAAACGCATCGTCCAGAAATGTCAAAATCTTAGGCATTGCGCCTAGCTTTTGACATTTCTGACAGACGTAAACGATCTTAGACGATTCATTTTTGGACGATTGTGCACTGCGCCTCACCCTGCAGACTATATAAATATTACAAATACATTATTGTATCTCGGCCAGGAATCGAACCCGGTAGGTAGGTATTAAGAATAATGACAATAGTAAGGTAGGTACTCCCGTCAAATCCTACCGCTATGTTTCGTCTATTCTGACCGAGGAAGTCTTCCTGGACCTACAATGATATTAAAAAATATAAATGTATTTTTTAAATCATTAAGCAAAGTGTAACTTAATCATGATAATAAAAAAATATTTTTTTACTACTTGGACCAAGTATTGGTCCTAGGATTACTAGTACGGAGGCAGCTTAGAATAATGGCAATAGTAAGGATCCCTCCTTGTCTCCCGCTGTACAGTACAATGTTTTTTTTTTTTTAATCCTTAGGCAAAGTGTACCCGAATCATGATAATAATATTTTGAATGCGTCGAAACGCAACGTTTGGCTACTTTTACTTTTTACTCTTCTCTCTTGGAACGATGATTTCTCTTCGTAACCGGTCATGGAGGATGTTTTACTCGAATTAAATTACTAACCTACCTGAATGGAAAGCAACTTGACTCGGCCAAAAAAAAAAAACTAAGACCTATCAGGTATCTCCAGATCTTGAGCTATGACGGAATGGGGTGTATCACTAACTTTTTATCACGATAGATGGCACATGATAGGTGGTACCTAATATAACTGTCAGTTGCATAGAAAATTTGTATTTTTACTACGAAATTTATTATTTTCTGGATATTATGCCGAAGTGAGCAGCTTTTAAGTATACAAATCGAGATTTCTAAGCGAAATCAAAGAAATGGTGATCTCAAAATTGCCGTTCTATTAATAAAACCTTTTTCTTTTTAAAGACGGTGTGCGCTTTTCTAATTAGTCGTTTTAGGTAGGTAACGTTAATTAAAATACATTTTTCCGTTATAAAAATAAAAAAACTACAAAAACATTTAAAAATGATGCGATAGAGGTGTAAAACAAGGTACCATTGCCGCTAGACATCTACAAAAAGCTTTGCCTGATACACCCCATTACGCACGTACCACGGTACTGAGGAGAAAATATGTAGTCGTATCAATTAAGTCCTTTACTAGAGCTGTCATTTGATATTTAAAAAAAAAATCACACCTAAATTATATAAAATTATTGTAATATTTTTAGAATAACTTCATCTAAAAACAGACAAGCAGTCTGGCTCTTTCTTCGCCCAAAGAATCAAAGTCAAAGTCAAAAGTCAAAGTCAAAATATCTTTATTCACGTAAACCTATTACAGGCATTTATGAAACGTCATTAATTTAATTATTTTGAATGATTCTACTCCTGCTAGTAGAAGACTAAGCAGCAAAGTGGTCCAATAAGTAAGCTGTTAGCAGAAGACCAGCAGCTTAGCAAATTCCAGTGACCTGTTAATGTTTAATCTGACTGAGAAAGGAATCTGCAAGGAAAACTCAGCTATATCAGATTTACAAAATAAAACATATACAAAACTGCACCACAACGATCAATTAATAACCTTTTAAATTAAGTTATCAGTTAGTTAGTTATAGTTACGAATCAGTATTGCAATCCAGTGGGGTAATGCAGCCAGCGTTCTTGCCACCATTTCACGCGGACGGGACTTAATCCCTATTATTATTAATTACAAATATATTAATGTTAATTTCAGGGAAGATATAAAATAAAACAAATTCTACTTCTCCTTAGTCGGTACTGTACGGACTGTTGCACCCCGTCATAGTCTATCCACTAGCCGTTTCCAGTTATTGCAGTGGATGGCTTGGTGTACTGGGATGTTTAGGTGGTCAGTCACCTGAGGCTTCTTCCTGTTCTTTTACCGTCTACTTTTCTCGTTACTAGAATTTTTCCAGATTCTCGGCAACTCTTCCAGCAATGTGGCCAAAATATTTCAGAATTCGGGTAAATCAGACGGCAGAAAGTCTCTTTCCCTTGGCAAGTTTGAGCTCTTCGAGCACCGGTATGGAAATAAATTATGCCCTCCAAGATCACGTACGGCGTTAATGTATAAAAGTATAATCTGTATGGGACCAAAAATATTTAATATTATTTACGACGACATTAAACTTTTAAAAAGACGTTGACTAAAGTTCTAATTGAAAAATCACATTATTCTGAGCAAGAATTTTTAAATGACCCAAATTGACATGTAAATATTAATTTTAATTTTAATTTGACCACGACCAGAATTAGATACAATTTTTTTCTGTGAATTAACATTTTATTTTATTTTTTTGTGTTGTGTAATAATACAATTATATGTATCTTGACAATATACATATATATACAATATTTGTACGCCTCATGGCAGAACACAGCTGTACTTTTATAAACTAGGTTAATATATTAACTAGATTACCTGTGTTGAAACAAATAAATGATTTGATTTGATTGATTTGATTTGACCTAAACGTTAGTGCGTCGTGCGGTCCAATGGATTCTGAGCAAAGGACGACGTACGCCAGCACCACATCTCAAACGCACCAATTCTTACTCTATCTGCGCTAAAACTAATTAGCGCAACTCGCAGCAAAATAACATATTTATTCTTATCTTACTTTCAGTACTTACTTACAGTAAACAGGAGGGGATAACCTGGAGAAACTTCTCCTGAACACAAATAGTTCGGGAGTCAGAAGATGCTAAAATTGTATACAAAGCATTGATCAATTTAACTGTTCCAAATGTATATTGTAAAGTTTTTTTTTTTGTTTGTATTATTAAAAAAAAAAAAAAAAAAACAAAAAACCTTTTGTTACTGGCAAGATGGAAGGAAAGAGACCGAGAGGTCGAAGTCCGGTACGCTGGTCCGACCAAATCCGCTCCACCAACACTAGCGTCCATGATGCTGTGCATGCCGCGGAAGACAGGAACGGGTGGCGTGCTATCATCAAGACGCACACTAATTCATCGGGAGGTCACGACCCTCATCAATGAGGAAACACGACGCAAGCAGGAGATATCTTACTTCGCCGGAGCTTGCGATTTTTGCGTTAAAAACTAGATTTGAGAGCCCGTCAAAGCAATTTTCAAGCCATGCCGGGCCGCAATGTAATAGTTCCTTAAGAATACTCCAATTTCGCCTACTTATTACACATACGATTTCCATATGTCGTACATTTGTCAAAGCGTGGGTCGTATAATAACTATTGTTTGCGGATTTGTCTACATAAATCATAGTTACAGTTGACTCATGTTTTAAAGACAACACGCCGAGGCAGAGTTCATCGCGCCATTTTGCGTGAACATGTCAAGTGCATATTTTTGTTTTGTAAATTAATTTACTGTGAATATTATTGGTCAAAAGTGGTGTTGTTTTGTTTAATAATGTGCTACAATGTGAATAATTATGGAAAATGATAAATTGGACTTGAAATATAGCGCACAAGTTGCAGTTTATTTTTTGCGGTTTTCCCGCGCTGTGGACTCCCATATTTTACCCGACGTGTTTGGGCTATAGTGCCGCGAGGGACTCCAAGAAAAGCATCAAATTCTGCAGCATCTGGAATTTGATGATGACCTCATTAACTCATAGAAAAGAACGATATTTTACGTCAGACTTGGCTGTATGGGCTAGACCCTTTGCCTTCCCTATCACCTCATTCATCATCCATCGGGAGAACAGAACCAAAAAAAAAAAAAAAACACGCTGGGGCATTGAATAAGTATATATATATTTTTTTAAAGTAATGAATTTTTATTCGAATTAATATACAAACAATATAAAAGAATTACAATATTAAATAAACTATATTAAAACAAAATCAAAATTTAACCTAAAAAATAATAATAATACATACAAAATAAAAATACATACTTACAAAAAAAATAGCTCCTCCAAATCGCTGTCTTGTGGCATGGTGCCCAATACACTAGCAGCATTTCTCCTTTGAATTAGGATACTTAATTTTTGGGAGAAAAAACTGCCAGCCCTATTGTCACCAGAGACGTCAATGAGCCTTGGAACAATTTCTTTATAAAAGGCTTTAAGTTCCGATCCCCACGGCCCCATCGTTTCTACAGCAAACGTCGAAAAAAAGTAACTATCGCAAATAGTTTCATATTTTCGACGCTTGCTGATCTGCGCATGTTCCGCTGCAAAACCAGCTCTAACAGAAGTTCCTTGAAGGTAGAAAGGGGCTAGGGAATCCCAACAGGTAAAATCCCATACCAGGGATTGACCCAATCTCCAAGGAACTAATGTAATTCCGTCTGGACGCTTGCCATCGTCTCGACTTAGACCGGTTGGTTCTAAAATAGATGGGATCGAGACAACTGCAAGCGTCATAAAATTAATTTAAGGCCAAAATAAAAAAGCTGTTATTGTCGGTTTAGCTCGTCGCCTGCCCTGGAAGATCCTGGGGCCCGAGGCGGAACCCGCAGTCGTCGTCATAGCTACCCTTCTCCCAACGCAGCGTGATACACCCTACAAAGAGTGAATTCCTCCCAGGTGCCACATACCCTACAGTGGGCCCTTCCCCGCATCAATCCGGGGTAAAAGAAGAAACCAGCGGGTTGACGCCCGCCGAGATTAATGCCTGCTAAATAGGGTTAACCCTGAAGCGTTCCGCCAATGGCGAAGAAGAACTACTACTACGCTAATTGACATATGGTCCTCAAACTTCACACGAACATCAACAAAGGTTGTACCAATGTAAAAAAAAATATTTACCGACTCCGTTTGCGCGCAGTTTAAATGTGAGTCCGGGTCAAATTTGATCAGACCTTATACTCGTAGGTATATTTAAGCAATGCAAATGCCCAAGCGATAGTAAGTCAACGATTTTAATAAATAGGTTGATCTTTTCATCTGACACTTAACAAACAAATATGGTAGCAGGCTTTTTAACAACATAACGTTTAATAACACGCCTTGACATAAAATTTTCGATAAATATAACATTATGAAAGACAATAAATAAATGTATTTATTTTCTTGACAAGATTTACAAACCATTCCTGATTTACAATCCTTTCGAATATAGGGTTGTGTAGTTCGCAAACGAATTATTTGCATTGAGCGCTTACATAGAGGAATTAAAATCGCCTTAATGATAGCCGACCTCCGATAGGAGTTGGCACCTTAAGAAGAAGAATAGACAAAGGCACATTAAAACTATTGAAACTAGTTCCAACACGAACAAGAATGGGGAGCAAATAAAAGAGAAACTGCGTTTTAAAAGACAAACTAAGGACGAGTGAGCAAAGTGCTTTTCTCAGTGGTTCCATCCGATGTATTGATGTGAATGGACTCTACTTTGAAAATATATAATACAACTAATAACTTACTAGTTTGCTCAGTTTTTGATTTTGACTGAGTTTTAGTATTAGCCGACCACGGAGAGGCTCTTCTCCGTGGCCGGTTAACCGATTGTAGGACATATCGCCGTGTTAGAATAAAAACCAAGGCCGCGTTCGTTTAAGAAATGTTAGCATGAAAATACCACTTTTTTAGCACAAGTTGTTCGTTTAATGAAAATTCTAACATTTAATGCTAATTTCGTATGTCAGTACCGTGTTGAAAGGAAGGTTATTGATGTTACTTTTTGACAGATGTCATTAACATATAAAATGGTTTGTTTACCATTTTTATATACTTTATAGTTTTCTATTATATTTGTTAAAAAGGTATTTTAAACGATTTTATGTAATAAATTCAAAGACCATAATAATATCATGTGTGTTGGATGCCATGGTATGATAAAACATGAAAAAGTTGGTTTTCGCTCTAACCCGGCGACTGGTCTTAACACCATGATCAAATAAATAAAACACATAGCTGAAGGTGCATTAAAAAGTGCATCGAAACGGAGGGCATGTATGAAGAGTCGTGATCGTGACAATTTCGAGTGAAGATATGTATGTGTGTATGTTAAAAATAAACGTTTTTATTAATAATATTTAAATTATTGAGTATTCGTATTATTTCACACGAAGCAATGAATCGTTTATACGGTGATGGATGACACAAAAAAATAATATTTTTTAACATCCAGTAATCATTGACATACCTATATATATTTCTGACGAGGCCATTTTACAGTATAATTTAGTTTTATTGAAAAAAAAAAATGTTTTTTTTTTTCATTTATTTTATTTTCCTTTGACACTGCTTTAAGCAGCCTCACAGCACTCTCCAGGCAGGACAAATGTGTTGTAGTTGTGTTTGTTGACTTAGCCGAATTCCGTTGGGAATTTATATCGGTAAATAAATAATTAGGTGGGCGCGAGGACACGTGTCACTATCGCTCGTATTAGGTATAATAATCACTTCTATTTTACTACTTGGCCGCGATACCATATCACCTGGCATCACCGCATCTTGGCATTGACCTGGAATTTCAATAAATAAACATAATTTCTATGTGTGAATGTGGATTGGATGTGGAGGTGTTGATTCATATATTATTGTCTTGTCCCCTATATGATCGTTCCTTGTTCATCTTCTCTCTTATTTCACTTCGAGTTCCATTCCCCATAAATATTTCATCCCTATCACCTCATTCATCTGTTATCTTTTAATGTAACATAGTTATTATTACATTATTATCCTAGTGTTTAAACATAAGTTAAGAATGATTAGCAATATGGTTTTGTAAAGTAGGTGGCGTTGTGTACGAACGTAGTCGTGTGCTGATTTCTGATTGGTTCAATAACGATGTTACGGGTCGCTTTAATGAATGGCGCGAATCATATCGCGCCAGATTACAAGAAAACAGCAGACGAGTCGGTCGTTGCGCGCCTTTAAAATAGTGAAGGTTGTAAATAATTATTGGCAATGGAAATAAATCATACAACATTGAAGACTGGTTTAATTTGAGAAATTAGTCCTAACACATCATCCACCGGGAAACAAAAAACACAACAAAAAAGTGGAGTCCTTCGCGCCATTTTGCGGCGACATGTCAAGTGCAAGTTTTTGTTTTGTAAATTAATTTACTGTGAATATTGTTGGTCAAAAGTGGCGTTGTTTTGTTTAATAATGTTCTACAATGTAAATAGTTATGGAAAACAATAAATTGGACTTTACATAGACAAGTTTCAGTTATGAACTCCTGGAATTTGATGATGACCTCATTAACTCTTAAAAAAGAATAATATATTATGTTAGACTTGGCTGTATGGGCTAGACCCTTTGCCTTCCCTATCACCTCATTCATCATCCATCGGGAGAAGAGAGCACAACAAAAAAAGTATATTATGCAAGGCAATGGATGCCAAACTGTTCGGCCATACCAACATTGCTGCTTGATATAGCGTAAAACACTTTTTTAGAATTTCACATATTATAGAAGTGCAACTGGTTTGATATGTAATTAACCTATTCGATGTCACAAATTACGAAATGATCACCAGTAATTCTGCATATAAGGTGCAGTTTTATTACTAATAATGGATAGGTATTGAAAATATTTGGATCAATCGAATTTTATGCAGCATCTTAATGATTGGTTATTTTGTTTTTAAATCGATATTTCGAATTGGTCTTAATTATATAAAGCTATTTAAATACGCTATTAAAATTAAGTAGGTAATATACAAATAAAATTTATGAGCGTAGTGTGCTGAGTTCAAACTTCAAAATTCTTTATTGTATAGATTGCTGATTCTAATTACAGTTGTATGTACATGTCATGATGATGCAATCTGCCCATATTATGTGCATACAATATGCTTATATTTATTTATAGTTTAATTTTAAATATTGTTCTTGTCAATTTATTGGAATACAATGTTAATGTCAAATTTGCATGCTAAAATTATTTTATTGAGTAAAAACACTCAATAAAATAATTTTCAAGATTTTTCTTTAACTCAATAGTATAAATAACGTTTTATAGGTAACTCTCGTATCTCTCTAGGAATTTTATTATATACTCTAATCCTCATTATGTGACAGTTTCTGCTGGAATATTACAGCAGAAATCCCCCGTTGAACGTCGAGGCTGACCCTTAGAACAAAATATTCTCTACTTAAAGGGTCACCCGTTTGCAAGCGTAGTTTTCCCCAAGCTCACGAGAGCACGCTAGAGCCTCCACGACCACGAACCCATTGTTTTGACTGCAAATGGGAAGTGGTAATTTATGATGATCTCCGCGGACCTACTTGTTGCGTTTAAGGCGTGCTGACTCTGCAATGGCCCCGAGATTCTAATGCAATGTCGCATGTGACAGTCAGAGTGTGTCAACACATGTGGCATCCCAAATCAGTGCACACGGTCTCGTTTATATGGAATTAACGATATCCCATAGATATTAAACAACTTGCCCAAAATTTATAAGTCAATTTTATGCATGTTTTTTTTTTTTTTATAAAAATAATTTTAATTTTATTTACTTTATATTTATATATTTAGAAGTAGGTAATATTTTTGTTATTTTCGTTACTTTTTTTATTATTTCTAAAAGGAATTCTACCTATGTTTATTATAGGTATATATATATATATATATATATATATATATATATATATATATATATATATATATATATTTAAAATTGTTTCAGCTTTAGTTTTTCGAATAATATTTAGTTTTTGTATACTTATTGAAAATTTTATAATTTTGTTATTTCTTATAGGCATAAAGGCTACGGTAATGTGGTGGTCGCCTATAATAGGTGCAACATCTAACTTCTGATTTAGTGTTAAGTACAAATAAGTGTGTGATGTTAGCACTGTTGGCTACCCTATTATAAATAAATATTAGCAGATATAATCTTTGATTAATATATCTCTAACATGTCCTTAATTTTATTTCCTAGTAAGTTAATAGACTACATTTTTTAAAAATACACTCAGACTGGAATAATCTTTAAACATATTGGGTACTGGTATAGCGGTTTAGCGGTTTTTGAAAATAGGATGCTGGTTCACGGCCTTCGATTGCTCCAGCAGTGGGAAAACCTGGACGCGTCACAAGAAGACAAAGCCAACAACTCAGAATTATTAGTAGAAAATCCACTTACTTCAGCTAGCGAAGATGTGGAACTCTAAATGCCGTTCATGTGCCTTCTGGTCAGCTGTGACGATTCAGGTGCGCGATGATGATGATAAGCGGTTGTGGATGCGGTTGATGATGATGAAGATGTGGATTTCTTCCATTAAGCGGTTGCGGGTGATTATGCGCGGCGAGGACACACGTGGTGGACACAGGCTAGGAAGAGCCAACAACGTTCGCGAGCGGTAGTCCGACACCCACATACCGTAGTCACTATCCCTTCGCGTACCTATAAATTTGGTAACTCATACATCTGTCGCACAATAAAGATGTGAAATGCTCTTCCAGCCTCTGTGTTTCCACTTTCCTATAACCTGGAGTCCTTCAAGCGAAGTGTGAAAAGGCATCTAGTCAAGCCGGCATAGTGTTAGGGACTGATGTCGGACATAAGTGTCTGATTCCAGTTGCTAACATTCATGGACCCTGCGCGCCACTTACCATCAGGTGGGTACAGGGTCACATGTGCTAGTATATAAAAAAAAAAAAAAATAATAATGGTAGCACTATGCCGGCCATCAACGCGGTGGGGTTCAAGATGGCCCCTTTGTCGACCATAGCGCCATCTAGCGACATGATGGCGTACTTTAGAGCCGACATGCGTACGTTAGCCTGTAAACGAATTCTCTCCAACAAAACTGAGTGGAGTAGCTTTGCGTAACCAGGTACCTTGTGCATACTCGTATAACTGCGTGAAATTTGTTAAACAGCAAATATTTTTATATTATAATCTAGAATAAAATTAAATAACTACTTTTTTTTTTTTTAATACTCAGTAATAAAATCTTAAGTTACGGCGCAGAGATGTTTTCCTAAAAATTTCGCCACTCATACCGACCCTAATCATGTAGGTAGCGAGAGGTCAACGATTGCGCGAACGTTGACTTACGTAATTGTTTCTCTCTTTAATTCGACTTACGCCTGGGAGCTGGATCAATTAATGTTTTGTTTTTCGGACAATGACTTTTAAAAAAAATAACTTTTTTTATTTCAATAAGGGGTTCTACCATTGACACCTGCGGGGTGAGACGGACTCGTATTAAAACGCATCGTCTAAGATCGATTACGTCTGTCAGTACTATCTATACTGTCTAAATGTCCTAAAGGTTTGGCTGTCAGAGAATGCCAGTCAGAGAATAATATATATATATATATTAGATTATAGTAGTACCTTGTAGTACTTGACATTATTAGTATTTAAATTTTATTTTCTGTAATTGATTATTTAGCATTCAATATGGCTCTTCCATAATTGTATTGATAGTTTGGGCTGTTTCCGGTCTTCGTCGTGTTGTTTCGTATTAAGCTGTCTGACCATGATTGTGTTATCTCGTTTACTGTAGGTAACTAATATTAGTTACAGAGTATTATAAATTGACTTAACCAAGTGTTCCAGACGGTCCCTACGGTGATAAATAAATGAAATGAGATGTATCTAATAGTACGTTAAGAGTAGGCTTATTGGCTTGTTGAAACTGAACGACCTTCAACTTAGGCCTTAGATAATGGATGATGTATGTATAATTACAAACATGTTCCATTCTCTATTTGTCGTTAATTTTATCACAATATGTATAAGATAATTAACGACAGAATTATCGTATGTGACAGTTCACAGGACACAGGGCACCGATTCTCGTGTATGGAGATCTATCGCTTTTTATTCGAATATTTAGAATCGACACGCAAGTCTTAAGCGCCAGAATTAGGCCCCAGGACAATATGTAGATATATAAATAATATTTAGGTTAAAATAATTACGTTTTTTTTATGCATTTCGACAGATAATTATTTCGATAAAATGTCCAAGTCCTCAGTACGACATTAAGGTTTAGTTGCAACAAAATACAGTCAAATTATAACGATTAAAGATAAAAATGGCGTCGAATGTAGATACTTATAGAATTATATATTATATTTTGAAGGTCAGCTGTCAGCTGGTACAATTGACGCCATTTTAAACTATTATAACCCAAGTAGATGTTTTTTTTTGTTTCTCTCCTGATGGATGATGAATGAGGTGATAGGAAAGGCAAATGTTAATCTAGCCCATAGATATATAGTATGTCTGTCGTAATATATATCGGGAAATCCGCAAAAAATTAACTGCATCTTGTGCCCCATATATAAAGTCTTTATCGTTTTCCATAATTATTCAGATTGTAGCACATTATTAAACAAAACAACACCACATTTGACTAACAATATCTACAGTGAAGTAATTTACAAAATAAAAACTTTCACTTGATATGTCCGTGCAAAATGGCGCGAAGGACTCTTGCCTAAGAAGTCGTTAATTACGGTCGTGATTACGGTGCTTTACTATACTTAATTTACACATCCATTGAATTCTAGATAAATGTTATATCTGCCATCGCAAATCGAGGTACAGATAACATGAACAATGGAAATTAACATTTCGATTTAAGGTACCGACAGGCGCGATAGGCGGGCCGGCTTATTTTACAGAATACATTTCCTGGCATTTAAAAATATGTTGCCCGAAACATAATAACTTATACGAAATTAATCATTAAAATTAAATCATTAATATGTTTTTTCTGTATTTGAAGTCTTCATGGATATTATGCGATTAACTTTTGGAGAGCTAGAGTTCATCTATTACTATTATAAAGTAAAGTTATCCGCCGCGTCTGTCCGTTTGTGTGTGTGCTCGACCTTGACATTCATTATTTCATTACAGCCCCTAGAACTATATATCTGGAGAATTTGGCCTACACTTGCCACGCTGGCCAGACGGCTTGGCGAGGATATGATGTCATTTTTTTATGACAATTTATTAACGATTCCACAATTTGGTATTAGTGAAACCGGGAGAGCACGGGAACAACGGTGGTGTTGCAAATCTATGACAAATGTACGTAAGAAAAGTGTATTACCCATTGGTACATTTTTTTTTTCCAGACATGTCACACAGCGTCATCTAGTTTCCGTGGTAAGTTACGAGGCTTGTGTTACGGAAACTAGATGGTTGATAAACTACATATTATACTTTTTTTTTTGTAAATATATACATATTATACATATAAACACCCAGACCGAGACAAATTATACAATGTACAACTTGCCCCCGGTGGGAATCGAACCCACGACCTCCCGAGTTCACGGCAACGTTTGTTACCACTAGACCACGGAGGCGGTCAACATGCCGGGTGGGTTTGAACCATCGATGTATATAGATAGGCCCTCATTGATATAAAAACGTTCCCGCAAAACTAATCGAAGTCATGTAGCTGCACCAACAGTCGCGAGCTAGCAAGCTTTGAGAGCGCTTATATATTAATATTTATATCGAGTGAAACTAGTCTATATAGCATGCATTGTGACAGAATTTCCGACAAATATCGCATGTGACATTCATTGCTTGAAAATTGGCTCCCAAAGTTGGTAGGGACACGTGGCAAGCGGCACGTTTTTAGAGTGCGTTTTGTATTGAATAGGCCTATCTATATACATCAGTGGTTTGAACCGACCTTTGTAGGATTTAAGGTACGCGTTCGTACAACCGAGCCGACACCGCGCCTTGACCTTGACAGCGGCCGTGCAAATATCAACTTTAATAGCGTGATATATATGTATATACACACATCAAAAAAGTCTAGGGATCAAGCATGTTTATGCGGATTTCTTGTGATTGAGATGTGGCTTTGTAATAAATTTATGATTTTATAAATTTATATGGATCCTTTTTGGTGCATTTCATAATTTAAAACAGGAACTGTCAATCAAATTCGAGTAAAAGATGAAAATCAGCTGTCAATATTTTCCCTATAAAAACATAAGACGCATTGAAGACATTATTAGTGCTACTGTTTCCCTACTACTGATTAAAACCAACGTTATTATGGAGCGGCGACGTCATTTAAGCAGGGAAGAAATGATCAGAGCCGTGGGAATGATAGAAGCTGGTTCCCGGCAACGTACTGTGGCTTTAGCTCTGAATACAAGTCAGAGTGTTATCAGTCGACTTTGGGCACGTTACCGAACCACTGGTACCGTGGCTGAGCGCCATGGAGGACGGTATCGCTGCACCACACGGAGACAAGACCGATACATTCAAATCACAGCTCGAAGAACTCCAACAATAACCGCCATGATGTTAGCCGTGAGCCTTCATCGCTCTTCAGGGAACTTAATTAGCGACCAAACAGTCAGAAACCGCTTGCATGAAGTGAACCTTCATTCCCGAAGACCGCTACGGGTACCACCTATAGCAATGCACAATCGTAGGACTCGATATCAATGGGCTCTTGAACACAGAAATTGGACAGAAGAACAATGGCGTTTCGTGTGCTTTTCTGATGAGTCTCGTTTTGGTATGAGGCCGGATACAAGACGTATACGACACTGGAGAACCCCTGGACGCCAACAGCGATTAAAATCCTGCCAGGAAGTCCATCCTTATAGTGGTGGAACCATCATGGTATGGGCGGGTATTTCGATCGGCGGAAGAACTGAGTTGATTTGGATCAGAGGCAACCTCAACGCTCAAATTTATGCTGAGACGGTTGTATCAGACGTCATCGTTCCTCTACAAGTGCATATCGGTCCCTTATTTCAGTTAATGCATGATAATGCACGACCGCACACCGCAAGAGTTGTAAGACAGACTCTCGCCGCAGCTAACATCAATGTCCTGCCCTGGCCTGCTCAGTCGCCAGACTTGAACCCGATTGAGCATGCATGGGATATTCTTCAGAGAAGAGCTCTGCCGAATATGGAGGGTATCCAGTCGCAAGAAGACCTTTTTTTGTTGTTGCAACGAACATGGGCGGCCATTCCACAGCGTGATTTGGATGAACTCATTTTGAGTATGCCAAACCGATGTTCTTGTGTTGTTAGTGTTCGCGGTAGAAACACGGATTATTAATTGTTTAAGTTACCCAATAAAATTAAAAAAAAAACTGTTATTTCAGTCTTTTTTTCGAACTTTAATGTTAGTGGTTCAAATGTCAAAAATCCCTTTATTAGGAAAATGGCAATTTTTTTTACTAATGCAAAGGTGACTTGGTTTATCGTTACTGTAGACAAACGAAAACATTTTATTTGATCAATCCTTAAAGAAAATTTTAATGAATATCAATCAGGAGAAAAGTTATTGCAAAAATATATGTTGATCCCTAGACACTTTTGATGTGTGTAGTTAAAGGATTTCATTATGTAACGTAACAGAATAGGGCTGCTGCTCAAACTCGCTGTGTGGAGAACGCTATACCAGCATCGATGTACATAGATAGGCCCTCACTAATATAAAAACGTCTCCGCAAAACCAATCGAAGTCATGTAGCTGCACCAACAGCCACGAGCCAGCAAGCGTCAAGAGCGCCTAATATTAATATTTATATCGAGTGAAATTAGTCTTTTTGTATGCATTGTAACAGAATTTCCGATAAATATCTCATGTGACATTATCATTGCTTAAGAATTGCCCCCCAAAGTTGGTAGGTACACGTAGCAAGCGGCACGTTTTTAGAGTGAGTTTTGTATTGAATAGGCCCATCTATATACATCAATGTATTATACCAGCAATAAATTAAGAAATTGACCATTTCGCAAATTCTTACTTTGATTGCATAAAAGGTGACCGAAAATGCACTCGTTCTTGTTTTTTGGTGAAAGGTGACTTTGGATTGTAATTTTATTTCTTTTTGCATGAATATTTAAATTGTTGTATTTATTTATAACTAACACATTGTGCTACAATGTCAATAAAAATTGCAAACTATTAATTAAATATAAACTAATAAAAAATAAACTATAAGTAAAAAATGTCCTCCAGAGATAGTCCCAAGGAGGCTGGCAACGTTTCCCCTCTGTCTAGCGAGGCTAATACGTTGGCAGAAATAATTGCCAGCCTTCCTGTCTTCAGACTCTTTCGTTAGCCGTTTGGACAACTCCTTTTCCAGGCATTTGGCTGAGTGTTCCCATGGGCCCATCCTTTCGACCCCAAACGGCTCAAATTTGTAACCTGTACCGAGGTTGCGGTATTTGCACGGCTTGAAGTTCTCAGCAGAAACCGCCGCACTCCCCGCGCTTGACGATGTCGCCTGGATGTGTGATGGGGCTAATGTGTCTACACCTGGTCGGGACACAAAAATATTTATTAATGTAAATAAATACATTTAATTATTATTTAATTTATTTGTGATATTTCTCGAGTTTGGTACGCTGGAGACATCGACGAGCTTGCCACTTGTCATGATTGGCCTATAGTAAAGTTGGCTAAATGTGAATCCGCTTATTTATAAGCGTGGTTTCTGACCACCCTGAAAGGTAGACGGTCGTGAAATACTTTACTAATGTAACTACTTTTTTCATTTAGTTCATTTTCGTTTGACAGCTGGATGGAAATGTACTGGAAATACTGGAGCAAGTCTTTTAAGAATTTTTCGTTATTCGTACGACGAACCGCTTTCTCCAACTTATCTGTAATTCCACGATGTTATACTTAGATTGGCACCCTGTATACCCTTGATAGGTATGACTGTATATGTAGGTATGGCACGCCGCGCCGCTTCTCTTTCTAACTATATTTAAATTAGGTAATTTACAATTATTATAATATTAATTTTATTGTTATTTATTTCTTTATTGAATTGGAAAATTGAATGTGTTTTATAAAATAATTATAAAGTTTGGTAATATAGTTGTTTTAAATGTCAGTATTTGGTAGTACGAATCTAAAGTGCTCTTTATCCCTCTATATCTCTCTCTTTCTTCTGTGTAGTGTCTTGCAATATGCATGTCAATGTACAGATCACTTAATATGAATATAGTATTCATATATATAGTTTACGATTTGGTAATAAAAGCCCACTTGTGAATTTTCCCTCTATATCGATGCTCCTAGACAAAACATTGTATCCACAAAGCGCTGTCAATATTGAGTGCCCCAGTTTGTAGCTCATCTAGTCGAGGTAATTGGATCGTAAACCATGCGACGACATTATTACTAACGAAATGAGCCCAGATTCTATCGTGAAGCAATTTTAAAACTTTACTATACAAGTTCCTTGCCTTATGAAAAGTTTAGTACTAAGTATTTATTTAGTTAAAAACTTTATTGTACTATGTACAAAGGCGGACTTAATTCTCTGACAGCCAAACCTTTAAGACATTTAGACAGTATAGATGGTAGGTGCAATCATTAATTAAGTTATTTTTAACAGTATTAATACATACATAACAATATTATTACATACTAATGAAAATACAAATACATGATGTACTAGCATTCCATGGATTCACCGTACGGGTGCCGGGTCCATCGTGTGTGAGTAGGAGATGAGAAGAATGGTGTCTCGGGCTTGCGACCGACAATAGGCTGGTTTAAAAAAAGGAGGCCTCCTTTTTTTTTTATTGCGCGATAATACGCTCACCATCCACCATTCTACTTCTCTCCCTACCCAACCAAATACTGTATGATTCCGTTAATGCCGTCTTGGAAGCTCGTTCCATAAATGTATTGACGGTAGACCTGCTTAGGCCCAATTCTTTCAGTAAGTGATGCAAAGATTTTGCTGGAACTCCTCTTGCACCAACTTCCACTGAGTAAAGTCTTGAACCCGTTCCTGATCATTTCTTCTGTGAGATCATAATATTTATTCGACTTCATGTTGTGGTCTTTTGGAATATTTGATTCCCACGGAACGGTAAGTTCAATAAGGATAACTTTTTTCAAGTTCCGAGAAAACACTAAGATGTCTGGCCGATAGGCTGATACAGCTAGTTCATCTGGGATCCTATAATGGTGTTCAAATGTATCCATGAGAATTTTCCAGTCTGATGCGGCGCCAAGGATCGAGGTGGGCTTGCATTTAGTTTTCGTGCTTTGCCCTTCCTTTACAAACGTGGTCAAACGTGAACTATCCTACAATTGTATATTACTGTTACTTTCATTGCACCTATAGTTGTTCAAATTTGTCCCTAAGGTTTGGCTGTCAGAGAATGTCTACGGGCATTAAGTCCTCCTTTGTGCTTTGTGCAATATTTTTTTAAAATAAATATGTAACTATACTTTTTTTTAATTTTAGACTGATTATATCGTAATTAATTAGTAAAATACGATTAAGGTTACATTTTTTTTTAAATTCCTATTTTACATACGTCTATTTTTTTTCATCATCATCATCAGCCTGTATCTCTCCACTGCTGGATGTAGGCCTCCCCCAAGGCTCGCCACTTAACGCGATCTTTTGCTACCCTCATCCAACCCCCACCAGCGACCTTCTTTAGGTCATCTGTCCATCTGGCGGGGGGTCGTCCCACTCTGCGTCTTCCCGTACGTGGTCTCCACTCTAGAACCCGTTTGCCCCATCGTTCGTCGGTTCTGCGGCAGATGTGTCCAGCTCATTGCCACTTCAGCTTGCTAATTTTAAAAGCTATGTCAGTAACTTTCGTTCTCTGACGAATATCAACGTTTCGAATTCGAATTAATTTCTCTAATTTCTATTTTTTAACTATTCGTTAAAGATCTATAAAATCCTACATATTATTTATAAATATTTATAAAAATATATATTTATTTTTTATTTAATTTTAACATTTTATTGAAGTTAAAAAAATTAAGAATCAATCTGTTTTTACATCTGTGCGCTTCTCAGACGCTGTGCATGTTTTCAGTAAATATAATATAATATACAATACTAAAACACACACGCACACACACACACACACTTACTTACTAAACAAACACGTGCACTCACTCTCATACTTACACAAACATGCATGCACCATAATTAAAAATAATAATAATCGGAGGTACCAGGTTCGATTCCTGGTAGGGACACAAAATATTTATTAATGTAAACATTTAATTTATATGTTATATTTCTCGGGTTTGGTACGCTGGAGACATCGACGAGCTTGCCACTTGTCATGATTGGCCTATAGTAAAGTTGGCTAAATGTGAATCCGCTTATTTATAAGCGTGGTTTCTGACCCCGAAAGGGAAACGGTCGTGATGATACTGATACTGAATAATAATACGTGTAGGAGTAATTAATACATTACATTATTATAACTGTTCAAATGAAATTTAGTATTTAGTTTTAATTTTTTCAAATTTTATTCAATCAATTTTACATTTTAAATTCTTAAATAAGTATTTTTAACTTTTGAATTTTTACTTCTTTTATTTTGTATCACTTATCACAGTTTTAAATATTATATGTGGAATCGTGTTAGTGGTCTAAAATTGTTAATTTGTAAGTACTTAATTTATTAAAGTTGAAACGCTGTTGGATTCGCAATAAATAAATAAAAATAAACAATGATATTATCTTTTTAGGCTTAATGTCAGTTTTATGAGTGTAATTCCACATTCGCTTGCTTTAACTAACACAAACTATGCCGGCCATTTTGTTATTCTTTCCTGTTTCGAAACAAAAGCTTTGTAATAGTGCTCCAGATTCTGTAATCAATTCCAATGCAATTAGTTCAAATATCTCAAAGTACCATCAAAACCATTTTGCAGTGCCCATAATTACCAAGTAAAGCCACATTTAGACTAAAGTGCAAGTTTAAAAAAAAAAGTAAAGTATCATCACGACAGCTTCCCTTTCGGGGTGGTCAGAAACAACGCTTATAAATAAGCGGATTCAGATTTAGACAACTTTACTATTGGCCAATCATGACAAGTGGCAAGCTCGTCGATGTCTCCAGCGTACCAAACTCAAGGAATATCACAAATAAATTAAATATTATTTAAATGTATTTATCTACATTAATAAATATGTTTGTGTCCCGACCAGGAATCGAACCCGGTACCTCCGAGTCTAAATCCACGGACTTAACCGCTAGACCACAGAGGCAGTTAAGTGCAAGTTTTTGTTTTGTAAATTATTTTACTGTGGATATTGTTAGTCAAAAGTGGTGTTGTTTTGTTTAATAATATGCTACAATGTGAATAATTATTAACAATAATTAAGACTTTATAAATGTGACACAAGTGTTGCAGCTTATTGCTGAGCTGATTTACTATTTGTCACCACAGTATCTTGTTGTATTTTTAAATTACTATTTTAGGATGTGTTTTTATTGTTAATATTTAAACTTATTATTTCTTTTAAGTGCGTGGCGAATGGGGTGTATCAGGCAAAGCTTTTTGTAGATGTCGCTAGCGGCAATGGTACCTTGTTTACACCTATAACGCATCATTTTTTAAATGTTTTTGTAGTTTTAATATTTTTGACGTGACAACGTCTTATAAATTGGTTTGCCGGGTGACACTTCAAGAAACTGCGTTACGCTCCGCTCACGTTATGCGCTCACAATGAGAGCGAGTGAGAGGCACGCGTCCCTTCCACTCGGGCATGGTTAGCCCGCCTAAGAGCGAGAGAGACAGACATAAAAAGTGAAAGACATTGACTTGACATTTTCTAGGCACATTACAGCAGAAACACTTCCTTTCATTTCATATTTCTCCTATCATCGCCCTATCCTCAACAAAATCACTCAGATAGGAACAAGTTAAGTTGTAGTAAACGCTGTTTCATTGTACGCAAATGTATTGCAAGTTATTGTATGTATATTTGTATATAAATACGTATGTATGTGTAAAGGTAAAAATAAAATTTTGTTAATATGAAATTCAGTGCGAGATTCTTTGTATAAATTAATGTTTTAAATATAATTCTTTGTATAAATAAATGTTTTAAATTGTTACTATTATTTCATCCTTCTTCCTACTATACGAATGAATATTCACATTAAAATAAAAGTCGTTGTCACGTAAAACTTTCGCCCGTATACCGACTTTACAGGCAACCAATTTTTTATAACAGAAAAATGTGTTATAACTTTACCGTTACCTACGAATTAAGAAAGCGGACACCAACTTTAAAATGAAAAAAAAGGTTGAATTAATAGAACGGCAATTTTGAGATCATCATATCTCTGATTTCGCTTGGAAATCTCGATTTGTACACTTAAAAGCTGCTCACTTCAACATAATATCCAGAAAATAATAATAAACTACGTAATAAAAATACAAGCTTTCTATTCAACTGACAGTTCTATTAGGTACCATCTATCATGCGCCATCTATCGTGATACACCCCATTGTCGTATTATCTCTGGTCTAAACCTAGCTTTACACTGATCGCCGTGACAAGATTCGGCCGCCTCATGCTATCAATTGTCCATGTAAATGCGTCTCACTTACGAGCGCACCTATCCAGAACAGTTTATGATGATTGTACGGTACAAAATGGCTACAGTTACATTTATTGACAGATAATAAACGTTTGTAGTGCCTTCTAATGAATAATAAGTCAGTTATATTTCTGGAACAACCTGCCCTTAAATATAAGACAAGCATCAAATCAATTTAAAAAGATAGTCTGTTTGCATTTCTTAAATGGCTCCTAACAAGATACCTACTTAGTGTATGTACTCGTATATATATTGTATTGTATGTATTATTGTGTGTATGTATGTGTGTATATAATTTACATATTGTTTATTGCTAACAAGGTGATCGTTTAGTTATAATATATTTGATTGTTACTTGCACCCACCGTTCACTTTAAATGCTTTATCTGTCCCTAAGGTTGGATGTCAGAGAATGTCTAGCGGCATTAAGCCCGCCCCTTGTACATATAGTGCAATAAAGTTTTAAATAAATAAATATAAGTACATCGCGGTAGTGGCTCGGTTCTAAGAACGCTTTCCCTTACATCCTAAAAACTTTATTTGTCATAGATTTACAACACCACCGTTCTTGTGCTTTAGAGATATCCTCCTCCTTGCGTCGTTCTCCTCACTGCTGAGGGTCGTGACCCCCTCCACGGATCACTTTGTCCCGGACGATGCTGCGTCATCCGGGTCAGTTTACGGCTGCATGTAGGGGGCATCGTGCATCTGGGTATTTAGTGAGGTGCGGATCTCGTCAGACCAGCGTATGGGGCTTCGGCCACGTGGTCTTTTGACTTCGACTTTCCCTGTGATTACAAGCCTTTCCAGGTTACCAGGTGTTTTGCGGGCTATATGGCCGAAATACTCAAGGACTCGTTTTAGGCAGATAGAAGACAGCCTAGTAGAGATTTTGAGCTCCTTGAGTATTGACACGTTAGTTCTTCGGGCTGTCCAAGGGATACGCAACATACGCCTCCAACACCACATCTCAAAGGCATCGATGCGGCCACGATCACCGGCTTTGAGAGTCCAAGTTTCAGCGGCATAAAGAAATAAAATAAAAGACAGTAGAGTAATAATTATTTTGAAGCCGTCAGTCCCGGTTCCACTTATACCAATTTGTGCAATCGTTAATCTCGGGATTAAAAGAGCTGCGGGATTGTTATTGTTTTTTTTTTTTTTTTTTTTTTTTTTATTAATATTAGCACGACATGTGACCTTGCTCCCACCTGATGGTAAGTGGCGAGCATGGTCCATGAATGTTAGCAACTGGAATCAGACACTTATGTCCGACATCAGTCTTTATTGTGCGACAGATGTATGAGTCACCTAATTTATAGGTACGCGAAGGGATGGTGACTAAGGTATGTGGGTGCGTGTTCTGACCTGTGTCTCAAGACTACGAGGTGCTGGCAGTAAGAAAATAACCCAACTTTTCTTTGGTTCGGACGCCTAGTCGTTTTTAAGAGGTATGGGTACTAAGTGCTTTGAATTAATATTTAAAAACTTGGTATAATCTTCTCAGTGCACTGAGAGTGACAGCTTGGATTGCGTTAATATATTTTTTACTGAGAGGAAACCAACGTCTCACGGCAATTACTATGAGGCAATGTAATTGGCGTCTTCTTTAGTATGGTACAAATCGCAAAATACACCTTTGGATAAATGGCCGCACGCAAAGAGTATAGTAACTAAAAAAGTATCATCCTTCCAGTATTATAAAGAAACTGATTCAAATTTCATCAACTTTACTACAGGCCAATAACAAGTGGCAAGCTCGTCGATGTCTGTAGCGTACCAAACAATTGTATTTATTTAAAAGTATCTTCACGACCATTTCCCTTGCGGGGTCAGAAACCACGCTTATAAAGAAGCTGATTCTTTAGTCAACTTTACTACAGGCTAATCATGACAAGTGGCAAGCTCGTCGATGTTAGCAGCTTGTTAGCGAGCAGCTTTTTAGTGTACAAATCGAGATTTCTAAGCGAAACCAAAGATATGGCGATCTCAAAATTGCCGTTGTGTTAATAAAACATTTTTTTATTTTTAAAGACGTGTGCGCTTTCTTAATTCGTATTTTAAAGTAGGTAACGGTAATTTAAAATATTTTTTTCTGTTATAAAACTAAAAAACTTCAAAAACATTTTTTAAATGATGCGACATAGGTGTAGAACAAGGTACCATCGCCGCTAGCGACATCTACAAAAAGCTTTGCCTGATACACCCCATTGTGGTTTGTGTTGACCAATGTTCGCAAGAAAAGTGTATTTCTCATTAATACATTGGAACAGACCATTTTAGGACTTCAAGGAATGCGATGTTACAACGGAACCATCACCGCTCTCATAGCTGCGTAATAATACTTTGCAATTTCAAGGTTTTTAAGAACGTGTATTATAAAATCAGGTTAAAATTCAGCATTGAGTCAACTTTTACTCTTGACCTTCTGATAGGGTGGTTTAGTACAAAATGACACATGTAGTTTATTTCTTAAAAGAAATAAACATGCGACTGAAAGATCGTGAATTAAACATATACTGTACATGGGTCGAAATTTGACCCGGACTGTCCAAAAAACCAACCAAACGTTATACCTATCTAGGAATAAAAAAACGATACCGTTTGCGCGCGCAGCTTAAGCGTAGGTACCAGTCTAGATCAAATTTGTTAAAAAAAAGTATCATCACGACCGTTTCCCGGTTATAAATAAGCGGATTCACATTTAGCCAACTTTACTATAGGCCAATCATGACAAGTGGCAAGCTCGTAGATGTCTCCAGCTTACCAAACTCAAGAAATATCACAAATAAATTAAATATTAATTAAATGTATTTATTTACATTAATAAATATTTTTGTGTCCCGACCAGGAATCGAACCCGGTACCTCCGAGTCTAAATCCACGGACTTAACCGCTAGACCACGGAGGCAGTTTTGAAATTTGATCAGACCTTGTATACAACGTGATAATCAGTTATTTACCACTATATAACCACTACAATCTTTGTATATTATATAAGAATGGATTTATACGACATTTGTGCTTGTTGGGTAGTGATCATCATCAGCCTGTATCTCTCTACTGCTGGATGTAGGCCTTCCCCAAAGCTCGCCACTTAACGCGATCTTTTGCCACCCTCATCCAACCCCCACTAGCGACCTTCTTCTGGTCATCTGTCCATCTGGCGGGGTCGTCCCACTCAGCGTCTTCCCGTACGTGGTCTCCACTCTAAAATCTAAATCATCCGCAAAAAGGCAGCGTCGATACTGCATAGAGTAAGAGGTAGTGACAACGGCATTCTGAAGATGATATCGTCGCGTTTTGACAGCGCTTTTGTTAAGCGCTAGATTGGAGTTGTAACTGGGAACGTGTAAATCTGTACAGCATTTGCGTTACCCAATGTTATGGGGCAGTGACTTAATGTCACACACAATGAACAATATTTTTTATATTTACATTGTTTTAATTTGTATTTCTACTAACATACGAGTAGTTCTAAGTTAAATTGTTACTAACATAATATGAATCGAATCTGAAATAAATTAATTATTATTATTATAAAAACCATTTGCCTAATCGTTCGATCGTAGATACGTCAGTAACTCCGGCACATTGTCTCATCGTTCATACCACAACGTTTAAAGAGGTCTTTAACCAGTGCGTGCTCAAGGTAATGTCGTACGGAGCAGAGACCTGGGAGGCCTGGCAATTATTTCTGCCAAAGTATTAGCATCGCTATAAAAAGGGGAAGTGTTACCAGTCTTCTTGGGACTATCTCTGATGGGACTTCTCTTGAGGACATATTAGAATAATAGTTATTTAATTTAATTTATTTTATTTAAGTAGTTTGTCATATTTAATTTCGCTTTCAGTTAAAATGGCTCGATATCCGCTTTCGCCGGTCTGTCCATCTTCTCTCTTTACTTTATAACGTTCTCAATCACCCTAAAACACCTTCGTACCTTAAATCCCGCTTTGAATTTCTCTCTAATACGCACGACTGTGCTCTTCGCTCCTCTCACAACAATCAGCTAAAGATTCCTTCGCATTCCTCTAGCAGATATTCAGATTCCTTCACTGTTGCTGCCGCTCGTCAGTGGAACAAGCTACCCCTGGCCATAAGGCATGCACCGTCCGTTAACGTATTTAAAAACCTTCTAACCACATTGTTTCTTGAGAAACAGAATGTATGTCTCTCGAATTAGTTGTTTGACTTTTTATTTATATCTATTTATTTATAGTGTATGTTTATGTATGTATGTATTATATAGTATGTATGTGTGTTGTTTTTTTTGTATTGTGTATGTATATTTAATAAATGCGTAATTATGTATATTTACTAATTTAAGCTTTTTTTAAATATTTTTCTTTATCCTGCCCATCACCTTACATGATCCCCAAGGTTAGCTGGTGAAGAATGCCTTATGGCGTTATAGCTCGCCTATGTACTAGGTTTTTAAGTGCAATAAACTATTTAAATAAATTAATAATTATGTTATAAAAAAACCTTGTGTGTCTTTCTGCAAACGACTATCTCGAAAAATACTGGTCTGATTTACTTGTAATTTGAACTGGTTATAGATTATTGACCAAAATGTACCCAAAAATATATACAGTTGTTTTCAGATTTGTTGTAATAAATAGTGGGCGTATTTCGTTTCTAGACGTTATAATTTTAAGCTTAATGCGTTATCCATGGTTTGTACATCTTTGTCTCAAGCCTTCAATTCTCTATATTTGGTCCCGTAAATGTTCGCTTCGTTACGCATAATTTTCTTAGCGAAGATTGCGAGAAAAAACTCCCAATTTCAATATTAAAGCCATTATTCTTGATTGACTGCTATAAACCTTGGCTGTTATGTTTTGTAAATTGTTACAGTGATTAGCATATTTTTGTATTTTTAACGGAATTTTTGATATTTACTTAAAAACTTAATTGCACGGAGTACAAAATCGGACGTAACTTTATTTTATATTTTTTTTGTTTCTAAAATTAGGTATATAAAAGTGGAAATATGTCCAAAATGTCCGTAATTTTATTTCCTCGTAAATTAAATATTTAGGCTTGAATAATCTTTAAAAATGTTGTATTATAATTATTTCATATTTTTTTTCCTATAACCTGGAGTCCTTCAAGCGAAGTGTGAAAAGGCATCTAGTCAAGCCGGCATAGTGTTAGGGACAGATGTCGGACATGAGTGTCTGATTTCAGTTGCTAACATTCATGTACCATGCGCGCCACTTACCACTTACAATCAGATGGGCGCAAGGTCACATGTCGTGCTAGTATAAAAAAAAATAGTTTTTTAAATATTGATTTTAAAAAGCTTTACTCATCAATGCATTTCCTGTAGCCCTATTCTGTATGCCTAGTGTGCGTAGCTGGGCACCGTTAATCAAATAGTTAACTTCGTTAATCCGTTACAAAAAAGTTAGCTTCGTTAAACGTTAACGCGTTACATTTCGGAAGAATTAACGGAAGTTAATGTTAATCGTTAATCCGTTAATATGTGTAAATATGCATTTTTACATCGTTGCGTTAGTGAACTTATAAAACCTGTTGGTTTAGGTTCTGGAAGTTAACAGGATAATATATAATATTGTCAGAATGAGTTCTCTTTTTTGTCTTGCCTCGGTTAGAGCCCGCCTTAACAATCTCTTTAAACTGTACGTATTGTTATGTACCCTTCTTACATGTTGTTTCAAATTATTCAGACTTGATACATGAACTTCTATTTTGGTGTCTTTTGGCAAGCAACGCTTACAAGCAAAAAGTATTTGCTGGCCCGATCTGGATACAAATTCCACATACTCAGTCAAATGTGGCCAAGGATTCTCATCAGGACCGCTGAAATCCGATTCCATGTCTTCCATGATATAGTTTTAATTACTACACTGCACAGTACACTTTTCTATATAACTAATTACACTGCACTCTTCTTTATTAACACGCAAATTATCACTGACAGTAATTTATAATAACAACAAACACAACACTCGTCACTCTAAGCACTGGCGCTAGTACTTCGCAGTTTTCCTACTCGCACGCGCCGGAAAAATATATCTAGTTTTGTTTTTGTCTCACGCGCCGAAGCGCCCGGCACTTGTCGTTTCATACTTGTCTGAACCTGTTTTTCGTATAGTGGTATTGGATTAACGATTAACGGACTTCTGCATATTAACGGAAGTTAACGTGTCCGTTAATATTTTTAAAAGTTAACTTAAAAGTTAACCCGTTAATCAAAATGTTAACTTCGTTAATTAACGATTAACGGATTAACGAGTTAATGCCCAGCTATGCTAGTGTGACAGTGAAGTTTCGTAAACGCAACTATAGTAGTAGAGTTTTTTTACTGAATTTTCGATGTTCATTGCCTGTTATTATAGCCAAACTTGCAATAACACGCAATGTAAAATAAAAAAACGTAACTACAGCAGTTACGTTTTCCGAAACTTGCATGTTACACTAAGCACACTGTTCTTAGTCGCAAACGTAATTAGTAGATTTCGTTATTAACGTCAGAGCTTGCGTCATAATTACAAAATATTATTCAATTCTCAACTCTATAAGCGCTCGACTGCAAGCGGCCGTGCAAATATCAACTTTAATACCTAGCGTGATATATCGTTAGTTAACGGATTCCATTATATAACGTTTGCGCAGAACAGAATAGGGATACTAAGCTGTAGTTTCCATTTCGATAGAATGTCCGATATGCGGCCACTTTCCTTTAGCGCACTAAATTCATAGAATTACATTTCAATGGGAAATATCTAGGTAAAATTATTTACCAGGAATCGTCTTACGCAAGTCGATTTTCTCACTAAACGATTAGTTCACAATGGTACTTATGTTTTTTTTTTAAGCGCAACAAGTATGCGGAGATCATCATCAATCACCATTTCATTCCATTTTTTTTTTTTTTTTTTTTTTTATATACGGAGCACGACATGTGACACCGCGCCCACCTGATGGTAAGCGGTACGCGAGGTCCAAGAATGGGAGCAACTGACGCCAGCCTCGGACGACCGACATCAGTCCCTACCACTATGCCGGCCTATAAATATGCTTTTTCACACTTCGTTTGAAGGACTCCAGGTTATAGGAGTGGGGAAATACACTGGCTGGGAGAGCATTCCACATCTTCAGCGTGCGACAGATGTAAGAGTGTCCAAATTTGTATGTACGCGTAGGGATAGTGGCTACGGTATGTGGATGCATATTTTGGCCTGTGCGAGTGGTTCGGTTGCGGAATAGAGAAGAAGGGATAAGGTTGTGGAGCTCTTCAGAACATTCACCGTAGTATAGCTTGTAGAATACGCTCAGGGAGGCCACGTCTCGGCGAAGCTGCAGCGATTCGAGAGTTTTGGACACTGTAGTATCGTCCACTATTCGAATAGCCCGCCTCTGTAGGACATTGAGAGCAGTTGAAACGATTGGCCCGTGGTCCGAGGAGGCTCTTGTGTTCTCCCGCGAGCTTGGTAAGAAACTCCACTTGGCGACGGGTGACCCTTTGAGTAGAGAATATCTTGTTCAAAGGGTCAGCCTCGCTGTTCAGCGGGGGAACGCAGCGAGTGTCCTCGGCACACTACGCCCATCGAATAGTCGTAATTTTATTTATAAATTTTTAGTTTTTATAATTTAGTTCTTAATTTATTTTATTTTTTAATCTTTGTACTTTACTCCGAATAAATTGATTTATTAATACTAGCTCGACATGTTATAATTTAAAATAATATTTTGACAATTGTAATACCTAAACTTTAAGCAGACAATATTGTATGAATACCTACATGTAAGTTTGGACATATTTTATTTAAAATTTATATTAATGTTTGATATATTTGCTCGCCATTTACTTGGAAAATGTTGTTAAGACCTGTAAATTATCCTAACATTTATGAAAATAAAGAATTATTTATCTTATCTTATCTTTGGTTTCTTTTATTTTTCTTTAAATATTAATTAAATTTTAAAACCAAATCGACGTCTTCTCTTATCGGCTGGCAATAAAAAAATAATTAAAAATAATTTGCAAGTCATTTTGTCTTCGAAAAGTTTACTTGCTCTTTTGACTTAATACTAGAGCACAGGCATTCGATACATGTGTGAGAGAATATTTTAACCTGAAAGCACGGTCTTTACATTATAGTTCAACGACTTGATTAATTTAATTTTAAAATGCGGATGTGGTAACTTTCTCCTGTCCAACACATGTCGTCTACCGGTCAATCTTAATTCTACCTCTATATTAATTAGCACGTTCTTTATAAAATTATAGATTACACTGCATTATATCTATCTATTGTGACGGTGGTGGCTCGGTTCTAAGAACGATTTCCTTGAAAATAAAAAAATAAAACCAAATAAGGTCGGTTAAAACCCAGGCATGTACCAATGAGAAATAAACTTTTCTTAAAGTACATTTGCAATTTATTTACAACAATCAGTGTGAACGGGAAACGACTAGGCGCTGGTGAAAATACTTCGAAATTGAGCAAAAGAAATGAAATTAGCAGCAACTAAACTTTGTTCCGGGTCTCGAACTGGTGACCGAATTCTTAGGTGGTTTTTACAGCCGAAATTACTGTAGGTCCACGGCACAATCACAGCGAATAATTACGAATTAATTTCGGGAGCAACGATATGCTTCGATCGGTGACCGCGCTTCGACTCCTCCGGCAGAGAGCGTTGTTTTCGCCGGAAACGTCATCAGGAAGTGCACCAAGCATAGTACGCTAGTTACTACTAGAGGGCGTCGAGACGATGGAACGTTATCAACGCGAAGTGCGCCGGCGCACAAAGGCGTTACCGCGAATATTCAAATCAAACGACTCAATTAACGAAATATCGAACACGTTCCGTTAACAGCCTCCGTGGTCTAGGGGTTAAGTCTGTGGATTTAAATTCGGAGGTACCGGGTTCGATTCCTGGTCGGGACACAAAAATATTTATTAATTTAAATTATTAAAATTTAATTATTATTTAATTTATTTGTGATATTTCTCGAGTTTGGTACTCTGGAGACATCGATGGGCTTGCCTATGGTATAGTTGGCTAAATGTGAATCCGCTTCTATATAAGCGTGGTTTCTGACCACCCCGAAAGGGAAACGGTCGTGATGATACTTTTTTAACCACTGTTTCCCGTGCCTCGAAGAGCTTGTTAAGCTGTCGGTTCCGGTTCCACTAATATCAACTTGTGGAAACGTTAATAAATTGTCATTAAATACTCGTATGACATCACAACTTCGCCAACCCGTCTGGCCAGCGTGGCGAGTGTAGGCTAAATTCTTCAGAAATATCTGGAAGGCCCATCTCCAACAGTTGAGGTCTAGGGGCTATAATGATATCTATCTATTAATTAAGGATGCATCGAGAATATTCGTTCAATTAATTGAAGACTACAACACTATTCAGTGGGAACGTCACTACGATTGTAAATATTTTTTTCATTTTCTTTAAATAACATAATACGAGTACATACGAGTAATAATAATATTCTTGACGTGGAGGATTTGAATCATTTTTTTTTCTTGCCCTCCTTACTCATATCCTCTCTTATTCTCCGAGTTCCATTTCCTACTAATATTTCATCCCTACTTGTATATAATAAGCGAAATAAATTCATATATAATATCATTGGTTCATTAATTGTAGATTAAAATATAAATATAACTAAGTATCCTTATTGTATATTCTTTATTATTTAGTAGTCTTAAATTTTTGTATTAATTCAATATTATTATATACTTATAAATACTTCTTTGATCCTATTCCAAATTTTTCCAATCCCTTTGATTTAACCCACCCGTCTTTCCCTAACTTTGACACTGGCAAATTGTTACTAATGGCAAAACGGGGAAAAAAAATGTACATAGGCGAGCAAAATATCGTATGATATTTTCTACCAGCTGACCTTTGGGAGAGTAAGAAATAATTATAATGGTAGCAGAGTAAGAAATAAGTAAATTATAAATAATAATAGATAATTGCACAATCGTCCGAAAACGAATCGTCTAATATCGATTACGTCTGTCAGAAATGTTAAAGGCGGAATGCTGTCATCGAACGAACGTTTGTGCCGCCTCACCCCGCAGGTCAGCTATTGTTGTTGTCGACAAGCGAACCTAACAATTTTAATGTAAAATATGTGTTCCCAGTACCATATCATATGGTACAATATATTTAAATTTAGGCGCGAAATAAAATTGGTTGCGGCCTCAACCATCAAATTTCGAATACTATTCCTATATAGAAGTTATACCTATATAGGTATGTTGGCACTTTTAGTATCCTACCATCCACCAGTCGGCGCTAGTGTATGCTAGTGTTTTGGACACATCTGCCGCAGAACTGACGAATGAATGAAGTAAAGGGCTCTTGTGTCGATGCGACCACTTACGGGACAAACAAGTCATAACAGCTTTTTTATTACATTATTATTTAATTATTTTGGCTAATAAATTATTTAGTAAAATCTCTAACCTTCTCTTGATACATTTTGTGCTTTTCTTCCAATCTTCTCAAAGCGCTAGATTTTCTAGCAGCCACATTAACTAAAAAACTGATCTCAACAGGACTTTCTGTCTTTTCAGTATTTATAGCTACATTCTTACTATTGTTAATCTTTCTGTTTAATTCTTTGGCTTTTTCAATCATCTTTTTTGATGTTGCTTTTATGTTGTTAGAGTTTGACGCGTTTTGAATTGATTTCATAGTAGCTTTTGGTTTATTTGTGTTTGTTATATCTTTAATTTGTTTAGTAGTGTTAGTAGGAATGACGTCTGGAGTCTTTTGGGCTGTTTTAACTCTATTAACAAGATACGAAGTAACTACCTTCTCTTCTTTGCATTTACTTTTAGCCGAATCTTGATCTTTATATGTTTGTGTATCTTGTATCGATTTTTTATAAATCTTTACTTTATTTTCCATTCTTACTTTTTCAGAATATCTTTGCAAACTTCTCGCTCTGTCTAATCCTGGTTTTATTTTCTCTAAATCAGGTCCCAAACCACCTAGTTTTACATTTGAGACTGGAGGCACATATCCGCTATATCTACTAGTTCTTCTACATGACACTTCAGATACGCTTCTGTGATTGATAGCATCAATAGATGGGACATCGTCGTTAGAAATTGTTTTTGGAATATTCTCAAAACTAGAAGTCATGAAAGTTTGATTATTAAGTAGATTTTCGTAAAATAACTCATTATAGGATTCTGTGTTGTAAAAATCAATAACGTTGTTGGATGTTTCTTCAAAGGCTGATCTATGTGTATCGCCTACTTCAGGGTATAAAGAATCCAGCTCGCTATTATTGTTCTCAACTACTTCAGGAGGATGTATTTTTCGAAAATCCTCCAAGTAACTATGCTTTCTGTTTTTGTATTTTTCGTTATTATATAGATAGTTTATAGGTTTTTTAGATTTGTTGTTACCTTTAGTTTTATCTGGGGCCTTAGTTTTGTTACCTCTTGGTATTTTTATAAGCACGTCTTTGTCGTAAAAAGGTACAAGTATAGTTTGCAAGCTCTTTTTATTTATACCTTTACTTTCCTCCAAGCTGTCTTCAGACATTTCAGCATCAGAATTTAATCCTTTGTTTATTTTGGGCATATTATTGCATTTTTTTTGTTTGTTTATTAAATACGATGACGCTTGCATTTTGACATGATTTTATTGTCAGTTTGTCTTATTTACCTATCGTTCCGATACGCGATAATAGTAACCTAAGCACGCTTAAAGGTGTTCCGATACGCGCTTAGACTGCTCACGATATCGAGGTAGATCGCTCTGAGCGCTGTCAGTTTTTTGTCATTATGTCGCGCGCCATTTCAAGTTTTCTTTTAAATAGGTTTTCTTTTAAATTATTGAATATTGTAATTCGTTTATACTGTTTATATGTTACTTCTAAAACAAATCTATAATTAATGTTAAAGTAGGAAATGGAAAAAAAAATGTCTGTAACACGGTAAGTTATTTTAAATTACCAAAATAAGTTAATAATATTAAACTTTACACATATAAAGATGAATAAACCGAGAGATGTATATTTGTTAGTATTCATACTCAAAGATGTGGAATCCGTAATTTATCTTCCATACATTTAAAAAAAAACTTTACATTTTATGAATGAAAATGTGATTTAGGCCGTTCCGAATTGATGTCACGCTCTGAGCATCCAAATCGCGATATTTGATTCGGAACGACGGTCAGCGTCATAATCGTTCTAAGCGCTCTGAGTGGTGATGTTCGACTATCGATAGATTTTCTATCAATAGGTGGGAATATCGATATTTTTTTATTAAATTTCGCTGTGGCATCTGTTATTTAAGGAGCCAAATTTTAAATGTATTATATAAAAAAATCTCCTACGAACAGAGAGGACATAAATTATTTATTGTTGTAACATTATAACACAGGGCAACCTCGTGTAGGTATCACAAACAATATTGTTCACGTATTTCACATTTAAATACTTTTTGTGACAATAAATAATTTTATAATTATTAGTGTTGTTAACTGTCGTAACTCGCAACATATAGTATCGATAGTTAACTCGTCGAATCGACAATTGTACATATATCAATACTATTTAGTCAATAATATATTATACATTTTGTGTGATCAAAGTATTAAAAATATCTAAAATTATATTCATAAAAAAATCACTGAAATCCAAATATACTAAAATTAAATAAATTAAACAATAATAATAAAATAAATAAAAATAAACTATAATAACATAACACCGCGTCTTGTCGTCTCCTCCGGTGACAAGAGGACTGGCTCTTTCTTCGTCCAAAGAATCAGTATTGCAATTCAGCGGGGAAATGCAGCCAGCGTTATTCTACGCGAACGGGACTTATATCCCTATCCTCAGTATTAATATTAATTTAACTATAATATAAATACCTAGAAAATAATAACTATACTACACAATAAACTATGAGCTACCACCTGTACCTAAAATGCTCGCTGCATTTCCCCGTTGAATTATTAGGGAATATTTTGTTTAATATAGTTAGTAATATACTCCATTTTGGCATTTGGGGTATATATATAATATAGATAAAAAATATATATTAATATAATATAGTTGTTGGCAACATCGATATTTTTTTAAAATATCGATACTGCCTCCGTTATATATGGAGTTATCCGAGACGATGGCAAGAGACCCGATGGTATGACGTTGGTCCCCTGGGAACGGGGACGTGCTCTGGTGTGGGACGCCACGTGCGTCGACACCCTCGCCGCGTCGCATCTCAGGGGGACAGCGCATAAAGCGGGAGCCGCGGCGGAAAATGCGGAGTCCAGCAAGCGGCGCAAATATGTAAGTATATTAAAAGATTACATATTTATGGCGTTTGCTGTAGAAACTCTGGGCCCACGGAGTCCAAGTGCAAAAAAAGTTTTTAAAAGACATAACACCGCGTCTTGTCGTCTCCTCCGGTGACAAGAGGGCTGGCTCTTTCTTCGCCCAAAGAATCAGTATTGCAATTCAGCAGGAAAATGCAGCCAGCGTTCTTGCCACCATTCCACGCGTACGGGACTTATATCCCTATCCTTAGTATTAATATTAATCTTATTTTATATTTTGTAAATATTTTTTTCGAATAAATGCTTAATTTAATTAATATTTAATTTATTTGTGATATTTCTCGAGTTTGGTACGCTCTGGAGACATCGACGAGCTTGCCACTTGTCATGATTGGCCTATAGTAAAGTTGGCTAAATGTGAATCTGCTTATTTATAAGCGTGGTTTCTGATCACCCCGAAAGGGAAACGGTCGTGATGATACTTTTTAGTTGTTGGACAACAATTGTATTAGAATCGCCATGTCGCTTCGATTAAGGGAAAACATATGTATTTCACATATGTGTTCATGTGGCATCATCGTTGACCAGTTTGGTCACCACGGCCTGTCTTGTCAGAAAAGTGCTGGTCGTCGTTTCCGCCACGGTTCTGTCAATAATGTAATCCACCGGGCTTTGGTTACTGCCGGGATCCCTTCGGTTCTTGAACCGTCTGGGATTTCTCGCTGTGATGGTAAAAGACCTGATGGATTGACTTTGGTGCCGTGGTGACATTGGCGTGGGACGCTACTTGTGTCGACACCTTTGCTCGGTCTCATGTCCAGGGCACATCTGTCAGGGCTGGGCGGCTGCGGACTCGGCTGAAAAGGCCAAATGTCGCAAATACGAATCTGTTGCTAATGACGTGTTTGTGCCTTTTGATCTTGAGACAATGGGACTGTGAGAGCCAAGCGCTAAGAAGTTCTTTAAGGAACTGTCTAAGCGGCTGGTTAACGCTGTATGTGACAAGAAGTCTGGCAGTATTTTCGCGCAGCAAATCAACATCGTTGTGCAGCGGGGGAATGCTGCGAGTGTTCTTAGCACACTGCCACATATTCAAGTCATGGGTGAATATTTTTATAGTTTAGATTTTAGTTTTATTTTTAATTTAGTTGATTTAATTTTATTAGAACTTAAACTTTTTAAACTTTCGCGCACACTCATATATTTTTATAATTTTAACGGGTCTTTACGCGATTTACCTTAGAGACATATTTCTCCCGACGTTTCAGCCAAGTTGCATTGGCCGTGGTCACGGGTCGACTGAAGCTATGCGGTGTAGTCTCGTACATACTGGGCGGCAGATGTAAACCTACCCACTTATCACTTTAAAAGTTTTTAGAAATCACGACACACGACACTTACAATATCCTTGGAACTTATTAGAACTTTATTAGAACTGTTTTTATTTTGAATAAAAACATATACCTACCTATTATATATATATTTTTAAATTAAAACTGTTAATTTGTCAAACGTACCCTCTTAATATAAAGTAGAAGCGTATTACCTTATAAGATTTTACAAAATAAGGGGTTGAATTTGAGAAATGTTTTTGCAAATTCCTTGATAAATGTTCCTCCAGGCGCCAAATGTAGGAATCCTAGAATCAGATGAAAGTTGAATGCACAAACCGTTCCAGAGTTCACTCAGGCACAATAAATCTGCGTTTTAGCCATACATAGAGCGACTGCAATCAATTGATACTTTATAACTTAATTAATAATAATTTATTGCTTTAATGTCAAAGCTCAAATAGGCCGTAAAACGGAAGTAATTATAACTATGCGATGCTTCGATAATTGATGATCTAATAATTTAAAATTATTTCAATGTCATTGGACCGCTATTTAAATATTGTATTTCTTTTTGAAGAACGCATTTTTCATGGTTATGGGCTATTAATTTATTACGTAACACAATTTAGGGGGGAAGGGGGTTGACCATGACCTTTTTTCGTGTATCGATACTTCGTAGACTGGTAGAGGTAGAGGCATATGCGCAGAAACATGGTGATGTATAATCTTATAAAAATCAAAGTTATTGTTTTTAAGAATGGGAAGAACAAGACCATGTCCCTCTCATTTTGTTCAACGGTGGTACGAAATTTTAAATATCTGGGGCACATTATCACGGACGGCATGCCCGATGATACGGACATGGAGAGAGAGCGCCCGGCACTGGCGGTCAGGGGGAATATGCTCACACGCAGATTGGCTCGTTGCTGGACAGATGTCAAAATATCATGTTACAGACATATTGCCAAGGTTTTTTACTTGACCAGTCTGTGGACGAAATACACCCGCCGGGCGTGCAGTATAACGACGTATTCTGCTGCGGCTGCCGCGCTTCTGCAGCGCGCCTGGAATGTTCGTTTAAGCCCGTTTTCGGCTCTTATTCGACGAAAAATAATTTTATCGCCCTCTGCACCTAGCCAGTGTGCATTGTGGAGGCAGTGTGCAGAGTCAACAGAGTCACATTACAGTGGATAAAAAACCATAGCGATTCACTGGGCAATGATACGGAATGAACTGGCCAGAGGGTCATCTACAACACCAACAGACCCAGTACCAATAACCCAGTACCATTCCACTTTATATGAAGCTGGCTCCGCCAAAGAACGGATAGACGGAAGCCCTTCCCAACTCTGTCAGGAACCTTACACGGCGTATTTAAAGCCAAAACAGAGCCAAGCTCTATACAATGGTAGGGGTGATGACAGGACACTGTGCCTTAAGCAAACACTTACACTCTGAATATTACAGGTAGCCCACTGTATAGAGGATACATAGCAAAGGAGGATACGACCGCGCATAAATTTATAGAGTGCCCCAGTATGGCTACACCCAGACCGAGGTTCCTCTAGACTGCGAGGACTCATCCGGAGGTCAGCAGGAACGTAACTGGCTAGATAGGTTGGCTCTAATAATGGGGCCCAGCAGCCCTATCCTGTTACTTAATCGCAAATGTTATTAGTGGATTTCGTTATTTACGTCAGAGCTTGCGTCATAATTACAACATATTATAGAATTATCAACTCTATAAGCGCTCGACATTGACAGAGGCCGTGCAAATATCAACTTTAATAGCATGATATATATATACAAATACAAATCGTTTATTAACACCGAATAATGTTGTTTCGTTATGGTGAACCCTGTCTCCTGCATGAGCTGTACTGTATAACAGGAGACAGTGTCTTCCAATAATGATCATACAAAAAAGAATGGAAAAAGAGGTTACACAAATAGCAAGTAAAGTATAAGTAAGTAAATTCTAACCAGCTCCCAGGATAATACAATTTCATCCCTTCCAAGAGACCCTCTGGTCTCAGATATGGAACCGAGACTACTATTCTTCAAGAAATTCATGACAGGTGCCCAGACTGACAAAAGAGGCATTGGCTGGAAGAAAAAAGAAAGTGACAAAGAGGTTATAAAATCCTTCCTCAGGAAAGATGAAGAGCATGAATACAGAGTGCACGCGATGACCCTAGAAGTTCAAAATGACTGGCTAACTTTGGGCGATTTTTGCATCCCTCCAGCCCTAAAGTGGCGCACACTAATGTACGATTGGTCTCCGGCGTTGCTAAAGTTCTACCTAAACGCTTTTCAAATGTCCCTCCCGGACCAGAGTAATCTGGTAAGGTGGGGAAAAGCTGCGGAAAAGAACTGTACATTGTGTGGTGCTGCCATAGGAACTGCTAGACACACACTTGTAGGGTGCGTTACTCTCCTAGAAAAGGGCTATTACTCACGCCGACATGACAAAGTCCTAGGTGTTATCCGTGAAGCAGTAAGTCTTTCTATTGCAAGAGCCAGAAAGGGACTGACTACAAATAAAACTTTGACCACATTTGTAAAGGAAGGGCAAAGCACGAAAACTAAATGCAAGCCCACCTCGATCCTTGGCGCCGCATCAGACTGGAAAATTCTCATGGATACATTTGAACACCATTATAGGATCCCAGATGAACTAGCTGTATCAGCCTATAGGCCAGACATCTTAGTGTTTTCTCGGAACTTGAAAAAAGTTATCCTTATTGAACTTACCGTTCCGTGGGAATCAAATATTCCAAAAGACCACAACATGAAGTCGAATAAATATTATGATCTCACAGAAGAAATGATCAGGAACGGGTTCAAGACTCAGCTTTACGCAGTGGAAGTTGGTGCAAGAGGAGTTCCAGCAAAATCTTTGCATCACTTACTGAAAGAATTGGGCCTAAGCAGGTCTGCCGTCAATACATTTATGGAACGAGCTTCCAAGACGGCATTAACGGAATCATACAGTATTTGGTTGGGTAGGGAGAGAAGTAGAATGGTGGATGGTGAGCGTATTATCGCGCAATAGAAAAAAAAGGAGGCCTCCTTTTCTTAAACCAGCCAATTGTCGGTCGCAAGCCCGAGACACCATTCTTCTCATCTCTTACCCACACACGATGGACCCGGCACCCGCACGGTGAATCCATGGAATGCTTAGAAATTTGTCTTCTTCTGTGTGTGTGTGTGTTATTGTGTGTGGGTTAGTGTGTGTGTGTGTGTATAAAAAGGTGGGGAAGGGTGGAGAAGCAAGAGGGAGTATAAGATTGTTGATTATACTCGTATATGTGTATTTTCCTTTAGTTCACTAGTTTACATTTTGTCATGTCATCATTTCTTCGGTACTGTCATAATCGAGGTTAGATAGGTAACTTTTAAGTGATATTTTTAGTTCGTTTAGATTTAGGTGAGTAATTCTATTTATTGAGTTGAAACGGTTGTACAGCTTATGGGATAGGTACTCGTAGGTACTGTTTCTGCGCATATGTAATGCTAACATAACGCATATATAGTTAACGGATTCCATTATATAACGTTTGCGCTTAAGTAACAGAATAGGGCTGCAGGTCACGCAAACGGTTTTAAGGAGACTAAGTGCGGAAATTTTCTAACCCAGTTTCTACTACTACTATATCGCCCTCAGCCCAATTGTATCAATATTCAATGGTTGCAGTACATTTGGCACCTCGCCAGGGTTGTTGGTCGGGCGCGTGAAAATTACGTTACGTTCTATCGTTGGAAGAAAGGAAGACAGTTGAAGCCACACTGCTATTGTATTGCTTTATTTTTAATCTTTTATCGAATTCCACTTTACTACTGAATAGTAGATAGATTATTATAAATTGGGCAATCTTATTGGTTTTACAGTCTTGGTCTTCCATCAGAATAGCTGGACCCGGTCTAATCTTGATCAATAATTAGAGACAATCTCTGTGTTAGAATTTTTGCTTTAAGCGCTTTTTTTTACCTTATATCGCTTAGAAAGTCGTTCGACTAAAATTCGGTAAAAAAGTGTGCATCAATAATAGCGCCATCTATGATCGTGTAGCAGAACTATTTCTTTAAGACAACTTTTAGAATGTGTGTATGTTAATTGATAACATAAAAAAATCCTTTTTAATCAAAATACAACAATTACGAGGTTCTCTTATCGACGAAGAACGCGTGAATAAATAACAAATAATCAGTTATACACCAATTCGACATATTGCCCAAAACCAGGCCCCAACTTTTTTGCAGCATGCCTTAACTAAATACAATTCAATAATCATAACAATTAATTGCGTTTTTTAATTAATTGGTTGCACCTACCTCTCAACACAAATGGTTTCATTGTCCCAACCCTACCGGCATTAAGCCCGCCTCCGTACATAATGCAATAAAGTTTTTAAATACATAAATAAATTAATTCTGTACCGATTGATTTAGCTTTGATTCTCATACCCTTTGGTTTCTTATTAAGTACTTACAGTTTTAAATAAGCCTCATTACATAAATAATTTTGGTAATTCTTATTTTTCCATCTGAAATATGAAAAAGTAGAATAACAGGCCAAAGCGACCACTGGCATAACGCCAAGCAAAAGAATGGCACTAGTCTAAACTAGAATATCAGGATTATCCAGGACACTGGGGCAATGAAAAAGCTCCATAAATTATACGTTATGTGTGCTTAAAAACCTATTGTTCCCAAAAATACGTCTGCCTACGTTGTTTAGCGGTTAAAGACGCTATGTCGTACGGGGTTCGATTTCTGCCCCACAGGCTTACTTATGTAAATTATCTTGACTATCAGTTATAATAAAATGTATATATGTATTACCTGTGGAATGAACTGATAGTAGAAATCCATTAAGCGTATAACCTAAAAATTATTATTAAAAATCATCGCATTATTTAAATGATTCATAAGCTATGTAATCTAATATATATTATTAGTATTTATTTATTTATTTTAAAACTTTATTGCACTATGTACAAAGGCGGACTTAATGCCGCTAGGCATTCTCTGACAGCCAAACCTTTAGGACATTTAGACAGGATAGGTGGTAGGTGCAATTAAAAATAGATGAAATTTAAATAAAACGGAAATATAATTGTAATATAAATATATACATACTAATATCTACATACAATTTACATACTAATACATAAATAAGTCATACTATAGATATACTAATATAACATAAATAAAACTACTTACATGATGAGGATATACAATATAATATATTATATAACGATACTATTAAAAGGGCTCTAGCCACCATCGAGGTTCCAGCTCTTTTAGAGCCTGTTGGAGTTATCCGTGATAATGGCAAGAGACCTGACGGTCTCTCTCTCTTGTTTCTCTCTCTTGTATGATGTTGGTCCCCTGGGAACGAGGACGTGCTCTGGTATGGGACGCCACGTGCGTCGACACCCTCGCCGCGTAGCATCTCAAGGGGACAGCGCATAAAGCGGGGGCTGTGGCGGAAAATGCGGAGTCCAGCAAGCGGCGCAAGTATGTAAGTATATTAAAAGATTACATATTTGTGCCGTTTGCTGTAGAAACTCTGGGCCCATGGAGTCCAAGCGCAAAACAGTTTTTAAAAGACATAACACCGCGTCTTGTCGTCTCCTCCGGTGACAAGAGGGCTGGCTCTTTTTTCGCCCAAAGAATCAGTATTGCAATTCAGCGGGAAAATACAAAATAATACTAAACTAAAAATACCTATGAAGTTAAAACTATTCTACAAAATAAACTAAGGGCTTACCACCAGGGAGGGTACCTAAAACGCTCGCCGCATTTTCTCGTTGAATTATAATGGAAATATTCTATTTTAGGTAGTTATGGCATTTGGGATCGCCACACTCTTGAAAAATTCGTTTACCCAGCTCTTTTATGAATTTGTGGTTTTTACAATTAAATAGGTCCACATTGTCCCTAAGGTTGGCTGTCAGATAATGTCAAGCGGCATTAAGTCCGTTTAACTTTTCAGTACTATTAAATAAATTTATCTTTGTTGGGTTAAATCCCGTTTTCATAATATTTAATTTTATAGATAACGGCATTATAGTTTGAGGACGGCAAAACGAATGACGGCCGTAATGATACTTCTTTTCAGAAATAATATCTTTATTTGAGAATTTTTTTCTTGTTTTCTTGTAATTTATGATTTCAGCTAATATAATGCTTTCATGACTTTTAGCTAATGAACACTAAAGCTGTTTTTATATATATACTAGAAGACTATACTAGCTTAGCTTGAAAAACTCGATAATAGGTGCGTCACGTTATATTGCATGATATTAGGAACCGTGAGAATACTCGTAGAAGTATTATTTATGTTAATTACGATGAGCCTATACTCGTATCATGTTATGCTTAAATATATAAGGAAATAATAACAGTTTATTACGAGGTTACCATAATTAACAAAATACAACCCAGATATCACTCGCAAGGTGGTGGAAACAATCAATATAAAGTACAGATATAGTGCATAATGTATTTCTATCTACACGAAGTGTTAATCAATTATTGTGGTCCATGGGTCGAGCATTGGTGTGGGACGCTACTGGTGTGTGTGCGCGTCTTATGTCCAGGGCACATCTGTCAGGGCGGCTGCGGTCGCAAAAAAGCGAGACCAAGACCTATTCTGATGCAAGACCAAGGCCAAGACCGTCCGATAGGCGTGGTGAACGGCGAGGCTGACCCTTGGAACAAAATATTCTCCATTCAAAAGGTCACCCGTCGCGAAGTAGAGTTTTTCCCCCGAGCTCACGAGAGAACGTCAAGCCTCCTCGGACCACGGTCCCATCATCGTTTCGACTGCAAATGGGATTGTAGCTGACAAGTCACAGGTGTTCTAACCCGCAAAATAAACGGTTCCTTGCAGTGCGACAGAGATGGCGGCATGCCGCATTTCTATCACACTGTACCCCTACCACTAACACACTGGTTGCGACCATCTCGGTTCAGACTTTATTTCGATATATATTTGATTATTTACCCACCTCAACAGGATGAAATGGTTTAAGGCATGCGAAAATTACAAATATAACTTGATAAATGTTGAAGCGGTAAGTAACCGCTAGACCACGGAATCTATAAAATCAAATTTATGATGATTAATTTTATTCATTAAAAACCTTTAATAGCTTCGTGACTTACGGCTTCTGGTTGATTTAAGTTTCAATTAAACCATGGTTATCATGATGGTATTTAAACCGGAAGTTAAATAACCTTGGTTTAGTAGGTTACTAGTTCCGAAGAAGGATTAAGGATCTTTATTTTGTAATACATATGATTACGCGCCAACCTGATGATCTTAAAGAATAAATTTTGAACAAAAACAAAATAGAACCAATCCAATCCAATCCAATCCAATACTTGGCAATGTGCGTCGCTTTCCTCAATGCTGAGGGTCGTGACCCCCTCCACAAATCACTTTGTCTCAGACGATGCTGCACCACCCGGGTCTGCACACGGCGGCAACGCTTAAAGTTATGTTTATTTTTTTTTAAATATATTTATCGCCATAGGATCCTATCGGAACACTCGGTTAAATCAGTTTTTCTAAATAACAATGCTAAACAAAATACCTGGCCAGATATGGCGATACAGTATGGCAAGGAACAGCCCCAATTTCCATTATTGTTATCTTATTATTATTATCTTTATCTCTTCCACTTTTAAGCCTAATACTTGTTCTTGGTGAGTACTTTTTATGGAATCTGGCTCACATATTGTTAATATATGTTGTTAAATGTTTACTTTAGCCATGATCTCCGTTTGTATTCCAAATGTTAAATAAAATAAATAAATAAATATTTATTATAATATATAATAATTTTGGTCTAGATTGTGGCTGTAAAGGTGCCTCGTCGGGAATTTTAATAAATAGTAGTTGAAAAACTATATAGCTTCTGTAAATAGGCATTGTGACATATAAGCTTAGCCATCACCACCGCGCAGGAATACGGATCAATTGTTAGTTTGAACGCCTAGTAGTTATTCATATTAAAAACCTGGGTATAATTTTCTCAGTGGAGGCGCTATTATAACTAAGGTTAGCTTAGCATAGTAAATGAAATCCATTACGAAACATGTAAGTGCAAACACGCACAACATGATTCAATTAAGCTTTGTCATCTCAATAGACATCGGTTTTTAGATGACCTTCACCTACTTTTAAATGCAAATAGTTTTATGTTACGTCTATAGCGTCTCTTCGTACTATCAAGAATTAAATCTACCTACTGTTATCACATCTACATCGGTAAAACACGTTTCCCTCTGTTGAAGATTGTTTTTAATCCGGCTCGAAGGACCAAAATGTAGAGAACTGGTTCAAGTAAATGAATAAAAGGGTGGTGGTAAGCTTCATTTACGCCGTTGGTTATCTCGTGTGATGGCTCATTAGGTGCTGAGTACGCGGCTTTTGTCAAAAAGACCGCTTCACGGCTTTCTGAAAAATGGCTGAAGCCATTCTCACAAGTTGCAGGCTGGCTAAAAATAAAAATACAAATTTCTGTAATAAGGGCTATAAGCTTAAGGATCAGAGGAACCAGAAAGCGAGTGAGATGGATAGGATGTGAGGATGGAGCAGTTATGTTTGAAGGAACGAATGAATGATTAAATGTGAGTGAATGTTAGATGATTTTATATATTTAGTTTTATGTTTTTTTTTTAGTTATTATTGTTATTTTGTTGAAATAAATTTAAATATATTTTTGCGATATAATAAAAGGGTGGACTGTAAATAAAATATATAATAAAACTAAAGACTTAAGACTACTTACATGATATTAGGGAAAGACCTCTCCGTCTGCCAGCACCGCCGTATTTAAAGTGAGTCATAAATGTGACTGACAGACAGAAGAAATCTATCCCTGTCACATATTTTAAAACTTAAAATTATTATAAAGAAATTGTCCAAAGAGTTGCTAATTCAATCTTTAACACCCTCTCTATGCCGGCCTAATGCACACTTCACTTGAAGGACCTCAGGTTATAGAACAGAAACCGAAGATAGAGAATAAAGAAACACACTGGCTGGGAGAGCATTCTACATGTTAAAACTAAGTAAACATTTTTTTTCACTCCCCTGTGGTACTTCTGCACTTTAACACGTCAGCTTTTACAATATTAATATAATAAAATATTGTAAATATTGTGTGCCTTCGTCTCGGAGCCCGGACTGTCCACCCGCACCTGTGTCGATGCGGAGAACCAGTCGATCATCTCAGACACCACGGTCTTTCTTGTACTAGAAGTGCTGGCCGCATTCCTCGTCATGCGGCTCTCAATGACATCATCCGAAGGGCTCTTGTCACTGCTGGTGTACCCGCAATCTTAGAACCATCGGGGATTGTGCGGAGCGATGGCAAGAGACCCGACTGAATGATTGTTGGGCCGTGGAAACTTGGGAGATATCTAATGTGAGATGCGACGTGTGTAGACGCATTAGCTCCATCTCACATTCAGGAGACCTCAAATTGCGCAAATACGCCAAGAGCACTTGGCTCCCCGGCCAGAGAGTTTCAACTTCAAACGGCGCAAAAAACACATCTTCCAATAAGCTGGGTCTATTTCCGTTTGAGGTTTTCTAATTGTAATGCAGCAGCGCCTGATTTTCAAGCTCAATGCAGTTGTGTATGCTTCGTATTGTTTAGAATGACCTCTGCTGTTGTACTAAAAATAAATGATAATAAAGTAAAAGTGAATTGAATCAGAGTCACGACTTGGTCAGTTTATTCCAAAACGTCGATCTTAGAGTAAAGCCCTAATTCATAAAGCGAGCTTGGACTTAAAAATAAATAATAGAAAAATAGAGCATTGACGTTGATATGTTTAATGACAGTACCATATCTATTAGACGCGCAATGACAAATGAGCACTTCAGTTAGTTTAATTTTTTATTGTCTCCATTTTTCTATATTTTTTTTATATGTAATTGTGTCTAACTATATGTGAAAACTTGTCATTAGCTTAATTGTGTTTAATTTTTCATTTTATATATGTATAGTAGCTGCAAGTTTTCCTAATATAAATAAATAAAATAAATAAATAATAATAATAAAATCTTTATTTATTTACTCTTTATTGCAAAAAATAACTTAAAAAGTAATGTACAATGCATTCCGGCATTTTATAACAGCTAACCTTTGGGAGTGTGGCAGAGGGTTGCGGGTGCATTAATCTTTCATCATCATCATCAGCCTCGGTCTTTTGCGACCTTCTTCAGGTCATACTGCCATTACAGGGGGGTCGTCCTACTCGGCGTCGTCTCGTACGTGGTTTCCACTTCTTCACACTAGAACCCCTTTGCCACATCGATCGTCGGTGCTGCGGCAAATGTGTCCGGCCCATTGGCACGTCAGCTTGCTAATTTTCAAAGCTATATCAGTATTTTTGGTGGAGTGTCGACGAGACGACGCAGATGGACGAATAACCTAAAGAAGGTCAAAAGATTGGGATCTGCGGATCCAGCAGTGGCGAGATACAGGCTGTGATGATGATTAGACTACAAAGTCTATATTCGGTCTATAGCTGCGGGGCAAAGACACAACCTGCCTCGAGGCTTGTGTCCGGAAGAAAGTGAATCGTGACCATTACGAACCAGTTTTAGTCCGAGATCGATAGCTACTTACATATCTACGTAGAACTAATCTAGTGATAATTAGTTAGATACTGGCATAACTATTAGTCAACTAATAAGAGTTGAAGTTAGTATTTTTATTGAGTTAAGAAACAAAACAAAGTAAAGGATCATTTTTTTTAAATTGCAATAGTAATAAAAACAAATACATACTTAGTAAAAAGTAAAAGTAAAGTATCATCACGACCGTTTCCCTTCCGGGGTGGTCAGAAACCACGCTTATAAATAAGCGGATTCACATTTAGCCAACTTTACTACAGGCCAATCATGACAAGTGGCAAGCTCGTCGATGTCTCCAGCGTACCAAACTCGAGAAATATCACAAATAAATTAAATGTATTTATTTACATTTTATCAATATTTTAATATAAAACGCCTCCGTGGTCTAGCGGTTATATCCGTGGATTTAGACTCGGAGGTACCGGGTTCGATTCCTGGTCGGGACACAAAAATATTTATTAATGTAAATAAATACATTTAATTAATATTTAAATTATTTGTGATATTTCTTGAGTTTGGTACGCTGGAGACATCGACGAGCTTGCCACTTGTCATGATTGGCCTATAGTAAAGTTGGCTAAATGTAAATTAAAATTATAAGCGTGGTTTCTGACTACCCCAAAAGGGAAACGGTCGTGATGATACTTTACTTTACTATCAATATTTTTGTGTCCCGACCAGGAATCGAACCCGGTACCTCCGAGTAGAGCCTCTATAAAAGAGTAAATGGATACAATCCTTCCCTCTATCTAACCAAGTTTTTGCTGGGCGCCCTGAAGATAAACTCATAACCCAGAAGGGCCAGGGATAAACTCCTATAAAGCTTCGTGGGGAGTTGGATTCTGTGGAGCTCTCCAACTTTATATATCGACTCCATGTGCCTGGGTGTGGCACGCCGTGTGGCCCGTCCCTGTTTGCGATACCGTTATGCCGCACGATAGATCGCGCTCAATCTCCATTCTGTCGTATGATAGCGGCGCTGAACTGATTTTTGAACGCAGAACCGTCGTGTGATGTGTTTGTCTATGCCTGGACGATGTTGACATCCAGGTGTATTAAATAGTTATTTATTTTATTTATTTATTAAAACTTTATTGCACAATATATAGTATACAACGGGCGGACTTAATGTCGCTAGACATTCTCTGACAGCCAACCTTAGGGACACTGTAGAACATTAAAGACGTAAGGTAGGTGCAATTAGAGAAATATGATTACGTAATAAATATGCAATATTATCTAAACTACAATATCCTCTTTACATTCGTAAAGCACCATCTATCATTAGTTTTAAAAATTTGCTTACCAAACACTTTCACAAAAAGCAAGACGAATCTACATAACTTTACAGAGTCCGTATAATATTGTATGTATTATTTGTATATTTATATATCTATATATATATATTTATATTATTATTTATTTATTATATAGTAGGTATAATTATGTGTTATTCATGTATATATCGGTAGATAAGTACCATAGCTTTATTATTTATATATATATATATATATATATTTATTTTAGTTAGTTGTTTTCACAATAAAACTCTTTGTCAAACATTAGTGGTCATGCACCTACAGTCCCTGCTCACAACTCCCAAAGGTTAGCTGTTAGATAATGTTTTTAGACATTAAGCTCGCCTATGTACTGTAAAATGTTTTATTTTCTGTGCAATAAAGAATTTATCTATCTATCTATCTATCTACAATAATAAATACTATAATAAACTAAATACTAATAATATATACACATAAGGTTTTATTAATTAATTAGGTACATACATTACATAACACTAAATTTTGCGAGTGTTAATAATGTTGCAGAAAGCCTGATTATCTTGTGACAAGTTTAACGTTTGCTTTGAGGCACGTCATTGGCTGAAATAACCAAAATTACAATCTGACTACCAATCACTTGGCGTATATCTAAAAATTGATTAGATATTATTTTAATCACCTTTCTGCAACTGGCCATTATAAACAAATTAGGAGATTAAGCTGCTAATAAGCTTATGGCTTAAACATTTCAAAGCAACCAACTGTCAAATAAAAGTGATAAATTCGTTTTTTTATCTTAACTAAATCTGACATTCTAACCAAGGTCACAATCATCTTATACAATAGTCAATATTACCTAAATGACCCCCTGTCATTAATCACAATTATCCGCTGCCTTGGACTCGCCAAACAAACAATTCTACGATACAAAAACAATGATCATTTCAACCTGCAATTAACCCTTGAAAGATGTCGGAGTCTTTTAGACTTCGTTCAAAACTTATTTACAGTAGGTATTTAACCATTTTAAATAAGCGTGTTCAAATTTAGATAACCTTCCACGATTGAAGTTTAGATAAAAAAGTAAAGTATCATCACGACCGTTTACCTTTCGGGGTGGTCAAAAACCACGCTTATATATAAATAATCGGATTCACATTTAGCCAACTTTACTATAGGCCAATCATGACAAGTGACAACCTCGTCGATGTCTCCAGTGTACCAAACTCGAGAAATATCACAAATAAATTTAATATTAATTAAATGTATTTATTTACATTAATAAATATTATTGTGTCCCGCCCAGGAATTGAACCCGGTACCTCCGAGTCTTAATCCACGGACTTAACCGCTAGACCACGGAGGCAGTAAAAAAATAACTACTAAACTAAAGTTTGATTATTTCAATGGTATAGTTAAGCGGTTATCAAACTATTTGACGACGGAACCCTTGGGCTTGTTTGTTTCCTTTTAGTTTTTTTTTTAATTATTTTTTTAAACAGTCGGGGTTTTTAGTAACAGCGTATTATAGGGTAGACATGCTAAAACAAAACTTTACGCGGCGAACGAATGCCTTCACTCCGTAGCCACGACTCAGACTTAGCTGTAAAGACACGCAGGGCCGACAGTGAGAGAGAGACGGTTTATAGGGTTTTAGGCCTCACGGATGAGTCGGGCATGCGACCCCCACCCGCGTTGGCCATTCAGACAGGGTGCGTATCATTGATGATTTATCGATTAACCGTCTTTTTAAAAAAAAAAAGCAATATTTTAAGCCGTGGAGCGCCAAATGAGCCAAACAATTCAAAGTTTGTTCGAAATTGACCAACTTAATTTTAAAGCTCGTTGGTGTCCCAGACCGCGTTGCAGTTTACGGGTTAATTAAACAAAAAGATGCATCTTAGAAACCCTTTTTCCAATACACATTCGCCAAAAGCCAAATAGCGGAAGGAATTGAAGACAAAACCATTGTTTGTAATACAATAGCTTTTATACCATTGAATTTACTGTTTAAGTATCTCGTAAGTTACATGGTAAATCCATAAGGTACTACGAGTATGTACGCATTTCCTTATTAAGAATTTTTACGCTCTTGCATATTTTTTTACTATCATTTATTTAGGCAACAAACAGTCAACATACACAAACAATATCACAGATAAACAAAATTGCCACTGCATGGCTTGCAAGATACTAAAATGGGGTGTATCAGGCAAAGCTTTTTGTAGATGTCACTAGCGGCACTGGTACTTTGTTTACACCTATGACTGATCATTTTTTAAATTTATTTGTAGTTTTACATTTTTATAACAGAAAAATGTATTTTAGCTTAAGGTTAAAAGAAGAATTAAGTATTCGAACACAGTCTTTAAAATAATAAAAAAGGTTGAATTAATAGAACGGCAATTTTGAGATCACCATATCTTTGCTTTCGCTTGGAAATCTCGATTTGTACACTTAAAAGCTGCTCACTTCTGCATAATATCCAGGAAAAAATAAATTTCGTAATAAAAATACAAGTTTTCTATGCAACTGACAGTTATATTAGTATTTCTATCGTAATAAAAAGTTAGTGACACACCCCATTGAAAACTAATAAATAATATGAACCACTAAGGGGCCCCTTTAAAGGCTTTGCCGGCACGTGACAAGTTTGAACATCTGTGTAATAAATTAATAACAATAAGAAGACATTGAGAGCCAAAAATATTTTTATTCATAATAGAAGTTAAACAAATACTATGGAATTTCTATAATGTATTTATTCGGAGTAAAGTACAAAGATTAAAAAATAAAATAAGTTAAGAACTAAATTATAAAAACTAAAAATTAATAAATAAAATTACGACTATTCGATGGGCGTAGTGTGCCGAGGACACTCGCTGCGTTCCCCCGCTGAACAGCGAGGCTGACCCTTTGAACAAGATATTCTCTACTCAAAGGGTCACCGGTCGCCAAGTGGAGTTTCTTACCAAGCTCGCGGGAGAACACAAGAGCCTCCTCGGACCACGGGCCCATCGTTATGGAATTAAAAAAAAACTGAATACAAAAATTAAAACAAGGATAGAGTAATAACGCAAACATGATATAAAAGATACTTAAATTAACAGATGCTATAATAGTAGTTTATGAAATTGTTGCATAATAAGGGGTATTATACACGAGTGTGTGTTTAATAGTATCACACGAGTGTTTTAATACCTAGTTATGTGCAGTTTTATACACTAATTTATCTACTCTCATACATTGGGATTGAACCTACTAAATAGAGGATAAAAGTTAAAAAAGAAAACACACGAAATGCTATACAACAAAACGTATTGAATGGCGCCAATTTTTTTTTTTTTTTTTTAGGACCATGGTACAGAATATATAAGTCCTAAACAATGAAATGGCGCCAAAACCTAGCTTATGACCGCGCACGGTGAATCCATGGAATGCTTAGAAATTTGTCGTCTCTATGCAAGAGCCAGAAAGGGACTGGGGCCTAATTCTGGCGCTTTCGACTTGGGTAACGGTTCGAAATATTCGAATGGCGCAAGAATCGGGGCCCTGACCACAAATAAAATATTGACCACATTTGTAAAGGAAGAGCAAAGTACGAAAACTAAGGAGAGTTGTTCGCGCCATTTTGCGTGGACATGTCAAGTGCAAGTTTTTGTTTTGTAAATTAATTTGCTGTGGATATTATTGGTCAAAAGTGGTGTTGTTTTGTTTAATAATGTGCTACAATGTGAGTAATTATGGAAAACGATAAATTGGACTTTAAATATGGGGCACAAGTTGCAGTTTATTTTTTGCGGTTTTCCCGCGCTGTCAACTCCCATATTTTACCCGACGTGTTTGAGCAGTGGATGGTTCCGCGAGTGACTCCAAGAAAAGCATCAAATTCCGCAGCATCTAGAATTTGATGATGACCTCATTAATTCATAAAAAAGAAAGATATATTACGTCAGACTTGGCTGTATGGGCTAGACCCTTTGCCTTCCCTATCATCTCATTCATCATCCATCGGGAGAATAGAACAAAAAAAAAAAAAAAAGTACGAAAAGTAAATGTAAGCCCACCACGATCCTTGGCTTCGCTTTAGATTGGAAACATGCATTAGAACATCATTATAGGATCCCAGATGAACTAGCTGTATTCTAGACAGACTAAGTTATCTACGGAGACAGTTTTAATAGAAAACTTAAAAGAAAAAAAAATATTTCATAAAAAAACCTTAAATTAATAAACTATATTACAACAAAATCTAAATTTAACCTAAAATAATAATAATAATAAAACAGAAATAAAAAAATAAATACTTACAAAAAAAATAGCTCCTCCAAATCGCTGTCATGTGGCATGGTGCCCAATACACTAGCAGCATTTCCCCTTTGAATTATACTTAATTTTTGGGAGAAAAAACTGCCAGCCCTATTGTCACCAGAGACGTCAATGAGCCTTGGAACAATTTCTTTATAAAATGATTTCAGTTCCGATCCCCACAGCCCCATCGTTTCTACAGCAAACGTCGAAAAAAGTAACTATTGCAAATCGTTTCATACTTTAAAAAATATTAGTTAAATCAACATTTACTTACGAAAATAAACTAACACGAGGTTCTCTCGTCGAAGAAGATTGTGTTTTACACTTCGAAATAATTAATTTGAAAATGCACGACGACGTTCACGACCATAACCTGCAATGACCTTCATACTCTAATTTATTCTATATCCTAGCTGTGATTCTCATACGGTTTGGTTTCTTGCTCTGGCTTATATGTTTAATGTCTCTAGTCCCTATGAATGGTTTAGACCAAAAAAAAAAACGCTGATTTTGAATATTTAACTGCACCAAAACCACACATTCTGAATGTCACAGAACGGGGAGCCAGATAAAAATGACATCTATCTATCCCTTTCGCACCCGCACCTTTCTAACAGTCATTTTTATCTGTCTTCTCCTTTCTGCAGACATCCAGGAGCTGGCGCGGCAGAACAGAATCACCAAGCAGATTTTGGAAGCGTTCTTCCAGAAAAAACTTGGCTTGGCGAAAGGGCATGTGAGACCCCCATCTATAGACGATATCCTGCCTATAGTTAAGGCTGTAGAAGATCGACCAACGAGGGAATCGGGCCATGAACCGGTGTATCAAGAAGAAGAACCATTCCAAGACGGATTGCAAAGCGTGGAAAGCGAACAAATCGATTCAATTTATGATGAAGGCATGTATATTTTTTTTATTTATAGTAGAAGACAAATTTCTAAGCATTCCATGGATTCATTGTGCGGGTGCCGGGTCCATCGTGTGTGGGTAAGAGATGAGAAGAATGGTGTCTCGGGCTTGCGACCGACAATAGGCTGGTTTAAGAAAAGGAGGCCTCCTTTTTTTTATTTTATTGCGCGATAATACGCTCACCATCCACCATTCTACTTCTCTCCCTACCCAACCAAATACTGTATGATTCCGTTAATGCCGTCTTGGAAGCTCGTTCCATAAATGTATTGACAGCAGACCTGCTTAGGCCCAATTCTTTCAGTAAGTGATGCAAAGATTTTGCTGGAACTCTTCTCGCACCAACTTCCACTGCGTAAAGCTGAGTCTTGAACCCGTTCCTGATCATTTCTTCTGTGAGATCATAATATTTATTCGACTTCATGTTGTGGTCTTTTGGAATATTTGATTCCCACGGAACGGTAAGTTCAATAAGGATAACTTTTTTCAAATTCCGAGAAAACACTAAGATGTCTGGCCTATAAGCTGATACAGCTAGTTCATCTGGGATCCTATAATGGTGTTCAAATGTATCCATGAGAATTTTCCAGTCTGATGCGTCGCCAAGGATCGAGGTGGGCTTGCATTTAGTTTTCGTGCTTTGCCCTTCCGTTACAAATGTGGTCAAAGTTTTATTTGTAGTCAGTCCCTTTCTGGCTCTTGCAATAGAAAGACTTACTGCTTCACGGATAACACCTAGGACTTTGTCATGTCGGCGTGAGTAATAGCCCTTTTCTAGAAGAGTAACGCACCCTACAAGTGTGTGTCTAGCAGTTCCTATGGCAGCACCACACAATGTACAGTTCTTTTCCGTATATTATTATATATATACTTATATAGTATTTTTTTGTTAAGGTCTTTTATTAAATCTGTTACTTTGTTCTATCTATTGTGAAACATTAAATAAATATAGTTAGTATGTGATCGGCACTTATATTTGTTTTTTTTTTTTTTTTTTTTTTTTTTTTTTTTTATACTGGACTCGACATGTGACATCGCGCCCACCTGATGGTAAGCAGTACGCGAGGTCCAAGAATGGGAGCAACTGACGCCGGTCACTATGACCGACATCAGTCTCTACCACTATGCCGGCCTAACAAGATGCTTTTTCACACTTCGCTTGAAGGACTCCAGGTTATAAGAGTGGGGAAACACACTGGCTGGGAGAGCATTCCACATCTTCAGCGTGCGACAGATGTAAGAGTCTCCAAATTTATGAGTACGCGTAGGGATAGTGGGTAAGGTATGTGGATGCATATTTTGGCCTGTGCGTGTAGTTCGGTTGCGGAATAGAGAAGAAGGGATAAGGTTATGGAGCTCCTCAGAACACTCGCCGTGGTATAGCTTGTAGAACACGCTCAGAGAGGCAACGTCACGGCGAAGCTGCAGTGATTCGAGAGTTTTAGAGACTGTGGTGTCGTCCACTATCCGAATTGCCCGCCTCTGCAGGACATTGAGAGCATCTGTAAGATACTTAGCGGAGCCATCCCAGAGGTGAGAACAGTATTCCACGCATGACCTTATCTGAGCTTTATACAGCATAAGTCTTAGAGCAGGCGGGAAAAACCGCTTCACCTTGTTCAGTATCCCAAGTTTTTTCGACGCTGTTTTGGTATGCTCTCAATGTAGTTTCTGTGGTTTAGATCTGAGCGTATTTCGACTCCGAGTATGTTAAAGCTGGGTTGAAGTTCCAGCACGGTGTTCTGAAGAGTAGGAATAGGAGAGTAGGGAGACTTCTTGACCGTCAACGCGCATGCCTGAGTCTTACTGGCATTAAACTGGACTAGGTTTTGGGCACCCCACGCAGAAATTTTGCGAAGGGTGCCGTCCAGTTCCGTCGTCAGGGAACGGCGCAACTCCTCTACTTTGGCGGCTCCCACAGCTCGTGGACTAAGGTATCGCCCATGAACCGTGCTGTCATCTGCATAGCAATGAATGTTTCCAAGGGTCAACATGTCATTGATATGCAGAAGAAACAGTGTTGGGGACAATACAGAGCCCTGCGGCACACCGGCATTCACTGACATGAGCCCAGACGCATTCCCATCCACAAGGACCCGAATGCTGCGCTCATGTAAGAAGCCGGTTATCCAGCCCACCAGCTGCGGGGGCAGACCATATGCCGGCAACTTGGATAGTAGTGCCTTGTGCCATACCCTATCGAAGGCTTTGGAGATGTCCAGACTGACCGCCAGAGATTCGCCATACTTATCCATTGCCTCACCCCAGACGTGGTAGACGAATGCTAGAAGATCACCCGTTGACCGCTTAGGACGGAAGCCATATTGGCGGTCATGAAGTATGGAGTGATCCTCTAGATATCGAACAAGTTGGACGTTGATAATTCGTTCTAGCACTTTGCACAGAACTGAGGTTACGGCAATAGGGCGGTAGTTAGAAGGGTCCGAACGATCTCCCTTCTTCGGAATGGGCTGCACGTTAGCCACCCTCCAAGTGTCCGGCACAACACCAGAGGAGTACGACAGACGGTATAAGCGCGTGAGGACTGGAGTCAACTCAGGAGCACACCTCTTGAGAACGACAGCTGGGATACCGTCAGGACCATTAGCCTTACGAACATCAAGCGATCGGAGCACTGCCCGCACATCACACTGTCTAATGCGTATTTCGCGCATTGAAGTGCCGCAATTTGGCAGTGTGGGGGGGGGGGGGCGGGTTGTAATTTTGTCGTTGCAATTAGTTTGTTGGTAAATATTTCAGGTAAAAAAAACAGGTGGTAGGTATTTTTAGTGCGTACAAAGATGTCAGATAGATGCAAACTTCTAACGTAACTTACTCAAATATTTTCACCAAATGACTTAACGTTATGCTCAATTAAGACTAAGCAAATGTTTTAATTAACTATCAAACATTACGTGAAAACTATGTCCCATGCATTGCCAAATTTTGTCGACCCTGCATGCATTATTAGCCATCATTGTCATAGCGTTTAACACTATTACGCCAACTGATATAACTTTAACATTCAGACGTCTGAATATAAAACACAGAAACAACAAATAGCGAAAAAGAAACGTAAGTATTGTCTGCCTTTGCGGTCACAAGGATTAGCCAACAGTTGCTTTTATTACGGTGTTCGAGTGGGGTGTATCAGGCAAAGCTTTTTGTAGATGTCGCTAGCGGCAATGGTACCTTGTTTTACATCTATGTCGCATCATTTTTTCAAGTTTTTGTAGTTTTTTATTTTTATAACAGAAAAATGTATTTTAACATAACCTACCTTAAAAGACGAATTAAGAAAGCGAACACCGTCGTTAAAAAGATAAAAGGTTAAATTAATAGAACGGCAATTTTGAGATCACCATATCTTTAATTTCGCTTGGAAATCTCAATTTGTAAAATGCATTTAGTTAGATTTAAAATCACTATAATTAACAATATACGTTTCACAATATAAATTATTAAATATAAATAACAAAATATGGCAGCGTTCAAACGAACGCCTATATCGAGCACGGACTCCGAATGGTTTCCTCTTTTACCGACATGTGCTAGCGCCACTTACACGGAGTGTTGCTTGCATACAAAAATAATATTTTATGGTTGAATCATTGTATAAAATAATTAATATTATAGCGTATTATTAAATAACGATTAACAATCTAGATATAGGTAAAGCAAATGCCGAAATTGTAGCCGCTTGCTGTCAAACGGAAAAATAATAATCGATAACTTTGCGGACTGTCAAATTTTGTCGCTAAATAGTTTGCGAAAATCGCTAACTTGACAAATAAATTCTATACGATTCCGACATTTTTATGACTAAAGGTACTGACCATACATCCAAACTGACTCAAGTGTCGAATTATCTAGTGGACTGATGATCGATTATCCACAGTTCGCGATACCAGTTTCAACAAGATTATCAAGCTGACGTCGTCACTGGCGGCAACAGAACTCAGAATACATAAAAAATCGGACGTGGCTTAATCTAAGGCTGTGACGCTATTTACAAAACAATATACGACAATAATGAACCAATTATGAAATATGGCCACGCCATTTGGTCTGTTGCAAAAAATCGCAAACATAGTGCACAGTACAGTTGCTGCAGCGATATAAGAGATTCAGTGTATTGTATTACTACATCTGACTGCGGTCAAACGTAGAGTATTTGTGTTGCGTAAATTCAACCTTTACCGTCTTGCTAGGCATGTGAATTGGATGCCTTTTACAAGTAAATATTGGCTCTTGGTGACCGTAGAATATTATCGTAATTTGCACAAATATTGCCTAAATTATAATAGGCTTATTTCGTAAGTGCTATATGCGTTTAGAGGATGAATGAGTTACAAGATACGCTTTTAACGTGAAATCAATACTTACTTTAAATTACGAAATGCACTACACACATTGTAATTTTTTTTAAAGACGGAAATTCGCAAAATCATCAATGATTCAAAGGACTCAACCCGGGTTGTAGTTCGCATGCCCGACTCACCGTGGGGTCTCATAACCGTCTCTTTTTTACAGTTAAACTGCCTCCGTGGTCTAGCGGTTAAGTCCGTGGATTTAGACTCGGACGTACCAGGTTCGATTCCTGGTCGGGACACAAAAATATTTATTAATGTAAATAAATACACTTAAATAATATTTAATTTATTTGTGATATTTCTCGAGTTTGGTACGCTGGAGACATCGACGAGCTTGCCACTTGTCATGATTGGCCTATAGTAAAGTTGGCTAATTGTGAATCCGCTTCTTTATAAGCGTGGCTTCGCAGACGTGGTAGACGAATGCTAGAAGATCACCCGTTGACCGCTTAGGACGGAAGCCATATTGGCGGTCATGAAGTATGGAGTGATCCTCTAGATATCGAACAAGTTGGACGTTGATAATTCGTTCTAGCACTTTGCACAGAACTGAGGTTACGGCAATAGGGCGGTAGTTAGAAGGGTCCGAACGATCTCCCTTCTTCGGAATGGGCTGCACGTTAGCCACCCTCCAAGTGTCCGGCACAACACCAGAGGAGTACGACAGACGGTATAAGCGCGTGAGGACTGGAGTCAACTCAGGAGCACACCTCTTGAGAACGACAGCTGGGATACCGTCAGGACCATTAGCCTTACGAACATCAAGCGATCGGAGCACTGCCCGCACATCACACTGTCTAATGCGTATTTCGCGCATTGAAGTGCCGCAATTTGGCAGTGTGGGGGGGGGGGGGGGGGGGGGTGTTATTTTGTCGTTGCAATTAGTTTGTTGGTAAATATTTCAGGTAAAAAAAACAGGTGGTAGGTATTTTTAGTGCGTACAAAGATGTCAGATAGATGCAAACTTCTAACGTAACTTACTCAAATATTTTCACCAAATGACTTAACGTTATGCTCAATTAAGACTAAGCAAATGTTTTAATTAACTATCAAACATTACGTGAAAACTATGTCCCATGCATTGCCAAATTTTGTCGACCCTGCATGCATTATTAGCCATCATTGTCATAGCGTTTAACACTATTACGCCAACTGATATAACTTTAACATTCAGACGTCTGAATATAAAACACAGAAACAACAAATAGCGAAAAAGAAACGTAAGTATTGTCTGCCTTTGCGGTCACAAGGATTAGCCAACAGTTGCTTTTATTACGGTGTTCGAGTGGGGTGTATCAGGCAAAGCTTTTTGTAGATGTCGCTAGCGGCAATGGTACCTTGTTTTACATCTATGTCGCATCATTTTTTCAAGTTTTTGTAGTTTTTTATTTTTATAACAGAAAAATGTATTTTAACATAACCTACCTTAAAAGACGAATTAAGAAAGCGAACACCGTCGTTAAAAAGATAAAAGGTTAAATTAATAGAACGGCAATTTTGAGATCACCATATCTTTAATTTCGCTTGGAAATCTCAATTTGTAAAATGCATTTAGTTAGATTTAAAATCACTATAATTAACAATATACGTTTCACAATATAAATTATTAAATATAAATAACAAAATATGGCAGCGTTCAAACGAACGCCTATATCGAGCACGGACTCCGAATGGTTTCCTCTTTTACCGACATGTGCTAGCGCCACTTACACGGAGTGTTGCTTGCATACAAAAATAATATTTTATGGTTGAATCATTGTATAAAATAATTAATATTATAGCGTATTATTAAATAACGATTAACAATCTAGATATAGGTAAAGCAAATGCCGAAATTGTAGCCGCTTGCTGTCAAACGGAAAAATAATAATCGATAACTTTGCGGACTGTCAAATTTTGTCGCTAAATAGTTTGCGAAAATCGCTAACTTGACAAATAAATTCTATACGATTCCGACATTTTTATGACTAAAGGTACTGACCATACATCCAAACTGACTCAAGTGTCGAATTATCTAGTGGACTGATGATCGATTATCCACAGTTCGCGATACCAGTTTCAACAAGATTATCAAGCTGACGTCGTCACTGGCGGCAACAGAACTCAGAATACATAAAAAATCGGACGTGGCTTAATCTAAGGCTGTGACGCTATTTACAAAACAATATACGACAATAATGAACCAATTATGAAATATGGCCACGCCATTTGGTCTGTTGCAAAAAATCGCAAACATAGTGCACAGTACAGTTGCTGCAGCGATATAAGAGATTCAGTGTATTGTATTACTACATCTGACTGCGGTCAAACGTAGAGTATTTGTGTTGCGTAAATTCAACCTTTACCGTCTTGCTAGGCATGTGAATTGGATGCCTTTTACAAGTAAATATTGGCTCTTGGTGACCGTAGAATATTATCGTAATTTGCACAAATATTGCCTAAATTATAATAGGCTTATTTCGTAAGTGCTATATGCGTTTAGAGGATGAATGAGTTACAAGATACGCTTTTAACGTGAAATCAATACTTACTTTAAATTACGAAATGCACTACACACATTGTAATTTTTTTTAAAGACGGAAATTCGCAAAATCATCAATGATTCAAAGGACTCAACCCGGGTTGTAGTTCGCATGCCCGACTCACCGTGGGGTCTCATAACCGTCTCTTTTTTACAGTTAAACTGCCTCCGTGGTCTAGCGGTTAAGTCCGTGGATTTAGACTCGGACGTACCAGGTTCGATTCCTGGTCGGGACACAAAAATATTTATTAATGTAAATAAATACACTTAAATAATATTTAATTTATTTGTGATATTTCTCGAGTTTGGTACGCTGGAGACATCGACGAGCTTGCCACTTGTCATGATTGGCCTATAGTAAAGTTGGCTAATTGTGAATCCGCTTCTTTATAAGCGTGGCTTCTAACCACCCCGGACGAAAAACGGTCGTGGTACTTTACTTTTTTTAACAGTTAGTTCATCTGTGACTAATATTTGTAAGAAAATGTTTTTCTAATTGGTAGGTACTATAACGCGTGAGTTCGAACCGAGATAGTTTTAAAATCTAAATTATAAAGCAAATGAATAAACATTTTTATTAAATACATTTGCATTATTAATTAGCTAGATATCTTAATAAAATATTTAGAAACCGCAAAAAAACAAAAAATATAAAATTTTTGCGAGTTCTATGACCTTTTAAAGACATTACTTTTTATTTGAAATAGGCATTAACTTTTTTTAAAACCTGTAACACAGTTCGGTCAAGTTAGGTCAAATTATCAATACTATTATTATAAACTAGCTGTTTTACCCGGCTTTGCCCGTGTAAACGGCGACACGAAATTAATTCCGTTGCGCATTATTTTGATTTTGCTTTATATCTCCTAAGGTATTCATTTAATTCGCATGGTGTAAAGGGAACAAATAATCTTCATGAACTGCTTAAGCCAAATAACGTATTTAAAATGATAGGATTAATACAGTATTTGTGTAAATAGCTTTCCAAATACCGTTTTAAAATTGCAGATTTTTTAAAGTATTAATAATTAAATAAATAATAAATATTTCCAGACAGGTCACACAGCGCCATCTAGTTTCCGTTGTAAGCTACGAGGCTTGTGTTACGGAAACTAGATGGTTGAAAAACTACATATTATACTTTTTTTTGTAAATATATACATATAAACACCCAGACCGAGACAAATTATCACAAATAAATTTAATATTTAGTAAATATATACATTATTTAATATTTTTGTGTCCCGACCAGGAATCAAACCCGGTACCTCTGAGTCTTAATCCACGGACTTAACCGCTAGACCACGGAGGCAGACCTATGTAAGATGCACAATAATAAATAAATCTATTATATTTAGTTCATGGCTGACTTGATTATTGTTTAACTGTTGTGTTATAGCATGTGGTGGTCGCCTATAATAGGTGCAGCATCAGACTTATGATTTAGACTTAGATACAAATGCATGGGAGCTGGTGGCAATGTTGGCGACCCTATTATTTTATCATACTATTATTCATTTATTCTATTCTTATTTGTTAAACATATATGTCACAATATTATTTCTGCACCCGCTTATAATGGCTCCCCATTCACAAAGGTTAGTTGGTAGAAAATGCATTTATAGCATTAAGCTCGCCTTTGTACCCACACTATTTTTGGTTCTGTACAATAAAGAATTTATTATTATTATTATATGTAAACTAATAATAATAATATTTCCAGACAGGTCACACAGCGCCATCTAATTTCCGTGGTAAGCTACGAGGCTTGTGTTACGGAAACTAGATGGTTGATAAACTACATATTATACTTTTCTTGTAAATATATACATATATACGTATAAACACCCAGACCGAGACAAATTATACAATGTACAACTCGCCCCCGGTGGGAATCGAACCCACGACCTCCCGAGTTTACGGCAACGTTTGTTACCACTAGACCACGGAGGCGGTCAAACTGTACATTTAGTGTTCCTTCCCATTTAGTAAATGGTACTGTACATCTCTGCGACACGTGACTCACCCCACATAAGGCATCAGCTGAAAATCAGCGCTGCAGCCTCGGCTGTAGCATATGCTGATCTGACCACCTATTTATCGCCACACCTGTATGTATGTTTCGGTATATACTCGTAGAATAGGCTTATACATTTAGATTTATTTCTTGCATATTTATTTTTTTGTAACCATTGTAATTGTTGCGCTAAATAAAGTATTTTCTTTCTTTTTTTATTATTAATAAATAAAAAATATATTTTTTTTTTCTCACAGATCCCTTTTTCAGTCATTAAAACTCCAGCTAAATGTTTACAACCAAGTCTACCCAACTCATTCATTTCGGCTTCAAACTCCACGCTGTATCTTCTATTTCGCTTTTTCTTGTAGTTTTTTTGGTAGAAAAGAGGGGGTTGGGGGAGGTAAGAAAAATGCTGCGAAAGGAGCATCGTTAGGAAAGCTCTGACCCATTTCTGTGATCGTCGTGTCGTCTGACGAACAACTGGTGTATTCTTGGACGTTTAGAAAAAATATAAATCTTTATATTCAGTTTTTTTTTTATAAATAAATAATAAATAGTTCCAGACAGGTCACACAGCGCCATCTAATTTCCGTGGTAAGCGACGAGGCTTGTGTTACGGAAACTAGATGGCTGATAAACTACATATTATACTTTTTTTTGTAAATATATACATATATATACCCAGACCGAGACAAATTATATTATGTACAACTTGCCCCGGTGGGAATCGAAGCCAAGACCTCCCGAGTTCACGGCAACGTTTGTTACCACTAGACCACGGAGGCACTAAATTCAAATAAATAATAATACATACATATAAACAATATTACTTACAGTTGTTAGGAACTATTCAAGAAGTGTGTGAAGACCATTCTTTTAAATAGCATTCTGTTGGGCGCTTGTCGGATATCTAAGGGCAGATTGTTCCACAGATTTGCGGCAACTGCAAATGAGTCGGACATAAAACTAGAGTAATGAGATGGTATAGCAAGTACAGCGTTATGCGATGACCGCAACGACCTGTCGTAGAGAGAAGAGAGAATTTATAAACGGTTCGACAAGTTGGTATTATTGGTATCGGAACGTTCTCCGAGGCACTGAAACGGTGGTGTTGGCATTCTATGACAAATGTAATACATATATACTTTTATTTCAACAAAATAACAATATTAACTAAAAAATACAGAAAACTAAGTATATAAAATCATCTAACATTCATTCACATTTAATCATTCATTCGTTCCTTCAAACATACCTGCTCCATTCTCACATCCTATCCATCTCACTCGCTTTCTTGTTCCTCTGATCCTTAAGCTTATAGCCCTTATTACAGAAATTTGTATTTTAATTTTTAGCCAGCCTGCAACTTGTGAGAATGGGTTTTGCCATTTTTCAGAAAGCCGTGAAGCGGTCTTTTTGACAAAAGCCACGAGATAACCAACGGCGTAAATGAAGCTCTGAGATCTTCTGCTGCCCTGTCGTATTTACGGTGTTTCTCGTGTGAATGGGTTTGGGAGATGCTTCCCCAGGTACGGGTTCCGTACGAGGTTGCGTCAGCATTAACAATGCGAACATCAAAAAACTCTTTCCTCGCTGGTTACAAATGTAATTGTTTTGTTTGGCAAGCAATCTTACAGCTCTGTACTATTACTGTACTGTTGTAAAACTTTCAAGAATTGACCGTTAGGAGCTCTTTTACATTTTGCAACTAATTACTCCTTTTTTCCGGCGTATTACTTTAACCGTAATGTGTACAAAAACACAAGCGTTTTTTGTTCACAAAAACAATGACCTTATTTACAAAAAGTAAAGTATCATCGTTTCCCTTTCGGGGTAGTCAGAAACCACGCTTATAAATAAGCGGATTCACATTTAGCCAACTTTACTATAGGCCAATCATGACAAGCGGCAAGCTCGTCGATGTGTCCAGCGACCAAATTCGATAAATATCACAAATAAATTAAATAATAATTAAATGTCTTTATTGACATTAATACATATTTTTGTGTCCCGACCAGGAATCGAACCCGGTACCTCCGAGTCTAAATCCACGGACTTAACCGCTAGACCACGGAGGCAGTTTTGACCTTAGACCAGTTCAAACCTTATTTACTTTACTTAAAAAAGTGAACTCAAATCATCTTCATCGTCATCATCATCAGCCAGTGTCTTGCCACTGCTAAATATAGGCCTCTTTTGCCCCTATATCCTTAAATGTACCCTTAAATGAAATAAAAAGTAAGGTGAAGTAACACCAAACAAATCCAAACCAAACGAAACGAAACCAAACGAAACCAAACGTAACCAAACGTAACCAAACGAAACCAAACGAAACCAAACGAAACCAACCGTAACCAAACGAAACCAAACGTAACCAAACGAAACCAAACGAAACCAAACGAAACCAAACGAAACGAAACCAAACGAAACCAAACGAAACCAAACGCAACCAAACGAAACCAAACGAAACCAAATGAAATTTTGATTTGATTTGATTCGTTTAGATATATATTAATTCTAAATTTAACTTTGTATACTACTTTTTTTGGCAATAAATTATAGATTTAATTAAGGCTGACAACATTGAAATGTATTTTATTGTTTCCAAATATAATTTGTGGCTTTTCTTAAATTTATATGAAGTTTTGTAAATAATATTAGGCGTTTCTGACTCCTCCTTGCGTATATACTTGGAGTATATACTATTATACCATGTAAATTGTATAAAATAAATAAATCTCATTATTTTCGTATTGTTTTTTTTTTTTAAACTTATAAAACGACTCCAGTAACTCGTTTGGTAACCAGGCTGAGACCGCAGAACAATAGAACATCCAATACTAATTTCTCCCTTTTCTCTTTGCAGGTAGGAGTAAAAAATACTCGACATCATCCTATGATACAGACTTGGATTCAAATAGTTTTCGTAAGCAAACACATTCTAGTAATTTTAGTGGCGAAGTAACGCCTTTTGTAGACGAAAATCTGCTGTCTAACTTTTTATTTAGACAACTGATATTTACAGCTAAAACACAGTCCTAGAACTCTACTACTGGAGATGAGGCTTCCAGAAAATATTTCTGTAGAACACATATAATCGGGTAATTTTTAGTGGCGCAGTAATACCTTTTGTAGACGAAAATGTGCCGTTTAACTTATTAATTTAGGCAACTGATATTTACAGCTAAAACACAGTCCTAGACCTCCACTGCAAGATACGGGTCTTCCAGTAAATATTTCTGTACCAAACATATTCTGGTAATTTTAGTGGCGAAGTAATACCTTTTGTAGACGAATATCTGCCGTATAACTTATTCATTTATTTAGGCAACTGATATTTACAGCTAAAACAGGAGCCTAGACCTCCGCTACTGAAGATGGGGCCTTGCAGAACATATTTCTGTAGCAATCATATTCTTGGTATTTTAGTGGCGAAGTAACATCTTTTGTAGACGAATATCTGCTGTTTAACTTATTCATTTATTTAGGCAACTGATATTTACAGCTAAAACAGGAGCCTAGAAGATGGGGCCTTGCCAAACACATATTCTTGTAATTTTAGTGGCGAAATTTTAGTTATTTATTAAGGCAATTGATATTTACAGCTAAAATAAAGTCTTAGACCTCCACTACTGAAGATGGGCCTACCAGAACATATTTCTGTGGCAAACGAAAATCTGCCGTCTAAAAATTTATTCATCATATTTCTGGAGAATTCTGCCTACACTCCCCACGCTAGTATATATTTAATTAAATTATGTCAATAACTATTCCTAATCGTAAATTATTTTCTACTTTATAATTAGATAATAAAATAAACTTAAGTATTTTTCGTAAAGTTATAAAAGTCAAGGCAATACAAGATCATTTCGGTGAAATATAAAAAAATAACCTTTAAACTTTACTTCTAGACGAAACAGAGTGGGTATGATTTAATAAATTGATGATCTCAAATAGTTTTAAATAATACAATCTTTTTTTAATTAAAAGTTGGCACCTATGACCTTTTAAAAACTGCAGATTAAACCCTGGATGTTAATACATTACAAATATAAAAAAATATATACAAAAACGTTTATTTGTTCACAACAATTGTTTACATAATTCTTTTGGAGGAACTCTGATCCCCAGACTAGAATTCTCTGGGTTAAGCTGAGGATCAGTTTCTTCCTTGGTTACATTTTATTATTTAGGAGTATAAATGATATGCCTCAATATTATTTTCGTTTTATTATTTATTAAATTAATTTATCATGCCATGCATTATACTATTATTATATTATATACATATTTTATTATACTATACTATATACAATCGCAGCAAGTCTTCGTGCACGGACATGTCAAGTGCAAGTTTTTGTTTTGTAAATATACTTTACTGTGGATATAGTTATTTAAAAGTGGTGTTGTTATGATAAATAATGTCCTACAATATGCATAATTATGGAAAACGTTAAATTGAACACTATTTCCTCATTCTGAATCGCGCTCAGAGCGCTTAGAACGAATATGACACTGACCGTTCGTTCCGAATCAAATATTGCGCTTTGGATGCTCAGAGCGTGATATCAATTCGGAACGGTCTAAATCACATTTTCATTCATAAAATGTATGGAAGATAAATTGCGGAATGCACATCTTTGAGTATGAATACTAACAAATATACATCTCTCGGTTTATTCATCTTTATATGTGTAAAGTTTAATATTATTAACTAATTTTGGTCTTTTAAAATAACTTGCCGTGTCACAGATATTTTTTTTTTCACTTCCTACTTAAATATTAATAATAGATTTGTTTTAGAAGTAATATACAAACAGGATAAACGAATTACAATATTAAATAATTTAAAATAAAACCTAATAAGTATTAAATTAACTTGAAAATGGCGCGGGACATTATGACAAACAACTGACAGCGCTCAGAGCGATCTACCTCGATATCGTGAGCAGTGTAAGCGCGAGAAATGATGTCATTTGTGACGTCACATAGCTTTAGCAAAACAGCTTAAGCGCGTCTCGGAACACCTTTAAGCGTGCTTAGGTTACTATTATCGCGTATCGGAACGATTATATATTGGGCGCAATTTGCAGTATTTTTGCGGTTTTCCCGCGCTGTAAATTCCTATATATAAGACCTGTTTGGGCGATAATGCGGTGGGCAACTCCAAGGAAAGCACAATATTTTGCAACACTTGGAATTTGGTGATAACTATTACGTGCGACTTGTGTGTTTGGGCTAGTCCCTTTGCATTCCCAATAATCTCATTCATCGTCTATTGGGAGCAGAGAAAAAAAAAGAAGTGTCTTTCGCGCCTATTTGTTTGCCACTTGTCCAGTGCAAGCTTTTATTTTGTTAACTACTTTACTGTGGATATTGTTAGTCAAAAGTGGTGTTGTTTTGTTTAATAATGTGCTACAATGTGAATAATTATGGGAAACGATAATTGGATTTTAAATATGGGACACAAGTTGCAGTTTATTTTTTGAGGGTTTTCCCGCGCTGTAAACTCACATATTATTATATAAACTAAACTATAAATATAAAAAAATATTTACTTGAGGTGCAAGATTTAAGAAACTTCAAAGAAGATAATTAATGTACAGTTAATTACTTTACTGTGGATATTGTTAGTCAAAAATGGTGTTGTTTTGTTTAATAATGTGCTACAATGTGAATAATTATGGGAAACGATAATTGGATTTTAAATATGGGACACAAGTTGCAGTTTATTTTTTGAGGGTTTTCCCGCGTTGTAAACTCATATATTATTATATAAACTAAACTAAAATATAAAAAAATATTTTCTTGAGGAACAAGATTTAAGAAACTTCAAAGAAGATAAAAATACTATTTCAAGAGTTAATCGTTATCTTTATACAAAACTGTTGAACACCCAACAAATTAATTCGAAAAAATAAAACAAAAACGGAAAGACATAAATGTCTTTGTACTCCAGGCCTTGGCCTTTATGAAGGCTACATACATGGATGAAACAAAATGAAGATTTTTTCGTATTAGGGTTACCATATGTTGGGATTTTTTTTTGGGTTGTCCTAATTCGATCTTAATATTATTCGAATATCTAAAATATTGATTATGTTTAATTTAATTAAGAACCTCGTCGTGTAATGCTCTCCTTCTTTTCTTTTAATTTCTTCCTATCCTATGCCTCGTTCATCCAGTGTTGTCCTTGTTCTTTTACTATCTCGCCTTTTTATCATTCCTCATGTATTCCATTAATATATCTTAAAGATAATTAACAAATAGTAAAACAATTATAAACTGCCACCGTGGTCTAGCGGTTAAGTCCGTGGATTAAGACTCGGAGGTACCGGGTTCGATTCCTGGTCGGGACACAAAAATATTTATTAAAGTTTAATAGATATTTAATTTATTTGTGATATTACTCGAGTTTGATCTGGAGACATCGACGAGCTTGCCACTTGTCATGATTGGCCTATAGTAAAGTTGGCTATATGTGAATCCGCTTATTTATAAGCGTGGTTTCTGACCACCCCTAAAGGGAAACCTTTTAAAATTAAATTTATAGATGGCGACCCTATTTTTAACCCATCCAGTAGTGGTTAACCTTTCAAGGCTAACAATGCATCTCAAAGCTTGCCATTGTCATTATGAGTTTTTTTTTTAACTATGACCAATAAATAAACAACATAAACAAAAAAAATATATATAGTTTAAAAATTTAAAAAACAAGTAGTCCTTTGCGCTATTTTGCGCAGACACGTTAAGTGCAAGTTTTTGTTTTGTAAAATAATTTACTGTGGATATTGTTAGTCAAAAGTGGTGTTGTTTTGTTTAATAATGTGCTACAATGAGAATAATTATGAAAAACGATAAATTGGACTTTTAATATGGGGCACAAGTCGCAGTAAATTTTTTGCGGTTTTCCCGCGTTGTGAACTCCCATATTTTACCCCACGTGTTTGGGCTATAATGCCGAGAGATATAATGACTCCAAGAAAAGCATCAAATTCTGCAACATCTGGAATTTGATAATAACCTCATTAACTCATAAAAAATAAAGATATATTACTTCAGACTTGGCTGTATCGGCTAGACCCTTTGACTTCCCTACCACCTCAGTCATCATCCATCGGGAGAAGAGAACAACTTAAAATTAGTATTTAAAAAGTAAAAAAATAAATAAAACGAAATAAAGTAAAATAATAATTGACTTCACCTCCGCGGTCTAGCGGTTAAGTCCGTGGATTTAGACTCGGAGGTACCGGGTTCGATTCCTGGTCGGGACACAAAAATATTTATTAATGTAAATAAATTCATGTATGATGTTTGATGTAGATATTTCTCGAGTTTGGTACGCTGGAGCCATCGACGAGCTTGCCACTTGTCATGATTGGTCTATAGTAAAGTTGGCTAAATATGAATCGGCTTATTTATAAGCGTGGTTTCTGATCACCCCGAAAGGGAAACGGTCGTGATGATACTTTAACTTTTATACATAAATAATAAATACATATACACAGTACAAAGTTATTTATTTATAAATTCTTAATTGCACTTAAAAACTTAACAGTTGAGTACACTGGCGAACTCAATGCCTCTCGGCAGTTTATACTAGCTAAGCTTTGGAAGTGTGGTAGATGATGGTAACTTATTATGTTTATGGTGTAAACATTTTAATATTATGTACTTTGTCAGTTCTGCGAGAATACCCTCGAATATTTCTGTGATTTCCCAATGTACTTAAGTATGCCTAGTCATGACAATGCAGCATTAATGTTATGCAAAAGATTAGAAAATGTATTTCCACTAGAAAGATATTTGCGGTTTAGTTGGCTAACCGTGTAAAAGCATCATAAATGTAGATGCACTCGAGTTTGTCAATTATGTCATGTAAAAGTAGGTAGTATAAAATTCAATTCAATTTATATATTTCCATATGGTTCACATTGTAACTCTAATAAAAATATCGAACCCTTACAGTATATATGACGTTTGTTTTTGCTCTGACAAAGTTATGTACTGATATTTTATTTAAGCGCTATTCTTTTTCTTAGTCGCTACACTCTTGGCAGAGTGGTCGTGGTCGCCATTGGAGTGCTAGTGGCACGCCTAACAAGCCGTCGCCACTCCTCTCGGACCCCGGCTTTCCTAGTGCACTCATGTAGCGGATGATCCATTGCAATCTTCACCTCATCGGTCCATCTCATCGGAGGCCTACCACGCATCCTCTTGCCATCGACTTTCCCCTGGACTACCAAGCGCTCGATGGATGTTTCTCCACGCCGTGACACGTGTCCGCAGAAAGTGAGAATGCGTAATTGTACACTCGAGGAAAGGCTTAAGCGTAAGCTTGTGTGTTTGGGACTATATACTCACTATTCGCTAATAGTGAGTATTTTTTATTTTTTTTTATTTAATGTTTAAGGACAACTTACAGCTAGATACATAAAATATATATACAACAAATAAAATGTGTTAGATGTGTTTCTTACTTGGTAAAATATATAAATTGAAGCTTAAAATATTTTTTGCCAAATATTTCGCCTCTCTTTGGAGCGGCGTCATCAGTGACAGTGACTGAAGGTCTTTGTCATAAATTTTGAAAAAAGTAATTATATTTCTTTTAGCAATGGTGAAGGCAATGCACTATATAGTTTTGTATTTATTTTTTAGAAAAATATCATCATCACCTCGCGCATCATGGAAAACATCATCAGTATGTTATGTCCATTGTTGGTTCGATATTAATAAATTTACAAAACAAGTTAGACAAAACCTAATGCATTACATTCAGACCAGGGCTATAGTATGCACCAAGCTGCCATATAAAAGAGCTTTCCCATGTTTTTAAATCAATAGACCGAATAGTTTTAGGAAAACTCTTTAATACTCTTACTGTGAAACAATTGTTAAAGGTAGTGTTATGTATACGCGCATGGGTGGGCACAGGTAAAATATTATTAATTTGAGAATCTACTGAATGTCTGTGTCCATTCATGCGAGTACGAAGGGGTGTCGTAGTCTCTCCCACATAAAAACTGTTACAAAATCTGCACTCCAGCATATATACGCAATGAGAAGTAGTACATTGTGCGAAATTTTGAATTTTGATGACAACAGGGTTATGATGAGTTTGTATATTGATATCGGAATTTATTATGGGACATGTTTTGCAACGAGATTGGTTGCACTTGTGTGTACCTAACAATGTATTATTACTCCGTGTATTTTTATTTTTTGCTAAAATAGCTTTTAAATTTTTATTTTGTAAAATATATATACAGTACATATGGGTAGGGTATGGCTATTGACCAGTTTCCACCGATAGGTAAAATTATATAATTAGGTGGTGCTCGCTGCAATAACAACACAAGTAAAATTAACCTAAACTTAAAACTAAGAACAATAAACTACATAACATAGAACAAAAAAAAAACTAAAAAAAATAATATTAATAAAAAAAAACCTATATAGGTAGTCTTATTTTACTTGTAATGAAATGAAATGAAATGAAATATCGTTTATTTGCAATAAATACAGTGGTCACAAAACTTTAGTCAGGTCTACTCACATGTATTCTACCTGCAAGCAGGCGTGCAAATCTTTACTTACATACTAATATCATAATCACAACTACATTAAAACAAAAAAATATATATTAATTAACCTGTTTTGCACTCATCTTTTTACACTATAAAATCTATGGTCCAGTAGCCATTTCGTCAGTTGTAATTTTAGTTTAGGGCCCTGCAATAATTTTATTTTGTCAGGAAGCTTATTATATATTATTATACACATATTAAATACATTTTTCATACTTATGTCTTTATAGCAGGGGAGCTGGTATAATAGATTTAAAAACTTGGCTCTTTTTTGTCTGGGTATGACTTCACTACGCTTCCTAAAGTGTTCTGGGTGAGAATGTATGAAAAGACATACATCTCTAATGTACATACACGGTAGCGGTAATATTTTTAGTGTTTTAAAGAGAGGTTTGCAACTGTCACGATACCAGACATTACAGATTGCTCTTATGCATTTCTTTTGTATTATGAAATGAAATAATGTAAATTAATTAATTAGGTTTAGTAATTTACTTGCAAATCATTTTGGTTTTTTAAATTTATGTTATGTTAAAGTTGCACCTTTTTAGTTATTGTTATCACTTCATTATTTATAGTTAAACATTAACACAGACAGACAGTGGGGTCGTCCAGGCCCGGATGCCTAATGGGCCTGGGTTGGGGATGGGGACATTCTTCCGTTTTTCCCGGCAGGATCTCAGCGGGTACCCATCATCATCAGCCTGTGTCTCTCCACTGCTGGATGTAGGCCTCCCCCAAGGCTCGCCACTTCGCACGATCTTCTGCCACCCTCATCCATCCCCCACTAGCGACCTTCCTCAGGTCATCTGTCCATCTGGCGGGGGGTCGTCCCACTCTGCATCTTCCAGTACGTGGTCTCCACTCCAGAACCCGTCTACTCCATCGTTCATCGGTTCTGCGGCATATGTGTCCAGCCCATTGCCACTTCAGCTTGCTAATTTTAAAAGCTATAACAGTAACTTTGGTTCTTTGACGGATGTCAACGTTTCTGACTTTATCTTTTAGTGAAATCCCGAGCATAGCTCTCTCTCCATAGCTCGCTGAGCGACCTTGAACTTGTGGACCAGACCTACCGTCAGTGTCCATGTTTCTGCACCATACAACATTACTGGAAGAACGCACTGGTTGATTGGTAGCCACCCGCCGGTAATTCATGCACTTTTAGTGCTGGACGCCGTTAACAGTATAACAGCGCCCATGTGGCTTACAAACCCAGAGGTCTAGATTCAACTGCTTCAGCTCTCGTCCAGGAGTACTTCCTACGCAAGACGGAGCGATATTCTACTCTTCACCTACATATTTAAAAGATCAATTTTCCTTTCTTAGCTCCTTTCATGAGAGAATTCTTCGTTCTGCTCATAACTCTATTCTTGCTATTCCTTCACACCACACTAACTCTGTTTCTGATTCTTTTTCTGTAGTTGCCGTATTGCTTTGGAACAGCTTGCCCCTTAATATCCGCCTTTTGAAATTCCAATAAAGTTCTTATCTGTATCGTCCAACGATGTTGTATTGTAGTGTAGTACTTATATGTATGTATGTTGTATATGTAGTTTATATAGTAATTTATATATGTATGTATATGTACGTCGTATATGTATTGTATATACCCACTTATATATGTAATTTAATACTTTAGTTGTAAGTATATTGTATTTATTTTTTCCCTTAAATTTTGTTGTTTATTTATCATAACCTTACCTCTTATGTTTCAATATCCCGAAGGTTGATTGGAAGAGAGTGCCTATAGGCATTATATCCGCCTTTTGTTTATTTAACAATAAAGTTTTAAAATAAATATTCTGGAGATGGTTAAAGTGTCCGTTGTCGGCCCGATAGAACATACGTCTAGTCAGGCCAGTGACAAACTCCTCAATAGTTAGGCATATCCAAATCTCGAGCTATGACAGAATTACGCACGAACCACGGCGCTCGGAAAACCACTCTGAGCGATAAATCCTGCAGAATTTGAATCTTGTCCCTGTTGGTCTTAGCCAGGATGAAATCGGCGACAAATAAATAAATAAAATAAAATAAATAAATATTTCCAGATAGGTCACACAGCGCCATCTAATTTCCGTGGTAAGCTACGAGGCTTGTGTTACGGAAACTAAATGGTTGATAAACTACATGTTATACTTTTTTTTTTTTTTTTTAATATATACATATTATACATATAAACACCCAGACCGAGACAAATTATACAATGTACAACTTGCCCCCGGTAGGAATCGAACCCACAGACCTCCTGAGTTCACGGCAACGTTTGTTACCACTAGGCCACGGAGGCGGTCAATCGAGTGTTTGGCCAGCTCTTTTGTGTATATGTCCATTATATACAGTTGATTAGGTTTCAACATGTTTGGCCACCGCCCAGCTTGGCCGGTGTGCCTTAACTGAAGGTTGTGGCATCTTATTTTACATTGTTCGACTTTAGTGAACCCGTACGCGCCGGTCGGTATACACGCGTCTGCGCAAGCCCGACGTAAGTTTTAAAAGCTGCCCTTTAAAAAAAAACGTTTCTTTGTGTGTGTGTGTTAAGCAAAAGAGTCGTGCGTGCAGTGTATGTGGCATTTTGTTCGAATTGTTTTTTTTTTTTAATTTGTAGTTGGGCGTTGACTTATGACTTTTCTGACAGGGTTTTAATTTTTTTTGTCTGTATAATTATTTATCAAAAGGTTTGTTATTACTTTATTGTTTAATCTAAATCAACGTTTGCCCGTAGTTAGTGATATGGTTCGCGATAATTATTATTTATTAACATATACTTTTCATAGTCAGACGATATATAAATATCGCCGAGTTAGAGCTAAAAAAAAAAAAAAAAAAATTAAAAAAACTAAATTCACTTTACTTTTTTTGTCTTAAAAGCAAATAAACGAGCGGTTTTAGTCGAAAAGCGTAAATTATAAAGTAATTAGGCGATATATAGACTTAATATATTTACTGGTTGGCTACATATCTGATTATATGAACATATGAGAGAAGACAAATTTCTAAGCATTCTATGGATTTCGATTTCAGGACTATCGTGTGTTCACACGTTTCGGGATCAGGCTCGAATTGCGGTCCTGCACAGTCAAGCCGGTAGGGTTAATGTCAGTCATGAGTGTCTGATTTCAGTCGCTAACTTGCGCGTCACTTATCATCAAATGCAAGGTCACATGTGCTAGTATATAAATAAAATAAAATAAAATCGTTGTTAGAGATTTAAATTGATTTTTATTTATTACAAATATTTTTTATTAATAAATATTAATTATTTTGATATGAGACTATTCACGCAATTTCACGTCTAGACGGCTTAGTATCATCTATTCGTTCCCTCGACCTTGACATTTCGTCAAAGTTAGTGACAACTTTCGCTTCTCAGAAACCGGATGATGTATGCAGCATTTTTCAAGCTACAGTCAGCTGCTAAATATTATAATAGGCTCTAACATTTCCGATTCCAATACTTTCACTGTCCCCTTTCACGTCTCGTAATGAAACTGGCTGTTTGCAATTTTGTACCTTTTGTTTTGTTGTTGTGTTTTCTTCTCCCGATGGATTATGAATTAGGTGATAGGGAAGGCAAAGGTTCTAGCCCATACAGCCAACTCAGACTTAATATATCTTTCATTTTTTATTAGGTTATTACCAAATTCCAGATGTTGCAAAAAACACTTCGGATATAATACGGGAATTCACAGCACGGGAGAACCGCAAAAAAATAACTGCAACTTGAGCCCCATATTTAAAGTCCAAATTATCGTTTTCTATTATTCACATTGTAGCACATATCAAAGAAAACAACACCACTTTTCATTAACAATATCCACAGTAAATTAATTTACAAATAAAATGTCGCGAAGGACCCTTTTGTTTTGATTTTAGGATATCTTATAGGACTTTTATAGGCCGTGTTTAACTTGGAAATTTGTTACTTTAAAACGCTGGGGCTTTAAGCCAATTACAGCGTTTCAAAGCTACGCGATCGGTATTTCTCTTTGTTAAGAAATGGGGTAGGTCACTAACTTTTTATCACGATAGATGGCGCATGATAGATGGTACCTAATATAACAAATAGTAAAAAAGTAAAGTATCATCACGACTGGTTGGTCAGAAACCACGCTTATAAATAAGCGGATTCACATTTAGCCAACTTTACTATAGGCCAATCATGACAAGTGGCAAGCTCGTCGATGTCTCCAGCGTACCAAACTCGAGAAATATTATCACAAATAAATTAAATATTAATTTAATGTAATTATTTACATTAATAAATATTTTTGTGTCCCGACCAGGAATCGAACCCGGTACCTCCGAGTCTTAATCCACGGACTAAACTGCTAGACCACAGAGGCAGTTGCATAGAAAACTTGTTTTTTATTACGAAATGTATTATTTTCTGGATATTATGCCGATGTAAGCAGCTTTTAAGTGTACAAATCGAGATATCTAAGCGAAATCAAAAATACCATAATTTTGATCTCAAAATTGCCGTTCTATTAATAAAACCTTTGGTGTACGATTTTTTATTCGTCTTTTTATTATTATTAAGTACACACAACAGAAATGGGTACAAAACATTTTTTTTATTTCAAATCTTTACAATACAGTTCCAGTACCATCTCCAAAAGCATGTGCACACAGCATGCAATTATGAATCATTTACACATATTTAAAAATAAAAATAACAAACAATACAATACCCACAGTAGTAGTTCATAAATATTAATTTAGTAAGCTCGCCGTCCACAGCAAATTACTCCTTGCTAAAGGCCAGAAACAATCGACTTTAGAGAGCAAACTTTAAGGTAGGTAACGTTAATTTAAAATTATTTTTTCTGTTATACTATAACAAACTACGAAAACATTTTAAAATTATTCGATATAGTTGTAAAACAAGGTACCATTGCCGCTAGCGACATCTACAAAAAGCTTTGCCTGATACACCCGATTGTCGGTGGTATCATTAACAGAATCCTAAAAAGTATTCAATATAGGATATTAGGCGCGTGTATAACTGGAACTCGGGGGTATTAAGGCGGTTGATGATGACAGTTTCGTTAAAGAATGTAATAAACAGAAATTTGGCCCAGAAAGTCAATTTCATTGTTCTTTGTCGACAATCATCCATATTTTTGTACGTTATCATTCATTCATCATTACAGCCCCTAGAACACAGCGTCCCAGACCTCCACTGCTGGAGATGGGCCTTCCACAACATATATCTGGAGAATTTGGCCTACACTCGCCACGCTGGCTAGACGGCTTGGCGAGGATTTGTTGTCAATTTTAAATGACAATTTATTAACGATTCCACAAGTTAGATTAGTGGAACCGGGACCGACGGCTTAACGTGCTCTCCGAGGCACGGGAACAGTGGTTTTGTAAATCTATGAAAAATGTACGTAAGAAAAGTGTATTTCTCATTGGTACATGTCGGGGGGGTTTGAACCGACCTTTGTAGGATTTAAGATAGATAGATAAATTATTTATTGCACAATAAACACAAACACATTTAAATGTACATAGGCGAACTTAATGTCTAGTGACATTTTCTACCAGCTAACCTTTGGGATAGTGAGCAATGATTGTGGGTGCATTAAATCATTAATTTAAAATCGAGATTAATAATAAAAAATAAAAATCTTAAACTATTACTAGCAACTAAAGCTAAAATACTTATACACTAATATATAATAACACAAGTACATATAAATACATAATAAATATATATAAAATACATACAATATTGTAATGTAAAGAATTTATTGAAGTAATATACAAACAGTATAAAATAATTAGAATATAAATTAAAACTACTTAAAAGTAAAAATTAAAATAAATATAAACTAAACCTAATAAAAAATAAACTATAAGTAAAAAATGTCCTCTAGAGACGACCCTTCAGTGATAGTCCCAAGAAGACTGGCAACATTTCCTCTCTGTATAGCTAAGCTAATACGTTGGCAGAAATAATTGCCAGCCTTCCTGTCTCCAGACTTCTCCGTTAGCCGTTTGGACAACTCCTTGGCCAGACGCTTGGCTGAGTGTCACCATGGGCCCATCGTCTCGACCCTAAACAGCGCAAATTCGTAACCTGTACTGAGGTTGGCGTATTTGCGCAGCTTGAGGTTCTCAGCAGAAACCGCCGCACTTCCCGCGCTTGACGAGGTCGCCTGGATGTGTGATGGAATGTGTCTACACATGTCGCATCCCACACCAGGGACCTGCCAAGTTTCCACGGTCATTTTTTTTTTTTTTTATACTAGCACGACATGTGACCCTGCGCCCACCTGATGGTAAGTGGCGCGCAGGGTCCATGAATGTTAGCAACTGGAATCAGACCCTTATGTCCGACATCAGTCCCTAACACTATGCCGGCTTGACTAGATGCCTTTTCACACTTCGCTTGAAGGACTCCAGGTTATAGGAAAGTGGAAACACAGAGGCTGGAAGAGCATTCCACATCTTTATTGTGCGACAGATGTATGAGTCACCAAATTTATAGTTACGCGAAGGGATAGTGACTACGGTATGTAGGTGCATATTCTGACCTGTGCGTGTGGTTCATGCCGTCGGGTCTTACAATATTATAACAATTTTGAGAGTTTATGTTGACTCGTCTTGCTTTTTGTGAAGGTGTAAGGTAAGTATTTTTTTAAAACACTTAAGTGAGGGTGCCTTTCAAACGTTAAGTGGAAGCCGGTTCCACTGACGGGCTGCTGATACTGTAAAAGAGGAACGCGTTCTTACAACCGAGCCACATTAATATTATAACCTTGTTATAAAACCATTATATTTACATAAGACAAAACAAAATATTGCATAATTTTAAATTATTAAGCTGTAATGAGTCCGAAATTAAACAGGGCGTGGATAATGTGCGTACTCGTATGTTTTATATTTTTATAGATAACTGCTTTTATGTAGTAATTTAAAATTATCTCCATTTTACCCGGATATTTCGTAAAATAAATAAAGCGAGTGAAGATTTTCCACTGAACTTCGACATTCTTAAGGAGAATGATAAAATGTCTATGACAGTTGGGCTGAACTTGCGTATAAAGCTTCATAAATTATCGTAATATTTTTGGTACATGAATGTTAAAAACGCATCTACAAGTACAGCCCACTATCCTGCATTCTCCTTTGTGTAAGTTTGTATGTATATTATATTAGGATGATTAAAAAAAACTAAATTATTAATTAAACTAAAAAAAACATAAATTACTATTAATAAAAATTAACCTACTTAATAAATAAAAATACAACTAAAATTATGACTGCCTCCGTAGTCTAGCGGTTAAGTCCGTGGATTTAGGCTCGGAGGTACCGGGTTCGATTCCTGGTCGGGACACAAAAATATTTATTAATGTAAATGTATTTATTTACATAATATTTAATTTATTTGTGATATTTCTCGAGTTTGGTACGCTGGAGACATCGACGAGCTTGCCACTTGTCATGATTGGCCTATAGTAAAGTTGGCTAAATGTGAATCCGCTTATTTATAAGCGTGGTTTCTGACCACCCCAGAAGGGAAACGGTCGTGATGATACTTTACTTTTACAACTAAAATTTAAAATAAAGAAAAAACAAAAATAAAAAATATTATCATGTTCATCATCATCACGACCGTTTCCCTTTCGGGGTGGTCAGAAACCACGCTTATAAAGAAGCGGATTCACATTTAGCCAACTTTACTATAGGCCAATCATGACAAATGGCAAGCTCGTCGATGTCTCCAGAGCGTACCAAACTAGAGAATTATCACAAATAAATTAAATATTAACTAAAATGTATTTATTTACATTAATAAATATTTTTGTGTCCCGACCAGGAATCGAACCCGGTACCCCCTAGTCTAAATCCACGGACTTAACCGCTAGACCACGGAGGCAGTAAAAAATATTATAAATAAAAAATTGCTCCAAATCGCTGCCAATGGGCGAAGTGCCAAGGATACTGGCAGCATTGCCACGTTGAATGGCAATGCTGATCCTTTGGCCCAAATATTGCTCAGTGTAAGTTAATAAATTTCAAATTAATACAAAAATAAATGGCTCGTTACATTTATATTAGTAAAAATCATTAGGGAGTCGTGAGGAAACAGGTGCGGTAATAATTATATATTCATTATGAATATATTACTCATTAGAAGACCTACGCAAAATATAGTATAAAAAAATAATAATGCAACAAACTTCCTTAGTGATCTAGCTGTTAAAATCTAGACGCGGAAGTACTAGATTCGATTTTTTTTTTTTTTTTTTTTTTTTTATACTACCACGATATGTGACCTTGGGCCCACCTGATGGTAAGTGGCGCGCAAGGTCCATGAATGTTCGCAACTGAAGTCAGACACTCATGACTGACATCAGTCCCTAACACTATGCCGGCTTGACTAGATGCTTTCTCACACTTCGCTTGAAGGACTCCAAGTTATTGGAAAGTGGAAACACAGAGGCTGGAAGAGCATTCCACATCTTTATCGTGCGACAGATGTATGAGTCCCAAAATTTATACGTACGCGAAGGGATGGTGACTACGGTATGTGGGTGCATATTCTGACCTGTGCGTGCGGTTCGGTTGCGGAATGGAGAGATGAGATCGATTCCGGGTCAACAACATCAATATTTTTATTTAGAAATTAAGCATTCCATGGATTCACCGTGCGGGTGCCGGGTCCATCGTGTGTGGGTAAGAGATGAGAAAAATAGTGTCTCGTCTTATTTATTTCAGAATTAATTCCATTTTAAGAGGGTTTCTTAATCTTGGTTTCTGACATCCAGGAGGTTACGGTCGTGATGATATTTAATTGTTACTTAACATAATGTAATTAGTTTAGAATTTGTTAGTGGTTTTAACTTAAACCGTTATATTGATGCCGTTTTCTAGGTAATAAAAAAACATTAATTTGCGGTTTAATTAATTTGCTAGCAAATCGTGAATCACCAAATTTATTGTCAAAAATGAGATCAAACATAAAATACATAGAGCTGGCGTTAGTTATTATTTTCATACAAATTATTGGTAGATTTATTACAATTATTGAGCAGTGGTGGCTTAGTTGTAATAATAATAATGTAATAAAAGCTTTTCTCTTAAAATCCAACTAAGGTTGGTTCAGAAAAATGTGTTCCATATTTTTTTTTTTTTATAGTACATTTTCTGGATCCCCCTTTAAGTTTAGTTAGACCTGTATTGGGGGACCCGCTTAAAGTTAAACATAATAATATTTTATACAAAAATGTGTTATTTTAATTTTATATGAAGTGAAGGAAAATATGTATATTATGTTATAAGGGTTAGTTTTTTTAATTTTGCATTTTTATTTTTTTATTATTATTAGTGGTTTTTTTAGTTTTTATATGTAGTAATGCAGTCTCTTTTTTATCATATGTATTTTTTTTTTTCTTATTTATTTATTTTATTTTGCATAACTTATATTTTAGTATATGAATTTGCTTGGCAATAACAATTTATAATAACCTTCCCATAAGCATAAAAGAACTGCCAAATAAATTATTCCGTCTACATCGCTGGTTATTAGAAAATAGTTTTTATTCATTGACCGAATATAATAATTTTAAGCGAATCGCGCATTTTTATTATTTATTTTATTTTGACATTTATATTATATAAGATTGACATATGTAATGAACCTATATAAGCTTAATGTGTGTAAATAAATTATTTGTTTTAGCCGTAGTTTTAGAATAATTGTTGCCTCCGTGGTCTAGCGGTAAGGTCCGTGGATTTAGACTCGGACACAAAAATATTTGTTAATGTAAATAAATACATTTAATTAATATTTAATTTATTTGTAATATTTCTCGAGTTTGGTACGCTGGAGAAATCGACGAACTTGCCACTTGTCATGATTGGCCTATAGTAAAGTTGGCTAAATGTGAATCCGCTTATTTATAAGTGTGGTTTCTGACCACCCCGAAAAGAAAACGGTCGTGATGATGATACAAGTTATTTGTTAGGTTTATTCCAATTATTGAGCAGTTGTTGCCTCAGTTGTAGAAAAGCTTTCCTTATAAAATCCAACAAAGGTTGGCTCAAATCTCCGGCATGTTTAAATTCATTTATTTTGCAAGATAGGCATAATACCAAAAAAAATGTTTTCTGCGCTTTTGCAAGTATTTTTTTACAATATTAATATAATATGAATACAATATCATTTTATAGTACATATTGGTGTATCTGGAACAGTACATGATATATGTATATATATTAACCTTTTTAGCACATTAAAAATAGTTTTATAATTTTAACGGGTCTTTACATTTACTATATTTATATATACTAGCACGACATGTGACCTTGCGCTCACCTGATGGTAAGTAGCGCGCGAGGTCCATGAATGTTAGTAACTGGAATCAGACACTCATGACTGACATCAGCCCCTAGCACAATGCCGTCTTGACTGGACATGTCGGCAATTCGAGCCTGATCACGAAACGTGTGGATACACTTTACTGGGTTTATCGGCATGGGCAGACTGGGCAAATTACCACTATCAGTCCGCCTACCACCTATTTGTTGTTCTCGTTGCAAGTATGTGCCATTTGCAATGATGTCAAATGCCAATTTTGATTTTCAAGGAGAACTAAAATAAACAAGGGAGATATTTATTTATTTAAAAATGAAACAAGACTTAAATAAATATAAACTAAATATAGATTAATTAATTTTGTTACGATTGGCCTAGCTTTGATTCTCATATCGTTTGGCTTCTTGTCCTGTCTTGTTTATATTGAATGTCTTTGAATATAGCATTCCTCAAGGGAAAGAATTATAACCTTGCTCGACGCATAAATGGCGACTTCCGAAAGTTGCAGAAATTAAGATATTTCATGCATTGCATTTAATGACTGTATTTGCACCATATTTAATGCAATCTGGTTAAAAATTACATACTAGACAAGTAGGTGATCTAGTTCTGTCAAATTTAATAACATATTTGCATATGATTATTAGCAAGAGTATGTAATCGTAGAAGTATTGTTGTAATTTTTGACTACGATTCAATTGTATAAAGGTATATATTTATAAATTTTTAACGATCAAATAAATTTATTTTTAATTAATATAAAAACTAAATACTTACAAATATCTTGATTATAATCTACATGTCATCGAATCCAGGAGAAGATGAACCCAATGTTCCGAGGACACTGGCGACGTTACCTCATTGGATGGCAACACTGATCCTTTGAATAGGATATTCCCTACTCAAAGGATCACCTGTTGACGCTCGGATGGCAACGCTTATGTCGCGTATTAACGATTTAGCGTCCTCAGACCAAGGGCCCATCGTCTCTACGGCAAACGGCACAAAATGGTAACGATTTGCCAACTCCATGTACTTATTACGTTTGCCGTTTGCAGCCAATTCAGCCGCTGCACCTGCTCGTTTTCGTGTCGCGCCAACACGACTAGCGCAAAGGGTGTCAGTACACGTCGCATCCCAAACCAAAGACTTACCTTGTTTATAAGGCACAAGGGTTAGCCCATCTGGTCTTTTCCCATCGCTGCGAAATATACCAGTTGGCTCTAATGTTGATGGGTAATTTGCAAAAGATAGTGCCTTTTGAATGATTAAATTTAGGGATCTATGGCGGGTGAAACGGCCTGCACTTTTTGAGCATGATAAGCCATGGTGACCAAACGGATCAGCTAATTCGCCGCAAACGCACTTATGGGCTTCATATACTTCGCAACCTAGTCTGAGTGAAACAGCAATGTAAAGCGAGGTGTTGGGTGAGGGAATAGCACGCAGCCAGGCCCCAGACTCGCTTTCGCAAGATGCCAAAAGACGTGATTCGTCAGTAGTTAAAAAACAATTATTAACAATTATTTTTATATATTAGTAATTTATTAATATATATATATATATATGAATTTATATAAATCGTATCCGCGCGGCATGGTGGCAAGAACGCTGGACGCATTTCTTCGCTGAATCGCTATGCTAATTCTCTGGGCGAGGAAAGAACCAGCCCTCTTGTCACCCAGAGCAGACAATTAGACAAGGGGTGATGTTTTTTAAAAATGTTTTAGGAATTGGACCCCACGGGTCCTAAAATTCGAACAATAATTTTATGATTTTAAAAAAACAGTGTAAAAACTAAAAAAAAAACGGAAACGGATAACAATTTTTTATAGCATAATAAGCTTGAATTTTCTTTAAGGCGCAACCGGTTGTTAACCGATATTTTTTTTTCATAAAAAAAACTTTCTTTCTTTTGAACGAATTACAAAGCGAAAATCTATTTTAAAAAAACGCTAACAGCCAGTATCTCGAGTGTATTTTTGGTACTTAATTATTACTTAAGTAAAAATTAACAGGTTTATTGACATATTTAAAAACATTTTCAAACCTACGTAGTCAAATGGTCTAATATAAGTTCTAAATGCGACATAGGCTATTCCGTTCGCCCATCACCTCATTAGGAAAACCTGCCACCAGTCAATCAAGTATTTGCAGTGAAATCGTAACTATTTCATAAGTACAACTCAAATTGACATAACGTATCGCAAATTAAAATTAAAAATTGAGAAATATTTTTTTAATTTAAAAAAATAAAATAAAAAATGCATAAAATAATTTTTGATGTAAAAAAGATCTGAAGACGTTTTCTTTTGTTTTAATAAGTGTAGTATTAATAAAAAATATATATTTTGCATTTAGATATTTTTTTTATTTTCTTTTTTACATTATTATATATATCACGCCAAATCATTAAGGTTTGTTTGTAAGAAATATATTTATGGTTTTATACATATTATTTTTAAACTATAAATTGTAAATAAAAAATTAATGATAAACAAGGCAAATTAATATAATATTATTAATTACAATCAAACTTTTTTTTTTTTTGTTATTAATTTTAATTTTTTTATTCTTTTAGGTTGTTTGTCTTATATAAACAATAAAGTAATAACAAATCTCTCTCTAAATTTAATAGGTATTTAAAAAAAAAAAAGGATAAAAATGTATAAAAAACAATTTGAGGTTTTTGTGTTGATGTTAAGTTGGCTTGGTTACTGCAACAGTTACCAGCAATCTTTGGGATCACTTGGAAGTAAATCAGGTAAGAATTCAATCATTTTTATTAGCTATGTCCACACCAACCTTACGTTGGCTGTGTACTTTATACGTATATAAATATATACATTTAAATATAGATAAAGGAAGGCTGGCAATTATTTCTGCCAACGTATTAGCCTCAGAGCAAAAGGGAAATATTCCTCTCCTTGGGACTATCTCGGATGGGACGTCTCTAAAGGACATTTTTTATTTATAGTTTAGTTTATTTTTAATTTTATTATTTAGGTAGCTTTTAATTTATATTTAATGTACTTGTAATGTAATAAACTTCGAATAAATAAGTGACACAATAGATATTAAATAGACCGTTATATCAAGGTTGAAACGTCAAATGTGTCTTATTTGCTTTGGGGGACAATACAGCGAGCATGGAATAGTGATATACGCCAAGGACATCATTGATTTATCATGTATAGGGATTTGGGCTAAATTGCATTTTTCATTTACTGTGGATATTGTTAGTCAAAAGTGTTGTTTTGTTTAATAAAGTGCTACAATGTAAATAATTATGGAAAACGATAAATTGAACTTTAAATATGGGGCACAAGATGCAGCTTATTTTTTGCTGTTTTCCTGCGCTGTGAACTCCCATATTATAATCGAAGTGATTCCAAGAAAAGCATCAAATTCTGCAACATCTGGAATTTGATGATAACCTCATTAACTCATAAGAAATAAAGATATATTACGCCAACCTTGGCTGTATGGGCTATACCCTTTGCCTTCCCTATCACCTCATTCATCATCCATCGGGAGAAAAAAAAAACAACAAAAATATAAGTAATGTGTACAGTGCCAGTACTTTTGCGCTGTTTTGATAAAACAGCCGTTTATGCGCGTTTTCTTGTACTTTTATGACATTAATCATCATAATAGTTGGTAATGCGCCGTAAGTTGTGTTAAATGATGTTGCATAAGTCAATACTTGTTTTAAACTTTCTTTGGATTGTATAATTTGACCTTTGCCACCTCTGACACTGTTTTCATGTTGAACATTTTGTATTTAATTTAAAGATATTTTTTTAAACTCTTAGGTAGATAATGTTGCCCAATAACCCCAGAGTTCTGAGAAAGCCCGTTAAGCCGTCGGACCCGGTTCCACTATTACCAATTTGTGGAATCGTTAAATAATTGTCATTAAAAATTTGACATCAGATCCTCGTCAACCCGTCTGCTCAGCGTGGCGAGTGCAGGCCAAATTCTCCAGATATATGATCATCTCCAACAGTGGAATTCAAGGACGCTGTGTTGTTCTGTAATCATATACATTTCAGTCATAGCAAGAGTCTTGGAAATACACTTTTCTTACGTACATTTGTAATAGATTTACAACACCACCGTTTCCGCGGTTCCACGTATACAAACTTGTGGTGGAATCGGTAATTAATCGTCATAAAAAAATTACATCAGACCCTCGCGAACCCAACCCGTCTGTCTGGCTAGCGTGGCGAGTGTAGGCCAAATTCTCCAGATATATGTTCTAGAAGGCCCATCTCCAACAGTAGAGTTAAAGGTTCACGTGTTCTAGTGGTAACAAACGTTGCCGTGAACTCGGTAGGTTGTGGGTTCGATTCCCATCGGGGGCAAGTTGTACATTGTGTAATTTGTCTCGGTCTGGGTGTTTATATGTATAGTATGTATATATTTACAAAAAAAAAGTATTATATGTAGTTTCAACCATCTAGTTTCCGTAATACAAGCAATCAATTAGATGGCGCTGTGTGACCTGTCTGGAAAAAAAAAAAAAAAAAAAAACGGGCATTGTTCTTGTGGCTGTAATCATATTTGTTTCAGTCACGCAAGAGTCAAAGTCAAAGTCAAAATATCTTTATTCACGTAAACCTATTACAGGCATTTATGAAACGTCATTAATTTAATTATTTTGAATGAGTCTACTCCTGCTAGTAGAAGACTAAGCAGCAAAGTGGTCCAATAAGTAAGCTGTTAGCAGAAGACCAGCAGCTTAGCAAATTCCAGTGACCTGTTAATGTTTAATCTGACTGAGAAAGGAATCTGCAAGGAAAACTCAGCTATATCAGATTTACAAAATAAAACATATACAGAACTGCACCAGTCTTGCGTGACTCTTACGCAAGACTCAACCAAGTCAAAGACCAGCTATTCTCATGCCAGATCAAGACTTGGCCAATCTTGGTCTCAGTCTTGCTTTGGGCAACACTACTTAAATTATGTAGTTACCGTGTTTAATGACCCTTAGTACTACACGCAAAAATAATAAGTGTTATACGAATACTTTCAACTTGCACGCATCTTACGCAACGTTTGTTTTCCAAAAATTGTTGTTACTATGTTTTTAAAATAGTAGAAAGTTCACTATTTCATTATTATTCTAAATTAAGATAGTGTTTTGGCAGTAGATACTTCTTAGAATAAAAACCAACATTTTAGATGATTGGCCTATAGTAAAGTTGGCTAAATGTGAATCCGCTTATTTATAAGCTTTCTTTTTCTCCATCGCGGACTTTTCTGTAGACCTATAAAAAAGTAAAAGTAAAGTATCATCACGACCGTTTCCCTTTCGGGGTGGTCAGAAACCACGCTTATAAATAAGCGGATTTACATTTAGCCAACTTTACTATAGGCCAATCATGACAAGTGGCAAGCTCGTCGATGTCTCCAGCATACCAAACTCGAGAAATATCACAATTAAATTAAATATTAATTAAATTTATTTATTTACATTAATAAATATTTTTGTGTCCCGACCAGGAATCGAACCCGGTACCTCCGAGTCTAAATCCACGGACTTAACTGCTAGACCACGGAGGCAGAATATATAGTAGAATATAGTATATATTTTTTAATTGTTTCAGTTTTAGTTTTTCGAATAATATTTAGTTTTTGTATACTTATTGTTTTTTTTATAATATAGTTATATTTTATAGGCCATAAAGGCTACTGTCTCTAACTTCGAATCGCTGCAGCTTCGCCGAGATGTGGCCTCCCTGAGCGTATTCTACAAGCTATACTACGGTGAATGTTCTGAAGAGCTCCACAACCTTATCCCTTCTTCTCTATTCCGCAACCGAACCACTCGCACAGGCCAAAATATGCATCCACATACCGTAGCCACTATTCCTACGCGTACATACAAATTTGGAGACTTACATCTGTCGCACGCTGAAGATGTGGAATGCTCTCCCAGCCAGTGTATTTCCCCACTCCTATAACCTGGAGTCCTTCAAACGAAGTGTGAAAAAGCATCTTTATAGGCCGGTATAGTGGTAGGGACTGATGTCGGTCGTCCGAGGCTGGCGTCAGTTGCTTCCATTCTTGGACCTCGCGTACCGCTTACCATCAGGTGAGCGCGGTGTCACATGTCGTGCTCCGTATAAAAAAAAAAAAAAAAAAAACTTCTGATTTAGTGTTAAGTACAAATAAGTGTGTGATGTTTGTTACCCTATTATAAATAAATAAATAGCAATTAGAATAACACAATTACACTCTTACATATTGGCATACTTATATGCTGTGCCCTTTGATTAGAATAAAATATACAATAGTATTATATGACAGACTGTATCTTATATATTTGTCTATGATAGCTTTTCTGGCGCTTTCGAAATATTCGAATGAAAAGCGACAGATCTCCATTGAAAACTATTCGAACTAATCAAGCAGACTTGCCGAAGGCGCGAGAATCGGGGCCCAGGCTTCTCTTGCAGACACTCTTGTTTACCCGAACAATTGTTTCACCAGGTGGATGATAGAATGCTTAAGGAGCCATATATACCGATTTATAGGTAGAGCTTCTATATTTATTCATTACAGCCCCTAGAACACAGCATCTCCACTGCTGGAGATAGGCCTTCCAGAACATATATCTGGAGAATTTGGCCTACACTCGCCACGCTGGCCAGACGGCTTGGCGAGGATATGATGTCAATTTTTTATGACAATTTATTAACGATTCCACAAGTTGGTATTAGTGGAACCGGGACCGACGGCTTAACGTGCTCTCCGAGGCACAGGAACGGTGGTGTTGTTAATCTATGACAGATGTACGTAAGAAAAGTGCATTTCTCATTGGTACATGCCGGGTGGGTTTGAACCGACCTTTGTAGGATTCAAGGAACGCGTTCTTACAACCGAGCCACTACCGCGCCAGAACATATATCTGGAGAATTTAGCCTACACTCGCCACGCTGGCGAGACTGGTTGGCAAGTATCTGATGTCAATTGTTTAATGACAATTCCTTAATTATCCAGTGGAATATTGTGTATTTTGTGGAATATTGTATTTATCTTACGATACATATACAGATACTAAGAACTTACACAATACATTTAAATTACATAATTTTACTAAGGTTGTATAGTTCGCTTGTTGACAACAATGGCCGACATGTTGAATGAGTTGAACGAATTGATTGAATTAATTAATGAATGACAACTAATTATGTTCAAAGCACAAACATTACATTTAGTATCCCTACGGTCTACTAGGCGGCGTCACTTTCTATAATAACCAAAATCTGACAATTTAAGTTTCCACCCCCTGTGAGGAGCACCCACAACCAGCCTGACGGTTTAGTTGGACCAGCTTAAAGCCCAACCCGATCAAACTATCAGCGGATAAAATAGTTTATAGAGTAGTTTTCGGGGTCTCTTAAACTATTATTTCTAGCCGTTACTCATTCATATTGAATTAAATTAAAATACCTAAAAATATTAAGTATTTCAAGGCACAGTTCTGAAACAAAAAACTCATGAACTAGACCTTTTTAGATCAAATCTATACCGTCACGAAGTATTGTGCAACATCATTGTTGATGTGTTTTGTAATAATTCGGCATTGGTTGACAAACCAACGAGATAAAACATCGATAGATATTGTAAACCGGTTCGGATGATGCTCGAATTTAAATGCGAGATTTATATTAACACGAAATCGCATAGGCATTTTAAAAAACATCATAACTAAGATATGATTTTATAAATGTTTTGTTAATTTTTTTCCGTTAGGACTTGGACCAAGGACCAAGAATCGTGGTCTTAGACTAGGACCAAGATAGGATAATAAACTGCCTCCGTGGTCTAGCGGTTAAGTCCGTGGATTTTAGATTCGGAGGTACCAAGTTCTATTCCTGGTCGGGACACAAAAATATTTATTAATGTAAATAAATACATTTTATTAATATTTAATTTATTTGTGATATTTCTCGAGTTTGGTACGCTGGAGATATCGACGAGCTTGCCACTTGTCATGATTGGTCTATAGTAAAGTTGGCTAAATGTGAATCCGCTTATTTATAAGCGTAGTTCTGACCACCCGGAAAGGGAAACGGTCGTGAAAATACTTTACTTTTATTACGTCGGGTGAAATATGGGAGTTCACAAAAAATAAACTGCGAGTTCCTGCCCCATATTTAAAGTCCAATTTATCGTTTTCCATAATTATTCTCACTGTAGCACATTATTAAATAAAACAACAACACTTTTGATCAACAATATCCACAGTTAATTAATTTTCAAAACAAAAACTTGCACTTGACGTCTCTGCGCAAAATAGCGCGAAGGACTCCTATTTTTTCGTTTTATTTAATTATGGATAATGAAGATAATAATAGGCTAGATAATAGGAAAGGCAAAGGGTTTAGCCCATACATCCAAGTCTGACGTACTTAATATATATGTACATCGAACCGGATTTAACAGTTACTTTATGAAATTAAAGTAGTCAATCGTTCTTAACTGATAAAATAAAAATATGAATAGAAAAAACATTACATTGTAGTATAATAATCAGATAATTCATCATAAATGAAAATAATGTAAATTGCGCAAATTACCATTTAAGAATTTCGTTACTAATAAAAGTCGCAGGGTCACCGAACTGAAATTGACTGTAACATTACTGATTGTTAATTTTATTATAAATATTATTTATTTAATTTAATTTATTTTTATCGTTAATCTTTAAAAGAAATACATAAGTACATATACTTGAAGTAGATATGCTGTGGTTCATTATCCAAGTATTCGAATAATTCCAACAGTAGTCGAAAAAAAATCGAATATTCGAAATCCATATTTTTTTTCGAATATTCGCATTCCATAATCCTTATGCGTTGTACTGTTGCTAAGCCGCGACACGTAGATAAACCTCGTCGGTGTGATGGCTTTCAGCTGGCACTAGCCTTTAGGTGCCGTGTGTTATTAACCACTGCTTTATTATTAACGTTTAGTTCTTTATTTATTTTCAGAATGTGCAAATTGCGTGGATGACGAGCTGGGGGTGACAAGATGGACGATGCCCCTCCTCAAGATGGGGGAAAAGAAGTATTATCTAGGAATATTTTTTAAGGTAAACTTTTTAACCAAATAAGCTAAAACAAGTGAGCATTGCAGAGACCAACTGCTTTAAATGACCGTCTTTTGTTTTGCGAAAAAAATAGCCTTCGTTGCCCCAACTACTTATTTTATTCATGTTATTATGTCATTACAAATTAAGTCGTATAATTAATAATAATAATAATTAACTAATGGACTAAAAAGTCCAATTTATCGTTTTCCATAATTATTCACATTGTATCACATTATTAAACAAAACAACACCACTTTTGACCAATAATATCCACAGTAAATTAATTTACAAAACAAAAACTTGCACTTGACATGTCCACGCAAAATGGCGCGAAGAACTCCGTGTTTTTTTTTAAATTATCTTTAAAGGACATTGTAAAGAATACATCAGTCCTAAACACGTAATTTATTTGCATAATATATGTTCATAACCGAGTTGGGGATCATCAAATTCCAGATGCTGCAGAATTTGATGCTTTTTTGGAGTCACTCGCGGCATTATAGCCCAAACACGTCGGGTAAAATATGGGAGTCCACAGCGCGGGAAAACCGCAAAAAATTAACTTCAACTTGTGCCCCATATTTAAAGTCCAATTTATGGTTTTCCATAATTATTCACATTGTAGCACATTAATAAACAAAATAACACCACTTTTGACCAATAATATACACAGTAAATTAATTTACAAAACAATAACTTGCACTTGACATCTCCGCGCAAAATGGCGCGAAAGACTCCAGAACTCCATGAAAAAGGTGAATAAATCTGACAGTTGTTTTCTTAAAAATGGTGTGAGGCAAACGATGTCGTTTGCAGCCAAAAACGTTCATTCTTGGCTATTGTCAAATATAATCGCTACACATGTCGTAATTATATGAAGACGTGATATAGTCATTATCTGTCTCGGAGTTTAAAGCAACATATCTGCCAATCATTCATTTATTACAGCCCCCAGAACAGAGCCCTTTCACTGATGGAGATGGGTCTTCCAGAAAAGAGATTACCCAAAACCAGGCCCAAACTTTTTTGCAGCTTGCGTCAACTAAATATACTTAATTCAATAATAATAATTATTTTCTGTTTCTTTTTTTAAACTTAAGATTTATGTATTGACTAAGAGCGCTACGATTAGGTACTTTATTATGATCAGGTACTTTATTATAGATAAAACACAGGATTTTAAAGTGAACATAATTCTCTTATTTATATCGGCGGGATAAAAACTATTGAATCATTATCGTGAAAAAAGTTTTTGTCAATTGTCGTTATGCTAGGGTAAAATAAATAAAACTAATTGCAGATTATTTATTTATTTATTTTATTTTATTGGAACACAAACAGTACTTAATAACTAATTACAAAATCAAGTATACTCGTATATCTACAGACCATACGTTTTCACATATAGGAAACTATGAAAGCAAGCTAAAATTTTGATATACATACATACATACATATCTTCACGCCAGATCCCTTGCGGGGTAGGCAGAGACAATTGAGCGCCATTTGACACGATCACGACATACTTCTTTCGCTTCGTCGACATTCATTAACCTCTTCATACATGCCCTTTGGTTACGAAGACTTTTTAATGCACCTTCAGTCAGTGTTTTATTTATTTGATCGTGATATGTGAGTCTCGGTCTGCCAGGGCCTCTTTCACCCACAACTTTCGCATTATATATCTGGTTCGTCAATCTTTCATCGCTCATCCTTTCAACATGCCTAATAAAGAAAGTCAATAGTAAAGAAATAAATTAAGTATGAATAACAGTTTAGGTAGTTTCGGAAACACTCAAAGAAACTCTGTCAAACCAATGTTTTGACAGAGTATTCTTAAAAGTAGCTGTAGTTGAATTAAATAGATCCAACTCGGAAAAGTCAACCAGTTTATTAAATTTATTAGCTGCACGGCAACAAAACGAATTACCTCTTTACCTAGATGCACTAGATGGCACTGATAAGCATGTTGGCTTTCTTAAGGGTTTAACTGGAGCACACAAATTAATTCTAGATAGAAGCCGCGGAGAATAAATCTTAGTTTGAGCTATATTTACTAAAAATAGTAGTATGTCAAACAGCGGCAGAATATGATGTCTTTTACACCTTGCTTCGTAGTTGGTATCGTATCGCTTACACTTATATTGCAGAAACCTCATGAATCTACGTTGTATGGCTTCAATACGATAAAGATTATGAAAACACATTATATTTACTATCAAATAAGAAAGAAATCATTAAGGCACGAGAACATTTGAGAATGCCCATTTCTTTATGAAAAATGGGCATTCTCATTTCTAATAAATTATCATATCATATCTGCCAAATATCATCAAAATTGGTTCAGACACAGACACACAGGTACAGCTTTGTTATTTATAATATTAATATGGCGCCGCATCAGACTGGAAAATTCTCAAGGTTACATTTGAACATCATTATAGAATCCCATATGAACTAGCTGTATCAGCCTATAGGCCAAACATCTTGGTGCTTTATTGGAACTTGAAAAAAGTTATTCTTATTAAATTTACCGTTATGTGAGAGTCAAATATCCCAAAAGACCACAGCATGAAGTCGAACAAATATTGTGATGTCAGAGAAGAAATGATCAGAAACAGATTCACGTTTCAGCTTTACGCAGTGGAAGTTGGTGCGAGACTCGTCAAGCGCTGAGAACCTAGTGTTGCCCAATTTTGGTCTTGGTCTTGGTCATGCTACAAGACTACTGATATGGTTGCAAGACCAAGACTACCCTAGTCTTGGTCTTGGTCTTGTAAGAGTCTCGCAAGACTCTTGCACAGAAAAAAAAATCAAATTTTGCTAAAAATGTTTACTTTTTTTGGGGTTAGGTTTTCGTTTTCAATAAAATTTAATTGCGTCGTGTACGTAGATTTTAGTATTATTTTTTTCTAAAGAAAAAAAATAACGTTTAGGTATTTGGAACTTGGGAGAGCTCGTTTGCAAATAATTTTAGTTTTGCTAGTAGTAACTAAATAAATATCTAAGTATTTTAAATTTCAAGTAAATCCTCTGCCACACTCCCAAAGGTGAGCTGTTATAAAATGCCGGAAGGCATTAAGTTACACTACTTTTTAAGTTATTTTGTGCAATAAAGAGTTTATAAATAAATAAATAAATCAGACCAGTAGTTGTTGAGATACTCGCAGTAGTTTGCGGAGAGTAAAATAAAATACTTATATATTGAGTCAGAGTAAGAGTCTTGCAGAAGTCTTGCGAGACTCTTGCGGAAGACCAAGGCCAAGATTAGGAGTGCAAGACCAAGTCCACGATTGGCTAAGTCTTGGCTAAGGCAAGACGCTTTTGGTAACACTATGAGAACCTTAAGCTGCGCAAATACGTCCCTCGGTACAGGTTACGAGTTTGCGTCGAATAGCGGGAAATTATTTCAGCCAACGTATTGGCCTCGCTATACAGAGGGAAAATGTTGCCAGTCTTTTTGGGACTATCTCTGATGAGTCGTCTCTTGAGGACATAGTTTATATATATATATTGATTATTTTTATTTAAGTATTTTGTAATTATTATTTTATATTTTGTTTACAATTAAATAAAATAAATTAGTTTGAGGTGGTAGGCGGACTGATGGTGGTAATTTGCCCAGTTTGCTAGGGGCGGGGAAGTATCCACCGTTCGTGCTGATAAACCCAGTAAAGTGTATCCACACGTTTCGGGATCAGAAACTGATGTCAGTCATGAGTGTCTGATTCCAGTTGCTATCATTCATGGACATCGCGCACCACTTAACATCAGGTGGGCTCTGTCGTGCTAGTATAAAAAAAAATGTGTCACGACCAGGAATCGAACCCGGTTCCTCCGCGTCTAAATCCATGGACTTAACCTCTAGCGTATGAAGTACCTATGAATTAATATTAATAACTTGTCAGTTTCCACAATATTACCTTCGCAGGCGATGGATCGGAACTAATGGCTGCCAAGCTGCTAAATTCGCCAAAACCCTGTCTGGAAATATAAAAATTAAAAAAAATAAAAAAAAAAAACACGAGCGTTATTTCTGTTTATCGATGAGAAGACGGTGTTAGAGAGATCAGTAGTCGCTCGGTTGTAAAAACGTTTTCCTTGACATCCTAAAAATGTGGAGTCGGCTGTACCAAGAAGTCAAATTTCTTAGCATTCCATGGATTCACCGTGCGGGTGCCGGGTCCATCGTGTGTGGGTAAGAGATGAGAAGAATGGCGTCTCGGGCTTGCGACCGACAATAGGCTGGTTTAAAAAAAGGAGGCCTCCTTGTCACATGTCGTGCTAGTATAAAATAAAAATAAAAAAGCATATATATATATATGCTTATATATATATATATATAAGCATATATATATATATATATATATATATATATATATATATATATATATATATATATGCTTATATATATAAGCATATATATATATATATATATATATATCTGTGGTGTCAAGGAAAAAGGAGATATGTCGAAAAAAATAAAAATTAGATTTGTGCACCTATTGGTTCAAAACATTCATATGCGTCAATGCAATAAGGAGATGAGTCTATAAACTGTACAGTTTATTTTACACCCTTACGTATAAAGGGGCTAGTCGTAATATTAAAATGTATAAATAAGTAAAAAGAGTTCAATCGAGTTATTTCAGTATCGCGCTTTTACCGCCAATAATTCAGTTATGCATAGTGAGATGAGTCGACTCGTACCTAAAGTATATGAAATTGAATATTATGTAAATTACAATTTTCTAATTATAAAAATAAGTTGTTTTCTTAATTTGCCTCTAGTGAAAAGTTCAAGTTTTGTACTTATCCCCTTTTTCTTTGACACCACAGATATATAGGTTGCTTTTTTTAAATGCTTAAAAAACAATAGAACAACGCTAAGTCGAATGACTTTTAAAGCGCATAAAGCAACAAGTCAAAGACAGGGTAAGAATGTTGAGGATCTCTTTAGGCAACGCGTTTGACAGCTGATGGTGAAGAAACCATTAAGGAAACATAGAATACGGGTGTATTCATGAGCGAAGCTGTGTCAAACAGCTAGTTTGTAATAATGGCAAGCTCTTAAAGAGAAAGTGTTCTTATTAACAGCCTTGTTCGTTCAAAATGTATGTTGTGTACACACATTATAGCTTCCACCTATTATTATTATAATTTGAGAGAATGCAATCGGCATACTAAGTTGTTATAGACGGGACTAATTACATTTATTATTTGGTTTACGTCAGTCTTTCTCAAAGCTGAGCTGTAGTCGCAAACGTTATTAGAATTCATAATTACGTCAGATATTGCTGACTGACTGCCTCCGTGGTCTAGCGGTTAAGTCCGTGGATTTAGACTCGGAGGTACCGGCTTCGATTCCTGGTAGGTACACAAAAAAAATAAAAATAAAAATGTAAATAAATACATTTTATTTAAAAAGAGAACTCATTCTGACAATATTATATATTAACCTGTTAACTTCCAGAACCTAAACCAACAGGTTTTACAAGTTCACTCACGCAACGATAAAAAAATGCAATTTTACACATATTAACGGATTAACGATTAACATTAACTTCCGTTAATTCTTCCGAAATGTAACGCTTTAACGTTTAACGAAGCTAACTTTTTTTGTAGCGGATTAACGATTAACGAAGTTAACTATTTGATTAACGGTGCCCAGCTATGGGTATTACTACAAAGTTCACGCCAAACCAGGTTACGTTATGTTTACGACGGTGGTGCTCGAACTACATAGAAATAAAATTAAACTTACCGCCCACCAAGGACTCTGTCCTTTAAAGTTCCGCCCACCATGACATCCTCTACGTTTTCTTTATCTGTTCTAGTCATAACTCTTGTGCAATAAGTTTCTACTTTCTCTAATTCTGTTATTCTAAAATCTTTTCCAAATTATTTGTTTCCTTATTTCAGCATGTCTAGATAGAATGAGAAGATTATTTATTCGAAGTAATATACAAACAATATAAAAGAATTACAATATTATTAATTAACCTAGAAAAATAAACTAAATCTAAATAACAAATTAAATATAATAAAAATTTAAGCATCCTAATGTCTCAAACCTTACAATATTAAAATTTCCTCCAGGCCATTGTCCAGTGGCATGGTGCCCAAAACACTGGCAGCATTTCCTCGTTGAATTTCGATACTAATATTTTCAGCGAGGAAGCTGGCCGTGGGTCACCAGTGACGTCGACTAGTTTTTTTGAAATTTCTTTAAATAAAGTTTTTGCCTCGAGGCCCCACGGTCCTATGGTTTCAACGGCAAAGGCCACAAATATATAATCATTGCAAATGTTTATATATTTGCGGCGCTTGACGTTTTGAGCTTGTTCTGCCGTCGCACCAGCTCTGACAGTAGTTCCTTGAAGATGGGAAGTTGCTAGCGTGTCTACACATGTGACGTCCCACACTAGTGATTTTCCCAAACCCCAAGGAACTAAGGTCATACCGTCAGGTCTCTTGCAATCATCTCTAAATAAGCCCGTGGGTTCTAAGGTGGCTGGAATAGAGATGGAGGCAAAAGATCTGCGGATCAAATTATTGATAGAGCTGTGGCGGTAGAAGCGGCCGGCGCTTTTCAAACAAGATAGACCATGGCGCTCCAGGCAGTCGATTGAATTGATTTCTTTCTTTTCTCTAATTTATTATTAATTTCAGAAATAGTCAGAATATTATTAATTTGTAATTCTGTGTTTGATTTCAGGCAAACTGGTTCAAGGCTCAGCAGTATTGCAGATTTCACGGCATGCATCTAGCTTCCATATCGTCACAAGAAGAAAACGATAAACTAGAAAAATATGTTAAAGACTCCGGTTAGTATCCATCATTCATTCATCAACCAGTCTTTAGGACTGGATATTGTTCATTGTCCATTCAATAACTCTTGTTTCAAGGGGTGTTATTTTTGTATAAATATCACCCTGGCAAGCTCACAATATTAGTTCTTCTTAAAAGTAATAATTGGCATTTAACATAATTGCAAATGGCACATTCTTTCAACGAGAACAACAAATAGGTGGTAGGCAGACTGATGGTGGTAATTTGCCCAGTCTGCTAACGGGGAAGTATCCACCGTTCGTGCTGATAAACCCAATAAAGTGTATCCACAATGCGGGATCAGGCTCGAATTGCCGTCATGCCCGGTCAAGTCGTCATAGTGTTAGGGACTGATGTCAGTCATGAGTGTCTGATTACATTCATGGACCTCGCGCGCCACTACAAAGAAAAATAAATGACATTGTCCTTTGACTTTTGACTCGGAGGTGCCGGATACTTAACCAACTTTGAATATTGCGTTCTTACGGTATGAGAATCAAAGCTAGACGAATCTGTACAGAATTAGTTAGTTAATATAATTGTCATAATGACTAACTTACTATACGGACGAAGCCGGGCCAAACAGCTAGTATTATACAATAATCAACAAACCAATCATTTAGGTGTCACATCATTAATACTTATGACTGCCTCCGTGGTTTAGCGGTTAAGGATTTAAACGCTGAGGAATTTATTTAATTTAGTAAAGTTGACTAAAAAAAGTGTGGGTTCTGACTCCCCGAAAGGGATACAGTATTTATTTATTTAAAACTTTATTGCACATAAATTACAAAGGCGTGACATAATGTCGCTTGACATTCTCTGCTTGTCAGACCTTCGGGACAACGAGAACATTTATGTGAGGTAGGTGCAATATATCAATTAAAATTAAATATATTAAAAATATACGTCTATAAAATATTATTTATTGCTTATAATAAATATTTATTAATAAAATTACATACAAATTTATACACACATACATATATATACTACATAAACATAAATTAGGTACTACGTTCTTAATGATAACCGATGATGTAGGATAATAATAAGCAACAATCAATGAAAATTTTATGAAAATTATGAACCCAAAAAGTGTCTGTAAACTAATCTTTTAAATATAGCTCTGTTTGGAGCATCTTTAACCTCCGTCGGTAGGTCATTCCAAAGCCTTGCAGCCACAACTGCAAACGACTTGGACATAAAAGCGGAGTGGTGAGAGGGGATAGCAAAAGTAGTATTAAAGGAAGAGCGAAGAATTCTGTCATGATGCGAACCAAGCAAAGTGAAGCTGTCTTTAACCCTTTGACGACAGCGGGGAAACGGTCGTCCCAAGCCAAAAATAAAAACAAATTAATTATTACCATTTTGAATGTGAATTAATTATTTTCTAGTTTCGGAACAAACCCGCCATGGCCAAGATTGCGCCATTTTATAACTTTAGTCATTGGAATCCATTTGACGATATATATATAATATGTATTTTCTTATACAAGTTTTTAACAAAATACTTATTTTTACAAAACAAACCTAATAAACACTATAACTAAAGATCTTAAACAAAAAAGTCCCTTGTAACGACCATAGGGACACATATTATGTCCCCAACTCCCATTTCAAACCCATTGTATTTTTTCGAGTTCAGTTATAAAATTTGTTTATTTGATACCCCATGACTCATTTTACATGACTAAAATAAATAAATAAGTTTCCATACTCTTATGGTCCTGAAAGGGTTAATGATGTTCTGTATGATGATACTATTTATTAAAATTTCAGGTTACGGCAGAGAACATTTCTGGACGTCCGGGACTGACTTGGCCGAAGAAGGCAACTTCTTCTGGATGGCTAACGGCAGACCTTTGACCTTCGTCAACTGGAACGCCGGGGAACCGAATAACTTTAGGTAAGTTCAACGTAACAAGATAGAGCAGACATTATTGCTATTTTCATACAAAATTATTTATTATAATACTTTTTACCTAACCTAACGACCACCAGCAAAACTTTTATAGATAACCGTTTTATAAATAAAACAAAAAAAGGTAAAAAATACGTGTGGCACTGTGCAATTATAATTATTTATTTTATTTATGCAGTATTTTTTTACGCAGCAAAAAAGCACGCTGTCTCACCTAGCATTGTGTCTAAAAGAGATAGAATCAGTTATGAGCAGTTAGCAGCTAGTCTACACGCATACGTCTAGTCGCACGCACACAAACACCGTACCGAAGTCTGCCGAACTAAAACGATGTTAGACGATGCACGGCTTTGAACGCCGCACCGCTGTGCCGGTCGGAGTGGGGGGTGTTAGGTTTATTTTCGTTACGGAATTTCTTGATTCGGTCGCCGCGCTCAAAGCCCGCGATAAAAGCTATTCAATAGCTTATAAAAAAAATCCTAAATTTTAAAAAAATACAGCCCAAGGATTTCGTCGTCAAATAGTATGATAACCGCTTAACTACATGATTGAAATATTTTACATAGCGACTTTCACAGACAGGTTCAAATCTTCCCAACTATAGGTCCCGACTGTTAAAGTCGCTATGTAATAGTTATTTCAATGGTGTAGTTAAGTGGTCATCATACTTTTTTGGCGACCGAAGTTGAATCGTTCAATAAGAGATCTGTCTGAAGCCAACATGACGATTTTCAACATGTTGGCTTGTTGTCGAACTCTTTACAGATTCCCAGCCTCCTTAACCCTTAAATGCATTGTGTGCTAATGCATCGACAACTTAATATTATTCTATTACCATTTCTTTAACATTTTAACAATATTTTTAATTTTAATTACAGCAATGGGGGTTTTTGTAGATGTAGCTAGCGCCAATGGTACCTAGTTTACACCTTTGACGCATCATTTTTTAAATGTTTTTGTAGTTTTTTTTATTTTTGTAACAGAAAAATGTATTTTAAATTAACGTTACCTACCTTATAAGACGAATTAAGAAAGCGAACACCGTCGTTAAAAAGAAAAAAAGGTTGAATTAATAGAACGGCAATTTTGAGATCACCATATGTTTGATTTTGCTTAGAAATGTCGATTTGTACACTTAAAAGCTGCTCACTTCGGCATAATATCCAGAAAATAATAAATTTTGTAATAAAAATACTAATTTCAATGGAACTGACAGTTATATTAGGTACCATCTATCATGCGCCATCTATCGTGATAAAAAGTTAGTGATACACCCCTTCAATTGAGAAACCACCTTTAACGTTACAATGGTTGTAACAATAGCAAGCTATAGCTCAAATTTTGAGATGACCCAGGTATTTACATAAATCATTACCAAGTGTACCTTGGTAATGATTACCTTGTGTTTGATTTTATCTAGTAAATAAAATGAAAATCATGCATTTAAGGGTTAATAAACTTGCTTTTGTTACAGGTACGAGAATGGAGAGGAAGAGAATTGCTTGGAACTCTGGAACCGAGACGATAAGGGTCTGAAATGGAACGACTCTCCGTGCTCTTTTGAAACGTTTTTCATTTGCGAAGTGCGTTCAGATTAAATACTTTACCTATGGTAATGTCTAGGTCGCACACCGAAGACACATGTTGTGCTACATGTGTCCGGATACAACGTCTTTGGTGTGGTGTCTTGCATTTGAATATATGGGAGCGATAAATGTTCCTAGGTGTACAGCCGCCTACATGTTGAGCAATTTTTCTCCGCTCCTCTAGCGCCAATAAGTTTGAAAACCGCTGAACTACACCATTGAACAATTTTATGATTGATACACACATAATACAAATTCTAATGCGGAACATAGCGGCTTTAACAAGGTAGCTTATTGTTGGGTAGCTTTATTTATTAGAATTTATTATTTGTTTTATGTGTGTATGAATCATAAAATTATTTTAATGGTGCAGTTCAGCGGTTATCAAACTTTTTGATGACGGAACCATTGGGCTAGTATTTTATTTTTATTTAAAGTTCATGTTTCTTTTTTATATTTATTTATTTTCAGTTTTTAATTAAAGTTCATTTTTACGCAGACAATTATTTAAATTATCCTTTTTTAAACATAAATATTAGTAACGTATTTTGAACAAAAATCTTATTTATTCACTTCTTTAGTATTTCTAATTCTTATACTCCTTCTAATGAATGCTAGGTTACCATATGTGATTTTATATATGTTTTACAGATTTAGTATATCGTCTGTCAACTGACAAATAGTCCCATATATAAGAAAAAAAGAATATAAAAGATTTTGTTACGATATGTTAAAGCTATCAGTGAGGACGACTACCCAGTTCATAGACGATATGTTAAACTTCAATTGATTCATAATTATGTAAAATCTCTCTGTTTACTCCGCAAGAGATCTGGGCCCTGATTCTTGCGCCTTCCACATGCATGTCCGCTCGATTTGCTCGAATAAAACTGACAGTTTCCTATGGAGATCTGTCGCTTTTCATTCGAATAATTCGAACCAACACGCAAGTCGAAAGCGCCAGAATTAGGCCCCTGGCCTGAAGATATATGTATGAAAACCCCGTATTGGTATATTAGGTATTCTGTGTCATTACTAATATTTCTACCTATTATAGACCCCTCATATTGGGCACTTATCATCTAGGTATTTTAGAACATTATGTATTGTTAATATGAACAAAAATAAACGATTTCTTTTATTTGTTACTATGTTTTGTAATACCTCAGTAATACTAGGTGCCTATTTGGAAAAAGCCTTAATAGGTATCGTAAATGGTCAGTAAATACCATTATAAAATGGATATATGTTATTTTGAACTTTTTTGTTTTTTGATTTATTGTTATATCAATTTTGTACACACGCCCTATTCTGTAAGCGCAAACATTATTAGTGGATTTAGTAGTTTACGTCAGAGCTTGCGTCATAATATAAGCGCTCGACCTTGACAACGGCCCTGCAAATTCAAACTTTAATAGCGTGATATATATGGTATATAGTTAATGGATTCCATTATATAACGTTTACGCTTAGTCGCAAACGTTATTAGTGGATTTCGTTATTTACGTCAGAGATTGCGTCATAATTACAAAATATTATTTAATTTTAACTCTATAAGCGCTTAACCTTGATAGCGGCCGTGCAAAAATCAACTTTAATAGCGTGATATATATATATATATATATATAGTTAACGAATTCCATTATATAACGTTTGCGCTTAAGTAACAGAATAGGGCTACTGGACACATTATGGCACAGGATAATGGGCCCCTATAAGCCTGACAAACGACTATTTTATTACAAGACCCAAAAAATAAGTTAACCAAAATTCTTTATTTATTTAACTGTTTTTTTTTATGCCATTATCGATTGGTGATCTGGCAGGAATCCTAATTCCTTTGTTAGGGGGCATGGGGCGATCAAGAATCTACTAGATTATAGGTCTGTCTGAAAATGACAGAAAAATATCAGCACGAAATAATCGTGTGCTTATATTTCCGACAGTACTTTCAACTACGACGTGAGGACGTGTTAAAATGCAGAAAGCTGTCGAGGCAATTTATAACTTATGTTTAAATGAATTAGGTTGATTTTGTGATATATATTTATTAGCATTCATTTATTTAATTTCTGACCGATGGCTTTGTTTGTCGTATATTATTAAGAGAAAGAGATAGCATGTACATAGAGGTCCGCTTGCCAGTTTCTTGCAGTAATTTTGTATGTGACGATTAATCTAGTTGAATCCTTGATCGTAGGCGGCCCGTATCGATCGCGGGGCTCAGGGCAAGTCACCAAAGTGCCCAATAGAAAAAAGGGGCCTGCACCTACTCTTATAAAATGTATCATTACAAATAAAATCAATTGTGTAACTTACTCAATGTTTTTGTTAATATTTAATAACTCCCAAAAAAGTAGTATTTTTATAAAATGACAACACTTTTACGATAAAGTCAAAGGTCATAAATAATGAACCTAGATAGCTCTCTCCAAGAATATTTACTCTATAAAATTAATTCGTTTTTCTGTTCTTTCTCCAATTATCAAGTATAACCAACCACTTAAGCATCGTGCTGCCCAATCTTGGTCTTGGTTTTGCAGTCTTAGTCATGCTTTTTTGCAAGACCACCAATATGTTAGTCTCGCAAGACTCTTGCGATTTTTTCGCCTATTTTTTTTTTTAAATGGTCACATCTTTTTACCTATTATATATATTAAATTGGTAACTGTTTTGTTTCTGTCTTTTTTAGGGTACAGAGTTAAAAATATCGAACCCTTACAGTAGATGACTTAAAATATCTTGAAAACATCGTACTGTTCCAATGTGGCACGTTTTTATTATGCTATTTTACAGAGCTTTTGGTTACAACCTGTGTATACATTTTCATCAACAAGATCTATAACCATTTCAAATTTCAAGTAAATCAGACCGGTAGTTCTTGAGATAGTAGTTTGCGGACAGACACTAAAGTCTCTCAAAAATATATTTTCAGTCAGTGCAAGTCTTGCGTGACCAAGACCAAGACTTGGCCAATCTTGCTCTTGGCCTTACTTTGGGCAACACTAATCGTGAACTGCCTAAAATTACGACAAAATAATAATAATAATAATAAATATTTCCAGACAGGTCACACAGCGCCATCTAGTTTCCGTGGTAAGCTACGAGGCTTGTGTTACGGAAACTAGATGGTTGATAAACTACATATTATACTTTTTTTTTTTGTAAATATATACATATTATACATATAAACACCCAGACCGAGACAAATTATACAATGTACAACTTGCCCCCGGTGGGAATCGAACCCACGACCTCCCGAGTTCACGGCAACGTTTGTTACCACTAGACCACGGAGGCGGTCTTTGTAAAAGTACATGAAAATGTACAATAAGTAACAATGAGTGGTCATCATTTAAATGCCACACTTAACTCACCTTATACAAAACACTAGCGAGGTGAGGCGGAATGCACAATCGTTCAAAAACGTATCGTCTACGATTGATTACGTTTGTCAGAAATGTTAAAAGCTAGGCGGAGAATTTGTCATTTTTTGACTTTTTGACATTTCTGAAAAACGTATTTTTTTTAAACGATTCGTTTTCGGCCGATTGTGCACTCCGACTCACCTCGCAGAACGTTTAAATACATCATATTACCGATAATTAGGCCGCGTTCGTATTATAGCATTTCTAACATTTCGTAGCAACTTCATAAACCAGCGTGAAATGTCGTTTTTGTTAAGAAATACCACTTTTTTTACAATGCTAACATTTCTTTAAAAAAAACAAGCGGTGAGGCTACTTTTTGACAAGTATACGTAACAAATAATAACAAATCAATTGACAATGTATTATGGTCTTTGAATTTATTACATAAAATCGTTTAAAATACATTTTAAACAAATATAATATAAACTTTAAGTATACAACAATGTAAACAAACCATTTATGTTAAATGACATCTGTCAAAAAGTAACATTAATAACCCTCCTTTCAACACGGTACTGACATACGAAATTAGCATCAAATTTTCAAAAAAAGAATTTCCATTAAACGAAAGACATGGCCTAAAAAAAGTGGTATTTTCATGCTAACATTTCTTAAAACGAACGCGGTCTTAGTAAAAGCAATTTTAACTATAATTTTTATAAATTAATATTGTATTTTGTATGTTTGCGAGAGATACCAAAAGTATGAAAAAATACTTGATTTATCACTGCCCAACAAATACGTGATGGTAATGTTTTTTTTTAATGTTTAATTATAATTAATTGCCCTGCTAACTGATTACTGATATTATCATCAGCCTGTCTCTCCACTGTTGGATGTAGGCATTGTTGGCCTTCCCCAAAGCTCGCAATTTCACACGATCTTCTGCCACCGGCGACCGTCCAACTTTGCGTTTTCCTGTACATGGTTTGCACTCCAGTCAATAGTTCTGCGAAAGACGTATCTTTACTGCTATATTATCGGTTAAAAACAGTAATGAAAGATTTCAAAATAAACTGTTTAAGTACCTAATTAAATGATAACAGAATATTAATTAGAATCATAATTGGCGTTATAGTGATTTAGAAAATTTAAAAAATTATATTGGAGATGGTCAGGTAACAAATCTGAGACACGATATCATCGTACAGCCAAAAGTGTCTAATCCCAGTTGCATGTAATTTGGGAAGTAATCGAATAATATTATTTATTAATGTTTAATCTGACTGAGAAAGGAATCTGCAAGGAAAACTCAACTTATAAATCTGATATAGCTAAGTTTTCCTTGCAGATTCCTTTCTCAGTCAGATTAAACATTAACAGGTCACTGGAATCTGCTAAGCTGCTGGTCTTTTGCTAACAGCTTACTTTTTGGACCACTTTGCTGTTTAGTCTTCTACTAGCAGGAGTAGAACCATTCAAAAGAATTAAATTAATAACGTTTCAGAAATGCCTGTAATAGGTTTACGTGAATAAAGATATTTTGACTTTGACTAAATAATAATTACAAATTACATGTGGCGGATATTGCGGAGTCCAGCAAGCGGTGCAAGTATGTATCCATATTAATAAAGTACATATTTGTGTCGTTTGCTTTATAAAGTGTTGGCCCATGTAGTTTAAGCCAAAGACTTCTATGGTAGTACATAGAAGTCTTTGGTTCAAGCGCATAATCTTGTCGTCTCCGGTGACAAGAGGGCTGGCTATTTCTTTGATTCAAAGAATCAGTATTGCAATTCAGCGGGGAAATGCAGCCAGCGTTCTTGCCACTATTCCACTCGTTCGCGACTTATATATAAATTTATTTGTAAATATTCATTTTTACAATTTTACAAACTACTCAAATAAATTAAATTAAATAGGTATCTAAAAAAGAAATAGTCCCAAGAAGACTGGCAATATTTTTTTTTATAGACTCTGAATCAATAAATCATCAATGATACGCCCCCTGCCTGAAGGGCCAACGCGGGTGGGGGTCGCATGCCCGACTCATCCGTGAAGCTTCCTAGTGAAGCCCCAGGGCCCCTACGGACTAAAATCCTATAAACCGTCTCTATCTCACTGTTGGCCCTGTGTGCCTTTACAGCTAAGTCTGAGTCGTGGCTACGGAGTGAAGGCACTCGTTCGCCGCGTACTAAGTCTGAGTCGTGGCTACGGAGTGAAGGCACTCGTTCGCCGCGTAAGACTGGCAATATTTCCCCTCTGTATATTTAGCAAGAAATAATTACCTAATAATTTGATATTTCTTTTGTAAACAGTTTTATGAACAATTAAAAAAAACATAAGTTACCATTACGTATTACAATCGAGGCATAAAAGGCAAAAAAAAATTAAGTAAAGACTTTTATACCATTATAATTATCAAAAGAATTGTTTTAGTTAAATCCTTTTGCCTTTAACGCTTCGATTTAATTTAATAAAGGATACATATATTTAGTATCCATAGTCAAACTAAATAGGTAATTGTATGTTATAATGAAGCGGCCATTTTCTAATATATAATATGATTTTTTATTAGAAAATAAAGCCGCTTCGTTATAACTAAACTAAGGTAACGGAACGTTTTATTAACCACCATAAAATACCAATTATAGAGGTATTTTAACAGTTCTTTAAGTTTTCTGCCTCCGTGGTCTAGCAGTTAGGTCCGTGGATTTAGGCCCGGGACACAAATATGTAAATTTTTTTTTTTTTTCATTACAGCCCCCAGAACACAGCGTCCTAGACCTCCACTGCAGGAGATGGGCCTTCCAGAACATATATCTGGAGAATTTGGCCTACACTCGTCACGCTGGCCAAACGGCTTGGCGAGGATATGATGTCAATTTTTTTTATGACAATTTATTAACGATTCCACAAGTTGGTATTAGTGGAACCGGGACCGACGGCTTAACGTGCTCTCCGAGGCACGGGAACGGTGGTGTTGTTAATCTATGACAAATGTACGTAAGAAAAGTGCATTTCTCATTGGTACATGCCGGGTGGGTTTGAACCGACCTATGTAGGATTTAATGAACGCGTTCTTACAACCAAGCCACCACCGCGCTATGTAAATAATATGTAAATAAATACATTTAATTAAAATTTAATTTATTTCTGATATTTCCCGAATTTGGTACGCTGAAGACATTGACGAGCTTGCCACTTGTCATGATTGGCCTTTAGTAAAGTTGGCTAAATGTGAATCCGCTTATTTATAAGCGTGGTTTCTGACCACAGCGAAAGGAAAACGGTCGTGATGATACTTTTTTCAAGTTTTCTAATATTAAATTTATTTTTGATTTTTTGCATAAACGAGTAAGTTTCCTAGTTCAAGTGAACTTGGCTACGATAACGCTTGCATCCCGCTCGCACAATTCAACTTTTTTAAAGATGTTGCAAGTCTAAATGTACTTTTGAGAAATTAAGTCCATTAAATTACTAGAAAATAAAATTACGGACATATTAAAAGAACGAATTTGTTAAAATACCTCGATAATAGGTGTCCATTTTAAATAGGTCGATAATAGGTGCCGTCATACAATAACTATTTGTAGTTACCTCTAGCTCTAATTTTATATTAATATTAGTTGAACCAGAATTATATTGAAATAAATTAAAAAATATATTTAATATTTAGTTAATTATAATTTTGGTTTAACAGGATTTAAGTATAGGTAAATAAAACATTTGTAAGTTAAATAATAATAAAAGATAAAATTGTTATACCAAAAGGATTGCTTTTTATTTCATCACTAGCTGTATGACGCGGCGTTGCTCGTAGTGGTCAGCAAAAAACATTTCTATTTCATCATTTAATTCTAATATACTTACATTTACTTAAAAAATCTCAGACACCCATCAAATAATTATAAATTGTCTTGCAATGTAAAGACAAGGAACACAACTGGAGGGTAATATAGTGTCATAGGAAACAATACATTAAATATAAATTAAAAGCTACCTAAATAATAAAATTAAAAATAAACTAAACTATAAATAAAAAATGTCCTCTAGAGACGTCCCATCCGAGATAGTCCCAAGGAGACTGGCAACATTTCCCCTCTGTATAGCGAGGCTAATAGCAGAAATAATTGCCAGCTTTCCTGTCTCCAGACCTTTCTGTCAGCCGCTTTGACAACTCCTTGGCCAAGTGCCTCGCTGACGGTCCCCATGGGCCCATCGACTCAACCCCAAATTCGTAACCCATACCAAGGTTGGCGTATTTGCGCAATTTGAGGTTCTCCGCAGAAAACGCTGCACTTCCCGCGCATGACGAGGTCGCCTGGATGTGAGATGGAGCTACACGTCGTATCCCACAGCAGAGACCTGCCAAGTTTCCACGGCCCAACAGTCATTCCGTCGGGTCTCTTGCCATCGCTCCGCATAATCCCAGATGGTTCTAAGATTGCGGGTACCTGGCTAATAAAGGTTTATTAACCCCAATGCAAATTATTGTGGCTCATTAAAGCGCGGCACGTCGACGCTGCGCCGTGATTTACTATACAAATATGCTGATTTAATTAGGCTTCACATAGACTTATACAGGATTCGTGGGGAGTCAGATCGCCTTAAAAAAATCCTGAATAACAAATTCTGGGTGTTATTTACCGCAAGTACGCAAAACAATATTCCCAGGTCCGGCACCAACTCCTTCTGCACTGCTCCGAATGTTGTCCCAGTACTTGATCGGCACTTCTATAATAATAATAAATTATTTTATTGTACAAAACCAAAACAAGTGCAGGTACATAGGCGAGCTTAATGCCGTAAATGAATTTCCTACCAACTAACCTTTGTGACTGCGATATGTAATAAGCGGGTGCAGAATGTTACAAAGAAAAAGATAGTTGAAATTATTACTATATAAAAAACAAATTAATCTATGATCACAATAAGATGAAGTTACAGTAGATTTAGATTATTTATGTATGCCCAGCTGGTCAGCTTGGCGAGTGTAGACCAAAGTCTTTAAAAATGTCTGGAAGGCCTATCTCCAACAGTGAAGGTCTAGAACACTCATGGCTGCCATCAGTCCCTAACTTGACTGGGCATGACGTCTATTCGAGCCTGATCCCGAAACGTGTGGATACACTTTACATGTGTTTATCAGCACGAACGGTATACTTTTCCGGCCCATATATATATATATATAATTATATATACATACATACATACATACATACACGTACACACACATTGATATATATATATATATAAGGAAATTAGCGGTAACTTTAATACCCAAACTTAAGCTAACTTAACAAATACCTACTCGTGCATAAATATGATATTGGTATTTAAAAGATTATTTTCAAAGATTAATTTAAATTTCGTTGAAATTATTTGCCATTTGCAATGTTGTCAAATGCCAATTTTAATACTAAAAAGAATTTAATATTGCCATGGTGATTTTTATATGAAAATAACACCGCTTGAAAGAAGAATTATTGAACAACTTACGGGTCCGGCACCAACTCTCTTTACACTATTCCCAGTAGAAACGCCGGCTCCGTCCTCTAAATCTTCTTTTACTCCTCCGATGTGGAGGAACTGGGGATCAGACAGCGCCTTTCCTCCTCGTACAATAACGCATTCTCACTTTCTTCGGACACGTGTCACGGCGTGGAGAAACATCCATCGAGCGCTTGGTAGTCCAGGGGAAAGTCGATGGCAAGGGGATGCGTGGTAGGTCTCCGATGAGATGGACCGATCAGATCATCCCCTACATGAGTGCACTAGGAAAGCCGGGGTCCGGGAGGAGTGGCGACGGCTTGTTAAGCGTGCCACTAGCACTCCAATAGCGACCACGACCAATCTGCCAAGAGTGTAGCGACTAAGAAGAAGAAGAAGCACGACATGTGACCTTGCGCCCACCTTATAATAATAATAATATTTGTTTATTGAATTACTAGATTCATAGTAACAGAAAACCTTCTAAAACTATGTTAGCACTAACCTAATAATAACCCAAGTGTTTTTTTTTTTTTTTTTTTTTTGGTTAGTGACTTGTACCTTTGACCTACTACGTTTAAATATACAACAAAATATAACGTGAAGGGAAGCACTAAACTTCATGAAACTACGAGTTTAATTAGGTATTATTATACAAACACTAATTACATAGGTACACTTTATAGCCCAAACGACCTTTGCATGTTATCCTACAATGTTTCAGCATGGGTGTTCCCACGTTCTGAAGACTATGTAATTATGATTTCATTTAATAACATTGTAAAATAAATAAAATCCCGTCGCTATGTAAATTGTAAATAGTTTTATCTTTAGTGTTAAAACTTAATCTATCTAGCATTCAAATTCAAAATATTTATTTCCATATGGTTCACATGTAACACTCGGATATTGTCAATTTTTTACAATATTTTTAAAATAATAAATAAAAAGATTAAATTAAATTATGGATAGACCGAAATAAGTAAGTGACATTGCTGCCATAAGCTTAACCTAAATTCGAGCCATTATAGCCGAGTCAACCTACAATCTAAATAATTATAACATAATGTATAATTATAATAAATTTAAATTAATTTCGTGGCTGTATAAAGGCCGTGTCAACTTACAATCTAAATAATTATAATTTAATGTCAAATTATAAAAAATAATAATTTCGTGGCTGTATAAAGGCTGTGTCAACTTATAATCTAAAATAATTATAATATAATGTCTAATTATAATGAAATTTTATTAATTTCGAGGCTGTACAGTGGCCGAGTCAAATTAAAATTAAAATCGTAATAATATGAAATTAAATAAATGTCAATAATGTTAAATATTATAAAATATTAAAATTAAACTTAAATTCGTGGCTGTAAAGGGGCCGTGTCAACTTATAATCTAAAAATTATAACTACTAATTTCGTATTATATATTATAATTATGTTTTGTAATAAAAAGAATGTGCGGAGCGATGGCAAGAGACCCGACGGAATGACTGTTGGGCCGTGGAAACTTGGCAGGTCTCTGGTGTGGGATGCGACGTGTGTAGATACATTAGCTCCATCTCACATCCAGGCGACCTCGTCAGGCGCGGGAAGTGCGGCCTCAAATTGCGTAAATACGCCAACCTTGGTATCGGTTACGAATTTGCGACGTTTGGGGTCGAGACCATGGGCCCATGGGGACCGTCAGCGAGGCGCTTGGCCAAGGAGTTGTCAAAGCGGCTGACATATAGGTCTGGAGACAGGAAGGCTGGCAATTATTTCTGCCAACGTATTAGCCTCGCTATACAGAGGGGAAATATTGCAGTCTCCTTGGGACTATCTCGGATGGGACGTCTCTAGAGGACATTTTTTATTTATAGTTTAGTTTATTTTTAATTTTATTATTTAGGTAGCTTTTAATTTATATTTAATGTACTATAATTAACTTCAAGTTCTTTAATTATAAATTAAATGACAAATAACTTACTACTGTCATTATTCTAAACAAATAACTTGGTCCTAGCTATATCAATAAAAATTCAATGTTCTGTCAGAGATGTCTTATATGCCAATATATAACAAAACTTGAAAAGTATTACTGATATTCTTTATTATTTAATGCAGTGAATAATCTACAATGGCTATTCAGTTTTTAATATTTAGCACCCATTATCAACCCCTTCATAATGTGCATTTAAGTTCACAATCTTGTTTCAAGCGGTATTATTTTTATATACATAAATATCACCTTAGCAAGCTTACAATATTAGTTCTCCTTGAAAGTAAAAATTGGCATTTGACATCATTGCAAATGGCACATAATTTCTACGAGAACAACAAATAGGTGGTAGGCGGACTGATGGTAGTAATTTGTTCAGTCTGCCGATAAACCCAGTAAAGTGTATCTACACGTTTCGAGATCTAGCTCGAATTGCCGTCATGCTGAGTCAAGCCAGCATAGTGTCAGGGACTGACGTTAGTTAAGAGTGTCTGATTCCAGTTGCTAACATGAGAATGCCCATTTTTCTTAGAGAAATGGGCCCAATAAAATGTTCTCATGTCATAATGATTTCTTTTTTATTTTATAGTTAATATATTGTGTTTTCAAAATCTGTAATTAATTTTATTTATTTTATCCTTGGCCCGACAGGCCGATTTAAATACCATTAAAATAGTAGCAATGCCTAGTTTGACAGATGTTTTTGATACAAAAAAGTCACATTTCAGGGCAATAAACGAATAAGAAGGCATTCATTACAGAAAACAGAGATTTATACAGCCCTACAGGCAACAACCCTAGCATAACGACAATTGACAAAAACTTTTTTTTACGTTAATAATTACATAGTTTCGATCCCGCCCGCGCCGATTTGAAATCCAGTGTTTTATCTATAATAAAGTACCCGGCATGTACCATTAAGAAATACACTTTTCTTAAGTACATTTGTCATAGATTTACAACACCACCGTTCCCGTGACTCGGAGAGCACGTTAAGCCGTCGGTTCCGGTTCCACTAATACCAACTTGTGGAATCGTTCATAAATTGTAAAAAAATGACATCATATCCTGGCGAGCGTGGCGAGTTTTAGGCCAAATTCTCCAGATATATGTTATGGAAGGCCCAGCTCCAGCAGTGGAGGTCTAGGGGTTGTAATGATGAAAATGAGTTCGTTTAATATTAACGATAATACTAAAAATAAAACTGACATATTTTTTTTTAGTTTTAAAATATTTCTTTTACTATTTTTATTAATAAATAATTACAAGCTTTAAAAAAATGACAATAAAAAATAGGATTAATTTACTATTGACAACTGCTTATGTAGTTCCAATAGCTTTTTCGTTTACGGACGTAACTAGAAATTTCAGAAAGCATCCGTCTGCATTGCATGAGGAAATGAAGTGTGGACTGCGGATGGTGTGCCCATTTCGATCAACGTGTTTGTCCGTCCGGAATTCCAAAGGCTAGTTCAGACTACCTATAGTTAAAATCTATGAAGAGTTCTTATAGTACAAGATACGTAGAATTAAATATTTTTATATAATACGGTCAAAGCTATATAGGAGCATTTTTCAAGTCGGCCTTGATGACCACTGTCTAAACTACAAGCAATATAGAAAAAATCTGCTAGGTATTCGAAATATTTATTTACAAAATATAATATAAAATTCAATGGAGAATACATCTCACACCTCCGATTCGCGGATGACATAGTCATCATGGCCAGCTCGCTCAAGGATCTTAGCAGAATGTTAAACGGCTTAAACGTGGCTTCTCAGCAGGTTGGCCTCGGAATGAACCTGGATAAGACTAAGGTTATGTTCAATGACCATGTCAAGCCGAGGCCAATCTGTGTGGGAAATGCTACTCTCGAAGTTGTGCAGGAATACATCTACCTTGGACAGACTATTCAGCTAGACGCTGCTAACTTCAGCAAAGAAGCCGACAGACGCATTCAGCTAGGATAGGCGGCATTCGGGAAACTTCGACATATCTTCTCATCGTCCATACCACAGTGTTTGAAGACAAAAGTCTTCAACCAGTGCGTCCTCCCCGTAATGTCGTACGGAGCAGAGACGTGGACACTGACAGTGGGTCTGGTTCACAAATTCAAGGTCGCTCATCGAGCTATGGAGAGAGCTATGCTTGGTATTTCTCTGATGGATAGAATTCGAAACGTTGAAATTCGTCAGAGAACCAAAGTTACTGACATAGCATTCAAAATTAGCAAGCTGAAGTGGCAATGGGCCGGACACATCTGCCGCAGAATCGACGATGGATGGGGCAAACGGGTTCTGGAGTGGAGACCACGTACGGGACGACGCAGAGTGGGACGACCCCCCGCCAGATAGACGGATGACCTGAGGAGGGTCGCTGGTGGGGGTTGGATGAGGATTGCAAAAGACCGCGTGCAGTGGCGAGCCTTGGGGGAGGCCTATATCCAGCAGTGGAGAGACACAGGCTGATGATGAAAATGAATGATGAAATATAAAGTTAATATTAATACGTGGGAAACGCTACTCTCGAGGTTGTGCAAAAATACGTCTACCTTGGACAAACCATCCAATTAGGAGTAGCCAACTTCAGCAAAGAAGCCGATAGACGCATTCAGCTAGGATGGGCAGCATTCGGGAAGCTACGTCACATCTTCCTATCGAACATACCCATGAACATACCCGAAAAGCCCATGAACTCCAAACAGTCGAACTCCTTTCCACACGGACATCGATGTAAGACACACATATATTAATTAGTAAGTGTATATATTTATTTATTTTTATTTATTTGAACTTAATTGCACAAAATACAAAGGCGGACATTATAGACATTCTATGACGGTCAAACCTTCGGCACAACGAGAGCAGTAAGTACATAAGGTAGGTGCAATACTAAATAAACTTGAAGAGTTTTATTGCAGATAACATATACATACTTATTAATAATTACATACTAATACATACATATAACCTACATAAATAAAATATTAATAATACAATATAATATATACACCTATTTATCATTAGTAGGTACTAATGATAAATCACAGTCTGATTAAGACTAAGCTAAAACAAAAGGAGGAACATGGAAATATATGTATGTTTATGTATAGTATTATGTATGTATTAGTATTTAGTATATTGATATTATAGTATATATAACAGTATAATATGTAAGTGTATAATTAAGCTGTTAATTTTAAATATTACTTTCATTGCACCTATAATAGTTCAATGTCTACGGGCATTAAGTCCGCCTTTGTACTTCGTGCAATAAAGTTTTAAATAAATAAATAAATAAAAATCATAATGCCCCCACAACTGAAGACCAACTATATTTATATTAATATTTATTGTTGTATCTTAGAATAAGTTTATTTATTGTTTTTGTATGAAGTTTCAAATGTTAGCTAATCAAAATTATCTGTATTGTCCCCAAGGTTAGAGAATGCCTAGCGACCTTAAACCCGCCCCTTGTATATAATGCAATAAAGATTTTAAAATAAAATAATTCATCCATCGATGTTAACGTTTAAGGTAGCACGTCTAGACTCCCATGACAGGATATAAACTAGGTTACGTCTTACCGCTCGCAATTTCCTGCTCGCAATATTGATATAGCTTCCACTCTCAAATAACCTGCAGGCATTTTCTCAAGTATTTCCTCAATATTTTATCTAGACTTTCAGGCCGAAGTCAGCTAAAGATGTGCTTAGACTTTTCAACTTATTTAAATATATATAAGTATATAAAGAAAAAAAAAGGGTCTTTTGCGCCATTTTGCGCGGACATGTCAAGTGCATGTTTTTGTTTTGTAAATTAGTTTACTGTGGATATTGTTGGTCAAAAGTGGTTTAATAATGTTCTACAATGTGAATAGTTATGGAAAACGATAAATTGGACTATGAATATGGGGCACAAGTTGCAGTTTGTTTTTGCGTTTTTCCCGCGCTGTCAACTCCCATATTTTACCCGACGTGTTTGAGCTATGGTGCCGCGAGTGACTCCAAGAAAACCATCAAATTCTGCAGCATCTGGAATTTGATGATGACCTCATTAACTCATTAAAAAGAAAGATATATGACGTCAGACTTGGCTGTATGGGCCTTCCCTATCATCTCATTCATCATCCATCGGGAGAAGACAACCAAAAAAAAATTTGTTTGTCAACTGAATTGGACGGCAACATATTGAAGTAATTGTTATGTTCTTTTCGAGCCTGCTCTATCCGAGATGATGGCAAGAGACCCGGTGGTATGACGTTGGTTTCTTGGGAACGAGGGCGTGCTCTGGTGTGGGACGCCGCTTGCGTCGACACCCTCGCTGCGTCGCATCTCAGGGGGACAGCGCATAAAGCGGGGGCCGCGGCGGAAAATGCGGAATCCGGCAAGCGGCTAAGTATGTAAGTATAATAAAATATGAAGAATACGAGAAAGAGCCAGCCTCTTATCACTAGAGGAGACGACAAGACACGGTGTTGGCTTTTAATTTTTTTTTTGCGCTAGACTCTATGGGCCCAGAGTTTCTACAGCAAACGGCACAAATATGTAATCTTTTAATAATGATGTGTCACAAATTCATGTAATAGGTTTAGGTAAATAACATGAAAAAGTTACATTCTCTTCTACGGTGAATAATATTTGATTTTGACAGACTTGCCCGTACAACGGTAAAAAAATACTTTAGGCCTGAAACTAACTATGTATATTTTCGTTCATTACGTAAATGTAGCTTCCGCTTCCGAGCCTTGGTTAAAAATCTCATCACAGTTAAAATTAAAAATTATTAAACTCATCTTCTGGGCACATCATTTAATAACTAATTTGCCGCTACTTTGGGAAACTACCAAAAGCTTCATAAATTAGTGGGAAAATAACATGGGAAATTCATAAGACACAAGATGATATACCATCATTATTATTATTACCGGGTCGTGTCTTTTTTCTTAATTTTTAGACGGAATCACAAAATCATCAATAATAGAACACACCTGTTACTTAGTCGCAAACGTTATTAGTGGATTTTGATGATTATCAGAATTTGCGTCATAATTACAAAAAAATATTCAAATCTCAACTCTATAAGCGCTTGACCTCGACGGCGTCCGTGCAAATATGAACTTTAATAGCGTGATCTATATATATAGTTAACGGATTCCATTATATAACGTTTGCGCTTAAGTAACAGAATAGGGCTGCTGTGGCAGCAGTATCCCACCATTTCAAATATTGAGCTGTATCATATATAATAATGATGGCAAACGTTCCATCACTCACACATCCTTAGTAATGCCTATACCTAAATTAGAAATCTTTAGACGAAACGCCTCCTACATAAGTGCTAAAATATATAATTGTTTGCCAAAGGTATGGACAGAGTGGCCTTATAAAAGATTTTGCAGAGTACTGCATGCGTGGCTAGTTCAGGAATGTTTCTATACTACAAAGGTTTTTGTGAAGTAAAGTTACTAAAGAAGCAACGCTGAGTTTTTAGTAACTTTACTTCTATAACAGTTGTTGTAAATTTTTATGTAAATAAAAACGTGTGTAGACACTACTGGGTGTATCGGCACGAACTGTGGATACCTCCCCTCTCCGACAGACTGGGAAATTTACCACCATCAGTCCGCCTATCACCTATTTGTTGTTATTGATGAAAGTATGTGCCATTTGCAATGATGCACATGCCGATATTTACTTTAAGGAGAACTAATATTGACCGCCTCCGTGGTCTAGTGGTAACAAACGTTGCCGTGAACTCGGGAGGTCGTGGGTTCGATTCCCACCGGGGGCAAGTTGTACATTGTATAATTTGTCTCGGTCTGGGTGTTTATATGTATAATATGTATATATTTACAAAAAAAAAAAAAAGTATAATATGTAGTTTATCAACCATCCAGTTTCCGTAACACAAGCCTCGTAGCTTACCACGGAAATTAGATGGCGCTGTATGACCTGTCTGGAAATATTTATTTATTTATTTAATATTACAAGCTTGTCATGATGATTATATAAAAATAACACAGTTTGAAACAAGACTTATTTATTTATTTATTAATTCATTTCCACAGCACATTACAGAACATAAAGGTTAGTATATAATTGAGTTTATACATTGGCCAAATTAGGAAACACACTTTATTACTGATACTTAGGTGTCAAAGAAAAGGAGAAAAAACAAGAAATACAACCAAAAGATATAGAAATTCAATTAAACAAAAAACAATAACACAAATAAAATTACAGATATCCAATATTGAATTAAATTAAATTAAAAAAGAAAAAAAAAATTAAGGATTAAATTAATAATTTTTTTACTTACCTTTTTAGTCTATATATGATTATCAAGTATTAAGGGCTGGTTTTATTGAACCCCTGCACTTTTCTGTCGAAACCCCTACGCTACAGTACCTATATAAATAAAAAAGCCTAAAGCTCTTTTTTGTAAGTTGTTTGGAAGTAGAGTTTGCTAGAATTGTGCATCTTTTATGAAAGCTCGTTGCACCCGTCTCGACGGCAGCCGGAGTTTTCAACGGAAGGGGATCTAAAATTAATTATCTTTACAACTTTTTGGAGACAATGCTTTTTACTTTAGAGGTTTTAACTTCAATTTAAACCTCGATGATATTATTATTTAGCCTCCATTGCACAGAGCGTTGTATGCACTTCAGAATCCGATTGAATCAGCACCACAGATTGACATTTTCGCAGGCGATCTTTGCAAGATCAGCAAAGCATGTTGGTACTTCTGTGAGAATCGATAAAATAACATATATTTTTTATTAATTCTTTTAACTTTGTATACTACATTTCTTTGGCAACAAATTATAGATTTAATTAAGGATGACAACATTGAAATGTATTTAATTAATTCCTAATATAGTTTGTGGCTTTATCTTAAATTTTTATAAATGTTTGTAAATAATATTAAGTGTTTCTGAGTCCTCCTCGCATGGTGTATTGGTGTATATACTGTAATACCATGTAAAGTAAAAAAGTAAAGTATCATCACGACCGATTCCCTTTCGGGGTGGTCAGAAACCACGCTTATAAATAAGCGGATTCACATTTAGCCAACTTTACTATAAGCCAATCGTAACAAGTGGCAAGCTCGTCGATGTCTCCAGCGTACCAAAATCACAAATAAATTAAATATTATGTAAATAAATACATTTACATAAATAATTATTGTTGTGTCCCGACCAGGAATCGAACCCGGTACCTCCGAGTCTAAATCCACGGACTTTACCGCTAGACCACGGAGGCAGTTTAAATGTAAACCATGTAAAGTGTATAAAAATATATATATATAAAATATATATATATTTATCCTCGACTGCAGCCGTTCCAATACTTAAATGCAAACGTTAGATTGTCAAAATAGTGAATTATGTACTACCACTTTTAGCCCGAGTTTCTCCGATCATAGCCGACCTTACGTCAAAATAGCGTTTACCACTATTTCAAAGGTCACCCATGGGGTTGCAACTTCAAAATCATTGGGAAAACGTGAATTAAACACTTAAATTATCCGCCGCGAATTTATAATAAAGTTAACAATATTTATATTAATTAAATTAAGACTATATCTTTACAATAAACATAGTTTTATAACACACACATCGAAAATATGGCAAATACTAAAAGAAATATATATTTTAAATGAACGCAACGCAACGCAAATTTTGCTGTCGTCTGTAGTGGAAACCTTTATACGAGAATACCAATTTTAATAGCGTTTTACACTGACAGTTCCGTTATTTAAGGGATTCCACTATATAACGTCGGCGCTTAAGTAACGGAGTAGGGCTACTGAACAGCTTGTAGGTACTATTACTAACATATATTATTATTTCCGTGTTTGACTTGAAAGCGTTTTTTTTCACAGAATTTTTATTAAAGCCTTCTCCTTCCTCTCCTCGACTATGGTGATGTGTGTAGCATCGATCTTTCAGAGATGTTGCTCAACAAGATGGACCGGTTACTTAACGCATGTATCCGGTTCATCTACTGTTTACCTAAATACGATCACATCTCTGAATATCGTGCTAAGTTGAAGTGGCTACCTATTCGATGTCGCAGAAATCTCAGAGTTCTTTGTATGCTTTTTTTCAGTTTTAAACGAGCCTGCGACACCGCGATACCTCAAGGACAATTTTGCCTATCTCTCATCTTTCCTCGATAAATTTCTTCGCTCCTCTCACAACTCACTTCTTTCAGTCCCCATTCATCATTCATCATTCCGGATTTGTTTCAAATTCTTTTGTCGTTGTCGCCACAAATTTATCGAATGCTCTTCCTGTAAACATAAGACAAGCAACTACCCAGATCTTTGTTTAAAAAACTCATATATCTACACTACCTGAAAAGCTCCTCACAATGTTAGTAAGTGTCTATATAATGTATGTTTATGTATAGTATTATGTATGTATTAGTATTTAGTATATTGATATTATAGTATATATAACAGTATAATATGTAAGTGTATAATTAAGATGTGAATTTTTCTTCCTTTATATTTTTTTAAATATTTCTTTCATTGCACAAATTTGCATTCATAGTTCATATTTGTCCCCAAGGTTTGGCTATCAGAAAATGCCTACGGGCAGTAAGTCCGCCGTTGTACTTCGTGTAATAAAGATTTAAATAAATAAATAAAGCGCAAGACTTTCAAAGTGAAATAAAGCAAAACATGCGCTTACAGGGCCAAGTCAAACACGGGGCATGTTAGAGGGGTTAAGTTTTTGCATCCTTCCCGCTCGCACAATTCAATAATTTAAGGTAAGTCTTATTTCTAGCGGTGCTATTATTACTCGTATATAAATTACATGTTGTCTTTACTTGTTTACTTTATAAAACATTTTCAAAATAAAAAAAAAGAAAATTAACTAATCGGATTGAATAGGCCTTGTGTTCAACGCCATGACAATTTAAAAAAAAAACGCCACGCTATTGACACGCGATTGGGAGGAGTTCTTCGCGCCATTTTGCGTGGACATGTCAAGTGCAAGTTTTTGTTTTGTAAATTAATTTACTGTGGATATTATTGGTCAAAAGTGGTGTTGTTTTGTTTAATAATGTGCTACAATGTGAATAATTATGGAAAACGATAAATTGGACTTTAAATATGGGGCCGAAGTTGCAGTTTATTTTTTGCGGTTTCCCGCGCTGTCAACTCCCATATTTTACCCGACGTGTTTGGGCTATGATGCCGCGAGTGACTTCAAGTAAAGCATCAAATTCTGCAGCATCTGGAATTTGATGATCCCCAACTCGGTTATGAACTCTGTTATGAACATATATTATGCAAATAAATTACGTGTTTAGGACTGATGTATTCTGTACAATGTCCTTTAAAGACAACATAAAAAAGAAAAAAAAAAAACACGCGATTGGGAGGAGTTCTTCGCGCCATTTTGCGTGGACATGTCAAGTGCAAGTTTTTGTTTTTGTAAATTAATTTAATATCCACTTATTGGTCAAAAGTGGTGTTGTTTTGTTTAATAATGTGCTGCAATGTAAATAATTATGGAAAACGATAAATTGGACTTTAAATATTTGCAGTTTATTTTTTGCGGTTTTCCCGCGCTGTGGACTCCCATATTTTACCCAACGTGTTTGGGCTATAATGCCGCGTCACCAAGTAAAGCATCAAATTCTGCAGCATCTGGAATTTGATGATCCCCAACTCGGTTATGAACTCTGTTATGAACATATTATGCCAATAAATTACGTGTTTAGGACTGATGTATTCTGTACAATGTCCTTTAAAGACAATTAAAAAAAAAGACACGCGATTGGTGGACGAGCTTTGCAAGAAAAAGCTCTAGATATTTCAAAGCCAACGAAATCACGTTCGGAAGATATCTCTCTACTCTCAATACAACATTTTCTACTGGTACTTTACTGTACACCTCTATTAAAATTACGGTCGTAACTTTGCCAGGGAAGCGATAAACATGACAAATGCATGACCTAAAAACTAAAAAGTTGCTGAAATATGTGTTTCCACTTCCACAACTGGCAATACAAAGTTGCTTTGCTACTATTTCATACTGAAGTTAGTTTAGGTTATTGAAATGTTTTAAAGACAAAACCATAAACTCTAGAAATTAAAGACTGGAAGACAGTGACGGGGAGACTACCACATCAGCTGCAGAAGGTTAAGGGTTATTAGTTTGAAAATTGTGTAACGATTGTATTAAATGCGGCCATGGAATAAATGTTGACGCTGCCAGTTGACGCTGGCATTTGCTCATTGGTAGTGATTTGGAGCAAGCATTTTATTTATATATTTATAGTAGTTTATATTATTAGTAATTTATATTGTTTGAAATATTCCTTTGAATAAATCTGTGGTGTCAGGGAAAAAGGAGATGAGTCGAAAAAATTAAAAAATAGATTTTTGCACCTATTGTTTCTAAACATTCATATGCGTCAATGCAATAAGAAGATGAGTCTATAACCTGTACAGTTTATTTTACACCCTTACGTATAAAGGGGCTAGTCGTAATATTAAAATGTATAAATAAGTAAAAAGAGTTCAATCGAGTTATTTCAGTATCGCGCTTTTACCGCCAATAATTAAGTTATGCATAGTGAGAAGAGTCGACTCGTACCTAAAGTATACGACTAATGAAATTGAACATTACGTAAATTACAATTTTCTAATTATAAAAATGAGTTGTTTTCTTAATTTGCCTCTAGTGAAAAGTTCAAGTTTTGGCGCCTCCGTGGTCTAGTGGTAACAAACGTTGCCGTGAACTCGGGAGGTCGTGGGTTCGATTCCCACCGGGGGCAAGTTGTACATTGTATAATTTGTCTCGGTCTGGGTGTTTATATGTATAATATGTATATATTTACAAAAAAAAAAAAAAAGTATAATATGTAGTTTATCAACCATCTGGTTTCCGTAACACAAGCTTACCGCTTACCACGGAAATTAGATGGCGCTTGTGACCTGTCTGAAATATTTATTTATATTTATTTATTTATTTGTACTTATCCCCTTTTTACTTGACACGACAGAAATGTCTGTGGTTATGTAAAATATTGACATGCATTCTAAAATGAGTGAAGTAAAAATTTACGAAACTACTGTATTACTATTATGCTTGTGAGTAGAGAAAACAATGCTTACGTAGCAATCCGCACCACTTTACATATTGCAAGCGAGACTAAAGGAAACATACACGGCTGTACAATTTAAAAATTCAGTATCTTTATTAAAACAATATTTATTTATTTAAAAAACTTTATTGAACAAAGTACAAGGCGGACTTAATGCCCGAAGACATTCTCTGCCAGCCAAACCTTAGGGACAAATTTGAACAATTATAGGTGCAATCATAGAAATAATAATAATACTATACTTAATTATAAAAGTAAATTTAATAGGATTACTATATACTTACATCATATATCTTCATATATAATACTTACCTACTAAAAATTAAATACCTATAAACTAAACCTTATAAAAAAATAAACTATCTATTAACAAAAATGTCCTCCAGAGACGTCGCATTTGAGATAGTGCCAAGAAGCAGTCTTCTAACTATTGCCAGTGCAATAATTCCCCTCTGTATATTTACCTGTCATTCCGAGACGCGATAATAGTAACCTAAGTACGCTTAAAGGTGTTCCGATACGCGCTTAAACTGTTTTGCCAAAGCTGTGTGACGTCACAAATGACATCATTTCTCGCGCTTAGACTGCTCACGATATCGAGGTAGATCGCTCTGTGCGCTGTCAGTTTTTTGTCATTATGTCGCGCGCCATTTTCAAGTTTATTTAATATTAGGTTTTCTTTTAAATTATTTAATATTGTAATTCGTTTATCCTGTTTGTATATTACTTCTAAAACAAATCTATAATTAATATTTAAGTAGGAAGTGAAAAAAAAGTCTGTAACACGGCAAGTTATTTTAAAAGACCAAAATAAGTTAATAGTATTAAACTTTACACATATAAAGATGAATAAACCGAGAGATGTATATTTGTTAGTAATCATACTCAGAGATGTGGAATCCGCAATTAACTTCCATACATTAAAAGATAAACCTAATTAATATAAAAACTAAATACTTACAAATATCTTGATTATAATCTCTACATGTCATCGAATCCAGGAGAAGATGAACCCAATGTTCCGAGGACTCCGGCGACGTTGCCTCGTTGGATGGCAACACTGATCCTTTGAATAAGATATTCCCTACTCAAAGGATCACCTGTTGACGCTCGGATGGCAACGCTTATGTCGCGTATTAACGATTTAGCGTCCTCAGACCAAGGGCCCATCGTCTCTACGGCAAACGGCACAAAATAGTAACGATTTGCCAACTCTATGTACTTACATTTAAAAAAAAAACTAACATTTTATGAATGAAAATGTGATTTGATCGTTCCGAATTGATATCACGCTCTGAGCATCCAAATCGCGATATTTGATTCGGAACCACGCGACGGTCAGTGTCATATTCGTTCTAAGCGCTCTGAGCGCGATTCGGAATGAGGGGTTAGTTATAATTGAATTGTGATTGCTGTTAGGTTCATGGTTGCTGATGGTATATTTTTTTAGATATATATGAATAAAAAATAGAAAAAATATAATACAAAATATACAATTAAATTAATACTATGGATACGGATGTAAGTCCCGTCCGCTCCCTCTTGTGACGCGAGGAGACGCCGTATTTCTGGTCTTGTAAATAAATTTTGCCGTTTGGACTCCATAGGAATATCGATGCATACTTACGCCGCTTGCCGGACTTTTTAGTATTGTATAAAACAAATATGTATAGACAATATGTTGTGTACTAACCATACGGAAAAAAATAGTAATTTTAGATTTGCATTCCTCGTCACGCTGCTCTCAACGACATCATCAGAAGGGCTTTTACCATTGCTGGAGTACCCGCGATCCTAGAACCCTCTGGGATTGCGTGGAGCGATGGCAAGAGAGCCGACGGCATGACCGTTGGGCCGTGGAAAGTTGGCAGGTCCCTAATGTGGGATGCGACATGTGTAGACACCTTATCCATCACACATCCAGGCGACCTCGTCAAGCGCGGGAAGTGCTAGAAGCTACGGAAATACGGCAACCTCGGTTACGAATTTGCCCCGTCATCGAGACGATGGGCCCATGGGGACACGCAGCGAAGCATCTGGCGAAGAAGATAATAACAATTATATGTCAATTAAACATGAATTCATAGCTGTAAAAAGGGCCGTGTCATCTTTTATTCTAAAAACATTAATGAGAGTAGAGTATCATCACGACCGTTTCCCTTTCGGGGTGGTCAGAAACCACGCTTATAAATAAGCGGATTCACATTTAGCCAACTTTACTATAGGCCAATCATGACAAGTGGCAAGCTCGTCGTTAATTAATATTAGTGGCTATAAAATAGCCTTCATAACAGGCTTAACAGCTATTTGTCATACATTTACAACAGCACCATTCCCGTGATTCGGAGAGTATGTTAAACCGCAGTAACGGTTCAATTAAAACTTGTGGAATCGTTAATAAATTGACACCAGACCCTCGCCAATCCATCAGCCAGCACCACTGTGGCGAGTATAGTAGAAGTTCTCCAGGAATTTCTGTAAGGCCCATCTCCAAAAGTGGAGGCTCTGTGTTTTAGGGGCTATGATGCTGTGATGAGGTTTTTAAATTGGACAGCCGTACAGTCAGCATTAGCTGATGAATAATATGAAAGCTTCTGTAGTGTAGGTTTTCACGTGCACTTCACGTGGTTTCGGATGTGTGGGTTTTTAAATGTATTTTTATTTGTGAATTTTATTATAATTTTAGACAATTATACACGTATATATGCACAAATGTATAATATTTTAATTTTATATTTTTTTCTAATTCTTTATTGCACCAAAACTTTTATTTTAACTAAATTGTATATTTTTTATTTATTATAAACTTTATTGCACAAAGTACAAAGGCGGACCCATGCCGCTAGACATTCTATACTGGTCAAACCTTTGGGACAACTACAGCAGTTACGACAAGATAAGGCAACTCACATTACTTAAACAGCTCCCTACAGCTTTTAAAAGTGGATATTGTATGTAGTATAGTTATGTATATATGTATGTATGTAAGTACTATTAGTATGTAGTATATATATTATTAATAAATATAGTTATTATTTAATAATGATCAGTCTTAAATATGTATATCAATGACATGTTGTCCCTGGGTAACATTCATTGCTATGCAGATGACAGCACGGTACCTGAACCCACGAGCTTTGGGAAGCGACCAAGTAGAGGAGATGCGACGTTCCCTGACGGCAGAACTGGACGACACCCTACGCAAAATATCTGTGTGGGGTGCCCAAAACCTAGTTCAGTTTAATTTACTTCCTACTCTTCAGGACACCGTGCTGGAACTACAACCCAGCTTCAACATAGTTGGGGTGGAAATACGCTCGGATCTCAACCACCGAAATTACATTAAGAGCATCACCAAAACAGCGTCCAAAAAACTAGGGATACTGAACAAGGTAAAACGTTTTTTTCCGCCCTCACTCCGACTTATGCTTTATAAAGCACAAATAAGGTCATGCGTGGAATACTGTTCTTACCTCTGGGATGGTTCCACTAAGTACCTTACAGATACGTACAGATGCTCTCAATGTCCTACAGAGGCGGGCTATTCGAATAGTGGACGATACTACAGTGTCTAAAACTCTCGAATCGCTGCAGCTTCGCCGAGATGTGGCCTCCCTGAGCGTGTTCTACAACCTATACTACGGTGAATGTTCTGAAGATCTCCACATCCTTATCCCTTCATCTCTATTCCGCAACCGAACCACTCGCACAGGCCAAAATATGCATCCACATACCGTAGCCACTATTCCTACGCGTACATACAAATTTGGAGACTCTTACATCTGTCGCACGCTGAAGATGTGGAATGCTCTCCCAGCCAGTGTGTTTCCCCATTCCTATAACCTCGAGTCCTTCAAACGAAGTGTGAAAAAGCATCTTTATAGGCCGGCATAGTGGTAGGGACTGATGTCGGTCGTCTGAGGCTGGCGTCAGTTGCTCCCATTCTAGGACCTCGCGTACCGCTTACCATCAGATGGGCGCGGTGTCACATGTCGTGCTAAGTCCTAAAAAAAAAAAAAAAAAAAAAAATCTTCGCACCTACTCCTCTTATACTTATTGCTGTCAGATTTGTCTAGCGGCATTAAGCCCGCCCCTTGTACATAGTGCAATAAAGATTTAAATAAATATTTAACCTCGTTGAATATAAAGAATATAAATTAATGATACGAAAAGGAAATATGACAAGAGACATTGTGAAAATGTTATTCTAAGTGATTTAGCATAAGCGTTCTTTGAACTCTGCGAAGTATCGACCGAGGCATTTTGAACCGTGACCTTTTTATTACAAAACAAACCCTGTATGAAGGGGAACACATTTTGTTTTATTATTCAACTAGCTGGTTTACCCGGCTTTGTTTATACTATTTATTTAAAAAAATTATTGCACTATGTACAAAGGCGGACTTAATGCCGCTAGGCATTCTCTGACAGCCAAACCTTTAGGACATTTAGACAGTATAGATGGTAGGTGCAATATTAAGTAAGTCCATCATTACAGCCCCTAGAACACAGCGTTCTAGACCTCCACTGCTGGAGATGAGCCTTCCAGAACACTTATCTGGAGAATTTGGCCTACACTCGCCACGCTGGCCAGACGGCTTGGCGAGGATATGATGTCATTTGTTTATGACATTTTTTTACGATTCCACAAGTTGGTATGGAACCGGGACCGACGGCTTAACGTGCTCTCCGAGGCACGGGAACGGTGGTGTTGTAAATCTATGACAAATGTACTTAAGAAAAATGTATTTCTCATTGGTACATGGCGGGGGGGGTTTGAACCGACCTTAGTAGGATTAAAGGAACGCGTTCTTACAACCGAGCCACCACCGTCCATATATATCAATATATACATACCAATATTTACTTAAGACATAACACGTACATAAATAAATTATATATATATATATATACTATATACACATAATAAATATACAAATACCCACTTAAATGATTAGGGAAGTAATATAGAAATAATGATGTAGTTGCTGCAAATGAAAAAGGAAAAAACTATAAAAAAAAAATAGAGAAGTTGAAACAGTTAGGTTGATAAGTACAATTTGAAGCTTGGCTTATATTTAATGGTATGTCGTTCCAGAGAATGCAGCAACAACAGCAAACGAATGGGAGATAAAAGAGTTGTGATGAGAAGGAATGCAGAGTGTCGAGTTGAAACTAGATCGAAGGGTTTTGTTCGTGTTAACGGCGACACGAAATTAATTTAAATAACCCTTGTACAGTCTTTGCTACTTCCGTTGTTAGATTATGGTGATGTGTGTTGTGTATTATCGGAAGAATTATTAAACAAAATGGAACGTCTGCACAACGCATGTATTCGATTTATTTTTTGTCTTAGGAAATACGACCACATCACACCTTCTCGAAACAAATTAAAATGGTTGCCTATTCGTTACCGAAGGAACCGCCGAGTTCTGTGCATGCTGTATTCCATACTTAACGAGCCGTCTACACCCAATTATTTGAAAGATTATTTTACGTATCTTGGTGCCACACATGAGAAGACTCTTCAATCTTCTTCTAATGATACGCTCTCAATACCCCCTCACCATACTACCTTTGTGTCCAAATCGTTCGCAGTTGTGGCTGCTAACCTTTGGAATCAGCTGCCAGTTAAAATTCGCCAAGCTCCGAATAGATGTATTTTTAAAAAACTAGTGTATGCTCACTACATGCAAGACCGAGGTTCGTAATTTTCCATATTCCTCCTTTTGTTTTAGCTTAGTCTTAATCAGACTGTGATTTATCATTAGTAGGTATAGTATTGTGTATATATTATATTGTATTGTTAATATTTTATTTATGTAGGTTATATGTATGTATTAGTATGTAATTATTAATAAGTATGTAAATGTTATCTGCAATAAAACTCTTCAAGTTTATTTAGTATCTACCTACCTTATGTACTTACTGCTCTCGTTGTCCCGAAGGTTTGACCGTCATAGAATGTCTAGCGGCATTAGGTCCGCTTTTGTACTTTGTGCAATTAAGTTTAAATAAATAAATATACCTCCGATTACCTTACGATTTGCGGATGACATAGTCATTATGGCCAGTTCACTCAAGGATCTTAGCGGAATGCTGAATGGCTTAAACGTAGCTTCCCAGCGGGTTGGTCTCGGAATGAACTTAGACAAGACGAAAGTCATGTTCAATGATCATGTCAAGCCGAGGCGAATCTGCATAGGAAACGCTACTCTCGAAGTTGTGCAAAATTACGTATACCTCGGGCAGACTATCCAATTAGGAGCAGCCAACTTCAGCAAAGAAGCCGACAGACGCATTCAGCTAGGATGGGCGGCATTCGGGAAACTCCGGCACATCCTCTCATCGTCTATACCACAATGTTTAACCAGTGCGTCTTCCCGGTAATGTCGTACGGAGCAGAGACGTGGACACTAACAGTGGGTCTGGTCTATAAATTCAAGGTCGCTCAGCGAGCCATGGAGAGAGCTATGCTTGGTGTAACTCTGATGGATAGAATTCTAAACGTTGATATTCGTCAGAGAACGAAAGTTACTGACATAGCTTTTAAAATTAGCAAGCTGAAGTGGCGATGGGCCGGACACATCTGCCGCAGAACCGACGATCGATGGGGCAAACGGGTTCTAGAGTGGAGACCACGTACGGGAAGACGCAGAGTGGGACGACCCCCCGCCAGATGAACAGATGACCTACAGAAGGTCGCTGGTGGGGGTTGGATGAGGGTAGCGAAAGATCGCGTTAAGTGGCGAGCCTTAGGGGAGGCCTACATCCAGGCTGATGATGATGATGATGATGAAATAAATATTTTGAGTTTGCCACATCTCCTAAGGTATTTATTTAATTTGCATAATGTATAGTGAAAAAATAATCTTCAAAGAATACTCAAGCCAACTAATTATAAAGTATTTATAATGACTAGGTTAATCCTATTTCGTAATCCTATACCGTATTTGGATAAATAGCTTTCCAATTACCGATTTATAATTGCCCATTTTATTAAGTATTAAAATGGATATAGTATGTTATCTTTAAGAGATAGACACTTGCCATCGCGGACTTTTCTTTTTTTTTTTTTTAATTCGTTTATTCAGATAAAAACTTAAACTATTTACATTTTTAAAATTATACGCCAAACTGCATAACAGTTTGTTGGCGAATAGTACACTCTTTTTTACAGTTTTTTTATTTTTTATTTTACACTATATCTTTAAAACACAAAGTTATTTACGATTAAATCACATTACTGTTGTATTTACCTAGCAAAAGCAACTTTAATTTTCCTCTAAATTCTTTTTTTGTCATTTTTACACAGTCATCAATGGGCATAATATTATTAAATATAATGGGAGTTAAAAACTTTCTAGTTCTTTTACCATAATAGTTGTTATATCGGTATTCATTGTATCTTGTCTTTTGTGAGAATCTAGTATTATAACCACATCCAGTATATACATTTTTGTAGGCACTACCTTCAAATTGCTCCAGGGCTATTAAAAAGTTCACTTTATCATGCACCGGAAGTATCTTGCAAATACCAAACAGCTTGTCATAGCTCTTACTACAGGCACTCTTGACCCTCGCATCCACCAATAACTTCATGATCCTTATTTGTAACTGTTTGATTTGGTCCAAATACGAAGGAAAAGTACAGCCATAAGAAGCAAGCCCATAACTAAGTATTGCGTCAGCCAGTGCATGATACAGCACATATAGTAAAGATCTGTTTACAATACCCTTTAGATAATAAAACCTACCTAGTGCTATCCTTAATTTATCACAAATAGTTGTTATATGCTGTTTCCAGTTTAGGTTTCTATCTATAGATAGACCAAGATATTTATAGCTTTCAACAAATTCAATATCCAGGCAATTACATTTAACATTACTATGCAAACACTCGAAAGTATGTCCGACAATTCTCATTTTGACAGTGGGTTTAGCCATATATGGGGAGGTAATATGCATACATTTAGTTTTTAATACGTTAATAATAATGCCATTGTCATGTGACCACTTTAAAATGTTTTCATAATCCATTTGCATTTTATTTTCCATATCACTTAGATCTTTACTCGCATACATTAGACACGTATCATCTGCATACATATATGTTGTACAATGTTCTATTACATTACTTAGACTATTTACGTGCATAACATAGCCCAATGGGCCATAAACAGACCCAGTTGGTACTCCATAAATTATTTCAGCTTCTTTTCCATAGATACCTTTAATTTTAGTTTGCAATGTTCTATCAGTTAAATAGCTTTTGAACCATTCGCTCATTGGGCCACGAATCCCGCATTCTCTCATAGCTTGCAAAAGCAATTCGTGATCCAATGTGTCAAATGCCTTTTTAAAGTCTATAAATAACAATGCAACATGTTTTTTATTATTTAATTCATTGTTGACATTGTCTGAAAATTGCGCCAGCGCGGTGGCAGTACTACGACCTTTCCTAAATCCATGTTGTGTGTTAGAAATTACTGAGTTTTTTTCTAGATAGTCACTAATTTGTTCTATAATCACTTTTTCAGTTATTTTATTAATCACAGAAAGTATGGCAACAGGTCTATAGTTCGAGTAATCCAAGTGATTACCCGATTTAAATATTGGTCGTATTATTGCTTTTTTTAATCCACTAGGATAAACACCACGCCTAGCACACATATTCACGAATTTCGCTAACACCGGACTAATTTGTTTTTTTATATATTTTATATCTTGTGCTCTTATCTCATCTATACCAGCTGATTTTTCACTACTTATTTTAGATATAATTTTTTCCACTTTAAATGAACCTATATTTGTATAGCGGAAAGATTTGTTACTTTTAATTACATATTTATCACGGTTTAAGAACTTTTCATTACATTTATGTTTTATGTTACTGATTTCCTCTGTAAAGGTTTTAGCGAAATTCGTGCATACTGTTTCAATATCATTAGCCTTCCCTAGGTACCTAACAATAGTATCATCTATGCTCGTTACAGATTTACCCATCCATTTATTAATATTAGCCCATATTTTTCTAAAATCCTTTTTACATTTATATATTTCCTGTTTTCTATACATGTTTTTAGCTAAATTAATCTGTTTATTAGTTTTATTTCTAAACTTGGTATACTCTAATCTGTTATTCATATTACTTGGTGCTTGCTTCCATTTTCTGAATAATATATCCCTATGCTTAATCATTATTTTCAGTCTATCTGTGACCCATGGCTGAGTTGCTCTTCTGTTTATTACGGATTTGATGAATTTAGATTTTTCGTAAACATTATTAAACAAAACACAAAGTTTTTCGTATAATAACATCGGGCAGTCAATTAATAATAGTTCATTCCAGTCTATTGAATCGAGATTTTGTTGCACTAATTTATTACTTAATACACATACCTTATTATTGTTATTACCGCACACCAAATCAGCTGAGCCGGCCACGCTTGCCCCCACCAGATAGTGGTCGGATACCTTACACGTAAGTATGTGTGCCGTTGCGCTGGACCGAGCGCGCACCCACACATGGTCAATGCACGCCGAAACCGGTTTCCCCGCCAGCACCTCCTCCCGCGTCGCTTCGACAAAGGCACACTCCATACCACGTTCGCACATCATATGTTTATATTTCATAGTTGTATCCGTGCCATCTCCCATAATGTTTATATTTGTATCACCAATTAATATTACATCATTATTTCTAGGTATTTGTTTTAATAACTTCTTAATTTCCTCAATAAATAACAACTTATTTGTATCTGGTGGCCTATACACCGCAAAGATATTCGTTATTTTGTTTTCTGTTTTTATTTGTCCATGCATTAATTCTGTTGTTCTCGTTTTTGTAAATATTTCGGTATAGTTTATATTTTTCTTTACATATATCATGATTCCCCCTCCTCTTCGAAATTCTCTAGTATAAGAGTATTGACTATATCCATCCAGTGTGTAAAAAGGTACCTCGTTATTTTTAATATTGATCTCTGTTAACACTATAATATCTATACTGTTACTGCTTTGATTTAATAAGACAAGAAATTCGTTAAAGTTTTTGCGTAGCGAACGTATATTTAGGTGTATAATTTTCAAATGATTGCTTTGTTTTTTTAAGTATTTACCCCACTCCTCACCATCCTGGAACTTGTAAAAAATTGTATCCGTGTTTATTGCCAATATCCGATCGTTAAAACCATCCATCTCTAAATTTAAAACGTATGTGGTTGCTACTTGTTATCTGATAAACTAAGATTCGTAATATCAGTCTCCGATCTAATGCTGTAGATTTTCTTATCAATGTCGTTTTTTTTAACCAATACTTTAGAATTTTGTATCCATATGTATTTAAACATATGTTTAAGCTGGGATTTAGTACTCCAAAACAGCTGGCGCGTGGCCTTTGACACATTTTCGTTAATGTAAATTGGTTGATTATTTTCGCTAGCACCCATATCCTTGTTAGTGAGTCGGTTTTTTCTCTGCCGCAACCATTCAGCTCGAGCCTTTTTTGATCTCAGCGTAACCACAATAGGCCGCGGGCGTTTTGCTTCTGCTCGTTCTGAACCTTCTCTCGTCACTTCTGTAGACCTATACAAGATACACAATTCCATCATACATTATTTTGTTATATCTCAAAGGGTAGGCAGCGTTTTCGTTAAAAGCTCCCAGACGGCTTATTTTTTTCCGACACCTCCAACAAATATATATTATTATTAATTTGTTAATTTAACAAATTATATACTAAAACCTTCCTCGAGAACCACTCTATTCATTGATGAAAATAGCATGAAAATCGGTGCAGTAGTTTTTAAGTTTATAGCGAACAGACAGACGCGACGGAGGACTTTGTTTTACCGTGTCAAAAGAGCAAATATATTATTTTGGTTTCAGGTGTCATCGGTAGAACCCCTATTTAAAATAAAAAAGGTCGCGTCTTAAAATTGCGATAGCCATCGTAATAAATACCTAAAGGCTGGGAAGTGTTATTATTAATGGGGTGTATCAGGCAAAGCTTTTTGTAGATGTCGCTAGCGTTTTACACCTATGACGGATCATTTTTTAAATGTTTTTGTAGTTTTTTATTTTTATAACAGAAAAATTAATTTTAACTTAACGTTACCTACTTTTAAAGACTAATTAGAAAATCGAAAACCGTCTTTAAAAACAAAAAGGTAGAATTAATAGAACGGCAATTTTGAGATCACCATATCTTTGATTTCGCTTCAAAGCTGCTCACTTCCGCAATATATCCATAAAATAATAAATTTCGTAATAAAAATGCAAGTTTTCTATGCAACTGACAGTTCTATTAGGTACCATCTATCATGCGCCATCTACCGTGATAAAAAGTTAATGATACACCCCATTGATCTCGCCCACAGCCGAGAGACGAAATAGAGAAAGAATTACGTAAGTCAACGTTCGCGCGATCGTCGACCTCTCGCTACCGTCTTGATTAGGCTGAGTATGAGTGGCGATATTTTTAGGAAATCTTCTCTGCACCGAACATAAGATTTAATTACTATATAATTAAAATTCTTTATTTTAATCCTAGATTTTAATATAAAAAAATGAAATAAAATATTAATAAACTAAAAACTTACATTTTAAAACATTATTTTTAAAAATTTATTTAAAAAAGTTTAATTTAAGTGTTATTGATTGTAAACTAACATAAAGTGACTTTTTACTATTCTTATATTGACTTAAACTAATATATAACCTATGATGTAACTTTAAACATAAATTGACATTAATAATAACATATTTATTCTCGTATATTGTATTAATATATTGATAATGATGAAATGGATGAAACCTAAAATTTTAAAACTGAAAAACACAGTTGACTCTAATCATCCAAGTAGCTATGTGTAGCATGCCGTGTACACTGCCCTTGGGTTACAATTCCGACCTTATGAATTATTGTAAATTTGTGCTTGATATGTATTAATTTTAACCTGTTAGTGTACCCTAAATAATAAATAAATAAATAAATGACTATTAATAAAAATAAACCTAATTAATAAATAAAAATACAACTAAAAACTAAAATGAAGAAAAAACTATTTTTTTTTTGTTTTTTAAATAAAAAACTTGCTCCAAATCGCTGCCAATGGGCAAAGTACCAAGGATACTGGCAGCATTGCCACGTTGAATGGTAATGCTGATCCTTTGGCCCAAATATTGCCCAGCCCTTTTGTCTCCCGAGGTGTTGACGAGCTGTTTTGAGAACGCCTTAAAAATATCATGTGCACTTGGTCCCCACGGCCCAAGAGTTTCAACTCCAAACGGCGCAAAAATACTTTCCCAATAAGCTGAGTGTATTTTCGCCGCTTGAGGTTCTCTGCTTGTAATGCAGCAGCGCTGGGTCCTTAGAGGTCAAGGACAAGTGGGAAGGCGCCAGGGTGTCCACTCAGGTGGCATCCCACACTAAAGGCAAACCTATCCTCCATGGAACCAACGTCATTCCATCGTCTCCGTGGTCTAGTGGTAACAAATGTTGCCGTGAACTCGGGAGGTCGTGGGTTCGATTCCCACCGGGGGCAAGTTGTACATTGTATAATTTGTCTTGGTCTGGTTGTTTATATGTATAATATGTATATATTTACAAAAAAAAAAAAAGTATAATATGTAGTTTATCCACCATCTAGTTTCCGTAACACAAATTGAGTAAGAACGCTACGATTAGGTACTTTATTATGATCAGATACTTTATTATAGATAAAACACATGATTTCAAAGTGTAAACAATTCTCGATGTAAATTAGAAATAAATTATCAACGAGAAAAAAGTTTTTGTCAATTGTCGTTATGCTAGAGTAAAATAAATGAAATTAATTACAATTTATGAAAACACATTATATTAACTATCTAATAAAAAAATTATGGCACGAGAACATTTAATTGGGCCCATTTCCCTATGAAAAATACTACTTGATGATACTATACTATATACCCAGTAATATGCGGACATACATAATATTTGCAGGCAGTCAAGTTTACTGTGTATAATATGCACTGAAGTGAGTACTGTCTTGTGTTAATTTTTCACCGCGCGACCTGTACTTCTCTATGATTATTTTCTAAAACGAGCCAGCTTCGATTTGCTTGAGTACTCCTTCGATACCTTTATTCGAAAAGTATTTCACAAATCCGCAAACAAATCTCCAAGGAAGCTCATAACCTTTCCAAAATCAATATTTCTCGCGGACGGAATAAGAGATTCCCCAAAACCAGACCCCAACTTTTTTGCAGTGTGCCTCAACTAAATACAACTCAATAATCATAACAATTAATTGTGTTTTTATTTAAATTTAATTACAACATCTCTTTTACCCCAGAATTAAAATACAATTTAATTAAATAGTCAATTGGTTAAAATTATGTATGAAATACTCGTAGATACAAGGCACTATTTATACGATTAGGTTCTTTATGATAAGGTACTTTATTATAGATAAAACACAGGATTTCAAAGTGTGTATAATTATCCAATTATATCGGCGGGATCGTAACTATATCAAAATATGTTTTTGTCAATTGTCGTTATGCTAGGCTAAAATAAATTAAATTAATTACAGATCATTATGGCACGAGGACATTTATTGGACCCATTTCCCTAAGAAAAATGGGCATTCTTGTTTGAAATAAATACGGATGAATTCATCATCATCATCAGCCTGTGTCTCTCCACTGCTGGATGTAGGCCTCCCCCAAGGCTCGCCACTTCACACGATCTTCTGCCACCCTCATCCATCCCCCACCAGCGACCTTCCTCAGGTCATCTGTCCATCTGGCGGGGGGTCGTCCCACTCAGCGTCTTCCAGTACGTGTTCTCCACTCCAGAACCCGTCTACTCCATCGTTCATCGGTTCTGCGGCATATGTATATCCTATTGCCACTTCAGCTTGCTAATTTTAAAAGCTATATCAGTAACTTTGGTTCTTTGACGGATGTCAACGTTTCTGACTTTATCTTTTAGTGAAATCCCGGAGCATAGCTCTCTCCATAGCTCGCTGAACTTGTGGACCAGACCTACCGTCAGTGTCCACGTTTCTGCACCATTGGAAGAACGCACTGGTTGAAAACTTTTGTCTTCAAACACTGTGGTATGTTCGATAGGAAGATGTGACGTAGCTTCCCGAATGCTGCCAATCCTAGCTGAATGCGTCTATCGGCTTCTTTGCTGAAGTTGGCTACTCCTAATTGGATGGTCTGTCCAAAGGTAGACGTATTTTTGCACAACCTCGAGAGTGGCGTTTCCCACGCAGCTTGGTCTCGCTATAACATGCTTGTTGAACATGACTTTTGTCTTGTCCAAGTTCATACCGAGACCAACCTGCTGGGATGCCACATTTAAACCGTTCAGCATTCTGCTAAGATCCTCCAGCGAGCTAGCCATTATGACTATGTCATCTGCGAATCGGAGGTGCGAGATGTATTCTCCGTTGACTTTAATGCCACAGGTTCTCCAGTCCAGCATTTTAAAGCAATTCTAATATATTTACATTTACTTAAAAAATCTCATACACCCAACATATAAATCTATCACTCTCCCAAAGGTTAGCTGGTAGAGAATACCTTCATGGTATTATGCTCGCCTATGTACATATTTTTATTTTATATATTTTGTGTGCAATAAAGAATTCTATTATTATTATTACTTGTGTCTATGAGAATAAAAATCCGTCTAAGGTTACTACGCCAACGACAGCAAAGATCAATGGCTACCCCCTGACCTTTCAGGGCGTTGACTTATTGTCCTACTCGTAGGTACCTACGGACTTACCTTCAAATACAAAACATTATTCACAGCAAGCCATCTTCAAAAATTTGGTATATAAGTACCTACTTCTTGTCAACCTAATGGGGTGTGTCACTAACTTTTTATCACGATAGATGGCGCATGATAGATGGTACCTAATGTAACTGTCAGTTGCATAGAAAACTTGTATTTTTATTACGAAATTTATTATTTTCTGAATATTATGCCGAAGTGAGCAGTTTTTTAGTGTACAAATCGAGATTTCTAAGCAAAATCAAAGATATGGTGATTTCAAAATTGCCGTTCTTTTAATAAAACATTTTTTTCTTTTTAAAGACGGTGTGCGCTTTCTTAATTCGTCTTTTAAGGTAGGTAACGTTAATTTAAAAAACATTTCTCTGTTATAAAAAAAAAAAACTACAAAAACATTTAAAAAATTATCAGTCATAGGTGTAAACAAGGTACCAGTGCCGCTAGCGACATCTACAAAAAGCTTTGCCTGATACACCCCATTGTCTAACATACAAATATGGTTTACTTACAAACACTTCCTTTCTAACTAAACAATTATTCTAAAATTCATTTTTAACCCACTTCAAAAAAGGGGGAGCAATAATACCTAAAGGTTGAGGAATGTTATTATTAATTGATCTAGCCCACAACCGAGAGACAAAATAGAGCGAGAAAGAATAACGTAAGTCAACGTTTGCGCGATCGTCAACCTCTCGCTACCTACTTAATTAGGCAAATCAAATACCTAATTTATTCAGTAAATAGGTAATATTTTTAGCACTTTTACACGTCATAACAGTTTTATTACATTTTATATTTATAATTTTATTTAATTTACATAATGTATACATTATAATATTTACTATTGATCAAAACAAAAACATAATATCAGCTAAACAACTCAATAATTGGTAATGGATTTAAAATTGTCAAATTATAAGTAATCTATTTATTGAAATAATAATAAATAGCATCAAGTAAATTGGCATCGTCATACTTAATACTAAATTATATTATTATAATTTATAATACCAAAGACCTTACAGTAATAATGAAGAGAAAAAAAATATATACATAGGTACCTACATTAAAAATATAAATAACAGTTTTAATTTAAAAAAAATATATAATACTAAAATAAAAGTGTCATGATTACTTAAGCTAAAATTATAATGTCAATTACATTAAATTAAAAATAACATATATATTTTGCTGCTGTAAATGGGCGTTGTCAATCTACACACTAATTTTATAATAAATGGTTATAATCAATTAATAATGTCTTAACATTTTTGTTATTATATAATTATAATATGAGTAACGATATTTGTGGTAAAACTTATAACTTAAGATTTTATTACTGAATAATGAAAATAAAAAATAAGTAGTGTAACGCGACAATATTATCATCAATGGTGGATGCTACGCGCTACGCCATTGGTCACTGCTGCTGCCGCGCGCCCCCTCACCTCATCGCCGGACCACGAGTGCCTGACGCGGCGAACGAGTGCCTTCACTCCGTAGCCACGACTCAGACTTAGCTGTAAAGGCACACAGGGCCAACAGTGAGATAGAGACGGTATATAGGATTTTAGTCCGTAGGCGCCCTGGGGCTTCACTAGGAAGCTTCACGGATGAGTCGGGCATGCGACCCCCACCCGCGTTGGCCCTTCAGGCAGGGGGCGTATCATTGATGATTTATTGATTCATGGTCTTTAAAAAAAAAAAAAAAAAAAAAAAAAACAAGAGGCGAACGAGGGCCTTCACTCCGTACTGTAAAGGCACACAGGGCCAACAGTGAGATCGAGACGGTTTATAGGATTTTAGTCCGTAGGCGCCCTGGGGCTTCACTAGGAAGCTTCACGGATGAGTCGGGCATGCCACCCCCACCCGCGTTGGCCCTTCAGGCAGGGGGCGTATCATTGATGATTTATTGATTCACCGTCTATAAAAAAAAAAAAAAAAAACCAGTGCCTGACGCGGCGAACGAGTGCCTTCACTCCGTAGCCACGACTCAGACTTAGCTGTAAAGGCACACAGGGCCAACAGTGAGATAGAGACGGTTTATAGGATTTTAGTCCGTAGGCGCCCTGGGGCTTCACAAGGAAGCTTCACGGATGACTCGGGCATGCCACCCCCACCCGCGTTGGCCCTTCAGGCAGGGGGCGTATCATTGATGATTTATTGATTCACCGTCTATAAAAAAAAAAAAAGAGAATTCATTCGAGCTGTAGATGTCTCGGAGTTAGGACGCCCCGCGACCGACTCCGCAGACCGTACCCAGCCGTTATAGATGCCACGCGTCATTTCGGTTGGGGTAGCTAGTTGGATGAAGAGATCGGACGCCCCGCGACCATCTCACGATCCATATCAGGGAATCTTTGTAAATCATATTCTAAGTATATTTGCATTGTTAAAATAAATTGTAAAGAAGGAATAAAGACCTACGTCTAATCCTGGGTTTCATTCTACAATGTACCTTATAGTAGTTCTTTATTTTTATTATAGATTATAATATAGAAATATTTGCTCTGTAATAAATTACATGTAGTATATTATATAATATATATAGTAATTCGTAGCTGTGATGGCCGAGTCAGTTCACAATCTAACAGTAATACTTACAATAAATGTCGAAAATGAATTTAAATAGTAAGTCGTGGTGAATAAGGGCCGTGTCAGCTTAAATTCCAAATAGAAATAACATATGAAGAAGACAAATTTCTAAGCATTCCATGGATTCACCGTGCGGGTGCCGGGTCCATCGTGTGTGGGTAAGAGATGAGAAGAATGGTGTCTCGGGTTTGCAACCGACAATAGGCTGATTTAAAAAAAAGGAGGCCTCCCTTTTATATTTTATTGCGCGATAATACGCTCACCATCCACCATTCTACTCCTCTCCCTACCCAACCAAATACTGTATGATTCCGTCAATGCCGTCTTGGAAGCTAGTTTCATAAATGTATTGACGGCAGACCTGCTTAGGCCCAATTATTTCAGTAAGTGATGCAAAGATTTTGCTGGAACTCCTCTTGGACCAACTTCCACTGCGTAAAGCTGAGTGTTGAACCCGTTCTTGATCATTTCTTCTGTAAGATCATAATAAGTTCTATTGCGTATTTATGTATTTTTTAAAAATATAATTTAAAATTAATACGACGGCTATAACGCTATTCGGGTATAAATCCCGTCCGCGTGGAATGGTGGCAACAACGCTGTCTGCATTTCCCCGCTGAATTGCAACACTATTCTTTACGACAAAACGCTGTGTTATGTATTAGTATGTAATATTGTTATGTACCTATGTATTAATACTGTTAGGAATAACTAAATTGGTGATTGCATCTACCATCTATACTGTTAAATGTCCTCAAGGTTGGTGATCACAGAATGCAATTAGGTTTTTATTTAAATAAATAAAAAAACTACTGGAGAGCAATTCGGATAGTGGACGACACCACAGTGTCTATAACTCTCGAATCACTGCAGCTTCGCCGTGACGTTGCCTCTCTGAGCGTGTTCTACAAGCTATACCACGGCAAGTGTTCGGAGGAGCTCAATAACTAATCCCTTCTTCTCTATTCCGCAACCGAACCACGCTCACAGGCCTAAATATGCATCCACATACCATACCCACTATCCCTACGCGTACTCATAAATTTGGAGACTCTTACACCTGTCGCACGCAGAAGATGTGGAATGCTATCCCAGCCAGTGTGTTTCCCCATTCCTATAACCTGGAGTCCTTCAAGCGAAGTGTGAAAAAGCATCTTGTTAGACCGGCATAGTGGTAGAGACTGATGCTAGTCGTTAGTAAATGGCGTCAGTTGCTCCTATTCATAAACCTTAATCAATGTCGTGTTCAGTATTTAAAAAAAAAACTAAGTTCAAACCACGTATGTATCCAATGGCTGTCAATTTACCAGCATTTAGTTACGTACGTGTGTACCTATAGCATTTACTTGAATGATCATTGTTTTAAGAAAAGTATTGTCAAATTAATCCTTCGTATAGACATACTCGTATATTTATGCTTGCCTCTTATCAAAATGTCAATGGCCGTAAATTGACGACCATGTGATGATTTAACGTTCACCTGTCTAGTTACCAGGCTAGTACTGCAGCCGGTCGGGACTGCGAACGGCGCGTGCCTCGGCGCATGCGTATTGTAGACTACAAACCAAATTCTTGTCTCCCGCACAGTTGTCCCGTCGCTCGGAGCGAGCGTGGTTATTTTTGCGCAAATCGAAACCGCGCCCAGACCCAGCTGTGTGCCGGGTTCTCCCCGGGAATCAAGTCTGCTAATTTTATAAGAAAATATTCCATTAACTCCTTATACAACTGTTTTAGAAGCACTAGTCTGTTAAACGACGCAAAATCATTAATGAGTATCATTATTGGACTATCACATTGATTCAATGGTAAGTCACTAGAAAACCATTGAAGTTAGATGGGTAGACGTCTAATTGACACTCTGACATCAAGTCTTGAAACGATACTATGTTAAAGCTAGTCGTAATTCAATAGTACACCATTGATGTTAGATTATTAAACATCCAATTGATATTCCAACATCAAATCTAGACGCTAATAAGAAAGCATTTATTTAATACCCAATATATGTTTTTCACAACATCTATAAAATGTTAATCTGTTAAAATCATTGAGTGTCATTATTGGACTATCACATTAATTCAATGGTAAGTCCTTAGAAAACCATTGGACTTAGATAGGTCTAAGTCTTGATGATCTTTATTTATTTAAAAAAAAAACACAGCTTATTAAACATATAAACAAAGTAGCAATAGTGGAACACAAGCCAAAGAGATTTTATATTATTTAGACAATACAATTAAAACAGAAATAAGAGTAAAATATAGTAATTAGATTTAAATTAATAGTGCAATTGAACTGTGACTAGCAAAAGTAAAAGAATAATAATAATGAATGAGAGGCAGGAGCAAAATTATACTATATATACGAGTTAAGTGAACTGCTAGGATTACTCGGATTTGGTATACCTAGCCGGTCTCAAAGGATTTATAGACCTTTGGTAGTGCCATGTGCCCGTACCAACTACCGTCAGAACTCATTTTTAGCGAGAGCATCAAAAGAACTCAACCGCCTAGCTGAGGTCATGGATATTGACATGTTCCGTACATCGCCTAAATTAGTTGGTCGGGCGATGTCTAGAGCATTTTTTACAGTATAACACACATTATATTATTCATATTATTTTACATACATATCTTCACGCCAGGTCCCTTGCGGGGTAGGCAGAGACAATTGAGCGCCATTTGTCACGATCTCGACATACGTCTTTCGCTTCTTCGACATTCATCAACCTCTTCATACATACCCTTTTGTTTCGATGGCTTTTTATTGCACCGTAAGCTATTGTTTTATTTATTTGATCGTGATAAGTGAGTCTTGGTCTGCCAGGACAGTCATCCTTTCAACATGCCCGAACCATCGGAGCATGCCTTTCCTTATTTTTGTCCCTATGCTTTCTTTCATACCCACCTTTTTGCGTATTTCGTCATTACGTATGCGGTCCGTTAAACTAACACCGCATATCCGACGCAACGACCTCATTTCATTTTTATTTTTCTAAATTATTGTGGTTTAATATTATCATTTATATGTTTCTTCTATTTATAAGTTTTTTAGTTGTATAAGATATTTGTGGAAACTTGTAGTTGGCATCTAGTTTTTTTTATAAGTAATAATTTGTTAGAAGCTGTAAGTTTTCCTTAAAGATAAATAAATAAATAAGTACGAGTATAGCAGTATTCGTATATTAGCATATTGTTAGACATCCAATTGATATTCCAACATCGAATCTAGATACGATAGTGAACTCGGAACGTTTTACGTTTTTACAACGTCTATAGACACGTTGATATTGTAGAAGTCAAGAATCATTATTGGACTATCACATTAATTAAATGGTAAGTCACTAAAACACCAATTATACGAGTAAGTCAAAGTCAAAGTCAAAATATCTTTATTCACGTAAACCTATTACAGGCATTTATGAAACGTCATTAATTTAATTATTTTGAATGATTCTACTCCTGCTAGTAGAAGACTAAGCAGCAAAGTGGTCCAATCAGTAAGCTGTTAGCAGTATACCACCAAGATAGTCTAAGTGACACTTTAACATCAAGTCTTGGAACAGTAATCTGTTAAAACTAGTCGTAATTCAATGGTACGCAATTGTTCTTAGATTATTAAACTTAATTAAATTAATTAATTCTCGGCACGATAGTCAATGGGGTGTATCACTAACTTTTTATCACGATAGGTGGCGCATTATAGATGGTACCTTATATAACTGTCAGTTGCATAGAAAACTTGTATTTTTATTACGAATTTTATTATTTTCTGGATATTATGCCGAATCGAGATTTCCAAGCGAAAGCAAAGATATGGTGATCGCAAAATTGCCGTTCTATTAATTCAACCTTTTTAATTTTTAAAGACGGAGTTCGCTTTCCTAATTCGTCTTTTAAGGTAGGTAACGTTAAGTTAAAATTCATTTCTCTGTTATAAAAAAAACATTTAAAAAATGATCCGTCATAGACGTAAACAAGGAACCAGTGCCGCTAGCGACATCTAGAAAAAGCTTTGCCTGATACACCCCATTGGGAAAACTCATCAGAATCATTATTGATTAATGGGGACACTCAGCCAAGCGTCTGGCCAAGGAGTTGTCCAAACGGCTAACGGAAAAGTCTGGAGACAGGAAGGCTGGCAATTAGATCTGCCAACATATTAGCTTAGCTATACAGAGGGGAAATGTTGCCAGTCTTCTTGGGACTATCACTGAAGGGTCGTCTCTAGAGGACATTTTTTACTTATAGTTTATTTTTTATTATGTTTAGTTTATATTTATTTTAATTTTTACTTTTAAGTAGTTTTAATTTATATTGTAATTATTTTATACTGTTTGTATATTACTTCAATAAAATTATTGGTTCACAGGTAAGTCTCTAAAGAACTATTGCTATTAGAAGCCTAAATGTCGTTTTGGTTAAGTTGCATTGGGGACAAGAGCCAAAGTCAGTAGACTAGACAGTAGTGGTCTCCTTAGCGCCGTGGTTCGTGAGGAATTCCGTCATAGCGGGAAATGTCTGCTATTGAGATGTTTGTCTTTTGTTTGGAGTTTGTCCTCAGGCGCGGTGGTGGCTCGGTTGTAAGATCGCTTTCCTTAAAATCCTACAAAGGTCGGTTCAAACCTCCACGGCATGTATTTTTTTTTTATATATATTTTTTTATTTATTGGGGTCAACTAACAGCATTGCACAGGTTTTAACATTTAACAATAATAAGATACATTAGATCATGCAACACCCACCACGTTAACCACGTATTTATAATTGCATAAACTTTACAGCTAATAAAAAAAAACAAATAAAAGAAAAAAAAAAAAAAGAAAAAAAAAACTAAATGAAACAAGTAAAAACAAAGAAGAAAAAGATAATATAAATTAAAAAAAAAAAAACAGTAAGATTGTACCAATGAGAATTACAACACCACTGTTCTCGTGCCTCGGAGAGCACGTTAAGCCGTCCCGGTTCCACTAATACCAACTTGTGGAATCGTTAATAAATTATCATTAAAAAATTACATCAGATCCTCGCCAACGTCTGGCCAGGCAGCGTGGCGAGTGTAGGCCAAATTCTCCAGATATATGTTCTGGAAGGCCCATCTCCATAAGTGGAGGTCTAGGCCGTGTGTTCTAGGGGCTGTAATGATGATAAATGAAATGAGGAGTTTGTCATTAGCCTGCTTCAAGCATCCTCAGAAAATCGCTCCTTCTTGCGCTCGGCTTCCAACGGGAGACCACTTCCTAGAGAAGGCTACTGGAGAAGAGCTGAAGTAGTCGAACCTAGACCCCCTGGGTTATTATTTACTGGTGTAATAGTGCCCAGCAACAAAAGTGCATGAATTACCATCGGGCTGTTACTATGTCCGCATCCCATTAGACATCGGAGCCTGGACGACTCCACTGTCTGTCTGCATTGACTGCGGCCACGGGTCCATTCTACATCATTGGTCTTAGATTGTTAAAACATAAAATTGTTTTTCTTTTTTTTATCATATTTTATTAGGGGCTTTTACCCAAATTGAGCATGTCAGTCCCATCGTAACTTAACCTAAATAAACAAACAATTATCAGTTTCCATCTGCCTATTCTTATTATGAATATAAAAAAAAAATACTAACCTAGCCGATTGGGAACAAGGGTCAGCTAGCACCGAATTGAAGGCACCTGTAATATGGATTCAGTTTTAGATGATGAAAAAAATTGATATTTGAACATACTCGTAGAATCGAAATCTAAAAACGTGAATCATTTTAAAATTATTCAATATTCAAGAAGAAATTCCAATCTGTTAAGATTTGTCAACCACCATATCTTTGAATCACTATTCTAGTCCACTCAATAATGATTTTTATGAGTTTTCCCACTTACGGCTATAAAAAGTGCTAGGACGGATAGTAATTCTGACAGGTGATATATTTAAGAACACAGGAATTTAGGACCGCAAAATAGGTATACGATTTTAAGACGGGGTTTTATTCAAGGTGCTAATGTATGTTGTACTGTCACAAAATTTGGTAGACTTGAAGCCTTGGGGAGAAATCGTGTGTGACTCCGAAGACATGTGATGCTGGTGACAGACGATGGGGCTCCTCTCATTCCACCATGAGTGACCTGCAAGCCACCTTCGAGTTCTCCATCGAACTGTACAAGTTTTATAATGTCGACCTATTTCAAAGAGGGTAAGCTAATTTATTTATTTAAAAACTTTATGATATGTTCTTGTCGACTTGTTTCCATTCTTAGCTGCAACACTTATTGAGAAAGAAAGAAAGAAAGAAAGAAAGAAAGAAAGAAAGAACGAAAGAACGAAAGAAAGAAAGTAAAGTAAGTAGTTTCTAAACTTTATTTTTTTTTGACATGCTTCTTAATAGAACAATTTCCAACCTAATCATTCACGTTCAATATAAGAAAAGAGTAGGTACATCACTTAAGTTTTAACGATGTTGCTTACAAAGTGTATATTTCTTTTTCGAACAAGTTAAAAAACTTTTTTTTCTCTGCGCTTCGACTTAGTATAGATTTAGCGACCCAAGGTTCGGTGGTTATCTCAAAGTAGAACAAAGTTAGCCAAATGTCAAAAGAAGTTTTGAGAAAACAATGATACAATTCCCAAGAAGCAAACGGAAGAAAATTACTTACGTCATAATTAATTCCGACTAGATATTTGATCCACCTTCGCCTGTATAAAGTTCGCCGTGGAGTCTCATGTTGTGCTCAGGCAACGTCATAATGTAAGCGCTGCCCGGGATCTTGACTTTTTATGAGGCGGGGATAACTTACGGTTGTTGCCCGACGCCATTGTTTCTCTTTTAATTGGTCTTATGTAATTTTTAATGATAATTTAATTACGATTCCACAATCATTATCACCGCGCCGGCTATTTAAGCAACCTTTCTGAATAAATCAATTTTACAAAGTCACGTGTCGTGAACACAGTCGTCGGTATCCGAAAAGATGAAAGCACGTGATAGGCTCAAATAATAAACTGTAACGTATGACCAAATGGATATAACACTGAATGTTAGTAGGTATTGCAAAATTTGATTACGGAAGTTGAAAGAGGTTTTAAATGCATTTGAAAGTGGAACGACGTAGCGGTCGATAGTCCGATGACGTCATATCGAGGCATGGGATAACGCTATTGATTGTTATCCTAATTACCCAACGAAATATACTCGTAGTACGTAAAATATCCCTATTTCGGCTGTTTTAAAGTTGATGTCGGGTGTATCACGATAGATGGCGCATAATATGTTTAATTTGGACATAGCAATATTTTTTTAGGTTGTAAGCGGACATGGAATTTATCAATTTATTTGACATTAATATTATACTTGTGTAGTTGTAAGCTGACACGGCTTTTACAGCCACGAATTTATATTTATGGACATAATAATAATTATTATTAGATTGTAAGCTGACACGGCCTTTTTACAGCGACGAATTTATATTTATGGACATAATTATTATTATTATTATTATTATTAGATTGTAAGCTGACACGGCCTTTTTACAGCCACGAATTTAATATTAAGTATCTAGCTGTAAGTAAAAACGAATTCCTCGTTTATGGCAACAGTGTTTTAGTTATAATTATTGTATTGATGTTGGGTTCGGTCCAGCCATAGTCAATGATTTTTTTTTTATTTGTTTTTTTTCTTAGCTTTGTATGTATTGACAATATCCAAGTGTTACGTACTAACCATAAGAAATTAAATTATTTTGATTTGATTTGATAGATAGTACCTTAGAATAATGAGTAGGTACATTTGTCAATTGCATAGACAACTTTTATTTTTTTACGATATTTTTTTTTTCTTGACACTATGCCACAGATGTGCATCTTTTATTATCTATATTTACAATCTAGATTAGCTTACCACTTGTCATGATTGGCCTATAGAAAAGCTAAATGTGAAAGCTTCATTAATAAGCGTGGTTTCTGATACATCTTGTCGTGATGATACATTACTTTTTTTTTTTTTTTCTTGAATAAAAATATATGAAACATTCTAGAAGTTTTCATTAAGAAATAGTTTCGGTACTCGATTATAATCGTATAAACAAATGCATCATATATATATATAGGCACCCGCAAAATTTCTAGTGTAGCACTGCCAGCTTTTTTGTCGTCTGTACATAATACTGTCGAGCTCTACGGGAGAATCACTAACCCATCTTTGGGTTCCGTTGAGCCGTTGTACTTGTCAGATGCCAGAGATGCCTGGTCAGTAGAATGTCCAAATGTTTCGGTTCCAATTTCACCAAAAATCCAACGACTATGGGACGAGCCGCTCTGCAAACTTGTACAGAAAGATATTTTATCTGCCAGTAATATGAATGAGCGGGCTCGCCTCATGGCCGTTTCCACTAGAGAGTCAGGACTTTGGTTGCAGGCTTTTCCCTCAGCATCGGTTGGCACACTCCTTGATCGAAATACACTGACCATGGCGGTGTGCCTTCGTCTCGGAGCCCGGACTGTCCACCCGCACCAGTGTCGATGCGGAGAACCAGTCGATCATCTCGGACACCACGGGCTTTCTTGTGCTAGAAGTGCTGGCCGCATTCCTCGTCACGCGGCTCTCAACGACATCATCCGAAGGGCTCTTGTCACTGCTGGGGTACCCGCAATATTAGAACCATCTGGGATTGTGCGGAGCGATGGCAAGAGACCCGACGGAATGACTGTTGGGCCGTGGAAACTTGGCAGGTCTCTGGTGTGGGATGCGACATGTGTTCTCTCCAGCTCCATCTCACATCCAGGCGACCTCGTCAGGCGCGGGAAGTGCGGCTTTTTCTGCGGAGAACCTCAAATTGCCCAAATACGCTAACCTTGGTATCGGTTACGAATTTGCGCCGTTAGGGGTCGAGACGATGGGCCCATGGGGACACTCAGCTAAGCGTCTGGCCAAGGAGTTGTCCAAACGGCTAACGGAAAAGTCTGGAGACAGGAAGGCTGGCAATTATTTCTGCCAACGTATTAGCTTAGCTATACAGAGGGGAAATGTTGCCAGTCTTCTTGGGACTATCCCTGAAGGGTCGTCTCTAGAGGACATTTTTTACTTATAGTTTATTTTTATTAGGTTTAGTTTATATTTATTTAAATTTTTACTTTTAAGTAGTTTTAATTTATATTGTAATTATTTTATACTGTTTGTTTATAAATAAAGCTATGAGTGTATTAATACGCTATTGAATAAAAAAATCATATATATGATGCATTATATATATATATATATATATATCCTCGGTCGGTATGCCCCACAAATCAGCGCTGATGCGCGCCACCTATTGAACAACAGTAGTACTATGTCAGAAACCTTCGCCGATGTTCACACAACATATTCCCAAAGTTTCATCCCGATCGATGCATTTCAAAACGCATAGGAAACACACATACACTCAGACATTAATTTTGATATATTTAGATAAGTACATATGTATATATTTATTTTTGTTTATAGCATTAGTAACAATTTTCCAGAATCATAAACTTTAATATATATGGAATTTAACAGTTACCTTTTTTCGTTTTCATTTGCCGAATGTGTACAACAAATCCGTAGGGTAGGCTATCCAATTACGGGTACAGCAGGTATACGTTGCATAATTGATTGGCAGAGATGAACAGGTGTTAAGCCGTGAGATCTGAGCCTCAATTTAATTGGTTGGGAAAAAATCCACTTCAAGCTAGGGAAATTAATGATGAAAAAAATCAAGTAATTTCCGAGCTATTTCTCTAAACTTAGTTTAGGGCTTAGTAAATAATATTTTCAAAGACTTCTCTTTTTCTTTTTTGAGAAGTGTACTTTAGCAAACATTTTTATAATTATTAAAAAAAAAAAAAAAATTGAAAGCGATTTATTCCCGTCCGCGTGGAATAGTGGCAAGAACGCTGGCTGCATTTGCTGCGTAGATATTGTTGTTAATGACGGTAATTTTATAATAAAAGGTAAAACACTCTAATGTGTTGTTTAATTTACTAAATTTGACATACATTTTGTAATTAGTCCGCAAATAAGGTCATTTGTAAAAAAAAACGAACTTTAGGGGTCTTAGGCAGTACTCTATAATCTGACAAATTCAATAGTTCGACACGACACTACAAAACGTATGTCGGATTACTGGGGGTCCACTGTAATTCTAAAACGCAATCATAAGGTAACCGCAAACAGATTAACATGCGGTGCGGCAGCGTCAGAAATTGCACCCCGTATAGTATGCCTACTGATGTCCAATCAACGGCCGGCCGTTTAATATCTCAACCCATAGTATTAAATAGTAAACCACACTTTAAAGAGCATAAATATTAACTTTAACTTTTATATAGACACATTGTGATATCTTTAAATGTAACATAGTTATTATTACATTATTATCTCAGTGTTTAAACATAAGTTAAGAATGATTAGCAATATGGTTTTGTAAAGTAGGTGGCGTTGTGTACGAACGTAGTCGTGTGCTGATTTCTGATTGGTTCAATAACGATGTTACGAGTCGCTTTAATGAATGGCGCGAATCATATCGCGTCAGATTACAAGAACACAGCAGACGAGTCGGTCGTTGCGCGCCTTTAAAATAGTGAAGGTTGTAAATAATTATTGGCAATGGAAATAAATCATACAACATTGAAGACTGGTTTAATTTGAGAAATTAGTCCTAACAATTGAAACACGTTAAATCACTTCAACTACTAAAGGTGCCTTGTATATATATTTATGAAATTGCTATATTTACAAGATCTAACTTGCATTATTGCCGTAAAAAAGATTCCCTAAAACCAGGCCCAAACTTTTTTGCAGCGAGCGTCAACTAAATAAAATTCAATAATCATAATTATTTTCTGTGTTTTTTTTTAAACTTAAGATAAACATCTGTTTTACCCCAGCATTAAAATATAATTTAATTAAATAGTCAATTGGTTAAAATTTATGTATTGACTAAGAGCACTACGATTAGGTACTTTATTATAGATAAAACACAGGATTTGAAAGTGAAAATAATTCTCTTATTTATATCGGCGCAATCGAAACTATTGAATTATTAACGAGAATTTTTTTTTGTTAATTGTCGTTATGCTAGGGTAAAATAAATAAAACTAATTACAGATTATGAAAACACATTATATTTACTATCATATAAGAAAGAATTCACGCACGAGAACATCTGATTGGGTCCATTTCTCTATGTAAAATGGGCATAAAGTGTGTGATGTTAGCACTGTTGGCTACCCTATTATAAATAAATAAATGAACAATAAAATATATCCCATGGTATACAAGACTGCATTATTTGATAAGAGCGTTTATGGAATGGCACCAAAGATCTATAATAAGTTGCCAGACCAAATAATAAATTAAACTTTTTAAACTTTCGCGCATATTCATAATAGTTTTGATTATTTTAACGGGTCTTTACGCGATTTACCTTAGAGACATATTTCTCCCGACGTTTCAGCCAAGTTGCATTGGCCGTGGTCACGGGTCGACTAAAGCTATGCGGTGTAGTCTCGTACATACTGGGCGGTAGATGTAAACCTACCCACTTATCACTTTAAAAGTTTTTAAAAATCACGACACACGACACTTACAATATCCTTGGCGACACCGGGTGATTTTTCCCGGCGTCGAAACCTATTGATTACTGGATTCCACGATGAAGATAGCTTATAACCCCCCTCTCGATTGAAATTTTTGTGTTTCTTTATTTCGATCGCTTCACGTACTATTCTAGGGTAATAGTGACGATCGGTGGAAAGTATCTTTGGGTCATGCAGCTCAATCCAATGGTTTGTGCCACTATCCATTAGGTGTTCTGCTATTGCTGACTTGTTTAATTGGCAGTTTTTTACAGCTGCTATATGTTCCTTGACCTTGACAAATAATAAATGTTGACCATATGAATGACTTTAAATCTAAATTGAAAAACTTTCTGATTGACAATACATATTATAGTACAAATGAATACTTAAATGATTTCTATACCCTTATATCTGTGGCCTGGTGCTAAAAGGGCCAAAAGCAACAATCACTATTTTCTGTTATAAGCATTAGAACAATGAACCAGCGCTAATAGTTATTATTTACATATTATACTGTATTAAGATAAAAATAATAATAAAATAATAATCATATTTCATTGTTATTGTACTGATTTTGTTGGTTCTTATTTTTATTATTTTTCATTATAGCTAACAGTGAAAATTTGTAAGGCTTTGAGATTAGATATTTTTGTATACATAATATTGCAAAGGCTGTAAATTTTCCCACGAATAAATAAATAAATAATTTTCTGTTATTTCATATATGTTTTACGATGAAAAACATTAGTATTTTTGAATATAACTAATAAGGCCTTTCTAGCACTAATAAGAATTATGTAAAAAAATAAAAAGTGTTTTTTCTCAGATATTTAATGACAGTTTACAATATTTTATGATCAGAACTTGTCATAACATCTTCAGTTTCGGGGCCAGTCTCCAGCGAAGCATAAAAAGGACGGCTAGATGGTTGAAGGTAGTCAAGAAATGATTGTAGGTCCCTTAGTTTTTGTGCAGGAAGGCTGATTGGTTTATTATTAAGAGGTATATAAGAGTTGCCGTTGGTGTAGTATCATCGGATAATAGTTGTGAACGAGTCATATACCGGTTTCATGATATAAAATGTTATTTCCTATAAAAACTTACTTTGGCCCTTTTAGCACCAAGCCACAGATATATTTTAATTATGTTTTGTTAAGTATTGAAATGTTTATATAACTTAAAATTATATAATATTTGTACGCTTTAAAAGCAGAGCACAGTGGTGCATATTTGTTAATTAATCAAACCAATATAACCTGTGTCTCAAGCAAATAAAGAATTTTTAATTTGAATATTTTAATATGTAATGTTCTCCTGACTTTGGATCTTGTCCATGTTGGTCTTGGCTAGAAGGTGGTGAGACGGAAACGGATGAACATCTTTCTATCATCCGGACCTTCAACCTGAGAGGGTAGCTGGAATTCATAACAGGACGTATCATGGCTCGGGCCGCTTTTGCCTGATTACGTCGTGGCAGGCCATTTCACCCATTGTTAACGTCCTGTTAATGATACAGCCCAGGGTATTTAATACTGTAAGGTTCCTGAAAAATCGAATATCTTCGTTCCGAGACACGATAATAGTAACCTAAGCAGGTGTTCCGAGACGCGCTTAAACTGTTTTGCCAAAGCTATGTGACGTCACAAATTACATTATTCCTCGCGCTTAGACTGCTCACGATATCGAGGTAGATCGCTCTGAGCGCTGTCAGTTTTTTGTCATTATGTCGCGCGCCATTTTCAAGTTTATTTATTATTAGGTTTTCTTCTAAATTATTTAATATTGTAATTAGTTTATACTGTTTGTATATAACTTCTAAAACAAATCTATAATTCATATTTAAGTAAGAAGTGAAAAAAAATGTCGTGTTAAGTTATTTTAAAAGACCAAAATAAGTTAATAATATTAAACTTTACACATATAAAGATGAATAAACCGAGAGATGTATATTTGTTAGTATTCATACTCAAAGATGTGGAATCCGTAATTTATCTTCCATACATTTTAAAAAAAACTTAACATTTTATGAATGAAAATGTGATTTAGGCCGTTCCGAATTGATATCACGCTCTGAGCATCCAAATCGCGGTATTTGATTCGGAACGACGGTCAGTGTCATATTCGTTCTAAGCGCTCTGAGCACGATTCGGAATGAGGGATATGTATGATTATATTTACGTAAACATATTTAGATAAACCGGATACATGCGTTAAGTAACCGGTCCATCTTGCGTGTGACAAGAGGGCTCACAGTTTTCACGTCCGACAAATCAGCTCTGGTTGCAATATACATACAACCAAAGCTTATTTTACATTTATAATATGGATGTTTCATCTATTAAGAAATAAATGCTATTTTGTCAGCTGAAATTTTATTAGAAACTGGGTCAGCAAACCGCACGGTGTGGGTGTCGCATAACACTCTTTTATTTTTATAGCGTGCGAAAACTCAATGGGTGAAGACTTTATAATTGAAAATACGCTTTTATTAATATTTAAACACTTATTATTTTACACGTGAGTACTTTAATAGCCAATAAAGTGTTTCAGACTTGTTACCGAAATTTAGGGTTGAGGGCGGTTTACTGTGCAATGATTTACAGTGAGTGTTCTAAGCCAAGCCGTCTGGCCAGCGTGGCGAGTGTGGGTCAAATTCTTCAGATTCTGTTTTGGAAGGCTCATCTTTTTTTTTTTTTTTTTTCATCATACGGAGCACGACATGTGACCCCGCACCCACCTGATGGTAAGCGGTACGCGAGGTCCAAGAATGGGAGCAACTGACGCCAGCCTCAAACGCCAACAGTGGAGGTCTAGGGGCTGTAATGAATGAATGAGTGTTCTAACGGAATTGCATGGCGACATGTGGGTAACTAGGAAGTAATTGTTATGTAGGTCGTTGTTAATGTTAAGGTTTTCATTGTGTGGTGTGTGGTCATCCCTTCCTTAGAAGGTCATTGCAGTGGTGGTTCTTGTGTCGGGTTACGGGCCGCACCCTAAGAGCCTGGTTGAGCGGGGGATGTCTGGCATATGCGTTATGCCCGTGATCAGGTGCTGTTATGGTGGCCTAGGATCTCAGCCGAACACGTTCAATTTATTGTTCTTAAAATAGCATAGGTTTCTGCTTTTTGTCGGCTTTCATGGGCAAGAAGTTTATCTTAATTCAAACGTGCCTGGTTGTGCCAGGTATTGTAATCTCATAGGTACTCATAGCCAAATTTAAAACGATCAATAATCAATATTGTATCCAGTTTATCTAAAAGGAAAGTTTTCCTTGCAGATTTCTTGCTCAGTCAGATTAAACATTAACAGATCAATGGAATCTGCTTAGCTGCTGGTCTTCTGCTAACAGCTTACTCTTTGGACCACTTTGCTCAGTCTCCCACTAGCAGGAGTAGAATTCAAGCATAACCTTATCTCTTTTATCTATTCAGCAAAAGAATCACACGCACAGGCCAAAATATGCACTCACACTGTGCAACTATCCCTACGCGTACTCGTACACATTATGGAGACTCGTGAATCTGTATCGCGCCATTTACCAGTAGGCTGAGTAGACTGGAGCCTAGGGCGGCAGATTTTAGAAGGCGGCAAATTTAGGCCAATATTATTTTTTTCTTACAGCAATAAATAAAAACATTATTATCATCGATGTATATAGATAGGCCCTCGCTGATATAAAAACGTTCCCGTAAAACCAATCGAAGTCATGTAGCTGCACCAACAGTCGCGAGATAGCAAACGTCGAGAGCGCCTAATATTAATATTTATATCGAGTAAAACTAGTCTTTTTGTATGCATTGTGATATAATTTCAGATGAATAAAGCATGTGGCATTATCCTTGCTTGAGAATTGCCCCCCAAAGTTGGTAGGTACACAAAGCAAGCGGCACATTTTTAATATATTGAATAGGCTTATCTATATACATCGATGATTATTATACAACGATACATTTATTATTCCTTTTAGCTCGATAAAATAGATTTTAGATAATAAAAGTTTTATTGATAACTTTGAGATCCTTGATGTCTAAAATATCTCATATAAATAGTAAAAAAATCCTCCCCTAGCGTTGTCCTTTTCTAATGTGCTAGCGCACTATCGTGCGTTCGACAATCCAATGGAAATAAAAAACACTTTTGTATGTTTTTTTCTTAACTAGTCCTTACAATACGTTTTAGTTTCTTCCTAGACTCGTTTTTTATAACAGAATAATAATAAAATGTGATATTCTGCACTCAACACTTAAAGAAGCACGGATTATTTATTCCGTTATTTATTGTTCCGTTTATTTAAAATGCAAAATATCCAAATCGCTGCGGATATACTCGTATCCCAAATGTACGCTAACGTGTCGCAATGATAGCAATTATGAATTGATTTGGCTTCGAAAACCAACTTGTAACCTGGATCCGGCCGTAGTCGGAAATTGAACGAAACCTAATCCAATCTTGGATTAATCAACTGCACACTCTGCATGCAATTTAGTTGGCTTAAGAACCGTGCCATTTAGCAAAATTCGGCTTTATGTGGATTTTGGATTATCGCGCAATAAAAAAAAAGAGAGGCCTCCTTTTCTTAAACCAGCCTATTGTCGGTCGCCAGCCCGAGACACCATTCTTCTCATTTCCTACCCACGGTGGACCCGGCACCCGCACGGTGAATCCATGGAATGCTTAGAATTTTTTCTTCTCTACCTATTATGTTATTTATCAAATTAGTACAAAATATTTATAATAGATAAAAAAATATTTTAAATCTCTACGAACCAAAGCTTCTTGATTAAAACTCAGTCAGTCAGTGGAGTCGTCCAGGCCCGGATGGCTAATGGGCCTGGGTTGGGGATGGGGATATTCCCCCGTTTTGCCCGACAGTATCTCAGCGGGTAACCACCCGCTAGTAATTCATGCACTTTCGGTGATGGGCGCCGTTACTGGTGTAACAGCGCCCGTGTGGCTCACGAACCCAGGGGGTCTAGGTTCGACTACCAGAAGCTTTTCTCTAGGAAGCGGTCTCCCGTTGGGGGGCCGAGCGCAAGATGGAGCGATATTTTGGAGATACTTGAAGTGTCCGTTGTCCTACCAAGAACACTGGCTTTCCCACGTTGCACTGCTATATATTTTTTGCTTATTCGCTCTACCAACACTAGCTGCCTCCGAAGGTAGGAACGGGTGGCGTGCTATCATCAAGACACACACCAATTCTTCGGGAGGTCATGACCCTTAGCAATGAGGAAACACGACGCAAGTGACAGTGAGAAAATATCACGACTTTTCAGTATCAATAATGAAATAGAATCGGATGAATTTTTGGCTCGGGGTTTTTAAGAAGCATACAGGGCGTTGAATTAATTTTAAAAAGGTAAATTATTTTGAATGATTCTACTCCTGTAAGTGGAAGACTAGGCGAAGTGTCCAAAGAGTACGCTGTTAGCAGAAGATGAGCAGGTTGGCAGATTCCAGTGACCTGTTAATGTTTAGGCTGACAGAGAAAGGAATATGTAAGAAAAAATTACAAATGAAACGAATATAGAATTACATAAAAACCTTTATGAGGCTCTTTACGATCACATGTGATCAGACAATAACGTTCAGTTCATTCCTGGATTTCAAGGAAATTCTCTACCATTTTTTATTCAAATCGGTCAAGTAGTTTCTTTATATAAATTGTATCCTCCACGTCAGCTAAGCCAGAGTTACGTGTTTCAAATCCATTGCGTGTGAGAGCAATAAAACTATAAGCATTTCCAATTCATAGCTTTTTTGTTTGTTGTGAAAAATGTTAGTCTAAAAATACACACGTTCGTGTCACGGCTATTTCTCGAAAACTTTATTTTAGGCCAGCAATAAGTGCATTGGCACGTACACGTTCTGTTTAAACAAAAACGTGCAAAACAATGTAGGTAATGAGTGGACACCAAATACTATTTTGAAGCAGACCTTTGCATAGATTTAAAAGTTAAATTAATACATTTAAACCAACACTGCCTGTCATGTCAGAAATTAAGTGCCCGGTCGTCGCTGCCACGATTCTAATAAAATAAAAAAATAAAAATCGTTTCTTCATTTTCTTCATTCTGTCTATAATGTGATCCGTCAGGCTTTGGTCCGAAGTTTTATTCATCATGAAACCCACATTATCACTTTCATCAGTTTACAGAACCATCAAGTACAAAACATCATTCATGAACACGACATTCATTATGTTGACAGATGATCCGACAAAATGGATCGAAGCTGCGATTGATGCCACTCCTATGAAAGTCGGAGATCAGCACCTTTTCGTCGTACGCAAAGCCTATCAAAATTAGTCCGTGTGTTCACCAAGCCAGACCCGAGTTGTTTGAAGTTGACCCCAAAATGCAACGTCTGATTTTAAATTTGACGTATTTTGGGGTCCGCGGATCTCAAGGGAAGCCAGTTCGCCGTGTACAAGATGGTTTAATTTGGTGGCGCAGTTGAGATGAATCCCTATTCGTACAGATTACCATGAACCAATCCAACCTTTACCAATTTTGCGAAAAGTTTTTACCAAACCACCTAAAGTTATCCCACTGTTTCGCGATAAAATGTGTCGTGAAATGGTGAGATTTCTTGTTTGCACGAGCTATCCTCAGTGTTGATGAGACAGGATGCCCGCTAGAACCATCCGGGATCACTGGTTATAATGATAAAAAAACGCGGTTTAAACTTGGATCGAGCATGGGTGTGGGACGCTACTTCTCTCGACATCCTCCCATCTCCAGATCATAACTGTCAGAGCTGGAGCTGCAGCGGAATTAGCTGAAAAGGCCAAAAGTCACTAATACCTCCGCCTCCGTGGTCTCGTGGTAACAAACGTTGCCGTGAACTCGGGAGGTCGTGGGTTCGATTCCCAAGGGGGCAAGTTGTACATTCTATAATTTGTCTCGGTCTGGGTGTTTATATGTATAATATGTATATATTTACAAAAAAAAAGTATAATATGTAGTTTATCAACCATCTAGTTTCCGTAACACAAGCCTCGTAGCTTACCACGGAAACTAGATGGCGCTGTGTGACCTGTCTGGAAATATTTATTATTTATTTATTTATATTTACCTTTTTTTTTTTTTTATACTAGCTGGACATGTGACCTTGAGCCCACCTGATGGTAAGTGGCGCGCAAGGTCCATGAATGTTAGCAACTGAAGTCAGACACTTATAACTGCCGCCATCGGTCCCTAACACTATGCCGGCTTGACTAGATGCTTTTTTACACTTCGCTTGAAGGACTCCAAGTTATAGGAAAGTGGAAACACAGAGGCTGGAAGGGCATTCCACATCTTTATCGTACGACAGATGTATGAGTCCCCAAATTTATACGTACGCGTAGGGATGGTGACTACGGTATGTGGGTACATATTCTGACTGTGCGTGTGGTTCGGTTGCGGAATGGAGAGGGAGGGATTAGGTTATAGAGTTCTTCGGAGCACTCACCATAGTATAGCCGGTAGAACACGCTCAGAGAAGCCACATCTCGCCAAGCTCTACAATACGGCTCTATTAGCAATGTCTACGTGTTTGTGCCGTTTGGTTTTGAGACAATTTGATCGTGGCTGTGGGGGACAAGTGCTAATGTCTTTAAAGAACTGTCTAAATGCGATGACTGGTGTGACAAGAGGGCTGGCAGTTTTCTTGCAAGTAAATCAGCATGTATGTGCAGCGGGGGAATGCTGCAAGTTTACTTGTCTTGTGCCACATCTCAAAAGAAATAATGGGTGAAAAGTTTAGTTTCTAATCATTAGAATTTTTATATTTAAATAAATCCACCAGTAAACAGGGTAAGGTATTGTAGTATAGTCTTAAAAAGATAACTGTTATTTATGTAAAACTGATTGACACATGGTAATTATGTCATTAATTATAAACATGCATTTCTTTTAATGATATTTTATTTTAGTAATTTCCAAGTTATTTCAAATGGCGACGAGGTACAAGAGTTAATTTTAGCATGTTATAATTATGCCGAAGTGCGATTTAAAAAAAAAAAGTCATTATGGAGAAATTTGTTGGAAGTATCGGTAAAGTGCCGATTTACAATGTAAGTGACGATTGGAATATTTACCAAGAGAGATTGGAGCAGTATTTTTTGGCTAATTTGGTTGATGATCAGCGTAAAGTTCCTGTTTTATTGACGGCTCTTGGAGATGAGGGCTACAGGTTACTGAGAGATTTATGTCATCCGGAAACTCCAAGTAAGTTGACATATGAGGAGATTAGCAAGTTGATGAAAGATCAGTTTGCTCCACGAGTTTCCGTCATAAGAGAGCGCATTATATTTTATTTGTTTAATTGAAATTTTTGTTTTCATCTAGATGTGGGGATATTGTAGTATCCCCACATCTAGTAGCCGCGGCGGAAAATGCGGAGTCCAGCAAGCGGCGCAAGTATGTAAGTATATTAAAAGATTACATATTTGTGCCGTTTGCTGTAGAATCTCTGGGCCCATGGAGTCCAAGCGCAAAAAAGTTTTTAAAAGACATAACACCGCGTCTTGTTGTCTCCTCCGGTGACAAGAGGGCTGGCTCTTTCTTCGCCCAGAGAATTAGTATTGCAATTCAGCGGGGAAATGCAGCCAGCGTTCTTGCCACCATTCCACGCGGACGGGACTTATATCCCTATCCTTAATATTAATTTTATTTTATATGTTGTAAATATTTTTTAGAATAAATGTATATTTTATCGTTTTTTAATATAAATCGCAATGTATGTTCAATATTGTAGTATAGTCTTAAAAAGATAACTGTTATTTATGTAAAACTGATTGACACATGGTAATTATGTCATTAATTATAAACATGTATTTCTTTTAATGATATTTTATTTTAGTAATTTCCAAGTTATTTCAGGTACACTTTTAATGGGGCTAATATTGGATTTAACACCGTCTTATGATTAAGTTTTTTTTGATTATTATTATTTGACTCATATTGACTTTTATCTTTTGTTAAATTATTATTATGTTACCTGTATTGTTGTGCATGTATATTTTGTTGTAAATTGTATTTGTGTAAGGAATTATTTAATTGATATTATTGAATTGTAATTATGATTGAATTTAATTTGTGTAATTTATTTTCTAATTTTAATAATAATTATTATAATTTGCATGTTGTGTGTGCTGCTTGGATTCCAGTCTAGTCCATGTATAAATTAAATGAACTCAAATTTGCAACTGACTGGAATCTGTTTGCACACCTAATAATTAATAAATTAATTATATTTCTAAATTATTTATCTTTTCTCTTTGAATAAAAGCTATATCAGATAAGGCTGAGAACGCCTTATAGATCTGTGCCTAAGCTGCTTTTCATCCAGTAAAAGGAGTTCATTTTTATTTCATCCAGTATTGTTTTTTTTATGTACCAGCACTACATCCGTAACTGACATTAGTCAGTGTTAGACTATGGCAGCTTGACAGGGCATGACGGCAATTCGAGCCTGGTCCTATGCTGACCTGAGTGCCTGTTTGTCGCAGCAGCTCACTCATTTATTTTTTATCTTCTCTATTTTTTGTTTATTTGTTGGTAATTTTATATTTATATTTTTTACGTCTTTTATAATTGTATTAGCTGTTGTGTGCAAATAAATATTTTCTTTCTTTCTTTTCTTTCTTTGGTTCCAAAACGTGTGGACAACACTTTGCTGGGTTTATCAGCACAAAGGATTAGTATAATTTTATAATGACAAAGGTAGGATTTTTTATAATTTAACAGAAATAAAGTAAAATTGAAGTATCACGACCGTTTCCTTTTGGGGTGGTCAGAAACCACGCTTATAAATAAGCGGATTCACATTTAGCCAACTTTACTATAGTCCAATCATGACAAGTGGCAAGCTCGTCGATGTCTCAAGCGTACCAATCACAAATAAATTAAATATTAATTAAATGTATTTATTTACATTAATAATTAATTTTTTTTGTGTCCCGACCAGGAATTAAACCCGGTACCTCCGAGTCTAAATCCACGGACTTAACCACTAGACTACGAAGGCAGTAACAGAAATAAACATGTTTTTATCTGGTGTAGATTTCAAAAAAACTTATTTAAAAACTGATTTCCATTCTCCATTATCCCTAGCGATTCAGAAACCCCTGGTAAAGTAAAAAAAAAGAATCCTTGGTAGCTCGTTGACACAGTTTTTAGACGTCAAAGTCCCTCGAGTAGGCATACTACATTTCCATATCGTTGCGTTCATTCTTGTGATTCGAACTTCAATGTTTTTACCCCCTTTTCAGAGTAGCTACTGTTATTAAAAAAACAAATTACGTGCTACAATTAATTACTGTAGCAAATTATAAAATGCCTAGGCATCAATCTTTGTAGCTTCACTTTTTTTAGCAATAATAAATTTAATAATCGTATAAGGCGCGGTGGTGGCTCGGTTGTAAGAACGCGTACCTTAAATCCTACAAAGGTCAGTTCAAACCCACCCGACATGTCAATGAGAAATACACTTTTCTTACGTACATTTGTCATAGATTAACAACACCACCGTTCCCGTGCCTCGGAGAGCACGTCAAGCTGTCGGTCCCGGTTCCACTAATGCCAACTTGTGGAATCGTTAATAAATTGTCATTAAAAAAATTGACATTATATCCTCGCCAAGCCGTTTGGCCAGCGTGGCGAATGTAGGCCAAATTCTCCAGTTCTGGAAGGCCCAGCGGTGGAGGTCTAGGACGCTGTGTTCTAGGGGCTGTAATGAAAAAAAAATGCGTAAAGTCTGGAACTAATTAAGAAAAAAAATCGTTTCTGCTGCAATTTTTCTGTCCACATTGTCGCAATTATCATGCAATGTAACAAAATTCCTATAGAGTGGACGCCATGCCCATACGAACCGTGCACACTACTCGTATGAACAAAAGCATTTCAACTCGTACACGAAGCGATCCGCCATTTGTTAATAATTTTATTTTTATAGGTATGACAGCACCTAGAACATAAGAGTCCTAGAGAATTGATGTCTTTATTTATTTATTAACAATTTAATAATAATTCCACAAGTTGGTATTAGTGGAACCGGGACCGACGGCTTCACGTGCTCTCTGAGGCACGGGAACGTTAGTGTATACAAGTGTATTTTATATATTTAATTTAATCTTTTAAATGACATACCAATATTATGTTTATGCACGAGGAGATATTTGTTAAGTTAGCTTAAGTTTGGGTATTAAAGTTACCACTAATTTCGTTATATACTTATATATATATATTTCGTTATATACTTTTGACCGCCTCCGTGACCTAGTGGTAACAAACGTTGCCGTGAACTCGGGAGGTCGTGGGTTCGATTCCCACCGGGGGCAAGTTGTACATTGTATAATTTGTCTCGGTCTGGGTGTTTATATGTATAATATGTAGTTTATCAACCATCTAGTTTCCGTAATACAAGCCTCGTAGCTTACCACGGAAATTAGATGGCGCTGTGTGACCTGTCTGGAAATATTTATTTATTTATTTATATATTTTAATTTTAATTTAGTAGTAGAAATTATTATTTTGTTTTGACATAATTACACCATTATATTATTACCATGACAACGCCCTTTTACAGCAGCATCTATTGGTGTAGGTAGTACTTATCTGGTAACGACAAAGGCTGTTCTTTGCTGATATTCATTCGCTATCATGATTAGTAAAATAATTAATTTGTTATCTGACGAAACCGAGTGTACCAAATGTATGAAACGGTGAATAACTAAATGAAATGAAATGAAATGAAATTTCTCATTGATACATGCCGGGGTTCCGAATTGACCTATATAGGATTTTAAGGAAAGCATTCTTACAACCGAATCACCATCACCACCATTATTTTAATAAATGTACATAGTCGTTAATATCTATATAAATTTAATAATAATAATAAACCAACAATCCACTTTCCTGTGAGTTATAAAACATCTGTAATTACTTTAAACTAATTAGGATTACCATCTTTTCAGATTATACCAAATCCGCGTGGGATTGCGGGTTTCCCCTAAAGTTCCAGTTCACATCGAGGCATCAGTTGCAAGTGGCAATGGAGCGGCTAAGGCAGGTCGACCTGCAGCCACCGCGTCACTCGTGGGAGGTCTGGCCGCCTCCAGGGCATTCCAGATCATGTATAGAAATGAAGAAGTCACGCTAAGAGATATAGTCCACTTCAGAGCGCATTTACTTGGTAAGTTTGTGTTTTTTAGGTTGCGAAAGGTTCAATCCCGCTAGTATTAACTTCAAGAAGTGTGAGACGAAACATCGCGCATCGCACTCCGATCATATTAATAGATACCCTTAGTCAGCATTGGGATATTATGGTTGACGACGATGAGCATAATACTTAACGGCAGCTCCGCTGATCGATACTCCAATAAAATCTTCTCACTTGAAAAAACTCACTAACAAATATTTTTTTAAACTCGCAGAAATCTGACCTTTACGTTTAAATCTTTATAATTAATTTTGTTTTGTTCTCTTCTCCCGATGGATGATGAATGAGTTGATAGGGAAGGCGGAAGGCAAAGGGTCTAGCCCATACAGCCAAGTCTGACGTAATATATCTTTCTTTTTCATGAGTTAATGAGGTCATTATCAAATTCCAGATGCTGCAGAATTTGTTGCTTTTCTTTGAGTCACTCGCGGCACCATAGCTCAAACACGTCGGGTAAAATATGGGAGTTGACAGCGCGGGAAAACCGCAAAAAATAAACTGCAACTTGCAATATTTAAAGTCCAATTTACCACTTTTGACCAATAATATCCACAGTAAATTAATTTACAAAACAAAAACTTGCACTTGACATGTCCACGCAAAATGGCGAGAAGAACTCTAATTAATATTGTTTATTTGTCGTATATTATTTTCAGTTGATAGTCGTAATCTAAAAGAATCGTTAGAACGAGCAGAATGGAGTTTGGGTGTAGAACTGTGGTGCAGCGAGGGTGCCCAATCCAGCACTTTGGCTCCAGTAACCTGCCGGGTCCTAAAACTCCACTTCCAGCCATCACAAGGTCTTCACTACAATCTACCAGTCCTGTTCGACTACTTCCACTTGTCAGCAGTATCCATTACCATACACGCAAGCTTGGTTGCTTTGCATCAGCCCTATATTAAGTACGTTGTATTGTTATTATTACATTTTTATCTTTTTCTCCTCTATATCGTTTTACTATTGTAAGCAAAAATTGATAATGCACGTGGGTTTAGGAAATTATCAATTATCGTAATTCCAAAATACACTCTGTTTATCTTTACCGTTTGAATAATGATCGGTCGCTGTTTAATGGATTTTATACTAGCATATAATAAAGTGTGCAGGTAATTTTAATAAGGCTAAGTAAAGCTCAATAAACTAAACAATAGATTTACCTTTCATTGCTGCTTATTCAGGAAAAGCATCATGCATTACGTACAAAGTTGGTAAGTACTCGTATATAGGATTATTTAAAAAATTGGCGTACCTCAAGGTAGTGTGCTTGCACCAGTGAAACTAATAGATTCCTAAAATTACTTTTTTGTACGATGTAACATATAATCAAACACCAATATTTTTATTGGTTTGTTCTTAACAATGTGTATAGCAAATTAACTAATATTAAGAATTTCAATTCTAGTACACCACGATCAAGTAAGCAATGGGGCAAATTGATGAAGAATGCTGGTTCCAGCTTCAGTGCTTCTGGTAGCTTTGATAATGTTCTGTTTGGATCTAGTGGAAAATGTTCTGGAGGAAATTCTAGCAAGATTGCACATGCAAGGTAAGATGGTTTATCTTCAGGTTTGTTAACTACACATTCATAAGAATTTACTTTATTATCTAATTAGTTATTCCTTAAACTAATTTAGTTATTTCCACCTTAATTCAGATTATTCTAGTCTGAGGACTAGTTATAAACTATACCAATTAACGTTTACATATTTGTAGTATTAGTTTGGTTTCTCTAAACTAACAAAGAACGAGCTTAAAAACCCGGTTTAGTCGATTTTGAATATTTCTGAAATAATTTTCTTCTTGAAGCTGGAATCATATTTGGAACGAAACAGATTTACGATTAGATTTCTTAAAACCCTTTAAAATGACACGATTTACGATCCTTTAAAGATAATATGTATTCTAACTATGAAACTATAACCTTAAAAATCCTTATAATTCCAGACAAGTCCATGCAGAAGTATGTGGTATTCTTCTGGGATCCCTGGAAGGGTTGCAGAGCGCGCTAACAGTTTGCGGCTCGACTGGCGCTCTCCTCACTCCTGAAGACACGGCATCCAACTCAATTGTTGGAGAAGTTGCTCAAAGACTAAAGGATCTAAATGAAATTGGCAAGGTAAGCTTTTTTATACCTATTGAAAGACAGTAGATTTAAAGAATATATGAAATAAAAACAATAACATTGCTCGAGTCTGGTACGCTAGAGACATCGACGAGCTTGTGACGTGTCATGATAGGGCCATATTAAAGTTGAACGTGGTTTATTATCACTTCGCAAGGAATTACGCAGTCGTAATGGTTCTTTACGTAAAGTAGCCTCACCATAAATATATCACGCAAATTAATTTACAAAAATCATATTAGGTATTTTCCCTGACAAAAATTAAACATAATATCTTTATGTTCCAGAAAACAGAAACAAGTGAAGAAGAAGAATGGGCGATGGGAGCAGCTCATGATATTGCCAGACTTTGTGCGGAAGTGACTTTAAGATGGAGAGCTTTTCTTCATCATACATCTGACAGACCTCACGTGCATCATGCTTTGGCTGCTAGACATCACTCGCTAAGGTGATTTAAATAGCCCTACATCCCAAATAACAAAAAAATACTTTAATATACAAAAATCAACAGGTGATTGCCGATTGCCTTTAATAATAGAAGGTTCAACTTCTTATTTGTATTTCGTTTTCAAATCCATGTTTTTATTTTCGATCACACTTATCAACGCTCCGATTAATAAATAAAATTTAAACTAAAAAATATTATTTTAATTGAATAATGACTAATACCACAGTAAATGAAGTGAGTAATCCTAACGTCAGACAACTTAAGCTCGCCTTTGTACATACTTTAAAGTGAAGTGCAATGAAGTATGTACAAGTATGACAACGATCTAAAGGTTCAAAATTTTTAATATCTTTCAGGATCAAACGCTTCGCTGAATGTTTCTTTGTTCTGGACAACCCAAGGCATTCGATAGCTGGCTGCTACGACAGTAACTATCAATCTTATCAAAGTGTTGGGGAGGTTGCCAGAAGATCTCGATATTTAGCACTCTTGCCACCACTTCCTGTGCACTGCATAGCTTTGGATGGTGATCCTCATATCATGCCTATTATCTTTGAAGACAGGTACTTGTTTTTTTTTTTTTACAAATACATTAAGATAGGATAACAAACCTGGCCAGCATTGCAAGAGCAGTCCAAATTGTCTTAAAATATATTCTGAAAGACTCAAAGACTCATCTTCAGTAGTGACGATCAGGACCATGTGTTCTAGGGGCTGTAATAAGGAGAATAAAATGCCTAAACTTAAAATTTCAGGTACCAAGACACCGCAGAATTCGCAAGAAGACGATCCTTTTTAAATTCTGGAGCAAGCAAGTCAGGAAGTGGTAAGGATTATTTAACAATATCTTTTGACTTGATTATTTAAAATCTATAAATTGGCTAAAATAACTAATGTGATAGGCTAATTACCAATCATATGCGGATATCAAAATATTGATCATAAATTAACTTAATTATCCTTTCTATTTTTTTTTATGTGTTACAGATCCATTCTTGTGCAGTGAGCCTTTGTCAGAAGATTGTGCATGTAGCATAAGTTCTTTAATGGATTCTAGAAGGCCATCGTCGGAAGCGTCAAGAGTAACTCTAACTTTACCAAAAACTATTATAGATGTACTCGAACCCCAATTTAATCCCCTGAAAAATTCAGGCATCGTGCAGGCAACATTAACACTTGCCCCTCAAAAATCACTTAACGGATCACCAAAGAGGGCATTAGTTAAACAAAATATTGTAGATTTGAACAAAACGCCAACCAAACAATTGGAATTAACCGGAAGAAATAGATACATAGTTCAAAATAATCAAATTAGTGAAATTCAGCTTCCGCCAAATAATGCTTTTTCTTCATGCTCTATTCAACAAGGGCAGCTATTATCTCGTTACTCAGCATCAACTCTATTAGATGTCAACAGTGCTAGAAGTAACAATAACGTATCACAAATAGGAAAGAGGTCCGATATACTCGTACATGAAAATATTGGACAAAATGGCCAAAGACCTCAAGTTATAAATGGAGTAAGCACCTTACCAGCAAGGCATAGTAAATCACTTGATCAGTTAAGAATTTCACAGATGTCAACCCACACTATGCCGAAAGAAATTAAAACAAATTCAAATACTCCAATAAATTATCCTAAACCTTCGTATATACCACCACATCAAAGTAAACCATCAACGTTGCCACGAAGTGTCACTACAACGGCATACCCAACTAATACTACAACCCGATGTAGCAATAAAGGAGACGATTATAGGAAAAATATTAACGAATTTAGAGAAAAATATAAAAATCCTTGCAATTTGAATATGAATTCGCGAGGCTTGAATAATGAAATGTTTTACAATGCAGCATATAAATACGATGGGATGATGCAGAATAATCCTAATCAAATTTATGGTTACACATTCGGTAATCAGGGTAATGTGCAAGTGAACAACATTGTTCGGAATCCATTAGAGTTTCAAAGAGGCTACAATGTAAATTTACCCCGTCCTATGTTGCCTCCACGTAATTCTTACCCCCCTGTGAGTGGAAAAACTCAAGTGACTGATCAAAATAGTATAATTACTAATAGGCATGTTCATAGATCTAATTCAACGCATGGGTTTAATCACAGCAGCGTAGAAAATCAACAAATTGATATAGAAGCGGCGCGTAATCAATTGAGGCATGAACTTAATTACTATTTGCAAAAAGGAGACTGGAGTTATGATTTTAATACAGGGAGCTTGATTCAAAACTATCAGAAAAAATCTAGCAAAAGTAGTGATGATAGTGGATTTGTTATGACTTTAGACAGAAGCAGCGATGGAACATCTAAATCCACCTACTCGAAGACACCCCCTTCTACACCACACTCTAGAATTCCTCCTGGCAGACATAAAAAGAGCAGATCTAAAGAGTCAAAATTAAATCAAAGTGTAAAAGACAGTTCAAGAATGACTTCAAGCAGAGATTCTTTGAGTAGTCACCACTCTATTAGATCAAGAGACAGCAAATCAGATCGGCATACTTCAAAGTCTGATAGAAGTACGCCAAAATCCGATAGAGGCACACCCAAATCCGGTAAAACGACACCAAAATCAGGTGGAGTAACACCAAGATCAGGATTAGCTACACCAAAATCCGGCGGAGCTACGCCAAAATCAGGACTGGCGACTCCAAAATCAGGAAAACACGGAAGACTTGAGAAACGTTCTAGACACAAACCATCTGAGAAAATGACACAATTGATGTCAGAGGCTGCTTCGTCTTCTAGTAATGAAAGTATTCCATTTGAATTGAGACGACTTGGATCTTCCGCAAGTGTTCCGTACAGCTTAGATCATGGTGCAGAAATATTAAGACATTGTAGAAGTGCAGCATCAGTTCTAGATGAATCTAATATTAATAACACTTTTGGATCTGAATCACTACCGAACTTAGCTCCGCCTGCAGCATTTGATTCCCCACCTTTGGACATAGCAGATAAAGATTTTAAAATAATGCCGCCTGATACATTCAAAAATAAAGATCATAAAAGAAGTCGCAGTAGTTCAACTTCCAGTTTGAGTGAACAAAGCGGATGGGTGTCGAGTGGGCGCAGTTCAGGACCATCCTCTCCTGATAATGGTAGCGGTCAATTAAACCATAACTACCCTCCTTTAGTTAAACCTATAGCTACAAAGCCAAATACAAATCAAAACTTCGATAAACTTACTGGCGATAAAATTAGTGACTTTAAACGGACAATGTTAAACGGAGATCAGTTAAGGGAGAGACTTATAAAACTCGCCGTTAAGGTCGCACAAAATCCCTCTGAAAAGATTGAATGTTGTGATAAAACAGTTTGTGAAGAGTGTACTATTTGCAGTGACTCTATCTGCACTGACAGCCAGTGTGAATTTAACAAAAACGATACAGGCTGTAATTCTGACACATGTTCGACTAGTTGTTGCCAACAATGCCCTGAATCATCTAAGGTTAACCAACGTCATAACTCTTTTAGTGCTATTCAAGGAAAATCTTACAATAATACTACTAAACTTGTTAACGAAGGTTCAGTTAAGAAATCTCAAACAGTTGCTGATAATTTGCAGCCATATAATCGTAAAGAAAATTCCCCAAAGTCGCAACCGGATACTGCAACATCAAGTAATCCATTACATAAAAATAAATTGAAAGATAGGATCCAGTATACAGAAAAGCTGTTAGCCGCTGAAATAAGAAGTCTTTCCGTTGATAAACATTGCAAAAGTCATGTTGGCAAGAAGGCTGCGGGAGGTCCGGTGGCTGCAATGCAAAAGTATCACAATAAAGCCAAATCTGAAATAGATTTAAGTCATATAAGCAGTGAAAATGAATATGAGCATTTAAAGCTACCACCTCCACAACAATTTAGAGATGCTCCGCCGCCACCAGATGAGTTTAAGGTTAGTTAATTTTAGAATAATAAATACATAGAAAGAACAATAAATAGAATGAAGAAATAACATTACTGTATGCAAAGAAAATACTAAACAGTTATTCACACTGATGACTGTTCACACTGATTCGAAATAACAAATCATCAACTAACGTGTGATACTTGTTGCTTTGGAGTTAAACAAATTAATATGATTACAATCATATTTAATTAAATGGTTATACATGTTGTATTAAAATTGCAGGACCCACCTAGTAAATCTCCGAAGTTAAGCCGCCAAAGCAGTCGATCTTCGACGTCATCTCGAACGCCACAGCGACAGCCAGGACCATTGCAACTAGATAATCCGTTGTATCATGTTTGTGAAGGTAACCTAATATTATTATAACTATTAAAATAAATAAGTATAAACCATAGAAATCTGTACTATAAAACTACTACCGTACTACCGTAAGTACTAAGGTTTTCCAGTAAGTAACCCAAATGTGCCAGATTTAAGTTAGAAATATTCTGTGATCATCGTTAATTTCGAACTTGTACTTCCCAATTGGTAAATCTTAGAGATAACTTACAGTTTTGAGTTATTTCAAATAATACAAATAGACCAGTTTCTTAAATGACGATTTATTAATTGCTAACCTCATGTTGACCGGGGGATTGTTCCATTTTGTGGCCATAACTACATACTCGTATAAATTAAGAATTATATAATAGAGACAGAAAAAAATATGGTAAAAAAGGGCAAAATTTAAATAAATATTGCACAATGAATAAACATAAAATTATTTTTACAGGAATTATGGAAAGACGAAAGCTTAGACCGCTTCAATCAGTAAAAAGCGTAACTTCACCTACAACATCAACACTGAATAAGAGTCAAAGCACCGGCGAACTAGCTTGTAGGAGTGAAAATGGTATGATCTTTACACATTCATTCTTAGACTCAGTTCTTTATCTTCACTTGTAGTACATATTTTTTTGAGAATTTGGCATTCTTTTGACACCCTGGCAAGACTGGTTTTAGTTATTACATAATTTCTTAACAATTCCACAAGTTTGTATTAGTAGGATCAGAATCTAAAGTCAATAAAAATAATAAACTATCCTTTAGAGAAGTAAAATTAATTTGAAATAAATTCACATTTTGATGTTGGGCTTCTCGTTTACGCTAACTAGAAGGAACTGCCTTCGTGGTCTAACGGTTAATACTTTCGTTAATACGTTCTATTCCTGGTAATGAACAAAAAAATATGTTTTTATTTGTGTCATTTCTCGAGCCTGGTACGCTAGAGAAATCGACAAGCTTGCCATGATGAGCCTAATTGTGAATAAATGTAAATTCGTTTTTTATATAGCTGTAGATTTTTGGTGTACACCACGCTACGTCCAAATTAAGAACTTATAATTTGTCTATGGAATGAATCGGCACACGGTTTATATTTTACCGAATTCCTATGTTAAAGGTAAAAAAAGTAACTAAACTATCATCACGACCTTATCCCTTACGGGATACGGTCAAAAACCACTCTTTTGTAAGAGATCACATTTAGCCAACTTTGCTATAGGCCCATTATAAAGTGGCAAGGTCGTAGATGTCTCTAGCGTACCAAACTCGAGAAATATCACAAATAAATGAAATAATTTATTGTGTCTCGACCAGAAATCGAACCCGGTACCTCCGAGTCTAAATCCACTGACCTTGTAGGTTTAGTAAATTACTATATATTTTTTTAATATATAAAATTATCTTTGATTTCAGATAGAGAAAACAATTTCATCAGCATATTTGGATTAGCAGAATCAGAGCGATTGTTCGTCAAGTGTCGTGATGAATTTAGACAAAGCGTAAAATATCCAGGAGCTATTTATTCGGATTTTCCACCGCTTGAAAGTTCACTGCCATATTTTCACATTAGTGACGAATATAGAATGTTTAATCCGGAAGGTAATATTTACAATTAGTGTATTTATTTATTTAATTATTTATTTAATTATTAAAGGATAACTAACGACTAATAACAAATTTGGAAAAAATAAATGGAAACATAAAGGGTCAATTAGAAGTTACCGCAAATGGACTACAAACATAAAATAAAATAAAGAAAACTTACAAAAAATAAACAACAACAATTAATAAAAGCAGTTGTGGGTACACAGCTAAGGCATATGGGTTGTACAATACAATCTGGTCAAGTAGCTGCGAGCAAACGTTGGCTTCGTATTAAACAAATCAAGTTCCGAACAGTTACAATTAAAATAGTTGCATGACCTCCAGAAGAACGAGCTTTGTCTGTAATTAGTAAAGCACATAGGGGCATGCAGAACGGAAGTGCTCCTAGTTCGTAGGCCGGTAGTTTTTAGACCAAGTGTACATCATTAACATTTGGTATTCAAAAGAGATTGTTGTGATAGATTTTGACCGCCTCCGTGGTCTAGTGGTAACAAACGTTGCCGTGAAGTCGGGAGGTCGTGGGTTCGATTCCCACCGGGGGCAACTTGTACATTGTATAATTTGTTTCGGTCTGGGTGTTTATATGTATAATATGTATATATTTACAAAAAAAAAAGTATAATATGTAATTTATCAACCATCTAGTTTCCGTAACACAAGCCTCGTAGCTTACCACGGAAATTAGATGGCGCTGTGTGACCTGTCTGGAAATATTTATTTATTTATTTATTTATTAGATGCTACATTCAGTTGTGATAAGGAAAAATAACTTTTGCATTACAAAGACAGGCTAAAGTACTTTTATTGTCTCATTAGAAGATTGACAGCAATTGCTGGAAAGTATCAGGCAATAATTTGTTTAAAACTTAATATTTTTTTATTTTTTTTAAATCACAGCTTATTATATTAAACATATAAACAAAGTAGCAATAGTGGAACACAAGCCAAAAAGATTTTATATTATTTAGACAAAACAATTAAAACAGAAATAAGAGTAAAATATAGTAATTAGATTTAAATTAATAGTGCAATTGAACTGTGACTAGCAAAAGTAAAAAAAAAAAAAATTAAAAAAAAATTAAAAAAATGAAAGTATAATTTTTGATTAGTAAAATGAGGATTGGAAGAATTTCAGCTTAAACTAATTAAGAATGAAATTATGATTTATTTTAGGTCTGCATTTAATAGTCTGTGTTCACGGGCTGGATGGTAACGCAGCTGATCTTCGCCTAGTCAAAACGTATTTAGAACTTGGATTACCGGGTGCTAGATTAGACTTTCTAATGTCTGAAAGAAACCAGGGTGATACCTTCTCTGATTTCGACACCATGACTGACAGGTAAGAAATGATTTCAAAGTTAGTTTAACTCCGCTCGAAATTTTATAAATATTGTATATTTTGTATCTAGTTTACCATACTATATATAGGCAGGTACTAAAAGTTACACAATACATTTAATATTTTTTTTACTAAGTTAGTAGGTAGTTCGCTTGTTGACAACGATGGCTGACATGTTGAATAAACCGTCTACTAGGCGGCGCCACTTCCTATGTGTCAATTGCTTGTTCTAAGTTTACACCCCCAGCCCTATTCTGTTACTTAAGTGCAAACGTTATATAATGGAATCCGTAAACTATATATATAATATCACGCTAATAAAGTTGATATTTGCACGGCCGCTGTCAGGATAGAGCGCTTATAGAGTTGAGAATTGAATAATATAAATTGAGTAAATAACGAAATTCACTCATAACGTTTGCGACTAAGTAACAGTATAGAGTTACTAGCTACAACTGCGAACGATTTAGACACAAAGGTAGTATGGTAAGTGGGAATGAGAGCGTAACATTGGAAGAAGAGCGAAGAGTCTTCTCATGTATGTATTTATTTCAAAGCCAAAGATAAATTGATATAATCGCCGCTATCAGTTCCTTTTATTAATTTAGTATTGTCTTCTATTTCAGATTGGTTCAAGAAATTATGAATCACATACAAAGCTCCAGTGAACCAGCTCGCATTAGTTTCGTTGGCCATTCCCTTGGCACTATCATCATCAGATCTGCTCTGGCCAGGCCTCAAATGAAACCGTTCTTGGGCAAACTGCACACATTCCTCTCGCTTAGTGGTCCCCATCTTGGTACTCTGTACAACTCGAGCGGATTAGTTAATGCTGGTAAGATTTTACAATTAAAATGTTGTGTACTTTTTTCGAATTTTACTAATAAATAATCATTATTAGGAATCATTAAAAGTATCATTACGACCGTTTCCCTTTCGGGGTGGTCAGAATTACTCAACGTATGTAATTTTTAGCGGTTAAGTCCGTGACTTTAGACTCGGAGGTACCGGGTTCGATTCCTGGTCGGGACACAATAGTGTTTATTAATTTTAAAAAAAAGTAAAGTATCATCACGACCGTTTCTTTTTCGGGTGGTCAGAAACCACGTTTATAAATAAACGGATTCACGTTTAACCAACTTTACTATAGGCCAATCATGACAAGTGGCAAGCTCGTCGATGTCTCCAGCGTACCAAACTCGAGAAATATCACAAATAAATTAAACATTAATTAAACGTATTTATTATTTACATTAATAAATTTATCAATTTAAATATCTAAAATAAATTTATATTTGATTTATTTGTGATATTTCTCGAGTTTGGTACGCTAGAGACATCGACGAGCTTGCCACTTGTCATGATTGGCCTTTAGTAAAGTTTGCTAAACGTGAATCCGCTTATTTATAAGCGTGGTTTCTGACTACCCCGGAAGGGAAACGATCGTGATTATACTTTTTGTATGTATTTTTTTTACGGCCGTACCGTCCTAAAACGAGTTACAAGAACCTTTCCGCAACTAGTAAATTCGACAACGACCCACCACTAGTAACAATGCAAATTATAACATTTCATGAAACCTCATCCTAGATTAAGCTAACCATCATGTGTTCCATAATACTTACGTACGAGTATATATCTATATATACAGCCCCTAGAACACAGCGTCCTAGACCTCCACTGCTGGAGATGGGCCTTCCAAAACATATATCTGGAGCATTTGGCCTACACTCGCCACGCTGGCCAGACGGCTTGGCGAGGATCTGATGTCAATTTTTAATAACAATTTATTAACGATTCCACAAGTTGGTATTAGTGGAACCGGGACCGACGGCTTAACGTGCTCTCCGAGGCACGGGAACGGTGGTGTTGTAAATCTATGACAAATGTACGTAAGAAAAGTGTATTTCTCATTGGTACATGCCGGGTGGATTTAACCGACTTTTGTAGGATTTAAGGAACGCGTTCTTACAACAGTTCGAGTATGGTTATTGCTAAATCTATTTCATTTCTTTCAATTTCTATTTTCAGGCATGTGGTTTATGCAGAAATGGAAGAAATCTGGCTCTTTACTTCAGCTATCTCTTCGGGATGCTTCGGATCCTCGACGATCCTTCCTCTATCGTTTGAGCGAAAGAAGTCAACTTCACCAGTTCAAACACATTCTACTCTGTGGCTCTGGTCAGGACAGATACGTTCCTTTACATTCAGCAAGACTTGAGCTATGCAAAGCTGCTGCAAAAGACGCTTCGCTACTTGGACAAGCTTATAGAGAAATGGTAGGTAATAATTTAAGTTTTAATGGTATGTTAAAATGGGGATTCACATTTAGCGAATTCAACTTTACTTTAGGCTCATCATGACATGTCTCTTGCGCACCAAACTCGAGAAAAATCACAAATCAATTCATTTTAATTATTGTGTCCCGACCAATTGTGTGACCAAATATGACCCGAGCTATTTAAGAAGTGTGAACACACCAGTTTTTTAAAAAATGACCTGGTAGTTGCTTGCCGTATGATGACAGGAAGATCGTTCCATAAATTAGTAGCAACTACTACGAAAGAGTTAGAGAAATGCAGTGTGATGTGAGGGAACAGATAGATAGGGAGTTGTGAGAACAGCGAAGAGATTTGTCATGGAAAGAAGAGAGATAGGCGGAATTGCCCTTAAGTTATTTCGGTGTCGCAGGCTCATTCAAAACCGAGAACAGGAGACAGAGAACCCTAAGATTTCTGCGACAACGAATTGTTAGCTACTTCAACGATATTCACATACTATTTAGTTCCAAAAAACAACTGCTAATAGATGTAAAAAAAAATATCATTAATTAAAGCTATGTTCAGGTACTAGGTATTGTAATCTCATAGGTACTGATAACTAAATTTAAAAGGTTATTAATTGATCGTTGTGGTGCAGTTCTGTATATGTTTTATTTTGTAAATCTGATATAGCTGAGTTTTCCTTGCAGATTCCTTTCTCAGTCAGATTAAACATTAACAGGTCACTGGAATCTGCTAAGCTGCTGGTCTTCTGCTAACAGCTTACTTATTGGACCACTTTGCTGCTTAGTCTTCTACTAGCAGGAGTAGAATCATTCAAAATAATTAAATTAATGACGTTTCATAAATGCCTGTAATAGGTTTACGTGAATAAAGATATTTTGACTTTGACTTTCAATGGCTTCCTGATAGATCACACTACGCTCTGTATAACAAATGAATTTTAAATATAAAAAAAAAGTTAGTTGTGTTACATTTTAGGTATACATGTTAGGTACATATACACACATCAAAAGTGTCTAGGGATCAACATATATTTTTGCAATAACTTTTCTCCTGATTGATATTCATTAAAATTTTCTTTAAGGATTGATCAAATAAAATGTTTTCGTTTGTCTACAGTAACGATAAACCAAGTCACCTTTGCATTAGTAAAAAAAATTGCCATTTTCCTAATAAAGGGATTTTTGACATTTGAACCACTAACATTAAAGTTCGAAAAAAAGACTGAAATAACAGTTTTTTATTTTATTTTATTGGGTAACTTAAACAATTAATAATCCGTGTTTCTACCGCGAACACTAACAACACAAGAACATCGGTTTGGCATACTCAAAATGAGTTCATCCAAATCACGCTGTGGAATGGCCGCCCATGTTCGTTGCAACAACAAAAAAAGGTCTTCTTGCGACTGGATACCCTCCATATTCGGCAGAGCTCTTCTCTGAAGAATATCCCATGCATGCTCAATCGGGTTCAAGTCTGGCGACTGAGCAGGCCAGGGCAGGACATTGATGTTAGCTGCGGCGAGAGTCTGTCTTACAACTCTTGCGGTGTGCGGTCGTGCATTATCATGCATTAACTGAAATAAGGGACCGATATGCACTTGTAGAGGAACGATGACGTCTGATACAACCGTCTCAGCATAAATTTGAGCGTTGAGGTTGCCTCTGATCCAAATCAACTCAGTTCTTCCGCCGATCGAAATACCCGCCCATACCATGATGGTTCCACCACTATAAGGATGGACTTCCTGGCAGGATTTTAATCGCTGTTGGCGTCCAGGGGTTCTCCAGTGTCGTATACGTCTTGTATCCGGCCTCATACCAAAACGAGACTCATCAGAAAAGCACACGAAACGCCATTGTTCTTCTGTCCAATTTCTGTGTTCAAGAGCCCATTGATATCGAGTCCTACGATTGTGCATTGCTATAGGTGGTACCCGTAGCGGTCTTCGGGAATGAAGATTCACTTCATGCAAGCGGTTTCTGACTGTTTGGTCGCTAATTAAGTTCCCTGAAGAGCGATGAAGGCTCACGGCTAACATCATGGCGGTTATTGTTGGAGTTCTTCGAGCTGTGATTTGAATGTATCGGTCTTGTCTCCGTGTGGTGCAGCGATACCGTCCTCCATGGCGCTCAGCCACGGTACCAGTGGTTCGGTAACGTGTCCAAAGTCGACTGATAACACTCTGACTAGTATTCAGAGCTAAAGCCACAGTACGTTGCCGGGAACCAGCTTCTATCATTCCCACGGCTCTGATCATTTCTTCCCTGCTTAAATGACGTCGCCGCTCCATAATAACGTTGGTTTTAATCAGTAGTAGGGAAACAGTAGCACTAATAATGTCTTCAATGCGTCTTATGTTTTTATAGGGAAAATATTGACAGCTGATTTTCATCTTTTACTCGAATTTGATTGACAGTTCCTGTTTTAAATTATGAAATGCACCAAAAAGGATCCATATAAATTTATAAAATCATAAATTTATTACAAAGCCACATCTCAATCACAAGAAATCCGCATAAACATGCTTGATCCCTAGACTTTTTTGATGTGTGTATAATAAAAGTTACATCTTTTTTTTCATTTAAGGTCCACAACATGGTATCGCCTTTAGCTGCAAGAGCTTCTACAGTGTCCGTCGTAAGGTACGACGTGCAGCACGCATTGCCCCACACGGCAAGTGCTCTAGTAGGGCGGGCGGCACATATAGCGGCCTTGGATTCAGATCTCTTCATTGAAAAATTCCTTCTGGTCTCCGCTTTAAAATACTTCCGATAAAACACATTTTGGTTATAAACTAAAATAAATATTCACGACATTTAGAATGGAACAGAGTTATGAAACAAAAGTACTATAGCTATATCAATTCCATTCCATTTACACTTTTGACAGGTCGTCTTAATAATGTTATCTAATATGTTGTTGATTTTTTTTTTTTGGTTCTCTTCTCCCGATGGATGATGAATGAGATGATAGGGAAGGCAAAGGGTCTAGCCCATACAGCCAAGTCTGACGTAATATATCTTTTTTTTTATGAGTTAATGAGGTCATCATCAAATTCCAGATGCTGCAGAATTTGATGCTTTTCTTGGAGTCACTCGCGGCATTATAACTCAAACACGGAAAAATATAGGAGTTAACAGCGCGGGAAAACCGCATAAAATAAACTGCAACTTGTGCCCCATATTCAAAGTCCAATTTATGGTTTTCCATAACTAATCACATTGTAGCACATTATTAAACAAAACAACACTACTTTTGACTAACAATATCCACAGTAAATTTATTTACAAAACAAAAACTTGCACTTGACATCTCCGCGCAAAATGGCGCGAAGGACTCCTCTTATCTAATATGTATAAATAATATTTTAAAAAAACACCTTAATTTAAATAAACCATATTATCAAAAACACAGGGCTTTTGTCACTTCATAGAACCATCTGTGATTGCGCGGAGCGATGGCAAGAGACCCGACTGCATGACCGTTGGGTCGCGGAAACTTAGCAGGTCCCTGGTGTGGGATGCGACATGTGTAGACACATTAGCCCCATCACACATCCAGGCGACCTCGTCAAGCGCTGGAAGTGCGGCGGTTTCTGCTGAGAACCTCAAGCTGCGCAAATAGGTGTATATGATTTTGATCAATAATTTTGATATACGCCACGTGATTGGTAGTTAGCTTGTCACTTCGGTTATTTTATCCAATGACGTGCTTTTTAGGCATACGTTAAAGATGTCAAAAGATGTTACTTTCTGCAACTGGCCGTATTTGTATAAATTACTTATATATATATATACTGTGTGTAATTTATTAAAAAGCTAATATATTTATATTATAATCTAGAATAAAAATAGAGTATAATGTATTTATTTATTTTAATTATTCAATAATAAAATAATAAGTTACAGTGGAGAGAAGTTTTCCTAAAAATATCGCCCCTTATACTGAACCTAATCAACTAGGTAGCGAAAGGTCGACGACCGGCCAGTTGCAGAAAGCATGATCAAAATAATCTATGATCAACATTTTGATATATTCCAAGTGACTTTGGGTATTTAAGACATGCTTTTTAGGCATACGTTAAACATGTCATCATTTCTGCAACCGACCGTATAACTCTCCAGCCTTTATATATTTATCACGATAGATATCGTGACCATTCACCTTAAAATAGTGTTTTATTTTTCGTTTTTTTTTTTTTAATATAACTTTTTTATTTTAAAAAGGCAAAAAGGTGTTGAACCTATGACACCTGAAAACCTATAAAAATTTATATACATATGAGTCTTTTCGCGCCATTTTGCGCGGAGATGTCAAGTGCAAGTTATTGTTTTGTAAATTAATTTACTGTGGATATTATTGGTCAAAAGTGGTGTTATTTTGTTTAATAATGTGCTACAATGTGAATAATTATGGAAAATGATAAATTGGACTTTAAATATGGGGCACAAGTTGCAGTTTATTTTTTGCGGTTTTCCCGCGCTGTCAACTCCCATATTTTACCCGACGTGTTTGAGCAGTGGATGGTTCCGCGAGTGACTCCAAGAAAAGCATCAAATTCTGCAGCATCTGGAAATTGATGATGACCTCATTAACTCATGAAAAAGAAAGATATATTACGTCAGACTTGGCTGTATGGGCTAGACCCTTTGCCTTCCCTATCATCTCATTCATCATCCATCGGGAGAAGAGAACCAAAAAAAAAAAAAAAAATTATATACATATTTTTGAAGGTAATACATTGTTGCTAATTTTGGTTACGATCATAGGATATGTCAAAAGTGTTAAAAACGAATGGAACATTACAAATAGTACATTGCTAATAGTTCAATTATTTTAAACTGACATGAATATTTAATACCTAACGTTTAGTTTATATATATCGTTAAAGTTTATTTATCATGTATTTATTTAGCATTTAGCTGCGATGTTTTTATTTAATTTTATATATAGGTACTTCTTTAATATATAACATCCTTAAATCAAGTCAAGTCAAATACCCCATGTATGCATCATCAACAGGACGTTAACAATGGCTGCCATGCCGGTAATCAGGCGAAGGCGGCCCGAGCCATGTTACGTCCAGTAATGAACTCCAGTTTGCCGCTCAAGTTGAAGGTACGGATCAAAATGTTCCTCCGTTCCCGACTTATTTATCCAGCTTGGCATCACCTTCTGACCAAAACCAACAGGGACAAGATCCAGAGTCAGCAGAACATAGAGCTCGAAGTGGTAGATCTGGAGATGCCTACTATCGAGACATTTGTTGTCGGCCTAGCTAAACGTATGTTTTACCGGGCTGATAACGGATCCTACAAGCATCTTTAGGATATCGCTCCTACTTTCGCACGGCCCCCGGAGGGGAGGCCACTACCTAGGGAGGCGCTCTTGGAGAAGAACTAAAGTAGACAAATCTAGGAGACTAGATTCGTGAGCGAGGCGGGCGCTCAGATCCTGCCGAGATCCTGCCGGGGAAACCGAGAGATGTATATTTGTTAGTATTCATACTCAAAGATGTGGAATCCGCAATTTATCTTCCATACATTTAAAAAAAACTAACATTTTATGAATGATTTAGACCGTTCCGAATTGATATCACGCTCTGAGCATCCAAATCGCGATATTTGATTCGGAACGACGGTCAGTGTCATATTCGTTCTAAGCGCTCTGAGCGCGATTCGGAATGAGGGTAGTGAAATCCGTTAACTATATATATATAACGCCATTAAAGTTGATATTTGCACGGCCACTGTCAAGGTCGAGCGCTTATAGAGTTGAGAATTGAATAATATTTTGTAATTATGACGCTTTCTCTGACGTAAATAACGAGATCCACTAATAACGTTTGCGACGTAGTAAGAGAATGGGCTACTCTGGTCTCGGTCTGGTCTTGTTCTTCCACTCCTAATCTTGGTATTGGTGTTGCGCTAGTGTCTCGCAAGACTCTTGCTGTGACTGAAAATGCATATTTGTTTCTTATTATTAGAAAACCTTTTGAGTTTGAGACTTGTCTGATTTACATTTATTAAAATTTGGAATGGTTGTAGATAATAATAATAAAAAAGCTTTATTGCACAAAAACTAAAATCACTTAATATTAATGTGCACAGGCGAGCTTTATGCCGTGAGGCATTATCCACCAGCTAACCTTTGGGAGTGTTGAAAACATTTGACACGCAGAGTGCCAAGTAAATATTAAATAAACAATACATACTAATACTACATATACAATACATGTTATACATATAATAATACATATCTATAATACATGGTTGCATCCCACATGTGTAGACACATTAGCCCCATCACACATCCAGGCAACCTCATCAAGCGCGGGAAGTGCGGCGGTTTCTGCTGAGAACCTCAAGCTGCGCAAATACGCCAACCTCAGTACAGGTTACGAATTTGCGCCGTTTGGGGTCGAGACAATGGGCCCATGGGGACACTCAGCCAAGGAGTTGTCCAAACGGAAAGGTCTGGAGAAAGGAAAGCTGGCAATTATTTCTGCCAACGTATTAGCTTAGCTATACAGAGGGGAAATGTTGCCAGTCTTCTTGGGACTATCACTGAAGGGTCGTCTCTAGAGGACATTTTTTACTTATAGTTTATTTTTTATTAGGTTTAGTTTATATTTATTTTAATTTTTAATTTTTATTTATATTGTAATTATTTTATACTGTTTGTATATTACTCCAATAAAAGGTTACTTTAAAGAATTAAAACATTGACATTATAATCTATAATACAATACATATATTTATTTATTTATTCGAAGAGAATGGACAGAGACAGGCAACAAAAGAACATAAAAGATAGCAACAGAGTAGAAGCAATTAAAATTATACCCGCCACCAGAATATTTCTCACTGTGAACAATAGTGCACTCTTTGTGCGATACAAAATTCAGAAAATATCACCAGGTATAAAGAAAAGAAAAAAAAAGAAAAGAAAATATAATTAAATATAGTAGATCTTGCTAACCAACATGTATTCAGAGGCAGTTTTGAAGATATTTTAAGTCTTCAAGGGTTTGATATTATTGCCTCTGAACCCAAAAAGATGACAGACACGAAACAGGTACAAATTGAAAAAATATATGACCATTATCTCGCGAGACTAGGATTAGTCTTGGTATTAGAAAAAGCAAGAACAAGACCAAGACTGCAAGACCAAGACCAAGATTGGGCAACACTACAACCAACCCAAGACACAAGACGAAAGTTCCTGGTTTGGGCTCCAACGGGCAATACGATTGGAAATATGTAGTGTCAATGGGGTGTATCAGGCAAAGCTTTTTGTAGATGTCGCTAGAGACAATGGTACCTTATTTTACACCCATATCGCATCATTTTAAAAATGTTTTCGTGGTTTTATATCTTTATAACAGAAAAATGTATTTTTAATTAACGCTACCTACCTTAAAAGACGAATTAAAAAGCGTCTTTAAAAATAAAAAAAGGTTTTATTAATAGAACGGTAATTTTAAGATCACCATATCTTTGATTTTGCTTAGAAATCTCGATATGTACACTTAAAAGCTGCTCACTTCGGCACAATATCCAGAAAAAAATTAAAATCGTAATAAAAATACAAGTTTTCTATGCAACTGACTTAGTTATATTAGGTATTAGGTATCATGCGCCGTCTATCGTGATAAAAAGTTAGTGATACACCCCATTTTGTACACATCAAGTAATTTAATATCTAAATATTTCACTATTTGTATTTATTATTAACTGATTTCTACTGTATAAATAAAGAATTATTATTTATTATATTATAATGCATTATAAAGGATTATTTAAAAAAAAGAAATGATAAAAATCAATTCCAAAAATTAAGGCCTACGTATAAATAATTTTAAAAGATCACAAACTTATGTTTATACGATGTAAGGATGGTGCTATAATTTTTATATTTATTACAAATCAAATTTCATTCGTTGATTTTTCTTAAGAGGGCTTACAGCTTTTGCACTCCTCTCGCTTGCACAATCCAATATTTTTACTTTCTTAAATCTCAGTGTATTGCTAAATGTAGTCTATTAACTTTCTTGGCCATAAGAAAAATAATGCATAGAGTCTGGCTAATACAAGTAGATAACGAACAAGCGCGGCAAATTAAAAAAAAAATAGTTTGGTGTCTCTCAGTTTGATAAAAATGTGGATATAACTTACTTGATACTTGTGTTTATTTTAAATAGAAACTAAATAAATGTTTTTACTGAGAAGATTATTTGTTGCAAGTATTAAAATAATAAATCATACTCCTCCTTCTTACGTCGTTTTCCTCAATGCCCGTGAGGGTCGTGATTACTTTGTCTCGGACGATGCTGCGCCATCCGGGTCTGCACACGGCGGCATGCAGCGCATTGTGGACTGGGGTGCTGAGTGTGATGCGAATCTGGTCAGACCAACGTATCACGCTTCGCCCACAGGGTCTAAATCTGTAAATCATACTAATCTAAGAAATTCAATACCACATGTAAACAATCTTGTTTTTGGTTGAATTTAGTTATTTATCTTGTTGTCTTTCTTGGAATTTTGACATCATGTAAAACAATATCTTTCGGACTCCACTTTTAATAATTTTATTTATATTTTACAATGCAAATGAGGAATTAACAGCCAGCCATATTTAAAATTAACACTCACAATAGTGTTGCCATTTGAAAGTTTTCAAATAATTTGATTGTCTACTTTCATTAGCCAGACTTTTCTAAGCGATAGTTTTATATAAATAACCTTTTAGATAATAAGTAGTGTAGTTTATGTGTGCGTAAAGCTACTAATTAAAACTTTTATTTTGTTTTTTCTACGCTTTGCACAAAATCTGTCAAAATTAAATAAAAATCCCTATTATTCGTAAAATATGTGTGATAATTCGAATTAGACCTAAAAGTAGATTAGTTTAAATCGATGTATGTTACGTAACAATGAAGTAACAACTTTAATTAGTTGTAAGCAAGGGTCTTTACACCAAATAATTAAGATTACTGTTAGACAATGTAGGTAACATAGTGTTTAATGTATATTTGTACTGGTAGAATAATAATCGAAAGCCTAAGAGCCATGTGGTAGAGCTAAAACGTATAAAAAATCCCTGTTTTTATTATAATAATTTCAAAAAATAAAAACATTTTCACGGATAGGGATATAGGAGTAAGTCCCGGCCGCGTGGAATGGTGGCAAGAACGCTGGCTGCGTTTCCCCGCTGAATTGCACTATTGATTCTTTGAGCGAAGAAAGAGCCAGTCCTCTTGTCACAGGAGACGACAAGACGTGGTGTTATGTCTTTTAAGTTTCTACGGCACAAATATATAATCTTTTAGTATTTTCGCAAGTTCCCCCGCTTTATCCCCGTGAGTTGACAGGGTGATTTTAATTTGTATTGGGTTGTATTCTATTGCACGCCCAATCTCAAATCATGATGTTTCTATGTAGTTTGTACAAAATCAAGTGAGTCAATGTTGTATCTATATTATACCTTGTACAAACAAACAACATGCAAGTTTGTTATGTCAAAGTTGGCTATACAATCGCGCAGAGGCGACAGATTTCCTACTTGTGAGAAACCTCTGCACGCCTGTCCGACAATGCTTCCAATTACGGAGTCGCAATCGCGGCCCTGCCGTCAGGCTTGTATACTTGATCTTTAATGGTTACCCCATGCCCTGTCCGTAGTCATGGAAAGCGAATGCAATCTCTGTAAGAAGGCAAATATCTTGACGCAGATTCCCCACTCTTCCCTGCGGGGGGTGTGAGAAGACCAGTCAGCCAATTTACCTCCTTATACAATTATACTTTTGCGCACAATTTTTATAATTTTAACGTCTCTTTACGCAATTTACCTTAGATGTAAACTTACACACCTATAACTTCACAATATCCTTGAAGAAGTTCACAACATTCTTAAACAACACTCACAATATCCTTGGCGACATTGGGCGATTTATCCCGGCATCAACCGTTAGGGGAAATATGTATCTAAGGTGAATCGCGTAAAAAAACCCCGTCTGAATAAAAAAAAATCTTAAATTAAAAACTGAAAAAATATATATAATAAAAGAAGCACAAGAGTTCCGTCGCCAAAAAGTTTCATAACCGTCTAACTAGACAATTGATATAATTTTATATATTTTATTACAAAGCGACTATTCTTAACATTCGTCGAGCGGACTACAAAATAAAAACCTCTTATATTATTTAAGTACTATAACTAATAGGAATATATGACACAAAAGCAGTGTTACTTAGGTACTAAATAGGATAAAATAAAAGAAGTGGTTCTACACAACGACGGCATCATCATCATCATTACAGCCCCTAGAACACAGCGTCCTAGACCTTCACTGCTGGAGATGGGCCTTCCAGAACATATATCTGGAGAATTTGGTCTACACTCGCCACGCTGGCAAAACGGCTTGGCGAGGATATGATGTCAATTTTTATGACAATTTATTAACGATTCCACGAGTTGGTATTATGAAACCGGGACCGACGGCTAAATGTGCTCTCCGAGGCACGGAACGGTGGTGTTGTAAATCTATACAAAATGTACTTAAGAAAAGTGTATTTCTTATTGGTACATGCAGGGTGGGTTTGAACAGACCTTTGTAGGATTTAAGGAACGCGTTCTTGCAACCGAGACACCACCGCGCCACAACGACGGCATATGTCCACATTATGAGAGCTAAGACGCAAGATTAACTGCTACATTCGTGCAGAAGTGCGTCGTCAAGCGGACAAATGTTTAGTCATCTAGGGGCAGAAGTATCGACATTTGATAACGATCTCTATTTTAACGATTTAAGGTTGGCCCTCCAACAGACCAAATCGCGTGGTCAAATTTAGTTCATTAAGTCCACGATTGTCGAAAACCTATATTGTTTTTTAAACGACGACGTCACAGGCTTGGATTACGTCTACGTCCATTTAGTTTTAGTTTGCGTTGCGCCAAATATTATGTTGTTAATAAGATTATGAACAACTTTTCCTTTAGTCATAAAAATGTCGGAATCGTATCGAATTTATCTGTCAAATTAGCGATTTTCGCAAACTATTTAACGACGAAATTTGACAGCCCGCAAATTTATTGAATATTATTAATACAGTTTTACCATGTGACAGCAGCCAGCTGACATTTTCGCAATTATTTTAGTGTTGCCAAGGAATAAATCTTATTGTCCATTGATATAATACAAATATTAGCTAATGAGTTAATATGGAGCTGCCTGAGTCTTTAATAACATAAGGTCTCATATTAAAATATTACCGTATCTTGAACTAATGATATTGACCAAATCAGCTTTTTGACTTTGTAAGTTTCAACATTTTTTAAATCGTCAAGATAGTATTCTGTCGGGATTAGCGGCTCAAAGATGTGCTAGGAAAATGAGCGATTAGCAGCGAGTCGAACACAGGAAAATATAACGCTATACAAAACTGGTAATTAAGCTCATTTCCCATACATCAAATGCCGGCCACAGTAAGACGTTTTTGTAAATAAACAGAATACCTAACCTAACTAATAAAATATATCGAACTAATAAATATACTCAATTAAATCCATTAGGTACTAATTCTAGATTATTAGAAAAATTGTGCTTATTTCTGTCCAACATAGAGCTAGGTACCTACACACAAAGTATTAGATCTAGTTGTTATGCCCGAGATACACGAATAAGTTTTAGCTCTAGAAGCCAGTAAATGTCCAACAATATTTAAAAAGCCTAAAAACGGATTTAATTAAAAGTAAAAATACTTATGAATAATTTTATATTAAATGATGTGAAATAATAATTATTTCTAATGGTAGGTATTATACAAATTTTATATAACGATTAATAATTTATATAATAATTAATGTATGAATAAAACAGATACCCTTTTTGGTTACTAACAATTACATTATTTTATTTCATTTCGTTGCAATAAGATCGATCCATCTGTACGAATATCAACTTTCATGACATAACCCTCCGATCGTTACATTTGCAATGAAATAATCAGACTTAGCTGAAGCTAGCTGTTTAAAAACAGCCTCGTGTATTCCGGGCATTATTTATTAATTATCTACCTACTTTTAGAAATGCACCTATATGTTTAACTATGAATAAATAGGGTCGGTAGCCTTTATAAATATATAAAAAATTAGACGTTTATATAATCTATGTAAATTAACGAATGTTGGACTGATGTATTCGAAATATAATCTATAGGTATGCATTTTTTTTTAAGTATTTCTTACGAAAACTATCTTTGTTACACCAAATTACATAAAATACCTAGATATCCACTTTCCCGCCTAACTTTTTAAACTTATCTGTCCAATGTTTAAATTTAGAACAGTTGTTTTTTTAATTTGAATTAAGGCACTGGTTACAATGACCATGCAGCCTTGTTTGGTTAGTTCTCCCTGGTAGTAAAGTATTGTTTTTAGACAAATTGATATTATTTATTAACTTCCCTACCTACCGAATAGTAACCTTATTAAATATAAATTAGATCGTAGAAGCTATAATGTGTGTCTATGTAAATATAGGAACGAAAATATTTGTAATATATGTTTAATGGAAATATCGATGTAACACTTTATGAAGATAATAAATACATAACGCCCAATTTCTGTATTTTTATTGAGAATATCGGCCAGTAGATGCCCATAGAAACTTTGTACTATCTCATAAAAGATTAGCGATTTGCCAAAGATAATAGTAAAGATTTGGATTTTTTTATACATGTTTATTTAAATAAATTAAAACTACTAGTTATAAAAGGAACTATTAAAAAAAACTACGCTAGCACCATCTAGTAGCTGTCGAATACATTTAATTTTGTTTGTGCGGCTTCTATTTTGCTACGTAGGAACTAACTAATTTTATTTATTGTAAATCTATAAACGATATAACCCCTGTAAATCTGTGTTAAAAGCAATTTTTTTTTTATGTGTATTTTAATTTTTTATTCCTGACAACACATACCTGGTACATGTAGTGATGTGCAAAATTACAAAGATATTAATTTACCGATAACGATTTATTTTAACTAAAATATTAATATTTAACTGATACTGTAAATAATTTAATATTATATCGCTTACTGTATCGCTTAAACTATTTTATTACAAATTTAAATTAGTGTTCTGTCTGCCTGAAAAAAAAGAATAAAATTAACATCATTATAAGCCGCGTCTCCCTGCTGCCTTCAACAAATCACACAGATGCACGTGAGTCATCTGTCTATCTGGAGAAGGGTCATCCCACTTTCCAATCGACGGTACGTGGTTTCAATACCAGACACCTGTCTTCTTCGTCGTTTATGGGTTCTGCGAAAGACAGATTAATAATAATAATTTATTAAAAATAGATTTTTGCATGATAATTTGTTTGTGGTCTCTTCTCCCGATGAATGATGAATGAGGTGATAGGAAAGGGTCTAGCCCATACAGCCAAGTCTGACGTAATATATCTTTCTTTTTTATACGTTAATGACGTTATTATCAAATTACAGATGTTGCAGAATTTGATGCTTTTCTTGGAATCACTCGCGGCATCACAGCCCAAACATGTCGAGTATAATATTCACAGCGTGGTAAAACCACAAAAAATAAAATGCAACTTGTAACTGCAATATTTAAAGTCCAATTTATCGTTTTCCATTATTATTCACATTTAACACATTATTAAACAAAACAACACCACCTTTGACTAACTGCCTCCGTGGTCTAGCGGTTAAGTCCGTGGATTTAGACTCGGAGGTACCGGGTTCGATTCCTGGTCGGGACCCAAAAATATTTATTAACGTAAATAAATATAAAGTAAAGTAAAGTATCATCACGACCGTTTCCCTTTCGGGGTGGTCAGAAACCACGCTTATAAATAAGCGGATTCACATTTAGTTAATTAAATATTATTTAAATAAATATATTTAAATAAATATATTTAAATAATATTTAATTTATTTGTGATATTTCTCGAGTTTGGTAAGCTGGACACATCGACGAGCTTGCCACTTGTCATGTTTGTCCTATAGTAAAGTTGGCTAAATGTGAAACCGCTTATTTATAAGCGTGGTTTCTCACCACCTCGAAAGGGAAACGGTCATCATGCTGATGATGAACACCACCTTTGACTAACAAAATCCACAGTAAATTAATTTACAATACAAAAACTTGCACTTAACATCTACGCTCAAAATGGCGCGAAGGACTCTCTTTGTATGACTAATGAGACAACTCACTATACAAAGACCGTTTATTGCTCCGATTGCCCATCACTACACTAACAAAATAAATAATGACAGTTTGCATTTTGTATTCGTTCGGGTTGGGCGTTGCGATTATTTTACGTAAACGGATATTGTTGGGCGTGTTTAATCCTAACAATAAAGTATTATTCTGTTAACATAGTTACAAAAGCATTGTACAGTGTAAATAAAATTTTAATGTTAATGTTAGCTGTGAAGAAATATTATCATTTTATCAGATGCAGTTTCTGGTGTTATTAAAATTTTGATTAAATTTAGTTTGCTGGTGGTTTATTGAAAATGGGGAAGTTGTTGAGTCTTCTGTCGCGCGACGATTCGAACTGTTGTTCTTCTCCTCGCTATGACATATTCTTGGATTTCGAAAACGCAGCGCCTACGGAGACTGAGCGGGAAATTTTTGAGAAGGTGCAGAAGGTTTTGTTAGATTCTGAGAAGATATTGGAGGAGATACAGTGTTACAAAGGTGCTGGAAAGGAGATTCGGGAAGCCATAGCTGATCCCTCATCTATATCCCAGGAGCGAGCTTGGAGGGCAGTAAAACCTTTAGTAGACAAGCTAATGAGATGCTATAATCATTCTTTGGAGCTTCAGAAGGTAAGCTAGCCATTTTTTATTATCATTGCCTCCGTTGTCTTCCAGTTAAGGTTACTTAAAAGCAGAGAGATGTTTTCTAGTTAATAAAACTTATTTATTTGATTTATTTAGTCATTTCTATAGTACTCTAGAGACATTGACAGGTGGCCTATTGTCATGATGGGCCTGCAGCAGCACTAAAGATTTTAATGAGGTTAAAAAAATATAACACTTCAAAGTTATAGGTTAAGTTGTAAAAAGTGATAGATAGAAAGAATTTATTTAAATCCTATACAGGAAGATCTAACATTGTCACAATAGGTTAAGCTGGACTTGATTAAGACATATCCAAAATTTATTATTCACTAAAAAAAAAAACAGCTAAAATTATATTTGGGTGGTACCAGCGGAAAACTCTTCCCTAACTCCCTGGTTGTAAGAATGTTTCCTCAAAATCTTAAAATGGTTGATTTGATCCCCTGTATAAAATAATGATAAACACATTTGTCTTAGATTTTCAACACCACCGTTCCCATTGCTCTGAGAGCATGTCGTCATCGGTCATGGTTTCCCTAATACCAACCTGTGAAATTGACAATAAATTGTTATTAAAAAAAATATGTTATCAAATCCTCGTCAACCCACCTGGCCAACGTTCCGAGTGTTGGCCAAAATTTTCCAGTAAATTATGGAAGATTCTAAAGTGTATATATTCAGACTTCATAGCTTAAATATTTTTTTTAATCATGAGTTATCTTCTATGATTGACACAAACAAAAATTCAAGATAGTGTAGATAAAAATGTTGATATTAAAGTGTTCAAACACACAATCTAAAAACTGTGCAGCTTGTTCCTCTGACGAGCGGCAGCAACAGTGAAGGAATCTGAATATCTGCTTGACAAATGGGAAGGAATCTTTAGCTGATTGTGAGTGGAGCGGAGAGCACAGTTGTGCGTATCAGAGAGAATCAGAAATTCAAAGCATGATTTAAGGTATGCAGGAGTTTTAGGGTAAAACATGGATGAATACAAGTTATGAGATGTGTTAATAGCTACCCACCTATTGTTTTGATTAAAATACCTTTATTTATTGTAAATATTATTATTGTTAACTGTTTTCACTATGTATTGTATCATTTTTGTATAACTAATGGAAGTAACTGGGAACCTAAGTGACAAGTCTAACTTAGTTAGACTTAGTTTAGGAGTCAGTGTGATAATGAATTTGTTAATTGTACTTTTATGAACAATAAAATATTTCATATTTGTAATTACAAGTTACCACATATAACAAATAATATAAATTAAAAGTGCATCTGTATACTACTGTTCTATACAATTGACACAATAAAACAATTATATGTTAATTGTTACAAAATTAGAAGAAATATATTGTTGAAAAATGTCTCTGCTCTAAGCATAAATTCTGTCTATAATTACTATGGGCATAAGGTACACACAGCATGTCTGAAGCATGTAAGCTACGGACCGAACCATATATGGGTTGATTCTATTCTATTGAATAACAAATAACTGTATAATTCTGTTGTGTCAAAAAAAAAAGGAGATGAGTCGAAAAATTTAAAAATTAGATTTTTGCACCTATTGGTTCAAAACATTCATATGCGTCAATGCAATAAGGAGATGAGTCTATAAACTGTACAGTTTATTTTACACCCTTACGTATAAAGGGGCTAGTCGTAATATTAAAATGTATAAATAAGTAAAAAGAGTTCAATCGAGTTATTTCAGTATCGCGCTTTTACCGCCAATAATTCAGTTATGCATAGTGAGATGAGTCGACTCGTACCTAAAGTATACGACTAATGAAATTGAATATTACGTAAATTACAATATACTAACTGTTTTGTACTTATCCCTTTTTTCCTTAACACCACAGAATTATTAACTAAGTACCCTTTACTATCAAAATGTTGCTCTAAGTAAAGGTGCTGCATAATGTTAACATCACACCTTTAGGGCTATATTTAAAGGGAGCCTACCCTACCTTCCTCTATATAGCTAGAAATAAATGTACTTAAGGTCAATGAAAAAGGGTCTAATAATAATTCTAAAATTTCAAAATTCAGTTGTATGTACATTCATCATTACAGCCCCTAGAACACAGCGTCCTAGACCTCCACGACCAGACAGGTTGGTGAGGTTTCCATGTCAATTTTTAATGACAATTTATTAACAATTCCATGAGCTGGTAATAGTGGAACCGGGCTTTACATGCTCTCCGAGGCACGGGAACGGTGGTGTTGTAAATCTATGACAAATGTATGTGAGAAACAGGCATTTCTCATTGGTACATGCCGGGCGGGTTTGAACCAACCTTTGTAGGGTGTTCGGTACAGAGGTACATAAGTGGGTAGATAGAACATTATATTTTTTAGTCATTCAATAAACACCAAAACAGAAGCACGTTATTTTCATTGCAAATCTCACCAGTAGAAAGACACCCTTATTACAACTACATATGGTTGATTTCGAGCCGGATCAAGCGAGCCATAGCAATCGCAGGTGTCCAACGCAAGAACAAAAGAAATCGAGTGAAGTTTTATGGCCGTCTTTTGTTTATCGTCGCGCGCAAGCTAATTCAATAGAAACAAATTAAAAAAAAAAAAACATTTAAACTGCAATTTTAATTGCAATTTAAAAAAAACATGACTGTTAACGAGTTACTGGATGTTTTAGAAGATACGTCGTCTTTATTACAGCGGACTTATACAAATATACGTAAGTGTCCGAAATCAAGATTAACACACGGTTATATAGACAGCCGCCTGGAATGTGTCGAAAATTATTGGGAACAGTACAAGGAAGCATACTGCAAATTAGTTAAATTGTTGCCGAAAGCTGAAAGAACGTTACCGTTTTTCATTAATGATGAGTACAGCGCGGCTGAGGAGACTTACGTTACTATTCGAGGAGAGCTTAAAGATATGCTATTAAAAATGCAATCGCCACCACCACAGCCTCAAGCATGCACATCTCAGTACGACTTCAAACAGTACCAAGTCAAGTTACCGCGAATACAACTTCCAACATTTTCTGGTTCCTATGAAGATTGGCTTACATTTCAAGATTTGTTTGTGTCGTTAGTGCATGAAGATAAATCACTTAGCCAGGTACAGAAACTTCATTATTTAAAAACAAGTGTTTCTGGCGAAGCCGAAGCCTTATTACGGCACATTCATGTTACAGACAATAACTATGTCCATGCTTGGGACACTTTAAGAAAGCGATATAGCAATAGACGTCTCATAGTTAATACATTATTAAAAAGATTGTTTTTACAAAAGAAAATAAATACTCAATCGGCAATACATATAAAATCATTATTGGATACAACAACTGAGTGTTTAAACGCATTTAACAATCTAGAAATCGAAACTAAGTCTTGGGATCCCATCATCATTTACTTAGTTGTGCAGAAGTTAGATACAGATTCTCACAAGGCCTGGGAAGAATACGCCTTCTCAGAAGACTCTGAAAATTTACCATCTTGGGAAAATCTGAAGATGTTTCTGGAATCAAAGTTTCGCACACTAGAACTACTTACAACTATGAATACTACGACTTACAATAATAAGACTATTAGAGAACGTTCATATCATGCAACCTCAACAGAAAAAACGTGCTTACTTTGTAAAGGCAATCACACATTATGTCATTGCAAGGATTTTGTTAAAATGGGACCAACTGAGAGAAGCGAATACGCACAAGCAAACAACTTATGCTTCAATTGTTTAGCATCAGGACATGCGTCAAGCAGATGTCGCGTACCAATGTCCTGCCGAGTATGTCGTAAGCGCCATCACTCACTTCTGCACGAAGTTAAGAGACCAGCATCGTCGTCTCAACCAAGCAGCACCGAACCAACTGTCTCAGGACATGTTAATACAAATGAGACCGACAACCTGGAGAATTGCACAGTGATAGCGTCAAATCACATTACTAAACAAGGAATAGCACTGTTGGCAACAGCAATGGTGACATTACGCAGCGAACAAGGACACACCATTGTTGTACGAGCACTGATAGACCAAGGCTCTCAGGCCTCATTTCTCAGCGAACGAGTGACTCAAATACTTAAACTAAACAGACAACCTGCAACAGGCAATATAATCGGAGTGGGTTCTACCAGAACAGTCATTAAACAAGTGGTTCAGCTACAGGTTTTATCAAGATACGAAGCAGATTTTTGTTTGGAGATAAAACCTTACGTCATATCCAAGCAACTGACCACTAAACTACCCACTAAATCACTTGCAGGCAACAAATGGCCACATCTCGAGGGAATCAACCTAGCAGACCCGAGTTACTTCACACCAGGCTCCATAGACTTACTCCTTGGTGTGAATGAATATGCAAGCATTATTCAGAATGATCTTATCAAGGGCTTACCAGGGCAACCATGCGCACAGAAGACAAAACTTGGTTGGATTATTTTTGGAGAAGTTAACAGTACACAGGATGATTCAATTTTAGTCATGCATCATCAGATCGATGTAGATGATATGCTAAAATCAATGTGGGAAATAGACACAGATACAAACAGAAAATACACAAAAGAAGAAGAATTATGCGAAGAAATTTATGACAGTACACATTCAAGAAATGAAATTGGACGATATATTGTAAAATTACCGTTTAAAACAAATAAAATATTATCACCAGAAGGTAAAACAGAAGAAATTGCTACTAACAGACTATTACAATTGGAAAGAAGATTTATACGAAATCCAGAATTAAGAAATGAGTACACAAAAGTAATGAATGAATATATCACATTAGGTCACATGGAAGAAATATCACAAGAAGAATTAAAATCAGAAAAATCTGTATACTTGCCTCATCATGCAGTCGTCCGTGATGACAAGGAAACTACTAAAACACGAGTTGTTTTTGACGCATCATGCAAAGGGAAGAACGGAGTTTCATTAAATGAAGAACTTCTCCTGGGTCCTGTTCTGCAGGAGGATCTTCGAAGCATCATTATGAGATGGCGAATGCACGCAGTATGTTTCGTAGCAGATATCCAGAAGATGTATCGAATGATTCTTCTGGCAAAAGAAGATACAGAATTTCACAGAATATTGTGGAGAAATGATATTTCTGAGCCAATCAAACATTACAGACTTTTGACAGTAACATTCGGCACTGCGCCTGCACCATACCTTGCAGTAAAAACCTTAAATCAAGTAGCCAAGGACGAAGGCAATGGCTATCACGAAGCAGCAAGAGTAATTGTTGAAGATTTTTACGTTGACGATATGATGACAGGATGCGATACTATACAGCAAGCTATTAAACTAAGTAAAGAAATAAAACTAATACTACAAAAAGGAGGATTTAATTTGATGAAATGGTCATCTAACAGTTACGAATTTATGAAAGCATTGACGCCAGAAGAGCGATCTACGAATGCTCACTTAGACATACATGTAAATGGTACAATTAAAGCTCTGGGTATAGCGTGGGTTTTAAAACAGATGAATTTCAGTACAATTTAAGTCCTACAACTGATTCAGATATAATAACAAAAAGATCTATATTGTCAGAAATACAAAAGCTATTTGACCCATTAGGGTGGATTGCGCCATGCACGGTAATGACCAAAATGCTTATACAAAAATTATGGAAAGAAAAGATAGGATGGGACAGTAAAATAGATAAAAATCTTTGCCAAGAATGGAAAACTATAAAGTCGGATCTAAGAAACGTTACAGATATAAGAGTCAAGAGATGGTATAATACTAAAACTAATGATATTCAATCGATTCACATACACGGATTCAGCGATGCATCAGAGCGTGCTTATGCAGCAGTTGTATACAGTCGTACAGTGACTGAAGGTATTATCAGCACTTATATTATAGCAGCAAGAACTCGAGTTGCACCGCTTAAGCCCGTGTCGCTACCTCGACTTGAATTATGTGGAGCTCAGTTATTGGCAAGATTGTTAAAGCAAGTACAAGTTGCCATGAGAATACCAGCATCACAAATACACGCTTGGACTGATTCTTCTATAGTTTTAGCATGGATAAATGGATAACCTAATAGATGGAAAACGTTCGTTGGAAATCGAGTTGTTGAAATTATTAGTAACGTAGACAAACATCAATGGAATCATGTACAAACACAGGATAATCCAGCTGACATAGCCTCCAGAGGTATGCTATTGTCAGATCTAAAAAATAGTACACGATGGTGGAAGGGACCAGAATGGTTATATGACGGAGATATAGCATTTAATAAGTTAAACACACATACAGACTTAGAAGCTAAAGAAAATATTCTACAAGTAAATTTTAAAATAAATACAGATGAGAAAGAAATAAACTACAACCTAATTAAACAAATGGGTAATTTTGATACATTAAAGGAACTTTTAAGAACAATTACATTTTGTAGAAGATTTTTGAACACTAAGAAGAAGCCTGAAGGGATAAATATTTCCATTACCACTACAGAATTAGAAGAATGTTTAATAATATGCATTAAATTAGTCCAGAAGATTGATTTTGAAGAGGAAATAGAAGATTTAAAGTCTAAGAAGCAGCTAAAATATAAAAGTAGATTGAAATCTTTAAACCCGTACTTGGACAGCAACAATATCCTCAGGGTGGGCGGAAGACTACGTCACGCTGACCTACAAGAAGAAAGCAAGCATCCAATTATTTTGAGCAATAAAAATAATTTAATACCACTTTTAATTGCCGAAGCACACAATCAAACATTACATGGAGGCGTGCAGGTAATGTTATGTTATTTGAGGACGAAATATTGGATTATAAAAGCTAAGATTTTAGTAAAAGCATATATACACAAATGTTTAAAATGCGCTAAGAACAATGCTGCTGTCAAACAACAAATAATGGGCGATTTACCGAAGATGCGAGTTACACAATCCAGACCCTTCTCGCACAGTGGTGTGGATTTTTGTGGTCCATTTCTTGTACTTTCGTCGACGGGCAGAGGTGTAAAAACCAAGAAGGCTTATGTCGCAATTTTTATATGCATGGCCACAAAGGCTATTCACATTGAGCTAGTTGGAGATTTAACTAGCGAATCATTTATTGGTTCATTTAGACGATTTGTAGCCAGACGAGGAAAATGCATTCATTTATGGAGTGATCAAGGCAAAAACTTTATTGGTGCGAACAAGGAATTAGTAAAATTATGGACAGAGGCTAAATTGGAATTTAATGGCAATATATCAGAGGTACTTGCCACAGATGGCACACAATGGCATTTTATACCGCCATATAGTCCAAATTTTGGTGGACTCTGGGAAGCAGGCGTAAAATCTATTAAATTCCACCTTAAACGGATCCTCACAACAAATTTGACATTTGAAGAAATGACAACAGTTCTCTGTCAAATAGAAGCATGCTTGAATTCAAGACCGTTATGTCCAGTTGATGACACAGACATAGACAATGTACAAGCCCTTACACCGGGACACTTTTTGATCGGAGAGGCCCCCATTGCTATCCCCACTCCAAATGTATGTGATGTTAATACAAACCACTTATCCCGATGGCAGTACACACAAAAATTGTTGCAAAATTTCTGGCAGCGTTGGCAGCAAGAATTTCTCTCCAGATTGCAGCAAAGGCCAAAGTGGTTAAAGAGGGAGTCAGAGTTTAAAGTGGGAGATATAGTTCTTATTAAAGAAGATCATTTGCCTCCAGGAAAGTGGGCTATGGGACGCATCGTCGACAAGCATCCAGGTCCAGATGGTGCCACCCGAGTATACAGCATCAAATGTGGCTCCAACATCACCAAGAGAACAGTCTCCAAGTTATGCCCATTGCCCATAGAAAATAATTAATTCAGTAGTTACATTTTATTGTTAAAAATTTGTTTTCATTACAGTTTTTTTTTCATTTTCTGATTAATACAGTTAATTTAAAGGACATGTAGTCCTTTGGCGGGCGGTATGTTCGGTACAGAGGTACATAAGTGGGTAGATAGAACATTATATTTTTTAGTCATTCAATAAACACCAAAACAGAAGCACGTTATTTTCATTGCAAATCTCACCAGTAGAAAGACACCCTTATTACAACTACATAGGGTTTTTAAGGAAAGCATTCTTACAACCGAGCCGCAACCGCGCTGCTTACGATCTGCAGTTACTTAAGCACAAACGTATAGTGAAATCCTTTAAATAAATAACGAATGTAACGTGTTACGTAGGGATCATTATGTTTTAAAGGCCTACAAAACAAATTATTATGTTAGTTTTAAAATAAACTTTATAATAATAATAATAAATATTAAAAATCGTTTATTTACTTAAAAAACTACTACATTTTTTTAGGAATTGGCCACTGGTGCCCAAACAAAGTTAATCTGAATCTCAGGCTGGTGCCTGATCCATTACACAAATAAGTATAATATATAATACATATAGAATTTTAGCTTTTTTTCCACGTTTATAGTTTTTCTTACTTTTTACTATTAACAATTACAAATTGAATTATGTACCTACTATTTTAATATTTGTAACAATTCTTCTGTTTCATCATAGTTTAATTTATTTAACCAAGAACTTAAAATAATTTTACATTTATTATAGTTCAGAGAATTTACATTAATTTTGTTATTGAGATTAACTGCAATACAGGGGTAAAACTTGCTCATAAAGGCAGTCTTAAATAATTTAGGATAAGGAACTATATAGGTTCTCTTAGTTTTATTGCAGACGGGATCATTTGAGTTTCTGTGTTTCTTAAGAACTGTTTGCAAAATAAAAAGTTGTCTCACTATATATATTGGTCATGTCTTAATAGCTTACGCTTTATATGTTTACCAAAAGTCCACAAAAAAAGTTTGTATATTTTCATATTTATTAACTCTTTTTTTGTTAGTGTTCCGTTTTTATTGCTCACAAGTGTAGCGTTATGGTATGTAGGGTGGTGTCCATTCTACCGTGCCAGACCTCGCACTTGACCGTTATGAATTTACGCCTAATTAATTATTTTCCCAATAAATAACTTAAGCTCCTGCTACACGCACGATTTTACATTCACATCACTTACGTGCTCACACCGTGCATATTGCACACCCTCTCAAATCGGCCAGTCTGTAGTAGCAGTACATTGCTTTTAAATACAAATCATTTATTGACCAATGTTTACATGAATTGCAAAGAGTTTTTTTTTTTTTTTTTTTTTTATACTAGCACGACATGTGACCCTGCGCCCACCTGATGGTAAGTGGCGCGCAGGGTCCATGAATGTTAGCAACTGAAATCAGACCCTTATATCCGACATCAGTCCCTAACACTATGCCGGCTTGACTAGATGCCTTTTCACACTTCGCTTGAAGGACTCCAGGTTATAGGAAAGTGGAAACACAGAGGCTGGAAGAGCATTCCACATCTTTATTGTGCGACAGATGTATGAGTCACCAAATTTATAGGTACGCGAAGGGATAGTGACTACGGTATGTGGGTGCATATTCTGACCTGTGCGTGTGGTTCGGTTGCGGAATGGGGAGGAAGGAATTAGGTTATAGAGCTCTTCAGAGCACTCACCATAGTATAGCCGGTAGAACACGCTCAGAGAAGCTACATCTCGGCGAAGCTGCAGGGATTCGAGAGTTCCAGATATAGTGGCATCGTCCACAATTCGAACAGCTCGCCTTTGTAGGACATTGAGAGCATCTGTGAGGTACTTGGCTGAACCATCCCAATGGTGTGAACAGTATTCCACGCATGATCTGATCTGTTGCGGCGGATATGTGGCGTCACTTTGGCGGACCGCATACGTAACGTCGAAATACGGAAAAGGGTTGGTATGAAGGAAAGCATAGGGACAAAAATAAGGAAAAGCATGCTACGATGGTTCGGGCATGTTGAAAGGATGAGCGATGAAAGATTGACGAACCAGATATATAATGCGAAAGTTGTGGGTAAAAGAGGCCCTGGCAGACCGAGACTTACATATCACGATCAAATAAATAAAACACTGACTGAAGGTGCATTAAAAAGTCTTCGTAACCAAAGGGCATGTATGAAGAGGTTAATGAATGTCGACGAAGCGAAAGAGGTATGTCGTGATCGTGTCAAATGGCGCTCAATTGTCTCTGCCTACCCCGCAAGGGATCTGGCGTGAAGATATGTATGTATGTATCTGATCTGTGCTTTGTACAGCAACAGTCTGATTGATGGCGGGAAAAACTGCTTCACCTTGTTCAGTATACCGAGCTTTTTTGACGCTGTTTTGGTGATGCTCTCAATGTAGTTCCGGTGGTTAAGGTCTGAGCGTATTTCCACCCCGAGGATGCTGAAGCTGGGCTGTAGATCCAGCGTGGTGCCCTGAAGAGTGGGGGGAGGAGAGAAGGGGGACTTCTTGGCCGTCAGCGCGCATGCCTGGGTCTTGTTGGCATTGAACTGGACAAGATTTTGGACACCCCACAAATATATTTTGTGAAGGGTGTCGTCCAGTTCAGCCGTCATAATACGCCGTGATTCCTCTAGTTGGCTACCTCCCAAAGCTCGGGGACTTAGATACCTCCCGTGGGCCGTGCTGTCGTCTGCATAACAATGAATGTTGCCCAGAGACAACATATCATTGATATGCAGAAGAAAGAGTGTTGGTGATAACACAGAGCCCTGCGGTACGCCAGCGTTCACTGACATGAGATCAGACGCATTCCCGTCCACAAGGACACGAATGCTGCGCTCATGTTTAGTATGAGAGATATATTTTATTTATATATAGTTAAAGTATTATATACCCACTATCCCTACGCGTACTCATAAATTTGGAAACTCTTACATCTGTCGCACGCTGAAGATGTGGAATGCTCTCCCAGCCAGTGTGTTTCCCCACTCCTATAACCTGGAGTCCTTCAAGCGAAGTGTGAAAAAGCATCTTGTTAGGCCGGCATAGTGGTAGAGACTGACTGCCGGTCGTTAGTGACTGGCATTGCTCCCATTCTTGGACCTCGCGTACCGCTTACCATCAGATGGGCGCAATGTTACATGTCGTGTTCAGTTTAATATATATATGTTTATCGTATATTTAATTTAAGTAGTTCTAATTAAGTTTCTTTTTTTATTTTGCCTTAACTTTGATTTCTTGTCCCGAATGATACTTTAATTTTTGCTATCAAATGCAAGTGTGTAACGGGGCCATAAGTGTCTAGATAAAGCTGTTAGGTTGTGGTCCAATAACGTTTGGAATAAGCAATTTTACGAATTTTAGAAACAGACTTATTAAAATCCCGCGTTTTTTTATGTTTTATACTAGCACATGTGACCTTGCGCCCACCTGAAGTGTCTAGATAAAGCTGTTAGGTTGTGGTCCTATAACGTTTGGAATAAGCAATTTTACGTTAACAGACTTATTAAGATCCCGCGTTTTTTTTTTTTTTTTTTTTTTATACAAGCACATGTGACCTTGCGCCCACCTGATGGTAAGTGGCGCGCATGGTCCATGAATGTTAGGAACTGGAATCAGACACTTATGTCCGACATCAGCCCCTAACACTATGCTGGCTTGACTAGATGGATTTCACACTTCGCTTGAAGGACTCCAGGTTATAGCAAAGTGGAAACACAGAGGCTGGATGAGCATTCCACATCTTTATTGTGCGACAGATGTATGAGTCACCAGATTTATAGGTACGCGAAGGGATAGTGACTACGGTGTGTGGGTGCATATTCTGACCTGTGCGTGTGGTTCGGTTGCGGAATGGAGAGGAAGGAATTAGGTTATAGAGCTCTTCAGAGCACTCACCATAGTATAGTTTAATTATGTATAATAAAATATATTTTTATAGGTAGTTACTAGCATAGGAACGATGTTTCAATTACTGTTGCCCAAAGCAAGACCAAGATCACGACTTGGCCAGTCTTGGTCCTGCATCAGAATAGCTGGTCTCGGTCCTGGTCTTGCGCAAGACTTGCTCTGAATCAAAATATATATTTGTTTCTAAATGTGGTCTGTGGCCTAGCGGTTAAGTCCTCGAATTTAGACTTGGAAGTACCGGGTTCGATTTCTGGTCGGGACACAAAAATATTTATTAATGTAAATAAATACAAATTTCTCGGGTTTGGTACAAGCTTGCCACTTGTCATGATTGGCCTATAGTAAAGTTGGCTAATAGTGAATCCGCTTATTTATAAGCGTGGTTTTTGACCACCCCGAAAGGAAAACGGTCGTGATGATACTTTACTTACTTTACTTTTTTTTGTCAAGACTAAGAATCTAACCAGGTATTTCCGCGTCTAAATCCACGGACTAAACCGCTAGACCACGGAGGCATAAAGATAATATTAGCCAAAAAAACCTACTAATACATTCCACAACTACTAATGTCATGAAAGAGAAATGAGTGGCAGAAACACTTATCCAATATTTGTACATCCGGCGAAAATCAGATAAAAAGATTCCATGATAGATTTATTGGCCCAATGAGGATGTCACAAACTATTTAATGCAGTCACCAGGGAGCGGCAAAGTGAACTGTTTTATTGTATGATTGTCATATTTATAATACAACGAACTATACTTCTACCATTTCATCGCTGCTGTATTTATTTATTTATTTAAAACTTTATGCACTATGTACAAAGGCGGACCTAATGCCGCTAGACATTCTTACTCGGTCAACCTTAGGGACATCACGAACATTGTATGTGGAAGGTTCGCGCAAATTAAAGAACATAATATAAGGGAGAAATTAAAATACTACTAAAACTAAACTACTTACTAGTAAATAATATTAATATACTAAACACTAATATACTTATAATACTTAATATATACATAAATACAATATATACATACTTACAGTTGTTGGGATCTATTTAAGAAGTGTGTGAAAACCATCCTTTTAAACAATGTTCTATTTGGCGCCTGTCGGATATATCTACAGAGTACATACATATATTAATTTATAATACCTACCGTCAAATGTACCTATGGATCAGATCAGTTACGGCATTACGTCCTAACAAGAATTGTGGGAGTAACCACTGTTCCTTACATTTATTTTTAAATTCTTTATTGCACTTAACAGTTGAGTACAAGGGCGAACTTAATACCTCTCAGCATTTTATACTGCTAACCTTTGGGAGTGTGGTAGACGATTGCGGGTGCATTAGAAATAAAAACAAATACTTAATCATACATAACAATAATTTACATACTATAATTTATTTATTTATTTATTTATTCGAAGAGAAAGAACAGAGACAAGCAGTATAAGAACAATTAAGAAACGATACAGTAGGAGCCATTAGAATTATACCCGCCACCAATATATTCCCCACTGTGGACAATATACATACTATACTAGTAGATAATATACTACAATACACAATAAAAATATATAATAATAATAATAATATAAACATTTAACTAAATTTATGTAAGAATACATAACAAAATGAAGGAAAAATTACGTATAATTTACACAACAAATAAAAAGAGACAGAAATACGAGCAGATCAGGTAGTCGGATTATTTTGTTTATTTAAGTAATGGGCAATGAGAAGATTTTTAAATATATTTATTGACGGCGCACGTCTGATGACCAGATGAAGTTTGTTACACTCACGAGCAGCGGAGACTGTGAAAGAATCTGAATATCTGCTGGAATATAATACTTGAATGCGACAAATAAACGATTCTGTACAGTATACATTCAACCGACAGAATGACACACTCATTGAAAAGCATTTAACAAGTTACCTTATTAAGAAAACAATGTCCAGTTATAGGTACCCAACTACCGTAGGCATAAAGATTAAATATCAGATAGAGCGGCCATTGGTTGCTATTTTCATACGAAATGATTTTTTTTTTTTTTAAATATAAGTAAATACAGAATACATCAGGTAATAAACTCGTAATTTATTCATAAACTTGTTCATAACCGAGTTGGGGTTCTTAAAATTTCAAGTGTTGCAGAATACATACATATCTTCACGCCAGATCCCTTGCGGGGTAGGCAGAGACAATTGAGCGCCACTTGACACGATCACGACATACCTCTTTCGCTTCGTCGACATTCATCAACCTCTTCATACATGCCCTTTTGTTACGAATGCTTTTTAATACACCTTCGGTCAGTGTTTTATTTATTTGATCATGATATGTGAGTCTAAGTCTGCCAGGGCCTGTTTTACCCACAACTTTCGTATTATATACCTGGTTCGTCAATCTTTCTGCGCTCATCCTTTCAACATGCCCGAACCATCGTAGCATGCCTTTCCTTATTTTTGTCCCTATGCTTTCTTTTCATCATTCATCATCATTACAGCCCCTAGAACACAGCATCCTAGACGTCCACTGCTGGAGATGGGCCTTCCAAAACATATATCTGGAGAATTGATAGCTTGGCGAGGTGTCATTTTTTTATGACAATTTATTAACGATTCCACAACTTGGTATTAGTGGAACCGGGACCGACGGCTTAACAAATACATTCGTGGATTTGCTTTACGCAGCACCAACGATGTTCCTGGGCCCCGCGCAGCACCTACTCCCTCTGCACCACCCCCAGCAGGGACGCCGGCACCGTCCACTAAAGCTTCTCGTACTCCTCAGAAGGTGGTCACAGTACCTGATGGGTACTTCTATGACCACAAGAAGATGAAGATACGGAAGCTTAAGATTAATTAATTTTAATGTTATCTTATATGTATTTTAGTTGTAAGGTATTTATCTATATTATTATCGGAGAGCAAGTTAAGCCGTCGGTCCCGGTTTCACTAATACCAACTTGTGGAATCGTTAATAAATTGACATCATATTCTTGCCAAGCCGTCTGGCCAGCGTGGCGAGTGTAGGCCAAATTCTCCAGATATATGTTCTGGAAGGCCCATCCCCAGCAGTGGAGGTCTAGGACGCTATATTCTAGGGGCTGTAATAATGAAAAAAATGATGAACAAAAAATAATAAATCAGTTGACAATGTTTGGTATGACCGCCGGTGAATTTGCCGATTTCTCCTCATTTTTTGTATTTTTAAAGCCATAACTTATAGTATTAGTGTATTTCTTTCTTCACTAAGTAAATACTACGAGGGGCGTTCAAAATATTCTCGGTATTGATACGTTACAACCTCTTTTATATATATATTTGTTACTGGCCGCTAAGATTCATCCATTGACATTAAAAAAAAGTAAAATTGGAACCGAGATGTTCTTTTGTTTTTCTGCAATTGCCGAACAAACATGAACACCATGAGCGAATTAACAATTTTAACGAAATTAGAGCACCGATCCGTCATAAAATTCTTGACAAAACAGGGTAAAAATCAAAAAACCATAAAAGAGGAAATGGATTGTGTTTACCGTGAGTCTGCTCCTTCTTTATCTACTATTCAAAAATGGTCAAGCGAATTTAAGCGTGGAAGGGAGAGTATTGAAGATGACCCTAGACCTGGCCGGCCTGTAGTGGCTACCTCACAAGAAAATATTGATAAAGTGGAAAAACTTATATTGGAAGACGGCCGAGTGAAGGTAAAATCTATAGCTCAAGTAACCAATCTCTCTATTGGTACCGTACATGACATTATACATGACGATCTTAATATGTCAAAAGTAAGTGCAAGATGGGTTCCGCGAATGCTGACGCTTCTTCAAAAGGATATGCGTGTGGCTTGCTGTTCAGATTTTATCGACCTGTGTGGTGAAAATCCCGATGAGGTGCTGCAAAAAATAGTTACTGGAGATGAAACCTGGGTTCATCATTATGACCCAGAGAGCAAACAGGAGTCCATGCAGTGGCACATTAAGGGTTCAGCTCATCCCAAGAAGTTCAAGGTAATCCCGTCAGCTGGCAAGGTCATGGCCACAATATTTTGGGATTGTGAAGGAGTTTTGCTTATCGATTATAAAGAAAAAGGTGTAAATATCACAGGGCAGTACTACGCTAACGTTATACGTCAATTAAGAGATGCGATCAAAGAAAAGAGGCGAGGAAAGTTAACCAAAGGTGTTCTGCTTCTGCATGACAACGCCCCTGTCCATACTGCTCATATTGCCAAGGCAGCTATTGTTGAATGTGGGTTTGAAACTGTTACTCATCCACCCTATAGTCCGGACTTAGCCCCAAGCGACTTCTTTTTGTTTCCCAATCTTAAAAAGGATCTGCGTGGAAATAAATTTTCTGACGATGAAGCGTTGAAGACGGCCGTGGAGGAGCATTTTTACACCAAAGATAAAAAATATTTTTATGAGGGATTAAAAAAAATAATTGATCGATCTTATAAGTGTATGAACATAGGGGGGGAGTATATTGAAAAATAAAAATATCAAACTTTTCGTACTTGTTTGTTTTTATCCACATACCGAGAATATTTTGAACGCCCCTCGTAGACCAATATAACTTTTTCGTTCTTGTTTTGTCATACCATGGCATCCAACACACATGATATTATTATTATGGTAAAAGTATCATCATCACGACCGTTTCCCTTTTGGGGTGGTCAGAAACCACGCTTATAAATATGCGGATTCACATTTAGCCAACTTTACTATGGGCCAATCATGACAAGTGGCAAGCTCGTCGATGTCTCCAGCGTACCAAACTCGAGAAATATCACAAATAAATTAAATATTAATTAAATGTATTTATTTACATTAATACATATTTTTGTGTCCCGACCAGGAATCGAACCCGGTACCTCCGAGTCTAAGTCCACGGACTTAACCGCTAGACCACGGAGGCAGTTAATATTATTATGGTCTTTAAATGTATTACATAAAATTGTTTAAAATACATTGTAAACAAATATAATATAAACTATAAAGTATACAAATGTTAACAAGCCATTTCCTATGTTAATGACATCTGTTAAAAAGTAACATCATTAACAAATAAATAAGTAGGATTTAAGGAACGCGTTCTTATAACCGAGCCACCACCGCGTCAACTTTACTATAGGCCTATCATGACAAGTGGCAAGCTCGTCGATGTCTCCAGCGTACCAAACTCGAGAAATATCACAAATTACATAATAATTAAATGTATGAACCCTCCTTTCAACACGGTACTGACATACGAAAATAGCATCAAATGTTAGAATTTTTATTAAACGAACGACTTGTGCTAAAAAAGTGGTATTTTCATGCTAACATTTCTTAAAACGAACGCGGCAATAAGTTCTTTCTTTGTCAAAAGGAACGTGTTTTACACTTCCATAGCATGCAGATGGCAAATTATCGGTAAAACAACATCAATTTAAAAGTGCACGTCTAACACTGACAATCGTTTGCCATAGACTAATTAATTCTGAGACTTTTGTCCCAGTTTTGATTCTCAAACCGTTTGGCTTCTTGCCCTATCTCGTTATACATGTTTAATGTCTTTGACGATATGCTTTGTTGTACATAAGTAATACGTGCATTGCTTTTCTAAATAGATGTCAACGTTTTTTATTATTCTTTATTCGTTTTTGTTACAGTATACCTAGAAGGGACCACATCACGCCGTATTTGGTTGAAAAACAAATCCTTAATATGGAAAATGTCAGGATATTAAAATACTCATGTTTCATCTACAATTTAATAAACACTAAATGTCCTGACTATTTGCATAATAAGTTTGACTACAAGTCGTACAAACGTTCCTTCAGACACAGAGGTCTTTTGTTTAACCTTCCCATGTACGGCCTGGTAGGCACCCGGGGCTCCTTCAAGCATGCCGCTGCCAAAATATGGAATGATCTTCCACCGCCCGTTCGGGACGCGATAGTTATAACGTTACCCACTTTCCGTAAAATGTGTTGAGCATGGCTGCTTGTGAAGCAGGCTGGGGCAGATCCCGTCTAGGTTTCTGTTTTTTTATTTATTTATTTATGTTCTTGTTTTTTTTTTATTTGTTCTATTTTAATTTTGTTTCATTATTGTTTTATAACTTTTATTTATATTACTGTTCCACTAAATTTAAATGTCGGCTATGGTATAATAACAGAGGTTGTTGGAACCTGCTTCCAACACCATTTTCTGAACCATAGACCCTTATGTCATTATATCTTTGTTTTATTTTTTAACTATATTTTACATTTTTATTAACTATTTTTGTGACAAATAAAAACTGATTTTATTTTATTTTATTTATTTATTTTATTCTTTACGTACCGCCATACATTCCCACCGGAATTCGGCTAAGTCCAAGGTTACAAAAGCAAGTACAACACATTTGTCCTGCCTGGAGAGTGCTATAAGGCAAGGAACAGAACTGCAGGTTAAAGCAGTGTCAAAGGAAATAAAAATAAAAAAAATATTTGCAATAAAACAAAATTATACAGCTGTAAAATGACCTTGTCAAAAAAATATATTAATTATATAGGTATGTAAAAAAAAAAAAAGTCTATTTAAACGTCTATTTGATATATTCGAATCAAATTAAAATCATTCGTGGTTTTTCGGTACATAGTTCTTAGGTTAGGGTGAGCATGCAAAAAACCTACCACATGTGGTGTACGAATTCATTACATTAACAAATATAATTCTAAAAATAATAACAAATATAATAACAACTTTAACATGCATTTTACAATTTATATAAAACTAAAATATGTAACACAAAATGTAGGCAAAAGAGAAATGTCCAAAAATACTATTGTAAAAATAATGACAATACAATCTATATATTGACAGTTATTAACACATTTGAAATGGTTTCGTCATTAAAAAACTGATCTAAGGTATAATAACATTTTAAATTAAAAATTAAATCTTTTAAATCGTCAGGTAACTTATTATAAATTTTAGGAGCCATACCTAATAAGCTTTTTTTAAGTAAGGCGGTCTAATTTATTTTCGCGCTTATTTGATAGATAGGACGTGGTCGGAGAAAATTTTTCGACGACGTAGGTTTTAAATAATTTAAAAGTGTCGTCCTTTATTTATAAAACTAAAATTACTGACTGTTCCTTCTATCTATATACTTGAATGCTGTTTATTTGTAAAAAGCCACCCGGAACTTTTTAAAACTCTTGGGGATAATTGCAACTTTAAAACGCGTTATCCTAGTAGAATAATTATTCCAGCTCATAAAAGTACTCAAAATAGCCGAAATTGTTATGCAATGGCGACAAAGATATTTAATAAGCTTCCAGTTACTATAAGAGAGCTGCCACTAAAACTGTTCAAATTAAGAGTCAAACAAATGCTGGTTAATAAATGTTTTTATTCGACAAAAGAATACCTAGACACTAAGCTCGACAAAGTCATGTGACTAAATAAATGTTTGTATGTTAGAAATAGCGAATCATGTGATATAATTACATATAATAATTTACATCCCTGTACCTACCATGTTTCTGACAAATAAATTATTTCATTTCATTTCATAAATGAAAGTACTTGCCCATATGACGTTTAACGAATACTGATACTTCATATATATATAAAGGCTTGTTAAGGATCGCTCGCGTAGGTACATATTTTGAGGACTCTTACAATTGTCGCACGCTAAAGATGTGGAATTATCTCTCAGTGTTTACTTATTCTTACACCCGTATTCTTAAACGCTTTCTCAAGGGCTCCTCAACTCAATTATTTCTTTCAGCTGTCAAAGGGAAGAACGTAGGTACGTATATCTTGCGGTCAGCTGCCGGTGTGGTCCGGTAAGAAATAACACCTTGTATTAAATGTCAGACTAAAATAGTTACACTCGTACACCTGTCTTTACTATATACCTACCTCTTAATCATACATTGTAAAATCACCCTCCTTGCGTCGTAAAAAAAAAAGTATCATCACGACCGTTACCTATTCGTGGTGGTCAGAAACCACGCTTATAAATAAGCGGATTCACAATTAGGCAACTTTTTTTTTTTCATTACTCCCCTTGGAACACAGAGTCCTAGACCTGTACTGCTGGAGATGGGCCTTCCAGTCTTGGCGAGAATATGATGTCAATTTATTAACGATTCCACAAGTTGGTATTAGTGAAACCGGGACCGACGGCTTAACGTGCTCTCCGAGGCACGGGAACGGTGCTGTTGTAAATCTATGACAAATGTACGTAAGAAAAGTGTATTTCTCATTGGTACATGCCTTAGTGAGTACTCTTTATGGTATCTGGCTCACATATTGTTAAATGCTTACTTTAGCCATGATCTCCTTTTGCATTCCGAATGTTAAATAAATAAATAAATAATAATAATTTGTGCCCAAAGTTTTTAGGCATAGTGGTCTAGAGGGCTCTGCATCCGATAATGAGGTTCATGATCACTAATTCAAATTTGACATTTAAACGCAATAAAGTCAAATAGATTAACACGTGTTACGGAAATCAGAATACATGTATCAAGTTCGAGTGTCTATGATAACGATTACATATCATCGCTATCTTGAAATGGCTGTTTATAATAATCCAATTGTAGTTTAGTTTATGTAGTATAATATTTAGAAGTCTGAAGGCCGGGATTTTAGTTAGCTACTTTAGTTAATGGCCTCAAAGCGTTGACAAATGTATTATACTAGTATTGCTAGCTATTAAAATTTATTTCATGTATATTATAGGTACTTTTAGATATATCTAAGCCTTGGATTACGTCTAAATTCATTTCGTTTATTTTGCGTTGCGCCGCGCCGCTAGTAACGACGCACGTCAGCTTCATAATCTTGTCGAAAATGGCATCGCGAACGATGAATGCGATAATCGATCAATAGTCTGATAAATAATTGGACGCACGTCTTTTCGTATAGTCTGATTAAAACGGCTTCTATTTTGATTTATAAGTTAGTCTACCTTTAGTCATAAAAATGTCAGAATCGTATCGAATTTATTTGTCAAATTAAAGATTTTCGCAAACCTTATCGATACAATTTTATTTATTATTTGTTTAAAACTTTATTGCACTATGTACAAGGGGCGGAGAATTTTGATTATGAGGTAGGTGCAAAGGGCTTAAATATGAAACTTATTAAAAATATTAAATAAACCTAATCTAAGATAAAACAATACATATTAATATACACGCCAATATATACATATATACAATATATAATTTTAATGTGTGACAGCAGCCAGCTGACATTTTGGCATTTGGAGTGTTGCAAAGGAATAAATATTATTGTCCATTGATATAATACACATATTAGGGCATAAAATGAGTTAATATGGAGCTGTCTGAGTTTTTAATGACAGTATGTCAAGATCTCATATTAAAATATTACCGTCCTTTAAAAGTAATGATATTGACCAAATCTGTTTTTTTATTTTGTAAGTGGCAATTTTTTTTATGACTTACCGACTGTATTCGCTAAGATAGCGATCTGTCGAGACTGTCAGCCCTGGATACAGAGAAATAAAAAACTTCGCGCCATTTTGCGCGGACATGTCAAGTGCAAGTTTTTGTTTTGTAAATTAATTTACTGTGGATATTGTTAGTCAAAAGTGGTGTTGTTTTGTTTAATAATATGCTACAATTTGAATAATTATGGAAAATAGTAAATTGGACTTTACATATGGGGCAAAAGTTGCAGTTAATTTATTGCTTCGAACTCCAATATTATACCCGAGACGTGACTCGAAGAAAATATTTGACTCATAAAAAGAAAGATATTATCGACGTACTTGGCTGTATGGGCTAGACCGTTTGCCTTCCCTATTACCTCATTTATCATCCATCGGGAAAAGAGAATTAAAAAAAAAGTAAAAAAAATGCGAAATTTGAGTAATTCAACATGTCTATAAAATGCTAACTAGGTGTTAATTTGTTCGTGTTAAGATTGTAAATAGTATTAAGCTTAATTCACATACCAATTTGGTAATGTTAATTTATGAAGAAAACATGCTTATTTTGAAAGGGTTTTTTACAGTTTTATTAACATTTATGGAACGAGCTTCCAACACGGCATTAACGGAATCATACAGTTTGGTTGGGTAGGGAGAGGAGTGGAATGGTGAATGGTGAGCGGGACCGACGGCTTAACGTGCTCTCCGATGCACGGGAACGGTGGTGTTGTAAATCTATGACAACTGTAGCTAAGAAAAGTGTATTTCTCATTGGTACATGCCGGGTGGGTTCGAACCGACCTTTGTAGGATTTAAGGTACGCGTTCTTACAACCGAGCCACCACCGCACCTTATAAATGTGTAGGTATATTTTTTTAAAAATGTTTAATGTTTTTCTCTTTACACGCCTTTTTGATTAAAGTTGTTCTTCTCCAGTTTAACAACATGCTTAATGGATAGAATTTATAACAGACGTTTGTACGGTATAGAAATGCATAGTTGGTTAAGGAAATACACAAAATATTTGGTACCAATGTGTTGGGTGACGTCATAGTCAGGACACGATGTCGCGTTTATTAATAAATACCAAATGATGTCATTATCCTTTACGGAAGCCACAGGAATAGGTACATTCAGATTCAATTTGGTATAACTTCTATAGCAGCTGTATTTCATTAGTATCATCATCATCACGACCGTTTCCCTTTCGGGGTGGTCAGAAACCACGCTTATGAATAAGCGGATTCACATTTAGCCAACTTTGCTATAGGCCAATCATGACAAGTGGCAAGCTCGTCGATGTCTCCAGCGTACCAAACTCGAGAAATATCGCAAATAAATTAAATATTAATTAAATGTATTTTTATTTACATCAATTAATAAATTTCATTACTTAAGCGGAAACGTTAGATTGTCAAAATAGTGAATTATGTTATTAATAATGTGTGTTGTTTTAGCTACGTGACAAGTTTATATGGTTTTTGACAATTAAGAATGTCAAACTGTGTTGACATACCTGTTCAGTAAGGTTTACAATTCATCATGAATCGTTTAACGCCAGAACAACGCTATCAAATTGTAATAATAATACTTTTAAAAAAATATATCTATTCGTGAAGTTCATAGAACACTTCGTCCATTTTACGATCAACATAATAATAAAACTGCCTCCGTGGTCTAGCGGTTAAGTCCGTGGATTTAGACTCGGAGATACCGGGTTCGATTCCTTGTCGGGACAGAAATATATTTAAATAAATACATTTAATTAATATTCAATTTATTTGTGATATTTCTCGAGTTTGGTACGCTGGAGACATCGACGAGCTTGCCACTTGTCATTTGCCTCTAGTAAAGTTGGCTAAATGTGAATCCGCTTATTTATAAGCGTGGTTACTGACCACCCCGAAAGGGAAACGGTCGTGATGATACTTTTTTTATTTTTTTATTGCACAAAGTTAAAACTTATTACTTAGCGCACAAGCGAGCTTTATGCCTTAATGCATCTTCTACCATCTAACCTTTGTGCGATATAACCAATTACAGACACAATCTCAAAAAAATATTAAATGATAGATAATGAGTAAAAAAAAGTAAGTATCATCACGACCGTTTCCCTCTCGGGGTGGTCAGAAACCACGCTTATAAATAAGCGGATTCACAATTAGCCAACTTTACTATAGGCCAATCATGACAAGTGGCAAGCTCGTCGATGTCTCCAGCGTACCAAACTCGAGAAATATCACAAATAAATTAAATATTATTTAAATGTATTTATTTACATTAATAAATATTTTTGTGTCCCGACCAGGAATCGAACCCGGTACCTCCGAGTCTAAATCCACAGACTTAACCGCTAGACCACGGAGGCAGTGATAATGAGAAATATTATAATTGAGCAAGCAATTCGTGAAGTTACGAGTGAAAAGTAAAGTATCATCACGACCGTTTCCGACGTTTTTTAAGTAGTTTTTTTTTAAATCTGCATTATGCTATGTGTATGGTTTGGCTACAAATAAATATATTTCTTTCTTTCTTTCTTTACAACCGAGCCACCACCGCGCCGAATAAATAAGTTATTAGGACGTAAATATGACGATGATTGGGATATTATCTGTTGATAAATTAACATATTGGTAAGTACGAGTACTTATGCATCTCAAGAGCATGACAAGAGAAATGGACGCGTTGTGAAATGAAGAGTTAATGGCCAACAATGGCCCCATTCTGCCGCATGCTCTACAATGTATGTAGTCGTACACCACTCGTTCCGAGACAAGATAATAGTAACCTAAGCACGCTTAAAGGTGTTCCGAGACGTCTGTTTTGCCAAAGCTATATGACGTCACAAATGACATTATTCCTCGCGCTTAGACTGCTCACGATATCGAGGTAGATCGCTCTGAGCTCTGGATTGTTTGTCATTATGTCGCGCGCCATTTTCAAGTTTATTTAATATTAGGTTTTCTTTTCAATTATTTAATATTGTAATTCGTTTATACTGTTTGTATATTACTTCTAAAACAAATCTATAATTAATATTAAAGTAGGAAGTAAATAAAAAATGTCTGAAACACGGCAAGTTATTTTAGAAGACCAAAATAAGTTAATAATAGTAAACGTTACACATATAAAGATGAATAAACCGAGAGATGTGTGTTTGTTAGTATTCATACTCAAACATGTGAAATCCGCAATTTATTTTCTTTACATTAAAAATAAAAACTATTATGAATAACAATGTGATTTAGACCGTTCCGAATTGATATCACACTCAGAGCATCCAAATCAATCGTGATATTTGATTCAGAACGACTGTCAGTATAATATTCATTCTAAGCGCTCTGAGCATGATTCGGAACGGACAATGTACATTACAGGAAGAAAATCCCTATTAGAGATTCCAATGCAAAAATCTGCTTCGTTATACGCAAACGTAATACAGAGTGAACTTTTCAAGTGATCAAATCATAAATTACAAGGGGTAGCTATTAGTTAATAGATTTGTAAAAAAATATGCTTCTTTCCGGAAATCTAAGTAAAGTATCATCACGATCGCTTCCCTTTTGGGGTGGTTAGAAATAAATCACGCTTATAAAGAAGCGGATTCACATTTAATCCAACTTTACTATAGGCCAATCATGGCAAGTGGCAAGCTCGTCGATGTCTCCAGCGTATCAAACTCGAGAAATAAATTAAATATTAATTAATACTAATGTGACGGTAATCATATGGTTGATTTTGAAAAAAAAAAAACTCAGACTTCTTTATTGCACATTGTTATGTGTCATGGATCAAATGGTGGAAAGTTACTCGCCAACCCGTCTGGCCAGCGTTTTATTTTTATACTAGCACGACATGTGACCTTGCGTCCAGCTGATGGTAAATGGCGCGCAAGTTCCATGAATGTTAGCAACTGGTATAGTAGGCTAATTACAATTAAAATACCGATGTCCTTTGATCAATCTAGTTATATCCCAATGTAACTTCCACCCTTACATCTTACATTTACATCATTTACATCTTACATTTTGTATTGCACTGCGTGTTAATATCGAAACAATTACGAATTTACTTGAAATTGTCGATGGTTAACACGCAATGTATAAGGAAATTTCAGTACGCATGCGATATTCTACTCCAGCCTTGACCCAGATTTTTATTCCATTTTTCACTTACCCTTAATACATTGTTGACCCCTCACGTTTCCGGTACGAAAATACAGGGTGGGCCACGAATTAGTTAACAATTGAAAAAATCGTATAAAAAAACCATTTGACATATTTTAAAAATTGTTTATTTACAATAAAGTTAATTAGTTGGAATTATTAAAAAAAAAATACATCATCTAAATGATCACCGTTTCGATTTTTGCACTCTTCTAAGCGAACACCGAAATTTTTTAATACCCGTCGACAAAGAGACCGCGAGATCGCCGACATCTCTTCGCTGTTTTTTTCCTTTAGTTGACGTAGTCTATTTGGTTTATGCATATAGACACGACTCTTTAAATAACCCTATAAAAAGAAGTCTGCTGGGGAAAGATCTGGACTCCTGGGTGGCCATGGGATGTCGCCTTGTCTGGAAATCAGCTTTTCCGGAAACATTTATTTGACCACCTCATCGGATGTGTGACAAGTGGCTCCATCATGTTGAAACCATCTGTTACGACAGCCAACGTGTAGCCAACAAATTCCAGTAGCTTCGGTGTCAAGAACTCCCGTAACATTTTCACATACTCAACAGAATTCACAGTAACCGAACGACCACGAGAATCTTCGAAAAAGTAGGGTCCAATGTTTCCTTTTACTGAAATTGCATTGCATACCTTAGGAGAATGAAGTGGCCTCTCGTGTTTAGCTTTCGGATTTTCGCTGCTCCAATACCTGCCTGTTTGTTTACGCGCCCGTTGAGGTGGAAATGGGCTTCGTCGGAAAATAAGAGTTTATCAAAATTACTGAATCGATCTCACATTGTTTCGGTATACGACTTGCGCAAATTTAAATAATTTGGTTATAATTCCATTGCGACTAAATTTCCGAGAAGCGAGCTAGTGGCAAGGCCCCTCCCCGCTCCCCGCGCGGCTTGTATTAGCGCGGGGTGTTAGGTTTAAATGTTAACGAATTCTTGGCCCACCCTGTACTTTATCAAAAACTGGTACAATCTTTTGTAACTTTGTTTCGTGTGACATTTTTTATTTTTATTTAATTTATTATGAAGATATAGAATTATCGGGCACAGTTTCACAAATGAGTAGTTACTTAAATCGACAGAAACAGACAACGGAGTCATCAGTCAGCAGTCAGTCAGTTGTAGTAGGAACAGCGCCCAGCACCAAAGGTGCGTTGAATCACCGGCGGGTAGTTAGCCGCCGAGATCCTGCCAGGGAAAACGGGAGATTATCCCATTGAACATCCGGGCCTGGATGATAATAATAATTACACGACACAATTACTTTTTTTTTTTTTAATAATTTAACTTATGTTATTCGTATTAAATTAATATACATTAAAAACTATTATTACAATTTATTGTAAACAAAAACCTTAATCCCCTAAATAGTAAACATTTATAGCAAATATTAAAAATAAAAAAAATCGGAGCAAGACTACGTAAGACACGAGACTTGCGCAGGACCAAGGCTAGGGTAGTCATGGTATTAGTCTTGCAAAAAAGCAAGACCAAGATTGGCAATACTACATGCAGGCACCTTATACAGGGAGTATAATATAAATTTTACAGCTTTTGTTCAACGAACCTCGTATTACAGTACTTTATTACATAGAATACCTTCGCAAACTGCAATGCATCTGTCATTACTGTCCAAAGTGATAGCCGAGAGATACGCAATAGCCTAAAATATTAAAACGTACAAAAATAAACAAAATAGATTTATTTTGTTAGCTTCTCCTAAATTGTTTATTTTTGCAATACCACACGTACGAGTATGGCGTGCGGTTCTAAAAATAAAATATTTAAAGCTGTGTCCACATATGTATCATTTTCCCCGTGTCATGGGCGCGGTCATGATACGCCGGCCGTCTTAATACGCTGACGATACGATACGATGTCACTGTAGCGACATCCAGGCGCATTTGTCCGCAAGTAAATATTGTAGGGTAAATACGTACGTGACTATGTAGTCGTCACCAAAAACCACTTGATGGCACTTTGCTTTTCGGTTGCTAAACATTACGTTAAAGAAATGAAATGAAATATTTATTTGCAGGAAACATGGTAACAAACAATATTAGGTCTTATTAATATTAAATGGGTCACATATTTCGCCATAAGCATGCAAAAATTTACAACAACTGTTATAGAAGTAAAGTTACTAAAAACTCAGCGTTGCTTCTTTAGTAACTTTACTTCACAAAAACCTTTGTGTTGCTTAAAATACACATAGTATTCCTCCAAAGTATAGAAACATTCCTGAACTAGCCACGCATGCAGTACTGTACAGAATCTTTTATAAGGCATCTCTGTCCATACCTTTGGCAAACAATTATATATTTTAGCGCTCATATAGAAGGCGTTTCGTCTAAAGATTTCTAATTTAGGTATAGGAATTACTAAGGATGTGTGAGTGATGGAACGTTTGCCATTATTATTACTTTGTTGATACAGCTCAATATTTGACTTAACAAATTTACATGCCTCAAAGTGGTAAGGTTAGTATCATATATTTTTTAAATAAAGGACGACAAGAGTCAGTCCACTTTAGACCTCCAATAGCACGAATACACTTTTTCTGTGCTATTGTGGTGACTGTACCACACCCTTTAAAAATATAATTATATGTGGTGACTGTACCACACCCTTTAAAAATATAATTATATTTTTTGATTATTTGATCGGTTGTCATAAATGACATGTTATGATTTTTGGCAGAATAAAAATATTATTCAATTCAACAAGTTATGTTTTATTAATAAACATTATCTAGCGTCCTAAACTATGAACAAGCTCATTATATCTACTGAATTACCCCAGATTATAATGCCGTAACGTAGCAGTGAGCAGACATAGCTGTGATAGACCATGATGGCTGTGTCTGTAGATGTCACTGATTTTATAGTTTTAAGAGCATATACACAGCTATTTATTCTCTTCCGAACCGTCTCAACTTGGTCTTTCCAGTTGCAATGTTCATCTATAATTAATCCTAAGAATTTAATTTTACTGACTTGTTCTATACATTCATTTAAATGTCTTATCTGAAATTTCCTTTTATTTGCACCATAGGTAACAAATTATATCAGGGGTGGCTGGCTTGGCTAGATCCAAGATCTACTGTTTACTAACAAAACCCTGTATAATCTACCAATTACATACTTCTTGAAATTTTGTAGTTGGAAATTAATAACCTTAAAGAATCCAATGTATGAGAGCGTCTGTCAAGCGAGAACGGTGTTAATTTTGTTGTTGGTTTTAAGTAGGAAAATGCTGACTCACATAAATATGTTGAATCAAAACACGAATGCAGTTGTTTAATACATTTCTTCAAATTTGGATATTTCGTTAGAAACCAATGCTCATAAATGATACAAGTTGGTGCATACAGCAGTTAGTAATTACGTTGCGCATATTTTTTCCTTGCCACGATCGACTGGATTATTAGTCGCGATCTGTTGGCTACCCCTGCCGTATAAAATATAATTATAATAATGGTCGATATATTGAAGTGGTTTATGACAAAATTTACCTAACCTAACTTAACCCTGAAACATAAGTCGGTCTACCCCTAAACCTCTGATAGACACTACGTGGTTTCCCCATTAGATGATAACGCGATAAATTGTATTAGTAACTTAGTATCCGATTATAAAATAAGTTAATTATTCTTTAATATTAAGTTTTGGTCAGAGGAACGGAGTGCTTTAACACAGACTAAGCTATTGCTTAGATTAATTTTGCCTTCAGTCTCCTACATATTTTTTTCTAAAACATTGTTACTAATTTTAAGATTCGTGGGAGAAAATAAATACCTTTTTTGTTTATTTATAGAGATACCTTGATAGTACCCAACAGGACTCACGCATCTCTATAACACGATACCCCACAGTAACATATATGTAGACCCAGCTCATGCCAACCTTATTATTTTTGCAGAGCAAGAAACGACGAAACTTTGAACCAAGCACGAAATAAAACTTCACCCAGTCCGCATTCATAATTAAACGAGTTCTGTACGAGTATTTTCGTATTACATTGCGTGTTATTTGGAATCAAGCTTGTGTTTGGTTTAAAAATAATACGCAATAAACAACGAAAATTTTTATTATTATTATTATTACCAGTATTAAATTTAACTTCCACGTAAGACAGAAGTTAGATATATTACTTGCCCCAAATTACAATGTAATAGAATAGAATAACAAATCCGGAATTCGACGAAACTCGAAACATCTACTTTTTAACGACGAAAAAGAGAGAATAAAGAAAACGTGTTCGGCCTCGGTCCCAGGCCCCCACAGCAGCACCCGATCACAGACGTAACGCAAGTGCCAGCCATCCCCCCGCTCAACCTTACGGTGCGGACGGGGACCCGACACACGTGCCACCACTGCAATGACCTTCTAAGGACTTTCGACCTATGTCCGCAGCCGACTCACGTATGCCGCGCCGGCCTGGTACGCTCTCACCTCAGCTACGCTAAGAGCACGTTTACAAGCGCAACATAATCTGACGCTCCGTACCATTGTCGGCGCCTCGCGATACGTGAGGAACGATATAATCCATACGGATATGCGGATGGAAACACTGGACGAATTCGTGCGTCGTCTGGCGGCTGGCATGTTCGCGCGCGCCGAGGCGACAGATTTCCCACTTGTGAGAAACCTGGCCCCTCTGCACGCCCGTCCGCCAGACGCCAGACAATGCTACGCTCGTCACCTGCTACCAAATACGGAGTCGTAATCGCGGCTCCGCCGCCTGGCTCGTATACTTCAACCTTTAATGGTTACCCCATGCCCTGTCCGTAGTTACGGTAAGCGAACGCAACCTCTGTAAGAAGGCAAATACCTTGACACAGATTCCCCACTTCCCCCTGCGGGGGGTGTGAGAAGACCAAGTAGAGAGACAAGCAGCTTTATCGGTTCTGTAGCTAAAATATAATTGAGTATTAACTTCACTCGCTATATCGTCTGTTATTGTCATTGTGTCATTAGACCAAATTCTCCAGAAATATATTCTTCTAATATTCTAAAACAATAGTGCACCCGTACGTTCTGACGTGAGTTGGTAATACCTACATCTTGTTTCCCGTTTCGCAAAACAGGAAAGCGATAAACGTAATAATTACTAACCGATTGTGTAGCTGTGGCTTAATGCATGGCCAGCACGTTGACTTTAGGATATTAGTTCTAATTCGACCAAAATATTCGTCTGTTTTTTACGATTCGATTGCTTTAAATTATTTTAAATTCTACGTCATATTTTAATTGACGGGTATCGTCTTCTTACTCTATCAAAGGGTGGCTATCACTATAGCGATTTTAATTTTGTTGGCCGCTGTTCGGAACAAGGATCCGATGCTCATCCCGAACCACTTCCTGAGGTTCTTGAGCCAGGAAGCCTTGTATCTTTCCTTGCAATGCAAGAAAAGATACAAGAAAATATACTATACTTGGTATACATAATTGTAATTGCATCTAGAGTAGAAAGTTGACTATTATTTTAATCATCCTTTCCATAACGGAATGTTTATCTTCGAATAAATGAATAAAGTTGACAGCTTTAATAATGCGTCTTGCAGGGACAATTGAGCACCATTAGTCCCGGTCATCATGTACCACTTTCGTTTCATCGGCATTCATCAACTTTTTCATATATGCTCTTATGTTGCGAAGACTCTTGACTTGATTGAGAGTTGATCTGGCAGGACCTCTTTTACCCACAACCTTCGCCGTGTTCCTTCACTGATCCATTTAACATGCAATTTTAAAGTTGGAACTTAAATTAGTCCAACATGTAATACATTTAGAATATGTTTTAAAAAAAACGGTATTTTTTATCTGGTTCGTTTTTGATATTAAAGAAAATCCTGAAAAAAAAGGACCTGATTGGCAATCGTAATTAAATTTCTGAAATATTGTGTAACTGTCCTTTTTGCGGAACTGTGTCCGGTTGAAGTACGAATTAGGACCAGGGTGAATAGGCACAACAACCATCAGACAAACAATCATTACCTATTTCCTTACTTACGACTAGAGACATTAAATATATAACAAGACAGGGCAAGAAGCCAAACGGCATGTGTCAGAGCGTGGACGCTAAATGCAGAGGGCCTAACACCTAAGTCCAAGCTCTGAGCGCAATATATAAACCTAACAATATATAAATTATAGTGGTAGTGTAAAGATAGAAGTCTCACTGCCGGTGTAATACCCTAACGCAGCGAGGGAATGGGGAAGATGGTATTCACGTCCAGGCGCGCAGGCTCACGCGACTGTGCCTAGAGGAGGCAGGCGGCTAGGTGTCTTAAACAACGTGATGGATCCTAACAGAGGTCGGGCAGGGATTCAAGGTGGTGGATACACGTTCGATCGAGCAGGCTCACAAGATCGTACCTAGAAGAGGTAGCACGCAAAGGTGTCTTGGGCAACGTGTAGGAAATGAGACAAACAACGTAATGTTGCAATCTGGTTTATTCTTTACTATACACATTCTTAAATAGAAAATTTACACATACACCGACTGCACACAGATACATTAATATTTACTACATTGAAATATATTTGTTGTACAATTTGCTCTATCAACAATTATGATGGCTGCGGCCTAGAAACGAGAACACAAGGCATGTTTGGTCAGCTAAACAGCATGAGAAAGAAAGCTAGGCCAATCGGTATAGAATGAATTAGTTTATGACTGGTATTGCCGGTTATGGTCGTTATCAACGTGCACTTTTAAATTGATTATTTTGTCGTCTCACGGACCTACGTACTACAGAAGTGTAAACACATTATTTTTCGACAAGAGAACCTCGTAGGTAATTAAATGTTGATTAAACTAATATAAAAAATAAAATAAAAATACTTTCTTTCTTTTATTTTCCTTAAATAACAAGTCATTAGGAAAAAGTTCCACTACTTGATCATAGATGGCGCTATTATATTTGCACACAATTATAGTCTTAATAACACTAATCATAAGGTTGACATTAGCTATATCCATTACTCAGTAGAGATGTATTTTCAAAGAAGTTTTGCTAGTGGACGTTAGGTGGCGTAAAAAATAATGTAACAAAGATTTTGTATAAAAATGACACCAATGCCCGTTCTATCTTATATTTGACCTTGTAGCTTATAACCAAATAATGTTTATTGTAGTGCAATTAGCATCGATTTCACCTAATATGCATCAAAATTAATAGACTTTGACCTACAATTAACTCAAATGACGAAATATTATTTGCAAAATTTTGGCCTCGCTTATTTTCGCTTACAAATAAGATATTTCGGTACACAATTAATGTAAACTTAACGTTTCTATAAAAACCCAGACATAAATATTTACCCGTTTTTTTTTACTTCACCTTGTGCCTTGTAGATAGTTAGTATTAGTCATCAAAAAATTGGCAAATAAAAATATTCGCGTGGCAGGTACAATACTATGACCCTTATATGATCCAGCGTTCTTTTGGCCGACTTACTTACTATTTTGAAGTATTATTCGACGCTTTCAAAAGACCGGGGTGCGCCAGCATCAGAGCGCGACAAATAATTCGTGGGGTCACGTCATCGTGCAGTAAAGAAAACGATGCAAGGAGGATATTAAAAGTGTCCCACTCTGAGTCTGTTGTTTTTATTCATTATAGAAAGAAATGAAATGAAATAATTTATTTGTCAGAAACGTGGTAGGTACAGGGATGTAAATTATTACATCACATGCTTCGCTATTTCTAGCATACAAATATTTATTTAGTCACATGACTTTGTCGAGCTTAGTGTCTAGGTATTATATTGTCGAATAAAAACTACGATAACGCATTTTAAAATTGCAATTATCCCCAAGAGTTTTAAAAAGTTCCGGGTCGCTTTTTACAAATAAACAGCATTCAAGTATATAGACTATATACTCGTAGATAGAAGGAACAGTCAGTAATTTTAGTTTTTTATAAATAATGGACGACAGGAAGTCATAGGAGGTGTGTTACCAATTGCACGAATACATTGTTTTTGTCCAATATGGATTCTATTTGATTCTATTTGTATTTGACCGCCTCCGTGGTCTAGTGGTAACAAACGTTGCCGTTAACTCGGGAGGTCGTGTGTTCGATTCCCACCGGGGGCAAGTTGTACATTGTATAATTTGTCTCGGTCTGAGTGTTTATATGTATAATATGTATATATTTACAAAAAAAAAAGTATAATATGTAGTTTATCAACCATCTAGTTTCCGTAACACAAGCCTCGTAGCTTACCACGGAAACTAGATGGCGCTGTGTGACCTGTCTGGAAATATTTATTATTATTATTTATTTACACTGCATTTCCCCACAATAATATGACGTGAAACTTTGTTTGATGTATTTTTCATCTTTCCAGGTTGTACCAAGGCTACTGGGTTCTCTTGTTGGGGGTCCAATGAGTCCAACTCAGCATCTGGAGCAGCAGCAAGCATTAGTCAAGCAGTTTGCCGAAATATTAGAGTTTGTTCTCAAATTCGATGAATATAAGGTATGATATTAAAGCTCTGTGGCATTTGGGGTTGGAACAATGGGGGTATATTCTCTTGATATCCACAAATTCATAAAAGAGCTGGGTAAACGAATTTTTCAAGAGTGTGGCGATCCCAAATGCCATAACTACCTAAAACAGAAAATGCCGATTATAATTCAACGAGGAAATGCGGCGAGCGTTTTAGGTACCCTCCCTGGTGGTAAGCCCTTAGTTTATTTTGTAGAATAGTTTTAATTTCATAAGTATTTTTAGTTTTAGTTTTATTTATAATTAGTTTTTTAATCATTTATATTCTACGAGTAAGTACTTCGAATAAATGTATTCTTAAGGTATGATTAAGTATATTCACACTTTTTAAGTAAAGTATAATAACGACCGTTTTCCCTTTCGGGGTGGTCAGAAACCACGCTTATAAATAAGCTGATTCACATTTAGGCAACTTTACTAGGGGCAAATGACAAGTGGCAAGCTCGTCGATGTCTCTAGCGTACCAAACTCGGGAAACATCACAAATAAATTAAATATTAATTTAATTTAAATTAATAAATATTATTGTGTCCCGACCAGGAATCGAACCCGGTACCTCCAAGTCTAAATCCATGGACTTTAGTAGTTAGTTTTCTTCATGCCAATTGCAAACTCTGTTCTTTAGCCGGGAATATATAATGTATTTATATTGTCCATAGTTTTTTTTTATACTAGCACGACATGTGACCTTGCGCCCTCCTGATGTTAAGTGGCGCGCGAGGTCCATGAATGTTAGCAACTGGAATTAGACACTCATGACTGACATCAGTCCCTAACACTATGCCGGCAAGACGGCAATTCGAGCTTGATCCCGAAACTTAATCCGTCGGTCCCATTCCACTAATACCAACTTGTGGAATTGTTAATAAAAATGAATTAATTGTCCATAAATATATCCTTCTTATTTAAATTGAAAACTCAATCAGTGGCGTGTGTATGCTTGCCCCGACTGACCCCAACCTTGCTATGTCATCGCACTCGACGGCAATAAGAATCACCTACCCACGCTATTTCATGTAGGTATGTATTTAATCAAAAATAACTATTGACGGTAACCCACCTTTGTGGTCTAGCGGTTCAGGCCGTAGATTGAAACTCGGTCCTAGGTTCGATTCCTGGCCGAGAACACAAAAATATAATTAAATTTATTCGTGACTTTTCTCGATTCTGGTACGCTAGACACATCGACAAGCTTGCCATCCGTCATGATGGGTCTATAGTAAAGTTGGCTAAGAAAAGCGGTTCCTTTCCTCCCCGAAAAGGATACGGTCGTGATTATACTGACTATTTGGTTATCTGCTTAAGCCAATAGTGGTGTAAGGTCTTAAAGATAGTTTTTAGTACTATTTTACTAGTATTATAAACATTATCGGACCAAAATAAGATGTCCTAAAAATTTTGAGATTGTTGCGACATCTTATTTTGGTCGGATAATGTTGGTCGCTTATTTCACACTTGTGTGTCAAGTGTTGTTTTGTTTAATAATGTGCTGATATGTAAATAATTAAGGAAAACGAAAAAAAATAACTTCATATATACGGCACAACTTGCAGTTAATTTACTCATTAAGTCATAAAGGTGTCAGACTAGGCTGTATGGGCTATAGATCCTTTGCCTCCAAGAAAACACAAATAAAAAAATGTTCGGTCACTAAACTCGAGATTGCATAAAATGTGTGTTATCTTATCATTTCGCTTCAAGTTGACAATGACGTTAAACTTCCTCTATATGACGATATAAATCATAATATATAGATAGAGTCTGGCTAATGAAAGTAGATAACGAAAAAGCGCGGCAAATTCAAAAAATATTAACATGGTATCCCTCAAAGTTTGATAAAATATGCGGGTTATATCCATATTATATGTATATATTACTTAAACAATTGATTATTATCTAACTTCGGGTTATAACATTTGTTAACTATACGGCAAAAAAATAAAAACGCAAGTGAAATGCTTACACTGAGAAGATTATTTGTTGAAATTATCAAAATAATTATACTAACCTAAGAAATTCAAGATCACACATAAACAATCTTGTTTTTGGTTGAATTCTTTTACAAAGGGTTATGTGTTTATCAGCCTATGTTTGTACCTTTGTGGCACACTGGAGACCAAACGCGTGGTCTGACTTTGATGATTCTCACGTCAACCGATTCGTTTCAACCACGCGAGTGTCACTGAAGATATGATATTATGACAACCGAACTACACGCACAGGCCAAAACATGCATCCACATACCTTACCCACTATCCCTACGCGTACTCATAAATTTGGAGACTCTTACATCTGTCGCACGCTGAAGATGTGGAATGCTCTCCCAGCCAGTGTGTTTCCCCACTCTTATAACCTGGAGTCCTTCAAGCGAAGTGTGAAAAAGTATCTTGTTAGGCCGGCATAGTGGTAGAGACTGATGTCGGTCGTGGTGACCGGCGTCAGTTGCTCCCATTCTTGGACCTCGCGTACTGCTTACCATCAGGTGGGCGCGATGTCACATGTCGTGTCCAGTATAAAAAAAATAAAAAAAAACAAATTTCGCCAACCAGACGCCATATTGTGAAAAATAAAAAAAAATAAGTCGACGAACATATTGAGTGGGGTATCGTCGAATAGGTATTTCAAAATCATGTTGAGGTTTTTTCTTATAATTTTTCATTTAGAGTGACTATTTAAATTTTCAATGTACTACCTACACCTACCTACCCATAATAAAGATATAATCAAGTTCATATAATTGCATAATAGGTATTGTGGATTAATCCAAAAATCTTTAATGTAAATTTTGTATAGTTTAATTTACCTATATTATATTTATTCGCAATGGGGTGTATCAGGCAAAGCTATTTGTAGATGTCGCTAGCGGCACTGGTACCTTGTTTACACCTATGACGGATCACTTTTTAAATGTTTTTGGAGTTTTTTTTTTTATAACTGAAAAATTAATTTTAACTTAACGTTACCTACTTTAAAAGAAGGCAATTTTGAGATCACCATCTTTGATTTCGCTTGGAAATCTCGATTTGTACACTTAAAAGCTGCTCACTTCCGCAATATATCCAGAAAATAATAAATTTTGTAATAAAAATACAAGTTTTCTATGCAACTGACATTTCTATTAGGTACCATCTATCATGCGCCATCTACCGTGATAAAAAAATAGTGATACACTCCATTGTCGCCGCTTTCCTTATATACAAGGTAGGTAGGTATTATTCGCTCAGATGATATTGTCTATTTTTTAATACGGGCCTTTTTCTTTCAATAAAATGACAAGATTGCGAAATTTACCATCTTATAACAGACAGCGATAACTAAAAAATAAATAAAATAAAAATCATGACTGCGTAAATTATTAATTTTAATTAAAAACTGAAAATAAATACTTAATTAAAAATAAAAATAAGCCCATTTCGTCGCCAAAAAGTTTTATAACCTTAAAAAGCTTAATTACGCATTGAAATATATATATATATTTTTATTTTTATACTAGCACGACAGTGACCCTGCGCCCACCTGATGTTAAGTGGCGCGCAGGGTCCATAAATGTTAGCAACTGGAATCAGACCCTTATGTCCGACATCAGTCCCTAACACTATGCCGGCTTGACTAGATGCCTTTTCACACTTGAAGGACTCCAGGTTATAGAAAAGTGGAAACACAGAGGCTGGAAGAGCATTCCACATCTTTATTGTGCGACAGATGTATGAGTCACCAAATTTATAGGTACGCGAAGGGATAGTGACTACGGTGTGTGGGTGCATATTCTGACCTGTGCGTGTGGTTCGGTTGCGGAATGGAGAGAAAGGAATTAGGTTATAGAGCTCTTCAGAGCACTCACCATAGTATAGCCGGTAGAACACGCTCAGAGAAGCTTTGTACATAGATTTTGTACATAGTGGCTTTATTATTACCCATTAAAACCAAGACCGGCTCAAATCTTTCCAACAATGGGTTCGGAATGTTTAAAGTAGTGTTGCCATTTGAATGTTTCCATATCATTTATTATTAAAATAAACTATTATATTATCTACTTTCATTAGCCAGACTCTACGCAGCGCTAGCTCAAGAGCGGTGATCATGTACATGAAAAACAACTACATTTCAATATTAATGATATCACCACACACCACACGTCTGTTGCATTCATCTGGTATGGGGATTTGGGCTAAATTGTATTCACATTTATATTTGCATACATCTTTTATTTTCCAAATAACTTAATTTTACAGTAAATCGCCGCAAATCTGTGGAATGAACTACCGGTAGAAATCCGACAAGCTACCAACCGAAAAATGTTTTTAAAAATGGTGTCATCGTATTATTTAAATGGTTCATAAGTTATTTAATGGTATCATGTTATTATTATCTCCTGATACACAGACTACTTTTTCGGGAGATAGGTTCAAAGCAAATGTCATTTTTTATTTGTAAAACATTTTTATTTATATTTTTTGCTTAAGTTACTATGAATTGTATTTTAAAATAAGTCGTGTAAAATGTTTTTCTCAATAAAGTATTTTTATTTTATTTTATATGTATTATATATATTATTAGTATTTAATATATCATAGTTATTAGTATGTATTTAGTAATATCATTGTATTTTTATGTATATAGATTTATTTATTATTATTATATATAAATATTTGCACCTACCTTACATTTGTAATGGTCCCCATTGTCCCTAAGGTTGGCTGTCAGATAATGTCTAGCGGCATTAAGTCCGCCCCTTGTATAACGTGCAATAAAGTATTAAATAAATAAATAATTTAGAGCAGTGGTGGCTCGTTTGTAAGAAAGTTTTCGTTATTATTAAATTATTAATTAATTATTATTAATAATTTGTCATAAATTTACAAGATTTACCAACTTGTGCAATCGTTAATACATTGACATCAGACCCTCGTCAATCCGTCTGGCCAGCGAGGCGAGCGTTGGCCAAATTCTTTGGAATGCCCACCTCCAACATTGGAGGTTTAGGACTCTCTAATGATAATTAGTTTATTGTAGAATAAAAAATAGGCCAAAATGGATGATGTTATTTGTCCCTAAGGTTTGGCTGTTAGAGAATGTTTGTACAGAAATATTTTTTTATATATATTTTTTGTAACTTATTCAGCAATTCCCCAAAGCAATTATTTATCTATCCTGCAATAAATTCGATAAGCCCGCCTAATAGACAATCGCATTTTGTTAATAGAAAGTTATCCTTGGATCTGACCTCTCCCGCTGAGTCAGCCGTGCTACCGTCTGATGTCAAAACTATGTTACGCAAACTGTGTTTTTCTTTTTATAATATTTATGTCATTATTTTTTGTCAAATATGTATGCGTGCGTTTAGAAATTTATATTTAGCTTATTTATATAATTTATTAAATAAAATAAACGACAAATAACCCAATGAATAAATAAAAATAATAATTAATAAAAATCAACTGTCAAAACGATTGGTCTCACTTTGACGTCGCCGAAATTGTCTGTGATTTGTTTAGTGTGAGTATTATTATTATTAACAATGACATTTATTGACTGTCAGGGTGTACGATGTTCGCCGGGTCAGCTAGTTAATAATAATTTAAAAATAATTGTCAATTCCCAAAATGACAAATTGACCATATATTGCAATATAAATAAATTTTCATAAGCCTGGCTGGTTCCTACTTCCTACCTACGCCTGGGAATAAAAAGCAGGTTATTTTAATAATAATAATAATATTTTTAAATATTCTACACGCGTTTTAGAATTGTGTATAATTGTAAAAGCTAATACGGCTTTTTGTCATTCGACCATAGCGTGATTCACTCCACTTTCGTATCCTACCAATTTGGATAAAATATGCTTAGTTATTTATAATCGTTAGTAATCATTGGAATGTACCTAAATTTTTAATTTATTTTAAAAAAATATAGCACTATGTACAAAGGCGGACTTAATGCCGCTAGGCGTTCTCTGACAGCCAAACCTTTAGGACATTTAGACAGCATAGATGGTAGGTGCAATCATTAATTAAGTTAAGACCACTTAGTTCAGGCACAGAAGTAACACACAATAAATTGTAACTTATCATAAGAGCCAACTTGTATTAGGTTTTATTGAAATAAACTATTATTATTATTCAGGTTTATATGACAAACTCTCGGTTTTTAGGCCGGATTATTATTATTATATTCTTAACAGTATTATATTATTTATTTGTATGTATTAATTTATATATGTCATTATATTGTCTAATTAAGCCTGTAATTGCACCTACCTTTCATTGTTTAATTGCTCTTGTTGTCCCGAAGGTTTGACTGTCATAGAATGTCTAGCCGCATTAAGTCCGCCTTTGTACTTTGTGCAATAAAGATTTAAATAAATAAATATTATAGTAAATTTTGTAGGTATTTTTATTTTCAACAAATTACTTTGTTTGTCACGTTAGCGGGACATTAAAATAAAACAAGAGATTTTAAGCAATGGAAGTTAATATATTAAGTAAAATGAAGTTAATAGATCAAGAGAATCTACAATTATAAGGGAGGATCGTCAGCCAAAACTTAGCTCTATCAATCTTTATTCAACCCGTTGACCGTACGTAGGGGTCCTGGGTAGGGGTGCAGGAGAGCCTGAAGACGGGGACCCGGAGAGCGCTGCCGATCCCAAGCCGACAACGAGGCGTCACGGGGATCCTGGGCAGCGGGGTTATCTTCTGAAGCTCCCAGCTCTAAAGTCCAGACATAGAACCCTGGAACGCACGTTACGTTCCATTTCCAAATCCACCACCACTTCAGTCTACACCAAGACAAGATACCAGATAGATGGTAAGATTGCAGTGGTGCTGCATAAAATAATTACTGCACGTGGTCATGAGGTCACCGCGTACTATTTTCTATTCAATAATTACCCAAGCTCAGGGGGTGACAATATCTGGTAGAAGAGAAAAGTGAAGATATGATTATTTTCAATTAAAGCTGATAGTAATTTCGCAGCTGTTGCAGCGAGAAGGAAAAAGTGAATCCCTCTGACAGTTGTTTTCTTAAAAATGGTTTGAGGCAAAGGATGTCGTTTGCAGCCGAAAACGTTCATCCTTGGCCATTGTCGATCATAATCGTTACAATACCCCGCTCGCCGCTCGAGGATTTTGACCCTTAGGGTAAAATACTGTGATGAAATCAACGGTGTCAAGATAGAGCGGGCATTGGTGGCAATTTTCATACATAATATATGTTACATTATTTTTTCATGCACCTAAAAAAACTTCTAATTCTATTCTATATTTTTAATGGATAGAGCCAATATCAACCTTATGGCCAGTGCTTTTATGATTCAGACAGACAGTGGGGTCGTCCAGGCCTTATTCCCCCGTTTTCCACGGCAGGATCTAAGCGGGTAACCCGCCGGTAATTCATGCACTTTTAGCTCTGGCCGCCGCCGTTTACTAGTATAACAGCGCCCGTATGGCTTACGAACTCAGGAGGCTAGGTTCGACTGCTTCAGATCTCTTCTAGGAACACTTCTCTCGGAAGTGGTCTCCCGTTGGGGGGCCGTGCGCAAGACGGAGCGATATTCTGAAGTTGCTTGAAGTGTCCGTTGTCTGCCCGATAGATGCTTCAAATCTCGAGCTATGACGGAATTACGCACGAACCACGGCGCTCGGGAGACCACTCTGAGCGATATGTTGTGCTGACTTTGGATCTTGTCCCTGTTGGTCTTGGCTTGAAGGTGGTGCCAGGCTGGCGCAGTATAGGTGAGACGAGAACGGATGAACATCTTGTAGATCCGGACCCTTAACCTGGAATTCATAACAGGGCGTAACATAGCATTTCGCCAGACAATTGTTGCCCGACTTGACCAATGACAGGGGTGCTTAACCAACCACGATCGGCATTTGCCATTGTCAACCGTGTAGCAACTTGACATAACCAACACAATGACAGTTGTAGGTACATTGGTTGTAAAGCGGCAGCCGGTGAATGTGCACATCACGTGACATCTTATATTTTGTTATAGTCATATTTTGGTTAAACCACTCGTAGGTATACCTTCACAGCCCCACCTTATTGCGTAGGTCTGTAACTTGATTTTCCAGATATTGTTTAATATTATTATGATTGTATAAGTAATTGAGATGTCTATAATGTCTCTGACTCACGCGACCTTATTCTATGCGTGTTGATTACATAGACGTATATTCGACACCACCACCGTTCCCGTGCCTCGGAGAGCACGTCAGTCCCGGTTCCACTAAAATCATCTTGTGGTAAGATCCTCGTCAACCCGTCTAGCCAGTGTGACGAGTGTAGGCCAAATTCTCCAAATATATGTTCTGGAAGGCCTATCTTCAACAGTGGAGGTTTAAGTCCGTGAATTTAGACTCGGAGGTACCGGGTTCGATTCCTGGTCGGGACACAAAAATATTTATTAATGGCAATAAATACATTTAATTATATTTCTCGAGTTTGGTACGCTGGAGACATCGACAAGCTTGCCACTTGTCATGATTGGCCTATAGTAAAGTTGGCTAAATGTGAATCCGCTTATTTATAAGCGTGGTTTCTGACCACCCTGGAAGGGAAACGGTCGTGATAATACTTTACTTTTTTTGTAATGAAATGATGATTCGACTTATGGAATTTTTGAGGGTACCAATAAGATATCGAACGTTAATCCAGGCGATTGGTAGTTGGCTTGTCACTCTCAATGTTGCACTAGTTACGTGCCTTACAATTTCCATCTCTCGCTCGCACAATCCAGTTTTTTTTTAAGTAAATGTGAAATTTTGAGAAATGTCTAGGTATCAACTTTCTAGGAAATCAAATCACGAAATTTGTGGACAACTGCCTCCGTGGTCTAGCGGTTAAGTCAGACAGACAGACAGTGGGGTCGTCCAGGCCCGGATGGCTAATGGGCCTGGGTTGGGGATGGGGACATTCCCCCGTTTTCCCCGGCAGGATCTCAGCGGGTAACCACCCGCTGGTAATTCATGCACGTTTGGTGCTGGGCGCTGTTACTGGTATAACAGCGCCCGTGTGGCTCACGAACCCAGAGGGTCTAGGTTCGACTACTTCAGCTCTCCTCCAAGAGCGCTTCTCTAGGAAGCGGTCTCCCGTTGGGGGGCCGAGCGCAAGACGGAGCGATATTCTGAAGATGCTTGAAGTGTCCGTTGTCGGCCCGATAGAACATACGTCTAGTCAGGCCGACGACAAATTCCTCAATAGTAGGCATCTCCAGATCTCGAGCTATGACGGAATTACGCACGAACCATGGTGCTCGGGAGACCACTCTGAGCGATATGTTCTGCTGACTTTGGATCTTTTCCCTATTAGTCTTGGCCAGAAGGTGGTGCCAGGCTGGCGCAGCATACGTGAGTCGGGAACGGATGAACATCTTGTAGATCCGGACCTTCAATCTGAGCGGCAAGCTGGAATTCATAACAGGGCGTAACATGGCTCGGGCCGCCTTCGCCTGATTGACGGCGTGGCAGGCCATTTCACCCATTGTTAACGTCCTGTTAATGATGCAGCCCAGGTATTTGACGGTCGGAGTCCACTCGATGTTCTGTCCTCGAAGCTGCAGTGGTGGAGGCAGTCGGCATCTGGATGTCATCAATGCGGCAGTTTTGCCGACATTGATGGACATACGCCACTTGTCCAACCACGCAGGGAGAAGATCCAGGAGGTCTTGCATTTTATTAGCAGCCTCATATTGGCTTGGAGAAGAGCTAAAGTAGGCACTGTCGTCCGCAAACAGTGCAAGCGTGACATCCTCCTCCCTGTCCTCCCCATCCTCCTCCAGGACTTCAGAGAGTGTTGGGATGTCATTGGTGTACAGCGCGTAAAGTACGGGAGATAAGCAACTGCCCTGTGGAACCCCAGCCAGAATGGGCTTTTCCACAGAGATGAGATCCTCCACAGCGACGTGGAATCGTCGTCCTTCCAGGAACGACGCTAGGATCCTTACTACCATTGCTGGGAGTGACGTGTCAAGAAGTTTGTACAAGAGACCGTCGTGCCAGACTCTGTCAAACGCCTTCTCGATGTCTAGGAAGACGCCGACAGAGCGACGGCCCTCGTTCTTCTCGACTGCCAGGTGGTACAGCACCCGGGTCAGTTGGAGTGTGGTGCTATGTCCCTCTCGAAAGCCGAATTGTTCATCGCGAAGTTCGACGTAACGTTTCAGCCTCCGGAGGAACAAGCGCTCGAACAACTTTGCCGGGTGTGGCAGTAAGGTTATTGGCCTGTAGCTGGAGGCGTGACGCCGCGGTTAAGTCGGGACACAATAATTTATTTGTGATATTTCTCAAGTTTGGTATGCTAGAGACATCGACGAGCTTGCCACTTGTCACGATGGGCATACATTAAAGCTGGCTAAATGTGAATCGGCATTAGAAAATAGAAGGCGTGGTTTCTGACTACCCCAAGGGATACGGTCGTGATGATACTTCACTTTCATATACCAAATTTTTGACAAAGATAATAAATATAGCCCACAATTTATAAGTCGATTTGATGTGTTTTTTTATTGTTGTTTTTTTTATAAAAATAACTTAAAATTTATTTATTTTACTTTATTACTTGTGCTATTATTTTTTTTATTTCTAAAAGGAATTTTAGAATATATTATATATTTTTAAATTGTTTCAGTTTTAGTTTTTCGAATAATATTTAGTTTTTGTATACTTATTGTTTTTTTTATAATATTGTTATTTTTTATAGGCCATAAAGGCTACTGTCTCTAACTTCTGATTTAGTGTTAAGTACAAATAAATGTGTGATGTTGGCTAATTATAAATAAATAGCAATTAGAATAACACAATTACACTCTTACATATTGGCATACTCTTATGATAAAATATACAATAGTATTATATGACAGACTGTATCTTATATATTTGTCTATGATAGCTTACTGGACTCCACTCAAGCGAATTATAAATGTGTCAGACCATGAAATTTTCCGTATTGGATTTTTTAATATAATTAAACTTAGTTACTAAAATACTAGTATTTAATATATTAATAGTATAATAGATGGACGAATGACCTGAGGAAGGTCGCTGGTGGGGGTTGGATGAGGGTGGCAGGAGATCGTGTGAAGGGGCGAGCCTTGGGGCAGGCCTATACTATATCCAGCAGTGGAGAGACACAGGCTGATGATGATGAATACATTAATTGGTTGGTAGTTTTTGGTGGTACTTCTCTAGTGGCCTAGTCTGTTTTTTAAAGCGATATTCAACGAACGGACACTAGATATTCGACAGTAGATATTCGTATACCTATCTAATATTTTTAACCGACTTCAAAAAATGGGGATTTTCTCAATTGGACTAGGATTAAATTGTCCTTATTGGCTGGCACCGACTGCAAAAATATATATTTATAAAAATTAAATATAATAATAAGATAATAGATATAATTGTCCTTTAAGGCTCTTATTTTGAAGTAATTAAAATATTATATTATATACACACATCAAAAGTGTCTAGGGATCAACATATATTTTTGCAATAACTTTTCTCCTGATTGATATTCATTAAAATTTTCTTTAAGGATTGATCAAATAAAATGTTTTCGTTTGTCTACAGTAACGATAAACCAAGTCACCTTTGCATTAGTAAAAAAAATTGCCATTTTCCTAATAAAGGGATTTTTGACATTTGAACCACTAACATTAAAGTTCGAAAAAAAGACTGAAATAACAGTTTTTTTTTTAATTTTATTGGGTAACTTAAACAATTAATAATCCGTGTTTCTACCGCGAACACTAACAACACAAGAACATCGGTTTGGCATACTCAAAATGAGTTCATCCAAATCACGCTGTGGAATGGCCGCCCATGTTCGTTGCAACAACAAAAAAAGGTCTTCTTGCGACTGGATACCCTCCATATTCGGCAGAGCTCTTCTCTGAAGAATATCCCATACATGCTCAATCGGGTTCAAGTCTGGCGACTGAGCAGGCCAGGGCAGGACATTGATGTTAGCTGCGGCGAGAGTCTGTCTTACAACTCTTGCGGTGTGCGGTCGTGCATTATCATGCATTAACTGAAATAAGGGACCGATATGCACTTGTAGAGGAACGATGACGTCTGATACAACCGTCTCAGCATAAATTTGAGCGTTGAGGTTGCCTCTGATCCAAATCAACTCAGTTCTTCCGCCGATCGAAATACCCGCCCATACCATGATGGTTCCACCACTATAAGGATGGACTTCCTGGCAGGATTTTAATCGCTGTTGGCGTCCAGGGGTTCTCCAGTGTCGTATACGTCTTGTATCCGGCCTCATACCAAAACGAGACTCATCAGAAAAGCACACGAAACGCCATTGTTCTTCTGTCCAATTTCTGTGTTCAAGAGCCCATTGATATCGAGTCCTACGATTGTGCATTGCTATAGGTGGTACCCGTAGCGGTCTTCGGGAATGAAGGTTCACTTCATGCAAGCGGTTTCTGACTGTTTGGTCGCTAATTAAGTTCCCTGAAGAGCGATGAAGGCTCACGGCTAACATCATGGCGGTTATTGTTGGAGTTCTTCGAGCTGTGATTTGAATGTATCGGTCTTGTCTCCGTGTTGTGCAGCGATACCGTCCTCCATGGCGCTCAGCCACGGTACCAGTGGTTCGGTAACGTGTCCAAAGTCGACTGATAACACTCTGACTTGTATTCAGAGCTAAAGCCACAGTACGTTGCCGGGAACCAGCTTCTATCATTCCCACGGCTCTGATCATTTCTTCCCTGCTTAAATGACGTCGCCGCTCCATAATAACGTTGGTTTTAATCAGTAGTAGGGAAACAGTAGCACTAATAATGTCTTCAATGCGTCTTATGTTTTTATAGGGAAAATATTGACAGCTGATTTTCATCTTTTACTCGAATTTGATTGACAGTTCCTGTTTTAAATTATGAAATGCACCAAAAAGGATCCATATAAATTTATAAAATCATAAATTTATTACAAAGCCACATCTCAATCACAAGAAATCCGCATAAACATGCTTGATCCCTAGACTTTTTTGATGTGTGTAGTTTAAGTTTGTTGGTACATGTATAGTACTTTATAATATAGTATCTTTTAAAAAGCTAATATATTCGCATTTTATAGATAGCTCCAAACCACGGTAGTAAGTTTTATATATGTATGTTTATGTATAATATTGTGTAAATATTTGCATTTATTATTGTGTTTTGATATTATAATATATATAATATTTTTAAATTATCCTATAATTATATTACTTATTGTTACTGTCACTTTCATTGAACCTATATTTGTTAAAATGTGTCCCTAAGGTTTGGCTGTCAGAGAATGTCTACGGGCATTAAGTCCGCCTTTGTACAATAAAGTTTAAAATATTGCTGAGGTAATCTTTTTTTTTTTAAATAATTTTTACTCTGTTTATTTACAGATGAAAACGCCAGCTATCCAGAACGACTTTAGCTATTACAGACGAAGCGTGTCCAGAGGTGGTAACGTTGAACATTCAGACGAAGGCCCGTACATAAGTGCAGAGTTGGCCAACAGAATGTCTCTGTTCTACGCGCAGGCTACACCCATGTTAAAAGTGCTGTCAGAATCCACGTCGCAATTTGTCAACGATAATCAACAGGATCTAGAAAATACCACAGAAACTCTTAGTACTATGGCCAAAGTATGCTTGAGGATGTTGGAAAATCCGTAAGTAATATATTATATACCTACTTACTCACTTTTTATTCTAATTTTTATTGTTTTGTATTAACTTTATTATTTTATTGATTTTATTAGTGTTGAATTTTGGTTTATTTTATTATTATTATTTATTTGTCTTAAAAAATATATAGGTATATTGACAATCCATTTTTAATTAAAATGTATGTATTAATTATAAGATTGACTGCATGGTAAATTGGGATTTACTGTTAAGCCATGTAATGTTTTATTAATAAATAAATAATTAAATCTTTATTTAATGGACTTCATTTATCTTGTTTGGCGATTTGGGCTAAATTGTATTCACAGTTGTACTGCGTGGAATTTATTTAAGAGCATGTAACAAAAAAATTGGTAATGACTAATGTTTTTCATTTGCCATCCTTTTACGATCGAATTAAATTTTCATTAGTTGAAATTTTTGCTTAAAGTGCCCTAGTTGCGGAAATTAATTAATAACTTTAAAACTAAAAGTGATAATTACACTTTTAGCATATCGGTAGAAAGGGCATGGACTGAGGATGTTTTAAAAAAATCAGAAGAACTCCAACCCTGTTAGTTTTTTTTTAAACCCCATAGAAAGTTGCCCTTAAAATTATTTCTTTACCTTACTACGGTACTTCAGGCCCCATAACTTTTCTTCTCCACAATTTTCTGGTGTAAAATATTTTTTTGCAGGACCCTAAGACTAACGATTTAAACAAGACAATTAGCAGACCGGTCCCATGGATAGATTTTGAGCTACAGGTAGTTTTAGTAAAAAAATCACAAAAAAGTCAAATAAAAAATAAAAATAAATAAAAAAAAAACCTTGAGGCCAAGGTCAATATATTGGGCGGGGGTAGGTAGCAGACTATCCCTAGTTTCTACCCTAGGCGTATGTACAGCTCCCTTCCAAACACCCTGTATAACGTTTGCGCTTAAGTAACAGAATAGGGCCGCTGAAGAGTAAAAAAAATATTTTCTCTTTTAACAATTACATATATTTTTAAATATATTGCTTTAACAAGAGTTATTGAGTAATTGTTTGCGAACCTCTGGTAAAGTTAGATGATGAAGCTTTGGCGCTGCTAGCGTGCAGAAGCCTATGGGGCGGCCCGGATCTACAAGATGTTCATCCGTTCTCGTCTCACCTATGCTGCGCCAGCCTGGCACCACCTTCTGGCCAAGACCAACAGGGACAAGATCCAAAGTCAGCAGAACATATCGCTCAGAGCGCCATGGTTCGTGCGTAATTCCGTCTTAGCTCGAGATTTGGAGATGCCTACTATTGAGGAGTTTGTCGTTGGCCTGACTAGACGTATGTTCTCTCGGGCCGACAACGGACACTTCAAGCATCTCCAGAACATCGCTCCGTCTTGTGCACGGCCCCCCAACGGGAGACCACTTCCTAGAGAAGTACTCCTGGAGGAGAGCTGAAGCAGTCGAACTTAGCCCCCTGGGTTCGTGAGCCACACGGGCGCTGTATAACGGCGCCCAGCACTAAACGTGCATGAATTACCGGCGGGTGGTTACCCGCTGAGATCCTGCCGGGGAAAACGGGGGACTGTCCCCATCCCCAACCCACGCCCATTACGCATCCGGGCCTGGACGACCCCACTGTCTGTCTGTCGGGGCGGCCCCGTTCAGCTGCAGTTTGTCTCGGCGGACAAACCCCCGCCTACTTTTACCTCGGCATAAGGGGGTGTGGCCCCTTATGAAGCAGTGTGATCTTTGGTGACGGCGCGGGCTACGCCTCGATCCCCACGATCCCCCGAAGATAGTCGAAGCGGCTGTGGTCGGCTCGATTGAACATGAACTTCGAGATCCTGGCCACAAATGGTCTCCATCTTCAGGTCGTCGTGGAGGACGTGTAACGAGTTGTTCCTCTGGGCCTATATCCTGGATGCAGTATGTTATGGTATTGCTTCCATTGTTGGACCTCGCATGAATAGATAGGCGCGTAGTCACATTCAGTATAAAATAAATGTTTTTGAAATGACGTTTTAATAAAAAATTGCAAACTTAAGATACATTGTGTGACCATAACCTTATATGCAAAATAAATCAACAGCATACGTCATACGAATTGACGCATAATCATTGTGTGCAATATATGAATGATACAACAATAGCCTAATTAAATAATTAATTTACAAAAATCATAGGTGGTCCAATAGGCGATATAAACCTAAACCGTTCTTGTAAAAGTTAAGACACGATCAGCAGCCCAATTCTACTAATCGTTTTATTTATATTTTATTTTAACGTTAAATGCTGTCAAAAAATTATCTTTTTTTTTTTTTTTTTTGCAAGACATGTGACCTTGCGCCCACTTGATGGTAAGTGGCGCGCAAGGTTCATGAATGTTAGCAACTGGAATCGGACACTCAAGACTGAAATAAGTCCCCAACACTATGCCAGCTTTACACACTTCGCTTGAAGAACTGCAGGTTATAGGAAAGTGGCAACACAGAGGCTGGAAGAGCATTCCACATCTTTATTGTGCGACAGATGTATGAGTCCCCAAATTATATTGGAAACCTGTGCGTGTGGTTCGGTTGCGGAATGGAGAGGAAGGAATTAGGTTGTAAAGCTCTTCAGAGCATACACCATAGTATAGCCGGTAGAACACGTTCACAGAAGCTACATCTCTGCGAAGCTACAGGGATTCAAGAGTTCCAGATATAGTGGCATCGTTCACAATTCGCTGGCTAATAACAGCTGTAGCCATATTCTTAGTCGCAAACGTTATATAATGGAATCCGTTAACCGTTTTACAGTATCAGCAGCCCGCCAGTGGAACCGGCTTCCACTTAACGTTCAAAAGGCACCCTCATTTAAGTGTTTTAAAAATTTACTTACCTTACACCTTCACAAAAAGCAAGACGAGTCGACATAACCTCTCAAAATTGTATTTGTATGTATATTATATATATTAGTTATGTATTTATATGTACTTGTGTTATTATATATTTATATATTAGTGTATAAGTATTTTAGCTTTAGTTGCTAGTAATAGTTTAAGATTTTTATTTTTTATTATTAATCTCGATTTTAAATTGTGATTTTAGCTTGTGTGTGTCTCGAAGGTCATTCTTAGTGTTCAGGTTCTCATGGTGTGGCGTGTCCGGTGGTCGCCCCTTCCTTAGAAGGTCATTGCAGTGGTGGCACGTGTGTCGGGTCCCGGTCCGCACCCTAAGGGCCTGGTTGAGCGGGGGGATGGCTGGCACATGCGTTATGTCCGTGATCGGGTGCTGCTGTGGGGGCCTGGGACCTCTGCCGAACACGTTCAATTTATTGTTCTTAAATTAACAGAGGTTTTTGCGTTTTGTCGACTTTCGGGTTGCACATAGGCATGTAGTCTACCTTAATTCTGACTTGCCTGGTGGGTTACTGCTGCACCAGGTATTGTTTTCTCATAGGTACTGATAACTAAATTTAAAAGGTTATTAATTGATCGTTGTGGTGCCGTTCTGTATATGTTTTATTTTGTAAATCTGATATAGCTAAGTTTTCCTTGCAGATTCCTTTCTCAGTCAGATTAAACATTAACAGGTCACTGGAATTTGCTAAGCTGCTGGTCTTCTGCTAACAGCTTACTTATTGGTCCACTTTGCTGCTTAGTCTTCTACTAGCAGGAGTAGAATCATTCAAAATAATTAAATTAATGACGTTTCATAAATGCCTGTAATAGGTTTACGTGAATAAAGATATTTTGACTTTGACTTTGAAATTAATGATTTAATGCACCCACAATAATTGCTCACTATCCCAAAGGTTAGCTGGTAGAAAATGTCACTAGACATTAAGTTCGCCTATGTACATTTAAATGTGTTTGTGTTTATTGTGCAATAAAGAATTTATCTATCTATCTATCTTAACTATATATATTAAACACGCTATTAAAGTTGATGTTTCCACTGCCAAGGTCAAGCGCTTATAGAGTTGAGAATTGAATAATATTTTGTAATTAAGCTCTGACGTAAATAACAACAGATATAAGTAATAACAATAAGGAACAGAATAGGGCTGCAGGTTTAATTCGTGGCACGCAATGTCTAGTTACTCATTATGTTTATCTCCCGTCTGTTTATCTACTATGTAATTGGAACGTTGTTGCCCAACACACAACATGCTTCCCCATTCGTATGTACAAAGAGTAACGACTTGTATGTTGGTTGTCTACTTTAAAATTACTTTGTTCGGTTTTATTGTTAATTTCTACCGTCAGTTAAGGAGTTAACTTTACAATGGGTCACTAACTTTTTAACACGATAGATGTCAACTATATACAACTGTCAGTTGCATAGAAAACTTGTATTTTTATTATGAAATTTATTATTTTATGGATATTATGCAGAAGTGAGCAGCTTTTAAGTGTACAGATCGAGATTTCCAAGCGAAAGCAAAGATATGGTGTTCTCAAAATTGCCGTTCTATTAATTCAACCTTTTTTCATTTTAAAGACGGTGTTCGCTTACTTAATTCGTCTTTTAAGGTAGGTAAAGTTAAGTTAAAATACATTTTTCTGTTTAAAAAATGTAAAACTACAAATAAATTTAAAAAATGATCAGTCATAGGTGTAAACAAGGTACCAGTGCCGCTAGCGACATCTACAAAAAGCTTTGCCTGATACACCCCATTAACCAGAATGCAATCATTTTCAATTATTCCCAGTAGGCTCATGCCGTATCTGGAATGCGTTCTCCTATCTATAGACTGGTTGAAACTTATAGTAAAAAGTTTAATCATATCGATCGCCTTCACTGCTGGGACTTTTTTTGTACTGATTATTTAGTTTTTTGATTGTTTTATTTATTATTATTTTTATTTAGCTGTTTATGCAAATATAAATATGTGGTTAACGTGGTGGGTATTGTATTATCTAATGTATCTTATTATTGTTAAATGTTAAAAAAATCTGTGCATTGGTGTTTGTTACCATAATAAAAAAACCAAGTTTGGAAATAAATATCACAAATAATATATTTTTTTATGTTCTTAGCCAGGAATCCCCAGCTACATAATACAGTCGCTAGACCATGGAGGCAGTGTTTAGAAGTAAAAATAATAAATATATTTATTCACTTAAACCTGTTTCAGACAGGCATTTGTGACAATTATTACCGTACAAAGTCATACATACATATCTTCACGCCAAATCCCTTGCGGGGTAGGCAGAGACAATTGAGCGCCACTTGTCACGGTCACGACATACCTCTTTCGCTTCTTAGACATTCATCAACCTCTTCATACATGCCTTTTGTTTCGATGGCTTTTTAATGCACCTTCAGCTATTGTTTTATTTATTTAATCGTGGTAGGTGAGTCTTGGTCTGCCGGGGCCTCTTTTACCCACAACTTTCGCATTATATATCTGGTTCGTCATTCTCTCTTCGCTCATCCTTTCAACATGCCCGAACCATCGGAGCATAACTTTCCTTATTTTTGTCACTATGCTTTCTTTTACAACTATTATTAATTAAAGTAAGTAATTATTATTAGTGAGTGTAATTTTAAAGCGGACAAGTAAGATATTTTATGATCCTAAATCTTTTGATAGTTTTAACAGATTCTGGAATGTGTGTCAGCGTTTGACCTATATTATAGAGAATATACATATTTGTATAAATTTACTTTAGGCATGAAATAAAAATGCATCAAATAACTGTGATTACAATTTAGCCCAAAACCCCAGACAATTTGAATGATGTCCTTTAAAAGTGTTGTTTTTGAACACTTTACAAGGGATTGTGCTTGTGAGCATTATATATTAATATACTATATTACTTCCCTCATTGTTTAAGTTGTTTATTTGTATATTTATTATGTGTATATAGTATATATAAATAAATAAAAATAAATATTTAAATAAATATTTCACACAGCGCCATCTAATTTCCATGGTAAGCTACGAGGCTTGTGTTACGGAAACTAGATGGTTGATAAACTACATATTATACTTTTTATTTTTTGTAAATATATACATATTATACATGTAAACACCTAGACCGGGACAAATTATACAATGTTACCACTAGACCACGGAGGCGGTCAATATATATATTATTCATTTATACATATTATTTATTTAATTACGTGTTATGTAATAGTAAGTAAATATTGGTATGTATATATTGATATATATTGACTTAATTAATATTGCATCTACCATCTATACTGTCTAAATGTCCTAAAGGTTTGGCTGTCAGAGAATGCCTAGGAGCATTAAGTCCGCCTTTGTACATAGTGCAATAAAGTTTTTAAATAAATAAATATTTACTTTACGTTTAGGTATGTATGTATGTAGATTAGAGATGTAGAACACACAAACTTAATCTCTTATGTAGGGATTAAGTATGTATGTAGTGGTTTCCTATATTATTAATAGTACATAATATCTCCTGTTATACAGTTATGCAGGAGACTAGGTTCACCATAACGAATCATATAAACGATTTGTATTTAACTTACCAAAATAACTATATATATATAACATAGCGTAGGTGGGTCGGTTGTAAGAACGCGTACCTTAAATCCTACAAAGGTCGGTTCAAACCCACCCGGCATGTACCAATGAGAAATACACTTTTCTTACGTACAGTTGACATAGATTTACAACACCACCGTTCCCGTGCCTCGGAGAGCACGTTAACCCTCAAATGCATACTGTGCAAAAAATGCATTTTTTTTTTAAATATATTTATCGCCATAGGATCCTATCGGAACACTCGGTTAAGTCATTTTTTTAAATAACAATTCTAAACAATATACCTGGCCAGATATGGTGATACAGTTATGGCAAGGAACAGCCCAATTTCCATTATTGTTATTTTTAAAAAAAGACAAATTTCTAAGCATTCCATGGATTTACCGTGCGGTGCCGGGTCCATCGTGTGTGGGTAGGAGATGAGAAGAATGGTGTCTCGGGCTTGCGACCGACAATAGGCTGGTTTAAGAAAGGAGGCCTTCTTTTTTTTTATTGCGCGATAATACGCTCACCATCCACCATTCATTATTATTATTATTATTCACGTAATTAATGTATTTTAACTTTCTTCTTTTATTAATGGCATCAACATAATTTAACCCTTTAACATTATATAACAATAATATAAAGATAATGCTAAAAACTACTAACAAAAAAAAATACTGCATCAAATAAATAAATGAAAAAAACAAATTGTAATAAAAAATATGCATTTAAGGGTTAAGCCGTCGGTCCTGGTTCCACTAATGCCAATCGTTAATAAATTGTCATTAAAAATTACATCATATCCTCGCCAAGCCGTCTGACCAGCGTGGCGAGTGTAGGCCAAATTCTCCAGTCCTGGAAGGGCCATCTCCAGCAGTGGAGGTCTAGGACGCTGTGTTCTAGGGGCTGTAATGAATGAAAAAAAATAACATGACAAGTTGTCCTGTTAAGTTAGACAGTCTCAACTGAATCTTTCCTTAGTGACATTCGTTCACTTAAATGCATAGAACAAAATTATCTGTCTACGCTTAAACGGCACCAAATAAAAGAAATCCATTCGCTAAAAAAAAAAAATAAAAAAAAAATTCTTTATTGCACATTAAAATATACAAAATAAAATGAAGTACATAGGCGAGCTTAATACCTTGTAGGTATTCTCTAACAGCTAACCTTTGGGAGAACGACATAAGAAATTGTGGGGTGCAGAGTTAGGAGGAGAGAATAAATATTAAACTAAATGCTATACCTTTCACTGGGTATATCATACGAGTATGTCATATTAAAATGTAATGAAAATAAATAAATTAACATGCCAGTTGCATACATTAAATATACATTTATAAACATACATAAATATTTACATAAATTATAATCTAAATATAAATACATACACTAATAATAATAATAATAATCCATGTCATGTGAATAAATTAAATATCATTTTGCTATACATATACAAATTTATTTATTAAGTGAACAAATGCTACTAAGGCAGGGATGTATTTCTTCATACAGTAGACATAAGTCTTTGTAATGGTAATTACATTTAAGGTTAAAATGACGTCAAATGTACCAGCTGACCTAAATTTAAAATTAACATGCGACTTCATTTTTGAACAATTACAACGACTTAGTATTGGTGTAGCCCAGCCTAAGGAGGGATTCAGTTACCGGCCCTTAAGACCACTAGCATATCCGTTGTCCTGATTTGAGACTTTTTATGATGCAATATTTATACTTCCCATTAGGTATTTAATTATTACCTATGTTAAATAATTATTATTGTTAAATAATTATTATTGTTAAATATTATTATTGTTAAATAATATATTTAATTTATTTGTGATATTTCTCGAGTTTGGTACGCTGGAGACATCGACGAGCTTGCCACTTGTCATGATTGGCCTATAGTAAAGTTGGCTAAATGTGAATCCGCTTCTTTATAAGCGTGGTTTCTGACCACCCCGAAAGGGAAACGGTCGTGATGATACTTTACTTTTTTACTTTATTAAATAATAATAAATATTTTTTTATTTCAGAAAACTAGTAGCTCAGTTTAGCAGGGAAGAGACGTCGCTTCTCGTTCTACGCGTGATGGTAGGTCTTATAATCCTATACGACTGGGTTCACCCTTCCGGTGCGTTTTGTCGTTCATCCTCCGTCGACGTCAAAGGTTGCGTCAAATTCCTTCAACAGCAAACTCCAGCTAAAGCTGAGCCTTTGCTTAACGCTTTAAGATACACTACTAAACATCTAAATCATCAATCTACGCCCAAAAATATTAAAACACTGTTGGCCGCGTGAGGACAACATTCAAGTCTTGCATGCTGCTGTGGGGAGTGATGTGACAATAAAATACCTCAAAATCGTGCTATAATAAAATACCTAATTGCTACGGCTTTATTGTTAACACACAAATTGGTGTTATCAATAAACAAATACATAATTAAATTGTTTTATTTAGTAAGTATGTTTAACGTCCCTTGGATACTTTTCCTCCCAAAAGGCAAGGTACCTAAATGTAAAATGCTTTAAAATTTATTTTAAATTTCATGGAAATCTAAAACTAGAATAAATTCTCTGAAGGAAGAAATAATCCAGGAGACGTTAAAAAAATATATAAAAAAGTTTTTTGTTAAAAAAATTATTTTATTATAGCACTATTTGAGCCAATGAGGTCGGGATTCCTCTAAGCTTGTTGATTGGCTGTATATTTATGTTATTATAATAAGATGACTAAACACAATATTTTCTGTATTTTAAGACTGAGATCAATAAAACGTGCTTATGCCTTGCTTAGACTCTGCTCAAATTTATCTATTCAACAGTATAAATTACAGTTTTACAGACAAAAACAACGGAAATTAACCGTAGGCTGGAAAATCTATAGTTGGAAAAAATATACGCAAATACATTTATCTCGTGTAAAGTATTTATTTTGACGTGAGCATAGCTTGACAAAGTCCAAGTACGATTTATAGAGCTTAACCTCACTATAGGTCAATAAAATATAGTTTGAGATCTGTGACAGCTGTCATTTGTCAGCTTTAATTGATCAAAAACATGTACATCCTTAAATAAATTTAAAAACATGGTAATATTATAGATTAACGATTACATCATTAATTTATTATTAATATTAGTTGTTGGAAGAAAAAAGTGAGGGCAGGTTTTTCCGCCACGGCTCTCTTATTCGATACTATTAAAAGGGTCTCATCTCATCGAGATTCCAGCTCTTCTGGAGCCTGGTAAAGTAATCCGAGACGATGGCAATAGACGATGTGGGACACAGTGATTAATCTATATTTTATAAACTATAGTAGCGTAGGTCATGTTTAGTCCTGTCCCGGTTTTTTGCTAAAATAATTACGAACTAATAAATTCCACACAGTTCATAGACAATTTTAAACATGACCTATGACTGATAACCTAAAATTTTGTTGTGCATTGACGTTTTACGCTATATTTTGTTATTCAATGTTTAAAAAGAAGGCAATGAAACTATTGTAATGGCCGGCAACGCGAGCTAAATTGTTTTTTTCCTGTTGGATCATTGTTGTCCAATTTCGCAAGATCAACGAATAAAGAACATGGATTTCGATACAATTAATTCATTGCCACATAATTTTTTGCTATACTTATTCAATTGTAAAATGTTCAACACATATAAAAAATGTATTATTAGGTTTTAAAATTATATTTACTAGTGATTTGTTGATGCTTTAATTGAACCCAAAAAATATGCCAAAGTATTCGATTGACAAAAAACAATCAATCACATTATTCGATATCGATTCGCTCAAATAGTAATCAATTATATTATTATTAAAAAAGTATTTGTCTATTTATTTATTTACTTTGCTTTATCAAGTATGTGAAAATATTTATTTAGAGTGCTACCGACCGTAAGATGGTAGTTTATATTTATTATAAACGGAACGCATCGATGCGTTAAATCGTAAACTCGGATAAACGGAATGCTCAGGGCGGTATGCAAAGTGTCAAAATCAGCCGGCATCACACTAGCTATGGGGGCTCCGACAATAAAAAATAAACATAAATTGTCAAGCACACATTATTGTGCATCAAAATAATAATTGACCTAAATATAAACATACATCAACAATAAAAGGTGTCCAAAATATATAAAAAATACATTTGCTCATCTACCAGTCATTTTATCCCAAAAATAATAATTTATCTTATAATAAACATGGTCAAATATAAGATTGAGCTAATATAAACTGTTTTATAGCGGCGGTGGCTCGGTTGTAAGAACGCTTTTCTTGAAATTCTACAATGGTAGGTTCTAACCCCTCCGGCATGTGCCAAAGAGAAATACAATTTTCTTCTAAAATTCCCGAAAGTACCAGGAAACAAATTTAATTTCCCGGTACTTTGGAGATCGAGATTTCCCGGTTCTGAACCCTATGTACAACCCTAAGTGCTAGGTCAATCATCAGTCACAGAGTAAATAAATAAATAGATCAGATATTTATAGATTAGTGAATTATTTTGAATCCTGACCTAATAATAATTCCACTCGCGTGCAAGACTACAACAATATCCGTTATATGAACATCACTTTTATAAGAAAATATGGTTTTCTGTCAGAGGTCCTATACAAAGGTCGTCTAGCCCTGGCATTTGCCAATGAGAAATACCCAAATGGGAGAGCAATTGTTTGCCGAGAAATATTATGATATCGTCTTGAATAGCGACTGTCGCTTAATTATTGCAAACTGTATGACGGGTGTCGCTTATCGCTGCGCGTACTAAGTATCGTGGTACGAGGCCCCCAGTTGTCAAGCGCGGCGCCGAGCGTATGGCGTTCAGTTGCGTTTTTATCAACTCTCGGAGAGGGAGTGAATTCCCGCCTTTTGCACGGACATGTCAAATCCAAGTTTTTTGTTTTGTAAATTGATTTACTGTGGATATTGTTAGTCAAAAGTTGTGTTATTTTGTTTAATAATGTGAATAATTATAGATAACCATAAATTTGACTACTCTATATTTGGCAGAAGTTGCAGTTTATATTTTACGGTTTTCACAGGCTCGCGCTAAGAACCCCCATATAACCGACGTTTTTGGGCGTAATTACTCTATAAAAAGCCTCAAATTTTACAAAACTTGGAAGTTGATGATCCTCAACTCAGTTATGAATAAATTACGTGTTTAGGACTTATGTATTTTGTACAAAGCCCTTAAAAAAAACCAGGAGTTCGCGCCATTTTTCACGGTCATGTCTAGTCCAAGTTTTGTTTTGTAAATTACTTTTCTGTGGATATTGTTAGTCAACAGTGGTGTTTGTTAAATAATGTGAATAATTATGAAAAACGATAAATTGGACCTTATATATAGGGCATAAGTCGCAGTTTATACCTCCCATATCATACCCGATGTGTTTGGGCTGTAATGCCGCGAGTAGCTCCACGAAAAGCATCAAATTCAGCAACATCTGTAAATTGATGATAACCTATTAACTCATAAGAAAGAAAAAATATATTACGTCAGACTTGGCTGTATGGGCTAGACCCTTTGCCTTCCATCCAGAGAAGAGAACTTTAAAAATAATTTGTTTTTTCTTACAAAAGTGGTGTAAAAGACGGGACTTAGTAATAATCTATATTATGTCACAATTTGTATATTAAAAGTCGCAATGTATAATAAGCCTTATATATTAACATTAGGTAGTGTAACTAAAGTATTATCGCAAATCGGTGCAATAACCTCAAAATAAAAAAAATAAAAAAATCTACTTAATAGGATGTCTTTCACTGCCTTTTTAGCTATATCAAAAAAAAAAAAGATAAAGTCTTCGCGCCATTTTACGCGGACATGTCAATGGCAAGTTTTTGTTTTATAAATGAATTTTGGATATTGTTAGTCAAAAGTGGTGTTGGTTTGTTTAATAATGTGAATAATTATGGAAAACGATAAAATTTAACTTTAAATATAGGGCACAAGTCGCAGTAATTTTTTTGCGGTTTTCCCGCGCTATGAACTCCCATATTATACTCGACGTATAATGCCTCGAGTGACTCCAAGAAAAGCATCAAAATCTGCAACATCTGGAATTTGATTATAACCTCATTAACTCATAAAAAAGAAAGATATATTACGTCAGACTTGGCTGTATGGGCTAGACCCTTTGCCTTTCCTATCATCTCATTCATTATCCATTGGGAGAAGAGAACACAACAACAAAAAATGGATGAATTTGTTAATCAACTTTTTAGGAAATAAAATAACGGACATTTTAGAGATTCATTTAATTGTTTTTAGTAAAATCGTTATAAATGATTTTGCTATTTTTATCTAACTAATATTAGGTATATGAAAACGAAAATATGCCTAAAATGTCCGTTATTTTGTTATTTTATAGAAACCTACATTTCTTAAAAGTGCACTTCGACTTTTTTGTTTGTTGATAGCTGGAAGGAATGATTAAGTGGTTCTCCACGTCTAAGAACAACCTGTGATTAGTGTTGCTCTCAAAGCAAAACCAAGACGTGGTTTGTCTTGGTGTTCGCGCCGATCGCGGTAATCGACCAATTCTGGATGGTTAGGCGTTATTGTGATTCGTCGGTGCATAAACAGACATCCTAATTTGTTACCCCTATACCCTTGTCCTGTCTCTTTCTCGCCGCTTCCTTTCTATATTACCCATCCCTCTCACTATTCCAAAGGCAGGCGCTTGCGCATTGAAGAGAGGTAGCGCCTATATAAGCGTGTCCTACAGTTGTCATAGAAGACTCTGTAGAAATCGCCGCGACCATTGTTATCACCCGCATTCGCAAAATTAGTGTAAGAACAATTTATAAGTGCTGGTGCCGAGGACATCAGGTGAGTTCCTTTACCAGTTTTCTTTCTAGTTTGTTTATTGCACCGATTATCATAGTATCGTCTATGTATCTAACTTAAAGATTATCGCAAACCCCGCACCTAGATACAGTCCACTAAACCCGCGCCACCACTCGATCTTGTTCTTGCACTTACCTAATCTTGGCCTTATACAAGAGATACCTGTGAAATCTTAAATAAAATTTCATCATGGAATAGGCTCCAAGTCTCGCCACTTCATACGACCTTCTGACAACCTCATCCAACTCCCACCAGCTACCCTCAAGTCATCCGTCCATCTGGCGGGGCTCGTCCCACTCTGTTACTTTCAGTACGTAGTCTCCAGAGGCAGGTTCTTTAACAGATGTGTTCAGCCCATTTCCACTTTAGCTTGCTAATTTTGAAAGCTGTAACTTAGGTTCTTTGGTTAATGTCAACGTTTCTGACTGTATCCTTTAGAGAAATGCCGAGTATAGCTCTCCCATAGCTTGCTGAGTGACCTTGAACTTGTCGATCAGACCTAATCTTTTGTTCTTCACGGTCCATCTTCAGCAGTGGAGTTCTAGGACTCTAGTGGTGATAATAATACCATTTCATAGGAGTAGCGTGTAAGGTTTTGAAATAGTTGATGTTTTTGCACCGTATCTGCAATATGTATATTTTTATATAGAAAAAAAAGCTATTCTACATTTGTTACCAGAATTTATTGTGCATTTTTACACTATTTTACATGATATTTAAAAAAAAATGCTCAATGTTATTTTGACGTCTGGGTAATTACAATTACAGTGTAAACTCCATGTAACGTCACTCGATTTAACGACAAAATCCCTAAAGCGTCGAAATCAATTGGCTTCGGGGAGTTCTTCGCGCCATTTTGCGTGAACATGTCAAGTGCAAGTTTTTCTTTTGTAAATTAATTTACTGTGGATATTATTGGTCAAAAAGTGGTGTTGTTTTGTTTAATAATGTGCTACAATGTGAATAATTATGGAAAACGATAAATTGGACTTGAAATATGGGGCAAAAGTTGCAGTTTATTTTTTGCGGTTTTCCCGCGCTGTCTACTCCCATATTTTACCCGACGTGTTTGAGCTATGGTGCCGCGAGTAACTGCAAGAAAGCGTCAAATTCTGCTGCATCTGGAATTTGATGATGACCTCATTAACTCATTAAAAAGAAAGATATATTACGTCAGACTTGGCTGTATGGGCTAGACCCTTTACCTTCCCTATTATCTCATTCATCATCCATCGGGAAAACCAAAAAAAAAACAATTGGCTTTGGTTGGTTTAGCTTGTCTTCCAATTCTGATTTTTCTTCTTAACAACTCTTTATAACACCATAAAATGCACAGTCCCTTCAGTGCCGTTATATACAGTTTACACTGTATTTCTATTTTTTTCCTTTGTTAAATTGGACGTAGTAAAAGGATCCAATCCACATTAAGTTAATTTTAGGTTATAGGCCATTAAAGTTTTAATTTAGATTAGTCCAACATTTATACTTTTTATTTTTATTTATGGCCTTAAAATATGTCAAGAACGGTATTTCTATATTAATCGTTATTATTATACAATATTTCATCCTAAGGACCTGACTAAAATTCATAATTAAAATTCTGAAATTTCGTGGATCGGTTCCTTTTTGTGTAACTGCGTGTTAATGTAATAATTTTAATTAATTATTAAAATTAACAGGGTTTAACGCGTCCTTCTCGCTCGCACAGACATATATTTTCAGAGATTTTTCATGTCTGACTGTACTTTTGAGAAAACTAGTGCATCTACTTACTAGGCAATAAAATTACACATATTTATTTATTTATTTGAAGTAAGGTACAAATAACAGCTAACAAACAAAACAATTATTGAAATCATAGACGAATAATCCTGTCGGGTTTGCCAGCCTAAAAAAATGTACACAACATTGAATAATACAAAAAATGGTAATAATATAAAATAAAAGTTAATAGTAAAAAATATTTAAAAAATGCAATTAAAAGTAAAACCTATAAAAACTATAAGTAATAACTAATAAGATTATAAAAGTAAACATAATAATAACAAAATAAGATAATAACATGAAAAAAAAAACTTTTTTCTTCCTAACCCGTTCCACAATTATTGTGCATACCTACCGACCAACAATTTAGTGAGGTTAATTTTAAATGAGTTATTTTTTATATTAAATATATCCATCTCAGGATCTGACACATAAAGTTCGTTGCAACTTCAACACATACGCGAGATTGGAGAGTTAAAGGCGACATTGTTTCTGGCATTAGGGACACAGAAAGGGCGAGGGATTCGAACTGGTCTATTGGGGACACTTAGATAGACCGTGCTGGTCAGAACCTGAGTAAAATAACCGTTGGCTATTTTGTGTAGTGTTGTTAAGTCCGCGATAGTGCGCCGTTCGTACAGCGGCAACAGTTTAAAGTGACGAATACGATCCATGTTAATTGATATTGTTAATTTAAAATACATTTTTCTGTTATAAAAATAAAAACTACAAAAACATTTAAAAAATGATGCGACATAGGTGTAAAACAAGGTACCATTGCCGCTAGCGACATCTACAAGAAGCTTTGCCTGATTAAACATGTCAAAAAATTATCAGCCTTACTGCTACTGACCGATCATTTGTCAAAAGTACATTCAGACAATCTTTGAAAATATTGGATAAAAGCGTTAAAAAAAAGCCCTCTTAAATTAACAACTTTTAATTAAAATCACCTTTTTTTTTTTCGATTTTTTTCATGTTTTAATAATAAATTGTTGTCTATTATTTTTTGTCATTTCATTGGAAATTTTGAAGACTTAAAACTGGTTTAGTTAATACATTTTTGCCCAATAACTAAAACAATGAAATGAATTAAGAGCCAGTTCCATAACTCAAATAGTATATTACAATGTTACACACAAATTCGATTGTCTATGACAGTTATGATACTGGCTATTAAGTTTTTTTTTGAGGAAGTTAAAATGTAAGATTTTAAATAGTACATTGTATATTAATTGTTAGAATTATTAGATAATTAGTCGTTACTGCAGTTTTATATGGCAACACTGCTGGACATTTATTTTATTTATCTCGCCTTCTTATTGTCTATTTTTGGGAAAACCCAGTAAAGTGCATCCGCACGCTTCGGGATCAGTCTCAAAGACTGATGTCAGTCATGAGTGACTGATTTTAGTTGCTAACATTCATGGACATTGCGCCCCAATTAATGTGGGTGGTTTTAAAAAAAAATGTAGTATTTTTAGGGAATAAAATTACTGACATTATAATATTTCCAAAAAGGAAAAATTAAATAAACGAAATCGCGTCTGTGTAATTTTCCCAAACAATTCCAGTTACTGAAAAAATATATACAGAATTTTTTAATCGGGCCATTATATACATATTATTGTCCATTGATATAATAAACAATTTAAAGCATAAAATGAATTAATACGGAGCTGCCTGAGTTTTTAATGACATAAGTTCTCATATTAAAATATTACTGTCATTTGGAACTAGTAATATTGACCAATTACCTTTTTGATTTTGTCAGTGGCAACATTTATTTATGACTTACCGACCGAAATCGCTAAGATAGCGTTGTGTCGAGACTGCCGGCCCAGCTAATAGTGTCGTTTACATAGCTGGGCACCGTTAATCAAATAGTTAACTTCGTTAATCGTTAATCCGCTACAAAAAAAAGTTAGCTTCGTTAAACGTTAAAGCGTTACATTTCGGAAGAATTAACGGAAGTTAACGTTAATCGTTAATCCGTTAATATGTGTAAAATTGAATTTTTATATCGTTGCGTTAGTGAACTTATAAAACCTGTTGGTTAAGGTTCTGGAAGTTAACAGGTTAATATATAATATTGTCAGAATGAGTTCTCTTTTTTGTCTTGCCTCGGTTAGAGCCCGCCTTAAAAATCTCTTCAAACTGTACGTATTGTGACTCATGTACCCTTCTTACATGTTGTTTCAAATTATTCAGGCTAGGATACATGAACTTTTATTTTGGTGTCTTTCGGCAAGCAACGCTTACAAGCAAAAAGTATTTGCTGGCCCGATCTGAATACAAATCCCACATACTCAGTCAAATATGGCCAAGGATTCTCAATAGGACCGCTGAAATCCGATTCCATGTCTTCCATGATATAGTTTTAATTACTACACTGCACAGTACACTTTTCTATCTAACTAATTACACTACACTCTTCTTTATTAACACGCAAATTATCACTGACAGTAATCTATAATAACAACAAACACAACACTCGTCACTCTAACTGGCACTGGCGCTAGTACTTCGCAGTTTTCTTACTCGCACGCGCCGGCAAAATATATCTAGTTTTGTTTTTCTCACACGCGCCGCCGCGCCCGGCACTTGTCGTTTCATACTTGTCTGAACCTGTTTTTCGCTCCACACCGCGGTGCCGTGCGGTAAATAGTGGCATTCGATTAACGATTAACGGACTTCTGCATATTAACGGAAGTTAACGTGTCCGTTAACATTTTTAAAAGTTAACTTAAAAGTTAACCCGTTAATCAAAATGTTAACTTCGTTAATTAACGATTAACGGATTAACGAGTTAATGCCCAGCTATGGTCGTTTATAAGGATCAAATGGGGTGTATCACTAACTTTTTATCACGGTAGATGGCGCATGATAGATGTTACCTCATATAACTGTAAGTTGCATAGAAAACTTGTATTATTATTACGAAATTTATTATTTTCTAAATATTATGCCGAAGTGAGCAGCTTCCAAGCGAAATCAAAGATATGGTGATCTCAAAATTACCGTTCTATTAATTAAACCTTTTTTCTTTTTAAAGATGGTGTGCGCTTTCTTAATTCGTATTTTCAGGTAGGTAACGTTATTTTAAAATACATTTTACTGTTATAAAAATACAAAACTACAAAAACATGAAAAAAAATATGCGACATGGGTGTAAAACTAGGTACCATTGCCAAAAAGCTTCGCCTGATACACCCCATTATGAAAAGTAACTTCATACAAGCATTTTACACTATTGCTTAGTTTAGGATTTGGCCGATAAATTCTCCCTGTATAACATTACCTATTAACGTTTATAGGTTTATTTTGTGTTTGTAGCATTTTGGATAGCGGGTCGCAATGTCATTTTCTTTCAAAATTAAAAAAAAAGCAAGTGTTGCCAATTTAATATTTGTGTTAAAATAATTTTATTAAGCTATTTTACATTACAGTTAATTTACAATTTACTAGTGTTACATTTTTATACCTTTTTTCCAGTTATACAGTGTAGTGTTAAATTTATAATATTCTATAGCTATACATTAATTATTATACAACCAGTGACAGTATTTATGTAAAAGCCGAAAAGCTCGATTTGTCTTTTATTTATTTAAATTACTTTTATTATAAATTATTAAAGTATTTTTCAGTGCAATAAAAAATTGACTAATTAATAATAATAATTATATACTGAGTACGACACTGTAGTTTTATATACTAAGTACGACACGGAAATTTAACTTGTTTCTTTAAATTTCATTTTTATAATTTGTCAACTTTTCCAAGCATTTTTCAGTGTGTTTTTTTCGCACCTACCTGCATAGAAGAAAAATAAATTTATTTCATATTGCTAGCAGCCGCCATCTTAATTTTTAAAATATTTTAATCCCAATATTTCCAAAGCACATAAAGTTTGCTATAGAGATTCTAGGCCCGTGTAGTTCAAGCGCTAAATCATTTTTAAAAAACATCACCACTCATCCAATTGTCTGCTCTGGTGACAAGAAGGCTGGTTCCTTCCTCGCTTAGAGAATTCGCATAGCGTTTTAGCGAGGAAATGCAGCCAGCCTCCTTACCACAACACCATGGGGTAAGGATTTATATTTAATAATAAATTAATAATAATAGACAAAAATATTTAAATTTAAGGTATGTTAAGCTTTTTGGCTTTTATTAAAGTACCCTCACCTATTTACCACTGCCTTTTGATTATTATAGGATTAACAATTTTATATAAAAAAATATGTGTAATTATAAAATAAGAACATACCTTCCTATTTTTGATAATTTGGTAACTGACTCGGTGGTCTAGCAATCAAGTCCGTAGATTTAGAACCGGACGTGCCGCATAGCATTCAATACCTGGGGCTAGTAGTCTCGAAATTTCATAACGTTCGTTAACTTGGAGATTTAAGGTGGCCATTGACGAGCCTTCTAACAGACCAAATCGCGTGGTCACTTTTCAAAATTTGTTCACGATATAAACGAATATTGTTTTTTAAACAACGTCACAGCCTTGGTTACGTCTACGCCTATTCAGTTTATTTTGCGTTGCGCCGCAGCCAGCGACGACGTCAGCTTCATAATCTTGTCGAAAATGGCATCGCGAACGATGAATGCAATAATAGGTAAAGATGTCAGGATCTTATCGACGAAATTTTACCCGCAAAGTTATTTAATTTTAATATACATTTTTACCGTGTGACAGCTGACATTTGCTTCTAGTGTTGCAAAGGAATAAATATTATTGTCCATTAAAATAATAACACATTAGGGCATAAATTCAAAATTATTATTTATTATTAATTTATATTTAATATTGTTCGTGTCAATTTATTGGAATAGAATTTTAATGTCAAAATTTGCATGTTATAAATTCTTTTATTGAGTAAAAACAGTTGTCAATAAGTATTTTCTATAACTCAATAGTACAACGTTTTATAGGTAACTCTCGTATCTCTCTAGGAATTTTATTATATACTTATGAGTTATAATGGAGCTGTCTTGAGTTTTTAATGACATAATTTCTCATAGTAAAATATTACAGTCATTTGGAACTAATATTGACCAAATTAGCTTTTTTTTACTTCGTAAGTGGGTTTTTTTATGACTTACTGACCGAAATCTCTAAGATGGCGATCTGTCGAGACTGACGGCCCTAGTTGGAACACAATAATTTATTTGTGATTTTCCTCGTGTTTGGTACGCTAGAGACATCGACGAGCTTGCCACTTGTCATGATTGGCCGATAGTAAAGTTTGCTAAATGTGAATCCGTTTATTTATAAGCGTGGTTTCTGACCACCCCGAAAGGGAAACGGTCGTAATGATAGTTTTTACTAGAACGCAAACTAAAATTTTTCGTCTTGCATAATGATCTTCAAACTAAATTTGAATTCCAATAATTAATAATAGTTCTAACCCAGTGCTGTTTTTTTTTTAAATCACGTTTCTACTATTTTAAGAAGGTCCTCTCGCTTGCACAAACATTTTTTTTTTTATCTGAGTGTACTTTTTAAAACGTAGTTTATTAACTTCCTAGGAAATAATATTACGGACATTTTAGTTATATTTTTACTTTCATATTTAAGACGAAGAAAAATAGCAAAAATATTCCTAATTTTATTTCCTAGAAAGTTAATAAAAGTACACTCAGTCGTGAATACTATTACTAAAAATGTTGTATTGTGCGAGTGAGAAGGGTGCAACGCGTTAAACCTTATATTTTTTTTCTGAAAGGACAAATTGACTTTATTTTTACAAAAATCTAATTTACTTGTTGATTTATCTTAACTAAAATGTCATAACTTATTCCTAAAAAAAATGCACAAATGCACATTAATTTAAGACCTACTTAAGTCTGGTAATTCACCAGTTGACTAGTTACCCATACACAGAACAATGGCGAGCGCCTATACATGAATTTACTTTATCGTGATAACATTAATAATTAAATAGTCGTTTCCTCATTGCTGAGGGTCGTGACCTCCCGAAGAATTAAATAAATAAATAAATAATGGTGGATGATAGCACGCCACCCGTTCCTGTCTTCGGCGGCATCCACAGCATCATGTACCTAGCGTCCATGTCGGACTAGCGTACCGGACTTCGGTCACACGGTCTCTTTCCTTCCACCTTGCCAGTAACAAAAAGTTTCTCCAGGTTATCTCCTCTGGCAATGTGTCCGAAGTAAACGTGATGTTGGCACAAATGCCTTAGTGGCGATTGCCTTTACTAGTTTTTAAAAAAAAAAGAAGAACTTAATTAAAACCTTTGAGATAATATTATTATTGTGATTTTTTAAAGTCTCATTTAATACGCATGAAATTTTATTAGGTAATAACAGAGGGGGAGGGGGGAAACAAGTAATGGCCATATTTCGGTTTACATCGAAAGTGGCGCCGCCTAGTAGATATTAATGGTACTAAATTTATTGTTCATTCATTCATTTATTAATACAATTTATGTCAATGTCAAAGTTGTCAACAAACGAACTATACAATCTTAGTAAAAAATAAATATTAAAATGTATTGTGTAACTTTTACTGTCTCCGTGGTCTAGCGGTTAAGTCCGTGGATTTAGACTCAGAGGTACCGGGTTCGATTCCTGGTCGGGACACAAAATATAGACATCGACGAGCTTTGCCACTTGTCATGATTGGCATATAGTAAAGTTGGCTAAATGTGAATCCGCTTATTTATAAGCGTGGTTTTTGACCACCCCGAAAGGGAAACGGTCGTGACGATACTTTTCTTTTTACTTGTGTAACTTTTAGTACCTGCCTTCAATTAGCCATAAATTAAATAATTTATTGTGTCCCGACCAGGAATTGAACCCTGTACCTCCAAGTCCGAATCCACGAAATTAACCGCTAGATCGCTAACTCTCAAGTTCCTAATAGGTACAGTACTCCCAAATTAATAATGCGCATGCAGATCTTCGCTAATTGTCGTATTCCCGGAAACACCCGAATCATTGAATCGTAAGAGCACTAAACAATGCACTTGCATTTTGCACCTTGTTCCAAAGAATTAGAAGTCAATATCATGAGTACACAATCGAAAACAATTCGGGCAGTGTTTTTTTGTTTTTGTTTTTATGGCGGTGACTGCACGTGTTCTCTCTGTGTGGAATTATATAGAGCTGCTATTACACAACCTTCTTGGTTTTGTTTTCAAAGGTGAATTTAATTTCAACTTTAATTATCTTATTTAAATAGTTTATTTGACAATTGCTTGTCTGTCTGACACAGGCAGAGATTTTATATTTAAAGGAGGCCACTACAGTACTATAAAATTTTCGAAGTAAATCAATCCAACAAAGATTGTAGCATATTCTCAATCGTATGGTTTTCCTCGCTATTTACTTTTGAATCAAATTTCGTTACTGATAAATCAATATTTATCTCTTTTAGCACAAAACACATAATTCTACTAAATTATGCATAAAGAAAATGCACTTAACCACTCTATATACATATCGTCTTCCGACGCTCGGGGAATACGACCGTTGCCGAACAGTGACGAAGATTTCTATGCGCATTATCACTTTGGGAGAGCTGTACCTAAACGTATTTTTTTTTCTTAGGAACAAAAAAATTTTAATTACGGACACGACGCAATTTAAATTTTAATTGCATCGTGTCCGTAATTAAAATTTATTGATAACAAAAACCTAAAAAAAAACCCACAAAAAGTAAACACTAACAAAATTTGGAAAAAAAATCTGTGCAAGAGTCTTGCGAGACTCTTGCGCAAGACCAAGGACAAGACTAGTCTTGGTCTTGCAACCATATCAGTAGTCCACACGCACAGGTCAGAATATGCACCCACATACCGTAGTCACTATCCATTCGCGTACCTATAAATTTGGTAACTCATACATTTGTCGCACAATAAAGACGTGGAATGCTCTTCCAGCCTCTGTGTTTACACTTATAACCTGGAGTCCTTCAAGCGAAGTGTGAAAAGGCATCTAGTCAAGCCGGCATAGTGTTAGTGGACGGACATAAGGGTCTGATTCCAGTTGCTAACATTCATGGACCCTGCGCGTCACTTACCATCAGGTGGGCGCAGGGTCACATGTCGTACTATTATTAAAAAAAAAAAAAGTCATGGTTTCCAAGATTGAGCAACACTATTGGCTACGCTAGTATTCGGATAAGCGAGGGTTTTTTGCGTGAGATTCCACTCTTTCCCAATTAGTTACTGTTTGGGTAATAACTTGCCATTGTTCCATATGTGTAGTAGGGAATACTTAAATCTTAACTTAAGTGGTAAATTACTGGACTTAATTCCCACTTATACATTAGTTAGATTTCTTGTTATATGTAGGTATATCTTATTATTATTAAGTTACTATTTTCAATTATTGTCTATTGATATTATAAGTGAATGTTGATTTAACGTTTTAAGCAAGGAATTGATTTATTAATAAATAAAATTTTATTATATATGCAGGGTGTCCCATAACTCGACGTTAAAACGGGAATGGGTGATAGATTAGGTAGTGACAATTATGATTTAAAAAAAAAATGTTTTGTTACCTACCTTTAAAATAATATTGAAAAAGTGTATAGGAATTCGAAAATGTTAATTATACAAATTAAAGGTACATGACTTACGGCCGGTTACAGAAAGTGTGTTGTGACAAAAAAAACAGGCCCCAACTTTTTTATAGCGTGCCTCAACTAAACACAATTAATTGTTTTTTTTTTTATTATTTAATTACTACATAAATTTTACCCCAGCATTAATATATTATTTAATTAAATAGTTAAAATTTACGTATGAAATAGTTACAAAGCACTATTTATACGATTAGGTTCTTTATTATGATCAGGTATTTTATTATAGATAAAACACTGAATTTTAAAGTGTACATAATTTTTCATTTATATCGGCGGAATCGATACTATATAATAATTAATGTAAAAAAAATAATTGTCAATTGTCGTTATTCTAGGGTAAAATTAATAAAATTAATTACAGATTATGAAAACACAATATATTAACTATTAAATTGAAAAGAAATCGCTATGGCACAAGAACATTTTATTGGGCCCATTTCTCTAAGAAAAATGGGCATTCTTATTCCTAAGCATTCCATGGATTCACCGTGCGGGTGTCGGGTCCATCGTGTCACCCATTTCCGGTTTTATGTTGAGTTACACCACGGAAATACCACAATGGAATGCCCCAAAGCTACGAGTGTAAAAGGTGGACGCGTTAAGTGTATTTCACTTATTTTTTATCTCGCTCGCACAATCCAATATTATTATTTTTCTTAGAAAGTTGAAAGACTACATAATAATAATAAATATTTCCAGACAGGTCACACAGCGCCATCTAGTTTCCGTGGTAAGCTACGAGGCTTGTGTTACGGAAACTAGATGGTTGATAAACTACATATTATACTTTTTTTTTTTTTTGTAAATATATACATATTATACATATAAACACCCAGACCGAGACAAATTATACAATGTACAACTTGCCCCCGGTGGGAATCGAACCCACGACCTCCCGAGTTCACGGCAACGTTTGTTACCACTGGACCACGGAGGCGGTCTCTCAAAACTTTGAAAATATTGGATTGTGCAAACGAGAGGGGTGCAAAAGCTATAAAAACCCTTAAGATCACTTAACGTTGGAAACTGTATATTTTAAATTCAAATGTTATTCCATAATAATTCCATGTACACAAAATACTCTATAACGAGTCTAAACTTTGTTCTTGAACATGGTAATAAATAATTTTAATTTAACGCATACAATATGTAAAAATATGCTTATGTATATTTGGACGTAGTTACGCAAAATGGATCCAATCCACGTGAGGTAAATTTTAAGTTATAGGTCATTAAAGTTGGAATTTAGATATATCGATAATTTGTCCAACATTTAGAATATGTCGAAAACGGTATCTTTATATGGATTGCTTTTGATATAAGATGTATCATCGTAAAATTAAAATTCTAATTAAATTTATGAAAAATTGTAAATTAGATCATTTTTGCGTAACTGCGTCCAATTATGTTATGTTGAACAGTGCTTAGTGTTAAAAAGTACAGGTATATTGATCTAAAACGGCATCACTTGTTTTATCAGGGAACTAATGTTAGAATATTCGGATACTTGCTTCCACGGTTTGCTCTTGTGGCTCCATAGCAATTATTGTATGAAAAATCCCGTCTCACAGGGACCTCTACAACACTTGTTTAAAGCAACCCTTCCCCAACCCATCTCTGATAAATCTACGGTAACCCATCAGCGTTACCTCAATATAACTACTTAGTTTTTTATAACTGTCGCACTCTCAGTTTTAGGTTTAAATAATTGGAACCATATTTGGTACGTAGTTATACCCTGTTCAAATTAGCTTGATTTTATAAAAAAATAAATTATTGGATATGTTAAATTATGAAATAAACTTTAATTTCCAAACTCAGACCAAAAAAAAGTTGAGGTAACATCATTTACATTTTAGAAGACTTTCTAAGCATTCCATGAATTCACCGTGCGGGTGCCGGGTCCATCGTGTGTGGGTGAGAGGTGAGAAGAATGGTGTCTCGGGCTTGAGACCGAAATGAAATGTTATCATCAAGGTATTATTATTATTGAATCATTATTCATTAAATCCCCTAGAACACAGCGTCCTGGAACTCTCTGTTGGAGATAGGCCTTCCAGAACATATATCTGGAGAATTTGGCCTACACTCGCCACGCTGGTCAGCCGGGTTGGCGAGGATCTTATGTCAATTTTAATGACAGTTTATTAACGATTTCAAAAGTTGGTATTGGTGGAACCGGGACCGATTAACGTGCTCTCCGAGGCACGGGAGCGGTGGTGTTGTAAATCTATGACAAATGTTCGTAAGAAAAGTATATTTCTCATTGGTACTGTTAGAATATTATTTGCGAAATCATCGATAATGGTCATTCAATTGATTTGAGACTACAACGCTACTCGTTGAGGTTTGGGAACGTCACTACGACGGATGTCACTATGCCCGTTTTGCGCTTTAATTTAAGTTGTAAAGTATTTTGTTAAATACATCTACTTATTATATTAATAAACCTGTCTTATTTATTAGTACATGCCGAGGGGTTTTGAACAGACCTTTGTAGAATTTGAAGGAAAGCGTTCTTACAACCGAGCGTTCTTCGCGCCATTTTGCGTGGACATGTCAAGTGCAAGTTTTTGTTTTGTAAATTAATTTGCTGTGGATATTATTGGTCAAAAGTGGTGTTGTTCTGTTTAATAATGTGCTACAATGTGAATAATTATGGAAAACGATAAATTGGATTTTAAATATGGGGCACAAGTTGCAGTTTATTTTTTGCGATTTTCCCGCGCTGTGGATTTCCATATTTTACCCGACGTGTTTGGGCTATAATGCCGCGAGTGACTCCAAGTAAAGCATCAAGTTCTGCAGCATCTGGAATTTGATGATCCCCAACTCGGTTATGAACTCTGTTATGAACATATATTATGCAAATAAATTACGTGTTTAGGACTGATGTATTCTGTACGATGTCCTTTAAAGACAATTTTAAAAAAAAATTACAACCGAGCTACCACCGCGTGTTGTATTATTAAATACTGCGTTAAAGTCTGATGCCGCTTTAGAACAGTAGATCTGTACATGCGTTATTCGTGTTATAGGATCATTTGTAAATCCAAAGTAGCCAATTATTACATCTCTAAAAGTAGGTATTTTAAAGAAATTCAATGAAAGTTGATAAGGAATTAGAAAATGTCTCTGTTTTCATTATTATTTGTATTATAGTTATTAGTTTATTACCTAGATATTATTATTTATATTTAATAAACACACCAAAGTTATAAGTAATAAAGTTTATTAGTCTCTTGAAAATGTTGTTTTATTTCCCTTTTAACCCTTTCAGGAACATAAACTTCACAAAAATATATTTGGTCTGTGACCTAAGCACGCTTTTTTCCCGAGACGTGCTTAAACTGTTTTGCCAAAGCTTTGTGACGTCACAAAAGACATCCTCGCGCTTACCCCGCGTTCGTTTTATAGCATTTTCAACATCTCGTAGCTACAACAATGCTAACATTTCTTTAAAAAAACGAGCGGTGAGGCTACTTTTTGACAAGTAACATATAATAACAAATTAATGGGACACCCCAAACTTGTATTTTTTTTATTACGAAATTTATTATGTATTGGTTATATTGCGGAAGTTAGATTTAATGTTTGTGTAGTTTTTTTATAAAAAAAATATTTTTGACTTAACCGTAACCTACCTTAAATTCTAATTAGGAAAGCGAACACGGTCTTTAAAAAAAAATGTTTAATTAATAGAACGGCATTTTGAGATTACGATATTTCTGATTTCGCTTGGAAATCTCGATTTGTTCACTTAAAAGCTGCTCATTTCGGCAATATAGCCAGAAAATAAAAAAAAAAAAAAAAAAAAAAAAAAGTTTTATATGCAACTGACAGTTCTATTGGGTACCGTCTAAAAGTCTAAAGTTAGTGATACACCCCATTCGTTTATACTGTTTGTATATTACTTCTAAAACAAATCTATAATTAATATTTAAGTAAGAAATAAAAATATATTTATAACACGGCAAGTTATTTTAAAAGACCAAAATAAGTTTAAAATAGTAAACATTACACATATAAAGATGAAAAAGCCGAGAGATGTGTGTGTTAGTATTGATACTCAAAGATGTGAAATCCGCCATTTATCTTCTATACATTTAAAAAAAAAAAAACATTTTATTTTATATAAATTTTAATTAAATTAATTTATAATTAAATTATTTTATAAATAAAGTCTCGGGAAAACCGTAAAAAATAAATTGCATCTTCTGCTCCATATATAGGCAAATTAAATTTATTTACGTAAGCATGGCACTGTATTTCAGAGCAGTAAACACATAATACCATTAATAGAGTCCTAGACATTTACAGAGTGAATTACGCTAGTACTAAAAAAGCCGTTACAGAATGGTTGCAGGACTACCAAAAAACAGAAGAAGTACTGAAAGTAATGACATAGATTTGTTAAGGATTGTTTTAGTAATATACTATATTAATTTATGGGTTAAAAATAAAACCATAATTTACAAACAAAACTTTATTCTTAAACAATATTTACAAATTATTTTAGGTTGCACTAGCATCGCACCGAAACAGTTTTTATTAAACAATTTCAAGTCATGGTTTCAAAATCATTATTTTATTTACAGATTTGGTGATTTTCTTTTTTCACAAACTTAGGCCGAGATTTATGAACAAAGTGGACTTAAGTCGTAAGTCTTTGCCAACTTGTCGACGATTTACGTACAGTATGCCTAGTGTGACAGTGAAGTTTCGTAAACGCAACTATAGTAGTAGTTTTTTTACTGAATGCGTTGTTCATTGCCTGTTATTATAGCCAAACTTGCAATAACACGCAATGTAAAACAAAAAAACGTAACTACAGCAGTTACGTTTTCCGAAGCTTGCATTTTACACTAAGCACACTGATCGCATAAGAAAGATGAGCAGAACAAGTAGACAAATTATTCGTGCATATACACTGTTTGATCTCACGACGAGGCTCTATCTACTGATTGAGGCCTCCGCCAAGTCCTCTGGCCGCCAACCTAAGGACCCCCCGACCCTACCACCACCATTCCAGTCGCCGATGTCTTCGTTCCCCATTTCCCTCTCGATGGCTCCACCGCAAACCCCTACCCCTCAGGTTGGGTCTGCTGCCGTCGAGTAGACTTTTGCTTCGCCACGACTCAGACTTAGCTGTTAATGCCTTAACAGCATTAGTCGGCAGGGCCAACAGTGAGAGAGAGACGGTTTATAATGTTTTAGTCCGTAGGCGCCTTGGGGTCTCTTTAGGAGGCCTCACAGTGAGTCGAGCATGCGTCCTCCCGCGCTGGCACTTTAGGCTGAGGACGTATCATTTAAAAAAAAACCTTTAAAAAAAAAACACTGAAGCCGTCGTGATAACTAGATTCGTCTCCCTCTAGCTCGCATGGCCTTATTGACAAGAGAGAGATAGCAAAAACGGTGGTTTGATTTTGTTATCATAACATTCTGTTCTCACTTTAATTCATTATTAGATTAGTTAGTAGACTTCAAATACTACGTACTGTGTAGTTTCGATTTTTTCCAGCGCGACCTCTACATAGATTATTAGATAACCCAATATTTCGAAATTTAATTTATTTAACCTGTAACTACTAAACATGGGCCGCTTAGGCGAAGAAAAAGAAAAAATAGGTACCGAATAATACATGCTCGTGTTCAAGTTACAATAATATTTTAAAAAAACATCGACTTGAACAAGCTATCTAACCTATTGGTTCCTATTGGTTGTTTTTACCGCCAATACGCGATAGTTAGTCCATATATTCGAATGAAATTTTAATCGATTAACACGATTATGAAACTATTCTATTTTATTATTATTATTTTTTTACTATTACTTTTTTTTTCTCTTTTGTAATTGTTATGACCAAGCTGTTTTTTGATAAATAAATGTTTTCTTTCTTTCTTTCATTCTTTTCTTTCTAAACTGATATAAATTTAACGTTTCAAATTACTATATGTATCGATTGTATATAAAATCGAATTTTACGATTTATATTTTTCTGGAAACAAGAACAACAATTATTAGGTGGTAGGCAGACTGATGGTGGTAATAAACCCAGTAAGTGTATCCACACATTTCGGGATCAGGCTTGAATTGCCGTCATACCCAGTCAAGCGGGCATAGTGTTAGGAACTGATATCAGTCATTAGTGTCTGATCCCAGTTGCTAACATTCATGGACCTCGTGCGTCACTTACCATCAGGTGGCCGGAAGGTCACATGTAGTCCTAGTATATAAAAATTTTGTTTTTTACATATCAAAGCTGACTATAGCTATTGTAACTTCAACGTACTTATTTCTGCTTAGTGTCATCATATCATTCATTACAGCCCCTAGACCTCCACTGTTGGAATATATATCTGGAGAATTTGGGCTACACTCTCCATGCTGACCAGACGGGTTGGCGAGGATCTGATGTAAAAGACAATTTAGTAACAATTCCACAAGTTGGTATTAGTTGAACCGGGACCGACAACTTAACATACAAATAAAACTTTGACCACGTTTGTAAAGGAAGGGCAAAGCACGAAAACTAAATGCAAGCCCACCTCGATCCTTGGCGCCGCATCAGACTGGAAAATTCGCATGGATACATTTGAACACCATTATAGAATCCCAGATGAACTAGCTGTATCAGCCTATAGGCCAGACATCTTAGTGTTTTCTCGGAACTTGAAAAAAGTTATCCTTATTGAACTTACCGTTCCGTGGGAATCAAATATTCCAAAAGACCACAACATGAAGTCGAATAAATATTATGATCTCACAAAAGAAATGATCAGGAACGGGTTTAAGACTCAGCTTTACGCAGTGGAAGTTGGTGCAAGAGGAGTTCCAGCAAAATCTTTGCATCACTTACTGAAAGAATTGGGCCTAAGCAGGTCTGCCGTCAATACATTTATGGAACGAGCTTCCAAGACATTAACGGAATCATATTGTATTTGGTTGGGTAGGGAGAGAAGTAGAATGGTGGATGGTGAGCGTATTATCGCGCAATAGAAAAAAAAGGAGGCCGCCTTTTCTTAAACCAGCCTATTGTCAGTCGCAACCCACACACGATGGACCCGGCACCCGCACGGTGAATCCATGAAATGCTTAGAAATTTTGTCTTCTTCTATGACAAATATACATGTATTTCTCATTGGTACATACTGAGATTTGAACAAACCGTAGTAGAATTTTAAGGATAGTATTCTTACAATCGAGCCACCACCCCGACCTGTCTAATTAAGTAAAATATCACTATAGCTAGGGTTGCTTGGGGGGCCTACCGCTACGTCAGTATTTACGTCAAAAATAAACCACATCAGGAGCTAACGGTTTAAAAAATTCGTTGTATGAGAAAGATTGAGCAAAGTATACACAGAGAGCATAACAACAATCTCGGCCTACGTAAAGGGTGCATGATTTTTCAATCTATATTTATTGTGCTGGTCGTGGCTTAAGTATAAGCTTCCCGGTGTCATCACAAGACATGTTGAAGTCGTTAAGAACAGACCGAGTCCTGGCCGTTATGATGCTGGGAGCTATCACCTTCCTGTGTACTCCCATCATAAATAGCATTACTGGAACAAAATAAAGAATATAATATTATTCTTACTCAATAGTAAGAAAGCTTAGTAACATGAAAGATCAAGACATCAAAAATATATAATAAAATAATGTAGAGACTACAAGAGCTAGAGGTAAGAGAAATGAAGAGAAGACTATTTTTAAGACATATTATTATTATTAAAATCTTTATTGCACAAAATAAGTGTACAAAGGCGAAGATTAATGCCTACAAGGCATTTTCTAACATCCAACCTTTGGGAGAGTGTGAGATTATGGGTAGTGCCAATATCAAGTTTAACAATATAGAATATTACATACACACACACTACATACTAATAGATACTTACACTGTTACATAAATTACACATGTACCTATAAATAAACGTATATACACATATATATTATGCCAAATAATGAAGTAATATACAAACAATATAAAATAATTACAATATAAATTAAAACTACTTAAAAGTAAAAATTTAAATAAATATAAACTAAACGTAATAAAAAATAAACTATAAGTAAAAAATGTCCTCTAGAGACGACCCTTCAGTGATAGTCCCAAGAAGACTGGCAACATTTCCCCTCTGTATAGCTAAGCTAATACGTTGGCAGAAATAATTGCCAGCCTTCCTGTCTCCAGACTTCTCCGTTAGTCGTTTGGACAACTCCTTGGCCAGACACTTGGCTGAGTGTCCCCATGGGCCCATCGTCTCGACCCGTCAACCGTCGGGTCTTTTGCCATCGCTCCGCGCAATCCCAGAGGGTTCTAGGATCGCGGGTACTCCAGCAGTGACAAAAGCCCTTTGAATGATGTCATTCAAAGCAGCGTGACGAGGAATGCGGCCAGCACTTCTATATATAATATATATTTTTAGCCTGATGACGACTCCTGTTTAGAAATAAAGCAGTGACCAAGCGCTTAAAAACGTGGACAGACGGCTAATAGCGAGTGGTAGCTTGTTCCACTGGCGGGCTGCAGACACAGTATACGAATCTGAATATCTGCTAGAGGAGTGGGACGGGATTTTAAGTTGGTTGTTATGTGAAGAACGAAGTGGAAGGTTGTGAGTATCACACATGTATTCAAAACATACTACTCAATCAATGACTTTTTAACTGACAAACATATAATTACATGATCTGTAAGTTAAATCCCTTGCGGGGTAGGCAGACAATTGAGCGCCACTTGTCACAATCACAACATACCTATTTTGCTTCTTCAACATTCATCAACCTTTTCATACATGCCCTATTGTTTTGATGGCTTTTTAATGTATCTTCAGCTAGTGTTTTATTTAATTTTGCATTATATATCTCGGGTCGTCAATCTCTCTTCACTCATCCTTTCGACATGCCCAAACTATCGGAGCATGCCTTTCCTTACTTTTGTCCCTATGCTTCCTTTCATACATACACTTTTATTTCGTTATTATGAATGAGGTCCGTCAAAGTGACACCGCATATCCAACGCAACAACCTCATTTCTACTGCATTAACTCTACTCTCATGCATATTCTGACATATCCACGTCTCGCTTCGATACATAAGTGTTGGTACCAGCATGGCATTGTGTATGGCGAGTCGAGCTTTGTCACTGACGTTTCAACTGGCAATCAGTGACAAAGTGATCAATTTTCCGCATTCATTCTTCTCTGTGAAAACACTGCCCAGATATATAACTTCATTTACTTGTTCTAAAGTTTCATCATCAATCTCTATTATTATCTTTCTTCGTTTAAACACTAAACTATTATATCTACTATATCTAGACTATTTTACATTACTTTCTAAAATACACATAATCACCGCCACATGACATTTGGATTTGATTCAGTTGCAGGTTGGATTTGGTGTTGCTTCAAATTTAGTTTGTACAAAATGTATGAAACAGATGAGTTGTAATTATACAATAAATGATGAAATTAGTAATGATGCTTACCAAGAAATGTTGAAGCGAAGGCAAAGAATGGGTGGTTCCATAGTGATTGTGTGAGAGACACCACTGGGGTGATGGGGTCAGACAGCCAATGCCACGCAGCTATAGCCGTGCAGATTGAAACAATCACCAATAGAACTAGAAATACACAAAAAAAAGCCGATTATAAAAAAAGTTAAATCCTTAAGCAATGCTTTTCACTAGAGCAGTGGTTCTCAAACTTTGGCGATGGAACCCTTTTGGAAAGACAAATATTTGGCAGAGCCCTAAAATAATAAAAAACAAGTTTGTGTATTGTTTATACACTATTCCATTACGCAGCTCATAGCAATATGATGCGAGAAATCGTTAAAGCAAAAATTTTAAACTATATGGCAGTTTAAAGTAGTACACAGGGTTCGTCACACCAAAAAAAGTCTGGCTGAGTTAAGGGTTAAAGATTCTACAGAAAAAAAAGGATTATTTTAGCAAAAGTTATTAAGGACTCTGTGTTCGAGGGACTGTAATGAAGATGCAATTAAATAGTGCATTTATATAGTGTTTTTTTTTAAATTATTATTGTTTCATGTACCTTCCTGAAATAAAAAATCATTGCAGAATCACCTGATATATTTGGCCTAAGATATGGGCTTTCCGTTTCTAACACTTAATGCTAATCCAAAAGTTGCTGGTTATATTAATTCAGAAATATGGTTACAAAATTAAATAAAGAAAATTGAGCATGATAAGCATAATATTATGTACTCACTTCGCCATCTCATGGTAGCAGGTTGGAGACATGCTATCACTTCAGTTAACCGTCGCTCGAACGCTTTCAAATCTGAAAAATTCATAAAAATAAGATAAAATTTGATAACATTTCTATCAAACATAAAATCCTAACAATAATGTGTACAACTTACCGTCGCATGCCGTTTGTTCTAAAGACATTTTGCTTTCCTAATTAGTATAAATTAACTATTATAAATAATAAAAGAAAATATTTTCGCAGATTTACATGTTGGACGACAAATATTTTAGATATTGACTTTGACAACAATTCATTTGTTACGGCATCTGCTATCTTGGAAATTAAAGTTGAACACGTTTTAACTGCCCTCTAAGAAAAAAGATGATCTATAATTTTAGTAGAGTTATACACTTAGCAAGCTAGAGCCGCAAATTTCTAACGTCAATTTGACAATGGTCGTTGAACCCACCACGCCACTTTATGCTATTTGTACTAATATTGGTAAGACGCCTTGCGACGACCATTTTTGATTTTTTTAGAATACAAAAACTGCACAATTTTACAAAGGTATTTTTTTTTAAAAAAGGTGCTTGCTATTGTTTAATAAAAAGTATAGTACATAAAGATATTGGATGAATGGTTAAAAATCAATTTAAGAAACATAACATTTCATAAACTACTATTCGTACTAATCCATATAACACAACTAATAAGTCTGTTTTCCGTCGTCGTTCGTCGAAGGCTATTTAATTTCTTTCTGCAGAAAATAAACTTTGGACTTGAGCAGGTAATAAATGAAGTTCTTAATTATATAGCTAAATAATTCGTGGAGTTCAATAATTAATGATTGTGCTTTCTATTTTCATCAACTCATTTTCCGACTAAACGAAAAGAGTTCAAAGTTCGAATGTTGTGTAAAGTGGGTTAAAGTTTTTGTTTATAACTATTTATTTTTGTATAAAGTATTTGCAACTAAATATCACAGATTTCATGCTAAACAGAGTTGCGTGGATATTCATCATTACAGTACAGATAGGAACACATCATTACAGTCCCCAAAACTGAAGATGAGCATTCCCAGAATAAATTTCTGGAGATTTAGGCCCACTCTTGCCACACTAGCCAGATATCTATCATAGATTGTACAAATATATATATATATATCATTTTTATTTTTGGTTCATTACGGCTCAAAGAACAGCCTATAATATTTTTTTCCTAAAGTTTAGATGAGTATTTGCCATTTAACAGATAATATTGTGTTATTTCATCTATGCATTTAAATCTTACAAGAAAAAGCAGCCCATATACAGCCGCAACAAGAGCTTAATTTATTTACTTAAGGTGGGTAGATATAGGTACCTATATTTTTTGTTATTGTGTTGATATTCCTATGACACTACTACCCTCCAGTTCTGTTCCTTGTGTTCACATTACACTCTCCAGACAAGACAAATATTTTAGGTTAAATTTATATTGGTTACTTTAAATTATATTGATTTAACCAAGTTCCTGTGGGAATGTACACAAATAATAGAAATAATTTAAAACATTGTGTTCTGCTCATTGTCTACTAGCCAATATGGAGCTCTAGTGGTTTAATGTTAAAAAAAACGAAAATAATGGTTTTTTTTTGTTTTGCGACCTCAAACTATCCACAGTAAAAGTAAAGTATCATCACAACAGTATCCCATCCAGGGTGGTCAGAAACTATGCTTTTAAAGAAGTTTATTTAGCAAACTTTACTATAGGCTCATCATGACAAGTGGCAAGCTCGTCAGTCTTAACACAAATAAATTTAATATTTATTTGAGTTGACCAGAAATCATACTTAGTACCTCCGCATCTAAGTCCACCAACTTACCATCCTCGGAAACAGTAAACAGCCTACGTACAGTAATCTATTTTTTTATATACATTTCAGAATGTTTCCATTACGTCAGCTCGTCAAGAATGGCAAGAGGGGGTTAACACAGGCCCGTTCAATGGCATCAGGGCCAATGGTGGATATAAAGGTGAATGACGATGAGGTAGCTACGGTAACCATGCAACGTCTACCAGTAAACAGCCTAAACTTAGACCTGCTACAGGCAATGAACGCAACTCTTGACGATCTAAAGAAGAATAAAGCAAGAGGAATGATATTGACCTCAGTAAGTTATTTTAAATTAATGTTGGTTTATATAAATACCAGAAGACTGGACAAGTGGCTAGTGATAATAAAAATAGACTATGGTGATAACTGACAATTTTATAAACTTGATATATTTATTTATTTATTTATTATATGATAAACCTTACAGCTATATTCCCAGATCAATAAAAAAAACAGATTAAAATTGCCTCAGCCAACATAGGTTCCACTATTTACTTGAAAGTTATGTTAATGAATTTAAAATTAAACAGATATTAAGAAAAGAAAATAATAATAAACTATAACTAACTTAAACATAAAACATAAAAATTGCAATAAAAATAAAAATACTAAACTAGATATTGGGTAATAACATCCGTATCATATCCATATCAGCATGGTGCTGCAAGCTTGTTAATCAATAATAATAACAATATTAGCCAAAAAAGTAGCTTTTTTCCATGTATATAAATTCCGAGACTTGCATGCTGAAACATTTTTTATGACTACAGGTAGGCACAAACAATTCATCCAACGTGAATGTCAACCATCCAAATAGATGTGCATTGAATTATTTAGCACACTGATAATTGAGTATTGCATCTACCGTTTATGATGCCAGTTTCAACAATCATGCTGGTGTGACATAGACATAATCCAAGAGTGTGGCCGGTGGCAAAGTCCCAACTTACATAGATAGTGATCGCTATGCACCAATTTAAGGTGGCCATTGACAAGCCTTCCATCAAAAGTAAAAAAATAACAATGGAAAACGCCATTATAAGATTGACAGGAATAAACTAAATTAATTTTACAAAGCCCTCAGCTTATACAGCTTACAAAGTAGGCCTTCTCTTTTCGCAAAATGGTGGATGGTGAGAATGGATGCACCTCTCTACTCAACCAATAATTGTATGCTAATCTTGGAAGCTTGTTCCATAAATGGATTGACAGAAGACCATATTGAATTTCTCTCGCACCAACTTCCACAGCGTAAAGCTAAGTCTTGATTACATTTCTGATTGTTCCTTCTGTGAGATCATAATAATTCAATTATCGCTAACAGAAAAGTTTGGAGACAGGAAAGCTGGCAAATGTTTCTGGCAAAGTATTAGCCTCACTATACAGAGGGGAAATGTCTTCTTGGCACTATCCCTGATCGTCTTTAGAAGACTCTTATACTTATAGTTTATTTTTATTAAGTTTAGTTTATATTTATTTAAAATTTTATGTTTAAGTCGTTTTAATTATATATAAATAAAAAAATCTTACTTCATGTTGTTATTTTGAAATATTTGTTTCCAACGAGAATAAAAAATGTAACTGTGGTGTGAATATTTCTGTTTCAGGCATCTCCAACAGTATTTTCAGCTGGCCTTGACATAATGGAGATGTATAAGCCGGAAGCTAAAAGGCTGGAATTATTTTGGAGGACTCTGCAAGATGTGTGGATCAAGCTATTCTCATCACCCTACCCCACTGCTGCTGCTATAAATGTATGGAAATTTGACTATTTTCTCTAACTTTCGAACTTTCGTGTCAAGTGGCGCTCAATTGTCTCTGCCTCCCCACAAGGGATCTGGCGTGTATCTCTAGTGGTCCGGGAGAGACATTTAAAAAACGCGTTTAGGTAGAATTTCAGCAAAAATATTAACAAATTTATTATCATAATTATAGCTCTAATCACAAGATTTTCTCACATTTTTAGGGTCATTCTCCGGCTGGTGGATGTCTTTTAGCTATGTCTTGTGAATACCGAGTTATGGCTTCTGGAAAGTTTAAGATAGGTCTTAATGAGACAGCCCTCGGAATTGTGGCTCCGGCATGGTTTCAGGATACCATGAGAAATACTATATCTACTAGACAAGCTGAATTAGCACTCACTTCGGGCAGAATGTTCTCCGTTGAAGAAGCTTTAAAGGTATTTATTTAAAATCTTTATAGTAGAAATGTACAATGGGCGTTCTTAAAGTTCAAATAAGGACATGTTTCAAACCCCGGCATGTACTAATGACATATGTACATTTGTCATAGATTTATTCATAGAACGAGCTTCCAAGACGGTATTAATGCAAATTATACAATGTTTGTCCGTGATTGGAGCGGTGGTGGCTCGGTTGTAGAAACACTTAGTTTAAAAAAAAACTTAAATAGGTTGGTGCTGATTCTGGCAATTACCACTGAGAAATACACTTTTCTTACATGCATTTGTCATTTATTTACGACACCACCATTCCTGTGCCTCAGATTAAGCCGTCAGTCCCGGATCCACTTGTGGAATTTGAATTTGATATTTTTGATCAGAACCTCGCCAACCCGTCTGACCGGCGGCGTGGCTAGTGTAGCCCAAATTCTCCAAAATTTCCTGGAAGGCCCATCTCCAACAGCGGAGTCCTAGGAACTGTGATGTGACCGTGGATTTCCTGGTCAGGACACAATAATTTATTTGTGATTTGCTTGGTGCGCTAGAGATATCAATGAACTTGTTATGATTGGCCTATAGTAAAGTTGGCTAAATGTAAATCCGCTTCTTTATAAGCGTGGTTTCTGACCACCCCAAAAGGAATATGGTTGTGATGATGATGTTTAAGGTAAGACTTGTTTCAAACGGTGTTGTTTTTGTATAAATATCACCATGGCAAGCTTACAGTATTAGTTCTCCTTGAAGGTAAAAATTGGCATTTGACATCATTGCAAATGGCACATAATTTCAATGAGAACAACAAATAGGTGATAATCTATAATCCACACGTTTCGGGATCAGGCTCGAATTTCCCTCATGGCCCAATCAAGCCAGCATAGTGTTAGGGACTTATGTCAGTCATGAGTGTGTGATTTCAGTTGCTAACACGCACCTTGCACGCCATTTAACATCAGGTTGACGAAAATTACAAACTTTTTTAAGTGTATAATATTACAGTATGATTTCAGATTGGTCTTATCGACGAGGTAGCTACAGATAAAGCGGATGTCATTTCAAAATGCGAAAAATTCATTGCCAAATTTGAAAATATTCCTCCTTTAGCCAGATCTTATACTAAGGAAGTTTTTAGAGGGGAAATAGTTAATAAATTAGTTAAAAATAAAGATAATGACTTGAAAGCATTTTTACAACTGGTCACACAGCCCCAAATACAGCAAGGCTTGGAATTCTATATAAATATGCTTAAGGAGAAAAAACAATAATTGAAACAAATTAAATTGGAAATGGTTGCAACTATTATATATTAGTGTTTGTTTAATAATGTGTTGTCAATATTATGTGATATTTATACAGGTTGACTTTGAGTCTTACATAAGAAGCTTTAACAATTCCCTCTCGCTTGCACAATCCAACATATCAAATATTTTTTAAGTCTGATTGCCTCCGTGGTCCAGCGGTTAAGTTCGTGGATTAAGACTCGGGAGGTACAGGGTTTGATTCCTGGTCGGAACACAAAAATATATATTAATGTAAATAAATACATTTAATTGATTTGTGATATTTATCGAGTTTGGTACACTGGAGACTTGGCAAAGCTTGCCACTTGTCATGACCTGTAGTAAGTGTGGTTTCTGACCACCCCGAAAGCGAAACGGTCGTGATGATACTTTTTACATTTTTTTTTTTTTTTATTGAACTTTTTATATATACCACGTGGAATTTATTAAAGATCAAATATTTTAATATTATAATCTAGAAGAAAAATAAAGAACGTAAGTTTTTTTTATTTTTTTATTTAGTAATAAAATATTAAGTTACGGTGCAGAGAAGTTTTCCTAAAATATCGCCACTCATACTCAGCCTAATCAAGTAATTAGCGAAAGGTCGACGATGAACCATGAGATTCGAGGTGACCTTGTCACACTCCTCAGCCTTTAGGTATCAGATATTGTGATTTTCAGACGCGGTCTTATTCACCATACAGTAGTGTTTTGAATTCCGGATATATTTTTTTAACTTTAAAAATAAGTTATATTTACTATTTCAAAAAGGGGTTCTACCAATGACACCTGAAGCCTAAAAAAAAAATTGCACTTGCGATGGGGTGTATCACTAATTTTTTATCACGACAGATGGCGCATGATAGACGGTACCTAATATAACTGTCAGTTGCATAGAAATGTTTTATTTTTATTACGAAATTTATTATTTTCTGGATATTATGCATAAGTGAGCAGCTTTTAAGTGTACAAATCGAGATTTCCAAGAGAAAGCAAATATATGGTGATCTCAAAATTGCCGTTCTATTAATTCAACCTTTTTTAATTTTAAAGACGATGTTTGCTTACTTAATTCGTCTTTTAAGTTAGGTAACGTTAAGTTAAAATACATTTTACTGTTATAAAAAAAAAAAACTACAAATTAATTAAAAAAGGATCCGTCATAGATGTAAACAAGGTACCAGTGCCGCTAGCGACATCTAGAAAAAGCTTTGCCTGATACACCCCATTACACGCGGTATATCAACTTTGTAGGAAATAAAATTAGAGATATATTGATTAGAGAATTGTTTTCGGTTATATGGAGTACAATCGTTATAAATGTTTTGCTATTTTTCTGTCTAAAATTAAAAAAATATGTTTTTTTTATTTTTTTATTTCCGTAATTTTATTTCTTAGTAAGTTATATACTTATAAAAATAGACCACATTCCTACAATAGTACATTCAGACTTAAATAATCTTCAAAAATGTTGTATTGTTCAAATGAGAGGCATGCAAAAGCTTTCAACTCTAATAAATTATAGCAATTAAAGGCCGCGTTCGTTTTAATAAATGTTAGCATGAAAATACCACTTTTTTTAGCACAAGTCGTTCGTTTAATGAAAATTCTAACATTTGATGCTAATTTCCGTATGTCAGTACCGTGTTGAAAGGAGAGTTATTGATGTTACTTTTTGACAGATGTCAAATTGATCGTTTACCATTTTTATATACTTTATAGTTTTCTATTATATTTGTTAAAAAGGTATATTAAACGATTTTATGTAATAAATTCAAAGACCATAATAATATCACGTGTATTGGATGCCATGGTATGATAAAACATGAACGAAAACACTTGTCTAAAAGTAGCATCACCGCGCGTTTTATTTAAGAAATGTTAGCATTGTTAAAAAAAGTGGTATTTCTTAACAAAAACGACATTTCGCGCTGGTTTATGAAGTTGCTACGAAATGTTGGAAATGCTATAACACGAACGCGGCCTAAGATGAATAATTTTCGTATAGAATATTCAATCTTTTTGAAAAAACTAACTAAAATATAGTTTAGGTATATTTTTTAACAAGTATATGGCCAAATAGTTTTAAATGTACACTTATTTATTATATATTTACAATTTGTGAGATTAATAAAATATGAAACCAATAATATGTGTTTTAATACGCCTGAAAGTTTTTAATGCAGTATAAATGAGGTCGTTGCGTCGGATATACGGCGTCACTTTGACGGACCGCATACGTAATGACGAAATACGTAAAAGGTTAGGTATGAAAGAAAGCATAGGGACAAAAGTAAGGAGGCATGATCCGATGGTTCGGGCATGTTGAAAGGATGAGCGAAGAAAGATTGGCCAGGTTTATAATGCGAAAGTTGTGGGTTAAAGAGGCCCTCGCAGACCGAGTGGTTTATGAATTTCGACGAATCGGAACTGCGTTCTTTTTTGTGACAGCGCGTTAAGTTCTGACGTCATGAATCTAAGTGATCTCATTCCGAATCGTGCTCAGAGCGCTTAGAACGAATATGACACTGACCGTCGTTCCGAATCAAATATCGCGATTTGGATGCTCAGAGCGTGATATCAATTCGGAACGGTAAATCACATTTTCATTCATAAAATTTATTTATTTATTTATCTGGAACTCCAACAGCATGTTAGTTTTTTTTTTAAATGTATGGAAGATAAATTGCGGATTCCACATCTATGTTATATGTTAGTATGAATACTAACAAATATACATCTCTCGGTTTATTCATCTTAATATGTGTAAAGTTTAATATTATTAACTTATTTCAATCTATTAAATTAAATTGCCGTGTTACAGACTTTTTTTTCACTTCCTACTTAAATATTAATTATAGATTTGTTTAAGAAGTAATATAGAAACAGTATAAACGAATAATTTAAAAGAAAACCTAATAGAAAATAAACTTGAAAATGGCGCGCAACATAATGACAAAAAACTGACATCGCTCAGAGCGATCTACCTCGATATCGTGAGCAGTCTAAGCGCGAGGGATGATGTCATTTGTGACGTCACAAAGCTTTGGCAAAACAGTTTATGCACTTTACGGAACTGCTTTAAGCGTGCTTACTATTATCGTCTCTCGGAACGAGGGGCGCGTAAAAAGTTATGACGTCATGAATCCAAGTTACTCGTCACTAACGTTTACGAACTATTTCATGTTGCGTAAACATAAATACAAAAAGAACATAAATTATATCGTAATTAAATAATAATGCTTTTTATTTATATTAATAACCGTATTTCAATTAATATTTTGTTAGAAAATATATACGAATTACTGAACAAATACATATAAATTTGAAAAAATCCATAAAATTTTCATCTAATGAAAGATTTTCATTTCGTAAAATAATCTCCACTATCGCCTTGTTTCCAAAACTTAATTTGCTTTTGTCTTACGGCTTTAGATAATTTTTTTTTTTAGTTCTCTTCTCCCGATGGATGATGAATGAGATGATAGGGAAGGCAAAGGGTCTAGCCCATACAGCCAAGTCTGGCGTAATATATCTTTCTTATTCATGAGTTAATGAAGTCATCATCAAATTCCAGATGCTGCAGAATTTGATGCTTTTCTTGAAGTCACTCGCGGAATCATCCACTGCTCAAACACGTCGGGTAAAATATGGGAGTTGACAGCACGGGAAAACCGCAAAAAAATAAACTGCAACTTGTGCCCCATATTTAAAGTCCAATTTATCGTTTTCCATAATTATTCACATTGTAGCACATTATTAAACAAAACAACACCACTTTTGACCAATAATATCCACAGTAAATTAATTTACAAAACAAAAACTTGGACTTGACATGTCCACGCAAAATGGCGCGAAGGACTCTCCTTACGGCTTTAGATAAATTATTGTATGTCACTTTGACATTGACACGAATCCTGCTTGGAGTTGACGTAAGTTAAGTTCACACCATAGATATAGAAGGCGACGATCCTATGTCTATGGTTCACACTGGTCGCAACCCAATGTAATTCCGAACGGCTTGGGGTTAATGCATTTACGAACGTCTGGTGTCGCGACTTGTTAAAAACCTTATGCAATGTTAGTTACCGAACGCGCCTCGAAAGAGGTATGTCATGATCGTGTCAAGTCTCTGCCCAACCCTGCAAGGGGCAAGATAACCCCGCATGAAGATATGTAATATGTTTTTTATTTGTCGTCATTATTTCACTTAGAAATTCGTGTGAAGATTTTTATTTATTAAATGTTTAATCATCATCTGCCAAAATGGCCGCCGCTTCCGGGTCCGGTGCCTCAGCGAAATTCATCTGCATATCTGACCATTCCTCCCTTTGGTTGTCTATGAAATAGTTGATCTCCAGTATTCGGTCTCGATTGCGTTTTATTTCGTTGCTGAAAAAAAAACAAGATTTAACAGAGTCAACGCTTTTGCATCCCTCTCTCTCTCGGACAATCCAATATTTAAAAAAAACAATTGGAGTCCTTCGCGCCATTTTGCGCGGACATGTCAAGTGCAAGTTTTTGTTTAGTAAATTAATTTTCCGATGCCCTTGTGGCAGATTTCTATGTTTAATAATATTAGTTATTTGACATATTTTAGTGTTGTATACAATATATATATATTTATATTAGATTATAGTAGTACCTTGTAGTACTTGACATTTTTATTTTAACATAGTTTGACATTATTAATTAGTATTTAAATTTTATTTTCTGTATTTGATTATTTAGCATTCAATATGGCTCTTCCATAATTGTATTGATAGTTTGGGCTGTTTCTGGTCTTCGTCGTGTTTCGTATTAAGCTGTCTGACCATGATTGTGTTATCTCGTTTACTGTAGGTAACTAATATTAGTTACAGAGTATTATAAATTGACTTAATCAAGTGTTCCAGACGGTCCCTACGGTGATAACTCGTTTGTTATTTTGACTGATTCGAAGTTTATAAGAACGCTTCGTAGATTTCTGTCAAGATTAATATTCGACTTTTAATACTAAATAATGTACTTACTCGTTAGTTCCTTGCACCAAATCGTCTTTCCATTTATTGGCTCTAGTCATCAAAAGGTCTTCTCTGGCGTCTATGAACCTATTGTGGTTATCAGTAGATTGCGCGACTACGTTCATCATCATATCACGGTCCGACATTACCTGATAATCATAGAAAACATTAATCCATGAATCAGGTAGTTGGCTATTGTAAAAAAAACTAAAAAGAGTGTTCCGTCGCTTAATTATACCATTGAAGTAATTTTATATATTTTATTATGTAGCAACTTTAACAGTCGGGACCCATTGTTGGGAAGACTAGCGGCCCGTCCCGGCTTCGCACGGGGGACTTAAGATTTTTTACATAGTTTTACGTTTTATTTATATTTATTCTCAGTTTTTTTTTTTATTTAGGAAGTATTTACCTTTTGAAAATATTTTTCCGGACTTCATTTACTTATTTCATTTATTTAATTAATTATTTTTTTCTTAAATAGGAATCTACCTATTTTGTTGTTGTTTGTTACCTATCTCATTGATCTGACCTCCCCTCCCCCGCACCGCTGCGTTGCCCGGCTGGCTAGTCACTTCACGCCGCGCGTCTTTTTTATGTATTTTTGAAATAGTAGGTAAGTTGTTTTTAAAACATTTTTGGTTACTGCTCCACAACTATAGGACCTAGCGTGATATTATATAGCCTATGTTACTTCTGAATAATGCAGCTTTCTAATGGTGAAAAAATTATTGCAATCGGTCCAGTAGTTTTTGAGTTTATTCATTACAAACATACAAAAATACAAATCTTTCCTCTTTATAATATTAGTATAGATTTGAGCAAGTCTCGGTTTTTAATGGGTCCCGGCTGTTAAAGTCGCTACGTAATAAAATATATAAATATATTTTATTGTTGTAGTGTAATATTTAAGCTTATATAAGCGGTTAAAGTTAGCTACGTGAACACAGCACATATGTTCATGTGCGTTTTTTTACCGAATTTTGCTTTAAATGTATTTATTTAAAAAAAGTCACAGCTTATTATATTAAACATATAAACAAAGTAGCAATAGTGGAACACAAGCCAAAGAGATTTTATATTATTTAGACAATAACAATGGAGTGTATCAGGCAAAGCTTTTTGTAGTTTTCGCTAGCGGCAATGGTACCTTATTTTACACCTATGTCGCATCATTTTTAAAATGTTTTCGTAGTTTTTTTTATTTTTATAACAGAAAAATGTATTGTAAATTAACGTTACCTACCTTAAAAGACGAATTAAGAAAGCGCACACCGTCTTTAAAAAGAAAAAAGGTTTAATTAATAGAACGGCAATTTTGAGATCACCATATCTTTGATTTCGCTTGAAAATCTCGATTTGTACACTTAAAAGCTGCTCACTTCGGCATAATATCCAGAATATAATAAATCTCGTAGTAAAAATACAAGTTTTCCATGCAACTGACAGTTAAATTAGGTACCATCTATCATGCGCCATCTGCCGTGATAAAAAGTTAGTGATACACCCCATTAAAACACGAATAAGTATGAAATTTTTCAAAGCGAAAAAAAGCGTCAAGTCAAACACAGGGTGAGTATCCAAATATAGGCGTTTTATACACTTCAAAACAAAATTCTGTAAAAAAAAAAGACGCGCATTGACGGGGCTAGTACTTACTTCAACTAACTCTGGTAAAGCATCTGCAAAAACGACTTTATTTCCCAAATTCTTTGATAGCACTTCAAATTGTCTCATGGACCAGACGCCCTCCTGTTCGCGCCATTCCCCAAAAGCATTCCTCGACACTTCCATTAATTTAGTTATCATTTCTGTCAAATTTACAGAAAATTGCACACGCGTTTCCTGAGCGAACATACAATATGATATCAAAACAATGTCTTGTTTAACAGCCCACTGCTACGTATGTGTCGTCGTTACAATGATTTATGTTTAACCCAGAGTGAAATAGATATCTTTAACTGTACCTATTATATAAACACCACGTACACAAACTAAACCAATAAATATGATGATTTTATTGTTTGATTTAATGTTATTAAGAATACTTATTAATACTACTATATTATTATTGATTTTGGGTTTAGATAAATATATATAATTTTAGTGTATGCCAAAATGTTATTTATGTGTTTAAATTTAGATATTAATATCTTTCTGTATTTATTCTTAATATTGTTTACTGCATGCTGTGTACAAATGTTATGTTGGCAAACTTACTACTTACTACTGCTATGCAAGGCTGGGATGTTATTATTATTATGTGTGTGTGTGTATTCGTGCAATGTATGTGTTAAATAGGTTGTATTTTAGTACATCTGTGTCCGTGACGTGTTTTCCATCCGTAAGGCGGCGGCTGAAAATCGGCGCTATGGCCTATCTATAGGTTGTAGCGGACGCCGAGCTGATCGCCTTTTTGTCGCTATACATGTGCTGGTGGGCTAATTATTTTGCGCATATTTTTTTTTTACTATTTATCTTTGTATAGTTTTTTAAAAATTTGTATTATGCTATGTGTATGGTTTGGCTACAAATAAATATATTTCTTTCTTTCTTTCTTTACTTATTTGTATTACTGTATATTGTTAAATGTTTTGTCTGTTAACTGTTTTTTGTACCTTAATAAATAAATAAATAAAAATAAATAAAAGCTGAGATCGCAATAACTATGTAAATGGAACGAATAACAAAAAAGTTAATGGAATTAAAAACATCCCTCGTCACGCGGCTCTCAACGATATCATTCGAAGGGCTCTTGTCACTGCTGGTGTACCCGCAATCTTAGAACACTCTAGAATTATGCGGAGCGATGGCAAGAGAACCAAAGGAATAACTGTTGGGCCGTGAAAACTTGGCAGGTCTCTGGTGTGGGATGCGAGCTCCATCTCTTATCCAGGAACTAGTCAGGCGCGGTAAGTGCGGCGGTTTCTGCCGAGAACATCAATAAGTATTGTAAAAGTAAAGTATCATCACAACCGTTTCCCTTTCGGGGTGGTCAGAAACCACGCTTATAAATAAACGGATTCACATTTAGCCAACTTTACTATAGGCCAATCATGATAAAAAGCTCGTCGATGTCTCCAGCGAACCGAATTCGAGAAATATCACAAATAAATTAAATAATAATTAAATGTATGTATATAAATATTTTTGTGTCCAGTCGAACCCGATACCTCCGAGTCTAAATCCACGGACTTAACCGCTAGACCACCAAGGCAGTTTAAGCAATTGTTTTTATTTCAAATCGTCAACCACACTTTAAGTGCAATAAAGAATGTATAAATAAATACCTCACATTGTTCATACAAGTTCATTTCTATAGTCATTAGCTTCTTCCACATTTCATACAATATTTCATTAAAAGCTTCACCCAAATCCATCAGCTCGGGCTCTATATTGTCAAACTTTTCCTCTTTGCTGCTAACTTTAGCTATCATAGCTAGTAAATCTGACACTAGAGGCTTTTTCTTCTTGTTAAATTCTTCTATAACACTAAAAGGAGAATGCCACAAAGTGGGCTGTAGTTGCGTTCATATTTACCAAAAATATTAATCTGAATTATGTAGCCGAGGATATTTTTTAGCATTATAGGAATAGGGGTTTAAAAATAAAATTAATACACAACGTCATTTGAATTTGCCGGCCACCATAAGTTAGTTGTCTATAACTAGTGTATTGGTTAATCAACCGCAGCAAAACAGAGGTGATGATCGTAGACCAAGCCAACAAAAACTCAGAAATTACAAAGTGCGATGTGCTTCAATCTTACATTTATCTGGGAGCACTAATATCTAATATGATGATGGTGATGGCAGGTGAGTACTTCGAGGCATTAGAATAGTTTTATGTTTTCAAGTTTATGTATGCCTATGTGTATGTGTAATGTATGTTTATTTCTGTTGTAGTTATTCTGTTGTATTGATGTAATGCTTATTCCTTCGTAATTCTTGTACTATTGTATTCATTCTTATTTTTAAATTTATCTTTATTGTTTTCTATGCTTACTTTTATTGTATCTGTCAGCGAACTCTTATTATTAACTTTATCGTATTACTATTTTCTCCTATATATGTATAAATTAGCTGTAAGAATTCCTAAATAAATAAATAACGGTGGATACAAGGATGAAATTAAGCGTCGAAAGGCAATGACAAGATCTGCTATGGAGAAGCTGAAAAAGATATGGAGGAACCGAAACGTTAACAAAGCCACTAAAATCTGGCTGGTTAGAACTCGTGTCTTCCCAATTTTTCTGTATGCTGCAGAGACGTCGACCCTACGCGAAACAGAAAAAAAACAAGAGCCCTTCGCGCCATTTTGCGCGGACATGTCAAGTGCAAGTTTTTGTTTTGTAAATGAATTTACTGCGAATATTGTTGGTCAAAAGTGGTGTTGTTTTGTTTAATAATGTTCTACAATGTGAATAGTTATGGAAAACGATAAATTGAACTTTGAATATGGGGCACAAGTTGCAGTTAATTTTTTGCGGTTTTCCCGCGCTGTCAACTCCCATATTTTACCCGACGTGTTTAGGCTATAATGCCGCGAGTGACTTAAAGAAAAGCATCAAATTTTGTAGCATCTGGAATTTGATGATGACCTCATTAACTCATAGAAAAGAAAGATATAATACGTCAGACTTGGCTGTATGGGCTAGACCCTTTGCCTTCCCTATCACCTCATTCATCCATCGGGAGAAGAGAACCAAAAAAAAATAATAATGCTCGCTCTAGAGATGTGGTGTTGGCAGATAATGTTGGGCATATCATGAGCACAGAGCTCCGAACCAACAAATCTATACTGGAGGAACTGGGGATTAGACAACCCCTTTCCCTTTTCCCACTTTCTTTGGACACGGTCACGGCGCGGCGTGGAGAAACCAGCGGCCATTCTGTTACTTAGTCGCAAACGTTATTAGTTGATCTCGTTATTTTCGTCAGAGATTGCGTCATAATTACCCAATATTATTCAATTCTCAACTCTATAAGCGCTCGACCTTGACAGCGGCCGTCCAAATATCAACTATAATAGCGTAATATATATATAGTTAACGGATTACATTAAATAACGTTTGCGACCAAGTAACAGAATAGGACCGCAGGGGAAAGTCGATGGCAAGAAGATGCGTGGTAGGTCTCCGATGAGATGGACCGATCAAATAAATAAATAGCTTCGAGTGGTGGTCCCGACACCTAGTACATATTACTATATAATCTGTGGTCTCAACTCTATGACCGGCAATGGGGTGTATCAGGCAAAGCTTTTTGTAGATGTCGCTAGCGGCACTGGTACCTTGTTTACACCTATGATTGATCTTTTTTTTTTTTTTTTGTTTTACATTTTTATAACAAAAGAATGTATTTTAACTTAACGTTACCTACCTTAAAAGACGAATTAAGTAAGCAAACACCGTCTTTAAAATAAAAAAAAGGTTGAATTAATAGAACGGCAATTTTGAGATCACCATATCTTTGCTTTCGCCTGGAAATCTCGATTTGTACACTTAAACGTTGCTCAAAAATACAAGTTTTCTATGCAACTGACAGTTATATTAGGTACCATCTATCATGCGCCATCTATAATGCTGAAGTGAGCAGCTTTTAAGTGTTAAAATCGAGATATCCAAGCGAAATTAAAGATACGGGCCGCGTTCGTTTTATAGCATTTCCAACATTTCGTAGCGTAACATTTCTTAAAACGAACGCGGCCATGGCGATCTCAAAATTGCCGATCAATTAATTTAACCTTTTTTCTTTTTAAAGACGGCGCGGGCGTCCGCATTCTTAATTCGTCTTTTAAGGTAGGTAACGTTAAGTTAAAATACATTTTTTTATTATAAAAATAAAAACTACAAAGACAAACTACAAATAATTATGCGTCATAGGTGTAAACTTGGTACCATTGCCGCTAGCGACATCAACAAAAAGCTTTCTTCTTCTCATATCGTTTGCTGTACTTAGGTACCTATTTTAAACATAAGTATTTTGAACTGTACTAATAGTATGACGGCTTCAGTACTTACTCTTTACTATTTTTAACACTTTGTTCCAAAGCAGTGTTCACGAGATCCTTAAATAGCTTAATTTCATTCTGTCGGTTAGTGTAGGCGATTTGGGCAAAGTCAACTAAACCTTGCATAGTTTCTATGTATTGTTCTTTATATCTGAAAATAAATAAAATACAATAATATATAAAATATTATGCTTTTTTTTTTTTTTTTTTTTAATTGTCTTTAAAGGACATTGTACAGAATACATCAGTCCTAAACACGTAATTTATTTGCATAATATATGTTCATAACAGAGTTCATAACCGAGTTGGGGTTCATCAAATTCCAGATGCTGCAGAATTTGATGCTTTACTTGGAGTCACTCGCGACACCATAGCTCAAACACGTCGGGTAAAATATGGGAGTTGAAAGCGCGGGAAAACCGCAAAAAAATAAACTTCAACTTGTGCCCCATATTTAAAGTCCAATTTATCGTTTTCCATAATTATTCACATTATAGCACATTATTAAACCAAGCAACACCACTTTTGACCAATAATATCCACAGTAAATTAATTTACAAAACAAAAACTTGCACTTGACATGTCCACGCAAAATGGCGCGAAGAACTCCTTAAAATATTATGCTATATTTTGTATAAGCGTAATATAAAAGTAACATTACGACCGTTTCCCTTTCGGGGTGGTCAGAAACCACGCTTACGAGTATAAAAAAGCGGATTCACATTTAGCCAACTTTACTATGTCTCCAGCGTACCAAATATCATTAAAAATAAATGTATTTATCTACTCTCATATCGTAAAAAGCGAATTACAAACTGCAAAACGAATTTATATTGACATACTTTATAAACATACTGCTAAAATTTAAAAATAGAATCACATTATAACACTTTTTCTCTAAGAAAATAATGTTATGATTAACTTTAAAAATAGAATCATACATATTATATGACACTTATTTTTTTTAAGGCAAAGTTTCCATTACAAAAAAGTTTTGATTCCAACTTTTACTTGTCTATGGCAGCGCCCGCCGTAGCGCATGCGCGGTCATAAGCTAGGTTTTGGCGCCATTTCATTGTTTAGGACTGTATTCTGCACCATGGTAATTTAAAAAAAAAAAAAAAAATTGGCGCCATTCAATACGTTTTGTTGTATAGCATTTCGTGTGATTTTTCTTACTCTTTTATCTTTTATTTAGTAGGTTCAATCCCAATGTATGAGAGTAGATAAATTTGTGTATGAAACTGCACATAACTAGGTATTAAAACACTCGTGTGAATTTATAAACACACACTCGTGTATAATACCCCTTATTATGCAACAGTTTCATAACCTACTATTATTTACATCAATCAAAATTTTTGTGTCCCGACCAGGAACCCGTTACCTCCGAGTCTAAATCCACGGACTTAACCGCTAGACCACGGAGGCAGTTTATAATTGCGAACGAACTTTTTTGTAAGTTAGCGATAGTGTTATTATATAACGTAGGTATATAATAGATACCGTATTTTATATCAGAATAAATTACATACTTATGTGTTAGCAACAATGATTAAAGAAGCTTATAATATCTACAACTTTCAAAACGAAATAAAGTGACGTGAAGTGAGTGAAGCGACTAGTCAAACACACGGTTTGTGTTATCATTAACAAAACACAATGTTGATGACGAAAATAATACTTACTGCTCAAAATAAGTGAGTAATTCCCCGCCAATTTTGAGCAAAAGCGATCCATCTGCATCTTTGGCAAACATGGTCTCCAATAACTCTGAGCCACTGAGATATTCCACAAATGATAAAGCGTAAAACTCGACTTTAGCATCATATTCTTCTTTGGCTATTCTTTCCTTCTCTGACTTCTCATCGGCTTCGTCCAACTTTCTTAGTAAACTTCTAAAATTATAATTTAAATTCGTAGTATAGTGATGGTAATGACTAAATAACACTCGTATTCGTAGACAGCTTCTTCCACTCAACATTTCCTTTTAGCTGTCAAACTATAATTAATTTAAGTTATAGTTACGATTAAAGCTAAAAATAAAAAATAAAATAAAATCGGTTTTTATTTGTCACAAAAATAAGAGTTAATAAAAATGTTAAATATTGTTAAAAAATAAATCAAAGATATTATGACAAAAGGTTCTATGGTTCAGAGAATGGTGTTGGAAGCAGGTTCCAACAACCTCTGTTATTATACCATAGCCGACATTTAAATTTAGTGGAACAGTAATATAAATAAAAGTTATAAAATAATAATGAAACAACATTCATTAAAAATAAAACAAATAAAAAACCAAGAACATAAATAAAATATAATAAGCCGAGCCGAAGAGTTTTACTTTAAAGGTCAGCCGTAATCTGGTACATTAGACTCCATTTTCAATTTTAATTGTCTCAATTATATTAATTTTTGTATGACAGCTGGAAGGAAATGATGAGTGGAGGAGCCGTAGAGGAAATGTCTTCTCAAAATACATTAATGTTGCCATTTGAAATATTTCCAGTAAGAGATGTATTTTTTTCTGGCAATATTAAAGATTGCATTCCCGTATTTTAAAATTATTCATTTTGATAGAATTACTACACTCTAGCACTTTCGACAGCCATAAGTCTTATTAGGTACCATCTATCATGCGCCATCTGTCGTGATAAAAAGTTAGTGATACACCCCATTACAGCGAATTTTAATATATAAAATATGCATAGGCTGCAACAGTAGATGCTGCATCGCTGATGTTCACTGAACCCTTTAACAAAACCTATAAATAAAAAAAAATATAAAAAAAACAAATACTTACTTATAGACCAAGATTAAAAGTGCTTTGGGCAATGTTTTAAATCTGTTTTATGAGCCTCATTTCTTCCACAATCTTTAGTTCTATTAAAGAATTAAATACCTGAAATACACGGAGCTATCTTCTCTCTCTTGTTGGCTAACAGTTTTATAATCCAAGTAAGTGACACGAGGTAGTGCGGCTTTGACAAAGGAATACGACATGGGGTCGTCGCAACATGGATTCCCTTTGAAACTAACAGAGCGCAGTTTACGAAATCTACGCAAGTAAGACATCTAGAATATAAATATACATACATATATATTATTAAGTAGTTTTATGTCAATAATAACCGACTCACGGCAAAGGTGCTGTGTTCTGGATATAATTGTAAACAATTAAATGATATAAAATCTAATGATTACATTAATTACCAAGCATGAAAGAAATACAAGTAATTATTGAACTTTTAAAATGAACCTTGCACGCTGCTTACCATCAGTTGGCTGTGACCTGTGACATATCGTGGTGTAACAGGTGGATATATCGTAAAAAGTAATGAAATTAAAGTTACCTCTTTAAAATCTCCTATATGATTATCCCCAATACTAAAAACTAGTAGTTTTTCCAACGCATCTAAATTCTCCAGCTTTCTTATTTTATTATGAAACAGAGTTAATATTTCGACATTGATCAACGACGACAAATTTTCTATTCTTTCGATTTTATTAAATGACAAATCTAGCTCGTTTAAACCCGTCAGTTCTTCGAGATTTTCGATTTTCTCAATTAAATTATGTGCTAGGGTCAATTTTGTAAGAGATTTTAACATCCAAAGGTGATCGATTCTTAGAATGTTCTGGAATTCCAGTCTAACCACATTGACTTCATCAAATTGTACTCCTTCCTCAGCAAAAAGCCTTCCAGCTTCTTCTTTTGGACCTGTAGGTTATAAGTTATTTATTCTACGTCAGGGGAAGAAAGGCCGCAACAGGAACTGTGATGGATAAAAACATCGAGGGAGAGAGCATCGTTTTTTATGTACATACTATAAATATGTATTATTTAATATTAAGCTTCGAGAGTAATTGTCTCCGCCAACAAACTGTGGTTACACTTTGGCAGGCTATTTAATAAGTTATATGTATTGGAAAGTAAATATATGATTGATTTTTTAATTTTATTTTTTATAGTGTTTATGTCTTGCCTTAATATCATTAACTTCCCCCGTAGTTGAGGAACAACAAAGGAGCAAATGGATTTTACAGAGTAGACAATAAATTGTTTTGCGAGAGCCATCTAGGGTTACGTCCTGTTATGAATTCCAGATTGCCGCTCAGGTTAAAGATCCGGATCTACAAGATGTTCATCCGTTCCCGTCTCACATTTGCTGCGCCAGCTTTTGGCCAAGACCAATAAGGTCAAGACCAGTGGTCTCCCGAGCGCCATGGTTCGTGCGAAATACAGTCATAGCTCGATATCTGGAGTTGCCAACTATTGAGGAGTTTGTCGTCACCCTGACTGGACGTATGTTCTATCGGGCCGAAAACGGGCACTTCAAGCATCTACAGAATATCGCTCCGTCTTGCCCTCGGCCTCCCAATAGGAGACCACTTCCTAGAGAAGTGCTCCTGGAGCTATACCAGTAACGGTGCCCGGCCATTAATCTATGGGACAATGTTTTGGTTTCTGATGAAAAATTTATGTGCAACCTATTCCTATATGACAAGAGAAATTTGATGCTGCTCAGGTGTACACAGTCCGTTCGCACTGTCTAGTTGTATTCGTATGAATATGGGAATAGCGGAAGGACAAGTGGAAAGCGGAATCAAAAAGGACCCAGTAACTGTCTAATAATACTGTCCGTAGCTGTCAGCCAGCTACTGGGCCGTGAAAACCAGGCTTTAGTTCCGTTTAGATAAAAAAGTGAATTTACCATGAATAAAAGCGGCGATGCACATGCCAATTAACGACATGTAAGAGTAGAAGTAACCGGTACACTGAGTATTCATTTGCAAGTTAAACTTGCATGTAATTCACGAAAACCTTCGAAGTGAATTAAATGGTATCGTATTGATACTAGCAGTAGAATGTGTAGCTAAATTATTAAGAGATAAAAATAAGAAAAGCAAAAGACAAATTGGGTGAAAGATTGGATTAGTAGACGGGAAACTGGCACGCCTGTAGCTGTCGCGTACGTTTCAATTCAATTCAATTTAAATATTTTTATTTCAGATAAAAATCCATATTCTTATATTTAACATAATTAATATTACTTTACACTATATTTATTATTATATAATTAATTATAACTATCTATAAATAAACTTAACCTAACTTTCCACCAGTACTGCAGTCCAGTGTTGCGAAATAGGCCCGCAACCACCCTCAGGATGCTATTGGGACTCCTGCATACCCGCGCGATCAGGGATGATACTTTCTTACGCATGATGGCGGGGAAGCCTTAGCAAACATCCCGGAGGCACTACAGAATTTTGGGAGTCCCAACAGCATCCTAAAAGCATTATTATATTGCGCGCGCAGAGTGTTGTAGGCCTTCTGCGTGTAGGAAACCCATAGGCCGCTCGTGTAAAATGATTGACAAAATGCCTTAAAAAGCGTGATCTTTACTGGCAAACCAGCAGCGAGCAAACCTACAGGCCAGCATGTTGCTCCTGACCGCCAACGCCCTGTGCTCCCTTTCTATATCCGCATCGTCAGTCAGACCTTCTGTCACGACATGACCCAGGTACCTAAACTGCTTCACTCTTTTCAGAGGAGAACAGCACAGTTTTATAGGTGGCACATAACTCGGAGACTTACCTCTCGCTGTGAAGACCAAGAACTCGCTCTTTTTTGTATTATATTTAAGACCATGATCTTCAGCGTAGGCTTCACAAACGAGAAGCATTCTCCTTAGTGCACTGATCGACGGACTCAGCAGCACCATATCATCTGCATAGCTGATGTTGTTGACCCTTACCCCGTCTATGGAACATCCCACATGCATGCTGCTGAGCTCGCCTATTAGACCATCCATGTACAGGTTGAAGAGCTTTGGAGACGTGAGTCCGCCCTGTCTTACGCCGGTCTCCAGCCTGTACGCGTCCGAGAACTGGTTTCACATAACGGTTTGCAGCCCCCCGCATCCCCAACAAGTTATTACCTTGTTCCAAAATGCAACGTTCAAGCATAACATTATCGATGACTCCTGGTTCAATTGAAGGATGAATTATTGTGTTATTCATTGTTTAATAAGTTGTTTATATACTACAATTGATTCTTGTTATATAATGGTTACTAAGTAACGAACCAAGGAACATAATACAAGAACCGTAACTCCATACAAGAAAAGTGTTCCAGTTTTAGTAGCGCTACTACGGGTTCCCACCGAACTAAAATAGGCGGCAAATATTAAAATTCGTCATTTGTTTTTTTTTTTACTTTTTGTTAATTCAATTTATTAATTTCGATAGTTATTAGGAAAAACAAAAAGTATAAATTTGTAGAACAAAATTAAAAGTAGTAGATACGTAACTAAAATCTTGTAACTAAAATAAACACAAATAATATTTTTTATTTATTTATTTCTTGAAGTTCTCTCTTAACGATTTTCACATACCAATTCTGAAAATACTTGATTTATTAAAATTACATCAAAAACAACATTTGACATTTGCAGGACTTATTGTATTATATTTTTTGATCACACGTATCAAACACGTTTCTCAATTTACGTTGCAGAATTTAAAAACATAAAGGACAATGGGCAAATATGACCCGCTTAGCGAAAAGTGGCGGACATTAACCAAACATTTTTTAATCGATGGGAGAATAAAGTTATGATGTTTTTATTAAAATAAAAAATACACAACTAAACGAATGTTTTTCTCTATATACAGTGTAAACTTCATTTAACAGCACACGAAGTTACGACGCGAATTATCTTGAACTGCGATAAGCCTGACTGTTTACGGAGGTGGGTCCGAGACTAACGGACCTTGACTTACTGACCTAGACGAGAAAAGTGATTTCGTATTGCCGAGCCACTTCAAACTGGTGACATTGTATTGATAGCTGACAATCATAACAAAGACCTATCCGGGAAAAGACTGACTTGTCCATGTAGCTGTTATGACGATCCCAGACCTGACGGGGCAAAAACGATGCTATACTAGACCAGTGACCCAACTATGTATACATTTATTTATTATATAAATAAATAAATAAATATTTCCAGACAGGTCACACCGCACTTTCCGTGGTAAGCTACGAGGCTTGTGTTACGGAAACTAGATGGTTGATAAACTACATATTATACTTTTTTTTTGTAAATATATACATATTATACATATAAACACCCAGACCGAGACAAATTATACAATGTACAACTTTCCCCCGATGGGAATCGAACCCACGACCTCCCGAGTTCACGGCGACGTTTGTTACCACTAGACCACGGAGGCGATCGTATATAGTAAGTATAATTATGTGTAATTTATGTATATATCGGTAGATAAGTACGACAGCTTTATTATTTATATACATTTATATATTTCTTTTAGTTATAAGTCGTTTTCTCAATAAAACTCATTGTCAAACATTAGTGGTCATGCACCCACAATCCCTGCTCACTTCTAAAGGTTAGCTGTTCGAAAATGTTTTTAGACATTAAGCTCGCCTAAGTACTGTAAAATGTTTTATTTTCTGTGCAATAAAAAAATTATCTATCTATCTGTGTAGACTTTTTTTTTTCGTGGGTAGTTGTAAATAAAAGTAGACGTGTTTTCTGTCGATCATTTAATTTAATTCAATAATATTATCAGTTTTTCACTAAATTCAGTTTAAATCATAATAAGATATTGCCAAATTATCATCATTATCAGTTATTCAAGTAATCTTTTGTTTTGCTAAGTTATGATCTAGCCTACCTTATTCCAACTTCGCCAACATCAACTTTCATCTCATCTTTCATCATAAAGGTACAACAACACACACTTAACTCACTCCCTAATGGCTTCTCAAATGAATGAAGCTTATACACTTTATAACATGGAGGAAAAGTTTGAAAAGGTCATGAAATCCTTTGAGAGCAGGATTGCCTCAGCTTCGGCCACAGTTTCTTTGGAGCAACTAGCACGAGACTTCCAACTGTTTAAGGAATTTGTTAGGGACACTATCTCCCTGCTCCGGGCCCAAATTTCACAGGTTGCTGTTATGACAGAGGATATTGAGAACCGAAGCCGTCGGAATTTCTTGCTTTTCCGGGGAGTTGAAGAGCATGCCGGTGAAAATACTTCTCAGCTCGCGTGCGATGTGATATCTTCTAAGCTCAAGGTGACCCTCTGTGCTGAGGATATTAGTCTTTGCTATAGACTGGGTAATAAGAATGACTCAGACAGACACCGTCCAATATTAGTGAAATTCCGGGATGGTGAAACTCGTACAAAGCTGTGGCGCTCCAAGAAGGCCCTTAAGGGTTCCGGCATATCCGTTGCAGAGTTTCTGACGCCTTCACGAAGGCACATCTTGACAGAAGGACGTCGCATCTACGGTATGCATCATTGCTGGTCCCAGGAAGGACAGGTGTATGTAAAACTGCCTGATGGAGCTAAACAACGCCTGTCGTCTGAGGCCTGTCTGAGGGAGTTTGCCGCCCAACATCCTCCAGCTGCTCTGCCTGTAGACAAAAGCAGAAAAGTGAGACCTTCAAGAAAGTGTTCCAAGCAGAGACAATAGATTTGCAATATTCTGGCTGATACCTACTTGCTTTCTTACAGCTGCTTCAATTGAGTATATTTTTTCGCATACATAATTGTAATTTCATGTTCAATGCTGCTTAATTATAAACCATTATATAAAATACTACACCTTAATTGCAATCTTAATCTAAATTGAAAAGTTAAATATAGGTCAATACTTTTTACTTTATGGTCTGTGACCACAGACTGTCTGTGACACAGACTATAAAGGGTACAAGGTCTGTGATTTGATATAGTTATAAAAACCACAGATAACATTACATAGCTAATGTCTATCTTTGTTATTAACACAGACTGAAAATATTGTGGTATGGACAATATAATCATTTTTTTCTTTTTCTTATTTTGTTTAAAAAAATATATTTTTTCTCTCTTGTTTTGTTAGTTGGTAGGTGGCTTATAGCCTTATTTGTATCTTATGTTTCATTTTGTAATTAATGTTCTTTTACTTCCTAAATATTATTTAAGTTGTTTGTAAACTAGCTAATTGGCTGGTGAAGTATGGAATGAGGCGCAAATAATAATTTTAATATTTTATTACTTTATATTAATTATAATATTAGTATTTATTATTTTATTAAACCTATATATATATATATATAAATTAAATATTTTTATATACTTACATAATGTTAAATAGCTCTTCTGACTCTGATGTGTTTTTTTCCTGTGGCTCAACGACTTCCGACGACGAGTGTGACGTCAGCCAGGACGCTGTACTGCTGGGGGATGCACTGCATAATACATTTTCGCCTTTCTCCAAGAATCTGAATGTCTGCCACATTAATGCTCAAAGCATTCCGTGCCACTACCCCGATCTCCTTGCCACGTTTGAAAGTCAACATATTCACGCGATCCTTGTCTCGGAATCTTTTTTAAAACCCACTCTTCCCTCCACATCCTATTCACTTCCAGGCTTCCTTCTTATTCGTAATGACCGAATTGGCAAGGGGGGTGGTGGCGTGGCCATATATCTACGCTCTAACCTTCCTTTTAAAATTATTTCCAAATCTCCTTCTCCCTATTCTGGTTCCTCGGAGCATTTATTTATTGAAATTGACCTCAACTCCGTTAAATTTCTTCTTGGTGTTGTGTATGCTCCTCCTACAGTAAACTATCTCCCCACCTTTGAACTACTGCTCGAGTCATACATTCCGTCCTACGACCATAATTTGATAATGGGAGATTTCAATACATGTCTTATGAAGAATGACTCGCGCAGTAGAAAACTTAAGTATATTGCCTCCTCTGTCAACCTTTCCATCTTACCACTTAACACTACTTTCCATATAAACAACTCAGACAGTCTTCTTGACCTCATCCTTACGTCTAACTCTAATAAGATATCAGCTTTTGGACAGCACCTGGCCGCAGGTTTTTCTCACCATGACCTCATTTATGCTTCTTATAAAGTTAAACCTCCTCGTTTTCGACCTTGTATTTATCTTCAACGTAACTTTGCTAAAATGAATCTGGAAATGCTATTGGCGGATGCTGCTGGCATGGGTTGGATGCGCGTGACACTTGAGGATACGGTTGACGGAATGGTGTCGGAGTTTAATAAATTACTGTTAGAATTATTTGACAAGCATGCGCCTATTAAACCTGTTCGCATGAAAAAGCCGCCTGCCCCTTGGCTGGACAATGATATCCGTAAGGCTATGAGGTGGAGGGACTCCTTGAGAAGGAAACACAAAAAGTCACCATGTGAGGAAAGCTGGATTAAATTTAAACGAGCGAGAAATAGAGTTAATCAGATGTGTAGGAACGCAAAACGCCGATTCATTCACAATTCTATCGATACCTGTACACCAAACAATCTGTGGAAATTTCTTCGGTCTTTGGGCTTTGGCAAGTCTAAAGCTGATGCACTCCCAACCATGGATGTCAATGGCCTTAATAAGCACTTTTCTTCCCCTCCTATTTCTATAGACTCTCTCATTAAGGCTGATACAATTTCCCAAATAACTTCAGTTCCTTTCTCCAATAATTCTACTCTTCAATTCGAACCAATGTCCAGCTGCGAAATAAAAAAGATTATTCTATCTGTAACTAGTAAGGCCGTAGGGTGTGATAATGTAGGTCGCGTTCTTATTATTCCTGTCTTAGACATCGTTATCCCTTATATTACCTACATTATAAACTTCTCTCTTTCTACTGGGCAATTCCCTACGTTGTGGAAGAATGCCCATGTAATACCGATCCCTAAAAAAACTCCCCATACAGATTTTAATAATTTGAGACCCATATCTATTCTTCCTTTTTTATCAAAAATCTTGGAGCGCGTTGTCTATCGGCAGTTAGCCACCTTCCTTAGTCACAATAATTTATTAAATCCGCTTCAATCTGGCTTTCGTGAGTCTCATAGCACAACCACTGCTCTAATAAAAATCACTGACGACATTAGATGTGCTATAGACAATAAAAAACTATCTCTTCTCACTCTTCTTGACTTCAGTAACGCCTTTAATTGCGTCGATCATGACATTCTTATGGCCACATTGCTTTCTCTTAATATTTCGCAGAATGTTGCATTATGGTTCGAATCTTATATTCGCGGGCGCCAGCAACGAATTCAATTAAATGATGTTTTCTCGGACTGGTCTCCAGTAACAGCTGGTGTCCCGCAAGGCGGTATATTATCTCCTTTACTCTTCTCGGTTTTCATAAACTCGATGGTTCATGTAATACATTTCAGTTCCTACCATCTCTTTGCTGATGATTTACAACTTTCGCTACACTTCAGTGCTGAGGATATCCATAGCACGATTTTGAAGATGAACAGCGACCTGGAGGCTATACGAGTACGTTCGGAAAACCTTGGGCTCTTGGTTAATCCTGGAAAGACGCAGGTCATGATTGCAGGGTCGAGACAGATGCTGAGTAAATTGGATGTCGGATCACTTTCCCCATTACTGTTTAATAACATTCCACTTCCCTTTTGCCAGCATGTGAAAAACCTTGGCCTTCACATGAGCTGTGATCTTTCTTGGGATTACCATGTCTCAGAAATAAGTAAAAAAATTCACGCCAGTATGCATTCGTTGAAGCGTTTCCAGAATTTCATTCCATTTAAAACGAAGCTTACGTTAGTCAGTTCGCTGCTCCTTCCTATTTTAGACTATGCCGATACCTGCTATCCCGACATCACTGAAGAGCTACTGAATAAACTCGACCGTCTGCTTAACTTATGCATTCGCTACGTCTTCGGCTTGCGTAAGTATGATCATGTCTCCCAATTTCGCTTTCAGTTAAAATGGCTCGATATCCGCTTTCGCCGGTCTGTCCATCTTCTCTCTTTACTTTATAACGTTCTCAATCACCCTAAAACACCTTCGTACCTTAAATCCCGCTTTGAATTTCTCTCTAATACGCACAACTGTGCTCTTCGCTCCTCTCACAACAATCAGCTAAAGATTCCTTCGCATTCCTCTAGCAGATATTCAGATTCCTTCACTGTTGCTGCCGCTCGTCAGTGGAACAAGCTACCCCTGGCCATAAGGCGTGCACCGTCCGTTAACGTATTTAAAAACCTTCTAACCACATTATTTCTTGAGAAACAGAATGTATGTCTCTCGAATTAGTTGTTTGACTTTTTATTTATATATATATATCTATTTATTTATATTGTATGTTTATGTATGTATGTATTATATAGTATGTATGTGTGTTGTTTTTTTTTTTTATATTGTGTATGTATATGTATATTTAATGAATGCGTAATTATGTTTTTTTTACTAATTTAAGCTATTTTAATATTTTTCTTTATCCTGCCCATCACCTTACATGATCCCCAAGGTTAGCTGGTGAAGAATGCCTTATGGCGTTATAGCTCGCCTATGTACTAGGTTTTTAAGTGCAATAAAGTATTTAAATAAATAAAATAAATAAATAGACTTGACGCCCGCTCCCCATGTTAAGCATTGAGTTGCAATCCTGGAGGTGGGGATGTCGCGGCGCAGATTTTAATATTTTAAGACTTTAGACCTCCTTTCTCAAAGACATAGAACGACACGTTTCAATTAGAAGATATTAATGTTAGCATTGTTAAAGAAGGTGGTGTTTCTTAACAAAAACGACATTTCGCATTGGTTTATGAAGTTGCTACGAAATGTTGGAAATGCTATAAAATGAACGCGGAGTATATCTTTTCAAAATAGAGGCCATTCTCAATACATCGCTGCATCCGATGGAACCACTGAGAAAAGCACTTTGGCCACTCGTCCTTAGAGTTCTCTTTTGAAACGCAGCCACTGCTTCCTCTGCGTCCATAAAACTAGATTGTATTTTGTTTTGGACTCTGATTTCTTTTTACATTCTGATTAGGACGACTGAACAACGCACATCTTTTTTTCTATAAATATATCAGACAGACGATATACGAGGGGCGTTCAAAATATTCTCGGTATGTGGATAAAAACAAACAAGTACGAAAAGTTTGATATTTTTATTTTTCAATATACTCCCCCCCTATGTTCATACACTTATAAGATCGATCAATTATTTTTTTTAATCCCTCATAAAAATATTTTTTATCTTTGGTGTAAAAATGCTCCTCCACGGCCGTCTTCAACGCTTCAACGTCAGAAAATTTATTTTCACGCAGATCCTTTTTAAGATTGGGAAACAAAAAGAAGTCGCTTGGGGCTAAGTCCGGACTATAGGGTGGATGAGTAACAGTTTCAAACCCACATTCAACAATAGCTGCCTTGGCAATATGAGCAGTATGGACAGGGGCGTTGTCATGCAGAAGCAGAACACCTTTGGTTAACTTTCCTCGCCTCTTTTCTTTGATCGCATCTCTTAATTGACGTATAACGTTAGCGTAGTACTGCCCTGTGATATTTACACCTTTTTCTTTATAATCGATAAGCAAAACTCCTTCACAATCCCAAAATATTGTGGCCATGACCTTGCCAGCTGACGGGATTACCTTGAACTTCTTGGGATGAGCTGAACCCTTAATGTGCCACTGCATGGACTCCTGTTTGCTCTCTGGGTCATAATGATGAACCCAGGTTTCATCTCCAGTAACTATTTTTTGCAGCACCTCATCGGGATTTTCACCACACAGGTCGATAAAATCTGAACAGCAAGCCACACGCATATCCTTTTGAAGAAGCGTCAGCATTCGCGGAACCCATCTTGCACTTACTTTTGACATATTAAGATGGTCATGTATAATGTCATGTACGGTACCAATAGAGAGATTGGTTACTTGAGCTATAGATTTTACCTTCACTCGGCCGTCTTCCAATATAAGTTTTTCCACTTTATCAATATTTTCTTGTGAGGTAGCCACTACAGGCCGGCCAGGTCTAGGGTCATCTTCAATACTCTCCCTTCCACGCTTAAATTCGCTTGACCATTTTTGAATAGTAGATAAAGAAGGAGCAGACTCACGGTAAACACAATCCATTTCCTCTTTTATGGTTTTTTGATTTTTACCCTGTTTTGTCAAGAATTTTATGACGGATCGGTGCTCTAATTTCGTTAAAATTGTTAATTCGCTCATGGTGTTCATGTTTGTTCGGCAATTGCAGAAAAACAAAAGAACATCTCGGTTCCAATTTTACTTTTTTTTAATGTCAATGGATGAATCTTAGCGGCCAGTAACAAATATATATATAAAAGAGGTTGTAACGTATCAATACCGAGAATATTTTGAACGCCCCTCGTAGGTACGTATTTTATTTGGAATTCCCACAATCGATAATGCATGGACCTATATATAAGCGTTATAAATATTTTTATGAAATGAGTCTTTTGAATTCATTTACTGTGTAAAGTGGCATCAACAAGCAAGCATGCTTTCCCAAAAGGTTATCGGTATTCTGTTATTTATAAACCTGATATCGTTCTCAGAACAAAGTCGTAAGTATTGGCTGTTTTAAATTATTGCAAAAACTCGTACATACATAAAATAAATAAAAATAAATAAAATCAGTTTTTATTTGTCACAAAAATAGTTAATAAAAATGTAAAATATAGTTAAAAAATGAAACAAACATATCGTCATGATCGTAGAACAGTGACGGATCTGCTATATTTAAAATCTTCGTGGCGGCCATTTAAAGTTATTTCAACTGTGTTTTTGTCTCTTCTTTTTTAAGTTAATACTAGTCTCATAATAAGGGCAAACCTTCTAGATTTCATTTTGGAACCCTTTCTAACATTTGCACTATAAATTACAGACCACAAACAATATAAAACTATATATAAAATAAGATGTTTTAAACTAAGTTAACATAATTCCTATTATTTGCTATCGAAATAATGCAAAATTATGTGTATTTTTTTAAATCCAACATTTTTCTACGATCATGACGATATAATCACAAAAGGGTCTATGGTTCAGAAAATGGTGTTGGAAGCAGGTTCCAACAACCTCTGTTATTATACCATAGCCGACACAGTAATATAAAACAATAATGAAACAAAATTAAAATAAAACAAATAAAAGAAACCAAGTACATAAATAAATAAATAAAAAACAGAAACCTAGACGGGAGCTGCCCCAGCCTGCTTCACAAGCAGCCATGCTGCACACATTTTACGGAAAGTGGGTAACGTTGTAACTATCGCGTCCCGAACGGGCGGTGGAAGATCATTCCATATTTTGGCAGCGGCATGCTTGAAGCAGCCCCGGGCACCTACCAGGCCGTACATGGGAAGGTTAAACACATATCTTTACGCCAAATCCCTTGCGGGCTAGGCAGAGACAATTGAGCGCCACTTGTCGCGGACATGCCTCCTTCGCTTCTTCTATATTCATTGATCAACCTAAGCATTCGCATTGAGGAAAACGACGACGCAAGGAGGAGTGTACTATTGACAAATGTAGTCTATAATATTATAAAATACGGACATTTTAGTGATATATATATTAAAATATATTTGTTTTAATAAAATATAGGGAAGTCATTATAAATGTATTTTTATCTGTATAAAATTAGGTTGAAAATATGTCTTAAATGTCCGTAATTTTATTTCTTAGAAAGATGATACTACATGTCTTAGAAGTACATTTAGATTTAAAAGCTCTTTGAAAATATTGGGAAGGGAAGTTGTTGAAAAAGGTCAAAATGGGGTGTATCAGGCAAAGCTTTTTCTAGATGTCGCTAGCGGCACTAGTACCTTGTTTACACCTATGACGGATCCTTTTTTAAATTTATTTATAGTTTTTTTATTTTTATAACAGAAAAAAATATTTTAACTTAACGTTACCTAACTTAAAAGACGAATTAAGTAAGCAAACACCATCTTTAAAATAAAAAAAGGTTGAATTAATAGAAAGGCAATTTTGAGATCACCATATCTTTGCTTTCGCTTGGAAATCTCGATTTGTACGCTTAAAAGCTGCTCACTTCTGCATAATATCCAGAAAATAATAAATTTCGTAATAAAAAAAACAACATTTCTATGCAACTGACAGTTATATTAGGTGCCTATCATGCGCCATCTGTCGTGATAAAAAGTTAGTGAAACACCCCATTGTATTGTGTACATATAATATATATTTTTTTATATTTAGTATTTTTTTAGCCGTAAAACCTTACTTCCGAAAGGACTATGAATATGTCAGTAGTGAAGAGAGTTTTATTAAATTACATAAAAATCCTTTAACTTGGCACCGTGCTATGGGAACCTGTAACATGGAGGGTGCAGAATTGGCTTACCCTCTGACAAGCACGGAATATATGATGATGACGTCATTACATGAGCAACAAATGTCCAACGACAGTTATGGGGTATGGATCGCAGCTCATGATATATTCGCCGAAGGACTCTATCTTAATTTTAAAGGTATTTTATTTATTTAAGGAGTAGTAAACAATACCCAGAAGTTACAGTAATTGTTGGAAACTGCGGTAATTCTTCTTAAATAAAACTTCGGATGGATTCTTATATGTACTTATATTTTCTTAGACTTATACTGAAAACACACTTAAAAATATTATAGGAGAAATCTTAAAAACAGTCTTACATGCTGATACGTTTTTCTCTCATTTTTTTCTCAATCTCAAGTGTCAACATGGCGCTTCCACGATCACGTGACCTAGCTTATACTTTTATGGCTCGGGATTAGAGTCCATTCATTCTACTTATATTTTTCACTTTACTTAAAATTAAATCAATTTCTATTAGTAATCAATAGTTAGGTTAGTAACAATAGAAGAGCGGTGGTGGCTCGGTTGCAAGAACGGTTCCCTTACACAGACAGCGGACAGACAGCGGAGTCATCCAGGCCCGAATGTTCAATGGGCCTGGGTTGGGGATGGGATAATCTCCCGTTTTCCCCGGCAGAATCTCGGCGGCTAACAACCCACCGGTGATTCAACGCACCTTTGGTGCTGGGCGCTGCTCCTACTACAACACCGCCCTTGTGGCTCACGAATCTAGTCTCCTAGATTTGACTACTTTAGTTCCTCTCCAAGAGCGCCTCCCTAGGTAGTGGCCTCCCCTCCGGGGACGTGCAAAAGTAGGAGCGATATCCTGAAGATGCTTGTAGGATCCGTTGTCAGCCCGGTAAAACATACGTTTAGCTAGGCCGACAACAAATGCCTCGATAGTAGGCATCTCCAGATCTCTCGCGATTACAGAATTTCGCACGAACCACGGCGCTCTGGATACCACCCTGAGCGATATGTTCTGCTGACAAAATCCTACAAATGTCGGTTCAAATCCCCGGCAGGTACGTGGACCAAGAAAGTGGTTTATCAGTTTTGACATAAACTTCTTTTGAAATTAAAATAAGCTAAGGTCGAGTAATAGGTCAGTTCAGTGAAATGTTCAAGGCAAAATCATCCTTATTGTTAGATGACTTGCAAATAAATCTTAACCGTAAACCGACCACTTTCTTGGTCGACTGTACCAATGAGAAATACACTTTTCTATCAATTCTCAAATATTTTGTTAAAAAAATATATAAATAAACCAAACTGACTAAAAAATATCCTAAAATTAAAACTAAAATGAATTAACAAGCCCACGGGTTCCGTCGTCAAAAAGTTTGAGAACCACTGAACTACACCATTGAAATATTTCAGATATTTCTCGAGTTTGGTACGCTGGAGACATCGACGAGCTTGCCACTTGTCATGATTGGCCTATAGTAAAGTTAGCTAAATGTGAATCCGCTTCTTTATAAGCGTGGTTACTGACCACCCCGAAAGGGAAACGGTCGTGATGATACTACTACAAACGGTTTTCAAAATTATTGTTAATGCATGTTAATCACAAATGCAAGAGTGGGGCTCCCTGTATCACAGACCTTCTGGGACATAGTACAGGGATCCCCGTATTTACTGATTGATGTATCTAGGTTTTTAAGTCAATAAACGTTTTTATTATATTATTACATTATTTTTACATTATTAGTACATTGTGCTAAACTGCCTCCGTGGTCTAGCGGTTAAATCCGTGGATTTAGACTCGGAGGTACCGGGTTCGATTCCTGGTCGGGACACAAAAATATTTATTAATGTATAGTATAGTATAATGTATATAAATACATTTAATTAATATTTAATTTATTTGTGTTAATTCTCGAGTTTGGTACGCTGGAGACATCGACAAGCTTGCCACTTGACAAGATTGGCCTATAGTAAAGTTGGCTAAATGTGAATCCGCTTATTTATAAGCGTGGTTTCTGACCACCCCGTAAGGGAAACGATCGTGATGATACTTTACATTGTATAGTACATTGTATAATTTGTCTCGGTCTGGGTGTTTATATGTATTAAATTTACAAAAAAAAGTATAATATGTAGTTTATCAACCATCTAGTTTCCGTAACACAAGCCTTGTAGCTTACCACGGAAACTAGATGGCGCTGTGTGACATGTCTGGAAATATTTATTATTCATCACATTGTTTATTAGATTAAAGTACGAGTATCATAACGACCGTTTCCCTTCGGGGGTGGTCAGAAACCACGCTTATAAAGAAGCGGATTCACATTTAGCTAACTTTACTATAGGCCAATCATGACAAGTGGCAGGCTCGTCGATGTCTCTAGCGTACCAAACTCGAGAAATATCTGAAATATTTCAATGGTGTAGTTCAGTGGTTCTCAAACTTTTTGACGACGAACCCGTGGGCTTGTTAATTCATTTTAGTTTTAATTTAAGGATAATTTTCAGTCAGTTTGGTTTATTAATATATTTTTTAATTATTTTTTTGAGATTTGATAGAAAAGTGTATTTCTCATTCAAATCAAATCAAATCACAATGGTTTATTCCATTGGTTCTCTTACAACAACTTGGATACAGTGAGAACTAATAAAATAGACAACTCATTTAGTTTATTTATTATATTATTATATGTAGTGTATGTATTAATTTTATGTAATGTATGTACCTAATGTATTAATAAAAAGTTATGTGTATGTATTATTAGTATTTAGTTTATTATAGTATTTATTATTGTAGTTTAGATAATATTGCATATTTATTACGCAATCATATTTCTCTAATTGCACCTACCTTACGTCTTTAATGTTCTACAATGTCCCTAAGGTTGGCTGTCAGAGAATTTATAGCGACATTAAGTCCGCCCCTTGTATATATTGTGCAATAAAGTTTTAATAAATAAATAAAAATAAATAAATAGAATCGAACCTGGTATCTCCGAGTCTAAATCCACGTACTTAACCGCTAGACCACGGAGGCAGTTAATCCAACCCGGTACCTCCGAGAACAGTTTGTCTAAGTTTAAAAAATAAAAATATAACACAATATAAAATCAAAAAAACTACAGTAACATAAATGCGAAACAATTAATAAAAATAACTACACAATACTGACAAAAACTAACTTTTAACATTAAATAAAATAAATAAATCTAAACCAACATGTTTCATTTTAAGCGCCTCGGCTTGGCGGTTGGGGAATCAACCCTTAGATATATACATATATTTATTCCAAGTAGATTCAAAAATATTAAAATAAAATAGATTAAAAAACTAATTATAAATAAAACTAAACTAAAAATACCTATGAAATTAAAATTATTCTACAAAATAAACTAAGGGCTTACCACCAGGGAGGAGGATACATAAAACGCTCGCCGCATTTCCTCGTTGAATTATAATCAAAATATTCTGTTTTAGGTAGTTATGGCATTTGGGATCGTTACACTCTTGAAAAATTCGTTTACCCAGCTCTTTTATGAATTTGTGGGTATCAAGAGAATATACCCCTATTGTTTCAACCCCAAATGCCACAAAGTTATAATTTTGTTTAATGCTGTATGAGCAGCCGAACCGGCCTTTTTTGGTGTAGAGGAAATGTAGCAAGCGGCAAAGGTATCCACACAGGTGGATAGATATATTGTATCCCAATTTTATACTTTCATGCCAGTGTATTACTCAATAAACGAATTTATTATAATAATAATAATAATAAATCCTTTATTTTACAGAACCAAAAATAGTGTGGGTACAAAGGCGAGCTTAATGCTATAAATGCATTTTCTACCAACTAACCTTTGTGAATTGAATGGGGAGCCATTATAAGCGGGTACAGAAATACTATTGTGATCAACAATAATGAAATATAAATACATACTAATTAAATATACATAGCCTACATATTAAATAAATATATACATAAATAATAAATACATATCTAAGTACATTGTAGAAAGTTATGGTAAGTTATTCTGTTAAGTTATTATAATTATTATTATTTACTTTGTTTTAGGCGAAGAAATAAATAGTATGTACACAAATTGGGCACCAGGAGAACCTAATAATGACACGTCGGATAACGAAGACTGTATTGTATTAACTCGCGATGGAAAACTAAACGACTATAACTGCACTAATAAATTGCCATTTATTTGCACAAAGAAATTATCGACACTAACATCAAATCCGTTGTGTGAAACTTACGATACAGGTTAGCGATTTATATAGCGTTAGTGTTTATTTTGTCGATCGCGTCGGGTCAATGATAAAGAATGCAGATTATAAAGTTTTATCAAATTTATTATTATTATTATTTTAAATTGTAAATATTATGGCGGTGTGCCTTCGTCTCGGAGCCCGGACTGTCCACCCGCACCAGTGTCGATGCGGATAACCAGTCGATCATCTCGGACACCACGGGCTTTCTAGTACTTGAAGTGCTGGCCACATTCCTCGTCACGCGGCTCTCAACGACATCATCCGAAGGGCTCTTGTCACTGCTGGTGTACCCGCAATCTTAGAACCATCTGGGATTGTGCGGAGCGATGGCAAGAGACCCGACGGAATGACTGTTGGGCCGTGGAAACTTGGCAGGTTTCTGGTGTGGGATGCGACGTGTGTAGACACATTAGCTCCATCCCACATCCAGGCGACCTCGTCAGGCGCGGGGAGAGCGGCGTTTTCTGCGGAGAACCTCAAATTGCGCAAATATGCCAACCTTGGTGCCGGTTACGAATTTGCGCCGTTTGGGATTGAGACGATGGGTCCATGGGGACCGTCGGCGAGGCGGTTGGTCAAGGAGTTGTCAAAGCGGCTGACAGAAAGATCTGGAGACAAGAAGGCTGGCAATTATTCCTGCCAACGTATTAGCCTCGCTATACAGAGGGGAAATGTTGCCAGTCTCCTTGGGACTATCTCGGATGGGACGTCTCTAGAGGACATTTTTTATTTTGTAGTTTAGTTTATTTTTAATTTTATTATTTAGGTAGCTTTTAATTTATATTTAATTTATATTAATTAACTTCAAATAAATATATAGATTAAAATATTATATATAAAGATTAGTTTTTAAATTTTTGGTTATATACTTCACGAATGATACAATTTGTTAATTGTGAAATTCTGGTGAAATAAATAACTGTAGAATAATAGGGTAGCTAGTGCAGCTGGAGCCCAAGACACAAGACATAAATTCCTGGTTTGGGCTACAACGTGCAATACAATAGAAAATATGTAGTGTCAATTTTGTTCAAGTTAATTTTAAGTTAGTTTGAACTTTGATTAGTCCAACATTTAAAATATGTCAAAAACGTTATTTTTATTTTTTTTAAATTGCTGAAAAATTATGAATTGGATCATTTTTGCATAACTGCGTCCTATTAAACAATGGATCTTAAATTTAACGAAGACCAAGATGTCAAATGTTTAATAGAACCGAATGTAAAGCTATTGATAGTTTACCATACGTTTTATTTAAATATATATATTTGTATTCGAAAAATAATAATTACAAACTAATAAAATAAAATTAAATAACTAAAAAATATAAACTATAAATAAAAAATATCCTCAAGAGACGTCCCATTGGAGATAGTTCCAAGAAGACTGGCAACATTTCCCCTCTTTATAGCGACGCTAATACGTTGGCAGAAATGATTGCCAGCCTTTCTATCTCTAAATTTCTCCGTCAGCCGTTTGAAAAACTCCTTGGCCAGAGGCTTGGCTGAGGGCTCCATTGTCCCATCATCTCGAGTTCTCGACCCCAAACAGCGCAAACTCGTAACCTGTACCGAGGTTGGCTGGATGTCAGGTGGAGCTAATGTGTCTACACATGTCGCATCCCACACAAGGTACCTGTCAAATTTTCACGGCCCAACGGTCATGGTCGGGTCTCTTGCCATCACTCCGCGCGATCCCAGAGGGTTCCAGGATAGTGACCCCAGCACGATGAATGCGGCCGGCACTTCTAGCTCGTGGTGTCCGAGATGATAGATTCCATAACAATTAGGTATAAAAAATAAACGCGCTTATAAGTGTGTTTATAAAATTCCAGCTTACGTGCAAGGCGACGACAAAAGCCGTTGTTACAAAATTCATACAACGCCCAGGACTTGGTACGATGCCTTCGAGATTTGCCACGCTGAATTTTCATACTTGGCTATAATTAATAGTGAAAAAGAAAGAGATGCTTTGAAATCAATGTTCGAAGAGACACAAATAACGGATACGCCGGGCTGTATCTTTGTTGGATTCAATGACCTACTTATGGAAGGCAATTATTTTACTATACACGGTGAGTATAGATAGATAGATAGAATCATTGTTATACAAATACACATTGTTGTGTTCACTTCCCCCGAAAATGAGGTGATAGGGAAAGCAAAGGGTTCAGCCCATACAGCCAAGTCTGACGTAGTAAATCTTTCGTTCTTATGAGTTAATGAGGTTATCATCAAATTCCAGATGTTGCAGAATTTGATGCTTTTCTTGAAGTCACTCGAGACATTATAGCCCAAACACGTCGGGTATAATATGGGAGTTCAAGCGCGGGAAAACCGGAAAAAATATACAGCAGCTTTAAAGTCCAATTTAAACATGGGCCATAATTATTCACATTGTAGCACATTATTAAACAAACAACACCACTTTTGACCAATAATATCCACAGTAAATTAATTTACAAAACAAAAACTTGCACTTTACATCTCCGAGCAAAATGGCGCGAATAACTCAGATTTTTTTTTTTAATTGTCTTTAAAGGACATTGTACAGAATACATCAGTCCTAAACACGTAATTTATTTGCATAATATATGTTCATAACAGAGTTCATAACCGAGTTGGAGATCATCGAATTCCAGATGCTGCAGAATTTGATGCTTTACTTGGAGTCATTCGCGGCATTATAGCCCAAACACGTCGGGTAAAATATGGAAGTCCACAGCGCGGGAAAAACGCAAAAAATAAACTGCAACTTGTGCCCCATATTTAAAGTCCAATTTATCGTTTTCCATAATTATTCACATTGCAGCACATTATTAAACAAACAAACACCACTTTTGACCAATAATATCCACAGTAAATTAATTTACAAAACAAAAACTTGCACTTGACATGTCCACGCAAAATGGCGCGAAGTACTCCCGAATAACTCAGACCTCCATGAAGAAGTGTTTTGTTTTTCGTTTTTTTTTTTTTAAGTGACTTTTTTATTTGAAACATAGGTTTTGCTAATGACACCTGAAGCCTAAAAAAAATATTTGTTTTTATGACAATTACACACGGCATAACTGTGAATACAGATTAAAGTAAAGTATCATCACGACCGTATCCCTTTTGGGGTGATCAGAAACCACGCTTATAAATAAGCGGATTCACATTTAGCCAACATTACTATAGGCCAATCATGACACGTGGCAAGCTCGTCGATGTCTCCAGTGCAGCGTACCAAACTCGAGAAATATCATAAATAACTTAAATATTAATGAAATGTATTTATTTACATTAATAAATATTTTTGTGTCCCGACCAGAAATCGAACCTGGTACCTCCGAGTCTAAATCCACGGACTTAACCGCTACACCACGAAGGTAGTGTGAATACAATTTAGACCAAATCCCCATACAAGATGAATGTTGTCCTTTTATCTAAATCGTTTCAATAGAATTAGTTGTAAAGACGAATCATAGAGACATGTACACATAATAATATGGCCGTGGTCGTCGTCAGACGATGTCACGCCATGTCTGGAAGCAGATTATCAGAAACTATGCCAGTTTTTATCAAAATCGTTTGTGTAGTTTAAGCATGAAAACCAGACAAAAATATCTGTACAGATAGCAAAATAAATTCATCAAGCTTCTTTACATCTCCGCCCAAATCTTCTTTGATAGGTATTTGTTTTATTTTTAATATTTTACTCAAAAATGCATGTAATGTGGTCATTATTTTGACAACCTTGTTTGAGCAAAGTCGGCCTTGCCGTTCTGTTTGAAAAGGCAAATTTTTGCTGGTCGCTCTAACAGACGTTTCAACGTTAAAATAGCTGCCGGCGTTCAAATAAAAAAGTAACTTTTTATAATTGTCATTTTAATTAAATTTCTAGTTAATTAATATATATTTTATTTAAATTGCTTGCGGGTTTTATTAAATTAGGTACTTGCATTTTTGAGTAAAGCACTATACAAGCCTTGGCACATTATGACTGCTTCGCTGGTCACGCTAGCCTAGCTACGCCCTAGGCCTTCCAGCTTGGCCATCATTGCAGCCCTTGCTGTCCTCGCTGTAGAGGCCTCGACCTATGGTTTCGGCCTTTATCTCAGGTCGTCCATCAAATGCTGCACGCTGACCGTTGTACGATTATTGTTTCAGGTCAAACTCTGATGGAAGCTGGGTATAACAAATGGGATGATGGTCAGCCAGACAACTATAATGGTGACAACGATAATGGAGAAAACTGTGGATGCATGAATTTGAACGGCAAACTCAATGACTTCGATTGTTCAACGCTAACAAATTTCTTCTGTGAACGAGTTCTAGGCGATCCTGATGTTGTTGGATTGTATTCTAGAGTTAGTCAGAAATAAAGAAGTTTCTATCTATTATAGAAGGCATAGTTTATTCGAAGCAATATAATAATAATAATACTTTGACCGAGCCATTCTCACAGATAAAACAATACATTACAATAGACCAGATATTACATTAGTAGACAAAATTAACAAAACGACACACATAATTGATATTGCTATCCCTAATACACACAACTTGCAAAGTACAATAGTAGAAAAAATAAGAAAATATACCGATCTTAAAGACGAAATATCCCGCATGTGGCACATGCGCCACGTCACAATAGTACCAATAGTCCTGTCATCTACAGGCGTCATCCCTAAAAACCTACAGCAATCACTTCAATTACTAGATTTATCCCCACACACATACATCTCATTACAGAAAGCCACAATACTTAACACATGCAGAATCGTCAGGAAATTCCTACAAACAGAACCAGATCATAATTAAAAGTATTCACTCACTTCCATAAATAATGCTCCCTTAGCTAAGGCTCGCGAGCATTATTAAAATCCGGCCTAAAAACCGAGAGTTTGTCATATAAACCTAAATAATAATAATAATAATAAATTCTTTATTGTACAAAACCAAAACAAGTGCAGGTACATAAGCCAGCTTAATGCCGTAAATGCATTTTCTACCAACTAACCTTTGTGACTGAGAGATATACAAACAGTAGTGATTGATTAAAAACAAAACCTAACAATAAATAAACAAAAAAAAAAAAAACTACACTACACCAGCCCCGGATCTTGATTTTATTCGAGGCGGGGCAAAAATCGAAAAATGCCGCCCCCACCCTCGTTTATCATTTTAGCATTATCATATATATTTTTTAATTAGTATAGCACAGGACAGGGTCTATAATAAAGCGTAAGATATTAAACATAAGTAATGCACAAATTTTAATTTTACTCTTCGAGCCTTTTGTTCTGCAAAGAAATCTAATGTGAGTGCATTTCACTTGCCCACTACATTGCACGTATGCGATTCCTGCGGGCGAGCTCCGCGCCGTCTCGTTGACCTATGCTTATGCGCCTCGCAAAAATATTTATGTGCTTCAAGTACTAGACGTTTCCGTTGTCAAAGCCCGGGGCTGCACTACACATAAAACTGAAAAAATTAAAACCTAAAATGATTACCATCCGATGGGCGTAGTGTGCCAAAGACACTCGCTGTGTTCCCCAGTTGAACGGCGAGGCTGACCCTTTCAGCAAAATATTCTCTACTTAAAGGGTCACCCGTCGCCAAGCGGAGTTTTTTCCCCAAGCTCATGCGAGAACGACAGAGCCTCCTCGGATACATCGTTTCATACAAGTAATAATTTATTTATTTAAATACTTTATTGCACTTAAAAACTTAGTACATATGCGTGCTATATTAATTATAAATATAATAAACCACAATAATATATTTATTGTGGTTTATTATTATCATTTATATGTTTCTTCTATTTATAAGTTTTTTTTTTAGTTGTATAAGATATTTGTGGAAACTTTTAATTGGCATTTTAGCATTTTATATAAGTAATCATTTGTTAGAAGATGTAAGTTTTCCTTGAAGATAAATAAATAAAAATAAAATATAACGCCATAAGGCATTCTTCACCAGTTAACCTTGGGGATCATGTAAGGTGATGGGCAGGATAAAGAAAAATATTAAAATAACTAAAATAAACAAATTTACGCATTTATAGCACTCAAAAATACATATACGTACACAATATAAAAAACAATACACATACATACTATATATTATATATATACATAAACATACACTATAAATAAATAGTTACTTTTTGACAGATGTCATTTAACATAAGAAATGGTTTGTTTACATTGTTGTATACTTTATAGTTATTATAATATTTGTTTAAAATGTATTTTAAACGATTTTATGTAATAAATTCAAAGACCATAATACATTGTCAATTGATTTGTTATTATTTGTTACTTGTCATACTTGTCAACAAGTAGCCTCACCGCTCGTTTTTTTTAAGAAATGTTAGCATTGTCAAAAAAGTGGTATTTCTTAACAAAAACGACATTTCACGCTGGTTTATGAAGTTGCTATGAAATGTTGGAAATGCTATAAAACGAACGCGGCCATACATTCTGTTTCTCAATAAATAATGTGATTACAAGGTGTTTAAATACGTTGACGGACGGTACACGCGTTATATTAATAATATGTTATATTAATATTATTTTTTTGTTCTCTTCTCCCGATGGATGATGAATAAGGGAATAGCGAAGGCAAAGGGTCTAGCCCCTTACAGTACGAGTATAATGCAGTGTTGCCTAAAGTTTGTGCTACCTAGTTTTGTAAAAGTATTTTTTTGGTTTTAACAGAAATAAATAAAGTATTTGTTGAGGGGGAGTGTTAAAAATTATACAACAAATATTTTAATATGGTATCATTTTTAGGATAAGTATGTTTTGGTTGTTGGCAACACTCTGACAAAAAAGCTTTTGATAATGGTCGAGTTGGTGGCCGCAAGTATTTTTATATTTAATAAAAGATAGTTTCCAAAAGCTTTTCCTGTTTTATTCAGACAAATCCCAAAACATTTCATCAATTCCCGTTAATATCGCCCAAAATCGTCGAAAATATGGGAGTTACAGCGCGAAAAACTGCAATAAATAAACTCCAACTCTGCGCTGTATATAGAGAGTGAAAATTATTATATTCTTTGTAGGACATCATTAAACAAAATAACACCAGTTTTGACTAACAATAAGCACAGTAAAGTACCTTACAAAATAAAAAAAACTTGTATATACCTGCCATATTCGTGCAAAAGCGCGGGACAAAACTTGAGTTCTACGCCCAAAAGAATTAAAACAATAAAAGATTCGTTTTAAAATGTAAAAATTCTATAATATTTTCTATCCAATTTATTTCTCACTTTAGCACTTATGACAGCTATACGTTTGTATCTCTCTTAGGTTTAATATTTATCTGACAGATTTAAAATTATAAAAGTTTGACAGTAGTCGTTTTGCGAATGACAAGAGAAATCAGCGAAATCATTTTGATAAATATTTGGATCAAATCAGCAATATGTCGTTTTTCGGCGTAGGTAACCCATTTTCTACCCCTGTTGGGCAGAAAATAGGTAAGTCCTTATTTTTCCTACATTTACCAATACCGATAAATACTGTATTTTGTTAGTGTCTCGTGACTAAGACAATTTTCTTTTTGTTGCGCACTGTTATTACTCATTGCATAAAGTGCATAATTTCACTGATTTATACATTTTTGTTCAATTTTATACAGTGGAACACTTTCCTTTCATCCAAAAAGGTCGCGGCTCGAACCCGGTCATGTACCACGTACCAATAAGAAGTCCCTAACACATTTAGTTTTAAGTGCTGTTGAACCTGTAAATATATAAACTATATATGTATAATTTTGATTTACAAGTTCCTAAATAAATAAATTTATAAATAATTTTGTATAGTAACATTATAGGATAAAGGTTGTGAAATAATAGAATTGTATATTTTTGCAGAACAAGCTACGGATGGCACTTTGGCGTCAGAGAACTGGGGTCTTAACATTGAAATATGTGATATTATAAACTCAAGTGTTGATGGGCCCAAGGATGCTGTGAAAGCGATCCGAAAGAGACTAACACAGAGTGCGGGAAAGAATTACAAAGTTGTCATGTACACACTTACTGTGCTTGAGACATGCGTCAAGAATTGTGGGAAACAACTACACCTGCTTGTGTGCAATAAGGAATTTATCTCGGAACTGGTACGATTGTAAATTTTTAATTCTCCAGAGCTTAAAATTATTTTAGCATATCTCTAAATATATACTAAAAAATGCTTTATTGCACAAAAACTAAAATAACTTAAAATGAATGTGCACCGGTGAGCTTTATGCTATGAGGCATTATCCAGCAGCTAACCTTTGGGAGTTTTGAAAACATGGGACAGGCAGAGTGCCAAGTAAATATTAAATAAACAATACATACTAATACTACATATACAATACATGTTATACATATATTAATAAGTCAATTGTCGGTCGCAAGCCCGAGACACCATTCTTCTCATCTCTTACCCACACACGATGGACCTGGCACCCGCACGGTGAATCCATGGAATGCTTAGAAATTTGTCTTCTACTCGTATCTATAAAACAATGCATATAATTAAATTAATTAATTTACTAACTCGTAAACCTAACATAACAGCCTAAGCCGATTCATTAGTAAGTGTTCTTCACATATGGTTAATACAATAAATATACAAAAATACCTAAATAATTTGCAGTAACAATAATAATTAAGCGAGATATCACTATATCCTAAAAAGGTTTTTGCCACCTTTTTAAACTCAGTCTCCGTGCAAGCAAATAAGTCAAACAAGGAAAATTTCATATATATATACAGGATTCATGAAATAAAATAAAACACATACTAAAGATATTAGAGTGAATGTTGCAATGAGAGTAAAAACAAGGATCAATTTTAACACATAAGTAATCGTCAGTTATGTTGAGTAGGTAACAAATAAGAATAGAGATGATTTTTAAAAGAAGCAGGAGTCGTTAAAGTTCGAAGATCTTAATCTATTTAGAATATTTTAAACACATTATCTTTATCTAGATTATTTTTGATATTAAAGATATCATCCTAAGGAATTTAATTTATTAAAAAAAAACTTCATTATTATTACATTATTATTATTATATTAATTGGCATTCATTATTAAATTACTAACAAACTGTGGATTGGATCCTTTTTTGTGTATCCAACAGTGAATATAATTTAGCCTAAATACCCTTACAAGATAAATGATGTACTTATGGTTTTTTTTATTTAGGAGTAATGTTTAACGTTAACGGAAATGAGTTATTTGCAGACATCGGTTATTTATTTACACATGTAGACCATATTATAGCAATTACAGTCATCACAAATACAATTGTAATTCTTAAAACAAAAAATTACAAAGTCATATCAATTTACAAATCTCGATTAAACACAAGCAATTATTAACACTAGCAATATTTCATACGCCTAGATGTCAATATCGTCTAGGCATCGACAGACTCATTTCACGCCAGTTCTGCGTCCAAAAATCCGTTCAGTGCGGCAGATTGGACATTGAGCGTGACCTACAAGCTCGCCTCGACATGTCACACCTAGGCACATGAAGTCGACATAAAAAGTTGGGGAGCTCCACAGAATCCAATTCCATATGAAGCACCTTTATTGTGATAAGAAGTTTATCCCTGGCTCTTCTGGGTTATGAGTTCATTTCCAAGGCGCCCAGCAAAAACTTAGTTGCATAGAGGAAAGGAAATGCTTTCTGGACACATAACATAACATTTGTTATGTGCTAAGAATGTCAAAATAAAGAAAACAAATTAAAATAGTTTATTGTATTTATTTATTTTAGCTATATTTAAAATTCTTTGTTATTAAACAAAATGGCCCAATGTAATAAAATTTTGAATGATTTTTTATTTCTTTATCTAACATTATTGTCGGTTGTTACTTATCTTAAGATAAAATAATATCAGACATTGCTTCTATGAACTACTGTTATAGCTTATTATTGACATACTAATAATAATCATAAATTCCATACATATATTTTTATACTAGCACAACATGTGACCTTGCTCCACCTGATGGTAAGTGGCGCGCAAGGTCCATGAATGTTAGCAACTTGAATCAGACTCCTGAGACTCCTTGTCGAAATCTTGGGAAGATTTTCAACTCCGTGCGAGAGAGGTTTGATGACAAAAGTCATTAGAAAGGGGCAGAAGCAGCTAACCACGTCTTAGTGGAGTCGAACAGAAGAAGACAAGCTTTTCTGATGCTAAAACTTGTCACACAAATGTTTTCACATAGAACTAATAATCCAAGTAACAGTTCCGACCGATAAATACACTCGCGTGTCTATTCAGCAGACACTGCTGCAGCACCGAAAATTGAGCACAGGCGGTGTGACGTCACGGAAACACAAAATTGTTGACGTCCGCCGCCGACCGAGGCTGAGATGCGACTGGACCCACCGATGGGTCACAGAACTGGCTTTAACATATGTTTTTTGAGCAACACCATAAACTATAACTCATTCCATTAACGAGCTGCTTGCACAGCAAATGACTGCACCAATGAGAGCTCCGGAGTGATGCAATAGAGCAAATTGTCTTACGTAAGAAATAGGGGCCACCCCTATCAATTTTATCATGCCCTTTGCAGTTTATTTTTAATTTTGAATGTATGTTTCTTTGCAGGTTAAACTGATAGGTCCAAAGAACGACCCGCCGACAGCTGTCCAGGAAAAGGTGCTAAGTCTAATTCAGTGTTGGGCTGATGCATTCAACACCCAACCAGATTTACAGGTTAATTATTATTTTATTTATTTAAAAACATTATTGCAAAAAAAGTACAAAGGCGGACTTAATGCCCGAAGACATTCTCTGACCGTCGGGGCTCCGTGGTTCGTGCGCAACACAGTCCTTCACGATGACCTGAGACCTGGCGCCCACCTGATAGTAAGTGGCGCGCAAGGTCCATGAATGTTAGCAACTGTAATCACACACTCATGACTGACAACACTATGCCGGCTTGACTGAGCATGACGGCAATTCGAGTCTGATCCCGAAATATGTGGATTCATTTTACTGGGTTTATTGACACAAACGGTGGCTACATCCCCGCCCCAGCAGACTGGGCAATTTACCACCATCGGTCTAGCAGTTTGTGACCAGGGTCTCGATTCCTTAACCATTTCGGTTCGCTCATTTCATTAATTACAGCCCCTAGAACTGGAGTTGTTGGAGATGGGCCTTCCAGAACATATATCTGGAGAATTTAGCCTTCTCTCGCCACACTGGCCAGACGGGTTGGCAAGGGACTGATATGAATTGTGTAATGATTATTTATCTAATCTACATGTTGACTTTAGTGGAACCAGGACCGTCGGCTTAAATATGCTCCCCGAGGCACAGACACCATCCACTAGACTGCTACTACTAAGCCACTTTTTTATTTCTCGAGTTTGGTACGCTGGAAACATCGACGAGCCTGCCACTTGTCATGATTGGCCTATAGTAAAGTTGGCTAATGTTAAATCCGCTTCTTTATAAGAGTGATTTCTGACCACTGGAAGGGAGACGGTCGTGATAATACTTTAATCTTAAATGTTACTATTTATGCTTCACTTTGTTTCAGGGTGTGGTACTAATTTACAATGAACTTCGTACAAAAGGTGTGGAATTTCCAATGACAGACTTGGATACAATGGCACCTATCTTCACTCCGCAACGGGTAAGAATCATATTTTTTTTATATACTAATTAAATTATTTGTGTACCAATCTACGGTCTTAACCGTTGGATGTAATGACGATTGGTCTCTAGCATTGCTGAAATTCTACCTAAATGCTTTTCAAATGTCCCTCCCGGACCAGTGTATCATGGTAAGGAGTGGAAAAGCTACGGAAAAGAACTGTACATTGTGTGGTGCTGCCATAGGAACTGCTAGACACACACTTGTAGGGTGTGTTACTCTTTAAAAAAAAGGGCTTTTACTCTCGCAGACAGAAGAAGACAAATTTATTCGACTTCATGTTGTGGTCTTTTGGAATATTTGATTCCCACGGAACGGTAAGTTCAATAAGGATAACTTTTTTCAAGTTCCGAGAAAACACTAAGATGTCTGGCCTATAGGCTGATACAGCTAGTTCATCTGGGATCCTATAATGGTGTTCAAATGTATCCATGAGAATTTTCCAGTCTGATGCGGCGCCAAGGATCGAGGTGGGCTTGCATTTAGTTTTCGTGCTTTGCCCTTCCTTTACAAATGTGGTCAAAGTTTTATTTGTAGTCAGTCCCTTTCTGGCTCTTGCAATAGAAAGACTTACTGCTTCACGGATAACACCTAGGACTTTGTCATGTCGGCGTGAGTAATAGCCCTTTTCTAGGAGAGTAACGCACCCTACAAGTGTGTGTCTAGCAGTTCCTATGGCAGCACCACACAATGTACAGTTCTTTTCCGTAGCTTTTCCCCACCTTACCAGATTACTCTGGTCCGGGAGGGACATTTGAAAAGCGTCTAGGTAGAACTTTAGCAACGCCGGAGACCAATCGTACATTAGTGTGCGCCACTTTAGGGCTGGAGGGATGCAAAAATCGCCCAAAGTTAGCCAGTCATTTTGAACTTCTACAAAGTCCTTAATGTTATCCGTGAAGTAAGTCTTGCTATTGCATGAGCCAGAAAGGGACTGACTATAAATTAAATTTTGACCACATTTGTAAAGAAAGGGAAAAGTACGAAAACTAAATATGGATCCAGCATATTACACATTAGAAATGGCTTCTTACGGGGTTGGGAAATCAACAGCTAGCTGGTTAAGGTGATTTTCCAGTGTCATAAACATTCATCAGACCAGACCCTCACTAACACATCGCAGCAGCGCTGCAGCCAAATTCTCCAGAAAATTTATTCTTCAGCAGTGGAGATCTGCATCCATGACTCCGTGTCCTAAAGGCTGTGATCATGAATTAAAATGTTAACCTAGTATTTTTAAATTTCAGAGTGTGCCAGATGGGCCGGAGCCAATCTCTTCATCCCCACAATTGGGCCCAACAACCATGCCATCTCCCGCTAGACATCCGCAAGAAGTTACACCACCTTCCACAGTAAATATACTACTTCTAGTGATACATTATCACACCACGTCATTATGATATATATTATGTAATATAAATAGTTTTTCTTTAAACTAGCATCACATGTGACATCAGTCCCTAACACTATGCCATAATTCTAGCCTGATCCTGAAACGTATGGATACACTTTACTGGGTTTATCAGTACGAACGGTGGATACTTCCCCGCCCTGGCAGACTGGGGAAATTACCACCATCAGTCTGCCTACCACTTATTAAATAAGGATCCTAGCCTGTGTGTTTTACCATTCCTATAACCTAACCTTCATGTTTAAGAAATCCTTTAAGTTATAATCAATACCCGTTATCAGCGCTTACAACAGTATTTAAGAAGTTCATTGCCCCGAAGGAGGGGAGCGTACCGGCCAATCATTTGAAGGGACAGGGGATAAACAAACGTCACATGTCGTGGTAGTATAAATTTAGTAGTAGTATTCATGGTAAAAATTAATGTTACCAACAACAAAAAAATAATCATCGGATCATGTACGAGTATGTAAAAGTTGAATACACATAAAAATATATACATCGTGGAATCCATTAAAGAGCAAATATTTTTATATTATAATCTACAATAAAAATAAAGAACTATGTATTTTAAATTTTAATTATTTAATAATAAAATCTTAAGTTACGGTGCAGAGAAGTTTTCCTAAAGCGTGCCGGCCAATCATTTGAAGGGACAGGGAATTAACAAACGTCACACGACAGTGCTAGTATAAATTAAGTAGTAGTATTCATGGTAAAAATTAATGTTACCAACAACAAAAAAATAATCATCGGATCATGTACGAGTATGTAAAAGTTGAATATACAAAAAAATATATACATCGTGGAATCCATTAAAGAGCAAATATTTTTATATTATAATCTACAATAAAAATAAAGAACTATGTATTTTAAATTTTAATTATTTAATAATAAAATCTTAAGTTACGGTGCAGAGAAGTTTTCCTAAAAATACCGCCACTCATACTCAGCCTAATCAAGTAGGTAGCGTAAGGTCGACGATCGCACGAACGTTGACTTACGTAATTCTTTCTCTCTCTAATTCGTCTCTCGGCTGTGGGCGAGATCAATTCTTTAATTACCATGCAGTAGTGTTTTGTTTTTCGGATATTAAATTTTATTAAAAAAACAGTTTAAAAAATTTGCTCTTTTGAGAAACCTCCCTCGTTGAACACGCCTAATACATATATTTTTGAAGCTTGTATTTATTTCCAGGTAATGTTATCTCCGAGTCAAACCAACAAGTTACGTGGTGATCTATCAGTGGTGGAAGGTAATATGACAGTTATGAACGATATGCTCACTGAGATGACCACACAGCCGCCTGAAGCTCACCATGACAGTGATATTGAACTGCTTAATGTAAGTACTCACATATTACTCACTCACTCATCATACATTCATAACCTCGCACATGTAGTGCTAGTATTTTTTTTTTTTTATTTAGTTTTTTATTAAAAACTTTATTGTTTAATACAAAAGGCGTATGTAATATTGCTTGGCATTTTCTTCCCATCAAACTTCGTGACACTTTTTAATATTTTATAGGAGTTAGCGGATACAGTAAGGGCAATGCAAACCCGGATAGCTGAGCTGGTAGGAAGGTTGGCAGCAGACGCACCACTTACCAACGAATTGCTTAGCACCAATGATCATCTTAACAATCTACTCCTGAGACATGCCAGATTCCTTAAAAACAGGTAAACTATAAATGGTATTATAAATACACAGGTCTAAATCAAAAATTAAATCAACATATCTTAAATTTCCAGATACTAGATTCATATTACAAACTGTATTTATACTATATATATATATATACTACGTGGAATTTATTACAGAGCAAATATTTTTAGGTTATAATCTAGAATAAAAATTAATCACTACGTATTTTTTATTTTAATTATTCAGTAACAGTAACAGTTACAGTGCAGATAATTTATCCTAAAAATATTGCCACTCATACTCAGCCTAATCAATTAGGTAGCGAGAGGTCAACTGGCGCGGTGGTGGCTCGGTTGTAAGAACGCGTACCTTAAATCCTACAAAGGTCGGTTCAAACCCACCCGGCATGTACCAATGAGAAATACACTTTTCTTACGTACATTTGTCATAGATTTACAACACCACCGTTCCCGTGCCTCGGAGAGCACGTTAAGCCGTCGGTCCCGGTTCCACTGATACCAGCTTGTGGAATCGTTAATAAATTGTCATAAAAAAATGACATCATATCCTCGCCAAGCCGTCTGGCCAGCGTGGCGAGTGTAGGTCAAATTCTCCAGATATATGCTCTGGAAGGCCCATCTCCAGCAGTGGAAGTCTAGGACGCTGTGTTCTAGGGGCTGTAATAATGATGAAGGGGTCGACGATCGCGCAATTCTTTCTCTCTCTATTTCGTCTCTCGGCTGTGGACAAGATCAATTAATAATAACTCTCCCCAGCTATTAGGTATTTATCACTATAGGTATCGCGATTTTTAGACGCAGCCTTATTGACCATGCAGTAGTGTTTTGTTTTTCGGATAATGTTTTTAAAAAAGTGACCTTTTTTATTTTAAATAGAAGTTTTACCAATGACATCTGAAGCCTAAAAATATACGGTATATATGTAGACCGCCTCCGTGGTCTAGTGGTAACAAACGTTGCCGTGAACTCGGGAGGTCGTGGGTTCGATTCCCACCGGGGGCAAGTTGTACATTGTATAATTTGTCTCGGTCTGGGTGTTTATATGTATAATATGTATATATTTACAAAAAAAAGTATAATATGTAGTATATCAACCATCTAGTTTCCGTAACACAAGCCAAGCTTACCACGGAAATTAGATGGCGCTGTGTGACCTGTCTGGAAATATTTATTATTATTATTTATTTATATATTAATAACAAGTATGTAAAAGCCATCATCCATTTTGACATTATAAATGAGAATGCCCATTTTCCTTAGTGAAATGGGCCCTATAAAATGTTCATAATATTGATTTCTTTTTTATTTCATAGTTTCATATTATTGTGATTTTATAATCTGTAATTAATTTTATTTATTTTACCCTAGCATAACGACAATTGACAAAAACTTTTATTACCTTAATAAATTACATACGTTTTTATTCCGCCAATTTGATATCCAGTGTTTTATCTGTAATAAAGTACCTGATCATAATAAAGAACCTAATCGTATAAATAGTGTTTTGTAACTATTTCATACATAAATCTTAACCATTGACTATTTAATTAAATTATATTTTAATGCTGGGGTAAACCAGGTGTTGATATTAAATTTAAAAAAAACACAATTGAAAGATATGATTATTATCTGCAACAAATAAAGTGTGTTAGATGTCTTTCTTACTTGGTAAAATATATAAATTGAAGCTATAAAATTTTATTGCCAAATATTTCGCCTCTCTTTGGACCGGCGTCATCAGTGACAGATATGATTATTGAATTATATTTAGTTGAGGCACGCTCCAACAAAGTTGGGGCCTGGTTTTGGGCAATCTCTTTTACAATACCGTTAACAATTTTAAGAACACACACAACAAAGAGAGCCCGACAGGTTAACTGTATTATTATTTATTTCAGAGGAATGTCGGGGTCACAACCCGCGCCGTCCGCCATTTTGGGTGAAGCTATGGGAGTACCTACTGCTAGTGATGCCAGTAAGTATAGATATGATGTGTAGGCCAGATTTCCAGAAATTTATGACACCAAGCCGTCTGGCCAGCGTGGAGAGTGTAGGCCAAATTCTCCAGGTATACGTTCAGGGAGGCCCATCTCCAACAGTGGTGGTCTAGGACGCTGCACTGTGTTCTAGGGGCTGTAATGAATGAAATACTTTTCTTACATTAGATTTATTTGGCCTCAGAGAGCATGTTAACCTATCAAATTGGTTCCTTCCACTAATACCAAATTGTTGAATCGTTAAAAAATTGACATCAAACCTTGGTCAGTGTTGCTAGAGTACACATTCTACACAAAATTCTGGAAGGCCCATTTACCAATAAGTAAACACTTTTCTTATGTATATTTGTATCTTGGAGAGCACACTAAGCATCGATCCACTAATACCAAATTGTTAAATAGTTAAAGAATTGCCATCAAACCTTGGTCAGTGTTGCTAGAGTACAAATTCTACATAAAATTCTTGAAGGCTCAATTACCAATAAGTAAACACTTTTCTTATGTATATTTGTATCTCGGAGAGCACGTTAAGACATTGACCCTTCCACTAATACCAAATTATTGAATTGTTAAAAAATTGCCATCAAACCTTGGTTAGTGTTGCTAGAGTACACATTCTACAGAATAATCTTGAAGGCTCAATTACCAATGAGTGAACAATTTTCTTATGTATATTTGTATCTCGGAGAGCACACTAAGCCATTGATCCTTCCACTAACACCAAATTATTGAATTGTTTAAAAATTGCTATCAAACCTTGGTCAGTGTTGCTAGAGTACAAATACTACACAATGTGGAAGGCGCAATTACCAATGAGTGAACACTTTTCTTATGTATATTTGTATCTCGGAAAGCGCACTAAGCCATTGATCCTTCCACTAAAACCAAATTATTGAATTGTTTAAAAATTGCTATCAAACCTTGGTCAGTGTTGCTAGAGTTCAAATTATCCCAAATATATCTAAAAGGCCAATTTCGAACAGTGGACGTCTAGGACTCTGTTTTAAATGTTGATAGTAGCTCTGAAACGGATGAATCGAGTTAGGTGTGTTTTTCTTTTAAATTCTAATCTATAGTGGATATATTTTCCAACGATAGATCGATAGATGTTTATTGAGTTACCTGCGCATGGCTGCCCGCTGGGATCCTGCCGGGGAAAACGGGGGAATGTGATGAATGTTGTATTTATTTTTATTTTCACAGATAATAAAAATGACGATGATGCCCTTATTGACCTGAGTGATGATGTACCTGATATTGCTAAATTGAGTAAGTTTATTTCTTAACTAAATAGGGTTTTGATCGCCTCCGTGGTCTAGTGGTAACAAACGTTGCCGTGAACTCAGGAGGTCGTGGGTTCGATTCCCACCGGGGGCAAGTTGTACATTGTATAATTTGTCTTGGTCTGGGTTTTTTTTTTATTATTTATATATTTACAAAAAAAAAGTATAATATGTAGTTTATCAACCATCTAGTTTCCGTTACACAAGCCTTGTAGCTTACCACGGAAACTAGATGGCGCTGTGTGACCTGTCTGGAAATATTATCTTAAAAATACCCTCAAGACTTTGATAATATTGAGCAATAGCGACCCTCTTAATGACTTATGCGGTTTAGAAAACAAGCCATTCAATTGTCATACATTTACAACACCACCATTCCCGTGGGGAAGAGACGTTAGACACACAGTCATGGTTCCAATAATACCAACTTGTGGAATCATAAAATTCAAATTTGCAGGTCTTTTCTACAATAGGTCTCAAAAAAAAAATAGTTACACAAAAAGAAAAACCGGCCATAGGCAAGCAAATATTTACAAATTAGATATAAAAAAGATTCTTCTAACTTAAACTCTAAATTGTCTTAACTTATTTCTAACTAAATTACCTAATGGCCAACCAAATTTTTATATAATTGCTTTGTCATTTAGGAATTCTTCGACCGTGTAGTAGCATTTATCCAATAATATATTTTTAAAACAATATCAGACTTTTGCCAACCCGTCTGGCCAGCGAGTTGAGTGCAGGCCAAATTCTCCAGAGATATTCTGTAAGTCCCATCACCAACAGTGGAGGTCTAGGTTTTAGGGGCTGTAATGATGATGATTACATTCAGCCCATTATATAATGAATTATTTTTATAGGTGTAAAAGATAACCAGCCCAGCACTTCTCCCGGTGGTATGTCCAAGGATGAGTTCGATATGTTTGCGCAATCAAGAAACCTCACCTATGAAACAACTAAAACTGGGTAACTTAAAATGATTTAATACTAACTCTCGGATATGGCTCGCTTTCCTTAAAATCATAAATAGTTGCTTCAAACCCTGGCATTTACCAATGTGAACAACAACATTCTTACATACCTACGTCATGTCCAAATCTTAGTTCTACCAATGAGAAATACACTTTTCTTACATACACTCGTCATGTCCAAATCTTAGTTCTACCAATGAGAAATACACTTTTCTTACATACACTCGTCATGTCCAAATCTTAGTTCTACCAATGAGAAATACACTTTTCTTACATACACTCGTCATGTCCAAATCTTAGTTCTACCAATGAGAAATACACTTTTCTTACATACACTCGTCATGTCCAAATCTTAGTTCTACCAATGAGAAATACACTTTTCTTACATACACTCGTCATGTCCAAATCTTAGTTCTACCAATGAGAAATACACTTTTCTTACATACACACGTTATGTCTAAATCTTAGTTCTACCAATGAGAAATACACTTTTCTTACATACACTCGTTATGTCCAAATCTTAGTTCTACCAATGAGAAATACACTTTTCTTACATACACTCGTCATGTCCAAATCTTAGTTCTACCAATGAGAAATACACTTTTCTTACATACTGCTGGTACACGTCATGTTCAACCATGAGTTCTACCAATGAGAAATACACTTTTCTTACATACCTACGTCATGCCAACCCTGTTCTCTACCAATGAGAAATACACTTTTCTTACATATCTACGTCATGCCAACCCTGTTCTCTACCAATGAGAAATACACTTTTCTTACATACTGGTACACGTCATGTCCAACCCTGTTCTCTACCAATGAGAAATACACTTTTCTTACATACTGGTACACGTCATGTCCAACCCTGTTCTCTACCAATGAGAAATACACTTTTCTTACATACTGGTACACGTCATGTCCAACCCTGTTCTCTACCAATGAAAAATACACTTTTCTTACATACTGGTACACGTCATGTCCAACCCTGTTCTCTACCAATGAAAAATACACTTTTCTTACATACTGGTACACGTCATGTCCAACCCTGTTCTCTACCAATGAGAAATACACTTTTCTTACATACTGGTAGACGTCATGTCCAACCCTGTTCTCTACCAATGAAAAATACACTTTTCTTACATACTGGTACACGTCATGTCCAACCCGGAGTTCTACCAATGAGAAATACACTTTTCTAAAATTAATAGCTGCTGTAAAGAGGCGTTGTCAAACTTAAATCTAATATAGCTGCTATACAGAGGCGTTGTTAAACTAAAAGCTAATAGCTGCTGTAAAGAGGCGTTGTCAAACTAAAAGCTAATAGCAGCTGAAAAGAGGCGTTGTCAAACTAAAAGCTAATAGCAGCTGAAAAGAGGCGTTGTCAAACTAAAAGCTAATAGCTGCTATACAGAGGCGTTGTCAAACTAAAAGCTAATAGCTGCTATACAGAGGCGTTGTCAAACTAAAAGGTAATAGCTGCTGTAAAGAGGCGTTGTCAAACTAAAAGCTAATAGCAGCTGAAAAGAGGCGTTGTCAAACTAAAAGCTAATAGCTGCTATACAGAGGCGTTGTCAAACTAAAAGCTAATAGCTGCTATACAGAGGCGTTGTCAAACTAAAAGCTAATAGCTGCTATACAGAGGCGTTTTCAAACATAAAGCAAATAGCTGCTATAAAGAGACGTTTTCAAACATAAGGCAAATAGCTGCTATAAAGAGACGTTTTCAAACATAAAGCAAATAGCTGCTATACAGAGGCGTTGTCACATTAAAAGCTAATAGCTGCTATACAGAAGCGTTGTCACATTAAAAGCTAATAGCTGCTATACAGAGGCGTTGTCAAACTAAAAGCTAATAGCTGCTAGACAGAGGCGTTGTTAAACATAAACTGTAAATATTATAAGTTGAGATAGGACTATTTGCCAGTTCACATACGATATGACTAATATTGTTTTTTTAACTTAATTTCCTGTTTTTATTCCAAGTGGTAGCAGTTATGCCGATAACATGGAAGAGCAGAGTTCTGATGGACTGGCCACAGCAGCCGGGGCTCGAGCCACACAGGCCGGGGTAACTATTCTTTATTAACCTAATTTATTTATTTATTTATTAGGGTCGCCAACAGTGACAGCAACAAAACATACATCGATTTTTACTTACAACTAAGACAGAAAACAGATGCTGCACCAATTACAGGCAACCACCACATGCTATTACAGTATCCATTAATTAATAAATAAATAAATATTTCCAGACAGGTCACACAGCGCCATCTAGTTTCCGTGGTAAGCTACGAGGCTTGTGCTACGGAAACTAGATGGTTGATAAACTACATATTATATTTTTTTTTTTTTTAGTTGTAAATATATACATATTATACATATAAACACCCTTTGGGCCTTTGATGAATAACAGATTACCAAATTCTATAATACTGCACTTTTCAAGAGTCTAAAACATTACTAACCTTTAACTGCCTCCATGGTCTAGCGGTTAAGTCCGAGGATTTAGACTCGGAGGTACCGGGTTCGATTCCTGGTCGGGTCCTAATATTTAATTTTATGTGATATTTCTCGAGTTTGGTACGCTGGAGACATCGACGAGCTTGCCACTTGTCATGATTGGCCTATAGTAAAGTTGGCTAAATGTGAATCCGCTTCTTTATAAGCGTGGATTAATTTTATTACTTTAGCGACAGATAAAAAAACAAATTAATTTTAATAGTTTATTAAACTATACTTAATCTAACATAGGTTTGACAATCGATATGAGAAAAGAAGTTATGTTAATGTTAATAATGATTCTATTAGTATAATCTATAATGCAGAATGTGCATTATGTGATAAAACAATTGCATAATGAGACTGCGTAGTTAGCGGTTCTCGTGACATGGTCGTATATAACATTTAACTAATATATAAACTAAATAGAAATTTCATAACTCCCTATATAACTTTTATTTTTGTTGCTTTTTATTATTATTTTAATTTAATTTGACAGCCTACGGGGATAGATGAGCGGGAAATTGACGAGATTGCTGCCTGGTTGAATCAGGAGAAGGTGTGTTTATGTTTATTTTTTATTTGCACTTTATTTTGTAAACTTACACATTTTTATTTAAAATTAGGTTAGTTGTTAATAGTTAATAATAATCATAGTCACGTAAAAATCACACGATTTTCGTTTTAATTAACTAAATCATTTATCTTAATGTAGCGGTTAAGTCCGTGGATTTAGACTCGGAGGTACCGGGTTCGATTTCTGGCCGGGACACAAAAATATTTATGTAAATAAATACATTTAATTTGTGATATTTCCCGAGTTTGGTACGCTGGAGACATCGACGAGCTTGCCACTTGTCATGATTGGCCTATAGTAAAGGTGGCTAAATGTGAATCCGCTTATTATAAGCGTGGTTTCTGACCACCCCGAAAGGGAAACGGTCGTTATGATACTTAACTTTTTTTTTACTTTTTACTATCTTAATAAAGTGCTGTACATAATATTTTATATTCATTGTATTACTTCCATAGAATCATAAATTTAGTTCAGTATGATAAGTAACATGTCCAAGGCTCGCCACTTAATGCGTATTTTGATGTTACCAGACAGCATCAGAAGCTTCAGCTGCCCAAGAGAGTGTGACCAGTAGTGACTTTGACAAGTTCCTCGCAGAACGAGCCGCCGTAGCCGACACGTTGCCAGAAGGACCCTCTCCAAGACATCGACAGATCAAGAAGGACGAAGACACTAAATTTGCCCTCTGATATGCGTACGATGTTCAACTTGCTATACTCAGGTAATCTATACTCTATACATATATAATTACTATATAAAAACAATGGCATGATATTGCTTGATAAAAATTCTTAAGATTTTTTATAATATTAATATTACGTCTCGCTTCCAAATATAAGTGTTGGTACCAGCATCGCATTGTGTATGGCGAGTCGAGCTTTGTCACTGACATTTCTACTGCATTAACTCTACCTCTCATGCGTATTCTGACATTCATATGTATGTGTCGGTACCAGTATGGCATTGTGTATGGCGAGTCGAGCTTTGTCACTGACATTTCTACTGCATTAACTCTACCTCTCATGCGTATTCTGACATTCATATGTATGTGTTGGTATTAGCATGGCATTGTGTATGGCGAGTCGAGCTTTGTCACTGACATTTCTACTGCATTAACTCTACCTCTCATGCGTATTCTGACATTCATATGTATGTGTAGGTACCAGTATGGCATTGTGTATGGCGAGTCGAGCTTTGTCACTGACATTTCTACTGCATTAACTCTACCTCTCATGCGTATTCTGACATTCATATGTATGTGTTGGTACCAGCATGGCATTGTGTATGGCGAGTCTAGGTTTGTCACTGACATTTCTACTGCATTAACTCTACCTCTCATGCGTATTCTGACATTCATATGTATGTGTTGGTACCAGCATGGCATTGTGTATGGCGAGTCGAGCTTTGTCATTGACATTTCTACTACCGATCAGTGACCCCAGGACACCGTTAACACTATTACCGCGTACACTGAACAGTGAAAACACTGTCCAGATATATAATTTTAATTGTGACGCTCAATTGTCTCTGCCTACCTCACAAGACATTTGGCGTGAATATGTATATGTATGTCTTCAGTATAATAATTTTATTGCAGATCATTACACCTAGAAGATCCAGATGACAGCAAGTGACATCACAACACAAAATATTAACCAATTCGTCGCTCTAAATGCAGATTGACCTATTTTACTTTTGCTTTTTGTTGCATCTCTCTCGCTCGCACAATCCAATATTTTCAAAAAATTTACAAGTCTATTGAAAAGTATAGTGTTAACTTTCAAGGAAATAATATTACAAACTTTTTAGAGATATATTAATCATAGATTTGATTTAGTAAAATAGAGGAAATCGTTATAAATGTTTTGCTTGTTTCTCTGTCTAAAATTATGTATACGAATGTGAATATATGTCTTAAATGTCAGATGTTTTATTTCCTAGAAAGATAATATTTCTTCATTTTTCAAAAGTACAGTCAGATTTGAATAATGCCTGTAAATTTATTTTCTAGAAATTTGATTGACTATTTTCAGAAGTACCCTCATTTTTTTATTGACTATTTTCAGAAGTACCCTCATTTTTATTTCCTAATTTTATTGACAATTTTTAGAAGTACCCTCATTTTATTTTTTATTGTTGGAGTGTGCAAGCGTGAGAGATACAATTCTCAACAACTAAATAGTATTCCTAAATCATTTACTAATACATATATCAAAATTCAACATAAATTCTAGATTGTTACGTTAAATAAAATGGCCAGTCTGCGATGCGACGATTTGTGTAAATCTTTACCCATTCGCAATGTTTGAGTCAAATGAAACGAAAATCTATTTTACAAGCATAGTTGTAGGTTCTGACGTCACATTTCACTCACATGCTGATTTTGGACTCTACAATGTCAGCTTACAAATGTAAAATCGCTTTACTGGATAAATCTGTAATTGTAAAATTTCTTACAGGCGTGGAGTTTTACATGTTGTGCACGATATTAAGGCACGTTCGCACCATGTCGTGCCTTTATACGACCTTATGATTTGAATTTTTTTCCATCATTGGCGCATTAAAGTGACTTTAGATACTGAGAAGTCTGATCCATTAATTTAGGCAAAACTCAATATCCTTGTAACCCTAAATTTAATTTCCCTACTGTAAACTATGCTGTCACTTTTAGTTCCAGTTATAGCCGTAGTGGTGTTTCCAAATCTAGTTCGCTTATTATTATTTTTTATACTAGCACATGTGACCTTGCCCTCACTTGTGGTGCGCGAGGTCCATGAATCTTAGCAACTGGAATCAGACACTCATGACTGACATCAGTCTCTAACACTATGCCGGCTTGACTGGGCATGATGGCAATTCGAACCTGATCCCGAAACGTGTGGATACACTTTACTGAACAATCATTACAGCCCCTAGAACACAGCGTCCTAGACCTCCACTGCTGGAGATGGGCCTTCCAGAACATATATCTGGAGAATTTGGCCTACACTCGCCACGCTCTGGCCAGACGGATTGGCGAGGATATGATGTCAATTTATTAACGATACCACAAGTTTATTATTAGTGGAACCGGAACCGACGGCTTTCCGAATCACGGGAACGGTGGTGAAGAAGAAGACAAATTTCTAAGCATTCCATGGATTCACCGTGCTGGTATCGGGTCCATCCTGTGTGGGTAAGAGATGAGAAGAATGGTGACTCGGGCTTGCGACCGACAATAGGCTGGTTTAAGAAAAGGAGGCCTCCCTTTTTTTATTTTATTGCGCGATAATACGCTCACCATCCACCATTCTACTCCACTCCCTACCCAACCAAATATGTATGATTCCGTTAATGCCGTCTTGGAAGCTCGTTCCATAAATGTATTGACGGCAGACCTGCTTAGGCCCAATTCTTTCAGTAAGTGCTGCAAAGACTTAGCTGGAACTCCTCTCGCACCAACTTCCACTGCGTAAAGCTGAGTCTTGAACCCGATCCTGATCATTTCTTCTGTGATATCATATTTATTCGACTTTATGTAAGTCTATGACAAATGTACGTAAGAAAAGTGTATTTCTCATTGGTACATGCCGGGGGGTTTGAACCGACCTTTGTAGGATTTAAGGTACGCGTTCTTACAACCGAGCCACCACACTGACAAATGAATCAAAATTTGCTTGTTCTTAGTTCCCACCCTCTTATCCACAATATAATCTGTCGTCACAGCATGGTGAGAACGCGTCCTTAGAATGTCACGTTAAGTTGTAAATGATTGATTATGATGTATGAGTACTGTAAGATTACAGTTTTGGATTTTTACTATTATGTAATCGTTAACTTATATTTAAATATTAGATTTGTAACAGAAATAATGTTTTTTATTTATTTATTTGTTTTGTGTTCTCTTCTCCCGATGTATGATGAATGAGGTGATAGGGAAGGCAAAGGGTCTAGCCTATACAGCCAAGTCTGACGTAATATATGAATATATATTTTTTATGACCTAATGAGGTTGTCATTAAATTCCAGATGTAGCAGAATTTGATGCTTTTCTTGGAGTCACTCGCGGCATTATAGGGTATAATATGGGAGTTCACAGCGCGGGTAAACACAAAAAAATAAACTGCAACTTGTGTCCCATATTTAAAAGTCAAATTTATCGTTTTCCATAATAATTCACATTGTAGCACATTATTAAACAAAACAACACCACTTTTGACTAACACTGTTCACAGTAAATTAATTTACAAAACAAAAACTTGCACTTGATATGTCCGTGAAAAATGGCGCGATGGACTCTCTTGTTGACTTATAATAAAAAAACCGAAGTATATATATTTTTTTTGTTACTTTTTAAAATAATTATTCTACTAGAATAACGCGTTTTTAAATTGCAATTATCACTAAATTTTTTTAAAGGTTCCGCGTGGCTTTTAACAAATGCCACGAGTGACTCCAAGAAAATCATCAAATGCTGCAACATCTGGAATTTGATAGCAACCTTATTAATTCCTAAGTAATAATTTATTAAATTTTTATATTGGACTAAAAGGTATAAATAATTAAACGTCAAAATTAAACTAAATATTAACTAAACCTAAAAAAAAAGAAAGAAAGATATACGTCAGACTTGGCTGTATGGGCTAGACCCTTTGCCTTCCCTATCACCTCATTCATCGTTCATCGAAAAAAGACAACACTACTATAAGTCAACGATAATATTAATATATTATATTTAAAATTAACTTATTTTTTTTTTTTTATTAAAAACTAGTTTTAAGTCAAATAGAGGCATCACATTTTTAATTCTTAGAATGTTTATATGGCAGCAACAGTCATACATTAGTTAGCTTTCACGATTTAAGCTACTTATCTACTACTGTAGAATTTGCGATCCACCAATAGCATCAGTCTGTCAAGCCGGCATAGTGTTAGGGACTGATGTCGGACATGAGTGTCTGATTTCAGTTGCTAACATTCATGAACCATGTGCGCCACTTACCATCAGGTGGGAGCAAGGTCACATGTCGTGCTTGTATACAATAAATAAAAAAACTATGATGTAATTATACAGTTATACCATTGGTGTATATTATCCTCGCTCACCGCTCATGTTACCAGCATAAAAAACATTTTTTTTACTAGTTAACGCTTATAATAAAACTGAATTATAAGCAATTTGCCCTTTGGTGTCAACACATAACGCCAACTTTTTTTTCAACTATATTTAAATCCAAAAATATTAATGCAATCCTTGCTTCTTTGTAGAATATATTTTTAATCTAATATAGAATAGTATTTGTTATGTCTAAATTAATTAGTATTTTTAATAATATTAATGGAAAAGCTATATTTTTGGTAATAAACATTAACGTAGAAGTAATTATTAAACCAAGATATGGTACGCTTCTGAATACAGCGACTAGACTATCCAAGCTGTCGCACGATTCTTTTTTTTCTTTTGTTCTCTTCTCCCGATGGATGATGAATGAGGTGATAGGGAAGGCAAAGGGTCTAGCCCATACAGCCAAGTATGACGTAATATATCTTTCTTTTTTATGAGTTAATGAGGTCATCATCAAATTCCAGATGCTGCAGAATTTGATGCTTTTCTTGGAGTCACTCGCGGCATTATAGCCCAAACACGTCGTGTAAAATATGATAGTTGCAACTTATGCCCCATATTTAAAGTCCAATTTATCGTTTTCCATAATTATTCACATTGTAGCACATTATTAAACAAAACAACACCACATTTGACCAATAATATCCACGGTAAATTAATTACTAAATAAATAAAAATACATAAACTTGCACTTGACATGCCCACGCAAAATGGCGCGAAGAACTTCCTTCTTTTAAAAAAATAAATAAATTAAATTAAATTTATTAATGGGACTATACCCAAAATATAATTACATTGTAACATAGTTAACCAGATATATAATGCGAAAGTTGTAGGTGAAAGAGGCCCTGGCAGACCGAGACTCACTTATCACGATCAAATAAATAAAACACTGACTGAAGGTACAATAAAAAACCATCGAAACAAAAGGGCATGTATGAAGAGGTTGATGAATGTCGAAGAAGCGAAAGAGGTATGTCGAGATCGTAACAAATGGCACTCAATTGTCTCTGCCTACCCCGCAAGGGACCTGGCGTGAAGGTATGTATGTAAAATAGTGAGTTACACAGTTTTTTCTATTTTGTAAAGCGAAAATTTATTCCCGCAATTTTGCACTGACACTCATTTTTTTATACAACGATTTGTTTTTTTTTTGTCTTCTTATTTATAAGTTACCAGTGTTTAATTTTGAATAAGGTATGAGATGCATCCTTCTCGCTCGCACAATCCAATGTTTTTCATTGAGAAATGTAGGCTATTAACTTACAAAGGAATTACGGTCATTTTGGAGATTATATTTGTTTTAGTAAATCAGAGATTCCTCCTTAGTCGGTACCCCACTGTTGGGATCGTGATCGCAGTCCATCCTCTAGCCGTTTCCAGTGGCTCCGGTCCTCGGCGCAGTGGATGTTACTGGGATGTTTAAGTAGTCAGTCACCTGACTAGACCATCGTTTGGGGCTTCTTCCTCTTGTCCTTTTACCGTCTACCTTTCCCGTTACTAAGAGTTTTTCCAGATTGTCGGCGCCTCTTCTAGCAATGTGGTCAAAATATTGCAGAATTCGGGTAAAGCAGACGGCAGAAAGTCTCTGTCCCTTGGCAAGTTTGAGCTCTTGGAACACGTTAGTGCGTCGTGCGGTCCAATTGATTCTGAGCAAACGACGCCATCATCACATCTCAAACGCATCAATTATTGCTCTTTCCTCGGTTTTTATAGTCCATGTCTCCGAACCGCATAACTGACAATGTGGATATTTTGTCTTCCTGGATATGTTGTTATCTCTCCATATTTTGTCGAGCTGGGTCATTGCTGTTTTAGACATTCCAATTCGTCGACGAATCTCACCTTCGCAACCTCCCTTATAAATTAGAGATTAAAGCGTTGTTAATGATTTTTCTGTCAGTTTTTTTTTAAATACTAGAACTTGTTTTTTTTTTTAATACTAGCACGACCTTGGGCCCATCTGATGGTAAGTGGCGCGCATGGCCCATCAATGTTAGCAACTGGAATCAGACACTCATGTCCGACATCAGTCCCTAAAACTATGCCGGCTTGACTAGATGCCTTTTCATGCTTGAATGACTCCAGGTTATAAGAAAGTGGAAACGCAGTGGCTGGAAGAGCATTCCACATCTTTGTTGTGCGACAGATGTATGAGTCACCAAATTTATAGGTACGGGAAGGGATGGTGACTACGGTATCATCATCATCATCATCATCAGCCTGTGTCTCTCCACTGCTGGATATAGGCCTCCCCCAAGGCACGCCACTTCACACGATCTCCTGCCACCCTCATCCAACCCCCACCAGCGACCTTCCTCAGGTCATCCGTCCATCTAGCAGGGGGTCGACCCACTCTGCGTCCTCCCGTACGTGGTCTCCACTCTAGAACTCGTCTACTCCATCGTTCATCGGTTCTACGACAGACATGTCCAGCCCATTGCCACTTCAGCTTACTAATTTTGAAGGCTATATCAGTAACTTTGGTTCTCCGACGGATTTCCTCGTTACGGACTTTATCCATCAGAGAAATGCCGAGCATAGCTCTCTCCATAGCCCGCTGAGCGACCTTAAATTTGTGGACCAGACCCACTGTTAGTGTCCACGTTTCTGCTCCGTACGACAGCACTGGAAGAACGCACTGGTTGAAAACTCTCGTCTTCAAAGACTGGGGTATGTTTGATAGGAAGATGTGGCGCAGCTTCCCGAATGCCGCCCATCCTAGCTGAATGCGTCTGTCGGCTTCTTTGCTGAAGTTGGCTATGCCTAATTGTATAGTCTGTCCAAGGTAGATGTATTTTTGCACAACTTCTAGAGTGGCATTATCAACGCAGATTGATCTCGGTACGACATGGTCGTTATACATGACTTTTGTCTTGTCCAAGTTCATACCGAGGCCAACCTGCTGGGACGCTACGTTTAAGCCGTTTAGCATTCCGCTAAGATCCTCCAGCGAGCTAGCTATTATGACTATGTCATCCGCAAAACGGAGGTGTGAGATGTATTCTCCGTTGACATTTATGCCGCAGTTTTTCCAGTCCAGCATTTTAAAGATGTCCTCCAACGCGTTGGAAAACAGTTTCGGCGAAATGACATCACCCTGTCTTACACCTCTGCGCAGTTGGATTGGTTTCGTATACTGGCCTTGTACTTGTACGGTCATAGTTGCAGCACTATATAGACATCTCAACACCTCAACGTATCGCCAGTCAATTAGGCATCGCTGCATGGAGTCCAGAACAGCCCAGGTCTCGATAGAGTCGAAGGCTTTCTCGTAGTCCACAAACGCAAGACACAGTGGCAGATTATATTCTTCCGTCTTTTGTATAATCTGTCGCAAAGTGTGGATGTGGTCTACGGTACTATAGCCTTTTCGAAACCCGGCCTGCTCCGGGGGCTGAAAATCATCCATTCTCCGGGCGAGACGGTTTGTGACCACCCTTGAAAATAACTTGTAGATGTGACTCAGGAGTGATATGGGCCTATAGTTCTTTAGAAGGCAGGTTTTACCCTTCTTAAAGAACAGGACCACAACACTCCTGGTCCACATCTCTGGCGTAGTTCCATGGTGAATGACGAAGTTAAAGAGCCTTCTAAGTTGTATGAGTACAGGTTTTCCTCCCGCCCTAAGAAGCTCTGCAGTAATTCCGTCTTCACCAGGTGCCTTGTTGTTTTTCAGTTGTCCAAGGGCTATTTCGATCTCGCCCAGATTTACATCCGGGATATCTTCCGTGTAGTGGCGAGTTAGTGTAGCTCGGTGGTCGTTGTCCCTGCGGGTTATATGGCGAGGAGCATGTGAGGCATATAGGTCACCGTAGAATTTTTCGACTTCAGCGAGTAGCTCTGGACGGGAAGTAACGGTCCTTCCATCTGCGGTTTCAAGCTTTGTCAAATGGCTGCGTCCAAGAGACTGACAGAATACTTTGGAGCCTTTGTTTTTTTCTATGGCATCTTCGATAACTCTCGTATTGAAGATGCGTAGGTCTCTTCGTATCAGTCTCTTGACTTTTTTATTTAGAGCTCTATCTGACGCTGCCACCGCAGACTGTTCCCGTCTTTGTTTCATCAGCTCCAGAGTCTCGGTCGAAAACTTAGGTGCCCTGCCTCCTCGCTTCGGCTGAAAGAATTTACGACCCACTTCTCGGACGACATCCACCAAGCTATCGGCCATCTCGTCAACATTTTCGGTGGTTTCCAAACCGTCGAATCGGTTCTGAAGCTCCATTTGGAACTGGTCTGAGCCTAATACAGTTTCGAACAGTGATGGTCTGAGACTGGCCTTCATCATGCGGTACCTTTCAAGCTTGTAATCGATATTCAAGGTGCCTCTAACAAGTCTGTGATCGCTTCCGGTATTTAATCTGTTGATCACTGAGACATCCCTGAATATTCGCTTTTTGTCCGTCATGATGAAGTCAATCTCGTTTTTAGTGACACCGTCGGGGCTTTGCCAGGTCCACTTCCTTTGGGGCTTTTTCTTAAAATATGAGTTCATTAAGAAAAACCCCTGCATTTCAAGGAAGTTGACCAGCATTTGCCCTCTACGGTTTCTCTGCCCGAAACCATATGGTCCCACCTTTGATTCGACGCCATCTTGTACTCCCACCTTTGCATTAAAATCTCCCATAACAACGGTGAAATGTGTTTTAGCGGTATTATGAAGAGCCTTAGTGACATCCTCATAAAACGCTTCAACAACTTCGTCCGAGTGGGTCGAAGTGGGGGCGTATACCTGTATGACTTTTAAAGAATATTTATCTGTCAATTTTAGTACAAGATACGCCACTCTCGACGACACACTGGATATATCCACCACGTGTTACGGAAGATCTTGCTGACGAGAAATCCGATTCCGCCTTGAGAGGTTTGTTCACCCTCGCGGTGGTAGAACAGATTTCCCGATTCTAGAGTTACCATGCCCTCGCCCTCTCTTCGCACTTCTGATAACCCCAGAACGTGCCAGTTTAATCTGCCTACCTCCGCTTCCATCTCCTCCAAGCTCTCTGGTGTTCGCAGAGTCCTATTATTGTAAGTTGCCAAATACAGTCGGTTGGGCTGGTGACCAGATCTTCTCCGGAGATTCTTCGCACCCCCTGCCCCATCGAGGCCCTGACCGTCACCGTAGTCGGGGGCAATAGGGCTGCCGGGTACTGGGGGCCGTCTTGTGTTTGTTCTTGCCATTGGGGGGTTTATGCCATAATCACCACGCTTGGCAGGCGGGTTGGTGATCGCAGTAAGGGAGGGTTAGTGACGGATGAAGCTGCTGCCCATCATCCATCAATTTTTGGGAATGTGAAGGAGGGAGATAGGTTAAGTATGAAGGAAGGGGGGGAGGAGAGAGGGAGTGAAGACCATTATAACCAGATAGACATGAAATCTATGTGCATGCCTAGCTGGTTACCATGGTCAACGGAACAAAGGAACAAGGTACAGGTATTACCATGGGCATTGATTAGGATTACCCATAGCATCTTCCGCTGTTCGGGACCCCTAAGGGTTACGGTCCTCTTTGCCAACTTACTTATTGACAAAGAGGGCCGCTCTGGCTATCCACAACCTGCCAACCCGTACTACGGTATGACTAGGTATATTAAAACGAACTACAATCTTCAAAAAACACTCCTTGAAAAAATCTTTAAAAATATTATACTGTGCGAGCGAGAGGGATGCAAACCCTCTTAAATGTACTTTTAATATACCACGTGATGGAATTTTGTCCATACGAAAATCAGAACAAGCATCGGCTCCACACGTTGGTCCCAATGATACTTATTTGTCCAACATGTGTATTGAGAAGTTTAAATTGGTCCCAATGTTAGCATTGGGTGCGTTTGCTCCTAGTGTCAGTGTATTAAAGGACACATTGAGGTATATAGATGAGCCTGTTCAATACAAAATGCAGTCTAAAAAACGTACTGCTTGCCACATACTCGTACCAACATTGAAGCGCAGTACTAAGTACGAATCGACTAAGGTGCGACTACGAACGACTTCTGCGATTTGGACTACTTTTGTGGGTACGTTTTCATATCGATTAAGACCTCGAGAATGTCAGCCACAAAGCAATAATGTCATCGCGACCGTATCCCTTCAGGGGTAGCCAGTAAACCACGCTTTTAAACAAGCGGATTCACAGTTAGATAACTTTACTATAGGCCCATCCGGTGAATCCGCTTCTTTATACGCGTGGTTTCTGACCACCACGGAAGGAATACAGTAGTGATGTTTTAATAAATTGTAAAAACTTCTTACACCCGTATCTTAAGACGTTTTCTCAACGCCTCGTCCACTCAACATTTCTCTCCAGCTGTCAAACGTAAAAGTTTCTGTATTAGTTACGATTAAAGTTAAAAATAGAACCAAGCCGACAGTTTTATTTTTAAGCTCAGCCGTAAGCTGGTACATACGACGCAATTTATTATTTTTGGGGTGTATCACTAACTTTTTATCACGATAGATGGCGCATGATAGATGGTACCTAATAGAACTGTCAGTTGTATACAAATCTTGTATTTTTATTACGAATTTTATTATTTTCTGGATATTATGCAGAAGTGAGCAGCTTTTAAGTGTACAAATCGAGATTTCCAAGCGAAATCAAAGATATGGTGATCGTAAAATTGCCGTTCTTTTAATAAAACCTTTTTTCTTGTTAAAGATGGTGTGCGCTTTCTTAATTCGTTTTTTAAGGTAGGTAACGTTAATTTATAATACATTTTTCTGTTATAAAAATAAAAAAACTACATAAACATTTAAAAAATGATGCGTCATAGATGTAAACAAGGTACCAGTGCCGCTAGCGACATCTACAAAAAGCTTTGCCTGATACACCCCATTACAGACTTATTTTTTGTTTGACAGCTGGAAGGGAATGTTAAGTGTAGGATCCGTTGAGGTAGGATTCTAAATGTCTTAGAATTCGATGTACGTATTAGATATCTTATTGGCTCTGACGGGACAGAACTACAACAGTCCAACATTTGGACGCCTGAGCTAGTGCCAACGTGTGCAGCCGGTATAACTTTCCCATTGGTCGATACGATTTTTTTTTTAAACTTGGACTAATGTCTCGGCCAACATTTTAAATGTAATGTAATTTCTTTAACCTGTTTTGCTACATCGTAATACCAAAGTTTTATTCAACAAATTCATTCCATTTGTTTTAAATTGTTCTTTTTATGTGATATGTTTCGGACAAGCTTAATTGTTAAGTATTTAAAAATGTTATTTTGTGTTGTAATAATCAATTGTAATTAAGAGAAATATAACATTTATCTTGTAATTATTGTTTTATTTAGCCCAAAACGAAGTATCCTTGTAACGATTAACGTTAAAAATGGCGTCGAAGTTACCAGTTGACGGCTAAACTTCAAAATACAATTTGTACATTCGACGCAATTTTAACTATATTTGACTAACAGGAGTCACAAATGCCTGTAATAATAGGTTTACGTGAATAAAGATACAGTGTAAACTGCATGTACGAGGGGCGTTCAAAATATTCTCGGTATGTGGATAAAAACAAACAAGTACGAAAAGTTTGATATTTTTATTTTTCAATATACTCCCCCCCTATGTTCATACACTTATAAGATCGATCAATTATTTTTTTTAATCCCTCATAAAAATATTTTTTATCTTTGGTGTAAAAATGCTCCTCCACGGCCGTCTTCAACGCTTCATCGTCAGAAAATTTATTTCCACGCAGATCCTTTTTAAGATTGGGAAACAAAAAGAAGTCGCTTGGGGCTAAGTCCGGACTATAGGGTGGATGAGTAACAGTTTCAAACCCACATTCAACAATAGCTGCCTTGGCAATATGAGCAGTATGGACAGGGGCGTTGTCATGCAGAAGCAGAACACCTTTGGTTAACTTTCCTCGCCTCTTTTCTTTGATCGCATCTCTTAATTGACGTATAACGTTAGCGTAGTACTGCCCTGTGATATTTACACCTTTTTCTTTATAATCGATAAGCAAAACTCCTTCACAATCCCAAAATATTGTGGCCATGACCTTGCCAGCTGACGGGATTACCTTGAACTTCTTGGGATGAGCTGAACCCTTAATGTGCCACTGCATGGACTCCTGTTTGCTCTCTGGGTCATAATGATGAACCCAGGTTTCATCTCCAGTAACTATTTTTTGCAGCACCTCATCGGGATTTTCACCACACAAGTCGATAAAATCTGAACAGCAAGCCACACGCATATCCTTTTGAAGAAGCGTCAGCATTCGCGGAACCCATCTTGCACTTACTTTTGACATATTAAGATGGTCATGTATAATGTCATGTACGGTACCAATAGAGAGATTGGTTACTTGAGCTATAGATTTTACCTTCACTCGGCCGTCTTCCAATATAAGTTTTTCCACTTTATCAATATTTTCTTGTGAGGTAGCCACTACAGGCCGGCCAGGTCTAGGGTCATCTTCAATACTCTCCCTTCCACGCTTAAATTCGCTTGACCATTTTTGAATAGTAGATAAAGAAGGAGCAGACTCACGGTAAACACAATCCATTTCCTCTTTTATGGTTTTTTGATTTTTACCCTGTTTTGTCAAGAATTTTATGACGGATCGGTGCTCTAATTTCGTTAAAATTGTTAATTCGCTCATGGTGTTCATGTTTGTTCGGCAATTGCAGAAAAACAAAAGAACATCTCGGTTCCAATTTTACTTTTTTTTAATGTCAATGGATGAATCTTAGCGGCCAGTAACAAATATATATATAAAAGAGGTTGTAACGTATCAATACCGAGAATATTTTGAACGCCCCTCGTAACTCTTCTAACTCTGTTCTTTCCATTCCCTCTCACCACACCTCTTTCGTCTCTAAATCGTTTGCTGTTGTCGCTGCAAATTTGTGCAATGAATTACCCCAAGATATTAGACAAGCTCCTAATCGTGCAATATTCAAGAGTAAGGTATACAAATACTATCTTTTAACTTAAAATTTATCTTTACATTTTTTTTTTACCTCTTCCGTTTATTCCACACCTTTGCAGCTGCGGTGTCTTGTTCCTTTGTAACCTTTTTCTTAAGCCACTTCTTCACATGACTGGTTTTATTTTGTGTACTGTTGTTATATTTATTTATTTAAAACTTTATTGCACTATGTACAAGAGGCGGGCTTAATGCCGCTAGGCATTCTCTAGCAGCCAACCTTTGGGACAATGCAGAGAATTTTGATTATGAGGTAGGTGCAAAGGGCTTAAAAAAGAAACATATTAAATAAACTTAATCTAAGATAAAACAATACATATTAATATACACACCAATACATACAAATATGTACGCAATAATACATATACTACAGACTATATATCTTACATACACTGTTGGGAGCTGTTTAAGTAATGTGAATATACCATCTTTTTAAAGAGTGATCTATTGGGCGCTTGGCGAATTTCTACCGGCAAATTGTTCCACAGATTTTATATTATATATATATATATAATCCATAATGAATAATTTATATATGTACTTGTCTATGTATTAGAATGTAATTATTAAGTATTATTAGTATGTATTTGTTGTTATGCCTACATACATATACCTACATATATCCTACAAATTGTCATTTAATAATATTGCACCTACTTACCATTGATACTGTCTAAATGTCCTAAAGGTTTGGCTGTCAGAGAATGTCTAGCGGCATTAAGTCCGCCTTTGTACATAGTGCAATTAAGTTTTTAAATAAATAAATAAATAAAAACAACGTCACTTGATTTAACGACAAACCCCTAAAGCGTCGAAATCAATTGGCTTTGGTTGGTTTAGCTTGTCTTCCAATTCTGGTGTTTCTTCTCTCCATTTAACGACAACTCTATAACACCATAAAATGCACAGTCCCTTCAGTGTCGTTATTAACACTGTATTTTGAATTTGACTTAAGGTCGTGGTATCTATTTCACGTGGCTGAAACGCGCGCCATTGTTCGAGGTTATAAAGCGCATATCCAATAACCCGGCTTAAAGAGAGACGCAAGAAATAAAACACCAGTAATTATTTAATTTTATTTATTAATTCCTGTATCCACTAGTGATACTATTAATGGAGATTTTGGCATATATTTCTCGAGTAACATATATTAACAAAACATGACAAAAAAAACAGCATAATTAAACCAATTTTCACATAACAGAATAAAATTACATTTTTAATATAAAAAAATATATAAAACTAAATGCCAAATATTCACAACATAAAATTGTTCGATCAAATTTAAAATTACACTTTTGAAAAAAAAAAGCAAGTGACAAGTTTTTTTTTAAATATTATGTTAGGAAACCAAACAATAATAGGCTACATCAGTTAGGTATATTCATTGAAATGACTAACGTTTAAAATATAATTGGGAGTTGTAAATAATCTATTAATTGTAATGTGTTACCAGTAAAAAAATAGCAAAATAATTTCTTATATCTTCAATAACACATTACAGTGCCAATTATTAGGGGTAGTGCCAACAACACTATGATTTACCCTTATATTCCAATTTAAAAAAAAAAAACTTGCTTCAATAAAAAACACGGAATGTTTCGACCAAAACTGTCGCGGAACAGAAAAACAATAAATATACTAAAAAAAAACTTAAAAACTAATCATAAAAATAAATATCTCTCGGAAAATAGACATGATGACAGTAATTAAGAATCACGAAAGGACAATATGGGACTGTTTGAAGATACATTAATCATATCCGTGGTCTAGCGGTAACAAACGTTGCTGTGAACTCGGGAGGTCGTGGGTTCGATTCCCACCGGGGACAAGTTGTACATTGTATAATTTGTCTCGGTCTGGGTGTTTATATGTATAATATGTATATATTTACAAAAAAAAAAAAAGTATAATATGTAGTTTATCAACCATCTAGTTTCCGTAACACAAGCTTTGTAGCTTACCACGGAAATTAGATGGCGCTGTGTGACCTGTCTGGAAATATTTAATATTTATTTATTTATATATCATTTAGTAAAATCCAAATTTTACTTCCTAGAAAAGTTGATAAGACTTCTCAGACTCGAAAAAATATTGAACTGACTGAAACCTATACGTAGTATCATCACGACCGTTTCCCTTTCGGGGTGGTCAGAAACCACGCTTATAAATAAGCGGATTCACATTTAGCCAACTTTACTATAGGCCAATCATATTAATTAAATGTATTTATTTACATTAATAAATACTTTTGTGTCCCGACCAGGAATCGAACCCGGTACCTCCGAGCCTAAATCCACGGACTTAACCGCTAGATCACGGAGGCAGTTACCTATACGGTTTTGCCAAAACACCTTATGTAGGATATTTATTTAGCTGCATGCATTTTTCGATGATTGTTGTCTATGGTTTGACAGTTGACAATGTCAAACTGTGTTGACATTTCTGTTCAGTAAGGTTTGGCAATGGACATGACCCAGTGAGATGGGCGCTGCGGCGGGGGCTCTGGTGCTGAAATGTGTATAATTAATTAAGATATAGTGTGACTGTTGTGTGTGTCACACTATTAATAACTCACTGTGTTGTCCCTTGTGATGTGTTGTGACGTATCATTCCCACTAAACTACTAACCAATCCCCCCCCTTTTCTTTTGTTTTAGTGTAATATATAGAAATCATTTCACATCAATAATTCATACAAACGTGATGTTGGCACAAATGCCTCAGTGGCGATTGCCATTACTAGTTTAAAAAAAAAAAAGAAGGTTTGGCAATTCATTATGTTCAGTTTAACGTCAGAACAACGCTTCTAAATTGTGGAAATTTGCGTTAAAAAGTTGAGCTATTCAAAATCAGTCATCATGCCTTATAGGGACTGGCTCGTGAGGAGTATTAGGTTTGAAAGAAATTGGGAAATTGTTAGGAATAGATTGAAAGAAATAGGAAGAAAAGAAAAGTTTTTTTTTTAAGGAAAAGTACAAAAATGCCGATACAACCGTACAACTTAAAACTTACTAAAATGCGTGATTTTCTATTAAACTACATTCGATTAAATTTTTCCAAAAACGTTTCTGATTTTTACTTTATAATAATTATTTCCCTTTCGGGGTGGTCAGAAACCACGCTTATAAAGAAGCGGATTCACATTTAGCCAACTTTACTATAGGCCAATAATGACAAGTGGCAAACTCGATCAATATCACAAATAAATTAAATGTATTTATTTACATTAATAAATAAATTTGTGTCCCGACCAGGAATCGAACCCGGTACCCCCGAGTTTAACTAACAACCTAACCGCTAGACTACGGAGGCAGTTACTATTTGTAATTATTATTTTTTTCTAATCATCGTACGTTTTTAGAAAAATTTAACTATAATTTCCAGTTTCAGAGATTTTTCGCTAAATCCGGAACAAATCCATTTGTACGAACTGGGTGTTTTAGAAAACGTTGGTTATTTACTGTTATAGTATTAAGTTTAGGACATAATTGTTATTTAGAATTATTTCACACATTTGTACGCGACAAAATTTCATTGTACTATCGTATAAGTATTCCAATTTGAATAATCTAAGTCAATTTATTAATAAGCCAACTTAACTTTTGAATAAGCCAATTTAACTTACGAATAAGCCAACTTAACTATTTAATAAGTCAATTTAACTTACGAATAAGCCAACTTAACTTTTGAATAAGCCAATTTAACTTACGAATAAGCCAACTTAACTATTTAATAAGTCAATTTAACTTACGAATAAGCCAATTTAACTTACGAATAAGCCAACTTAACTTGCGTATAAATTAAACCTAAATTTAACTTATAGACAACTGCAACTTATATTCTGAATAAGTTCTTATGAACCTAACAGTAACATTTTCTTAAATTTGACTTATATACAAGTAAATCTAACCTTTAGTTAAACTTAACTTTCAGATGAGTTAATTTAGCTATTTTAAAATAGTTAAATATTGACAGTTTTATGCGTACAAATGTGTGATGTTTCTTATACTAAGTAATGGAAGTCTTATGAAGTGCTTATAGCTCGTCCTTAGTAGGGTGGTCTTCCTCTTCGTATTCGCTCTGAAAATAAGGAAATAATTTAAATTAATTTATTTTGTGTTCTTAGGCAAAAATGTCGATGCGGTCTGGACTCCGAAAAATTCTGGAATCCCATATCCAACAGTGGAGATCTAGTTCTATGGACTGTGATAAAGCAAGTGATATAACTTACGACTGAAGGTGCAGCCTCTGCGCCTTCTCCTCCGGTCTCCACGAACTTGGTCATGGCGGCCAAAGTACGGTCTCCGTTGTAGTCTTTCACCTATAACAGAAAAATATTTGATCAAAATAACGAAATCCACTACCAACGTTTGCGCAGCTGCATTGTTTGAGCTGATGAGCAGGCAAGCAATAATTCTTGTCCCGTTCCAATTCTTGCCAAGACTGCACAACCAGATATGGATATCAGCCACAGACTGCATGGGCACATATGGATATCAGCCACAGACTGCCCGAGGATATCAGCCACAAATTGCTTAAGCAGATATAGATATCAGCCACAGACTGCTCGAGCAGATGTGGATTTCAGCCACAGACTGCTTGAGGATATCAGCCAAAGACTGCTCGAGCAGATGTGGATTTCAGCCACAGACTGCTCGAGGATATCAGCCAAAGACTGCTCGAGGATATCAGCCACAGACTGCTTGAGGATATCAGCCACAGACTGCTTGAGGATATCAGCCACAGACTGCTTGAGGATATCAGCTTCAGACTGCATAAGCAGATATGGATATTAGCCACAGACTGCTCGAGCAGATGTGGATTTCAGCCACAGACTGCTCGAGGATATCAGCCAAAGACTGCTCGAGGATATCAGCCACAGACTGCTTGAGGATATCAGCCACAGACTACTTGAGGATATCAGCCACAAACTGCATAAGCAGATATGGATATTAGCCACAGACTGCATGAGCAGATATGGATATTAGCCACAGACTGTATGAGCAGATATGGATATCAGCTACAGACTGCTCAAGCAGATGTGGTTTTTTTTACTTTTTTTTAGTTACATTTAGGGAAGGAGCTGATCTTGACATGATCTAGCTCTAGATTTAGCTCGTTTGCGGTAGCGTCAATCTTGAAGATCCTTTTTGTCGTTATTCCTTAGATTTTAATTTAATAATACTCATAGATAAGTACTCTACTCTGTGGGTTCGCTAGCCATATTAGAACCCAGTGACATAGCCCGCGCCGATGGCAAGCGGCCCGATGGAATGACACTGGTTCCATGGAGGATAGGTTCGCCTTTAGTGTGGGATGCCACCTGTGTGGACACCCTGGCGCCTTCCCACTTGTCCTTGACCTCTAAGGACCCGGCGCTGCTGCATTAAAAGCAGAGAACGTAAATACACTCAGCTTATTGGGAGATGTGTTTTTGCGCCGTTTGTAGTTGAAACGCTTGGGCCGGGGGGACCAAGTGCACATGAAATTTTAAGGCGTTGTCAAAACAGCTCATCAATACCTCGGGGGACAAGAGAGCTGGGCAATATTTGGGCCAAAGGATCAGCATTGCCATTCAATGTGGCAATGCTGCCAGTACACTTGGCACTTTGCCCATTGGCAGCGATTTGGAGCAAATGTTTATATTTATATTTATTGTGTTTTTCTTTATTTTAGTTTTTAGTTGTATTTTTAATTATTAAGCAGATTTTATTTTTAATTAATAGTAAGTAATGCTTTAAAATTTTAGTTATTAGTTTAATTAACAATTTAGATTTAAAAAAAAATCATTTTACCTTATAGAGTATCATCACGACCGTTCCCCTTTCGGGGTGGATGTACATTAATAAATATTTTTGTGTCCCGACCAGGAATCGAACCCGGTATCTCCAAGTCTAAATCCACGGACTTGACCGCTAGACCACGGAGGCAGTCTTTTTAAATTATTTTTTAGGTTTTACCTGGTTATCCTTGGTGTACAACTTGATGGTGGGGAAGGAGCTGATCTTGGTATGCTCCAGCTCGTTTGCGGTGGCGTCAATCTTGGCGATCACGATGTCTTCATCATTTTCGAAATGCTGGGCCAACTTGTCGTAAATGGGGACCAGCTGTTTGCAATGGCCGCACCTGAGAAAAAAATATGAAATATGAAAAATATGATCACTAGATACTATGGAGTGGGTCAATAGATAGTATGGAGTGGGTAACTATATAGTAAGTATAGTATGGAGTCGGTCACTAGATAGTATGGAGTGGGTCACTACATAGTATGGAGTGGGTCACTATGGTAATTTATTATTCCTAAATAGCATAGGTTTTGCTTTTTGTCGGAAACCAAATCAAAAAAGCCGAGAATCGAATTTGGTTGATTTAATAGATTTAAAGGATCAGCATTACCATTCAACGTAGCAATGCTGCCAGCTTGGCACTTTGCCCATTGGCAGCGATTTGGAGCAAATTTATAATATTTTTATTTTATTCCATTTTTTAATTATTTTATTATTAAGTAGTTTTCTTTTATTAGTAGTAATTTATATGTTTTAAAAGTTTAAAGTTTTTAATTTATTTAATAATTTGTTTTTTTTTTAATCATTGTAAGTACATTACTTCCTTCGAAAAAACGGGTGCGTCGCGGGTCGTACCGCAAAAGTCAGAACTAAACTTGCAGGTTATTGATTTCGTAGTTGCGCACGCATAGCTGCAGACGCGTAAAAAAAGAAAGAGAAAGAAGGAGAGCGCCTATCCGCCCCTCTTCCCCTTCCCCGCCGCGCTGCTTCGAGAGGAAGAAAGCAAGAGAAAGAAGGAGCGAAAGGCAGCGGCTATACGCGCGCGCCTATCCGCCCCTCTTTCCCTTCCCCGCCGCGCTGTTTCGAGAGGAAGAAAGCAAGAGAAAGAAGGAGCGAAAGGCAGCGGCTATACGCGCGCGCAAATCCGCCCCTCTTTCCCTTCCTCGCCGCGCTGTTTCCGTTCGTTCAACGAAATAGGTCCCCAACCAAGCGCGCGAAATAAAGTTCTCAGTTTAAAAATAATAATAATAAAATAAAACTATTGCGAACCACTGAATTAGATAATTATTTTGTGGGTAATTATGTGTAATTGAACGACATTCGCTCTGAGACACCTTTTGTATGCCGTAAATTCAACTGCATCTGAATAAATGACTTAATGAAAAATCCTTATCAATATGTAACCAGTTTTATTATCAACAATATACAATACTATTTAATTATACCAACACAAGTGTGCCTGGCAACAATATATGTCGTCATTCCAATTATTTTCAAGCCAGTGACTTGGCGATAAGCGCACTTGTGTCAATCTTCACACCCCATTTGATACGATGAATAAATTTTGTTGACATTCATTTGGAAAACATGTGAAATTATGGCGTAACTTAACCTTTTATGTGCCATGTATTTTTACAAGGTTATTTTGGGGACAAAATGTGTGGTTAAGAGTCACTTTGAAATTGTTTAATATTACTGGGTTTCTTTTATTGTAAAATCTGTGACTGCAGTTTAGAATATCTCAAAAAGTTATGCATGTGGTCTCCTAGAAATGTTTTCCTGTAACCCTCACCCCGTCTTAAAAATCCCTTCTGTAAAAAAAAATATATCTAAAAACTGAATTCGTCCAGTCTTGGACCACAATAATCAGAGGAAATTAAGCAATTACTGAATCTGAATATCTGCTGGAAGAGTAGGGAGGGATTTTAAGTAGGTTATTATGGGAAGAACGAAGTGAAAGGCCGTGAGAGTCGCATAGGAATTGGAAACGATCTTTTAGGTAAGGGGGTGCATTAGGATTATAAAGAATGTTGTAAAGAAACAAAAGACTATGTGCAGACCTGCGATTGCGGATATTGGGCCACGAAATTCGGAAACATGATCATACTTACGCAAACCAAGAAATTTGGAAACATGATCATACTTACGCAAACCAAGAAATTTGGAAACATGATCATACTTACGCAAACCAAGAAATTCGGAAACATGATCATACTTACGCAAATCAAATATATAGCGAATGCATAAGTTGAGAAGGCGATCGAGTTTATTTAATAGCTCTTCGGTGAGATCGGAGTAGCAGACGTCTGCATAGTCGATAATTGGAAGAAGTAATGAGCTGACTCACGTACGCTTTGCCGAGAACATCACTCAGATGCGGATTTAGTTCAAGAAGATGCCAACAAATTCCTAAATAAAGTAACTCACCATGGGGCATAGAACTCGACGAGTACGCTCTTCTTGGTATCGAATACGACGTTATCAAAGTTGGTGGCGACCAGGGTCTTCACTGGCTCCTTGTCCCAGTTCTCAGGAAGAACCTCACTAAGAAGGTGCTGCTTCAGTTTTCCGGCGAAGAAGTTCTCAACGAATTCCTATAAATTTAAAAATAGCTTTGTGACAAATTCAAGAAAAGAACTGGACTGCTAAGCTGCTGGTCTATTGCCTCTAAGACCTCGCGAGCCACTTACCATCAGGTGGGGGAGCAAGGTCACATGTCGTGTTGTATTAAAAAAAAAAAAAAAAAAAAAAAAAAAAACATACTTATAAAACAATTCTTAACGTCTTGTAAATCAAATCATGCATTTCAAACAAAATCCAAATGCATATTAATAAGTATTAACAATTATCATAGCCTTGGTGCAAGCAGAACTAATTCCAACCTACTTATAATTCACCGTTATATTTAACATGGAGTTAATAAACAATAGGTTTCCACGGCCACGGCTATTAATATAGAATAGTTGTACAGAATTACTGCCTGCATGGTGAATTTATGTGGGTAATTTTAATTTTGAGTAGAGAAATGTTAACATATACCGAGTGTAATGGGGTGTATCAGGCAAAACTTTTTGTAGGTGTCGCTAGCGGCAATGGTACCTTGTTTACACCTATAACTGATGATTTTTTTTATTTTTATAACACAAATATAAATTTTACCTTAACGTTGCCTACCTTAAAGACGAATTAGGAAAGCGAATACCGTCTTTAAAAACAAAAAAAAAGGTTGAATTAATAGGACGGCAATTTTGAGATCACCATATCTTTCATTTCGCTTAGAAATCTCGATTTGTACACTTAAAAGCTGCTCACTTCGGCATAATATCCAGAAAATAATAAATTTCGTAATAAAAATACAAGTTTTCTATGCAACTGACAGTTCTATTAGGTACCATCTATCATGCGTCATCTATCGTGATAAAAAGTTAGTGATACACCCCATTGTCAAAAGAGCAATTTTTTAACAGAGTTACTTTTTTTTTCAAACTAACCTACCTGCTATACCATATAATAAATAGTATTAATACCTTAAGGGTTGGGAAATGTTATTATTAAATGACCTCGCCCCCAGCCGAGAGACGAAATAGAAAGAGAAAGAATTACGTAAGTAAGTGACTTACGTAATTCTTTCTCTCTCTATTTCGTCTTTCTTCGTTCCGATACGCGATAATAGTAACCTCAGCACGCTTAAAGGTGTTCCGAGACGCGCTTAAACTGTTTTGCCAAAGCTGTGTGACGTCACAAATGACATCATTTCTTGAGCTTAGACTGCTCACGATATCGAGGTAGATCGCTCTGAGCGCTGTCACTTGTTTGTCATAATGTCGCGCGCCATTTTCAAGTTAATTTAATATTAGGTTTTCTTTTAAATTATTTAATATTGTAATTCGTTTATACCGTTTGTATATTACTTAAATAAATCTATAATTAATATTTAAGTAGGAAGTGAAAAAAAAATGTCTGTAACACGGCAAGTTATTTTAAAAGACCAAAATAAGTTAATAATATTAAACTTTACACATATAAAGATGAATAAATCGAGAGATGTATATTTGTTAGTATTCATACTCAAAGATGTGGAATCCGCAATTCATCTTCCATACATTTAAAAAAAAAAACATTTTATGAATGAAAATGTGATTTAGACCGTTCCGAATTGATATCACGCTCTGAGCATCCAAATCGCGATATTTGATTCGGAACGACGGTCAGTGTCATGTTCGTTCTAAGCGTTCTGAACGCGATTCGGAATGAGGGGATCACTATTTTTGCACCTACTTTTCAGTAAAGTGTTTAAAGTTCTCCCAATGGTTGGCTATGATAAAATGTCTTGCGGCATTAAAGCCCGCCTTTGCCTTTGTGCAATAAAGTATTAAATAAATAAATAAATAAATCATTCGTGCGATCGTCGACCTTTAGCTACCTACTTGATTAGGCTGAGTATGAGTGGCGATATTTTTAGGATAATTTCTCTGTACCGTAACTTTAGATTTTAATACAGAAAAAAATAAATAAAAAATACGTAGGTTTTTATTTTTATTTTAGAATATAATATAAAAATATTTGCTTTTTAATAAATTCCACACAGTATAGAAAGTACATCGCGTACCATGGAACATCATTGAAGCGTGTTATTTATTAATTTTTGTGATCGTGATAAGTGAGTCTCGGTCTGCCAGGGCCTCTTTTATTTATTTTATTTATAAACTTTATTGTTTTGTTAACAAAAGCGTATGTAATGCCGATTGGCATTCTCTTACCATCAACCTTCGGGACATTGTATCAATTATGGTAGGTTTATAAAAAAAACATAAAATAAAGAATATTTAAATAATTTTGATGTTAATTTAAATAACGTACTTATAACCGCGTCCGTGGTCTAGTGGTAACAAACGTTGCTGTGAACTCGGGATGTCGTGGGTTCGATTCCCACCGGGGGCAAGTTGTACATTGTATAATTTGTCTCGGTCTGGGTGTTTATATGTATAATATGTATATATTAAAAAAAAAAAAAAGTATAATATGTAGTTTATCAACCATCTAGTTTCCGTAACACAAGCCTTGTAGCTTACCACGGAAACTAGATGGCGCTGTGTACCTGTCAGGAAAAAAAAAAAAAAAAAACAATACATAATTTTAATACTTAAACTACATAATAACCTTTTTATTTTTTTAATTTTACCCACAACTTTAGCATTATATACCTGGTTCGTCATAAAATAGGTGGTAGGCGGACTGATGGTGGTAATTTACCCAGTCTGCTGGGACGGGGAAGTATCCACCGTTCGTGCCAATAAACCCAGTAAAGTGTATCCTCACGTTTCGGGATCAAAGCATAGTGATAGGGACTGATGTCAGTAATGAGTGATTCCAGTTGCTAACATTCATGAACGCTCCACTTACCATCAGGTGAGCACAAGGTTACATGTGCTAGTATAAAAAATACCCATCTGAAAAGATACATGTAAGAAGACTCACCTCCATGGTGTTGGAGTTGATCTCGTTGGATTCTGGCTTGTATTTAGCCATATCTTGTTCGAGGGCAATTAGTCGGGCTGAAGGCACCTCCTCTTTCTTCATGCCGAAGAATTCCAGGATCCTAATAAAGAAAAACTCTAATAAACTAAATGGTTTAAAATGTTTTTTTTTTCAATTACCTTTTATTAATAAATAAATAATTTAAAAAAAATAAAAAAAATAGTAATCACAGCCCTTACATACTTGAATGCTGTTTATTTCTAAAAAAAGCAATCCGGAACATTTTAAATCATTACCATTTATTTAAAAAAATATTATTATTATTTTTTATAAAAAAATAACACGATGGACCCGGCACCCGCACGGTGAATCCATGGAATGCTTAGAAATTTGTCTCCTCTTTCAAACTATACCTATTATAGGTATGCACTTTAAGTATCCGTCCTATTGTCTACGCTAGTGTTCGGGTGAGTGAGAATTTTTAGCGTGAGATTTCACTCTTTTCCCAACTCTTTTCACAATTAGTTACTATACTCTCTGCATTTACCACAAATGAAATTTGTATTTATTAAAGTCTTATTTTTTTTTACTTACCTCTGGTGGTCATCCAAGTCAGTGTCAATGGTGACGCACATAACCTTCTCGCGGTATTTCTTGCCGACCGGCTTCAGCTCTTCCAAATATTTGTCGAAATCGCCGCTCTTCTATTAAACAAAAAAAGCCACTAGAAAATTATAAAATTAATTTACCATGTTTTTATAACAGACAAAATTTAAAAAAATAAAAATCCAATTCTTATAAACGATAAAAACACATACAGATTTTTAGTTTTTTCTATATCATCCTAAAAAAAATTGATACATGGTAACTTTTGAAAGCTATTCTAAGCGACTGCCTCCGTTTTGGACTCAGAGGTACCGGGTTCAATACCTGGTCGGGACACAAAAATATTTATGAATTTAAATAAATACATTTAATTGATATTTAATTTATTTGTGATGTTTCTCGAGTTTGGTACGCTGGAGACATCGACGAGCTTGCCACTTGTCATGATTGGCCTATAGTAAAGTTGGCTAAATGTGAATCCGCTTATTTATAAGCGTGGTTTCTGACCACCCGAAAGGGAAACGGTTGTGATGATAGTTTTTTTTGGAAGCTATTAAAATACTATACGAGTCTACCCATAGTTGGTCAGGCATGAAAGTGCCATTTGAAATTTTGTTGCAGTATACTTACTATTCAATAAATATTTGTTTGGAATAAGTGTAGATTGTATTTTGTAGGTATATTGGCCATTAAACATATATTATTATTATTATTACTTGTAAGATTGGATATGAAAAATATTTCCTGTTTTTTTTTAGAATGAAACTGATCAAGAAGTTGATCATTAGTCCGTTATAAAAATATTGTATTACCACCATCAAAGCAATAATGGAAAACCTTGAAATAATAATGATACGTCAGAATCAAAATCAATAGTAGTTTAGTGTACAATAAAAACACATGTGTCCTTGTTATTTTTCTAATCTTGTGAAAGGCAAAGATGTGATCATAATTCCTTTCACTGACCTCATGTCAACTTTCACTTACAAGATTAAAAGTTCATCTTTCATGAACATTTTCTAAAGCATTACTATGGGGTCATATTTTAAGTGTTAAATTTAAGATGCAATGTTTATCAAATAGTTTAACAAGATCATCTGTATTCCTTTTTTTAATATTTTTTATCTATTCTCCCGATGGATGATGAATGAGATGATTGGGAAGGCAAAGAGTCCAGCCCATACAGCCAAGTCCGACGTAATATATATTTCTTTTTCATGAGTTAATGAAGTCATCATCAAATTCCAGATGCTGCAGAATTTGATGCTTTTCTTGGAGTCACTCGCGGCACCATAGCGGGAAAACCGCAAAAAATAAACTGCAACTTGTGCCCCATATTTAAAGTCCAATTTATCGTTTTCTATAATTATTCACATTGTAGCACATTATTAAACAAAACAACACCACTTTTGACCAATAATATCCACAGTAAATAATTTTTTTTTTTTTTTTTTTTTAATTGGCTTTAAAGGACATTGTACAGAATACATCAGTCCTAAACACGTAATTTATTTGCATAATATTTGTTCATAACAGAGTTCATAACCGAGTTGGGGATCATCAAATTCCAGATGCTGCAGAATTTGATGCTTTTTTGGAGTCACTCGCGGCATTATAGCCCAAACACGTCGGGTAAAATATGGGAGTCCACAGCGCGGGAAAACCGCAAAAAATAAACTGCAACTTGTGCCCCATATTTAAAGTCCAATTTATGGTTTTCCATAATTATTCACATTGTAGCACATTATTAAACAAAATAACACCACTTTTGACCAATAATATCCACAGTAAATTAATTTACAAAACAATAACTTGCACTTGACATCTCCGCGCAAAATGGCGCAAAAGACCTCCCACAGTAAATTAATTTACAAAACAAAATCTTGCATTTGACATGTCCACGCGAAATGGCGCGAAAACTCTTAAATATTTTTTTAAAAACTTTTTTTCCGATGTATTGAGACTATTGGGAAGGCAAAGGGTCTACAGCCAAGTCTGACGTAATATTTATTTTTATTTTAAGAAGTTAATGAGGTTATCATCAAATTCTGGATGTTGCATTTGTTGATTTTATTTTGGCATTATCACCCAAACACGTCAGGATTAATATGGGACAGCACAGGAAAAACGCAAAAAAGAAAGTGTTATGTACTTTAAATAATAAATAAATTACTTCGACAAATTACACTAGCCAAATAATAGAACTTACCTTGGACAGGAACACAAGCAGATGGTATTTGACTTCTCCGCCAAAGATCTTGGATGCGGTTTCGTGTGAGAATTCCACCACCAGAGGCATGCTGTGAGCGAAAGCCCATTTCTTGATCAGATCCTCATCGTACTTCTCAGCGTCATATTTAACCTTCTTTTCTTCAAACTGAGGACAATGAAAAATAGATAATGTATCATTTATAACATGTGCGGTGCTGCTGTCAATCCTACAGCGATTCACCACATTTTACTCACTGTTAGAGCACAATTTTCTACAGAGTCTCGGAGCAAAGCTTGGACACCAGAGACAGAGTAGCTGGTCCAAAAATTCAAGGTAGATAAGTGTGTTTTGAAGACGAAGAAGTGTTATTACATCATGTGACATCGCACTCATCTGGAGGTAAGCGGTACAGCCACTTATGGCCAACATCAGCCTCTGCTACTATGCCCGCCTAACAAGCTGCTTTTACACACTTCGCTTCAAGGACTCCAGGTTATAGGAGTGGAAAAACAATGGTTTGAGAGCATTTCACATCTTAAGCATACAACAGATGTCTCCAAAGCGTAAGGATAGTAACTATAGTATGTGGATGCATATTTTGGCCTGTGCATGTAGTTCAGTTGTGAAATAGGGAAAAAAGGGTAAGGTTATGGAGCTTCTCTTTGGAATGAGAGGCAATGTCTCAGCGAAGCTGCATGATCGATAGAATTTCAAATGTTGATATTCGTCAGAGAACCAAAGTAAAATTAGCAAGATTAAGTGGCAATGAGTCAGTCATGTATATCGCAGAACTGATGTAGATAGGTTCTGGAGCAGAGACCACATACTGGTAAACAGAGTGGAATGACCGCCTCACCGTATGGGCGTATGATCTAAACGTTGAGACTAAGACAGTGTTAAATGGCGAGTCTTGATGGAGAAATAATGCAGTGGAGAAACAAAGGCTAATGATGATATAGATTTGTTATAACTGTATAGTATATAATTTTGGTGTTTTAATCAAAAGTTATCAAGGTTTAGCTTAATTATGTTTGATTTCTAATTTGTAAGATAGGAAATATGCTATTATATTGAGAAATAACATCCTTTGTAACTACAATAAAGTTGCAATTGCTATTTCCTTTGAATATAATCAAAAATTATAAAGACTAATTAAACAGAAAAGCGATGGTGCTTGGTTCTAAGAACGCACTTCTTAAAATATTAAAGATCATGGTTAAAAATCTTTTTAATTGGTCTTCTTCTGAAATAATTTGTGGTGTTGGCGAAGAGAGTATAAGAATAGTGTCTCGGGCTTGCGACCATCTACGGGTTGGTTAAAAAACTCCTTTCCTTATTGCGCAATAACAAGGACACCATCCATTCTACTTCTCTCCCGACCCAACGAAATACTGTATAATTCCACTAATGTCAACTTTGTAGCTCGTTTTATCATTCAGTAAGTGGTGCAAAGTTTTTCCTAGAATTCCTCTCGCACCAACTTCCACTGTGTAAAGCTGTAACATCTTACTATAGTAAAATAATACTTACGTTCTTGTACAGAACAATATCGCCAACGGACGCCTCCAATTCCTTGACAACCTTCTCGTCGGTGACAATTGCATAAACCTTATCATCATCAACTCGGGCCAAATTGATGTAGACCTTAGCTTTGTCTGTTTCTTGGTCAGGGAAGAATCCAAAGATGATGACAGGGTTTGATGCAATCAGTTCCTTGGCATTTTCGGCAGAAGTTACGGTGATGGCTGGGGGACCAGTCTTCTTCTTAACCCAGGCGACAATGTCGTCAGCTTGACGGCCACCTAAGAATAACATTAAGCTAAGATAAGGCAACAACTTAACTTATTAGCTTAAGTGCTGAACATACCTGCATTCTGCATTCAGAATTGTCTGTCTATCTCTAGTTAGTTTTTGTCAAAAAGTGTGTCGGTCTATCTCTAGTTAGTTGGAGGTTTCATTTTTGTCAAAGGGTGTAGTTTTTTTAACAATTTATTAACAGTTCCACAAGTTGGTATTAATGGAACAGTTTAACATGCTCTCTGAGGCACAGGAACGGTTGTGTTGTTGTAAATGTATGACAAATGTACGTAAGAAAAGTATATTTCTCATTGGTACATGCCGGAGTTTGAACCCACCTCTTTAGGATGTTAAGGAAAGTGTTCTTACAACCGAGCAACGCAACCAGTGCTTCTATGTCTAGTTAATTATGGATAATTCGCTCATATTCATTTAACTTGTGAGGATGTCTAACGACCAGTTGTAGGAAGGATGTTTAAAATAATCTATGAAGACAAATTTCCAAGCATTCCATGGATTCACTGTGCGGGTGCCAACTCCATTGTGTGTGGGCAAGAGATGACAAGAATGGTGTCTAAGGCTTGCAACCGACAATAGGCTGGTTTAAAAAAGAGGCCTTCCTTTTTTAATTTATTGCATGATAATACGCTCACAATATTTTAATATATGTCATGTGATTGGTAGTTAGCTTGTCACAATTTCAGCCAATGACATGTCTCATAGGCATATGTTAAACATGTCAAAAGATTGGCAGTAAGTGTACATTAAGTTACTATGGTTTATAATAAAATATCAAAATTAGCCATTTTTGCCCTATTTCTTTTTTTAATTAAACATGTGATCATAAAAAGCAGTTGTGTTAAATATGTTTTATAAATTCTAATGAATCATTAATAAATATTGCATTAGAATTTAACACATGCGTCAAGCATGAAAACATAATTAGTTCCAAGAGCTTAGCTTAACCAAAATATTGATAAGACTTTAATTATGATAAGAGTCTTATTACAAGATTTTTCCAGATGCCTGGACAATCTGAAGCTGAACAGAGTCAAGCTTTGAACAATAGTAGGAGTGATAACTTGACAATGTGCCTAGTTATTTCCGAGGAGTTATACTATAAAGACAAATTGAGGTCAGAAACAACTAAGTCAATTTTATAAAGCCAATCATGACAAGTGGCAAATTCATCAATATCTCTAACATACCAGACCCAAGAAATATCATAAATAATATATTGTGTACCAAACAGAAATCAAATAAAATAAGTGTCTAAATCCAATTTAGGTATATAACAGTAAATGGCCATAGGGTCACATGTTGTCCTAGGTGCATCATTAGGTTCCAAGAAAAATCTATGCCAATTTTATTGAAATTGTTTCACTAATATACGAGTTTAGATGAAACAGACATATATACATACAGACAAACAGGCAAAGCATGTTTCACAACTACAATATTAGTATGGGTATTACATCAGACTTACCATTGTAATCAATGGGGCTACGATTCCTGAAGAATTTCAACGTAGGATATCCGCGGACTCCATAGGCTTCAGCCAATTCTTGTTCTTGGGTAGCATCTACTTTAGCCAACTTAATAGCTGAACCTTCTTCGGACAGCTTTGTAGCAGCTTTCGCAAATTCGGGAGCCAAAGACTTGCAATGGCCACACCACGGAGCATCTGCAAAACAAATTCATTTAAATAACCACATCCCAAAACCGGCATTCGCCGACGTGTCACAACCATGCAGTTATATTTAGCACCAAAATACACGTTTGAGATAAATTGTATAATAATTATTACTACATTAGGAGTAGAATATAATAAATACTTACAGAATTCCACTAGGACAAATTCGTTTCCGAGAGCTTCTTCAAAATTGGCTTTACCGAGTACTAGAACATTTTCCTCTGTCGGTATTTCATCACAGATTGCAGAACCCAAAAGGGCTATAAACGCAGAAACTAATAGAAACCGCATTATTAATTATTCGGTTCCTAACTAATGTATAAAACAGACTTCACCGATGGATGAAGATCTTAAAAATGCCGAAACTATCGCCAATTCATTCACACCGTTTCACTTGACGTGGCAGCGTCGATTGTGTGTTTGGCCGTGATTGGTCCTAAACTTTGCCATACGTCATCCCACGTTTCATTCCTTTTTTGGATTGTGTACATAAACTTTAAAGTCTACCTTTCAAATAAATATTCATCCTAAGAAAGAGACAGAGTTATACCTATTATAAGTGTTAGAGAGAGTAGTAATTCTGATAGATAAATAAATTTAAATACCACAACGCAATCTATGTAACTTTTTTCATACTATCATTTATACCTAATTGGATTTTAAATGCAGTTTTAGGTATGAATTATGGAAACAACATAAAAATGAAATTTGGTATTTGGCTAGTAATAAAGCCTATTTGTTGCTGCCAAAATAAAAATAACCCTAAATAGTTATGTTCCGATATTATAATTGAGGATTACAATTGAGGATTTCGTCAGAATAAGATAGAATTATGTCTAATAAGAGCACTAAAGCGAGTAGTGATACAAAATTTTATCTGACAGAATAAATTACGGAACATGACCTAATCTGTCAATGTCAGTTCCCATATGATTTTTGTTATTGTTTATTTTGTTCCGACTTTCAGATTAAACTGCAATTAATTAATTAACTATGAAATTAAAAGACGTATTATATTATAAGATTGTTCAACATTCATACCATTGCAAATAGGAATAATATATTCCGATGTGAGGGTTAAAATTGTGAGTATTTCTTAAGTCTCTTTTTTAGGTCTGAAACAAACGTAACAATTAACATTGCTCTAGTAATATACATACCTATACAAAGAGATAGATCCTAATTACCGTTATTCCAACCCCAGAAGACACGAGTCCTAGACCTCCAGAGAGATTAGACCTCTCATTAGAGATGGGATACATATACCTGGAGAATTTAACTCTCCTCTCTCCACGCCATAATGAATCCATCCCGAGAAGTCTTAATCACATTTTACATAAATTTGATTATTATATACTGAAGCAGAATGATGGATAGTATGCAAAAAAAGAGGAGGCCTGCTTTCTAACCAGTCTATAATCAGTCACTAGCTTGAGACACCATTCTTGTCCATTGTCTTTTCCACACACAATCTACCTGGCACCCGTAAGGTGAATCCATGGAATGCTAACAAATTAGTCTTCTAATAAAACAGTTTATATATTAATTTGCAAGTAGATTTAAATTAATAATTTAACTATTTCAAAATTAAGTATTTATAATGAGTGTCAAGTATTCAAATGTGACATATTACAGCTAATTAATCATATGCCAATTTTCATAAAAATATGAATTGCAGGCACTTCCAGCACAACAATGATTAAGCGAATCTAATCCTCTCATATGGCAAATCAGCACGCATTTTAATTATCCTTGTATAGCTGGTGAAAAGACGTGCAAAAAGTTTTTTTTCTAATATGCTTATTATACACAATTGAATAAAGAATGTTTATCATTAGTTATTTTTATTTAAATCATTCAAGTTTTAAATGAATATGCGAGTGTTGTAAAATTTTGTGTGCTTAACGAGGCGAGAGGTTAATGAACGATTCTCTGGACATAAGGTATGAGGCCAGTTAATAAAGAACTATCAATGAACTAGGCCTTATTTTATTATCCTGCCGAATTACTAGACATCTAATCATGATTATTTAAAAAAAAAATGGTAAAAAATACTGTATGCTTAGTTATAATTACTGTATAAATTTGTGTGCCAGACCATTTTTGGTACACAAATGAGAATGCCCATTTTTCTTAGAGAAATGGGCCCAATAAAATGTTTTCGTGCCATAATGACTTCTTTTTTATTTGATAGTTAATATATTGTGTTTTCATAATCTGTAATTAATTTTATTTATTTTACCCTAACATAATGACAATTGACAAAAAATTTTTTTACCTTAATAATTATATAGTTTCGATCCCGCCAATTTGAAATCAGTGTTTTATCTATAAATAAAGTCATAATAAAGAACCTAATTGTATAAATAGTTCTTTGTAACTATTTCATACATAAATTTTAACCAATTGACTATTTACTTAAATTATATATTAATGCTAGGGTAAAAACAGATGTTGTAATGAAATTTTTAAAAAAACAATTGCTAAGATCATTGAATTGTATTTAGTTGAGGCACACTGCAAAAATGTTGGGGCCTGGTTTTCGGCAACTTTTTTTATATGTGAGCTATTTAAAAACTATTTACCATATTCCATACAAATAAATATTATTTCATTTCATTTTAATAGATATACATATTTATTATTTATTTTTATTTAAATAAATATTTTAATTTTATGTTTTGCTTATAAAAATAAAATTAATGACAAAAAAAAACATATTATGTATGTCTATTTACTAAGGCAACATCCAAGTACTGGTAGCTGAAAAAAAAAACTAATTATACATATTCAGGTATTTTTATAGTAGATCTCGTACGATATGATCGGATGATACCAAAACCACATACAAAAAACTGGCATTCGTATACAAACATTGAACAATAAAGTCGTTCACACATCTGCGCGACGAACTGCACGCGATCTTAGGCTGAGATCATATCGTGCTGAAAGATATTTGTATTGAATGAGGCTTTAGGCAAGTCGCCAACTGTAAAGTTGAGGGAGAGATGAGGCAAATATTCAATAGCTTTAAAAACGTACAATAGATGTTTCGTATATTATAACGACTCGGATTTATGACATTATTAACGATTCCACAAGCTGGTATTAGTAGAACCTTCTCACCGAGGCACGGGAACAGTAGTTGTAAATCTATGACATATCTACGTAAGAAAAGTGTATTTCTCATTGGTACATGCCGGGGTTCGGACCAACCCTTTTAGGATTGTGAGGACAGCGTTCTTACAACTGAGCCACCACCGCTGTTCGCTTTAGAACGCTTTACTTCGATTCAAGGTCGCGGTTCAAACCCCGGCATATGCAATACATAAAATACAATTTTCTTAAATATGTCATAGGACACTTACCCACCGTTCCCGTGTCTCAATAAGCACGTTAGGCTGGGTCAACTAACTTATGAAATCTTTAAGAAATTGTGAAATAAAATACATCAGACCCTCACCAAAATATGTTCTGGAAAGCCCATCTTTAGTAGTGGTGGTCTAGGACTCTGTCTGTGAAATTTCCAACATAATTAAATACAATACAAAATATATTATTGTTCATAGAAGTACAATTTACAAATTAATTATGACACTGGCTCCTAAAAGAATTCTACTAAGCTTGACCTGTCATTTAAATCTCAGTTACTTCCATTAATAATACGAAAAAGATATAATAAAGTAACAGTTTACAATAAAAATATTTTAATGAAAAAAAAAGGTAATATATAATAATTATTATTTCTATCCCATCTCTTTAAGAATCCACCACCGCTCTTATATACGTATTTTATTTTCATCATTACCATTACAGCCCCTAGAACACAGCGTCCTAGACCTCCACTGTTGGAGATGGGTCTTCGAGAACATATATCTGGAGAGTTTGATCTACACTCGCCACGATATTTATTTATTTATATAGTACACACAGGAGTACACATATTATCACACACATAACATAGTATAATTATAACTTATCTAATATACAACTATGCACCAATTAGGTGTCACAGCATTCACTAAAAAGAAGAAGAAATTAGAAACTTATTACTGTTAAAACAAAAAAAAATATTAACAAAAACTAACAAATTTACAAAATATAACATAAAAATATGACTTCTAAAATAAAATTATAATTTTTTTCTTTTTTAATAGAACTATAAAGGAAACATAAAAATTGCATAAATTTGGTACTTGTTAAATAAATTATAAGCTACTCATATATGATTGATTGAAAAAGTAAGGGAATAAATATTTAGAGCTTTGTTAGCTTATACAATCTAGGACCAGCAACAAAAGAATTACGTCTCGAATTGGCAAAATCAATGGTTTGAGTAAAGATCGCGAACCGTTATAGCTTTAATCTGAACGCGCCTTTACGCGACAATTTTATTTTTGACTACGTATATCTTGTATGACACTGGCTTCTGTCCAATTTTTATCACAACTTCCGACTCATTCAGTTAGCGACTTTTATACGAATAGGCGCGTGAAGGTATGCTTTTTTTAAATTAATCCCAATATTCGATAATAATTGCTAATATATTTTGTCATGATATTTATGATTTTGAACGGCCGTGAGTGCTATTTCTGTGATATTTACGCGCGGTAAAATACATACATCATTATTTTATCGTGATGTTAGCTGTGTATTGCCCGTGTAACTGTTTTAACACTATTTAGTGTAGGTAATAAATTATAGTTTGAGAGCTGGAGTGTTAATATACGAATACTACTATACACGTATATATAGTATAATTTTGCTTCTGCCTCTCATTCATTCATTTTGTTTTAGGTATATAATCATTAACCTATGGTTTTCACTTATTTACTATTATTATTATTCTTTTACTTCTGCTAGTCACGATTCAATTGCACTATTAATTTAAATCTAATAACTATATTTTACTCTTATTTCTGTTTTAATTGTATTGTCTAAATAATATAAAATCTCTTTGGCTTGTGTTCCACTATTGCTACTCTGTCTATATGTTTAATATAACAAGCTGTGATTTTTTCTAAAATAAATAAATAAGTGTATTTTTTATAACTTTACACTCGTCGATCGACGCTTCTAACTTCGTATACTTTTCGTATGCTGGTAATTCACTATATACATATACATATATATATGTACATATACATAAAGTATTAAATTACATTTAAGGGAGACTTAGGCTGAGTTGCACCAAAATAATGTCTATGTAAATTTCCAATTGTCGTTATGCTAGGGTAAAATAAATTAAATTAAATACAGATTATGAAAACATAATTTATTAACTATGAAATAAAAAAAAAACATTATAGCACGAGAACTTTTTATTGGGCCCATTTAAATATAGAAAGAAAAATTATCATTTCATCATTACAGCCCCTAGAACACATCGTGCTAGACCTCCACTGCTGGAGATTGGCCTTCCAGAACATATATCTGGAGAATTTGGCCTACTCTCACCACGCTGGCCAGACGGCTTGGCGAGGATATGATGTTTCTTATTTATTTATTAACGACGATTCCACAAGTTGGTATTAGTGGAAACGGGACCGACGGCTTAACGTGCTCTCCGAGGCACGGGAACGGTGGTGAAGAAGACAGATTTGACGGGTGCCGGGTCCATCGTGTGTGGGTAAGAGATGAGAAGAATGGTGTCTCGGGTTTGCGACCGACAATAGGTTGGTTTAAGAAAAGGAGGCCTTTTTTTTATTGCGCAATAATAAATAAATAAATATTTCCAGACAGGTCACACAGCGCCAACTAGTTTGTAACGAGGCTTGTGTTACCGAAACTAGATGGTTGATAAACTACATATTATACATATAAACACCCAGACCGAGACAAATTATACAATGTACAACTTGCCCCCGGTGGGAATCGAACCCACGACCTCCCGAGTTCACGGCAACGTTTGTTACCACTAGACCACGGAGGCGGTCAAGGATAATACGCTCACCATCCACCATTCTACTTCTCTCCCTACCCAACCAAATACTGTATGATTCCGTTAATGCCGTCTTGGAAGCTTGTTCCATAAATGTATTGACGGCAGACCAGGCAGAATCTATGACAAATGTACGTAAGAAAAGTGTATTTCTCATTGGTACATGCCGGGTGGTTTTGAACCGACCTTTGTAGGATTTAAGGTACGCGTTCTTTCAACCGAGCCACCACCTCGCCATTCTCATTTACTAAGTTTTTTTTAGACAATTTTAAGTTGTTAAAACTACCATGTTTTGGTAAAACATTAATCTATTTGTTTCCTAGATGCTGGAAGTAACATCTGAGATTTACAAAGAATATGACTACATTACAAAAGCAAAACCCAGCGACGATAAAAGTAAGCTATTAATATGATAAGGCGAAGTGCGCGTTTCCATTATGTCGTGATAACAGATTGTCGTGTCGTTTCTAACTATTCCCATTACTACGAATTCTATCATTTACTTCACATCATCGTCATAGTCGTGGAAAACAAATAATCATATCGTGCTGTAAGATATTTGTATTGAATGAGGCTTTAGGCAAGTCGTTAGTCGGGACTTAGTTCTTAGGGCTCAGAAAAAGTGTATACGTGCTATATGTGGTGCCCATTATTTAGAATCGTGCAGGCGACTATTTAGAAAGTTTAAAATATTGCCTGCACCATGTATTTTCATAAAACAAATAGCCTTATTTGTCAGACAGATATCCGAAATTCTTTCCAAAAGTTGAGGGTATACTCAAGATAGAGTCAAGAGGCCAATACAAGCATGATTTATATATACCAAAATGTAAACTTAGCTTAGTGAAGAAAAATGTGTTCCATATAGCAATAACAATTTATAATAACCTTCCCTTAAGTATAAAAGAATTGCCAAATAAATTATTCCGTGGAAGACTACATCGCTGGCTATTGGAAAATAGATTTTATTCATTGACCGAATATAATAATTATAAGCGAATCACGTAGGACATTTTATTATTTAATTTATTTTGACAGTTTTCTTATCTAGGTGTATTATTTTGTCATTTATTTATATTATATAATATTGACATTAGTAATGAACCTATAATAAGATTAATGTATGTAAATAAATTGTTTGTTTTAGCTGTAGTTTTAGAAGAGTATTAGGACCCAAATTAATATTTGTACGCTTCTTAAGGTAGATTGTTGCAGGTAAAAATATATTGTTTACCTTAATTTGTAACCATACAATCACAAATAAATATTTCATTTCATTTCATAACTGCAAAGTTGAGGGAGAGACGAGGCGAGACGTTGCGACGCGGTCAAGACGTGGTCTTTGTGTAAAGTCGAGGCGCTCATAAATGCTATGCTCAACTTGTAAGCATATAACCCTTTCACCACAGCTAAAAATATTTTAGATATTAAAATGTCATAAAGCTTCCTTTTTTACCGAATTTTGTATGAAAACCATAGACAAGTGTTACAAATAAAAGATTGTTTGTGCAAAGATTACTTTAATTATAGCAGATTAAACATATAAGATACAAAACAGTCAACTTGCTAACCAACGTGAGGAGAGAGAGAGCAATGGCTATGCTCACCGTCTAGTGTCAATCTAAGACCGAGATAGCCTATTGGCTTATTCTCCTGCTGTCCCTCTCACACAATGATAACATGTTTATTGTCTTTTAACAACAAGTATAATCAAGATTTTTTTCTTTAGTAGAGAATTTAAAGAACGTTAGAATCTGTTATAAATAGTTTGTACATTTTTTTATTAATAAATAATATATTAGTTTTAATCATTTAAACGGGTCTTTACGCGATTTACCTTAAAGACATATTTCTCCCGACGTTTCAGCAAAGTTGCATTGGCCGTGGTCACGGGTCGACTGAAGCTATGCGGTGTAGTCTCGTACATACTGGGCGGTAGATGTAAACCTACCCACTTATCACTTTAAAAGTTTTTAGAAATCACGACACACGACACTTACAATATCCTTGGCGACATCGGGCGAATTTTCCCGGCGTCGAAACCTATTGATTACTGGATTCCACAATGAATATAGCTTATAACCCCCCTATAAATAATATATTTATTTATCTAGTAACTAATATACAGTTCTCCCAAAGTGATAATGCGCATAGAAATCTTCGTCACTGTTCGGCAACGGTCGTATTCCCCGAGCGTCGGAAGACGATATGTGTGCCGGATCGCGAGGTTTAGTAGTGGACTGTATATTGGCTTCCCTCGATGTTAGTAGGTGACGTATCCTCACGACCGGTGTAACGACATCATGCGGGGTAGACAGGGGGGTTCGTTGTTAAGATCCCGGACGGCTTCAGGCGGAATAAAACTCCATGCTTCAGGAAGGTCTTCTCAGGTGTCCTCGGGCTTGCAGTTCTTCTTGTTGGCTCGGCGAAATCGGAATGTCGGAACCGCAAGCCCGTCTGTCTTTTATAATACTCACTTGACCTCGATTTTGAGCTTACACGTGTTTGTCGGCTTCCTTTGCCAACACGGTAAGCCCCGCCCCCTATTGGAATAGTCCTATTAGAATGTTTACATTATAACCAATAGGGGACAGAATGCCCGCTCCGACCGAGATGTAAAGTCGATGGAGCGAGCACCAAAATTTCCTGCTGAGATCAAGTGAGCAATAAGACAACCCTCGAAATACTTTATTTATCATAAAAGTCCCTAATACAATGTCTGCATCTGAGCAGGGAGACTTACACAATCATTTTAAGCTGGGCTGACCTGGAATACGTCCTAGACCCTCTCCAGATCAGCCCAGGTACACACTGAGGCACCTGGACGGCTTCCAGGCTACCTAGGTCCTCACTAGGATACCTAGGCAGCAGCCGCGATCGACTTTCCTAGACTGGCCATAACAAGTCCGAGATCCTCTCGGGACCAGTCCAGGTTCCATCCAGGATACCAATACCCATTCTAGGTAGCCTAGGCACTCGCAGAGCTACCTAGCGACCTGAATTTACTATATTCCAGGCTGGCCGAGAATACGTCCGAGACTCTCGTGGCCAACCTGGATACCTTATAATAAAACATCTCGTTTTATTATCAACAATTAAGATCAATATTGTTATCGCGAACAAAGCGTACCTTCCAGGTACGGCGACATAGACCAAACGTTATCGCGAACAAAACGCATCCCTTGGGTGCGGCGGTAAAGACCAAACATATTACCGCGAACAAAGCGCTTCCCTTGGGTACGGCGATAAGGACTACAACACATTGTCGCAAACATAGCGCACCCTTTAGGTACGGCGATAATAAGCTAGGCTTGACCGAGATGACGTCATCACACCGTCTCTCGGCCAGGCTAGGGTCAAAAGGTTGTTCTTTATTATCACACACAAATAAAAAACACACAGTAGTCATCAAAGTAAACACAAGTAAAAATACACAGTAATCGTCAAATAAACACACGTAAAAATACACTAATAAAATACACGATTACTGCACAATTATTATTATTTATCCTGGTTACGACCAACGCAAATTCCTAAGCTATCACATAGCTATGTCCGGGCTACGACCACCTCTTTTGTTATTGTCTTATCTTTATCACTAGTAACTTTTATCACTAATTGTTCGTGATTGATAGGCGGCCGTCCCGTACATCCTCCCGCCGCACATCGCCGTCCGTCCTGGAGGGCCGATGTGTTAACTGCTGGAAGGGTCGGCCGGCTCCGCGCTTGCAATGATGACGAGTTTCTTCGTCGGTCGCCGCAGGAGTCCTCCCGCCGTCTTCACGTCGACGGCTCGCACGATGCCGTCAGCTCCCGGGAAACACCTCTCCACGATCCCACGTGGCCACGAGTTGCGGGGAAGGTTGCCGTCCGCTATCAGGACGACGTCTCGCAGCTGGATTGGAACCCCTTTTCCGTGGGGCTCCCGCCGGTGTTGCAGCTCGGGCAGGTACTCCCGGACCCATCTCTTCCAGAAGTGGTCGGCAAGTCGCTGGGCGGTGCGCCAGCTGGCACGGCCGATGAGCTCGCCGTCGTCAAACCTCCCTGGCAGAGGTACGCGGGCCGGTCCACTCAGTAGGAAGTGGTTCGGAGTCAGCGACTCCTCGTCTTCTGAGTTCACAGATACGTGCGTGAGGGGGCGGCTGTTAACGGTGTACTCCGCCTCGGCCAGCAGAGTAGTCAGCACCTCCTCCGATGGATGCCGCTCGTGTAGTGTAGTGGCAAGGGCCGTCTTCACCGACCTCACCAAACGTTCCCAGGCGCCGCCCATGAATGGGGCACCTGGGGGGATGAAGCGCCTTATGGCGCGGAAATTCGCCTCTCGCTGTGTGGCCTTCTCCGCAGCGTCCCTCAGCTCCTTCTCGGCGCCCCGGAGATTTGTCCCGTTGTCCGACCACATCTCGGTCGGGCAGCCTCGGCGCGCAACCATGCGCCGCAAGGCCATCACGGCGGAGTCCGTGCTCAGCGAACCCGCGAGCTCCAGATGGACCGCCCTAGTGGTAAGGCAGGTAAAGAGGGCGACGTACTTCTTCTGGGTCCCTCTCCCAAAAGTCACACTGATTGGACCAAAGTAGTCCACTCCGCAGAAGGTGAAGGGTCGACGGTGGTGGCCCAGGCGACATTCGGGATGATCTCCCGTGGGCGGCGTCGGCGGCTTCGTCCTCCTGATCCTGCAGAGTAGACACCTGCTAATGATAGACCGAGCAGTCGGCCGGAGATGCAGAATCCAGTAGCGTTGTCTGCACTCATTGATGACCGCTTCGGTGCTGGCGTGGTGTAGATCCCGATGGACGCGCTCGATGATGAGACGAGCGACGTGATCCCGACCGTCGAGAACTGGTGGACTCTTCATTTCGGGGGGCACCTCGGTTACAGCCCCTATCCTCGGCCGAAGTCTGATGAGCCCGTCGACGATCACCACCGCCAGTGGATGCAGCCTGCTGGTCTTCAGAATGTCCCGTCCTGCTGCCAAGTCCTTCAGCTCCATGGTGAAGGTCTTCTCCTGGCTATCCCTCAGCAGCAGGAACTCAGCTCTCTCTAAGTATTCAATGTCAATTAATTTATACTTATCTTGCGGAGTTTCTTTTTTCAATATACGCACAGAGTTATTCGTTTTAGACGGCCAATTTTTATCCGTATCATTACGGCGGTTTCGCTTATAGTGTGTTATCACTTTTTGGCGTCTACACAGTCCGACGAATTGTAACACTCTCGCGGTGGCTCGGAGAAGTCGCAACCAACTGGAAAATCGCGCACTATCCGGTAGGCATGTCGACGTTTCTTTTTTCGATACGGTGTTCACTCTTTCCTCACCGGTGTCAACGATTTCCATAACGTTCTCCGAAGGCCACGTCGATCTCTCTTGTTTGAGAAACTCCGGTCCATGAAACCATCTGTGATGTCCGGCGAAACCGCGCGGGACATCTCTCGTCGCGTCGTCGGCGACGTTCAGTTTCGTCGAAATCCATCTCCACTCTTCAATCCTGCTACCCTCTTCGACAGCTGCAAGTCGGTGTGCGACGAAGGGTCGATAATTTCGAGCGCCTTGTCGGATCCATGACAATACCGTGCGGCTGTCTGACCAGAAAATCTTCTCGGCTGCCACTGCATGTTCTTCTAACGTGGTGGTCGCCATCTTGGTGCCCAGCACCGCTGCTTGTAGCTCAAGCCTCGGGATGGAGGTCAGCTTGAGGGGGGCGACCCGAGCATTGGCCAATACGAGTGTCGTATCGACATGGCCATCGGGCGACTCGGCCCGCCAGTAGAGCGCGGCGGCGTAGACTGCTTCGCTGGCGTCCACGAAGATGTGGAGCTGAAGGTTTCTCGCGTCGCTGTAGCCAATATACCTTCGTGGGATTGATAAATTCTTGAGTGCTTTGAGATGGGTCATCCACTCGGCCCATTGTGCAGAGAGGTCGGGATCCAAGGCGGCGTCCCATCCAGTGCCGCGCTTCCAGACTTCTTGCAACAGCTGTTTGGCTCGGATCGTGATCGGCGAAACGAATCCGAGCGGGTCAAACAGGGACATCACTATACGGAGGGCCTGGCGCTTCGTAGGGGCCTCGCTCTGCATTACAGACGTCGGGACCCTGGCCATGTCCAAGTTGAACGCCAGGCTGTCATCGGTGGGTCTCCATATCAACCCCAGCACCTTCTCACTACTCGAACCGTCGGTGATGTCGACGGCTCGATGCTGGGCGGCTCCGGGCTCCATCCTCCTCAGTACGCCCGGGTCGTTGGAGGCCCATCGCCTCAGAGTGAAGCCTCCTCGCAGGTGTATCTTTTTCACATCCCTAGATACACGGATGGCTTCCTCGCTCGTTTTGAAGCTCTTTATGTAGTCGTCCATATAGTGATTTTCTTTTATCGCGGCGACTGCCTCTGGATGCGTATCGACGAACTCGGCGGCATTGCGATTCGTAATATAAATCGCGGTCGTTGGCGAATTTGTAGCTCCGAAGATTAGTGACGTCATTCTGTATTCTTCGGGCGCGGAGTCGTCTCTTCGGTCGCCTCTCCAGAGGTAACGTATTGCGTCGCGGTCTTCTGGCCGTATCTTCACTTGCATGAACATTTCCTGGATGTCAGCAGAAACAGCGATCCGGTGTTCTCTGAACTTCATCAAAATTCCAGGAAGTGACTGCAGCAGGTCGGGGCCGGTGAGCAGGTTCTCGTTGAGCGACGTACCTCCCCACCTCGCTGCAGCATCATGTACGATACGGAGCTTGTCTGGTTTCAGGGCGTTCACTACCGCGAAGTGTGGCAGATACCAGGTTCTTCCCGGTGTCGACGCAACAGGCGCCGGCTCCGCGTAGTGTTTCTCGATGAGAGATGCCATTTCCTTGTTATACTTTTCCTTGAGTGGCGCGTTCTTGTCTATCTTATTTTCAATGTTTCTTAACCTTCGTCGAGCACACTCGTAATTATTGGGGAGTGTGACGTTTTCTTTGTTCCAGGTTAAGGGAACTTCGAAGTGTCCGTCTTCTCTTCGGATTGCGCCCTCTTCAAGGATCTTCATGGCCCTCTGTTCTGGACCTCTCGTTGGCTGTCTCGGCGCTACGGTGAGCGACTCCAACTCAAAGTACCTTGCCATCTCTTGATGCATCTCACCATCGGCCCTCACGTGGTGGTTGTAGTGGACCCTTTGTCCCAGAGTGCGCGTGTGGGCGCCGTGCAGCACCCAACCCAACTCGGTGAGAGAAGCGACCGGTTGGGAACGCTTCCCACGACGTACCTGTGACGCTAGGAGAAGTTGCCAATTATCTTGGCCGATCAGCAGTCTCGGCTTGGTCTTCTCGTACACTAGTTGATCCCTGATGTCACTAAGGTGTCCGCACTCTTCGATGTCCCTGCCCGCTATAACCTGCGGGGACAGGTCCAGGTTGCTCATTGTCCTCGCTGTAGCCGTGGTCGACCCCGTCCTTCCATCGAGTCGCACTCTAACTCGCCGGGATGTCTTGGATAGCCTACTCTGTGAGGCTATGCCCTCAATGGCTAGGGGCTCCTCGGGCCCTCTAGCTCCAATCTCCCGGGCGAGCTCTTCATCGATGAGTGTCACAGTAGAGCCATCGTCCAACAATGCTGCAGTCCGCACCTCTCCCGCCGGTCCCGAGACAGTGAGTGGCACTATCTTCAAAAATACCTGGGATCGGCATAGGCTCCAGACTGAGGCCACCGTGTCTGTTCTCGGGGCGGCCTCTTCTCGGTGTAGCAGCTTATGATGACTCTCGCGGCAGTCGTTGATTCCGCACGACCGCCGTTCACATCGATGGTATCGATGGTAGGGGTTGAGGCAGCGAAAACATACCCGTTTCGCTGTTGCCGTAGCCCACCGCTCCTCAGTCCCCATTTTCCTGAACTGTTGGCACGACGCCAGCTCGTGCCCCTGTCTGCACAGGCAGCAGTTCCTCTTCTTTGGGGGCGGTGTAGCATCCTGCGGCTCCTCCACTATCGCGACCGCGGTGTTCGCTCTTTGAGCCCTCTTGAGCGAAGGTTTCTGATATCTCTTCTCTTCGTGTCTTGCATCGACTCTTCTGTTGTTGGGCCAGCCAATATTCTTACCTCCCATTTGTAGACCTACGAGCGCCTCATCGATGGGCATCGTCTCGGCGCATACTGCGGCTTCTCGCTTCATAAATGCTGCAACCAGGCTCACATTCTCGGGAGCTCTGGAGATCAGGTAGAACTGTGTCCATCGGTGAAACTGCGTTGTGGATAGTTTCGAAAGTACCTGATCTGTCAGCTTAGGGTAGTGTAGGTACCTTAAGCATTTGAGCGCCGTCGCCGCCGCGATGATGTTGTTGAGGCGGCTTGAAAACTGGACGATGTCCCGCGGTTTGTCAGAGATGTTCGGGAGGTCGAGTAGCTTCGTCTCGTACATACGGCCGACTAACTTCGGTCGGGCAAAGTTGGTCTCGAGTCCCTCGATGATCTTGTCCGCTGAGCAGTTGGAGTACAGGAGCGCTTCTGTGCTCGTCCTGTGAGGCTGCTTCTAAGCCGTGACACGTTCTCCATGTTCGAGAAGTATGGTGCGGTGTCCCGGTATGATGTCACGAACATCATCCATTCCAGAGGGTTGCCGCTGAACTGCGGGAGTTCTGGAATCCTGGAGAACGGCATCTGGTGCCATGGCCGCTGCCTACCTTGCTCAAATTGCCCCTTCCGCTCCGGCTGGTTGTCTTCTGGGAGCCATTGGATGGCCTGGGAACCCTGCTGTCCGAAGGAGACCCTTCCCTGGGGAGGGGCCGTCGGCAGAGTTCGGTTGCATTGCTCACCTGGGAATGCGCTGGAATACCTCTCCAGATGAGGGCCCCTCTCCAGGGACGTGGAAGCTTCTCCTGGCTGAGAAGCGATGCGGTGCTCCCTGGACGCCGCACTGGAAAACCTCTCCAGATGAGGGTCCCTCTCCAGGGACGTGGAAGCTTCTCCTGGCTGAGAAGCGATGCGATGCTCCCTGGGCATCGCGCTGGAAAACCTCTCCAGATGAGGGTCCCTCTCCAGGGACGTGGACGCTTCTCCTGGCTGAGAAGCGATGCGGTGCTCCCTGGGCACCGCGCTGGAAAACCTCTCCAGATGAGGGTCCCTCTCCAGGGACGTGGAAGCTTCTCCTGGCTGAGAAGCGATGCGGTGCTCCCTGGGCACCGCGCTGGAAAACCTCTCCAGATGAGGGCCCCTCTCCAGGGGCGTGGAGGCTTCTCCTAGCTGAGAAGCGATGCGGTGCTCCCTGGGCACCGCGCTGGAAAACCTCTCCAGATGAGGGTCCCTCTCCAGGGACGTGGAGGCTCTCGGTCCAGGAGCAGGGCCCGCTTCGGCAATCCGGGCGGAGCGGGCAGGACAGAGACCGACGGACTCGTGGATCGGCAGTGGCTCCTCGGGATGTGGCTGCGTGGTCCTCGCTGAATGCTGTAGACTCCGGTCTACCCATTCTTCCACGTTCACAGATGTCTCGTCGCTGGAGCTTCCGCTGTCGATCCTCCTACGTTGCTTGCTTAAGAAATCTTCGAGTTCCGCTTCTTTCTTCATTATCTGAAGTTCTCTTCTTAATTTGGCTTCCCGGTCTTGGGCGCGCGTAGTCTTCACAGACACGACGGAGGCGCGCGAAGAAGCGCGGGAAGCTCGCTTTGAAGGGACCACGATGGTCCCCATGGTCGACGTCCTCAGTGTACCCGATATGGACGCCTCGGTCGACCCATGGGACCAGGCGGGGTCCGTCACTCGGGATTCACCCGATGTCGATGGCGTTGATTCCGATGTCCGGGGCCCGGATCCGAAGGCAGCCTCCGCAGTTGACTGGGCGGAGGGTTCTTCGGCCGGCACTGTCTTCCCCGTGAGCGACCGCGTAACTGGCATCCTCTTCCTGACCTTCTATCTTCCTTCCTGAAGATGGAGTGTTCCGACGATTCCCCTGAAGCCGTGCTCTAGTCTTGATCCGGTTCCGAAGGTCCAAACGATGTGCCGGATCGCGAGGTTTAGTAGTGGACTGTATATTGGCTTCCCTCGATGTTAGTAGGTGACGTATCCTCACGACCGGTGTAACGACATCATGCGGGGTAGACAGGGGGGTTCGTTGTTAAGATCCCGGACGGCTTCAGGCGGAATAAAACTCCATGCTTCAGGAAGGTCTTCTCAGGTGTCCTCGGGCTTGCAGTTCTTCTTGTTGGCTCGGCGAAATCGGAATGTCGGAACCGCAAGCCCGTCTGTCTTTTATAATACTCACTTGACCTCGATTTTGAGCTTACACGTGTTTGTCGGCTTCCTTTGCCAACACGGTAAGCCCCGCCCCCTATTGGAATAGTCCTATTAGAATGTTTACATTATAACCAATAGGGGACAGAATGCCCGCTCCGACCGAGATGTAAAGTCGATGGAGCGAGCACCAAAATTTCCTGCTGAGATCAAGTGAGCAATAAGACAACCCTCGAAATACTTTATTTATCATAAAAGTCCCTAATACAATGTCTGCATCTGAGCAGGGAGACTTACACAATCATTTTAAGCTGGGCTGACCTGGAATACGTCCTAGACCCTCTCCAGATCAGCCCAGGTACACACTGAGTCACCTGGACGGCTTCCAGGCTACCTAGGTCCTCACTAGGATACCTAGGCAGCAGCCGCGATCGACTTTCCTAGACTGGCCATAACAAGTCCGAGATCCTCTCGGGACCAGTCCAGGTTCCGTCCAGGATACCAATACCCATTCTAGGTAGCCTAGGCACTCGCAGAGCTACCTAGCGACCTGAATTTACTATATTCCAGGCTGGCCGAGAATACGTCCGAGACTCTCGTGGCCAACCTGGATACCTTATAATAAAACATCTCGTTTTATTATCAACAATTAAGATCAATATTGTTATCGTGAACAAAGCGTACCTTCCAGGTACGGCGACATAGACCAAACGTTATCGCGAACAAAACGCATCCCTTGGGTGCGGCGGTAAAGACCAAACATATTACCGCGAACAAAGCGCTTCCCTTGGGTACGGCGATAAGGACTACAACACATTGTCGCAAACATAGCGCACCCTTTAGGTACGGCGATAATAAGCTAGGCTTGACCGAGATGACGTCATCACACCGTCTCTCGGCCAGGCTAGGGTCAAAAGGTTGTTCTTTATTATCACACACAAATAAAAAACACACAGTAGTCATCAAAGTAAACACAAGTAAAAATACACAGTAATCGTCAAATAAACACACGTAAAAATACACTAAGAAAATACACGATTACTGCACAATTATTATTATTTATCCTGGTTACGACCAACGCAAATTCCTAAGCTATCACATAGCTATGTCCGGGCTACGACCACCTCTTTTGTTATTGTCTTATCTTTATCACTAGTAACTTTTATCACTAATTGTTCGTGATTGATAGGCGGCCGTCCCGTACAATATGTATATAGAGTGGTTAAGTGCATTTTCTTCATGCATAATTTAGTAGAATTATGTGTAATAAACTAATAAAAACTAATAAATAAACTAATAAATTAATAAACTATTTAAAGTTGAATAAGATAATTAAAGTTGAAATTACATTCACCTTTGAAAATTTTGTTTTCGGTGTGTAATATCAGCTCTATATAATTCCACTCAGAGAGAACACATGCAGTCACCGACCGCCCGAATTGTTTTCGATTGTGTACACATGATATTGACTTCTATTTCTTTCGAACAAGGTGCAAAATGCAAGTGCAATGTTTAGGCTCTTACGATTCAATGATTCGGGTGTTTCCGGGAATACGACAATTAGCGAAGATCTGTATGTGCATTATTAATTTGGGAATACTGTACATCGATAGCTGTTGTCATAAATTTTCAAAGACCTGACACAGTGACAGTCAAGTCGAACGACTATCAAAGCGAAATTTAAAAAAGCGACAATTCGAACATAGGGATAGTAACTAAGTGAGAAAAGAGTGGCAAATCACGCAAAAAAACTTTTGTTTACCCGAATACTAGTCTCGCCGAGTGGATGGTAGGATACTTAAAGTGCCATACATACCTATTATAGGTATAGCTTCTATATAGCAATAGTATTATACACGAAATTCGATTTATGAGCCCGCAACTAATTATCTGGACACGAAAATTTCGTATTTTGTTACTAGTTTACCATACGATACAAATGCAGGTACATAACAGACTAATCTCTGAAATCATAGCAAAGAGCAGAGTTTTTGACAACAACTCATACAATATGGCAATAAAATTGTACAATAAAATACCTACTACATTTAAAGAATTGCCTACAATTAATATTAAAAAGTAATTTACGTCTGGTTGTGCGAGTTTTGTTTATATTCTACAAATGAATACTTAAATAGAAAACTAAAATTAAACTGCCTCCGTGGTCTAGCGGTTAAGTCCGTGGATTTAGACTCGGAGGTACCGGGTTCGATTCCTGGTCGGGACACAAAAGTATTTATTAATGTAAATAGATACATTTAATTAATATTTAATTTATTTGTGATATTTCTCGAGTTTGGTACGCTGGAGACATCGACGAGCTTGCCACTTGTCATGATTGGCCTATAGTAAAGTTGGCTAAATGTGAATCCGCTTATTGATAAGCGTGGTTTCTGACCACCCCGAAAGGGAAAACGGTCGTGATGATACTTTACTTTACTTTTTTAAAATTAAATATCGACATTGTATAGCTATTTAGATTTAAGTTTTGACATTACATAAATTTTCTGACATAATGGTGCTGACATCAAGTCATACCTACATTGCATGCTGAGGCTCAGTATCACAAAGCCTATATATAATATATAAAAATGTTAATATTAATTTATTACTGTTGTAATATATTAGGTTAAGATGTTTTTATGCAATAAAGAATTTTGAATTTGAATTTGAAAGAACTTATACAATACATTAAAATTTCAATTCAACAAAGTGTAATGTGACTATTTAAATGTCAAATTAGCTGTTCATTTGGCTTTTATTTTATTTATACTGGCACGACATGTGCGCCCACCTGATGGTAAATGGCGCGCAAGGTCCATGAATGTTAAAGTCAAAGTCAAATCATTTATTACAATTTGGCCTTCTCGGGCTCTTGTATTGTCACATCACATTGTTATAATTATTTAAATAAATTATATTAAATTTATTACAATACAATTGAATTGACCTAAATATAAACATACACCATCAGTAAAAGGTGTCCAAAATATATTAATAATATACATTTGCACATCTACCAGGCATTTTTGTCACTAATAAAATCATTTATCTTATTCTTAGGCCTTGCCTATAAGTCGACGTTTGACATGAATTTTTAGTTTATCTAAACACAAGCTAGTTAGTTCCTTTGGGAGTGTGTTATAAAAACGAACACCAAGTCCCAAAAAAGACTTACTAGTTTTACTGAGGCGTAGGTGAGTTAGTAACTGGAATCAGACACTCATGACTGACATCAGTCCCTAATAACTATGTCGGCTTGACTAGGCATGATCCCGAAACGTGTGGATACACTTTACTGGGCTTATTGTCACGAACGGTGGATACTTCCCTGTCCCAGCAGACTACCACTTATTTGTTGTTCTCGTTGAAAGTATGTGCTATTTGCAATGATGTCAATTTTTACTTTCAAGGAGAACTAATATTGTAAGCTTGTCATAGTGATATTTATATAAAAATAACACCGCTTGAGTCTACCTAACTTGGAAGGTTATTTATTGCTTAGAAAGCTTTAAGCGACAAATGCTACATACAACAGACATTAAAAGCATTCTTTTTTTGTTCTATTCTCCCGAATGGATGATGAATGAGATGATAGGGAAGGCAAGGGGTGTAGCCCATACAGCCAAGTCTAACGTAATATATCTTTATTTTTTATGAGTTAATGAGGTCATCGTCAAATTCCAGATGCTGCAGAATTTGATGCTTTTCTTGGAGTCACTCGCGGCAAACACGTCGGGTAAAATATGGGAGTTGACAGCGCGGGAAAACCGCAAAAAATAAACTGTCACTTGTGCCCCATATTTAAAGTCCAATTTATTATTTTCCATAATTATTCACATTATATCACATTATTAAACAAAACAACACCACTTTTGACCATAATATCCACAGTAAATAATTTACCAAACTAAAACTTGCACTTGACATGTCCACGCAAAATGGCGCGAAGGACTTCATCTTTTTTTTTGTTCTCTTCTCCCGAATGGATGATGAATGAGATGATAGGGAAGGCAAGGGGTGTAGCCCATACAGCCAAGTCTGACGTAATATATCTTTCTTTTTTATGAGTTAATGAGGTCATCATCAAATTCCAGATGCTGCAGAATTTGATGCTTTTCTTGGAGTCACTCGCGGCACCATAGCTCAAACACGTCGGGTAAAATATGGGAGTTGACAGCGCGGGAAAACCGCAAAAAATAAACTGTAACTTGTGCCCCATAATTTAAGTCTAATTTATTGTTTTCCATAATTATTTACATTATAGCACATTATTAAACAAAACAACACCACTTTTGACCAATAATATCCACAGTAAATAATTCACAAAACAAAAACTTGCACTTGACATGTCCACGCAAAATGGCGCGAAGGACACGAAGGAAAGCATTAATTAATACACTACTACTGTCGTCACGACATTGTGGAAACGCGCAAATACGAACATTTCAAATCGTATTTTTTTGGTAATCTGCTAAGAATTTAATAAGAATTAACTTTTTATATTTGTAGATGTAATATCGGAGTTTCCATTTATTTTACCGAAGTTTGAAAAGAACGATGCGGTGGATAGAGACAACGATTTAGATGTGTTAAGGCCTACAAAAGAATTTATTAAAATTGGTAAGTAGTTTTTCTTAATGGCCTAGCATGTTTGTCTAAACAAAAACACTTCAATTTATTTTATCTGTGACTTTTGTCGAATTTGGTAGACGTGAATATCGACGAGATTGACCTATGGATTGTCACTTTAGGCCAGTTCGGGGAGCGTTTCATTTATGTTTACTAACTCATTTTGCGGCGTAGGTCGGTGTCGAGGATTCATATATAATTTGTCGTAACCAATTGTTTTAACGCTAAAATCTTAATTATTTGCTCTTTTAGTGTGAATTAAACCATGACAAATATTCACAGTTTTAAAGAAAACTCGCAATAATAATTAAACATTTATTATGATACATAACAATTCAAATATTTAAAAAAAAACGCGAGTATTTTGACAGATCGCAAACATTGACACAAACCGCTCGTTCCGAATCAAGCTTAGAGCGCTTAGAATGAATATGGTACTAACAGTCGTTCCGAATCAAATATCACGATTTGGATGCTCAGAGCGTCTAAATCACATCTTCATTCATAACATGATAGTTTTTTTTTTAAATGTATGTAAGATAAATTGCGTCTACTCGAGTGCCATGCTCGACTTGGCTGGCACAACTTTACTATTGTCATTATTCTAAGGCGCAACTACATTTTTTAACCCATTATTGTCATGCGCTGGAAGCGCTTTTTTTATTGAATTTCGATTTGACAAGCGTTCGACTAGTTTTATTTGGCAATAAGCAAATTTCGGTAAAAAAAAATCGGGTTTTGCTCCGCGTTGCCCTCTACGCGAACTCGGATCTACGGACTACATCACCACCAGCCGAGCACGATATAATATTTTTCAACGGGTCTGTGCCATAATTTGTGCCATCCCATGCTCGCAATTTTGTCGCCCAAACCAAATAAGACACTTTCAACCTTGATTTAATAACAGCCTTTTTAAACGTACCTATATCCCAGCCCGTGCTAGGGGTGCAGCATGGCATTCTCCAGAAAAATGTTTTGATAGATGTGCTTTAGATAGATATGACTGTGAAAAATAAAAAATGACATAAGCCTCCTGTAAACGCGAATCAAACATGTTTGACAAAGTTTACGTGTTTTTTGAAATAATAATAATAAATGCGTTTATTGAGGAATAAGGTACACTGGTATTAAAGTATAAAATTGGGATACAATATGTCTAAGGGTCGACTCCCCAACCGTCAAGCAGAGGCGCTCTACACAAACCCGCATTAATAACTGAGAGAATAATGATTAAGTTCTCCATTCGGGCTAACTGTGCTACTCCACCCCACGATTGGAAGGTCAACCCCAAGAAGAATTTGGTTAGGTTGCATTGTTCAGCATAAACGCTTGCTAGATGGAATTCAATTGTACGTGTTTGTAAAATAACTTGATAGTATGCGGCCTTGTTTGACGTGTTTGTCGAACAATCTACGTGCTTGATGCGTCTTTGTTGCATTTGATGAAAATCTGGCCGTCGCCGTCGTGTTTGACAAACGTGTCCTACGGCGTTCGTCAAACTAGATATGATTTGTTGTCTTGCACAGATGTTGTATAGTACTAAACCAAGGAGCATTGTTCGATATTTCGTTGATTGAGTCGTTTGATTTGAATATTCGCGGTAACGCCTTTGACAGACAGACAGTGGGGTCGTCCAGGCCCGGATGTCTAATGGGCCTGGGTTGGGGATGGGGACATTCCCCCGTTCACCCCGGCAGGATCTCAGCGAGTAATCACCCGCTGGTAATTCATGCACCTTTAGTGCTGGGCACCGTTACTGGTATAACAGCGCCCGTATGGCTCACGAGCCCAGGGGATCTGGGTTCGGCTACTTCGGTTCTCCTCCAGGAGCACTTCTCTAGGAAGTGGTCTCCCGTTGGGGGGCCGAGCGCAAGACGGAACGATATTCTGGAGATGCTTGAAGTGTCCGTTGTCGGCCCGATAGAACATATGACTAGTCAGGCCAACGACAAACTCCTCAATACTAGGCATCTCCAGATCTCGAGCTATGACGGAATTACACACGAACCATGGTGCTCAGGAGACCACTCTGAGCGATATGTTCTGCTGACTTTGGATCTTGTCCCTATTAGTTTTGGCCAGAAGGTAACGCCTTTGTGCGCCGGCGCACTTCGCGTCGATGACGTTCCATCGTCTCGACGCCCTCTAGTAGTAACTAGCGGACTATGCTTGGTGCACTTTCTGTTAATGACGTTTCCGCCAAAAACAACGCGGTCGCCGGTCGAGAAAGTCGAAGCGCGGTCGAAGCATATCGTTGCTCCCAAAATTAATCCGTAATTATTCGCTGTGATTGTGCCGTGGACCTGCAGTAATTTCGGCCGTGATCCTCATCATCACCATCCATTTCGCGATCCGTCGTCGGCTATCAAAACCACCAAGGAATTCGGTCACCAGTTCGAGACCCGGAATAAAGGTTAGTTGCTGCTAATTTCATTTCTTTCGCTCAATTTCGGAGTATTTTCACCAGCGCCTAGTCGTTTCCCGTTCAAGCATTATTAAACTAAAGTATTGTCTTGGCATCATGGAGGACGCTACTCATAGTGACATAGCAGCATGGAGAATATCCTGAATGGCAAAGCGGACAAAGTATTTACATTACCATTCATATAGGTTTGTCAAACATGTTTGATCGTTTACTGAGCGCTTTATTAAGCCAAAAGATAAAGATAAGATAAAAATTCTTTATTTGCATAAATGTTAGTCTAATTTACAGGTCTTATAGTAAACTAACTTAACGTAACAACATTTGCCAAGTAAATTGGCGAGCAAATATATAATAAATAATAATAATAAATTTTTCCAGACAGGTCACACAGCGCCATCTAGTTTCCGTGGTAAGCTACGAGGCTTGTGTTACGGAAACTAGATGGTTATAGAACTACATATTATACATATAAACACCCAGACTGAGACAAATTATACAATGTACAACTTGCCCCCGGTGGGAATCGAACCCACGACCTCCCGAGTTCACGGCAACGTTTGTTACCACTAAACCACGGAGGCGGTCATATATCAAACATTAATATGAATTTTAAATAAAATATGTCCAAAAACTTGCATGTAGGTATTCATACAATATTGTCAGCTTAAACTTTAGGTATTACAGAAGTAAAGTATCATCACGACCGTTTCCCTTTCGGGGTGGTCAGAAACCACGCTTACAAATAAGCGGATTCACATTTAGCCAACTTTACTATAGGCCAATCATGACAAGTGGCAAGCTCGTCGATGTCTCTAGCGTACCAAACTCGAGAAATATCACAAATAAATTAAATATTAATTAAATGTGTTTATTTACATTATTAAATATATTTGTGTCCCGACCAGGAATCGAACCCGGTACCTCCGAGTCTAAAGCCACGGGCTTAACCGCTAGACCACGGAGGCAGTTTAGGTATTACAATTGTCAAAATATTCTTTTAAATTATAAAACATCTTTTCTTTTAACCAAATTATTAATTGATTTTTTAAAACATTTTTTCCCAACTATTTTAATTTGTTAGGTAATTTATTTTAAGTTCGTATACAGGATTTATATCTTTAATAAGATCATAGGGGTTTCTCCTACTTCTAGCGCTGAAATCTCCAATCTTTCTGTGTTTTCTAACAAATAAATATGAGAGAAATACATTTCAGAGCATCGCGAGGATACAAACATAGCTCTAGTAGGTTTGCAAGTATGGCGCGGTGCATTTCTATTGGGCGATTTGTTAATCCATCTGGGTTTGAAAGGGGAACTTCAGGATAAGGTAGTTCTTGAAGTTGGCGCTGGGACTGGCATCACCAGCTTTGTCGCAGCTATGTATGCTAAAAAAGTCATATGTACTGGTGAGGAACTTTTAAATTATTTTATGTTTTTTTTTTGCTGATCATCTGCATATTCTGAGCAAGGCTTTCTTTAAATTTTGTGAATAATTAATTATTTATTTATATTTGGGTCAAAGGATCAGTATTGCCATTCAACGTGGCAATGCTGCCAGTATCCTTGGTACTTTGCCCATTGGCAGCGATTTGGAGCAATTTTTTTTTTTGTTTTTTCATCATTTTAGTTTTTAGTTATATTTTTATTTATTAAGTAGGTTTATTTTTATTAATAGTAATTTATGTTTTAAGATGTAAGTTTTTTTTTTTTTTTTTTTTAAATCATTGTACATTATTTATAAGTTAAAATATTTGGATTTAATTATTATTGTTATTTTTTGTATTAATTTTATCATGATATGTAGAATTGATTTATTTATTTATATACCTACTTACTCACTTTTTATTCTAATTTTTATTGTTTTGTATTAACTTTATTATTTCATTGATTTTATTAGTGTTGAATTTTGATTTATTTTATTATTATTATTTATTTGTCTTTTCTTTCTTTTTATATTCATTTTATACTGTATATAACTATTGTTAACTTTAAGCTTTATTAATATTAATATTTGTATAGTAAATTTAAAAAATATATAGGTATATTGAAATCTATTTTTAATTAAAATGTATGTATTAATTATAAGATTGACTGCATGGTAAATTGGGCTTTACTGTTAAGCCATGTAATGTTTTATTAATAAATAAATAAATAAATGTTTAATTTCAGGACTTACTTAAAATACTTTTTTTAATAAAAAAAAAACATACATAAAATTGACTTATAGATTTTGGGCAAGTTGTTTTAGCAGTTTATGTTTAATACTTAGAAATAAAACTAGTTACAATAGTTAGAAATATTCATTACAGCCCCTAGCATACAGCGTCCTAGACCTCCACTGCTGGGGATAGGCCTTCCAGAACTGGAGAATTTGACCTATAATATATGGAAATATATTGATGTTTTTATGCGTTCATAATATCTACTTTAATAATATATTATCTAAATTATCTTTTATTACTTTTCCAGACATAGACATTGGCGGAATCCTGTCACTAATAGATTTGAATTTAAAATACAACTCAAAGTTCATTCAATCAGAGTTTAAAATAATGCCGCTTGATTTCAAGGATACAAATTGGAACGAAGAGTTACAAAAAGTGGTGGAGGAAACTGACATAATATTAGCTGCTGATGGTAAATATATTTTTTAAAATATAGGGATTATAATACTTATATAGTTTGGTAAACATCTCCTTGCTCTGTGCTCTTTATAAAGATTTAGGCCGCAAAAGTCTATGCCTCTTCGTTTTTATTTAGGTTTTACGTCTCATAATACGTCAATAGTGTTTGATTATGGCTCAAGGCCATACATAAATTTAAAAAAAAGTTTTTTATTTTAATTAGTATTCCAATGAACTAAGCTAAAACAGCCATAATGATTTTTACGCTAAAGAGTTAGGCTTGCATCCAGTGCCTAAAAAAAAAAAATTAATACCAATAGGTATGAAAGAAGGGTCCTTCGCGCCATTTTGCGTGGACATGTTAAGTACAAGTTTTTGTTTTGTAAATTAATTTACTGTGGATATTATTGGACAAAAGTGGTGTTGTTTGGTTTAATAATGTGCTACAATGTGAATAATTATGGAAAACGATAAATTGTACTTTAAATATGGGGCACAAGTTGCAGTAAGTTTTTTGCGGTTTTCCCGCGCTGTCAACTCCCATGTGTTTGCCGCGAGTGACTCCAAGAAAAGCATCAAATTCTGCAGCATCTGGAATTTGATGATGACCTCATTAATTCATGAAAAAGAAAGATATATTACGTCGGACTTGGCTGTATGGGCTAGACCCTTTGCCTTCCCTATCATCTCATTCATCATCCATCGGGAGAAGAGAACCAAAAAAAAAATTCGAATTCCAATGAACTAAGCTAAAACAGCCATAATGATTTTTACGCTAAAGAGTTAGGCCTGCATCCAGTGCCTAATAAATATCAATTTAATAAGAAAAATGAAATTTTGACGAATCCAAGTGTTCCTATAGGCTCCTAAGGATAATACATAAATAAATAAATAAATAAATAAATATTTCCAGACAGGTCACACAGCGCCATCTAGTTTCCGTGGTAAGCAACGAGGCTTGTGTTACGGAAACTAGATGGTTGATAAACTACATATTATACTTTTTTTTTTGTAAATATATACATATTATACATATAAACACCCAGACCAAGACAAATTATACAATGTACAACTTGCCCCCGGTGGGAATCGAACCCACGACCTCCCGAGTTCACGGCAACGTTTGTCACCACTAGACCACGGAGGCGGTAAACAATAAAAATTGAGATTTTATTTGTAGAACTTTAAACAAATTGAATTTTATTACATTTCAGTGATATACGACGAAGAAGTGACGTCATCGTTTATGGAAACATTACAAAAGTTATTATTAACTAATGCCAAAAAAACTATTTACATAGCAATCGAAAAACGCATCGTTTTTACGGCAGAGCATTCTGTCAGCGCGTACTACTATGAAGAGTTTATAAAATTACTCGACCGAATTAAAAATGGACAAAAAACCGTGAGATGGGAAATCAAAAATGTGCCACTAGATTTCCCGCGCTATTTTCGTTACAATCGAGTGAAAGAATTAGTTCTTTTACAAATAACTTCCAGTAAAACTTGAGGGCTTATATTTTTATAAATTAATTTATAATTACATTTGGTAGTTTAGAACTAACTAGAGAAAATAGGTATATAACGAGATGGGACAAGAAGTCAAACAGTATGTGAACTAAAGCTAGGATAATCGTCTTACATCCGGTTTTTCGAAGATCTACTTAATTATTTCCTAGCTAAGGAATCATTATAAATCAAATCGGGTTTCATAAACAAATTTCACATAACTTCAATTTTTCTTAAGATTCATGACGTTCCGTTATTGGTATTTTTAATTAGTAAAAAATACACAATATATTATTTTTCAAAATAATAGAATGTAAATTATTTTATGGTACATTTGTAAAACTTGTATACACGATTTTTCATAGTATGTTTTAAAATTGCCTTAAGATATTTAAACAATTAATATTATTAAATATTTGCGCAGTAATTCGGTTCTTGTATCTTTGTTGAGCCAATTTTAACTGGTCGCGTTATATTTATTTGTACTATTTCAAAAAACGGACTAAACGAATGATAGTCGATGGTATTATAATTAATTCATTTAAATTAATTGTGTACGAACTTAACCGCTAGTCCACGGTTTGTATTTGTATAAACGTAGTCACCGTAAAAATCACTTTCCTATTTTTTTAATAGTATACCAATAAAATTAAGATTAAAATGGTTCCGGTAGTTAAATTTACCAAATCTAATGCATTTTACATATAGTTAATTATAAATATCCACAAAAACCTGAAAAAACTAGTTTGACCCGATTATCTTTTTATTACCCGATATCACGGATTTTTAGATAGGGTTGGCACTGTTTTCTTGTTAATATTATAAATAAATAAATAATAGTAACATTATTAGGTCATCCTGTTCTTAAAACTATAGATTTAATAAAAAAACACAAATTCCGCTGGTTTCTGATTCAATTCACAAATTATCGTTTTTTTTTAATGATAAGGTGGCCAAGTGTTGACAAATTATTTTAAAAAAATGCAAAATTTCAATTTAAATTATCAGATTAAATAAATGGGTGGCCAAGGCCGCAAATAAAATCTCTGTTTTGTCCCTATTCCCACCCCCAGTTCCATTATTCTACGATAATTTCCATAAACATAAAATCATAATAACTATTATTTAGATAGGGTAGCTCCATCTACCTATTTAAAAATAAACATTTTATTTTTAAATGAGTTTTTTTTCTCTTATCCAATCGCTAAATCCATTTTTTTTTTAAATTGACCTGCGCACGGGATTGGAGTTATTACTTTTTGTGGAGAATGAAGTTGGTCTAGTAAATATATCCATACTAATAGTATAAGCGTAATCTGTATGTATGTCTGTTTGTCTGATGCGACGGGTTGGCGAGGGCTACTGTCAATTTTTAATGACAATATATTAAAGATTCCACAAGTTGGTATTAGTGAAACCGGGACCGACGCGACGGCTTAACATGCTCTCAATTAAAGTTCACTGGCAACACTTTTTTAAATAACTACACTATATAATTTATATAATATATTATAATATTTTTTTTAGGCTGGCAAACCCGACAAGATTATTTGTCTATGATTTCAATAATTGTTTTGTTTGTTAGCTGTTATTTGTACCTTACTTCGAATAAATAAATAAATAAATAAATAAAGGGTAGATAAAACTGCAAAGCTGTCTTAGTAATTTTGATATACAAGTAGATACTAATTTTTAAATAATTATTGATTACTATTACTAAATAATAATATATAAATAATAATAAATAAATAATATTAAATAAGTGGGAAAAATATGGCAACCCTTGATTTTTACCAATACGGACAGAAGTTTATTGTATGGAAGAGTGTAAACATACTTCGGACTTCGATCAATTTTGACAAGTTACTTCACAATTAGTGTAGTGCAAAGAGTATATGAACTAATTATGAAAAGAGTAACTACTCACGCAAAAACCACCACCATACATACATACATTATAGGTATAGCTTCTATACTAACTATACATATATGATGGTGGTGGCTCGGTTGTAAGAACGCGTACCTTACATCCTACAAAGGTCGGTTCAAACCCAACCCACATGTACTAATGAGAAATACACTTTTCTTACGTACTGCAGTCATTTACAACACCAATGTTCCCGTGCGTCGGAGAGTACGTTAATCCAACTTGTGGAATGGTTAATAAATTATCATAAAAATTGACATCACATCCTCGCCAAGCCGTCTGGCTAACTTGGCGTGTGTAGGCCAAATTCTCCAGTTCTGGAAGGACCATCTCCAGCAGTGGAGGTCTAGGGGGCTGTAATGATGATGAATTAATGAACATTAATTGTAATACCACCTAACTTCTACTAGGTGGCGCCACTTTATATGTGAACTAAAATTTGTCGATAGCTTGTTCTAAGATTCCACCCCCTGGTGTAGTGGAAGATTTTACACACATTAGGGTATTTTTTGTGCCAATGGATTGACACGAACTTTGTATTCCAGTAATCTACGACGACGATCTGACAGCAGCATTTATCGAAAGCACAGCAAAACTGCTAAATACCAAACCTCAAAAGACAATTTACATAGCATTGGAAAGACGATACGTGTTCAATTCAGCGCCGTGTTACGACACATTTCTGGAACAACTTGACAAAATTAAAAATCACCCAAATGCTGCCAAGTGGGAAGTGACAAGCGTGGCGTTAGATTTTCCAAGATTTTTTCACTATTTTCGCGCTGAAGAATTGGTGCTTTGGAAAATAACGTCCAAACCATAATTTTTAATAGACAACGATCTGTGATACTAATTTATTATTGTACAGAAAACTATACATATTTATTTTTATTAAAAATATTGTTTTATTTTTGCCTTACATCTCATTTAGGTGCGTTCCAAAATTATAAATGTACTTTCTTTTTTTTTTTTTTTTTATACTAGCACGACATGTGACCTTGGGCCCACCTGATGGTAAGTGGCGCGCAAGGTCCATGAATGTTAGCAACTGAAGTCAGATACTCGTAACTGCCATCAGTCCCTAACACTATGCCGGCTTGACTAGATGCTTTTTCACACTTCGCTTGAAGGACTCCAAATTATAGGAAAGTGGAAACACAGAGGCTGGAAGAGCATTCCACATCTTTATCGTACGACAGATGTATGAGTCCCCAAATTTATATGTACGCGAAGGGATGGTGACTACGGTATGTGGGTGCATATTCTGACCTGTGCGTGTGGTTCGGTTGCGGAATGGAGAGGGAGGGATTAGGTTATAGAGTTCTTCGGAGCACTCACCATAGTATAGCCGGTAGAACACGCTCAGAGAAGCCACATCTCGGCGAAGCTGCAGGGATTCGAGAGTTCCAGATGTAGTGGCATCTGTGAGGTACTTGGCGGAACCATCCCAAAGGTGAGAACAGTATTCTATACAGATCTGATCTGTGCTTTGTACAGCAACAGTCTAATTGAAGGCGGAAAAAACCGCTTCACCTTGTTCAGTATTCCGAGCTTTCTTGAATATTTATTTTAATTATATTCCTTCGCATTATTAAAGTTACTTAAGTACCAATAAAGTAAGCGAGGAATTGGTCGTAGTTAAGCAAAAAGGATCCAAAGCACAATTTTTCAGAATTTTATTTATTTATTTATTAGGGTCGCCAACAGTGTCAGCAACAATACATACATGGATTTTCACTTACAACCAAGACAGAAACCAGATGTTGCACTAATTACAGGCAACCACCACGTGCTATTACAGTGTGGAAACCTCTTTGGCTTCTTGGCCACAGTAAAATAACATTGTCAAAACTTTTAAATTTAGAATGAAGAAAATTCTGGCAATTTTTTACTTATGCCATATACAAAAATGAAATTTAAAAAAATAAGATATTAGATGGATTACATACAATATTTACACAAACAACATATGTTTCATTTAAATAATTGGCCAACTTTACTATAGGCCACAAATGTAGGTATTTGCGGTACACAACACCTAGCGGCCAGAATTTCTTCTTCGAGAATATTTTGAGGTGCTCTAACCGCATACGAATCATAAAGGTAACTCGTCGATAGCAGTTACAGAGTCGATCTCCCCTCGGTCCCGTATGTGTCCGAGAACATCTTAGGATGACATGTCCTTGCGCAGCCGTGATACCTAGACATAGGACGTCGGTATCGCAGCTTTTAGAGCGCACTATTCGACAGGCGCAATTCAATTCAATTATGAATCTTTAATATCATAAACTATCCAGATAAAAAAACGAAAACGAAAGTTTTCAATCAATGCGTTCTTCCAGTATTGTCGTACGGAGCAGAAACGTGGACACTGACAGTGGGTCTGGTCCACAAGTTTAAGGTCGCTCAGCGAGCTATGGAGAGAGCTATGCTCGGTATTTCTCTGATGGATAGAGTCCGAAACGTGGACATCCGTCAGAAAACTAAAGTTACCGATATAGCCTTCAAAATTAGGAAGTTGAAGTGGCAATGGGACGGACACGTCTGTCGCAGAACCGATGACCGATGGAGTAAACGAATTCTGGAGTGGAGACCACGTACAGGAAAACGCAGAGTGGGAAGACCCCCCGCCAGATGGACGGATGACCTGAAAAAGGTCGCTGGTGGGGGCTGGATGAGGGTGGCAAGAAATGGCGAGCCTTGGCGGAGGCCTACATCCAGCAGTGGAGAGACATAGGCTGATGATGATCCAGATAAAAATACAGTTTTTAACATATTAAATATTAAACATACTAATCGCAGTTTCTACTTACTGGCCAATAAAAAAATGAAATGAAATACTTGTGGATTGGGTCCTTTTTGCGTATGCCTATCCTTAATAATAGACATTATAGTATCAAAAATGATTATGGTATATTACAGTTGCATCAAAATGAAGTCTCTGTAAAAAAAGTTACGTGGAATGTATTAGCTTACCTGCCCTGGTACAATCGACGCATTTTTTTTACTTAAATCGTTTACATTTAGAGAGACTTCATTTTTTACTAACTCAGCCTTACGTTTGACTTGACGCGTTTTTTTTACCCTAATTTCGGTTTGAACATCGTTCGACTTAGAGCTGCTCTATGGTTTTTTATTTTTATACTAGCACGAATTGTGACCTTGTCCACCTGATGGTAAGTGGCGCGCAAGGTCCATGGATTGCCGTTGACTGTGCATGACGGCAATTCGAGCCTGATCCCGAAACGTGTGGATACACTTTACTGGTTTTATCGGCACGAACGGTGGATAAATCCCCGCCCTGGCAGACTGGGCAAATTGCCACCATCAGTCCGCCTACCACCTATTTGTTGTTCTCGTTAAAAGTATGTGCCATTTGCAATGATGTCAAATGTTAATTTTACTTTCAAGGAAAACCATAGGATCGTCGCGTTATTCTATATCTATGAGGAAAACTGATATTGTAAGCTTGCCATGGTAATATTTATATAAAAATAACACTGCTTGAAACAAGACTTACATTTTAAGTAAAATTCGGTAAAAAAAAATCGAATTTGAAGTCGAACATAGCATTAACATTGAAATAATTTCATTTTAATTTCGCCCACAAAATCTTATTTGTAAAATTTTAATCCTCGAGACTACTTAACTATTAAAACGCAATTTAGACAGGTTTGAATAAAATAATGAAATTATATCTTTTAAAATATATTTATTTCCGCTTCGACCAAAGTTCGTTGTATTTGGTTAGGAACGTTTTTCTTAATTCAGAATTTCTTTCTTGCTGATCCTTTTCTTTGCATAACGTCTCGACGCTTTCACCAAGGCAGAGGTCGCCAGCCAAGTGGACGATCATAACTTGCGAGTTAAATTTTACGTTTTTATCAATATTTTTATTGTAACGTTTATAGTATTCATAATCTTGTATTTCATTATCTGAAATTGTAAAAAATAATTACTTTACTTTGGAACAGCTTGCCCCTTAATATCCGGCAAGCCCCAAGCAAAGTTATCTTCAAACAGCTGGCTTGAAACCTTTGAAATCCCAATAGAGTCCTTGTCTGTATCGTCCAGAGATGTTGTATTTATGTAGTTTATAGTAGTGGTTTAAGTGTTTATATTTATGTCTAATTAAAATTTTGTAACCATAAGTTTTCCTAATAAAATAAAAAAAATAAAATAAAAAAAAATTAAAAAAAGATTTAAATAGGTATGTATGTATATGTACGTCGTATATGTATTGTATATACCCACGTTTAGGCCAATCATGACAAGTGGCAAGTGCGTCGATGTTTCCAGCGTACCAAACTCGAGAAATATCACAAATAAATTAATTATTAATTAAATGTATTTTTATTTACATTAATAAATATTTTTGTGTCCCGACCAGGAATCGAACCCGGTACCTCCGACTCTAAATCCACGGACTTAACCGCTAGACCACGGAGGCATGAAAGTACATAACGAAAAAGCGCGGCAAATTAAAAAAATATTAGTATGGTATCCTTCAAAATTTCCTATCGCACAATTTGATCATCTATATTCGGGTAATTACACTTTTTAACTATACTTGCCGTATCACAGACATTTATAATTTATTTCGTGATTGAAAATGACGCGCAACATAATGACGTCAATGACAAACAACTGACAGCGCTCAGAGAGATGCACCTCGATATCGTGAGCAGTCAGAGCACAAGAAATGATGTCATTTGTAACGTCACAAAGTTTTGTCGGAACGGCTTTAAGAGTGCTTATTTTACAACGCAAATAAGGAATTAACAAAGCAATTCAAAATGTTTGACAACAGCCATATTTAAAAATTTACACAGTCACAATAGTGTTGCCATCTGAAAGTTTCCAAATAATTTGATTATCTACTTTTATTAGCCAGACTCTATCAGCTAGGGATGTTTATATTTGATCAATAAAAAATCGGTGAAGGTCGCTCATCTACGCATCTTGGACTATTAGTTCTTGAAGGAGGACATCACAGGATCTTCGTTATGGGTGAAATATAAAATAAAATAAATAAATAAATATTTCCAGACAGGTCACACAGCGCCATCTAATTTCCGTGGTAAGCTACGAGGCTTGTGTTACGGAAACTAGATGGTTGATAAACTACATATTATACTTTTTTTTTTGTAAATATATACATATTATACATATAAACACCCAGACCGAGACAAATTATACAATGTACAACTTGCCCCCGGTAAGAATCGAAACCACGACCTCCCGAGTTCACGGCAACGTTTGTTACCACTAGACCACGGAGGCGGTCATATGGAACTGTTTAGGAGAAATACTTAAAGTTACTTACTAGATTCATGCTTATCAGCATTGGACGAGTCGCCCGTACATTCGGCCAGACATCGTTCCTTTAATATGCCTCGAGTTAATAATACTGAGTTTTCGACAGAGTCAAGGTGACCTTCAGTCCTCTGTTTATCCATTTTACGAATTAATTTCTTCATCTAATAAGAAATAGGGTAAAGTTTAGGTAGTTATTTCGTTGATTGAGTCGTTTGATTTGAATATTCGCGGTATCGCCTTTGTGCGCCGGCGCACTTCGCGTCGATGACGTTCCATCGTCTCGACGCCCTCTAGTAGTAACTAGCGGACTATGCTTGGTGCACTTCCGGTTAATGACGTTTCCGCCGAAAACAACGCTCTCTGTCGGAGGGAGTCAAGCTCCACAAATTAATTCGTAATTATTCGCTGTGATTGTGCCGTGGACCTGCAGTAATTTCGGCTGTGATCCATCACCATCCATTTCGCGACCCGTCGGCTATCAAAACCACCAAGGAATTCGGTCACCAGTTCGAGACCCGGAACAAAGGTTAGTTGCTGCTAATTTCATTTCTTTCGCTATTTTTCGGAATATTTTCGCCAACGCCTATTCGTTTCCCGTTCAGACAGACTGGCAAATCAAACTCAGTGTACCAACAAGATACCCCAGACACAAGATTCAAAACATTTTCAACATACCCTATCACAGAACTAACCTAGGTATACATCATCCTCTTTCCAGAATACAATCAAAATACAATGCTCATGCTGCAAATTTCCAGATATTGACATCTGCGGAGACTCCCAAAGAGTATTTAAACATAAACTGCTAAAACAACTTGACCACAATGTAATTAAATTTATAAGTAAATTTGTTGTTTTTTTTTTTATTTTTATAAAAATATTATTTTATTTATTTTACTTTATTACTTGAATTTTAATTATTTTCGTTATTTTTTGTTGAGCGCCACTTGTCACGATCTCGACATATCTCTTTCGCTTCTTCGACACTCATCAACCTTTATACATGCCCTTTTGTTTCTATGGCTTTTCATTGCACCATTGGCTATTGTTTTATTTATTTGATCGTGGTAGTCTTGGTCTGCCAGGGCATCTTTTACCCACAACTTTCGCATTATATATCTCTTTCGACATGTCCGAACCATCGGAGCATGCCTTTCTTAATTTTTGTCCCTATGCTTTCTTTCATACCTACCCTTTTGCGTATTTCGTTATTACGTATGCGATCCGTTAAGGTGACGCCGCATATGCGACGCAACGACCTCATTTATACTGCATTAACTCTACTCTCATGACATATCCACGCCTCACTTCCATACATAAGTGTTGGTACCAGCATGGTATTGTGTATGGCGAGTCTAGATTTGTCACTGACATTTCGACTGGCGATCAGTGACCCCAGTGCACCGTTAACACTATTTCCCGCGTTCACTCTTCTTCCAATATCCTATCTAATATGTTTCCTATCCGCAGTGAAATTAATTATTACGTTTAATAAAAATATTAATTTATATTAACTATTTAAAAAAGAATACTTACATTTTTGGAAAGCTTTTTCGTGTTATCGCAATCGTATCGCATTTTCGGTTCTCCAGGATTGCTTCCAACTACATGCATTGTATTCGGAATATTAATTTCAGACCCACCATGCATTTCAGTTTTCCTTTTGACCCTTCCAGAGCCTGTTGAAGACTTGCTATTTGTCGGAACATAAGTTTTTAAGCCTTTACAACCATCGTCGGTAGCTAAACTTTCCTCAGAAGTTGAAGCAAAAACTTTGTTCAAGTTCAATATTTCAACTTTGTTTTTTTTTAAGTTGGCCACTCTGTTTTCTGTCAACTGGCATTGGTCTGTTGAGTGAATGCTTATAAAAGACCGCTGTTTTGAACATCTATGGGGGTCTTTATTCGATGTTGTGACTAGAAAAAATATATAAAATTTTACATAATTTAACGATCGGCTTAAACCCTGACAAAAAGATTTTAGCAGCTATTTATTATTTTTTAGTTGAACATAGTTACCTAGTGCCGTGTTCAACTTGGCGGTCTTTTGACAGACTTTTAAATAACGCAAATAGCAGTAAAAAAAGTGCGCTCTGCTCACTACGCGAACACGATGTACATATTCTTACGTACATTTATTAAGATAAATTCAAACTTGTGGAATCGTTAAAAAATATGACAAAAGAAATACTTTAGACCTTAGCCAACCCGCTAGAGAAGGCTAAATTTTCCAGAAATCAATTTAGGAAGGCCCATTTTAAGCAGTGGTGGTGTGGAACTGTTTCCTAGGGACTGTGACCATAGGTAACTACTTATTTTTTTTTCTTTCTAAATATCCAGTACAATTTATATTCTCCGTACAAAAGAGACAGACAGACAAAGCCCCTTATTCACTATCCATCTTGCTGAATAATAGGCTTAAATCGCCTAATCGCATAAACGTTAACGTCAAACCTATTCGTGTCGAAGTTCTTCGCGCCATTTTTCACGGGCATGTCACGTTCAAGTTTTTGTTTTGTAAATTACTTTTCTGTGGATATTGTTAATCAAATGTGGTGTTGTTTTGTTTAATAATGTGCTACAATGTGAAAAATTATGGAAAATAAGAAATTGGACTTTATATATGGGGCACAAATTTCAGTTTTCCCGCGCTGTGAACTCCCATATACCCGACGTGTTTGGGCTATAAAGCCGCAAGTAACTTCTAGAAAAGCATCAGATTCTGCAACATGGAATTCGATGATAACCTTATTAACTCATAAGAAATAATGATAGATTACGTCAGACTTGGCTGTATGAGACCCTTTGCCTTCCCTATAAACTCATTCATCATCCATCCAAGAGAACGCAAACCAAACAACCTATTCACGGTCATTTTGGCGGGCTATACAGCAAGATTGATGATCAATAAGGGGATTTAAGTGTCAGTTAAGTTCCGATGTTGAAATGATTACCACTCGCTCTAGCACTCTTGTCAGCTATAAGTCTGTCTCTTGCGGAGAATATTTATCGTAAAGTATTATCACTGCACTTACAGGCTAGTCACATTTAGCCAACTTTACTATAGGACCATGACAAGTAAATAAATTTGTGTCCCGACCTTGAATCAAACCCGGTAGGTACCTCTGAGTCTAAATCCACGCACTTAACCGCTAGACCACGGAGGCAGTATCGTACTGTTTTTATATATAAGTAGGTATAATTTCAGATAAATATTTATCGTACTTACTGTATATTAAAAAAAAAAAAGATTTACAAAAGGGACTAAAGAATAATTTAGTTACCTACTATAACTATAGGCCCTTAGTAATAAAGATAGATACGTGAGTTTGTGGAGCTATATGTAACGAAAACAGAATTTCGAATATTGGAAGCAATTTAGAAATATTATCAAGGTCAAGCAACTTACTTGAATAACTGCAGCCGTCTTCTGTTGTATTATCGCACGTGGTGTTGTCATCTAAACAATTTTTAGGTTAGAATTTGCGGCTATATTTTTTAATTATTTATTGCGTTATTAATAATATTACGAGAATGTTAAACTTACCATAATTCTCACTGGTACTGGCGTCTGTTTGATAATTGCTATTATTTTTATAGGAAAACTTCTCTATATTCCTTGTATTTGACATAATTTTACAATGAATTTTATTTTGGTACAGCTGTCAAACAATTACCAGCAAGGAACATAACACAAGAACGTCAGTTTTGTTCTTTGACCGTTTAGTATAGATTCTCATCCTTTTAAGGACCTTCCACATGGATGTAAAAAAAAAAAGTGTGGTTCTCAAGTTGATGAAATGGGTCTATCTACACCATAGATATAGAATACTAACCGACGACGCGACGATCCTATGTCTATGGTCTACACGGGCTTAGTTGTCAAAGAGCGCAGGCAGATTCTCCAGACACCAAGCCTTAAATGAATTTATAAAGAGAAGTTTATGGTCTGCTAAAATCCCGTCCATGAACCATCAGGACTTCCACGTAGTGATGGTAAAAAGCCGGATGGTATGTCTCTTGTACCATGGAGTGAGGGAAGATGTCTTGTTTGGGATGCCATTGTGGATACCTTTGTCGCTTGCCACATTTCCTCTACATCAAAAAATGCCGGTTCGGCTGCTCACACAACCGAATTAAGAAAGCACATAAAATATAATAGCAAAACTTTGTGGCATTTGGGGTTGAAACAATGGGGGTATATTCTCTTGATACCCACAAATTCATAAAAGGGCTGGGTAAACGAATTTTTCAAGAGTGTGGCGATGCCAAATGCCATAACTACCTAAAACAGAATATGTCGATTATAATTCAACGAGGAAATGCGGCGAGCGTTTTAGGTGTGTAAGCCCTCTGGTGGTAAGCCCTTAGTTTATTTTGTAGAATAGTTTTAATTTCATAGGTATTTTTAGTTTTAGTTTTAATTAGTTTTTTAATCAATTTTACTATAGAGCTATCATGACAAGTTCGTCGATGTTTCTAGCATAGGTACTCGATAAATATCACAAATAAATTTAATTAATTATTGTGTTCGTCACCAACCCGTCTGGCCAGCGTGGCGAGTGTAGGCTAAATTCTCCAGATACTCGTATGTTCTGGAAGGCGAATCTCCAACAGTGAAGGTCTAGTGTTCTAGGGGCTGTAATGAATGATGAATTATTGTGTCCCGACCAGGAATCGAAACCGGTACCTCCAAGTCTAAATCCACGGACTTAACCGCTGTTAACCAGGAGGCAGTTAACCACATAAGAGCCTAACGAAATATTTTACAAGCTATTTTATATTTTGATCAAATAAAATCGTATTATTACACTGGAATGAGTCGCTTATACAGGGTTACAGGGAAAGTCGACCTAGATCCGTTAAGGGCGCGTGTAGTTTGCATATTTTCTGACTGATTCGACTATGGAACACCCTACTCCAAACTTAACCGTGTTCGAGATATTCGACTTTTATTTTTTTAAATAAAATTTGCCGATTTTTTTTCTATTAAATTACAAATTTTGAAATATGCGAGTCTAATTATTATTATTATTTGATTTTTACATGTAAGATAAAACGCCTTATGACCTAAATAACCGCCTCCGTGGTCTAGTGGTAACAAACGTTGTTGTGAACTCGGGAGGTCGTGGGTTCGATTCCCACCGGGGGCAAGTTGTACATTGTATAATTTGTCTCGGTCTGGGTGTGTATATGTATAATATGTATATATTTACAAAAAAAAAAGTATAATATGTAGTTTATCAACCATCTAGTTTCCGTAACACAAGCCTTGTAGCTTACCACTGAAACTAGATGGCGCTGTGTGACCTGTCTGGAAAAAAAAAAAAAAAAAAAAAAAAAAAAAAAAAAAAATTGTTGGTAAGTTAACGAAATTGGTCGTAGTAGACGATTTAAAGTTAAAAAGGTTAATTAATTTTTAGAACGTTTATTTTTCTTTAAAGGATAGCTAAAATTTTTTTATGCAGTTTAATTTTCTTTCAGCATTTTTCGATATACCTCGTAGTTATTTATGTATGCTCAACTGAAAAAATGACCTGTAACCTATGCCTTTAAAAAATAAAACAAACCGCGATGATGGTAATATAAAAGTAGAAATGAAAGAAACATATTCGACCACGGACAATTTGCAGTAAAATGTGTGACGTCATTTGCTATGACCACGCGCCCTTCTCTCGTTCCGAGACACGATATTAGTAACCTAAGCACGCTTAAGCAGTTCCGAGACATGCATAAACTGTATTGCAAAAGCTTTGTGACGTCACAAAGGGCATCATTCCTCGCGCACAGACTGCTCACGATATCGAGGTAGATCGCTCTGAGCGCTGTCAGTTGTTTGTCATTATGTCGCGCGCCATTTTCAAGTTTATTTAAATTTAGGTTTTCTTTTAAATTATTGAATATTGTAATTCGTTTATACTGTTTGTACATCACTTCTAAAACAAATCTATAATAATATATAATATATAATTATATATTATATATATAATATATATATTTTTTTTTATTATATTTAATTTGTTATTTAGATTTAGTTTATTTTTTTAGGTTAATTATTATATTGTAATTATTTTATATTGTTTGTATATTACTTCGAATAAATATCGATATTAAGCTAAAAAAAAAAAAAAAAAAAAAATCTATAATTAATATTTAAGTAGGAAGTAAATAAAAAATGTCTGAAACACGGCAAGTTATTTTAGAAGTCCAAAATAAGTTAATAATAGTAAACATTACACATAAACATGAATAAACCGAGAGATGTGTGTTTGTTAGTATTCATACTCAAAGATGTGGAATCCGCAATTTATCTTATATACATCGATTGAGATGAGTGATTTCACACGCTCTAAGTCTAAGTATTCAAATCGTGATATTTGATTCAGAACGAATGTCTGTATCATATTCATTCTAAGCGCTCTGAACATGATTCGGAACGAGTGCTTATCTTTAATTATTTGACGTGCGTCGTCATCAAAAATCACAAAGCGCTTGGAAAAGCTACCCAAACGCCTCAAAGAGCGAAAAAAAGCGCTTACAGTGACAAGTCGAACATAGGGTTGGTGTTGAAAGGAAAGGATAAAATAAGACAAATTTAAAAATACTTTATAATCTGTTTTTATAAGTACACAGTACAATTTTGCATAATTCGATTGAATTGTGAATAAATCAGAGTTTAAACAAATTGGGAGATGATTAATGCAATTTAAAACCAACCCTTAAAAGAGATTGCCCAAAACCAGGCCCAAAGTTGGTTGCAGATTTCAATAATCATACCTTTTTTATGTGTTGTTTTATATTTAATAAAAACATCTCTTTCGCGCTAGCATTAAAATATAATTTAATTAAATAGTGTCTTGGTTAAGATTTATGTATTACAATACAAAACACTATTTATACGATTAGGGAGTCCTTCGCGCCATTTTGCGGGGACATGTTTTTTTTTTTTTAATTGTCTTTAAAGGACATAGTACAAAATACATCAGTCCTAAACAAGTAATTTATTTGCATAATATATGTTCATAACAGATGGTGCAGGATTTGATGCTTTACTTGGAGTCACTCGCGGCATTATAGCCCAAACACGTCGGGTAAAATATGGGAGTCCACAGCGCGGGAAAACGGCAAAAAATAAACTGCAACTTGTGCCCCATATTTAAAGTCCAATTTATCGTTTTCCATTGCAGCACATTATTAAACAAAACAACACCACTTTTGACCAATAATATCCACAGCAAATTCATTTACAAAACAAAAACTTGCACTCGACATGTCCACGCAAAATGGCGCGAAGAACTCCCTCGCGGGGACATGTCAAATGAAAATTATTGTTGTGTTATTTTTTTTCCCCAGAATGATGATGAATAACAAATTAATAACAGAACAAATTCTGCAATATCTGGAATTTGATAATAACCTGATTAACTCATAAGAAAGAAAGATGTATTACGTCAGACTTGGCTGTATGGGCTAGATCCTTTGCCTTCCCTATCGCCTCATTCGTGAGAAGAGAACATAACGTCATGATCGTAGATCAGTGACGGATCTGCTATATTTAAAATTTTCATGACGGCCATTCAAAGTTAAATAACTGTTTTTTTGTCACTTCTTTTTCAAGTTAATACTAGTCTCATAATAAGTGCAAACCTTCTAGATTTCATTTTGGAGCCCTTTCTAATATTTGCACTATAAATTACAGACCACAAACAATATAAAACTATACTTATATAAAATCAGATTTTTTTAAATCCAACACTGTTCTACGATCATAACGATAAACAACTATAGGTACTTTATAATAGACAAAGCACAGGAAAGGTGTAAATAATTCTCTAATTATATCGGCGGAATAGAAACGTATAACGTAAAAATAAGTTTTTGTCAATTAACGTAATGCTAGGGTAAAATAAATGAAATTAATTACATCTTATTAAAAAAAACACAATATATTAACTAGAGTCAGGCTTGTTGCCATTTAAAAGTTTCACAATAATTCGATTATCTACTTTCATTAGCCACATTCTGTAAACCTTTTTGGTTGCATTTTATTTTCAAAATTTATACATTTAAGTCCATTAAATGGGATACAGGTGTGTCGTTCGAAAGCGGCATCGTATGAATGTGTGTTGATAAATGTTATAGGTTTTGGGGATCAGACCAGACCTATATACATAATAATAATAAAATCATTTATTGTCACAAAAAGAATTTAGATGTAAAATATGTGAACAATATAGTTGGTTTGTGATACCTACACGAGGTTGCCCTAAAATGTGATGTCAGTTTCTCCCATTTTTGACGAAATGTTAATAACAGCTTTATTTTACCATATTACTGTAAAGAACAATGACAAGATATTACCTGATATTTTTAAAAATATTATTTTAAGGGACCCAGAAGAATTTATTATATTACAAGGTCTATGAATCATTCCCATAGATAATTCCGAATATTCGCCGCATGGACCTCTCACATTTGTGTAAAAAGCAAACTGTAGTGTTGCCACTGTATGAAATAAATTTTAATTGCAGTACACACGTAAACTTATTATAACTTTATTTTGTAATGGTTATCTATAACCTTTTATTATATTATATTAATAAAAATAAAATTTAGAATAAAATGTCAATTTATAGAACGTCTAAGAAAAAATTAAAGTAAAAAAATCAAGTATCACCACGACCGTTTCCCTTTCGGGGTGGTCAGAAACCACGCTTATAAAGAAGCGGATTCACATTTAGCAACTTTACTATAGGCCAATCTCGGGAAATATCACAATTAAATATTAATTTAAATTAATAAATATTATTGTGTCCCGACCAGGAAACGAACCCGGTACCTCCGACTTTCGTTTTCCAACAACGAAAAAACTCTTTATGTATCGGCTTACTATTAAAATAATTTACATGTTCCGTAGTTGTTCCCGAGGCCTTTTAAATTTTTTCGTAGCAAAGACTTGATTGCCAATGTTCTTTAAATACCTTTCAATAGATTTCCTATTACACTACTTACGTTGATTTTGCCAGTGCGATGGCCAGCAATGTACAGCAACATGGCATTCTAGTGTTTGTGATCACCGTGTCCAGTTAATATATATAACGCATATAATATACCTACATTATATACATTTATTTTAATAAAACATACAAACGTGATGTTGGCAGAAATGTCTTAGTGGCCACCGCCATTACTAGTGTCAAAAAAAGAAGAATAAATTTTAATGCAAAGAGAGAGTGGCTCGAAAGGTGACCTTTTTGGATTGAAGAGAAGCATCCAAACAACCAGACCATCAATTGTATTTATAACCTTATAAGGAGTCCTTCGCGCCATTTTGCGTCGACATGACACGTGCAAGTTTTTGTTTTGTAAATTAATTTACTGTGGATGATATTGGTCAAAAGTGGTGTTATTTTATTTAATAATGTGCTACAATGTGAATAATTATGGAAAACGATAAATTGGACTTTAAATATGGGGCACAAGTTGCAGTTTATTTTTGCGGTTTTCCCGCGCTGTCAACTCCCATATTTTACCCGACGTGTTTAAGCTTGGTGCCGCGAGTGACTCCAAGAAAAGCATCAAATTCTGCAGCTTTTGGAATTTGATGATGACCTCATTAACTCATAAAAAAGAAAGACATATTACGCAGAATTGGCTGTATATATTCATCACCTATCGGGAGAAGAGAAAAAACGTAAAAAAAATATAACCTTAAAAAAAGTTCAAAGTTATGTCAATAAAAATTAATCACCCATACCGATGCCGCTTTAGAACGATAAAACTATACTAAAAAAACTTACACTACAAACAATATTTTTTACTAATTAATGGCAGTATTTTACATTTTAAACAACATTTCATAAGTAGGTATAAGTTATTTAATAACTAAATAAGTGACTAACTAAATTGTTTGTCCACCTCTTATAGATAGTGTTGCCGAATCTTGGTATGTGTCTTGCAGTCTTACTTTTTTGCAAGAACAAGACCACTGATATGTTAGCAACTCTTTCTCAGACTTTACGAGTGCCTTCACTCCGTAGCCACGACTCAGACTTAGCTGTTAAGGCACACAGGGCCAACAGTGAGAAAGACTGTTTATGGGGTTTTAGTCCGTAGGCGCCTTGGGGTCTCCTTAGGCCTCACGGTGAGTCGGGCATGCGACCTCCCGTGATGGCCCTACAGGCTGAGGGCGTATCATTGATGATTTATCGATTCATCATTAAAATAAAATAAAAAAGTTTTTTTAATTTTGCTATAAAAGGTCATATTTTTACCATCAGGTGTGCCCAAGGTAACATGATCTTGCAAAAAATCAAGACCAAGATTAGGCAACACTAACTGATAGGATAAATATAATACCGTATTTTTTTGTTAGTTCAGCCAATCACATTTTACAATCAAAAATTGATATTTGATTCATCCTTAGAAAAACTGGGTGTAAATTTTTATATGAATTTCATGACTAATAAAACAAAAAATGTGATAAGACCGACATATAATATACTATTAGTTACCTCAACGGCTCCTCCACTCCAGCTGTCCAACAAATACTCTTGTAAACTCTTCAATCCAAACATCGAAAGGCATAAATGTTACCATTTGAAATATTTTCGATGAAATAAAGTTTTTTTCTGGCAACATTAAAGGTTGCATTCCCGTATTAAATAATGAAATAGCTGTTTTACCCGGCTTTGCCTGTGTGAACGGTGACACGAAATTAATTCGTGCGCATTATTTTGATTTTGATAAATCTCCTAAGGCATTCATGTAATTTGCATTTCAATTCTCAACTCTATAAGCGCTCGACCTTGACAGCGGCCGTGCAAATATCAACTTTAATAGCGTGATATATACCCTGCGTGGAATTTATTAAAGAGCAAATAATTTTATATTTTAATCTAGAATAAAAATAAAGCATTACGTTATTTTTAATTTTATTTATTCAATAATAAAATCTTAAGTTACGGTGCAGAGAAGGTTTCCTAAAAATAGTACAACTCATATTGAACCTAATCAAGTAGGTAGCGATAATTTTTGTTTGTCTCTTTAGTTCGTCTCTCGGCTGTGGGCGAGATCAATTTATTAATAATAATACTTGGGGGACAAGAGGGCTGGTTCTTTCCTCGCCCAGAGACTGATTCTATATATAAATAAATAAATATTTCCAGACAGGTCACACAGCGCCATCTAATTTCCGTGGTAAGCTACGAGGCCTGTGCTACGGAAACTAGATGGTTGATAAACTACATATTATACTTTTTTTTTTTTTGTAAATAGGTAACATATTATACATATAAACACCCAGACCGAGACAAATTATACAAAGTACAACTTGCCCCCGGTGGGAATCGAACCCACGACCTCCCAAGTTCACGGCAACGTTTGTTACCACTAGACCACGGAGGCGATATTACGTAAATATATAGCGATTCAGCAAGGAAATGCGCGCCAGCGTTCTTGCCACCATGCCACGCGGATACGATTTATATTTAAATTAGGTTTTGTAAGTAGGATTTTTTTTTGTTTTAGTATTTTTTTTATATCATAAGACCTTATTTTAATTATAAATTAATTTTATAATACTTACAGCCAGTTGCAGAAAGCATATTGATATACACATATTTTCAGACGCAGCCTCATTCACCATATAGTAGTGTTTTGTTTGTCGGATAATGATTATTATCTTTAATAAAAAAAAAGTGTCATCACTCCCATTGGGTTCTACCAATGACACCAGAAGCCTAAAAAAAGTATTTGCCCTTTTGACGATTACATGCGGTATAGTTAACGGATTCCATTATATAACGTATGCGCTTAAGTGTCAGAATAGGGCTGCTGGAAGGAATGATTGAGTGGGGGAGCCGTTGATAAAACGATGTAACATTTACATAATGTCTTATAATTGATTAATTTTAGCAAAAATCATAACAATTTACAATTTATTGTCATTTAATAAAAAAACTAATTTAACAGCCAAAACGAACTTTCAACAAATTTGGTTTATTTCAGAAATAATTTCTAAATATCAACTTAATTTTAAACAAAATTGTTGAATATACAGGGTGACTTTATATGGTCTTATGTTAGACTAATACATGATTCTATTGATAGAAAAGTGACAAATTTTGTCTATCTCAAAAATTTAGTTTGTACTGGCCACCAAATAAAATTTTAAGACTCCACGGCATACAAGTATGTATAATTTACATTTAATTTTATATCTTACTTTATTTTTATATATGTAATGATATTAGTATTTTTTATTTACTTACACTTGTTTTCACTATTTATCATTGACACTTATTTAAACATATCCTACACCTGTATTTATTGTATAGTTTTAATTATCTTTACTTTGGCTAGTGGTAGAAACTATCTGGAATTACCTTCAGGGCCCCTGCAGGACAAAACACTGATGTGGGGGCCAACAAATGTCATATATGTTACGTTTTTATCTACTAAATAAAAGTTATCCTTATTGAACTTACCGTTCCGTGGGAATCAAATATTCCAAAAGACCACAACATGAAGTCGAATAAATATTATGATCTTACAGAAGAAATGATCAGGAACGGGTTCAAGACTCAGCTTTACGCAGTGGAGGTTGGTGCAAGAGGAGTTCCAGCAAAATCTTTGCATCACTTACTGAAAGAATTGGGCCTAAGCAGGTCTGCCGTCAATACATTTATGGAACGAGCTTCCAAGACGGCATTAAAGGAATCATACAGTATTTGGTTGGGTAGGGAGAGAAGTAGAATGGTGGATGGTGAGCGTATTATCGCGCAATAGAAAAAAAAGGAGGCATTGTCGGTCGCAAGCCCGAGACACCATTCTTCTCATCTCTTACCCACACACGATGGACCCGGCACCCGCACGGTGAATCCATGGAATGCTTAGAAATTTGTCTTCTCTTCATTTCAGGAAGCTAAATTTTTTTGTTTTTTCTGACAAACGGTTTCTTAGAAAAAGTTGTATGTCTCTATCAATAGAATAACATAGTGTAACGTTAGACTATACAAAGCCACGCGGTATACTTACGAGCAAAGAAATAGAATCACTAGTTTTCAATCAAATATTAAATAAATAAATATTTCCAGACAGGTCACACAGCGCCATCTAGTTTCCATGGTAAGCTACGAGGCTTGTGTTACGGAAACTAGATGGTTGATAAACTACATATTATACTTTTTTTTTGTAAATATATACATATTATACAGATAAACATCCGAGACAAATTATACAATCAACAAATTATTTTTATTTATTAGAAGTAAAGTATCATCACGACCGTTTCCCTTTATTTATTTAAAAACTTTATTGCACTATGTACAAAGGCGGACTTAATGCCGCTAGGCATTCTCTGACAGCCAAACCTTTAGGACATTTAGACAGTATAGATGGTAGGTGCAATCATTAATGAAGTTATTCTTAACAGTATTAATAGATACATATACATAAATACGCAATATATAAATATATACATATATATAAACATAAATTACATCATAAATAAACAATAATATAAAATAAAACTAGTGGTGAACTGCCTGCTTTATGCAGATGATGCTGTTCTTATGGCATCGTCCGAACAACAACTGCAATCACTAGTCACAAGAATGAAGGAGGGTTGTGCAGAAAAAGGACTCCGTTTGAATGCGAGAAAAACCAAGGTACTAGTGTTTGAAAGAAAAAGGATGACAACCGTGACGATAAAGATTGATGATGAAACTCTAGAACAAGTAAATGAAATTATATATCTGGGCAGTGTTTTCACTGCGGATGGGAAGTACGATAGGGACGTTGAAAGACGAGAGAACGCGGGAAATAGTGTTAACGGTGCCCTGGGGTCACTGATCGGCAGTCGAAATTTCAGTGACAAAGCTCGGCTCGCCATACACAAAGGTTGGTACCAACACTGATGTATGGAAGCGAGACGTGGATACGTCAGAATACGCATGAGAGTAGGGTTAATGAAGTAGAAATGCGGTCGTTGCGGCGGATATGTGGCGTCACTTTGGCGGACCGCATACGTAACGTCGAAATACGGAAAAGGGTTGGTATGAAGGAAAGCATAGGGACAAAAATAAGGAAAGGCATGCTACGATGGTTCGGGCATGTTGAAAGGATGAGCGATGAAAGATTGACGAACCAGATATATAATGCGAAAGTTGTAGGTAAAAGAGGCCCTGGCAGACCGAGACTCACATATCAAGATCAAATAAATAAAACACTGACTGAAGGTGCATTAAAAAGTCTTCGTAACCAAAGGGCATGTATGAAGAGGTTAATGAATGTCGACGAAGCGAAAGAAGTATGTCGTGATCGTGTCAAATGGCGCTCAATTACTCGATTTCTCAGTTATAAATTTAAATTACCTGGTCTTACTTATGAACAGCGTTGTATAAAATATCACGTCCTCCCTCTTTCGATCAGACGCGATGTAGCTGACCTGACTTTTCTCATTAAGATTGCCAGAGGTATTTTTGGTATTTTTGGTGGTCACTTGTCGGGGTGGTCAGAAACCACGCTTATAAAGAAGCGGATTCACATTTACATGACAAGCTCGTCGATGTTGCGTACTAAACTCGGGAAATATACCATTTTTTTTATATTAACTGCCTCCGTGGTCTACCGGTTAAGTCCGTGGATTTAGACTCGGAGGTACCGGGTTCGATTCCTGGTCGGGACACAAAAATATTTATTAATGTAAAATAAATACATTTAATTAATAATTAATTTATTTGTGATATTTCTCGAGTTTGGTACGCTGGAGACATCGACGAGCTTGCCACTTGTCATGATTGTCCTGTAGTAAAGTTGGCTAAATGTGAATCCGCTTATTTATAAGCGTGGTTTCTGACCACCCCGAAAGGGAAACGGTCGTGATGATGCTTTTTACTTTTTTTTTTTAATAAAAAAAATATTATTTTTTATTTTATTACTACTATTTTTTTTATAAGGTTTAGTTTATATTTTATTTAATTGCTTTTAAAATTTAAGTTATATGTTAAGATACATTGTTCCTATTAATATTAAATTAGATTAGTACAATATTTTATTTTATGTTTTTAAGACGTGGTTAATTTTTTTTATTAAGCTTTTATTAAGCTTTTTGTATGTCTAAACTTAGAATTTAATTGAATTTCATTTCATTTTATATTTTTTTAATTATTCTTATATATATATATATATACCACTTGTATTTTGTGCATGTTGTGGCACCTAAAGGTGGTACATTTATCGTTGAATTTACGTCCTAGTTTTTAAGTAAGCAATAATGTAACCGACCACTGGTTGTCCTTAAATAAATAAATTGTTACTATTTAAGTATTTTAATTAATATTAATATTTGCTTGGAGAATTTATTTCTTTGCTCATGAGGGAAGTTTGTAAATTTATTTAAAAAAGTATTTCTATATTATGTAATTAAAAACTAAACATTTTATTAGGTAAAGCAAGGTTTCAGACATTTATGGAGTAGTAAAAATAGCCATCCAAGCCGTCACCGTTACTTTCCATTGACTATATCTCATTCTACAATACACATATTGGCAAAATAGTTTTTTCTTAAAATAATAACCTAATTTATTAATTATTTCATTCAAACAAAAAATTAACCTAAATTAAGCGCTCTCACAACTATTTAAAATTATTTATTTCTCGATTCAGTTAAAAATCCATTTCTTTGCTTGTGAGGGTAGTTTGAAAATTTATTTTAAAAAGTTAAAAAAAAAAAAAAACTAAGGTACAGAAATTTATGGAGTAGTAAAAGTAGCCATCGAAGCGTTCACGGTTACTTTCCATTGAAATATCTCGATCTTTAAAAAAATATAAAGGTAAAAAAATATTTTTTTAAAATAATTATTTTCATTCAAACGGAAAATTAACCTAAATTAATCGCTTTTAACCCTCTCGCTCGCACAATACAACATTAGGCCAACTTTCTAGGGAATAAAATTACGGACATTTAAAAGATATATTAATCATAGATTTGTATAATAATAATAAATATTTCCAGACAGGTCACACAGCGCCATCTAGTTTCCGTGGTAAGCTACGAGGCTTGTGTTACGGAAACTAGATGGTTGATAAACCACATATTATACTTCTTTTTTTGTAAATATATACATATTATACATATAAACATCCAGACCGAGACACATTATACAATGTACAACTTGCCCCCGGTGGAAATTGAACCCAAGACCTCCCGAGTTCACGGCAACGTTTGTTACCACTAGACCACGGAGGCGGTCATTATAAATGCATTTGCTATTTTTCTGTCTAAAATTAAGTATTCTTCTTCTTAGTCGCTACACTCTTGGCAGAGTGGTCGTGGTCGTCACTTGAGTGTCAGTGGCACGCTTAACAAGCCGTCGCCACTCGTCTCGAACTGCAGTCTTCCTGGAGCACTCATGTAGGGGGTGATCCATTGCTGCTTTAACCTGGTCAGTCCATCTCATCGGTGACCTACGCATTCTCTTGCCATCGACTTGTCCCTGAACTACAAGGCGCTCAATGAATGTATCTCCACGCCGCGATACGTGTCCAAAGAAAGTGAGAATGCGTGATTGCACAATTAAAGAAAGGCGTTGTCCTATCTCTAGTTCCTCCAGGATGGATTTGTTGGTTCGGAACTCCGTCCACGATATGCCCAACATTCTCCGCCAACACCACATTTCTTGAGCATTAATCCGTTTTATTTCAGTTTCGCGCAGGGTCCACGTCTCTGCAGCATACAGGAAAATAGGGAACACAAGAGCTCTGACCAGCCGGATTTTAGTAGCTTTCGTAATGTTTCGGTTCCTCCATATTTTATATTATTAAAATTAGGTATATGAAAGTGGAAATATGTCTAAAAGTCCGTAATTTTATTTTCTAGAAAGTTATTCATGATTACAGTACAGCCCCTAGAACACCTACGTCTACTAGAACGTCCACTGTTGGAGATAGGCCTTCCAGAACATACATACATGTGAGCAAATATGGACATCGGCCACAGACTGCAGACAGTCCAGGGAGGCACTTTCGAGCCCTGACAAGTGCCTCACGCCTTACCAAACTTCACCTTAACAAAGCTAGCCTCCGCACAATGGTAGGGGTGATGACGGGACACTATGCCTTTAATAAATACCTATACACTATAAAAATTACAGATAGCCAACTGTAGAGAATAATAATAATAATAATAAAATTCTTTATTGCACACAGAATATAAAATATAAAAACATGTACATAGGCGAGCATAATACCATAAAGGTATTCTCTGCCAGCTAACCTTTGGGGGAGTGAGAGAAGAATATTATAGGTGCAGAGTAAGAAAATCTAACACAAAAGGATCAAAATATTATAAAAAGTAAAATCAATATATATATGGGTACGTAGGTAAGTATATGGTTTAAACATCTAAGATGATAATAAATATATACTGTGTATAAATAATAAATAAAATGCATGCATATTAAAATAAATAAACAATAATACCTATATGTCAAGGAGAGGAGATTAAGATGCATTTTGTTTTTTAAGAAGGTGAGAAATGAGTTTTTTAAATATATATTTAGAGACGGTGTCTGTCGGATAAATGACGGACTGCAGAAACAGTTAGTGAATCTGAATATATGCTGGAGGAGTGAAGAGGAATTGAGAGTTGGTTGTTGTGCAAAGAACGAAGAGAACAAGAGTGAGAGTCGCACAGATATTCGAAACGATCGCTCAAGTAGGAATGCATGGCGCATGTTCTTATAGAGTGCTGCAGAGTGGCTGTGCCTAAACTGAAGTTCCTCTAGACTGCGGGAACTCTTCGGAGTAAAGGTCACGCACAAAGGTTTTATAAAGACTATATGCGGAGAAGCAATGGTCATCAATTTGCCCTACACTCGCCAAAAATAAAATTCCTACGAGATACGAGAGTTACCTATAAAACGTTTTACTATTGAGTTAAAGAAAATTCTTATTGACAACTGTTTATACTCAATAAAATAATTTTTAGCATGCAAATTTTGACATTAACATTGTATTCCAATAAATTGGCAAGAACAATATTAAATATAAAGTATATACAAATAAATATTGTAAATGTATAATAATATGGGCAGATTGCATCATCATGACATGTACATACAACTGTAATTAGAATAAGCAATTTATACAATAAAGAATTTTTAATTGTAAGCTGACCGGACGGCTTGGCGAGGATCTGCTGTCAATTTTAATGACAATTAATTAACGATTCCACAAGTTGGTATTAGTGGAACCGAGACCGACGGCTTAACGTGCTCTCCGAGGCACGGGACCGGTGGTGTTGTAAATCTATTACGTACATAAGAAAAGTGTATTTCTCATTGGTACATGCATTTTATATGATTTGAAAGAAGGCGTTCTTTTTTAAAACAATTGGGGACTCATACATCTGTCGCACAATAAAGATGTGGAATGCTCTTCCAGCCTCTGTGGTTTTCCACTTTCCTATAACCTGGAGTCCTTCAAGCGAAGTGTGAAAAGGAATCTAGTGAAGCTAGGGACTGATGTCGGACATGAGTGTCTGATTCCAGTTGCTAACATTCATGGACCATGCGCGCCACTTACCATCAGGTGGGGGCAAGGTCACATGTCTTGCTATTATAAAAAAAAAAAAAAAAAAAAAAAAAAAACAAAAAAAAAAAACAATCGTGCTACTTACCACCGCGCCTAGGAAGTTAGTAGACTACATTTCACAAAAGTAGACTCAGACTTGAATAATCTTTAAAATGCTCTATTGTGCGAGCAAGCACAATAAGCGTTCGCAAATACTTAAAAAATAAAATTATTCTTTTCTCGATTAGAGTTAAGAATTAAGATCATTGCTAAAAACTTTCCTATTAAATATAAATTATTTACAACCAAAAACATACTGCGTGTAATTTATTAAAAAGCAAATATTTTTATATTATAATCTACAATAAAAATAAAGAATTCCGTTATTTTTATTTTTATTATTTAATAATAAAATCTAAAGTTACGGTGCAGAGAAGTTTTCCTAAAAATACCGCCACTCATACTCAGCCTAATCAAGTAGGTAGCGAGAGTTACGACTTAGGTAATTCGTTCTCTTTCGTCTCTCGGCTGTGGGCGAGATCAAAGAAATAATACCAAAGGCTAGGTAAGCAGTACGCGAGGTCCAAGAATGGGAGCAACTGACGCCGGTCACCACGACCGACATCAGTCTCTACCACTATGCCGGCCTAACAACTTTTTCACACTTCGTTTGAAGGACTCCAGGTTATAAGAGTGGGGAAACACACAGGCTGGGAGAGCATTCAACATCTTCAGCGTGCGACAGATGTAAGAGTCTCCAAATTTATGATGGATATCGCGATTCAGACGCGGCCTTATTAACCATGCATTAGTGTATTGTTTTTTGAATAATGTTTATTTATTTATGTCAAATAAGGTTCTACTAATGAATGACACATGAAGAAAAAAATATTTGTTTTTTTGACAATTACACGCGGTATAAACAAGATGGGATAAGAAGTTAAACAAAGTTAAAAAAAAGCGCTTACTGCGACAAGACTAGTCAAATATGGTTCCCCATATGGACGTGACGTCATCCGGAGCCATTTTAAATACAGTATTTAAAAAAAGATTTTAAAGCGAATTAAGACACCATAAAAAATCTACAAGGACTTTTCCAAAAACCCGTAAGTCAATTTTAATAATTTAAAACACATTTTAAAAAAATTACATATAGCCTATTTAATCGATATTCCCACTCCACTCTATATCTATAGTACACTATTGAGTGGCATCATTATAGGCAACATTAACCTTTAAAAAAACAATAATGCTTCCTTATTTTTTTAGAATGGTAAATACACGCGTTCCGAGACACGATAATATTACGCTGAAAGCCGTTCCGAGACGTGCATAAACCCGAATCAAGCTCAGAGCGCTTAGAATGAATATGGTACTAACAGTCGCTCCGAATCAAATATCACGATTTGGATGCTCAGAGCGTGATATCAATTCGGAACGGTCTTAATCACATTTTCATTCATAACATGCAATTTTTTTTTTATGTATGGAAGATAGATTGCGGATTCCACATCTTTCGAGTTTGAATACTAACAAACATACATCTCTCGGTTTATTCATCCTTATATGTGTAAAGTTTAATATTATTAACTTATTTTGGTCTTCTAAAATAACTTGCCGTGTTACAGCCATATTTATATACTTTGTACTTAAATATTAATTATAGATTTGTTTTAGAAGTAATATACAAACAGTATTAACGAATTACAATATCAAATAATTTAAAAGAAAACCTAATGTTGAATAAACTTAAAAATGGCGCGCGTTATAATGACAAACAACTGACAGAGCTCAGAGCGATCTACCTCGATATCGTGAGCAGTCTAAGCGCGAGGAATAATGTCATTTGTGACGTCACAAAGTATATAAATATGGCTGTAACACGGCAAGTTATTTTAGAAGACTAAAATAATTTAATAATATTAAACGTTATACATATAAAGCTGAAAAAGCCGAGAGAGGTGTGTTTGTTAGTATTCATACTCAAAGATGTGAAATCCGCAATTTATCTTCTTAACATTTACAAAAAACTATTATGGTACAAATAAAAATGTAATTAAGACCGTTCCGAATTAAAATCACGCTCTGAGCATATTTGTATATTTTGTATATTTGTATATTTCACCTATATAACAATCGTTATATTTTGGTATGTCAGTTAACAAATATTAAAATAATAACAGTAATGCTATTAACACCATGCATCGTAGACAAAGGAGCATAGGAACACAATACAGTAGAAGGCATAAGACCACAAAATTATACAACTATTTAAAAGAATTTTCCGTCAAAGGCATGTCAATAAATTCTGACAGGTTATAAAAAGCATTATTTTGGAAAAAGATTTTCAATTTTGTATAATGTAATTTTCAACTGCAAACCTTGTTTAAACGTTTTTCTTAACCTGGTTTGCCTTATATAGATTTCATTCTTGTTTCTTAGGCTATTCTTAGTCAAACTAGATATTTTTGGAAGTTCATTAGCTTTCCCATGAACCTCCTGTAAGCAACTATATACATACAGAGACATAAGACTGTCAGTATCATATTCATTCTAAGCATGATTCGGAACGAGGGTTGGAACAAGCAACTGACAAATTTCAGTTCACATAGAAAGTGGCGCCACCTAGTAGACGGTAGGTGGTACTAACTTTTTCAATTAATTAATTCAACATGTCGGCCATTGTTGTCAACAAGCGAACTACACGACCTTAGTAAAAAAATCATTTTATTATTGTGTAACTTTTAGTACCTGCCTATGTATCGTATGGTAAACTGATTAAAAAAAAACACAATATTTTTAAATTTTCGCGCGCAAAAAATTGTTTGCGGGGTCAGAAATAGTATATATAAGCTATACCTTTTATAGGTATGTATGGCGCTATAAGTATCATACCATCCACCTGGCTACGCTATTGTTCCCCTTTTCCCAATGGGGTGTATCACTAACTTTTCATCACGATAGATGGCGCATGATAGATGGTACCTAATAGAACTGTCAGTTGCATAGAAATTGTTATTACTAAATTTATTATTTTCTGGATATTATGCCGAAGTGAGCAACTTTTAAGTGTACAAATCGAGATTTCCAAGCGAAATCAAAGATATGGTGATCTCAAAATTTCCGTTCTATTAATAAAACCTTTTTTAAGACGGTGTGCACTTACTTAATTTGTCAATTTAAAATACATTGTTCTGTTATAAAAACAAAAAACTACAAAAACATTTAAAAAATAATGCGAAATAGGTGTAAAACAAGGTACCATTGCCGCTAGCGACATCTACAAAAAGCTTTGCCTGGTATACGCCCTATTGATTACTATACTCTTTTAATAGACGTAAATATTCTCAGTGGCGGCCATTGCAAACAGCTGGCTTTGTATCTTGTATGTTTTTCCAAGTCAGCCTGCAGCCCTATCCTGTTATTTAGCCGCAAACGTTATTAGTGGATTTCGTTATTTACGCCAGAGATTGCGTCATAATTACAAAATATTATTGAATTCTCAACTCTATAAGCGCTCGACCTTGACAGCGGTCAAATTTAATAGCGTGATACATACTGTAAGATAATATTTAGAATTGTACAAAAGACAACTTTCGTCGTGTGTTAAATTAGAACTAAGATGTGAGGTTGTTGGCCTTTTGGCCTGGTAGTGTAACCGAGTTTGGTAAGATGGCGCTGCGGAACACAAAAAGGGGTTCACACAGGTGGGCGTCAGAAAAATAGGCGGGATTATTATGATGGTGATCGTATCGTAACGGAAAGTTAATTTAAAAATACATATCTTTAGTATGTGTTTTATTTTATTTATTTATTTCATGAATCCTGTATATATTTAATTATTATGTATCGTATTATAGATATGTATTATTATATGTATAACATGTATTGAATATGTAGTATTAGTATGTATTGTTTATTTAATATTTACTTGGCACTCTGCGTGTCAAATGTTTTCAAAACTCCCAAAGGTTAAAAAAGTTAAGTATCATCACGACCGTTTCCCTTTCGGGGTGGTCGGAAACCACGCTTATAAATAAGCGGATTCACATTTAGCCAACTTTACTATAGGCCAATCATGACAAGTGGCAAGCTCGTCGATGTCTCCAGCGTACCAAACTCGAGAAATATCACAATAAATTCAATAATAATTACATGTCGAGTCTAAATCGACAGACTTAACCGCTAGACCACGAAGGCAGTTAGCTGGTGAATAATGCCTCACGGCATAAAGCTCGCCTGTGCACATTAATATTAAGTTATTTTAGTTTTTGTGCAATAAAGAATTTTTATTTATTATTATTATTTATAGTTCACGGATTCCATTATATAACGTTTGCGCTTAAGTTACAGAATAGGGCCGCTGTACTTGCTGTGTGGGAGTGGTTGTTACCCAGATTAACGGGGATCAGTCTTGCTTAGTATGAAGGTTACAAATAAGGTAAGTCTGTTGTAAAATTCTAAATTTTAAGCCTTTAACATCTCAGCTTAAATAGTCTGCTTATTAATAGCTTTCCAGTGCTCTCTTTGAGTTCTTAACGACTCTCTCATCTTTTCTTTGGCTTCTGCATTATCCGATAGCATTTGGTTCAATTTCTGCACCGTCTGGTACAACATTACGGGGCTTAATAATCCAAAATCGTGCAGAGAACACATGTGTAATACGAAATTTCTGTATAAATTTTTCTCTAATAATTCCTTACCTTTGATTTGAAGAAACATTTGACAAGCTAAAGGTATTTGACAGTCCCCTACGTAGTTGTATTTCATTACGTGCAAATTCCACATCTTCATTAATTCTTTTTCGCCTTCGTTTACATCTGTGAATTCATCTATTAACATCATGGTTTTCTGTTGAAGCCATAACGGATCGGTTTCGCTTTCTGAGTCAATATCCAACTCGTTCGGGTAAACGGGCAAGCAGGTTATTGTGTGGTGGTATAATCTGAAAAAATAATAAGAATAATAATAATCGCCGGGTTAGAGTGAAAACCAACTAACATATTTTTTTATTACGATATTCACTTATTTTTCACCAGTCGTTTAAAAAACTAACTGTCTCCGGGTCTAGCGGGTAATTCTTTGAGTTTAGACTCAGAGCTTCGATTCCTGGTCGGGACACAAAAATACTTATTAATGTAAATAAATACATTTAATTTATTTGTGATATTTCTCGAGTTTGGTACGCTGGAGACATCGACGAGCTTGCACTTGTCATGATTGGCCTATAGTAAAGTTGGCTAAATGTGAATCCGCTTATTTGTTAGCGTGGTTTCTGACCACCCCGAAAGGGAAACGGTCGTGATGATACTACTATCGACATAAGAAACTGTGGGGTTCAAAGTTAGAAGGAGAGAATAAATATTAAAGTAAATGCAAAGGTTGCTATACCTTTCACTGGGTATATCATATGTCATATTAAAAAGTAATGACAATAAATAAATATATAAATTTACATGTCAGTTACATACACAAAATATATATTTATAAACATACATAAATAATATTCTAAATATAAATACATACACTAATAATATTAATCCATGTCATTTATTTATTTATTTACGAGGGGCGTTCAAAATATTCTCGGTATTGATACCATACAACCTCTTTTATATATATATTTGTTACTGGCCGCTAAGATTCATCCATTGACATTAAAAAAAAGTAAAATTGGAACCGAGATGTTCTTTTGTTTTTCTGCAATTGCCGAACAAACATGAACACCATGAGCGAATTAACAATTTTAACGAAATTAGAGCACCGATCCGTCATAAAATTCTTGACAAAACAGGGTAAAAATCAAAAAACCATAAAAGAGGAAATGGATTGTGTTTACCGTGAGTCTGCTCCTTCTTTATCTACTATTCAAAAATGGTCAAGCGAATTTAAGCGTGGAAGGGAGAGTATTGAAGATGACCCTAGACCTGGCCGGCCTGTAGTGGCTACCTCACAAGAAAATATTGATAAAGTGGAAAAACTTATATTGGAAGACGGCCGAGTGAAGGTAAAATCTATAGCTCAAGTAACCAATCTCTCTATTGGTACCGTACATGACATTATACATGACCATCTTAATATGTCAAAAGTAAGTGCAAGATGGGTTCCGCGAATGCTGACGCTTCTTCAAAAGGATATGCGTGTGGCTTGCTGTTCAGATTTTATCGACCTGTGTGGTGAAAATCCCGATGAGGTGCTGCAAAAAATAGTTACTGGAGATGAAACCTGGGTTCATCATTATGACCCAGAGAGCAAACAGGAGTCCATGCAGTGGCACATTAAGGGTTCAGCTCATCCCAAGAAGTTCAAGGTAATCCCGTCAGCTGGCAAGGTCATGGCCACAATATTTTGGGATTGTGAAGGAGTTTTGCTTATCGATTATAAAGAAAAAGGTGTAAATATCACAGGGCAGTACTACGCTAACGTTATACGTCAATTAAGAGATGCGATCAAAGAAAAGAGGCGAGGAAAGTTAACCAAAGGTGTTCTGCTTCTGCATGACAACGCCCCTGTCCATACTGCTCATATTGCCAAGGCAGCTATTGTTGAATGTGGGTTTGAAACTGTTACTCATCCACCCTATAGTCCGGACTTAGCCCCAAGCGACTTCTTTTTGTTTCCCAATCTTAAAAAGGATCTGCGTGGAAATAAATTTTCTGACGATGAAGCGTTGAAGACGGCCGTGGAGGAGCATTTTTACACCAAAGATAAAAAATATTTTTATGAGGGATTAAAAAAAATAATTGATCGATCTTATAAGTGTATGAACATAGGGGGGGAGTATATTGAAAAATAAAAATATCAAACTTTTCGTACTTGTTTGTTTTTATCCACATACCGAGAATATTTTGAACGCCCCTCGTAAATCTTTATTGCACAAAGTACAAAGGCGGACTTAATGCCGCTAGACATTCTATGACAGTCAAACCTTCGGGACAACAAGAGCCATTAAACAATGAAAGGTATTGCAATTACAGGCTTAATTAGACAATATAATGACATATATAAAAAATTACATACTAAGATACCTAAATAAATAATATTTACATATCTACATACTACATGCAATTACATACATATTGGTTTGGCCAAACCTATAAATTCGTAGGATGGAATTTAAATTTACCGCTTAATGCATTTGAAGTGTCACTTGCATACACGCTTACCAATTTGCTAATAATAATAATCTAGAATGTTCCAACTCCCTATTCCCATCTCGCTCTCTCTCCTATCAGCTCCGCTATACCCTTTTCCCTCATACTCACGAAGACGACCGAGAGCCGCCGAAGACCGCCATTAGTGTTCGTCGATTCGCTGAATCGACAAGTTGTGAAGCCCGCACCGCCTTTTTGGATAATAAACGCTAATAAACTAAATATTATAATTGTGGTGACTCGTGCCCTGGGTCTGTGTTTGTGTTCCTAGCAGCTTAAACTATCGGTTTTCCGGCTGATTTAGCCGAAAAACCACGTCACTTCTGGACTGCTCTCGCGTCTGCACATCATCATCGCCGTGAGTACCTTTCTCTTCCTCCTTTCTTGGATACTTTCCCTCGCTCCGCTTTTAGATATTATTTATTGTCATAGGGAATCGTGTATGCAAGAGTTGGCTCTAGAAGACATTATTTATTCAATTCTGGTGGCCAGCCAGCCATCCTAATACAGTCCACTTAATCGCCAGACCACATATAAACAATAATAATGTACATACATATTAAATAAAATGTAATACTATCTACAACCATATCAAATACAAGTATAATTATCAGTAACGCCAGAAATGAACTAAGTTTTTTTAAAGATAGCCTTTTCGGGGCCTGCTGGATTTTTATAAGCAACTGATTCCAGAGGTTTACCGCTTACTGCAAAGGACTTTGAGACAAAAGAAGAATGGTGAGTGGGAATGGACAGAGTGGAATTAGAGGAAGAACGGAGAGTTTTGTCATGTATATAAATTAACACCTACTACCCACACCACAATCACACACTCACCTATTATGTCCAGTAAGATACGGCCTCTGTGATTCAATGACTTCGCTTTCATCGACTTCCAGAAACTCTGCTAAACTCTGTTTTTGTATCCGACGTCTTCCTCTGGGCCTCCATACTAGCAGATGTGTGAGAGAGGACCGTCTAGTGGGTCCGGCTCGAGGGCCCGGAGCTGAGGAGCGACCCTGAGAGGCTATCAGGTCGTGAGGTGACCCCGTGTAAGAACCATCGTACAACTCGTTTATGGACACGTCTATACGAGCACCGTCAGGTATGGGCTGTAAATTTAATATTTTTATAAAAAAAAAAAAAAAAAAAAACTGTTACGTAGTCCAGTCTGTACGTTCGGTTGTGTATGAATTTATGTACAAATAAATGCTTGAATTACCACTACACTATAAAAAAAAACATTTTATGCAAAAAAAAATTATAAAAGCCACTTCTATTAAATTAGCTGAAGTACATCTTAAAAGGGATTAACGCTTTTGCATCGTTCTCGTAAATAAAATCGTATGTACCAGAATTATTTTGAATTTTGTCAGCCGTCAACTGGAAAATCAATTAATAGTTACTATTTCAGACAGTTCATTTTCTTTCGAAAAATTCAAAATTCACGATAGTGAATATTATATAATATGAGATATTTTTTGTATTAAGTGGTTAGTGGCTTGAAAATTGCAATCACTAAAAACTTTGAGATATTTTATGTATAAAGTGGTTAGTGGCTTGAAAATTGCAAAAACTATTTTTTTAATGAAGTGGTAAGTGACTTGAAAATGCAATCACAATTTTCTGAATGAAGTGGTGGCTTGAAAATTGCAACCACTAAAAATAAAATAACTTTTAGATATTTTTTGTATGAAGTGGTTAGTGGCTTGAAAATTGCAATGACTAAAAAAGAAAATAACTTTAAGATATTTTTTGGATGAAGTGGTTAGTAGCTTGAAAATTGCAATCACTAAAAAATAAAATAACTTTGAGATATTTTTTGTATGAAGTGGTTAGTGGCTTGGAAATTGCAACCACTAAAAAATATTTTAATAAAATCTAGTTTTGAGATATTTTTTGAAAGTTGCAATCATTAAAAAAAATATGTACTTATATAAAAAAAAAAGTTTATACTCACAATGTAGGTAAAATTGAATCTAGAATGACAGAGTTTTAAGTGCTTGAGCAAAGAATACAAAGTTCCACAGTCTAGCGAACACCAAGGACAATGGAGGTCGTCACATGCTTCGGTTTGTTGCCGCGAGTTGTTATTATAAAGAAATTGGTAGATTATTTGCTGCTTTTTTGATGATTCGCAGCCGTTTGATGCCTTGTTTTTATCACCTTAAACAATGGATAATTGTTATCTGTTGTGCTAAATACACCAAAACAAAATTATAATTGGGGTCGCACAAGGTCTGATCAAATTTGACCTCCGCTGCACCCGGGTCAAAAATAAAAAACTTTTTTTTTCTAAATTTATTTCATCAATCCTCCAATCCAATTTTAGTTCCAGCGAACTACTTTTTATGGCTTCAATGGACATGAGTTTGAAAAACAGTAAAAAGTCATGGGGAGCCAAATCTGGCGAATACGGTGGCTAAGCGATGACTCTCATTTCGTGTTTGGCCAAAAAATCAGCCTCAATTATGCTGGCGCATTGTCATGGTGAAAATTCATGAATTGTCTGCCCACAAATCCGGTGGTTTACGACAAATTGCTACAAGTAGAGGAATTTATGGTGAACCACACCACAGTAATCAAAAAAACAATGAGAACCACCTTGATTTTTTAGGTAACGGCTCATTTTTGGAGCGCCATTAGCTAGATTGTTCATCAGACCCACGTCTCATCACAGTAATTATGCGTTTGATAAATGCAGCTAAGCTCCTACGATAATTTTTCTGTCCTTCAATTCATGTCGCTTACTACTAAAAAAGCAAAAACTCACATCACAGCCCCTGGAACACAGCGTCATAGACTTCCACTGTTGGAGATGGGCTTTCCAGAACATATATCTGGAGAATTTGGCCTACACTTGCCACGCTGGCCAGACGGCTTGGCGAGGATATGATGTGAATTATTATGACAATTTATTAATGATTCCACAGGTTGGTTGAAACCGGGCTTAATATGCTCTCCGAGGAAAAGTGTATTTCTCATTGGTACATGCCGGGGGGTTTAAACCGACCTTTGAAGGATTTAAGGAGCGCGTTCTTACTCCACCACTGTGCTATTCCAGAACATATATCTGGAGAATTTTGCCTAAACGCTGGCCAGACTGGTTGGCGAGGGTCTGATGTCAATATTTAATGACAATTTATTAACGTAACGTCGAAATACGGAAAAGGGTTGGTATGAAGGAAAGCATAGGGACAAAAATAAGCTACGATGGTTCGGGCATGTTGAAAGGATGAGCGATGAAAGATTGACGAACCAGATATATAATGCGAAAGTTGTTGGTGGAAGAGGCCCTGGCAGACCGAGACAGACACATATCACGATCAAATAAATAAAACGCTGACTGAAGGTGCATTAAAAAGTCTTCGTAACCAAAAGGCATGTATGAAGAGGTTAATGAATGTCGACGAAGCGAAAGAGGGATGTCGTGATCATGTCAAATGGCGCTCAATTGTCTCTGCCTATGTGGCGTGAAGATATGTATGTATGTAATTTATTAACGATTCCACAAATAAAAGTGGAACCGGGACCGACGACTTAACGTGCTCTCCGAGTCACGAAAACGGTGGTTTTGTAAATCCATGACAAATGTACGTAAGAAAAGTGTATTTCTCATTGGTACATGCCGACCGACCTTTGTAGGATTTTGAGGCAAGCCAAAGCCTCACAGCTAAAGAAAAACTCACCATTCTTTAATAATTCCGTGCTACTTTTTCGCGTCGAACTAGAAGGTTTATCTTTGCTAGAATGTTCTTTCTTATTGCCATTTTCAGCATTATGTTGGTACAGCTTGGGCCGGTTGACCAAACCGTTGGTTGGTTCTTGGCTCCAGCTCATGTTCAGTTTTAAGAGAGGCATGACTTTAAGTACTTGTAATGCTGGCTGTAATTCATTTTCCTGTAATAAATTAAATTATATGTGTTATGTGGTTAGCTTAACTTAGGTTAGGTTAACTGCCTCCGTGGTCTAGCGCTTAAGTCCGTGGATTTAGACTCGATTCCTGGTCGGGACACAAAAATATTTATTAATGTAAATAAATAAATTTAATTTATTTATGATATTTCTCGAGTTTGGTACGCTGGAGACATCGACGAGCTTGCCACTTGTCATGATTGGCCTATAGTAAAGTTGGCTAAATGTGAATCCGCTTATAACGGTCATGATGATACTTTACTTTACTTTTTTATGTGGTTAGTGGTAAATGTATTAGTCCAATGCTGAGTTATACCAAAATAAAGTCTGTAATGGGGTGTATCACTAACTTTTTATCACGATAGATAGCGCATGATAGATGGTACCTAATATAACTGTCAGTTGCATTTTTATTACGAAATTTATTATTTTCTGGATATTATGTCAAAGCGAGCAGCTTTTAAGTGTACAAATCGAGATTTCGAAGCGAAATGAAAGATATGGTGATCTCAAAATTGCCGTTCTATTAATTCAATCTTTTTTCTTTTCTTTCTTTTGGGTTCATAATTTTCACTGATTGTTGCTTATTGTTATCCTACATCATCAGTTACCATATAGTATGTAGTACCTAAATTTATGTTAATGTAGTATATAAATAGTATAACTTTTATGTAGTTTATATATGTATGTAATTTTATTAATAAATATTTATTATAATCAATAAATAATATTCTATAGACTTATATTTTTAATATATTTAATTTTAGTTGATATATTGCACCTACCTCACATAAATGTTCTTGTTGTTCCGAAGGTCTGACAGGCAGAGAATGTCAAGCAACATTATGTCACGCCTTTGTATATTTATGTGCAATGAAGTTTTAAAAAATTATGTTTCATAGGTGTAAACAAGGTACCGTTGCCGCTAGCGACATCTACAAAAAGCTTTGCCTGATACACCCCATTAACAATTAAAGTTAAAAATAAAAAGGGTGGTGGGTCGGTTGTAAGAATTCTTTCCTTAACATCCTAAAAGAGTGGATAATACACTTTTCTTATGTACATTTGTCATAGATTTACATAGGTAGGGAGAGGAGTAGATTTGTGGATGGTAAGCTTCTTGTTACGCAGTAAAGAAGGAGGCCTCCTGTTCAACCCAGCCTATTGTAGGTAGCAAGTCCGAGACACAATTCTTTTCATCTCTTACCCTCACACGATGGACCCGCTCGGTGAATCCATGAAATGCTTAGAAGTTTGTCTTCTTTCACCACCGTTCCCATGCCTCGGAGAGCACGTTAAGCCGGTCGGTCTTGGTTCTCATCGCCAACTCGTCTGGCTGGGATAGGCCATCTCCGACAGTGGAGGTCCAGGACTAGTCGTGTTCTAAAGGCTGTGGTGTGATGTAAATCGAGAAAACTTATTGATTCTCCGTGCGGGTGCCGTGTGTGGGTAAGAGATTAGAAGAATGGTATTGCGCCAGATAATAGGCTGGTTTGTAGAGGATTCCTTTTTTATTTTATTGCGCAAAAATACGTTCATCATCCACCATTCATGCATTCCGTGCCGTCTTGGAAGCGCTTTCCATAAATGTATCTCCGGCAGACCTGCTTAGGCCCAATTCTTTCAGTAAGTGATGCAAAGATTTTGCTGGGACTCCTCTCGCACCAACTCCCACTGCGTAAAGCTGAGTTAAGAGTTCCTGATCATTTCTTCCGTGAGATGTTTTGGAATATTTGATTCCTACGGAACGTTAAGTTCAATAAGGATAACTTTTTTCAAGTTCCGAGAAAACACTAAGATGTCTCCCCTATAGTCTGATATAGCAAGTTAATCTGAAATCTTATGATGTTCAACGAATTTTCCAGTCTGATGCGGGGCCAATGATCGAGATGGAGTATTTTACGGTTGTGAAGTTTAAGCTAATAAAATTATATTGAGTTTCATACTTACATTAGGTATAGTTTCCCATTGGGCCATTAATGCTTTGTGTGGTGACGTGGCTATAGTATGTGGAGGATGGGGGGCATCATGTAACACCAAATCATACTCCCCATTGGTCAAAAGACATCGATTATGTTTGTCATACACTATTAACTCTCCGCCATACAACTTGCTCCATTTTGAAGGCTCAGATGGCATGTTTAACTGTTCGGCTGATTTCAAACGCTTCTTTGCTGGCTCTGAAATTTCACAAATCAAATCAAATAATTTATTTCCTTAGGTTAGTACACAATACTTGGATATTATCAATACATATATTTTTATACAATACAAGAGAATATATATTAATAAAAAATATACTATCAGCCTCCTCTATAACTGCCTCCGTGGTCTAGCCGTCTCGCCCGTCGATTTAGACTCGGAGGTACCGGGTTAGATTCCTGGTCGGGACACAAAAATATTTATTAATGTAAACATTTAATTTATTCGTGATATTTCTCGAGTTTGATGCGCGGAGACTTGCCACTTGTCTTGATTGGCCTATAGTAAATGTGAATCCGCTTACTAATAAGCGTGGTTTCTGACCACCCTGAAAGGGAAATGGTCGTGATGATACTTTTTGTTAGCATGACCATACGGGTGTTAGAACCTAATTTCAAGTAATTCCTTTGTTTTCATACAATTCCTAGGTTGATGCTCCAGCTTGTCAATGAGATTTTTAGTTGAAGTGAAATGATATGTTTTATTTGTAGCAAACATGGTAACAAACAATATTAGGTCTTATTAAGATTATAAGGTTTACATAATTCGCCAAAAGCATGCAAAAATTTACAACAACTGTTATAGAAGTAAAGTTACTAAAGAGCGCTGCTTCTTTAGTAACTTCATCTGACAAAAACCTTTGCGTTGCTTACACCCGTATTCTAAGACATTTTCTCAAAGCGTCCTCCACTCAACATTTCCTTCCAGCTGTCAAAGGAAATCTGGAAAGGTGGTGTTGTAAATTTATGACAAAAGTATGTAAGAAAAGTGTATTTTTATTGATACATGCCGGGGGTTTGAACCAACCTTTGTAGGATTTAAGGAAAGTGTTCTTACAACCGAGCCACCACCCGCCTTTTTATTATTATTCATTTATATTAAACGTTGAATTATAACTTATAGCTTCTCCTGGTCATGCCTTCAAACTACTACATTGTCAATAATAATGGATTGACAAAAAATATTGGGATGCATAAGAAAAAAAAGATGTCTCCATTACTGAGACTCTTAGGACACAAAAAGTAGCAAATGACTCCAACAATATTTCAATAAAATCTGACGTACCATGCACCAAACACTCATTATAGCCACGAGCAAATTACAATTAAAATTACGCAAGCACCTTAACCTGTAAAATAAATTAAAACAAACCGTCTTCTCCGTTTGTAATTTCAGTAGTACTACTAGCACCATTTCCACTACTAGTTGCCATAGTAACGGTAACCCGTAGCATTAACATGTAGGATTTGACATTTGGACCCTGAGACGGACTGAAGGTGTCAGAGGAGATGCTAACGGCAGAGGCCATTGCGGGAGGCTCAGAAGATGAAGGGTTTAAAGGCACAGAGCAACTACCAACCTGTTGAAAGTACAATTGTCTTAGCTAAGAATAGTCTAGTTTAATGATAAAATGCAAAATCTTTCATAATTTACATTCTTGAGATTTCATTTATATGACTAATTATTTATTTATTTACTATATTTATTCTTTATATTATATATAGTGTATTTATTCCTTTTGTGTATTTATTACCTTTCATGAATATCTTCAATGTTTTTTATATATATATTTTTTTTAATTTTGATTTAATTTGAAGTTATATAAATTATAGATTTAGTGTAATTGAGACCCCACAATACCGGCCTTCCTAGTGTGGGTCTCCAATAGAAAACATGTACATAGGATTTTATTGGAAATAAACGATTTATTATTATTATTATTATTATATAATAATAGGCATACATTTAGATTTATTCCTTGCAAATATATATTTTTTGTAACCATTGTAATTGTTGCGATAAATAAAGTATTTTCTTTCTTTCTCTTTCAATAAACTTTAATTATCATCATTAAACTTTTAGAAAATAAAATTACAGATTATTTTGGATATATTCAAATGATCAGGAACCACAAAATGAAGTTGAATAAATATTATGATCTCACAGAAGAAATGATCAGGAACAGGTTCAAGACTCAGCTTTACGCAGTGGAAGTTGGTGCAAGACGAGTTCCAGCAAAATCTTTGCACCACTTACTGAAAGAATTGGGCCTACTTCCACTGCGTAAAGCTGAGTCTTGAACCTGTTCCTGATCATTTCTTCTGTGAGATTATAATATTTATTCGACTTCATTTTGTGGTCTTTTGGAATATATGATTCCCACAGAATGGTAAGTTTAATAAGGATAACTAACAGCACCCGCACGGTGAATCCATAGAATTCTTAGAAATTTGTCTTTCTCTCTTTTTTTCGTTTTATCGGCTTTCAGGTAGTCTATCTTATCAACAATCGGCGAACATACGGCATTCTCTGACTATTGACCATTGGAACAAATGAGATTTATTTATTAGATCTAGGACAGTGAAATGATAATAGGAAATTAATTTTTAATCCAATGAAGTAATACTTATATATACACACATATACTTTAATTAGTTTATTTAACTAGTTTCTTAGTTAGTTTTACTTGCTTGTAGCAATAATGTTGTGCATAACATACATAAATATGGATTATTGCCTGTTTACGGTCCAACCATTCTACTTTTTGATTAGTACATATGTTTTGATAATTGTATTGATTTTATTAGTTCTGACTGTATCCAAGTTGTTTTAAGAGAACCAATGGAAATAAATTATTTTGAGTTTGATTTGATTTGAATACTATATACATAACATTAATATATAAAAATATATTTTAAGTACTATACATAAAATTAACTACTGGAACTGTACCAGGTATTGTAATCTCATAGGTGCTCATAACTCAATTTAAATGGTTATTAATTTATTGTTGTGGTGTAGTTTTGTTAAAGCTGAGTTTTCCTTGCAGGTTCCTTTCTCAGTCAGATTAAACATTAACAGGTCACTGGAATCTGCTAAGTTGCCGGTCTTCTGCTAACAGCTTACACTTTGGACCACTTTGCTGCTCAGTCTTCTACTAGCAGGACTAGAATCATTCAAAATGATTTACGCTGGTTTACGTGAATAAAGATATTTTGACTTTGAAGAAGACAAATTTCTAAGCATTTAATATGTTCTAAATGTCCGTAACTTTAATTCCTAGAAAGTTGAGAGACTTAACACATTTCTCAAAAGTGCACTTAGATTTCAAAATGCTTTGATAATATTGGTTTGTGCAAGTGCAAAGGAGAGGTACTATGAATAAGAAATCAGAAAAAAACTAAGTATTCTTATCTATGAAATTAAAAAAAAAAAAAAACAACTTTGCATCCTACACAAATAGATGCTGCTGTAAAAGGGTGATGTTCATTTATAAGACTATATATATAGTTAAACCATAATACTAGTTATAATAAATGTACATTTTATTAGGTTATACTATTTTATAAGCATTGCTGCACAGCATACTTCTAAAACACTTGTGCACTCATCTGTTTACTTAATTATAATACAAAATATAAAGAGGTATACTTACAGAAACTTCTACTATAGCTGAAGAGCTCTCTTTTCTCTTTTTATGACATATCTTCAACAGCAGGGTCTCCACCTTCACCTGGTAGTCTCTGCAGTCATCCAAATTCTTGTCGTAAAACCCAAGAAACGTCAAAGTCATGTAACCTCCCAGGTTATTCAACTGAAGCTCTCTACTATGTTTTAAGGTCACCCTCTCAAGCAAATCGTTCACATTAAACCCTATACGACCTTTATTACTCCTAGACATTCGCCGCTTCATATAAGATAACGTTCTATTCAAAAATATAGGCTGAAATAATTAATTAGTATCAAAATTTGTGTCAAGGAAACAATGTCAGCAAACACTTAATGCGAACAAAAACTCACCGATAACATGTTTCGTGTTCGCAGAAATCTGTATATTTGCGTTGGTTCTGCAAATAAATTGCATAAATACATTATAAATTGCTCAGACAAAGCCAAATTGCATGTGGTGTTATGTTTTTCTGACTTACTTTCGAATGCTTGAAGAAATAACTCATGGTCGGCTTGTAGATGGTCTATTTTTGAACCTTTAGATGTATCATTCTCTTTATCACGTTTCTTTGGAGGCATTTTACTAATTATTAACTAATTTTAGGTAAAACTGTGGGTAAAACCGCCAAGTTCATCAGTCCGTTGACATGACAGCGTCTCGATGATAGTGACGTACCAATACCTAATGGTTCCTAATCAATTAAATAAAATTATTGATAAATATATTATTAAAATTTATATTATTATATTTTAGCGCACTCCGTGTAAACTTATCGTTTGGGTAGAGATAGACTTGGTAGCTTATATTATAGTCCGGTCATACATAGTAGAAAAATTGACCCAGATTTGCAATAATTCGCATAGAGCTGAAAGTTGGTATCCAAGAAGCCGTATTCTGTTACTTAAGCGCAAACGTTATGTAATAGGTTAACTATATATATATATTTGCACGGACGCTGTCAAGGTCGAGCGCGAGTCAAGAATTGAGTAATATTTTGTAATTATAACGCAATCTCTGACGTAAATAACGAAATCCACTAATAACGTTTGCGACTAACAATTTTGGACCTACGATCATGATCTACAATCCGTTTTTCGCTAAAACCCACTGTTCACCGGAGACAGGGTGAAGTTATATCGCCGAATCTGTTTTTCAACGCGTTGGAGGATGTCTTTAAAAAAAGCTGTACTGGAAAACAGCGGCATAAATGTCAACGGAAAATACGAATACATCTCAAACCTCCGTTTCGCTGATGATATAGTCATATTAACCAGCTCGCTGTAGAATCATAGCATAATACTAAATGTCTTAAACGTGGTGTCCCAGTAGGTTGGTCTCGGAAAGAACTTCTTTCTTTCTTTTACGATCATGTCGTACCGAGATCAATCTGCGCGGGTAGACTCTCAAAGTTGTGCAAAATACGTCTACCTTGGCCAGACTATAAAAAAAAGTAAAAGTAAAATCGTTTAATGAAGCAAAAGTAAATTGAGTTACAAAATTTGGTAAAGTAAAAAAAAAATCAAAACAAGTAAGCAAGCAAGAGATTTGAACCGACCTTTGTAAGATTTAAGGTTCGCGTTCTTACAACCGAGCCACCACCGCGCGTTAAATGCGAATTATTATAATTTAAAATGTATAACTCGACCGGAGTATTATTTATATTATTTACATAGTCTAATATATCAAATTTTATTTAAATAATATTTAATTGAATATAAAACTAGTTCGATGGTACAACTCAATTTAAAAAAAAACTGTCTAATGCCAAAAGGTCATTGACTTGTTTTGGAGTGGCTGGGAAGTTTTAAAAATATAATTATTTGTTAATTATTTATAATGAACAGATTGTTTATTTAATGTCTCTGTAAAAATACAATGAAAGCTAGTGTGAGAATAAAGCAGATAAGAAAAAGGATTAGATATTTGCAGGAAGAAGCTCTAAAAACCAGTTTGGATGCTGTACTTGTTGAAGATTACAATTTAATTTCCAATTATAATCCAGAAATACTAACTGAAAAGAGATCAAGCCGTAAATTAATATTAAGTTTTGTGTCCTTTTTCATAATAACGGTAGCAAGTAGTTTTATTATTAATAGTTTGTTAAGTGCAAGGTGTTTTGTACCAAGTAATTATTTGGTATGGGAAGCTACAAGGCCGTTGTCAGACTGTAATTATTGCAAAAACGTGACCAAGCCGTTAATTCTACGGAATGTAACCAGAGATAAGTTTAAGGTATGTATATTTTATGATGTGGCAATGGCTCAGTTGTGAGAATCATTACAACATAGTGTCCTAGTATTCCACTGTTGGAGATGGGCCTTCCAGAACATATATCTGGAGTATTTGGCCTAGAACACGCTGGCTAGACGGATTGGCAAGGGTCTGATGTCATTTTTTATGACAATTTGTTAACAATTTCACAAGTTGATATTACGGGAACTGGGACCAACAGGATTTGGTTGAGTCGGGAGAGGAGTAGAATGGTGGATGGTGAGCGTATTATCGCGCAATAAAATAAAAAAGGGAGACATCCTATTCTTAAACCAGCCTATTGTCAGTTGCAAGCCAGAGACACCATTTTTCTTATCTCTTACCCACACAGGATGGACCCGCATGGTGAATCCATGGAATGCTTAGAAATTTGTCTTCTTCTTGTGCGAGGCATGGGAACGGTGATGTTGCAAATCTCTTTACTGCCAAATCGTAAAACAAATGACAAATGAATAAAATACATACGCAATTATATTGGAATATTGGAAAAGAGTTCCGTATTCAAAATTTTTCAGTGTGACTCATACAATGTATAATTAAATTGATATAAATTTATATTTGAACATATTTTACAGAAATATGCCTACTTATCCCAGCCTATCATTGTCAAAAATGCAATCACTCATTGGCGAGCCACAAAAAAGTTCAATTTTAACTTCTTCAAAAAGTTGTATGAAGACACGGCTGGAAGTTATGAGAGCTTGGATGAGGGATGTCAGTTTTTAAACTTTAAAACTGACCTGTTTACTTTGGAAGAGGTATTTAAAATGTCTAAGGCAAGAGCTCAGAATAAGCCCGGCGAGGATCCGTGGTATGTTGGATGGTAAGTACACATTACGTTCAATATGTATAAATAAGGTCAGTAGTGGTTTGGTTTGGCAAGTGTAGGCCAAATTGCCCAAATATATGTTCTGGAAAGCCCATCTCCAACAGTGGAGGTCTAGGATTCTGTGTTCTGGGGGCTGTAATGATAATCATGATAACACTCAGTCATTAATAATCTATGAAAATGTTGGATTGTGCAAGAGACAGGGACGGAAAGCATTACACCTTGTTACAGGAAAATACACTTTTCAGGGGTAACTGCCATCCTGAAATATTATCCAAAGTCCGTCAGTATTACAGTGTGCCAGAATTTTTGCCAGAAGATGCGGAATTTCCAGCCACAGAGAACATATTCTTTGGCTACGAAATGGGAGCTGTTATGCATGTATGTATGGACATTTATTTAAACGTGTATTGTTTTTTTCTAGGTTTTATGAAGTAAGAGAAAAAAAGATTAACATTAGTTTGGTTTTTTTTTTTATTATTATTATTTAAATATTATCTGTGGTTGAGACTTTTTTTTTCAACTTTATTTGGCTTTAAAAGTTGTTAAACTTGGCGATGTTCTACATTCACTTTTTCATATTGCTTTGCTTTCAAGCCGAACACAGCAATTATGTAATGTACTTGTATGTATGTAATTTTAAAGATTTTGATCAGTCCAGGGGTTCAAAATCCACTCAGAAAGTGGATCTGCTACTGGAATAATCATAACTTCGCGCATTTTTGTGATTTTACGTAATGCTATCGAGAACCCCCTATCACCCCATTGTGAGAAATAAAAATGCTGTGTTTGACTTGAAAGCAAAGACAAGCTCACATTATTTACTGAATTAAAATATAATTAAATTAATAATATGGGCTCTTGTCACTGCTGGGGTACCCGCAATATTAGAACCATCTGGGATTGTGCGGAGCGATGGCAAGAGACCCGACGGAATGACTGTTGGGCCGTGGAAACTTGGCAGGTCTCTGGTGTGGGATGCGACGTGTGTCTACACATTAGCTCCATCTCACATCCAGGCGACCTCGTCAGGCGCGGGAAGTGCGGCTTTTTCTGCGGAGAACCTCAAATTGCGCAAATACGCTAACCTTGGTATCGGTTACGAATTTGCGCCGTTTGGGGTCGAGACGATGGGCCCATGGGGACCGTCAGCGAGGCGCTTGGCCAAGGAGTTGTCAAAGCGGCTGACAGAAAGGTCTGGAGACAGGAAGGCTGGCAATTATATCTGCCAACGTATTAGCCTCGCTATACAGAGGTGAAATGTTGCCAGTCTCCTTGGGACTATCTCGGATGGGACGTCTCTAGAGGACATTTTTTATTTATAGTTTAGTTTATTTTTAATTTTATTATTTAGGAAGCTTTTAATTTATATTTAATGTACTATAATTAACTTCGAATAAAATTTAATATTTGATTAAATTTAAAAACACAGGTATTGACTTGGAAGCAAAGCTAAGCTTGATTTTTTTACCAAATTTTGCTTACTCTTAGTTCCGAGACGCGATAATAGTAACCTAAGCACGCTTAAAGGTGTTCCGAGACGCGCTTACACTGTTTTGCCAAAGCTATGTGACGTCACAAATGACATCATTTCTCGCGCTTAGACTGCTCACGATATCGTTTGTCATAATGTCGCGCGCCATTTTCAAGTTAATTTAATATTAGTTTTTCTTTTAAATTATTTTACATTGTAACTCGTTTATACTGTTTGTATATTACTTCTAAAACAAATCTATAATTAATATTTAAGTAGGAAGTGAAAAAAAAAAATCTGTAACACGGCAAGTTATTTTAAAAGACCAAAATAAGTTAATAATATTAAACTTTACACATATAAATATGAATAAACCGAGAGATGTATGTTTGTTAGTATTCATACTCAAAGATGTGGAATCCGCAATTTATTTTCCATACATAAAAAAAAAAACTAACATTTTATGAATGAAAACGTGATTTAGACCGTTCCGAATTGATATCACGCTGTGAGCATCCAAATCGCGATATTTGATTCGGAACGACGGTCAGTGTCATATTCGTTCTAAGCGCTCTGAGCGCGATTCGGAATGAGGGGTTAAAGTGAATGAAAACCATAGAACATCGCCAAGTCGATATGTTGTAATTGGTTACGTTTTGTCTCCAGTTGGACTACATTCCTCGTCTAATGTGGCAAGGTCAAGTAAAAGGGAACAAAACATGGCACATTGCTCCCGTTCCCGAGTGTGAGACTCTGTGTTCGCAATTCTACTATTATGTTGAGCCTGGGGATATTGGTAAGTCAAAAACATATATTAAAATAACTAGACCATATATATTAAATTGTTTTATCTACTCTCATATCGTAAAATGCGAATTACAAACTTTAAAACGAATTTATATTGACATACTTTATAAATATACTGCTTTTTTTTTAATTGTCTTTAAAGGACATTGTACAGAATACATCAGTCCTAAACACGTAATTTATTTGCATAATATATATTGATAACCGAATTGGGGATCATCAAATTACAGATGCTGCAGAATTTGACGCTTTTCTTGGAGTCACTCGCGGCACCACATCGGGTAAAATATGGGAGTCCACAGCCGGGAAAATCGCAAAAAATAAACTTCAACTTGTGCCCCATATTTATAGTCCAATTTATGGTTTTCCATAATTATTCACATTGTAGCACATTATTAAACAAAATAACACCACTTTTGACCAATAATATCCACAGTAAATTAATTTACAAAACAATAACTTGCACTTGACATCTCCGCGCAAAATGGCGCGAAAGACTTTACATTATACCACTTTTTCTCTAAGAAAATAATGTCTTAATACATTTTAAAAATAGAATCATACATATTATATAACACTTATTTTTTTTAAGGAAAAGGTTCCATTACAAAAAAGTTTTGATTCCAATTTTTAATTGTCTATGGCAGCGCCCGCCATAGCGCGTGCGCGGTCATAAGCTAGGCTTTGGCACCATTTCATTGTTTAGGACTTACGTATTCTGTACCACGGTCATTTAAAAAAATATATATAAAAATTGGCGCCATTCAATACGTCTTATTTCTTACTCTTTTAACTCTTATCTTTTATTTAGTAGGTTCAATCCCAATGTATGAGAGTAGATAAATTAGTGTATAAAACTGCACATAACTAGGTATTAAAACACTCGTGTGATACTATTAAAAACACACTCGTGTATAATACCCCTTATTATGCAACAGTTTCATAAACTACTATTATTTGTGGTGTACTTTAGTTCATTGTATATACTGCGTCGATACTGCATAGAGTAAGAGGTAAGTGACAACGGCATTCTGAAGATGATATCGTCGCGTTTTGACAGCGCTTTTGTTAAGCGCTGGATTGGAGTTGTAACTGGGAACGTGTACATCTGTACAGCATTTGCGTTACCCAATGTTATTGTTACTTAATGTCACACACAATGTAAATGACCAAAATTTCTTATATTTACATTGTTTAAATTTTTAATTAATGTGTATTTCTACTAACATAGTTCTAAGTTAAATTGTTACTAACATAATATGGATCGAATCCAAAATAAAAAAATAAACATTTATCTGGAGAATTTGGCCTACACTCGCCACGCTGGCCAGACCGCTTGGCGAGGATATGATGTCAATTTTTATTGACAATTTATTTACGATATCACAAGTTGGTATTAGTGGAACCGGGACCGACGGCTTAACGTGCTCTCCGAGGCACGGGAAAGGTGGTGTTGTAAATCTATGGCAAATGTACGTAAGAAAAATGCATTTCTCATTGGTACATCTCGGGTGATCACCCGACATGAATTATTATTATTTATTTGAATCTTTGTACTTTACTTCGAATAAAAAATATTAAAACTGCTATTCTTGTATAAAGGTTTCTTGTACAGCGACTGCAAATAACATTACGATGCGATAATAAAAAAAAAAACATTACGTCTAAGACACAGCGTGACACACAACAACAGTGGATTGGAGATGGGAATTTGTGGAACCGGGTCCGACGGTTTAACGTGCTCTCCGAGGTGTTGCAAATCAATTGCAAATGTACTTAAGAAAAGTGTATTTCTCATTGGTAAATGCGGGGGGGTTTGAATGGATAATGTTTTCTTGTTTTCAGTTCTCCTGGACACCCGTTTGTGGTATCACGCCACGAAAATACCCAAAGGTCAGTTCTCGTTAACGGTCCAATCCGAATATGGATGAATTAATCGATTGTATTCGAATAAATTCTTTCAATTATAGTTTTAAAAATATCGCTTAGACAGCTATTATCTGTCAGCTTTAATTGAATAAATTATATTATAACAACTAATCCCTAGCGGGGTGATCAGAAATCACGCTTTTAACCCTTTCAGCACGACAAAAAATATTATTTATTAAAACTTTATTGCACAATATATACAAGGGGCGGACTTAATGTCGCTAGACATTCTCTGACAGCCAACCTTAATGACATTGTAAAACATTAAAGACGTAAGGTAGGTGCAATTAGAGAAATATGATTACGTAATAAATATGCAATATTATCTAAACTACAATAATAAATACTATAATAAACTAAATACTAATAATACATACACATAACGTTTTATTAATACATTAGGTACATACCATACATTATAGATATTGAAAGGATTATTGATAACTTTGAGGTCATTGTGGTCAAAAAAAACTTTAAAAAAATGTGAAATTATTCCCCCCCTAGCGAATTCTACAAAACCCCCACCGCATACCAGTATTCGTGCGTTGGTGTTTTCTACTGTGCTAGCGCACCATCGTGCGTTGGGTAATATAATGTAAATAAAATGTGAATCTGCTTTAAAAGCGTGGTTTCTGACCAAGCCCCTTGGGATTAGAGACATAATGTTACGTGTAAATCGAACATAATAGTTTTTTTAGATTATGAAATTTCAAGTGAAATGTATTTGTAATAAAATAAGGTTACATGTTTTTTATTTAATTTAATCTGACAGTTGACAGGTGCCAGAGAGCTCAAGCTATAGTGTCCTCGTTCCGAGACACGATAATAGTAATCTAAGCACGCTTAAAGGTGTTCCGAGACGTGCATAATCCGCATTTTATCTTCCATACATCAAAAAAAAACTATCATGTTATGAATGAAAATGTGATTTAGACCGTTCCGAATTGATAACATACTCGTAATAGCTTTTTTTTAAACGTGTAGAAGATAAATTGTGGATTCCACATCTTTGAGTATGAATACTAACAAACACTCTTCTCTCGGTTTATTCACCTTTATATGTGTAACGTTTAATATTATTAACTTATCTTGCTCTTCTAAAATAACTTGCCGTGTTACAGACATTTTTTATTCACTTCCTACTTAAATATTAATTATAGATTTGTTTTAGATGTTATACAAACAGTATAAACGAATTACAATATTAAATAATTTAAAAGAAAACATAATATTAAATTAAATTGAAAATGGCGCGGGACATTATGCCAAACAACTGACAGCGCTCAGGGCGATCTACCTCGATATCGTGAGCAGTCTAAGCGCAAGCAATGATGTCATTTGTGATGTCACATAGTTTTGGCAAAACAGTTTATGCACGTCTCGGAACTGCTTTAAGCGTGCTTAGGTTACTGTTATCGTGTCTCGGAACGAGGAATACAACGTACAATGCAAGCCTTGATAGGCCATTTACGGGGTGGATTTTTGAGACGTGAGTAAAGGCCAATCAACTATAACGGTTAAGGTACTGCCCTTACTGTCCCGTCTCAAAAAGCCATTCCGTATAAAGTTAAATTTATCGTTTTCCATAACAACAACAACATATCTTCACGCCAGATCCCTTGCAGGCAGAGACAATTGAGCGCCATTTGACACGATCACGACATACTTCTTTCGCTTCGTCGACATTCATTAACCTCTTCATACATGCCCTTTGGTTACGAAGACTTTTTAATGCACCTTCAGTCAGTGTTTTATTTATTTGATCGTGATATGTGAGTCTCGGTCTGCCAGGGCCTCTTTCACCCACAACTTTCGCATTATATATCTGGTTCGTCAATCTTTCATCGCTCATCCTTTCAACATGCCCGAACCATCGTAGCATGCCTTTCCTTATTTTTGTCCCTATGCTTTCCTTCATACCAACCCTTTTCCGTATTTCGACGTTACGTATGCGGTCCGCCAAAGTGACGCCACATATAGAATGAGCCGAAGCGGCGATGGGGTCCGCAACCCATCACGCATGGCCTAAAAAGCGCGGATTGAGGGCAGATGAGTGCCGTTTTGGCACCTGGAATGTCCGAGGGGGGATGAATGATAAAATGAATGAACTACTAGATACGATGAATGAAATGAAGTTGGATGTAATTGGCGTGACCGAGACCAAGCGGAGGGGTAGTGAGATGCAGGACTTGCCGGGAGGGGGGATCGCGCTCTGGTCGGGAGTGGGAAATAGCGATCGCGGTAGTCAGGGGGTGGGCATCTTACTATCCGGTCGCTTGGCCGACAGTATGTACGAGTGCCCAATAATACTCTGGGTTCGTCTTAAAATAGGCCTTAAAAAGTTTTCCATAACTATTTACATAATAATAATAAATTAAATAAATAAATAATATATTTACAAAATAACACCACTTTTGATTAACAATATCCATAATAAACAAATGAGAATGCTCATTTTTCTTAGAGAAATTGGGCCCAAAAAAAAGTTTCTCGTGACATAATGATTTCTTTTTTATTTGATAATTAATATATTGTGTTTTCATAATCTGTAATTAATTTTATTTATTTTACCCTAGCATGACGACAATTGACAAAAACTTTTTTTTACGTTAATAATTACATAGTTTCGATCCCGCCAATTTTGAAAATCCAGTGTTTTATCTATAATAAAGTACCTGATCATAATAAAGAACCTAATCGTATAAATAGTGCTTTGTATTTATTTCATACATAAATCTTAACCAATTGACTATTTAATTAAATTATGTTTTAATGCTGGGGTAAATAAGATGTTGAAATTAAATTAAAAAAACACAATAAAAATATATGATTATTGAATTTTATTTTGTTGAGCCACGGTTTAACACAGTTTGGGCCTGCTTTCTTTTAAAAATAAAATACTTGGACTTGACATGTCCGTGTAAAATAGCGCGAAGAACTTCAACAGTTTATATATAGGGAGAGTTCTTCGCGCCATTTTGCGTGGACATGTCAAGTGCAAGTTTTTGTTTTGTAAATTAATTTGCTGTGGATATTATTGGTCAAAAGTGGTGTTGTTTTGTTTAATAATGTGCTACAATGTGAATAATTATGGAAAACGATAAATTGGACTTTAAATATGGGACACAAGTTGCAGTTTATTTGCGGTTTTCCCGCGCTGTGGACTCCCATATTTTACCCGACGTGTTTGGGCTATAATGCCGCGAGTGACTCCAAGTAAAGCATAAAATTCTGCAGCATCTGGAATTTGATGATCCCAACTCGGTTATCAACATATATTATGCAAATAAATTACGTGTTTAGGGCTGATGTATTCTGTACAATGTCCTTTAAAGACAATGAAAAAAAAATCAACAGTTTATGAGAAAAAAAATTTGCGACCTATTTATGTTTTTTTTTAAGTTGTTTGTTTCTACCTTTAAGTACAAATAGAGACAAGTATATTATCTCTTTCATTTCTATATTATTATTTATACTCTGTTATTATTATTTTTTGTTATATTTTTTCATATTTCTATGAAATAGTGCAATTATTGTTTAAAAAAATATTTCTTATGCTTTATTTTTTAAGATAGCGTTCCAAAATTGAAAAAGATAAAAAAAAATGTTTCAAAATTACTACTCGCTCTAGCACTTTTGACAACCGCAAGTCTGTCTCTTAGAATTAATATTTATCTGACTGGATATTTATTTAATTTCAGAACGCTGTCTTTATTATTTGTCACAAAAAAAATATTCACGTTTTTGGGTGTATTTTACACACTTCAATTAAATTGTAGTAAACGATTGAATCGGATAATATTTAAATTATTTTGAAATAAGTTTAGGCTACGCGCACTTCGAAATGTAATAGTTACGATTTTTTAAAATCCAATCGACAATAGTAAGTAATAAAACTACTTTTTTCCGATTTTGGGTATATCCAGAGATTCTTTTTTTTGAAGACAAATTTCTAAGCATTCCATGGATTCACCGTGTGGGTGCCGGGTCCATCGTGTGTGGGTAAGAGATGAGAAGAATGGTGTCTCGGGCTTGCGACCGACAATTGGCTGGTTTGAGAAAAGGAGGTCTCCTTTTTTTTCTATTGCGCGATAATACGCTCACCATCCACCATTCTACTTCTCTCCCTACCCAACCAAATACTGTATGATTCCGTTAATGCAGTCTTGGAAGCTCGTTCCATAAATGTATTGACGGCAGACCCAATTCTTTCAGTAAGTGATGCAAAGATTTTGCTGGAACTCCTCTTGCACCATCTTCCACTGCGTAAAGCTGAGTCTTGAACCCGTTCCTGATCATTTCTTCTGCGAGATCATAATATTTATTCGACTTCATGTTGTGGTCTTTTGGAATATTTGATTCCCACGGAACTATTATTTCTTCTTCTTGACCGAGTATAACTAAACAATCAATGTTATGTTTTAATTTTAGTGAATTTTAAAATAATAAGTCCCCCCCCCTATTTTTTTTCTGGGCCCCTTACCGCCCCCCTCTAGGCGTCCAGCGTCTACAAGGCGGCGTTATCGCCCACTTTGAGAAAGACTGGTCCAGAGTCATTTCATTTCTTAAAATCTTTTATTGACTATGTTACTTATGAAGTAAGAACATTTAGATTTGAAAAAAAAAAATGTTTGTGCGAGCAAGAGTGCAATAACTATAAGTTAATAGTAATAAGTTTTAGTTATAGGATATTAAATGTCAATTAAGATCAATAATAATTAGTCTAGAAGTGCCAAATTTTAAAATATAATGGTAGCTCATACAAAAATATTAGTTAAATTTGTATTCAAATTTGTAAAAAAAAACGATTTTTTAATAACGATGTCTGCTGTTACTAGACTGCTTTTGGGTACATGTAAAAAAAATAGTGGGGCACGGAAACTATATAGGAAAAATGAAATTTTTGACCCCACAACCAATGGGGTGTATCACTAACTTTTTATCACGATAGATGGCCCATGATAGATGGTACCTAATACAACTGACAGTTGCATGGATAACTTAATTTTTTAATTATTTTTTGGATATTATGCCGAGACGTGAGCAGCATTTAAGTGTATTAATCGAGATTTCTAAGCGAAATCAAAGATATGGTGACCTCAAAATTGTCGTTCTATTAATAAAACCTTTTTTCTTTTTAAAGACGGTGATCGATTTCTTAATTCGTCTTTTAAGGTAGGTAACGTTAATTTAAAATATATTTTTCTCTTATAAACATATAAAACTACCAAAACATTAAAAAATATATGCAGTATGAGTGTAAAATAAGGTACCATTGCCGCTAGCGACATCTACAAAAAGCTTTGCCTGATACACCCCATTACTGCGCGCGAAAATTTATAAATATCGTGTATTTTGTTACTAGTTTAACATACGATATATAGGCAGGTACTAAAAATTACATAATACATTTAATTTTCATTTTTTACTAAGGTTGTATATTTTGCTTGACAACAATGGCCGACAAATTAATTAATTGAAATAATGAATGAACTTTATAAAGTTAGTACACCTACCGCCTACTAGGCGGTGCCACTTTCTAAGTAAACCGAAATTTGATAATGGGGTGTATCACTAACTTTTTATCACGATAGATGGCGCACCTAATATAACTGTCAGTTGCATAGATTTTTTTTATTTATATTACAAAATTTATTATTTCCAAGAGAAATCAAAGTAATGGTGATTTCAAAATTGCCGTTCTATTAATTCAACCTTTTTTCTTTTTAACGACGATGTACGAAAAGTACAAAAACATTTTTTAAAAAAATATGTGTAAACAACAATAGGTGTAAACAAGGTATCATTGCCGCTAGCGACATCTACAAAAAGCTTTGCCTGATACTCCCCATTGCTTTTTTCAAAGTTTCCACACCCTGATTTGTGCTGACTGCGTTGATTTCTTGAAGCATATGTGCGGTGGTGACGTCATAACTCGCGCTATATGTGTCTTTGGTGTGCAGTCTAGAATAGAAGACATTTTTATTAGATATAAATTAATGTTTGTAGGTGCCATAATGAAGCTGCTACTGTAGTAGAACTACTGTTTTGATGCCAAATTATTATCGTTATAAAATAGGTGGTCCGTTTTTGGAAATTATGATTTTGAATAAATTTTTACAACTGTATTATTGTTTTATTTTGATTTATAGTACCGAAGTCCTAATATTGGCGACGCAAACCATAGTTTAGAAAAAAAAAGGTTGGAATAGAGTCAGGACCACCCTTATGCTATGTTCGACTTGCTCGGTTGTGTCTTTTGTGATTTCCTGAAATAATTAAGGAATATATTTTTCCTGTTAACTAAAAAAAAACAACCGGGCATAGTCACACCTATTGGGCCAATCCGCCATGTTTTATATAACACTTGTGTTTGACTTGTCGCTTTGAAAGTCGTTGACTTAGCGTATGTCTATAGTTTTCATACAAAATACATATTTTTTTTAAACCTGACCGAAATCGCTAAAGCGATGTGTAGACTGCCACATCACACGTTACAATTACAGATAATTCAATTTGGTACAACCCAGCCGTAGTACGCGCCGAACGAGTGCCTTCACTCCGTAGCCACGACTCAGATTTAGCTGTTAAGGCACACAGGGCCGACAGTGAGATAGACGGTTTATAGGGTTTTAGTCCGTAGGCGCCTTGGGGCCTCCTTAGGAGGCTTCACGGATGAGTCGGGCATGCGACCCCCACCTGCGTTGGCCCTTCAGGCAGGGGGCGTATCATTGATGATTTATCGAATCTCCGTCTTAAAAAAAAAAACCAGCCGTAGTCTTATTTTTTGAGTATAATGGGGTGTATCACTAACTTTTTATCACGATAGATGGCGCATGATAGATGGTACCTTATATAACTGTCAGTTGCATAGAAAACTTATACTTTTATTACGAAATTTATTATTTTCTTGATATTATGTCGAAGTGAGCAGCTTTTAAGTGTACAAATCGAGATTCCCAAGCGAAATCAAAGATATGGTGATCTCAAAATTGCCGTTCTATTAATTTAGCCTTTTTTCTTTTTAAAGACGGTGTTCGCTTTCTTAATTCGTATTTTAAGGTAGGTAACGTTAATTTTAAATACATTTTTCTGTTATAAAAATAAAAAACTACAAAAACATTAAAAAAAATATTCGTCAAAGGTGTAAAAAAGGTACCAGTGCCGCTAGCGACATCTACAAAAAGCTTTGCCTGATACACCCCATTACAACACAAAGGGAAATAAAAAATCATTTATTTTTAAACCGTATATTTTCGATCATTATATTTGAAATGAAGGATTGAAAAATAACAAAAATATAAGAATAATAAGTAGAAAAAAAACATAATATAAATAGTTATATAGCAATTCAGATATATAAAAAATAATACAGACTTAGATCATCCACTGCGGTAGATTATTGACGTATATAACGTAGAATATATTTCTGGAGAATTTGGCCCACTTTTACTACGGCCAGATATGCAAAAAAAAACCTTTATTATAAGAGATCTGAATATTCCAATACAACTAAATAAAAAAATAAAAGGCCAAGGTTTCTCGACCAAAGATGTGCGAGAAAAATGAAAGTCGATCAAGGAAAATATCCACTAATAGTATCACTATATTAACACACATAAATGTCATCATAAAGTTATATGCATGGGCGTACCCAGGGAAGGGCAGTGGGGGGGGGGCAGCTGCCCCTCCTTGAATTTTGTTTAAGTCTACTATCTACTTTGTCGATAAAGTTGTTGAGGTGGGATGTTGTAGTTGAAGTAAAAGTCACAATACCAAGTTGAGAGATTTTTATTGCCTACAAATAATTAAATATATATTGAAATAAACTCTGAAGCGAGATAGTCGTAACCAGTGTGTCAGTGGTGGGGGTACTGTGTGACATGGATGCGGGATGCACGCCGTCTCTCTCACACTGCAAGGAACCATTTATTTTGCGGGTTAGAACACCTGTGACTTGTCAACTACAAAGTTATGATTTTTTTTATATATTTAAAATACAAAAAACTTTTTAAAATCGTGCAGCGTGCCCATTCTCTAATTACACGCTACCAGCGCTTTAAGCAAAAATGCCGCGCTCAGTGTACATAGAAAATTTGATAACGCTATGAGCGATTCCTTCACGGAAGACGTCATAAACCGTTTTGCTAAAGACACTAGAAAGTTACATTTATAAATAATAATAATAAATATTTCCAGACAGGTCACACAGCGCCATCTAATTTCCGTGGTAAGCTACGAGGCTTGTGTTACAGAAACTAGATCGTCATGATCGTAGAACAGTGTCGGATTTTTAAAAAAATATCCATCATCATTTTACATATAGTTTTATATTGTTTGTGGTTTGTAATTTATAGTGTAAATGTTAGAAAGGGTTCCAAAATAAAATCTAGAAGGTTTGCACTTATTGACTAGTATTAACTTAAAAAAGAAGTGACAAAAAAACAGTTGAAATAACTTTGAATGGCCGTCATGAAAATTTTAAATATAGCAGATCCGTCACTGTTCTACGATCATGACGAGATGGTTGATAATATTTTTTTTTTTGTAAATATATACATATTATACATATAAACACCCAGACCGAGACAAATTATACAATGTACAACTTGCCCCCGGTGGGAATCGAACCCACGACCTCCCGAGTTCACGGCAACGTTTGTTACCACTAGACCATGGAGGCGGTCTTATAATAACTGTAATTAAAGAAATTAAATACCTGATTTAATTGTATATTATTAGACGGCATTAACGGAATCATACAGTATTTGGTTGGGTAGGGAGAGGAGTAGAATGGTGGATGGTGAGCGTCGTCGTCCTTTTCTTAAACCAGGCTATTGTCGGTCGCAAGCCCGAGACACCATTGTTCTCATCTCTTACCCACACACGATGGACCCGGCACCTGCACGGTGAATCCATGGCATGCTTAGAAATTTGTCATTTTCTAATATGTTTTTTGACTTATAATAAAATCATATTTGCCCCCCCGGCCCAGAACCTGGGTACGCCCAATGGTTATAGGATTGATAATTTCTTTGCATTTCCCTGGTGATTATGGATATAATATTTCGGATAAATGATATTATATTGGTTTTAAATACGGTTGAAACTATGAAATTGTTTCGGATTAATCGATAGTTACTGATACTATATTTAAAAATAATTGTAAAGTAAAAAACACATAAAATAAAGTATAGTATCATCACGACCGCATCCCTTGCGGGGTGAACCGAAATCATGTTTATTTTAGAATCGTATTCACATTTAGCCATCTTTATATGTCTCTAGTGAACCAGACTCGGAAATATCATATATAAATGTCCACCAGGAATCGAACCCGGTACCTTGGTGGTCTGTTGGTTTGTTACGACGGCAGAATTATAGGCAATCATAGGTAAAAGGCTAATGTATCGTATCGGCCGGTAAAAAAAAATCTATTATATGTCTCATTTTCGCCTCTATCCGAAACTTTCGGTTACGGAAAGGATTTTACTTTGGATATCCGATAGTTTCGGTAACGGAGCTCCATAACATCCCTAATAAGCAGCCTTAACGTTGTTTCTTACAGAAAAACGAATCGATTACGTCTGTCAGAAGTGTCAAAAACTAGGCGAAATGCTGTCATCGAACGAGTGTTAGTCGATACGATAGTGAAAACGAATGTGCTCCGCCTTACCCCGCAGACCCCTCTTTTCCAAGGGGGGTTTTGGGCAATTGCCCACGACCCCGCATCAAAAACTCTAGTCTAGCGATTAAATCCGTGGATTTAAATTTAGAGGTTAGATTCCTTGTCGGGACAGAATAATTTATTAATGGTAGGTACTTCTAGAGTGGTACGCTAGAGATATCGACAAGGCCAGTTGTTATGATTGGCCTGTGGTAAAGTTGGCTAAATGTGAACCACGCTTATAAATAATCCATCGTTCGTGCCGATAAACCCAGTAAAGTCTATCAACACGTTACGGGATTAGGCTCAAATTGCCGTCATACCCAATCAAGCCGGCATAGTGTTAGTGTTGGCGCCACATACCATCAGGTGGGCGCAAGGTCAGATGTCGTGCTAGTATAATAAAAAAAAAAAACGATTTTCTGGGTAGTCAGAGAAGGGATACGGTCGTGATGATAAATTAAGAATTTTGCATATGAATAACGTAATGTTAAAATCTCCATTATCCTATTTGACTAACCTTAAAAATATGAATAAGAAGCCTTAACATACTCAACAATTTATGGCAAAGAATAAATTACCAGCTAAATAATGTTCACAATAAACCAAATATTACGGTAGGTGAGATTTCTTTTGAGTCATTGTATTGAAAGCTGAATAAATTTACATTTGAACTACCTACCTACGATTCTACAGGATGGCGCCTTCGATTAATAATACACCGGATTAAAGGTACCAGTTTTGAAAACGACCCGAGAAATAACCACCCAATTTTTGAAAGTTCCAGCTAGCCAGAAGGCGATTTTGTATGAGACCACTAATCTAGGTGTTTTATTGATCAAATGGTGTGGCGCATAATAAATCACATAATTTTCAAAGATTTAATTGACACACACAGGTTCATTGAAGTCTCTGGTGACAATAGGGCTGGCACTTTTTTCTCCTAAAAATTAAGTATCATAATTCAAAGGGGAAATGCTGCTAGTGTATTGGGCACCATAGCACAAGACAGCGATTTGGAGGAGCTATTTTATGTTTTTTTTTTTTTTTTTTCTATGCATTATTATTATTATTTTAGGTTAAATTTAGATTTTGTTGTAATATAGTTTATTTAATTTAAGGTTTTGTATGAAATTAATGTAAACATTGACACTTATAATCATACAAAATTACTACTGTCTGAAGTTATCAGCGAAAATTTATGTTTTTGGCAGTCTATATGGTTGTGATTGTACACGGTGCATATTGCTGGAGCAAGTTACTGTCGTGGGCTACTTGCGCAAACAGTACTGCACAAGTTACTCGCTTGTAATCATACACGGTGCATATTGCTGGAGCAAGTTACTGTCGTGGGCTACTTGCGCAAACAGTACTGCACAAGTTACTCGCTTGTGATCATACACGGTGCATATTGCTGGAGCAAGTTACTGTCGTGGGCTACTTGCGTAAACAGTACTGGACAAGTTACTCGCTTGTGATTGTACTCGGTGCATATTGCTGGAGCAAGTTACTGTCGTGGGCTACTTGCGTAAACAGTACTGGTCAAGTTACTCGCTTGTGATTGTACACGGTGCATGTTGCAGGAGCAAGTTACTGTCGAACACATCGAACCTTCAAAAGGAAAAGCTCAATTGTTGACGTGTATTTTACATCTACCTACTAAATTGTAATAATTTATGATGTCATGTGCAAAAATTATGTGATTAATTTTGCGCCACTGTGTACACATAACTTGTCTCTAATTGAGTTTTTTACAATTCTATAAATTGAATATATAAGTACTTAATATTATGATTATTGGTATGACTACAATTATTTGGCCAATAGAATTTACAAAATTTGACAAATTGGATTTAAATTATTTTTTTTTTGTTATTATTCCATACAGGGTGTCCCGTGAGTCAACGTCAAACCGAGAATGAGTGACAGTTGACTGTAATAAATTATTTAATTTTTCTGTATACTGTCACTATCTGGCCATTCCAAGGGCCTAATTCTGTCGCTTTCGACTTGCGTGTCGGTTTAAAATATTTGAATGAAAAGCGACTGTCAGTTTTATTCGACCAATTTAAGCGGACATGCATGTCGAAGGCGCTAGAATCGGGGCCCTGATTTGACATTGACCTATACAATACCCTATATACTGTACAGATATAATTAAGGTAGTAAAAGTTTTTTGTATGACACAGACTAAATTTTATATCATATTTTATTTGATAACAATTTGTAAATTCAATTGAAATTGTTATAATTACAGACACTGAGATTTTTTAAATTTTGTTATTGACTTCGAAGATAAAACATTTGCTTGTCTAATGTATTGTTTTATTGACCAGATAGATGCCCAATGCGATATTTAAATCTTATGGATATAATTGACAAGGCAATCAACAGTATCACGAGAGATTTAGGGCTGGCAAATCATCGTTCATAGTGTTGCCCAATCATGGTCTTCCAGTCTTGGTCATGCGCAAGAGTCTCGCAAGACTCTTTTTACTAATTCTGCTAAAAATGTACCTATAGGACATATGGTTTCTTAGGAAAAGTTGTTTCTTTCTATCAATATTAGTCTAGATTCTCAAACTTATTTCGTCTACCGCCCACTGTGACCGTCTATTCCCTCTCATAATTCTAGTTTCCTTTCGAACTTAATTTGTAGTTGTTGCCACAAACCTGTGGAACAATTTGCCTTTTAGCATAAGGCAAGTAACCACCAGATCTCTATTTAAAAAAATGGTCTATGTGTATTATATGTATATGTATGTAGTTACTAAACTTATTTATTAGAATATAGTATATTGTTGTCATTGATATATAGTTAATATGTAATAATATGTGTTAAGACATCCAACAGGATCCTACACCAATTTATCCCATCCACATTCATTCCAAAATTCCTACCACCAAGCCTGGTAGAATCGTCTATGGATCGCGAGTAGTTTCGTGATCTAACACTAGAGGCACCCAAGTTGGCGCCAGTACAAAATCTACGCTCGGCCCGTGCGGTTCGAAAATCACCGCGATTTTAGTGTGAAAGCTCCCAAGCCGGGTTGGACTCTAAATCGTGCCTAAAACAGTTCCGAGAAAGTGAAGTGCGAGAAGAAAGCGTGCCCGCAGTGAAAACCTGGCTATTTTCCCGTGGTATGTCCTTTTTTCTTGTCCACTTGTTGGTTCTAGCAGATCCTTGCCATTTGCTTTAGTGACTCATTTTCTAGACAAAGTAGCAGAGTAGACCGCCTGACCGATGCTGGACCCGTGTTACCCAGTACGGACCATTAATTGTTCCATTCGATCCGGGTAAAACCATTCAAATCATAAAAATACAGTCCATTCAAAAAAATCCTACTATAACACGTGGTGCTCAGTTTTTGGTCAAATCTACTTTGCTGCTAAGTTTCACGTGCTAAGTAATTTTGTGCTCGAATTCTATAGTTTTTAATAAATTTTACACTATTTTTCTACCTATTTTGTTACCTTTTAGGCCTTAAAGTTCAAAAATATTTTTCGTAAATTTTTATTTTTCGGCTATTGTTTTTTGCTGTTACGTAGGTAATTAATAACTAAGTAATTATGTCTAAACAAGTAGAAGCACATGTTAAAGTGCTTATATCACGTTGTGAACATTTATTTCGTTCGGTACAAATATTGTACGATTTATCGAAAAACGCACACAAAGATAAATCGGCGGAATCGCAATTTCGTTCTAGGTACAAGGGTTTAGGTCGTATTCGTGACGAGTATTACCAAATAAATGATGAAATATGTATCAAATCATTAGAATTAAAACCAGAAACGGAAATCAATACAAATAAGTTGTCTGCGTTTGATGATTTATATTATCGAATAGAAAACGTCATAGATTCCTTAGAACCAAGTACAAGTACCGCGTCAAATAAATCTATAAGCTTAGACAATAAGATTCCTCAGATTAGGTTACCAAAAATAGAAATACCTAAGTTTGACGGTCAAATTGAGAACTGGCCTACCTTTATAGACAGTTACATTCCGTTAATACACCAAAATTCATCTCTTACTGATGTAGAAAGGTTTCATTACCTAGTATCATGTCTGTCAGGTCCAGCACTAGGTATTGCTAAGTGTTTACCGCTCACTGAACAAAACTATCAGATAGTCTACTCATCTCTCATTGAGCGTTACCAAAATAAACGTATACTTGCCACTACTTACCTCGACAAAGTGTTTAACATGCAGCAGATAACAGCACCTACTCATGAAAACATCAACAAAATATACAATGTTCTTTATGAGTGCGTAAATGCTCTTAAAGCCCTAAATATAGACAACCTAAGTGAGTTTTTGTTGTTCTATCTATCTGCACGTACACTAGACTCAGATACAAGGAAACGTTTCGAGTTACAAAACATAAGTGATATTCCCACTTTCAGGGAATTGCAATTGTTTTTACAAAACTACGTTAAAGCACTCGAAGTTAGTAAAGACACTTGTTTAAAACCTTCATTCACTAAACGCAATTTAAATCAAAACAATTTAAATAAACAATCTTATAAAAACTCTTTTGTTACTTCCACTAAAACTGATAAACAAATAAGCTATAATTGCCCTTGCTGCAATTTATCACATAGCGTTTATCGGTGCTCTAAATTATTAAATTTGACTACTGCATCTCGGTTACAGCTTATAACTAAACATAATCTTTGTCATAACTGTTTACGTGTAGGACACGGTGCAAAGGTATGTCCGTCTAAAACGGGTTGTTTGGTATGCGGCGCGAGACATAATACATTGCTGCACGGCGATCAATCTCCCGCGGTTTCGTCTGCTCAAAGCAGTAATGTATCGTGTGCCATTCAAGATGTTCAAAACGTAGTAACGCCTGTTTCAGCTGCTAGTACGAGTACTTCAGTTGGTTTAGCGTGCGCGCGAAAACAAATTATGCAACTTCCGATTATTGAACGTACTATCAAAATATTAGGTACTGCCTTAGTACACGTGCGTGGTTATAACGGTACCCTACATACAGCACGCGTTCTTATTGATAGCTGCTCACAGGATTCGTTCGTTACCAGTAAATGTGCTCGTAGATTAGGGCTCTTTACCCGTCGTTGTCACTATTCCGTTGCCGGTATAGGGCAAAACGCAGTATGCGATGTCAAAGGAATTGCAAACTGTACAATTATGTCCCGAGAGAATGTAACGCCTAAATTTAATATTTCTTGTTTAATTATACCTAAAATTACCTCGTTTATGCCTTCTGCTAAACTCCCGTCATCTGTCCGTCAACATTTTCAACATTTAAAGTTAGCAGATGATGGTTTTGACATACCGTCGCATATCGATATGCTTCTCGGTGTCGAATTATTCGACCAGTTATATAACGGCGAGCGCTTCGCGCCCGGTCCTGGCTTACCGTGTGCGCTGTCTAGTGTCTTCGGCTGGGTTATTACTGGTCAATATCAATGTGACTTACCTTCAACCGATCAGAGGATCCTCTCCTTAGTGACGTCGACTCGAACTGTCGACGAAACGCTGAAGCGGTTCTGGGAAGTCGAGGAGCCCCCGCTCGCTCCGCCTACGCTCACAGCTGATGACTTAGCTTGTGAGCAAATGTACAACGAGTACATGTACCGTCAACAGGATGGTCGTTTTATTGTGCCGCTTTTACTCAAAGCTAGTACAGGTTTAGGTGACTCGTACCGTCAAGGCCTAAACCGGTTTCTTAATTTGGAAAAACGCCTTGCTCGTGATCCAGAATTAAAAACAAAATATAGTAACTTCATGCGCGAATACGAAGAGCTGGGACACATGCAGCCCACGAGCGAGCCCTCCGCCCGCGCATCATATATCATACCGCACCACTGTATCGTGCGCCCGAGCAGTGCTACGACCCCAGTGCGTGTAGTATTTGACGCTAGCTGTCAAAGTTCTAATAAAAAATCATTAAACGATATTGTTTACACCGGCCCTAAGCTACAAACTGATATCGTCGATTTAATTATAAAATTTCGACTTCATAACGTCGTATTTACTGCCGACATTACCAAAATGTACCGGCAGATGCTCATCAGGCAGGAAGATAGATCCTACCAGCATGTGTTGTGGCGTGATGATCCCTCCGCCCCGCTCCAAGAGTACGAGCTCACCACGGTCACGTACGGGGTTAGCAGCTCGCCGTACCTAGCGATACGGACGCTGCACCAGCTCGCGGCTGAGCACTGTGAACAGTTTCCCCGGGCAGCACAAGTGTTGCGCGAGGAAACGTTCATGGATGACGTCACGACTGGATGCTCGTCACTAACGGAAGCGATCCAACTCAAAAATGATCTAGTCACTCTTTTAGGCCTAGGTTGTTTCGAGTTACGTAAGTGGAGTTCAAATAACTCACAACTACTCATCGACATACCTGCTGAGCATTGCCAATATTCAAAATCATTTGATGACACCGAAATTAATCTTAAAATTCTCGGCATCAAGTTCGATCCAATAAAAGATTGCTTTTCTTATTCAGTTTCTGAAATAAATACAGAGGATACGAAACGTTCTATTCTCTCATCTGTATCTAAAATCTTTGATCCACTAGGCTGGATCTCACCTGTTGTTTTCTCCGCCGAGGTGCTATTACAAAACTTGTGGCGATTAAATTTAGGTTGGGATGACACCGTTCCATCTCATATTGCAAAGCAATGGCATGACATTTCTAATTATTTAACTAAATTAACAGAAATAAAATTACCTCGCCTAATTTTACCGCCAAATTCACCTTCTGTGTATTTGGTGGGTTTCTGTGATGGCTCATCCAAAGGATATGGCTGTTGTGTGTACCTGTGTACAGGTCACCGTGACCGCTTCACGGTAAATCTATTGGTAGGCAAGTCTAGGGTTGCGCCGCTTAAAACTTTAACGGTAAATCGGCTCGAGCTGTGCTCAGCGGTGTTACTCGCCGGCTTGTTACGTCACGTGTTTGATCTGTTAAAAACTAAAATTAAAATTAATTCCGTGACGGCCTTCACCGACAGTACCACTGTTTTGTCTTGGTTAGGCACACCCCCGTGCAATCTCAAAACTTTCGTTGCTAACCGTGTAGTAAACATCACCGACTTGATCGACAAGTCGTCGTGGCGTCACGTGTCGACTCACGACAATCCCGCAGACTGTTGCAGCCGTGGATTGACGTGCACCGAGCTAGCTGCCCACCCCCTGTGGTGGACCGGTCCGCCATGGTTGGCTAAACATCCTACATTTTGGCCAAATAATTCATTAAATACTTTGCCGCCGGAACAAATTCCAGAACTAAAATCAGACGTAATTTCTAGTAGCTTGCTTATTGTCGCTGCACCTTCATTTACGCAAGTAATTGAAAGATTTTCGTGTTTCTACAAGCTACAAAGGGTAGTCGCGTGGTGCCTGCGTTTTCGTAGAAATGCTGGGTCTACCATGAACGCTCGAATATTCACACCGCTGTCTGTAGTCGAAATAAATAATTCCGTGCGTGTTATTATTAAATTAACTCAGTTTAATCATTTTCAAACTGAAATAAATTCTATCACTTCCGGTCTGCCTTGCGTAAAGTCAATTCAAAAATTATCACCTTTTCTTGATACAGATGGTATCCTGCGAGTGGGGGGAAGGATCGCCAATTCTAGTCTATCCGACCTTAACGTACATCCGTACTTATTACCTAAATCTTGTTATTTATCTAAATTAATAATAGATTCTTTACATATCCGTTATTTACATTGTGGCCCTCGCCAGCTACAATCTATTATCCAAAGACAGTTTTGGATATTAGGTATTCGTCTTTTAATACGTTCACGCTTATCTAAGTGCGTCACCTGTTTTAAATCCAAACCGGTTCCATGCCAACCGAAGATGGGCGACCTCCCGGAAGCCAGGCTTCTCCCGGGACGTCCCTTTCTTAACGTAGGGGTCGACTTCGGCGGTCCGTTCGTTGTAAAGGAAAGCAGGCGTCGCAACGCTCGTACGTATAAGGCATATCTGTGTCTCTTCATCTGCCTCTCGACTAAGGCCGTGCACCTCGAGGCGGTGACAGAACTGTCAACTGAAGCGTTTCTCGCCGCGCTAGACCGTTTCGTTTCTCGTCGAGGACTGTGCTCTAAAATAGTTTCCGACTGTGGCACAAATTTCGTTGGTGCTAATCGCTGTCTCAATGAAATTTACGACTTCATTGCCCGTGAAAAGACAGACATCGCGGACAACTTGTCATATCGTCGTATCCAGTGGGATTTCAACCCACCCGGTGCTCCACACTTCGGTGGTATTTTCGAGAGTGGTATTAAATCCACCAAATACCACTTGAAACGCGTCGTGGGTTGTCAAGTTCTCACGTTAGAAGAGCTATTTACCGTCTTCACGAAAATCGAGGCTATGCTAAATTCGAGACCTCTGTGCGTATTATCTACAGAACCACATGAGTCCGACGTGCTCACGCCTGGTCACTTCCTTGTAGGCGCGCCGCTCGTCGCTGTACCCGAGCTTGTACACGACGAGTCCTATCATCCGCGGTCTCGTTGGCAGATGCTACAGAAGCTTACTCAGTCTTTCTGGCGCGTCTGGCAGCGAGACTATTTACACACGTTGCAGCAAAGAAACAAATGGTTTGTTTCCACACCTAATGTTAAATTACACGATGTAGTTATGATGGTGGATCCAAATCTACCACCCTTGCAGTGGACTTTAGCTATTGTAACTGAACTACACACAGGTGCCGATGGTACGGTGCGTGTCGTTACTGTTCGCACGCCCAAAGGGCACTTCTTCCGACGACCAGTCGTTAAGATCTGTCCTTTACCTTTAAATTAGTTTTCTGTTTCTACTTTTTTCTTAGTTAACCTAGCATTTAATTTAAGTTAAGTAAATAGTTAAGATTTCGAGCACCAAATTATAGTTTAGTTTAATATTTGTTTTGAAATCTTAGATGATTTCAAGTGGGGGGAAATGTTAAGACATCCAACAGGATCCTACACCAATTTATCCCATCCACATTCATTCCAAAATTCCTACCACCAAGCCTGGTAGAATCGTCTATGGATCGCGAGTAGTTTCGTGATCTAACACTAGAGGCACCCAAGTTGGCGCCAGTACAAAATCTACGCTCGGCCCGTGCGGTTCGAAAATCACCGCGATTTTAGTGTGAAAGCTCCCAAGCCGGGTTGGACTCTAAATCGTGCCTAAAACAGTTCCGAGAAAGTGAAGTGCGAGAAGAAAGCGTGCCCGCAGTGAAAACCTGGCTATTTTCCCGTGGTATGTCCTTTTTTCTTGTCCACTTGTTGGTTCTAGCAGATCCTTGCCATTTGCTTTAGTGACTCATTTTCTAGACAAAGTAGCAGAGTAGACCGCCTGACCGATGCTGGACCCGTGTTACCCAGTACGGACCATGGGTATATGTATTTATTTAGGTGAGGAGCCCAGAAAGAAACGGGGGGTGTTGGTATCGTTTAGGGGGGCGACTTTTAAAATTCAACGAAATTAAAACCTACCTATTACACATCATCAATTATAGCTTATATATATGTATAATATATATATATATATATTATACATATATATAAGCTATATATATATATCGTAAATTATACATATATATATATATATATATCGTAGATCGTAGAATTTAATAAAAAATTGCACCTACCTTTCAATATAATGCTTAAGTTGTCCCAATGGTTGGCTAGTATAGAATGTCTAGCGGCATTATAAACCCACCTTTGTCTTTGTGCAATAAAGATTTAAATAAATAAATAAATATAGCTAAATAATCGATGTTGTGTAATAGGTAGGTTTTAATTTCAGTTAATATTTAAAGTCGCCCCCCTAAACGATACCAACACCCCCCGTTTCTTTCTGAGCCCCTTACCGCCGCCCTCTAGGCGTCCAGCGTTATCGCCCACTTTGAGAAAGACTGGTCCAGAGTAAGTGAATACAAAGTCACCCCGTATTGGAGTTTTTGTTACAACCACTGTATACATTTTAGTAAATGTATACACTGTATACATTGTAGTGTAAGAACGCGTTCTTAAATCCTACAAAGGTCGGTTCAAACCCCCCCCGGCATGTATCAATGAGAAATACACTTTTCTTACGTACATTTGTAATAGATTTACAACACCACCGTTCCCGTGCCTCGGAGAGCACGTTAAGCCGTCGGTCCCGGTTCCACTAATACCAACTTTACAAAACACTAATACAAAAATTGACATCATATCCTCGCCAAGCCGCCTGGCCAGCGTGGCGAGTGTAGGCCAAATTCTCCAGTACTGGAAGGGCCTCCAGCAGAGGAAGTCTAAGACGCTGCGTTCTAGGGGCTATAATGAAAATGATGAATGATATTTTCAATCAGAGCAAGTATTGAGAGACTCTATTTGAGACCAAGACTAGGAGTGCAAGATCGAGCTAGCTAGAGCTGAAGCAAGACCAAGATTTGGTCAGTGCTTTAGGCAACACTTATCGCTCACAAGTGGCTTCGGTGGCAAGGGGGCGAACGTGAGTAAGTCATTGTTAAGTGATCGAAGCCGTGAGGGATTACCAGCCCTTAAGAGAGTTGGTAAGTTTTATATCGATCTCGCTCGGACACTACCTTTGAGATATGTAGTCATCTTTCTAGGAAATAAAATTACAGATATTTTTATATTTTTGAAATTCAACTATTAACTATCATCACGACCGTTTCCCTTTCGGGGTGGTCAGAAACCACGCTTATAAATAAGCGGATTCACATTTAGCCAACTTAACTATAGGCCAATCATGACAAGTGGCAAGCTCGTCGATGTCTCCAGCGTACCAAACTCGAGAAATATCACAAATAAATTAAATGTATTTATTTACATTAATAAATATTTTTTTTGTGTCCCGACCAGGAATCGAACCCGGTACCTCCTAGTCTAAATCCACGGACTTAACCGCTAGACCACGGACCACTTTCAGATTCCTAGAGGAAAATCGTTGTTTTTGCATTTTTTTCTCAATAGATAACAAATAAGTATATGAGTTTTCCTAGAAAGTTGATGTCAGCAAAATCTTTAAAAATGTTCGATTGTGCGAGCGAGGTGGATATCATAAAATCACAAAATCGTGTATGTTATTTAATACGAGCACATGTCAATCTCAACCAATAAAATATGACAGAACAACAAATAGGTGGTAGGCGGAAATCATCTTCTTACTGAAAGAATTGGGCTTCCGTGGTCTAGCGGTTAATTCTGTGGATTTAGACTCGGAGGTACCGGGTTCGATTCCTGGTCGGGACGCAAAAATATTTATTAATAGAAATAAAAACATTTAATTAATATTTAATTTATTTGTGATATTTCTCGAGTTTGGCAGATCCCTTGCGGATTTAACACGATCACGACATACCTCTTTCGCTTCGTCGACATTCATCAACCTCTTCATACATGCCCTTTTGTTACGAAAGCTTTTTAATGTGCCTTCAGCTAGTGTTTTATTTACTTGATCGTGATTTCACCCACAACTTTCGCATTATATATCTGGTTCGTCAATCTTTTTTTGCTCATCCTCTCAACATGCCCGAACCATCGTAGCATGCCTTTCCTTATTTTTGTCCCTATACTTTCTTTTATACCAACCATTTTCCGTATTTCGACGTTACGTATGCGGTCCGCCAAAGTGACGCCGCATATCCGACGCAATGATCTCATTTCTACTGCATTAACCCTACTCTCATGCGTATTCTGACATATCCACATCTCGCTTCCATACATCAGTGTTGGTACTAACATGGCATTGTGTATGGCGAGCCGAGCTTTGTCACTGACATTTCGACTGGCGGTCAGTGACCTAAAGGCACCGTTAACACTATTTCCCGCGTTCACTCTTCTTTCAACATCCCTATCGTACTTCCCATCCGCAGTGAAAACACTGCTCAGATATATAATTTCATTTACTTGTTCTAGAGTTTCATCATCAATCTTTATCGTCAAGTTTGTCATCCTTCTTCTTTCAAACAGTAGTACCTTGGTTTTTCTCGCATTCAAACGGAGTCCTTTTTCTGCACATCCTTCTTTCATTTCTGTGACTAGTGATTCGAGTTTGGTACGCTGGAGACATCGACGAGCTTGCCACTTGTCATGATTGGCCTATAGAAAAGTTGTCTAAATTTGAATGCGCTTATTTATAAGCGTGGTTTCTGACCACCCTCAAAGGGAAACGGTCGTGATGATACTTTACTTATACTTTATTTCCTGGAAAGATGATACAAAGATATTTTTAAAATAATTTTGAAGTTTGCAAGCGAGAGGGAAACTTATCCAACCGTCTTAAGGTAATAACTATATCCATTCCTAATTATTTCTCACCTTTCCTCGCTTTAGCCAAAATGCTACTATAAATTGCGAAGTTTAGAATAAATAAATAAATATTTCCAGACAGGTCACACAGCGCCATCTAGTTTCCGTGGTAAGCTACGAGGCTTGTGTTACGGAAACTAGATGGTTGATAAACTACATATTTATTACTTTTTTTTTGTAAATATATACATATTATACATATAAACAGACCGAGACAAATTATACAATGTACAACTTTCCCCCGGTGGGAATCGAACCCACGACCTTTCGAGTTCACGGCAACGTTTGTTACCACTAGACCACATTCGACTATCGAAGCTATATCATCTCAAATAATAAATAAAGAATATGCCGAGTGCGATATTTATAAAAAAAAAACAATTTAAATGCAAACGAATGTATCTGTATTCATATCGCCATTCGCATCCCTACTTTTGGTCCTTCGAACCGGACTTTCCCATAAAGCGAAAACGGTGAGAAATGATTGAGTTGGAACGGCATTAAGAAATAATAAATTCTTTAATTTCATATTGCAACTGCCCAAATCGGCATTGCTTAGAGAATGCCCGCTTAAATAGTAAACTACAAACACAGAACTATCATCTACAATTTATAATTGTTTATATTATAATATATGATAGCAGTAATATAAGCAGATAGGATTTTTATAATGCCATATCCTTACCTTTTCAAATGCTGTGCTTTATGCACACTATTATAGTCTATAAAATGCATTATACTATTAAAGTATATGATATACGAAAACGCAAGCCAGATTGGCAAAATATTTAGTTTTAATGGGATTTTTTTCTATTACAATACAAACAATTAAAACAAATTGTATCAATCAAGAATATTAAAACACCATGAAAGAAAACTAAAGATATACATAATACATTAATATGTAAACTGTAATAAACGTGCACAGTACAACCTTCTACCTACTACAGGGATGTTTGATCTGATCTGATACTTATGTGGATCGATACAGTGGAATACGATGCGCTCTATGTTTGTATCGATCGATACAATAGCACGTAGGATCATATCGAAATAAGGTATCTTTTCATTTTTTCATTCATTACAGCCCCTAGAACACAGCGTCCTAGACCTCCACTGCTGGAGATGGGCCTTCCAGAACTGGAGAATTTGGCCTACACTCGCCACGCTGGCCAGACGGCTTGGCGAGGATATGATGTCATTTTTTTTATGACAATTTATTAACGATTCCACAAGTTGGCATTAGTGGAACCGGCACCGGCACGAGGCACGGGAACGGTGGTGTTGTAAATCTATGACACATGTACGTAAGAAAAGTGTATTTCTCATTGGTACATGCCGGGTGGGTTTGAACCGGCCTTTGTAGGATTAAAGGTACGCGTTCTTACAACTGAGCCACCACCGCGCTTTAAGGATATCTAAAGATATACATAAAGAAGATAAGGTATCTAATCAATAATAATTTACTTAAACATTATTATTATTAATGTATTACGATCCAGAATATCGATACAAAACACCGAAATCGAACAACCCTATAGCTCCCTGCGGTTAGCAACTAGTGATGGGCGTTGAATCGACGAATTGAAACCGACATATGGATTCTTAACGCGTTTATTTCTATTATAAAAAAAAACATATTAGTCTAAAGGAAGAGAGCATACAAATAAAAATATATTTAGGATAAAAACAAGCAATTAGTAGGGTAGTAGATAAAAACCCATCGTCAGTAGTAATTTTCCTTCGTGACCAGTACCTGTTGGCTGATCAACTAGTTGACAAAATTAAATACCCATCACTACCTAGGTATTATCGTTACCTACCGTAACTAAGAAGCTAAAAAAGAATAAAAAAATGTGGGTAGGCAACAAAAAAAAAAAAATCGCCCCCAATTGGTGTATAATGGAACTGTGGCCATATTTACAAATATAGCAGCTATAAAAGTGAAGTAAATTTTCTAAAAAGGTTGGTTCAAACTCCGGCATGTACCAATGAGAAATATACTTTTCTTACGTACATTTGTCATATATTTACCGTGCCTCAGAGACGTTAAGTCGTCGGTCCCGGTTCCACTAATACCAACTATTGGAATCGTTAATATATTAAAATTTAATATCACACCCTCGCCAACCCGTCTGACCAAATTTTCCAGAAATTCCTTGAAGGCCCATCTCTAACAGTAAAGTCTAGGACTCTGTGCTCTATACGCTGTAATGTGATAACACATGCCTTACCTGATAATAAGCCAGTTTTAAAATTTAGAGCAACTTACATAATTATTTCACTATGGCGGCTTCTCATAAAAGACTACTTGTATACCGATCATGTAAAGCGATTTTAACGACCTTCTATCTAAAGCAGAGATTCTCAAACTTATTTCGTCTACCGCTAACTTATACCGAACTAAATAATCGATGTTGTGTAATAGGTAGGTTTTAATTTCAATGAATATTAAAATATAATCGCCCCCCTAAACCATGGCAAAGCCTTTCTTTCTGGGCCCCTTACCGCCCCCCTCTAGGCGTCCAGCGCCCACAAGGGGGCTGATCTAAAGCGCTTGTAAAAACGGTAGCCATTAACTAAAAACAGCAAATAATGTTTCTACACTATATTTCTATATATCATATATATTTCTATACCCTTAAAAGCTTATTAATTGTTTGAGAAACTGAAGGTAAAGAAATAGTGTTATCGTCCTGGTTATTTTAATTAATCTTGATTGATACATAAAGCTCAAAATAAATTTACGTGACGAAAAAGTATTAAGACGGTTTAGGCTCTCGTCGAACAATCTAATATTATTAAAGATTTTTCAAGTCCGAGTTACTTCTGAGAAATGTCTATCAAACTTACTAGCGAATAAAATTACGGACTTTTTAGACATATATTAACAGACACCATTCTCATCTCTTACTTATACAGGATGGACCCGGCACCCGCACGGTGAATCCATGGAATGCTTAGAAATTTGTCTTCCTCTATAGATTTGTATTAGTAAGATAAAGTCGTTAAAAATGTTTTTGCAATTTTGCTGTGTCTAAAATTAGGTGTGATGATAAAGGCCAGTTGCAGAAAGGATGGTTAAAATAATCTCTGATGATTATTTATTATTATTTAATGACGTGCCTCATTTTGTAATCACCTAGGATACAGTGTCCTAGACCTCCACTGTTGGAGATGGCCCTTCCAGAACATATATCTGGAGAATTTGGCCTACACTTGCCACGCTGGCCAGATGGGTTGGCTGTCTGATGTAAATTTTTAATGACAATTTATTAACGATTCCACAAGTTGGTATTAGTGGAATCGGGATGGCTTAACATGCTCTCCGAGGCACAGGAACGGTGTTGTTGTGATTCTATGACAACGGTACGTAAGAAAAGTGTTTTTTCTCATTGTTACATGCCGGGGGGGTTTGAAACGACCTTTGAAGGATATTAAGGATAGCGCTTTCTTATTACCGTGCCTCATAGGCTTACATTAAACATGTCGAATGATAATCAGCCTTTCTGCAACTGTCCGAATGTCTAAAATTAGTGAATTTATTTTTTTAGAAAGTACACTCAGACTAAAAGATTCTTTAAAAATTTCCTCTATGTATACTATTTCGTTACAGTATTAGTGTTAAATGATTTGGTACATTCATTTTGAACTTTTTTTACATATAGATATATATTACAAATAAATAATCATTAATTGGCGGTTTAGAAGAATTGCCAGACTCCTAGCACGGCGTCCTTGATGGCTTCGATGTATTGTGCAGGAACCCAGTACACCCAATATCTAGAAGACTCAGTCGGACCTAGCTGAAGACTCTGCAAGGAAAATATGTCGACTTGTAGAGATTCTAAGACGTTTCCAAATCAAATAATTAGGATCAAACTCTTAGCATGGTTTATCGTATGTGGGAAAAAAAGGAGAATAAGTGTTTCAGGGACAACAGCATATTCCAAGCGGAATGTGTATGCATTAAGAGATGCCCAAAACTTCAACATACGCATTCTCTCAGTCAGTATGGACATCCTTCTGGACCTCAAAAGCAATTACATTAGTTCTGCACTGATTCTCGACTGCCACCTACTACTAGAGGCAGTGTATAGAGACAATAAAGTGACAGTTGATAAAGGGTCAAAGTGGTTTCAGAAAAGAGTCATCCACAACACCAATAGGCCCAGGACTAGGAGTAAAGATCACGCACAATGGTCCAATAGAGACTAAGTGCGGAAAAGCTAATGTATTCATAATCACAAACAAGTTTTTCGGGCTCACAAAAGGGTTGCCAACTCACCAGGAGTTGTCCCGGAAAAAGGCTAGCACGCAACTATGGCAAGATTAAAAATGTTGAATGCCTTATTATATATATTGTGAATTATTGGGCTATAAGTACTAAAATAACTGTATATTAAATAATTTACTTACCATTATATGATATTCTTCGTGATTTTCAATTGGCTCTGATGTCACTCCTGAAATATTTAAACAAAAACTTAATTAAATTGTACTCAAACAGACAGATGTTTTGGTTATGGAAACGGTTTGGTTCGGATTTTTGAATGATCAGGAACAAATTCAAGATTCAGATTCAGCAGTAGAAGTTAGAGCAAGAGTAATTTCAGCGATATATTTATGGAATCTGCTTCCAAGACTGCATTAACAGAGTCATACAGTATTTGGTTGGGTAGGAAGAGGAGCAGAATGGTGGATGGTGTGTCTTGTTATGCAATAAAAAAAGGAGGCATCCTTTGTAAACCAGCCTATAGTTGGTAGCAAGCCCTAGACAATATTCTTCTCATCTCTCTTTCCCACACACAATGGACCCATCACTCACACGGTGAATCTGCTTAGAAATTTGTCTTCAAAAAAAATGGATTCAAGACTCAGCTTTACGCGATGGAAGTTAGTTGGTGAGAGAGGAATACCAGCAACATCTTTGCACCACTTAATGAAAGAATTGGGCCCAAGCAGGTCTGCCGTCAATACATTTATAGAACGAGCTTGCAAGACGACATTAACGAAATCATACAGTATTTGTTTGGGTAGGGAGAGGAGCAGAATGGTGGATAGTCTTGTTGCACAACAAAAAAGATCCCTCTTTTGTAAAATTTGTGGTAAGTCTAGTTTATATTTGTGGTTATATTTTATATAAATATCACCATGGCAAGCTTACAAAATTATTTATCTTTTAAAGTAAAAATTGACATTTGACTTCAAACAAATAAATGGTAGGCGGACTAATGACTAATTTGCCCAGTCTGTTGGGGTGGGGAAATATCCACCGTTTGTGCCGATATACCTGTGTAAAATGTATTCACACGTTTCGGGATCATCTTGAATAGCAGTCATGTCCAGTCAAGCCAGCATAGTGTTAGGGACTGATGTCAATCACGATTGTCTGATTACAGTTGCTAACAGTCATGGACCTCGCGCGTCACATGTCGTGCTAGTAAATAAAAAATAAAACAGCCTATAGTTGGTGCAAGCCTGACACACAATTCATTTTGTCTTCTTTCTACATACCAGGCATGTGAAGAAATTTGTCTTCTGATAAAGAGATGGCCAGTGGCAAGTACAGGCCATTTTTTTTGGAAATGTTTTCCAGGTCTAGGAATCTGTATTGTAAGGACTGTGGTGATAATGAAACATTAAAATACCTTTAATAGTGGTCAAGGCAAGTTTTTCTGTCCGTTCCTTGGTTCCTAGCCAGAGCTGATCCTGTTCTGGTTTGAATGTGAGCCGCACCTTACCTCCGTGCTTGTTTAACATACCACTTAGAGGAACAGGGGGTAGTGATTCCTGGAAACAAAAAATACCTTTCCGTTTATTATTATCCAAATATTATCTGGTAATAATAAAAGTGCTGGTGGCTCGTTGTAAGAATGCTTTCCTTAAAATCCTACAAAGGTTGGTTCAAACCCCCCCCAGGCATGTACCACTGAAAATATACTCTTCTTACGTACATTTGTCTTGTTGCACACCATTCTTCTCATCTCTTACCCACACACAATAGACCCGGCACCTGCACAATAAATCCAAGGAATGCTTAGAAATTTGTCTTCTCTTCACCACTATTTCCGTGCCTCGGAGGGTATGTAAAGCCCGAAACAATTCTGGTTCCACTAATACCAACTTGTGCAATTGTTAATAAATTGTCATTGAAAAATTACATCAGATCATCGCCAACCTGTCTGACCAACATGGCGAGTGTAGGCCAAATTCTCCAAAAATATGTTTCAGAAGGCTCACCTCGTGCAGTAAAGATGTCTAGAACTCTCATTCTAGGGGCAGTAATGAAGAGTGCATTAATTTATAATAGATACCTTAACTCCTTTAATGCCGGGCATGACATCGGGTGGAATTCCCTTGTCCAGCACCTTTCGGTGTAATTTCTGCTGACATAGCGGCTCTTTGCTGGTCTGACTTGATAATTCCTCTTCCTAGAGAAAAATAATACTTAGCATTGCAAAAATATTGTTGGTCTTCATGCAACTACATTATTTTTGTTAACATTGTATTTTTTATATTGAAAGTTTCAGTGATTTCTGGTTGTTTCTGGTTTATCTGTTTATTCTTAATTTAGTTTTAAAAATTTAAACCTGTTAAAAATAATATACTTGTAAATGCATATTTCATAGTTATCTAAGCAGCTTTTGTCTTTCCTGGAAAGTTGATTGGTTTCATGTAGACACATGTACACCCCAATACCATAGCCACTATCCCTAAATTTACGAACTCTTAAAGTGCATATTGATTATGCGTTCATCATTCAATATAGTAATTTTCTTACTGTATTAAATGTTGAACCAATCCGTTGATGTATGGATGGACTAATCTAAATTACAACTTTAATGCCCTATAACTTAAAATTAACTTAATATGGATTGGATCCTTTTTGCATAACTACGTCCAATTGATATACCCTAGTTCCTAGGATATTCCATATATGCAAAATTGTATCATAGTTGCAGGTCTCTGGTGTGGGATGCGACGTGTGTAGACACATTAGCACCATCTCACATCCAGGCGACCTCGTCAGGCGCGGGGAGAGCGGAGAACCTCAAATTGTGCAAATACGCCAACCTTGGTACCAGTTACGAATTTGTGTTTGGCCAAGAAGTTGTCAAAGCAGCGACAGAAAGGTCTGGAGACAGGAAGGCTGGCAATTGTTTCTGCCAGTGTATTAGCCTCGCTATACAGAGGGGAAATGTTGCCAGTCACCTTCGGACTATCTCGGAAGGGATGTCTCTAGAGGACATTTTTTATTTATAGTTTAGTTTATTTTTAATTTTATTACTTAGGTAGCTTTTAATTTATATTTAATGTATAATTATGAACTTTGAATAAAATTTTATACTGAATTTCAATTGTTATAACTTATTAATGATAATACCTAATTAAAGTTGATTCAGTATAGGTATAGTAATGAATGCGAGACAAAGCTTCTCTCACATTCATAATATTAGTATGGATTTTGAAACGCTCTCAAGATAAGATTCAAATAAGAATAAATACAATGAACTGTCTAACCTTTGGTACCAATTTTACAGCCAAAACGTCATCCATTTTAGACCCAATCAGCATAATTTTAGACCCATTAACAATCCCAGATTTCCGCAGCGTCATGTTATCCCGCGTCAAACCTTTTACCATTATTTTCTGTGTAGAAATAGCAACACCACATTTACTTTCTAAATGTGCTTTTAGGTCGTAAATTGTGGAATCCCAACCAAAGTCAATTTCATACTTATTCTTGTTAAATACCACAATAAATTCTACTTTTTCTTCGGAGTTGTACAGGTCTTTAACTGATGAAGATGGGTTATCAGCGGGAGTCTCTTGTGTCTTAACACTTTCGGCATTGGAATTCGAATCTAGACTATTCTTCCCGTTGGATATTGTGTTGGTGTTGAGGTTATCGCTGAAATCTCCCTTCTCCGACGCTGTAAACAAAAATAGCGTGATTTAGCAAAAAATCCTGAACAATAGTCACAAAGACAGTCAATAAACACTGGCAATTTATTTATAGACTCACCCGCACAATCCATTATTTATACAATTTGCATATAGCCACAAGATATTTATTTATTTAAATTAGCCTTTATAAAGTCAGTATTTTGAAAAAAAATATTATCTGAAAACGATTTTGACGTAAAATGAAGCAACAATTTTTCCGTCATCTTGGCTGGCTGCGTTCAAGTTTAGTTACACAAAAATGTGAATAAACATTAATTATTAGTTAAATAACATAAATAAAATAATATTTTTTTGCTAGAATAAAGACGGTTTTTAATCATTATTAATCCATTTTATTTAATGGAGAGAAATGGTAAACCAAAGCCAATTAGCAAGTTTTTCTGTAAACGTTGCTATGGCGGCAAAAATGTAAACACAAAAAATGTTTACCGACTACTCAGTTTTACTCATTTTAGAAAATTATTTAAATTAATAATTCTTAAGTAAAAATGAGTTTTGATATAGACGATCCTTTGGCTGGGATATTAAGCGATGAAAGTGACGACAGCTTTTTTGACGACAATATTCTGGGAAAGAAGAAGCCAGCAAAAAAGACTACTCCGGTTCCTAAAAAGAAATCGGTTTTTAACCTAGATGACGATGAAAAGGATAGCTTTAGTACAATAAATCAAAGAAAAAGCTCTATTTTTAATTTAGACGATATAGAAGCTAAACCAAGTTCTAAAACACAAGATGTAGATAAACGCGAAACTGCGAAACCAGAGCCAGTTAAACTAAAAGAAACTATCGCACCAAAACGCGTAGAATCATTCAATACTAACTTCAACGTTGACACTAGAAAATCTCCCGCTAAAACCATAAATGTTGATAATCTAGATTTATTGGATGATCTAAATCCAATAGGCACTAATAAGCCCGCAGCTCAAGTATTAGAAAAAGGGAAAAGTTCGAAATCTATTTTAGATGATATTTTGGGAGGACCTTCAAAAAAAACCCCTAAAAGTAAACTAAATATAGCTAAACCTAAAGATTTCGATCTTGATGATTTATTAGGCACGGAATCTAAACCACAATCAACAGTAGCTAAAGAAAATAAAACTCAACCTATCCCAAGAAAAGAAACAAAAGCCCTCCCACCAAAGCTAGACGATAAACCGAAAAAAACAAAGTCCAGCGATGATTGGCTTGGAATGTTCGGTGATAACGAAAATGATAACGATGACGATAACATGCCTTCGTGGCTGGCTGGTGGTGACAAAAAGAAAAATGCAGTTAATAAAGAAAAAAAAGATGATCCAAAGAGCGAACCGGAAGTTGTAGAAAAAAAAGAAACTAGAGTAAATCCAGTAGTAGTAGAACAAATACATCCCATTGCTATGTCTATGCCTCAATTGCTACAAAGTAGCAATGAAAGTATTACAGCAGAAGGAACAGCACTTTGCTTGCAACAACAAGAATCACAACTCATGGTAGCTTTGCAACTTAAAGCACAAGAGGAAAAATTAGCAGCTATACAACGTTAGGTTTCTTATTTATTAAAATAACAATATACCTTCCAATTAAAAGAAAGCGAGCTTTAGGAAAGGCGGTGAAAGGCCTATATCCGGCAGTGAAGAGATACAGGCTGATGATGATTATAAACAGTAACAAACGTTGCCGTGAACTCGGGAGGTCGTGGGTTCGATTCCCACCGGGGGCAAGTTGTACATTGTATAATTTGTCTCGGTCTGGGTGTTTCTATGTATAATATGTATATATTTACAAAAAAAAAAGTATAATATGTAGTTTATCAACCATCTAGTTTCCGTAACACAAGCCTCGCAGCTTACCACGGAAATTAGATGGCGCTGTGTGACCTGTCTGGAAATATTTATTTATTTTTATTTATTTATTTATAGGGTCAAAGATCGAATAAACTATATTAGTTAGTTTTAGCCAAAGACTAATAGAAATAGATCGGATCTTAGAAAAATCCACTATTCTAAAACTTTCTGGTACAAAATAATAAATTTAAGGTATTCATGTGCTGACAAATGGGAATATTCTTACTTTGTCATTGATTAACAACACCACGGTAAATAATATTTTTACAGAAAGACAAGAGGAAAGTCAAAGGGTTCAAAGGGAAACGTCTAAAGCCCATCATAACAACATAGAATCGATGCTGGAGAGACATGCAGCTCACCGGCAGCAAATGCAAGCAGTTATAGCAGTCCATCAAGAACGAATTAATGAACGCATTCAGGTATAGGAAATTCGATTTTTAGAAAAAGCTTATTCATGTTTTCATATTCAAATGTAAGTTAAATATAATTTAAGATCATCATATTTATCAGTAAACCCACTTCTAGTATTTCAATGTTGGCAATAGTGAGCATTTGTCGCTGATTGGTGGTTCGTGATTGGTTAGAGGAATAGCCTTACATGATTGGTTTAGCAACATGATGCATTTACATCAAAAATCAAATTTACAGGCTCTTTTAGGTCCTACTAATATGGATACTGAGGCATTAAGTACAGAAGAGCATAATATTGATATTAAGAAAACAGAAAACCCACATTCAAGGGAAAAGAAGCAATTATTACAACTTGTACAATCGTTACAAGATAATCATGATAAAGAAATTGATCTAATGGAGACATCCTATAGGTAAGTGCAATATAAAAGAGTATAGGTAGGATACTTAAAGTGTCATACATATATTATAGGTATAGTTTCTCTATTATATCCGAAATTCGATTTTTGAGCGCGCAACTATTTAACAGCGCGTGAAAATTTAAAAATATTGTGTACTTCGTTACTAGTTTACCATACGATACATAGTCAGGTACTGTGCTATATTATGTTAGCTGTTATATGAAGAAATATAGTCCTTTATATCCTTAGTGAAGCACCTACGCAGAATGTCTAAATAATTGTTATCTTTGTTGATATTGGTCAAAATTGCCTTTATTGTTTTTATCATTCTCGTGCTTTTGAATAACCCTGAGAAATCGGAGCTTATAATTAACCTGTTCAGAATTACAAAAGACCCATGATTAGAAGACGGAGTGATCTCATATAAATATTTACCATCTTCCATCTAATTTTATAGACGCCAGCTAGCCTTCGTCGAGGTGTCTCTTAGCCAATCAGAGGACCGTATGAAAGATGAAAGCGACAAATTAGTTCGCTTTTACTCTGAAAAGATTGGCTGGTTAGAAGACCACTATAGTTCTTACAAACGTCTCATGGAAGCAAATGTTGAAGCTTTGGTGAAGAGACACACTGAAGAATGTGATACGTTAAGAATACAGCATTCTGATAGTGTTAGAATACTTCAAGAACATCATGCCGTTTTGTTGGAAAACATTAGGTATGAACTCATTAAGGTCATAGCAAAAATCTTGCTTCTTAACGTCAAACAAAATGAATATAAAGATAATTTTGATGGTTCGAAGCAAAACTTTGGCTAAGATCAGTAAGAAATATAATTGTGTTGCTTATTATTTGCTTAAATTAATAACAATATTCATATTTTTGGCTAAGAATTGAATGGATTTAAAACGCGTTACCTATCTAAGTAGAATAAATAAAATAAAAAACAATAAAAGTTTCCAATACGTTAAATTGTAACAAAGATATAATCAGCTATTGTAAAAGGGCTGCCACTAAAACTGTTTATATGAAAAGTCATGCAAATGCTGTGGTAACTCATCCTTTTTTCGAGAAAAGAATACATAGACAGACTGAGCTCGACAAAGACATAAGCCATACAAATGAATATTTGTATGCCAGAAATAGCCAAACATGTAATACAATTACAACCTTTGTACCTAACATGTATTTATACGAATAATTTATTTAATTCATAGGGGTTTTACAGTACATAAAAAATAGCCTGTAAAGACGGGTTAGATATTTTACATTTATTTTTTTAATCTTGTGCAATGTAAAATCTTGCAATCCACACACCCACGGGTACTTTAACTACGTCTAAAATACTAATTCGTTGGTGTAAATCTTTGGAATAACTTACCATTAGATATCAGAGAAACCCCCAATCGTGCAATATTTAAAAACCTTTTGCTAATTTCACCTAATTGCTAATTACGCCTACGAGTAAGTCCGCCTTTGTACATATAGCAATTAGGTTTTAAAATAAAAGAATGTATTTATCTCCTCAGAAATGCAGTAAAACAGGAACAGACTATAATCCAAGAATCTGCTGGTTTTTCGACAAATCTAAATGATTTGGTAGCTGATGTTAAAGAAAATAGAAATAATTGTGAAACACTCGTCGCCACTGTCAAATCTTTGGTAGAGAATACGCAACGGGATGCCGAAAAAACTTTAAGTATTAAGGATGCACAAATTAATGGTACAAATTTTCTTAATAATATTGCCATAATTAGCAACACCACTAAACATATTTAAAAAGTTAAAATACAAATAGATTTATAACTTAATTTAAAATCATATTAAAAAAATAGTAGGTACCATTAAAATCAGACAAACAACAAAAAGAAAGTCGAACATGTGGTCACATTTGGTCATATAATCACTTCAGTTGTTAAGCTTAAGCTTCGTCTTTTTTCAAGTTTATTAATAGTTAGATTAATAACAATTATTTTGTAATGGGGTGTATCACTAACTTTTTATCATGATAGATGGCGCATGATAGATGGTACCTAATATAACTTTCAGTTGCATAGAAAACTTGTATTTTTATTACGAAATTTATTATTTTCTGGATATTATGCCGAAGTGAGCAGCTTTTAAGTATAAAAATCGAGATTTCTAAGCGAAATCAAAGATATGGTAATCTTAAAATTGCCGTTCTATTACTAAAACCTTTTTTCTTTTTAAAGACGGTGTGCGCTTTCTTAATTCGTATTTTAAGGTAGTTAACGTTAATTTAAAATACACTTTTCTGTTATAAACATATAAAATACGAAAACATTTTAAAAAATGCGATATAGGTGTAAAATAAGGTACCATTGCCGCTAGCGATATCTACAAAAAGCTTTGCCTGATACACCCCATTGTAATTTGGCTTGAATTTATGAAGAAACAATATGTTTCAGTCTGACCAATGACAAATAATTGTGGCCATGATACTTAAACTAATAAGAACATTATTGTCATAAATTCCAGAAATGATGCAACAACTAAAAAAGGAGAGAGATAATTTTGAAATCGAAAAGACTGATAGTAGAGAATTGGTAAAAGTATTGGAAACCAGATTGAAACAAATGACTCAGGTAATCTACTAAAGCACAAAATAAACTCGGTTGAAACAGGTAAATGAAATTATATATCTGGGCAGTGTTTTCACTGCGGATGGGAAGTATGATAGGGATGTTGAAAGAAGAGTGAACGCGGGAAATAGTGTTAATGGGGCCCTGGGGTCACTGATCGCCAGTCGAAATGTCAGTGATAAAGCTCGCTCGCCACACACAATGCCATGCTAATACCAACACTTATGTATGGAAGCGAGACGTGGATATGTCAGAATACGCATGAGAGTAGAGTTAATGCTGTAGAAATGAGGTCTTTACGTCGGATATGCGGCGTAACTTTGATGGACCGTATACGTAATAACGAAATACGCAAAAGGGTAGGTATAAAAGAAAGCATAGGTACAAAAATAAAGAAAGGCATGCTCCGATGGTTCGGGCATGTCGAAAGGATGAGCGAAGAGAGATTGACGAACCAGATATATAATGCGAAAGTTGTGGGTAAAAGAGGCCCTGGCAGACCAAGACTTGCCTATCATGATCAAATAAATAAAACATTAGCTGAAGGTGAATTAAAAAGCCATCGAAACAAGAGAGCATGTATGAAGAGGTTGATGAATGTCGAAGAAGCGAAAGAGGTATGTCGTGATCGTGACAAGTGGCGCTCAATTGTCTCTGCCTACCCCGCAAGGGATTTGGCGTGAAGATATGTATGTATGTATGTATGAAACGTTAAGTAATCTAGTAGCAATGTTAAGTCGTAAGTACTTGATATTTTTATTTAAACAGATATTGAAAGAATTTCTGACATTATGGACAAAGAATTTATGGTAAGTCTTGTTTCAAGCACCTATATAAAGGTGGATGTCTGTCTGTGTGTTCCCTATGCAATGCAAGACTACATGACCAATCGCAATGAAACTCTGGGAGTATATTGTGTGAACATCGGGGAAGGTTTCTGGCATATTAGATTGCATAATAAGTAAGTCAAAGTCGGGTTTGTTAGAACACTAATAATTCTCCAACTGCTGGACAGATTTTCACGTTTTTTGATTTGTTGGATTTGTCTCCATCCCGAATAGCAGAATAACTATAAATAAAATTGGAAAATTGAAGAAAAAATAAAATAAAAGAAAAAACATTTTCCCATACAAAAAGTTCGTGGGTTTATTTTTTTTTTTTGGTTCTCTTCTCCCGATGGATGACGAATGAGGTGATTGGGAAGGCAAAGGGTCTAGCCCATACAGCCAAGTCTGACGTATATATCTTTGTTTTTCATGAATTAATGAGGTCATTATCAAATTCCGGATGCTGCAGAATTTGATGCTTTTCTTGGAGTCACTCGCGGAACCATCCACTGCTCAAACACGTCGGGTAAAATATGGGAGTTGACAGCGCGGGAAAACCGCAAAAAATAAACTGCAACTTGTGCCCCATATTTAAAGTCCAATTTATCGTTTTCCATAATTATTCACATTGTAGCACATTATTAAACAAAACAACACCACTTTTGACCAATAATATCCACAGTAAATTAATTTACAAAACAAAAACTTGCACTTGACATGTTCACGCAAAATGGCGCGAAGAACTCCGTTCGTGGGTTTAGTCGTACTTGTCAAACAATGTTGGTTGTCAAATATATATGAGTGCGTTCAGAAATTTATATCAAACTAGACCATTCAATGACTGTTAGGCGGTACGAAGTTCGCCGGGTAAGCTAGTTGTAATATAAATATCACCATGGCAAGCTTACAATATTAGTTCTCCTTGAAAGTAAAAATTGGCATTTGACATCATTGCAAATGGCACATACTTTCAACGACAACTTCAAGGTGGTAGGCGAACTGATAGTGGTAATTTGCCCAGTCTGCCGGCGCGGTTAAGTATCCACCTTTCGTGCCGATAAACTCATTAGTGTATCTACACATTTCAAGCCAGCATATTGTTAAGTAGGACATTGACGGTCAGTTTAGGCGTCAAACCAGACGTAAAAGTGTGGATTACATCCAAAATTTGATCGTGAGTGTCGAAACCCAACTTCAGAGTTTTAACTGACGACGCGCCACGATTTTTTCCGTGACTACCGTAATCCCCACCCACATCCAACCAAACCTACATCCAAACTGACAGTGAGTGTGTGATCTGCAATCCATTCGCGTCAGTTCGCTCGCAGCGCCCGCTATAATGGATTGTTTTCATAGTTACTATCGAAATTAATCAATTATTAAAAATCGTCTAATTAGTAAAAAGTAAAAAATATATATAAATGTCCCGCCAATAAGAAGTTAAAACTTCCCGCCTATTTTTTTTCTCGACACAAATAGGTAGTACACGTCCTTCAAACAGTCGGCCGGTCGAAAACTGAAGAGCCGGTTTGAAGCCAGTGAGTGGGGAAATATAGTTGGCATAAAACTGTAGATGTAAGCCACAGTTTAACGTCTGGTTTGACGCGAAAAACTGACCGTCAATGCTGAGCTTAAGGGACTGATATCAGTCATAACTATCTGATTCCAGTTGCTAATATTCATGCACGCCATTGTTAACTTTAATTCGATTGAGATCACTTAACATTTCATCCTATATAATTATTATAATAACTACTTAATACAATACATCTATGTTCTCTTATTTTAGTATGTCAAAGATGAAAACGTGAGTTTAAAACAAAAAAGAATGGAGTTTGAATTTGAGAAAGCAACATTTAATAAACAATCTGAATTTGCTAAGAATATTCTCAAGAAACAAGACGAAGAAATTAAGGTAACCATAACATTGTTCAACAAAAACAAAAAAAAATAATAACGGATGCTTGCTATATAACATATATTTTTATATACGATTTTACTATTCTAAAAATAGAATAACATAAAAAAACCGTCAATGCATATGCTCTCACATACACTCCCACATATATCACGAACACATAGAGAGGACATAATAATAATAATAATAAAATCCTTTATTGCACATAAAATATAAAATATAAAAAGATGTACATAGGCGAGCTTAATACCATAAAGGTATTCTCTACCAGCTAACCTTTGGGAGAGTGAGAGAAGAATATTATGGGTGCAGAGTCAGAAAAATAAAATGATATACGTATATAAAAAATAAAAATAAGAGAAAAATAATTAATAAACAACGGGATAAATAGGATCATAATATACCTATGTAATAAATACGAATAATAAATACAATAAAATACATATTATATAATACTAATAAAATAATATATGCCAAGGTAAGGAGATTAAATTAAATTTTGTTTTTTAAGAAGATGAGAAAATATAAGTTTTTTGAATATATTTAGAGATTGTGCCTGTCGGATAGTTAATGGCAGCCTGTTCCATTGACGAGCTGCAGACACGGTGAGAGAATCTGAATATCTGCTAAAGGAGTGAGGGGGATTGAAAGTTGGTTGTTGTGTGAAGAACGAAGAGGACGAGTATGAGAGTCGCACAGATATGTGATATGATAGTCGGACATACATAATTTATTGTTGTAACATTATAACACGGAAGAGCACCGACATCCTGCACTACAGGACAACCTCGTGTAGGTATCACAAACACATCACCCTATATTGTTCACTTATTTTACATCTGTATACTTTTTGTGACAATAAATTATTTTATTATTATTATTATATAAATGTAAAAAACTCAGATTTTTTACAGACGTTAAGAGAAGAAATTGAGAGAGTATATAAAGATAAAGTGAGTAGGATAGAAGATGACAAAGTCAAAGTACAAAAGGAAAGTATAACAATAGCTAAGGAGAAGATTGCGGTACAAAACATTAAACAAGAACTCGAGGTAAGAAATACATCTTTAATAGAACTAGAATATAGTAGGATAGATAAAAGTTTAACGATAAATAAATAAAACATAAATAATAATGAAATAAAAAACGAATACACCTTTGTCGATAGTAAATAAGAATAGATAGGTTCTATTTTACTTTATCTCATTCTAGAAACTCAAAGCAGAACTCCAAGTGCAAATGGAAGATGTTACTGAAGAGCGATCTAAATTAAATCTAGAAAAACAGAACCTTCAAATGGAAGGACAAAGGATTTATGCTAAGTAAGTCACTTAATAATACAATTATTATTATAAAGGAATTAATAAAATCGGTCATCTTAATGGCCAGATTTTGACTTGTTCTATTCTATGACTTATATATTTTCATCATCATCAGCCTATGTCTCTCCACTGTTTGATGTAGGCCTCCCCCAAGGCTCGCCATTTCACACAATCTTTTGCCATTCTCATCTAGCCCCCACCAGCGACCTTTTTCAGGTCATCCGTTCATCTGGCGGGGGGTCTTCCCACTCTGCGTTTTCCTGTACGTGGTCTCCACTCCAGAACTCGTTTACTCCATCGGTCATCGGTTCTGCGACAGACGTGTCCGGCCCATTGCCACTTCAACTTACTAATTTTGAAGGCTATGTCGGTAACTTTGGTTTTCTGACGGATGTCTATGTTTCGGACTCTATCCATCAGAGAAATACCGAGCATAGCTCTCTCCATAGGTCGCTGAGCGACCTTAAACTTGTGGACCAGACCCACTGTCAGTGTCCACGTTTCTGCTCCGTACGATAATACTGGAAGAACGCATTGGTTGAAAACTTTCGTTTTCAAACACTGTGGTATGTTTGATAACAGGATGTGACGTAACTTCCCGTAAACACAACTCATATGGTAAGACTTAATGCTATACTTTTAATATTAGGTATTGAAATAACAGATAATATAAAGATTTATCAAATTATAATAAATAAAAAATAAAACTATTTGTAAAAAAATGTTCTTTAGAGACGACCCTTCAGGGATAGTCCCAAGGAGACTGGTAACATTTCCTCTCTGTATAGCGATGCTAATACCCTAGCAGAAATAATTGCCAGCCTTCCTGTCTTCAGACTTTTCCGTTAGCCGTTTGGACAACGATTTGGCCAGACGCTTGGCTGAGTGTCCCCATGGAGCCATCGTCTCGACCCCAAACGGAGCAAATTCGTAACTTAAATTCGTAAGACACCGATTTTTTTAGGCGGACGTAATGCCCGAAGACATTCTCTGACAGCCAAACCTTAGGGACAAATTTGAACAATTATAGGTGCAATCATAGAAATAATAATAATAATACAAGTTAATTTAATAGGATTTATATATACTTACATCATACCTATATCTTCATAATATCAATATACTACATTCTAATAATACACATTATTATACATAAACATACATATATACTACTTACTAACTATGTCAGGAGCTATTTAAGAATTTTACTAGTATTAACAATTTTAGGAGTCGCGATTTGGAGTTGCTAGGAAAAGCAGCCATAGAAAAGCAATCAACAGCTGACCAAAAATATGAAGAAGCAGAACATTATCAGCGTAAATACGAAGATAGAATCAGACGTATACAAGAACATGAAGTTTCTTTAAACTCCAGAGAGAAACATATTGCTAGAGAAAAAGTGGCACTTTCAAGAGAAAGACTAAGTTTACATAATGAAAGAAAAGCTACAGAAAGTAAACAATGTTCTTTGTGCAAATCTATGCAAAATTCAACAGAATTTGATCATAATTTTGCATTACAAAATTATCAAAAACCAATTCCAAGTGTCAATAACTTAGAAGTTAATGCAGCAATGAATAATATTGAACATGAAATGGCTATTTTTGGTAGAAATTTTGGGCTGAAAAGTGCTGAGGTTGAAAAAGATGAACCGGTTGAATCTAACGTAAATTTTAAGGTAAATGTAGTTTTTATGGTAAGTTTGTACAATTTTATTGCTGGAGAAAAAATGTATATTTCAAGAGAAATAATAAAAGCTACAGAATGCAAACAATGTTATTTGAGCAAATCTATGCAAAAGTCCACAGATATATTACAATTTTTCACGAATCATAAACCAATTTTATTTGTGATAAACATTAAGTATTAAATTTTTGGTAGAAATTTTGGGTTGGGTAGGTAACGAAATAACCGCCCTTCAGGCATACCAGACTGCCTCCGTGATTTAGCGGTTAAGTCCGTGGATTTATACTCGGAGGTACCGGATTCGATTCCTGGTCGGGACACAAAAATATTTATTAATGTAAATAAATAACATTAAATTAATATTTAATTTATTTGTGATATTTCTCGAGTTTGGTACGTTGCCGCGCTGGAGACATCGACGAGCTTGCCACTTGTCATGATTGGCCTATAGTAAAGTTGGCTAAATGTGAATCCGCTTATTTATAAGCGTGGTTTCTGACCACCCCGAAAAGGAAACGGTCGTGATGATACTTTACATACCATGGATATGTGGCATCAAATATAAGGTACGGCATGTAAATAGAATCTTTATTGGACAAAAACAATGCATTCGTGAAATTTGACATACCTCCTATGACTTCCTGTCGTCCTTTATTTAAAAATCTAAAATTGCTAACTGTACCTTCTATCTACATACTTGAATGCTGTTTATTTGTAAAAATCCATTCGAAACTTTTTAAAAAATTGTCCATATTGCAATTTCAAAACGCGTTATCCTAGTAGAATAATTATTCCAACTCATAAAAGTTAGGGTACTTTTATGCGCTGGAATAATTATTTAGCGGAAATTGTTATTCTGCCACTATTTTTTTTTAAATCGAGTGTCAAAACAAATGCAGGTTAATAAATGTTTTTATTCGACAAAAGAATACTTAGACACTAAGCTCGACAAGGTCATGTGACTAAATAAATATTTGTATGCTAGAAATAGCTGTGTAGGTACACGTCTTTTGACAAATAAATTATTTCCATTTTATTTTATATTCAATTCGATTTGGACGGCTCGTCATTATGCAAAATTATTACAGCATTAGTAATAATGACGTAATACTTTATTAATAATGTTTAATTTTTTTGAAACTTAATTGTTACCTTTTCATAGTCGTAGTAAGTCTGATTATATACATCCTATGGCGCGCGAAGTCTACGAACTGGAATCAGACACTCAAACTGACATCAGTCCCTAACACTATGCCCGCTCGACTGGTCATGACGGCAATTTGAGTCTGATCCCAAAACGTGTCGATACACTTTACTGGGTATTTCGGCACAAACGGTGGATAGTTCCCTGCCCCGGAAGACTGGGCATGTTACCACTATCAGTCAGCCTACCACCTATTTGTTGTTCTCGTTGAAAGTATGTGCCATTTGCAATGATGTCAAATGCCAATTTTTACTTTCAAGAACTAATATTGTAAGCTTACCATGGTGATATTTATATAAAATAACACCGCTTGATACAAGACTAATATTTGGGATTTTTGACATTCATACTGTAACATTCAGATAGCAGATATTTAGATTCCTTTACAGTATCTGCAGCTCGCCAGTGGAACAATCTTCCTTTAATTATCAGACAGGCACCGTCTCTTAAAATATTTAAAGATAAGCATTTATTTCCCAAGCAGAATAAGTCGACATAACTCACTTATTATATATGCGTATATGTATGTATTTTATATTTAGTTATATATTTGTTTATGTAGGACATTTATTTATATATAAGTACTATATGTTTGTAATTTATGTGTGTTTTATATAGTAATATATAATTTCAATTATCATTTTTCTCCTGCTGCACCCGCTTATTACATATCTCAGTCACAAAGGTTAGTTGGTAGAAAATGCATTTACGGCATTAAGCTCGCATATGTACCTGCACTTGTTTTGGTTTAGTACAATAAATAATTTATTATTAACATTAGTTCACCTCATAGATATTTTTGTGCATTTTAAAAAGAGTTTGATTAAAAAAAAATGTAGGTACTTACGGCGAAGATAGAATTTTAAGCAATTTTGTTTTTTAGGATTACCTGGATCCAAAATTAATGATGCTGCGTCTTGATGTCCAAAAGGTACTAAGTAACGTTGGCCAAAGTACGAGTAAGGAAGCCGCGAACGAAGACATCAATATTTAAAATAAAAACGTTAATCTTTGTGGTCTTTTATTACTCTCCCTCATTCCGAATCGTGCTCAGAACGCTTAGAATGAATATGACACTGACCGTGTCGTTCCGAATCAATTATCGCGATTTGGATGCTCAGAGCGCGATATCAATTCGGAACAGTCTAAATCACATTTTCATTCATAACAATAGTTTTTTTTTTAAATGTATGGAAGATAAATTGCGGATTCCACATCTTTGAGTATCAATACTAACAAACATATATCTCTCGGTTTATTCATCTTTATATGTGTAAAGTTTAATATTATTAACTTATTTGGTATTTTATAATAACTTACCGTGTTACAGACATTTTTTTTTTACTTCCTACTTAAATATTAATTATAGATTTGTAAAAACAGTATAAACGATTTACAATATTAAATAATTTAAAAGAAAACCTAATATTAAATTGACTTGAAAATGGCGCGGGACATTATGACAAACAACTGACAGAGCGCTCAGAGCGATCTACCTCAATATCGTGAGCAGTCTAGGCGCGAGAAATGATGTCATTTGTGACGTCATATAGCTTTGGCAAAACAGTTTAAGCACGTCTCGGAACACCTTAAGCGTGCTTAAGTTACTATTATCGTGTCTCGGAACGACGGGTATAAGCGCAAAGGTTATTTGTATTCCGTTATTTAAGTAAGAGCTTTTGTCATAATTATAAAAAAACAGTGTAAACTCCATGTAACTCCACTCGATTTAACGACAAACTCCCTAAAGCGTCGAAATCAATTGGCTTTGGTTGGTTTAGATTGTCTTCCATACAATGTTTCTATTCACATTTAACGACAACTCTCTATAACGCCATAAATAAATAAATAAAATAAATAAAAAAATAAATGAAGTTTTATTTCAGGTATACACCCATATCAATTAAATTTACAGTACAGGTATTACAATTATAAAATATAAAAATACATAAAAAAACAATATAAAATATTTGCCAAACATCGACTAAAGTTCACTTACGGTTCGGGCTCTGCTGAACAGACAGCCAATGTGAGTGTATTTTACTGGGGATCCCGTCGCAAACCGCTCTCATAATGCGATTTGTTGAAGCACAGTCATAATATCTTTATTCACGTAAACCTATTACAGGCATGTATGAAACGTCATTAATTAAATTTAGAATGATTCTACTCCTGCTAGTAGAAGACTAAGCAACAAAGTGGTCCAAAGAGTAAGCTGTTAGCAGAACATCAGAAGATTCAAGTGAACTGTTAAGTTAAATCTTTTTTTTTATATATAGTGAGCACGACATGTGATACCGCGCCCACCTGATAGTAAGCGGTACGCGAGGTCTAAGAATGGGAGCAACCGATCCCAGCCTCAAACGACCGATATCAGTCCCTACCACTATGCTGTCATTGTTATGCAGATTACAAGCACGGCTCACGGGCGGTATCTGGGTCCTCGAGCTATGGGAGGTAACCAACTAGAGGAATCACGGCGCATCATGACGGCAGAACTGGACGACACCCTCCACAAAATCTATTTGTGGTGTGTTCAAAATCTTGGCCAGTTCAATGCCAACAAGACCCAGGCATGCGCGCTGACGGCCAAGATCTCCCTTCTCTTCTCCCCCTACTCTTCAGAGCACCACGCTGGATCTACAACCCAGCTTCAACATTCTCGGGGTGGAAATACGCTCAGACCTTAGCCACCGGAATTACATTGAGAGCATCACCAAAACAGCGTCAAAAAAACTCGGAATACTGAACAAGGTGAAGCGGTTTTTTCCGCCTTCAATTAGACTGTTGCTGTACAAAGCACAGATCAGATCTGTATAGAATACTGTTCTTACCTTTGGGATGGTTCCGCCAAGTACCTCACAGATGCTCTCTATGTCCGAGGCAAGCTGTTCGAATTGTGGACAATGCCACTATATCTGGAACTCTCGAATCCCTGCAGCTTCGCCGAGATGTGGCTTCTCTGAGCGTGGTCTACCGGCTATACTATGGTGAGTGCTCTGAAGAACTTTATAACCTAATTCCTCACTCTCCATTCCGCAACCAAACCACACGTACAGGTCAGAATATGCACTCACATAACGTAGTCACCATCCCTTCGCGTACGTATAAATTTGGGGACTCATGCATCTGTCGCACGATAAAGATGTGGAATGTACTTCCAGCTCTGTTTCCACTTTCCTATAACTTGGAGTCATTCAAGCGAAGTGTGAAAAAGCATCTAGTCAAGCCGGCATAGTGTTAGGGACGGATGTCAGTCATGAGTGTCTGACTTCAGTTGCTAACGTTCATGGACCTTGCGCGCCACTTATCATCAGGTGGGAGCAAGGTCACATGTCGTGCTAGTATAAAAAAAAGCCTTAATCTGACTTAATTCAAATTAAATCTAATCTGTTCAAAAAACCATTTTTACTTATTTTAATACAAAATAGGATCCTTTTCAGCCAATACAAGCATGCCAACGCTTAATCCAATTTTCCATACACTTTTTATGATATCTCGGCGAGCAGACTATAGTGATATATATTTTTTTAATAGTTAATAGTTTATTTTATTTAATATTTAAATGCATTGCTAAAAAAATAAAACAACCATTAAATTTTAATAAAGGATTATTTTATTTCATGACTGTTAAAATAATATTTTACATAATTTTTATACATAGATTTAATTAGCATCTTTTTCCAACTAAGGAACAGTAATTCAATTCTTTCCTTAAATTCAAATCAAAGATATAAGTGAATGCATGATGTTGTATATCTGCAACATAAGGTTTTTTTAATAAAATAGTATAAACATAATATATTTTTTATTTCTTTCTATGTCTCCCTGCATTAGAAATGTACAAGTCTACAAGATTTTTTTTTTTTCATGAGGTCAGAATAAATCATGCATTTAAGGGTTGGAAGACTTAAATTTTAAGGAACGATTGATTTACCTAAATTAAATTTACTTAAAAAGAATATAGATAATATGTAATCATTACAGCCCCTAGAACAAGCGTCCTAGACCTCCACTGCTGGAGATGGGCCTTCCAGAACATTTATCTGGAGAATTTGGCCTACACTCGCCACGCTGGCCAGACGGCTTGGCGAGGATATGATGTCAATTTATAATGACAATTTATTAACGATTCCACAAGTTGGTATTAGTGGAACCGGGACCGACGGCTTAACGTGCTCTCCGAGGCACGGGAACGGTGGTGTTGTAAATCTATGACAAATGTACGTAAGAAAAGTGCATTTCTCATTGGTACATGTCGGGTGGGTTTGAACCGACCTTTGTAGGATTTAAGGAACGCGTTCTTACAACCGAGCCACCACCGCGCCGAATATGTAATATTAATTCATAATAGGGCTTATAAATAGACAATAATAATGGTACTTACATAAAGTCATTAAAAAAATATTATATTAAAATTTAATTCCGATTATACCGAGGTTTATATCTATTTAATATGTTATTCTATTGATAGAAAAAAAAAACTTTTCCTAAATATCTAATTTCCTAAAAAAACTGTTAAATGAGAAAGTCTATTTTTCTTAGAGAAATGGGCCCAATAAAATGTTATCGTGTAATAATATATATTTTTTTATACCATAGTTAATATATTGTGATTTCATAATCTGTAATTAATTTTATTTATTTTACCCTAGCATAACGACAATTGACAAAAACTTTTTTTACCTTAGTAATTACATAGTTTTTATCCCGCCAATTTGAAATCCAGTGTTTTATCTGTAATAAAGTACCTGATCATAATAAAGAACCTAATCGTATAAATAGTGCTTTGTAACTATTTCATACATAAATCTTAATCAATTGACTATTCAATTAAATTATATTTTAATGCTGGGGTAAAAGAGATGTTGAAATTAAATTTTAAAAAAAGACAATTAATTGTTATGATTATTGAATTGTATTTAGTTGAGGCACGCTGCAAAAAAGTTGGGGCCTGGTTTTGGGCAATCTCTTTTAAAATATCCAATTTGTATGGTGGGCATATTTTTTTTGTTACTTCCGACATATCGCACACCTAGATCTAAACAGCACTAACTCGAAAAAACATTTTTTCTGAAAAGACGAAAGTGTTTACTGTATCTATGTGCTGCAGAAGTTTTCTGTATATAACTATGCTTTTATAATATCTCCATTTTTTTTGCGGCGGGCACCAAAAAATATTTTAAATCTTTCATTGGTCAGTAGGTAGTGAAATAAGGAATTCGATGGTGTTAATTCGACCGTTTCCCTTTCGGGGTGGTCAGAAACCACGCTTATAAAGAAGCGGATTTACATTAAGCCAATGGCTACGCGGCGAACGAGTGCCTTTACTCCGTAGCCAAAAGTAAAGGCACACAGGGCCAACAGTGAGAGAGAGACGGTTTATAGGATTTTAGTCTGTTAAGACATCCAACAGGATCCTACACCAATTTATCCCATCCAAATTCATTCCAAAATTCCTACCACCAAGCCTGATAGTATCGTCTATGGATCGCGAGTAGTTTCGTGATCTACCACTAGAGGCGCCCAAGTTGGCGCCAGTACAAAATCTACGCTCGGCCCGTGCGGTTCGAAAATCACCGCGATTTTAGTGTGAAAGCGCCTTGGGGCTTCACTAGGAAGCTTCACGGATGAGTCGGGCATGCGACCCCCACCCGCGTTGGCCCTTCAGGCAGGGGGCGTATCATTGATGAATTATTGATAAAAAAAAAAAAAAAAAAAATTAGCCAACTTTACTATAGGCTAATCATGAAAAGTAAAAATGTATTTGTTTACATTAATAAATATTTTTGTGTCCCGACCAGGAATCTAACCCGGTACTTCCGAGTCTAAATCCACGGACTTAACCGCTAGACCACGGAGGCAGTTTTTGGAGTTAACTCCCTTTAGATCTATAATGCGATATGGTTTCTAATGAAAAGTTGTTTGTTTCTATCAACAGAACATATTAGTCTAGACTCGTAGAGTAAGGGCATACAAAATAACGCGGTATAATATTATTATATTTTTTAAAAATTTTGCACCTTAATTTAATTTAAATAAAATAATAATAAACTATATAGTTTTATATAAAAATACAAAACAGTACCAATATTACAGGTCATTTTGTACGAAAGACTATATGTCCAAAATTTTAAATATTCTTGGTTTAGGTACTTCTACAAGTACAAATGTACCTAAACTACAGTCTTTTGGTAAATTAAGTATTTCATATTTATTTTGGACGGCCTGGCCTTATTTAGTACCTATAAGGCGTTAATAAGTTGACAAGTACAGGATGTAAAATAAGTTGACAAGTACAGGATGTAAATAAGTTGACAAGTACAGGATGTAAAATAAGTTGACAAGTACAGTGTAAAATAAGTTGACAAGTACAGTGTAAAATAAGTTGACAAGTACAGGATGTAAAAACATCAAGGATTTTTAACTCTTTGTTTTTCTACACTTTGAAGTATAATATGATATCATCACGGCCACTAAAACACAGACTCCTCGACTTATACTGCTGGAACAAAATTAATAAAATATAAATATACGACTAGATGATTGCTGCCTGACCCAACGGGATGGACGTTAATGGAGCCGACAGTGTTATGGTTATGTTCTTTTACACAGTTGGGAGAAAAAAAATAATATATAAAGCTATTGCATCCCTCTCGCTCGCACAATCCATATTTTAAAAGATTTTCTAAGAAAAATATATTACTCATATAATTATTTTTAGTAAAATAGTAGATAATTAAATGTTTTTGCTATTTTTCCCTGTCTAAAATTAGGTATATGAAAGAAGAAGACAAATGAGAATGCACATTTTTCTTAGTTAGTGACAGTTATTAACACATTTCAAATGTGTTTATAACTGTCAATATATAGATTGTATTGTCATTATTTTTAGAATAGTATTTTTGGACATTTCTCTTTTGCCTACATTTTGTGTTACATATTTAATTTTATATAAATTGTAAAATGCATGTTAAGTTGTTATATTTGTTATTATTGTTAGAATTATAATTGTTAATTTAATGAATTCGTACACCACATGTGGTAGGTTTTTTGCATGCTCACCCTAACCTAACCTAATAACTATGTACCGAAAAACCACGAATAAATGATTTTGATTTGATTTGATTTGACATTTTTCTTAAAAAAATGGGCCCAATAAAATGTTCTCGTGTCATAATGATTTCTCTTTTATTTGATAGTTAATATATTGTGTTTTCATAATCTGTAATTTATTTTACCCTAGCATAACGACAATTGACAAAAACATTTTTTTACGTTAATAATTACATAGTTTTTCATCCCGCGCGCCGATTTAAAATCCAAAAATCCAAATTCCAAATTTATCTATAATAAAGTACCTGGTCATAATAAAGAACCTAATCGTATAAATAGTGCTTTGTAACTATGTCATACATAAATTTTAACCAATTGACTATTTAATTAAATTATATTTTAATGCTGGGGTAAAAGAGATGTTGTAATTTAATTTAAAAAAACCACAATTAAATGTTATGATTATTGAATTGTATTTTGTTGAGGCACGCAGCAAAAAAGAAAGCTGGGTCCATCATGTAGGAAAGAAAGATGAGAAGAATCTCGCGGCGAAGGAGTGCCTTCACTCCGTAACCACGACTCAGACTTAGCTGTTAAGGCACGCAGGGCCAACAGTGAGAGAGAGACGGTTTATAGGGTTTTAGTCCGTAGGCGCCTTGGGGTCTCCTTAGGAGGCCTCACGGTGAGTCGGGCATGCGAACTCCCGCGGTGGCCCTTCAGGCAGGGGGCGTATCGTTAGGCGATTTTGCGTTTCAGACTTTAAAAAAAAAAAAAAAAAAAAAATTTGCAAAAATATATGAATATTTTTTTCCTAGAAAGTTGATACCATAATTAAACGATTATAAAACAATTGAAATTACAAAATACAACAATACCGGGATACCCATTAAAGAACATTTTTTATTTTTTTATTTATTAGTGTCGTCAACAGTGACAGCAACAAAACATACATGGATTTTTACTTACAACTAAGACAGAAAACAGATGCTGCACCAATTACAGGCAACCACCACATGCTATTACAGTATCCATTAACATAATTAATTTAGTAATAAATAGTTACATACATAAATTATAGCTGTATAATAACATCTTGTCAATTTATTCAACGCCTTCTTTGGATTTATATCATTAACAGATCTATTTATAATACTAAATTGGATTGCACCTATTTCTAATAAATATATTTATCTACTCTCATATCGTAAAATGCGAATTACAAACTTCAAAACGAATTTATATTCACATACTTTATAAACATACTGCTGAAATTTAAAATTTATTATATTTATTATTTATTATATACATATTTTTTTAAGGCAAAGGTTCCATTACAAAAAAGTTGTGATTCCAATTTTTACTTGTCTATGGCAGCGCCCGCCATAGCGCGTGCGCGGTCATAAGCTAGGTTTTGGCGCCATTTCATTGTTTAGGACTTATGTATTCTGTACCACGGTCATTTAAAAAAATTAAAAATTAAAATTGGCGCCATTCAATACGTCTTATTTCTTACTCTTTTAACGTTTAGGAGTTCTTCGCGCCATTTTGCGTGGACATGTCAAGTGCAAGTTTTTGTTTTGTAAATTAATTTGCTGTGGATATTATTGGTCAAAAGTGGTGCTGTTTTGTTTAATAATGTGCTTCAATGTGAATAATTATGGAAAACGATAAATTGGACTTCAAATATAGGACATAAGTTGCAGTTTATTTTTTGCGGTTTTCCCGCGCTGTGGACTCCCATATTTTACCCGACGTGTTTGGGCTATAATGCCGCGAGTGACTCCAAGTAAAGCATCAAATTCTGCAGCATCTGGAATTTGATGATCCCCAACTCGGTTATGAACATATATTATGCAAATAAATTACGTGTTTAGGACTGATGTATTCTGTAAAATGTCCTTTAAAACAATTAAAAAAAAAAAAAAAAAATTACTCTTATATATAATTTTATATTTAGTAGGTTCAATCCCAATGTATGAGAGTAGATAAATTAGTGTATGAAACTGCACATAACTAGGTATTAAAACACTCGTGTGATACTATTAAAAACCGAGCCGTAGGCGAAACATACACTCGTGTATAATATTATTATGCAACAGTTTCATAAACTACTATTACATACATACATACATAAACTCTCCCAACCAAATTATTTAAGTCTTGCCTTCAGCAAATAATTATAAATATTGTCTAGAATAATATAAAATGTTGTAAATACCAATTCCTACAATGACATCTGAAACACCGTCCACCGACTATTTCAGATGTCACAGCTGAACTGTTTTTGTCACTATGTACAATTTATTATATGCCCTAACCTATTTAACAACTAATTAGTGATATTTATTATTTATTATTTTATTAAGCTATATCTTATAATTACAAATATAGTATTTTTTTTAATAAAAAATGCAATGTCTATTTACATAAGGTATAAAAATATTCTATCTCTACATAAAAAAAAATTGCTATAGATTAAAGAATATACATCACATAATATTAGTATTTTTTTAGTAATATAGTTAATTTTATTATAAGTATCATCACGACCGTTTCCCTTTCGGGGTGGTCAGAAACCACGCTTTTAAATAAGCGGATTCACATTTAGCCAACTTCACTATAGGCCAATCATCGATGTCTCCAGCGTACCAAACTCGAGAAATATTACAAATAAATTAAACATTAATAAATATTTTTGTGTCTCGACCAGGAATCGAACCCGGTACCTCCGAGTCTAAACCCACGGATTTAACCGCTAGACCACCGAGGCAGTCTCATAATCTCAAATAGTTTATAAGATAATAACAAATTAAATATTTCAATACCCATTAATGTCCATACATTTTAAATACATCATTAATTTTTTGTTTTACAAAACTACATATATAGGTTTAGCGGTTTAGCATCCCTCTCGCTCGCACAATTCTAATTTTTATTTTATTTTATATTTATCTCTAAAATTACCGTCATATTGTGCGAGCGAGACGGATGCGAAAACGTTAAACCTAGATTCCCGTCGCTCCTGAAAGGAATTTATAAAACAGTGATTTACGGACGGCTTAGCGGACTATACGTGTCGACAGTCGGTAAAGTATTGTAACTGTTAGCGCCGATTGCGGTAATTCGACCAATTTTGGATGGTTAGGCGTTATTGTGATTCGTCGGTGCATAAACAGACATCCTAATTTGTTACCCCTATACCCTTGTCCTGTCTCTTTCTCGCCGCTTCCTTTCTATATTACCCATCCCGCTCACTAGACCAAAGGCCGACGTTTGCGCACTGAAGAGAGGCAGCGCCTGTATAACTGGCCGCGGAGCTAAGAGAAGTCGTCGAATCGAAATATAGTCGTTGTCCTACAGTCGTCATAGAAGACGCTGAAGAAAAAAAGTGAAGTAAAGTATTATCACGACCGTTTCCCTTCTGGGGCGGTCAGAAACCACGCTTATAAATAAGCGGATTCACATTTAGCCAACTTTACTATAGGCCAATCATGACAAGTGGCAAGCTCGTTGATGTCTCCAGCGTACCAAACTCGAGAAATATCACAAATAAATTAAATGTATTTATTTACATTAATAAATATTTTTGTGTCCCGACCAGGAATCTAACCCACGGACTTAACCGCTAGACCACGGAGGCAGTTCACATACATACATACATATCTTCACGCCAAATCCCTTGCGGGGTAGGCAGAGACAATTGAGCGCCACTTGTCACGATCACGACATACCTCTTTCGCCTCTTCGACATTCATCAACCTCTTCATACAGTTCACAAAACCCGCAAATTTATATAAATATAAATATTTCCAGACAGGTCACACAGCGCCATCTAATTTCCGTGGTAAGCTACGAGGCTTGTGTTACGGAAACTAGATGGTTGATAAACTACATATTAATTTTTTTTTTTGTAAATATATACATATAAACACCCAGACCGAGACAAATTATACAATGTACAACTTGCCTCCGGTGGGAATCGAACCCACTACCTCCCGAGTTCACGGCAACGTTTGTTACCACTAGACCACGGCGGCGGTCGAAATTTATATCAATGCCGCAAATTTATAAGTGCTGGTGCGAGGACATCAGGTGAGTTCCTTTACCAGTTTTCGTTCTAGTTTGTTTATTGCACCGATTATCATAGTATCGTCTATGTATCAAATTTGAAGAGTCGAAAACCCCGCACCTAGGTACAGTCCACTAAACCCGCGCCACCAGTAACTGGTGTAAATATTCGTGTTATGATTTAGTATCGGTCGGTTTTTGGTTTTTAATTTCGAGTAATTGCGGGTAGTTTTCGACTATTGAGAGAAGAATGCCATCGATGTAGTTCCGCAGCTGTATGTTCACATCTTGTTGCTCTTTCAATGTTTTCTGTAACTGAGAAACAAAAAAATCTTCTTTTTAATTTGTACTAACTATTTATACAAACGGTATGAGAATTGAAGCTAGATCAATCGATTAAACTTTTTAAACTTTCGCGCATATTCATAATAGTTTTTATAATTTCAACGGGTCTTTACGCGATTGTAAGGTGACACGGCCATTTTACAGCCACGAATATTAATTAACATTAATGCTATTAGAATATAAGATGACACGGCTTACAGCTACGAATTTATGTTTAATTGACATATTATTATTTTGTTTTATACATTTATATTTTATCTGACATATGTATATAATTTCTATACATCATAATTATTAAGTATTTAGAATGTAAGGTGACACGGCCTCTTTACAGCCACGATCTTATTTAAGTAGTTTCTAAGTTAGTTAGTTTTACTTGCTTATAGCAATAATGTTGTGCATAGCATACATAAATATGGATTATTGCCTGTTTACGGTCCAACCATTATTACCACTTTGATTAGTACATACTCGTATGTTTTGAAAATTGTATTGATTTAATTAGTTCTGACTGTATCCAAGTTGTTTTGAGAAAACCAATGGAAATAAATTATTTAGATTTTGATTGATTTTGATTTACCTTAGAGACATATTTCTTCCGACGTTTCAGCCAAGTTGCTTTGGCCGTGGTCATGTACGAGACTACACCGCATAGCTCCAGTCGACCCGTGACCACGGCCAATGCAACTTGGCTGAAACGTCGGGAGAAATATCGCACCTTTAAAGACAAACTGTTACTAAACGAAAATATCAAATTTTACAGGAGAGCAAATATACGGTAAAAATATATTTTTTTTTGCAATAAGTCCTAGTTTATGATGTTTTGAGACATCTTTGAGGGCTATTATTACAGGTAATTATGTACATTATGGCACACAATATACAAAATCATGATTTATACATAAAAACATTATTTATTATGATTTTTAATTTTTATAGTAACACTTTACCATTTATTTATTTTTCAAATATTATAAATTACTACAAAGTTAAGGTGTAAAAAATGTATTTAAGGTGTATTTAACTATATTTTTTAATTATAAATAAGTAACTAATAAAGTTTACAAACATTTCTTCTAAGGATAGCGTCAGGTCAGATAAAAAAACATTAAAATTTATAATCATTTATTATTAAAAATCAAATTGTGACTTCCTTACATTTTTTGGCTGACTTATTTGGCGGCTTTTCTTAATATTTAGTTTGTACCTCTAAATCACAGCAAATTAAAAGTTTTTAAGCTTAAGACTATTTATCCAATCAGTTTCAATAATAATTATGATATCAAAATAAAAATAATCAAAAATTCTAAACATTAATTACTGTATCACATTTTTATCTTTTACAACATAAAATCTTTTAAGTCTTAGTGACAAACATAAAATATCTTCTAACGTTTTAGTGAAACACATAAAAATCCATAAAACACCAGATTGCAATCAATGCAAGATGTTATTATAATAAGACAACGCGTAACTCTGTGGAATTATATTACTATCGATTAGGCTCTTTAAATCACTGTTTTTCCTCTCACTTAACTTTAATCTAGACTGATACAAAGATTTCAGTTCGTAATTTTTAAGGCTTGTGCTGGGACCCGTACGTGTGCGTGATGAACGATTATTAAAGTATTGTATTTCTTTAAAGTCTGTATCTTCGTATGAAGTTTTATAATAAATGAAAACTTGCTCTGAATCTTGATATTTTTCAAACTTAATTATCTTGATATCAGTTAATCTAACTGTTTCACCCTGAGTATTTTTTGAAAATCGTCCACCACACACCTCTGTGAGATTTTTCATATCAATAAAGTCAGAAAAACACATTTCATTTACATTATAAGGATTGCCTTTCTTTCGTGCAGTTCTTATTATTGTTACGTATTGGTCCGGTGTGTATATGGGACCAGAACGTAAGCATTTTTTAACAGCCTTTTCTATTACAGAATGGACGGAATCATTTTCGTTCTGTGTATGTCCACTTACTAAAAATTTGTGCGTGATTGATTTTATTTTAAGGACACATAAGGCATAAACATACATTGAAAACATAAACTGATTTTTTTGTTGGCCGGTGCAATTGTCAGAATAAAATATTATTTGTAAATTATCGTCATCGACTTCTAAAGCTTTCTTTCTTATATATTTGAAAACACACGTTGCTATTTCATTCGCTCCTCTTAATGCATCGACTTCGCTCCAAACAAAACAATCACAGTAGTCATTTCCCAATTCACTAATAGTAAAATTACAGACATTAAGCTTACACTTATAATATAAAGTAGATATATCGCCTTTAGGAAGAGGCAATATAGCCTGTAGATCATAACAAGCAACGATGTAGTTATCCTTAACCATGGTTTTGTCATTTAATTTTTCTTGGCGACTTAATTCTTTTTCAAGCTGGTGCTGGTCGTATCTGTTCTGTAATTCTATATTTTTATCAACAGCGTTTTTGAAGGCAATACATTGCTCGCACTGATCTTTTTTAGGTATGTAAAAACTGATGTTGTAATTCTCATTAAACACTCTTCTGTATGTGTGAATTTTAGCAGCTTCCACATCAGCATTCAGACAGTCTGTTTGGTAGTTGGCATAAAGATCTGTGAGATTTTTACCCCCATCGATGTATTCGCGGGTCGTTTGCTGTCGCAGATAGTGCGATTCAATCCTCGGAATTGAGTCTATATGTTTTTTTATTCCTTGAATAATATCTGGACTCAATTTATTTTGCTTGCCATGTTTGCCCCTTTTTTCCCCTTCGACAAATCCCGACTCATCCATTTTTGCAATAACAGTAGCAATAGGACGATTGTTAATAGCCAATGTATTTTTAAAGAAAATTTTACAGACTCTAACCTTACTATTATTAATATCGAATGAAAATGAATGTTTAGGTCCTCTATTGCTGTTGTGAACTTTTAAATATTGATATTTAGGTTTAATAGTTAAAATACACTTTGAAATGAAATCTCTTTGCCTTGTTAAGTCACCCATTTGCCAGTAATTGTTAAATATAGTTTGTCTGTCCTCTTGTTTAATTCTTTCGCTGCACTTTAGTCGACATTTTTCACCACATGGAGATCCTATCTGCTTCTTAGGAATGTTTTTTTTTAACTTAGACACTGACGTATATTGCTGTCCACTATTTCGAAGTGTTTTAGATATTTGCTTATTAGATGGATTTTTTGTTCCTTTACGCCTTCGTTTATTCGGTATACAAAAGGTATCATCTGTCGAAGAATGAATAATAACATGTTCTTCGGCATTTAAATCGCTAACTTGTTGCATAATATTGTGGTCACTTCCGGGAGTTGGACTGAATGAAACAAGTTTAGGTGGTGTTGGTAGTACGTAATCTGGATCGCGATCTTCATCATCAGGGGAAAAATCTTTCCCCGATTTAGATGCGCTAGATGAAGATGATGAGCTAGATGATGATGAACTTGAAGACGATGATGAACTTGAAGACGATGATAAACTTAAAGTTGAATTTGATCTTCCTCTGTTACTTGCAGCGGGGTCAATTATTTCTTTCAAACATGAAATTGGCGTTCTGTCACTATCTATATTACAATACTCATCTACTGAAACATGATTAACTGACTGAGGTAGTCCGTGCGCTTGCAACAGAGAAGGAGAACTACAATTAGTTTCTGTAGTTAGTTCATCTGTCAAAAAAGAACTTGAAATAACATTTTCTTTGCAAGCTTGCGACTCGCGTGGATTTAACGAAACAGTCCCTGCATCGGACATGTTATTCAGCTCATCCATAGATATTTGTTTGGGGACATTAATCATTAAAGAATCTTTTTGAGGGTCAATAGCAGCCAAAATGCGGGATACGCGTGGGTTCCATGGGTACGACATTATCTGAAGCAAAGTTATTTTATTATTAATGTTAGAAGTAAAATTTTTCATCAATAAATTACATTGCGATTTAAATTAATTCGATCGCCATACAACATTTGCTTCAATTTCCAATAGTAGAAAAGTGATACTTAATGAAATTAAACTTTTTAAAATTATCTATAAGATAATATATTTTATTTTAAAATGAAACAGTACCTATGAAAACAAAATGTAATATTTTTCCTTTCACGTTCTAGCGCAAATTTGCATTGCATGTAGTGATAAAATGCAACTAACTTAAATATCCCGCTATTATTTTTAACATTATTACTAAATTTACTTTACATTTAAAACAAAACTGGGACTAAAGCAATAATTACTCTTTAGCGGTAAATATTTTTTTGCAAATATCCTAGAGAGTAAAAGTAAATGGAGGTTATACTAAAAGGAACATTTTACCAATTAAATAATGTAACGAATTGCATAATTTTGATAAACAGAAAACTGTGACTATGCAAAAGGTAACATTTTACCAATCAAAATATATAAACAAATTACCTGTTTCCTGACGTGAAGCCGTATTTATCCAAATAATCACACTTTTGTTTTAAACTTTAATCGTCACTCTTCGACAAACACGTTCCAACTGGTATAGACACAATATTGTATTTAGCAACCCAACCAAATTTTGTTTAGTAACGGAAAAAAATAACGCCATCTACCCTATTTAGGCGAAACTTTAAAGAATGTTAATTTCACCTTGTAGCTTATGAAAATTTAAGATAGATGGCATTGATAACTCAATTCTGGAAAAAAATCGTTTAGTAACGGTTTGTCTTTAAAGGTGCGATATGTCTCTAAGGTAAATCGCGTAAAGACCCGTTAAAATTATAAAAACTATTAGATCAATCGATATAGAATGAATTAGTGTATGACAGTCATTGCCGGTTATGGTCAATTTCAACGTGCAGCAAATTAAATCAAATTATTTAATTTGTTGTAAATAAATCCAAAGTTAATGTAGGAAGTGTGAAAGTAAAAAACTGGATATGTCGAAATTTCGTCTTTTAGTCATTCCCTACATTTACTAACGCACTATTGTTACTATGTTTTAACTTGCAATATAGAGATATCATCCAACGCTTCCACCCTGTATATAATTTGTACATAAATACGAACCCAGAAGCGAAATATATAAAACACACATACAACTTTATACAATAAAATTAGTAAGTATAAAATATTTACTATAGGAAGAGGATTAATTTCACAAAGATGAAAAAGGTACATAAAATCCAGAAGGAACGGAATATAGATATTAGACAAATACAAAGCATGCATCGAAATAGAATACTTAAAAAATAAACAAAGGAATTATAAAAAAAACATAATAAAATAACAACCTACAAATTAAAACGTAATTTTTTCCAAAATATTACACAATAGCTGTTTGACACGGGCGGCGTTTATTTTATTTTCTTCGTGTAAGTACTGTAACGGGTGCATGTAGGTTACGGAGTTTTATTTGCATTTTAATAAATAATAGCATTGTCAATATACGACAATCGACATAGTTGATGGGTTCTTGTTTTGAAGAGAAAAAATGAAAATCGGGAGCTCGGACCGAGAGGTCGACAGAGCGGGTATTTTAATAAATACTAGAATTAAAATAATAATTACGGTTAAAGTCAATCGCGTAATAGTGTCCCACGTAGGAAATTGTTTAGTTTTTGTTTGCGTCAGTTATATCATTTTTAATAAAAAAGGAGTTCCGTAGAATCCTCTCCGTAACAATTAAAAGCAACTACATTCAACCGCAGGCGATGGATAATCTTGTGACTGCAGGGTCACAGTACCTAGTTATATTTTTAATTAATTTTGTTAATATTATATATAGAAATAGTAGTAATTAACATTGAGATTTATTTTCTAGGTATTTTTATTTCGATGTCAGCATGCAAATAATAGGTTAGGGCAGGCGAGATAATGTTATTATGCGTACCTTTTCCATCTCTACGTCGTGGGTCGAACTACCATCAAGCTGCAAAACGCATACAGAACAATGCATGAGCAAATCATAATAAAGTGTAAAATGTGTCAAAATTAGCAATGAAAAATAATAATTGAAGACTTGTGAGATTTTACACTTTGATACCTATTTGAATTAAAATTGCTAATGAAATAAACGAACAAGCTAACAAATTAAATAGCAATCTAATACGAAAATGCAGATGAATTGAGATTTGCTTTGCAACCCTCTCGCTCGCACAATCCAAGTTTTTCCGTAAGTCTTGTTTCAAGGGGGTGTATCATTAACTGTTTATCACGATAGATGGCGCATGATAGACGGTACCCAATAGAACTGTCAGTTGCATATAAAACTTGTATTTTTATTACAAAATTTATTATTTTCTGGTTATATTGCCGAAGTGAGCAGCTTTTAAGTGTACAAATCGAGATTTCTAAGCGAAATCAAAGATATGGTGATCTCAAAATTGCCTTTTTTCTTTTTAAAGACGGTGTTCGCTTACCTAATCCGTCTTTTAAGGTAGGTAACGTTAATTTTAATATTTTTTTTGTTATAAAAATGAAAAAAACTACATAACATTTAAAAAATGAAAAGTCATAGCTGTAAACAAGGTACCATTGCCGCTAGCGACATCTACAAAAAGCTTTGCCTGATACACCCCAGTGGTGTTATTTTATATAAATATCAGTATGGCAAGCTTAGAATATTAGTTTTCCTTGAAATAAAAAAAAATGGCATTTGACATCATTGCAAATGGCACAAACTTTCAACGACAACTTCAAGGTGGTAGGCGGACTGATGGTGGTAATTTGTACAGTCTTATGGGGCGAGGAGGTATCCATCGTTCGTGTCAAAAAACCCTGTTAAGTGTTTCACGTTTCGGGATCAGGCTCCAATTGCTGTCATGCCCAGTCAAGCCGGCTTTTAGAGGCTGATGTCAGTCATAAATAATAAAAATATATAATTATTTCCAGACAGGTCACACAGCGCCATCTAATTTTCGTTGTAAGCTACGAGGCTTGTGTTACGGAAACTAGATGGTTGAACTACATATTATACTTTTTTTTTGTAAATATATACATATTATACATATAAACACCCAGACCGAGACAAATTATACAATGTACAACTTGCCCCCGTTGGGAATCGAACCCACGACCTCCCGAGTTCACGGCAACGTTTGTTACCACAAGACCACGGAGGCGGTCATGAGTTTTTGATTCCAGTTTCTAAGCATTCCATGGATTCACCGTGCGGTTGCCGGGTCCATCGTGTGTGGGTCAGAAATAAGAATGATGTTTTGGGTTTGCGACCGAGACAAAAGACAGGTTCACAATATAAGATGTCTGACCTTTAAAATGTCTGTAATTTAATTTCCTAAAAAGTTAAGTTAGGCATGAAAAATCTTTGAAAATGTTGTATTGTGCGAGGGAGAGGAATGCAAGCGTTAAACCCTCTTTAATTGCTATTTTTTTTAGTTTTATTTATTTATTCAAAGTTAATTAGTACATTAAATATAAATTAAAAGGTACCTAAATAATAATATTAAAAATAAACTAAACTATAAATACTGGCAACATTCCTCCTCTGTATAGCGAGGCTAATACGTTGGCAGAAATAATTGCCAGCCTTCCTGTTTCCAGACCTTTCTGTCAGCCGCTTTGACAACTCCTTGGCCAAGCGCCTCGCTGACGGTCCCCATGGGCCCATTGTCTCGACCCCAAACGGCGCAAATTCGTAATCGATACCAAGGTTGGCGTATTTGCGCAATTTGAGATTTTCATTGCTAAATTAAAAACCAATTAGATAATAAAAAAATGACATATAAAAAAAATAATAGTTACCTGGTCATCAGACATTTGTGACAGTTCGTGGGCTAAAGAGTGTGACATTAGTGGGCCCGTGACACCGTCCAGCAGGCTGCGACCTTCCTCCACCCCTCGAGTCAGAATCTGTGCTTGCAACTCTTCTTGTGTCTCAGATAGCGCTGGAAATATAATTATCATTTAGAATCTCTAGAAAAGAACAAATATCTAAGCATTACATGGATTAAAAAAAAACTGTCTTTTTTATAAATCTGTCGTTATTATTTATAATATCGCTTTCGTATCTTCTCCATCCTTACTATCAATATATTTCTTGATTTATATATATATATTTGTCTAATGGTTTGGTGGAGACGATGTGTTAGCAAAATTGGTAATTATTGGAACTCTAGGTCTAATTTTGTTTAATCTGTTTCATGTATGTGACTGTTTGTTTCCAAAAAAAAAAAAAAAAACCAAATATTATTTACATTCCAATACAAATAACTTATTAAATAGCCCGCCAAACTGTAACCACAGTTTATTGGCGGAGACAATTACTCTCGAAGCTTAAAATTAAATAATAAATATTTGTAGTAGGTACATAATAAAGAACGAACGCGAACCACCCTCCCCCCGCGCGAACAACACGTCCGCCTATAGGTACCATTAATATCGTGTGTGGGTAAGAACAGTGTCTCGGGCTTGCGACCGACAATAGGTTTAAAAAAGAAGGCCTCCCTTTTTTATTTTAAAAGTAAAGTATCATCACGACCGTTTCCCTTCCGGGGTGGTCAGAAACCACGCTTATAAATAAGCGGATTCACATTTAGCCAACTTTACTATAGGCCAATCATGTCTCCACCGTACCAAACTCGAGAAATATCACAAATAAATTAAATATTAGTTAAATGTAATTATTTACATTAATAAATATTTCTGTGTCCCGACCAGAAATCGAACCCGGTACCTCCGAGTCTAAATCCACGGACTTAATCGCTAGACCACGGAGGCAGTTATCTTTATTAAAATGCAAATAAAACTCCGTAACTCCATGTGGGTACCCGTTGCAGTACTTACATTTATTCTGAGTCCTTAACAAGGCGAGTTCTCTTCTAAGCTCATCGAGTCTTGGATCAGGCGGCGGCGGAGGAACTTCTCTAAGTCTCGCTAACTCCATTCTAGCTGCAGTTAGCAGTTCATTAGCAGCTATAGCACCTTCTCTTTCCTTCCTTTCGGCTTCCCGAGCAGAGTTCAACTGGGATATCAATTCTCCGACTTGTTCTTGGGCCTCTAAATGCGCACGCGCAGCTGCTTCGGCGTTTGTTCGCAGTGTTTCGGCTACACCGCGTAGTCGACCCACCTGGTGAAAATTTGAGTCATGAACACTCGTTTGCTATGTAAAAACAAACATGATCCAAATTGAAAAGGCACAGATCGCTACTTAGCGATTTCGGTCGGTAAGTCATAAAAAATGTAGGTATGAAAGAAAGCATAGGGACAAAAATAAGGATGGTTAGGGCATGTTGAAAGGATGAGCGAACCAGATATATAATGCGAAAGTTATGGGTAAAAGAGGCCCTGGCAGACCAAGACTCACCTATCACGATCAGATAAATAAAACAATAGCTGAAGGTGCATTAAAGAGCCATCGAAACAAAAGGGCATGTATGAAGAGGTTGATGAATGTTGAAGAAGCGAAAGAGGTATGTCGTGATCGTGACAAGTGGCGCTCAATTGTCTCTGCCTACCCCGCAAGGGATTTGGCGTGAAGATATGTATGTAAGTCATAACAAAATATTGCCACGTAAAATTCTAAAAGCTGTTAAATTCCGAGTAGGAATAAAATGACACTGGCCTTTTAGGCATACCATGGATAAGGTACGCCATATTATTGTGGGCAATGCAGTGGAAATAAATAGAATCTTTGGTCATAGACAATGCATTCGTGGTATTTGTAACACACCTATGATTTCAAGTCGTCCTTTATTTATAAAACTAAAATTACTGACTGTTCCTTCTATCTATATACTTGAATGCTGTTTTGTTAAAAGCCATCCAGAACTTTTTAAAACTGTATAAAATAATTGCAATTTTAAAACGCGTAATCCGCGTAATTAATGAATAATTATTCCAGCACATAAAAGTACTCAATATAGCAAATTGTTATGCAATGGTAACAAAGATATTTAATAAGCTTCCAGTTACTATAAGGGAGCTGCCACTAAAACTGTTCAAATTAAGAGTCAAACACATGCTGGTTAATAAATAATTTTATTCGGCAAACGAATACCTAGACACTAAGTAAATAGTTGTGCTAGAAATAGCGAAACATGTGATATAATTGCATATAACAATTTACATCCCTGCGGGGTGAGGCGGAATGCACAATCGTCCGAAAATATATCGTCTAAAATCGATTTTTGACATTTCTGTGATCGTATCGATTGATACGTTTTCAGACGATTGTGCACTTCGCCTCACCCTGCTGTACCTAGCATGTTTTTGACAAATACATTATTTCAACTCATTTATACTTCTCATAAAGGCTTAGGTCAGCTGATTGAACCCAAACTAGCTGGATTAACATGCCATATAATCCTTGTACTAACCTCTTGCTTAAGTGTAGAAGATTCGCCCTCAGCAGCGGTTAATCTTTCAGTCAGTGCTGCTAATTGTGAATCGCGATCTCGTTCAACTCTAGATATCGCCTCCCGACTTCTCTTCTGTTCTTCTGCTATTCGCTCCTCACATCGACATTCGATCTGAAGTATATGAAATTCAAATTTGATTAGGTCTAAGCAGATACATTGAATACAATAACAAAATATGGCAAGAAAAGAAACCAGGTACAGAATGAATCAGTGTTAATTATTATTATATAATAATTGATTATTTTGTTGTTTCAGACAATATACTGCGTGCTGCAGAAGTGCAAAACACGTTTTCTTCGACAAGAGAGTCTCATGTCATTTTATTTTCGTAAGTAAATGTTGTTTAAAATACACGGAACATTCTAGAAGTTGTCATTAAGAAATTATTTCACTACTCGATTAGAAAACCTTAAAAACACTAATCATAAGGTTGACATTGGCTTTAATTGTTGCACAGTTGGCCATTAGACAAAAAAGTTCCTCTAGTCGATCATAGTTGCACACAATTTTAATCTCATTTTTTTTTTTATTATAGCTAACAGTGAAAATTTAAAAAGCTTTAAGATGACATATATTTTTTGTATACATAATATTGTAAAGGCTGTAAATTTTCTCACGAATAAATAAATAAAGTCCTAAAAACCTCCAGAGGTTGAAACGTTACATCAAACTTCGTGATGAACAATTTGGCTTCCGAGACATAGCACCACGCTCCAACTGACATCCGTTCTCATCTCACCTATGCTGCACCAGCCTGGCACCACCTTCTGGCCAAGACTAACAGGGGACAAGATCCAAAGTCAGCAGAACATATCGCTCAGAGTGGTTTTCCGAGCGCCATGGTTCGTGCGTAATTCCGTCTTAGCTCGAGATTTGGAGATGGCTACTATTGAAGAGTTTGTCGTTGGCCTGACTAGACGTATGTTCTATCGGGCCGACAACTGACACTTCAAGCATCTCCAGACCACTTCCTAGAGAAGTACTCCTGGAGGAGAGCTGAAGCAGTAGAAACTAGCCCCCTGGGTTCGTGAGCCACACGGGCGCTGTTATACTAGTAACGGCGCCCAGCACTAAACGTGCATGAATTACCGGCGGGTGGTTACCCGCTGAGATCCAGCCGCGGAAAACGGGGGAATGTCCCCATCCCCATTAGGCATCCGGGCCTGGACCCACTGTCTGTCTGTCCGAATCTCGAAAAGAAATATAAAAATCATTATCCCAAAAACAAGTGTTATTACGAATATTAATTGATCTCGCTCACAGCCGAGAAACGAAATAGAGAGTGAAAGAATGACATAAGTCAACGTTCACGCGATCGTTGACCTCTCGCTACCTACTTGATTAGGCTCAGTATGAGTGGCGATATTTTTAGGAAAACTTCTCTGTACCGTAACTTAAGATTTTATTACTGAATAATTAAAATTAAAAATACTTAGTTCTTTATTTATATTCTAGATTATAATATATAAATATTTGCTCTTTAATAAATTACAAGCAGGATATTTTTTTTTCTCAATCCAATTATTTATTATCGCCTAATAAGCTCTTATTTGTAATGGAAGTGGCGTTATTATTGAAACATTATTAAAGATGATAAGTCAAGAATTGAAAAATTATTGTCACTGACCTCTCTAATCTGTTCGTCCAGCATGTGTTCTTTAATAAATTACAAGCAGGATTTTTTTTTTCTCAATCCAATTATTTATTATCGCCTAATAAGCTCTTATTTGTAATGGAAGTGGCGTTATTATTGAAACATTATTAAAGATGATAAGTCAAGAATTGAAAAATTATTGTCACTGACCTCTCTAATCTGTTCGTCCAGCATGTGTACCCTGGCTTGTAGTACAGCGTTGTCTGCCTTAGCCCTGGCGTACCTCTCGTCTGCCGTGCTCTGTGTGTCTGCCAGGGTTGTTACCTGCTGCTGCAGTAGTTGTACCTGGAATAAAGGAAAGAATAATGAATTTGTAGTTAAAAATATATATTCCTATTTCATATTAAACTTGAAATCATGTGAAAAAAATAGGGTTTTTATTTTGTTATGTTTTCAAAATGGCCTAATCCTTACTAATGTTATAAATGCGATAGTAACTGTCTGTCTGTGTGTTAGGCAATTATGCCTAAACTACTGAACCAATTTAAATGAAATTCGGTACAGATATAGTCTACAGCCTGAGAATGCACATAGGCTACTTTTTAAGGCAAAAAAAGGGCTGTAAGAGGTTGAAATAGGGGTTAAAGTTTGTATGGAAATTACGTAATTTTGTCATAAAGTCTATCCCGATCTTCAAATAAATATGGGCAATCGGGAATTCTATTATTTGTGTTTTATCTGTAATAAAGTACCTGATCATAATAAAGAACCTAATCGTATAAATAGTGTTTTGTAACTATTTCATACAGGGGAGTTCTTCGCGCCATTTTGCGTGGACATGTCAAGTGCAAGTTTTTGTTTTGTAAATTAATTTACTGTGGATATTATTGGTCAAAAGTGGTGTTGTTTTGTTTAATAATGTGCTACAGTGTGAATAATTATGGAAAACGATAAATTGGACTTTAAATATGGGGCACAAGTTGCAGTTTATTTTTTGCGGTTTTCCCGCGCTGTCAACTCCCATATTTTGCCTGATGTGTTTGAGCAGTGGATGGTTCTGCGAGTGACTCCAAGAAAAGCATCAAATTCTGCAGCATCTGGAATTTGATGATGACCTCATTAATTCATGAAAAACAAAGATATATTACGTCAGACTTGGCTGTATGGCCCTTTGCCTTCCCTATCATCTCATTCATCATCCATCGGGAGAAGAGAACAAAAAAAAAAAAACTATTTCATACATAAATTTTAATCAATTGACTATTTAAATAAATAATATTTTAATGCTGGGGTAAAAAAAAAGTTGTAATTAAATAAAAAAAAACACAATTAATTGTTATGATTATTCAATTCTATTTTGTCGAGGCACGCTTCAAAAAAATTGGGGCCTGGATTTGGGCAATCTGTTTTGCAACCGACTGGAATATGTTTGTTTGTTAAATATAAATATTGACAAAGACCTACATCAGGCAGGCCCTACACCAAGCCGCTAAAGTAAACCGTAAAATTGTTCAAGTAGTTGTGAAATAAACATTGATTAGCCGCAGAACTGTGTAATTATTTCGACGAATTCAAGGACAAGCTATTGGAACGAGAAGAGGTAATAAACTTATCTATTGTGTTACGAACAATGTTTTTTTTTTAGCTTTCATTTTATTTGATATAAGTATATAAATATATTTGAATCACTTTTTTTTTTATTTTATTTGTAGAATCCTGTTAGTGGCCTAAAATTGTTAATTTGTAAATACTTAATTTATTAAAGTTAAAACGCTGTTTGATTTTAAATAAATAAATAAAAGAGTCGTTCGCGCCATTTTGCGTGGACATGTCAAGTGCAAGTTTTTGTTTTGTAAATTAATTTACTGTGGATATTATTGGTCAAAAGTGGTGTTGTTTTGTTTAATAATGTGCCACAATGTGAATAATTATGGAAAACGATAAATTGGACTTTAAATATGGGGCACAAGTTGCAGTTTATTTTTTGCGGTTTTCCCGCGCTGTCAACTCCCATATTTTACCCGACGTGTTTGAGCTATGGTGCCGCGAGTGACTCCAAGAAAAGCATCAAATTCTGCAGCATCTGGAATTTGATGATGACCTCATTAACTAATAAAAAAGAAAGACATATTACGTCAGACTTGGCTGTATGGGCTAGACCCTTTGCCTTCCCTATCATCTCATTCATCATGCATCGGGAGAAGAGAACAAAAAAAAAATCCCAAACTTTATTTTTTAAGTGTCTAAAGGACCTTGTACAGCTCTAAACCCGTAATTTATTTACATAATATATATTTATAACCGAGTTGGGGATCACCAATTCCAAGTGTTGCAGAATTAGATGCTTTTCATGGAGTAATTCACGTCAATATCGCCCAAACACGAAGGGTATACGGGAGTTCACAGCGCGGGAATACCGCAAAAAATAAACTGCAACTTCTGCCCCATATACGAGTACTCGTCTAGAGTCAAATTTATTGTTTTCCATAATTATTCACAACGTAGCACATTATTAAAATAACACAAACACAAATTAAACAAACACGGTGTTGAAGAAGGTCGTTTTATTACACACGGCTCTCAACGACATCATCCGAAGGGCTCTTGTCACTGCAGGTGTACCCGCAATCTTAGAACCATCTGGGATTGTGCGGAGCGATGGCAAGAGACCCGACGGAATGACTGTTGGGCCGTGGAAACTTGGCAGGTCTCTGGTGTGGGATGCGACGTGTGTAGACACATTAGCTCCATCTCACATCCAGGCGACCTCGTCAGGCGCGGGGAAAGTGGCGTTTTCTGCGGAGAACCTCAAATTGAGCAAATATGCCAACCTTGGTGCCGGTTACGAATTTGCGCCGTTTGGGGTCGAGACGATGGGCCCATGGGGACCGTCGGCGAGGCGGTTGGCCAAGGAGTTGTCAAAGCGGCTGACAGAAAGGTCTGGAGACAGGAAGGCTGGCAATTATTTCTGCCAACGTATTGCCTCGCTATACAGAGGGGAAATGTTGCCAGTCTCCTTGGGACTATCTCGGATGAGACGTCTCTAGAGGACATTTTTTATTTATAGTTTAGTTTATTTTTAATTTTATTATTTAGGTAGCTTTTAATTTATATTAATTAACTTCGAATAAATATATACACTACTTTATTGAAAGAATAAATAAAATTAAAATTAAACAAATCAACACCACTTTTAACTAACAATATCCACAGTAAACTAATTTACAAAACGAAAAACTTGGGACTTGACATGTCCACGCAAAATGGCGCGAAGAACTCCCATCCCAAACCTTCTTTGGGTTCCGTGGAGCCGTCTCGTACCTACTTGTCAGATATCAGAGATGCCTGGACAGTAGCCTGCCCCATAATGTTTTGGTTGCAAATTTACTAAAATTTCCACGTATGTGTACGTATTTTCAATTTTAATTACTTAGTAATAACTTCGTGTTTTAATAGTCTAATTAGACCACACAATGTTTTAGCGTGTTAGTCCGAGTTGCACCAAAATAAAGTCTTATAAAGTCGAATGTAGGTATGAGTTTTATTTTGAAGGTCAGTTGGTACAATCGACGCCATTTTTAACTTTAATCGTTACAATTACAGGGACTTTGTTAAGGTACAACCCAGCATTAGTTTTTAGTTGCGACACGTTTTTTGTTTGGATACTTAGTAGGTACTTATTTCCATAGAAGTCATGTTTAATTTATACTTTAAACAAAATATTAGCTTAGTAATAATATATAATAGTAGGTACTTTATAATATTGACACAAATACTCATAATTTCTCACAAGTCATAAAAATATTACCAAGAATATGATGCGAAAGAATCATAAGTGACCTGTGAGATATGACTAACGAGTCAATTGACCATCTACGATCATGACACAGTAACAGGAAGTCGCTAATGATAAAAAGATGGTCATAATATCCGATGTGACTAAAAACAGTATTAATTTCCGACACGTAATATAAAAAGAAAGAACTATTCATTTTGCACTTCAATAAAACACAAATAGTATAGTCTCAATTAGTGAAACCCTATCTTCACATTCCGAATCGTGCTCAGAGCGCTTAGAATGAATATGACACTGACCATCGTTCCGAATCAAATATCGCGATTTGGATGCTCAGAGCGTGATATCAATTCGGAATGGTTTAAATCACATTTTCATTCATAAAAGGTTAGTTTTTTTTTAAATGTATGGAAGATAAATTGCGGATTCCACATCTTTGAGTATGAATACTAACAAACATACATCTCTCGGTTTATTCATCTTTATATGTGTAAAGTTTAATATTATTAACTTATTTTGGTATTTTAAAATAACTTGCCGTGTTACAACATTTTTTTTCACTTCCTACTTAAATATTAATTATAGATTTGTTTAAGAAGTAATATAGAAACAGTATAAACGAATTACAATATTAAATAATTTAAAAGAAAAACTAATATTAAATTAAGTTGAAAATGGCGCGGGACATTATGAAAAACAACTGACAGCGCTCACAGCGATCTACCTCGATATCGTGAGCGCGAGAAATGATGTCATTTGTGACGTAACATAGCTTTGGCAAAACAGTTTAAGCACGTCTCGGATCACCTTTAAGCGTGCTTAGGTTACCATTATCGTGTCTCGGAACGACGTGTATGTCGACTTCTCAAAAGAAAGGAATAACCAATAAAAACAAAATCAAATTATCAGGGTTGACAAAATGACTACAAATAAAAAATAAATTATAAATAGATACTGTAAAATGATATAGTGATAAATGTTCTCAGTTTGCACTATGAATAATTTGAAGAATTGCCAATTTGTGAATCACAACCCGTTTTACTCGAGGCCCTGATTTCAGTTCATGAAAATAAAACACACTTCTAAACTAATATTACTGAATCAGTATCATTATGTACTAGTCTAAGTGCGACCTTCACCAATTGGTTATTCGAATATAATCCACTTATACATATTTATTTATTTATAATAGGGTAGCCAACAGTGCTAACATCACACACTTATTTGTACTTAACACTAAATCAGAAGTTAGATGTTGCACCTATTATAGGCGACCACCACATTACCACAGTAGCCTTTATTGCCTATAAAAAATAACAATATTATAAAATTTTCAATAAGTATACAAAAACTAAATATTATTCGAAAAACTAAAGCTGAAACTTGAAATATAATAAACATAATTTCTTTTAGAAATAAAAAAAGTAACAAAAATATTACCTACTTCAAGTAATAAAGTAAAATTAACTTATAAATTTTGGGCAAGTTGTTTTACCAGTTTATATGGTTAACGCTGTATGTAACAAGAGGGCTGGCAGTTTTTTCGCGCAGCAAATCAGCATCGCTGTGCAGCGGGGGAATGCTGGAATGTTCTGAATGTTCTTGGCACACTGCCACATGATCAAGTCATGGGTGAATATTTTTATAAATAGTTTATATTTTAGTTTAATTTTTTCATTTAGTTTATATATTTTATTTAGCTTATTTTTTTTTTTTAATCTTGAATTATCTTTTATCTTATTCATTGCATCTTGTAGCTCATAATAACTTATAATTTAATCATAATTTGTTTTTAAGAATATTTTCAACAAATTTTCGACAAATTTCTAAGCATTCCATGGATTCACCGTGCGGGTGCCGGGTCCATCGTGTGTGGGTAAGAGATGAGGAGAATGGTGTCTCGGGCTTGCGACCAACAATAAGGATGGTTTAAGAAAAGGAGGCCTCCCTTTTTTATTTTATTGCGCGTTAATCATCGATGTATCCTCACTGATATAAAAACGTTCCCGTAAAACCAATCGAAGTCATGTAGCTGCACCAACAGTCGAGAGCTCCTAATATCAATATTTATATCGAGTAAAACTAGTCTTTTTGTATGCATTGTGATATAATTTCCGATGAATAAAGCATGTGGCATTATCCTTGCTTAAGAATTGCCCCCCAAAGTTGCACATGGTAGGTACACAAAGCAACCGGCACGTTTTTAAGAGTGCGTTTTGTATTGAATAGGCTTATCTATATAGATCGATGGCGTTAATACGCTTACCATCCACCATTCTACTCTTCTTCCTACCCAACCAAATACGGTATGATTCCGTTAATGCCTTCTTGGAAGCTCGTTCCATAAATGTATTGACGGCAGACTTAGACTTATATCTGTATAAAGAAATAAAAAATATTCCAGCATCCAATTTATCAACCTACATACAATTACGTTTGTGTAAGTAGGTGCTTAACAAAATGATGACAGGCGAAATTATAAGACACAAGAATGGTCAAATTATTAGGTTTCTAAATCGATAGGTTAATTGGATTGAAAGTTAATTGCAGGTTCGAATAGACTTACATGGATAGTTTAAAAAATCAATTCGAAAAGAAACAGGATGTAGATTATTGACTAAAAATTAAAAAGTGGTGACAAAGATTATATATACCTACCAGAGCCTATCTCCCACCGGACAAGATGGAATTATCTACAAGTTAGCGCTGACAGAGAGAGAAAAAGGACAATAATTACACTGTAACTGTATTTGTGTCTCTCTTACACTCTCCCCGCACGTCTACCGTTCTTACCCAGAATTTTTTTCGTATTATGCCTTTGTATTACTAAAAGTGCGATAAACAGGATGAATTTTTCAAATAGGCCTTGAATGTATTAAACGGAGGTAATAATTTAAATTACATTAATTAATATCGCGGGCGCGGTGGTGGCTCGGTTGTAAGAACGCGTTCCTTAAATCCTACAAAGGTCGGTTCAAAACCACCCGACATGTACCAATGAGTAATACATTTTTCTTACGTACAATCGTCATTGATTTACAACACCACCGTTCCCGTGCCTCGGAGAGCACGTTAAGCCGTCGGTCCCGGTTCCACTAATACCAACTTGTGGAATCATAAATAAATTGTCTTTAAAAATTGACATCATATCCTCGCCAAGCAAGGCCAGCGTGGCGAGTGTAGGCCAAATTCTCCAGATATATGTTCTGGAAGGCCCATCTCCAGCAGTGGAGTTCTAGGACGCTGTGTTCTAGGGGATGTAATAAATGAAAATAATTTAACACTGTCACTATTCACTTAAATATATTGAAATAGTATAGTAAAGTATCATCACGACCGTTTTCTTTTCAGAAAACACGCTTATAAATAAGCGGATTCACATTTCGCCAACTTTACTACAGGCCAATCATGACAAGTGGCAAGCTCGTCAATGTCTCCAGCGTACCAAACTCGAGAAATATCACAAATAAATTAAATATTATTTAAATAAATACATTTACTTAAATAAATATTTTTGTTGAATTTATATTGAACTATTTAAACAAATACAGGGTGTTTACGGGATTTAACTTATAAACTGTTTTTAATTACTTTAAGTTGGATTGATACGGGCCGTGGACGGGTCTATACGTCTTTGGCAACGATAGCAAAATTCTCGAGGGAAAGTGAATATGAACATTTTATTACGGATTCAATCAACTTTCGATGTTTTAACGAGTGTAATTGTTAGGCTGGGTTGTACCAAAACGAAGTCTCTGTTATATCCCGCGTTCAAGTTAGAAGCCGCGCTGACTCCATAAACCAGCGCCACCGTTTTATTTAATTTTAATTAAGCTTATTTTAGCTCCGTTAACTTTGATAAACGATTTTGGTTATTTTATACACACGGACACAATAATTTAGACACACGGTCACAATAATTTATTATATTTGTAATGTAATGTATCATCACGACCGTTTCCCTTTCGGGGTGGTCAGAAACCACGCTTATAAATAAGCGGATTCACATTTAGCCAACTTTACTGCCGGTCAATCATGACAAGTGGCAAGCTCGTCGATGTCTCCAGCGTACCAAAGGAGAGAAATATCACAAATAAATTAAATGTATTTATTTACATTAATAACTATTATTGTGTCCGACCTGGAATCGAACCCGTTACCTCCGAGTCTAATTCCACGGAGGCAGTTTATATATCACAGTTGGTATGACATTTAATTTGTTAATTAAGTTGTAGAGCTAATAAATTAGAGTTGAAAGTTCCCTTAACAGTGGATGTTCTTCTCTCTCGCTCGCACAATCCAATATTTTACGAGACTTTTCAGGTTAGGGAACATTTAACACTAACATACAACATAATTAACATGTCATTTGAACCAATTGTGATTAAATACATACATATCGTCACGCCAAACCCTTGCGGGGTAGGCAGAGATAATTGAGCGCCCTTGATACATACATTCGCTTCGTTGACGTTCAATAAACTCTTCACACATTTTGATGATTTTGTGATTAAATATATGAAGTAATATATCTTCTCAAAAACAATCGTTAAATGATGGTGAAATTTTATCTTAACTTAAAACGTGTTTTAGTAAATAAGTCTAAATTTATAGAATCGATTATTTTCGAAAAATACCTCAAAATGTTGTCAAAAACGTAGGTTTTTTAGACGAATCCAAAGTTCTTAGTCTTGATGGCGAGCAGTAGTTTTATTATATTTATTTATTTATTTATTTATTTATTTAATACTTTATTGTACAAAGACAAAGGCGGGCTTTAATGCCGCAAGACATTTTATCATAGCCAACCATTGGGAAAACTTTAAGCTATTTACTGGAAAGTAGGTGCTGAAATATTAAATATAAATATCAAAAGTATTATTTAATAACTAGCCACATACATACAACTTCATATACATACATACATACAAATATACATATAATAAACTAAATACTAACACATAAACCTATACATACATACATAATAATATACTTACAAATTTTGTTGGGAAATGAAATGCGAATAGACCATTTTTTAAATAGCGATCTGGTGGTTACTTGCCTGATGTTAGGAGGCAAATTGTTCCACAAATTTGTCGCTACAACGACAAATGAGTTTGAAATGAAACTAGAGTTATGCGAAGGGATCGAAAGAAGAGAGTTGTGAGAGGATCGAAGAGATTTATCATGGAACGAAGAGAGATAGGCAAAGCTGTTCTTGAGGTATTTCGGTGTCGCAGGTTCATTCAGAACAGAAAATAGTAAGCAAAGTACTCTAAGATTCCTGCGACACCGAATTGGCAGCCACTTCAACCTAGCGCGATACTCAGATATATGATCATATTTACGTAAACAATAGATGAACCGGATACATGCGTTAAGTAACCGATCCATCTTGTTAAGCAATACCTCTGAGATATCAACGCTGCACACGTCACCATAGTCGAGAAGAGGAAGGAGAAGGCTTTGGGCTAGGGTTATTTTAGCTTTTATCGGCAGAAAGTTTTTGAGTTTATTAAGAAAGTGCAGTGAAGAAAAAAATTTACGACTCGTGTTTTTCACCTGAGTTGTCCAGCTTAGGTTGGAATCTAGGTAAATACCTAGATTTTTTACTTCGCTACTAAACGGAATTGGAACGTTGTCAAACCGTACCGGGTCGTAAGAACTAAGATCAACTTTGCATAGCTGTCGGGAACTCCCTATTACTATTGCTTGACACTTGGTCGGATTGACAACTACTCCAAAGCGTTTCGACCATGAGCTGATATTAAATAGATCTGAGTTAAGCCAAGCTATTGCACTATTAAGGGTGTCGACATCTGTCTGCACATAGAGCTGTAAGTCATCCGCATACAGGTGGTAGTGGCAATGAATAAGTGACGTAATGGCATTAATGAATAAAGAAAACAGCAGTGGGGAAAGAATGCCACCTTGAGGTACGCCCGTGTCCAAGTCGCACCACTCCGATGACACCTGATCAACCTGTACCTGTTGCTGACGACCATGAAGATATTGAGAAAACCATGACAGAGCATCCGGTGAGATTCTAAGACGAGACAATATAGAGATAAGCAAATCAGGATCCACTGTATTAAAGGCATTTGTGAAATCAATGAGTACAAGTACAGTTACTTTAGTTTCATCCATGCCTCTTCTGATGTCTTCAGTTACTTTAAGTAAAGCTGAAGTTGTGCTATGACCAGAACGGAAACCAGACTGGTAGGGGTTTAAAAGATCATTAACACCTAGGAATTGGGACAGCTGTTTATGGACAACAGACTCAAGGACTTTAGGTAAGAAAGGTAAAATTGATATTGGTCTAAAATGGGTAGGAAGTGTAGGTGAAGAAATTTTCGGAAGTGGGATAATATAAGCTTTGCGCCATTGAGAGGGAAATTGACCAGAAGTAAGGGAAAAATTAATAATATGACATAAAATAGGTAAAAGGAGGTCAATTATGGTAATGATCATAACACGACTTATGGAATCACATCCTACTGCTTTGGAAGTTATTGAGGTTATCGTCTTAAGAACAACATCACTAGAAACCTCTGTCAGGTAAAATGGTTCAACATCATCAGGCATGCACATCTCAGCAATCTCGGCCAAAGTACTAGTTTTTACAACACTGTCCAGCACTGGAGCAGCAGAAAAATGAGCGTTAAGTTGATCAGGTGTCACAGAACCCAGATTGACTTGACCGCGACAGCGCCCCAGCCCTAGTGAATTGAAGAATTGCCATATTTTTGAAGAAGATTTGTTGGTTATGTTTTCAAAGAAGTAGTGACGTTTGGCAATTCTGCATACCTGATTGCAGCGGTTCCTCGCAACCCTATACGCAGACAGATTATCATCACAGCGGTTCCGTCTATACTTTCGGTAAGCACGGTCTCGTCTCTTCATTGCCATTCGTACATCCTCCGTCATCCATGGAGCAGGTGCCCGCTTTAATTTTGTGGGTCGAAGTGGAGCATGAGCATCATACAGCTTGAGCAGCTCGCGATTAAATATGTCTACCATATCTTCAATTTTATTGGCAGTAAGTAAGGAATCCCAATCAATACGAGCTGCGTCTTCCCGCAGTTTAGTCATGTTCATTCGAGAATAATGACGCATCATTAATTGTGATATTACTCGATATGATACGCTAGACATCGACGAGCTAGTAGAGTTGCCCAATCTTGGTCTTGGTCTTGCAAAAAAGCAAGATCAAGACCAAGAGAGAGAGTCTCGCAAGACTCTTGCTCAGATATATTTTCCAAATTACTTTAAATGTTTACTTTTTTTGGGATTACGGTTTTTGTTTTTAATAGATTTTAATTGCGTCGTGTCCGTATTTTTTTTTTTTTTTTTTTTTTTACCACGCCTTTAAATAAGCGGATTCACATTTAAACAACTTAACTATAGGGCCACCATGACAAGTGGCAAGGTCGTCGATGTCTCTAGCGTAGCAAACTCGAGAGATATCATAAATAAATAAAATTAATTATTGTGTACCGAGCAGGAATAGAACCTGGTACTTTCGAGTCTTAATCCACGGACTTAACCACTAGACTACGGAGGCACGTGTAGTAACTAAATAACTATTTCAAACTACAAGTAAATCAGACCAGTAGTTGAAGAAATACTCGTAGTAGTTTACGGCGAAAGATTTCCTTAGCACAATGGGGTGTATCACTAACTTTTTATCACGATAGATGGCGCATGATAGATGGTACCTAACATAACTGTCAGTCGCATAGAAAACTTGTATTTTTATTACGAAATTTATTATTTTCTGGATATTATGCCGAAGTGAGCAGCTTTTAAGTGACAAATCGAGATTTCTAAGCGAAATCAAAGAAATGGTAATCTTAAAATTGCCGTTGTATTAATAAAACCTTTTATTCTTTTTAAAGGCGGTGTGCGCATTCTTAATTCGTATTTTAAGGTAGTTAACGTTAATTTAAAATACACTTTTCTGTTATAAATATATAAAAATAAGTAAACTTGAAAAAAAAGTGCGATATAGGTGTAAAATAAGGTACCATTGCCGCTAGCGACATCTACGAAAAGCTTTGCCTGATACACCCCATTGCAAAATAAAAGATATATTGAGTCAGAGTAAGAGTCTTGCAAGAGCTGCGCAAAAACAAGATTAGGAGTGCAAGACCTTTCTTACTGACCACCCCGGAAGGGTACGGTTGTGATGATGAGTCTTACGTTCCCAACAAAATTCTATAAGTTTCAAGAATAGCTCTCCAAGTTATCAGCCAAGAAGCTTGTTTACATACGTTTTATCTGTGTAAGCTAGAAGTCTGTTGCTTTAAAAATAGCCTCGACATCATTTTTATGTTTACGACTTTTTCATTTTACGTTTTATCTTGGATATGTACACAATGACGCAAGATTCACTTATTTAACCTTGTCGATAAAAAATTAGAAATATAATTTCAATTTATATAAAAGTTCAGTCAGTCAGTGGAGTCGTCCAGGCCCGGATGGCTAATGGGCCTGGGTTGGGGATGAGGACATTCCCCCGTTTTCCCCAACAGGATCTCAGCGGGTAACCACCCCCTGGTAATTCATGCACTTTTGGTGCTGGGCGCCGTTACTAGTGTAACAGCGCCCCTGCGGCTCACGAACCCAGGGGTCTAGGTTCGACTACTTCAGCTCTCCTCCCGAAGCACTTCTCTAGGAAGCGGTCTCCCGTTGGGGGGCCGAGCGCAAGATGGAGCGATATTCTGAAGATGCTTGAAGTGTCCGTTGTCAGCCCGATAGAACATACGTCTAGTCAGGCCGACAACAAACTCCTCAACAGTAGGCATTTCCAGATCTCGAGCTATGACGCAATTACGCACGAACCACGGCGCTCGGGAGACCACTCTGAGCGATATGTTCTGCTGACTTTGGAATTTAAAATTGTGACGTCACGTAATAGTATACTACGTGGAATTTATTAAAGAGCAAATATTTTTATATTATAATCTAGAATAAAGATAAAGAAATACGTATTTTTATTTTTATTATTCAATAATAAAATCCTAAGTTAAGATGCAGAGATGTTTTCCTAAAAATATCGCCACTCATACAGAGCCGAATTAAGATCAACAAATCAACAACAAATCAGAAGTCGACGATCGCGCGAACGCTGACACGTAATTCTTTCTCTCTCTATTTCGTTTCTCGGCTGTGGGCGAAATCAATTAATAATATAATATAACTACCTAGTCTTTAGGTATTTATCACGATGGATCGTGACCTTCAGACGCGACCTTATTATTATTATTTTTTTAATTGTCTTTAAAGGACATCGTACAGAATACATCAGCCCTAAACACGTAATTTATTTGCATAATATAATGTTCATAACAGAGTTCATATCCGAGTTGGGATCATCAAATTTATCAAGTAATATGTTAATGTCATGTCATGACGTGTCCGGTGGTCGTCCCTTCCTTAGAAAGTCATTGCAGTGGTGGAACGTGTGTCGGGTTCCAGTCCGAACCCTAAGGGCCTGGTTGAGCGGGGTTGGCTGGCACATGCGTTATGTCCGTGATCGGGTACTGCTGTGCGACCTCTGTCGAACACGTTCAATGTTCTTAAATTAGCAGAGGTTGTGCGTTTGGCGGCTTCAGGTTTGCACACGGGCAAGTAGGTATTGTAATCTCATAGGTGAATTTAAAAAATAATTATTTATTTATATTTGTTTAATTTGTAAATCTGATATATTAAAACTACATTACATTTGCCGCCATTTTTAACTTTAATCGTTATAATAGAGAGACCATATTTTGGTGCAACTCAGCATGAGATTAATTTATTTTGTCGGCCAGTGAATCATTTAAAGTTATGTCTCGTATTTATGTATATGCGACACTTACCCCAACTCACCTTACGTAAAAGTATTGCTTAAAGAAATTTCAAGTAATAAATATAGTAACATTTAAACCTAGGTAGAAGTTAACATCTGTTAACAATCGATCGAAAGTTGCTTGACGACATGGAAAGCCTAGAAAATGCCGTAGGTACCGAGGAAGTCACGAGAACTCAACTATTCGAACAACGCTATGCTGACAAATAAATTACGTATGTTGTAATTTGTAATTTATTTATTATAAACTTTATTGCACCTAATGCCGCTAGACATTCTATACTGGTCAAACCTTTGGGACAACTAAAGCAGTTACGACAAGATAAGGCAGGTGCTATCAAAACTAATAGAAAAATATCAGACTTCAATATATACTAGTGAATAAATACTTATTTACATACTAATACATACACAAATACATACAAATAAAACTACATACATACGTTCTATGAATATACATAATAAATAAATATTTCCAGACAGGTCACACAGCGCCATCTAGTTTCCGTAACACAAGCCTCGCAGCTTACCACCATCGCCATCTAATTTCCGTGGTAAGCTGCGAGGCTTGTGTTACGGAAACTAGATGGTTGATAAACTACATATTATACTTTTTTTTTTGTAAATATATACATATTATACATATAAACACCCAGACCGAGACAAATTATACAATGTACAACTTGTCCCCGGTGGGAATCGAACCTTTCACGGCAACGTTTGTTACCACTAGACCACGGAGGCGGTCAAATATAATATACCTACTATATGATGACTATAATGAGAGAAATAAATATAGCAGAGAGTGTATTAAGCTTATGGTAAATTTAAATAGTACGCATAGACCAGTTTCCTAAATAGTGTTCTATTTGGAGCTTGACGGATGTCCACTGGTAACTGGTTCCAAAGATGCACAGCCACCACCGCAAACGACTTGGAAACGAATGCGGTGTGATGTGTGGGGAAGGAGAGCGTGGAGTTAGAAGAAGAACGTAAAGTTCTGTCATGAGTGGCACCAAGAAAATTAAATTTATCTTTTAAATATTCCGGTGTATTAGGCTCATTTAATACTGAGTACAACATGCAGAGAATCCTACGGTTCCTGCGATGGCGTATAGGCAACCACTTTAATTTGTCACGGAATGGCGAAATGTGATCGTACTTATAATGTAACAATGCTACTTATGTTCGACTTAAAAGCAAAGCTTGCTTTTTTATAATTTGTATTAAAACCATAGAGCAACGCCAAGTCCAACACAAGGTACGTATTTACACCCGTATTACCCCTCGTTCCAAATAATGCTTAAAGCGCTTAGAATGATGAATATATACCTACTTACTCACTTTTTATTCTATTTTTATTGTCTTGTATTAACTTTATTATTATTTCATTGATTTTATTAGTGTTGAATTTTGATTTATCTTATTACTATTATTTATTTGTCTTTTCTTTCTTTTAATATTAATTTTATATCTTTTTATATTAATTAATATAACTATTGTTAATTTTAAAGCTTCATTAATATTAATATTTGTATATTAAATTTAAAAGATTATAGGTATATTGACAATCCATTTATAATTTAAATGTATGTATTAATTATAAGAATGACTGCATGGTAAATTGGGCTTTACTGTTAAGCCATGTAATGTTGTATTAATAAATAAATAAAATAAATGAAAACAATGATGAAAATTTACTACCTACAATAAATAATCTTAAATAACATTTATAAGCATTTATGGTGGTTTGTCGAAGAAATTTACGCGGCGAACGAGTGCCTTCACTCCGTAGCCACGACTCAGACTTAGCTGTTAAGGCACGCAGGGCCAACAGTGAGAGAGAGACGGTTTATAGGGTTTTAGTCCGTAGGCGCCTTGAGGTCTCCTTAGGAGGCCCTTCAGGGAGGGGACGTATCATTGATGATTTAACGATTCACCGTCTTAAAAAAAAAAAGACGAAAAAATTGGCACTAAACAATCTCATGACTACCGAGAGAGGAGACTAGCTCCCTCTCCCTCCTTGCCGAGGCGACGCCGCGGCGTTGTGTCCACAGTTGGTTCTCGCCGTCCGCCATCCACCACGGGGCGTCAAGAGGAACACCATCACGTTTTAGGGATTTAGGATTAGTTAGATAGATAGATAAATTCTTTATTGCACAGAAAATAAAACATTTTACAGAACATAGGCGAGCTTAATGTCTAAAAACATTTTCTAACAGCTAACCTTTAGAAGTGAGCAGGGATTGTGGGTGCATGACCACTAATGTACCTCTGTAAACAATATATCTCTCATATTTTATACCACTAAAATTCTCTGCAATTCATGTAAACTTTAGTCAATAAATGAAAAAGGAAAAAAAAAAGAAAAATATATTATTGACAAAAAAACTAATTTACAAGCGAAACATATTACAGTGATCTCCACTGCCAGACATGTGGTGATCTCGTAACTACATAATAAAAAATAGAAGAAAAAAAATAATAACAGGTGTATGCCGATCACAGTACAATCTACATAGTAATACCTAACTGTCTTGTCTACGCAGGGACTAAAACCAGGAGACTGTAATTGACATACACTAAACAATTGCTTCTTAATTAAAGTTATATAACAGAGATAAATACAAAATTTAAAAAAATAAGCATTTATTCGAAAAAAATATTTACATAATATAAAATAAAATTAATATTAATACTAAGGATAGGGATATAAGTCCCGTCCGCGTGGAATGGTGGCAAGAACGCTGGCTGCATTCCCCCGCTGAATTGCAATACTGATTCTTTGGGCGAAGAAAGAGCCAGCCCTCTTGTCACCGGAGGAGACGACAAGACGCGGTGTTATGTCTTTTAAAAACTTTTTTGCACTTGGACTCCATGGGTCTAGAGTTTCTACAGCAAACGACATAAATATGTAATCTTTTAATATACTTACATATTTGCGCCGCTTGCTGGACTCCGCATTTTCCGCCGCGGCTCCAAAATTTGATTTGATTTGATATATACATAAATAACAGGATTCCGGTAGGAAAAAAGGTAAGTGTGAATCCGCTTCTTTATAAGTGTGGTTTATGTTTTTAAATACTTTTGACTAACAGGAGGTATGTTGTGCTATTCTCACGCATCATTTCCTAGGAAGTGACTTTATAATCTGTAATTGTCACTGCGGGTTAGCGGGTAACGGTTACATAAAGTGACATCACTAACGGTCAGGCCGTGCCCGCTGGGGCATGCCATTATGCAGTTCATATCCGACATGCATCAATCACTCGATCGATATCTACCTTAATCAGAACTTGACTGGTTGTGAAATAAAGTTGAATTTTTAATCAAAAATATATCTTATAGTATAGGGATTTGGGTTAAATTCCAACACACACAGGTCAGAATATGCACCCACATACCGTAGCCACCATCCCTTCGCGTACCTATAAATTTGGTGACTCATACATCTGTCGCACAATAAATATGTGGAATGCTCTTCCAGCCTCTGTGTTTCCACTTTCCTATAACCTGGAGTCCTTTAAGCGAAGTGTGAAAAGGCATGTAGTCAAGCCGGCATAGTGTTAGGGACTGATGTAATGACATAACTTTCTGATTCCAGTTGCTAACATTTATGGACGATGCGCGCCACTTACCATCAGGTGGGCGCAAGGTCACATGTCGTGCTAGTATTTAGGACTTAATAGATACGAAAACTATTTATTTAAGGACAATCAGTGTTTGGTTACATTATTACTACTTACTTAAAAACTAAGACATTAATTGAATCGACGATAAATGTACCACCTTTAGGTTTAAGTGGTAGGATAGAGATGCGCCGAAAAGTAGTTTCACCGAATAACCGAATACCGAATACTATTCGGTTTAACCTTTACCGAACCGGATATTCGGCCGAATTATTCGGTTTACCATTTCATTGTTTTGCCGCGTAAACAGGTTAAGTTTATAGTTATTAAATTGTATTATTTTTATTTAAGTACCTAGTTAGTAATTAATCATATATATAAATATAATTAATATATATTGTAATATTTGCGCCTCCGTGGTCTAGTGTTAACAAACGTTGCCGTGAACTCGGGAGGTCGTGGGTTCGATTCCCACCGGGGGCAAGTTGTACATTGTATAATTTGTCTCGGTCTGGGTGTTTATATGTATAATATGTGTATATTTACAAAAAAAAAGTATAATATGTAGTTTATCAACCATCTAGTTTCCGTAACACAAGCCTCGTAGCTTACCACGGAAATTAGATGGCGCTGTGTGACCTGTCTGGAAATATTTATTTATTTTAAAAAACTGCCTTTGTGACTACTATAAGTACAAATATGGATTGGCTAATATGTAATTGAAGAATGGAGTTTGATTTATGATGCCATACCGAACTACACGCACAGGCCAAAATATGCATCCACATACCTTACCCACTATCCCTACGCGTACTCATAAATTTGGAGACTCTTACATCTGTCGCACGCTGAAGATGTGGAATGCTCTCCCAGCCAGTGTGTTTCCCCACTCTTATAACCTGGAGTCCTTCAAGCGAAGTGTGAAAAAGCATCTTGTTAGGCCGGCATAGTGGTAGAGACTGATGTCGGTCATAGTGACCGGCGTCAGTTGCTCCCATTCTTGGACCTCGCGTACTGCTTACCATCAGGTGGGCGCGATGTCACATGTCGAGTCCAGTATAAAAAAAAAAAAAAAAAAAAAAAAATCGGATATAATATTTATAATTATTCCTAACGGGAAATCTAACTTACGAATTAGGAATGGTATTTCCTTTTAACTATATTTAACGGTTACGGATAACATACCGGAGTTAGGTTAAAAAAAACATTGTAATTAAAGCATATGATTGGTACATTTAAATTTCGAACATATCGCCGGGTTAGAGCGAAAACCAACTAACTAATGTTTTTAGTAAATACATTTATATACACGTCCCTTTCCCTTCTGGGGTGGTCAGAAACCACGCTTATGAATAAGCGCATTCACATTTAGGCAACTTACTATAGGCCAATCATGACAAGTGGCAAGCTCGTCGATGTCTCCAGCGTACCAAACTCGAGAAATATCACAAATAAATTAAATATTAATTAAATGTATTTATTTACATTAATACATATTTTTGTGTCTCGATCAGGAATCGAACCCGTTACCTCCGAGTCTAAGTCCACGGACTTAACCGCTAGACCACAGAGGCAGCCAGTCAGACCAAGGAGACGTATTTGTGCCTTTTGGTCTTGACACAATGGGACCGTGGGGTCCAAGCGCTAAGAACTTATTTTAAGAACTGAAGCGGCTGGTTAACGCTCTGTATGTGACAAGAGGGCTGGAGTTTTTTCGCGCAGCAAATCAGCATCGCTGTGCAGCGGAGGAATGCTGCAAGTGTTCTTGGCACACTGCCACATGATCAAGACATAAATAATAATAATAAATAAATATTTCCAGACAGGTCACACAGCGCCATCTAGTTTACGTGGTAAGCTATGAGGCTTGTGTTACGGAAACTAGATGGTTGATAAACTACATATTATACTTTTTTTTGTTGTAAATATATACATATTATACATATAAACACCCAGACCGAGACAAATTATACAACGTACAACTTGCCCCCGGTGGGAATCGAACCCACGACCTCCCGAGTTCACGGCAACGTTTGTTACCACTAGACCACGGAGGCGGTCAATATTTTTATATATAGTTTAGATTTTAGTTTAATCTTGGTGCCGGTTACGAATTTGCGCCGTTTGGGGTCGAGACGATGGGCCCATGGGGACCGTCAGCGAGGCGCTTGGCCAAGGAGTTGTCAAAGCGGCTGACAGAAAGGTCTGGAAACAGGAAGGATGGCAATTATTTCTGCCAACGTATTAGCCTCGCTATACAGAGGGGAAATGTTGCCAGTCTCCTTGGGACTATCTCGGATGGGACATCTCTAGAGGACATTTTTTATTTATAGTTTAGGTCATTTTTTATTTTATTATTTAGGTAGCTTTTAATTTACATTTAATGTATATTAATTAACTTCAAATAAATACTTTTGATTTTAGTTTTATTTTTAATTTAGTTTATATATTTTCATTAGCTTATTTTTACTGTTTTTTACTCTTAATTAATTTGATATAAGTATATTAATAAAAAATAAAAACAATATAACAACAATTTTTATTTTGTTTTATATTATTTTTTACATATAATATATATTTATTTTTAGTTATAGTTTAGTATTTTAATTTTATAGTATTTAAACTACTATTTATTAAAATACCCGACGATATTATATTATAAGTATCATCACGACCGTTTCCCTTTCGGGGTGGTCAGAAACCACGCTTATAAATAAGCGGATTCACATTTAGCCAACGTTACTATAGGCCAATCATGACAAGTGGCAAGCTCGTCGATATAATATAATATAATATATAATATACTATATAATATAATATATAATATAATATAATAATTATTAGGCTTAGAAGTGAAAGAGATAGAGATAATATAATAAAATATTAATAATGGAAATTGGGGCTGTTCCTTGCCATACTGTATTACCATATCTGGCCAGGTATTTTGTTTAGCATTGTTATTTAGAAAAATTGACTTAACCGAGTGTTCCGATAGGATCCTATGGCGATAAATATATAAATAAATAAAAATATGACTAAGATTTTAAAATTAATAAATAGTTTGGTTTAGGTAGATAATTAGCTTTCAACCGTGGCTAAATGTGTTTGCTCAAAATAGCAAATACCCGTAGGTATACACATTAACATAGGTAATTAAGGATATTTGCTTATTAGGTTGCAGTACGACAATAATTCAGTAGACTGTAGTAATTATGCAAAACAAATATTTAATTTAACATCCGTCATGTATCTACTGCTTAGTCGAACGTACAAAGACTGCCATGTTATTAATTGTTAGCTATATAATTATTGGTAACAGTCCTATGAAACATAGTAACAATGTTTGACTTCCGTCAGAGGCATTAAATATGTATATAGGGTGTTTTTTTTGAGCTTGTGAACTATAACCCTTTTTTAGCACGACAAAAAATATTTTGTCTGTCTGTAATAAATTAGCTCAATGCTCTTGTATTGGGGCAATTCGACACCTAGTTAACCTAATTTATAATACTATTACTACAAGGATAAAAACGTAATTTCATCATCATCATCATCAGCCTATGTCTCTCCACTGCTGGATGTAGGCCTTTCCCAAGGCTCGCCATTTCACACCATTGCCACCCTCATCCAGCCCCCACCAGCGACCTTTTTCAGGTTATCCGTCCATCTGGCGGGGGGTCTTCCCCCTTTTTATTTAATTTTTTCGTATATTTTCCAATATTATTAATAGTCATTCTATTATTCGGGACGGTGACAAATCCAACAAATCGAAAACCATGGAAATCTGTCCAGCCGTTCTCGAGTTATAAGTGTTCTAACAAACCCGACTAAGTTTTATATATGCAATCTAATATGTCACAAACCTTCCCCGATGTTCACACAACATATTCCCAAAGTTTCATCCCGATGCATAGGGAACGCACACACAGACATTCACCTTTATATATTGTATATATAATGTAACATAGTTATTATTACATTATTATCTCAGTGTTTAAACATAAGTTAAGAATGATTAGCAATATGGTTTTGTAAAGTAGGTGGCGTTGTGTACGAACGTAGTCGTGTGCTGATTTCTGATTGGTTCAATAACGATGTTACGAGTCGCTTTAATGAATGGCGCGAATCATATCGCGCCAGATTACAAGAACACAGCAGACGAGTCGGTCGTTGCGCGCCTTTAAAATAGTGAAGGTTGTAAATAATTATTGGCAATAGAAATAAATCATACAACATTGAAGACTGGTTTAATTTGAGAAATTAGTCCTAACAATATATAGAAGATTTAACACTTCAATGTACAAAGACAAAGGCGGGCTTTAATGCCGCGAGACATTCTATCATAGCCAACAATAAAATAGAAGTACAATATACTAAATAATATTAACAATATACATACATACGAATTAATAATATACTTACATACGAATTAATAATATACTTACAAATAAGAATAAACCATTATTTTGAATGCTAATCTAGTAGATGCTTGTCTTATATTTTGTGGTAGATTATTACACGTGGCAACAACTACGAATGAATTTGCAACAAAACTAGATAGTATAGATGGAACAAAATATATTTAAATATTGAGACGTAATTGTAACGTTAATAAAGAAGTACAATTTCGCTACTACGATTACAGTGAAATTTACTAAAGTTTAGTAGGTAATCTAGAAATAGTTATGTAAGTGAGCTAAGTGATTTATAACATAAATGATGTAACGATTTCATACGGAATTTCGAAGACTCGATTCTCACGAACCCATTGACGAACAAAAGGAATAAATTAAATTATCTCATTGTTTGCTAACTGCGCTGATTTTTCTACTATAGGCTGCACTAATAGGTGTGGATAGTAGCATGTTGATAGACGCAGGTATACATACATACATACATATCTTCACGCCAGATCCCTTGCGGGGTAGGCAGAGACAATTGAGCGCCATTTGACACGATCACGACATACTTCTTTCGCTTCGTCGACATTCATTAACCTCTTCATACATGCCCTTTGGTTACGAAGACTTTTTAGTGCACCTTCAGTCAGTGTTTTATTTATTTGATCGTGATATGTGAGTCTCGGTCTGCCAGGGCCTCTTTTACCTACAACTTTCGCATTATATATCTGGTTCGTCAATCTTTCATCGCTCATCCTTTCAACATGCCCGAACCATCGTAGCATGCCTTTCCTTATTTTTGTCCCTATGCTTTCCTTCATACCAACCCTTTTCCGTATTTCGACGTTACGTATGCGGTCCGCCAAAGTGACGCCACATATCCGCCGCAACGACCGCATTTCTACTGCATTAACCCTACTCTCATGCGTATTCTGACGTATCCACGTCTCGCTTCCATACGCAGGTATAAATCGCCATTTTGATTTGATTATGAAATAAATAAATAATTCTCAATTCCTCTTCACTCCTCCAGCAGATATTCAGATTCACTAACTGTTTCTGCAGCCCGTCAATGGAACAGGCTGCCTTTATTTATCCGACAGGCACCGTCTATAAATATATTTAAAAAACTCTTAATTTCTCACCTTCTTAAAAAACAAAATGCATCTTAATCTCCTTTCTATAAATATATATATATACATATATAATACCTATATGTTAACATATAGGTATTTTTATTTATTTATTTTAAATATGCACGTATTTTATTTATTATTTATACACAGTATATATTTATTATCATCTTAGATGTTTAAACCATATACTTACCTACGTACCCATATATGTATATATTTATTGATTTTACTTATTATAATATTTTGATCTTTTTGCTTAATTTTTCTTACTCTGCACCCATAATATTCTTCTCTCACTCTCCCAAAGGTTAGCTAGTAGAGAATACCTTTATGGTATTATGCTCGCCTATGTACGTTTTTATATTTTAATATTTTATTTTATAAAATCAATAAACCAAACTGAGTAAAAATTTCCTTTAAATAAAAAGAACAAGTCCAAGGGATCCGTTGCGAAAAACTTTGAGAACCGCTGAACTACACGATTGAAACATTTTTATGATTGATACACACATAGAACAAATAATAAATTCTTTCTTATAGGTAGGTTAGATTTAGTTCTTATAGGTTTTGTAAGTATTAATATTTTTGATAACTGCCTGTGTTGAGGAACAAGTAGATTCGTAAAGTCTCTATGACATAAGGTTGTCATAGAGACAAAATGTCAAGAGAAGACAAATTTCTAAGCATTCCATGGATTCACCGTGCGGGTGCCGGGTCCATCGTGTGTGGGTAAGAGATGAGAAGAATGGTGTCTCGGGCTTGCGACCGACAATTGGCTGGTTTAAGAAAAGGAGGCCTCCTTTTTTTTCTATTGCGCGATAATACGCTCACCATCCACCATTCTACTTCTCTCCCTACCCAACCAAATACTGTATGATTCCGTTAATGCCGTCTTGGAAGCTCGTTTCATAAATGTATTGACGGCAGACCTGCTTAGGCCCAATTCTTTCAGTAAGTGATGCAAAGATTTTGCTGGAACTCCTCTTGCACCAACTTCCACTGCGTAAAGCTGAGTCTTGAACCCGTTCCTGATCATTTCTTCTGTGAGATCATAATATTAGCTTAAGAAATATCATAATATTAGCATAATAGTAGCTTTCGGGAGAATGTCGTAATTTGTGTTGTGTATTTTTATTATACATATTTATTTAATCACAGTCAGTGTTTATTTCGGCCTTTATTTCTCCATAAAGTGGCGACTTTCAGTATTTATTCTACGATAGCCTGCCTCCGTGGTCTAGCGGTTAAGTCCGTGGATTTAGACTCGGAGGTACCGGGTTCGATTCCTGGTCGGGACACAAAAATATTTATTAATGTAAATTAATACATTTAATTAATATTTATGATATTTCTTGAGTTTGGTACGCTGGAGACATCGACGAGTTTGCCACTTGTCATGATTAGCCTATAAGTATAGTTGGCTAAATGTGACTTATTTATAAGCGTGGTTTCTTACCACCCAGATAGGGAAACGGTCGTGATGATACTTTACTTTTCTGATTTGTTTTGATTTAATTATTCTTATGTATTCTCAAAATAATAACAAGTTAATAAGATTTGATTTAATTTTACCCAAACAACTGATACAGTACAGAAGTAGGTACAGTTAACCAAAAAAGTGATCTTACAGTTTGAAAAACCTTCCTTTGAAATTAAGATATTGCTAAGGTGGTGTAATGGTTGGCTTAGTTATAGTTTCAAGGGAAAATAAACCTTATTGTGATCTGACGTGCAAATAAATCTTAACTGATTTTGACTGTGCGCCGCGGTATTTCATAACTTTAGGTAGATTTATCTGAAAGTAGGCAGCCTGACCTAAATCTGTGCCAAATATAATCTCATATCAATAATCTTTTAATCATCTCCGACATATCTGTGGCCTACATTCTAGAATTGTAAACAATTTCTGAAGGACCAATTTTGATGATTTCAACAAAAGCTAATAGTCACTATCACTACATAGTCTACCTTTATAAAATAATATAATAATATATTTATTTATTAATATCGAACTAACAATGGACATAACATGCTGATGATGTTTTCCATGATGCGCTAGGTGATGATGATATTTTTCTAAAAAATAAATACAAAACTGTATAGTGCATTGCCTTTACTATTGCTAAAAGAAATAAAATTACTTTTTCAAAATTTATGACAAAGACCTTCAGTCACTGTCACTGATGACGCCGCTTCAAAGACAGGCGAAATATTTGGCAATAAAATTTTATAGCTTCAATTTATATATTTTACCAAGTAAGAAACACATCTAACACACTTTATTTGTTGCAGATAATTCTACCTTTATAAATCAAATACCTCCGGCGCGTCTGTCTGTCTGTTCGCAATAAACTCAAAAACAACTGCACCGATTTTCATACTGTTTTCTCCAATGGATAGAGTGGTTCTCGAGGAAGGTTTTAGTATATAATTTGTTAAGTTTATACATTAACGATATTTGTTGGAGGTGTCGGAAAAAAATAAGCCGTCTGGGAAATTGAACAATATCTGCTATTATCTACTCCAATAAACTTTGGAATTTAATACAAATTCAGAATAAAAAAATGTATTTAATGTCTCTACCTTTAATATATTTTAGTTAAATACCTAAAAAATAAAAATAAAAAGTGAAATAGGTGTGTGGAAGCGTGAGCGTCAGCGAAACTACCGAAAACTCGTCAGTAGCACCTTCTAACGCACCTACCTATGATCTCGGACTTAGATGTATAAAATAGCAACATCAAGGGCCGAAATCCTACAGACAAAGAAATGTAGAAGAGAAGAGAGGAGCAGCCTCATAAAGTAAAAAGGATTTGAAAAAAAAAAAAAAAAAAACCTACCTATTTTATAATTTAACACTGATCCGACCACTAATATCAAAATTTGTAAGTTGTATATGTATGTTTATTATTGTGTATCCTATTAGTATTTAATATATTTATATTTATAAGAAGATTATATATAAGTAAGTTTATTATATAAGTATTTATATCTAATGGGGTGTATCACTAACTTTTTATCACGATAGATGGCGCATGATAGATGGTACCTAACATAACTGTCAGTTGCATAGAAAACTTGTATTTTTATTACGAAATTTATTATTTTCTGGATATTATGCCGAAGTGAGCAGCTTTTAAGTGTACAAATCGAGATTTCTAAGCGAAATCAAAGATATGGTAATCTTAAAATTGCCGTTGTATTAATAAAACTATTTTTCTTTTTAAAGACGGTGTGCGCATTCTTAATTCGTCTATTAAGGTAGTTAACGTTAATTTAAAATACACTTTTATGTTATAAACATATAAAAATACGAAAACATTTTTAAAAAAATGCGATATAGGTGTCAAATAAGGTACCAGTGCCGCTAGCGACATCTACAAAAAGCTTTGCCTGATACACGCCATTGATGTGTCACTTATTCTTTCATTGCGCCTGCAGTTGTTCTAATTAGTCCCAAAGGTTTGGCTGTTAGAAAATATCTACGTGCATTAAGTCCGCCTTTTGTACTTTGTGCATTAAAGTTTTGAAATAAATAAATAAATAATAATAAATAACAATGTAACAGTAAAAACGAAAATTATATATTACTTTTCAGACAAAATAAGGGGAACCCAAAAGTTCAAGAATATTCGTCAAGAAGTTATTAAATTTCGATTAAACATAAAAGGAAAACTAATATACGACGAAACAATTCTCCAATAAGTCATGATGATATGGTGGCAAATGACGCAAATTCTGGAGCAATAATATAGTTCACAGTACAGTCATAGTCAGATAAAACGCGACGCCTACAGCAAGTAGGTGAGTGAGTATAAACACGTAATTTTGCGTTCCAGGAACCGTTTTCCATTACTTAAGATGGTTTAATTAAAAAGTGGCGTGGTGGTAGCCCGGTTGTAAGAACGCGTTCCTTAAATCCTACGAAGGTTGGTTCTAACCCACCTGGCATGTACCAATGAGAAATGCACTTTTCTTACGAACGTTTGTCATAGATTGACAACACCAACGTTTCCGTGCCTCGGAGAGCACGTTAAGCCGTCGGTCCCGGATCCACTAATACCAACTTGTGGAATCGTTAATAAATTGTCAATAAAAATTGACATCATATCCTCGCCAAGCCGTCTGGCCAGCGTGGCGAGTGTAGGCCAAATTTTCCATATATAGTATCGAAATATATATATATATATATATATATAGTAATGATATAATATCGAAACAGTACGGTAGGTAAATGAGAAAATTACTCTTGTACAGATCCTGTGTATCTTTCTTTGACTGTACATCCTACAAACAATCCTGCCTAGGTCTATAAGCATTGGATATCTCTTTTGCACTGATCTTATAAATTATAATTCTAAGGGCCAGAACACTATAATAGATTATTTTAGACACGCAGTGGTGCTAACATTTGTATTTAAGACCAAGTCACACGCAAAACATTACTGTGTCATGCAGTGGGTTGTCACAATCAAGTACTTTAAAATAAGGTTCAATTTGGCACCAAAAATAACTAAAGAAACAAACAATATTGATAAAACAAATTGATAGGCCAACGGGGCGCTATTTCGTATCAACTGTATGCGTTCTGATATTTAAAATATTCACTTGTAAAAGTTACTACTCGCTCTAACACTTTTGACAGCTATAAGTCTCTTTCTTAAGATGCATATTCATAATTATGGAACGCATTCTCATGTTTCCTAGCTAGTTCTAGCCGCCTTCACGCACTCCTCGCATGATATACATAGGTACTCGCGTTCTTAATAACCAATTTACTGTAATTATATTCTCATTATACATTGCGGCTATGGATTCATTCATTATTAGATGCCTTAGAGCTGTCAGAAATTATCAATACTTAAAACTCGTGTCAAAATACTTACTTGATCAGTCAGATTGTCGCACCATTGATGAGCTTGGGTCTTCTTCCCCCCGTTAACTCCATTAGTCAAATGGGGTGTTAGAGGACCCCCTGTAAAGAGGTCTTCCGTATAGCTGGGGTCGGAGGACGCTCTGCTTCGCGCCTGTGGGGTTCCCTGAGGCCCCACAAAGTCAAACTGCCCATCCCACATATCATACTCGAGTTCAAGGCTTTCCTCGACTTCGACTTCTCCCATCGTTCCTCGAGACCGGTTAAATAATCCCGATTTAAACATTCAAACGTCTTTTTTACACATCCGATTAAAACTATTACTTAATTACAGCAGGTACTTTGATTAGACTTGACTTGATGGCACTTGGTTGATTTAGCACTATTTTTTAACGCAATTAACGTAATCGACACTGACCTAGACACAAGATCACAACACAAACAAGATTAAGACAATAGTTAGTTAGTAATCGTCATACACAAGGATCAGATCAGGCAATCCAAAACATCTTTTCAACAAAAATTTCAAAGTTTGATTTGACATCCTATCATCGATGGAAGTAAATATCAATATAGATACACGGTGAATCAACTAAAGATAAACACGTCGTGAACGTTTTTTTGTTGAACATAGAGACGTACCGTCGGCACGCGATTCGATTTGAAACTAAACAGTAAATGGTTATTGGCGCTTGGCGAGCGTCGCGCGGCCCCCTCCGTGACTGGATTATCAGCGACTCAACGCACGACATTACATACAAATAAACTTTATTCACTCGTATGAATAAGGAACATAGAGTTCCGATGCCAATAACCCCTACCAAGCGTCCCCTTGCTAACCCATCTGGTAATTTCATGGCCGAGGGGTTACTATGATTACGCACGCTGATGGAAGATGAAACGCATGCCGATTAGATCCTAAAGATGGTTTTTTACCAAATGTTAATTTTAAACAACAACTCTCGTAACAGCTGATCTTTAGTTACATCATGCATTTAGCTGATATTTCTACCAGATTCTAGTTAAATCCTAAGGTAAAAGAACTCTTTCAAAAAGTATTTGTGTTGATTTTAACAATACCTACCTATGGCTGAAATCTAGAGTTTTATTTGCCAAAAAGAAGGTGAATGCATAGCATAAAAGTCAAGTCACGGAAATGTTAAATAACAGGTATGTTTCTCTTACAAAATTAATCAGATTACGTAAAGAAAGGACGATAAATGGAGAAAGAAATGTTAGAAAAGAAGAGAGTAATTAATAAATGTTAGAAAGAATAAGAGAAAAAGAAAATAAATAAAGAAGGAATTATACTCGTACCCCGACCCAATAAAACCCAGGATACAGCTATAGTCACATCATCACAGAGGCTAAAACACAGAACCTTTACTGCTGGAGATGGGCCCACCAGAACATATTTCTGAAGTATTTGGCCTTCACTCTCCACGGTGACCAGACTTAATTTCGTGTCGCCATTAACACGCCGGGTAAAACAGTAGTATTTGATAAGATAAAGATAGGAAAAAAAAACTTGTTTTGCATAAATGTCAGTCAAATGAGATCGCCCATTTTTCTTAGAGAAATGGGCCCAATAAAATGTTATCGTGTCATAATGATTTCTTTTTTATTTGAATGTTAATATACCTATTGTGTGTTCATAATCTGTAATTAATTTTATTTATTTTACTCTAGCATAACGACAATTGACAAAAACTTTTTTTACGTTAATAGTTACATAGTTTCGATCCCGCCGATATAATTGGAGAATTATGTACATTTTGAAATTCAGTGTGTTATCTATAAATCGTATAAATAGTGCTTTGAAACTATTTCATACATCAATTTTAACCAATTGACTTTTTAATTAAATTATATTTAAAAAGTAAAGTATCATCACGACCGTTTCCCTTTCGGGGTGGTCAGAAACCACGCTTATAAATAAGCGGATTCACATTTAGCCAACTTTACTATAGGCCAATCATGACAAGTGGCAAGCTCGTCGATGATATATTTAATGCTATTTTATTATTTTATTTTAAAAGAGATGTAATTAAATTTAAAAAAAACACAATTAATTGTTATGATTATAGAATTGTATTTTGTTGAGGCATGTTGCAAAAAAGTTGGGGCCTGATTTTGGGCAATCTCTTTTACAAGTCTTATAGTAAATAACTTAACGTAACAACATTTGACAATTAATTGGCGAGTAAATATATATCAAGCATTATTATTAATAATTATAAAATTTGAAATATAATATGTAAAAAAAGATATAAGTAGGTATTCATACAATATTGTCACCTTAAACTTTAGGTATTACAATTGTCAAAATATTCTTTTACATTATAAAACATCTTCCGTCCGTTTTAACCAAATTATTTTTATTATTTGTTTTTTTAGGATTTATATCTACGATAAAATATAAATTTAAAGAAAGTTCATAGGTGTTTCTCCTACTTCTAGCGCTGACATCTCTAATCTTTCTTCTTGTGAGCAATATTCATTAAAATATTTAATTAGGCTGGCTGTTCAGTTCACCGTTGTTTTGTTAGCGTATTTTATTAAATAAAAAATGTATTTAATTTGGATTACAGATCAGTGAAGGTTGCGCTTCTAGGTATCTTGTAATTAAGCTTAAATTAAATCCTCAGACAGCAGAGTCATCCAGGTCAATGGGCCTGGGTTGGGGACAGATAAATCTCCCTTTTCCCTGACAGGATCTCGGCGGCTAGCTACCCGCCGCCGCGCCGGTGATTAAACGCACCTTTTGTGCTGGGCGCTGTTCCTACAACACCGCGCCCGTGTGGCTCACGAATCTAGTCTCCTAGATTTGTCTACTCCCTAGGTAGTGCCTCCAGGGGCCGTGCGAAAGTAGGAGCGATATCCTGAAGATGCTTGTAGGATCCGTTGTCAGCCCGGTAAAACATACGTTTAGCTAGGCCGACAACAAATGTCTCGATAGAGGCATCTCCTCTTGCAATTACGAACCACGGCGCCCTGGATGAGCTCTATGTTCTGCTGACTCTGGATCTTGTCCCTGTTGGTTTTGGCCAGAAGGTGATGCCAAGCTGGCGCAGCATACGGAAATAAATTAAATCCTATGAATCAAAAGTCCAATAGGTAATTTAAAAAAAAGTAAGTAAGACGAATAAACACAAATCGATAAAAGAATCGAAAGTGAACGAGATGTGACGGAAAGAGAAAACATGAGATAATATAATATCGAACACGCAAACGTTGAACGATAACTCGATGACTTGATCGAATGTGGTATTGGTTGCATCACTATCATTATTATAATGCTCAATGTCTAACCACTATGTAAATAATGCATAGAAAGTGATTTGAGAAGCATACAACAAATTACAGACAATTTCGCGACGTAAAAGTGAGACCAAACGATTGTTGTTATTTTATTGTTGTTTTTTCTCTTCTCCCGATGGATGATGAATGAGGTGATAGGGAAGGCAAAGGGTCTAGCCCATACAGTCTGACGTAATATATATTGTTTACACAAAGGCAATATAATGCGCTACGCGTGCAGTATAATAATGCATTCAGGGTACTGATGGCGCTGCCGCGCTACTGCAGCGCATCAAATATGTTTGCGGGACGAGAGTAGATTGCTTCTATGCCACAATGCGCAAGAAGTATGGGCCTCTGCTTGGTCGGGTGCGAGACAGCGCCAACAGTATCCTTAGAATGGTCGCTGAGAGCCTTAACTCTCAGTACATGTCTCGTTCCTGTGGCGTGCATGTGCGGGGAGTTGGCCTTAGATAAATGTAAATAAAACTTAGGTTATTATTAGGTTAGTACTAACATAGTTTTATAAGGTTTTCTGTTACTAACACTATGAATCTTATATTATATTATTAATAATTCAATAAACAAATTTAAAAAAAAAATCTCTCTTTTTTATTAGTCAATGAGGTCATCATCAAATTCCAGATGCTGCAGAATTTGATGCTTTTCTTGGAGTCACTGGCGAGAATAATATGGGAGAAAACCGCAAAAAATTAACTGCAACTTGTGACCCATATTCAAAGTCCAATTTATCGTTTTTCATAACTATTTACATTGTAGCACATTATTAAACAAAACAACACCACTTTTTACCAACAATATCCACAGTAAATTAATTTACAAAACAAAAACTTGCACTTGACATGTCCGCGCAAAATGGCGCGAAGGACTCTGTTGTTTTTTTTTTAATTAAGTCATTTGGTAATTTGTCTTTCATTCTATATTTAAGGAGCTTGATATAATTTTCTGAACGCACGTATAAATATTTGACAACCAACATTGTTTGGCAGGTACGAAACCCACAAACATTTTGTATGGGAAAATGTTTTTTTTTTTCTCGAACTCCTGTCAAAGCGAGATTCAGTAAAAAAAAAGTCAAGTTGCACACGGAGTTATAAGGTAGAGATGTTCGGATCACGATATGACCCAACTACAACCAGACGAGTTATTGGCGAGTGCCATTAATACAAGGGCATGGTTGGATCAAACCGCTAGTTTAATAGTAAATCATACTTTTTGGATAAAATGAAATGAGATTAACAGAGTGTTGTGTATTATCTAAACAGTGTACTTAAGTGCACATGTAAAACCATTAGCTTTAATCATCTCCTCTACACTTACGTCAAGTGATCTAAATATAAACAAATATTTAGATACTCCATGATAGTAATTTTTGAAACACAGGGAGAAATGGCCAATTCAGACACGTTTGTATGCTATAAATAAGAATGCCCATTTTTCTTTGAAAATAAATAATAATAAATATTTCCAGACAGGTCACACAGCGCCATCTAGTTTCCGTGGTAAGCTACGAGGCTTGTGTTACGGAAACTAGATGGTTGATAAACTACATATTATACTTTTTTTTTGTTGTAAATATATACATATTATACATATAAACACCCAGACCGAGACAAATTATACAATGTACAACTTGCCCCCGGTGGAATCGAACCCACGACCTCTCGAGCTCACGGCAACGTTTGTTACCACTATACCACGGAGGCGGTCCAAATAAAATGTTCTCGTGTCATAATGATTTCTTTTTTATTTGATAGTTAATATATTGTTTTCATAATCTGTAAATAATTTTATTTATTTTACCCTTGCAACGACAATTGACAAAAACTTTTTTCTGCCTTATAAATTACATTTAAAAAAAGCTTAACCAGCCCATATTTATTTATTTATTTAAATACTTTATTGCACTTAAAAACCTAGTACATAGGCGAGCTATAACGCCATAAGGCATTCTTCACCAGCTAACCTTGGGGATCATGTAAGGTGAAGGGCAGGATAAAGAAAAATATTAAAATAGCTTAAATTAGTAAATAAACATAATTACGCATTTATTAAATATACATATACATACACAATATAAAAAAAAAAAAAACAACACACATACATACTATATAATACATAAACATACACTATAAATAAATAGATATATATATATATAAATAAAAAGTCAAACAACTAATTCGAGAGACATACATTCTGTTTCTCAAGAAATAATGTGGTTAGAAGGTTTTTAAATACGTTAACGGACGGTGCACGCCTTATGGCCAGGGGTAGCTTGTTCCACTGACGAGCGGCAGCCCATAGCCTCGGTGAGACGCCTTCTCTCGTTTTCTTTCCTTTGGCGCCCGCACGGTGAATCCATGGATATACAATGGCTAACAAAGTCTTCTTTTCACTGTTTCAACATGGTTTAACGCCTTTGCATCTCGCTCGCACTAACCAATTTATTTGGTGGTAGGGTGGTAGGCAGACCGATGGTGGTAATTTGCCCAGTCTCCCGGGGCGGGGAAGTTACCACCGTTCGTGCCGATAATCCCAGTAAAATGGCACACTTTCCGGGATCAGGTTCGAATTACCGCCATGCCCAGTCAAGCCGGCATAGTGTTAGGAACTTATGTCAGTCATGAGTGTCTGATTCCAATTCCTCGCGCGCGTAGACGCAAGATTTACATGTCGTGCTAGTATAAAAAAAGATTTACTACAATACTAGAGGCCGCGCACTTATTTGGGATGCCACATGTGTTGACACACTCTGTCAGTCACATGCGACATCCAGCCATAAGAAACCTGGTGCCGCTGCAGAATCAGCCGCACGCCTTAAGCGCAACAAGTACGCGGAGATCATCATCAATCACCATTTCATTCCATTTGCAGTTGAAACGATGGGCCCGTGGTCCGAGGAGGCTCTTGTGTTCTCCCGCGAGCTTGGTAAGAAACTCCACTTGGCGACGGGTGGCCCTTTGAGTAGAGAATATCTTGTTCAAAGCTGTTCAGCGGCGGAACGCAGCGAGTGTCCTCGGCACACTACGCCCATCGAATAGTCGTAATTTTATTTATTAATTTTTAGTTTTTATATTTTAGTTCTTAATTTATTTTATTTTTTAATCTTTGTACTTTACTCCGATTAAATTTATTTGTTATATAAAAAAAAAATATATTAAATAAAATAAAAAAAAAAAAGGTTTTTTTTTGTTCTTTTGAGAAATATTGTTATAAATGTTTTTGCTATTTTTCTCTTCATCTAAAATTAGGTAAGTATATGAAATTGAAAATATGTCTAGTCTGCCGGGGCGGGGAAAGCATCCACCGTTCGTGCCGATCAACACAGTAAAGTGTATCCACACATTTCGGGATCAGGCTTGAATTGCCGTCATGTCCAGTCAAGCCGGCATAGTGTTAGGGACTGATGTCAGTCATGTGTATGATTCCAGTTACTAAAATTCATGGACATCGAGCGCCACTTACAATTAGGCGGGAGCAAGGTCACATGTAGTGCTAGTACAGAAAAAAAAAATACGATAACAGTACCTTTACGAGTAGGTATGTAATCCAAACATAATCCCAGATAATGAATCAACGAAAAAAGTACCAGATAAAACTAATTACAATAACATTACATTCTCAGACAACGTGTTAGAAATGAGTGGAAAATGTCGTTATTATGCAATGCAATTGTAAATGTCGGGACAATGAGAACTCATGCATTTTAATCAAGTTTTTGTTCAAACAGCAATCGTGGAAATTCAAGACATTTTGTACTAATACTGGCAAAAAATAAATAAATTACGTAGCTCAATTCCTTATTTTTTTTTCGATGGGGTCACTGACGCGTCACGTTATGATCCCTAGTGTGGAAGCAGTCTCAATTGGACGTAGATACACAAAAAGGATACAAATGAAAAAAAAAATACAAAGGAGACCACTCTGAGCGATATTTTAAGATTATAATTGTGTGCAACTATTAAAACGCCATCTATGATCGACTAGAGGAACTTTTTTGTCTAATGGTCACCTGAGCAAAAATTGGAGCTGTTTAGTGTGTGCATCTGTAAAAGCGCTATCTATGATCGAGTATCCATTTCTTAATCACAATTTCTGGAATGTTTCGGGTATTTTAATTGGAAACTTAAAAAATATTAGTTTCATCAACATTTACTTACGAAAATAAACTGACACAAGGTTCTCTTGTCGAAGAAGAATACTTCTGAAGCACGCATGCGGGTTATTGGCCTTGAAACAACACAATAATAATTTTGAAAGAAGTACTTCTATTGGAGATGAACGTAACATTTTTTGATATACCTACGTGTCGATCGCAAGATCAAAAGTTATGATCATGCCAACTTATGCTGTGGCATCACCTTCTGGCCAAAACCAACAGGGACAAGATCCAGAGTCAGCAGAACATATCGCTCAGAGCGCCGTGGTTCGTGCGAAATTCTGTAATTGCGAGAGATCTGGAGATGCCTACTATCGAGGCATTTGTTGTCGGCCTAGCTAAACGTATGTTTTACCGGACTGACAACGGATCCTACAAGCATCTTCATGATATTGCTCCTACTTTCGCACGGCCCCCGGAGGACCTAGGGAGGCGCTCTTGGAGAAAAACTAAAGTAAACAAATCTAGATTCGTGAGCCACAAGGGCGGTGTTGTAGTAGGAACAGCGCCCAGCACCAAAAGTGCGTTGAATCACCGGCGGGTAGTTAGCCGCCGAGATCCTGCCGGGGAAAACGGGAGATTATCCCATTCCCAACCCAGGCCCATTGAACATCCGGGCCTGGATGACTCCGCTGTCTGTCTGTGTCACTTTTAACGAAATGTCAAATCGTTTAAGGAATTGTTTTTTTGGGCTGGGAATCAAATCAAATCAATCAAAATAACTTATTTCCATTGGTTCTCTCAAAACAATTTGGATACAGTCAGAACTAATTAAATCAATACAATTATCAAAACATATGTACTAATCAAAGTGGTAATAATGGTTGGACCGTAAACAGGCAATAATCCATATTTATGTATGTTATGCACAACATTATTGCTACAAGCAAGTAAAACTAACGAATGTTTAAAGATGTACAGAGATACGTCTAAATAATGTTTTATTAAATTATTTTAATATCCTTTATTATGGTTACATAAAAAGTAACATGTTTAACCAGTATCCATGCAACTATAATATAACCGGTATAAAAAAACTAACATTGTGTTTAAATAAAATAAATGTAAATTATCCTATATATGGCAAAAAATGTTTACATAAAATTGTGGTTCAGCAAAGTTGCGTGATCGAAATGAAATCATTCGTTTTCAAATTGTAGAGACGCACGGAAGCTTTTTTGGAAAACCCTATCACTAAACTCCCAAATCAAAGAATCCCAAACTTTTTCAGTTCGCGTCGCACTTATAAGAGTTTAGTTTTTTCTCAGCGCTCTAACTAGTAATAGGTATAGCTTATTCAATAACTATACTAAACAAATATATTGTTGTTATTAATTATTTAATTAAATTTAAAAAAAATACCTTTTTTTTTTTTTTATAAAATACTATTTATTCGAAGTTAATAAAATTAAAAGTACATAGGTATAGCTAAAATATAAATAATAAATTTAAACAAAATAAAGTATTGTTGGTGGTTCCACACTACCGACATCATGAAATGGAAAACTTATTTTTACGAAATACGGTACATTTTAAATATGTACATAGTTTTCCATAATTCACCAAATATTAGTGTGCAAACATATTATAATTTTTAGGTATTTTTAGTTTAGTTTTATTTATAATTAGTTTTTTTTAAATATATTTTATTTTAATATTTTTGTATCTACTTCGAATTATATTATTTAGGTAGCTTTATATATATACATTTATTCGAAAAAATATTTACAACATATAAAATAAAATTAATATTAAGGATAGGGATATAAGTCCCGTCCGCGTGGAATGGTGGCAAGAACGCTGGCTGCATTTCCCCGCTGAATTGCAATACTAATTCTCTGGGCGAAGAAAGAGCCAGCCCTCTTGTCACCGGAGGAGACAACAAGACGCGGTGTTATGTCTTTTAAAAACTTTTTTGCGCTTGGACTCCATGGGCCCAGAGTTTCTACAGCAAACGGCACAAATATGTAATCTTTTAATATACTTACATACTTGCGCCGCTTGCTGGACTCCGCATTTTCCGCCGCGGCTCCCGCTTTATGCGCTGTCCCCCTGAGATGCGACGCGGCAAGGGTGTCGACGCACGTGGCGTCCCACACTAGAGCACGTCCCCGTTCCCAGGGGACCAACGTCATACCATCGGGTCTCTTGCCATCATCTCGGATAACTCCAACAGGCTCTAGAAGAGCTGGAACCTCGATGGTGGCTAGAGCCCTTTTTATAGTATCGTTAAGGGAGCCGTGGCGGGAAAATCTGCCCGCACTTTTGGAACAGGAGAGCCCATGAACTCCAAGACAGTCGACCTCCTTTCCACACGGACATCTATGTAGGATACATAATGGTGCCCCTAACCGTAGACCAACGGCTAGGGGCACGGTAGCTTTTAATTTATATTTAATGTATATTAATTTACTTCGAATAAACATTAAAAAAAAAAGAATTAAATAATATAAAAATGAGAACAATATTCCGTGGTAGACAGCGCTGTTCATTGGAGAATTTTTACTCATTAGTCGCGATCACAGCGACATTATTGCCGCTCGTCCAATTCCACCGTTGTTGGATTAATGGCCAGCGCTCCGAGCGGCGACCACGAGAGTGGAATCAATTCGCACACCGAGCGGTCACACGATATTTTTCTCACATTTTTTCATAGTTAATTTACTCACGTAATTAATTGTAAATTTTACTTCTGCAATAAACCTATACGGTTCACTAAACACTCTTTTATTGAGCCATCGAAGACCCGCAGCAGTATGTGGCTAGCAGCACATAATAGGGACTAAATTATTTATTTATTAAAGGATAACTAACGACTAATAACAAATTTGGAAAAAATAAATGGAAACATAAAGGGTCAATTAGAAGTTACCGCAAATGGACTACAAACATAAAATAAAATAAAGAATACTTACAAAAAATAAACAACAACAATTAATAAAAGCAGTTGTGGGTACACATCTAAGGCATATGGGTTGTACAGTACAATCTGGTCAAGTAGCTGCGAGCAAACGTTGGCTTCGTATTAAACAAATCAAGTTCCAAACAGTTACAATTAAAATAGTTGCATGACCTCCAGAAGAACGAGCTTTGTCTGTAATTGGTAAAGCACATAGGGGCATGCAGAACGGAAGTGCTCCTAGTTCGTAGGCCGGTAGTTTTTAGACCAATTTTACCTAGGAGTTCGGGAGAATCCACCCGCCCACTTAAGATGTTGATAAGATATATAACGTCTGCAATGTCCCTACGTACGTGAAGCGGCAAAATATGATGCTTAATATAATATGCTCTGTTCATATTATTATAAACAAATCACGTAGAACTTTTTGTTGTCATTTTTCTTATCTAGGTGTATTATTAAATATACATGCAGGCAACTGTAACCCATAACAAGTCACATATTTTGAGAATACCTAAATAGTTAACCTACCCATCAGCTGACTAAGTAGTCGCAAAGGTAAGATTGTCAAAATAGTAAATTCTGTTATTTCCACAATTTCAAAGGTCACCCATGACTTTATATTAAAGTTAACAACATTTATAGTAATTAAACTAAGATTTATTATTATGATTACAATAAACATAGTTTTATTATACACATTAGGTAATAAATCAAAAATGTGGCAAATACTAAAATCGTAATGTTATTTTGCTGTCATCTGTAGTGGAAACCATTATACGAGAGTACCTATTTTAATAGCGTTTTACACTGACAGTTCCGTTATTTAAGGGATTTCATTATAATAATAATAATAATAATTCTTTATTTATACAGTAGAAATTAGTTACAATAATAAATACAATAGTGAAATATTTATATAATAAATAACACGATGTGAACAATATTGACGCTACATATTTCCAATTGTATTGCACGTTGGAACCCAAACCAAGAATTTTCGTCTTGTGTCTTGGGCTCCAGCTGCACTAGCTACCCTAGTTTTCTACATAATATTACATTTAAAATTAATAATTTTGATAATACTTTAAGCTAAAACTATTCTAATCTATTGTTAATGCATGCAAAAGCAATAAAAATATTAAATAAATAATAAATTACAATAAAATAATTAATAAATAAGATAAAATTGCCATCGCCACATGTTAAAATTACAATAAATAAATGGTATCAATATTGTGATTTTATTTTTATTAAAGCTTGCCTAAATCATAATATTTAAAATATTTTCAGTTTTATAATAGTCCATTGTCAGTAGCCATTCCTTTAATTTACCTTTAAATTTTCATTATCATAACGTTGGCGCTTAAGTAATAGAATAGGGCTACTGAGCGTAGCTTTGGGATCCCCTGACTTAAAGGATTAGTCATTCGCTAGGGGAATGTTTTATTGGCTATAGAAGGAAAGAACTTGATTGTGGTGAATGTTTTTAATGAAATTTGAAATTAACATAGAATTTCAAATTTCATTAAAAACATTCACCACAATCAAGTTCGGTAAAGTTCGTATTGTTAGAATGCAGTCCTTTAATTTTGGATAACCTGAAATTACTGAGAAATGCACTATTCTGACGTGAATTTGTCATTTAAACAACCGTTTCGTGCGAATCCAATATTCCAATAGACCACAACACATATTATGATCTCACAGAAGAAATTACCAGTGACGCAGTGGAAGTTGGTGCGGAAGGAATTCTAGCCAAATTTGCATTACTTACTAAAAGAATTAGGCCGAAGTAGATCTGCATCAATATATTCGTATTTATGGAACGAGCGTCCAAGGCGGCATTTAACGAAATCATACAGTATTTGGTTTGGTAGAGAGAGGAGCAAAATGGTGGATGGTGAGCGTCCTGTTGGCTCTGTCTTTCCCACACACGATAGAGCCGATACCCGCGCGGTGAATCCATGGAATGCTAAGAAGTTAGCCTTCTTCCACCGTTCCCGTGCCTCGAAGAGCACGCTAACTTTGATTAGTGCAGTGCACCAAACTCGAGAAACATTACAAATTGATTAAATTATTGGGTCCCGACCAAAAATCGAACCCGGTACCTCAGCATCTAAATCCACGGACTTCCGATGGACTATGAAGGAAGTAGTAGTAGCTAAATTAAAATTTATGAAAACTTGCACGAGCGATTAGCAAGGAAGAAATTTGCCACTTTTATTTTGTGTTCTCGACTAGGAATCAAACCCATCACCTCCATGTTTAAATCTACAGCCATAACCGCTGGACCACGAAGGAAGTAGTAGTTGCTAAAATTAAATTTGTGAAAACTCGCACTAGCAATTAGCATGGAAGAGATATACATTGTCGCATTTATATATAGATTTATATTTTCGACCAGGAATTGAAACCATCACCTCCACGTTTAAATCATACAGCCTAACCGCTAGACTTCGGAGGAAGTAGTAGTTGCTGAAATTAAATTTGTGAAAACTCGCACTAGCAATTAGTATGGAAGTACTCTTGAACTATGAAGGCCGAATTGTTATTGTTTTAGGTACCAACACGTGGGTATGCGGAAAAGTTTATTATTGTATCAATTGTGCTGACGAATGATATGTGGGTGACAACATGATGTGACCTCTTTAAGAAAACAAAGGTTAAAGAAATTACAGATATAGTGCATAATGTTTTTTTTTAGTATTTTATCGAAAAAGTTAGTATTTATCGTGCTCTCTCAATTAGCTTTAGTACCATTTGGCAATAATAAAGGTCCATTTTTTATTTATATATTTTTTTAAAACTAGCACAACATGTGACCTTGCGCCCACCTTATGGTAAGCGGCGCGCAAGTTAGCAACTGGAATCAGATATTTATGACTGACATCATTCTCTAACATGCCGGCTTGACTAGATGCTTTTTCACACTTCGCTTGAAGGAGTGCGAAAATGCGGAGTCCAACAAGCAGCGCAAGTATATAAGTACATAAAAATATTACAGATTTGTGCCGTTTGCTGTAGAAACTATCCAAGCGCAAAAAAGTTTTTAAAAGACATAACACCGCGTCTTGTCGTCTCCTCCGGTGGTGGCTCTTTCTTCGCCCAAAGAATCAGTATTGCAATTCCACGCGGACGAGACTTATCTAATTAGTAGGATTAATATAAATTTTATTTTATATTTTGAAATTTTTTTTTTCGAATAAATGAATATATTTATAGTTTTTGATGTATGTAATAGAGTTTATTTAATATAAAAAAAAAAAAAAAATGTAAAATACTGCCTCCGTGGTCTAGCGGTTAAGTCCGTGGATTTAGGGTCGGGTAACAAAATATTTATTAATGTAAATAAATACATTTAATTTGTTTGTGATATTTCTCGAGTTTGGTACGCTGGAGACATCGACGAGCTTGCCACTTGTCATGATTGGCCTATAGTAAAGTTGGCTAAATGTGAATCCGCTTCTTTATAAACGTGGTTTTTGACCACCTCGAAAGGGAAACGGTCGTGATGATACTTTACTTTTATTTATTTATTATTATTATTATGTAATTCGTTTGTATTATTACTTAATTTAAATGTTTATATTAATTAATTAATTTTAATTTAATATTTTAAAATTAGATTTTTCTGCTTATGACTGTACGCTATCTGGCCTAGATCTGAATCCAAAGTGTCAGATGCCACACGCAGATCTTTTCGCGCTAAAAACTCTATAAATTTCTCATAATTATAATTATTTGTAGATTAATTACTTGTTATATTCGTTGCTTGACATGTGTCCTAGATTGCTATTCTCTCTCGGAGTTTCGCGAGATATGTTACAGCTTACCTTACCGGAGTCGTTGGGTGCGATCACTGCAATTGTGAACAAATCAATCACAACTTCTACATTTCCCGACATATGGAAAGTAGCAGTAATTAAGCCTCTGCCAAAGAAAAGTGGCCCTCTAGACCTTAAAGATCTACGTCCAATAAGTTTGCTGTCGTGCCTTTCTAAGGTAACAGAGTCTGTCGTACGGGAGCAGCTTACCGTGTTTACTGAGGCTAACAATATCCTACCAGATAAACAGTCGGGGTTTCGTGGGAACCGCAGCACATCTACAGCTCTTATTGATGTGACGGACAGCATTCTTTCTGCCCGTAACATAGGTGAGGCCACTTTACTTGTTCTGCTTGATTTTTCGCGCGCCTTCGATTGTGTTAGTACTGATTTGTTGCTCTCCAAGCTGTCTTACTACGGCGCTAATGTTTCAACAGTTAAATGGTTTAACAGCTACTTATCAGGCAGGTCACAGTTCGTAGAGGTAAAGGATCGAACAAGTGGCTCATCCTCATCACCACTAGCTCTAGTAAATCGAGGAGTCCCACAGGGATCTATATTGGCCCCACTTCTCTTTGTTATTTACTGTGCTGACATTATTAGATGCATATCAAATTGTACCTACCACCTTTATGCAGACGATCTGCAAATTTACACTTCATTTAATCCTCACGATACTTCTGCAGGTGTTGAAAGAATTAATAAGGACCTCGATCGTGTGGTGAGCTGGACAAACGACAACTGCTTAGTTTTAAACCCCTCGAAGTCAAAGTTCATGATTTTAGGAACCAAACAGGCCATCAGCAAAGTTAAATCCCTCTCTCCAGCAGTGTTTATTTCGGGTCAACAAATAGAATGCGTTACGGAGGCAAGAAATTTGGGTCTTCTGATGGATGGAGAGCTACGTTTCGAGAAGCATATTGCAGACATTGTGCGTAACTGTTTTTATAGGCTTAAAGTTCTTTACAAGGTTCGTGGCTATGCAAGCGTCAGCGTGCGGGAGAAGCTGTGTGAGGCGGTTGTCTTGTCAAAGTTCAACTATTCTGACACCGTGTACGGGCCCTGTTTGTTGTCAAGGACTAGCCGTCTTGTACAACGGGTGCAAAATGCGTGTGCACGATTCTGCTACCCCATGCCGCCTAGGTCTCACATCACCCCCTATTTAAATCAGCACGGCCGCCTAAAAATGAGCGCTCGAAGAGACATCCACCTGGCAACGTTACTGTTTGGAGTAATAAGGAAATCTACGCCTCGTTATCTCTACGATAAACTTAGCTGGCCGCGCTTTCCTAGACCATTTGTTACACGTGGTAGCTTAAACCTCCTGTGCATTCCGCGCTGCAAGGCATCGGCATTCCGTGGTAGTTTTAGATACGCAGCTGCGAAGATCTGGAATAACTTACCTCCGCCACTTCGCGACATGCAGTCGCGAACTGGGTTTAAGTCTAATCTTAAAAAGATACTTCTATCTGCGCAGCTGCAGACATAACTGTATTTTTTTATTTTATGTGTATGTATTTTGTTGCTATGTATATTGTATGTGTGGGTATGTATATATGTATCTTATAGTTTTTTTACTGTTTTATTATTATTTTTAAAATTATATTTATTATATAAATAATTTATGTATGTTATTATAAATTATGTAGTTATATTATGTTGACAGTTCTTACTTTTTTGGTTATTACATTGTAGTATTTTTTACATGTGTCGGTAATGGTTAAAAGAAAAATTTAGGCAAACTGTCGCACCTAGCATAAATTTATTATATTTGATTTATTATATTACGTAATTTTATTTGATTCATGGGGCTCAGTGAAAATCAGCGCTGCAGCAGAAATGTTGCAGCCTATGCTGACCTGAGTGCCTGTTTGTCGCAGCAGCTCACTCATTTATTTTTTATGTATTTATCTTGTCTATTTTTTGTTGGTAATTTTATATATATTATTTTTTACGTTTTTTATTATTGTATAAGCTGTTGTGTGCAAATAAATATTTTTTCTTTTCTTTTCTTTCTTTTCTATTTGCTCCCGTGCAGATTTTTTTAAGCCTACAGTATACATAACTAAAATAAAAATATATCTTATAAAAAAAGTTAAGTTAAACACCACGACCGTATCCCTTTCGGGGTGGTCAGCAACCACGCTTTCAAAGAAGCAGTTTCATTTGTGATTTATTATATTACGTAATTTTATTTGATTCATGGGGCTCAGTGAAAATCAGCGCTGCAGCAGAAATGTTGCAGCCTATGCTGACCTGAGTGCCTGTTTGTCGCAGCAGCTCACTCATTTATTTTTTATGTATTTATCTTGTCTATTTTTTGTTGGTAATTTTATATATATTATTTTTTACGTTTTTTATTATTGTATAAGCTGTTGTGTGCAAATAAATATTTTTTCTTTTCTTTTCTTTCTTTTCTATTTGCTCCCGTGCAGATTTTTTTAAGCCTACAGTATACATAACTAAAATAAAAATATATCTTATAAAAAAAGTTAAGTTAAACACCACGACCGTATCCCTTTCGGGGTGGTCAGCAACCACGCTTTCAAAGAAGCAGTTTCATATTTCAGTTGGCTCAATAGCCAACTTTACTAAAGCCCATTATATAGGCAAGTTCGTCGATGTCTATAGCGTACCAAACACAAGAAATACTATATTTTTTTTTAATGTGTCTTGACCGCGGCTAAATCCACAGACTTAACCCCTACACCACGGAGGCAGGGCTATTCTTCTCAGCCAGTGGCACGCTTGGCAAGCTGTCGCTCGCAACTCCTCGCGAACTGCAGTCTTACTGACGCACTCATGTAGGGGGTTATCCATTGCTGTTTTAACCTGGTCAGTCCACCTCATCGAAGAACTACCATGCATCCTCTTTCCAACGACTTTTCCCTGGAATATTATGCGCTCAATCTCGCTGTCCACGCAATCCACGCTGCGGCACGTGTCGGTAGAAAGTGAGAATGCGCGATTGAATAATTGAGGAAAGGCGAAATTCCCGGTTCATCCAAGATGGACTTGTTGGTTCTGCAATAATGATATGCCTAACATTTTATTACTTATGCTTTATAAAGCACAAATAAGGTCATGCGTGGAATACTGCTCTCACCTCTGGGATGGTTCCGCTAAGTACCTTACAGATGCTCTCCATGTCATACAGAGGCGGGCTATTCGAATAGTGGACGATACTAGTGTCTAAAACTCTCGAATCGCTGCAGCTTCGCCGAGATGTGGCCTCCCTGAGCGTGTTCTACAAGCTATACTACGATGAATGTTCTGAAGAGCTCCACAACCTTATCCCTTCTTCTCTATTCCGCAACCGAACTACTCGCACAGGCCAAACTAACCCTACGCGTACATACAAATTTGGAGACTCTTACACCTGTCGCACGCTGAAGATGTGGACTGCTCTCCTAGCCAGTGTGTTTCCCCATTCCTATAACCTGGAGTCCTTCAAACGAAGTGTGAAAAAGCATCTTTATAGGCCGGCATAGTGGTAGGGACTGATGTCGGTCGTCCGAGGCTGGCGGCAGTTGCTCCCATTCTTGGTCCTCGCGTACCGCTTACCATCAGGTGGGCGCGGTGTCACATGTCGTGCTCAGTAATAATAATAAAAATAAAAAAATCGCCAACAGAGCATTAATCCGTTTTATCTCTGTTTCGCGTAGGGCCTACGTCTCTGCAGCATACAGGAAAGTAGGGCTATAATGATGTAAAATTAACAAGTAATCGAATAAAAAGTGTCATTACATAATTACATGGTAAATTCGTCCTCATCTGCACACAATATGTTAGCTTTTCTCACGATCTCGTTCAGTAACGTAACACTTTTATTTTCACACTAGACTAGTGGTGGGCGTTGCAATGATTAACCGTTTTTAGGAACCGTTTTTTTTATTAGGACTAAAACTTCGTTGCTAACTATATAACCTATTCACGCCGTGTTCGCGTAGAAAGCAAAACACGTTTTGTTTTACTTAAATTTGCTTTAAATCAAAGCGAGATTCAATAAAAAAAGCGGTTTCAATGCCAAGTCGAACATGGCATTTGTCACAACTCAGTTCTGTTTCTTTTGTAAAATGGTTATGTCCTATAAAAAAATATGTAATGAGTCCTTATTATATTATTTATTCTAAAAGGAATTGTATGTTTATTATATATATATTAATTGTTTCAGCTTGAGTTTTTCGAATAATATTTAGTTTTTGTATACTTATTGAAAATTTTCTAATTTTGTTATTTTTTATAGGCAATAAAAGCTTCTGTGGTAATTGTGTAGGTCGCCCATAATAGGTGCAACATCTAACTTCTGATTTAGTGTTAAGTACAAATAAGTGTGTGATGTTAGCACTGTTGGCTATCCTATTATAAATAAAGTAAATATAGTTTATTTCTAAATTCATAATGAGCCTGTGTCTCTTTACTGCTGGATATAGACATCCCCCAAAGCTAGCCACTTCACACAATCTCCTGCCACCCTCATCGAACCCCCACAAGGTCATTATAATCATTTCTAAATTATAAAGTACTTCATAATTTTTATTACAGTCCCTAGTTTAGACCTCCACTGCTGGAGATGGGCCTTCCAGAACATATATCTGGAGAATTTGGTCTACACTCGCCACGCTGGCCAGACGGCTTGTCAATTTTTAATGACAATTTATTAACGTTTCCACAAGTTGGTACTAGTGGAACCGCGGCTTAACGTACTCTCTGAGGCTTCATATGTATATACTTATGAATAATTACTTATTTACATACTATAATACATACACAAATATATACAAAAAAAACTACATACATCCGTTCTATGAATATACATAAAAAATGTATACATTTATTGGAAAAAAATATTTACAACATATAAAATAAAATAATATTAATACTAAGGATAGGGATATAAGTCCCGTCCGCGTGGAATGGTGGCAGGAACGGTGGCTGCTTTCCCCCGCTCAATTGCAATACTGATTATATATGTACATAAATATAATGTACCTACCTACTATATTATGACTATAATGAAAGAAATAAATATAGCAGAGAGTATTAAGCTTATGGTGAATTTAAATAGTAATAGACCAGTTTTTTAAATAGTGTTCTATTTGGAGCTTGACGGATGTTACGAACTCCACACTCTTGTTTAATGTGTTATGGCGTCACAGAGATGGCGTGATAGTGATGTACCTTTTTTAAATTTAAAATCAATAATAGCAAAATATCAATCTAATTATTTGTAAATAAAACACTTTTCTATCGAGGTATGATATGAGTTTTAAAGGTATATTAGTAAAATATCGTGCATATATTATATTTCAAGTTCCGCTAGGTATTTGATTTGTCAACGTATTTGTCATTTGAGATAGCGAACAAAATATTGCCCACACTTATCACAATCCTTGACACGCTTAGGTAAAGCACTCACTCGTCTGCCCACGCCCGGGGCATTGCATTTTAAAAGGATCTCTAGCAAGTATATTTTTTTATATAAAGTTATTGGCTGAAAAAGCTCAAAGCTCGTGCAAGTTACTCAGAATTAGAACACACAAGTTGTAAGGTGAGTTATACTTATCACCTTAATAAGTTTCGAATGTCACTACCTCGGTGGTCTGTATTCGATTCTTGCATAGTAACAGCGTAAAAACCTACTTTACTTGCATAGTATTCGTTCTTACGGCGAATGAACTAATATTAAAGTTTTCAAATTATTTAAATGTTATTTTTTTGAAAGTTTTTTTTTTTCATTACAGCCCCCCTAATCACAACGTCCTAGACTTACACTGTTGTAGATGGACCTTCCGCAACATATATCTGTATAATTTGGCCTATACTAGCCACGCTCTCGCTGCCTATACGGGTTAGATCCCAATGGCAATATTTAATGAGGCACAGGAACTGTGTTGTTGTAAATCTATGACAAATTTGATTTCTCAGTGGTACATGCCGGGGACTCATTGCCGGGGAGGTTTGAACCGACATTCGTTGGATTTTACAGAATGCGTTCTTACAACCGAACCACCACGCCTTTTAAAATGTTATTGATGTTTTATTATTACCCGAATGCGCGACGCAAAGAAGGGCTGTGTTTATCAGCCTTTGTATGTATTTATTTATTTATTTATTCGAAGTAAGGTACAAATAACAGCTAACAAACAAAACAATTATTGAAATCATAGACAAATAATCTTGTCGGGTTTGCCAGCCTAAAAAAAATGTACACAACATTGAATAATACAAAAAATGGTAATAATATAAAATAAAAGTTAATAGTAAATAAATATATAAAAAAGTAAAACCTATAAAAACTAAAAGTAATAACTAATAAGATTATAAAAGTAAACATAATAATAACAAAATGAGATAATAACATGAAACAAAATCACTTTTTCCTTCCTAACCCGTTCCACAATTTATTGTGCATACCTACCGACAAACAATTTAGTGAGGTTAATTTTAAATGAGTGTTTTTTCATATTAAATATATCCATCTCAGGATCTGACACATAAAGTTTGTATATGTTTGTATGTATGTATGTTTGTATGTATATATGTATGTATGTATGTTTGTTTGTTCCTTTGTGTCACACTGACCAAATCCGTGAACCGATTTTAATCATTCAGACAGCAACCGATTCGTCTTAATCATACGTGTGTCACTGAACATATAACATTAGTCAAACAGGCATCATAAATAAAAAATGTCCTCAAGAGACGTCCCAAGAAGACTGGCAACATTTCCCCTCTGTATAGCGAGGTATGTTGGCAGAAATAGTTGCCAGCTTTCCTGTCTCCAGATTCCTCCGTCAGACAGTTGGACAACTCCTTGGTCCGAGGTTGGCGTATATGCGCAGTATTTGGAGTGGACTCCCCGCGCTGGACTAGGTTGTCTGGATGTGAGCTGTGGCTAATGTGTCTACACATGTCGCATCCCGCACCGTAGACCTGCCAAGTTTCCACGTTCCTGAATAGCGGGCATTCCAGCAGTGACAAGATCCCTACGGATGATGTCGTTGAGAGCCGCGTGACGAGGAATGCCGGCACTTCTAGCACAAGAAAGCCTGTGGTGTTCCGAAATGTTCTACTGGTTTCCTACACTGACACGTGTGTGGGTGAATAATCCGGGCTCGAGACGAAGGCACACTGCCATGGTCAATGTATTTCAGTCAAGAAGTGTTGGAGGAATGCTGAAGGAAAAGCTTGCAACCAGAGAACTGACTTCCTAGTAGAGACGGCGATAATAAATAAATATAAATATTTCCAGACAATCTAATTTCCGTGGTAACGTGCTACAAGGCTTGTGTTACGGAAACTAGATGGTTGATAAACTACATATTATCCTTTTTTTATAAATATATACATATTATACATATAAGCACCCAGACCGAGACAACTTATACAATGTACAACTTGCCCCCGGTGGGAATCGAACCACGGAGGCGGTCAAATGAGGCGAGCCTGCTCTTTCAGGTTACTGGAAGATAAAATATCCAGAACCAATTTGCAGAGCGGCTCGTTCCATAGTCGTTGTAATTTTGGAACCGAAATATTGATACATGTGACAAGTACGATGGCTCCACGGAACCCAAAGATCTCAAAGACAAAGACAAAAAATTTATTGTTCATGTGGTAAAAAATATAACATGTTCAGCACACGACCTAGTTCGGGCATTACAATATTGTTTCTTAAAATCTAGGTGTTTTACATATAATGTTTCTTACTAGGAGATCAATTTACTAAAATTAGTTCTTATATTAATAATGAAATTAAAACAATTAAAATCTTACAAACTAAATAAGATAGAAATTCTAACATTTTTTTTTTATACAATAGAAGTGTTACTATGTACAGACAACAGAAACTTTGCGGATTACTTTTTTATGTAGTGATAGTGATACAAAATAAAATAATAATGACTAGGTATTTATCGGATATCTAGTCGGAATAGGATGGGCACGCGTCCGACCGGAAATGCGCGCGCAGCTGAGGACCGACTTCCGGCAGTATTTTCTGTGACCAATGAAGCGACGCCAATAATAATGCATACCTACTTTATATCATTTACTTAAATGTACTTCAATTACAGCGCTTTGTTGTGTTTAGATATTATTTGTTTTCCTTATCACGCAGCAGCTAAAATTTGTGACAAATATGACAGCGCTGTTGTAGTTATTTTTATTTATTTTGTTTATTATTACATACCTGTATCATCATCCGTGATCATGACTCGACTTGGCATGACTCCCGTCCCAAATAATGCAAACGTTATTTGAACGGAAAAACAATACTTTCAGAGACTTTAAATATATAACAACACAGGGCAAGAAGCCAAATGGTATGAGAATCGAAGCTAGGCCAATATGTACAGAATTAATTACTGTATGACAGTCGTTGTCGGTTATGGTCGTATTTGACGGACAATATGCCTACACAGCACTAAAGCACGTTCTTCTTCGACAAGAGAACCTATACTAAACTATATTAAATTACTACTTTAAAAAAAATACACTGAACATTCATGTCATTATGAAATAGTTACGCTACTTGATCATAGATGGCACTATTATAGTTGCACACAATCGTGATCTTAAGAACATTAATCGTAAGGCAATAGCCTCTCAACCTCTATGCAGCGATCTGTAGATAGTTTTTTTTTAAAACTGTTATGATAATACTTTACTCATTTATGGTTGTAAATATGATTCGTAATGTATTATCACGACTGTATCCTTTCTGAGGTAAAAATCACGCTATTAAGGAAGCGGATTCACTGCTTCATGACAAGTGGTAAGCTCGTCGGTGTCGTACCAGACTTCAGATATATTACAAATAAATGATATAAATTATTGCGTCCCGACAAGGAATCGAACCTGGTACCTCGGCGTCTGGATATACAATCTTAACCGCTACACTACGGAAGCAGTCAATGTTTTGTTTGATAGATATTGAGGTACCTACACAAAATAATAAGTAGGTCTACTTAGTTGTATTGCTTAGTAGGTAGGTATTTCAGGTATTTTTTTAAAATAAAAATAAAAATAACGACTACTTTTAATTTGTTATTAAATAATTTTAGCATTAATAAGCTTACGACAGACAGACAGTACTTAGGGTTCGGCCCGCCAGGATCACAGAACAAGTAATGCCAGGGTATCAACGGAGATATAAATCAATGCACTGACAGGCAGTGGGGTCGTCCAGGCCCGTATGGCTAATGGGCCTGGGTTGGGAACTGCAACATTCCCTCGTTTTCCCCGGCAGGATCTCAGCCGGTAACCACCCGCCGGTAATTAATGCACTAAATGCTGGGCTGCGTTACTAGTATAACAGTTTGTCTGCGTCAGCTGTCCTACCTCATTAACGCACTTCACAGAACGACGTGAAGCAGCGCCCCTAGCGGTGACAGCATTAACTAAATTAGCATAATATATTATTTCTTTTCTTTGTTAAAGTTTGTATCATAGATTATCATAAAGCAATAGTGTCATAGGTATTACATAACAATACTAGGGGTAGAATAACTTACCTTATAGTTAAGTCCTTGTACATCTTCTTCCAAGGAAACATCCGAGTACATGTCATCAGCCGGTTCCCCGCCAGAGCCACAGCCCGACGAATTGAACGACGACGACCGATATAATTGGCTGTAACAAAACACAATTAATTAAAAATATTAATGCCAAAATATTACCAGCGCCATCTAGTAGGAACAAACCAACTATGTGCAACAGTTGTAAGCTAGTCAACGACAAGAGTAAATAGTTCTATTGTTCACTGATAGATGGCGCTTTACAAAAAGTTTCAGGTGTCGCGGATAGATGGCGCTAGGTGTAATTTTATAAACAAAATTCTATTTAAATGCAATAAAGGACATTTACTGACCTTGCTAAGACATTGGATCCAATTTGTCTCTTGCCAGAACTGAAACAAAAAAATAAATAATATTTAGTAACGTAAAAAAATATCATCACGACCGTTTCGAAATTAATGAAAAATATAATTAAATGTATTTGTTTGTATTAATAAATATTGTTATGTCCCGACCAGGAATCGAACCTGGTACCGCCGAGTCTAAATCCACGGACTTAACCGCTAGACCAAAGAGGCAGTTTAGTAACGTAAAGTTATAATTAGAACTATACTTTAAAAAAAAAAAATGTGGGTAAGTATGTCTCTAGTTATTTTTTATAGCCACAACGAGAAGATGGTGGAACTAACATTTCTTAAAACGGACGTGGCATAAATATGGTCAGGATATGGTTTTGCAACATCGAACATTTCGTCATGATCGTAGAACAATGTCGGATTTAAAAAAATACCCATAATTTTGCATATATATTTATATATAGTTTTATATTGTTTGTGGTCTGTAATTTATAGTGCAAATATTAGAAAGAGTTCCAAAATTAAATCTAGAAGGTTTGCACTTATTATGAGACTTAAAAAGTGACAAAAAACGGTCGAAATGACAGTTGAATGGCCGCCATGAAAATTTTAAATATAGCAGATCAGTCACTGTTCTACGATCATGACGATTTCTACTCTGTATAGTCTGCCAAACACGTTCAATTTATTATTCTTAAATAGCATGGGTTTTGTGTTTTATAGCCTCATAACATAACCTCAAATTTAAATTCAATTGAGCTTAACTTAAGCACAAGCGTTGAACGCTCTTAAAAAAGTAGTACGTACCTACAACAAAATAGTTTTAATTTAATTCCGTAAATTTTTAACCTTAAAATGCCTAACCTACATACCTACATACAGTTCACATCCGCCGGACGACGCATTTGAATAATCGCATTAAAAAGTAGAAAGAAGGAAACATTTCGCAAGCCAACGGCAATTAGTCGGTAAATAGTAAACACCGAGTTACACGGGGCAATTATTTCGCGCGTTTATTTTGCTTAAAAGCTATGGATGGACAATAGATATAGGATGACGTCATCGTCTGATCACGACATGTGACTCCACGGCCATTTGTCTGTCAGTATATTCGCTTTCAATCCTAAACTACTTGTCCGACTTTAATAAAATTTTAAACATGACCATGCAGCAACTGACCATTATATTATATGGGCAATGCCCGGGTTAAACAGCTAGTAGGTATAGAATAAGCGGGGTGAGGCGGAGTACACAATCGTCCGAAAACGAATCGTCTAAGATCGATAACGTCTGTCAGAAATGTCAAAACCTAGGTGGAATGCCCAAGATTTTGTCATTTCTGACAGACGTTATCGATCTTAGGCGATTCGTTTTACTCCAAATGTCCAATACACCAGGATGTCCTTGGCCACATACGCGGACGAGGAGGATCCGAATCGTCAAGAAAATAACTAAGCTGATCTCGCAATTGCGGGACCCAAATTATAAGAACTATCGTATTCCTGAGCTTGAAATAAAAAAATAATTAAAAACACACTCTCTTCTCACTCTCCCAAAGGTTAGCTGTTAGAAAATGCCTAGACATTAAGCTCGCCTATGTACATTGGAATGTTTTAATTTTTTGTGCAATAAATAAATTTATCTATCTTTTTTTTTTTTTTTTTTTTCATACTAGCACGACATGTGACCTTGGGCCCACCTGATGGTAAGTGGCGCGCAAGGTCCATGAATGTTAGCAACTGAAGTCAGAAACTCGTAACTGCCATCAGTCCCTAACACTATGCCGGCTTGACTAGATGCTTTTTCACACTTCGCTTGAAGGACTCCAAGTTATAGGAAAGTGGAAACACAGAGGCTGGAAGAGCATTCCACATCTTTATCGTACGACAGATGTATGAGTCCTCAAATTTATACGTACGCGAAGGGATGGTGACTACGGTATGTGGGTGCATATTCTGACCTGTGCGTGTGTCTATCACAAATAAATTAAATATTAATTAAATTTATTTATTTAAATAAAATAAATTAAATTTGTGACCCGACCAGGAATCGAACCCGGTACCTCCGAGTCTAAATCCGCAGACTTAACTGCTAGGTGCCTCCTAGTCCTAAGTCATTCTTTCCTTTTCTGCTATAATTGCCTTTTTAGTACGAATACTACATGGACAACCAGATTTGTTTCTGTCACGTTTCATTATACGTATCAATAGCCCGGTACACAAACGTTCGACTTGTCGCTTTAACCGATTTTTTTTACTTGATTTCGCTTTGAAAGTGGTTCGACTTGGCGTTTGTACATAGCATAATATCAAAAATTGCATTTGACTTCAACCTACTTTGAGTAATGTTATCCAAATCAATTCGGATCTCTTGATTGATTCAATGAACATTCTTATTAGTATGGAAAATGACAGGGGCCAAATTATTTATTGTATTATATTTTTTAAAATGTATCAGTATTTATGGCGAGGCTATATACGATATATATAACGTTGCTTGTGCGCGAATATTAGGTCAAAAACAACACAGTAAAGGTGTCGCAGCCATATATCTGTAGCATATGCTGAGCTGACCACCTATTTATCGCCACACGCGTATGTATGTTTCAGTATATAGATTTATTCCTTGCATATTGTTTTTTTGTAACCATTGTTATTGTTGCGTTAAATAAAGTATTTTCTTTCTTTCTTTCTTTATTCCCCAGACCAGGGCACCGAATCTCTCGCCTTCGACATGCATGTCCGCTCGATTCGCTCGAATGAAACTGACAGTTTTCTATGAAGATCTGTCGCTTTTCATTCGAATATTTCGAACCGAAACGCAAGTTGCAAGCGCCAGAATTAGGCCCCCTGTGACTTTTTTAGAGGCCTATAAAAGGCTACGCTACTGATTCACAAAAAAATATTTTTAAAGTGCTTTGAGGATTAGAAAAAACGCTGGCATAAGAGTATTATATTTATTTATTTAAAAACTTTATTGAACAAAGCACAAAGACGGACTTAATGCCCGTAGACATTCTCTGACAGCCAAACCTTAGGGACAAATTTGAACAAATATAGGTGCAATGAAAGCAACAGTAATATAGGATAATTCAACAAATATTATATACCTACTTATATATGTAATATAATATCAATATACTAAATACTAATACATACACAAAATTGTACATAAACATACACAAATACAACTTACTAACGTGGTTTAGAGCTATTCATAAAATGTAAATAGACTAGTTTTTTAAACGACAATCTGTTAGTTGCCTGCCTTATGTTTACTGGAAGATCATTCCATAATTTTGTGGCAGCTACTACGAAGGAGTTGTAGTCAAATCCGGAGTCCATAGCGTCCTAGACCTCCGCTGTTGGAGATGGGCCTTCCAAAACATATATCTGGAGAATTTGGCCTACACTCGCCACGCTGGCCAGACGGGTTGGCGAGGATATCATCATTCATCATTACAGCCCCTAGAACACAGCGTCCTAGACCTCCACTGTTGGAGATGGGCCTTCCAGAACATATATCTGGAGAATTTGGCCTACACTCGCCACGCCGGCCAGACGGCTTGGCGAGGATATGATATCAATTTTTATTGACAATTTATTAACGATTTCACAAGTTGGTATTAGTGAAACCGGGACAGACGGCTTAACGTGCTCTCCGAGGTACGTAAGAAAAGTCTATTTCTCATTGGTACATGCTGGGTGGGTTTGAACCGACCTTTGTAGGATTTAAGGAACGCGTTCTTACAACCGAGCCACCACCGCGCCTCCAGATTATATCTGAGGGTAGTTACTTTGAAAGGCACAATATATATATTCATGAATAAAAACACCTTTTTTAAGAAATACCAAATTCGCGATACTTTTTGAACAGACCTCGTGTATGTCTATGGATTAATATAATTAGTGTATTTAACTGCGTGTGTCTGATATGTTCGCAAATATTTTATACGCGTGCCTGAAATGAAATGTTTATGCTTTTGTTTTATGTAATAAAGATATAATTATGAATGAAATGAATTGTGTGTTTAATTAGATTAGTTAGGCTATAGTGCCACCGGTTTTTTAATAGCCATACATGCATTTTTGGGTATTATTGTAGATAGTTTTTTTTTTTAAGTTTAATGCCGCATTTTCATTAGGGGACATTTGTAGCGCGACTCTGTCGCTCGACACGAAATTCACGTGTCTCGCGCGATGTCGCCCGACGTCGTCCGACGTCGCTTGGGACATTTACGGGTCGCGCAACTTGTCGCTAGTCGATGGTCTGCGAGCGTCGACGCGCGCGACTTTCGTGTCCCTCGACAGTCGCCGGACAGGCTTTGAGTGGTGAAAACGTGTGTCGCTTTGTGTTGCGAAAATGGCAGTAGTGTGGTCCAACGAGAATATATTGACCCTGATCGAGATGTATCAAAATTCGCAATTATTGTGGGACACTTCACATCGTGATTATAAAAACAAAATTAAAAAAAATGATGCATGGGAATCTATCGCGACTACATTAGATATACCTAGAAAAGACGTCGAGGGAAAAATGCATAACTTAAGGTCTCAGTTTCTCAGGGAGAGAAAAAAAATTGCAAGCTCAAAATCCACTGGAAGTGGAAGTGGGGATGTTCACAAAAGTACCTGGTTTGCGTATGATTCGCTGCTTTTCCTAGTAAAAGGGTCGACAAGTTCAGGCAGTATGGACACTATGAATACTCAGGTAAGCTCCCGTTAATATTGTTTCTATTTTTTTTATTTTGTACCAGTTTACAAATCATTTTTTTTTGTGCATCACTGGATATTGAACTATAGTGTTATATATTTTTGGAATCTACTCATCATTTTCTAGTTGATGATAGTATACTTAATCTCATTTTCGAAAAATTTTTTCAACTTCAGTCTTTAATGCGGGACCATAGTCACCCCATCAATTTTTTTTTAATTTTACTAGCCTATGTAATAAGCTAAGGATTCTAACAATACCTCATTCATAAAAACCGTTCAGGCGTATAGAAGTTATGGTGGAATATAGGAACTCACATACATACATACATACTTGAACCCTGAAAACAATATACTCCTTTTTTCAAGCAGTCGTATAAAAATACAGCTTATATTCTATAGATAATCTTCCTTTGGTAATAAATGCACAATTAAAATCTCTGTAGTTTTTTATACAATTTATTTTTATTTCTTGTCTTTTGTTCTTCGCCTGCGAAACTGTGATTTAATGTTTGTTTTACACTGATTTTTTCCTTTTATAGTCATCCGAAAGTTCGGTGGCACTCGAAGAAATACCAGTGGCATCGCAAGTATTAACGCAACCACCAGAGGCATCAACGTCGCCGCCATTACCAACTCAACCAATACCGGTGCCGCTTCCAAATACTCAAAATAAAAGGAAAAAAGATGATCTGAGTGAGGTATATGAAATAATGAAGAGCGCAAAAGCCAGGATGGATCAACCAAAAGACGAATTTCAAGTTTACGCCGACTATGTAGCTTCTGAGTTAAGAAATATAAAGAATGAACATGCTGTGCTACAGGCGAAGTACTTTATTAATAATATCTTATTAGAGGCTAGGATGGGAAAATACAACTATGCAGAATACCAAACGGGAAGTAATTCAAGCCATACTCAAAGTTATGGATACCGTTCTGCTCCTCAACAGTCATCCTATTCGACAAATTCTGTTAATGATGATATAGTAACTGCTAATGCTTCTCATGTTAATAATGATAATGAAGCACCAACTGCACCAACTTTCACAGAATTACGACAAATTGAGAATATTGAAGAACTAGTTTCCCACTTTGAATCAGAAACGCAGAACAAAGAATAATTATAATACTTATAATAATACTAATAACGTTGATTTTCTGTCACTTAAACATAGATTTTTAAAAAATAATAGTTAATAAATACTTAAAAATAATGAAAACTTATTAGTTAGTAGTTTTTTTTATATGATGCTAAGTTTATTATCATTTATTCCTTGGTCTTTAGCCCAAAGCTATAAAAAACATCATTCAAATTTCTTGCAGCCTATGATTGAATAGTTTGCCATGGGACACTTCCTTGAGCACTGCAGAAATATTCAGCAAAGAGGTTTCTTATTGTCTGAGCGGATTGAGGAGGAGGTCTGCCTTGCCTACTTAAGTTCCTCATATTATTATTTGTCAACTCCCTTCGCCACGAACCTTCCACAACATTATGACCAGCGTCTTCAAAATCAAATGTGGTATTTGGTGTATACCTCGCGGTTGAAGTTGTATTACGTCTCAGGAAATTATGTAGGTACACGCAAGCCATTACAACTAATTCAGCATTTACTGGACGTAATGGGATAGCTTTACGAAATACGCGAAACACTACAGACATAATGCCAAAAACATTTTCAACAATTCTTCTTGCTCTTGACAGCCTGTAGTTGAAAATCCGCTTTAAGCTTCCCTTTTCATGAATGCCGGGGTAGGGCCTCATCATGTTTTCAGAAAGTGCAAATGCACTATCTCCCACTAGAACGTATGGTATTTTCGGACCACCTTGGACCAGTGGCTCAGGATCTGGTAAATTCAGTTGCTCTTCATTAAGTGCTTTATAAAATGTAGTCTCCTGGAATACTCCACTGTCAGACGACTTCCCTTTTGCACCACAATTAACATATACAAAGTTATACTCAGCATCCACAATTGCTAAGAGAACTAAGCTAAAATTCTCTTTGTAATTATAATAATCACTGCCAGAATTGGGTGGCGCTTCTAGTAACACATGCTTTCCATCTATCGCTCCGATGCAGTGAGGAAAATTCCATAATATTTCAAAATTACGAGATTTCTCTTTCCATTCATTTACATCGGTTGGCGTCTGAAATACAAGAATAATATTAATAAATTAACATACAATATTAAGTATCAATATAAAATTTAAAATACCAATATAGTTTACCGTAACCCTTACTTACGGTAAACGTTTATGGTATTATTACTGTAAGTAAGGGTACATGAGATTAAATAATATTAAATACTTACTTTAACAAAAGAATTTAATGCCTTTATCAATTCTTTGCAAACTTCTGGTATAGTATGACAAATTACTGATTTTGACACTCTAAAAGTATAGGACAATGAACCATAACTATCGCCAGTTGCCAAGTATCTCAATGTTATAGCGAGTCTGATGTGAGGGTCGATAGATTTCCGAAACTTTGTATCTTGCTTGACTACGGCCGGCCCAACCATATTTAAAAGTATCTCAAAATCGGTTCTAGACATTCTAGTAAAATTTTCGAAAGATCCATCGCGCATTCGAAGACTGGTTATTAAACTTGAACTTTCCCTTTGGAGCAAATATTCCCGGACCCACCACCTCTTTTTTTTACGTTTTGCTAATGTCTTCCGAATAATTATGTAAGCTGCACTGAACAACACTACTTCCTCGGGCGACATACTGATCACGACTGGCCAATGTGAACGAGTCATATGTCGCGGGACATTGTCCCACAACTTTTGCAGAGACAACTACGTGAATGTCGAGCGACAAGTATCTGCGACATGTCGCCTAGTGAAAATGCGCCTTAATGGTCTGTATTTGGTTTTTCTTTTAAGAAGGTTTAGCTCCGTTTTAAGTTCCGAGAAAACACTAAGATGTTTGCCGTATAGGCTGATACAGCTAGTTCATCTGGGATCCTATGAAGACAAATTTCTAAGCATTCCATGGATTCACCGTGCGGGTGCCGGGTCCATCGTGTGTGGGTAAGAGATGAGAAGAATGGTGTCTCGGGCTTGCGACCGACAATTGGCTGGTTTAAGAAAAGGAGGCCTCCTTTTTATTTCTATTGCGCGATAATACGCTCACCATCCACCATTCTACTTCTCTCCCTACCCAACCAAATACTGTATGATTCCGTTAATGCCGTCTTGGAAGCTCGTTCCATAAATGTATTGACGGCAGACCTGCTTAGGCCCAATTCTTTCAGTAAGTGATGCAAAGATTTTGCTGGAACTCCTCTTGCACCAACTTCCACTGCGTAAAGCTGAGTCTTGAACCCGTTCCTGATCATTTCTTCTGTGAGATCATAATATTTATTCGACTTCATGTTGTGGTCTTTTGGAATATTTGATTCCCACGGAACGGTAAGTTCAATAAGGATAACTTTTTTCAAGTTCCGAGAAAACACTAATATGTTCAAATAAAATATCCGTAATTTTAAAGTTACAGTTAGAAATAGACTACATTTCCCAAAAGTACACTCAAACATGAAAAATCTTTAAAAATATTGAATTGTGAAAAAGCGTTAAATCATCAAAGCCAAAAAAAAAAAGGAATTTTTCATGCACAGGATTTTGTTGTATAGGGTGTCCCAGAATGATTTTCGTTTTTGATATTCAAATAAAAGACATCAAAATTAATTCTAATACAGTTTATTTGATACTAAATAAAAGATTAATTATTGAATTTTATTCGTGAAAACCAACCTTTGCAAACGGCTACAATGGGGTGTATCACTAACTTTTTATCACGATAGATGGCGCATGATAGATGGTACCTAATATAACTGTCATTAGCATAGAAAACTTGCATTTTATTACGAAATTTATATTTTCTGGATATAGCTTTCAATCTTTATATCTTTTATTTAGTATCAAATAAAACTAATTGGAATTAATACTAATGTATTTTTTTTTATTAAAAACGAATAACATTCTGAGACATCCTATACAACAAAATCCTGTGCATGAAAAATTAAAAAAATGTTTTTTTTTGTTTTCGTTTTGTTTGTTCTTTTCTCCCGATGTATGATGAATGTGAAGGCAAAAAAATAGGGAAGGCAAAGGGTCTAGCCCATACAGCCAAGTCTGACGTAATATATCTTTCTTTTTCATAAGTTAATGAGGTCATTATCAAATTCCAGATGCTGCAGAATTTGATGCTTTTCTTGGAGTCACTCGCGGCACCATAGCTCAAACATGCCGGGTAAAATATGGGAGTCCACAGCGCGGGAAAACCGCAAAAAATAAACTGCAACTTGTGCCCCATATTTAAAGTCCAATTTATCGTTTTCCATAATTATTCAGTTGGGTCTAATAAGCAGTGTGTCCGTAGCTTTACGCACAGAAGAAAACTCATGCATCATAGCCAGTGATAGCATTCATAACATAATCAGTCTAATTGGCCTTTCACTCTCCGTTCCGCTGTCATTATTGTTTTAGCTAAGCACTTCAAGCAAGGACGATGAATGTGAACAGAAAATTAACTTAGCAGACAAAAATTGTTTGTTGGATGGATTATGGCAATCTATACAAATACGAATTTCTCTCAACTTACAACTTCTTCTTTTTTTAGAAATATAACCATGGCAAGCTTACAATATTAGTTCTCCTTGAAAGTAAGATTTGGCATTTGACATCATTGCAAATTGGCACCTACTGGAAAGAGTCCCTCGCGCCATTTTGCGTGGACATGTCAAGTGCAAGTTTTTGTTTTGTAAATAAATTTACTGTGGATATTATTGGTCAAAAGTGGTGTTGTTTTGTTTAATAATATGTTACAATGTGAATAATTTTGGAAAACGATAAATTGAACTTTAAATATGGGGCACAAGTTGCAGTTTATTTTTTGCGGTTTTCACGCGCTGTCAACTCCCATATTTTACCCGATGTGTTTGAGCTATGGTGCCGCGAGTGACTCCAAGAAAAGCTTCAAATTCTGCAGCATTTGGAATTTGGTGATGACCTCATTAACTCATAAAAAAGAAAGATATATTACGTCAGACTTGGCTGTATGGGCTAGACCCTTTGCCTTCCCATTATCTCATTCATTATCCATCGGGAGAAGAGAACCAAAAAAAAAAAAATTGGCACATACTGTCAACGAGAACAACAAATAGGTGCTAAATTGCCCAGTCTGCCGGGGCGGGTATCCACCGTTCGTGCCAATAAACCCAGTAAAGTGTATTCACACGTTTCAGCATCAGGCTTGAATTGCCGTCATGCCCAGTCAAGCCAGCATAGTGTTAGAGACTGATGTTAGTTAAGTAATCTCTCAGTGGATCAATTTTCACATCTTCACGCATTCATCCACCTTCCTTATAATAAAAACCGTATTTTTGTTTTGACTTTATGGACTATAACCTTAAAACATGCGACTTTGCCCAAAAGGTGTGTGCACGGTTGAGTATTTTTTAGGTCACTGGAAAAATTAAGAAAAATATTGTACTTACTTTAAGTTTTTTTTTAATTTATGATTTTTTAAAATACACATCAGGGCAAAGTCATACCTTTTGGGCAAAGTTGCCATGTTATTATACGGTAATGGACAACTTTGTGCGATTTAATTGACTAGCATCGAACCCTGCGATTTCGACAATGTTTTTTTCTTAATTGTTTCTATCTACGACCTTTGGATCAGAAACAACTTTCCTACAACTCGACAGTTAATTTTTTCGAGAGATTTGTCTGACTGTACATGAGAATTACAATAGTAATTGCAGTACAGTCAGTATCATTATCAAATCAAACTGAGCCAAGGTTTGTATTCCAACAATGCTAGAGTTCAAATTGCCGTGAGTCATTTGAACCCGGTTGCATCAACAAGGCCATAATGATTGTTATGATAAATTATTATCTATGAGGAGATTTGTGAAATCCTTTACAATAGTACCTATAAACTATTCGCTGACCGACCACTGACAACGTTAAGGTTTAGCGTGTGGCTGTGTTGTGAACACGGCCGTGTGTTTTACGTGCATACATGTACGTATTAATGTATGGAAGCAAGATGTGGATATGTTAGAATGCGCATGAGAAGTTAAAATGCATTAGAAATGAGGTCGTTGGGTCGGATAAGCGGCGTCACTTTGACAAAAATAAGGAAAGGCATGCTGAAATGGTTCGGGCATGTTCAAAGGATGAGTGAAGAGAGATTGACGAACCAGATAAATAATAAATATAAATATAATATAAATATTTCCAGACAGGTCACACAGCGCCATCTAGTTTCCGTGGTAAGCTACAAGGCTTGTGTTACGGAAACTAGATGGTTGATAAACTATCAACCATATATTATACTTTTTTTTTTTGTAAATATATACATATTATACATATCAACACCCAGACCGAGACAAATTATACAATGTACAACTTGCCCCCGGTGGGAATCGAACCCACGATATATGTATAATGCCTAAGTTGTGGGTAAAAGAGGCCCAAACCAAAACTCACATATTACGATCAAATAAATAAAACAATAGCAATGAACTAAAGGAAAAATTCAGCGAAGAGATGTCGGCAATCACGAGTATTCGAAAATTTGTGTGTTCGCTTAGAAGAGTGCAAAAATCGAAACGGTGGTCATTTAATGATGTAATTTAAAGAAACATAATTCCAACTAATTAACTATTTTTTAAATAAAAAAAAATTAAAATATGTCAAACGGTTTTTATAATACGATTTTTTCAATTGTTAACTAATTCGTGGCCCACCCTGTAGATCTTGTTGGCCAACATGTATCCAAAAATGTATAGGAGTAGAATCATTCAAAATAATTAAATTAATGACGTTTTATAAATGCCTGTAATAGGTTTACGTGAATAAAGATATTTTGACTTTGACTTTGACTTTTATACTCAGGTTGTAACAAAAACTCTATATAGAACGCTTTGCATGATGTGTACAATACGAACGACTTTGTCGTCAAAAAATAATTGTCTGTTCCACATAAAAAAAAAAAAAAAAAATGCAAAATTAGTAAAACAAACTCTGAGCAAGAGTCTTGGGGTTAGTCGGTCTAACACATTGGTGATCTTGCTTATGGTCTTGTTTTTTTTTTGCAACTGCAAGACCAAGATTGTATCACTATACTTTGCAGGCAAAAAATATTCACTAATTTTTTACAGGCAAGACAAAGATAACAGACAAAACTTATTTTACTAACATTAGCATAAAAGTACTCGTAAGTTATATTAGGACAATAATTTCAGGTGCATATTTAGAAATCTATGAACGCATTCAACTTGACCATTTGCTCATGGAGTCATGCTCTGTCGTGCCATAAATTATATGACGGATAGAAGCCAGTTACCAAACAGTATGATTACGTACCATAATCATAGAGAACCAGAGACGTATATACGTAGGCAAAGACAAATTATTTTGAGGCCAATCATCAGTCAGTCATAAGTAAGTAAAATCGCACACCCGTATTCTAAGACGTTTCCTCAACGGTTCCTCCATCCAATCGGAGATCTTAGTTTTTTTTTTTTACGACGGTGAATCGATAAATCATCAATGATACGACCCCAGCCTGAAGGGCCACCGCGGAAGGTCACATGCCCGACTCACCGTGAGGCCTCATAAGGAGACCCCAGGGCGCCTACGGACTAAACCCTATAAACCGTCTCTCTCTCACTGTTGGCCCTGCGTGCCTTAGTCGTGGCTACGGAGTGAAGGCACTCGCTCGCCGCGTGAAGATCTTAGTTGTAAACTCCCCAAACCTCGCAAGGCATAAATGTTACAATTTTACTATACTACACGCTCCAGCACCTTTAAATCATATAAGTCTGTCTCTTTAATATTATAAATATTCATGTGTCAGGAAACTTATTTATAATTTTGGAACAAATCTGATTTGGATGAGTTGTACAATAAGTTTTATTTATTTATTTATAAACTCTTTATTGCACAAAATAACTTAAAAAGTAGTGTACAAGGGCGAACTTAATGCCTTCAGGCATTGTTTGTTTTGTTTAAAAATAAAAAATAAGTGTTACTTAACTAAAATTGAATAGGTGGTAGGCGGACTGATGCTGGTAATTTGCCCAGTCTGCTGGCATAGAGGCATCCACCGATCATACCGATAAACCCAGGCTTGAATTGCCATCAAGTCCAGTCAAGCCGGCAAGTGTCCCTAACACTGTTATCAGTCATGAGTACCTCATTACAGTTGCTAACAATTACAGACCTCGCGCGCCACTTACCATTAGGTGGTATCAAGGTCACATGTCGTGCTGGTATAAAAAAAAAAACAAAATAATAACTACAAGCATAAATAATATAAATATTATCAAAAAAATATATACGTGCAGAGACGTCCCTCCGTTTGACAGCAGGAAGGATTAATTGAGTGGAGGAGCTGTTGAGGAAACGTCTAAGAATGCGGATGACAGTGTCACCAAGAATCTCAGACGAAATTAAAGCTATTCCTAGCTTGATGCTCCAGCGTGTGCTTAAGAATTTTAGTTCTAGATTAAACGAGTGGGAAGAAGTACGCATTTGTAAATGGTTGTTTTTTCGAAAATAAAATTTAACAGCTGATCTTTTATTTAGTATCAAATAAACCGAATTTCAATTATTACTGATGCCTTTGTTTAATATCAGAAACAACTAGAAGCATTGCATTTTTTTGAATTTATTTAAAACTTTTTGCACGTTATTCAAGAGGCGGACTTTATGCCGCTGGACATTATCTGACAGCCAACCTTAGTGACAATGTGGACCATTTTAAATGTAAGGTTAAAAACTTGTAATACCAATTGATGGTAAATATTATAATAACTAATAATAAATACTATTATTTAAATACAATAATATTACATATTATTCAATATTATACTAGCGCGACATATGACCTTTCTCCCATCGGATCTTCCAGCGCGCAAGGACCATGAATGTTAGCAACTGGAATTAGACACTCATGACTGACATCAGTCCCTAACACTATGCCGGCTTGACTGGGCATGACGACAATTCGAGCCTGATCCCGAAACGTGTGGATACACTCTACTGGGTTTATCGGCACGAACGATGGATACTTTTCGGCCCCTGCAGACTAGGCAAATTACAGTCCTATTAAATTTACATCGTATTGAAAAAAAAAAAATTGTCACCACATCCGAAACTATTAATTATAGCTATTAAATATTAATAGGCCGGCTCTTCTAATTTTGTCTCTGTAAATCATTGAAGACGTGCACAATATAATTCAGTTCGGACATCGATAGTCCAGTGGGAGTGGAGAGAGAGTCGGTTTAGGTTATTAATACAAATTAACTCGCACGATTTTTTTACGCTTGCACAGATCATCCGTATTATGTCTGGTACTATGTATATGGTATGAAATACTGTAAAATATATTTGTTAGTACGAGTAACTGCTGCAGTGGTCTAGCGGTTAAGTCTGTGGATTTAGACCTGGAGATACCGGGTTCGATTCCTGGTCGGGACACAATAATATTTATTAATTTATTAGTTATATTTCTCAAGTTTGGTACGCTAGAGACATCGACGAGCTTGCTACTTGTCTTGATTGGCCTATAGTAAAGTTGGCTAAATGTGAATCCGCTTTTTTATAATATAATACGGTCGTGATGATACTTTACTTTAGTACGAATATGTACTGTTTTAATTTATTTATATTTTTTTATTATGCGACTTTACATCCGCCTAGGCATTTATTTATGCGTTTCGAATATTAATAATATTAGTTGCTTTTCAAAGAATTCTTTTTAATGCTTGTAATTTCTTTGGTCTTCGAACGATTAGTGTAATATGTCCAGTATACAATTCTTTGAATTCAACCTTAAAAAAAAACATGCGACTTAATTTCGTGCTTGTTGTCAACTATTAAAATCGTTGTGCTCTGCATTACCTACGTGTAAAATAATAAAATATTTTTTTTTCATCAAGAACACAGAGTCCCAGACCTCCACTGTTGCAGATGGGCCTTCCAGAAAATTCTGGAGAATTTGGCCTACACTCGCCACGCTGGCCAGACGGGTTGGCGAGGTTCTGATGTCATGTTTAATGACAATTTATTAACGTTTCAACAAGTTGATATTAGTAGAACGGGACCGACAGCTTAACGTGCTTTCCGAGGCACGGGAAACAGTGGTGTTGAAAATAAATTACAAATGTTCTTAAGAAAAGTGTATTCTCTAAAAGTGTATTTCTCGTTGGTACATGCCAGGGTTAGAATGCGCAATAAAAAGTATAGCTTGCTGCAGCTCGTCATGCAAGGCAAGATACAAGGCTCCAGAAGACCGGGGAGAAGACGCACTTCCTGGCTCAAGAACCTCAGGAAGTGGTTCGGGATGAGCACCAGATCCTTGTTCCGGACAGCGGCCAACAAAATCAAAATCGCCTTAATGATAGCCGACCTCCGATAGGAGATGGCACCGTAAGAAGAAGAAGAAGGGTTAGAACCGACCTATTTAGATTTTTATGATTTTCATCTGTTACAGCTAAAGAGAGGTAAAAGCTAAAGAGATAAAAATAATTAAATATACGAGCACAGACCTCAAACGACGGCCCCAGTCAATCCAGCATAGTGTTAGGGACTGATGTTAGTCATAAGTGTCTTGTTCAGTTTTGATAGTTCAAATACTTTCGCGGCATTCAACACTGCTATATAAACACATATTTATTTAGTTGTATTGTATTACATTCCTTTCCGCTTCCTAAATTATTTTGCGGGTACCATTCGGTGACCAATAAAAAATGGTCACGTACGCACGGGGTGCGCACCGGCAGAAGCGATCGAGGTCTCGCCGCGTGTGCGCGCAATTTTGTGGTGAAAAAACATTCTCGTACGACAAACTGTGACAAATTGTTTGTGATCCTAATTTATGGACTGGGGTGAGCTTTCCCTATATTTATCCTATTTTATATTTTCATGTACGTTTATTACTTGTCGGTTTACACGCAGCATTTTGCGTGGGACAGCTGAGCGTGGGTCTGAGTCAGCCGGTGCAGGCATCTTCTTTTAAATACATCTAAAACAGCACATGTCTAAATCCAGTTGCTAACATTCAGGGACCTCGCGCGCCACTTACCATCAAGTAATCGTAAGGTTATATGTCGTGCTAGTATACAGCTCGTCAACACCTTAGGAGACAAAAGGGCTGGGCAATATTTGGGCCGAAGGATCAGCATTTTCAGCAGCCATTCCCATTGGTAGTGATTTGGTAGCAAGTTATTATTTATAATATTTTGTTTTCACTTTATTTAATTTTCTTTTTTAGTCTTATCTTATTGTATTATTTTATTATTAAGTTGTTTGTAATTTTAATTTAATATACGAGTGTATAATATATAATTTATAATATATAATTTTAATTTAATATTCGTGCGAGTTGTCTCTAGAAATCGTGCTCCGTGTGTGGCCAGCCTAATGAGAGATGGATGCTCGGGGGCGTGAAATTGGCAAGAAAGTGACAACCACGGTGACGGACATCTAGTCTTTTACACTTTTCCATTTAATATACAATGCCATCGTAAGAAATCTTTACTAAACTAGCAGAGGAACTGTACGGATTGAAACGGAACGCTCAGGACCTTTTTGTTTTGACAAGACAGTATAAAATATTATGATAGTATTTTTTTTTTATTATTTTCCTTTATTTTTGCACCTACTTTTCAGTAAAGTGTTTAAAGTTGTCCCGTCTATGATAAAATGTCTTGCGGCATTAAAGTCAGCCTTTGTCTTTGTGCAATTTTATTTATTTATTATAACCTTTATTGCACAAAGTAATGCCGCTAGACATTCTATACTGGTCAAACCTTTGGGACAACTAAAGCAGTTACGACAAGATAAGGCAGGTGCTATCAAAACTAATAGAAAATATTAGACTTCAATATATACTACTGAATAAATACTTATTTACATACTAATACATACACAAATACATACAAATAAAACTACATACATACGTTCTATGAATATACATAAACATAATATACCTACTATATATATATATATATATTATATATACAATAAAGTATTAAATAAAATAATATAGACTGCCTCCGTGGTCTAGCGGTTAAGTGACACAAAAATATTTGTTAATGTAAATAAATACATTTAATTAATATTTAATTTATTTGTGATATTTCTCTTGAGCTTGCCACTTGTCATGATTGGCTTATAGTAAAGTTGGATAATTGTGAATCTGCTTATTTATAAGCGTGGTTTCCGACCACCCTAAAAGGGAAACTGTCGTGATGATACTTTATTTTTTACTAATAATCCAAACGTAAGTTTAGTCAATAGGTTCTGCTATCTTGACGTTTATTCTTCTACAAACCTCAATAATTACCATAATGATAATTGCAGAGAATGTACGTACATATTAGCGTGTATGCATTCTTATTTCAATCTAATAGGATCTAATTTTGTACCAAAATAACTGGAAGTCGACTGTCATGATCATCTAGCTAGTGAATAAGTGTTATTATAACCACATGGTTGGTTTTGCCGTTGCATATTTATTTGAAAAATTAAATTAAATTAATATTACGTTGAACTAGAGGAATGCACTATTATACCCTCTTAAACAATATTAGTAAAAATCTAGCATAGTTTAATTTTGGTAAAAATATACATTTGGATATATGATATTTATTACAAAACCTCAGGCAGTTAAGTTGCCTGTAGTTAATATTTTACAAAATGTGTTCAAATCTCTTTGATTGCTTTTTCTATACTTAGATTTTTTGTAAGTAAATTACGGTCGTTTCTTCATATGACGACGATCGTGTACTATTAAATACACCAAAGTGCCAAAAACAATTATTTTACATATCATAATTAATTTATCGCGACAGCCTATATAGAAAGTTGGCTTGGAGTAAATCTGCATATACTGGGTCACTTTGTATGGTCTTACGTTAGTATTTGGCCTACACTAGCCACGCTGGCCAGACGGGTTGGCGAGGGTGTGATGTTTTTTTTAATGACAGTTTATTAACGAAATTGATATTAGTGGAACCGGGACCGACGGTTGTCATCGCTAACTGGTAGATAATTCCATCGTATGTCCTTAGCATTTAAAATCACACTAACAATTTTTTGACAACTGCCTCCGTGGTCTAGCGGTTAAGTCCGTGGATTTAGGCTCGGAGGTACCGGGTTCGATTCCTGGTCGGGACACAAATATATTTATTAATGTAAATAAATACATTTAATTATTATTTAATTTGTGATATTTTTTGAGTTTGGTACGCTGGAGACATCGACGAGCTTGCCACTTGTCATATTGGCCTATAGTAAAGTTGGCTAAATGTGAATCCGCTTATTTATAAGCGTGGTTTCTGACCACCCCGAAAGGGAAACGGTCGTGATGATACTTTTTTTTATTTTTTATATTTATTTAATTATCTGTTAATTTATTTAATTTGCACACTGTACTTTTGCTTTAAATTACCATAAACTGTTAGCTTGGATTAAATATAAATCTGCTGAATCCACATTCATATCACTGTAGCGCATCGTAACTGTTGTATTATGTCATAATTTGCGATGTAAGTTTTATAAGGGCATATCGCTGTTGATGGGGAGGAGACAGACCTCATTCCTCGTCTCCATGCAGACCGAGAAAGTAGTTTTCTCATTATGCATGATGGGGGCTCAGCGAAACCGTCGCTTCGTCCCTGTTTGCAGCGCTGTGTCTCCGTATGGTCAAGCGTGATTTCGTGTGTAACTCACTATGTTACAATGTAATTATATTTTGTGTATAGTCCCCAGTATTAATAACCTGTTGTGTTGTGACGTGCCATTCTTATTTTATTTTTATTTTAGTTTTAAAAAAAGAAGAAGAAGAAGAAGTTTTAAAAGGGTTTGACGCTTTTGCATACCTCTTGCTCGCACAATATAGCATAAACATTCATGACGATTTTTTTCTATTTTACTAAGGCCGCGTTCGTTTTAAGAAATGTTAGCATGAAAATACCACTTTTTTAGCACAAGTCGTTCGTTTAATTTGATGCTAATTTCGTATGTCAGTACCGTGTTGAAAGGAGGGTTATTGATGTTACTTTTTGACAGATGTCATTAACATATAAAATGGTTTGTTTACCATTTTTACAGTTTTCTATTATATTTGTTAAAAAGGTATTTTAAACGATTTTATGTAATAAATTCAAAGACCATAATAATATCATGTGTTTTAGATGCCATGGTATGATAAAACATGAACGAAAATACTTGTCAAAAAGTAGCCTCACCGCTCGTTTTATTTAAGAAATGTTAGCATTGTTAAAAAAAGTGGTATTTCTTAACAACAACGACATTTCGTGCTGGTTTATGAAGTTGCTACGAGATGTTGGAAATGCTATAAAACGAACGCGGGGTAAAACACGTGATGCCTATTATTCTTAGAGAAATGGGCATTAAAAAAATGTCTTGTGCCGAAATATTTTTTTTTATTTGATATTTAATATATTGTGTTTTGATAATCTGTAGTCAATTTAATTTATTTTACTCTAGCACTCTAAAAACAAAAACAGACAAATCTAGATCATTATTTAGAGCTGAAAGAGCGCAGAGAGCAGCACTGAAGGTGTTATTCCCTAAGCCATTTCGTTATTCAACTACGAACCTATATAAAGATACACAAGTTGTACAGAAATATTTTAAATGCAATAAAATAATTGTAAACAATAAGAGAACATGCCTACTAGATGTACCTACATCCAAAAAAGCGTTACATAGCTCCTATCTTGTAATTGACCCCAGAGCCTTAAATAAGTATATCCAAGATCTAGGAGATGACAAGATAGAAACATTATTACATAGAAAAATCTTCACTAGGTTCAAAAAATGGCTCAGTCAGAGGGATTACACGGAAACTGAAAACCTTCTAGCTGTCGTTAGGTAGTCTGGCCTCTTCACCTACATACCCACGCAGAACAATTTTGGTGGGTATTTGTTTGTGCTGTTGTTTAATAATAAAATAAATTGTATTTGCTGTCGACCGGATAAAACAAAATGGTATGCTACGACCTGCGGCACAGTTTGTACTATAAAAATGTAATAGATTTAAGTTAATTGGATCAATATACGATTTTATTTTTTTATTTAATTATTTTATTTTTGATTTACCGTAATAATTACAACATTGTGGATCGTATTCTTTTTGCATAACTACGTCCATTTTAATTTTGTTTTTTTTTGGGATTGTTTTTTTTTTGTAACTGCGTCGTGTCTTTTTTAGGGTTCAGAGGAAAAAATATTGAATATTCTAAGAGTGACTCTGATGTCTGTATGGCCCGATAACTTTGAAACGGCCTACTGTATTATTGAATTCTATTCGCTTCGCTCGTATTCTTTATTCTAATTACAGTTGTATGTACATGTCATGATGATGCAATCTGCCCATACAATATGCTTATGTCAATAGATTTACAATATTTATTTATATATTGCTTTTGTCGCTCTTGTACGTATATTAGACTATTACGATTGGTCTATTTGTCAGTTCACATACGATATATATAAAAAATAATATATGTACTTACCTACTTTCGAATGACGAAAATCAAAAACAAAACAGCATAAACAATTACCGCACAATATCCTGTCATTAAAAACAGATCAGCATATCAATTTGCACATTTCGCGGGGATTGTGTAAACTTTTGACCGCACCAAATCTCCGGAGTAATCGTAAATTCGTAATACACGAATTATACTCGAACCTAGATATTTTACCATTTACACCGAATTAACTGGCTAGGTTGGTAGCATGTAATAGGTAATTTAATGTGGATAGAGTAGGTACGACATTATAGAACATTAAAAAAAATGTTATAGGTAGAAGCGACAAAAGGACGCTGGTACATTTATAAAAAAAAAAAATGTAATCGCGAACGATTGAGACGCACATAGTGTTGCCCAATCTTGGTCTTGGTCTTGATCTTTCTTTTTTGCAAGACCAAGAACAAGAATACTGATATGGTTGCAAGACCAAGAGTACCCTAGTCTCGCGAGACTCTTGCACAGATTTATGATCCACATTTTGTGTTTACTTTTTTTGGTGTTAGGTTTTTGTTTTCAATAAATTTTAATTGTGTCGTGTCCGTAATTTTTATTATTTTATTGTTCCTAAAAAATTGTTACTTTGGAACTTTAATTAGTATTTCTATATAAATCATGATTGTAAATTGATAATTGTTAATTTTGATTAAATATATGCATATATATAGTATTTTATTTTAATTTTCGTTTTTTTTACTATAGTATCCTATTTTTAAACGGTATAAATAAAAAAATATTTTTGGCCGCCTAAATTGACCAAATCTACCTATGTGCATCGGAGGTCGGCTATTATTAAGGCGATTTCCATTTTGTTGGCCGCTGTCCGGAACAAGGATCGGATGCTCATCTCGAACCACTCCCTGAGGTTCTTGAGCCAGGAAGTGCGTCTTCTCCCCGTAACTCCAACCGAACCACACGCACAAGGTCAGAATATGCACCCACATACCGTAGTCACCATCCCTTCGCGTACCTATAAATTTGGTGACTCAAACATCTGTTTCCACTTTCTTATGACCTGGAGTCCTTCAAGAGGTACCGGGTTAGATTCCTGGTCGGGACACAATCATCACTGCCCCTAGAATACAGCGTCCTAGACCTCCACTGCTGGAGATGGCCCTTTCAGAAATATATCTGGAGTATTTGGCCTACACTCGCCACGCTGCTGGCCAGACGGCTTGGCGAGGATATGATGTAAATTTTTTTAGACAATTTATTAACGATTCCACAAGTTGGTATTAGTGGCACCGGGACCGACGGCTTAACGTGCTCACCGAGGCACGGGAAAAGTGATGTTGTAAATCTATGACAAATGTACGTAAGAAAAGTGTATTTCTCATTGGTACATGCCGGGGGGTTTTGAACCGACCTTTGTAGGATTTAAGGAACGCGTTCTTGCAACCGAGTCACCACCGCGCCTACACAATTTATTTATTTTTATTTATTTATTTAAAAACTTTATTGTTTTGTTAACAAAAGGCGTATGTAATGCCGATTGGCATTCTCTTACCATCAACCTTCGGGACATTGTATCAATTATGGTAGGTTTATAAAACAAACATAAGTATAATAAAGAATATTTAAATAATTTTGATGTTAATTTAAATAACGTACTTATAACTAAATAAATATATACATAATTTTAATACTTAAACTACTTTGACGAACCAGATATATAATGCGAAAGTCGTGGGTATAAGAGGCCCTGGCAGACCTAGACTCACATATTACGACCAAATTAATAAAACAATAGCTGAAGGTGCGTTGAAAAGCCATCGAAACAAAAGGGCATGTATGAAGAGGTTGATGAATGTCGAAGAAGCGAAAGAGGTATGTCGTGACCGTGACAAGTGGCGCTCAATTGTCTCTGCCTACCCCGCAAGGGATTTGGCGTGAAGATATGTATGTATGTATGTAGTTGGTCTTGTGGTGTTATGTATAATAAATATGATTATCTTAAAACTAGTAGTTATTTTTATATATAGTATTTATAATATATGTTTATGTATAAATGTTATCTATATGTTATGTATATGTGTATGTATTAATGTTATGTATATAGTATTTAAGTATATGTATGTTTATATAGGAATTGCTTACTTTTATGATATTTATTGGAATAAAAATAATTTATAAATATAATTTTCACTATCCTCGATCTAACAAAGAAATCTCATTTGTCCCCACGGTCAACGGTCAGAGAATGCCTTACGGCATTATGTTCGCCGATTGTAAATTACAATAAAGATTTTAAATAAATAAATAAATAAATATGTATGTATGTACTACATAATAATAATACATACACTACATAAATAATACATATACAATACATACATAAACTACTTAAACGTATACATAAACAGAAACTAATATTTATATTATACAACTACATTACAATGACAATGAGAAGAGAAATGAATTGTGAATATTTATTGCATCTTTAAAAAGTGTGAATATACTTGTCTTTTAAATACACTTCTGTTGGGTGTCTGACGGATACTAAGAGGTAGGCTGTTCCATAATGTCACAGCTACGACTGAGAAGGAATTTGAAATGGAGTTAGTGTGATGTGAAGGGATGGACAGTAAAGAGTTATGGGCAGAGCGGAGAATCCTTTCATGAAAAGAGCTAAGAAATGAAAAATTATCTTTTAAATATTTAGGTGATGAAGGTTCGTAGAGGACAGAGAATCCTAAAATTACGGCGAAGACGTATTGGCAACCATTTCAATTTAGCACGAAACTCTGACACATGGTCGTATTTACGCAATCCGAATACAAACCTTATGCACGAGTTGAGAAGTCTCTCTAGTTTATTAAGGTATTCCTCAGTTAGATCGACACAACAGACATCGGCATAGTCAAGAACAGGAAGAAGAAGAGATTGAGCAAGAGTTATTTTAGCTTTAAGAGGCAGGAAATGTTTTAGCCTATTAAGAGAATGAAGAGCTGCGAATACTTTTCGATTTATATTGTTGATCTGAGATGTCCAGCTAAGATTAGAATCGATATAGATACCAAGATTTTTTACCACATTACTGAAGGGTATCAGCGCACCTCCATAACGAATCTTTTCTAATGTATTATAGTCAACTCTTGACAGAATTCGCGATCGTCCTATCACAATAGACTGGCATTTTGACGGATTTACGATAACACCAAATCGCGACGACCACGAATGGGGTGTATCAGGCAAAGCATTTTCTAGATGTCGCTAGCGGCACTGGTACCTTGTGACACCTATGACGGATCCTTTTTAAAATTTATTTGTAGTTTTTTTTATTTTATAACAGAAAAATGTATTTTAACTTAACGTTACTTAACTTAAAAGACGAATTAAGTAAGCAAAAACCGTCTTTAAAATAAAAAAAGGTTGAATTAATAGAACAGCAATTTTAAGATCACCATATCTTTGCTTTCGCTAGGAAATCTCGATTTGTACACTTAAAAGCTGCTCACTTCTGCATAATATCCAGAAAATAATAAATTTCGTAATAAAAATACAACATTTCTATGCAACTGACAGTTATATTAGGTACCGTCTATCATGCGCCATCTGTCGTGATAAAAAGTTAGTGATACACCCCATTGATGTAGTTAAGGTCTTCGTTGAGCCAGGCCACTGCGCTATTAATAATTAATATTTAATTTATTTGTAATATTTCTCAAGTTTGGTATGCTAGAGACATCGACGGGCTTGCCATTTGTCATTTTTTTGTCAATATTTTTAGTTTATAGACATCATCAATAGGTGGTTTACTTTCGTCTTCTATTGTTGCCTGAATGTCAACATTGTCGCTGGATAATTTAAATGGCATGCGAAGGCAATGACCTTTTTTTTTATTTATTCAATCAAGGACACTTGTAAATCATTTGTATTGTTGTACAATGATAAAAATAAAAGTAAAGTATGATTACGACCGTATCCCTTTCGGGGTGGTCAGAAACCACGCTTATAAATAAGCGGGTTCACATTTAGCCAACTAATATAAGCCAATCATGACAAGTGGCAAGCTCGTCGATGTTTCCAGCGTACCAAACTCGAGAAATATCACAAATAAAATTAAATCTTATGTAAGTAAATACATTAATACATTTTTTGTGTCCCGACCAGGAATCGAACCCGGTACCTCCGAGTCCAAATCCACTGACTTAACCGCTAGGCCACGGAGGCAACTGTTCTTTAAGGAAACTTTTAAAAGAGGTCCGGTGAGGTCAGGTGTTCAATGGGCTGTGATGATGATTATGATGTGAAGATAATATATTTTAAATCAGAGCAAGATCGAGACCAAGATTAAGAGTTCAAGACCAAGACCAGCTGTTCTGATTGGGCAACACTACTCAATTTATAATGTCCGTCACATGTGACATCCAGCCGCGCACATATCGTTTTCCACTATTTCAAAGGTCTTATTTCAAAGGGTTGCAACTTCAAAATCATTGGCACTTATCCGCCGCGAATTTATAATAAAGTTAACAACATCTATATATATTAAACTAAAGCCACCATCGACGTTCCAGCTCTTCTAGAGCCTGCTGGAGTTATCCGAGATGATGGCAAGAGACCCGATGGTATGACGTTGGTCCCATGTGAACGGGGACGTGCTCTAGTGTGGGACGCCACGTGCGTCGACACCCTCGCCGTGTCGCATCTTAGGGGGACAGCGCATTTGTCAGCGTTTGCTGTAGAAACTCTGGGCCCATGGAGTCCAAGCGCAAAAAAGTTTTTAAAAGACATAACACCGCGTCTTGTCGTCTCCTCCGGTGACAAGAGGGCTTTCTTCGCCCAGAGAATCAGTAAGTATTGCAATTCAGCGGGAAAATGCAGCCAGCGTTCTTGCCACACAATGAGGTTTATATATTACAGAGTTTATATATTATTTATATATTGTGTATTAACATCATTGTTGCCACCCATTCCATGCGGATGGGACTTATATCCCTATCCTTATTATTAATATGAATTTTATTTTATATGTTGTAGATATTTTTTTCGAATAAATGTTAATATTGACTATTAATTAAACTAAGGTTATATATTTATATTAAAAATAGTTTTATAACACACATTAGGTAATAAGTAAAAATTATGGCAAATACTAAAATAAATATATATATATATATATATTTTTTAAATGAACGCATCGTAATGTTATTTTGCTGTCGTCGTCTGTAGTGGAAATACGAGATAACCAATTTTAATAGCGTTTTACACTGACAGTTCCGTTATTTAAGGGATTCCACTATATAACGTTGGCACTTAAGTATCAGAATAGGGCTGTCTAAAATATGTTATAATAACAGTAAGGTAATAAATTATTCAAACCTGTATGGTCGCTTCCTGTAATGCATGTAAACACTGTCACCCTCCAGGTTTGCAACTAATAGAGCACTAATAACAAAAAACAATCGATTGACTCATTCACTCATCACTATAACCATAAACAATAAACATTTCCACATCACTATTCGAACGATTTGTATTTTAAATATCGAACGCAGGTGTGTCGGTTGGTTGGTCGCGGCGCACTAACGCATCAGTTGACCAAGTGGGTTTGGATTACCCACTGCCCACCACAATCGCCTGCGAAATACTAGCCGACATTGACTTTTATTCTTTTTAGGTACCGGTCACTTTTTTAACACATATTTGTCACCAAAATATACTGCGATGAGCTGGAAGGAATAATAAAGGAAACGTCTAGAAATGCGGGTGTAAATGTGATATATACAGGGTGCGCCAGAGAAACTTACTTATTTGAACGGTTATTAAAAACAAAAGTACTTCAGTTATGGTTTTAATTTTTATTTTATTTTAGAATACAATATCCGTTTTTTTTTTAATACAGACTTGAAAGTGACATCGGTTAAATGGCGACCCCCATTGCGCATACACTGATTAAGTCGATTTCTGAAGTTAGTGTCCACTCTTTGCAGCATATCAATCGGTATGTTGGCAATGGCGTCGCGAATGTTGTTTTTGGGGTGAGCTATTGTCCGTGGCCGATCGACATAAACCAGGGATTTCAAATAACCCCATAAAAAGAAATCGCATGGAGCCAAATCTGGAGAGCGAGCCGGCCATGTGAGATCGCCTCTAAGAGAAATAAGCCGGTCGGGGAAATGTTGTCGCAACAAATTCATTGAGCCTCGTGCTGTGACTCCATCTTGCTGAAGCCACACATCCTTAGCGTTTAATACTTCGAGGCTTGGAAGAAAAAAATCCTCGATTATTTCGATTAGAAAAGAAGCTCTCGACGGCGTATGCCCGCTGTTCTCTAGGCCAGAGCATGATGGCAACTGACTAGAGGAAGAAACAAACTTGGGGACCTCCCCCTCCAATAGCGCCCCCCTCACCCCTCTACCCACCCAACTCACCGCTCGGGAGATTTTCAAATAAGTAAGTTTCTCTGGCGCACTCTGTACTTCGTGTGTAAATTTTGATTTAATGTTGGTCTGACCATACTTAAGTCCGTTGTAGCCGTTATTGAAGTTATTAACCCTTAAATGCATATTTTTATTACAATTAGTTTTTTTTCATTTTATTATTGATGCAGTATTTTTTTTTGTTAGTAGTTTTTAGCATGATATTGTTTTATAATGTTAAAGGGTTAAATTATGTTGATGCAATTAATAAAAGAAGAAAGTTAAAATACATTAATTACGTGAATAATAATAAAAATAACAATAATAAAAATTGGGGCTGTTCCTTGCCATAACTGTATCACCATATCTGGCCAGGTATTTTTAGAATTGTTATTTAACAAAAATGACTTAATCGAGTGTTCCGATAGGATCCTATGGCGATAAATATATTTAAAAAAAAAATGCATTTTTTGGACAGTATGCATTTGAGGGTTAAGAGTAGGCAAAGACTAGTGACCTTACAGTCTCGTTGATACCAATGACCTCGAACGTGGGACAAATTAGGCACAAATTGCAAGTGTTTTTAAATTACAACACAAATAATGATAAGGTTGTTCTTGTTATTAACAAAGACTTTAAATATAAAACAAGATGGGACAAGAAGCCAAACCGTATGAGAATTAAAGCTAGGATAATCGTCTCAGAATTAATTAATTCCTGGTTATAATATGGTAGTGTTCGACGTGCATATGGTTTTGTTGTTTCACGGTCAATATGCCGACTTACGTGCTATGGACAATTTAGTAAAAAGTAAAGTATCCTTACGAACGTACCCCTTCCGCGGTGGTCTGACACCACGCTTTTTTAGAAGCGGATACACATTACTATATTCAACTTTACTATAGGCTCATCATGACATGTAGCAAGCTCGTCGATGTCTCTAGCGCACTAAGCTGAGAAAAAATACAAATAATGTGTTGTGTACAAGTAATCGAACCTCCGGCTCCGCTTCTAAATCCACGGACTTAAGCGCTAGACCACGGAGACAGTTGAGACGTAATAATAATAATAATAAAATTCTTTATTGCATACAAAATATTAAATAATGTACATAGGCGAGCATATTACCGTATGGTATTCTCTACCAGCTAACCTTTGGGAGAGTGGGAAATTATTATAATGGGTGCAGAGTACGAAATAAGAATAATAATAATAGTTAAAATCAATCATAAATATACCATAGTAAGTATAAATAACATACCAATATATAAATATGTCATACGATATAATAAATACTTAAATTAAATAAATACTAATATAATAATTATTTATGTCAAGATGTGGAAATTAGATGTTAATTTGTTTTTTGAGAAAGTATGTAATTAATAAATGTTTGAATATATTTAAAGACGGATCTAATAGACAAAGGTAGTCTGTTCCATTGGCGGGCTGCAGAAACAGTAAGAGAATCTGAATATCTGCTGGAAGTGTGAAGAGGAATTGAGAGTTGATTGTTGTGAGTAGAGCGAAGGGAGCGGGAGTGCGAGTCACGCAGGGACTCGAAACGATCACTAAGATAAGGGGGCGTTTTGGGATTATTAAGAATGCCGTATAAAAATCTAAGCTACAATTTAGTTGTTGATGTTTTAAGCAATTATAAAATCTAGACAAACAACTATTGTTAAGCAAATAATTTATAATCATGCGATAATTAATTTCTACGAGATATTGCACGCGAAAAGACGATTTATCATTTCTTACTTTGTTAGAAAAAAGTCATGCATTAATATCTAGGTAATGCTATGATGACGTCAATTTAAATTACAATAAAATGTATTTATTAATATACTTAATTAAAAACTATTTAAGTAAAATAAACTATAAATAAAAAGTGTATTGAGACGACTCTTTAGGCAGACTGGCAACATTTTCCCTCTGTATAGCGACAGAAATAATTGCCAGATTTCCTGTCTCTGGATTTTTCCGTTATTTTAATTATTATTAACGATTTAACTCAACAGTTAATTTTGTATCTTGTCGTAATTTCAATGGGTTTAAATATCATATGTAAAGTAAAAAAAAAGTAAAGTATTATCACGACTTTCGGGGTGGTCAGAAACCACGCTTATAAATAAGCGGATTCACATTTAGCCAACTTTACTATAGGCCAATCATGTCTCAAGCGTACCAAACTCGAAAAATATTACAAATAAATTAAATATTAATTAAATGTATTATTATTTACATTAATAAATATTTTTGTGTCCCGAGCAGAAATCGAACCCGGTACCTCCAAGTCTAAATCCATGGACTTAACCGCTAGACCACGGAGGCAGTTTTATATTTTTATGTATTAGTTTATAATAAGGTCAGCTGAGTACAGAGCAGTGGTGGCTCGGGTAAGAAAAAATCCTAAAAAGGTCGGTTCGAACCCCGGCATGTACGATGAGTAACACAATTTTCTTACGTAAAATTGTCATAGATTTACAAACGACTGTTGCCGTGCTTAGACCGGATAGCACGTTTTAAGGTGTCGGTCACGTTTCCGCTAATACCAACTTGTGGAATCGATAATAAATTGTCATTAAAAATTGATATCGTACCCTTGCCAACCCGTCTGTCGTATCGGTCTGCCAGGGCCTCTTTTACCCACAATTTTCGCATTATATATCTGGTTCGTCAATCTTTCCTCGCTCATCCTTTCAACATGCCCGAACCATCGCAGCATGTCTTTCCTTACTTCACTAGATTTAGCAAGTGTAGGCCAGGCCAAATTCTTCAGAATTTTTTGGAAGGCCTATCTCCAACAGTGGTCTAGGACTCTGTGTTGGGGCTGTGATGATGAAGGTCAACAGTCAGCTGGTACAATCGACGCCATTTTTAACCTTAATCGTTACAAAGACTTCTTTTTTGCACAACCTAGGCTTAATCTACGGGCCATAACCACAAAGGTAGTTTAAGTACAGACATTTCTCATTATTATGCTTCGACAATGATCTTAAAATTAAGTAGATATGACACAAGAGGGCTAAATAGTTTTTACAAATAGGCGTGATTTCTGACCACCACGGAAGCGATACTGTCGTAATGATACTTTACTTTTTTCAATTAAATATATTTATTTAAGTAATATACAAACAGTATAAAAGAATTACAATATATATTAAAACTGCTTAAAAGTAAAAGTTAAAATTAATATAAACTAAAAATTAAGTTATCTTTTTTGGACGGAAACACATACCTATCAATTTCAATGAAAACAATCAACATTCATCTTTTTTAACAAACAATAAAATAACATAATATTCAATATTGACTAAAAAAAGTAAGAGTAAGTAGTAGTATGAATGGCTTAATTAAAATAATAAAATAAAGGAATCAAAAGAGATTGCCCAAAACCAGGCGCCAACTTTTTTGCAGCGTGCCTCAACTAAATAAAATTCAATAATCATAACAATTAATTGTGTTTTTTTTACTTTAATTACTAGATCTCTTTTACCCCAGTATTGAAATATAATTTAATTAAATAGTCAATTGTTTTTTTTTTTTTTTTTTTAAGTGTATTTAAAGGACATTGTACAGAATACATCAGCCCTAAACACGTAATTTATTTACATAATATATGTTGATAACAAAGTTCATAACCGAGTTGGGGATCATCAAATTCCAAGTGTTGCAGAATTTGATGCTTTTCATAGAGTAAGTAATTCACGTCAATATTGCCCAAACTCAATACGGGAGTTCACAGCGCGGGAAAACCGCAAAAAATAAAGTGCAACTTCTGCCCCATATACTCGTCTAGAGTCAAATTTATCGTTTTCCATAATTATTCACAACGTAGCACATTAAAAAACAAAATAACACCACTTTTGACTAACAATATCCACAGTAAACTAATTTACAAAACGAAAAACTTGGACTTGACATGTCCGTGCAAAATGGCGCGAAGAACTACAGTTAAAATTTATGTATGAAATAGTTACAAAGCACTATTTATACGATTAGGTTCTTTATTATGACCAGGTACTTTATTATAGATAAAACATTGGATTTCGAATCGGCGGGATCGAAACTATGTCATTATTAACGTTTAAAAAAGTTTTTGTCAATTGTCGTTATGCTAGGGTAAAATAAATAAAATTAACTACAGATTATAAAAACACAATATATTAACTATCAAATAAAAAAGAAATTATGGCACAATAACATTTTATTGGGCCCATTTCTCTAAGAAAAATGAGCATTATCATTTAATTTCCCGGTACTTTCGAGATCGAGATTTCCCGGTTCTGAACCCTAGTGCGTATTTTTTTATACTAGCACGACATGTGACCTTGGGCCCACCTGATGGTAAGTGGCGCGCAAGGTCCATGAATGTTAGCAACTGAATTCAGACACTCATAACTGCCATCAGTCCCTAACACTATGCCGGCTTGACTAGATGCTTTTTCACACTTTACTTGAAGGACTCCAAGTTATAGGAAAGTGGAAACACAATGATTATTTATTATTGTTATTATTGTTACTTGTTTATTTTTGTTTTAGTTTTGATAATAATTTTGATTTAATTTAATATCACTGTATTATTAGTTTAGTTTTAATTTAATTTAAGTCAAATCATAAGACTTAATTTTATTCTATTTAATTTAATTTGATGTTAGGTTCGGCTCAATTTTAATTTAAGTGCTGTCTATGAAATGAAAATCATTTTGGCTAATGTACAACAAAATTCCTATCGTCAAATATGTATTAATTTAATGCTGTGATTTTGTAAAACCAATAAATAAATAAAATAAATAAACAGAGGCTGGAAGAGCATTCCACATCTTCATCGTACGACAGATGTATGAGTCCCCATTTTTATAGGTACGCGAAGGTATGTGGGTGCATATTCTGACCTGTGCGTGTGGTTCGGAGCGTCGAGAAACGGAATTTTATTTAAAATTTGTACTTACTTGATGCGGTATCTTGGTTAAAATATCTTTGTGCTTTTATGATAAACTTTTATCATAAAATATGCGCAAAGTACTAACAGTAAAACTAAAAAGTAAGAGCAGTTACTTTCTAGTTTATTTACATTAATTTAATGCCAAGTGTACCTTTTACTAACCGTTCTAATTTATGAAATAATGCTTTATGATTTTTTTGTTTTAATTTTGTTGAGTTACTTTCTTGGTGAATTAATGTGAAGACCGGGGTTTTTAGTATTTAGTTTTTAGCATTCCATGGATTCATCAGACTTCATCATTTATTTATTTATTTATTTATTTAAAAACTTTATTGTTTTGTTAACAAAAGGCGTATGTAATGCCGATTGGCATTCTCTTACCATCAACCTTCGGGACATTGTATCAATTATGGTAGGTTTATAAAACAAACACAAAATAAATAATATTTAAATAATTTTGATGTTAATTTAATTAACGTACTTATAAATAAATACATAATTTTAATACTTAAACTACATAATAATAATACATACACTACATAAATAATACATATACAATACATACATAAACTACTTAAACGTATATACATAAACAGAAACTAATATTATACAACCACATTACAATAACAATAAAAAGAGAAATGAATTGTGAATATTTATTGCATCTTTAAAAAGTGTGAATATACTTGTCTTTTAAATATACTTCTGTTGGGTGCCTGACGGATACTAAGAGGTAGGCTGTTCCATAATGTCACAGCTACGACTGAGAAGGAATTCGAAATGGAGTTAGTGTGATGTGAAGGGATGGACAGTAAAGAGTTATGGGCAGAGCGGAGAATCCTTTCATGAAAGGAGCTAAGAAGTGAAAAATTATCTTTTAAATATTTAGGTGAGGAAGGTTCGTAGAGGACAGAGAATAAAAGACAGAGAATCCTAAGATTACGGCGAAGACGTATTGGCAACCATTTCAATTTGGCACGAAACTCTGACACATGGTCGTATTTACGCAATCCGAATACAAACCTTATGCACGAGTTGAGCAGTCTCTCTAGTTTATTAAGGTATTCCTCAGTTAGATCGACACAACAGACATCGGCATAGTCAAGAACAGGAAGAAGAAGAGATTGAGCAAGAGTTATTTTAGCTTTAAGAGGCAGGAAATGTTTTAGCCTATTAAGAGAATGAAGAGCTGCGAATACTTTTCGATTTATATTGTTGATCTGAGATGTCCAGCTAAGATTAGAATCGATATAAATACCAAGATTTTTTACCACATTACTAAAGGGTATCAGCGCACATCCATAACGAATATTTTCTAATGTATTATAGTCAACTCTTGACAGAATTCGCGATCGTCCTATCACAATAGACTGGCATTTTGACGGATTTACGATAACACCAAATCGCGACGACCACGAATTGATGTAGTTAAGGTCTTCGTTGAGCCAGGCCACTGCGCTATTAATAGCACTAATATCAGTCTGCACATAAAGCTGCAAGTCGTCGGCGTAAAGATGATAATGAGAATGGAGTGACGTGGTTATAGCGTTAATAAATAAAGAGAAGAGCAGAGGGGAAAGAATTCCACCCTGCGGAACGCCAGTCATTAATTCACACCAATCAGACATTGTCTGGTCAATGCGCACACGTTGCCGACGACCATGAAGGTAATCGTTAAACCAAAGCAGAGTCTCCGATGATATACTGAGACGAGATAATATTGCGATAAGCAAATCAGGATCTACCGTGTTAAAGGCATTGGTGAAATCAATTAGTACAAGAACTGTAACTTTTGTTTCATCATCATCATCATCAGCCTGTATCTCTCCACTGCTGGATGTAGGCCTCCCCTAAGGCTCGCCACTTAACGCGATCTTTCGCTACCCTCATCCAACCCCCACCAGCGACCTTCTTTAGGTCATCTCGTCATGATCGTAGAACAGTGTCGGATTTAAAAAAAATACCCATAATTTTGCATTATTTCGATAGCAAATAATAGGAATTATTATAGTGCAAATGTTAGAAAGGGTTCCAAAATGAAATCTAGAAGTTTTGCACTTATTATGAGACTAGTATTAACTTAAAGAAGTGACAAAAAAAACAGTTGAAATAACTTTGAATGGCCGTCATGAAAATTTTAAATATAGCAGATCCGTCACTGTTCTACGATCATGACGATCTGTCCATCTGGCGGGGGGTCGTCCCACTCTGCGTCTTCCCGTACGTGGTCTCCACTCTAGAACCCGTTTGCCCCATCGATCGTCGGTTCTACGGCAGATTTTAAAAGCTATGTCAGTAACTTTCGTTCTCTGACGAATATCAATATCAATTCATTAGACTTGCGACTGCGCAATAAAACCCTCATTATTATTATTAGAAGTCGTAGCATAAATGTATTGACGGCTGATAAGGCCCAATTGTTTTTTATTTTTATTTTGTCCCTATGCTTTCCTTCATACCAACCCTTTTCCGTATTTCGACGTTACGTATGCGGTCCGCCAAAGTGACGCCACATATCCGCCGCAACGACCGCATTTCTACTGCATTAACCCTACTCTCATGCGTATTCTGACATATCCACGTTTCGCTTCCATACATCAGTGTTGGTACCAACATGGCATTGTGTATGGCGAGCCGAGCTTTGTCACTGACATTTCGACTGCCGATCAGTGACCCCAGGGCACCGTTAACACTAACAATTGTATAAACCTGTTAAATTTAAAAAAAACCTGTTAATTTACGTTAGTTTTGTTTATATTCTACAAATGAATTCTTAAATAAAAAACTAAAATTAAATATCGACATTGTATAGCTATTTAGATTTCAGTTTTGGCATTACATATAGTCTCTGACATAAGTACCCTTTAATGTACTCATATATGGTGCTGACATCAAGTCATACCTACATTCATTGATGTATATAGATAGGCCTACAAAACGCACTTTAAAAACGTGCCGCTTGCCACGTGTCCCTACCAACTTTGGGGGGCAATTCTCAAGCAATGAATGTTTATATGCGATATTTATCGGAAATTCTGTCACAATGCATACTATAAAGACTTTTTTTTTTCACTCGATATAAATATTAATATGAAGCGCTCTCGACGCTTGCTAGCTCGCGACTGTTGGTGCAGCTACATGACTTCGATTAGTTTTGCGGGAACGTTTTATATCAGTGAGGGCCTATCCATAGCTGGGCACCGTTAATCAAATAGTTAACTTCGTTAATCCGCTACAAAAAAAGTTAGCTTCGTTACTTAAACGTTAAAGCGTTACATTTCGGAAGAATTAACGGAAGTTAATGTTAATCGTTAATCCGTTAATATGTGTAAAATTGCATTTTTATATCGTTGCGTTAGTAAACTGATAAAACCTGTTGGTTTAGGTTCTGGAAGTTAACAGGTTAATATATAATATTGTCAGAATGAGTTCTCTTTTTTGTCTTGCCTCGGTTAGAGCCCGCCTTAACAATCTCTTCAAACTGTACGTATTGTGACTCATGTACTCTTTTTACATGTCGTTTCAAATTATTCAGGCTTGATACATGAACTTTTATTTTGGTGTCTTTCGGCAAGCAACGCTTACAAGCAAAAAGTATTTGCTGGCTAGATCTGGATACAAATTCCACATACTCAGTCAAATGTGGCCAATGATTCTCATCAGGACCGCTGAAATCCGATTCCATGTCTTCCATGATATAGTTTTAATTACTACACTGCACAGTACACTTTTCTACCTAACTAAGAGTGTACTGCACTCTTCTTTATTTACACGCAAATTAATTTATAATAACAACAAACACAACACTCGTCACTCTAAGCACTGGCGCTAGTACTTCGCAGTTTTCTTACTCGCACGCGCCGACAAAATATATCTAGTTTATTTTATATTTATAATGGCATTGGATTACCGATTAACGGACTTCTGCATATTAACGGAAGTTAACGTGTCCGTTAATATTTTTAAAAGTTAACCCGTTAATCAAAATGTTAACTTCGTTAATTAACGATTAACGGATTAACGAGTTAATGCCCAGCTATGGGCCTATCTATATATATCGATGCCTACATTGCATGCTGAGGCTCAGTATCACAAAGCCTATATATAATATATAAAAATGTTAATATTTTTTTATTACTGTTGTAATAAAAAAATTGAATTTTTGGCTTTTTGTTATGTAATATTTTTAGTCGTACTCTTTGTTAAGCTGTGGTCGATTGAAATAAATATCAAAATATCAATCCATATTTTGAATAAAACAGTTTTGTTTGGGGAAGAATTATTTAATAGTGAATGGAGAGCGTCTCTTACGCATTCCCCAATTATTGAGCAAACTATTTTTTTTTACCCCAGCAAGGCGAAATAGGTCATCCCCTACATTTGCAGTTAAGCCAGTAAGAACAAAATGATAGGCAAAATTCATTTCTGTGGCGTGTGTGTTTTTTTAATTTTTCGACATTTTCCATCATTCGATTCCGGTAGTCAGGAGATTGTTAAGTGCGATTTTTTTCGACAAAGGATTATTTATTGTACTCGTAGTAAGTTACATCACTGTTTTTTATTTTTGTTTTATAATTAGATTCAAATTTTGTTAAATTCTAGTTACTTCTTTCTTTCTATTATTTTTTTGTGTTTCTTTTAAGTCATACTATTTCTATCAGTGGAGACCTTTAATTGACCTCCTAAATCTTATATATATTATATAATGTGTATTTTTGTGTTGTTGGTCTTCCTAAAAGTTTATAAATAAAATAAATAAATTCTTCTACTCTCTCCCTCACACAAGATAGACCCGGCACCAGCACGGTAAAACCATGCATTGCTAAGTTTGTATAAATTTTCTATCTTAGCCTATTTTGAAGTTATTAAACCAATGCACCGTAATCTCAAATCCTCAACGCGTTAATTTCCAGTGCTGCCAAGTGGAACGCACTCACTTTCTTTATGAGATCTGCTACCTATACTATAAGTACAGTTATTTTTAGTAGCTCCCCACTTCATTTGCTTGAAAGATACTGTAGGTAGGTCCAGAAGGTCAAGTACCTAAGACTTACGATAGACAGACGCCTCAGCAACGTATAAATATCACCGTGAACATAGCACTTTTTGACTCCACCACAATGGCCCTAGTTGTGCATATGCACAACTACAAGGCATATGTTGCGGGTTCAAAGTCAAAATATCTTTATTCACGTAAACCTATTACAGGCATTAGTGACACGTCATTATTTTAAATGATTCTACTCCTTTAGTGGAAGACTAAGCAGCGAAGTGGTCTAAAGAGTAAGCTGTTAGCAGAATACGAACACTGTTACTGATATAACAGCTCCCGTGTGGCTCACGCACGTGGTAAATAATTTTCAGACAGACAGTGGGGTCGTCCAGGCCTGGATGGCTAATATTATCAAAGTTTTGGCCTGGGTTGGGGATGGGGACGTTGTTCCCCTGTTTTTTTTCGGCAAGATCTCAGAGTGTTACCACCCGCTGGAAATTCATGCACTTTAGATGCATGGCGTCGTGATAAAAAAACGAATAAAACAATTATGATATTAGTGCTGCCATCTAGTGATGACAGTAAGAATAAATTACTAAGCTCTATGCGCTAAGCAGTGTTAAGGGACACCAATAGATGGCGCTGGCAATTAACAAAGTAAAAGTTGCATTAGGTTTATTGATGTCTTGTTCACTTAATAACTAGTTTATTATAAGAAATATGTGATATACTGTGGCGGCACAACAGCAGTTTGGGAGTTCTCAAGACTAAAACTGCTTATTCAGTAGTTGATAATAGTCAAATGTCAATAATTATAGCCAGAAACTAGGATTGGGAAGTAGTAGGCCTACATCATAGTCGGTCTATCCCGTATGGTGTAGGTACCGTTGTGCCGCCACAATTGCAACAATGGAATTCATGCTTGATCATTAGTTTTTCCTTTTTATTACCGTTTTTATCTAGCAACACAATACATAAAGGTAATTTAATGTTATCAACAGTACATCACTATAAATAATATTAAATTTGTACTTACTGCCTCATGGAGCCCCAGCGTCGATGTGGTAGATTTTCTTGATGGCTACGACAAAAAAAAAGCAAATGGTGAAAAAGCGAACTAGTGCCGAAACAACATGTGAACTGTCTGAACTACCTACAGCCGGTTGCACAAAGGTTGATTACCTTTTGACATGTTTAATGTGCCTATTGGCTGAAATAACCAAAGTGACAAACTAATATAGATCAATTAATATTTTTTAAAACTTTTCTGCAACCGGCTGTTAGTCAAAATGTGCCTACACTTCTTATCAACCAGAGATGATGACGACATGGATTCTAATATCATTGGTGGCAGGTCATTTTTCTCGCACACATAAATAAATATATCATAATTCAAGCGTGATTGCATCCCTCACTAAACCCTCTTAAAGATGAAGAAATAATGTTACCTGGGCGGTGTTCTTCGTAAGCTGGTTCGTGTCCAAGAATGTCTGTTCAGATGATTAGCTGGACTTCTTGTCCCGTTTTCCAATCTAGAGATAAAAGACAAACAATATTTAAAAAATAATAACCATTTTTGTTTACAAACCACTTCAATAAACTTAAATAATAATAATAATAAAATAATAATAAAAAAAAAAAAAACTATAAACTGAGCCTAAAAAATAGTAAAGTGAAGAATCATCACGACTGTTTCCTTTTCGGGGTGGTCAGAAACCACGCTTATAAATAAGCGGATTCACATTTCGCCAACTTTACTATAGGCCAATCATGACAAGTGGCAAGCTCGTCGATGTCTCCAGCGTACCAAACTCGAGAAATATCACAAATAAATTATTAATAATTAAATGTATTTATTTACATTAATAAATATTTTTTTTTGTGTCCCGACCAGGAATCGAACCCGGTACCAGGTAAAGCCTAAAAAATAAATAAATAATAAACGAACCACACGCACAGGTCAGAATATGCACCCACATACCGTAGTCACCATCCCTTCGCGTACATATAAATTTGGGGACTCATACATCTGTCGTACGATAAAGATGTGGAATGCTCTTCCAGCCTCTGTGTTTCCACTTTCCTATAATTTGGAGTCCTTCAAGCGAAGTGTGAAAAAGCATCTAGTCAAGCCGGCATAGTGTTAGGGACTGATGGCAGTTACGAGTATCTGACTTCAGTTGCTAACATTCATGGACCTTGCGCGCCACTTACCATCAGGTGGGCCCAAGGTCACATGTCGTGCTAGTATAAAAAAAAAAATATATATATATAAATATCCTCAAGAGACGTCACATCAGAGATAGTCCCAAGAACGCTGGCAACATTTACCCTCTGTATAGCGAGGCTAATACGTTAGGGCTAATTGCCAGCTTTCTTGTCCCCAGTCAGTTTGGATAACTCCTTGGCCATACGTTCGGCTGAGGGTCTTAATGGGCCCATAGTCTCGACCCCAAACAGCGCAAACGAGGTTGGCGTATTTGCGCAGCTTGAGATTCTCAGCAGAAATCGCCGCATTTCCCGCGCTTGACGAGGTTGCCTGGATGTGAGTTGAGGCTAATGTGTCTACACATGTCGCATCCCACACCAATGACCTGCCAATATTTATTATATAATATTATTACTACTGCCTCCGTGGTCTAGCGGTTAAGTCCGAGTCCTGGTCGGGACACAAAAATATTGATTGATGTAAATACATTTAATTAATATTTAATTTATTTGTGATATTTCTCGAGTTTGGTACGCCTGAAGACACCGACGAGCTTGCTACTTATCATGATTGGCCTATTGTAAAGTTGGCTAAATGTAAATCCGCTTCTTTATAAGCGTGGTTTCTATTCCATTATTATTTATTATTATTAATATAGGTAAACTATACAAAATAAACCCCAAAATGGATAATTTCTATCTGTCTTTTTACTTACGTATTACTAGTACACGTCTCTCCGTCAGCTTCGCCGTAGCACTCAAAGTTTTCAGCGTCAGAGATCGAGTCTCCAGGACTGGAGTCAGCTGTTGTCACCGACTGAGAAGCTTGCGTGCCATTCTGTAAGGGTTAATCATCATCAACATCACCAAATTTTTTTAAATTCCAATGTGGGTAGTTTTAAATTTGCTGCTCGATATTGACTGAGCAACACAATTAGCCGGTATATTGTCTCCCGATGGATGATGAATGAGGTGATAGGGAAGGCAAAGATTTTCTAGCCCATACAGCCAAGTCTGACGTCATATATCTTTCTTTTTTAAGAGTTAATGAGGTTATCATCAAATTTCAGATGTTGCAGAATTTGATGCTTTTCTTGGATTACTCGCGGCATTATAGCCCAAACACATCGGGTATTACGAGTATATGGAAGTTCACAGCGCGGGAAAAACGCAAAAAATTAACTGGCACTTGTGCCCCATATTTAAAGTCCAATTTATCGTTTTCCATAATTATTCACATTGTAGCACATTATTAAACAAAACAACACCACTTTTGACCAATAATATCCACAGTAAAGTATCTGCCATTTGCAATGATGTTAAATATTATAATCTTGCCATGGTGATATTTATATAAAATTATTTATTTATTTATTTAAAACTTTATTGCACTATGTACAAAGGGCGGGCTTAATGCCGCTAGGCATTCTCTAGCAGTCAACCTTTGGGACAATACAGAACATTACAGTCATGAGGCTAGGTGCAAACGATTGTAGGAAACGTTGCTAAATAAATTCATTTAATCTTACATACACTAGATATTAAAATAAATACACATACTCGTACATACAAATATGTACACAATAATACATATACTACACACTATATTGGCTACTATATACTACATACAATACATACTTATATACGTTGTAAGGAGCGCTTTAGGTAATGAAAGTAAACCAGCTTTTTAAACAGCGGTTTACTGGGTGCTTGGCGAATTTCAACAGGTAAACTGTTCCAGAGATTTGCGGCCACTACTGCGAATGAGTTAGACTGAAAGCTAGAGTTAACACAGAATTAACACAGCTTGAAACAAGACTATGGGAGCAGTGTCAGTTTACGAACTCGGTTCGCGCGAATTCGGGTCAAACATCTAATCGCCTACAACATATACTTACCTAGGTAGATACGTGGTAGTTTCCATTACAAAGCGAAAAATGAGGAAATGTATGATCTGGGTCAAGATATAAACTGGTAGCTTTACAATCAATATTACTCATATTAAAGGCACACGTTATAATTTTATTACTATACTATTTCCATTTCTTTATTTTCTCGATGACAGTTCCTGTAGAATGTAACTGCGCATATTACACAAAAATAAACTTTTAAAATAGGTATAAAAACTGCCTAATTTTTATTCCATATAATATTTATCCAAGACAAATTGAGTCCATATATGCAGTAGTTTATTTAAAAAGTACGATAAATAACCAACATTTTAATAAAGTTACATTCTATGGCAATATGAATAGTGATGTTATGATTAAAATATCTATATTGTATCGATATTGTATATAAATTTGTGACGTCATTCACAGTTTTAACTGAAGGTTTAGACTGCATATTTTAAACTTAAAAATATTATTAATCTCAACATTTTTATACAATATTGATCCTTTTTTATCATCTTTTATGTATAGCGATATTTTAATGAATTGATTTTTTACCACTGTCACCATGCCTATTGCAATAAGTATAGATGTTGTAAAATAAGTAGGTATAGGTAGGTACTCGACAATGAAACGAAATAATTATAACGACAGGTAATTTTTATTTATTTTAATCAAAATCTGATGAATCGTCATTGTCACTCGATGAGTTCTCCCCAATATTTATTATAAGTTTCTGTTCTTCTAAATTATCGAATGCCACATTGCTGATGCTGAGCTGCGCCACATCTTCCTATCAAACATACCCCAGTCTTTGAAGACGAGAGTTTTCAACCAGTGCGTTCTTCCAGTGCTGTCGTACGGAGCAGAAACGTGGACACTAACAGTGAGTCTGGTCCACAAATTTAAGGTCGCTCAGCGGGCTATAGAGAGAGCTATGCTCGGTATTTCTCTGATGGATAAAGTCCGAAACGAGGAAATCCGTCGGAGAACCAAAGTTACTGATATAGCCTTCAAAATTAGTAAGTTGAAGTGGCAATGGGCTGGACATGTCTGTCGTAGAACCGATGAACGATGGAGTAGACGAGTTCTAGAGTGGAGACCACGTACGGGAGGACGCAGAGTGGGTCGACCCCCCGCTAGATGGACGGATGACTTGAGGAAGGTCGCTGGTGGGGGTTGGATGAGGGTGGCAGGAGATCGTGTGAAGTGGCGAGCCTTGGGGGAGGCCTATATCCAGCAGTGGAGAGACACAGGCTGATGATGATGATGACATTAATTTCCCAATCCGACATTATAGTGTTTTGGGTGCTTCTCACAATATTTTCCAAGTTTTCGGCAGTTACTTCCGCACATGCATTTTTTAATAAATCTAACATCTTGTTTGCCGTAAAAGGGGGATGGGTATTGTTTCTAGCGGCGTGTCCTTTGATTTGTGCCCATATTAGTTCTATAGCATTGTACTGGCAATGATACGGCGGAAGTCGATGAACCCAATGACCACATTCGGCAGCTATTTCGTCGATAACATAACTTTTAGGGAGGATTTTACGATTTTAAAATATTCACTAATTGTACTTTTAATAAAGTATTATCCACATTTTCGCCACGACGTCGGAGCCAGTCAATTATCTCTTGTTATGATCGATATCATTACTTATTTGACCACAACACTACAACTATCAAATTAGATCTGTCATCGAGAAAATAAAGAAATGGAAATAGTATAAATATAGTCAGATCCACGGATGGCGGGGGTCGGATAGGGGTTGCAAAAGACAGCGTGTAGTTGTTACCATGTTTCCTGCAAATTAAATATTTCATTTCATTTCGAGCTTTAAAACCATTTCAGATATGCTTTTTTGAAATGAAATGATTTGTCAGAAACATGGTAGGTACAGGGATGTAAATTGTTATGGTTCGTTACTCGGAGAGCACGTTAAGCCGTCGGTCCCGGTTCCACTAATACCAACTTGTGGAATCGTTAATAAATTGTCATAAAAAATTGACATCATATCCTCGCCAAGCCGCCTGGCCAGCGTGGCGAGTGTAGGCCAAATTCTCCAGATATATGTTCTGGAAGGCCCATCTCCAGCAGTGGAGGTCTAGGACGCTGTGTTCTAGGGGCTGTAATGAATGAATGAATGAATGAAAAGTTCCGCTTATTTATAAGCGTGATTTCTGACCACCCCGAAAGGGAAACGGTCGTGATGATACTTTTGCTATTTCTAGCATATCAAATATTTAGTTACATGACTTTTGTCGAATAGAAATATTTATTAATATGTTTGACTCTTAATTTCAACGGTTTTAGTGGCAGCTCCCTTATAGTAACTGGAAGCTTATTAAATATCTTTGTTACCATTGCATAATAAATTTCGGCTATATTGGGTACTTTTATGCGCTGGAATAATTATTCTACTAGGATAACGCGTTTTGAAATTAAAATTATTCCCAAGTGTTTTGTTCCCGGCGGCTTTTTTTTACAAATAAACAGCATTCAAGTATGTAGATAGAAGGAACAGTCAGTAATTTTAGTTTTATTTAAGGGCTAATTTAGTAGGTACCTGTATTTTATGTTTAAGTTTCCTTGGTGAGGGCTGTGGTGATTTTGATATTTTCTGGAACACACTGGGTGCCATCATGGCAGACTGCTGTAACACTGAAATAGGAAAAAAAAACTTATTATAAATTAAATTTGGCGAGGCGTGTAGGCCTGGTCCACAAATTCAAAGTCGCACAGCTAGCTATGGAGATGCTTAGTATTTCTCTGATGGATAGAATTCGAAACGGATATTTTTCTAGTAAGTCTTGTTGCAAGCGGTGTTATTTTTATGTAAATATCACGCAAGCTTACAATAATAGTTTATTTATTTTATTTATTATAATAATAATTATTATTATTATTTATTTCTGTACAAAAACCATATCGTGTTAGTAACAATAATAACATAAAGAAAACTATGTTAGTAATTAATCTAAAATGTACATACTAATTTATTTGTCCATAATTTTGCAATGCTCATAGATATTCTTTAAAATTATATTTTTAGTGTTCATTATGCATTTTCTATATATATATATATAATATAATACGATGTCGGATTACCGCGTCTAATACCGGCAGACGTGCCTCGGCAAACATGCTGGATGCACCACACCAACTGGGTTATTTATTTATTAGGTGACAACAGTGACAGCAACTACATGGATTTTTACTTACAACTAAGACAGAAAACAGATGCTGCACCAATTACAGGCAACCACCACATGCTATTACAGTATCCATTAATTGGGCCTTTGAGTAGCCAAAATAAAAACACAATACAATTACAGCAACAACTAAGTAAATCTAAGCAAAAACAAAAACAAAAGAACATGATACAACCTCAATCAAGCAACACAATTCCAAGGATCAAAATTGGTTAAACAGCAGTTCAGTTTACAGTCCCAGCCAGGATCCGCTGCAGTGACAATACATTGCGCTTAAAAACATGCAAAGAATTAGCAAATATGTCTACACTGTCATTATTTTTTTGTGAAAATATGTTGTATTGACGACATGTACGGTTTAGTGATAAGTGGTAAACCAAATTGGATTTAGATTGTCGTAGAATGAATAGATCATATTTGCCAACCCTTGGCAGCCTGGTCGGCACAGAGACACGAACACGGACAGTAAGTGGGGTGCGTCGATTTTACCGTTGATTAATTTATATAGAAACATACTATCCAGCAATTGCCTTCGATCTTGTTCTCCTTCAAAGTAAAAATTAGCATTTGACATCATTGCAAATGGCGATATTTCCAATAAGAACAATAAATAGGTGGTAGGCGGATGATGATGATGCTAATTTTCCAAGTGCCGGGGCGGGGAAGTATTCACCGTTCGTGCCGATAAACCCAGTAAAGTGTATCCACACGTTTCGGGCTCAGGCTCGAATTGCCGTCATGCCCAGTCGAGCCGGCATAGTGTTAGGGACTGATGTCAGTCATGAGTCTGATTTCAGTTGCTAACATATTATAAAAAAAAATCCTCACCCAACCCCACCCTTACCTTCTTCGGGCCATGGTATAATTTTAGTAAACAAAAACCTAACTAAAAGTAGCTGATAACATTATCAACATTATCTTTTGTATAATTAAACACGAAAAGAAAAAACACAGTTTATACTTCTGATTAATAAGAATAAGAAATAAAAAATTGAGTCCTTCTGTTAAGTTTGCAATTGTCATTTGATTTACCGATTCAACTGGGTCTAGCGAATCAGTTTGTTCAATTACTTCAACTAACGCATTTCTATAACTTCGTCAATTGTTACTGTCGCAAACTGAATACTGAGAGGGCGGAGCGAGAGAGCCGATGCGCGCGGCAATCAAAATGAAAAACCGCGTATCTGCGAATTCGCGTAAGTCGGGGTATTACTGTACTTATTCGTCGATACCCCACTCAATATAGTTCGTCGACTTCAATTTTTTAATGTCATATCTTCAGTGACACTCGCGTGATTAATAGTAATCGATTGACGTGAGAATCAATCGGACCACGCGTTTGGTCTCCAGTGTGCTACAAACATACATATGCTGATACATAACCCTTCTTTGCATCGCGAAGTCGGATAAAAAGTAAAGAAACATCAAGACTGATTCCCTTTCGGGGTGGTCAGAAACCACGCTTTTAAATAGCGGATTCACATCCGTTTAGCTGCTATCATAAGACATTGGAGATTGAGCGCGACCTACCGTGCGTGTAATAATTTAATGGTCATTAGTAATAATGAAGAAACCATGTGTATTAAAGTTTATAACAACCAACCTGATGAACTAAAATTTTTACCTGATATGTCATTTAGACGAAAACTAAAAGACTATTTACTGTCACATGTCTTTTATTCAATAAACAAATACTTAAATGTCTAGCCAGCCACCATCGAGGTTCCAGCTCTTCTATAGAGCCTGTTGGAGTTATCCGAGACGATGGCAAGAGACCCGATGGTATGACGTTGGTCTCCTGGGAACGGAGACGTGCTCTCGTGTGAGACGCCACGTGCGTCGACACCCTCGCATCTTAGGGGGACAGCGCATAAAGCGGGAGCCGCGGCGGTAAATGCGGAGTCCAGCAAGCGGCGCAAATATGTAAGTATATTAAAAGATTACATATTTATGCCGTTTGTTGTAGAAACTCTGGGCCCATGGAGTCCAAGTGCAAAAAAGTTTTTAAAAGACATAACACCGCGTCTTGTCGTCTCATCCGGTGACAAGAGGGCTGGCACTTTCTTCGCCCAAAGAATCAGTATTGCAATTCAGCGGGGAAATGCAGCCAGCGTTCTTGCCACCATTCCACGCGGACGAGACTTATATCCCTATTCTTAGTATTAATATTTATTTACTTAGGCGAAGGCGAGTTTATCAGCTATTAGGAAATAAATATTAGATTAATCGTAATTTTAGGTAGGCTTTAGCATTTAGCCCGTCATATAGTCGTGGGTGTTTTGACCTCTAACTTTTGAGATTTAAAGCCGACCGCACATTACGAGAAATTTCTGATATAATATATCCCTATCCTTAGTATTAATATTAATTTTATTTTATATTTTGTAAATATTTTTTTCGAATAAATTCTTAGAATAATGGTTACTTAAATGTTTAAAACAATTTCTAATTATGTAAATTATATTGTATAGTATTTTTTTTTTATTTTTTTTTTTTATTATTGTTTAACTATATTTTGATACAATTTGTACACCATACTATGGTAAAATTTGTTGAGAAAATATTCTGTAAACACCATTGTTACACAAATTTTAAAGCAATTTTTTTCTTACAGAACGGCATCACAAACAGCGGGAAGGACGGGCCGACACGCCGAACAACAGTTGGACAGCTCTACGGCATCCAACGAAGCACCTTTATTGCGAGAAAGCGTTCGTCCCTGGCCTGTTTGGGCTCTAATGAGTTTTTTTTTTTTTTTTTTTTTTAAATACTGAGCACGACATGTGACACCGCGCCCACCTGATGGTAAGCGGTACGCGAGGTCCAAGAATGGGAGCAACTGACGCCAGTCTCAGACGATCGACATCAGTCCCTACCACTATGCCGGCCTATAAAGATGCTCTTTCACACTTCGTTTGAAGGACTCCAGGTTATAGGAATGGGGAAACACACTGGCTGGGAGAGCATTCCACATCTTTAGCGTGCGACAGATGTAAGAGTCTTCAAATTTGTATGTACGCGTAGCGATAGTGGCTACGGTATGTGGATGCATATTTTGGCTGTGCTAGTGGTTCGGTTGCGGAATAGAGAAGAAGGGATAAGGTTGTGGAGCTCTTCAGAACATTCACCGTAGTATAGCTTGTTGAACACGTTCAGGGAGGCCACATCTCGGCGAAGCTGCAGCGATTCGAGAGTTTTAGACACTGTAGTATCGTCCACTATTCGAATAGCCCGCCTCTGTAGGACATTGAGAGCATCTGTAAGGTACTTAGTGGCACCATCCCAGAGGTGAGAACAGTATTCCACGCATGACCTTATTTGTGCTTTATAGCATAAGCCGGAGTGAGGGCGGAAAAAACGTTTTACCTTGTTCAGTATCCCTAGTTTTTTGGATGCTGTTTTGGTGATGCTCTCAAAGTTAAGTTCATTTCCATCGAGTATGTTAGAGCGATGTTCATCAGAATGCGGTTAATAGTAAGGTGCAAGCAATACGAAGCCTGTAATCTGCGAACTAACGGCATCATTACAGTTACGTTTCTATAACTTCCTTATCACATTCCTACAACCGACCTATTACTGACTACCTACTGCATTGTTACTGTTAAAGTTTCTCTAAATAATAATACAAGGAAACCATCTTTTCTCTCTGCTTATTGATTTTAGAATGACAACAACTAAAATTAAAACTAGAAGTCAAACTAAACTAAGCAAATCGCAAAGAATAAAAACAAAACATAAGCCAATATTCATAATAATAATATGCGTGTACACAACGATACTGCCTCCGAGGTCTAGCGGTTAAGTCCGTGGATTTAGACTCGGAGGTATCGGTTTCGATTGTTGGTCGGGACACAAAAATATTTAATATTTAATTTAATTGTGAAATTTCTTGAGTTTGGTACGCTCGCTGGAGACATCGATGAGCTTGCCACTTGTCATGATTGGCCTATAGTAAAGTTGGCTAAATGTGAATCCGCTTATTTATAAGCGTGGTTTCTAACCCACCCCGAAAGGGAAACGGTCGTGATGATACTTTACTTTTACAACAATAAAGTTACTCGTAAGAGGACAAAATACAGTAAATAATTATGGATGCGCGAGTGCATGTGTGTTATGTTAGTGTACCTATGTGTTGTGTTAGTGTGTACGTGTTTGTATGTGATGGTGATGTAAGTGTGATATACTTAAATATTGTGCGTATTTATTTTATCTTATGTATTACAACCTGTTTGGCATTAAGTAAATTGTGTGTTATTTTATTATATAATATTTAATATATCGAATTAAACCTTTCGAACTATAATTTACAGCTACTCCGTATTGTTAGATATATCTTTAAATTTAAAAATAGTAGTATTCTTTCTAATTTTACTATAATAATTAAATTTATTTATATATTGACCGCCTTCGTCTCGGAGCCTGGACCGTCCATCCGCACCAGTGTCGATGCGGATAACCAGTCGATCACCTCGGACACCACGGGCTTTCTTGTGCTAGAAGTGCTGGCCGCATTCCTCGTCACGCGGCTCTCAACGACATCATCCGAAGGGCTCTTGTCACTGCTGGTGTACCCGCAATCGTAGAACCATCTGGGATTGTGCGGAGCGATGGCAAGAGACCCGACGGAATGACTGTTGGGCCGTGGAAACTTGGCAGGTCTCTGGTGTGGGATGCGACGTGTGTAGACACATTAGCTCCATCTCACATCCAAGCGACCTCGTCAGGCGCGGGGGCGGCGTTTTCTGAGGAGAACCTCAAATTGCGAAAATACGCCAACCTTGAAATACCTTTAGCCGATCTGTATAAGTGTTCTATTTCTATTGTTATTTTGTCTTATTCTGCCTCATATCATCTCATTCTTTTTGTAATAGTCTACTCAGTGTTTAGTTTTATCTATGTTTCCATATCTATTTCTGTGAAAACTTGTCATTAGCCCTTTCTTACTTTATCTTTTTCTTTATATTTAAGTATTGTTTAGCTGTAAGTTTTCCTAATTGTATAAAATAAAATAAAATAAAATAAAATATTTATTTTACTTTATTTTATTTTCATTTTATTTTTAATGTTCTAATTTGTCCTCAAGGTTTGGCTGTCAGAAAATGTCTACAGGCATTAACTTCTCCTTTGTACTTTGGGCAATAAAGTATTTAATTAATTAAATTAAATAACTAGAGAAGGTTTTGGAGCTCCTAAGAACGATCACCGCTTGTAGAACATTATCAGAGAGGCAACGTCACGTCAAAATACTTACAAAAACACAGCTAACAGCTAAGGTCTTTGCTTCCAATGGCGAAATGCGAGTTCTGAAACGAAAAGAAACAAAGGTTAGAATACAATTATAGGTTTTACGAAAGCGACGGGCTATATTGCGTGTTGGTGAACGATCAGAAAGGTCAAAGAGGCGTGTTTACTACTATAAAGATTATGATGAAGAAATGAGCTTGGCTGGACTGATTCAAAACCTACAATAATTAAAACCAAGGAACATAATCATAATCATCACAGCCTATCATTGCCTCTGTGGTCTAGCGGTTAAGTGCGTTGATTTTGACTCGGAGGTACCGGGTTCGATTCCTGGTCCCAATAATATTTATTAAAGTAAATAAATAAATTTAATTATTATTTAATTTATTTGTGATATTTCTCGAGTTTGGTACGCTGGAGACATCGACAAGCTTGCCACTTGTCATGATTGGCCTATAGTAAAGTTGGCTAAATGTGAATCCGCTTCTTTATAAGCGTTGATTCTAACCACCACGCAAGGGCTATGATGATGATGGTACAGATATTTCTCGGAAGTCAGGGACATGTGGAATAAGATGTGGCTTCTGTGAGCGTGTTCTACCGGCTATACTATGGTGAGTGCTCCGAAGAACTCTATAACCTAATCCCTCCCTCACCATTCCGCAACCGAACCACACGCACAGGTCAGAATATGCACCCACATACCGTAGTCACCATCCCTTCGCGTACGTATAAATTTGGCGACTCATACATCTGTCGTACGATAAAGATGTGGAATGCTCTTCCAGCCTCTGTGTTTCCACTTTCCTATAACTTGGAGTCCTTCAAGCGAAGTGTGAAAAAGCATCTAGTCAAGCCGGCATAGTGTTAGGGACTGATGGCAGTTATGAGTGTCTAACATTCATGGACCTTGCGTGCCACTTACCATCAGGTGGGCCCAAGGTCACATGTCGTGCTAGTATAAAAAAAAAAAAAAACATGTGTCTCTACGGCCAACGCAACCTTTTTTGGTGACCACCTAATTTTTAGGCGAAGGCGAGTTTATCAGCTATTAGGAAATAAATAGATATAGGATACTTAGATTGGCAATGCAAAAGAGAAAGAGCACAGTATTGCGTATCTTAGAGCGAGATAGATAGACAGGACCATTCACAGACACGTTCGCGGCTTGTAGCGGCTGGCGTGATTGTAAACAAAACAAATTCCGCTTATATTTGTAATAATCTAGGGTTTTATAGTGTAAATTTGAGGTTAATAGACGTAATTAGTCATGGTTACTTGTGTAGTATCTGGATGTAACTCATCTAAGAAAGAAAACCCGCATAATTATTCATTTAACACGTAAGTACGATTGAAATATTTAGGTGCCTAAATACACTGTTTTAGATCTGCCACTAAGGTTTTATACACAAACAGATGGGATAAATAAACGCCTTTTATTACATTAATACTCTGAATGCATAGGAATTCAATTTAAGATAATATCAAATACGTGAATTTCTACTATTTCTAACCTCACTTATGTAGAGATTGACACATATCGATAACATGTTATCGATAACATCTTATCGATATGTCGCTAAATGGCAAAGGTATTGTGCCTTGTATGCAGCATAGCATGCATAATCTATGGATTATGCCTATACAGCCTTATTAATTTTCGTTAAATTCTTAAAAATGTTTTTTTATATTTTACTTTGTAATTTTTCGAGTTTCGTAGCTAAATGGCGCAACTCCTATTAATTGAACTAAATTATAAATATTTTTATAAAATAATTTAAACTTTATAATGTTTCAGATTTCCCCAAAATATTTTAGTAAAGAATAAATGGCAAAAACCTTCCTTAGAAGGTCACTGCAGTGGTGGCACGTGTGTCGGGTCCTGGTCCGTCCCTAAGGGCCTGGTTGAGCGGGGGGATGGCTGGCACATGCGTTACGTCCGTGATCGGGTGCTGCTGTGGGGGCCTGGGACCTCTGCCGAACACGTTCAATTTATTGTTCTTAAATTAGCAGACGTTTTGCGTTTTGTCGTCTTTCGGGTTGCCCAAGGGGCTTGGGCAAGTAATTTATTTTAGTTTTGCCTTACCTGGTAGGGTTAGTAAGATTGTCCTATAGGACAATCTTGGAGTAAAGGATATCTATTTTATGTTGTTGTGTAGTTCTGTATTTGTTTTAATTTGTAAATCTGCTATAGCTGATTTTTCCTTGCAGATTCCTTTCTCAGTCAGACATTAACAGGTCACTGGAATCTGCTTTGCTGCTTAGTCTTCCACTAGCAGGAGTAGAATCATTCAAAATAATTTAAATAATGACGTGTCACAAATGCCTTTAATAGGTTTACGTGAATAAAGATATTTTGACTTTGACTTTTTTTATATACCTACAGTGGTTTTATTTTTCATAGAATCGTCTACTTTTAGATGGTGTAAATAAATAAACATAGAAGAAAATTTGCTAGGAAACGCAACTGAAAAAACTATATTTTTCAATTATTGTATGAATTTTTCATCGTTTAATTGAAAATTTAACGTTGAAATCCTTAAATAATGTAAATTCAAAGTCAAAGTCAAAGTCAAAATATCTTTATTCACGTAAACCTATTACAGGCATTTATGAAACGTCATTAATTTAATTATTTTGAATGATTCTACTCCTGCTAGTAGAAGACTAAGCAGCAAAGTGGTCCAATAAGTAAGCTGTTAGCAGAAGACCAGCAGCTTAGCAAATTCCAGTGACCTGTTAATGTTTAATCTGACTGAGAAAGGAATCTGCAAGGAAAACTCAGCTATATCAGATTTACAAAATAAAACATATACAGAACTGCACCACAACGATCAATTAATAACCTTTTAAATTTAGTTATCAGTACCTATGAGAAAACAATACCTGGTACAGCAGTAACCCACCAGGCAAGTCAGAATTAAGGTAGACTACATGCCTATGTGCAACCCGAAAGTCGATAAAACGCAAAACCTCTGTTAATTTAAGAACAATAAATTGAACGTGTTCGGCAGAGGTCCCAGGCCCCCACAGCAGCACCCGATCACGGACATAACGCATGTGCCAGCCATCCCCCCGCTCAACCAGGCCCTTAGGGTGCGGACCGGGACCCGACACACGTGCCACCACTGCAATGACCTTCTAAGGAAGGGGCGACCACCGGACACGCCACACCATGAGAACCTGAACACTAAGAATGACCTTCGAGACACACACAAGCTAAACATAACAATTACTTCCTAAGTACCCAAATGTTGCCGTGCAATTCCGTTAACAAACTTATATATTAGTTAATAAAATAATAAATACAAAATAGTAACTAAATGTTACATAAAAAATAATTATATTATAATAATAAGGTAATAAAAAATATTACTGTATCACAATAAACAGTATTTACTAATTAGTCAATAATGTATTAGTAACTAATTGTTACATTCAAAATATTTATAAATCAAAAATAAAAACAGATTATTAAAAAAGAACCTAATGTGCTATTAACTAATTCTCTAATCTTTGCAGAGCGGCAATATTCCACACATCTTTGTCATTAATAAAATCATTAATTTTATAATATGCTTTTGCAATTAGAATTTTCTTAATACTACTCTTAAATTTTGTTTCCCCTAATTCTGTTACAGGTTTTGGTAATTTATTATATAGTCTAATACTATTAATCACAAAACTTTTATTTGTTTTTTGAAGCCTAAATTTAGGAATATAAAGCTTGTCAGCATTTCTTAATTTGCGAGACTGCATGTCTCCATTTTTTTTAAATAACTTTAAATTATTCCTTACATATAGAATATTTTCAAATATATATTGTGAAGGCAATGTCATTATATCAATGTCAGGAAATATGCTTCTGAGCGAGACTCGATATTTCAGGCCATAAATTGCTCGAATGGCTCTTTTCTGGAGAATAAAAATAGAGTCTAAATCTGCCGCTGAGCCCCACATTATGAGACCATAAGTCATAATGCTGTGGAAGTAGGCGAAGTATACTAGTCTTGCTGTTGCCACATCAGTCAGCTGCCTAATCTTTCTGACAGCATATGCAGCTGAGCTCAACCTATTGCATAAGGTATTAATGTGAGCTCCCCACTGCAGTTTGGGATCAACTGTGATGCCCAAGAATACAGTGGATTCAACAAATTCAAGAGCAGAACCGCCCAACATCACACTGCAGTCGATTTTTGGCACGTTAGGTAATGAAAACTTAAGGCATTTTGTCTTATTAGAATTCGAAACCAAATTATTAGCCGTAAACCATTCCGAGACCATCGCCAGAGTACGATTTACTGTTAACAACATATTATCTTTCCTATTAACTTTAAATAGAAGAGAAGTGTCGTCAGCAAACAACACTATTTCCGCATTTTCTTGTACCATGTGGGGCAGGTCATTGATATATGCTAGGAAAAGGAATGGACCTAGTATTGAGCCCTGCGGGACACCCATTCTAACAAGAGACCCTTTCGAGACACTGCCATTATTATTAACACATTGTGTTCTATTATACAAGTAGGACTGTACTAGATTAGAAGCTTGTCCACGAACACCGTAATAATCTAATTTACCAAGCAGAGTTTGATGATCTACACAATCGAATGCCTTTGACAGGTCACAGAATACCCCAATAAGATCCTCGGAGTTTTCCCAGGCATCAAATATTTCTCCAATCAATTTAGTACCAGCATTTGTTGTGTTTCTTCCTTTTGTAAACCCAAATTGTTGATTATGCAATATTTTATTTTCATTAAAGTGTTTTAGTAACTGGGATAGTATAATTTTTTCGAAAATTTTACTCAAAGCAGGTAATACGGACACCGGTCGATAATTGCTAGGGTCCGTCTTACAACCAGATTTAAATATTGGCGCTATCTTGCTATGTTTCATAAGGTCTGGGAAAATGCCCTTATCAACACAGCCATTAAATATATCAGCTAGGATGGGTGCAATGGTATGAATTATTGAGTCTATTGCTTTAACAGATAAGCCCCACAAGTCTTCAGTCTTTTTATTTTTTAACATTTTAAAGTTCTTAATTATATCCTCAAATGAGACATGCTTAAAATAAAAATCTGGAATATCTGGTCTATTAAAATACTGATTTAAAATATTAATAGAAGTACCAGTTGATGATTTAATACAATTTGTAATTTCTAAAGGAATATTAGTAAAAAAATATTCGAGTATGTTGGCAACTTTATTTTTATCAGTTACCATTATACCATTTTGCCTAATTGCTAGATCATTTTGATTATGCCCCTTTTTACCTGTTTCAGTATTTATTACATTCCATACACATTTAGATTTATTTTCTGACTGTTTAATTTTTAGGCCAAGATAATTAGCTTTGGCTGATGAACAAACCTTTTTGAAAATTTTTGAATAGCTTCTAACATATTCATGGAATTTAGGATCAGATGTAAAAGACCTCTGATCATATAAATCGTATAAATTGTTCCTACTTTTTCTAATGCCTTTTGTGGCCCAGGTTGCAAAACTTATTGTATTATTTATTTGCTTTGATTTTATTCTACATACTTTGTTAAATTCTTCAGTTATTATTTTATGTAGATGGGAATAAGTTGATTCTGGATCATTTATATTATATCTGAAGCTACTTATATTATTGGAAACCTTATTATGGAGATTTTGTAATCTATTTTCAGTTAAAGGTCTATACTTAATTATCTTATTTACAGCTTTGATCTGTGACTCAAAGCTAATCATCAAACATTTGTGATCAGAACGCACACCTGCAATAATAGAATTTTCCAAAAGGCAACAATTAATAATTATTAAAATAATTAATAATTAAAATGTTACATTACCAAAATATGTGATAAGAAATCTTAGAAATTTGGGGTTTGCAACAAAATAATTTTCAAATATGAAATATTAGGTTTCCAAATTAATTTAATCAGTTTTTCGCATTAACTGGCAAATTTTCCCGAAGTAATGTTATTTTCACTAAATGTAAAAAAAAATATTGTAGATATAAAAAACGAATGAACACATTTTTTTAGATTTTTTTGGGTAAATTTTGGGTTAAATGGAAAAATGGCATGCACAAGTTATAGATGTTTTTTTTTACCTATATTAGCTTGTGTTCCACAATTGCTATTTTGTTTATATGTTTAATGTACCTAATATGTTGTTACTTTTTTAAAATAAAAATCCAACATGTTTTGTATTTTAATTTTTATTACCTCAAACAAACATCAACTTTATATGTAGCTAGATCTGTGTCAAATCAGACAACACGAAAACGTTGCAATCTTTATCGATAATCTAAGTCAAGGCAGTCGCGCACATCACTATCCGTCTCGCACACATGCGCATTTCACGCACACCGGTGTTTTTCATTTTTGGTCTCGCCCTAATCATTCCATTGCCAATCTATATATATACTAAATCTATGGGAAATACATATTAGATTAATCGTGAGCCCGAGTGTAATTTTAGGTAGGAGTATTTAGCCCGTCATATAGTCGTGGGTGTTTTGACCTCTAACTTTTGAGATTTAAAGCCGACCGTACATTACGAGAAATTTCTGATATAATAATCCTAAATATCAAAAATCCTCGTATATCGTATTTTTTACCAAAACATGATCATACATAGTTACAAAAGCTCGCATAATTTAAAACCCATCCAAATTCAGTAACATTATAAATATTTCCAGACAGTTCACACAGCGCCATCAAATTTCCGTGGTAAGCTAAGAGGCTTGTGTTACGGAAACTAGATGGTTGATAAACTACATATTATACTTTTTTTTCGTAAATATATACATATTATACATATAAACACCCAGACCGAGACAAATTATACAATGTACAACTTGCCCCCGAGGGGAATCGAACCCACGACCTCCCGAGTTCACGGCAACGTTTGTTACCACTAGACCACGGAGGCGGTCAAAACATTGTTTAAAAAGTAGAGGTTAATTAAGAGCACTTTGTGCAATAAGGTTTTTAAATAAATAAATAAGAGCAATCAAAGGTTGGTTGTCAGAAAATGACTAGTCCTACTACGCCCGCTTATGTACATTTTTGGTCCAATAAAGTATTTTAAATAAATAAATAAAGACACGGCTCATACAAAAACTACATTGAGAGCATCACCAAAACAGCGTCAAAAAAGCTCGGAATACTGAACAAGGTGAAGCGGTTTTTCCCGCCTTCAATCAGACTGTTACTGTACAAAGCACAGATCAGACCATGCGTGGAATACTGTTCACACCTTTGGGATGGTTCAGCCAAGTATCTCACAGATGCTCTCAATGTCCTACAGAGGCGAGCTGTTCGAATTGTGGACGATGCCACTATATCAGGAACTCTCGAATCCCTGCAGCTTCGCCGCGATGTAGCTTCTCTGAGCGTGTTCTACTGGCTATACTATGGTGAGTGCTCTGAAGAGCTCTATAATTTATTCTAATTCCTTCCTTTCTATTCCGCAGCCGAACCACACGCAATGGTCAGAATATGCACCCACATACCGTAGTCACCATCCCTTCGCGTACCTATAAATTTGGTGATCCATACATCTGTCGCACAATGAAGATGTGGAATGCTCTTCCAGCCTCTGTGTTTCCACTTTCCTATAACCTTCCTTCAAGCGAATTGTGAAAAGGCATCTAGTCAAGCCGGCATAGTGTTAGGGACTGATGTCGGACATACGTGTTTGATTCCAGTTGCTAACATTCATGGACCATGCGCGCCACTTACGATCAGGTGGGCGCAAGGTCACATGTAGTGCTAGTATAAAAACATCGGAAGTACTATTTGTCTTGTAAAATTTCGTTTTATTCACTTACGAGGTATTCATTCGTTGCCTACGTTATGGCGATTCGGAGTCGAGCTATCGAAGAACAAGAACAAAGCGCCTATACATGAATTTACCTGAACTAAAAGTATTTACATCAAGAAATATAAATAGGGCTCGGGAACAACTGCAGACATCATTCATTACAGCCCCTAGAACACAGCGTCCTAGACCTCCACTGCTGGAGATGGGCCTTCCAGAACATACGAATATACTCGTATATCTTTTTTTCTTAGTGAAACCGGGACTTACGGCTTCACGTGCTCTCCAAAGCACGGGAAAGGTGGTGTTGTAAATCTATGACAAATGTACGTAAGAAAAGTGTATTTCATGCCAGGGGAGTTTTTAAGTAAAGCGTGCTTACAACCCAGCCAACACGTTTGAAAATTAACGTTTTATTTTGATAGTTTTACAATTAGTTTTCATACAAAATTTTGCATCTTTTGAAGTGGCATCAGTCTTTGATCATGATAATTACTTAAAAATGTTGACACTATATTTTTATAGCTCAGTTACTGAGTCGTGGACGGTGAGGTGAATGTTGGGATTGTATAAATAAACATGTCTATTAGTTAATTAAAACAGAAACAGAAGGTTAAAGTCTTTCATTAAATATTTATTAATAGATTTTTGTTAAGAGGGTTTAATTTATGAGTATTATTATTATTATTATTTTTTCAGAAGAAGACCAGCTCTTCTTATGCTAAAACTCTTTTTACATAAATGTCATATCACATAAAACTAATAATCCGACCAATAAATACACTTCCGTGGCTATTCAGCAGACACTGCTGCAGCACCGAAAATTGAGCACACGCGGTGTGACGTCACCGAAACACAAATTGTTGACGTCCGCCGTCGTCCGAGGCTGAGGTGCGACTCTCCCCACCGATGGGTCACAGAACTGGCTTTAACACAGTATTTGATTGGGTTGAGGAGTAGAATGGTATAACAACCCAAATCTTATTTGATCTAATTTTTATTACCGTGCTCGTTATCACATAGTAGTTATTTGATATCGATGTGTTGACATCCCTAGTTGTATTTAACTATGGATTCATGTAAAAGAGATAATAAAACAACTATTCTAAGCTATAAATTACATCAGATCAGATTGGAAACAGCCATAGCATGGCACTTGCGACAATTTGTTAAAAAACACTAATACGAGTACTAGGTCATATGTCCTAATACGGTCAGTTGCAGACAGTCTGATCTTTTGATATGCTATACATATTAAACAAGACAGCAATAGCAGAACACCCAATAGATAGTGGCACAAACCATTGGATTGAGCTGCATGACCCAAAGATACTTTCAACCGATCGTCACTATTACCCTAGAATTGTAAATAAAGAAACACAAAAATTTCAATCGAGAGGGGGATTATAAGCTATATTCATCGTGGAATCCAGTAATGAATAGGTTTCGACGAAGGGGAAAAATCGCCCGGTTTCGCCAAGGATATTGTAAGTGTCGTGTGTCGTGATTTCTAAAAACTTTTAAAGTGATAAGTGGATAGGTTTACATCTACCGCTCAGTATGTACGAGACTACACCGCATAGCTCCAGTCGAACCGTGACCATGGCCAATGCAACTTGGCTGAAACGTCTGGAGAAATATGTCTCTAAGTTAAATCGCGTAAAGACCCGTTAAAATTATGAAAACTATTAATGTGAAAAAATTAACGCGAAAGTTAAAAAAGGTTAAATGCTTAACATATGTCTATGAGTTACGTCATTGGTTGAAATAACTAAAGTGACAAGCTAACTGCCAGTCATTAAATGGTATTTCCAGCATATGTGTTGGCTCCTCGTTAATTGTTGTATTTTAAAAACTAATTACAAATAGAATATAGAAATTTAGTACATACAATATTTTTTTAAATTATACTTTTGTAAAACATACATATCAAAATATAACTATTGTTATATATAGAATAAAGTATGCAAATATATTTGGTTTGAATTTATTTAAAAATTGGCATAGTTACTAAGACGAAGTTTTAGTCGTCATACTTTCGAGAGTAAATATTTTGGTTTTTTTTAACTAAAAGTAACACAATGTGAGAAGAACTTTTATTTTCTCTACATAGAGGTCTAATTATATGGTATGTAATCAAGAGGTTAAAAATGGATTTGATTCGACCCAACATTTAAATTTGTCGCATTGCTTTGTCTAGCTTGTCATGCTAAAACTGAAATAGATATTGGCTGTCTTCCAGAACCGTGGAATGAACATAGTCGAACATAATTCACTCAGTGTCCGTCTGTCTTTACAAACATACATATAGGTATGTAGACTTGTAGAATCGCTATCGAGATTCATATAAAAGCCACCACCGATCGGTTATTCGAATAAAATTCACTTTTAATATAATAAATTACGCTAATAAAAACATCCTGTATTAATAAACTAGCTAGCAAATTTTCGGAAGTTATGTTAAAGGTCAAACTGGAATAAACAAAATTTTGTTGTCAATTTTTTTTTGTCTGTTCTCTTCTTCCGATAAATTATAAAAGAGGTGATAGGGAAGGCAAAGGGTCTAGCCCATTCAGCCAAGTCGGACGTAATATACCTTTATTTAAATGAGTTAATGAGGTTATCATCAAATTCCAGATGTTGCATAATTTGATGCTTTTCTTGAAGTCACTTGCGGCATTATCACCCAACACGTCGTAATATGGGAGTTCTCAACGCAAACAATAAATTGCAACTTGTGCCCTATGTATACAGTAGAATTTATCGTTTTCCATAATTCTTCACATTGTAGCACATTATTAAACAAAACAACACCGCTTTTGACTGACAATATCCACAGTACATTAATTTACAAAACAAAAACCTTGCACTTAAAATGCCACTTTAGCGGTCATACTCCTGCGAAGTACATTTTTCTATGCAATAAAAAAAATATCTATCCATCCATTTCGTTAGACAACCCATCACCACCGCTTTTGTTAACGTACTATATATATAAAACATGGATTTCATTCGAAAAGACGATCAGTGATGGTCATGTTGCATGCTGTGAAAATATGGAACAACTTGCCTCCACCGCTTCGGGACATGCATTCCTTAGCAGGTTTCAGATCGGCACTCAAAAGGCATATGCTAATATTACAAAAGACTTCACAGCAACTTACCTAATCTTATTCTATTTATTAATTAATATACAATTGTTTTTTTTTTCTTGACTATGACTTATATTATTTATCATAATATTATTTATTTATTCATTTCTAATTTGGTAAACATATATGTAAACTGTACATTTAGTGCTCCTTCCGATTAAGTAAATGGTACTGTATATCTCTGCGACCCGTGACTCACCCAACATAAGGCATCAGCTGAAAATCAGCGCTGCAGCCTCGGCTGTAGCATATGCTGAGCTGACCACCTATTTATCGCCACACCTGTTTGTATGTTTCGGTATATAGAATAGGCTTACATTTAAATTTATTCCTTGCATATTTTAATTTTTTTGTAACCATTCTAATTGTTGTGATAAATAAAGTATTTTCTTTCTTTCTTTCTTTCTTCTCTTTTCATTCTTTTACGGATCTTGTACTATATTAATATTGTTAGTTTTAAAAATAACTTGGCGGCATCCAGTCTACTGATCCAGACAATGACTCAACTTTGTTTAGAATAGACTTCGCTACATTCTCCATACAACTGTAAATATTTTTTTTGGTAATAATTTTTGCTTAAGAGGGTCTAACGGTTTTGCATACCTCTAACTCGCACAATACAACATTTTTAAAGATTATTCAAGTCTGTGTGATTATTCATTTTCATTTGAAAAACTTTTTAGGCAATAAAATTACTAACATTTTAGACATATTTCCACTTTCATCATCGATGTATATAGATAGGCCCTCACTGATATAAAAACGTTCCCGTAAAACCAATCGAAGTCATGTAGCTGCACCAACAGTCGCGAGATAGCAAGCGTCGAGAGCGCCTAATATTAATATTTATATCGAGTAAAACTAGTCTTTTTGTATGCATTGTGATATAATTTCCGATGAATAAAGCATGTGGCATTATCCTTTCTTGAGAATTGCCCCCAATGTTGGTAGGTACACAAAGCAAGCGGCACGTTTTTAAGAGTGCGTTTTGTATTGAATAGGCTTATCTATATACTCGTACATCGAAGACTTTCATACTCCATTATTTTAGACAGAGAAACATAGCAAATACATTTATAACGATTTATTCTATATTACTAAACCAAATCTATGATTGCCTGCCGTGGTCTAGCGGTCAAGTCCGTGGATTTAGACTCGGAGGTACCGGGTCCGATTCCTGGTCGGGACACAAATAGCGGTCAAATCCGTGGATTTAGACTCGGAGGGTTCGATTCCTGGTCGGGACACAAAAATATTTATTAAAGTAAATAAATAAATTTAATTTATTTGTGATATTTCTCGAGTTTGGTACGCTGAAGACATCGACGAGCTTGCCACTTGTCATGATTGGCCTATAGTAAAGTTGGCTAAATAAATGTGAATCCGCTTATTTATAAGCGTGGTTTCTGACCACCTCGAAAGGGAAACAAAAACGGAGAAAAAGGGTCTGGATGATAAATCTACGAGAGAAGAGAGAGAGGAGACATATTTCTAAGCATTCCATGGATTCACCGTGCGGGTGCCGGGTCCATCGTGTGTGGGTAAGAGATGAGAAGAATGGTGTCTCGGGCTTACGACCGACAATAGGCTGGTTTAAGTAAAGGAGGCCTCCCTTCTACTCCTCTCCCGACCCAACCAAATACTGTATGATTCCGTTAATGCCGTCTTGGAAGCTCGTTCCATAAATGTATTGACGGCAGACCTGCTTAGGCCCAATTTTTTCAGAGCTATTTTTATTGTAAGTATTAAATTTTTATTTTCTAGGTATATTCTTTTTAGGTTAAATTTAGATTTTGTTGCAATATAGTTTATTTAATTTAAGGTTTTTGTGGTGTTCATGTATTCAATTGTCCTAACGTCTCGATATGATTATATTTGTAATCTGTGGTTGCTTACGTACGTTGCACCAGTTAGTTAGTCTGTGGTAAGAGTGTGCCTAGGACGCGGCCACAGACTATGACGCGGCTCGGCGCCGGTAATTAGAAGATTAATTAATTGTAACGCTAATCCAATAGTGGGTATATTCTTATATATATATATTCTTGTGTGATCTGAGACTCCACAGTTTTGTACGAAATACATAATTTTACTAATGGAAAAAATAAAAAAAAATGATGACGTAACATAAATGCTTGTTATAATAGGTTTACGTGAATTTTTAAAACACCTAAGTGAGTGTCGATCGTGAAAGAACACGGCCTGCGTATAATATGCTATAGACAAGCGAGATAGAACTCAGTCTACGTGGAATACTACAATTGTAGATTATTCATTTAATAGTCAGGTACTAGGTCACGATGGTACCGCCTTTGTGTTGAACTGAACCACGTAAGGCAATTAGGAACTGAGGCGGTATTCTTGGAAATAAAATCATGGGTTCGATTCCCACCGAGGGCAAGTTGTACATTGTATAATTTGTCTCGGTCTGGGTGTTTATATGTATAATATGTATATATTAACAAAAAAAAAAGTATTACATACATACATACATACATATCTTCACGCCAGGTCCCTTGCGGGGTAGGCAGAGACAATTGAGCGCCATTTGTCACGATCTCGACATACCTCTTTCGCTTCTTCGACATTCATCAACCTCTTCATACATGCCCTTTTATTTCGATGGCTTTTTATTGCACCGGCAGCTATTGTTTTATTGATTTGATCGTGATAAGTGAGTCTTGGTCTGCCAGGGCCTCTTTCACCCACAACTTTCGCATTATATATCTGGTTCGTCAATCTCTCTTCAGTCATCCTTTCAACATGCCCGAACCATCGGAGCATGCCTTTCCTTATTTTTGTCCCTATGCTTTCTTTCATACCCACCTTTTTGCGTATTTCGTCATTACGTATGCGGTCCGTTAAAGTAACACCGCATATCCGACGCAACGACCTTATCAACCATCTAGTTTCCGTAACATAAGCCTCGTAGCTTACCACGGAAACTAGATGGCGCTGTGTGACCTGTCTGGAAATATTAAAAAAAAAAAAACATTACAATATTTTTGGCTTTAGGCTAAGGCCCTATTAATTTGTTCTTCCCGCCAGCGGCTAACCTTATTCATTGTATAAATATCACCATGCCAAGCTTACAATATTAGTTCTCATTGAAAGTAAAAAATTGGCATTTAAACAACAAATAGGTGGTAGGCGGACTGATGGTGGTAATTTCCCAGTCTGCTAGGGCGGGAAAATATCCACTGTTCGTGTCTATGAACCCAGTAATGTGTATTCACACGTTTCGGGATCGGGCTCGAATTGTTGTTTTACCCAGTCAAGCCGGCATAGGGTTAGGGACTGATGTCAGTCATGAGTATCTGATTACAGGTGCTGACATTCATGGCGTGCCACTTACCATTACGTGGTCACATGGTGTGCTAGTATTAAAAATAAAATTCACACCATCACAGTATAGGTAATAAACAGGGTAAGGTACAATTTTAATTGGGCCAATATTGGATTACAATATTTATATACAATATTATATTAATATTATATTTTTATTTGTAAATATTGTAATCAATTTCGCAATACTTAAATAAAATTTAATAACTGTATAGGATTGAAAAATAAAATTAACGACTCTGACTTTGAAAGGTTTTTTTAATTTTATAACGTTTCGGGATTTTTGTTAGCATACCGCACCTACTACGTTCAAATTTCCTAGTTTCCGAGAAATGGAATGTTTTCGTCGTTGGAAAGCAATTTACAGTCCACTGGCCGTAATGCCTTATGACATAATTTTATTATTACAAGCATAAATACCTATCTTTTGTTTTCTTTGTTACTGTGTTAGAGGGTTTAACGGAGTCCCCGCGCCATTTTACGCGGACATGTCAAATGCGAGTTTTTGTTTGGTAAATTAATTTACTGTGAATATTGTTAGTCAAAAGTGGTATTGTTTGGTTTAATAATGTGCTACAATGTGAATAATTATGGAAAACGATAAATTGGTCTTTACAGTTAATTTTTTGAGATTTTCCCGTGCGGTGAACTCCCATATTATACCCGACGAGTTTTGTCTATAATGCCGGGAGACTCCAAGAAAAGCATCAAATTCTGCAACATCTGGAATTTGATAATAACCTCATTAACTCATAAAAAATAAATATAGTCGTATAATTATTACGTCAGACTTGGCTGTATGGGCTAGACCCTTTGCCTTCCCTATCACCCCAATCATTATCCATTGGGAGAAGACAACACAAACAAAAAACATAGGGTTTAACGCTTGTGTTTCCCTCTCGCTCGCACAATTAAATATTTTCATAAATTTCACAATCCAAGTGTACTATTGAGAAGACTATAAAACTAAAATTACTGACTGTTCCTTCTATCTATATACTTGAATGCTGTTTATTTGTAAAAAGCCACCGAGAACTTTTTAAAACTCTTGGGTATAATTGCAATTTTAAAACGTGTTATCCTAGTAGAATAATTATTCCAGCGCATAAAAGTACTCAATATAGCCAAAATTGTTATGCAATGGCAACAAAGATATTTAATAAGCTTCCAGTTACTATAAGGGAGTACTACTTACACTGTTATATAAATTACACATATACTATAAATAAACGCATATACACATAGATACTACCCCAAATATATATTGTTAGCCTGATGAAGACATGTGTTTGTCTAGGAATAAAGATGTATCCAAGTTATAAACATGGACAGACGGCGCGTGTCTAATAGCGAGTGGTAGCTTGATCCACTGGCGGGCTGCAGACACAGTATACGAATCTGAATATCTGCTAGAGGAGTAGGATGGGATTTTAAGTTGGTTGTTATGTGAAGAACGAAGTGGAAGGTTGTGAGTATCACACATGTATTGTATTGTTGAGAATTGTACCCGGCATGTACCAATGGGAAATGCACTTTTCTAACGTCATAGATTTACAACCTCGCCTCGGAGAGCACGTTTAGCCATCGTATCCGCGTCAAGTCGTCTGGCGAGCGTGGCGAGTGTAGGCCAAATTCTCCAGACATAAGTTCTGGAAGGCCCATCTCCAACAGTAGAGGTCTAGGACGCTGTGTTCTAGGGGCTGTAATGATACAGTGTAAACTCTATAGAACAACACTGAAGGGACTGTGCATTTTATGGCGTTATAGAGAGTTGTCGTTCAATAGAGAGAAGAAAAATCCGAATTGGAAGACAAGCTAAACCAACCAAAGACAATTGATTTCGACGCTTTAGGGAGTTTGTCGTTAAATCGAGTGACGTTACACTGTATTTGTAAATAATGAAATACTGCAGGTTATAGGAATTGGGAAACGCACAAGCAAATAGCATTCGATTTATAGTACGGGAGAAATAGTGGCTACGGCATGGGAGTGCAAATTTCATTGTCAGCATTCAGCAATGAGATGTTAGCAAGACAATGTTAAGTGTCCGCAAATTTGCAGTGTACTCGTTAATTGGCCATGTCGCATAACATTGACGCAACCTTCGATGTTAATATAGTATAACACTGATTTCCAAAGTTATTGCATGAATGGCGAAACTAGAGTGGACGTACTCGTAAAGTGAACGGAAATATTGCAAAGTTGCATTAATTTTATGTTTACATCGCAAATGTATGCAATTGTACGCTAAATTACAAGAAAAATGCGTTTGTAAGACTTTTACTAATACAGCCAAATCTGCATTAGGTAAACTGATAGAGCGCAAAAAACTGTGTCATTCGCTAAGCCATTTCGTTACTCAATTATATACATATATATAAAGATACACAAGTTTTGTCTGTATGACTGTTTTAATTGCTAAGGCTGCACAAAAATATATTAAATGCAATAAAATCACTATACACACATTCACATGTTAATGTAATAGATATACAAAAATAATAAGATATATATTTAATATATATATTGACATATAATATAAATTTGGTATAATACTCTTAGTTTCAATTTTAGTTCATAAGCGACAACGCCCCTTTACAGCTGCTATAATTATATTTGACATTAAAATTATTAAATAATTATTATTATTTGACATAAGACAATGTATTTGATAAGTACAACGCCCCTTTACAGCTGCATCCAACCTTAGTTTATAAAACCAATATACGACTATATAGTAGCAGAATGTTCCTTGCTTTCTCGTATCCGACTATTTTTATGTATCATTGTATTAATTACATTGCATATGACAAAATTGTAAACTTTGACAAATCCAAGTGTTCCCAAAAACAAGGTAATTAATAAACAATAAGAGAACATGCCATTCTGGATGTGCCTACTTCCAAAAAAGCGTTACATAGCTCCCATATTATAATTGGTCAGTGTTTAGCTGACCAAACATGCCTTGTGTACAACAAATATATTTCAATGTTGTAAATATTAATGTATCTGTGTGCTGTCGGTGTATGTGTAAATTTTCTATTTAAGAATGTGTATAGTAAAGAATAAACCAGATTGCAACATTACGTTGTTTGTCTCATTTCCTACACGTTGCCCAAGACACCTTTGCGTGCTACCTCTTCTAGGTACGATCTTGTGAGCCTGCTCGATCCAACGTGTATCCACCACCTTGAATCCCTGCCCGACCTCTGTTAGGATCCATCACGTTGGTCAAGACACCTGCCTCCTCCAGGCACAGTCGCGTGAGTGAATACCATCTTCCCCATTCCCTCGCTGCCTTAGGGTATTACACCGGCAGTGAGACTCCTATCTTTACACTACCACTATAATTTATATATTGTTAGGTTTATATATTTCGCTTAGAGATTGGACTTAGGTGTTAGACCCTCTGCATTTAGCGTCCACGCTCTGACAGTCAGAGTCCTAAAAAAGCATGTACAAGATCTAGGAGGTGACAAGATAGAAACATTATTACTATAAAAACTCTTCACTAGCTTCATAAAAGGCTCAGATGAATTACACGGAAACTGAAAACCTTCTAGCTTCTAGCACGCTGATATACACACACAAAAACACAATACAACTACGTATACACTCATAGCTACATACCCACACAATTTTGTTAGATATTTGTTTGGGCTGTGGTTCAATAATGAAATAAATTGTATTTGCTGTCGGCCGGACAAACAAATGGTATGCTACGACCTGCGGCACGGTTGCCACCAGTGCAGGTCACTGAGCATATAAAATCTAATAGCTATAAGTTAATTCGGTCAATAGACGACTTTTAATTATTTTATTCTGATATACAGTCAAACCTGGATAAACGAGAGTTCAAGGGAGCACAATCTCATTCTCGCTTATAGAGGTTTCTCACTAACCCGAGGTTCTCGCTAATGCAGGTACATGGGTAGCGTTTCTCTCTTATAGGGGTACGCAACAATAACAAGTCACAGCAAGTACGAATGTAGTAAATATGTATGTCCACGAAATAGAATACAGGTACAATATTGACGAGAATACAAAAACAATGGTTGGAAGTTCCACGAAAGTTAAGAATGAGTCATAAAATAGAACATGTTAAATTTGTAAATAAAGCTCGACTGTCGCTTATAGAGGTATAGATAAGTAGCAGTCTCACTTACGGAGGTCTAGGAGGGAAAAACGACTCTCTCTTACAGAGGTGTCTGTTTCTCGCTAATTTTAAGTCTATGAATGTTAGCAACTATCGTACGAAACTGGACAAATATCACAAATAAATGATTGTGTCCCGACCGGGAATCGAACCCGATACGTCAGCGTCTAAATCCACAGATTTAGGTCTACGGAGGCAGTCCTAAAACTTGAGATAGAACGCTTTGAAGAATTCACTTTGAGAATTGAAGCCAATAAGATTAAATATTATTTATACAGTTCACTTCTCCAAAACAGTGGTTCAGTGGTTATTTAAAAAAAAATGAAAACAATAATCTAAAACTACTTACGGAAGCGAAATAGGATGTTGCTGCAATTGAGGATAGTTCATAGTTAAGTCATAATAGTTAAAATAAGCATTCCAGATTTTAATTGTTTTGGGAGCTTAAAATTACGGGTCCTGGCTACTCTCACTTATAGAGTTTTCTCACTTATCCAGGTTTGACTGTACATATCTTCAAGCCTAATCCTAAGCTAGACAGACAATTGAGCACTACTTGTAATTATTACGACATACCTCTTTTGCTTCTTCAACATTCATCAACCTCTTCATACATGCCCTTTTGCTTCTTCGACATTCATCAACCTCTTCATACATGCCCTTTTGCTTCTTCGACATTCATCAACCTCTTCATACATGCCCTTTTGTTTCGATGGCTTTTAATTGCACCTTCAGCTATTGTTTTATTTATTTGTAGGTGAGTCTTGGTCAGTCAGGGACTACCAATTTTACCCACTTTTTATATCTGGTTCGTCAATCTCTCTTTGTTGACACTTGTCATAATTGGCCCATAGTAAAGTTGGCTAAATGTGAATCTGCTTATTTATTTTATTCTGGAAAACGGTCGTGATGATACTTTACTTTACCTTTTTAAATATGTTTTTTTTACGTACGTTTTATAAAAGTTGTGTGTTGAAATCATATGTCAGCTGACCGGTGGTCTTGTGATATCGATCCAACCACGCCCTTGACAATAGTCATTATTGACTGAACTATCAATAGAAATAAACGACGTCGCAATAACAATGGCGAAGCACGTTTCAGAAAAGAGAAAACGTGGTGTTCAGAAACCGCACGTTTTTATGAAGCAGGTTCACATTTTGCGGACTTTACTCTTTTATATAATTACTAGCTGATCCTGCAAACGTTGTTTTGCCATATAAATTATTTATAGGGAATTTCTAGTGTAGAAAAAAAATAACTGACTTATTGTAAGCGTGTAAGGATGTGGTATATGAGTGAACGAGGCATGGAGCGCTGTGAGCGATGAGCGAATATAAAAATAACAAAACACCAAACATTTTTTATTTTATTTATTCCTTAAAATTATATATATCGTGAGAGAAACAGGAGACCGGCTTCGGTCTCATCCCTACTCCGTGCCGTTTACTGGGAAGTGACACCGGTATAGTCTGGCAAATGAGTGTTGACCCAGAAAAAGCGCGGATAATTTAAAAAATCTAGCACTGGTAACACTAATTATAGCAGGAATAAACTGTCTTGATACTAATGTTACCAAATAATAAGTTTCAATTGAATGTTAGGCTCAACTGCCGGGGATAACTTACCAAGTGATAATTGATCAGTTATCGTGCAGGATGCAAAATTATTAAATTACTAAAATGACTATTAAAAAATAGGGGTTGGTGGTAGAAGGGTGAAAATTTAGGGTTGTATGTATTTTTAATGGCACATTATAAAAAAAAAATATTTAAATTTTGTCCAAAAAATAAAAATAAAATGTTAGGGGTACACAACCCTTATCACTTAAGGGTATGAAAAATAGATAGTAGCCGATTCTCATACCTACTGAATATGCATATAAAATTTGATAAAAATCGGTCAAGCCGATTCGGAGGAGTATGGTAACTAACATTGTGACACGAGAATTTTATAAAGAAGATTTAGCAGGAAGGTTGGTAATTATTTATTGCAACGTCGCGTCGTCGCTTTGATTATCTCTGATGAGACGTCTCTAGAGGACATTTTTCATTTCTTCTTGTATCTATTTCTGATGGGACGTCTCTAGAGGACATTTTTTATTTCTCCTTTAACTATCTCTGATGGGACGTCTCTAGAGGACATTTTTTATTTCTCCTTTAACTATATCTGATGGGACGTCTCTAGAGGACATTTTTTATTTCTCCTTGGAACTATTTCTGATGGGACGTCTCTAGAGGATATATTTTTAATTCTTCTTATTTTTAATTCTCTGGGTGATATTATTTATGTTTCCTTTGGGACTATCTCTGATGGGAAGTCTCTAGAGGACATATTTTAATTCTCTTTGTTTTTTTCTGATGGGACAGCTCCAGAGGAGTTTTTTTTTCCTTGTAACTATTTCTGATTGTACGTCTCTTTCTCCTTGAAACTATATGTATATCTTATCGGACGTCCTCGAGAGCTTATTACAGATTTTTTTATTAAGTATTTTAAGTTACATATATTTTTTGTATTATTTAAGTAGTTTGTTATGTAAATCTATGACGAATGTACGAGAAGAGTGTGTTTTCTTCTCCAATCTGCATTGTCACGTTAAGCGGGACATTAAAATAAAACAAAGGAATTTAAGCAAAGGAAGTTAACATATTAAGTAAAGTGAAGTTAATAGAGCAAGAGAATCTACAATTATATAAGGGAGGGTCGTAAGCCAAAACTTAGCCCTATCACTCTTTATGCATCCGTTGACCGTACGTAGGGGTACCTTCCCTCGGAGAGCCTGAAGATGGGGACCCGGAGAGCGCTGCCGATCCCAAGCGGACAACGAGGCGTCACGGGGATCCTGGGCAGCGGGGTTATCTTCTCAAGTTGGGTCCCAGCTCTAAAGTCCAGACATAGAACCCTAAGCTCAGGGGTGACAATATCTCGAATAAGAGAAAGGTGATAGTAAGGCTAGTCCGAAGCAGCTGTTGCAGCGAGACGGAAAAGTGAATCCCTCTGACAGTTGAGTTTTTTAAAATGGTGTGAGGCAAAGAATGTTGTTTGCAGCCGAAAACGTTCATCCTTGGCCATTGTCGATAATAATCGCTACAATATGGCCCACGAAAGAGTGTTGTCCAGAACTGAAAAAAAAGTAAAAATAAAGAAGTATAATCTTCAGGAGATCTCTAGGGGTAGTTATGTTGAAGTTTAGAGAAACTCTTCTGACCACCATTTACAACTTAAGAACTGCTGGACCGGAATTCATGATCTTCCATTTGTTGGATTTATCTTTGCCCCGAATAGCAGATAAACTATATCGAAAAAATCAAGATAAAACAAACTATATAATAACGTCAGCAGCTGGCTGCTCCCATTCTTAGACCTCGCGTACCGCTTACCATCAGGTGGGGTCGATGTCACATGTCGTGTTTAGAATAACAAAAAATATAATCTATGTATTTTCCATACATTTTGTATCATTTTCCATATCTACCAAATTTCCTCATAATGACCAGCTTACCACACGGGCGAAGCCGGGTCGAACAGCTAGTAACAAATAACGGTAAACATTTTATAAGAGAAAGCGTCATCCTTTAATATGTAACTAAGCTACGAGTACTTTCTCGGTCTCTTTATGCCCATTGTTCTGCGCACACGCATCTTTCTTGTAAGAAAAATATAATCAGCAACTTGGAGCTTTATTCCGTTTACATAGATCACACATTGGCCTGGCAAACACGCTAGGTTTCTGATCAATAAAATACCTATTACAAATTTTATTTATTTTACAAATATATATCAGTAGTAGTATTATAACGACCTTATTCCTTCTAGGGTGGTCAGAAACCACGCTTTTAAAGAAGCGGATTCACATTTAGCCAACTTTACTATTGGAATATATTTTTTTATTTTCTGCAATATATATATATTATATATTTTCTGGTTGTTAACGAAATTTTCTTAAAGTCATATATTCAGTGACACTCGCGTGATAAAGATGAATCGATTGACGTGAGAATAGAGATTGCAACCCGGTATGTTTTTCAACCCGGCCGGGTCCGGTCACATTCGCCGCCAACCCGGCCGGGCCCGGCCGGGTTCATGTGTTAGGTTGAATCCTTTGAAGTATTTTATGAAAATTTGCTTTAAGTAAATGGAGGAAAAATACAATGATTCAAGGTTACGGAATAATATTTATTTCAAACCAGCAAATCAACAATAATCAGTCTCAAAATCACGAGTTTTTAATACAGAATTAGTTAGTTTCACTTATGGACGGAATAGTAACATTAGTGTTACTAATTAAGTTTAAGCAAGCATTAGTATTCAGTAATTAAGTTTAGGATAGAAATGATCTTCCACGCGCTGATGAAATGCCTGGATTTAGAGGATTTCGAGAAAAAAAATGGAAAGTAGGCAAATTATTTAAGAAGTCGCCCGTAATTTAATTACTAATGCTATACTGCTTGCTTAAAGTTAATTACTAATACTAATGTAACTACACACATCAAAAAAGTCTAGGGATCAAGCATGTTTATGCGGATTTCTTGTGATTGAGATGTGGCTTTGTAATAAATTTATGATTTTATAAATTTATATGGATCCTTTTTGGTGCATTTCATAATTTAAAACAGGAACTGTCAATCAAATTCGAGTAAAAGATGAAAATCAGCTGTCAATATTTTCCCTATAAAAACATAAGACGCATTGAAGACATTATTAGTGCTACTGTTTCCCTACTACTGATTAAAACCAACGTTATTATGGAGCGGCGACGTCATTTAAGCAGGGAAGAAATGATCAGAGCCGTGGGAATGATAGAAGCTGGTTCCCGGCAACGTACTGTGGCTTTAGCTCTGAATACAAGTCAGAGTGTTATCAGTCGACTTTGGACACGTTACCGAACCACTGGTACCGTGGCTGAGCGCCATGGAGGACGGTATCGCTGCACCACACGGAGACAAGACCGATACATTCAAATCACAGCTCGAAGAACTCCAACAATAACCGCCATGATGTTAGCCGTGAGCCTTCATCGCTCTTCAGGGAACTTAATTAGCGACCAAACAGTCAGAAACCGCTTGCATGAAGTGAACCTTCATTCCCGAAGACCGCTACGGGTACCACCTATAGCAATGCACAATCGTAGGACTCGATATCAATGGGCTCTTGAACACAGAAATTGGACAGAAGAACAATGGCGTTTCGTGTGCTTTTCTGATGAGTCTCGTTTTGGTATGAGGCCGGATACAAGACGTATACGACACTGGAGAACCCCTGGACGCCAACAGCGATTAAAATCCTGCCAGGAAGTCCATCCTTATAGTGGTGGAACCATCATGGTATGGGCGGGTATTTCGATCGGCGGAAGAACTGAGTTGATTTGGATCAGAGGCAACCTCAACGCTCAAATTTATGCTGAGACGGTTGTATCAGACGTCATCGTTCCTCTACAAGTGCATATCGGTCCCTTATTTCAGTTAATGCATGATAATGCACGACCGCACACCGCAAGAGTTGTAAGACAGACTCTCGCCGCAGCTAACATCAATGTCCTGCCCTGGCCTGCTCAGTCGCCAGACTTGAACCCGATTGAGCATGCATGGGATATTCTTCAGAGAAGAGCTCTGCCGAATATGGAGGGTATCCAGTCGCAAGAAGACCTTTTTTTGTTGTTGCAACGAACATGGGCGGCCATTCCACAGCGTGATTTTGATGAACTCATTTTGAGTATGCCAAACCGATGTTCTTGTGTTGTTAGTGTTCGCGGTAGAAACACGGATTATTAATTGTTTAAGTTACCCAATAAAATTAAAAAAAAAACTGTTATTTCAGTCTTTTTTTCGAACTTTAATGTTAGTGGTTCAAATGTCAAAAATCCCTTTATTAGGAAAATGGCAATTTTTTTTACTAATGCAAAGGTGACTTGGTTTATCGTTACTGTAGACAAACGAAAACATTTTATTTGATCAATCCTTAAAGAAAATTTTAATGAATATCAATCAGGAGAAAAGTTATTGCAAAAATATATGTTGATCCCTAGACACTTTTGATGTGTGTATTTGAAAACATAGTATTAGAATAATAAACTAATAACGCAGCCTAATGTACTAAACTTGTCTTAACAACTTCGATAGATAAACTTTGGTAGCTTTAGTAAAAACAAAACAAATTCTTAAGAGCAATAACTATATGGGTGAGAGGTGCGCGAGAGGAATGGAGAGCGGCCATTGGCGCGTCAGCGCGGTTCACAGCGCTTGCCATGCCAGTTTTCTACAAGTTGGGGCTTCCGTGCGGCAGTTTCGTACCTACCGGCCGGTTTGCAATCTCTACGTGAGAATCATCAAAATCGGCCCACGTGTTTGGTCTCCAGTGTGACACAAAGGAACAAACAAAGTAAAAAAAAGTAAAGTATCATCATGACCGTTTCCCTGTCAGGTTGGTCAGAAACCACACTTATAAATAAGCTGATTCACATTTAGCCAACTCTACTATAGGCCAATCATGAAAAGTGGCAAGCTCGTCGATGTCTCCACAGCGTACTAATTCGAGAAATATCACAAATAAATTAAATATTAATTAAATGTATTTATTTACATTAATAAATATTTTTGTGTCCCGACCTGTAATCGAACCCGGTACCTCCGAGCCTAAATCAACGGACTTAACCGCTAGACCACGGAGGCAGTTACAGTTACATAATACTGCTGATAAACACATACCTACCCTTCTTTGCGTCGCGCAGACGGGTAAAAAAATGTTTACTAAGGAATCATGCGCTAATGTCAACCTTAATGCTAGTGTTTTTAAGATTATAATTGTGTGCAATTATAATAGCGCCATCTATGATAGACTAGAGGAACATTTTTGTCTAATGATCAACTGAATAATAATTGGCGCCAATGTCAACCTCGCGATTAGAACTTAACAATTATAAGTTTAACGAAAATTAGTTATATATAAAGAAAGTATTTTACACTTCCGTGGCATATTGCCCGTTTAAAAATGCATGTGGAATACTGCATACTACATTATAGTATACAGGGTTACAGGAAAAGTCGTGCTAGATCCGTTCAGGGCGTGGAGTACCCATCAGTTCTGACTTATTTCTCTATGAAACACCCTACCCTAAATTTAACCCTTTTCGAGATTTTCGACTTTTAATTATTTTATTGAAAATTGCCGATTTTTGGCTACCAAAAATCGGCAATTTCCTGTAACCCTGTATAACACATTAAGGAAAGAGCTTCTAAGACGGCATTAACGGAATCATACAGTATTTGGTTGGGTAGGGAGAGGAGTACAATTGTGGATGGTGAGCGTATTATCGCGCAATAACATAATAAAGTAGGCCTCCTTTTTAACCAGCCTTTTGTCGGTCGCAAGCCCGAAACACCATTTTCCTCATCTCTTACCCATACGTGATGGACCCGGCACCCGCACGGTGAATCTATGGAATGCTTAGAAGTTTGTCTTCGTCATTGTTTAATTGACATATCATAATTATTATTTAGATTATAAGATGACATGTCTTTTTAATTAGTTTTTTATTATAATTTTATTAATTGTCTGACATCTGATGTAATTTCTGTAAATTATAATTATTGAGTATTTAAAATGTAAACTGACACGGCCTCTTTACAGCCACGATCGTATTTAAGTAGTTTCTAAGTTAGTTAGTTTTACTTGTAGCAGTGATGTTGTGCCTAACATACATACATACTCGTAAATGTGGATTATTCCCTGTTTACGGGTCAACCATTATTACCACTTTCTTTAGTATATACGTTTTATTAATTGTATTGATTTTATTAGTTCTGACTGTATCCAATTTGTTTCAAGCGAACCAAAGGAAATAAACTATTTTGATTTGATTTTGCTTTGATTCTCATACCGTTTGGTTTTTTGACTCGTCAAATTAATGTATCTGCTTGACAGCTATTCTACTAGTTTCAATTCTATCAGTTTCGAGAATTGCCTTCCAAGCATTCTATATTTTAGCGTGAGACACATAGTCTCAATGAAACGTGACATTGTATCTATATTATAGTTTTTTGCAATACATACTTATTCTTCAACTTGGCCTTGATTTCTTACGCGTGAGAGATCTATGCAAGAATGAAATTGTACTAACAGCTATTGTGCATGTTTTAAATAATTCAGCATTATTCAGTAATAGATGAAACCGTAGATGTCATTGATATAGAATACCTCAACAAAAACACAAATAAGGTGAGTTGGGTAAATATAGATATGGGCAAGTTGTAACCATTGCTAATAACTATAATTGCTGGCAACACTTTAGACAATAGTTAAATAGTGACCCTAGATGGCTCTCTAAAAGCAATTGTAAAATACAAGCAAAGCAAAACATATCTCTCAAAGTGGTCTTACGAGCGTCATGGTTCGTGCGTAATTCCATCATAGCTCGAGATCTGGAAATTCCTACTAGTGAGGAGTTTGTCGTCGGCCTGATTAGACGTATTGTAGCGATTGTTATCGACAATGGCCAAGGAGGAACGTTTTCGGCTGCAATCGACATCCTTTGCCTTGCACATATTTAGGTCACCTGTCAGTGTAGATTTTGACACTCGACTTTTAAAAAACTAACTGCGAGCAATATGCTGCTTAATAAATTAATTTATTTGTTTAACAACCAAACTCAACATTAAACTTAATTATTTATATATAAATTCATCCTACTGGATATTGTCGCCCCCGTAGCTTGGGTAAGTATTGAATAGAAAATAGTACGCGGTCACTTCATGACCACGTGCAGTGACTCTTAATTTATTTTGTGCACCACCGCTGCAGTCTCACCATCTATCTGGTATCTTGTCTGGGTGTAGACTAAAGTGGTGGTGGATTTGGAGATGGAACGTAACGCGTGTTCCCCGTGCGTTCCAGGGTTCTATGTCTGGACTTTAGAGCTGGGACCCAGCTTGAGAAGATAACCCCGCTGCCCAGGATTCCCGTGACGCCTCGTTGTCCGCTTGGGTTTGGCAGCGCTCTCCGGGTCCCCATCTTCAGGCTCTCCGAGGAAAGGTACCCCTACGTACGGTCAACGGATGCATAAAGAGTGATAGGGCTAAGTTTTGGCTTACGACCCTCCCTTATGTAATTGTAGATTCTTGTTCTGTTAACTTCACTTTACTTAATATAATAACTTCCTTTGTTTTATTTGAATGTCCCGCATAACGTGACAGTATGTTCTATAAGGCTGACAACGGACACTTCAAGCATATCCAGAATGTGCATCTGGAGGAGAGCTAGAAGTAAGCAATGTTTAAGCTAAAAGTAGTCGCACCGCTGTTATATCAGTATTGGTTTTGGTGCATGAATTACCTACTGAGATGGTACCAGGTGAATGTCTCCATCTTCAAGGTCCATTAGCCATTCAAACCTGGACGACCTCACTTTTATCTGTTTGTAAAATACAATTTTCATACAGTTTTCCTGTTCTATCCCAAACTACAAGAAGAAGTGAGAGAGAAGAAAGCGAGGTATAATAAATAAATGCGTCGCAATATTTTTGACTCTATGTTCCTTTATAAAATATTAAACTATTTATAGACTCTTCTACACTCTTACAAAATAAATCTTTACGTGTCCCCACACGTAGCACTCGCAGCAACAACGTATTTGGTATTTCTAATTCATCTACCAGGTACACGGCTAATAGATACTTTTGTCGCTCTCTCAACTACTATAAGGAATTGTCTCATCTTGACTTATTTAACTTTAGTGTTAACAAATTTAAAAACGACTTCAAATTAACTATGTTCTCTAAGTAAAGTATCATCACGACCGTTTCCCTTTCGGGGTGGTCAGAAACCACGCTTATAAATAATCATTACAAGTGGCAAGCTCGTCGATGTCTCCAGCGTACCAAACTCGAGAAATGTCACAAATAAATTAAATATTGATTAAATGTATTTATTTACATTAATAAATATTATTGTGTCTTGACCAGGAATCGAACCCGGTACCTCCGAGTCTAAATCCACGGACTTAACCGCTAGACCACGGAGGCAGTTATAGTATATATATAGTTTTCTAAATTAAAATACTATAACATTTCTAATGTGTAGCTGTTTATATATGTAGTATTATTAATATTGTTTCTGCTATGATAATAACTTAGTATTTCAATTCAATTTTGATGTTAATAATTTTATTTTTTGCTTAATTGTTAATCTGCTATGCTTGCTTGTGTTTTCGTTTATTGTATCTTGTGTAAATTCTCGACACTCAAGGTCTTTATTGTGTTTGTAATATGATGTAAATGACTGTTTGTTGTCAAAATAAAATAAAATAAATAAAATATAATCACTTTAATATGTGGTAGACTACCTCCGTGGTCTAGCGGTTAAGTCCGCGGATTTAGACTCAGAGGTACAGGGTTCGATTCGTGGTCGGGACACAAAAATATTTATTAATGTAAAAAAATACATTTAATTAATATTTAATTTATTTGTGGTATTTCTCGAGTTTGGTACGCTGGAGACATCGACGAGCTTGCCACTTATCATGATTGGCCTATAGTAAAGTTGGATAAATGTGAATCCGCTTATTTAAAAGCGTGGTTTCTGACCACCCCGAAAGGTAAACGGTCGTGATGATACTTTACTTTCTAATATGTGGTATTTATCGTTATTCTTAAACATCACATAGAATTCGAGTGCGCTATTGCAATGTGTATAAAATAAATTACAAAAAAAAAAAACAATGAGTGGTAATCATTTGACGTTTATATCCCGTGTTTACGTTGCCACAATTCCCCAACTTACCCTATCCATTTTTTTTTGGTAGATGGTGGTAGGTACCTAACCTATACCATTTATTAGCTAATAATAGTCGGCTATGTGGGTTATTGGGACAGATAATTTGGGATAAAACACATGGCACTAACAGACATTAAACGCCCCTGTAACATAAACCACTGTCGGATAACATAGGTAATCATTTTAGACACGTGCGTTGCGTGTTTTACGCGCGTATTTTCGAAATAATACAACATGAAGTCGAATAAATATTATGATCTCACAGAAGAAATGATCAGGAACGGGTTCAAGACTCAGCTTTACGCAGTGGAAGTTGGTGCAAGAGGAGTTCCAGCAAAATCTTTGCATCACTTACTGAAAGAATTGGGCCTAAGCAGGTCTGCCGTCAATACATTTATGGAACGAGCTTCCAAGACGGCATTAACGGAATCATACAGTATTTGGTTGGGTAGGGAGAGAAGTAGAATGGTGGATGGTGAGCGTATTATTTTATTTATTTATTTATTTATTTAAAACTTTATTGCACTATGTACAAAGGGCGGGCTTAATGCCGCTAGGCATTCTCTAGCAGCCAACCTTTGGGACAATACAGAACATTACAGTCATGAGGCTAGGTGCAAACGATTGTAGGAAACGTTGCCAAATAAGTTCATTTAATCTTACATACACTAGATATTAAAATAAATACACATACATAGAAATATGTACACAATAATGCATATACTACACACTATATTGGCTACTATATACTACATACAATACATACTTATATACGTTGTGAGGAGTGCTTTAGGTAATGAAAGTAAACCAGCTTTTTAAACAGCGGTTTGCTGGGTGCTTGGCGAATTTCAACAGGTAAACTGTTCCAGAGATTTGCGGCCACTACTGCGAATGAGTTAGACTGAAAGCTAGAGTGATGAGAAGGGATAGATAGAACAGAATTGTGTGACGAACGAAGAGATCTATCATGAATTGAGGAGAGATAGGTAAATTTGTCCTTGAGGTATTTCGGTGTGGCAGGCTCATTTAGTATAGAATAGAGTAGGCAGAGGATTCTACGATTCCTGCGACAGCGAATTGGTAGCCACCCTAACTTAGCACGATACTCAGAGATGTGATCATATTTTCTTAAACAAAATATGAACCGGATACATGTATTTTGTAGCCGCTCCATCTTGTTCAGCAACACCTCTGAGAGATCGACGCTACACACATCACCATAGTCGAGGAGAGGAAGGAGTAGACTTTGGGCAAGGGTTATTTTAGCTTTTAACGGCTATTATCGCGCAATAGAAAAAAAAAGGAGGCTTCCTTTTCTTAAACCAGCCTATTGTCGGTCGCAAGCCCGAGACACCATTCTTCTCATCTCTTACCCACACACGATGGACCCGGCACCCGCACGGTGAATCCATGGAATGCTTAGAAATTTGTCTTCTTAAATTATTAATGTTCGCACTTAAAAATTGCACTGAGGCAAGCTATGATTCCAGTAGCCATTCTTTACCAGCTAACCTTGAGGATCGAGTAAGATGATAGACTGGATAAAATATAAATTTATTTATTTATTTTTATTTAAAACTTTATTGCGGCAATTACAATGGGCGCGCTTGATGCATTCACTAGAAGCCAACCTTTGGGACAATAATGCAGAGAATTTTGAATATGAGGGCTTAAATATGAAACTTAATTAAAAATATTAAATAAAATTAATATATATATATATATATTGTTATTATATAGTTTTTTTTTTTTATATTATTAAATCAAAATCCTACCATGAATTCCGGCTGATTGATAAAATATATTTAAAACTCCTTGGTCTAGCGGTTAAGTCTGTGGATTTAGGGGCGGAACGGGTTCGATTTACAGTCACCATAACTTATTTTGTAGGTTTGGTAGGTAAGCTAGAGACATCGACGAGCTTGCTACTAATCATGATGTGCGTATAGTAAAGTTGGCTAAATAAAATATAAAAAATAAAATAAATATTTCCAAACAGGTCACACAGCGCCATCTAATTTCCGTGGTAAGCTACGAGGCTTGTGTTACAAAAACTAGATGGTTGATAAACTACATATTATACTTTTTTTTTTGTAAATATATTCATATTATACATATAAACACCCAGACCGAGACAAATTATACAATGTACAATGAGCCCCCGGTGGGAATCGAAACCACGACCTCCCGAGTTCACGGCAACGTTTGTTACCAATAGACCACGGAGGCGGTCATGCTGTCATGTCAAATGCTGGGCATTCCGGAAGGGATACAGTCGTAATAATACTTTACTATATATATATATATATATATATATATACATATAATTGAATACTAGCACGACATGTGATCTTGCGCCCACCTGATGGCTTACCAGGCTTACAGTGGCGTGCCAGGTCCAATAATGTTAGCAACAGGAATCAGAGACTCATGACTGACATCATGTCCCTAACACTATGTCGGCTTGACTGGGTATGACGGCAATTCGAGCCTGATCCCGAAACGTGTGGATACACTTTACTGGGTTTATCGGAACCCCCGGCAGACTGGGCAAATTACCACCATCAGTCCGCCTACCACCTAGCTAAAGCATTTTCATTTGTTATTACTTTGTTTAAATTAAATAAATAAATAAAATAAAAATCCATTTATTGTCACATAACATTATTACACAGTTTTACAGTTTCGAACAATATGTGACAAAAGGAATCAGGTGTCAGCTGTTGTCGTGCAGCAGCACAAGTACCTACGCTGTTTTTCAACCTGTTCCTGTTCTCACGTAGTAATATATATATTTTTTAATTACAGGGTAGACACTTATAAATTAATAGATACACAATTATACTAAAAAGCTAGGTATACATGCATGGCAGAGTAGATGAATGAGGCTCGTTTCGTCAGGAATATCAACATTGTTGCAGGCCCTTTAATTATACATTTTCTAGGGCTAATAATTAAAATTAAATAAGATACAAGCTATTAACAGTTATTTTATGTAATTTATATTGAAGACAATGTCATCGAAGAAACTTAGGGCTGACACGAGTGCAGCGTACCGAGAAGCTCCTTCCGCCTTGTTCCGTGTGAACCCTCCTTAAGTTAGGGTTGTCACTAATGTTTGCAACGCTATTTTTTTATATATACTAGAACGACATGTGACCTTGGGCCCACCTGATGGTAAGTGGCGCGCAAGGTCCATGAATGTTAGCAACTGAAGTCAGACACTCATGACTGACATCAGTCTCCAACACTATGCCGGCTTGACTAGATGCTTTTTCACACTTCGCTTGAAGGACTCCGAGTTATAGGAAAGTGGAAACACAGAGGCTGGAAGAGCATTCCACATCTTTATCGTGCGACAGATGTATAAGTCCCCAAATTTATATGGTCTTATGTATTATATGGTCTTACGTTAGACTAATATGTAATTCTATTGATTGATGTTTCCAATAAAAAAAAATCTAAGAAACGACGAAATATGTGGGAAATGAAATTATTTTTGGCTTCTCCAAATTGGCTATTTTAAAATTGACATTTATATGATACAAGAGTTTCTACTTTAATTTCAATTTATTTATTTTGTAAGTAGGCATAGGACAATAAATATAATGTATTCTGCGCTTTTACATGTCAAAAAATTAATTATTATAACGAAAAGCTTATTTTCTGGGAAATAGCTTGTATTTGGAGCCGCACATTACAACCCAAATATACATAATTATAATCTTAAAATTATAGCTGCTGTAAAGTGGCATTGTCATACTTTAACTAAAACAAAAACAGTTTAAGGTGTCACTTAAATTTTAGCTGCTGGTAAGAGGCATTGTCATACTATAAACTAAGACATACACAAATAACATTTGAAATAAATTAAGACCAGGCACGCTTGTCATCCAAATACTCGCTGATGGTATAATAACCCTTTAAAATCAGTTGTTCCTTAACATATGATTTGAATAGATTTACTGGTACTGCCTCTGTTAATGTTAATTTAGATTATTTGTTTATATAAAATTTAAATGCACTATGTATACAAGCGGACTTAATGCCGCTATGCATTCTCTGACAGCAAAACCGAACCGGACTATTATGTGACAGCCCTACTTAAGAAGGGGAAGTTTACTTAAAGGAAGCTAAAGTAGTGTTTTTATATGTCAGGCTTCGGCTTATAATGTGGGAAAGGAATATCTTTTCGACCTTACGGAATGCTAACAAAAAATGAGCTATTTAAAATTTAGTTATGATAAAAATATCATATCCTAAACTGTCTCTCTGTCTGTTCGTGAGTTAAATAAATAATATTGAAAGATTAGTTTTTTATAGTCTCCGTGGTCTAGCGGTTAAGTCCGTGTATGTCGACCTGGAGGTACGGGATTCAATTCCTGGACAGGACACAAAAAATAAATTTATTTAATTTCTCGAATTTGGTTTGGCTTGGATGGGCCTTTAGTATACTAGTAGTTGGGTAAATGGAATTCCGCTTCTTTATAAAAAAAAAATCGTGTTAAATTTTAGTTTTTTTTTTGTAAACAACAGCTTTTGTAAGCAACTTTTTGTAAGCAACAGTTGTATTAGCGAAAAAAGTTATAGTCCAAGATGCATCACAAGCGAAGCACCATCTTGGGTGCTCACAGTTTAAGCCCCGAGGAGGTGCGACGCCTCGCTCCTAAGCCCATACTAAGGTTCTTTGAAGCCGTAGGTCTAGCGAACGAACTATAGTCTAGGGAGGTCACAATAGATCACTACTGGTCGCAGTAACTTGGGCACGAGTAGTCCCACCCTATTTCACATATAATAATATAGTCCAAGATATGTCTAATGTAGGCCATACACGCTACGGTCTACCGGAAAGGTCCACCTGTGCAGGTATGTATGCGACCGGCGCAAGATCGAAAATCGATTCTTTCGAGTGACACCGTACGGTGTACCTGCGCGTGTGTGCGTGTACTCCGGTCGCCTGCGCAGGTCGCGTCAGATGTTTTCTAGTGTTTCTTTTGGACGGTTGTCTCATCGCTCGCATCGTATTACCAGAAAATGGCGCCACCAGATTCAACTAAAAAAATCCTTGAAGATTTTATCGAAATTTATAGAAGTAATCCATGTCTTTGGCAAATTAAAAGCAAAGATTACCATAATCGAGACAAAAAAGAAGCTGCTTATAAATTACTATAATCCACATTCGATGCCATCGCAAAAAGAACTGAAGACCGCTCAGGTAGACCGGAAAGTCCCCATACACGCGGGTGGCAAACCTGCACAGGTCACCTCTCCGGTAGACCGTAGCGTGTATGGCCTGCATAATGTAAGCCATACAGGCTACGGTCTACCGAAAAGGTGACCTGTGCAGGTCAACTAGGACGTCGATAGCGTGTATGGGGACTTTTCGTTGTACCTACCGGAGCGGTCTTTAGTTATTTTTGCGATGGCATCGATTGAGGACGATGACGCGCTGCAGCCCTATTATATTACTTAGTCGCAAACGTTATTGTGGATTTCATTATTTACGTCAGAGGTTGCGTCATAATTACAAAATATTGTTCAATTCTCAACTCAGCGGCCGTGCAAATATCAACTTTAATAGCTTGATATGTATATATAGTTGACGGATTTTATTTTATTTTATTTGGGTAACTCACAGCTAATACAATAGATTAAAGACTATGATAATGACTACAAGCTAATTAAGAGTTACCACACATAACAAAAATACAAGCAAAAAAGAAAAAAAAGAAAAACCAAAAGTTATAAAAACTAAACCAAAAATAGTTATTCATTTAGAGTTACGAAATTGGAAATTATTTTGCTCCTCACGGAATAAATGCTGTCACAAAATAAGTCAATGTCTAAATTGTGACTTAGTAAGTTAAACAACGATACTGCACTAGGTATATAACTATTTTGCCTATAATTGCTATGAGCATGAGGTACACATAGTTGGTCTGAAGCACGCAAGCAACGGACTGATGCCCTATGACCAATCATATTTAATAATTCTGGACAGTCAATGATACCTCTGGCAATCTTAATGAGAAAAGTCAAAGTTCTTTATATAGGTAACGTTTGCGTTTAAATAACAGAATACTGATTGTTCTGTACTACCCATATGCTCAAGCTGTGTACCCACAGCTACTGTTGTTAATTGTTGTTATTTGTAAGTATTATTTATTTTATTTTAGGTATGTAGTCCAATGGGGTGTATCACTAACTTTTTATCACGATAGATGGCGCATGATAGATGGTACCTTATATAACTTTCAGTTGCATAGAAATATTTTATTTTTATTACGAAATTCATTATTTTCTAGATATTATGCAGTGTGAGCAGCTTTTAAGTGTAAATATAGAGATTTCCAAGCGAAATCAAAGATATAGTGACCTCAAAATTGCCGTTCTATTAATTCAATCTATTTTCTTTTTAAAGACGGTTTTCGTTTTCTTAATTCGTCTTTTAACGTAGGTAAGGTTAAATTATAATATATTTTTCTTGTATTTAAAAAAAAAACTACAAAAACATTTAAAAAATGATCCGCCATAGGTGTTAACAAGGTACCAATGCCGCTAGCGACATCTACAAAAAGCTTTGCCTGATACACCCCATTGCGGTAACTTCTAATTGACCCTTTATGTTTTAATTATTTTTTTCCAATTTTGGTATTAGTTAGTTATCTTTAATAAATAAATAAATCGTCTTTAAAAAGTTTTTTCGTTGTTTGATGAATAAATATCTAAATAAGAAACTGCCTCCGTGGTCTAGCGGTTAAGTCTATGGATTTAGACTCGGAGGTACCGGGTTCGATTCCTGGTCGGGACACAAAAATATTTATTTATAATGTAAATAAATACATTTAATTAATATTTAATTTATTTGTGATATTTCTCGAGTTTGGTACGCTGGAGACATCGACTAGCTTCAGTCATGATTGGCCTATAGTAAAGTTGGCTAAATATGAATCCGCACGGAAACTAGATGGTTGATAAACTACATATTATACTTTTTTTTTTGTAAATATATACATATTATACATATAAACACCCAGACCGAGACAAATTATACAATGTACAACTTGCCCCCGGTGAGAATCGAACCCACGACCTCCCGAGTTCACGGCAACGTTTGTTACCACTGGACTACGGAGGCGGTCAAATAAGCGTGGTTTCTGACCACCCCGAAAGGGAAACGGTCGTGATGATATTTTACTTTACTTCCCAAGATATTGCAAAAACTTCGAAGAGACGGTTTTGTTAAAAAATGTACAATAAAATAGACTAGAGCAACAATGAGCAATCTTTTTATTTGGCAAGTATTTGCGCGAGAGTTGATGACGTCATAGAAACTACAGGCTCTATTCGTGATATATTTTTATGTTAGTCTTATTTCAAGCGATGTAATTTTTTTTATATGAATAACACCATGGCAAGCTTACAATATTAGTTCTCCTTGAATTGTTTTGTCGACTTTCGGGTTGCACATAGGCATGTAGTCTACCTTAATTCTGACTTGCCTGGTGGGTTACTGCTGTACCAGGTATTGTATTCTCATAGGTACTGATAACTAAATTTAAAAGGTTATTTATTGATCGTTGTGGTGCAGTTCTGTATATGTTTTATTTTGTAAATCTGATATAGCTGAGTTTTCCTTGCAGATTCCTTTCTCAGTCAGATTAAACATTAACAGGTCACTGGAATTTGCGAAGCTGCTGGTCTTCTGCTAACAGCTTACTTATTGGACCACTTTGCTGCTTAGTCTTCTACTAGCAGGAGTAAAATCATTCAAAATAATTAAATTAATGACGTTTCATAAATGCCTGTAATAGGTTTACGTGAATAAAGATATTTTGACTTTGACTTTGAAAGTAAAAATTGGCATTTGACATCTTTGCAAATGGCATACTTTCAACGAGAACAACAAATAGGTTGGAGGCGTACTGATGGTGGTAATTTTCCCAGTATGCCGATAAACCCAGTGAAGTGTATACACATGTTTCGGGATCAGGCTCGAATTGCTGTCATGCCCAGTCAAGCCGGCATAGTGTAATACTGATGTCAGTCATGAGTGTCTGATTCCAGTTGCGTCTCAATCATGGAATCCAAGCTATAACATTTATATTGATCGCATCGAGGCTATTCAGAAGAGATTTCTAAGGTATTTGCAATCTAAAACAGGGTGCTTTGACGACACCTACGTTGAGCGCTGTAAGACATCATATACTCCCGCTTAAATCCAGACGTAGAATCGCTGATGTGATGTATATGATGAACCTGCTTAATGGCTCGATTGATTGTCCCGAGTTGCTTAGTAAAATTGGTTTGCAGACACCCCATCGACCTCAGAGACGGCTTGGGCCGTTACTAACAATACCTACAGTGCACAGTAACTACAGACAAAATACTTTTATTATTAGAACTAGTTGTTGTATCAATGAGATGATTGGTAATGACAATATTGACATTGATATTTTTGCTATGAAGCCTTCAACAGTAAGGCGTCTACTTTCTTCTCAATTCTTTAACACTCCGGCTTCTGTATATTTTTAGGATTGGTTCTTTTTGTTTCTTGTGTTGTTTATATTTTTGCCAGTGTATTAATCCATTTAGTAGCTATAGGTGAAAACTTTTAATTGTCTCATTTTTTTATATCTATTCATTTATATTGTTATCTAGCTGTAATTTTTCCTGTAATAAATAAATAAATAAAATAAAAACATTCATTTTCACTTTGCGTGCCATTTACCATCGGGTAGGTGCAAGGTCACATGTTGTACTAATATAAGCTGAGTTGCACCAAAACGAAGTCTCTGTAATAGGGTGGTTAGTTGACTAGTGTAAAAAATATGTGATTTTTGTTTAATTATAATTTTTATTTTATGAGTGTGATTTTGATGAAATAAGGAATTCATTAATTCCTTAAAAAGGTCAAATGTCACTAATACGAGTATGCTGCTAATGGTTGCGTTTGTATCGTTTGGCCTTGAGACAATGGGACCGTGGGGGTTCTTTCAAGAACTGTCTAAGCGGCTGTTTAACGCTGTATGTGACAAGAGGGCTGGCAGTTTTTTTGCGCAGCAAATCAGCACCGCTGTGCAGCGGGGGAATGCTGCAAGTGTTCTTTGCACACTGCCACATGATCAGGTCATGGGTGAATATTTTTATATATAGTTTAGTTTACATTTTTATTTCGTTTATTAGTGTTTTTTATGAAGTCCTATCTATACCTTAATCAAATAAATACATTGTTTTAGATTTTAGAACGTTACCTTAAAAGCATTAGTCGTAGAGTGACGTCATTTAATATTACGAAGACCGCGTTCGACTTTTTTGTCGAACATTTAGCCAACTATACTATAGGGCAATCATAGTAAAGTATCATCACGACCGTTTCCCTTTCGGGGTGGTCAGAAACCACGCTTACAAATAAGCGGATTCACATTTAGCCAACTTTACTATATGCCAATCATGACAAGTGGCAAGCTCGTCGATGTCTCCAGCGTACCAAACTCGAGAAATATCACAAATAAATTAAATAATGATTAAATTTATTGATTTACATTAATAAATATTTTTGTGTCCCGACCAGGAATCGAACCCGGTACCTCCGAGTCTAAATCCACGGATTTAACCGCTAAACCACGGAGGCAGTTCTAGGGCATAGGGCAATCATAATTGTACAAAACGAAATATCACAAATAAATTATTGTGTTCCGATCAGGAATAGGAGTACCTCAGAGTCCAAATCCACAGACTTAACATCTAAACCTTGAAGGCAGTTGAGAATATTAGTGTAAATGTTACTATGCATATCGTGTTTGTATATAATGCCAAAAGTAGGTTCACTTGTCGTTCACCTTCCTTTTACGACGGTGACTCAAACCTACAAACAGACCAACCTCAACATGGCAATGAAACCTGCTACATTGTCAACGTGTTCAAATTATGTAGAAATTAAGAACTAGATAATCAGCAGCCCTATTATGTAACTAACAAACGTTATAAAATAATACATCTACTAATATTAGGGTTCAGAACCGGGAAATCCCGATCTCTAAACTACCGGTTCTCAGTTAAGTAAAATGGAACTCGGGAGGTCGTGGGTTCGATTCCCACGGGGGGCAAGTTGTACATTGTATAATTTGTCTCGGTCTGGGTGTTTATATGTATAATATGTACTTACTTATATATTTACAAATAAAAAGTATAATATGTAGTTTCCGTAACAAGCCTCGTAGCTTACCACGGAAACTAGATGACCTGTCTGGAAATATTTATTATTATTTCCGGTTTTTTCGAATACCAGATTAGAGATAAAATAAAAGCATAGATCTATACAGAAAACTTGTGCAGTACACAGGGATAGGAAGACAAATTTCTAAGCATTCCATGGATTCACCGTGCGGGTGCCGGGTCTATCGTGTGTGGGTAGGAGATGAGAAGAATGGTGTCTCGGGCTTGCGACGGACAATAGGCTGGTTTAAGAAAAGGAGGCCTCCTTTTCGGCGATAATACGCTCACCATCCACCATTCTACTTCTCTCCCTACCCAACCAAATACTGTATGATTCCGTTAATGCCGTCTTGGAAGCTCGTTCCATAAATGTATTGACGGCAGACCTGCTTAGGCCCAATTCTTTCAGTAAGTGATGCAAAGATTTTGCTGGAACTCCTCTTGCACCAACTTCCACTGCGTAAAGCTGAGTCTTGAACCCGTTCCTGATCATTTCTTCTGTGAGATCATAATATTTATTCGACTTCATGTTGTGGTCTTTTGGAATATTTGATTCCCACGGAACGGTAAGTTCAATAAGGATAACTTTTTTCAAGTTCCGAGAAAACACTAAGATGTCTGGCCTATAGGCTGTTACAGCTAGTTCATCTGGGATCCTATAATGGTGTTCGAATGTATCCATGAGAATTTTCCAGTCTGATGCGGCGCCAAGGATCGAGGTGGGCTTGCATTTAGTTTTCGTAAACACTTTCGCTTTATCCGAAAAAGTGTTTTTTTAGTTATTGTTGTTTAGATCTAGGTGTGCGATATTACGTTATGACTACAAGAAACCTACAGCAAAAGTAACAATAAATGATAATGAAGGAATATGTTCCTTGTACAAGATGATTTTTCGTGCCACAATGTTTTTTTTTTATTTGATAGTTAAGTTAGTTTAATAGTATAGTGATTTAATTTATTTTACCCTAGCATAACGACAATTGACAAAAAAAAAAATTACGTTGTATATTATATAGATTCGAGACCCGCCGATTTTAAACTATGAACACTTTGAAACGCTGTGTTTTATCTATAATAAAGTACCTGATCATAATAAAGAACCTAATCGTATAAATAGTGCTTTGTAACTATTTCATACATACATTTTTACCAATTGACTATTTACTTAATTAAATTATATTTTAATGCTGGGGTAAAGGGGATGTTGTAATTAAATTTAAAAAAACCACAATTAATTGTTATGAATAACATCTCTTTTACCCCAGCATTAAAATAATAATAATTAATTGTGTTTTTACACAGCATTAAAATTGTATTTAGTTGAGGCACGCTGCAAAAAACTTGGGGCCTGGTTTTTATCTCTTTTATTTAGAAGATACCCGCACTTAGATTAACATCTAAGTGCGATTAACAAGTTATGGTCTAGATCAGCGGTTCTCAAACTTTTTTGGTGACGGAACCCTTTTGGAAAGCAAAATACTCGATGGAACCCTACAATAAAACAATAGTTTTTAAAAGTGTATTCTTTACTTTATGTTTTGAAGTTAGAGTCGAAAGTCGCTTGTTCACAACTATAGCGTCTAATTCAGAGGCGCCTTTTATCAAAGGGACTGCGCGCTCACGAGTATACGCGCGGCGCGGGCGGAGTCAAAACGTTCGACCAAAGAGAGGTGTTTTGATTTTTTTTTCTAAATTCTTGCGGAACCCCGGGTAGAGTATAGCTGTTCTAGATAATACATAAACCCTTTTGCTCTAAATCTTAAGCGGAAGAGGTAAAAAGTTGCGTTATTATAAATAAATGAGGAACTTGGTTGCGATAACGTGAACATTACCAAATTAAAAACGGTGATTTTCTCGCACGTTTTAGTCAATTTAACGTTTACATAAAAACAGACTAGCTTTAAAGATCTTCTAATACGGCAAAGCAGATATAGAATAGGCGGTTGGCGGACTGATGGTGGTAATTTGCCCAGTCTGCCGGGGCGGGGAAGTATCCACCGTTTGTGCCGATAAACCCTGTAGTGTTCCACACGTTTCCAGGCCCAGTCATCCGGCATAGTGTTTAGGACTGACGTCAGTCATAAGTGTCTGATTCCTGCTGACATTCATGGATGTCTCGTTATCATAAGGTCAAATGTCGGATTAGTATTAAAAAAATAGACAAGGAACACTTTGAATCTCAAGATCACGAATTACCAGCACAATAACCTGATCTAGGAGATTCAAAAGCTCTCGAGCTACCTTGGCATCTAATAAAATCTACAGAATCGCCTCCTGTATTGGTATGCTATTTAAAAAGGTTTTAGTGTATAATTTGTTAAGCCGTCTGGGAGCTTTCAACGAAAATACTGCCAAAACCCTTTAAGATATAAGAAAAAAATGTATAGTGGAATTGTGTATCATATATGGGTCTACAAAAAAGTCCACCATGGCATATGTCTATCTCTTAAGAATAACATACTATATCCATTTTAATACTAAAAAAATTGGGCAATTATAAAGCAAAAAAACACGGGAATAACCGGGCAAAACAGCTAACTTAACATAATAGGTTTAAACTTACTACAAGCAATGACGAAGAAAATTGATGACATTTATTTCTGAATATGAACAAGTATTAGGTTTTATAACAAATTGCATTACGTTCGCTTTCTAGGTCGCAGTAAAGTTACATTGACAGAGTTTTGTCGAAACAAATCGTCGGATAGTTAGTCGGCTGTTGACGACGAACAATGAAGACATTGTAGTTCGCTTGGAGAATCAATTAGCTTTGCGATCGATGAATACTGCATAACGATGTCATATAGATGGATAGCACAAATAACTGAATTTTTAAATTCAAATAATACATCCATATCAAATCTCGCGTGTTCCAATCCAATGTGACGAAATTGCAACGAACTTTATGTATCTGACCCTGAGATATATTTAGTGTAAAAAGACATTTTAAATTAATCTAACTAAATTGATGCATGATAAAAATATCACTTAAAAACATTACACTGTAAGAAAAAAAAAATGTTAAATTATATTACTTAACTGGTTCACAGTAAACTTAACAAATAATGTTTTTTCTGTGTAAAGAACACTGTTGCGGCGCAGATTTTATTATTTTCGTCTTGGTCAAGTCTGAGTAAAAAGTCGTCTGTCAATGTCATATTCTAACAATCTGTCATATAAAATAGTTCTCCAATATTGTCAGTCAAAAAGGAGGTTATAGTCGACAGACTACTTGACAAAAAGAGGTCGGGCGCGCCGCTACAGAACACATTAGCCCCATCTCACATCCAGGCAACCTCGTCCAGCGCGGGGAGTGCGGCGGTTTCTGCGCAAATACGCCAACCTCGTCCAGCGCGGGGAGTGCGGCGGTTTCTCCGCAAATACGCCAACCTCGGTCCAGGTCACGAGTTTGCGCCGCTTGAGATCGAGATATGGGGTTGGCCATTTGGCCAAGGAGTTGTCCAAAGGGCTGACGGAGAAATCTGGAGACAGGAAGACTGGTAATTATTTCTGCCAACGTATTAGCTTCGCTATACACAGGGGAAATGTTACCAGTCTTCTTAGGACTATCTCTGATGGGTCGTCACTTGAGGACATTTTTTATTTATATTTTTTTTTATTAGGTTATTTTATAGTTATTTAATTTTATTAGTAATTATTTAGTAAATGTTAAGTATTTTTCAAATAAATATGAACGTATAATTAAAAATTGGTTAGGAAAGGAGAAAACTCTCTCTCCGAGTCTCAAAAACTGTGATGTTGGTAATCTATCACAATTGAACGTAAGAAAAGTATTTCTCGTAGGTTTATGACGGGGTTCGAATACCGAACCATTTTGGATTGGAGGGCGTTCTTACAACCAAGTCACTTGTATGTGGATATATTCGTATAAGATATGACAGCACGAAACAAGCTCACCATCTACAAAGCTTGTGTTTGCCCCGTCCTCACCTACGTCAGTCTGGCGTTTGCCCACACTAATCCGCGTCTTATTAATAAGTTGCAGGTGATTCAGAACAAGTCCCTGCGCCAGGCGGCGAATACCCCCTGGTTCGTGCGGAACGTCAACCTCCATCACGACCTCAGCATCGAGCCCATCTCCAATTATCTGCGGAAAGCGTCCCTACGCTACTTCTCCAAGGCGAGTAATCACTCATTGTATAGGCTTGCTCTTACGACCTCAAATCCTTTTCGAAGAGGCGTCGCCCCAGAAGTGATCTGCACGACACCGATGACCCACTCACGACGAGGCTCAATCTACTGATTGGGGCCTCCGCCAAGTCCTCTGGCCGCCAACCTAAGGACCCGACCCTCCCACCGTTCCAGTCGCCGATCCAGCCGCCGCTGTCTTTGTCCCCCATTTCCCCCTCAATGGCTCCACCGTAGACCCCTACCCCTCAGGTTGGGTTTCGCATGCTTGCATGAACGCGGCGAACGAGTGCCTTCACTCCGTAGCCACGACTCAGACTTAGCTGTTAAGGCACGCAGGGCCAACAGTGGAAGAGAGACGGTTTATAGGGTTTTAGTCCGTAGGCGCCTTTAATATAGATCTTGTATCACAGTGTTCATTTCATAAAGCACCAGTTAGCGACCGTGACCGTTTGCACAGATTTACGTTCACTTTTTACCAACACAAATAGTGACAATATTAACTGTATTATTATATGCTGCAATACAATATTACCTGTATTATTATTGCACCAGCTGATAGTGTCGCTTAGGCTAGTTAGATCACTGATTTTCTCCATATTCCTATATGGCGCTGAGACATGGACTATAAAGAGCGCTGACCGAAAGCGTATTGATGCTTTTGAGATGTGGTGTTGGAGAAAAATGCTGAGGATCTCATGGACTGAGCATCGGACTAACGTATCGATCTTAAATCAACTAGACATATCGACTAGACTATCCACAATACGTCTTCGTCAGATACTCCGGACACTTAGAAAAGGAGGGGATAGCCTGGAGAAACTTTTTGTTACTGGCAAGGTGGAAGGAAAGAGATCGAGAGGCCGTAGTACGGTACGCTGGTCCGACCAAATCCGCTCCACCACCAACACTAGCGTCCATGATGCTGTGCATGCCGCTGAAGACAGAAACGGGTGGCATGCTATCACCAAGACGCACACCAATTTATCGGGAGGTCACGACCCTCATCAATGAGGAAACACGACGCAAGGAGGAGGATAGTGTCGCTTATAAGGGTCAAATTCTGGTAGCAAATTAAGGAAAGTGCTAATTTAAGAAAATATGTTTCTTTTAATGTCCTAACAAATAAATTCTTTAAAATGATAGCCATTATTTTCAATACATAGCTGAATTCTACGTCCCAAGGTTTGTACTGCATTTCGCAGAAGATTATAATCTTATTTGATTTTGTGAAGGGACTTGTTCAGTTCTGCCATCATAATGTGCCGTGATTCCTCTAGTTGATGTTTGATACCGCCCGTGAGCTTAGAAATTAATAAATGATGTTTAAGTACTGTACCTACCATCGCAGCGTACCTTTTTGCTGATTATGAAGTGTTTTTTGTTTCAATTTTCTATAGAGTTTCAAAGAATCGAACAATGGTCTCATAAAACCATTTTCTACGTGCCTTTAGCAGTTATGCCTATCCCCGCGTTATGTAATATTATTTTTAATTCATTTGCTTTTTTTACCTATTAGGTATATATTAGCGATAGGGAATTGGAAGTTGGACACGTTTTTATATTAGTTAGGGCCAAGGGCCTAATTCTGGCGCTTTTGATTTGCGTTTCGGTTCGAAATATTCGAATGAAAAGCCACAGATTTCCATACATTCCAGATGTTGTAGAATTTGATGCTGTATGCTATATGCTGTCACTCGCGGCATTATAGCTCAAACACGTCGGGTATAATATGGTCGCAGCGCGAGAAAACTGCAATAAATTAACTGCAACTTATGCCCCATATATAAAGTACAACTTATCGTTTACCATAATTATTCACATTGTAGCACATTATTAAACAAAGCAACACCATTTTTGACTCACAATATCCACAGAAAAGTAATTTACAAAACAAAAACTTTGACATGTCAGTGAAAAATGGCGCGAAGAACTCCACAGTTTTACCGTGTGACAACAACAGCCAGCTGACATTTGCTTCTAGTGTTGCAAAGAAATAAATATTGTTGTCCATTAATATAATTCGGTCTGTCGAAACTGCCCCTGGCCTATCTAATTATTTAAACTAAATTGCCCAAAGTACAAAGGCGTAATAATAATAATAATAAATATTTTCAGACAGGTCACACAGCGCCATCTAGTTTCCGTGGTAAGCTACGAGGCTTGTGTTACGGAAACTAGATGGTTGATAAACTACATATTATACTTTTTTTTTTGTAAATATATACATATTATACATATAAACACCCAGACCGAGACAAATTATACAATGTACAACTTGCCCCCGGTGGGAATCGAACCCACGACCTCCCGAGTTCACGGCAACGTTTGCTACCACTAGACCACGGAGGCGGTCAAGGTGCAATACTAAATTAACTTGTTATGCAGATAACATATACATATCTTCACGCCAAATCCCTTGCGGGGTCTAGCTTGCGGCCTATCTAGAGGTGGTAGGCGGACTGATGGTGGTAATTTCCCCAGTCTGCCGAGACGGGGAAGTATCGTGCCGATAAACCCAGTAAAGTGTATCCACACGTTTCGGAATCAGGCTCGAATTGCCGTCATGCCCAGTCCAGCCGGCATAGTGTTAGGGACTGATGTCAGTCATGAGTGTCTGATTCCAGTTGCTAACATTTATGGACCTCGCGCACCACTTAATATTAGGTGGGCGCAAGGTCACATGTCGTGCTAGTATAAACAAAAATTGAGCGCCACTTGTCACGATCACTTACCTCTTTCGCATATTCGACATTCATCAACCTCTTCATACATGCCCTTTTGTTTCGATGGCTTTTTAATGCACCTTCAGCTATTGTTTTGTTTATTTGATCGTGATAGGTGAGTGCGAGACTCACATACTTATTAATAATTAAATTAAACGAATTTTTCAAAAAGAATTTTAATAAATTTTATTCGAAGTTAATTATAGTACTTACATTAAATATAAATTAAAAGCTAACTAAATAATAAAATTAAAAATAAACTAAACTATAAATAAAAAATGTCCTCTAGAGACGTCCCATCCGAGATAGTCCCAAGGAGACTGGCAACATTTCCCCTCTGTATAGCGAGGCTAATACGTTGGCAGAAATAACTGTCAGCCACTTTGACAACTTTTTGACCAATTATTCAAATGTGTGGCGATCCCAAATGCCATAACTACCTAAAACAGAATATTTCCATTATAATTCAACGAGGAAATGTGGCGAGCGTTTAAGTACCCTCCCTGGTGGTAAGCCCTTAATTAGTTTTGTAGAATAGTTTTAATTTCATAGGTATTTTCAGTTTAGTTTATTTATAATTAGTATTTTAATCTATTTTATTTTAATATTTTTGTATCTACTTCGAATAAATATAATACACACATATAACCTATATAAATAAAATATTATCAATACAATAAATACATACATATAAATAAATACATACATATTTCCAGACAATCACACAGCGCCATCTAATTTCCGTGGTAAGCTGCGAGGCTTGTGTTACGGAAACTAGATGGTTGATAAACTACATATTATACTTTTTTTTTTTTGTAAATATATACATATTATACATATATAAACACCCAGACCGAGACAAATTATACAATGTACAACTTGCCCCCAGTGGGAATCGAACCCACGACCTCCCGAGTTTACGGCAAAGTTTGTTACCACTAGACCACGGAGGCGGTCAATAAAATACAATGATGGACGTAAGACAATAAATTCATGTAAAATAATTAATTATAGCTGACATTTTGGCACGACAACACGTTGCATTGATGCACCGGTAGAATATTTATATTTTTAGATACAGGAAGAAAATAAAGGTACCTACTAAGTAACTTCATGGGTATCACGACAATCCCTGGAGACGTGGTGATAATCCACATTATTATGTTTACACTTAGCCAAATCTACATTAAGTAGAGTTTAGATAAGGGTCCCGGGAAATCCCGGTCCTGAAAATTTCGGGATTTTGTTTAGACTAACGAAGACTTCCAAACCTCTTCCCGGGACTTTTGGGAAGTTTTAGTAAGAATTTCAGGTTAATAAATAAATAATAAATATTTCCAGACAGGTCACACAGCGCCATCTAGTTTCCGTGGTAAGCTACGCGGCTTGTGTTACGGAAACTAGATGGTTGATAAACTACATATTACTTATACTTTTTTTTTGTAAATACGAGTATATACTCATTATACATATAAACACCCAGACCGAGACAAATTATACAATGTACAACTTGCCCCCGGTGGGAATCGAACCCATGACCTCCCGAGTTCGCGGCAACGTTTGTTACCACTAGACCACGGAGCGGTCTTTAAAGGTTTCTTACCAAGATTTTATTTAAAACTAAAGTTCCACTCAGCGGTTTCACCCGCTACCACACATTTTTTCGAGCGAAAAGTAACCTATGTTACTCAGAGATCTTGTAGCTTTCTAACGGTGAAAGTTTTTTAAAAAGAGGTTCAGTAGTTTTGAAGTTTATCGATTACATACACATTCCCATTAACAAACCATTATAATAATAATAAAGCTGTTTATTCCTTAATTAGTTAACATATACAGTTTTATTTGATATTTATATATAATCGACACATTTTTTTTCTTTATATACTAGCTCGACATGTGACCCTGCGCCCACCTGATGGTAAGTGGCGCGCAGGGTCCATGAATGTCAGCAACTGGAATCAGACACTTATGTCCGAGATCAGTCCCTAACACTATGCCGGCTTAGCTAGATGCCTTTTCACACTTCGCTTGAAGGACTCCAGGTTATAGGAAAGTGGAAACACAGAGGCTGGAAGAGCATTCCACATCTTTATTGTGCGACAGATGTATGAGTCACCAAATTTATAGGTATGGTGACTACGGTATGTGGATGCATATTCTGACATGTGCGTGTGGTTAATTTCAAATTAAAATATAAGCCAAATAATAATAATAATACTATTACAACATTTAGACTAAAACTATGTAGGTACTTATATCTAAATTATGAAAAAAAAAATCTTTAAAATTTGTAATGTCAAAATTAAATTTAAAACACTATGTCTTATAATATCTATAATACTGTTTTTCTTTCTAATTAAGGACCCCTCGTCCTTTTCTATCAAATTCTTCCTATCCTGTGCCTCGTCTATCCAGTGTTAATAATAATAATAATAATAATAATAAATTCTTTATTGTACAGAACGAAAAATAGTGTGGGTACAAAGGCGAGCTTAATGCTATAAATGCATTTTCTACCAACTAACCTTTGTGAATGGGGAGCCATTATAAGCGGGTGCAGAAATAATATTGTGATCAACATTTATGAAATATAAATACATACTAATTAAATATACATAGCCTACATATTAAATAAATATATACATAAATAATAAATACATATCTAAGTACATTGTAGAAAGTTATGGTAAGTTTTTCTGTTTATGGTGTAAAAAATTGTATAACTTGTCTTTAAATATTTTGAGAGATGGAGCTTGTCTGATTACCAAAGGTAGTGTGGTGGTGTTGTCCTGTTTCTTTTACTATCTCGCCCTCCCATGATTCCTTAGGTCTTCCTTTATTTCTCTTGCCCTTCGGTCCCGTCACGTACTTTAGTCCATCTGTTATCTTTAAGACGTGCCACGTGACCAGCCCATTTCCATTTCAATCTTTGTGAGTGTTGTAAGGAGTCTATGACTATTATAAATTCAAAAAAACGCGCGCGCAATTTAACTCCAGCGTCATTTGTTTTCTATTGTTTTTTATATATTTTTTTTTAAGAATTGTTCTGTTTTGGTTGATTTTAATAAATATATATTTTTTATTAATACAATGTAGTTTTCATTACCTACCTAAAGACCTAATAAAATTAAAATAACAGCAGTGGGTTGAGAAAATACGCAAAGGTCCCGGTTCTTGACTAATACCGAAAATCCCGGGACGCAAGTATAGCACCGGTTCTTCATTCCATAATATATGGTAGGTCCATAATATTATTATACACTACATTTAATTTGAGTTAAACAACGAAATAAATTGTAAAATAAAAAAATGGTAAACAGTGGGGAGTTTGCTTGATGCAGGTAGACAAATATTACAATAAAAAAGATCCGTTCCTCTCCAATGCGAATAACATATTTCGGGGAGATGCATTCCTAACCTAAACAAACAAGTCACCTGTTATACAAATAACCTGTTACTACAAACTATTTTAAAGATAAGATAGCTTATTTTATAATCCCTTTATTATCCCAAAGATTTCGGTAATTATCTTGTAATCTACTAGGTATATAGGGTGAATTCGATAAAGTGTTATTTATTAATTTTATTTGTGATTAATATTCTTATATAAACTAAACCTAATAAAAAAATAACTATAAATAAATAATGTGCTCTAGAGACTACCCTTCAGGGATAGTCCCAAGAAGACTAACAACACTACCCCTCTGAATAGCGAGGCTAATACGTTGGCAGAAATAATTGCCACCTTTCTTGTCCCCAAACTTCCGTTAGCCGTTTGGACAACTCCTTGGCCAGACGCTTGGCTGAGTGTCCCCATGGGCCCATTGTCTCAACCACAAACGGCGTAAATGCGTAACCTGTACCGAGGTTAAAGATCTCAGCAGAAACCGCCGCAGTTCCTGCGCTTGACGAGGTCTCCTGGTCGATGTGTGATGGGACTAATGTGTCTACACATGTCGCATCCCACACCAGGGACCTGCCAAGTTTTCACGGCCCAACAAACTTTATTGCACAAAGTACAAAGGCGGACTTAATGCCCGAAGACATTCTCTGACAGCCAAACCTTGAGGATAAATTTTAACAATTATAGTTGCCATCAAAGAATAATAATACTATAATTATAAAAGGTAATTAATATCACTTACTTACATCATATATCTTCATATATCATAATATCAATATACTAAATACTAATAATACAGATTATTATACATAAACATACATATATACTACTTACTAACGCATAACTTACATAAGTAAGGTAAGTATTAAGGATTTTAGCTTTTTGCAACTGTCTGTTGTATGTACTGGTCTACGTTGATAGTTTTGAGGCTGTCATGTAATGATTTGGGTATTACTGTTCCGCTCTCCCAAAGGTTAGCTGGTAGAATAAGCCGAAATGGGTTTAAGATCGCCTTTGTAATACTTTAAAGTGCAATAAATAATTTTAATAATAATAGCTTCCACCCTGTATAGCTATAGCTACGTATGTAGGGTTACTATCCGTCCGGATTAATCCGGATATTTTGAATTAATAAGAATACTAGTAATAGACTATGTAATTTAATTGAGTTTTCGCTAGTATCTGCTACCATGTCTACCATGGTATGGTACTGTAACTAAGTGGGTAATATTTATAAATAAAATTTCGCTCAAAATTATATTATTATTAGATTTGTATACTCTTTTTATATTACAGTATTTTTATGTTACTGTATATTTTTTACATCGAATAAATTATTATTATTATTTGCATTTTGTGACTTTTATAGAAATGTCAGGCTTTTGGTCAGAAATTTTCAAATTTCTAAATGGTAACTTTAACTTAGGTCGCTGGTGGGAGTTGGATGAGGGTGGCAGGAGATCGTGTGAAGTGGCGAGCCTTGGGGGAGGCCTATATCCAGCAGTGGAGAGACACAGGCTGATGATGATGATGAAATGGTAACTTTATACTATTTTTATTTTATTTATTTATTTAAACTTAATTGCACAAAGTACAAAGGCGGACCTAATGCCGCTAGACATTCTATGACGGTCAAACCTTCGGGACAACGAGAGCAGTAAGTACATAAGGTAGGTGCAATACTGAATAAACTTGAGTAGTTTTGTTGCAGATAACATATACATACTTATTAATAATTACATAATTACATACTAATACATACATATAACCTACATAAATAAAATATTAACAATACAATATAATATATACACAATACTATACCTACTAATGATAAATCACAGTCTGATTAAGACTAATCTAAAACAAAAGGAGGAACATGGAATATTACGAACCTCGGTCTTGCATGTAGTGAGCATACACTAGTTTTTAAAAAATACATCTATTCGGAGCTTGGCGAATTTTAACTGGCAGCTGATTCCAGAGGTTAGTAGCCACAACTGCGAACGATTTGGACACAAAGGCAGTATGGTGAGGGGGTATTGAGAGCGTATCATTAGAAGAAGATCGAAGAGTCCTCTCATGTGTGGCACCAAGATACGTAAAATAATCTTTCAAATAATTGGGTGTAGACGGCTCGTTAAGTATGGAATACAGCATGCACAGAACTCGGCGGTTCCTTCGGTAACGAATAGGCAACCATTTTAATTCGTTTCGAGAAGGTGTGATGTGGTCGTATTTCCTAAGACAAAAAATAAATCGAATACATGCGTTGTGCAGACGTTCCATTTTGTTTAACAATTCTTCCGATAGGTCTACACAACACACATCACCATAATCTAGCAACGGAGTAGCAGAGACTGTACAAGGGTTATTTTAGCTTTTAATGGCAAAAAAAATTAATTTGTTGAGAGAGTGCAGTGAAGAGAATGAAACTACTATGTATGTAGTAAAGTTTTGGTGGCGTCTAAATAAATAGGTAAGCATAAAAAAATGTGTTATTCTGAACCGATGCGTGACATAGATATGTAAACAAGTTTTTTTATAAGTATGTAGGTACTAGCGGTCTAGCCGTGGTCTAGCGGTTAAGTCTTTGGATTTAGACGCTGAGGTACCGGGTTCGATATCTGGTCGGAACACAATAATTTATTTGTGATATTCTCGAGTTTGGAACGCTAGAGACATCGACGAGCTTGTCACTTGTCATGATGGGACTATAGTAAAGTTGGCTAAATGTGAATCAACTTCTTTAAAAAAAGCGTGGTTTCTGATACAGTCGTTATGATATTTTTTTTATACTCAGCACGACATGTGATACCGCGCCTATCTGATAGTACAAGTAGTACAAGTTGTAGTCGAACCATATTGGATCTCGCATTAAGCAAACACCAATAAAAATAATTATAGTGGATTTGAGAAAGTGCTAGAACAATAAAATCCGGTTAATAAAATGGACATTGACGAAATTGCTAACTTTCTAATAATAAGGCAGTTTGACCTGCATTTGTTGGGTCAACCTATTTTAGGCAGACCAAGCCTTTCTATGACAAAAAAGACAAATCAAGCACGACTTGCGATAACGTACGCACTTGATGGTGAGGTCCAAGAACAAAAGAAGAAAGACGACCGAAATTAGTCTCTATGTTGGCCTAATAAGATGTATTTTTGAACTTCGTTTAAAATAGGTAGTTACCTACTATAACTTCATGTTATAAAGTAGAAAAAGACATAGGCTGGAAAAGCATTCAACAAATGTGTGTGACAAATGTAAATGTCTCCAAACTTATATGGATAGTGGCTACGGTATAGTGTGCATATTTTGGCCTGTGTATGTGATTCGGTTGAGAAATAGAGTTTTTTTTTTTAAAACAATTAAGAAAACTTACAGCTTAACAAAAAGGGCTAATAACTAGTTTTCACAAAAATAGGTATTTCATAGAAAAAAATGTACGAGTACTTCGCGCCATTTTGCGTGAACATGTCAAGTAAAAGTTTTTGTTTTGTAAATTAATTTACTGAGGATATTATTGGTCAAAAGTGGTGTTGTTTGGTTTAATAATGTGCTACAATGTGAATAATTATGGAAAACGATAAATTGGACTTTAAATATGGGGCACAAGTTGCAGTTAATTTTTTGCGGTTTTCCCGCGCTGCCGACTCCCATATTTTACCTGACGTGTTTGAGCTATGGTGCCGCAAGTGACTCCAAGAATAGCATCAAATTCTGCAACATCTGGAATTTGATGATGACCTCATTAACTCATAAAAAAGAAAGATATATGACTTGACTGTACGGGCTAGACCCTTTGCCTTCCCTATCACCTCATTCATCATCCATCGGGAGAAGAACAAAAAATTAATAAAAACATGTAGGATTTAAGGCTTTGTAAAGTAGTCCTGAGTCGTGATACAGCGGCTGCAGTGCTACATGATATGTCAATATGTGAGCAATGTTTATTAAAATAGTCAGATGTTCTCCAGATGAAAGCATGCTGGATATAATTATTAGATACAAACGGGATATAAAAGGTATCCCTGTGACGTGTTTTACCGAGTTAACTAAAAGGTATGTACGTTCCCAGAATATCGGGACAGTCAACCTTTACATTTGTGGTGCTCCGAAACCGTGTCACATCTTTCTGGGAGCGGCTACGCTCTTCAACAAATCGCATTATGAGAGCGGTTTGCGACGGGATCCCCAGTAAAATACACTCATATTGGCTGTCTGTTCTGCTGAGCCCGAACCGTAAGTGAACTTTAGTCGATGTTTGGCAAATATTTTATTTTGTTTTTTTATGTATTTTTATATTTTATAATTGTAATACCTTCACTGTAAATTTTACTTGATATGGGTGTATACCTGAAATAAAACTTCATTTATTTTATTTATTTATGACTCCCATAAGATGAAGGGATAAGATTATGCAGTTCTTCAAAATACTCACTGTGGTATGGCCACGTACAAACAAAGATATACCCGGTAAAACCGGTTACTGACAAACTGACAATAGTTTGATTATGTCATAATGTTTAAACTACTGTTGCCCACAAATGGGCAACCTTTTCGCGGAAGGAAGCACAGTGGTTATTAAAAAGTATAGGTAGTTTTTTCCATTACACAAAACGACTTCCAGGTAGTTGCTTAGTTTAACTAGTTCGTGAATGTCTAGTGTTTTGTCATTCTTTATCGGATTATTTAGAGCCTCTTTATGAATATTTAAGTTATAAGTGGTACTATAATACCTATTGAAATAAAACTACCTACCTGAATTACTTTCTAAAATTGAAAATTCTGATAGATAAATATCTTAAGATAGGGACAGTCTTATGGCTGTCGTGAGTGCTAGAGCTAGTAGTAAAGGAAAATAACAATTTCCTAACCAGTTATTAACCGAGTTTCCTCGCACAAGTGATGTAAACGATGGATAATATGATAATAAGTTTTACGGCTCAAAAACTTAATAATAATAAAGTCGTGTTAGATGTTCACAGTTCACATTCCACAAGTTCTCGATGACTACTCTACCGAATGGAAGGGATAGATAAATCTCATACCTTGTCAGCTAACAGCAAAAAGACGAAACAATCTCCGAAACCAAGACGAACCTCCAAACCAAGGATCACACGAAAAACTTGTCACTGTTTCCACACAAAAGCAACTCACTAATTCGTATAAATAAACAAATGAGTATTTTCCTTGTTCGATATTTTTTTATCAAAACAACACTAGCACAGCACAAAATACGAACAAAACACGCTCAGTCAAGAAACAGGTTTATTTATTTACGAATACGAACTTCGCGCGTTTTAATACACCTGTGTGCAGCGCTGAAGTTCCACAGAAACTGACTATAGAATCGGAAAGAGATAGCGTAATAGCGATAGACAGAGACGCAACTATGTCGTGGGAGGGACGACCGCTAACGTCAACGGCGCACTGTGCTCTACTTTCTCTACTTGGGAGTAATTTTAAATTAACCGTATAAATAAATATTATTTATACTGTTTATATTATATTATTTTGGGCACGATATGTGACCTCGCACCTACCTGAAGTGGCTGTTTAGCAGGCAAATTATATAGAATATACATGTTAATAGCAGATTGCTTTATATGACACTAATGAAACAGACTAGGGCCACATGAATGTTAGCAATTGGAATCAGACACACACGACTGCCATCATTTCCTAACACTATGCCGGCTTGACAAGATGATTTTTCACACTTTGCTTATAGTACTCCAGGTTATAGAAAAGAAAAACACATGACGTATTGTAGTCGGCAAATATAGGTAGCGCGTAGGGATGGTGGTATATGTGGGTACAAATTCTGACCTGTGCGTGTGGATATGATTCGTGACTCATTTTAACTAGTTTTTTTCATTAATTATCTTCAAATTAAGTCAATGAATACAATTGCATCGTTAGATAATTATTAATAGCGTGATTAACTAGTCATTGGATTCATTAGAAATTATAATGGCAATCGAAAGAACTAGTGCGTGATCAAATTTCGCTATGTTGAGTGCAATATTTGAAATGCGCTTCTCGTTATTTGTAATTAATTCTTGTGATTTCTACCGATCATTGATAATAAAAAATCAAAAACCATAATGATAATGGGGCTTTAAGATATTATCAAGAATTATTACTAGTTAGGTATCTAAAGTAATAATTTAATAAAATTTAAATTATGAAAGACCACACACAACATGAAATTGAATAAATAATATGATCTGACAGAAGAAGTGATCAGGAACTCAAGTCTCAGCTTTACGCAGTGGAAGTTGGTGCGAGAGGAATTCCAGCAAAATCTTTGCACCACTTACTGGAAGAATTGGGCCTTAGCAGGTCTGCCGTAAATAATCAAATTAAATTCCAAGTTTAAACAATTAAAAAACTTTAATGAGAAACAAAACAAATACAGTAAATAAGTAGTATAATTATATTTAGTCTATCAATATATTAATAGGAAGAATTAAACTTAACCAATCTCTTTTTTGTTTGCTACTTATCTTGATATAGTAGAGCTTTCTTAAAGATTATTAAAAATATATTTTCTTGCCTGTCAAACAATGTTGGTTGTCGAATATTTATGCGTGCGTTCAAAAATGTATATTTAGCTTATTTATACTCGTATAATATTGAATAAATGACAAATAACCAAGTGAATGAATTAAAAAAAAAAAGAACAACTGTCAAATCGATTAGTCTCACTTTTACGTCGTGAAATTGTCTGCGATTTGTTTTGAAAATTAATTTGTGTGAGTATTATTTATAATGACATTCATTGACTGTCAGGCGGTACGAAGTTCGCCGGGTCAGCTAGTTAATAATAAATATAAAAAATAATAACAACATAATTCGCTTCGATGCTTATTTTGTGTAACGAAACCTAATGATCTTAATGTTGTTGTCTAAGTTTTTTTTAGTCCTATATGTTTTTTTAAAAATCATTATTGTTATTACTTAGATACTGAGATGACGAATTCATTAACAATTCCACAAGTTGGCATTAGTGGAACCGGGACCGACGGCTTAACGTGCTTTCCGAGGCACGGGAACGTTGGTGTTGTAAATCTATGACAAATGTACGTAAGAAAAGTGTATTTCTCATTGGTACATGCCGTGGTTCGAACCAACCTTTTTAGGCTGCTAAGGAAAGCGTTCTTACAATCGAGCCACCACCGCTCTCATATCTTCTTTATTATTTAAATATTATTAGTTGGATAGCAATTAATTCTACACATATATCATGACTAGTATTTTATTATTATTTAACATAATTTTAATTTAATGATAACAAGTTTATGAATAAAATATAGTGGGCCATGGACCATGCCAATTTCCTTTAACAAAAATAAATAATAAAGTATATTTTGTTTCACAGATCAGCGTCAAACGGCTCACAGTGCACACCGTACCTCCTGTTACCTGGCACCGTCGGCCGAGTCCCCCCGCGCCTCGCCTGCGCATACGCAAGGTTCAACCAATAACCATCAATGATGCACCGCAACATAGATGATTCAAAGGCTTTTGTGTAAGGCTTTTGTGTAATTTATTTGTGTAATTTATTTCGTATGAAAATACAGTCAGCGTAAACTCGTAGTTTTGAAAATGAAACTAGGTACATTAGCAGTTGTGTTATTTTATTTATTTATAAACTCTTTATTGTACAAAAAACTTTAAAAAAAGTAATGCACAAGGGCGAACTTAATGCTTTTCAAAATTGTATAACAGCTAAACTTTGAGAGTGTGGTAGCAAGAAAGAAGAAAGCATGGAAAAAGATAAATAATACACAAAATATTAGTTATTCATCCAAATTTATTTTATCAAAGTATGCTCGAATAAGCCAAAAAATTAAAAACGCTTTTTCCGGAGTTCAGTTCTTGTTGCGAACCCTCTACTTCCCTTATGTCTTCTACCGAATGAAAACGGGTACCACGAAGTGGTAATTTGAGTTTAGGAAAAAGAAAGAATTCGGCTATAGAAGTCATTTAAAAATAAAAAAAAAGAATTCCACAAATCTAGTGTTTTTCGTCGAATTTGCTCTCTTAAACGCGCATAACGCTCAAATAATATTCTTTATTTACCGTTTGACCTTGCGGCAAAAATTCCGAGTGCACAACACTGCGATAGTCAAAGAAAACAGTCAACATGACTTTGAATTTTGATTGACTTTGGCGTGGATTTTTCGGTTTCAGTTCAGTTGAAAGGCGCCACTCGTTTGCAAGTCAAACTAGTCAAATAGTTAAAAAAAAAATACATATTTGCTACCTTAGGAACGAAAACAAAACATTTGCTCAATAACTTATAAGCTACTCTTATATTGATGGCTTGAAATGTGTTTTACCGGTCTCATAGATTTATAATTGGTTATCGCTTCGAAAACATCTTTACGCCCATTCCTTTACGGGGTAGGCAAAGATAATTTCAATTAGGTTTCTTACTAGGAGACGCGGGGAATCTGTGCGAAAGTACTTCTGACAGAGATTGCATTCGCTTTCCGTAAATAAGGACAGGGCATTAGAATTAGAGGTTGGAGAATACGAGCCAAACGGCGGGGTCACGATCACGACTTTGTGATTGGCAGCAGGTGTCAAGCGTAGCATTGTCTAGCGTTATATATATATAGAACAAGATAAAGAACAGAAAACATAATACTATTTAAAAACGAAACGAAAGCTATTTTAGATAGGTAATAAATTATTTTGATATCCAATGATTGAAAAATCTCAGCGCAAAAAAACAACAATAATTATACAGAACAATATCAAGATAAGAGAAAAACTGTACAAGTAAAAAGGATTTATTTTATCAACAAACATCATAGATAGTACATACAATAATGTTTTTTTAATGACTGCATTACACGAAACGTAATGTTAACACATTGAAGGATATCAGTGTGGTAACTCTCGGGTTGTAGAGATAAACGAATTGTTCGAATGTTATGCCTATTGAAAATGTAAAAAAAGAACTATCATGTCAAATACCCGGATAGGATATTCGTTTTTGTTTTTTTAAATGATTGATTCTTCATAAAAATCGGCCCAGAGACTCCTTTCAGCATTTTTCGATTTCCCTCGTAGTTTAGACAGTAGCAATCCACGCCCAATAGAAATATTCACCCTATGAACCCTGTAACCCTATTCTGTTACTTTAGCGCAAACGTTATTAGTGGATTTCGTTATTTGCGTCAGAGCTTTTTAAAATATTATTTAATTCTCAACTCTATAAGCGCTCGACCTTTTAACAGCGGCCGTGCAAATATCAACTTTAATAGCGTGATATATATATATAGTTAACGGATTCCATTATATTTATAACGTTTGCGTTTAAGTAACAGAATAGGGCTGGTGGGGCAGCAGTCTCGACATTTCATAACGAAGGCCAACTTGGCGATTTAACGTGGTTATTCACTTTCCAATATTTGTTCACGATTGTCGAAAACATATATTGTATTTTAAACGACGTCACAGCCTTAAATTACGTCTACGTCTATTTAGTTTATTTAACGTTGCGCCGGCCCCTAGTGACGTCAACTTCATAATCTTGTTGAAAATGGCATCGCGAACGCTGAATGCGATAATCGATATAAATAGTCTGCTAAATAATTGGACGCAAGTCTAATCCAATAGTTTGATTCAAATGGCGTCCGTTTAGATGTATAGTGAGTGCCTACCTTTAGTCATAAAAATGACGGAATCGAATTTATGTGTCAAATTAGCGATTTTCGTAAACTATTTTAGTTAGTTAGACCCACTGTCAATGTCCACGTGTCTGCTCCATATGACATTACAGGAGGGACGCATTGACGGCTGTCTGTTCAGCAGAGCCCAAACCGTAAATGAACTTGAGTCGAAACCTGGCGCTTGGAAGTGGGCGTGGGTATTCTGCTCGATTCCTTCCGAGAGCTTGACTCGTAGTACTCACTAGTGTTTGGCAAATATTTTATTTTTGTTTTATATGTATTTTTAGAGAGAAGACAAATTTCTAAGCTTTCCATGGATTCACCGTGCGGGTGCCGGGTCCATCGTGTGTGGGTAAGAGATGAGAAGAATGGTGTCTCGGGCTTGCGACCGACAATAGGCTGGTTTAAGAAAAGGAGGCCTCCTTTTTTTTCTATTGCGCGATAATACGCTCACCATCCACCATTCTACTCCTCTCCCTACCCAACCAAATACTGTATGATTCAGTTAATGCCGTCTTGGAAGTTCGTTCCATAAATGTATTGACGGCAGACCTGCTTAGGCCCAATTCTTTCAGTAAGTGATGCAAAGATTTTGCTGGAACTCCTCTTGCACCAACTTCCACTGCGTAAAGCTGAGTCTTGAACCCGTTCCTGATCATTTCTTCTGTGAGATCATAATATTTATTCGACTTCATGTTGTGGTCTTTTGGAATATTTGATTCCCACGTAACGGTAAGTTCAATAAGGATAACTTTTTTCAAGTTCCAAGAAAACACTAAGATGTCTGGCCTATAGGCTGATACAGCTAATTCATCTGGGATCCTATAATGGTGTTCAAATGTATCCATGAGAATTTTCCAGTCTGATGCGGCGCCAAGGATCGAGGTGGGCTTGCATTTAGTTTTCGTGCTTTGCCCTTCCTTTACAAATGTGGTCAAAGTTTTATTTGTAGTCAGTCCCTTTCTAGCTCTTGCAATAGAAAGACTTACTGCTTCACGGAGGACTTTGTCATGTCGGCGCGAGTAATAGCCCTTTTCTAGAAGAGTAACGCACCCTACAAGGGTGTGTCTAGCAGTTCCTATGGCAGCACCACACAATGTACAGTTCTTTTCCGTAGCTTTTCCCCACCTTACCAGATTGCTCTGGTCCGGGAGGGACATTTAAAATTAATTGTAAAATTTATTTGATATGGGTGCATACCTGAAATAAAACTTCTTTTTTTTATTTTTTTTATTTATTAACTTTCATCTTCAAACACTGTGGTATGTTCGATAGGTAGATGTGACTTAAAAAAATCAAGGATAAACAATGTCAAATGAGATTAAAACCCTGTCAATGTCAAGTTTAGTTTATACAGCTGTTTCATGACGCGAAACGATTTTGCGATTACTGAATTGTATTTATATTTAAGTTTTTAATCAACCTTTATACACGTGTTTTACTTAATATTACTGAATTTAAGTATAGTTTAAAATAAGTTTTACAACTGTGTTATTTGGGACATATTTTATTCATAATAGCATTTATGAATATAATATTTCTACGGATTATTTGGAATAATTTAAAAACTACGAGGCCCGTTGCAACTATCATGTTATAGGTAAGTAATGAATGTAGTTTCCATAGATGTATGGTTGATTACAACGAGGTAAAATAAAATAAGATCTTCAAAAAAAATAGTTTATACTGAGCAATCCATGGATTTAATGTTAACCTTGACCGCCTCCGTGGTCTAGTGGTAACAAACGTTGCCGTGAACTCGGGAGGTCGTGGGTACGATTCCCACCGGGGGCAAGTTGTACATTGTATAATTTGTCTCGGTCTGGGTGTTTATATGTATAATATGTATATATTTACAAAAAAAAAAGTATAATATGTAGTTTATCAACCATTTAGTTTCCGTAACACAAGCCTCGTAGCTTACTACGGAAATTAGATGGCGCTGTGTGACCTGTCTGGAAATATTTATTTATTATTTATTTACCTTATAACTATAGTAGCGCGATGTATGATCAACTAATTTTTTTTGTCTAACTGTTATGAAATATGTATTGTTTAGAGGTAGAATCTGTAATGTACATTTTTATGAAAATAAATTAATAAACAAATTAAATGACATCCTACCCCCCTCAACCCGTCTGGCCAGCCTAGCAAGAGAAGGCCAAACTCTCCATAAACATGTTCTGGAAGGCCCATCTCCAGCAGTGATGATATTTATTTTAATCAACGGCAAATGCGTAAGTTATCACGGCAACTAGTAGACACTTCGCCTTGAATTATTCTATTGAAGTCAATTGACTGTTGGCAGAGACGTATATCCAATAATACACGCTGTTTCGACAATTTAGGGCCAACAGTAATTATTTTTTACACAAATCAACGCGTCTTTTTGCGTACTATATTATTATAATATAATACAGTGTAAACTCTATGTAACGTAACTCGATTTAACGACAAACTCCCTAAAGCGTCGAAATCAATTGGCTTTGGTTGGTTTAGCTTGTCTTCCAATTCTGATTTTTTTTCTCTCTATTTAATGACAGCTAAAATGCACAGTCCCTTTAGTGTCGTTATATAGAGTTTACACTGTAGTCATATAATAAAGGTTTTTCTCTGTCAAAATTAAATAATGGCTAGTAATTATGGTCAAAATTGAATCGCCGCGCAAGTCTTTTGACTAATTTTACAGAGGGGTGTAAAAAATGGTTTTTATAATTAAATTAAGGAATCCTTATGATCTTATTAGTAATAGGTGCTTTATATAATACCTATATGTATACGAGTATAGTCAGTCCGTATTAAGAAATAATTTTAACAAATTTTATTAAAATTGGTTTAGTTTACTATATAGGCATGAAGGTACAAACATACATAATAGTAGTTTATGAAACTATTGCATAATAAGGGGTATTATACACGAGTGTGTGTTTAAAAGCCGAGCCGTAGGCGAGTGTTTTAATACCTAGTTATGTGCAGTTTCATACACTAATTTATCTACTCTCATACATTGGGATTGAACCTACTAAATCAAAAAATCACACTAAATGCTATACAACAAAACGTATTGAATGGCTCCAATTTTTATTTTTTTTGAATGACCATGGTACAGAATACATAAGTCCTAAACAATGAAATGGCGCCAAAACATAGCCAATGACCGCGCACGCGCTATGGCGGGCGCTGCCATAGACAAATAAGAATTGGAATCAAAACTTTTTTGTAATGGAACCTTTGCCTTAAAAAAATAAGTGTTATATAATATGTATGATTCTATTTTTAAAATGAAATATAACATTATTTTGTTAGAGAAAAAGTGTTATAATGTGATTCTATTTTTAAATTTCAGCAGTATGTTTATAAAGTATGTCAATATAAATTCATTTTGAAGTTTGTAATTCGCATTTTACGATATGAGAGTAGATAAAGAGATTTTTACATTTATTATGTATTTTATAAGTATTTACTAGTGGTGGATCGTTGCCTATTTTGTCGAAAACGATTCGCAACCTTTATTCGGAGAACAAAAACTAGCGGCGGCAGTAACAGAATAACGATCGAAACTGTTATAAAATACACGTTTTTATCGAGTAAAATTGCGGCGTAGATGTAGATGTAAGATGACACGGCCTCTTTACAGCCACGAATTAAAATTAATATTAATGTTATTTGATATTATTATTTAAAGAATAAGTTGTCACGGCCCCTTTACAGCCACGCATTTATTTATTTATACATTCTCAGGTTAAGATATAAGTAATTGTTTGTGGCAACACTGTATTATACCTTCACGGTCCAAAAATGTATCTGACAATATCCAGGAGTTACAATATGAAAATAAATAAATTGAATTGAATTAGAATACAAGAGAAAATTAATAAAACTGTTAACCGAATAGTTCGTTAACTTTATATGTTATTTTAGGTACTTATAATTTTTAAATGAACTATATTTACTGTATAATAAATAATATAATAAGGACGAAAGAGGTTACATATTTCATTATAGAACATTTTTAACTATTTTGCAAACGAAAGGAACGGGAATAAGTTGCGACAAGTACGACTGAATAGGTTATACTCGTAGACTGTTTTGGTACAAATATAAAAAAGGTTCTATCATCGCAGAACAAAAAAAAACTGTTCCAGAAACGGTTCATCCTTGCAACGACCACTACTAGTATTTACCTATTTAATTTTAGTAGGTATTCAAGTATTTTTTTTTAACATAATCGTATTTCGCAATTGTTAATCGCATTTGAGGATTTTTTTACTTTGAACAAGTTTTAATATTTGTCTATTGTGTAGGTACTTGCCTAGTTCAACAGAATAACAATAACGCATTTTAAATTGTGAAGCATACTGGAACACTTGTTTTGTTAGAAAAGTTTTGGGCAGTTTTTTGTGGTTAAAATCTAAATTTATTTCTTTTAATACGAGTACTTAGTGATTTTTGTGGTGCGTCATATTCCGTGAGATAGTGAGTTTAGCTGATTTATATATTTATTCATTTGGGGTTACTGTCACAGCGAAATATCATCAAACTTACGGGGGCCAACAGTGAGAGAGAGACGGTTTATAGGGTTTCAGTCCGTAGGCGCCTTGTGGTCTTCTTAGGGGCGTATCATTGATGAGTATTCGATTCACCGTCTTTTAAAAAAAAAAAATCAAACTTAAATTGTAACACTAAGGGTTTAGCGCTTTCCATTGTTCTCGTTCGCACAATATTTTTAAAGATTATTTAAGTCTGAGTTTACTTTTTAAAATATAACTTACTAGAAAGTAAAATTACGGACATTTCGACATATTTTTACTTCCATATTATAACTTTATTAAACTAAATTTTACTATATACTATGATTAATTTATGTCTAAAATGTCCGTAATTTTATTCCGAATATGTGTGATTTGAAATATGTTACAAATAAATTAAACGTAAGTTAATTATTTTAATATTAAAAGTGTTTACATAGATCGTTACTAAACTATCTACCGAGGTTCACAGCGACTGCTCGTTTTTTAGAGAAATAAAACTATCTACTTTTTATAACTACTTGAAATAGCTTCGTAGTGATTGTGATGGGTTCTTGGGTGGATACATATATAACAAGGCCAATCATTATATTGATATATTTAAATTGAATAGAATTGAATGCATTTTTTTATTAACATGTGGCTTCTAACAAAGAACTATGACCAAACAGAAGATATTTTGATCACAATAAAATAAAAATAATTTAATAAATTTCATTTACTTAACTCTCACTCTCACAATACTAATTTAGATATATTATATTATTACACACAAATACAAAAATATGCATGCTCTTGGTTTAAAGCTAAAGTCTTCTTCTTTATTATTATTATTGCATGAATTTAATAAGTTTAGTTTCTTTGAATATACCTAATGATTTATAGAAATAATTATGTAACTTTTAAAAATGTTGTACCCCAGAAAGAGACCTGCTAGCTATATTTAACAGTAGTTGAAAGGCTATTAGTTTAGCTAGCAGCGACACATTTGTCTAATATTACTAAGTTAGATATTATTTATTTTTATTTTATTTATTTTGACAGCAAACAGTCATTTACATAATATTACAAACATAATTACGATTAACAAGACCTTGAGTGTCGAGAATTTACACAAAATACAATAAACGAAAACACAAACAAGCACAGCAGATTAATAATTAAGCAATAAATAAAATTATTAACATCAAAATTTAATTAAGATAGTAAGTTATATCATAGCAGAAACAATATTACTAATACTACAGCTACTCATTAGAAATGTTATATTATTTTAATTTGGAGAACATATATAGTTTAAGGTCGCTTTTAAATTTATTAACACTAGAGTTAAATAAGTTATTTTAAATTATTTGTAAAAGTGCCACCCTTCATCTTTTGTAGGATTATTTTATTGCGAAACCCTAGTAATAAGTAGTTTTGATTAATAAACTATTTAAATTTGATTGGTAACGATCTCGCAACGGATAGTCTGCGACTCATTGCGTTGCGTACAAATGAAATGAATATAGGGCATTGCATATTCGCCAGAATGCAACTGCATTCAAAATAAAGTTGTACGAAAGTGACCTTGACATTAAGATTCATAGAATAATCCTTTTGATTACTATGCATAAGTTGAATAACAAAATAAAAAAAATAGACTAGTAAGTTTGTGTTGAAGTAGATAGTTATTAAAAGTGGATAGTTTTGATAACGTTTTTATTTATTTAAAAAACACATAACGACATAACTCTAGTATAAAATCATACGTTTTTATGGTATCTAGGAAGGATTTTAATAGGCTATATGTTGCCAATCATCAAAGAGATTGATTTGAGCTCAAATACTAAGGAGTTTTCTATTTCAAGCCACTCTTCGAAATAATACTATTACTACTATATACATACATATCTTCACGCCAAATCCCTTGCGGGGTAGGCAGAGACAATTGAGCGCCACTTGTCACGGTCACGACATACCTCTTTCGCTTCTTCGACATTCATCAACCTTCTCATACATGCCCGTTTATTTCGATGGCTTTTTAATGCACCTTCAGCTATTGTTTTATTTATTTGATCGTGATAGGTAAGTCTTGGTCTGCCAGGGCATCTTTTACCCACGACTTTCGCATTATATATATATGGTTCGTCAATCTCTCTTCACTCATCCTTTTAACATGTCCGAACCATCGAAGCATGCCTTTCCTTATTTTTGTCCCTATGCTTTCTTTAATACCTACTACCCTTTTGCGTATTTCGTCATTACGTATGCGGTCCGTCAAGGTGACGCCGCATATCCGACGCAACGACCTCATCTCTACTGCATTAACACTACTCTCATGCGTATTCTGACATATCCACGTTTCGCTTCCATTCATTAGTGTTGGTACTAGCATTGCATTGTGTATGGCGAGTCGAGCTTTGTCACTGACATTCCTACTGGCGATCAGGAATCCCAGGGCACCGTTAATACTATTTCCCGCATTCCCTCTTCTTTCAACATCCCTATCATACTTCCCATCCGCAGTGAAAACACTGCCCAGATATATAATTTCATTTACTTGTTCTAGAGTTTCATCGTCAATCTTTATCGTCACGGTTGTCATCCTTCTTCTTTCAACACTAGTTCCTTGGTTTTTCTCGCATTCAAACGAAGTCCTTTTTCTGCACATCCCTCTTTCATTTCTGTGACTAGTGATTGCAGTTGTTGTTCGGACGATGCCATAAGAACAGCATCATCTGCATAAAGCAGGCTAGTTCACCACTCATCATTACTACTATATAATGGGTATTATGGTCGTGATAGTATATTTTTCGATTAATTGCACTGTAATTATATTTTTAAATTTAAACAATGGATTTATAAATACCGGTATTTAATTTATAAATACACTTAATAGTGTAATTATAAATTAAATACCGGTATTTAATTTATAAATACACTTAATAGTGTAATTATAATTCGCATTGCACAATCATAACTATTAAGTAGTACATGATCCGTAGAATAACGACCTTTAACGATCGGTTATTCAAATAAAATCTACATTTTTTATAATAAAATACGCTAATAAAAGTAAAAAGTCAAGTATCATCACAACCGTTTCCCTTTCGGGGTGGTCAGAAACCACGCTTATAAATAAGCAGATTCACATTTAGCCAACTTTACTATAGACCAATCATATATACTTATAGGGATAAAAAACAGACATACAGTAAAGATTACTAACTAACTTTTAACTAATTTGATGGTCAGCAATAGTATATCCTATATAAAAGTAAAGTATCATCACGACCGTTTCCCTTTCGGGGTGATCAGAAACCACGCTTATGAATAAGCGGATTCACATTTAGCCAACTTTACTATAGGCCAATTATGACAAGTGGCAAGCTCGTCGATGTCTCTAGCGTACCAAACTCGAGAAATGTCACAAATAAATTAAATATTAATTAATTTTGTGTCCCGACCAGGAATCGAACCCGGTACCTCCGAGTCTAAATCCACAGACTTAACCGTTAGACTACGGAGGCAGTTATATCTATGAAACCAACAACATTAGGGAATAAGCAATTTCAAAAAGGAATATAAAAAGCAAAAAATATATAATAAATTAAAAAGTTATGGAGGATGTGTGCTCAATATTACCGCATCCGAATGTTCGTCGCTGCCTGCCTCATGTGATAAGTTTTTGATGGCATAGTTTATTTTTCAGTAAGATTATAATGCCACTTCATACAGTTCTATACCAGTAAAGTATCACCAGATTTGCCACTTGTCTGAACCTCTAAAGGCAAATTGTTACCATTCTGCCAATAATAATGTTTGGTGCTGTATGGTTTACCTAATAATATAAAAAATAATAAAAAATAATAATATTTGTTTTAAAATTTACTTAATTTTTTTTTACTTTAGAAGGAGCTCTCTTACAAAGCCATGTCCATAATGTCTCGTCTTGGACGACTGTGGAGACACTCCCTCCAGAACCGGCCCATCGTCACCAACACTGTGGTCTTCGCCACATTCTACTCTGCAGCAGAACTGTCGCAGCAGACCTTTAACAAGTATTATTCGGTCAGTAATATTTATCAGTATTAAAGTTATGTCCATAATATTACGGTTAAAGATATACTATACAGTATGGTCATCGCCACATTATACTACGCACAAGAGCTCTTCCAGCAGACCTTCAACAAGTATTATACGGTCAGTAATATCCGTCAGTATTAAAGTCATGTCCATAATATTACGGTTAAAGATATACTATACAGTATGGTCATCGCCACATTATACTACGCACAAGAGCTCTTCCAGCAGACCTTCAACAAGTATTATACGGTCAGTAATATCCGTCAGTATTAAAGTCATGTCCATAATATTACGGTTAAAGATATACTATACAGTATGGTCTTCGCCACATTATACTACGCACAAGAACTCTTCCAGCAGACCTTCAACAAGTATTATACGGTCAGTAATATTTATCAGTATTAAAGTCATGTCCATAATATTACGGTTAAAGATATACTATACAGTATGGTCATCGCCACATTATACTACGCACAAGAACTCTTCCAGCAGACCTTCAACAAGTATTATACGGTCAGTAATATCCGTCAGTATTAAAGTCATGTCCATAATATTACGGTTAAAGATATACTATACAGTATGGTCTTCGCCACATTATACTACGCACAAGAACTCTTCCAGCAGACCTTCAACAAGTATTATACGGTCAGTAATATTTATCAGTATTAAAGTCATGTCCATAATATTACGGTTAAAGATATACTATACAGTATGGTCTTCGCCACATTATACTACGCACAAGAACTCTTCCAGCAGACCTTCAACAAGTATTTATTATACGGTCAGTAATATCCGTCAGTATTAAAGTCATGTCCATAATATTACGGTTAAAGATATACTATACAGTATGGTCTTCGCCACATTATACTACGCACAAGAACTCTTCCAGCAGACCTTCAACAAGTATTATACGGTCAGTAATATTTATCAGTATTAAAGTCATGTCCATAATATTACGGTTAAAGATATACTATACAGTATGGTCTTCGCCACATTATACTACGCACAAGAACTCTTCCAGCAGACCTTCAACAAGTATTATACGGTCAGTAATATTTATCAGTATTAAAGTCATGTCCATAATATTACGGTTAAAGATATACTATACAGTATGGTCTTCGCCACATTATACTACGCACAAGAACTCTTCCAGCAGACCTTCAACAAGTATTATACGGTCAGTAATATCAGTCAGTATTAAAGTCATGTCCATAATATTACGGTTAAAGATATACTATACAGTATGGTCATCGCCACATTATACTACGCACAAGAACTCTTCCAGCAGACCTTCAACAAGTATTATACGGTCAGTAATATCCGTCAGTATTAAAGTCATGTCCATAATATTACGGTTAAAGATATACTATACAGTATGGTCTTCGCCACATTATACTACGCACAAGAACTCTTCCAGCAGACCTTCAACAAGTATTATACGGTCAGTAATATCAGTCAGTATTAAAGTCATGTCCATAATATTACGGTTAAAGATATACTATACAGTATGGTCATCGCCACATTATACTACGCACAAGAACTCTTCCAGCAGACCTTCAACAAGTATTATACGGTCAGTAATATCAGTCAGTATTAAAGTCATGTCCATAATATTACGGTTTAAGATATACTATACAGTATGGTCATCGCCACATTATACTACGCACAAGAACTCTTCCAGCAGACCTTCAACAAGTATTATACGGTCAGTAATATCAGTCAGTATTAAAGTCATGTCCATAATATTACGGTTTAAGATATACTATACAGTATGGTCATCGCCACATTATACTACGCACAAGAACTCTTCCAGCAGACCTTTAACAAGTATTATTCGGTCAGTAATATCCGTCAGTATTAAAGTCATGTCCATAATATTACGGTTAAAGATATATTTTTGAAATGAAATAATTTATTTGTCAGAAACATGGTAGGTACAGGGATGTAAATTATTATATGTAATTATATCACATGATTCGCTATTTCTAGCATACAAATATTTATTTAGTCACATGACTTTGTCGAGCTTAGTGTCTAGGTATTCTTTTGTCGAATAAAAACATTTATTAACCAGCATTTGTTTGACTCTTAATTTGAACAGTTTTAGTGGCAGCTCCTAGTAACTGGAAGCTTATTAAATATCTTTGTCGCCATTGCATAACAATTTCGGCTATATTGAGTACTTTTATGAGGTGGAATAATTATTCTACTAGAATAACGCGTTTTAAAATTGCAATTATCCCCAAGAGTTTTAAAAAGTTCCGGGTGGCTTTTTACAAATAAACAGTATTCAAGTATATAGATAGAAGGAACAGTCAGTAATTTTAGTTTTATAAATAAAGGACGACAGGAAGTCATAGGAGGTGTGTTACAAATAGCACGAATGCATTGTTTTTGTCCAATAAAGATTCTATTTATTTCCACTGCATTGACCCACAATAATATGCCGTACCTTATATTTGACGCAACATATCCATGGTATGCCTGAAGGGCGGTTTTTTCGTTAGCTACTTTAGTTAATCTACTATACTATAATCTACTATACTATACAGTATGGTCTTCGCCACATTCTACTACGCACAAGAACTCTTCCAGCAGACCTTCAACAAGTTTTATACGGTCAGTAATATCCATCACTATTAAAGTTATGTCAATAATTTAACGGTTAAAAGAGAAACTATACGGTATGGTCATCACCACATTATACTACGCACAAGAACTCTTCCAGCAGACCTTCAACAAGTTTTATACGGTCAGTAATATCCATCACTATTAAAGTTATGTCAATAATTTAACGGTTAAAAGAGAAACTATACGGTATGGTCATCACCACATTATACTACGCACAAGAACTCTTCCAGCAGACCTTTAACAAGTATTATACTGTCAGTAATATCCGTCAGTATTAAAGTCATGTCCATAATATTACGGTTAAAGATATACTATACAGTTCTTCGCCACATTCTACTACGCAGAAGAACTCTTCCAGCAGACCTTCAACAAGTATTTACGGCAATATTTTCATCAGTATGATTTGTACATAATATCACCATTCAGAATCGCATGCTCTGATCAGCATCATCATAATTTAATCAAAGATTGGGTCTAGTAATGTGAATAGTGTCTGACCCGGCAATTACGGGGGATTACGGAATAATACTTGTTAAATGTCCAGATTGTTTCAGCCAGAGAAGCCGGAGTTAGATTTTGCGTCAGCCGGCCGCATCGTCACTGTTGGCAGCTCCATATACGCACCCACGCTCTACTTCTGGTAAATATCCATATTTTAGTGCGACGTAATTGATTACTTGCATTTCTCTATTACCTTCCTTCAAATCATGTATTTGTTTTGTTTTGTAAATCTGATATAGCTGAGTTTTCCTTGCAGATTCCTTTACTACTGATCTTACAGCTAACTGCTTACTCTTTTGAGATGATTAAAATAATCTAATAAGCGGTGATGGCAAGAGACCTGATGGTATAACGCTGATCCCCTGAGAGCGGGGACGGGCCTTAGTGTGGGATGCCACTTGTGTCGACACCTAAGCTTTACCAATCATGACAAGTGGCAAGCTCGTCGATGTCTCCAGCGTACCAAACTCGAGAAATATCACAAATAAATTAAATAATATTTAAATTTATAAGTTTTTATTCTTTTAAATTAATAAATAAAAACTAAAACTGCCTCCGTGGTCTAGCGGTTAATTCCGTGGATTTACACTTAGAGATGCCGGGTTCGATTCCTGGTCGGGACACAATTTTTTTTATTAATGTAAATAAAAATACACTTAATTAATATTTAATTTATTTGTGATATTTCTCGAGTTTGGTACGCTCTGGAGGCATCGACGAGCTTGCCAGTTGTCATGATTGGCCTATAGTAAAGTTGGCTAAATGTGAATCCGTTTTTTTTTTATACTAGCACGGTATATGACCTTGCGCCCACCTGATGGTAAGTGGCGCGCGAGGTCCATGAATGTTAGCAACTGAAATCAGACACTTATGACTGATATCAGTCCCTAACGCTATGCCGGCTTGACTGGACATGACGGCAATTCGAGCGTGGTCCCGAAACGTTCGGATACACTTTACTGGGTTTATCAGCACGAACGGTGGACACTTCCCCACCATCAGTCCGCCTACTACCTATTTAAATTTTACGCTTATTCATAAGCGTGGTTTCTGACCACCCCGAAAGGGAAACGGTCGTGATGATACTTCTAAATTAATAAATATTTTTGTGTCCCGACCAGGAATACAACCCGGAACCCCCGAGTTATAAATCCACGGAATTAACCGCTAGACCACGAAGGCAGTTCCTGTGTACCTATTTACTTTATTTCATACAAATAAATATGATTTAAAAATCATTGACTTTGACTATTAATCCTGTTTGATTTTCAGGTATAAGATCCTAGATCGGAAATTCGTCGGCAAAGCTGTGAAGACGGTGGCTACGAAAGTATGCGCTGATCAGTTCATTCTAACTCCTATACTACTAGCTTCATTTTATACCTGTAAGTTTACAATCAGTAATCGTAACACTCAGCCATTCCTTCTAGCTGTCAAACGGCTTCCCTTATGGTGGTAATTTGCCCAGTCCGCCGGGGCGGGGAAGTATCCACCGTTCGTGCCGATAAACCCAGTGTATCCACACGTTTTGGGATCAGGCTCGAAATACCGTCATGCCCAGTCAAGCCGGCATAGTGTTAAGAACTGATGTCAGCCATGAGTGTCTGATTCCAGTTGCTAACATTCATGGACATCGCGCACCACTTAACATCAGGTGGGAGAAAGGTCACATGTGATAGTATTGAAAAAAAACCTGAAAATCGGTATTTATAGTTGTAAACTCTCCAAACCTCGAAAGGCACAAATGTTGCTATTTTAAACATATCCGGTAAGATAAGTTTTGTTTCTGGCAACACTGGAGATTACGTTTAACTATTCTGATGTATTTATTATGTTTATTTATGTATTTATTACACACAAAATAAAATGATGTACTTGTACATAGTCCAGAATCCCATACTGTTTGGTTTCTTGCCCTGTCTTGTTAATTTTTAATATTGAGTGAAATAAAGAATTTATCTACATATATATATATATATATACACCGCCTTCGTGGTCTAGTGGTAACAAACGTTGCCGTGAACTTCGATTCCCACCGGGGGCAAGTTGAAAGAAAGAAAGAAAATACTTTATTTATCGCAACAATTACAATGGTTACAAAAAAAAAAAATATGCAAGGAATAAATCTAAATGTATAAATGTACATAGTTGTACATTGTATAATTTGTCTCGGTCTGGGTGTTTATATGTATAATATGTATATATTTACAAAAAAAAAGTATAATATGTAGTTTATCAACCATCTACACACATCAAAAGTGTCTAGGGATCAACATATATTTTTGCAATAACTTTTCTCCTGATTGATATTCATTAAAATTTTCTTTAAGGATTGATCAAATAAAATGTTTTCGTTTGTCTACAGTAACGATAAACCAAGTCACCTTTGCATTAGTAAAAAAAATTGCCATTTTCCTAATAAAGGGATTTTTGACATTGGAACCACTAACATTAAAGTTCGAAAAAAAGACTGAAATAACAGTTTTTTTTTAATTTTATTGGGTAACTTAAACAATTAATAATCCGTGTTTCTACCGCGAACACTAACAACACAAGAACATCGGTTTGGCATACTCAAAATGAGTTCATCCAAATCACGCTGTGGAATGGCCGCCCATGTTCGTTGCAACAACAAAAAAAGGTCTTCTTGCGACTGGATACCCTCCATATTCGGCAGAGCTCTTCTCTGAAGAATATCCCATGCATGCTCAATCGGGTTCAAGTCTGGCGACTGAGCAGGCCAGGGCAGGACATTGATGTTAGCTGCGGCGAGAGTCTGTCTTACAACTCTTGCGGTGTGCGGTCGTGCATTATCATGCATTAACTGAAATAAGGGACCGATATGCACTTGTAGAGGAACGATGACGTCTGATACAACCGTCTCAGCATAAATTTGAGCGTTGAGGTTGCCTCTGATCCAAATCAACTCAGTTCTTCCGCCGATCGAAATACCCGCCCATACCATGATGGTTCCACCACTATAAGGATGGACTTCCTGGCAGGATTTTAATCGCTGTTGGCGTCCAGGGGTTCTCCAGTGTCGTATACGTCTTGTATCCGGCCTCATACCAAAACGAGACTCATCAGAAAAGCACACGAAACGCCATTGTTCTTCTGTCCAATTTCTGTGTTCAAGAGCCCATTGATATCGAGTCCTACGATTGTGCATTGCTATAGGTGGTACCCGTAGCGGTCTTCGGGAATGAAGGTTCACTTCATGCAAGCGGTTTCTGACTGTTTGGTCGCTAATTAAGTTCCCTGAAGAGCGATGAAGGCTCACGGCTAACATCATGGCGGTTATTGTTGGAGTTCTTCGAGCTGTGATTTGAATGTATCGGTCTTGTCTCCGTGTGGTGCAGCGATACCGTCCTCCATGGCGCTCAGCCACGGTACCAGTGGTTCGGTAACGTGTCCAAAGTCGACTGATAACACTCTGACTTGTATTCAGAGCTAAAGCCACAGTACGTTGCCGGGAACCAGCTTCTATCATTCCCACGGCTCTGATCATTTCTTCCCTGCTTAAATGACGTCGCCGCTCCGTAATAACGTTGGTTTTAATCAGTAGTAGGGAAACAGTAGCACTAATAATGTATTCAATGCGTCTTATGTTTTTATAGGGAAAATATTGACAGCTGATTTTCATCTTTTACTCGAATTTGATTGACAGTTCCTGTTTTAAATTATGAAATGCACCAAAAAGGATCCATATAAATTTATAAAATCATAAATTTATTACAAAGCCACATCTCAATCACAAGAAATCCGCATAAACATGCTTGATCCCTAGACTTTTTTGATGTGTGTAGTTTCCGTAACACAAGCCTTGGTGAGCTCACCACGGAAACTAGATGGCGCTGAAATCTGTCTGGAAATATTTATTTATAATTCATCATCATCATTACAGCCCCTAGAACAAGCGTCCTAGACCTCCACTGCTGGAGATGGGCCTTCCAGAACATTTATCTGGAGAATTTGGCCTACAGTCGCCACGCTGGCCAGACGGCTTGGCGAGGATATGATGTCAATTAATAATGGCAATTTATTAACGATTCCACAAGTTGGTATTAGTAGAACCGGGACCGACGGCTTAACGTGCTCTCCGAGGCACGGGAACGGTGGTGTTGTAAATCTATGACAAATGTACGTAAGAAAAGTGCATTTCTCATTGGTACATGTCGGGTGGGTTTGAACCGACCTTTGTAGGATTTAAGGAACGCGTTCTTACAACCGAGCCACCACCGCGCCGAAATATTTATTATTATTAAATATTTATTATCGAGCAGTCTGATATCTAATCAGTATTTTATTCAGTTTTAGGTTTACTAGAAGGAAGAGAAGACATATTTGAAGAGCTGAAAAGCAAGTATTGGAAGACCTTTGTAGCCAACCAAGCGTTTTGGATCCCAGCTCAGACTATTAACTTTTTCTTTATGCCAAATCATCTACGAGTGGTGTACGTAGCGTCGGCTTCGTTTATATGGATCAACGTACTGTGTTTCATTAAACGGCAAAAAGTTGATGAAATTGACGAGAAAAAGGATTTATAGTTGATGTTAATAAATATTGCTTTAGTAAATTAATATAACCCGTATTCTAAGACGTTTCCTCAACGGCTTTTCTACTCAACCATTCCTTCCAGCTGTCAAACGGGTTCTGGATACTCGAAATCGGCATTCTTAGTTTTTTTTTTGTTCTCTTCTCCCGATCGGTGATGAATGAGGTGATAGGGAAGGCAAAGGGTCTAGCCCATACAGCCAAGTCTGACGTAATATATCTTTCATTTTTTTGAGTTAATGAGGTCATGATCAAATTCCAGATGCTACAGAATTTAATGCTTTTCTTGGAGTCACTCGCGGCATTATAGCTCAAACACGTCAGGTAAAATATGAGAGTTCACAGCGCGGGAAAACCGCATAAAATAAACTGCAACTTGTGCCCCATATTCAAAATACAATGGGGTGTATCAGGCAAAGCTTTTTGTAGATGTCGCTAGCGGCAATGGTACCTTGTATTACACCTACATCGCATCATTTTTAAATGTTTTGTAGTTTTTTTTATTTCTATAACAGTAAAATGTATTTTAAATTAACCTTACCGACCTTAAAAGACGAATTAAGAAAGCGCACACTGTCTTTAAAAAGGAAAAAAGGTTTTATTAATAGAACGGCAATTTTGAGATCACCATATTTTTGATTTTGCTTAGAAAACTCGATTTGTACACTTACACTTGTACACTTCGGCCATATAACTAGAAAATAATAAATTTCGTAATAAAAATACAAGTTTTCTATGCAACTGACATTTCTATTAGGTACCAACTATCATGCGCCATCTATCGTGATAAAAAGTTAGTGATACACCCCATTTATCGTTTCCAATTTAAAATTGAATTAGTAATTTAAATAATTATTAGTAGAAAATTCGAAATACAAGTTTAAATAATATAAATATTTGCTGGGAATAACATAAACGTACATAGTTCTATTCCCCGAGCGTAGTGACGTGCCGAAGCGTCCCTCCGTTTGACAGCTGGAATAAATAATTCAGTGGAAGAGCCGTTGAGGTAACGTCGAAATACGGGTGTTAGACGCGGAGGTATCGGGTTGTATTCCTGGTCATGACACAATAACTAATAAAACATATTTTTGATATTTCTCCTTGTCGTTTAGGATTTGACAATAAAAGAACAATTAAAAAATTCAGCCTGTATAAGTGTATCGCTTATGTGTTGTAATAGTGTACGCATATATTGTTCTGACGCGTCACGACACGACACATCAGAAACGATTTTCTTTTTTGCTGCTTTTAGTAAAGTGAGATAAAACTAAATCCATTGCATTTATTTTTTTACTCAACTTTTTAATTCCTATTATTTCCTATTTAAATTAAATTAGTAATAGTATGTAATAGTTTAAGATGTTAATAATAAAATATCCTAATGGGGTGTATCGGGCAAAGTTTTTTGTAGATGTCGCTAGCGGCAATGGTACCTTGTTTACACCTATAACGCTTTATTTTATAAATGTTTTTGTATTTTTTTTTTATTATTATAACACGAGAAATGAATTTTGACTTAACGTTACCTACCTTAGAAGACGAATTAAGAAAGCGAACATCGTCTTTAAAAAGATAAAAGGTTGAATTAATAGAACGGCAATTTTGAGATCACCATATCTTTGAGTTCGCTTGGAAATCTCGATTTGTACACTTAAAAGCTGCTTACTTCGGCATGATATCCAGAAAATAATAGATTTCGTAATAAAATTACAAGATTTCTATGCAACTGACAGTTATATAAGGTACCATCTATCATGCGCCATCTATCGTGATAAAAAGTTAGTGATACACCCCATTGCTACCACAATATTTACTGTTTGTTATATTGTTTTATTTACTAAGTAATAGGTACCTTTTTACCAGACTGCTTAAGAATACATAAATTTAAATAACCCGACTACGAGAAATAATCTTAAATAAAAACTGAAAAAAAAAAAAAAAAAAAACAAGCCCAAGAATCTGTCGCTAAAAACTTTGATAACAGCTTCACTACACCATTGAAATAACTTTGAGAAGTTTTGAACCTGTCTCGATTTTTTTCCGTCATGCCCTGTCAAGCCGGCATAGTGTTAGGGACTGATAACAGTCATGAGTGTCTGATTTCAGTTGCTAACATTCATGGACCTTGCGCGCCACTTAACATCAGATAGGCGCTAGGTCACATATTGTTCTAAAATAAAAAAATTAAAAAAACATTATAGAAGTGTCAGCGAACTTAAAATCTGACCTATTAATATTTCATCCCTACTTGTACATAACAAACAAAGTAAATATATATATAATATAATTGGTTCATTTATTGTAGATAATAATATTAAAATATAAATATACCTATCCTATGTAATTGCATATAATCCATTATTTATTCTCTTATTTTTGTATATAATGATGTATTTTTCTATTTACTCTTTCCATCCTGTTCCTATTTATTTAACCCGTCTTTCCCTAACTTTGACACTGGCAAATTGTAACAAATGCCATAATAAAAAAATAAAAAATATATATATTCTGACGCACTCATTTGTAAAAGTTTCGTAATACTATACCTAATTAGATTAAAATCCTCGATATCCTATACTTAAGACGTTACGAAGCCTTACTCCAGTCAGTCAAAAAGGTCTGCCAAGACGGACGCATGGTGACCTGGTTCGATTTTCATTACCTTTTACCATTTCTCGTTTTAGACAAGAAAATATACATAAAAAAAAAGTCTGCAATATTAAGGCTTAAGAGGATTTAACGCTTTTAAATCCCTCTCGCTCGCACAATCCAATATTTTTAAAGACTAGTGTGTACTTCTTCGTTGTGTAGTGAACGATCTTCCTGTCATCATACGGCAAGCAACTACCAGGTCATCTTTTAAAAAACTGGTGTATTCACACTTCTTAAATAGCTCCTGACAGCGTTAGTAAGTAGTATATATGTATGTTTATGTATAATAATGTGTATTATTAGTTATGTAGTATATTGATATTATGATATATATGAAGATATATGATGTAAGTATATATCAATCCTATTAAATTAACCTTTATAATTATAGTATTATTATTATTTCTATGATTGCACCTATAATTGTTCAAATTTGTCCCTAAGGTTTGGCTGTCAGAGAATGTCTACGGGCATTAAGTCCGCCTTTGTACTTTGTGCAATAAAGTTTTTTAAATAAAAATAAATAAATAAATAAAATAAATAAATACTTTTGAGAAATTTAGTCTATCAACTTTATAGAAAAATCAAGGTACTAGTGTTTGAAAGAAGAAGTATGACAACCGTGACGATAAAGATTGATGATGAATCTGCTGGCGGACCACATACGTAACGTCGAAATACGAAAAATGGTAGGTATAAAAGAAAGCATAGGCACAAAATAAGGAAAAGCATACTACGATGGTTCGGGCGTGTTGAAAGGATGAGCGAAGAAAGATTGACGAACAAGGTATATAATGCGAAAGTTGTGGGTAAAAGAGGCCCTGGCACACCGAGACTCACATATTACAACGAAATAAATAAAACAATAGCTAAAGGTGCGTTGAAAAGCCATCGAAACAAAAGGGCATGTATGAAGAGGTTGATGAATGTCGATGAAGCGAAAGAGGTATGTTGTAACCGTGACAAGTGTCGCTCAATTGTCTCTGCCTACCCCGCAAGGGATTTGGCGTGAAGATATGTATGTATGTAGTATGTACTTTTGAGAAATTTAGTCTATCAACTTTATAGAAAATAAAATTACAGACATTTTGAACATATTTTGACTTTCATATATTAATTTTATACAGAGAAAAATAATAAAAACATTTATTACAACATAAAGACAGACAACAATGGATTCGCCGTGCGGGTAAGAGATGAGAAGAATGGTGTCTCGGGCTTGCGACCGACAATAGGATGGTTTGAAAAGGAGGCCTTCTTTTTTATTTTATTGCGCGATAATACGCTCATCATCCACCATTCCACTCCTCTCCCTAACAACCAAATACTGTTAATGCCGTTTTGGTAGCGTCGTAAGATGATACATTTCTCCAGTACACTTATAGGTACTTGAATTATTTTATTATTTATAATAAGAATAGGCAGATGGAAAATTTATGATTTAGGTTAAGTTACGATGGGGCTAACATGATCAATTTTGGGTGAAAGCCCCTAATAAAGTAAAATTTAAAAAAATAATAAAAAAAATTGAAAACTAAAAATATTGGATTGTGCGAAAAGGATGCAAAAGCATTTAACCCTTCTATTATTGATTATTAAAACATCTATATAGTTTCTTGTGTAGATTGAGTAAAGGTAGGAAATTCGATACTTAAATACAACGAAGAATAAAACGCATTATGAAAGAAAAAAATAACTTATCCCAGTGTTATTTTACATATGAAATGAACAAAAGTGAAGTTTTCGATAAAGCTGCAACAACAGAAGAAAGTTGGAAGATCTATGGTTTAGATTATGGAAATGTTACTATGTTGATTATTTTGTTTGTACACATTGTTATTGCTTATGAGGTAAGAGGTTAAATATTTTTATACTAGAACGATCTAAAGAACGAACTGTGAAGAAGGCAAAGCTAAGGACTAGTGTAAGGCGATGCGGCGCAACTTCGGACTTTTTTGAGTGTTAGAGGCACGCTAAACAAGCCGTCGTCATCCCTTTTGGATAAATGCATGCAGCTTTCCTGATGCACTCATGATGGTCCATTGTTGCCTAGATTAGGTCTTTCCATCTCATCAGCACTTCCACCACGCATCCTTTTTGACTTTACCTTGGACTACCAGGTGCTCGGTGTTATTTTGAACACACCTCGCCTACTACTGGTAGCTTAAATATATTAATAATGTACATGTATAGTTGCTTTCCTCCATCTATTAATATCTAGAATAAATTTCCTTAGAATTAGGCTTCTCTTTTCACCACAAATCTTTAAATTTTGAAATTCTTATTGTACTTTAATTAACACACTTTACAAATTAATTAATTTGTTTTTCTTTCAGATCAATTTCAACGATTCAATATTTAATTTGAAACTAAAACTATCCCCAAAAAACGTATCTCGCATTATAGCATTAACAATATTAATGATGGTTTTACCAATAGTTACAATGTTCTTACTGGCAGCTTTGACTTATAAACTTGTGTGTTCAATAATAATAAGAAATAGAGATAGATATTTCGTTAAGTTTTTAGATAGTTTCGATGTATTTTGGTGTCTAGAAGATGACACTTCGAGTGTTATTAATGTAGTTGGGATTATTGAATCAGATTCTTCAGAAATTTTAGTTAACGGAATCAAAAGAAAAATAATAACAATTGTTAAAGAAAGCAAAGAAGTTGGTATTGAAAAGCTATTCTATAGAAGAAATGAAGAGTACGGCTTTTATTATTGGAGAAAACATAGCGAAATTGATATGGATGAATATGTACAAACCGTAGAGCATCCAACAAGAAACGATCTAGTAGAAACCGATCTGGAAAATATATTGAATGAATTATCTTACAAAAGCTTACCTTACAACAACGAGGGCTTATTTCAAATTCTGGTTACTAAGCATAAAATTAATAAAAATGGTAAAGAAGACTATGGTATAATATTTAGGATTCACCATTCGATAGGAGATGGGGTGGCTTTAATTGAATTTCTATGTAAAACCTTAGCTGATAATTCGAAAACTGTTAATATGTTTTCGTATCCGGATTCAAATAGAGCTAAAACAGTTGATGATTTGTTGGATATGATGAGACGATTATGTGAAATTCCCTTAGCATTTGTCGATGGTATTTTGAGAAAACCTGACGAAAATTCTCTACACGGACCTGCTTTAACTGGGAATAAAATTTACAAATGGGTTGATTCCGATGAGAAGCTACTACAAATGATTAAAGATATTAAAAACAAATTGGAAGGTGTTCATTTTTCTGAGGTTATTGCTGCTGCTTTGTCTAAAGGTTTAGCAGCTTATTTTGTCAAGGTAAGGAAGTAATCTAACATTATTTAGACCATGTACTTGAGTTATGACATTTATAGGATTTTAGCAATTAATATCAGCTTATACTATTGCGGCATCGTAAGGCTGTTTTGTTTTACATATATTGCCCTCCTTTACTGCATTGCCATAAATATTGTTACAAGGAAATTTTTATTACTCTTTCCTGGGCGATTTCTTATTACTTTTTTCATCATTCATTTCCCCAGATTAAATTTTGCATTCGGACGGGATTATATAGTACAAATACAACGGGGATGACAAGATATTTTTCTGTTACAAACAGAGGACGTTTCATTATTTATATTAATAGCCCGACACAAAATATTTGAGTGATACCAAGGGAATGAAAAGTTTAAAAAATTACATTTGGCTTATGTACTTGTGTAATGCCAACACAGCAATTAGGTTTTCTTCATCACCCCACTCGATTTTAAAATCACAAGAATATTTAACAAAGATCGGCGTGATAATGAGACAGCACATTGAATATTCATATGTGAATGACAGGTTCCCAATTTAAATAATAAATAAATAAAAAAAATATAGGTAATATTTCTTTGTGTGTGTTTTCTTCTCACGAGATGGATAATGAATGAGGTGATAGGGTAGGCAAAGGGTCTAGCCCATACAGCCTGACGTTATATATCTTTCTTATGGGTTAATGAGGTTATCATCAAAATCCAGATGCTGCAGAATTACACGTCGGGTATAATATGAAAGTTCACAGTGCAGGAAAACAGCTAAAAATAAACTGCAACTTGTGCACCATATATAAAGTCCAAATTATCTTTTTCCAGAATTATTCACATTGCGCACATTATTAAACAAAACAACACCACTTTTGACTAACAATATCAACAGAAAAGTAATTTACAAAACAAAAACTTGCACTTGAAATGTCGGCGCAAAATGGCGCGAAGAACTTGTTATTTTTAATGTTACACTATTTATGGCCAGATTATGTACTCATATATTAGATCTCGACTTGTTCCAAAAGGAAGTGATCAGTTATGTGGTCTCAAAAAAAGAACAATCAATGTATTTTCACAACTCGTAGCAAAAAGAGTTATCAAAGTAAACATTAAATTTGCTCGCCAACTGCTGTACTGACTCCAGCAGATTTAACAACTATTGTTTTTTTGGTGCAGACGATGAACCAGGTTCCAGAAACAGTAGCAGTGGTTGTTCCAGTGAGGTTTCCAAGAAACCCCAATCAAGATTTAGGATTAAGATTAGAAAATAGCTTTAGCGTCACAACTTTGACCGCCTCCGTGGTCTAGTGGTAACAAACGTTGCCGTGAACTCGGGAGGTCGTGGGTTCGATTCCCACCGGGGGCAAGTTGTACATTGTATAATTTGTCTCGGTCTGGGTGTTTATATGTATAATATGTATATATTTACAAAAAAAAAAAAGTATAATATGTAGTTTATCAACCATCTAGTTTCCGTAACACAAGCCTTACAAGCTTACCACGGAAACTAGACGGCGCTGTGTGACCTGTCTGGAAATATTTATTTATTATTTATTATTTATTTAACTCTGGATTTGCCGATTAATTCTGGTAATATTCATGATATCAAGAATAAATGTGATGATTTGCGTAGAAGCGCTGATCCCTTGGTAAGTGATACACATTTTACAGAACAATTAGAATTAGAAGATTACGAAACAATTAGAATTAAGAAATAATTAGAAGAACTACAGCGATTTAGGAAGTAGAGAATATCATGGTTGAGGAATTTGTTATGTTCTTTTAAGTAGTTAAAAATATATAATTAAAAAAGACAACACGTGAATGTATGTTACCATCGTAAAAGATATTGTATCATAAATGCAAGAGAAGCCTTGTCTATCTGATTGATTCCCTTCTTCTAACCAAACTATCTTACCCAGGTTTTTACAGAAACACATTGTTGTATAAAGTTCATTAACTGCCTCTGCATTCGATTCCTGGTCGGGGCACAATAATATTTATTAATTTTAATAAATAAATTTAATTAATGTGTTTTTGCCGTTTGCTGTAGAGACTTTAGGCCCGGTGACAAGAGGGCTGGTTCTTTCCTCGCCCAGAGAATCAGCATAGTGATTCAGCGAGGAAATGCAGCCAGCGTTCTTGCCACCATGCCACGCGAATACGATTTATATTTAAATTAGGTTCTGTAAGTAGATTTTTTTTTAAAATAAAATAATTGTATTTATTTATTATAAACTTTATTGCACAAAGTACAAAGCCGGACCTCATGTCGCTAGACATTCTATACTGGTCAAACCTTTGGGACAACTAAAGCAGTTACGACAAGATAAGGCAGGTGCTATCAAAACTAATAGAAAAATATTAGACTTTAATATATACTAGTGAATAAATACTTATTTACAAACAATGTTACGGAAATTAACGAAACCATGACAAAAGAGTATGAAAAAATTACTTTGCCTAACAACGACCTTACCCCACTAAAAATTAAACTTATAGAATTGGAAAATAATAATAGATCCCTATATAATGAATTAAAACTATCTAAACAAGAGCATAAAAAATATATGCAACAAATGGAAAATAATAAAGATAATATAGATATGACAATGAAGAAAGATAGAAAAATAAAAATAAGTAGAAGATTAAATAAGAAAATAATTCAACTAAGGCAAAAAATAAAAAAAATGGAAATTAGTTGTAAAAAACTACGTGGATATAATAAAAATACTAAATATTTTATAAAACATAAAGGGATCTTGAAACTAGACAAGGATGTGACGAACAGCGAAAAAACTACAAAAAATAATGACCTAAAATTAAATGTAAGTAATAGTATTCCGCAAAACAAACATATGACTATAAGCAAGACTGATAATGGTAAAGAAAACATAAAAATTATTGGAGATAAATTGGCAAAAGGACTAGGAGTAAGGCTCCGAATGAAACTAAATAATACTTGTAACATTTACAGTCGTATCTATAGTAATGCACCTGTTCATCATATAATAAAGGAAGCTCTTAAATGTATAGAAACGGAAGAAATTAACACATTAGTTGTATTGATAAAAGACTATGACGAAAATGACTTTCCAAATTATATATACGATATAAATAAATTAATAGAAAATGCAAAAAGTAAAAATGTTAGAATAGTATTATCAAATATTCCGTACATTAATAATATGTATAATTTTCAAAATTCTAACAAAATTAGAGATACTATTAATATTAAGTTAAATGCTATGACAATGTATTCTCCGAATACACATATCTTAAGCATAAGTAATATTTATATCAACAAAATATGTAGTTCAGAACAAACAAACATTATGTGTTACTATCTAACAAACTACTACGCCAATAATATATTTAAAGTTGAAAATTTTCAATTAAATATGAAATCAAGAAATACAACATAGAGACACACAAAAGGACAGGAAATATACACAAAATAGCAACAGAGACGAAGAAGGAAAGGATCAACTTAAGAGATAACAATAATCAAAACATAACAATAGCTCATCAAAATGTTCAAGGCTTAGTAAATAAACATTTGGACTTAGAATTGTTTGTATGTAGTAGTGAAATAGATATATTGTGCCTAACAGAGACATGGTTGGACCGAGATTCACTAAAAACATATTTAATTGACCATTACGATATCGTAAGTAATAGTAGTAGAAATAAATTTAAAAGAGGTAACTCTATGATTTATGTAAAACACAATATAAAAGTGAAAGGTAGGAGTGACATTGTTGCCATGACTAAGGACAAAGTTTTCGAGGTTAGCTGTGTAGAGCTGGATGACTTTATTGTATGTGTAGTTTATAGGTCACCATCAGCGGAGCTCAATTCATTTATTGAGCTGTTAGATGAGTGTTTGGATAAATTAGGTAAACAAAACCATAAAACTATTGTGGTATGTGGAGATTTTAACGTCAACTTTCCTTTAGATAAAAGTAAAACACATGATCTTACCGATGTAATGAATAGCTATTTATTAAAACAAACTATCTTTGAATACACGCGCATTACACCAGTCAGCAAAACCTGTATAGATAACATATTCACGGATGGAGAAGTGGTTGATTCAGCTTTACAGTTGGGTATAAAATCTGACCACAGACTCCAGAAAATTGTACTACGAAATCCTAAAAGTTTTAAAACAAATAATATTAGGAGTACTGGTATTCGTAAATTAATTAAAAATAATGTGATGGCATTAAGTACGTCAATTATACAAAACAATACTTTAAACTGTACTAATGATTTTTCAATATTTTTCAAAGAATTTATAAATTTAGTAAATACTCACTTACCGATTAAAAATGTAGCAACAATAAAAAAGAAAGGTAAACATTGGATGACAAAAGGTATTAGTGTATCTAAATCGAAACTCTTCTTTTTATATGATTTTTTACAATTCTATAATAACGATAAAATTAAGGACTACACTCGAAAGTATAGCAAAACATTCAAAAAAGTTTGTATTGAGGCTAAGAAAATTTATCTTAGAGATAGAATACAAAACTCCCAGAATAAAATAAAAACATCGTGGCAAATAATTAAAGAAGAAACAGGCAAATCATTTTCTAAAGAAGATATCAAAATTGAATTAGTTACAGAAAACCTAGTAAGACTAAAGGAAAATAATGAAGTCGCAAACGAGTTTAACACCTTCTTTACTAATATTGCAAAAAAGGCCACAGTTAAACTTAATATTAATGTTAACGAAGCCTTACAATTTGCAAGCATGTGCGCCCCAAGAGTAGTAAACGCTGCAAGCTTTAATGAAGCAACAGTACATGAAATAATACATGTAATTAAATCACTTAAACCTAAAAAGTCACAAGACTTATGGAACATTTCACCTATGTTACTAAAATATTTATCAAATTCATTAGCAGAACCATTAACAAACTTAATTAATAACTGTTTTGACGAAGGATTATTTCCAGATATATTAAAGATAGCACGAGTCATCCCGCTTTACAAAAAGGGGGATCGTCACGATGCACATAACTACCGCCCTGTTTCCATACTACCAGTATTTAGCAAAATCTTTGAGAAACTTTTATACATAAGATTACTTAAGCACGTTAACATTAATAAACTTCTCCATTGTAATCAATTTGGATTTAGAAAAGAAAGGTCTACTACTGACGCTCTTAGTAAAATGATTACCATGATCCTTGAGTCATTAGAAAATAAAAATTACACACTTGGCATATTTTGTGATTTGTCAAAGGCGTTTGATTGTGTGCATCATGACATCCTCATTGCTAAGCTTGAACACTATGGTATCAGGGGCAAAGAATTATCAATATTTACGTCATATCTATCGGCTTCTGTCAACAAAACAAGATCACGCAAGCAATGCATACAATATGGGGTCCCGCAAGGTTCAATTCTAGGGCCATTATTATTTCTTATCTACGTGAATGACATCAATGCTTGTCTAGATGAGGATATAAAAAACGTAATGTTTGCTGATGACATTTCGCTATTGATAAGCTGTCGAGACAGCCAAACGGTAATGAAAAGAGTTAAAGGAACACTTGGTAACATATCAAAATGGTTTGAATGTAATAACTTACTTTTAAATCTTTCCAAAACAAATTTTATGAACTTTGCCCTTGGTACTAGGGACAAAAGCAGCCTCAGTGATCTGATAGTCAAAGAATCATCAATAGATTTTGTTTCAGAACACTTATTTTTGGGAGTTACAGTTGATAGCAAATTAAAGTGGAGAGTCCATATTGATGCTTTGGCGAAGAAACTGAGTGCTGCCTGCTTTGCGATAAAGAAAGTTAGACAGTTTTGTGGTTTGGAGGCGGCTGTAGCTGTGTACCATGCCTACTTTGAAAGTATTGCTCGCTACGAAGTACTAGTGTGGGGTACAGCTGCAGACGCCAAACGAATTTTCATATTACAAAAACGCGTAGTTAGACACATACTTCAAATGAAACCCAGAGACACGTGTAGGGAGGCCTTTATAAAACTAAATATTCTTACTATAAATAGTATCTATGTGTTAAGAGTGTTTAATATATATCAAGAAGAACGAAAAAAGTCTTCTCAAATACTCTGACATGCATAGATACAATACACGGTTTAAAGATCATATTAAATGCCCCAAAACTCGTCTAACGAAATCAACCAAAAGTTTTCTATGCAACGGCATCAAACTGTATAATAAATTACCGAAAGAGATAAAAAGTTTAGAATTTATAGAATTTAAAGGTAAAATTAAAGATATTTTGATTAAAAAAAGTTATTACGATTATCGGGATGCACTAGCAGATGACTTTGCATAGAAAACTTTATAGTCGTAGTTATAATTTTTAGATTATAAGTTGACACGGCCCCTTTACAGCCACGAATTTAAGTTTAATTTTAATATTTTATAATATTTAACATTATTGACATTTATTTAATTTCATATTATTACGATTTTAATTTGACTCGGCCACTGTACAGCCACGAAATTAATTAAATTTCATTATAATTAGACATTATATTATAATTATTTTAGATTATAAGTTGACACAGCCTTTATACAGCCACGAAATAATTTTATTTTTTTATTTTTATAATTTGACATTAAATTATAATTATTTAGATTGTAAGTTGACACGGCCTTTATACAGCCACGAAATTAATTAAAATTTATTATAATTATACATTATGTTATAATTATTTAGTTTATAAGTTGACACGGCTATAATGCCTCGAATTTAGGTTAAGCTACAGTACTTGCTTATGGCAGCAATGTCACTTCCTTATTTCGGTCTATCCATAATTTAATTTAATCTTTTTATTTATTATTTTAATAATATTGTAAAAAATTGACAATATCCGAGTGTTACATGTGAACCATATGGAAATAAATATTTTGAATTTTGAATTGAATTTTGAATACATACAAATACATACAAATAAAACTACATACATACGTTCTATGAATATACATAAATATAATATACCTACTATATGATGACTATAATGAGAAAAATAAATATAACAGAGAGTGTATTAAGCTTATGTATTTATTATTGTTGTAAAATATAATTAAATATATTAAAAGCATAAATAAAAAAAAATGAAAACCTAACAATGAGATTCCATCCCACGTAATTTACGTTTATATCAAATTGTAATAAAATTAAATCCATTTGTGTTTACAGGCAAATTATTACTTTCTGAAGATAGTAAGCTCGATTTTGCCAAAGATGATATTGCAGCCGCTTCTACACAGCGCCCAGGCGACTATGGTGTTTAGTAACATGCCGGGTCCAGACTTGCTGAGGATCTGCGGCGGAAATCTGCTCAAGAGTCTAGTTTTCTTCGTACCCCAGAAAGGAACTACAGGTGATGTATTTATTTTATTCTCATGCTATATTGACATCAGGATTTTCAAGATCAATTTTCTGGGTTCTAGGGAGAGCAATAATGTAACGCGTGTAGTAATCAGAAAGATGTGTAATACATATAACGACAAATTAATGTCTTTGGACTTTTTTAAGGATTCGTAAGCAGTTTTTAAATCTTGCCTGATTGACCCTTTTGCTGAGAGCTATAGAAAACAATAGTTATTATTATTATTATTTATTATAAGTTTGAAAGAAGTAGGATGACAACCGTGACGATAAAGATTGATGACGAAACTCTAGAACAAGTAAATGAAATTATATATCTGGGCAGTGTTTTCACTGCGGATGGAAAGTATGATAGGGATATCGAAAGAAGAGTGAACGCAGGAAATAGTGTTAATGGTGCCCTGGGGTCACTGATCGGCAGTCGAAATGTCAGTGACAAAGCTCGGCTCGCCATACACAATGCCATGTTGGTACCAACACTGATGTATGGAAGCGAGTCGTGGATACGTCAGAATACGCATGACAGTAGGGTTAATGCAGTAGAAATGAGGTCGTTGCGCCGGATATGCGGCGTCACATTGGCGGACCGCATACGTAACGTCGAAATACGGAAAAGGGTTGGTATAAAAGAAAGCATAGGGACAAAAATAAGGAAAGGCATGCTACGATGGTTCGGGCATATTGAAAGAATGAGCAAAGAAAGATTGACGAACCAGATATATAATGCGAAAGTTGTGTGTGAAAGAGGCCCTGGCAGACCGAGACTCACATATACATATGTATGTATTATAAGTGCGAGTAATCCGATGTGTGTGTATCTAATTTAAGCGGGTAAACCTATTTTATAACACCGTAATGTTTATATTTTTTCCAATAATTATATTCCTTTCTTCCTTTTACTTCATGTTAGTTTTATATTCTTTCGTTCTTTTAATTTAATTTTATTATTTCTTTTTTGTAATTTATTCTATATTTTTGTGTATTACATCTTAGTGAGAAATGTAAATGGAATTAGGTTAAGCTAATTAATTGTAATCATATTTATACTATGTACTATCAACCTTAATGTCTGTAATTTCTTCTAAATAAATAAATAATAATAATAATAAAAAAAATATGGCACATTAAAATATACAAAATAAAATGAAGTACATAGGCGAGCTTAATACCTTGTAAGTATGACCGCTTCCGTGGTCTAGTGGTAACAAACGTTGCCGTGAACTCGGGAGGTCGTGGGTTCGATTCCCACCGGGGGCAAGTTGTACATTGTATAATTTGTCTCGGTCTGGGTGTTTATATGTATAATATGTATATATATACAAAAAAAAGTATAATATGTAGTTTATCAACCATCTAGTTTCCGTAACACAAGCCTCGCAGCTTACCACGGAAATTAGATGGCGCTGTGTGACCTGTCTGGAAATATTTATTTATTTATTTATTTAAGTATTCTCTAAAAGCTAACCTTTGGGTGAACAACAATAACTTTCAAGGCCTTCTAGGTACTAGCTGATGGTAAGTGGCGCGCAAGGTCCATGAATGTCAGCAACTGAAATAAGACCCCCATGACTGACATCAGTCCCTAACACTATGCCGGTTTGACTGGGCATGACGGCAATTCGAGCCTGATCCCGAAACGTGTACGGATATATCTGTGGTGTTAAGGAAAAAGGGGATAAGTACAAAACTTGAACTTTTCACTAGAGGCAAATTAAGAAAACAACTCATTTTTATAATTAGAAAATTGTAATTTACGTAATGTTCAATTTCATTAGTCGCATACTTTAGGTACGAGTCGACTCATCTCACTATGCATAACTGAAGTAAAAAGGCAAAAGCGCGATACTGAAATAACTCGATTGAACTCTTTTTAAATATTTATACATTTTAATATGACGAATAGCCCCTTTATGTACGTAGGGGTGTAAAATAATAATGTACAGTTTATAAACTCATCTTCTTATTGCATTAACGCATATGAATGTTTTGAACCAATAGGTGCAAAAAATAAATTTTAAAATTTTTAGACTCATCTCCTTTTTCCTTGACATCACAGATATGTACTTTACTGGATTTATCGGCACAAACGGTGGATACTTCCCCGCTTCGGAAGACTGGGCAAATTACCACCATCAGTCCGCCTACCATCTATTTAATTGATATTGGACGTAATGAAAGATTTTACAAAGTGAGCTTTAGTAGTGCACAGAGAACCAAAACAGTTTTTCGGCGAAGTTCTTTGAGTGCTGCAAATGTAAATTACATAACTAATTTAACTTTTAAAATTCCTTGCAAGAGTTGAATTAACAAAAAAATATACTATAATATGTATGTAGTATGTGTGTATGAGTCTGTTTGTTGTTTGAAATACATACTTGAATTATTCCTAATTGAACTTACCGTTCCGTGAGAATCAAATATTCCAAAAGACCACAACAAGTCGAATAAATATGATGATCTCATAGAAGAAATGAACAGGAACGGTAAAAGAACCTTTACGCAGTTGAAGTTAGTGCGAGAGGAGTTCCAGCAAAATCTTAGGATCACTTACTGAAAGAATTGGGCCTAAGCGGGCTTCCAAGACGGCATTAACGGAATCATACAGTACCTATTTGGTTGGGTAGAGAGAGGAGTAGAATTGTGTATTATCGCACAATAAAATAAAAAAAACTGCATTGTATGTCGTTATAGAGAGTTGTTGTTAAATGGAGAGAAGAAAAATCAGAATTGGAAGACAAGCTAAACCAACCAAAGCCAATTGATTTCGACGCTTTAGGGAGTTTGTCATTAAATCGAGTGACGTTACATGGAGTTTACACTGTATTTGTATATGTATTAGTATGTAATATTGTTGTGCATGTATTAATACTGTTAATATCTTAATTGTTGATTAAACCTAACATATCTGTGGTGTCAAAGAAAAAAGAGATGAGTCGAAAATTTAAAAATTAGAATGTTGCACGTATTGGTTCAAAACATTCATATGCGTCAATGCAATAAGAAGATGAGTCTATACACTGTACAGTTTATTTTACACCCCTACGTACATAAAGGGGCTAGTCGTAACATTAAAATGTATAAATAAGTAAAAAGAGTTCAATCGAGTTATTTCAGTATCGCGCTTTTAAATTCAGTTATGCATAGTAAGATGAGTCGACTTGTACCTAAAGTATACGACTAATGAAATTGAACATTACGTAAATTATTTTTTTTTATTATAAAAATGAGTTATGTTCTTTATTTGCCTCTAGTGAAAAGTTCAAGTTTTGTACTTATCCCCTTTTTCCTTGACACCACAGATATATACTGTCTAAATGTCCTAAAGGTTTGGCTGTCAGAGAATGCCTAGCGGCATTAAGTCCTCTTTTGTACATAATGCAATTTTAAATAAATAAATAACATTAATCTACTATAATTTCAGGTGTAGGAGTTACAGCGTTATGTTACGGAGGTGTGTTACGACTGGGTGTGAACATTGACAGTTCTTTAGTCTCGAGTAGTGTGGAGCCTTCATTAATTTTGGATGAAATGATCGGAGAAATACGACGACTTCACTTAGAATATGTCAAGTAATTCTGGATTGCATTGTTGGCATGCGTTGGCTTCTCAGTACAAGGTATTTGAATTATTTTTGATACTAAGGGGCCGTCCATTAATCATACGGTTTTAATACACCGGCCGGTGACTAATAAATAAATAAATAAAAATATTTCCAGAAAGGTCACACAGTGCCATCTAGTTTCCGTGGTAAGCTACGAGGCTTGTGTTACGGAAACTAAATGGTTGATAAACTACATTACTTTTTTTTTTTCTTGTAAATATATACATATTATACATATAAACACCCAGACCGAGACAAATTATACAATGTACAACTTGCCCCCGGTGGGAATTGAACCCACGAGTTCACGGCAACGTTTGCTACCACTAGACCACGGAGGCGGTCAATTATTATTATAAATAATTATGGAAATTAAAAATTAAAAAATTACGGGGAAATGCAGCCAGTGTTCTTGCCACCATTCCACGCGGACGGGACTTTTATCCCTATCCTTAGTATTAATATTAATTTTATTTTATATGTTGTAAATATTTTTTTCGAATAAATATTAAATATATAATAATTATATAATTGTTAAATATTAGTCTATTATGCGTGTGTTTGACATACGAACTTCACACACAACTTCACCATCGCTTCACTCGACGTCACGAAATTGTGCGTATGGATTTAGGGATGGGAAAGGATCGATTCATACATCAATTGATTGCAGGCATTACCATGTATCTTTAAATAAAGCGTGGTTTCTGACCACCCAGCTAGGGTTTATGGTGAAGGGTAGGGATTATAATGATATATTTTTTTCAGATGTGGAGAATGTCAAATATATGCTATAAAAAATATGCCAGTTTTACGTGAATTTACCTCTTACCTTGAAGTCGGAATATGTGACAAAAATATGCTGAAAGAAGCGTAAAGCGCGAGTAAATTGTCAGTAACATCATCTCCAGAAGAAAATAGAAAAAGGCATGAGTACATTTAGACAGTGGACCCATGGGACTAATTGCCAAGATGGACGTTGATAAAGTAGGCCAATCATCCACTGCAAAATACCAGGCCCAAAGACTATCGTCTTCAACGCGAAGGAATGAAATGAAAATACCAGTGTAAAATGTAAATTTGTCGCATCAGGTGTCGCGAGCAAGACCACGACCAAGATTGCCAAGTCTTGGTCATGGTCTTACATGGGAACAGCTGGTCTCGGTCATAGTCTTGTAATTATTTAGATCATGTTTTTTTTTATAATCGGATATATTAACCATAAAGACCAACTTTAAAAAATAAAATAAAAACTATGAAAGTAGGGTTTTTGGAAAGGGTCGTTAACGACCCGCTGGGCAATTCCTTTGCCAAAAATGGTGAATTAAAATTAAAACAACCTGCGGATATATCGTAATGCTATAATTCATATTATATACACGTTACGTAAATTAAACCATAAATGGTGAGTAGCGGAAAAAAAAAATATTTTTAATAATCCGCTTTTATATTTAAAAACATATTTAAAGCTGTGTTCAACGGCTTGCTGATATACGTAGATTGCACTACGCTGCGTATAACAAGTGTTTATTTTTTTAAAAAAAAAGGTTGTTTTTGTTGGGTCGTTGACGACCCTTTGGGCATATAAAGGTTAAGGAATCATTTTATTGGAAAATCGAGTTCAACAATTACTGGAGATTTAGAGCGGCTGAAACCAAAGTTCCTGTTTTGAATTCAAATCTTAGTAAGGACGCTTCAGACAAATATATAAATGGACGAATGAAAACAAAAATTCTTCAAATAAAACTATAATAACAAGTGCACCGTAAAATAAAAATACTTACAAATACAATAAAAACTATTTAATCTGTTTTCTTCCCGAATTGAAACAGTGTAAGTAATTTTTTAGTTTTATATTTTCCACCATCAATTCATTGCAACGTCTTATCTGTAAATAAAAACATGATTAATACTTTTTTTATTAAGATAATAGTCTAACACCCGTGTTGCGGACTCGCATGGTAGCAGGTTCAATGGGGTATATCAGGCAAAACTTTTTGTAGATGTCGCTAACGGCACTGGTTGTTTACACCTATGACGGATCATTTTTTAAATTTATTTGTAGTTTTAACGTTACCTACCTTAAAAGACACATTAAGTTAGCGAACACCGTCTTTAATTTAAAAAAGGTTGAATTAATAGAACGGCAATTTTGAGATCACCATATCTTTGATTTCGCTTGGAAATCTCGATTTGTACACTTAAAAGCATAATATCCAGAAGTATCATCATCACGACCGTTTCCCTTTCGGGGTGGTCAGAAACCACGCTTATAAATAAGCGGATTCGCATTTAGGCAACTTTACTATAGGCCAATCATGACAAGTGGCAAGCTCGTCGATGTCTCCAGCGTACCAAACTCGAGAAATATCACAAATAAATTAAATATTAATTAAATGTATTTATTTACATTAATAAATATTGTTGTGTCCCGACCAGGAATCGAACCCGGTACCTCCGAGACCTACCTCATGACTGTAATCTTCTGTATTGCCCCAAAGGTAGCCAACCTAGCTAAACATAGTGCAATAAAGTTCAAAGTTCTCTCTCTCTGTTAAAAGTCCAAGATAAAAGGTTGCCGAAACAAATATTTTGTGACCAATTTGGCTTATTGCTAACCCATGCTCGCTAAATTAGAATCTTTTGTTTCAGTGTGTTTCCCCACTCCTATAACCTGGAGTCCTTCAAACGAAGTGTGAAAGAGCATCTTTATAGGCCGGCATAGTGGTAGGGACTGATGTCGGTCGTCTGAGGCTGGCGTCAGTTGCTCCCATTCTTGGATCTCGCGTACCGCTTACCATCAGGTGGGTGCGGTGTCACATGTCGTGCGTGTCATGGACTTTTTAGACGTATATCACACCCCATGTTAGGAGAGCTAAGGTAGAATTCTTTCAGCAAGTGGTGCAATTTTTTTATTTAAATCCACGTACCTCAGCCAACAAGGAAGCCCTGCAGGAGTCGGGTTCGGCAGCTAAGTGTCTTGCCAACTCTGCATTGAGTTCCTCGCGAGCATTTTCAGCGTCGTACACCACTCGATGAACGGTTCTCTGAAGAATTGCAATTTTTCTGGCGTATCTGGTTTTCTAGAAGTTTACGAATTATTGATTTTGTTCCTTATCCAACCTCACGATCGATTTTTTTTGTACTACCACGTCATATGACCTGTTGGTATTACATGATGGTAAGTGGCGTGCAAGGTCAAATAATGTTAGCAACTGGAATCAGACACTCATCACTGACATCAGTCGCTAACACTATGCCGGCTTGACTGGGCATGACGGCAATTTGAGCCTAATCCCGAAACGTGTGGATACACTGTACTGGGTTTATCAGCACGAACGGTGGAACGGAACTTCCCAGCTCCGGCAGACTGGGCAAATTACCATCAATAGTTTTCTTACCACCTATTTAATTTATTGTACTGATGCCTATGTATGTTCAGTGACGGATTTACAAGTAGGCTGAGTAGGCTGGAGCCTAGGGCGGCAGATTTTAGGTGGCGGCAAATTTGACACATTTTTTTTTATTTATCTTACAGAAATAAAAAAAAACATTATACAACGATATATTTATTATACAACGATATATTTATTGACAACGATATATTTATTATAAAAAGATACTCGTATATTTATTATACAACGATATATTTATTATACAGCGATATATTTATTATACAACAAAGAAACGAGTGACTAAAATTTTAATATTTTAGTAATGCACAGTATACTGAATACTCTCACGTCCGTAATCCTGTAATCAATAATGTAGGGGCATAGTGTGGCGTCTACACACAACCCTTCGCGACCAGTCTGCAGTAGTAGGGAGTCAATCCCTCTCCACAAAATGCGGGTTGCAAAACTCCCCACTAAACACACTGGGGCTGTATATATTTTTGTTTCTCCGACAATAAAACAATCAATCCATACTTCGAGTTTCATTGATCCTAACTACTCCCAAAATAGCATAAAAATAATCTAGAAACTGACACAACTATCCCCTAGTTCACAATCATACTAATAACAAAAAAAGCTGATGTTATAAGGACAATAGAATCTAATCTAGAAATCATAAAGTTGCAATTTCAGTACAAATTTAAATAATATGATGGTGAACTAAACTAGCGTATTGAATTTCAATGGTGTATGATGTAAGGATTGTAAGTTATCTGTGCATCTAAAATAAATAAATAAATCCAAATTTTACTAACATATGCATGATGTTTATCCTTTAAAGTGAGGTACTTTTCACCAACGGCTAACAATGACCGATGCGTTTCTGATACTTCAGCCTCAGCTGATTTTGACATCTCACGCATTCGTGACAAGGACGAGTCTCGCTTGCTTATCGCGTTGCTACGATCGTCGTAGGCTTTCAGCAGCGATTCGTAACGCCTTGATAGTTCTTCGTATCTAAAATTGAAATTGTATAAAGCTGGATCAACATATCGCACACCTAGATCTAAACAGCACTAACTCAAAAAAGCTCTTATTAAAAAAATGCGAAAGTGTTTATTGTATCCCTGTGTACTGCAGAAGTTTTCTGTATCTGTGTTTTATTTTATCTCCAATTCAGTGGGGGGCAAAAATATTGTTTCTGAGTTAAAAAGTAAAGTATCATCACGACCGTTTCCTTTTCGGGGTGGTCAGAAACCACGCTTATAAAGAAGCCACAGACGGCGTCAGCTTCATAATCTTGTTGAAAATGGCATCGCGAACGATAAATGCGATGATTGATCGATAGTCTGCTAAATAATTGGACGCACATCTAGTTATCAAATCAGCTTTTTTATTTTGTAAGTGGCAATATTTATTTATGACTTACTAGGATAGCGATCTGTCGAGACTGCCAACAATTATTAGTAATTGTGACAGTGTGGTAAGTACTTACTGATACTGCAGACATACTATGCTCATTGTTGACCAAGCTTCAGCTAGGTTTACTGTATATCGTGAGGCTTTAGCTGGTGCTGGAAATATTAAAAAAACTTTGTGATTATCATCCCCCAGAACACGAGACCTAGACCTCTACTGCTGGAGAAGAGAGAATATATATTTAGGGAGTTAGGCCTTCACCACGTTAGCCAGAAGGGGGCGTGGGTCTAATGCCAATTTTTATTGACAATTTATTAACGATTCCACGAGTTGGTATTAGTGGAGCAGAGACGGCTTAACGTGCTCTTAGAGGCGTACGGGAACTGTGGAAATCTTGTGACAAATATGTAAGAAAATCGTATTTATCATAAGTTATGCAGGCGATCGAACCGCCATTTTTTTTGGACTCACGAAAGAACTGCATCGTGGTTTAGTGGTTTCGACCGCAGATTTAGATGGTTTCATTCCTGGTCGGTACACAATAATTAATTTAATTTGTGACGTTTCTCGAGTATGGTACTCTAGACATCAATGAGCTTACCACTTGTCATGATGAGCCTATAGTAAAGTTGGCTATACGAGGGTGGTCTGAAAAGTTTCCGACCTCAACGTGAAGATGGCAGCACTCGTTAATAAAAGTCAGGGAATGTAGTTGTGCATCTTCTAACTACTCACTAAAGTTTCAGTCATTTTGGATGCGCAGTTGTTATTTGACAGTCGTTTGAGTGAGTCGATGTGAGTATTTTTGTGAAAATGTAAAAAAATCGAGTATCGAGCTGTATGTAAATCGCTCCTTACTAAAGCGTGGTTTCTGACCACCCCGTAAGGGATATGGTCGTGATGATACTTTACTTTTTATTATTATACCGCCTGCCCAAGATTTATACTTTAGCAAATAAATCCGCTAAAACACTTACGATCTGTAAAGCTATTTGCAACTTTATCGTTGGCATAATTTGAGCAATCTGACGATGTATGAGAATGTGGATGGTTTGATTTGCACTTCAATAGCCTGGTCTCATAGTCACATGTCTTTTTAACGCTATCTTTCAACTGTGTGAGAAGATTTTGTGCATTCTGTATGCCGCTTATGAAATTTTTCTGTAATTTTACGTATATAAATCAATAAATAATAATAATAATTTTTATTGCACATTAAAATATACAAAATAAAATGAAGTACATAGGCGAGCTTAATACCTTGTAGGTATTCTCTAACAGCTAACCTTGGGGAGAACGACATAAGAAATTGTGGGGTGCAGAGTTAGGAGGAGAGAATAAATATTAAACTAAATGCAATGGTTGCTATACCTTTCACTGGGTGTATATGTCTGGGTGTATGTCATATTAAAAAGTAATGAAAATAAATAAATATATAAATGAACATGTCAGTTACATACACAAAATATACATTTATAAACATACATAAATAATACTCGTTATATAAATAATAATACATTTATTATCTATTTATTTACAACCACCACATGCTATTACAGTATTCATTAGTTAAGCCTTTGAACAATCAAAATAAGAACAATAACAATTGAGTAGATCTAAGTTAAAACTATAACACAATACAACACGATGCAACCACAATACTTATGGATAATACTTGGTCAAACAGCAATTCAGTTTACAGTCTCAGCCTGGATCCGCTGCAACGGCAAAGAGTTAGCAAATATGTCTAGACTGACATTTTTATTATTTCGTGAAAATATACCTATTATATTGACGACTTATACGGTTTAGTGATGAGTGGTAACCCAAATTGTATTTAGATTGTCGTAGAACAAATAGATCATATTTGCCAACCCTTGACAGCCTACAGCCTGCAGCCCTATTCTCTTACTTAAGCGCAAACGGTATATAATTGAATCCGTTAACTATATAATATTTATCATGTCATTAAAGTTGATATTTGCACGGCCGATGTCAAGGTCGAGCGCTTATAGAGTTGAGAATTGAATAATATTTTGTAATTATGACGCAATCTCTGACATAAATAACGAAATCCACTAATAACGTTTGCGTCTAAGGAACAGAATAATAATAATAATAAATATAATAAATATTTCCAGACAGGTCACACAGCGCCATCTAATTTCCGTGGTAAGCTACGAGGCTTGTGTTACGGAAACTAGATGGTTGATAAACTACATATTATACTTTTTTTTTTGTAAATATATACATATTTTACATATAAACACCCAGACCGAGACAAATTATATAATGTACAACTTGCCCCCGGTGGGAATCGAACCCACGACCTCCCGAGTTCACGGCAACGTTTGTTACCACTAGACCACGGAGGCGGTCAAAAACGGGCAAAATAGGGCTACTGGTCGGCACAGAGACACGGGATAGTAGGTGAATGCATCGATTTTACCGTTGATTATTTTATATAGAAACATACTATCCGATTCATTCGATCTTATGATAAACAAAAATACTTTAATAAAATGCACGTCGAATGCGAATATATCCGACAAAATAGACTAATAATTAATTTTGGGACGATTGTCTTGGCTTTAATTCTCATACTGTTTGGTTTGTAGCCCTGTCTAGTTATATACCGCGTGTTATTGTCAAAAGAGCAAATATTTTTTTAGGCTTCGGTTGTCCAATAATATAATAATAATAAGATGGGCGTCTGAAAATCGCAATAAATAGGTACGTCTCTAAAGGGGAGTGTTATTATTTATTGATCTAGCCCACAGCCGAGGAAATAGAGAGAAAGAATTACGTATCGCGCGTTCGTCGACCTCCAGACCTAGGTACTTGATACTAGGCTCGGTATGAGTTGCGGTATTTTTAGGAAAACTTCTCTGCATTGTAACTTAAGATTTTATTACTGATAAAATTAAATTAAAAATACGTAGTTCTTTATTTATATTCTAGATTATAATATAAAAATATTTACTCTTTAACAAATTCCACGCAGTAAAACATATTACCCATGGGACTTAGGCGCGGTGGTGACTCGGTTGTGAGAACGCGTACCTTAAATCCTACAAAGGCCGGTTTAAACCCACCCGACATGTACCGATGAGAAATACACTTTTCTTACGTACATTTGTCATAGATTTACAACACCACCGTTCCCGTGCCTCGAAGAGCACGTTAAGCCGTCGGTCCCGGTTCCACTAATACCAAATTGTGGAATCGTTAAAAAATTGTAATTTAAAAAAAAAAAATCCACGCCAAACTGTCTGGCCAGCCGTGGCGAGTGTAGGCCAAATTCTCCAGTTCTGGAAGGCCCATCTCCAGCAGTGGAGGTCTAGGACGCTGTGTTCTAGGGGCTGAAATTAATGAATAAATATTACCCATCTGTTTTTCTAAATAATTTTAAATTGATTATAGATTCTTACTTTAAAAGGAGTAAAATTAAATGATCAATACTTACATTATTAAACCAATTATCATGTATGCTTTGCATTAAGCAAATTTTAGCAAAATATTAAGAATTATATCCAATTATTTTGTCAATTTTGACGCTTGTTGTTTTAAAATTGATAGACAATAATATTTAGGCTTAGAACCTGTATCCTAGAACCTTCTGGAATTGCGTGGAGCGATGGCATGGCCGTGGAAACTTGGCAGGTCCGGTGTGGGATACGACTTATGTAAAAACATCTCATATCTAGGCGACCTCGTCAAGCGCGGCGGTTTCTGCTGTGTTTCTGTTACTTTTTTTTGTTATTAGTGGATTTCGTTATTTATGTCAGAGATTGCGTCATAATGGGGTATATCAGGTAAAGCTTTTTGTCGATGTCGCTAGCGGCAATGGTACCTTATGTTACACCTATATCGCATCATTTTTTAAATGTTTTCGCAGTTTTATATGTTTATAACAGAAAAATGTATTTTAAATTAACGTTACCTATCTTAAAAGACGAATTAAAAAGCGCACACCGTCTTTAAAAAGAAAAATGGTTTTATTAATAGAACGGCAATTTTAAGATCACCATATATTTGATTTCGCTTAGAAATCTCAATTTGTACACCTAAAAGCTGCTCACTTCGCCATAATATCCATAAAATAATAAAGTTCGTAATAAAAATACAAGTTTTTTATGCAGCTGACAGTTATATTAGATACCATCTATCGTGATGAAAAGTTAGTGATACACCCCATTAGAAAATATTATTCAATTCTCAACTCTATAAGCGCTCCACCTTGACATCGTCCGTGCAAATATCAACCTTAATAGCGTGATATATATATAGTTAACGGATTCCATTATGCGACTAAGTAACAGAATGGGGCTACAGGTTACGAGTTTGCGCCGTTTGGAGTTTAGGCTGGCAATTATTTCACCTAACGTATTAGCCTCGCTATAAAAAGTGGAAATGTTGCCAGCCTCCGATTAGACGTTTATTTTTATTTATACATAAAAAAGTCAAGTATCACCACGACTGTATCCCTTTCGGGATAAAACCGCTAAATAGGTCGGTTCGAACCCCGGCATGTACCAATAAGAAATACACCTCTTACGTACATTTGTCATTTATTAACAACACAACCGTTTCCGTGCCTCGGAGAGCACGTTAAGCCGTCCGGTCCCGGTTCCACTTATACCAACTTCTTATACAATCTCCAGCAGTGGAGTTTTAGGGGATGTGATAATGATGATGATGACAAAAAATAAAACAAGAGATAATATGCGAAGATTTATTCAACTACAACAAAAGCTTTAACACTTTTATAAACTAAATCAGTCTAAAAATATTCTATCTCCTCCGCAACCTATTCTATTAAAAAAAAACGTTCAAAAATTCTACTAAAACAAAATAAAAACTTAATTAACAAATATCATATTTAGAAAATAATTTGCCAAAATAAATAAAAAAGACAATATACAGGTTGGAAAAAATAAATCAGAATGTTTTTCGTTTTTTTTTTATATTTAAATAAAATACATCAGAATTAATTCTAATACGGTTAATTTGATGCCAAAGAAAATATTAATTATTAAATTGTATTTGTAAAAAACAACCGTTTGCAAACGGCTACAATTGTAACTTTTCTTTCCTAGTAAAATAAATCCAAGGAACAAAAAGGGTAAATAAGTTTGTTTTTTACAAATAAAAGAGATTACCCAAAACCAGGCCCCAACTTTTTTGCAGCGTGCCTCAACTAAATACAATTGAATAATCATAACAATTAATTGTTTTTTTTTTTTAAATTAAATTACAACATCTCTTTTACTCCAGCATTAAAATATAATTTAATTAAATAGTCAATTGGTTAAAATTTATGTATGAAATAGTTACAAAGCACTATTTATACGATTAGGTTCTTTAGTCATAATCTGTAATTAATTTTATTTATTTGACCCTAGAATAACGACAATAGACAAAAACTTTTTTTACGTTAATAATTACATAGTTTCGATCCCGCAAATTTCATATCCAGTGTTTTATCTATAATAAAGTACCTGGTCATAATAAAGAACCTAATCGTATAAATAGTGCTTTGTAACTATAAATTTTAACCAATTGACTATTTAATTAAATTATAATTTAATGCTGGGGTAAAATAATATATGTAATTAAATTTAAAAAAAACAATGATTTTGGGCAATATCTTTTACTATTTTCAGTATTTAAGTATGGTTAGTTTTTTCCAACCTGTATAAACAATGAAATAAACAAAAACAACTGCACAATAAAAAAAACAAACCAATACAAAATAAATTAGGTTTTTAAGTACAAATAATTTGTATGTATGTGATTTCATTCAAAATAGTTGGACGTAGTTACGCAAAATGGATTTATTTTCTTTCCGAAATTAACTTATATTCGACCGCCTCCGTGGTCTAGTGGTAACAAACCTTGCCGTGAACTCGTGAGGTCGTGGGTTCGATTCCCACCGGGGGCAAGTTGTACATTGTATAATTTGTCTCGGTCTGGGTGTTTATATATATAATATGTATATATTTACAAAAAAAAAAGTATAATATGTAGTTTATCAACCATCTAGTTTCCGTAACACAAGCCTCGTAGCTTACCACGGAAACTAGATGGCGCTGTGTGACCTGTCTGGAAATATTTATTATTATTATTATTTATATGCCAAATAGGTCCTTGGCAAGATTCATTTAATATCAATATTGATCTAGACAAGAATAACGTTTTTGACATATTCTAAATGTATTAAATGTTATAATTTTTTTTGTGAAGAAATAGATGATTATTATTATTAAAAATAATAATAATTTCAGTTCCAACTTCAATGGTCTATACTGCGTGTAATTTATTAAAGAGCAAATATTTTTATTTTGTAATCTAGAATTAAAATAAAGATCTAAGTATTTTTTATTTTATTTATTCAGTAATAAAATATAAAGTTACGGTGCAGAGAAGCTTTCCTAAAAATATCGCCACTCATACGGAGCCTAATCAAGTAGGTAGCGAGAGGTCGACGATCGCGCGAACGTTGACTTATGTCATTGTTTCTCTCACTATTTCGTCTCTCGGCTGTGAGCGAGATTAATTAATACTTGTAATAACACTAGTTTTTAAAATGATTTTTATCTTTAAAAAAAATATATTTTTTTATTTCAAAAATAATTTCTACTAATGACACCTGAAGCCTAAAAAAAAATATTTGCTCTTTTGACAATTACATTGGGTATAACTTAAAATAAACTCAATGTGGATTGAATCCTTTTTGCGGAACTACGTCCAGTTTAGGAGGGTTGACATTTATTTCGCTCGCACAATCCAATATTGTATTTTTTTTTTAATACTGAGTGTATTAGGTAAGTCTTCAAGCGATGTTCGTTTTGTATAAATATAAAAATGGCATTAATATTAGTTCACCTTGAAAGTAAAATTTGGCATTTGACATCATTGCAAATGGGACATATTTTATTTTCAACGAGAACAATAAATGGACTGATGGTGGTAATTTCCCCAGTTTGCCGGGGCGAGGAAGCATCCACCGTGCGGATAAACCCTGTAGTGTATCCAATCGGGATCAACTTACTCGGAAATAGAATGACGGACATTTTGGATATATGTATATTAATCACATATTTGTTTTTAGTAAAATAGAGGATTTTTTTTTGCTTTTTTTTCTAAAATTATTATTATTATTATATATATTTTTTAAATATTTTATTGCACTCAAATTGTACATAGGCTTAATAGCCAGGCATTTTCTAACAACCAACCTTTGGGAGTGTGGAAAAACTATGTATGGGTGCAAATTTATTATTTATTTATTTAGTACACACAGCAGTACATATATTATCACACACATAACATAGTATAATTATAGCTTATCTAATATATGTACCAATTAGGTGTCACAGCATTCACCAATATAAAAAGAAGAAGAAATTAAAAACTTATTACTGTTAAAACAAAAAAAAAATACAAAAACTATCAAAAATAAACTATAATAAATAAATAAATATTTCCAGACAGGTCACACAGCGCCATCTAGTTTCCGTGGTAAGCTCGAGGCTTGTGTTACGGAAACTAAATGGTTGATAAACTACATATTATACTTTTATTTTGTAAATATATACATATTATACATATAAACACCCAGACCGAGACAAATTATACAATGTACAACTTGCCCCCGGTGGGAATCGAACCCACAACCTCCCGAGTTCACGGCAACGTTTGTTACCACTAGACCACGGAGGCGGTCTAGTGGTAACTACATACTAATAATACATATAAGAATAAATAAATAAAAAATTTGGTATATGATAGTCAAAATATGTCCTTAATTTTATTTCCTAGAAAGTTGATAGACAACATTTCTCACTCGACTTGCAAAATCTTTGAAAATATTGGATTGTGCGAGCGAAAAACGCATAAAATCTGCGTAATTCAAGTTTTAGCAGATCCAATGCTATTCCGCAACCGTTAGGAATAATCAGAATTAATTTGGAAGGAGCAGTGAAAAGGTAATAGCCCCAAGGTAGGTGAAAAAGTGCTGTCTCTTTCTTCACAATAAGGCCATGCGAGCTAGGAGACGAATCTAGTAACAGTGTAGCACGTTTGACACAACATAACTTGTCAATGTGTTGTTGTGATCGTCTTTCATTACGCGACCTATATTAATTACTATGTTTGCGAACGGTTTGCGAACACCATTAATTAAAAAAGAAAGTAATTTGGAAGGCGCAATGAAAATGTAATAACCCCAAGGTAGGTGAAAAGATGTTGTCAATAAGCCCATACGAGCTAGAGAGAGACGAATCTAGTTATCGCGACGTCTTTATTATTTATTATTAGAACTGTGTAGCACGTTGCGAACGGTTTCCGAACTATATTAATTTTAAAAAGTAATGCCGACATTTTGTAGTGTTTTAGGCTACGTAGTTAAGACCTAACAGTGGTGGCTCGGTTGTAAGAACGCATTCCTTAAATCCTACAAAGGTCTGTTCAAACCCTCCCTACATGTACCAATGAGAAATCAAATTTTCTTACGTACATTTATTTATTTACAACACCAACTCGGAGAGCAGCACGTTAAGCTATCGGTCCCGGTTTCACTAATACCAACTTGTGGAATCGTTAATAAATTATCATTAAAAATGACATTTGATCCTCGCCAACCCGTCTGGCCAGCGTGGCGAGCATAGGTCTAATTCTCCAGATATATGTTCTGGAAGGCCCATCTCCAGCAGTGGAGGTCTAGGACGCAGTGTTCTAGGGACTGTAATGAATGATGAATGAAGCCAACATTTACAAAGTTTTTTGTAGTCTGAATGTACTTTTGAGAAATTTAGTCTCTACGGGCTGGATTTTTGAGACGGGACAGTAAGTGCAGGTACCTTAACCATTATAGTTCAGGAAAACGTTCCTAGGAGACCTTCCATAACTTTTTGAGATAACATTCACAGATTTTAAAAAAAAAAAAAAAAAAAAAAACAGTCAGCAAGAAATTAATTTTACACATAAACTTGGTAAAAAATAGTTTGCAACAAATAATATTTCGAGTTGATTATTCTTTTTTCCGTACAAAAGGTATGGGATTTTTTTTTCGCGATTTATTTATTACTCAAACCTCAGTCGGATCAGTAGACTATTGGCCCTAGAAACAGGATTGCTGACATAAAAAATATTTTTATTATCTATTATTATTAATTTCTAAAATCTGTAATACATTTACCCGCCTCCGTGGTCTAGTGGTAACAAACGTTGCTGTGAACTCGGGAGGTCGTGGGTTCGATTCCCACCGGGGGCAAGTTGTACATTGTATAATTTGTCTCGGTCTGGGTGTTTATATGTATAATATGTATATATTTACAAAAAAAAAAGTATAATATGTAGTTTATCAACCATCTAGTTTCCGTAACACAAGCCTCGTAGCTTACCACGGAAACTAGATGGCGCTGTGTGACCTGTCTGAAAATATTTATTTATTTATATTTATTTATTTACAGTTTAAAATATTTCAAAAAGTTGTGGTGCTTACTGTCCCATCTCAAAAACCCATTCTCTATGTAGCATTCATGTGCCGACTATAAAATGTATTATAAAAAAATATAGAATTGGTGTTGCAGACTTCGTTTCCAAACATAATATGTAAAAGCCCTAACAGTAACATTTTGGAAGACATTTCTCTTGGTGTTGCCAATTAAAAAAATGGCTTTAAATCTTTGGTTTGATTGTTTTAAAATATGTACTGTATATAACATGTGATGTGTAAAAAAACTTTGGTGTAATATTGCAACCTACTTATAACTAATTATAGAATAATAAAAAAAACTAGATTAGATCTAGAACCCACCTGCTATTAATTGCTGTGATAGTAGTTTGGACCTCAAGAAGTTTTGACTTGCCTACTACTTAAAAAAAAAAACGGATTACAAACAATTGTACAATGAGGATACAATACAAATATAGATTGAATAGTACAGTAGCCCTATTCTGTTACTTCAGCGCAAAAGTTATATAATGGAATCCGTTAACTATATATAGAGAGTGTTTGGAAAGTTATTAATTAATTTCCGCAACTAGGACACTTTAAGCAAAAATTTCAACTAATAAAAATTAAATGTGTTCGATCGTAAAAGGATGGCAAATGAAAAACATTAGTCATTACCAAATTTTTTGTTTCAGAAATTAATTGCGGAAATTAATTAATAACTTTAAAACTAAAAGTGATAATTACACTTTTAGCATATCGTTAGAAAGGGCATGGACTGAGGATGTTTTAAAAAAATCAGAAGAACTCCAACCCTGTTGGTTTTTTTTTAAACCCCATAGAAAGTTGCCTTAAAATTATTTCTTCACCTGATTACGGTACTTCAGGCCCCATAACTTTTCTTCTCCACAATTTTCTGGTGTAAAATATTTTTTTGCAGGACCCTAAGACTCTAACGATTAAAACAAGACCATTAGCAGACCGGTCCCATGGATAGATTTTGAGCTACAGGTAGTTTTAGTAAAAAAATCACAAAAAAGTCAAATAAAAAATAAAAATAAATTTTAAAAAAACCTTGAGGCCAAGGTCAATATATTGGGCGGGGGTAGGTAGCAGACTATCCCTAGTTTCTACCCTAGGCGTATGTACAGCTCCCTTCCAAACACCCCGTATATCACACTATTAAAGTTGATATTTGCACGGCCGCTGTCAAGGTCGAGCGCTTATAGAGTTGAGAATTGAATAATATTAGGTAATTATGACGCAATCTCTGATGTAAATAACGAAATCCACTAATAACGTTTGCGAGTAACATTATAGTAATTATACGATTAACACATAACATAAAACTGACATATAAAACAAATTAAATATTATTTAAAAAATAAGAAATTATAATTTAAAAAAACTGATATGAATTTTAATGTTTTTTAGTGCCTAATTACGTGATTGCAATCCCGCAACTCTTTTAATCCTGAATTCATTAATTAGATTATCTAAATGAGTTATGCACATGCAATTTTGATGCGATTGTCGCATGTGTTTCGGCTGGAAAATATCCACCAATGGGGTGTATCAGGCAAAGCTTTTTGTAGATGTCGCTAGCGGCACTGGTACCTTGTTTACACCTATGACGGGTCCTTTTTTAAATTTATTTGAGGTTTTTTATTTTTATAACAGAAAAATGGATTTTAACTTAACGTTACCTAACTTAAAAGACGAATTAAATAAGCAAACACCGTCTTTAAAATAAAAACAGGTTGAATTAATAGAACGGCAATTTTACGATCACCATATCTTTGTTTTAGCTTGGAAATCTCGATTTGTACACTCAAAAGCTGCTCACTTCTGCATAATATCCTGAAAATAATAAATTTCGTAATAAAAATACAACATTTCTATGCAACTGACAGTTATATTAGGTACCATCTATCATGCGCCATCTGTTGTGATAAAAAGTTAGTGATACACCCCATAGTATCAATTTATATGTAGCGGTGGTGGCTGGGTTGAAAGCACGCTTTTCTTAAAAACCAAAAAAATAGTTAAATCCCTGACTCCCGTATTCTAAAACGTATCATCAACGGCTCCTTCACTCATTTATTCCTTCCAGCTGTCAAACAGAGGGACGCCTCAGCATATCACCACGCTCAAGGAATAGAGCTGTCAAACTCAAGGTAAATCGCGACGTACCTTGAAAAAAGTGCTAGAGCGTGTAGTAATTTGACAAAATTCATATTTAGAATACGGGAAACAATCTTCAATGTTGCCAGATAAAAAAAAAATATTACCGAAAATATTTAAAATGGTAACATTTATGCCTTTCGATATAGGACGATTGAAAAATATTGCTTTTTTTATATAATTTATCTGTCAATATTAAATCCTTAACTAGATAACAATGATTATTCGATTTTAATATAAAGGAACTACATTTTTGTAATGTATTATTTATATATAGTATTTTTAAATATTATAACATCATTTTTAACAATAATATCATATTTTAATTATTCTATTTATAAGATTACCTGCTATTAATTGACCCACTCAAAATATTTCAGCAGCCCTATTCTGTTACGTAAGCGCAAACGTTATAGGTATGTATAATGAAAACCGTTAATTATACCGCGTTTAATTATCAAAAGAGCAAATATATTTTTTAGGCTTCAGGCGTCATTAGTTGAACCTCTATTTGAAATAAAAAGGGCACTTATTTTAAAACACTACTGCATGGTGAATAAGGCCGCGTCTGAAAATCGCGACATCCATTGTGATAAATACCTAAACGCTCTTGAGTGTTATTATTAATTGATCTAGCCCACAACCGAAAGACGAAATAGAGAAAGAATTACGTAAGCCTCTCTCTACCTACATGATTAGGCTCTGTATGAGTGATAATATTTTTAGGAAAACTTCTGTGCACCGTTACTTAAGATATGATTACTGAATAAATACAATAAAAAATACGTAATTTTTTTTTTTTAATTCCAAATTATTATATAAAGATATTTGCTCTTTAATAAATTCCACGCAGTATATTACGCTATTAAAGTTGATATTTGCACGACCGCTGTCAAGGTCAAGCGCTTATACAGTTGAGAATTGCGTAATATTTTGTAATTATGACGCAATCTCTGACGTAAATAACGAAATCCACTAATAACGTTTGCGCTTAAGTAACTAATAGGGCTGCAGTAGCCCTATTCTGTTAGTTAAGCGCAAACGTTATGTAATGAAATCCGTTAACAATATATATATGACGCTATTAAAGTTGACATTTGCACGGCTGCTGTCAAGGTCAAGCGCTTATAGAGTTGAGAATTGCGTAATATTTTGTAATTATGACGCAATCTCTAAAGTAAATAACGAAATCCACTAATAACGTTTGCGCTTAGGTAACAGAATAGGGCTGCAGTAGCCCTATTGTTACTGAAGCGTAAACGTTATGTAGTGAAATCCGTAAAATATATATATCACGCTATTAAAGTTGACATTTGCACGGCTGCTGTCAAGGTCAAGCGCTTATAGAGTTGAGAATTGCGTAATATTTTGTAATTATGACGCAATCTCTGACGTAAATAACGAAATCCACAAATAACGTTTGCGCTTAAGAAACTAATAGGGCTGCAGTAGCCCTATTCTGTTACTTAAGCGCAAACGTTATGTAATGAAATCCGTACAATATATATATCACGCTATTAAAGTTGACATTTGCACGGCTGCTGTCAAGGTCAAGCGCTTATAGAGTTGAGAATTGCGTAATATTTTGTAATTATGACGCAATCTCTGACGTAAATAACGAAATCCACAAATAACGTTTGCGCTTAAGAAACTAATAGGGCTGCAGTAGCCCTATTCTGTTACTTAAGCGCAAACGTTATGTAATGAAATCCGTACAATATATATATCACGCTATTAAAGTTGACATTTGCACGGCTGCTGTCAAGGTCGAGCGCTTATAGAGTTGAGAATTGCGTAATATTTTGTAATTATGACGCAATCTCTAAAGTAAATAACGAAATCCACTAATAATGTTTGCGCTTAGGTAACAGAATAGGGCTACTGGTTCTATTACGTAAATTGGACGTATTCACTCAAAAAGGATCCAATCCACAATTAGTTAATTTTAAATTGCCATTTAAGTTGAAACTTAAATTAGTCCAACATTTAATAAAAAGTAAAGTATCATCACGACCTTATCCCTTTCGGGGTGGTCAGAAAGCACACTTTTGTAAAAGCGGATTCATATTTAGCCAACTTTACTATAGACCCATCATTACAAGTGGCAAGCTCGTCGATGTCGATGCGTATCCAACTCTAGAAATATAATATATATATATATATATAATTAAAAAATAATAATAACATAGGTAATATAAATACCTATTAATTGAGCCATTCAGAAATCATTCATTAACTTAACACTGAGATCTACAATCAACTGTTAATTATAGGGGACATTCAAAAGACTTAGTTGTAAATATGCCAAGCTCTATTCTGCGGGGTGTGGTGGAGTGCACAATCGTCCGAAACCGAATCGTTTAAGATCGTCTGAAACCGAATCGTCTATGATCGTCTGAAACCGAATCGTCTAAGATCGATTACGTCAAAATCTTTTCGTCGGGCATTTCGCCTAGCTTTTGACATTTCTGACAGACGTAATCGATCTTAGACGATTCGTTTTGGGACAATTGTGCACTCCGCCTCACCCCGCTGATATATTACTTAAGATGGTTTAACACTTGTGCATCGCTCTCACTCGCACAATCCAACATGTTTTAGTGTACTTCTAAGAAATGTAGGCTATCAACTTTTAAGGAAATAATATTACGGACATTGTTTACGCCATTCACATTGTTTATTTTAATTATTATGGTATGAGCAATTTATTTTCCCTCCGCCTCCTTTCCAAGTATGCCACTAGATGGCGCCACACGTTTTAAAAATGGACAATTATTTTTATAATATTCATGACGTTTTGATACCTTCAAAGTGAACATTAAATTTGTTTTCTTGTAAGCTTGTTTACTTTGGGGAATCAGTTGCGAGTTGCACGCCAGCGAAAGGACATAATAATCGCGCGCGGTTGTCTGTGCTGGAATTCTGCGGTACTTTGTGACTCGGTTGTGTGAGCATCGTATAGCACTTGTCTAAATTGGTGACGTCGAGTTTGCTGATTATCCTGGCCAGGATAGGTATTCCGGAAGCTGTGAAAAGGTATGTGGCATACTTTCCTTAAATAAGTGACCTCTCCGATTTACCGTCTTCTTATGAACTTTACCTCTGTGTCCGGATTGCTCATAACAATTTATTTTAGAATTTAAAATACAGTCCACTTCTGCCTTTGTGCGCGTTTGGTCTGAGCCTGCGGCATAAGCATAGTTAGCTGAAAGGTTCCAAATCAGGCGCGGACAGACATGTCGGACACATTTCCACTTTCATATACCCAATTTTAGACAGAAAAAAATAACGATCTTCTTAAACACTCTTATTTTACATAAACAAATATAATTTTATTTCCTACAAAGTTGATAGGTTAAAGTCAACTTGATAGTTTACTGGATAAGGTCGTGATGATTCACGACCTTATCCCTTACGAGGTGGTCAGGAAACACTCTGATAAATAAACAGATTCACATTTAGCCAACTTTAGTATAGACCAATCATGACAAGTAGTAAGCAAATTTGAATTAATAAACATTATTGTGTCCATGACCAAGAATCGAATCCGGTACCTCCGAGTCCTACTTAATTGTTACTTAAGTAAATTTTAACAGGATTTGCAAGAAATGCGTTTCACAAACATGTCTTAAGAAACAATGAAGAAGGGAACTGTCATTTACAGAATGAAATATGAGGGAAGTAGTCAATTTTGCGTTTCACAAAGCAATAACAAATAATTAAATAAATAAGAATGTTCCTTTTTTCTTAAAGAAATGGGCCCAATAAAATGTTCTCTGACGTATTATAAATTTATTTTTTATGAGTTAATGAGGTCATCACCAAACTCCAGATGCTGCAGAATTTGATGCTTTTCTTGGAGTCACTCGCGGCAGTATAGCTTAAACACGTCGGGTAAAATATGGGAGTTCACAGCGCGGGAAAACCGCATAAAATAAACTGCAACTTGTGCCCCATATTGAAAGTCCAATTTATCATTTTCCATAACTAATCACATTGTAGCACATTATTAAACAAAACAACACCACTTTTGACCAACAATATTCACAGTAAATTAATTTACAAAACGAAAACTTGCACTTGACATCTCCGCGGAAAATGGCGCGAAGGACTCCTCCCCAATCGTTTCATTTAAGTTGTATTACTTTTTTATTATGTTTGTCCATCTGTCAATATGTAGTTTTTTTTTTAAATGGAACGTTTTATTTTAATATCAAATGGAGTTCTTCGCGCCATTTTGCGTGGACATGTCAAGTGGAAGTTTTTGTTTTGTAAATTAATTTGCTGTGGATATTATTGATCAAAAGTGGTGTTGTTTTGTTTAATAATGTGCTACAATGTGAATAATTATGGAAAACGATAAATTGGACTTTAAATATGGGGCACAAGTTGCAGTTTAATTTTTGCGGTTTTCCCGCTCTGTCAACTCCCATATTTTACCCGACGTGTTTGAGCAGTGGATGGTTCCGCGAGTAACTCCAAGAAAAGCATCAAATTCTGCAGCATCTAAAATTCGATAATGACCTCATTAACTCATGAAAAAGAAAGATATATTACGTCAGACTTGGCTGTATGGGCTAGACGCTTTGCCTTCCCTATTATCTCATTCACCATCCATCGGGAGAAGAGAACCAAAAAAAAAATATTAATATTAAATGTCAGTTTGTAACGGTTCACGCTAAAAATGTTAGCATATCATGCTAGCGCCGCGCGTTTTTAACTTATGTATTATGTAACAATGAATTTTAACATTTAACAATATGCAAAATACATAAACAAAAAATATACTATGTATAGCTTGATATATGTAACTTATTACGTAGTTTTATCAGCAATTTTATATCTATTGAATTTGTGCTTTAATTTAAAAAGAAATACCCAAATAAACAATATTCCACGAGAACTGATAGTGACGTCATCAGACAATGCAGGTGTGTTCAACCTTTTAGATAATATTGAATAATTATTTAAATTTTTGTTGCACATAGACAAACCTGGGTTTATAATTCTGCTAAACATTCTATCCTAGCCAGCTATTGTGACAACTACAGCACTTACAGTTCTCGTGGAGTTAAGGTTATATAACGACACTTGAATTATTGTAGAATTCAGCACAAAAAAAATACACGTAGACTTCTATGGTCTAAGTAAACAAATCTATCAAATTTTTATTATCTAAATCTGTCCAAAGTAGTAGTAAAAAAATTGTATATAAGAAAATATTCAATAGCAATTCCCACACTATATAAAAAATTTCGTATCTTTATTTACTTTCAAGCGTCCATATGTAAAATAGGGTTCGATATGTTGTAAATAATTATAGTCTAAGAGCGACCTTCACCGATCAGTTATACAATACGCTAATAAAAGCAACGGAGATTAGACGAAATATGTTCAAGGCTATTGATTAAGTAAAAACATCCCGTATTATTACACTAGCTGATATTTTCCCTGTGATTGTGCCCTGCAGCCTTATTCTGTTAGATTGTCAAAATAGTGAATTCTGTTATTTACTACCACTTTTAGCCCGAGTTTCCCCGATCATAGCCGACCTTACGTCAAAATAGCGTTTTCTAGCTATTTCAAAGGTCACCCATGGGGTTGCAACTTCAAAATCATTGGGAAAACGTGAATAAAATACTTAAATACCGCGAATTTCTATTAAAGTTAACAACATTTATATTAATTAAACTAAGATGATATATTTACATTAAACATAGTTTTATAGCAAATATATAATAGTTTTTTTTTTAATGAACGCATCGTAACGTTATTTTGCTGTCGTCTGTAGTGGAAACCTTTATACGAGAATACTAATTTTAATAGCGTTTTACAATGACAGTTCCGTTATTTAAGGGATTCCACTATATAACGTTGGCGCTTAAGTAACAGAATAGGGCTCTACTGGATCTACAGTAATTTTCACCGCCTATTCGTTTCCAGTTCACTCGTAGTTTATACAATAGAGATACACGCCTACTAGAAAAAAACAATGTGCATAGGCTTGATATTTTGTTAGGCTGCTTTTGTGGGGGAGATATCGAACTCCCTCACACGTGGTGTTAGGTAGATAAGTGGACTGTATATGGCTTAGGCGGTTTAATGACGAGCCAGCTCCGTGAAGTCAAAAGAAAGGGGCAGAAGCACTTACCACTTTCAGCAGCAGCTGACAACGTCTCAGTTAATGCTTAAACTGTTTTCACACAAATGTCACATAAAACTAATAATCCGAGTAACGGTTCTGACCGATAAATACCGCGTGGCTATTTAGCAAACACTGCTGCAGCACCGAAAATTGAGCACACGCGGTGTGACGACACCGAAACACAAAATTGTTGACGTCCGCTGCCGACCGAGGATGAGGTGCGACTGACCCACCGACGGGTCACAGAACTGGCTTTAACAGCTTTTGTAAGCGTATTTTATTATACAGGATGACTTTGTATGATCTTACGTTAGACTAACGAAATAAAAATGGCTTCTTCGTACAAACGGTTAATTTTAAAATGTCATTTAAGACATATGGTTTCTTTGGAAAAGTTGTTTGTTCACTTCAATAGAATAACATATTAGTCTAACGCAACAACATACAAAGTCACCCAATTTAACCCTTTCAGCACGGATAATAACAAGCGTGCGTTATTACAAAAAAAAAAATTTGCGGTCGCCAAATACTGTTTTGCCGCTCCGTACCAGCCTCGATAGATAGTTCTTTTTTAAGAAAAAAACATACAATAGTGATTTTTATTTTTATCACATTACCCATAGCACGAAGGTGCGCTACGCTAACACATTAGACAACGAACGAATATGCGGAGGGGGATTTGTGGAATTTTATCTGAAAGTTATCTTTTAATATCCAAATATTTTTTGTCGTGCTGAAAAGGAAAACAAATGGGTTTCATTTGGATAACCGAACGGTGACGGTCGCTCTTTTACAAATCTTGTATTATTAGCATTGATTGAGAAATAATCATAGATTGTGTAATAATTTACAGATTTATTACATTTTTGACACAAAACCAAGATGGCGTCGCGGACTAAATAAGATCTAAGTAGTAAAAAAACTGGCAAACTTACAGTAGTATGTTCCTAAGATATTTGTTTAAGGAAAAGTGATTGAGTTGGTGATGTTTTGAAACAGTCTCTTCCCCCACCAGGTCTCAAGGTCGAAGGGTTTGAAGTCCCTTAGTACTGCGCTTGGGGCTTCATCTTGGTAGTACAAGTTGGATGGAGGGCAAGGTGATAAACTGTCAGATTCTAAAAATAAAAAAAAACAACTGAACTAGGTATTTTATATGGCTATTCTCTGACCTGCATACCCATAACACAAGGTTTAAAGATGACATTAAATGCCCCAAAACTCGCCTAACAAAATCATTGAAAAGTTTTCTATGCAATGGTATTAAACTATACAATAAACTATCTAAGGAAATAAAATGTCTAGAATGTTCAAAATTTAAAATAAAGATTAAATCAATATTAATTAATAAAAGTTACTATGATCTTAAGGACGCACTTAAAGATACCATTGCATAGAAATTTGTTTCATATATTAGTAATATTTAGATCTTAAGTTGGACACGGCCTTTTTACAGCCACGAATTGGGTTTTGTTGACATTATTAATAATTGTAATTGTTTGTTTTAGATTATAAGCTGACACGGCCCTTTTACAGCCAAGATTTGTTATTTATGGACATAAATATTGTTATTACTAGATTGTAAGCTGACACGGCCATTTTACAGCCACGAATCTATATTTATGGACATAAATATTATTATTACTAGATTGTAAGCAGACACGGCCATTTTACAGCCACGAATTTATATTTAAGGACTTAAATGTTATTAGATCATAAGCTGACACGGCCTTTTTACAGCCACGAATTAAATTTTAAGTATCTAGTTATAAATAAGTACAAAATCCTCGCTTATGGCAACAATGTTTTATTTTTTATTTATTATAAATTGTATTGCTGTTAGATTCGGTCCAGCCAAGTTTATATTGTATTAAAATATATGTATTGACAATATCCAAGTGTTGTGTACTAACCTAAGGAAATAAATGATTTGATTTGATTTGATTTGAGATCAAAGCGGTGGTGGGTATACCAGGACGGCTTTGAGATCAAAGCGGTGGTGGGTATACCAGGACAGAAAATAGCCCAGGTAAATGAAATCATGCCTCTTTAAATTTCTTGACAGAAGGCTCAATTTTCAATCTCTAGAAATAGTTTAAAAACAATGACGACATGAATAAGGTTAGTCAAAAGACTATATTTATTTTTTTAATTCTTTTCTTTATTTCGGTACAAAAACCATATCGTGTTAGTAACAATAATAACATAAAGAAAACTATGTTAGTAATTAATCTAAAATGTACATACTAATTTATTTGTCCATATTTTTTGGGAGCATAAAGCAATGCTCATGGATATTCTTTAAAATTATATTTTTAGTGTCCATTATGCATTTTCTAAATGAGGCCATACGATGCCGGAGAATTCTGAAGACATCATTGTATTGCACCTTCAGTCTTCTGTACGACTCTTTGGTGTAGTTGCACCACAACTGCAGTGTGTACAGAGACCGACAGTAAGCGTTAAATAGGGATATTTTAACAGCACGGGAATACTTGAAGAGTCTCCTCGCGATCATGTTAGCACGGACAGCAACCGAACGCCTCTCTCTCAACATCCAGATTGTCTTTAAGGTCTTCAGATACTATATGACCAAGGTATCTGAAGGACTGCACGATTTCCAACGGCTCATTATTCAGATACAGAACCGGTCTGTAGTCTGTCCTCCCCGATTTGAAAATCATGCATACAGACTTTTTGGTATTGTATAAGAGGGAGTGCTCAGCTGCGTAGCCCTCACAGATCTTGATGAGTCTCTGCAGCCCCTCCGCTGACGGGCTCAAGAGCACCATGTCGTCTGCATAACTTATGTTGTTAACACACGCTGAGCCGACATGGCACCCGAGCCTGGTGTTGCTGAGATTAGTGCATCCATATAATTTCTAGTGCAATGTCAACTGTTTTCACCGAACTTCCAAAAGACATGAAGTCGAACAAATATTATGATCACACAGAAGACATGATCAGGAACGGCTTTATGCAGTGGAAGTTGGTGCGAGAGGAATTCCAACAAAATCTTAGCACCACTTACTGACAGAATTGGGCCTAAGCAGGTCTTCCATCAAGTTATGGAACGAGCTTCCAAGACAGCATTAACGGAATCATACAGTATTTGGTTGGGTAGGGAGAGATGGATGAGAGAGAATGGTGGATGGTGAGCATCTGGTTGCGCAATAAAATAAAAAAGGAGGGTCGCAAGCACGAGCCACAATTCTTCTCATCTCTTACCCACACACGATGGACCCGGCACCCGCACGGTGAATCCTTGGAATGTTTAGTAATTCTACTAAAATTGTCATAACCGCCATACCATGCCATAGTAAAGATATAGTATTTAATAATTTAAAAACTTTATTTACACAATACAAAGGCGGACTAGTTAATGTCCGTAGACATTTTATTAAAAAAAGTTACATCACGACTGTTTCCCTTTCGGGGTGGTTAGAAACCACGCTTATAAATAAGCGGATTCACATTTAGCCAACTTTACTATAGGCCAATCATGACAAGTGGCAAGCTCGTCGATGTCTCCAGCGTACCAAACTCGGGAAATATCACAAATAAATATATTCATCATTACAACCCCTAGAACACAGCGTCCTAGACCTCTACTGTTGGAGATGGGCCTTCCAGAACATAAATCTGGAGAGTTTTGCCAATGTACTAAATATTAATTAAATTTATATTAATAAATATTTTTGTGTCCCGACCAGGAATCGAACCCGGTACCTCCGAGACATTTTATAAAAACGTTATAAAAAAGCATTATTTGGAAAAAAGAGTTTTAATTTTGTTTTAAATTCACTTATAAGAGATATCAACTTTCATACATTGCACTGGTAAAATATCGGTTGCCATTAATTCCGTTTATTTGAAGGTTACGAATAATATTTCTGCATATTTAATTAGTTTTGTTGTTCATATTTATTATTTCATTGTTATTATTTATTATTTAGTATCTCTATTTAAATTATTAAGACTGTTATGTAGTTTATACTCTGTGCTTAATAATTTATTATAATAATATATTTTAGTAGTTTTTTTTAAAAAAAAAAGACTGGTAACCCTAAATTGTCTAAACAAAACAAAATGGAGTCTTGGCTGTTGTGAAGCAGATTTGTTATTTAGTTTATTGTTTGTCTACAGGAATTAAAAGATAAATTAAATGTTTCTAAATTGTGCAACGAAAGTTAAGAAACGTGTTAAATATATATATTAAATAGACTATTAAAAATGTCTTTAAAGAAAAACTTACCTATCGTACTGGTGGGAGATGAGGGTTCACTTTCCCCAAATGTAGTTTGAACCCAGGCTGTAATAAATAAAGTTATATCATAGGTTTGGTCAATCTTAACCCTTTCAGCACGACATATATTTTAGATAATGAAAGGTTTTTTGATAACTTTGAGATCCTCGAGGTCTAAAATAACTTATATAAATAGTCAAAAAAATCCTCTCCTAACGTTGTCGTTTTCTAATTTGCTGCGCACTATCGTGCGTTGGGCAATCTAATGGAAATAAAAATCACTTTTGTATGATTTTTTCTTAACTATAGTCCTAACAATTTGATAGAGATAATTACGAAGTAGCTAGATGAGAGCATCGAGGCCATTTCGGAGCGGTAAAACATAATTTGGCGAGTAAAATTTTTTAAAAAAATGCACGTCAAAAAAAAAAAGACGCTTATTGGTATCATCCGGGTTTTATCATCAAATGCATGTTTCTTTTCTTTACTAGAAAAATTTAAAAAAATATAAATATAAATAGCTAGATGAGTGCACAACCAGCGGCGAAACAGAATTGGCGACCGCAAGTTTTTGTTGTAATAACGCACGCTTGGTATTGTCCGTGCTGAAAGGGTTAAAGGGTTGGTGCTTCGTTCCAACTCTTTTTTTTTTTATTATACTAGCACGACATGTGACCCTGCGCCCACCTGATGGTAAGTGGCGCGCAGGGTCCATGAATGTTAGCAACTGGAATCAGACCCTTATATCCGACATCAGTCCCTAACACTATGCCGGCTTGACTAGATGCCTTTTCACACTTCGCTTGAAGGACTCCAGGTTATAGGAAAGTGGAAACACAGAGGCTGGAAGAGCATTCCACATCTTTTTTGTGCGACAGATGTATGAGTCACCAAATTTATAGGTACGCGAAGGGATAGTGATTACGGTATGTGGGTGCATATTCTGACCTGTGCGTGTGGTTCGGTTGCGGAATGGGGAGGAAGGAATTAGGTTATAGAGCTCTTCAGAGCACTCACCATAGTATAGCCGGTAGAACACGCTCAGAGAAGCTACATCTCGGCGAAGCTGCAGGGATTCGAGAGTTCCAGATATAGTTCACACCCCAACGGAGTGAGGCAGAATGCACAATCGTCCTAGAGCGATCGTCTAAGAACGATAACGTCTGTCAGAAAAGTAAAAGCGAGGCGGAATGCCCAAGAACGCACATTTATTTATTTAAATACTTTATTGCACTTAAAAACCTAGTACATAGGCGAGCTATAACGCCATAAGGCATTCTACACAAGCTAACCTTCTCAATAAACTCAAAAACTTTTTGCCGATAAAAGCTAAAATAACCCTAGCCCAAAGCCTTCTCCTTCCTCTTCTCGACTATGGTGACGTGTATGGCAGCGTTGATATCTCAGAGGTATTGCTTAACAAGATGGATCGGTTACTTAACGCATGTATCCGGTTCATCTATTGTTTACGTAAATATGATCATATATCTGAGTATCGCGCTAGGTTGAAGTGGCTGCCAATTCGGTGTCGCAGAAATCTTAGAGTACTTTGCTTACTATTTTCTTTTCTGAATGAACCTGCGACACCGAAATACCTCAAGAACAGCTTTGCCTATCTCTCTTCGTTCCATGATAAATCTCTTCGATCCTCTCACGACTCTCTTCTTTCGATCCCTTCGCATAACTCTAGTTTCATTTCAAACTCATTTGTCGTTGTAGCGACAAATTTGTGGAACAATTTGCCTCCTAACATCAGGCAAGTAACCACCAGATCGCTATTTAAAAAAATGGTCTATTCGCATTTCATTTCCCAACAAAATTTGTAAGTATATTATTATGTATGTATGTGTAGGTTTATGTATTAGTATTTAGTTTATTATATGTATATTTGTATGTATTTATATGAAGTTGTATGTATGTGGCTAGTTATTAAATAATACTTTTGATATTTATATTTAATATTTCAGCACCTACTTTCCAGTAAATAGTTTAAAGTTTTCCCAATGGTTGGCTATGATAAAATGTCTTGCGGCATTAAAGCCCGCCTTTGTCTTTGTACAATAAAGTATTAAATAAATAAATAACCTTGGGGTAAACCAACTAACATTCGCTTCGTTGCGACAAATATTAGGATATTCTAGTGCTATGTTCGACTTGAAAGCAAATAAAGCAAAACTTGCTTTTTTTAACCAAATTATGTATGGTAACTATAGACAAACGCCAAGTCGAATGACTTAAAGAAGGAGATCGCAAAATAGCCTGACGACCCCCGCCTGAAGTGCCACCGCGGGAGGTCGCATGCCCGACTCACCGTGAGGCCTCAAGGAGACCCCAAGGCGCCTACGGACTAAACCCCTATAAACCGTCTTTCTTTCACTGTTGGCCCTGCGTGCCTTAACAGCCAAGTCTGAGTCGAGACTACGGAGTGTGAAGGCACTCGCTGTGTTTGACTTGAAAGCAAGCCAACGTTTTTTTAAAACTGAATTTTTATTAAATTGTATGAAAACCAACGCCAAGTCAAAAGACTTTCAAAGCGAAACGAAAAAGCTTCTCATACACATCATTAATCCTTCGAGCTGTTTCTGCAGCGATGGTGCCACTTAAATAACGCGATATTAAAAAAAATCATATTACTAAAGTCACAGAAATCTAATGGCGTGAAAACAAATTAATCACTAAATTCAAAACACAAATACACAAGCCTAAATTTGCAATAAATTAGAATTTGGAAGTAACTGTGGGATAAAGATAAGTGATTTAGTGGTGAACTGCCTGCTTTATGCAGATAATGCTGTTCTTATGGCATTGTCCGAACAACAACTGCAATCACTAGTCACAGAAATGAAAGAGGGATGTGCAGAAAAAGGACTCCGTTTGAATGCGAGAAAAACCAAGGAACTAGTGTTCGAAAGAAGAAGGATGACAACTGTGACGATAAAGATTGATGATGAAACTCTAGAACAAGTAAATGAAATTATATATCTGGGCAGTGTTTTCACTGCGGATGGGAAGTATGATAGGGATGTTGAAAGAAGAGTGAACGCGGGAGATAGTGTTAACGGTGCCCTGGGGTCACTGACCGCCAGTCGAAATGCCAGTGACAAAGCTCGACTCGCCCTACACAATGACATGCTGGTACCAACACTTATGTATGGAAGCAAGACTGTTATGTCGGAATACGCATGAGAGTAGAGTTAATGCAGTAGAAATGAGGTTGCGTCGGATATGCGATGTCACTTTGACGGACCGCATACGTAATGACGAAATACGCAAAAGAGTAGGTATGGAAGAAAGCATAGGGTAAATATATAAAAATAATATAATAAAAAACAAAAATAAGGAAAGGCATGCTTCGATGGTTCGGGCATGTTGAAAGGATAAATGAAGAGAGATTGACGAACCAGATATATAATGCGAAAGTTGTAGGTAAAAGAGGCCCTGGCAGACCGAGACTCGCATATTACGACCAAATAAATAAAACAATAGCTGAAGGTGCGTTGAAAAGCCATCGAAACAAAAGGGCATGTTGAAAAGGTTGATGAATGTCGAAGAAGCGAAAGAGATCGTGTCACGGTGACAAGTGGCGCTCAATTGTCTCTGCCTACCCCAAAAGGGATCTGGCGTGATGTTGGAATTCCTAGCCAAACGCTATATATTTGAGATCAAATTACGCCCTGCCCGTAGTTACGTGCAGCGAATGCTATTTTTGTTAGGAGGCCAACACCTCGTTACAAATTCCCGTCTTCCCCCGGAAGGGGGGGGTCTGAGATGACTAGTAGTAGTAGTTCGACAAAACGTCAATTTCATATCATCATCATCATCATAACAGCCCCTAGAACACAGCGTTCAAGACTTCCACTGTTGGAGATGGGTCTTCCAGAAATTTCTAGAGAATTTGGCCCTTAGTCGCCACGCTGCCTGACGGATTGGCGAGGGTCTGATGTGTACAACTCTTAATCACTGTTTTTTTTTAATTGTGAAAAGAGCAAATATTGTTTAGCCTTCAGCAGCCTTATTCTGTTACTTAGTCCCAAACATTATTTGTGGATTTCGTTATTTACATCAGAGATTGCGTCATAATTACAAAATATTATTCAATTCTCAACTCTATAAGCGCTCGACCTTGACAGCGGCTGTGCAAATATGAACTTTAATAGCGTGATATATATATATAGGTGTCATTAGCAGAACCTCTATTTGAAAAATAATTTTAAAAAAGCTCAATATTCGAAAAATAAATGGTGAATAATGCGTCTATAATGCGATATCTATCGTGATAAATACCTAAAGGCTAGCCAGTGCTATTATTAATTGATCTCGCCCACAGCCGAGAGACGAAATAGAAAGAGAAAGAATTACGCAAGTCAACGTTCGCGCGATTGTCGACTTCTCGCTACCTACTTGATTAGGCTCTGTATGAGTTGGGATATTTTTAGGAAAACTTCTCTGCACCGTAACTTAAGATTTTATTACTGAATAAATAAAAAAAAAAATACGTAGTTCTTTATTTTTATTCTAGATTATAATATAAAAATATTTGCTCTTTAATAAATTACACGCAGTATACTTGTAAAATTTGTATGCTGGAGACAGTAAAAAATGTACTGATCTGTATCCATTATCCACTACATTGTACCATATTTTTAAGTAAATAAAGATTTAAATTTTAATATATTTTATTCGAAGTTAATTATAGTACATTCAATATAAATTAAATAATAAAATAATAAAATTAAAAATAAACTAAACTATAAATAAAAAATGTCCTCTAGAGACGTCCCTTCCGAGATAGTCCCAAGGAGACTGGCAACATTTCCCCTCTGTATAGCGAGGCTAATACGTTGGCAGAAATAATTGCCAGCCTTTCTGTCTCCAGACCTTTCTGTCAGCCGCTTTGACAACTCCTTGGCCAAGCGCCTCGCTGACGGTCCCCATGGGCCCATCGTCTCGACCCCAAACGGCGCAAATTCGTAACCGATACCAAGGTTAGCGTATTTGCGCAATTTGAGGTTCTCCGCAGAAAAAGCCGCACTTCCCGCGCCTGACGAGGTCGCCTGGATGTGAGATGAAGCTAATGTATCAACACACGTCGATAAAGATAAATAAAGATAAAGAAATAATAAATAATTCGTCTAATAAAGATTTTGAATATGAAAAAAATGTCTACCTAATAAACATATTAGGTTAATTTATAATAATTTAATATATTTTTTATTTATAAAAACAAATCTTTATTTTAGTTGTATTTTTTATTATTAAGTAGATATTTTTTTATTAATATTAATTTATGTTTTAAAATTTTAGTTTTTAGTTTAATTAATAATTAAGTTTTTTTTTTTAAATCATTGTACCTTACTTCCTTCGAATAAATGTTTTTTTTAACATATTAGGTTGATGAAAATTCCAGATAAAGAGTTGCAGGTCAAATAAATTTTATCTCACAGTTACATTAATCTTATCACGAAAAGATAAACACAGATTTTAGTTATTGTCACTGTTTATCAGTGCACTATTTATTATGTCTATATTAATCTGTATTTATGACCTTTAAGAACATATTTTTGGAGAATTTGGCCTACACTCGCCACGCTGCGGTTTGGCGAGGGACTGATGGCAATTTTAATGGGAATTTATTAACATTTTTTTTTTTTACTAGCACGACATGTGACTTTGCGCCCTCCTGATGTTAAGTGAAGCGCGAGGTCCATGAATGTTAGCAACTGGAATTAGACACTCATGACTGACATCAGTCCCTAACACTATGCCGGCTTGACTGGGCATGACGGCAATTCGAGCCTGATCCCGAAACGTGTGGATACACTTTACTGGGGTTTATCGGCACGAACGGTGGATACGGTGGTGTTGTAAATCTATGACAAATGAACGTAATAAAAGTGCATTTCTCATTGGTACATGTCGGGTGGGTTTGAACCGACCTTTGTAGGATATAAGGAACGCGTTCTTACAACCGAGCAACCACCGCGCCTATGTTACATATTACGGTATGTTATATATTAAATAAATACAATAAACAATATGAGAAATATTGAGGTTTGATTCTGTTCAGTAATAGTGTGCACCATACAATGAATAATGAATGATAAAAATAATAATGAATGCATTCTGTGACAAAAGCAGTGCATTGAACTTCCTTGTGTGTTTAGGTTCCCTTTCACTTCCTGCTTTAGATAAGTAGATATAAAATGAACTTAATTATAAATATTTGATTATAATTACTAGCTTTCACAGATGACATAGTCATAATAAATCTCGCTGGAGGGTCTTAGCATCACAGCGGATTGGTCTCAATATTAACTTAAGACAAAAGTCATGTTCAACAAGCATGTTATATCTTAGACAGACCATAGAATTAGGCGAAGCCAACTTCAGCAAAGTTTCAAGCCTATTTAGCTAGGCTCTGTGGCATTCGCAGTTACTTAAGTTTTCCTATCAAACATACCAGTGTCGAAACGTTGACATCCGTCAGAAAATCAAAGTTACTGACATATCAGCATTCAAAAGTAGCTAAAGTGGCAATGGCCAGACATGTTTGCACAGAACCGATAAACAATGAAGTAGACGATTCTGGCGTGGAGACTGAGACGCTCAGTGGGATAACCCCCCACCACATGGACGGGTGAGCTGGGGAACGAATGAGGGTGGCAAGAGATTGTGTGAATTGGCGAGCCTTGGTGGAGGCCTATATCTAGCAGAATGGCTTTCATTGTAATATTACAATTGATTAATAAAAAAATTATCCCTAGAATCAGACACAGCAGTGCTAGAGAGGATGATGATCCCTTTTGAGGTAGGCAATTGAGCACCATTTGACACAATCACAATATACCCCGTTCGCTTCGTCTAAATTCACTAACCTCTTCTAACATGCGCTTTTTTTTATTCAAAGGCTTTTTAATTCACCTTCAGTTATTATTTTATTTATTTGATTGTGATAGGTGAGTCTTGGTCTGACAGGGACTCTTTTACCCACAACTTTTCTTACTTTCTTTATACTTGTCCCTATGCTTTCTTTCATATCTACTATATATCTACTATTTCGCATATTTCGTTATTACTTTTGCTGTCCACCAAAGTGAAGGGGCATTAACTCTATACTTATGCATAGGTAATAAAGAGCAAGAGAAGAAAATATCACTGCATTACCATTATTGTGAAAAAAGTATAGGGAATATAAAGATATGACTTTAAGTGATGACCCACAGATGAACAATGTCACAATAAATATAATACAGGTAAGAAGTTGTAACAGTTGTCATCTGCAGGTCTTTTAGACATTATGTAACAACAGATACAAGACTAGGCTGGAAAATCATCCTAACCAGCTAGCTGTTAACCTCACTATCCCTGAGCAAATCAGGAGAATATGATCTACATGTCATACTAATCAACTCAAAGATTAACAATGATAAAAAAATATATATAAACTCAATAATTGATTTTTTATTTGAATTGTTTAGTCACAAGCCTGATATACTAAACTTGGTATTTCCAGAAGGTTTCACTTTTGATGAATAAGCTGGACATGTATAAACCTTTATTTTGGCATACTAAATGTTGTCTGATAATGTCACGTTTGAGTGTCTAATCATCCATCTAAAAAGGGCTAGTGTGAGTAGTGATGCTAGGATGAATGTATTTGAAAATTACAATACTTAAATTATAGGAGGCATTGTGCAGAGAGAATAAAATCATGTTACAGTAAATAAGGGTCAGTGGTTCACTGGGTAATGAACTGGCCTGAAAGGGATCATCACATGTACTTAAATTATCGACTTACTTTCACTAACAAATTTAATAATTTCTTCATGTTGTGGAGTTATCACGTCATATGGTATTCTTTGTTGTACTGTCTTTTTACCACTGGAATGGAATACTGGCCTTGGCATACTGAAAAAATATATTTTTGTATATTAAAATATTTGATAAGATTTGGGCAATCTGTAAAATAATTTCAGCACTTAGAATACAGCATTCTAGAAGATAAAGAACTTGTCGCTTCTCCGCAAGAATAAAATAAAATAAAACAGTGGTTTTGTAAAAATATGACTTTAATAAGTTTATGGCCACTGCCTCTGCCTGGCCTGTTAAGACTGAAGCTTTAGAATTGGAGGTACCAGGTTCAATTCTTGGTTGGGATTTATTTGTTATACTTCTTAAGTCTAGTAAGCTAGAGACATCAACAAGCTTGCCACTTGTCATGATGAGCCTAAAGTTTGATAAATGAAAATCCACTGCCAGGTGGGGGCGGTGTCACATGTTGTGTCCAGCAAAAAAACTGACAGGATGAATATTTTGGAATAGTTAAAAGAGAGTTAGATTCCTAAACTTCCACTGATAAACATGGCCTTCCGGAACATATTATTATAGAAATTGAGCTACTCTCGCCACGTTTGCCAGACGGGTTACTTTAGAACACTGTAAAGCAAACTCAATAAAAAAAAAGTACCATTAGAGGTTATGTAAATACTGAGAGATGTGATGAAATCTATCATGTGCCCATGAAACTGTAAACTTACCTCGCAATTTCGCCATTATCAGACTCCGAGGATTTACTGCTTTGGTCCTTGCGACTATCCAGCCTTTCTAAATTTTGTGTTAAACCTGAAATTAATTATTAAAACGTCATTTTAAATATAAAATCGGCGTTTCAATAACTTTATAATAGAGACACAAAACCACACCTCTTCTAGTTTTGGCAACAATCTTGCTTGGCCCTTTCGAAATAGTGTACATTTTAAATTTAAAACACAAACCAAAGAAAAATAATCGCAGAAAATCACGAAAGGCAACCGATCGCGATGTCTTTCTCGTAAAATTATTTCTGGCACTGAAATCGACACTTTCATCCTTTACAAAGTGTTGCCAATGTAACCTGTAGCTATTCTTTACCAATGTAAAAAATAGCGGAGATTTTAAGGCTCTTAGAATAATGACATATAATTAGGGAAAGTTTCGGGACTAGTTTAGAGGTGTATTTCGAATTAATATGTAGGTATGAAAAATGAGATAAATAACAAAGTGCCTGAATATTTATGCAATGCTATAAAACTAATGATTATTATGCAACGGTATTGTTTTTTAGGAGGCTCAAAATATTTATTATTATACGATAAACTATAGTAAAAAGATTTTATTGCGATGAAATGTCAACCCCAGGATATAAAACAAAAAATAGAACGTTACTTGCAAATTACATAAACTAAAGTTATAACATTGTTAGATAATAATTTAGGCTCATGTTACTCGTACTTGTAAGAAATGCGTTGCAGTTTTTGTTGTATTTTGCGTGTATTTCCTACATTCAATGTCATGAAAAAGTAGTGGATATTTAGTATTACATGCTACGTTGGTTTTATTTCGGTTCCGTCTAGTTTCCGTATAAAATAGCATCGTACACGCAACCTTGTTATTTTACTACTTACCTAATATAATGTTATTTGTGTCATTGTGTTACTCGGATACTAAGGCTGGGTTGTACCAAAACAGTATCCTATATCTATTACCAAAACAGTCTCTGTTTTTTTTTTAATGGTTACGATTTCATAAACTTTATGTTGGGCAAATAAGGCTAAGTTTTTTTTTAACTTACAAGGTTTTCTAAAACGTTGTTTCTGTACCTACATACTATAAGTTTATTTCAATATTCAGTATCTATAGGTATTATCTATTAGCTGAAGTGGGAGGTGGGTTATTTTTAGAGTCGCAATGTCCTAGAAGTGGTGTTTCTTAGGAAAATAGAAAAGAACATTATTTGTAGGTAATTTATTGACCTACAGTTTTCTGTTCTATCTATTATTATAATAATTTTTAATGTTTACAGAAAAAAAATCCTTGAATAACTTTTTTGCGTATGTGGGATTGTTTGGGACGTTAATATTTTATTTTTAATAATGCACCAATTTATGTACCTCTATACGAATGATTGTAAATTAAAATCTATACTCGTACGTACTTTGTGTTTCCGACCAGTGGCCCTTGCATTATATTATAATTTCCCTAGTACTCTTTGATTACAACAGAAACTGCTATAATGTCAACCGCTAATAAGAGTTGATATTAATATAATATTTTATAATGCTATGCTCGGCGAAACTCACACATTTCTAATGCATAAACTGACCGTCAATAAAGGAAATTCACTATTTGGCAATCTTATGAAGTTACGATTAATTAATGTACCAGTTTAATTAATGTACCAGTTTAATTTTTAACTTTAATGGGGTGTATCAGGCAAGCTTTTTGTAGATGTCGCTAGCAGCAATGGTACCTTGTTTTAAACCTATATCGCATCATTTTAAAAATGTTTTTTGTAGTTTTTCATTTTTATAACAGAAAAATGAATTTTAAATTAACGTTACCTACCTTAAAAGACGAATTAAAAAGCGCACACCCCGTCTTTAAAAAGAAAAAAAGTATTATTAATAGAACGGCAATTTTAAGATCACCATATCTTCGATTTCGCTTAGAAATCTCGATTTGTACACCCAAAAGCTGCTCACTTCGGCATAATATCCAGAAAATAATAACTTTCGTAATAAAAATACAAGTTTTCTATGCAACTGACAGTTATCTAAGGTAACATCTATCATGCGCCATCTATCGTGATAAAAAGTTAGTGACACACCCCATTATAGAATTTCCGTTTTGGCACTAGCCTAACTTTTTTTTTTGTTTGCCCGTCAACTCGCTGGCATTAAACTGGTCAAGATTTTCGACACCCCACAAATAAACTTTATTAATTCACAAAATTTGTTCTAGCTGCCTAATGGGTTTTCTCAAGAGATCCCAGAAATCTTAGTTGTAATCTCTCCAAACCTCGAAAGGCATAAATGTGACCATTTAAAATATTTCCGATAAGTTTTTTTTTCTGGAAACATTGAAGATTTCATTTCTGTAATATTATATTAATATCCTTAAGTCTGTTTCTTTCATATTATGAATATTCATGTTTCAATGACAATTTGTTCTGTATAAAAATTTAACCTTTAACTAAAATAAGTAATTTAACTAATTCTTAATATAAGCCGAAAACAACATAAAGACTCTTCAATTAGGTTTCAAGGTACGTCGCGATGTACCGAGAGTTTGACAGTTCTATTTTTTTTAAGTGTCTTTAAAGGACATTGTACAGAATACATTAACCCTAAACACGTAATTTATTTACATAATATATGTTCATAACAGAGTTCATAACCGAGTTGGGGATCATCACATTCCAAGTGTTGCAGAATTTGATGCTTTTCATGGAGTAATTCACGTCAATATCGCCCAAACACGAAGGGTATACGAGAGTTCACAGCGCGGGAAAACCGCAAAAAATAAAGTGTAACTTCTCCCCATATACTCGTCTAGAGTCAAGTTTATCGTTTTCTATAATTATTCACAACGTAGCACATGATTAAACAAAATAACACCACTTTTGACTAACAATATCCACAGTAAACTAATTTACAAAACGAAAAACTTGGTCTTGACATGTCCGTGCAAAATGGCGCGAAAACTCTGACAGTACATACTTAAGTCCTAAATAATCCCTTAGAGTTCTATTTCTCGATCGTAGTCACGTCCGAGGCGTGTCCCTCCCTTTGACAGCTGAAAGATATAATATAAGTCTAAAAACACGGGTGTAAATCTACGAAGCCAGTATGATTCCATATAATACCAAAAAATATCCCTATAGATGTTTGTTGTCGGCTGTACAAGGAAATTTGTTATAGTAACGACTCATGTAATTGTATGCAATTTTTATAACAGGTTGCTAATAACGTTCCACTGTTATCGTGATGGACAATACGAGTATAACAAAATTAGATTGGGTCCTTCCGTCATATTTTTTGCATAATTTAATTAAGAATTCTTGACAGGTGGATTAAAAAATACTTAACTACATTTGGCTGTAAAGCCTGGGTCCCATGGCCTGTTTAGTGATGTTCCAATACCTACGAAAAATCGATACATATTACTCATATAAGTAATTACAAATATTTTTTCGATAGTCTTTATTTCGAACTTCTAATCTTGGTCTTGGTCTTGCGCAAGAGTCTCGCAAGACTCTTTTTTAGACTCAAAATATATATTTGTTTCTAACTGTACCTTGTGAGACTCTAGTGTATGTTTGCAAACTACTAATCTGATTTATTTGAAATTTGGAGTAGTTGTAGATCTTGTTGACATTTATTCATTTAATTTTATACAAAGGTTTTAACGAAAAACCTATATATTTGATAATGATATATTAATCAATACACGAACAAATTTGATAGAGCCAATTTATTATTTTTTTCCAAAAGGCTAAGATCTTTTCCCCTTTCAACCCTAAAAAAAGACAGACGAGAAGCAGTTACAATATTAAAAAAAACGTAACCAGGCAAAATAAATGAAATTTTAACAAATTTAGGAAAGCAAGGGTCTTATATAGGTAGCTTTGCTCTTGCTCGTGGTCCTGCAAAAAAGCAAGACTAAGACCAAGATTGGCGAACTATTTGGCCTGGTGAGAGCAGGCGCGTCAGCTGGGATTGTCTGTGTTTGTAACCTGCGAAAAATATTGTTGACGATCGTATAAACAAACAGAACACGTATAGTACACAATGGTGTTATTAGTAATGATAAAAATCTCGATATTTAGCCTGGATAGAAGATAATTGTTATAATGTGATCGTATGGCGTGACGCGCTATATCTGATGCAACACGACATTAGAAATTTGTATTTTATTTTACATACATACATATCTTCACGCCAGGTCCCTTGCGGCGTAGGCAGAGACAATTGAGCGCCATTTGACACGATCACGACATACTCTTTCGCTTTGTCGACACTCATCAATATGCCCTTTTGTTACGAAAACTTTTTAATGCACCTTCAGCCAGTGTTTAATTTATTTGATCGTGTCATGTGAGTCTCGGTGTGCCAGGGCCTCTTTGACTCACAACTTTCACGTTATATATCTGGTTCGTCAATCTTTCTTCGCTCATCCTTTTAACAATTTTGCTTATATTGTACGAAAACCATAGAGCAACGCCAAGTCGAACGTCTTTCAAAGCGAAAAAAGCGTTTAACCTGGCTGTCAGGGAGTGGAGGGGCCGACGACCGCGCCCAACGTAACCGGTAATGCGGGCGTGGGGGCAGGCGGTCGGAGGTGACGACGGAGTCGGCCTCTGACCCAGCCCACCAGACGGGTGGCGGTGGTCGGAGGTCGACTCGCGACTCTTGAAGTCGCGAAGGAGCGGTGGTCTCCGCGGTTACGTGCTCACAGCCGGCCGCCTCGAGACCACTCTAGGGAGGCAAGTCGTGCACTCCTTGCCGTAAACTTCTTTACGCTTAGCGAGTGCACGCACGCCCGAGTCAGGTCATGGAGTGTGACCTACTCGCGAGGGCGAGAGATGGCGCACGTGGTGTTCCCGTGTTCCATCTCCTCCTGCTCACTGGAGGGTCTGCCTAGGCGGACAGCGCCGGCGGTTAGCGGATGTTTCCTAACGGACTCCCGCGAAGCCGCCACTCAGGCGCCATGGAGGAACGCCGTCAGGTTTTAGTCGGTGCGAGTCCGACATAACCTTTCCCTGCTGCCTCCACAGCGGGGATTGGTATCCGAGGGATTTCCTGACGAAAAAAAAAAAAAAAAAAGGGGGTTATCAAAAACTCAAAGCGCTTGGAAAAAATACCCGAACGCCTGTCAAATATTTTGTTGCGCTTGGATTGCAGCAGCTATTGATGGCGCCACCAGGTGGTGCCATGCCGGGCCGGCGTAGGTGAGGCGCGAGCAGACGAACGTCTTATAGATGTTTAGTTTCACCCGGGGTGGTAACGACGAATGCAGCAGCGGCCTCAGTTGGGCCCGAGCGGCTTTAGCTTTCAATTAAACAATATTCTAATTGATCTCATTTATTCTATGAAAACTTTTCGATATCTGCCTCGTTGACCCATATGATTATAACGTAGACAATTATAAAACAAACAAAGGCGCAGAATGCTGTTTTTAAGGTGACAAAATGAACCAAATGTTTTGGCTTACTTAAGTGCATAATTCGCAGATGCTTGTTTTAGTATCTTAGACTAATTAGGGTAATGAACAAAGAGGTTCAGATTATTATTTGTGTTAATTGTGCAACCACTTAGCAGATTTAATGAAGTTGTCATCATTATGCCTATAGTAAACGAAACGCGAACGAAAATGTGAATTTAGTCCATCACGCTAGAGATTACGGTCAATAAAAGTCATTAGTTGTTCATTTTGACAATATTTTATAGACTTTAACACAATAAATATAAAGATGTGGAATGCTCTTCAAGCCACTGTGTTTCCACTTTCCTATATAACCTGGATTCCTTTAAGCGAAGTGTGAAAAAGCATCTAGTCAAGCCGGCATCATCATCATCACGACTGTTTCCCTTTCGTGGTGGTCAGAAACCACGCTTATTAAGAAGCGGATTCCAATTTCGCCAACTTTACTATAGCCCTATCATGACAGGTGGCAAGCTTGTCGATGTCTCTAGTGTACCAAACCTAGTGATTTGTCAGAATACACATGAGAGTAGAGATAATGCAGTAAAAATGACGTCGTTGCGTCGAATATGCGGCGTCACTTTGGCGGAATGCATACGTAACGTGTGGGTATAAAAGAAAACATAGGGACAAAAGTAAGGAAAGCCATGCTACGATGGTTCGGAAATAATGTTGAAAGATTGACGAACCAGATATATAATGCGAAAGTTTATGGGCTCTCCTGTTCCAAAAGTGTGGGCAGATTTTCCCGCCACGGCTCCCTTAACGATATCATTAAAAGGGTTCTAGCCACCATCGAGGTTCCAGCTCTTCTAGAGCCTGTTGGAGTTATCCGAGACGATGGCAAGAGACCCGATGGTATGACGTTGGTCCCCTCGTCATGATCGTAGAACAGTGTCGGATTTTAAAAAATACCCATAATTTTGCATATATATTTATATATAGTTTTATATTGTTTGTGGTCTGTAATTTATAGTGCAAATATTAGAAAGGGTTCCAAAATGAAATCTAGAAGGTTTGCACTTATTATGAGACTTAAAAAGTGACAAAAAAACAGTCGAAATGACAGTTGAATGGCCGCCATGAAAATTTTAAATATAGCAGATCCGTCACTGTTCTACGATCATGACGCCCTGGTAACGGGGACGTGCTCTGGTGTGGGACGCCACGAGCGTCGACACCTCGCCGCGTCGCATCTCAGGGGAACAGCGCATAAAGCGGGAGCCGCGGCGGAAAATGCGGAGTCAAGCAAGCGGCGCAAATATGTAAGTATATTAAAAGATTAGATATTTATGCCGTTTGCTGTAGAAACTCTGGGCCCATGGAGTCCAAGTGCAAAAAAGTTTTTAAAAGACATAACACCGCGTCTTGTCGTCTCCTCCGGTGACGAGAGGGCTGGCTCTTTCTTCGCCCAAAGAATCAGTATTGCAATTCAGCGGGGAAATGCAGCCAGCGTTCTTGCCACCATTCCACGCGGACGGGACTTATATCCCTATCCTTAGTATTAGTATTAATTTTATTTTATATTTTGTAAATTTTTTTTTCGAATAAATGCGAAAGTATATCACAATCAAATAAATAAAACACTGGCCGAAGTTGCATTAAAAAGCCTTCGTAACAAAAGGGCATCTATGAAGAAGTTGATGAATGTCGACGAAGCGAAAGAAGTATGTCGGGATCGTGTCAGGTGGTGCTCAACTGTCTCTGCCTACCCCGCAAGGGATCTGGCGTGAATATATGTATATTATGATTAGGTAAGCTGCTGTGAAGTCTTTTATGATAATTTTTAGTTTTTTTCTAATGGCATAGAATTCAGCAACAATAGGTTACCCACTGTAATTGCTGACTGGACCTGTACCACAGCAGGATTCTATTTCTTAAAGTGCAAACATTATATTGTCAAAATTGAGTATTTATTTGTTTGCTATATTTTTAAAGAGAGTTTAGACGAGGATACGTTAAAATTACAAACTACAAAATTCCAACTGTTGACATTATTGACATTGACAAGGTCCGTTAGTTAAAGGATTCCCTTGTAAAAGGTTTGCGATAAAAGAAAGAGAATCCCGCTGCAGTGACGGTAGAGTTAGCAAAAACAATGCTTGTATTACAATAATTCACACCATCACTCTCCCACGTCGAATGTGCTAACGGTACACAATAGCAGTGAGTTGAATCGCCGTGATGGGTCAAAGGGCAAATAAAAATGAACTGTTCTTTTCATACAAAATACATCTTGAAACCACAGACATTATATTTACAACAAGACTGGCAAAGAAAGCTAGACCAATCGGTACTGAATTAATTAGTTGAAGTAATCACAGTCATTACCGGTTATGGTCCTGTTTGACGTGCACTCTCAAATTGATTATTTTGTTGTTTAACGGACAACCTTGTATCATGTAATGTTCATTAAACTAATAATAAAAATAAAATAAATAAAAAAGACATAGTTCCACTCTTCGATCATAGATGCACATAATTATTGCCTAAAATACACATTCATAAGTTTGACATTGGCTGCAATTATTCTTTGGTTGACCGTTTGACTAAAAGTTCTTCTAGTCGATCATAGATGGCGCTATTATAGTTGCACACAATGGCGTTGTCAAAACAGCTTGTCAACACCTCGGGAGACAAAAGGGCTGGGCAATATTTGGGCCAAAGGATCAGCATTGCTATTCAACGTGGCAACGCTGCCAGTATCCTTGGCACTTCGCCCATTGGCAGCGATTTGGAGCATTTTTTTTATTTATAATAATTTTTATTTTGTTTTTTCTTTATTTTAGATTTTATTTATTGACTTTTATTAATAGTAATTTATGTTTGTTATTTATGTTAAATGTTTGTTTTTAGTTTAATTATTAACTTTTTTTTTTAAATCATTGTACTTTACTTCCTTTGAATAAATTAAAAGCTGCACACAATTATATCCTAAAAACACTAGCCATAAGGTTGACATTGAATGTCTCAGTATTTTTTTTACTCGAAGATTTGCTTGTAGACGGTAGGTGGCATAAATAATTAACTTACTAGGAAATAAAGTTACGGACATTTTATACCTTTTTTCACTTTAATATACCTAATTTAAGACAGAGAGAAATAGCAAACACATTTAGAACGATTTTCCTCTAGTTTACACTCGGACTAGAAAAATCTTTCTAAATATTTGGATGTACCAGCGAGAGCGACGCAAAAACGTTTAACCCTTTTAAGACATGTTGCAATAAATAAATAAGAATGCCCCATAACGATAATTGACAAAAACTTTTTTTACGTTAATAATTACATTATTAAATAAAATGGAACGACTACACAATGCATGCATCAGATTTATCTTCGGTCTAAGAAAGTACGATCACATTTCGCCATTCCGTGACAAACTAAAGTGGTTGCCTATACGCCATCGCAGGAACCGTAGGATTCTCTGCATGTTGTACTCAGTATTATATGAGCCTAATACACCGGAATATTTAAAAGAGAAATTTAATTTTCTTGGTGCCACTCATGACAGAACTTTACGTTCTTTTTCTAACTCCACGCTCTCCTTCCCCACACATCACACCGCATTCGTTTCCAAGTCGTTTGCGGTGGTGGCTGTGCATCTCCTCTTAAAAAATAGAACACTATTTAAGAAACTGGTCTATGCGCACTATTTAAATTTACCATAAGCTTAATACACTCTCTGCTATATTTATTTCTCTCATTATAGTCATCATATAGTAGGTATATTATATTTATGTATATTCATAGAACGTATGTATGTAGTTTTATTTGTATGTATTTGTGTATGTATTAGTATGTAAATAAGTATTTATTCACTAGTATATATTGAAGTCTAATATTTTTCTATTAGTTTTGATAGCACCTGCCTTATCTCGTCGTAACTGCTTTAGTTGTCCCAAAGGTTTGACCAGTATAGAATGTCTAGCGGCATTAGGTCCGCCTTTGTACTTTGGGCAATAAAGTTTATAATAAATAAATAAATACATAGCTTCGATTCCGCCGCCCGATTTGAAATCCAATGTTTTTTATCTATAATAAAGTACCTGGTCATAATAAAGAACCTAATCGTATAAATAGTGCTATGTAACTACCATTTCATACATAAATTTTAACCAATTGAGAAAGATTTATTACGTCAGACTTGGCTGTATGGACTAGACCCTTTGCCTTCCCTATCATCTCATTCATCATCCATCGGGAGAAGAGAACCAAAAAAAAAAAAAAAAAACAATTGACTACATATTTAATTAAATTATATTTTAATACTGTGGTCAAAGAGATGTTGTAACTAAATTTAAGAAAAAAACACATTTAATTGTTATGATCATTGAATATATTTATTCGAAGTAGATACAATAATATTAAAATAAAATAGATTAAAAAAACTGTTCATTGGCATTATTGAATTATATTTAGTGCCTCACGCTGCAAAATAGTTGGAGCCTGGTTTTGGGCAATTTCTTTTGGTAATATTTTGTTTGCCAATAGATAAGTACGTCCTAATATCGTTGGCCAAGAATCCCGGTCTGTGACTTTTTAAGACCTCTATCCACAGCGTCCGATCCGATAAACTAAGCTGCAGCCGAATCCTCGTTCTTTAGCCGCAAACGTTATATACCTACTATTACAGAAAGGAACTTTAATCTTGAAATAATAACTTTATGTCAGCTTTTAAATAAAAATCATAAATTTTGTCTTTAATTTTCATTTATTGCGTCTTCATTTCGTTGTCATCGTCTGTGTTCTCAATTCAATGTAATTTTGTCATAAAATAATGTCGTCTAAAGTTGTCAGTCAGAAAGGAGGTCAAAGTCCGTCCAAAGAGGTTGCAAAAAGCCGCAACACCTACTTAATGTCAAAGTCAGTCGCTAATAAAGTTGTTTTTATTTAAGTCGCTTTAAAGAAAATTGTACAGACTACATCAGTCCTAAACACGTAATTTATTCACATAATATTAGTTCATAACAAAGTAAGATATACAAATATGAATTTAAAACAGATTAAAGATTAATTATAAATGAAACTAAACTGAAAATACCTAAATAAAATAAAACTATTCTACACAATAAACTAAGGGGTAAGCGTACCTAAAATGCTCGCCGCATTTCCTCTATGAATAATAATGAAAAAAAATATTTTAGGTACTTAGGTAGTATGCCATCATTTGGGGTCGCCATACTCTTTTGGGTATCAATTGGATATCAATTTATGTGTATCAATTTTAATAGAATATAATTGTTCATAACAGAGTGTTTAACCGAGTTGGGTATCAAGTGTTGCAGAATTTGATGTTTTTCATGGAGTAATTAGCGTCAATAGTATTATGAAACATAAGTTGGTAAATCAATTAAGAAGTTTGAAGTTGACATATTGGTATATACTTGAATTTTGGCTTTTGCTTGTCACATATTATTGTTCTTTACTATTACTGTTTGTTTATTGTAATACTCTTAATGTTTACCCTAGTATTCCTTCCATTCCTCTACCTCATCACCAAGATTGCGCCGCCACAAATAGGTATCGCCCAAAAGCAAGCTGCAACTCTGCCCCATATATACAGTCAAATTTATCGTTTTCCATAATAATCATTGTAGCACATTATTAAGCAAAATAACACCAATTTTAGCAATATCCACAGTAAACTGATTTACAAAACAAAAAACTTGGATTTGACATGTCAGACGATATCTGTAGACACATTAGCCTAATTCATCTAGACAACCTCGTCCAGCGCGGGGAGTTCTGCGGTTTCTGCTGAGAACCTCAAGCTGCGCAAATACGCCAACCTGTTACGAGTTTGCGCCTATTGGGGTCGAAACAATGAGACCATGGGGAACTCAGCCAAGTTGTCCAAACGGCTGACGGAAAAAATCTGGAGATAGGAATTCTGGCAATTATTTCTGCCAACGTATTAGCCGCGCTATAAAGAATGTTGCTTACTTGGGACTATCTCTCGATGGGACGTCTCTTGAGGGTATTTATTTTTTATAGTATTTTATTTATTGGGTTTAGTTAATAGTTATTTAATTTTATTTAAGTAGTTTGTGCATACATATCTTTACGCCAAATTCCCTTGCGGAGTAGGCAGAGACAATCGAGCGCCATTTGACACAATCACGACATACCTCTTTCGCTTCATCGACATTCATCAACCTCTTCGTACATGCCCTTTTGTTACGAAGGCTTTTAGTTTGTAATTATTATTTTATATATTGTAAATATATTTTTTTAAATAAATCTATAATTTTGTAAATAACCGAGGCGAGGATTGGTAAAGTCTGGAACGGATCGGGCGTTGTGGAATAGGTTTAAAGAAAAGGGCTATTCGTGTATCATCTATTAATAATATTGATCCACTTTTTCTGTCTACGTCTACGGGATACGTCTGCGTCGACCTACTCTTAACGTACGAAAAAAATATCATGGGACAAAATTGATTTCATTTAAAAACTTTATTACAAAAAAGAACAAAGGCGGAATTACTTAATTTCTGCCAACGTATTAGGCTTGAACGGTGGTGGCTCGGTTGTAGGAACGCTTTTTTTTAAAATCCTACAAAGGTCGTTTTAAACCCCCGGCATGTACCAATGTGAAATACACTTTTCTAAACAATATAAAAGAATTACAATATTATTAATTAACCTAGAAAAATTAACTAAATCTAAATAACAAATTAAATATAATAAAATAATAATAATAATGTCTCAAACCTTGCAATATAAAAAAATCCTCCAGGCCATTGTCCAGTGGCATGGTGCCCAAAACACTGGCAGCATTTCCTCGTTGAATTTCGATACTAATCTTTTTAGCGAGGAAGCTGCCAGCCCGTGGGTCACCAGAGACGTCGACTAGTTTTTTTGAAATTTCCTTAAATAAAGTTTTTGCCTCGAGGCCCCACGGTCTTTTCTAATGTACATTGTCGTAGATATATGACTCGGAGAGCACGTTAAGTCGTCGGCCCGGTTCCACTAAAACCAACTTGCGGAATCGTTAATAAATTGTCATTAATAATTGACAGCTCGCCAAACCGTCTGGCCAGAGTGGAGGGTGTAGACCAAATTCTCCAGATTCTAGAAGGCCCATCTCAAGTTGCAATTCCACATACCATAGCCTACTATCCCTACCCGTACTTATAAATTTGAAGACTTACATCTGTCGCACCCTGAAGATGTGGAATTCTCTCCCAGCCAGTGTGTTCCCCACTCTGTTACTTAGCCGCAAACGTTATATCGTAACGTCGCAAATATCAACTTTAATAGCGTGATATACTATATGTAGTTAATGGATTCCATTAACAATATCACGCTATTAAATTATTAATTAACATAGGCGCGGTGGTGGCTCGGCTGTAAGAACGCGTTCCTTAAATCCTACAAAGGTCGGTTCAAACCCACCCGGCATGTACCAACTTTAATTTCATTTAATTTTTACTTTTGCTACAGTGGCGTTCTTCAAGTGTTAAAAAAAAGAAAGAAAGAAAGAATATAGTTTATTTATCGCAACAATTACAATTACAAAACATATAAATATGCAAGGAATAAATCTAAATGTATAAATGTAAGCCTATTCTATATACCGAAACATACATACAGGTGTGGCGTTAATAGGTGATCAGAGCATGTATCTTATTAGCATAGTGGTTGAGACTGATGCCGGTCGATAGTAGCTGGCGTCAGTTTTACCCATTCTTGGATCTCGCGTACCGCTTCCCATCAAGTGGGAGCGATGTCACATGAAGTAAAAAAAAATGTATCTCTAAAGTGTAATTATACGCGATAGTTAAAAAGTTTCAGAGTAGACAACATGGCGCGAATGAATGAATTTAACTGCACTTTTATTGATTGTAAAACTTCATAGAATTATTAACTCATAAGTTATTATTCCTCGCCAAACCGTCTGGCCAGCGTGGCGAGTGTAGGCCAAATTTTCCAGATATATGTTCTGGAAGGCCCATCTCCAGCAGTGGAGGTCTAGGACGCTGTGTTCTAGGGGCTGTAATGATGATGAAGTTATTATTTCTAGGTCAACTTGCTTGATGGTAAGTGGGCCAGAAGTTCCAAGAAGTGTGGTGCCTGACCAACCGACATCAGTCTCTACCAGCCATCAGCTTTTATAGCATCCATCATATAGACGACATTATGAATTTAGTTTATTGCCAACTTTTATCTAAATTTAAGTTATGTCAATGTACTCGTAAACGAATTTTTCAAGAGTGTGGCGATCCCAAATGCCATAACTACCTAAAACATAATTCTTCCATTATAATTCAACGAGGAAATGCGGCGAGCGTTTTAGGTACCCTCCCTGGTGGTAATCCCTTAGTTTATTTTGTAGAATAGTTTTAATTTCATAGGTATTTTTAGTTTAGTTTTATTTATAATTAGTTTTTAACCTATTTTATTTTAATATTTTTGAATCTATTTTTGATGTCTAATTTTGTATTTTTGATGCTCTTCTTGCCTCCCGGAATTTTCGTGATTAGTTGTTGAAGGAGTAAAGTATCATCATGACCGTTTTCCTTTCGTGGTGGTCAGAAACCACGAGGATTCATATTTAGCTAACTTTACTATAGGCCAATCATGACAAGTGGCAAGCTCGTCACAAATAAATTAAATATTAATTAAATGTATTTATTTACATTAATAACCTTGGTATCGGTTACGAATTTGCGCCGTTTGGGGTCGAGACGATGGGCCCATGGGGACCGTCGGCGAGGCGGTTGGCCAAGGAGTTGTCAAAGCGGCTGACAGAAAGGCTGAGACAGGAAGGCTGGCAATTATTTCTGCCAACGTATTAGCCTCGCTATACAGAGGGGAAATGTTGCCAGTCTCCTTGGGACTATCTCGGATGGGACGTCTCTAGAAGATTTTTTTTATTTATAGTTTAGTTTATTTTATTATTTAGGTAGCTTTTAATTTATATTTAATTTATATTAATTAATAAATATTTTGTTTCCCGACCAGGAATCGAACCCGGTACCTCCGAGTCTAAATCCACCGACTTAACCGCTAGACCACGGAGGCAGTCCGTTTGGTTTCTTGTCCTGTCTTATTTAATGATTGGCAATTTTTTGGCAATAATTTGGCAAAACCAATTAATCATCAACAAGTTGTTTACTAATCGAAATATGTTAGAAATATGTTACTATTATAATTACCACAATCATGTTTGCTGCATAGAGCCATCAAATTGATAACATGAATACCATTGACCAGTTACGACCTACGCATAGAGATAACGTTTGATAATATACTATCTGGTTGACCCAGCTTCGACCGTGTATAAATGAGAATGCATATTTTTCTTAGAGAAATAAGCGCAAGAAACGTTCTCGTGCCATAATGGTTTCTTTTTTACTTTATTGTTATTATATTGTATTTTCATAACTCGTAATTAATTTTATTTATTTTACGCTAGCATAACGACAATCGACAAAAACTTTTTTTTACATCAATAATTACATAGTTTCGTTCCCACCGATTTGAAGTCCAGTATTTTATCTATAATAAAGTACCTGATCATAATAAAGAACCTTATCGTATAAATAGTGCTTTGCAAAGATTTCATATATAAATTTTAACCAATTGACTATTTAATTAAATTATATTTTAATGCTGGGGTAAAACAGATGTTTATATTAAGTTAAAAAAACACACAAAATAATTATGATTATTGAATTATATTTAGTTGGCGCACGCTGCAAAAAAAATGGGGCCTGGTTTTGGGCAATCTCTTTTAATAAATATGTTCGCGATGTTTATAGAGCCATTTTACATTCAATATAATCGGCCTAGTGAACGAGAAATTCGTGCAGTTATTGATCGTTTCATCTTCTCGATTCAAGCGAAGAAATGGCGTACCGATGAGAACATTGCTGCTGTAGCGAGCTGAAATGTCTATTCGTCGCAAAGCAGTGAAAAAATAATAATAATAAATAAATTAATTAATATTTCCAGACAGGTCACACAGCGCCATCTAATTTCCGTGTTAAGCTACGAGATTTTTTGTACATATTATACATATAAACACCCAGACCGAGACAAATTATACAATGTACAACTTGCCCCCGGTGGAAATCGAACCCACGACCTCCCGAGTTCACGGTAACGTTTGTTACCACTAGACCACGGAGGCGGATAATGGACTTATCGAATTGACTATGTAACTCGAAACCGCAGCGGACATTGCCGGAAATCATATTTAAAAAATTAATGCCACGAGATAATTTCAACAGTAATTAAATCATTTCAACAATAATTCTGTGGATTTCAATCGGATACAGATCGGTAAAGGGTTTTCTATGGATATTTTACTATTAGTTGTAGAATCATTTACATAGTTCATATACATCCCTGTATTCCAAGGAACATCTTTGCCGAATTTCCTAAAAATCGGTACAGTAATACGAGTATATACGTAATCGATAGATTGGTTTGGGGTCTTATGTCGTGAAGTCAAATGGCATTTAAGGCACATAGTAAAAAATAACCACCGGGGCGAATTATTAAGCGAACTTTACTGTATGACAAGTGGCATGCTCGTACCAAACACGAGAAATATCACAAATAATTTATTGTGCAATCGACGAAGGCAGATTTCAAGGAAATTTATGCCGAAAACAATAATATCAATCATACAAACAAACAAAGCTTCTTTTGCATTTATAGTATTAGTATGGAATGGAATATGGTTAGAGTTACACTAAAACACAAAACAATAAATAAGTACGCTTTAAAACCGCTCATATCGCCGCTTGGGCCAATACACGATCGACCACGGCGCAGCGAATACATCCTACGCCCGTGGCAAAAAAAAACAAAACAAACTCCGATCGAGTTCCTGTGATTTAAAAAACGAACGCAAGTTCCCGCCTTTATACGAGCGCGCATTTTTTGTTTTTTTAAATATTTTAGAGTAAAGGTGATACAAATGTGCAAATTGTGTTGGTTATTTTAGTTAATTTTTTTGTGTTTTTAGTGAAATAGAAAGTGTATGTTAGATAGTTAATGAAGGCTAAAATGATGGTGCTTTCTAACGTAAGTGTCCGGCTCATTACCATAATACCTATTCTATAAATACTATGTTGATAGTTTTAGCACGTGCGTTGAAGCAAAACAAAATAAATTATGTAACTATTTCGATATCAGATTACTACTATATATACGACGATTAAGACTAACATTATAATAATACAATTTTAATCATAATATATTATTTACGTATAAGTAACCGTCAATAGTAAGTTTTGGTAATTAGGATTTTTCATTCAAAATTTAAAAATATAACCGCATTGTCCTTCGCGCCATTTTGCGCAGACATGTCAAGTGCAAGTTTTTGTTTTGTAAATTAATTTACTGTGAATATTGTTAGTCAAAAGTGGTGTTGTTTTGTTTGATAATGTTCTACAATTTGAATAGTTATAGAAAACGATAAATTGGACTTTGAATATGGGGCACAAGCTGCAGTTTATTTTTTGCGGTTTTTCCGCGCTGTGGACTTCTATATTTTACCCGACGTGTTTGGGCTATAATGCCGAGAGACTCCAAGCAAAGCATCAAATTCTGCAGAATCTGGAGTTTGATGATATTAACTCATAAGAAAGAAAGATATATTACGAGTACGTCAGACTTGGCTGTATGGGCTAGACCCTTTGCCTTCCCTATCACCTTATTAATCATCCATCGGGACAAGAGAACAACAACAACAAAAAACCGCTCATTTACTCAATAGTTATATAAAAAAAATAGAAAAGCAGAAGTTAAATAATTCCAAAAATTAATCATAAAGTTCTGGAGACAGAAAGACTGGCTATTATTTCTGCCAACGTATTAGCAATGCTATACAGAGGGGAAATGTTGCCAGCTTCCTTGGGGCTATCTCTGATGGGTCGTCTCTAGAGGACATTTTTTTTTATATATAGTTTGTTTAAGTTAATAATTATATTTGTAAGTAATTGTTTTCAATCAATCAATGTTTGTGTTACAAAAATTATATAAAATCGAATTTATTTAATTTTAACATCATCATCATCATGATCAGCCTGTATCTCTCAAAGTCAAAGTCAAAGTCAAAATATCTTTATTCACGTAAACCTACACACATCAAAAGTGTCTAGGGATCAACATATATTTTTGCAATAACTTTTCTCCTGATTGATATTCATTAAAATTTTCTTTAAGGATTGATCAAATAAAATGTTTTCGTTTGTCTACAGTAACGATAAACCAAGTCACCTTTGCATTAGTAAAAAAAATTGCCATTTTCCTAATAAAGGGATTTTTGACATTTGAACCACTAACATTAAAGTTCGAAAAAAAGACTGAAATAACAGTTTTTTTTTTAATTTTATTGGGTAACTTAAACAATTAATAATCCGTGTTTCTACCGCGAACACTAACAACACAAGAACATCGGTTTGGCATACTCAAAATGAGTTCATCCAAATCACGCTGTGGAATGGCCGCCCATGTTCGTTGCAACAACAAAAAAAGGTCTTCTTGCGACTGGATACCCTCCATATTCGGCAGAGCTCTTCTCTGAAGAATATCCCATGCATGCTCAATCGGGTTCAAGTCTGGCGACTGAGCAGGCCAGGGCAGGACATTGATGTTAGCTGCGGCGAGAGTCTGTCTTACAACTCTTGCGGTGTGCGGTCGTGCATTATCATGCATTAACTGAAATAAGGGACCGATATGCACTTGTAGAGGAACGATGACGTCTGATACAACCGTCTCAGCATAAATTTGAGCGTTGAGGTTGCCTCTGATCCAAATCAACTCAGTTCTTCCGCCGATCGAAATACCCGCCCATACCATGATGGTTCCACCACTATAAGGATGGACTTCCTGGCAGGATTTTAATCGCTGTTGGCGTCCAGGGGTTCTCCAGTGTCGTATACGTCTTGTATCCGGCCTCATACCAAAACGAGACTCATCAGAAAAGCACACGAAACGCCATTGTTCTTCTGTCCAATTTCTGTGTTCAAGAGCCCATTGATATCGAGTCCTACGATTGTGCATTGCTATAGGTGGTACCCGTAGCGGTCTTCGGGAATGAAGGTTCACTTCATGCAAGCGGTTTCTGACTGTTTGGTCGCTAATTAAGTTCCCTGAAGAGCGATGAAGGCTCACGGCTAACATCATGGCGGTTATTGTTGGAGTTCTTCGAGCTGTGATTTAAATGTATCGGTCTTGTCTCCGTGTGGTGCAGCGATACCGTCCTCCATGGCGCTCAGCCACGGTACCAGTGGTTCGGTAACGTGTCCAAAGTCGACTGATAACACTCTGACTTGTATTCAGAGCTAAAGCCACAGTACGTTGCCGGGAACCAGCTTCTATCATTCCCACGGCTCTGATAATTTCTTCCCTGCTTAAATGACGTCGCCGCTCCATAATAACGTTGGTTTTAATCAGTAGTAGGGAAACAGTAGCACTAATAATGTCTTCAATGCGTCTTATGTTTTTATAGGGAAAATATTGACAGCTGATTTTCATCTTTTACTCGAATTTGATTGACAGTTCCTGTTTTAAATTATGAAATGCACCAAAAAGGATCCATATAAATTTATAAAATCATACATTTATTACAAAGCCACATCTCAATCACAAGAAATCCGCATAAACATGCTTGATCCCTAGACTTTTTTGATGTGTGTATTACAGGCATTTATGAAACGTCATTAATTTAATTATTTTGAATGATTCTACTCCTGCTAGTAGAAGACTAAGCAGCAAAGTGGTCCAATAAGTAAGCTGTTAGCAGAAGACCAGCAGCTTAGCAAATTCCAGTGACCTGTTAATGTTTAATCTGACTGAGAAAGGAATCTGCAAGGAAAACTCAGCTATATCAGATTTACAAAATAAAACATATACAGAACTGCACCACAACGATCAATTAATAACCTTTTAAATTTAGTTATCAGTACCTATGAGAAAACAATACCTGGTACAGCAGTAACCCACCAGGCAAGTCAGAATTAAGGTAGACTACATGCCTATGTGCAACCCGAAAGTCGATAAAACGCAAAAACCTCTGTTAATTTAAGAACAATAAATTGAACGTGTTCGGCAGAGGTCCCAGGCCCCCACAGCAGCACCCGATCACGGACATAACGCATGTGCCAGCCATCCCCCCGCTCAACCAGGCCCTTAGGGTGCGGACCGGGACCCGACACACGTGCCACCACTGCAATGACCTTCTAAGGAAGGGGCGACCACCGGACACGCCACACCATGAGAACCTGAACACTAAGAATGACCTTCGAGACACACAAGCTAAACATAACAATTACTTCCTAAGTACCCAAATGTTGCCGTGCAATTAACTAAATTAAATCAACTGCTGGATATAGTCTTTGCAACTCTCACCCACCCCCCAACAGCGCCCTTCTTTCTTTCTTTAGGTAATCCGTCCATCTGTCGGGGAGTCATCCCACTCTGCGTCGTCCCGTACGTGGTCTCCACTCTAGAACCCGTTTGCCCAATCGGTCGTCGGCTCTGCGGCAGATGTGTTGCCATTTCAGCTTTTAGAATTTTATCTATCAAAGAAATACTAAACATGGCTCTTTCGTTAGCTCACTGAACGGCCTTAAATTTGTGGACCAGACCCACTGTCAGTGTCCTCGTCTCTCCTCCATACGACACAACACGACAATATTGTAATAGACGAAACAATAAATCCTTTGGCAGAGATGTTCCGAACAAATCAATCAACCCACTCCGATCACGAATCAAAATCAAATTATTTATATCCTTTGGTTATCTTGTAACAACTTGGATATTGTCAGCACTAAAATAACGACGAATAAAAAAAAAACACTAAACAGTTCGTTAATCATGGTTGGACCCGTAACAGATAATCATCTAGATTTATGTGTAATAATAACATTATTGCCATAAGCAAGGTAATTGTAACTTAATAACTACTTAATCTATTGGGATTACACCGGATTCAAGGCCTTTAGGATTCGTGTGTAGTCAGAGCACCTCAAAATGTTCCTGAACAAAGAATTCTGGCCGCTCGGTGTTGTGTAACGCAAATACATTTCGTGGCCCCGCGCAGCACCCTCAGTAGGGACGCCGACGCCGTCCAATGAAGTTTCTCGTACTTCTCGGAAGGTCTTTCGCTTCTTCGACATTCATCAACCCTTTTGTTTTGATGTCTTTTTAATGCACCTTCAGCTATTGTTTTATTTATTTGATCGTAATACGTGAGTCTTGGTCTGCCAGGGCCTCTTTTACCCACAACGTTTGCATTATATATCTGGTTCGTCAATCGCTCTTCATTCATCCTTTGAACATGCCCGAACCATCGGAGCATGCCTTTCCTTATTTTTGTACCTATGCTTTCTTTATTATTATTTAATAATAATCGGTCAGTATCGTGAAGTGTTGGTCGCGAGTTTTTTTTTTTTTTTTTTTAAACGTTTTTATTAGTTTAAAGTATTATCTTAACGTGCTGCTATTGTTTTCAAGGAACTTATATGTGAACTAACCTGCATTAGTGTTATCTTAATCGTGTTTGCAGCTTTTTGGTGTTTATATCGGTAAACAAATTCTGAGTCGAGATACGTAAAAATTTGTTCTACCTCACAACTACTCGTAGACGAACTAGCGTGGAAACTGTACAAAGTGTTAAAAAATATATTGGTAAATACTACTTGCGATACTAAAATTTTGAGACAATTTGAAAATTCCCGGGTGTCCCGATTAATCCTATTCGTTGTTTTATCTGGAGTTTATCAGCGCCATCTATTATTTATTTACTGTACTACTTACTAGTCAATTAATCGATCACCGAAATGGCAAAATGTGCAGCATGCGGTCGCTTTTTGGCATCAACAGATGGCGCTAGGTGTTATAAATGTAACAAATCTCATCACCGCGCATGTGTAGCTATGGGGGAAACAGATGTAATTTCGCCTTCGTGGTTATGTCCGGGCTGCAAATGTCAGCTCCCTAAAAGAGATAACACCACGACTCCTGCGAAGGGTAATGATACCATTCATTCGCCAGCTGCTTCGATTCCCAGTGGTAACGCATCTGCCGATTTAATTAACGAAATTCGCACATTCCGGGATGAACTCCGTGCGGCAAGAACCGAGATCAAGGAATGTCGGGATGAAATCTCAAAGCTCGGTGATACAATCCAGCATTGCTTCCATAGGATTGACGACTTGGATAAACGAGTAAATGTATTGGAAACCTCCGAGCAGAATGCAGGCCATCTTGAGACTGTTATCAACGAATTGAGGACCCAAGTTAACGATCGGGAGCAAGAGTTGCTGCTTAATGATGTGGAGCTCTCTGGTATTCCCGAGGGTCCTGGTGAGAACCTGTTGCAAGTCGTCACCCTAGCGGCTAACATCCTTGGAGTCTCGCTCGACGAGCGCGACATTGTAAGCGCGGAGCGCGTGGGAGCAGTGCGACGCAATCGGCCGGACGGGGAGTCCTCGCAGTCGGATGGGCCGCGCCGTGTCGCCGTGCGGCTGACTCGCCGCGCCGTTCGGGACAGTCTCATTAAGGGCGCTCGAGTCCGCCGCGGTGCCACTACTGAGGGATTGGGCCTTCCAGGACAACCGAAGCGCTTCTACGTAAATGAGCGTCTAAGTCAGGTCAATAGACGGCTTTTTGCTAAGGCACGGGATGCCGGGCGACATTCCGAATGGAAGTACGTGTGGACAAAAGATGGAAGGATTTACGCACGAAAACAACAAGGACAATCGGCTGAGCGAATCCGAACGGAGACTGACATCACTAAGATTTTTCGTGCTTAATTTTGAGCTGCATGTTGGACTGTATAACATTTTTTTTATAACATTTTTTATTTTTCTTATCATATACGAATATCTTTTTGTGTTTGCTTTTATTTGCTTTATGTTTACTTTATACTATTGTTACTTTTTTAAATTTCGTTTTGGTGTGGTGACAAATGGAGAGCATGGAGCTCTTCGCGTCACTTATATTTTATTTGGGAGATGTTTATTATCCTTTTTGATAGGTAGGCAAGGTTCAGTTTCACTATTTTTAAATAATATTTTATTTCTGAAAAGTACAGTTTTATGTCGCCTTTTATACTATGGCACAATTTTTAGTACTCTTTATTTTGGTATATTCTATGTAACTAAGTTTAGCCTGGGATTGCGAATTATTTTTTTATTGTGTTTAACCGAACAAAAAGTAAACAATCAATTTTTATTCGATAGGTGTGGCTATATTTTTTGTGTAATTTTATGTAAAGTAATACACTTTATTTACCCAATTAAATATGAATTTAGTTTGTTATATTTATATTACAATGAATAGAAGTAAATACTTTAAAGTTGGTTTATGGAACGCAGGATCGTTGGGGACTCGTCATGACGAGTTTATAGTGGCCGTCTCGCGTCACGGGGATGACATAGTTGCCATTAATGAAACCTGGTTGAGACCGAACGAGGAGGGTCGTGCGCCTGTCGTGCCGGGCTACCGTCTGCGGCACGTGCCCAGGCCGGCCGGGGTGAGGTCACGCGGGGGTGGGGTGGGCTTTTACGTAAAGTGCGGGGTGACCGTGCGAACACGACCGCACCCCGCCAGCTCCGTGGAGCAAATGTGGGTCAGCACCACTGTTAATGGTACCAAACTCATTGTAGGTACAGCTTATCGCCCGCCTTGGATGGATATTAGAACCTTTTTTGATTCCTTAACCGACTCCGTTACCTCATTCTCATGCTACGACAACATTGTAATCCTCGGAGATTTCAACATAGACCTCCAAAACACAGTGGCAGGACTCACGAATTTAACAGTTTTCTCAAATGCAGTAGCTTAACGCAAGTAGTTACTGTACCTACTCATTTTACGGATACTAGCGAGTCACTGATTGACGTGGTATGCACTGACGCCAAGACCCGTCATGTGGCGGTTGATTATATTCCTGTTTTGGGAAGTCATGCATACATTGGTGTTGAATTTGCCTTTAGGAAATTTAAGCCTTTGCCCCAGGTCATTTCGTACAGGCCTCTAAAAGACATTCTAACCAATATTTTTCAAAAAGACCTGGCTCGTATTGACTGGAGTTTTATCACGACAATGGCCAACGTTAATGATATGGTTATAACTTTTAACGACTATGTTACGCGTTTGTTTGATTTACACGCCCCAGTCAAGGTAATACAAATTAAGGAACGCTCAACACCTTGGATCACAGATAACGTCAGGCTGATGATAAAATTACGCGACAAGGCACATACCAAGTACCGTAAATCCAAGTCTACATCTAACTTACAGAATTATAAAAATTATAAAAAAATTGTAGATTCTGCTATAATTTATGAAAAACGAGCTTATTTTAACCAGCATATTAATTGCTATAGTCGTGACCCCAAGGCGCTGTGGCGTAATTTGAAGCGCTCCTTACTCCCACCGAAAAAAGATCATTCAGACTTACCTGCGCACCTCAGTGACCCCTATGTAATAAATGACCATTTTTTGAAGTTGCCTGGAAGTGACGATGTGACTATTTCACAGCTGTCCTTTTATGAATTTCATAGACGTCCTCTCACCTTCAAACTACAGCCCGTGAGCAATTCTAAGGTCTATAAAATTATTCTTGGCATCAAGACAAACGCACAGGGAATTGACCGTTTATCGCGCGACATGCTAATGCTTACCCTTCCAGAAACACTTGATGTAATTACAGCGATTGTCAATAAGTCTATTGCTACATCCACGTTTCCTGACGACTGGAAGACGGCCGTCGTAAGGCCAATTCCCAAAAATCCAAACCCTCTTGACTATAAAGACCTGCGTCCAATTAGCCTGCTACCATGCCTTTCAAAATTAGTCGAAACTATTGTTCGAGAACAGCTGACGGATTTCATAGAACAGGAAAACATATTGCCGGACAATCAATCTGGGTTTCGCAGAAATCGTAGCACAGCAACGGCGTTGCTGGACGTCACAGACAACATTCTAGCTGCAAGAGACTTAGGTCAGGGTACTCTGTTAGCACTACTAGATTTCTCGCGCGCTTTTGACTGCATCAATGTTACTCTGCTGCTGTCTAAACTATCATATTACGGCTTTGATGTTTCTTCCGTAAGGTGGTTTGATAGCTACTTGAGTGGTAGATCACAGTTGGTGGAGTTGAGAGGGCGCGAGGGATCGACTATGTCTTCTTCGTCTTTACCGGTATCACGGGGCGTGCCCCAGGGATCTATTCTCGGCCCTCTTCTCTTTGTACTCTTTAGCGCAGACATAACAAGTTGTATTAAACACTGCAAGTTTCATCTGTATGCGGACGACCTCCAAATCTACTTATCTTTTCTTCCTCATGAGACAATGTTAGCTGTAGACAAAATAAATGAAGACTTAAGTCGTGTGTCCGTGTGGTCACAGTCAAACTCACTTATGCTCAACCCTTTGAAATCAAAGTTTATGATCTTGGGCTCAAAGAATCAAGTTCTTAAGATCAAGGACTTGGGTCCTAAGCTGTTGATCTCAGATTATCCTCTAGAGCAGGTCATGGAGGCTAGGAATCTGGGTATTTTAATAGATAGCGAGCTTCGTTACGAAAACCATTTGAGCGAGATCGTTCGGAATTGCTTTTATAGACTAAAAGTTTTGTACAAGATACGCAACTACATCAGTGTCAGTATACGGGAAAATCTTTGTGAATCACTCGTCCTATCAAGATTCAACTATGCTGACACTGTGTACGGTCCTTGTTTGCTAGCAAGAACAGAACGTTTAGTTCAGCGTGTCCAGAATGCATGTGCTCGCTATTGCTACCCTATTCCACACAGATCACACGTAACTCCTTTTCTAAATCAGAATAAGCGATTAAAAATGTGCGCTCGCAGGACAGTACATTTGGCATGTTTGCTTTTTGGGGTGATAAAACTTCATTCACCATTGTACTTATATAATAAACTGACATGGCCGCAAGATCCTAAACGATATGGCACACGATCCAGTCTCAAACTACTGTGTCTTCCCCGATACAAGACCTCAGCTTTCCGTGGGAGCTTTAGGTATGCTGCTACTAAAATATGGAACAACCTACCCCCACCACTGCACGACATGCAGTCGGCGGTTGCTTTTAAAAATAAATATAAAATCTCTCTTTTGACACACCAACAGCTACTGTAGCAGCATACCTTCTTTATATTTTATAGTTTGTTTTTAAGATAATTTTGTTATACATATTTTATTTTTATTTAATGTATTAGTTATCTTTTTATGCGTACATACATACACCACACTATATATTTGTATATATTACCCACTAGCACCTCTCCTAACAAGGGATTAGCCGAAAATCAGCGCTGTGGCCCAGAGTCGCAGCTCCATGCTGAGCTGATTCCCTATTTGTCACCACACATATTGTGTATACTACCAGTCTTTATTTAAGTTGTGTTTATTGATATGTGGCAAATAAAATATTTTTCTTTCTTTCTTTCTCTTTCTCTAATGTTATTTATATAAATATGTTAGTTGTAAGATCTATGGGCCATTAGTTGCTGGATTATGAACGATCATTATTAATAATAATGTGGCTGTAAATAGGACGTGTCAACTAAATATAAATTCGTGACTGTAAAAGGGCTGAGTCAGCTTACAATCTAACAATAATAATAAATGTCAAATCTTAATACTAGTTCGTGGCTGTAGGCGGGCCGTGTCGACGACATGAAAATTGAGGTAAAGATAGTGCTCAAGTGAATGATCACAAAACAGATTATATTCGCCGCCAAATTGATTGGACGAACTGACCTTTAAACAACATTTAGCTGACATTTTATTATATGTATATGATTTGTTTTTTTTTAACAATAAGGATGCGTTTAAGTACTTTTTTTAATGCTAAGTCGTTTACTATATTATTTTTTGCGGTTTTCCCGCGCTGTCAACTCCCATATTTTACCCGACGTGTTTGAGCTATGGTGCCGCGAGTGACTCCAATAAAAGCATCAAATTCTGCAGCATCTGGAATTTAATGATGACCTCATTAACTCATGAAAAAAAAAGATGTATTACGTCAGACTTGGCTGTATGGGCAAGACCCTTTGCCTTCCCTATCATCATTCATCATCCATCGGGAGAAGAGAACAAAAAAAAAAGAAGTGTAGTCCAAGTGTAGACATATTTTCAAGATTTTTTTGCCGAGGGGAGTTCTTCGCGCCATTTTGCGTGGACATGTCAAGTGCAAGTTTTTGTTTTGTAAATTAATTTACTGTGGATATTATTGGTCAAAAGTGGTGTTGCTTGGTTTAATAATGTGCTACAATGTGAATAATTATGGAAAACGATAAATTGGACTTTAAATATGGGACACAAGTTGCAGTTTATTTTTTTGCGGTTTTCCCGCGCTTTCAACTCCCATATTTTACCCGACGTGTTTGAGCTATGGTGTCGCGAGTGATTCTGCAGCATCTGGAATTTGATGATCCCCAACTCGGTTATGAACTCTGTTATGAACATATATTATGCAAATAAATTACGTGTTTAGGACTGATGTATTCTGTACAATGTCCTTTAAAGACAATTAAAAAAAACATATTTTCAATTTTAGACAAAGAAAAATAACAAAATAAAAACATTCTCCATTTCTTTTTGTAGAAGGGCTCAACATTGCTGGTGTACCCGCAATCTTAGAACCCTCTGGAATTGTGCGGAGCGATGGCAAGAGACCCGACGGAATGACTGTTGGGCCGTGGAAACTTGGCAGGTCTCTGGTGTGGAATGCGACGTATAGACACATTAGCTACATATCACATCCAGGCGACCTCGTCAGGCGAGCGGAGAGCGTTTTCCATCGTTATGAACTCTGTTATGAACATATATTATATATAAAAATTACGTGTTTAGGGCTGATGTATTCTGTACAAAAAAAAACTAATAAAAAAGACCACGGAGGTAGGATTCACATAATGAGAAGTAGATTTTTGAATACATAATATTTATGACTGCCTCCGTGGTCTAGCGGTTAAGTCCGTGGATTAAGACTCGGAGGTACCGGGTTCGATTCCTGGTCGGGACACAAAAATATTTATTAATGTAAATAAATACATTTAATTAATATTTAATTTATTTGTGATATTTCTCGAGTTTGGTACGCTGGAGACATCGACGAGCTTGCCACTTGTCATGATTGGCGTATAGTAAAGTTGGCTAAATGTGAATCCGCTTATAAGCGTGGTTTCTGACCACCCCGAAAGGGAAACGGTCGTGATGATACTTTACTATTTTTGAATACATGAACTTCTTCCAGTATTGTACGGAGCAGATACGTGGACACTGACAGTGTCTGTCTAGTCCACAAATTAACCTACATAACCTTTAAAATTAATAAGCTGAAGTGTCAATAAGCCGGACACGTCTGTCGCAGAATCGATGCCTGTTGGATTAGACGGGTTCTGGGCTGGATGAGGGTGGCGGAAGATCGTGTAAAATGGCGAGCCTTGGGATAGGCTTTAATCCAGCAGTGGAGAGAAACAGGCTGATAATGATAGTGATGATATTTATATCTTAAAATATGTTAATATTTTCCAGAAGCTTCTACCGTTTTGCCTGGCATCGCTCACTCTTCTTCACATTACAGGATGTAGTGAAAATCAGAACAAAGTAGATTCACAAAGTGAAGAAGAATCGATAGAGTAAGTACTTTAATATGCACTACAGGTGGCCTTGCGTGTCCATTAATGTTAGCAACTGGAAACAGACACTCATGACTGACATCAGTCTCTAAAGCATCCTGCAGGGTGAGGCGGAGTGCACAATCGTCCGAAAAAATATCTTAGATTACATAACTTATGAATCATTTTTCTAATTTATTCGTAGTAATATACAAACAATATAAAATAATTACAATATTATTAATTAACCTAAAAAAATAAACTAAATCTAATAATAATATATAAATATATGAAATAATATTTATTTGTATGGAATATGGTAAATAGGTACATAGTTTTAGAATAGCTCACATACTCCGCCATTTCTGGCACACAAATTTATACTAACTTAATTAATTACTAATTTATACACTGAAAATAATTTATGTAATAAATAAAATGTCATGAATTTAAGAAATTTGGCATAAGATAATACTCGTATGCGAGATTATGGTCAGTTGATTAATCCAATTTATTACAATTATTTATTACAATTTCTAAATTTGTATGAATAAAACTCGCTTAACGAATAAAAGCAACACTCTGTTAATAGCTTCTTGATTCTAGATTTAAACTGATTATTGGGTAATTGTTTGAGAACCTCTGGTAACTTGTTATAAATACGAATGCACATAACGTAAGAGTTATTATCGAAAACTCTGCTTTTTGGTGTCTTAGTATAGGCAATAGTGTTTGGATGTCGACTACTTTTAAAGACATCTTTTTGGTAAGTAAATAGGTCACTGTGTGTCCTAATGAATCTCTAAATAACATAATACAAATTTTAGCAACCTTAACCTTACAATATAAAAATTTCCTCCAGGCCATTGTCCAGTGGCATGGTGCCCAAAACACTGGCAGCATTTCCTCGCTGGATTTCGATACTAATCTTTTCAGCGAGGAAGCTGCCAGCCCGTGGGTCACCAGAGACGTCGACTAGTTTTTTTGATATTTCTTTAAATAAAATTGCAAATGTTTATATATTTGCGGCGCTTGGCGTTTTGAGCTTGTTCTGCCGCCGCACCAGCTCTGACAGTAGCTGGGAAGGGTAGAAGATGGGAAGTTGCTAGCGTGTCTACACATGTGACGTCCCACACTAGTGATTTTCCCAAACTCCAAGGAACTAAGGTCATACCGTCAGGTCTCTTGCCATCATCTCTAAATAAGCCCGTGGGTTCTAAGGTGGCTGGAATAGAGATGGAGGCAAAAGATCTGCGGATCAAATTATTGATAGAGCTGTGGCGGTAGAAGCGGCCGGCGCTTTTAAAATAAGATAGACCATGGCGCCCCAGGCAGTCGACGCCTTTGCCGCATGGACAAAAGTGAGGTTCGTACACACTAAGCCCGAGTCTTAAACAAACGCATATGCGTAGCGTGTGGTTGTCTAATATCATTTAAATAATGCGTTGACACCATTATTATTATTTTTCACGGTTGGATGTTTGTCGGATTCCACAGGTGTGCGGCGACAACAGCAAATGAGTTGGCCATAAAAAATAGTGAATGTGATGAATGTCGTATACCTACACTTGACTGACTGATAATAATGTGATAGATACATTAATACCCTATCAATGGCGTGATAACGATTGTGCAATTGTCATGTAGATAGAAACAAATGATGAACAATCCAGTGAACGGGTTCTAGAGCGAAAACCATTTCAAGATAAATCAGCTTGGAGATGTTTTTGCCGATAGAGAACCATCTAAAGAAACGGTCTTATAATAACGGAATCCACTATTTTGGGAATGACTTAGTCTTGGTCTTGCTCTGACTAAAAATATAAATATTTCCAGAATATTTTTCCAGACAGGTCACACAGCGCCATCTAGTTTCCGTGGTAAGCTACGAGGCTTGTGTTACGGAAACTAGATGGTTGATAAACTGCATATTATACTTTTTTTTTTTGTAAATATATACGTATTATACATATAAACACCCAGACCGAGACAAATTATACAATGTACAACTTGCTCTCGGTGGGAATCGAACCCTTTTTTTTTTTTAAATTTAATATACAAATATTAATTTTTAATGAATCTTTAAAATTAACAATAGCTATATACAGTACAAAATTAATATAAAAAGAAAGAAAAGACAAATAAATAATAATAATAAAATAAATCAAAATTCAACACTAATAAAATCAATGAAATAATAATAAAGTTAATACAAGACAATAAAAATTAGAATAAAAAGTGAACTTACTCACTTATACAGGTATATAAATAAATAAATCAATTCTACATCATTTTTGTTTGGTTCGTTCTGTTTCTTCGTTTGTTACCACTAGACCACGGAGGCGGTCAAAAGTCAAAAAAATATAAATAAGTCTTGCGAAGGACCAATACCAAAATTAGGGTAAGTCAAAAGCAAAGAAAGACCAAGATTGGCTAGCTTAAAGCTCTTATAAGAGAATGCGAAATAGCATTGTTAGGCCGGCATCATGGACCTCGCGTCCTACCGCTTACAACCTGGTGAGCGCGTGGTGATAACAGTCAGGCCTCGAGAATTTGTGTTAACTCGTCACAGGTGATCATTAATATTCTTGTTGAATTTAGGCTAATTACTGTACCTAAGTAAAATGTTTAAAAGATAACATAAAACTACTTCATGGTTATGATCTATTTTATTGGTAAAAAATATTTACTATTAATTTTTTTTTTCTTATTATCTGTACCACGGTAGTTAGAAAATGTTAGCTGTTAGAAAATGCCTAACAATGTGTATTTTTTTTATTTATTATTATTATTATTACGTAGGTGAAATCACAAAACAACAATGAAAAATTAGAAGTTTAACTGCAATGCTTGAAGAACTATCAGAGTTTTTGTAGTATAGAACATACGCTTGACTTAAAAACTTCCTTTGAGCCGAAGAATAGATGAGCATCGCACAATAATTCATTGAATGTCTCACACATTCTGTGTAGACACATTAGCCCCATCTTATATCTAGGCAACCTTGTCCAGCGCGATTTCTGCTGAGAACCTTAAGCTGCGCAAATACGCCAACCTCGGTACAGGTTCCGAGTTTGCGCCATCTGGGGTCGAGACGATGGGATGGTCCCATGGGATTAATTGGGACCCTCAGCCAAGCACTTAGCCAAGGAGTTGTCCAAACGGTTGACGGAGGAATCTGTAGACAGGAAGGCTGGCAATTACTTCTTCCCTTTATGGGACTATTTATCTAATATTTAAATTTATTCGAAGTAGATACAAAAATATTAAAATAAAATTAACAAACTAATTATAAATTAAACTAAACTAAAAATACGTATGAAGTTAAAACTATTCTACAAAAAAAACTAAGGGATTACCACCAGGAAGGGTACCTAAAACGCTCGCCGCATTTCCTCGTTGAATTATAATGGAAATACTTTGTTTTAGGTAGTTATGGTATTTGGGATCGCCGCACTCTTGAAATTGGGTATCAAGAGAATCTACCCCCATTGTTTATATATTTAATTATATTAAATTTTAACTTATTTTCAGGCCATCCTGGGTATACGAATGCAAGGGCGACTCTGGCTGTCAGAGATCCAAGTCACCATTGCCAACAGAAAGAAACAACACAATAATCTACCCAAATTTGGATTTGTGTCGATCAGCTTGCGGCAGATTTGGTGGACTATGGCCAAGACCTGCCACAGCTGTCATAAGCTCACAAACAATGCCAATACATCCAAATTTTATAAGGTAAGAAAACAGAAAACCTCAGGCGCCGCGGAAAATGCTGAGTCCATCCATAGCACCCGGCATCTCAATCAACCCCTCCCCCTTTCCTTCAGACGTAATGTAGCAGATCTCACTATTCTTCTAAAAATTGCCAGAGGTATTATTGATTGTCCTATTCCATTACTTTAGTCGCAAACGTTATTAGTGGATTTCGTTATTTATGTCAGAGATTGCGTCATAATTACAAAATATTATTCAATTCTCAACTCTATAAGCGCTATTGACAGCTGCCGTGCAAATATTAACTTTAATAGCGTGATATATATAAAAAATAAATTAAATAAAAAAATGCGTTTATTTCGGAATAGTATCCATAGGGGTTAATAACATAGTGTTTGCTTATTCTATATTAGTAAAAAAGAGGACATTTACTTTTTATATTTGCCTTGCCCTCCCGAGGCACTGGGCACATACATGTGAGTATGAGTGCACCATGATAGGGAAATCTGGCTTCTCACTAACTGCCCTTAAGATGATGTTGCCGCTCCCTCGTACTCTGTGCATCAACTACGCGACTCGTTTCCGCAATACTGAGTAAAATCATCTGTGTGCGCGTACGCAAACATCGCTCATGCACTGCACCAATGAGGGAGCCCCATCATCATCCTGAAGCGTTATTATATTTAACTCGAAGAGCGTTGTAGACCCTCTGCGAATAATTGACCCACAGGCTGCATGTGTAAAGACTTTGACAGAATGCCTTAAACACGGTCACCTTACATATAAAGTTAACGGATTCCATTATATATATAAAGTTTGGGCTTAAGTAACAGAATATACCGAGTCCGGCAAGCGGAGCAAGCATTACATATTTGTGACGCTTGGTGTAGAAACTCTGGGCTAGTGGTTTTTAAAAGATTTGTCGTCTCCTCCGGTCACAAGCGGGCTGACTCTTTCTTCGCCCAAAGAATCAGTATTGCAATTCAGCGGGGAAATGCAGCCAGCGTTCATGCCACCATTCCACGCGGATAGGTCTTATATTCGTATCCCATTCTTAGTTGGATTTCATGTGATTTTTTGAAGTTAAAGACCACAAGAATATGTTATCGGGCTATGTTTAGTTTTGGCTCAGTATTTTTGCCTTAAATAGAATGTAACCTTGCGCCCACCTGATGGTAAATGTCGAGTCATGTCCATGATTGTTTGCAACTGGAATCACACACTCATGACTGACATCAATCCCTAACACTATGCCGGCTTGACTGGGCATAACGGCAATTCGAGCCTGTTCCCGAAACGTATGGATACACTTTTTATCTTCACGATACTTCCTCGCCACAGCAGACTGGGCAAATTATCACCATCAGTCCGCCTAACCTATTATTATTTTTTAATTCAGCATAAAACTATTTTTTATTTAAAATTAATGGATGTTTTTGTTAGAATATTTTATATATGTCACCTTGTCATCTATTTTACCATACTACATTCTACACCACAATATTTATATTGCAAGGAAACCATTTGTGTTGTTTGTTGACTTTTTATTTGTTGATAAAGTGACAAGTATAAAAAAGACAGATGACAAGGTGACATAAATAAAATATTCTAACAAAAACAACCATTAATTGTATATAAAAAATAGTTTTATGCTGAAGTATAGTAAAAAATAATAATAGGTTATCTTTAACATACATACATACATATCTTCACGCCAGATCCCTTGCGGGGTAGGCAGAGACAATTGAGCGCCATTTGACACGATCACGACGTACTTCTTTCGCTTCGTCGACATTCATTAACCTCTATTTATACATGCCCTTTGGTTACGAAGACTTTTTAATGCACCTTCAGTCACTGTTTTATTTATTTGATCGTGATATGTGAGTGTCGGTCTGCCAGGGCCTCTTTTACCCACAACTTTCGCATTATATATCTGGTTCGTCAATCTTTCATCGCTCATCCTTTCAACATGCCCGAACCATCGTAGCATGCCTTTCCTTATGTTTGTCCCTATGCTTTCCTTCATACCAACCCTTTTCCGTATTTCGACGTTAAGTATGCGGTCCGCCAAAGTGACGCCACATATCCGCCGCAACGACCGCATTTCTACTGCATTAACCCTACTCTCATGCGTATTCTGACGTATCCACGTCTCGCTTCCATACATCAGTGTTGGTACCAACATGGCATTGTGTATGGCGAGCCGAGCTTTGTCACTGACATTTCGACTGCTGTTATCTTTAATTTGATCCTTAACGTCATTCTTGAAACATCTTCTATGGTTACGGGCCCAGCAAAGTGGCGCGAATAGTTTCCTTGCAATATAAGAATTTCCAGTGTAAGTTAACAGTTTTATCGCAAATGTTGTGTGTTTTGGATCATTGACCCGTAATCTAAACACGCGTGTTTCTAAACTTGTATAGTTTTTACTAGGCGTGAACATTTCGTTAGTTAAGATAACGAATGCGATAGCAACAACATCATTTTGATGTATAGTTTTATACAGAATAAGAAATAGGCACTGGTGGCTAATTCTGACGCTGTCGACTTGCGTGTCGGTTCGAAATATCCGAATGAAAAGCGACAGATCTCCAGAGAAAACTGTCAAGATCATACGAACTAATCGAATCGGTATGCATGTCTAAAGATCTTACCTAAAAGATCGTTTCCAATTTTTGTATGACACACACAGTTGTTCTCTTCGATCCTCCTCCAATAATCAACTTAAAATTCCGCCACACTCTTCCAGCAGATATTTAAAGCACCATTAATCATTAGTTTTAAAAATTTGCTTATAAACACTTTCACAAAAAGCAAGACGAATCTACATAACTTGACAGAGTCCGTATATTATTGTATGTATTATTTGTGCATATATTATATTTTACTTATTATGTATGATTATTATATTATGATTATTATAGAGCGGTGGTGGCTCGGTTGTAAGAACGCTTTCCTTATCCTTAAAGGTCGCGGTTCGAGCCCCGGCATGTACCAATGAGAAAAACTCTTTTCTTACGTACATTTGTCATAGATTTACAACACCACCATTCCCGTGCCTCGGAGAGCACGTTAAGCCGTCAGTCCCGGTTCCACTAATACCAACTTGTGGAATCGTTAATAAAATGTCATTAAAATTGACATCAGACCCTCGCCAACCCGTCTGGCCAGCGTGGCGGGTGTAGGCTAAAATTCTCCAGAAACATGTTCTGGAAGGCCCATCTCCAACAGTGGATGTCTAGGACTCTGTGTTCTAGGGGCTGTATCGAAAACAAAAAAAAAAGTATAATTATTTGTTATTTATGTATATATTGGTAGATAAGTACCATAGCTTTATTATTATTATTTGTTTTTTTTTAGTTAAAATTAGTTTTCTCAATAAAAATCATTGTTAAACATTAGTGGTCATGCACCCACAATCCCTGCTCACTTCTCCTAAAGGTTAGCTGTTAGATAATGTTTTTAGACATTAAGCTCGCCTATGTACTGTAAAATGTTTTGTTTTCTGTGCAATAAATAATTTATCTATCTATCTATCTACCTACATATATTATTTATTTATTTAACACTTTAATGTACAAAGACAAAGGCGGGCTTTAATGCCGCGAGACATTCTATCATAGCCAACCATTGGGACAACTTTAAACACTTAAATGAAAAATAGGTGTACACATATTAAAATAGAAATTATGAATTATATTTTATAACTACATATAAATTTATACATAAACAATAATTATATATACATAGATAATATACTAATAATCTTAGTTAGTTGTATGTATCTGTTTATATTTTGGTATGACTGCATCTTGTTATGAGCATCTAATAAATAAATAAATAAATAAATAAATAATATACTTACAACCGTTGAGATAAGAAATAAGAATAAACCATTCTCTTGAATGCAAATCTAGTAGAAGCTTGTCTTATATTTTGTGGTAGATTATTCCACAGATTTGTGGCAACAACTACGAATGAATTTGAAACAAAACTAGAACAAAACTATTATATACCTACGTACCTATTATTATGGTCTTGTATTATTTAATTAGAAAGACATAGGTATAATCGATGCAGCTACAAGGTCTTATTATTGATTCTAGAGCACGTACGAAGGTTAGCTTAAACGTCTAGAATTCTAGATTGTTGGCGACACGTGATTCACCATTTCGGAGGAGTATGGTAACTAACATTGTGACACGATAATTTTATCTATAAGATCAAAGTTTTTTATTTTATTTATTAAGGTAGAAAAAACAGTTAACAGACAAAACATTTAACAAAAAACAGTGATATAAAAAGGTAGTAAGTTTGCCAACCTAACAACTACTAACTTTCCACCGATCGTCACTATTACCCTAGAATAGTACGTGAAGCGATCGAAATAAAGAAACACAAAAATTTCAATCGAGAGGGGGGTTATAAGCTATCTTCATCGTGGAATCCAGTAATCAATAGGTTTCGACGCCGGGAAAATCGCCCGGTGTCGCCAAGGATATTGTAAGTGTCGTGTGTCGTGATTTCTAAAAACTTTAAAAGTGATAAGTGGGTAGTTTTACATTTACCGCCCAGTATGTACGAGACTACACCGCATAGCTTCAGTCGACCTGTGACCACGGCCAATGCAACTTGGCTGAAACGTCGGGAGAAATATGTCTCTAAGGTAAATCGCGTAAAGACCCGTTAAAATTATAAAAAAACCACTAACTATATACATAGGTACAATAATATACCGATTAAGTCAAGTTATGTAGACTCGTCTTGCTTTTTGTGAAAGTGTTTAGTGAGCAAATTTTTATAACATATAAGTGATGATGCTTTACGAATATGAAGAGGGAGTAGGACGGTAGGTAGTTACGATTTTATGTATAAGCCATCATCCTGGTCGTCCATAAGTTATATTTAATTAAAAAAATATTATTTAGGTAGCTTTTAAATTATATTTGCAATGAAGTTGGTGCGAGAGGAATTTGAGCAAAATCTGAATTACTGCCTCCGTGGTCTAACGTGGATTTAGACTCGGAGGTACCGGGTTCAATTTCTGGTCCACAATAACATTTAATAATTTAATTGTAATATTTTTCGGATCTGTGGAACAATCTGGTGGGTAGTTGGTTTTGTGGTATTATGTATATAATAAATATGATTATCTTAAAACCAGTAGTTATTTTTATGTATAGTATTTATAATATATGTTTATGTATTAATGTTATCTATATATAATATAGTATTTAAGTATATGTGTGTTTATATAAGAATTACTTACTTTTATGGTATTTATTGGAATAATAATTATTTCTTAATATCATTTCACTATCCTCGATCTAATGAAGAAATCGCTCGACACGATCGCGCAATCGTCGACTTATATAATTTGGTAACACAATTTGACGATTCTTAACAATAATAAGGCAGTTATAAATAAATATGGTGTTTTGGACTAAATTTGGAAATGCTCGATCCTCGCTGATATTAATAATAATAATAATAAACTTTTATTTCGGACGTTACATCCATAAATTGTTAGTAACAATTTTACTTAATCAATATTTAGTATAACTAATGATTTATTTTAAACTATCCGCTACTGGAGGCTGTCTACTTGACTGTATGCAGCTGTATCCAGTGCTCCAGCAGCGGAGAGTCCCACCGATCTGCCAATACGTTTAGGAGCCTGTTGGTACTGGTTCTCATGCGGCTCAGCATAGACGCAGATCTTTTGCGCATAATTGTTTGAAAACTGTCAGTCCTCGAATCAGCAAACATACCCGAGGCACATATTAATCAACAACTAGCTATTAATAACGATAATTGTTCATAATTCCGTAGGGGGTATTGCCCCAAACTTACATAACGGTAACTGAGAGGTGGTCTTGACATTATTTAGAATTTTCATATACAGCATGATTCAAAACAAAGCCATAGTAAAACAAAAGAAGTTTAGAATTTAATTTATTTATTGAGTGTTTTTTTTAAAAGAAATGTTAGCATGAAAATAGCACTTTTTTAGCACAAGTTGTTCGTTTAATGAAAATTCCAACATTTGATGCTAATTTCGTATGTCAGTGTTGAAAGTTGATGTTACTTTTTGACAGATGTCATTATGAAATGGTTTGTTTACATTGTTGTATACTTTATAGTTTATATTATATTTGATTAAAATGTATTTAAACGATTCTATATAATAAATTCAAAGATCATAATACATTGTCAATTGATTTGTTACTACACATTTATTTATTTAATGAAGTAATATACAAACAGTATAAAATAATTACAATATAAATTAAAACTACTTAAAAGTAAAAATTAAAATAAATATAAACTAAACCTAATAAAAAATAAAGTATAAGTAAAAAATGACTGGCAACATTTCCCCTCTGTATAGCTAAGCTAATACGTTGGCAGAAATAATTGCCAGCCTTCCTGTCTCCAGACTTCTCCGTTAGCCGTTTGGACAACTCCTTGGCCAGACGCTTGGCTGAGTGTCCCCATGGGCCCATCGTCTCGACCCCAAACGGCGCAAATTCGTAACCTGTACTGAGGTTGGCGTATTTGCGCAGCTTGAGGTTCTCAGCAGAAACCGCCGCACTTCCCGCGCTTGACGAGGTCGCATGGATGTGTGATGGGGCTAATATGTCTACACATGTCGCATCCCATACCATGGACCTGCCAAGTTTCCACGGCCCAAAGGTCATGCCATGCATTTGTTACTTGTCATACTTGTCAAAAAGTAGCCTCACCGCTCGTCTTTTTTAAGAAAAGTTACCATTGTTAAAAAAAGTGGTATTTCTTAACAAAAACGACATTTCACGCTGGTTTATGAAGTTGCTACGAAATGTTGGAAATGCTACAAAACGAACGCTCCTCAGAAAGAAACCGACTTAAAAAGGTATAACTTTAATATCAAGCCATGTAATGTTGTATTAATAAATAAATAAATAAATTCATCAATATAATCTAAATTAAAAAATAAACTATAAGTAAAAAATGACCTCTAGAGACGACTCTTTAGGGATAGTCCCAAGGAGACTGGCAACATTTCTTCTCTTTATAATACGTTGGCAAAAATAATTGCCAGCTTTACAAGAGTTTTGTTTTGTTTCGTAATGTACCAAATTTATGTTTTTTTTTTTGTTTTTTAGTTTTTTTTTTTAAATATACGTCGTCATTTTGTATGGTTTTACCTTGGACTAATACGACTCATTCTAAGAAAAAATTGGGAAGTGACAAAAAAATTGGTTTAAATATTCGTAATTTCAATAATAAATAGTTTTTATAATTTTAACGGGTCTTTACGCGATTTACCTTAGAGGCCTATTTCTCCCGACGTTTCAGCCAAGTTGCATTGGCCGTGGTCACGGGTCGACTGGAGCTATGCGGTGTAGTCTCGTACATACTGGGCGGTAGATGTAAACCTACCCACTTATGTACATCGCAAAGTTTATGCCGGTGATTTCTAATTAACTGTCTTAGAAGACATTTCTCGAAGACAATTCTCGCATTTCTTAGAATTGTTTCCGAATGTTTTATGTCACTACGCTCTTTTATAGGTACACACGTAGGTAACAGTTTATTATTTTATTTTATTTATTTATTTATTTATTGAGAATCCAACAGCGTTTCAACTTTAATAAATCGCTGCACTTTATTAAAAATATGCAAATAAAATTCGTCAACTAGAATTTCTTCGAAAGAAAAGATCGCAAGTAGAAACGTCGGCGTCGTTGTAAAAAAAAATGTAAAAACTATTATGAATATGCGCGAAACTTTAAAAGGTTTAATTGAATAAACCTAAAAAAAATTGTCACTATCGACATACGTATGGTTTTTTAGGAAAAGTTGTTTGTTTCTATCAATAGAATAATATATTAGTAAGGCCAAACAAAATCACGCGGTATATAGGTATAAAAAAATATATAAAAAAAATATAAGACATATTTTTGTTTCCTTTATATTTATTTCCTTATTTCTTGAAACAACTTTGATATTGTCAGCACTAAAATAATATAAAACAAAAACATAAACAAAAATAAGTTAGGTAATCATGGTTGGACCGTAACAGGTAAACAATCCAGATTTATGTGTTATAATAGCATTATTGTCATAAGCAAGGTAATAACTTAATAACTACTTAATATAAGATCGTGGCTGTAAATAGGCCGTGTCAACTAATTATAAATTCGTGGCTGTAAAAGGGCTTAGCTCAGCTTACAATCTAACAATAATAATAAATATTAAATCTTAATACTAGTTCGTGGCTGTATACGGGCTTATACAGCCACTATGTTAAGTTTTGTTAATTTTGGTTTTAAATGTAAGATTTTTTTTCTTGTTTTTTATTGTAGAATGCTAAGACACCTAATTGGTGCATAAGATAAGTTATAATGTATAATAATATGTTATGTTGTGTCTTTATAAATAAATAAAATTGTGTATTCCTCGTAATGTCGTACGAAGCTGATAAATGACACTGAGTGGGTGTGGTACACACTAAAGGTCGTTCAGCGATATATGGAGAAAACTGCGGTGAACTAGAATTACGACGCAGACTGTATGATGAATGATATCATAGGGAAGGCAAAGTAAACTAGCCTATACAGCCATGACTGTGGTATATATATTTTTTAAATTAATAAGGTTGTTATGAATATGAACCTATTAATACTTTAGTATTTTTAGTTCTCCGAAAACGCATCGTCTAAGATCGATTACGTAGGTCCGAAATGTCAAAATCTGTAGCTACCATGGTACTGACAAATAAATGATTTAATTTCAATAAACCACAGCCTGTATATAGCAAATATATCAAAACAAGCCGTTTTATCGCTGTAACCCGCCCACTTTAAACCATTGTTATTAAATTCAATACTTTTTGGTTTTTTTTTTTTGCAAAGATCAATAAACTGCCTCCATAGTGAAGCCACACTAAGGTTAAGTCCGTGGATTTAGACTCGGAGGTACCGGGTTCGATTCCTGGTCGGGACACACAAATATTTATTAATGCAAATAAATACATTTAATTAATATTTAATTTGTGATATTTGTCGAGTTTGGTACGCTGGAGACATCGACGAGCTTGCCGCTTGTCATGATTGGTCTATAGTAAAGTTGGCTAAATGTTGGCTTATTTATAAGCGTGGTTTCTGACCACCTGGAAAGGGAAACGGTCGTGATGATACTTTACTTTTTTTTACTATTAATAAACTTATGTTTTATGTTTTTTTTTCGATCCTTAAGAGGTAGTTTACCCGCTCGTTTTATCTTGGATGTTCAGGTGGTCCGTCACCTGACTGGACCATCGCTTGGGGTTTCTTTCTCTTGTTCTTTTTCTACCTTGCCCGTAATTAGAAAATTTCTAGATGGTCTCTTCTTGCAGTGTGGCAAAAGTATTGCGGAATTCGGGCAACGCAGACGGTAGTAAGAATTTGCTCCCTGGTAAGCTTCAGTACATAAATGTCAGTACGTCGTGCGGTCCAAGGGATTCTGATCAAAGGACGACAGCTTACTGTTACTTCAGAGCAAAACGTTATATAATAGAATCCGTTAACTATATATATATCACGCTATTAAAGTTGATGCGGCGCGGTGGTGGTTCGGCTGTAAGAACGCGTACCTTAAATCCTACAAAGGTCGGTTCAAACCCACCCGGCGTGTACCAATGAAAAATACACTTTTCTTGAGTTTGTCTTAGATCGTTCCCGTGTCTCGGAGAGCACGTTAAGCCATGTGTTCCGGTTCCACTTATACATACTTGTGGAATCGTTAATAAATTGTCATTAAAAATTGACATCATATCCTCGCCAAGCCGTCTAGTCAGCGTGGCGAGTGTAGGCCAAATTCTCCAGATATATGTTCTGGAAGGCCCATCTTCAACAGTGGAGGTCTAGGACGCTGTGGCCCCTAGGCTGTAATAATTAAAGTTGATTCGAGCGCTTATAGAGTTGAGAATTGAATAATATTTTGTAATTATGACGCAATCTCTGGCGTAAATAATGAAATCAACAATAACGTTTGCGCCTTTGCGCTAAGTAACAGAATAGGGCTGCAGCACCACATTTTAAACGCATTATCATTACTACAATTTGTATAAAATGATGTCCAAACAATAACAACTGTATGTAAAATAGATTATTGCGTAATCGTTTAATTAATTAGATCATTGGCCTCAGTTATTTTTGTTCACATTGTGTATCCTTATTGACTGAAGTATGTAATAATTTAAATTAATTAAAGAGCTTGCTATCAAATGCTCACAAATAATGTTGATTATAAATTATTATTTGTTTTAGAATAATAGTCAAAGCCAAAGATCAATTTACAAAGATTTTAATTAGGTGCATCTCAGCCTTTAAAACACGTTTTATAGCATTTCCAACATCTCGTAGCAACTTCATAAACCAGCACGAAATGTCGTTGTTGTTAAGAAATACCACTTTGCACAAGACAATGCTAACATTTCTTAAATAAAACGAGCGATGAGGCTACTTTTTGACAAGTATTTTCGTTCATGTTTTATTATACCATGGCATCCAACACACATTATATTATTATGGTCTTTGAATTTATAAATAATAAATAAATATTTCCAGACAGGTCACACAGCGCCATCTAGTTTCCGTGGTAAGCTACGAGGCTTGTGTTACGGAAACTAGATGGTTGGTAAACTACATATTATACTTTTTTTTTGTAAATATATACATATTATACATATAAACACCCAGACCGAGACAAATTATACAATGTACAACTTGCCCCCGGTGGGAATCGAGCCCACGGCCTCCCGAGTTCACGGCAACGTTTTTTACCACTAGACCACGGAGGCAGTCTTTAATTACATAAAATTGTTTAATACAAATATTTGATGTGCTTTTTTTGATATAGAGGAAATGTGGCTAGCCGTAAAGGTATCCACACAGGTGGCATCCCAAACAAGACATCTTCCCTCACTCCATGGTACAAGAGACATACCATCCGGTCTTTTACCAATTAACAGGGCTACTATATCCAAAAAACATTAACCTTCGTTCTCAGATTCGATCTAAGTGCTGCCCCAGCTGAGACCAGAGAACTCCTGGTCAAGATGACACACATCACCACAGATAATTTGGTTCTAGAATGTCGTGGAAATGTCACCGAGATCGTAAACACGGAAGTTCTAGTTTATATTACTGTCAAATCACCTAGATTGACTTTGGATTGGGAAACCAACGAAAGCTACATGCTTGATGTACAGAAGAGAGGTATTTATTTATTTCAAAACTTTAATGCACAAAGTACTAAAGGCGGACTTGATGCCCGTAGACATTTTCTGACCGCCAAACCTTTGGGATTAATTAGAACAACTGTAGGTGCAAGGAAAGTATAAGTGACACATCAATTAGATATAAATACTTATATAATAAACTTACTTATAATTAATCTATTTATAAATATAAATATACTAAATACTAATACATACACAATAATAAACAGACATATATAACTTACAATTTTCCTATTATCATCATTACTGTACCTAAAATTATAAGTGTACCTAAACTCTCTCCACTGCTAAAAAATGAATGAAATGTTTATAGGCATTTCGCCTTGGGCCCCTTTTACCATCGATGTATATAGATAGGCCCTCACTGATATAAAAACGTTCTCGTAAAACCAATCAAAGTCATGTAGCTGCACCAACAGTCGCGAGATAGCAAGCGTCGAGAGCGCCTAATATTAATATTTATATCGAGTAAAACTAGTCTTTTTGTATGCATTGTGATATAATTTCCGATGAATAAAGCATGTGGAATTATCCTTGCTTGAGAATTGCCCCCAATGTTGGTAGGTACACAAAGCAAGCGGCACGTTTTTAAGAGTGCGTTTTGTATTGAATAGGCTTATCTATATACATCGATGCCTTTTACCCACAACTTTCGCATTTTATATCTGGGTCGTCAATCTTTCTTCACCTATCCTTTCTACATGCCTAAACTTGAAAACTGGATCAAATTACTTTTAAGACATACTTCTGAAGACTTTGGATTATTCTCGTCACGATTTTGACTGGATTGGCGAGTACCTAATCTAGGATGGGTTTTATTTTCGGCATTATATTATAACTATAACAATGGCGATTCTTGGTCGGGACACAAAAATATTTATTAATGTAAATAAATACTTTCTCGAGTTTGGTACGCTGGAGACATCGACGAGCTTGCCACTTGTCATGATTGGCTTATAGTAAAGTTGGCAAAATGTGAATCCGCTTATTTATAAGCGTGGTTTCTGACCACCCAGAAAGGGAAAAGGTCGTGATGATACTTTTTTTTTTATAACGTGTGTGAAAAAAATAGAAGATGAATCACATTGTCCCGAACTTGCGACCGACATAAGCTGGATTACGGGTATCTTTTCTTATTAAGCAATAAAATACTACTATTGTGCTCCTCTTTCGCTTCTCTTCTCTTCTGTTAATTCCGCCTTGGAGCTTGCTCCAAAACGCTCCAAACTGTGTTTCCAATTAACAGTTCTAAAATCCTCTAAAGCAAAGTCGATTAAATTATTATTGTAGTAAATTATATTGTATCACCTCAACAAACACTGAATCTTTAACAATTGTTTCAGCTGAACAAATAACAGTAAATATAGTAGCAGACACAGTATACGGAGCGCGACATGGTTTAGAAACATTTTCCCAACTAATATCACCAGATAGACCAGACTTTTCTAACCAGAAAGCTTGTGGTCTTCGACTGGTTTCTGGAGCTAAAATCCGAGATCACCCAGTTTACAGTCATAGGGGATTACTTCTTGATACTTCTAGAAACTTCATACCGATGGATGATATTAAAAGAATGGTGGATGGTATGGCTGCTTCTAAACTAAACGTGTTTCATTGGCATGTCACTGATTCTCACAGCTTTCCGTTGGAATCTAGCAGAGTTCCACAATTCACTAGGCAAGTATTTTAGTTTATTTATGATTATTACATATTAGTAATGTCTTTTGGTTAAAACGTACTCAATAACAATTTAAAATCATCATTACTCATGACACGTCTTTTAGTAAAAAGTATTTAAGTATCGTTCAAGTAAAATAAAGTAAATAAAAATAATCATAACATACCAAATTTGTCCATAGTAACAATGTAATGATTTACCCTGCGTTTGAACTAAGACAATGTTAGTAATAATAATAAAGCTGACTAATAATGAGAAAGCCACTGTATAACAAATCAGTATAATTGACAGACACCCGCCATGCAACAGCAAAAAATAATCATTCTTGACTATGTGCGACAGTGGGCTATAACCCACGGGAGTCAACCCTATCAGCAATAACATTCAGGAGTTGGTACTGGAGCGCAACCTAAAAAGCATCGTAGCATACCTCTTTCGTAGGATGACATGGACGCCATCGACATGAGCAAACATGCGCGGCAGCCTGCACCCTGAATGTCTTTGTTATACTGGACCCGCAGGGCGCTAAATGATTTTATGGTGTAGCGAGCCCATAGCACCGCATGTGTACATTGTCAGTTTGCTCTGAATAGTGTAAGTAAGCAGTGGAAGTAATTACGAGTTAATAAATTATATTTTTTTTTCTAATGATGTTTTCCTTTATCCATTTAAAATGAAAGCAAAGTACTTTGTTTAAGCCACTCCTTTTTCTTATAGCATCTTTCTGGTTAATTGTGTGTGAAGCAAAAAAGATCTAGTTAAAGAGGTCTAAAAAGTATCATCACGACTGTTTCCCTTTTCGGGGTAGTCAGAAACCACGCTTATAAATAAGCGAATTCACATTTAGCCAACTTTACTATAGGCCAATCATGACAAGTGGCAAGCTCGTCGATGTCTCCAGCGTACCAAACTCGAGAAATATCACAAATAAATTAAATATTAATTAAATGTATTTATTTACATTATAAATAAATATTTTTGTGTTCCGACCAGGAATCGAACCCGGTACCTCCGAGTCTAACTCCACGGAATTAACCGCTAGGCCACGGAGGCAGTCTATTTATTACATCATCATATACACAGCCTAATGCAATTGTTTTATTGTCGTTAACCTATAATAGGTGGTGGCTCGGACGTAAGAACGCGTTCCTTAAATCCTACAAAGGTCGGTTCAAACCCACCCGGCATGTACCAATGAGAAATACACTTTTCTTAAGTACATTTCTTCAAGTACTTAACACCATCGTTCCCGTGTCTCGTGCACGTTAAGCCGTCAGTCCCGGATCCACTAATACCAACTTGTGAAATCGTTAATAAATTGTCATTAAAAATTTACAGTGGTGAGTGTAGGCCAAATTCTCCAGATATATGTTCTGGAAAGCCCATCTCCAGCAGTGGAGGTCTAGGACGCTGTGTTCTAGGGGCTGTAATAATGAAATGAACCTATAATATTCTTAACACACTGCTAAGCGTAGATCTTTCTTAAATAACCTAAAACATTTAAAAACATATCACACTGCATTGTATTTGATCAAGCTATTGTTAACTGCGTGAACTAAATCTAATCTATCTACTAGGTATGGAGCCTATACACCATTGGAAATATACCACGTAGAGGAACAACGGGAGCTGATAGAATACGCCCAGGCTCGAGGAGTTCGGGTTGTCATAGAAATTGATGCACCTGCACATGCTGGAAATGGCTGGCAATGGGGAAAGGTTAGTTGAAATTTTTAATATATTATATTTTAGGACAATGACCACAATATACGCAAAGCTATATAAATAAATTTTACGAAGCTACGTGTATTATGAAATATTATTTGTAATCTGCTTATGAATGAAATATGCTCTTGCATTTTTTTTAAGTGTCTTTAAAGGACATTGTACAGAATACATCAGCCCTAAACACGTAATTCATTTACATAATATATGTTCATAACTGAGTTAGGGATCATCAGAATCAGGGAATTTGATACATTTCAAGGAGTAATTCACGTCAATATCGCCCAAACACGAAGGGTATACGGGAGTTCACAGCGCGGGAAAACCGCAAAAAATAAAGTGTAACTTCTGCCCCATATACTCGTCTAGAGTCAAATTTACCGTTTTCCATAATTATTCACAACGTAGCAGATTATTAAACAAAACAACACCACTTTTGACTAACAATATGTGGATATAAACTAATTTACAATACGAAAAACTTGGAGCGAAGAACTCTAAATAGGCTCTTGCTACCGATGATCATAATAGAATTACTGATTAGGGATAAAATAGTCTTTACAGCAAATATATATCTATATCGGATATTCCTAAATTTTCTGTAGTTTAAGCCTACATACTTACTGCCCCAGCCTGGCATCACCTTCTGTCGAAGACCAATAGGGACAAGATCCAAAGTCAGCAGAACATATTGCTCAGAGTGGTCTCCCGAGCACCGTTGTTCGTGCGTAATTCCATCATAGCTCGAGATCTGGAAATGCCTACTATTGAGAAGTTTGTCGTCGCCTAGACACTTCTAGCATCTCCAGAATATTGATCCGTGTTGCGCTCGGCCCTCTTCGGAGAAGTGCTCCTGGAGAAGAGCTAAATTAGTCGAGCCTAAGCCCTCTTGGGTTCGTGAGCCTGTAACGGCGCCCAGCACTAAACGTGGTTACCCACTGAGATCCTGCCGGAAAAAATGGGAGAGTGCTTTGGCATATCTGACAGACGTAATCGATCTTAGACGATACGTTTTCGGACAATTGTGCACTCCGCCTCACCCCACTAGAGTTGGGCCTTCCAAAACATATATTTGTAGAGACATGTTATCTAATAATTATATGCAGAATGCTTTTATCTGGAGAACAACTGACTATTTTAATAAACATTGCTTTCATAATGACATATCATGTACTACCCCAGCCGCTGCCCGGCGTGGCTTGACTCAGGACTACTTTACAAATGCCTTAAACCGATCTGTATAAGTGTTCTATTTCTATTGTTATTTTGTCTTATTCTGCCTCATATCATCTCATTATTTTTGTAATAGTCTACTCAGTGTTTAGTTTTATCTATGTTTCAATATCTATTTCTGTTATTAGCCCTTTCTTACTTTATCTTTCTTCTTTATATTTAAGTATTGTTTAGCTGTATGTTATCCCAATTGTATAAAATAAAATAAGAGAGAAAATATTCCTTATTTAATAAAATAAAACGCAAAGCGTAAAAACTATCTTAAATAAATACAGCTCTTTCGGCACATCATTTTGACATTTCTGACAGACATAATCGATCTTAGACAATACGTTTTAATAAGATAGTAGTAGATTTTATTCGTTAAGCGAGTTTTATTCATACAAATTTAGAAATTGTAATAAATAATTGTAATAAATTGTATTAATCAACTGACCATAATTACGAGTATTATCTTATGCGAAATTTCTTAAATTCATGACATTTTATTTATTACATAAATTATTTTCAGTGTATAAATTAGTAATTAATTAAGTTAGTATAAATTTGTGTCCCAGAAATGGCGGAGTATGTGAGCTATTCAAAAACTATTTACCTATTTACCATGTTCCATACAAATAAATGTTATTTCATTTCATTTCATTTCATAGTGCACTCCGCCTCACCCCGCAGAAGTGGAGGTCTAGGAACAAGGAACAAAGGCTGTAATGATGAGGTTTAATTTGTTTCTCGTTTTGCTTAGTTTCTTACTCACCTTTCTAAATTAATGTAGTTTAAATATATAAATATATTTTTCCAGGAATACGGCTACGGTGATCTAGCAGTGTGTGTAAATGAGGAACCATGGAGAAAATTGTGTATAGAACCTCCTTGTGGACAACTTAACCTCGCAAATCCAGCAATGTACACAGTCCTAAGGGACCTTTATAGAGATATCGCTGAGATGTTACCAAGACCTAATCTACTGCATATGGGTGGGGATGAGGTAAGCGACTAAACTAACTAAAAACTAACATCCGTATTCTTAAAATCCTCAAAAAAAGTATCATCACGACTGTTTCCCTTTCGGGGTGGTCAGAAACCACGCTTATAAATATTATAAAGCGGATTCACATTTAGCCAACTTTACTATAGGCCAATCATGACAAGTGGCAAGCTCGTCGATGTCTCCAGCGTACCAAACTCGAGAAATATCACAAATAAATTAAATATTAATTAAATGTATTTATTTACATTAATAAATACTTTTGTGTCCCGACCAGGAATGGAACCCGGTACCTCCGAGTCTGAATTCACAGACTTAACCGCTAGACCACGGAGGCAGTTTCCTCCTAATTCCTCAGAATCCTCAAAATCGGCTTTTTTAGTTGTAAAGTCTCCAAACCTTGGCATAAACCATTTAAAATATCGTGTTTTTTTTCTGGCAACATTAAAGATTGCGTTGACGTATTCGGAAATATTCATTTTGTCCGAATTACTACACGCCTTAGCCTGTCTCTATTTTTAAGTCTTTGGCCTTAAACCAGAAGGTTTTCTGTGCTTTTGTGGATTTGGAAAAGGCTTTTGATAGAGTTGTAAGAAAGAAGCTTTGGGACATATTGCCGGAGTATGGAGTGAATGACAAACTGCTACAAGCTATACAGTCCCTGTACAAGGGCTGCAAAGCTTGTGTGCGGGTGGAGGGGGGTATGTCGCCTTGCTTTGAATCCCAAATGGGCGTCAAACAGGGTTGTGTGCTTTCTCCTAGATTATTCACTCTATATCTCGACAAATGCCTAAAAAGAGTGAGAGAGAGTGACTGTGGGATAAAGATGAGTGATCTAGTGGTGAACTGCCTGCTTTATGCAGATGATGCTGTTCTTATGGCATCGTCCGAACGACAACTGCAATCACTAGTCACAAGAATGAAGGAGGGATGTGCAGAAAAAGGACTCCGTTTGAATGCGAGAAAAACCAAGGTACTAGTGTTTGAAAGAAGAAGGATGACAACCGTGACGATAAAGATTGACGATGAAACTCTAGAACAAGTAAATGAAATTATATATCTGGGCAGTGTTTTCACTGCGGATGGGAAGTACGATAGGGACGTTGAAAGAAGAGTGAACGCGGGAAATAGTGTTAACGGTGCCCTGGGGTCACTGATCGGCAGTCGAAATGTCAGTGATAAAGCTCGGCTCGCCATACACAATGCCATGTTGGTACCAACACTGATGTATGGAAGCGAAACGTGGATATGTCAGAATACGCATGAGAGTAGGGTTAATGCAGTAGAAATGCGGTCGTTGCGGCGGATATGTGGCGTCACTTTGGCGGACCGCATACGTAACGTCGAAATACGGAAAAGGGTTGGTATGAAGGAAAGCATAGGGACAAAAATAAGGAAAAGCATGCTACGATGGTTCGGGCATGTTGAAAGAATGAGCGATGAAAGATTGACGAGCCAGATATATAATACGAAAGTTGTGGGTAAAAGAGGCCCTGGCAGACCGAGACTCACATATCACGATCAAATAAATAAAGCACTGACTGAAGGTGCATTAAAAAGTCTTCGTAACCAAAGGGCATGTATGAAGAGGTTAATGAATGTCGACGAAGCGAAAGAGGTATGTCGTGATCGTGTCAAATGGCGCTCAATTGTCTCTGCCTACCCCGCAAGGGATCTGGCGTGAAGATATGTATGTATGTATTTTTAAGTCTTATTAAACACTACAAAAGTGATTTCTCTTCAGGTATTTATACCCTGTTGGAATGCTAGTCAAGAAATTGTCACTTATATGGCCAGCAAAGGTTACGATTTAACTTCTGAAGGGTTCATCCAGCTTTGGGCAGAATTCCACTCTACAGCTCTTCAGATTTGGGACGAAGAACTAAAGGCAGCTGGTGGGGAAGAACAACCAGTACTCTTGTGGTCTTCAGAACTTACACAAGCTCATAGAATACAGAGATATTTGAGCAAAACTAGGTGAGTTTTCGTTTTTTTTATGAAAAGTATCTAGCTGCACCTATTCTTGGTTTATAATAAATAATAATAATAAATACGAATATATGTATGTATTTGGCAGATAACAGCTAGATACTAAATAAACAATAAAGAAAAGTTTACTTTTAAGAGAAATTTAAAGATATATATCGAATATAGATATTAATCGACTAAATTGTAAGTTAAAATAATAATAATTTATAACGTTATAAACTACTAATTTAAGAAGTTTATTAATAAATACTTTCTAGATATACAATATGAAAAATGTGTAAACATTGCTTATAACTCCATATATATATATGGGAAATATCGAGGGTAGCCATGAATTCTTTTTTTAAGGTTACGAATATTATTTCGGCGTATTTAATCAGTTTTGTTATTTCTAATTATTATTTCATCGATATTATTTAATATTAAGCCCATGGGGACACTCAGCCAAGCGTCTGTCCAAGGAGTTGTCCAAACGGCTAACGGAAAAGTCTGGAGACAGGAAGGCTGGCAATTATTTCTGCCAACGTATTAGCTTAGCTATACAGAGGGGAAATGTTGCCAGTCATTTTTTACTTATAGTTTATTTTTTATTAGGTTTAGTTTATATTTATTTTAATTTTTACTTTTAAGTAGTTTCAATTAATATTGTAATTATTTTATACTGTTTGTATATTACTTCATTAAATTGTTAAATTAATTAAATTAAATTATATTAAGTATCTCTATTTAATTTATCTCTGCGCTTTAATATTTTATTATAATAATATATTTTCACTGGTAACCCTAAATTGTCAAAACCAAATCAAAACAAAATGTAGTTTTGGCTGTTGCCAATGTCTGTTTACAATGTGTACTTTTATTGATTTTTCTCATAGTAACTATCGAAATTAATAAATAGATAAATTATTAAGGATTATCTAATTAACAAAAAGAAAAAAAAAATCAAATAAGAAATTATTACATGCGTTGGAGAGGTTCCACTATGATAATATTTTAATCAAAATTCCAGAACTCTACTGTTGCTGAATTTATCATAACGTCAACAAGTGTAAATTAAGGTCAATTGGTCTGACATTTTAATAATCATTTGTTTAATAACATGCTTCTGTGTTTGGATCTTATTCATTATTTTTATTAACGTCATTATCGTCAACCTTTTCCATTCCACTTTCATTACAGCCCCTAGAACACAGTGTCCTAGACCTCCACTGCTGGAGATGGGCCTTCCAGAACATATATCTGGAGAATTTGGCCTACACTTGCCACGCTGGCCAGACGGCTTGGCGAGGATATGATGTCAATTTATCATGACAATTTATTAACGATTACAGAAGTTGGTATTAGTGAAACCGGGACAGGAGGCTTAACGTGCTCTCCGAGGCACGGAAACGGTGGTGTTGTAAATCTATGACAAATGTACGTAAGAAAAGTGTAATTCTCATTGGTACATGTCAGGTGGATTTGAACCGACCTTTGTAGGCTTTAAGGTACGCGTTCTTACAACCGAGCCACCACCGCGCCATTATTCCATTCCACTTATAAGAGCAGATTTTTCTTGATTATATATGCCAATATGCAATGGGGTGTATCAGGCAAAGCTTTTTGTAGATGTCGCTAGCGGCAATGGTACCTTGTTTTACACCTATATCGCATCATTGTTCAAATGTTTTTGTAGTTTTTTATTTTTACAAAATAAAAATGTATTTTAAATTAACGTTACCTACCTTAAACGACTAATTAATACACTTAAACTAATAAAAAATATTTTATTAATGGAACGGCAATTTTGAGATTACCATTCTTTGATTTCGCTTAGAAATCTCGATTTGTACGCTTAAAAGATGCTCACTTCGGCATTCATTCATTTTCATTCATTACAGCCCCTAGAACACAGCGTCCTAGACCTCCACTGCTGGAGATGAATTCCAGAACTGGAGAATTTGGCCTACACTCGCCACGCTGGCCAAACGGCTTGGAGAGGATATGATGTAAATTTTTTATGACAATTTATTACCGATTCCACAAGTTGGCATTAGTGGAACCGGGACCGACGGCTTAACGTGCTCTCCGGGGCACGGGAACGGGAACGAGAACTTCTGCATAATATCCAGAAAATAATAAATTTCGTAATAAAAATACAAGTTTTCTATGCAACTGACAGTTATATTAAGTACCATCTATCATGCGCCATCTAACGCGATAAAAAGTTAGTGATACGCCCCATTGAGAGGATCAGAAAGAAAATTGTCTATTGTGTAAAATTTTTCATGAATATTCACTTTACTGTCTCCGTGCTCTAGCGATTAAGTCCGTGTCCGTGGTTCCTGGTCGGGACAAAATAATTATTATAAATTTAATTAATATTTAATTTATTTGTGATATTTCTCGAGTTTGGTACGCTAGAGACATCGACGAGCTTGCCACTTGTCGCGATTGGCCTATAGTAAAGTTGGCTAAAAGTGAATCCGCTTCTTTATAAGCGTGATTTCTGATCACCCCGAAAGGGAAACGGTCTTAATGATACTTTACTTTTCATCATCATCATCATCAGCCTGTGTCTGTCTCTCCACTGCTGGATATAGGCCTCCCCCAAGGCTCGCCACTTCACACGATCTCCTGCCACTCTCATCCAACCCCCACCAGCGACCTTCCTTAGGTCATCTGTCCATCTAGCGGGGGGTCGACCCACTCTGCGTCTTCCCGTACGTGGTCTCCACTCCAGAACTCGTCTACTCGTTCATCGGTTCTACGACAGACATGTCCAGCCCATTGCCACTTCAGCTTACTAATTTTGAAGGCTATATCGGTAACTTTGGTTCTCCGACGGATTTCAAATTTACTTTTTATTCACTTTATTTATTAGTCTAATCTTTCACTAAATAGTGCATTTTTATTGACATTAAAAGAAAGTTACATAACTTATAATTTATAAAAACTAAATAAATAAATAAAGTATAAAATAAAATATATAGTTTTAAAAAATATACGTTTAGAGTGCCTCGACTTACCTCACGTTCTAAAGACTTGTTCATTTCCTCCTTTAGCAGAACAAATTATGCAAAAAACACCTTTTTAAGACGTGCAGTAAAACTATATAACCGTGTATTTATTTAAGTTATAATGTACTTGTATGTATAATTGTATGTATGGTTTATGTATGTTTATGTATTTAGGTATAATGTGTAGTATATTAGAATTAGTAAAGAAACTTATTAACTGTATCATTAAAATTTCTTATTTTTTTCATACTGCCCATCACCTTACTCGATCCCCAAGGTTAGCTGGTAAAGAATGCCTACTGGCATTATAGCTCGCCTCTGTACTATTTTTAAGTGCATTAAAGAATTTAAATAAATAAATATATAATGATTGCTTGGTTGACGTGGACATATTTGCTTGCTCTAAGTCAGTGTATAGGAGCAGAGTCCGTGAGATAATTAGAGTTAAGTATTCGATAGAATAGACTTAAATGTAATTTTTACTTTCTTTTATGGTTTAATTGTATTTTGAAAATGTAATAAGTATAGTAGTTCTCTTTTACAGATTTTGTACTCCAGGTCTAATTTTTATTTATTTATTTATTAAAACTTTATTGCACAATATATATACAAGGGGCGGACTTAATGTCGCTAGACATTCTCTGACAGTCAACCTTAGGGACACTGTAGAACATTAAAGGCGTAAGGTAGGTGCAATTAGAGAAATATGATTGCGTAATAAATATGCAATATTATCTAAACTACAATTATAAATACTATAATAAACTAAATACTAATAATACATACACATAACTTTTTATTAATACATTAGGTACATACATTACATAAAATTAATACATACACTACATATAATAATATAATAAATAAACTAAATGAGTTAGAGACTAAATTGTTTGTTATATAAATTGTATTATGACTGTTTGTTACCATAATAAAATAAATAAAATATTCAATTATGACTTGTTTATGTGGCAGTGTGCCAAGAACAGTTGCAGCATTCCCCCGCTGCACAGCGTTGCTGATTTGCTGCGCGAAAAAACTGCCAGCCCTCTTGTCACATACAGCATTAACTAGCCGCTTAGACAGTTATTTAAAAGAATTCTTAGCACTTGGTCCCCACGGTCCCAATGTCTCAAGACCAAACGGCACAAACACGTAGTCGTTACCACCAGACTCGTATTTGCGACATTTTCAGCCTGTAGAACTCTGGGCTCATGAAGTCCAAGTGGCAAACATTGTTTAAAAGACATAACACCACGTCTTGTCGTCGCCTTCGGTGACAAGAGAGCTGGAGCTGTGCAATTCTGTTTGTTGACCCTAATAAAGAAAAATAAAAAATAAAAAAAATAAAGAAAGAGTTTTTTTTTTTTTTTTGCAATACCCACCACGTTAACCACATATTTATAATTGCATAAACTTTACAGCTAATAATAATAAATAAATGTTGATAAATGAAAGGAAAAAAAAACAAACAAAAAACTAAATTAAACAAAGGAGAAAAACATAATACAAATTTTAAAAAAAAGAGAAAAACAAAAAGAACTTAACAACTATTCCTTTAAAACCTTCAATACAATTTTTATGTTTCCTAATTAATTCTATTAAAAAAGAGAAAAATGTATAATTTTATTTTAGAAGTCATATTTTTATTTTGTAAATTTGATAGTTTTGTTAATTTTTGTTTTTTAATTGTTTTAACAGTAATAAGTTTTTAATTTCTTCTTCTTTTTATATTGGTGAATGCTGTGACACCTAATTGGTACATATATTAGATAAGCTATAATTATACTATGTTATGTGTGTGATAATATATGTACTGCTGTGTGTACTAAATAAATAAATAAATAAGACACTTGTTCTGAAGGCCCCAGCAGTGGAGGCGATGATGTCAATGAGATTAAACTTTTTATTGTAAGTGTCAACCAGTCTATAGATAGGAGAACGCTTTCCAGAGTTCGCTCAAAGATTTCAGTATTGCAATTCAGTGGGGAAATACAGCCAGCGTTCTTCATTCATTCCACGCGGACGAGACTTATATTGGTATCCGTAAGTAATATTAATTTTGTTTAAAAAATTTCAGATACGTAATCCAAGTTTGGGAGAAGATAGAAAGTCCCTTACTATCCCAGCTCATAAGACTTGGATATCGAGTTATATCAGTTCCTAAAAATATTTGGTATTTGGATCACGGATTTTGGGGCACCACAGTGTATGCGAATTGGAGAAGAATGTATGCCCATATGGTACCACAAGATCCCAATGTTTTAGGCGGAGAAGTCGCCATGTGGAGTGAATATGTTGATCGACATGGACTTGGTGAGTTATACGATAAACTTGCATCTCTCTCACTCGCACAATACATCATTTAAGTTTTACAAGATTATTCAAGTCTGTTCATCATCAGACCCTAGAACACAGAGTCTTAGATCTCCACTGTTGCCATTAATGACAATTTATTTATTGCGCAAACGTTATATAATGGAATCCGTTAACTATATATATATGTGTATATCACGCTATTTGCACGGCCGCTGTCAAGGTCGAGCGCTTATAAAGTTGAGAATTGAATAATGTAAGTGAATATTACAGCAGAAACTGCCACATAATGTGCATTAGAGTATATAATATAATTCCTAGAGAAATACGAGAGTTACCTATAAAACGTTTTACTATTGAGTTAAAGAAAATTCTTATTGACAATTATTTTTACTCAATAAAATATTTTTTAGCATGCAAATTTTGACATTAACATTGTATTCCAATAAATTGACAAGAACAATATTAAATATAAACTATATACAAATAAATATTGTAAATAAATATCTATTGACATAAGCATATTGTATGCCCATAATATGGACAGATTGCATCATCATGACATGTACATACAACTGTAATTAGAATAAGCAATCTATACAATAAAGAATTTTGAATTTGAATTTAAAAAATATTTTGTAATTTAGACGCAACCTCTGACTTAAATAATTAAATCCACTAACAACGTTTGCGACTTACAGAATTGGGCTGCTGTAGCATTATATAACGTTTGCGCTTAAGTAGCAGAATAGGGCTGCAGGGCCGACAACTTAACGTGCTCTTCGAGGCACGGGTGGGTACAGTGGCTTTTTAAATCTATGACAAATGTATGTAAGAAAAATGTATTTCTAATTGATACATGCCTTGGTTCGAACCGGCCTTTTTAGGTTATTAAAGGAAAGCGTTCTTACAAATTATCTACCGCCTCCGTGGTCTAGTGGTAACAAACGTTGCCGTGAACTCGGGAGGTCGTGGGTTCGATTCCCACCGGGGACAAGTTGTGCATTGTATAATTTGTCTCGGTCTGAGTGTTTATATGTATAATATATTGTATATATATTTACAAAAAAAAAGTATAATATGTAGTTTATCAACCATCTAGTTTCCGTAACAAAAGCCTCGTAGCTTACCACGGAAACTAGATGGCGCTGTGTGACCTGTCTGGAAATATTTATTATATTATTATTATTTACAAAAAAAAGTATAATATGTAGTTTATCAACCATCTAGTTTCCGTAACAAAAGCCTCGTAGCTTACCACGGAAACTAGATGGCGCTGTGTGACCTGTCTGGAAATATTTATTATATTATTATTATTTACAAAAAAATGTATAATATGTAGTTTATCAACCATCTATTTCCGTAACACAAGCCTCGTCTCTTACCACGGAAACTAGATGGCGCTGTGTGACCTGTCTGGAAATATTTATTATATTATTATTATTTACAAAAAAAAAGTATAATATGTAGTTTATCAACCATCTAGTTTCCGTAACACAAGCCTCGTAGCTTACCACGGAAACTAGATGGCGCTGTGTGACCTGTCTGGAAATATTTATTATATTATTATTATTTAAAAAAAACAAGGATAATATGTAGTTTATCAACCATCTAGTTTCCGTAACACAAGCCTCGTAGCTTACCACGGAAACTAGATGGCGCTGTGTGATGTGTCTGGAAATATTTAATATTTATTTATTATTATTTACATACGAGTATATGTCTATTATAATAATAATATTAATAATGTAGTTTTTGGTTACAATTGCATTCCACATATTTATACTGTCTCACTCTCCCAAAGCTTAGCTGGTAGAGAATACCTTCATGGTATTATGCTCGCCTATGTTACATCTTTTTATTTTGTATATTTTGTGTGCAACAAAGAATTTTATTATTATTATTATTATTATTATAGTTCAGAAAATGGAAGCAGGTTTCAACAACCTCTGTTATTATAGGTACCATAGCCATTTCAATTTAGTGGAACAGTAATATAAATAGAGATATAAAAAAAAAACAAAATTGATTAGAAATAAAATTAAAATAATGATTTTTAATATAAGAAAATAAAACATATAAAAAACCACGAAAAAAATAATTAAAAAACAGAAACCTAGACGGGACCTCAGCCTGCTTCACAAACAGCCTTTATAGGACTATAGTAAAGTTGCCTAAATGAGAATCCGCTTCTTAAGCGCGAATTATACTGAAAAGGCGTAAGGTGAAGGCGCAGAGCAGGCGTGAAACAGATATGGCACGGACGCGATTAAATTATATCAAAGAGGCGAAGACACGTCATAACGAGTCATTGCACAGGGTGACTTTATCGTGATAGAATGCCTTCCTCTTCAGACCACGAACTCATTGATATGCATGCATGCATACTACCCGACTGTGCGAAATAAGGGTTATTTGTTTTTTATCTGCCTATATATGTATCCGGTGGAATAAAACAACGGCAAATTTGGTTCACTTTATATTTAATACTTTTAAGTTGTGATACAGACTTTAAAGGATAATTTAATAGCGAGCCCGAACTCTCGGCACGGGGCTACTCGACATTTGACAGTTTACTTTTTTTAAACTTTTAGGCTTAGGATACAACAATATGTATGTATGTTTGTTCCTTTGTGGCCCACTAAAGACCAAACGCGTGTGCTGATTTTGATGATTCGCACGTCGATCGATTCGTCTTAATCACGCGAGTGTCACTGAAGATATGACATTAATTAAATTTAGGCAAGGCGACAACTGGACGGCATATTGTAATAAAGAAACAATTTTTTTTTTTACACAAAAAATCTTATTAAAAACAATATTTTAAAGACTGTCTGAGGACGGATGCGGCAGCTGATTAGCCCGGTTAGCTGCATCATTCGTTCACTTCAACTTCTAAGCACACACACACACACCACACTCGTATATTCACTCACGCACACGAGCACAATAATTAGATTCCATACTTGTATTCACTGGATCAATATTATTACCCAATATCTAGTTTAGTATTTTATATTATTTTTATTTAATTTTTATGTTTAAGTTAGTTACTTATATTTTATTATTATTATTATTTCCTTTTCTTAATATCTGTTTAAATTTATCATACATTTCTTTTAAGTAAATAGTGGAATCTATGTTGGCTGAGGCAATTTTAATCTGTTTTTTTTTTTAATAATCTGGGAATATAGCTGTAATGTTTATCATATAATAAATAAATAAATAAAAAAGTCGACGAACTATATCGAGTGGGGTATCATCGAATAGATATTTGAATATCACTTTTTACTTAGACTGGCTATTTGGGATGTAAAACGCGTTAAAGTTGGTTTCAATTAATGTTTTAATATAATAAATAAATAAAAACAAAATTAGTCCTACCTATAATATATTCTTTGCGACTCTCACAGTCTTTCACTTCGTTCTTCCCATAATAACCTACTGAAAATCCCTCCCCACTCTTCCAGCAGATATTCAGATTCTTCTGCAGCTCGCCAGTGGAACAAGCTTCCTTTAAATAAATATTACTTAATTATCAAATCAAATTAGTTGGTAGAAAATGCATTTACGGCATTAAGCTCGCCTATGTACTCACTTATTTTGGTTTTGTACAATAAATAATTTATTATTATTATTTATTTATTTAAAAACTTTATTGCACTATGTACAAAGGCGGACTTAATGCCGCTAGGCATTCTCTGACAGCCAAACCTTTAGGACATTTAGACAGTATAGATGGTAGGTGCAATCATTAATTAAGTTATTCTTACAGTATTAATACATACATAACAATATTACATACTAATACAAATACATAAATACGTAATATATAAATATATACATATATATATAAACAATAATTACATCATAAATAAACAATAATATAAAAATAAAACTACTTACATGATGAGGGAAGTGAAATATGATGTTGCTGCAATTGAGGATAGTAAGGACATGAAAAAGAGACATTAATTTGGGACAATCTAGTTAGACTCTCTTTAGTTAACTGACATGGCCTTTTTACAGCCACGAATTTAATATTAAGTATCTAGCTGTAAGTAAAAACAAATTCCTCGCTTATGGCAACAATGTTTTAGTTATAATTATTGTATTGATGTTGGGTTCGGTCCAGCCATGGTCAATGGTAATATTTTTTATTTGTTTTTGTTTTTTTTTTATTTATTGGCTTGTATGTATTGACAATATCCAAGTGTTATGTGCTAACCATACGAAAATAAATTATATTGATTTGATTTTGATTTGATTGAGAAAGAAAGTGTTTGTAAACCATTATTATTATAAAGATGTAATAAAGTTCATATAATCGCATAATAGCCTCTGTGGTCTAGCGGTTAAGTTGTTAGTTTTGCTGATAATACATTAACAAGTTTTTTTTTTTGTGAAATTCAGATTCTCGCATCTGGCCTCGAGCAGCCGCAGTGGCTGAACGGTTATGGCGCAACCCGTCTTCTCCAGCCTCCGCAGCTGAACCGAGACTACAACGTCTTAGAACCAGACTTATAGCGAGAGGAATCAGACCTGATGTTCTCTCCCCAGCATGGTGCCAGCAAAATGATAATAGATGCCTCTGATCTCATGTGGAATAGTTTGTTGGTTTAACCGCCTCCGTGGTCTAGTGGTAACAAACGTTGCCGTGAACTCGGGAGGTCGTGGGTTCGATTCCCACTGAGGGAAAGTTGTACATTGTATAATTTGTCTCGGTCCGGGTGTTTATATGTACGAGTATAATATGTATATATTTACAAAAAAAAATGGATAATATGTAGTTTATCAACCATCTAGTTTCCGTAACACAAGCCTCGTAGCTTACCACGGAAACTAGAGGGCGCTGTGTGACCTGTCTGGAAATATTTATTTATTTATTTTGAATGACTTTTGTGTGCACGAATTACCTACAAAGATAGTAAAGTAAATCATCACGACCGTTTTCCTTTCGGGGTGGTCAGAAACCACGCTTATAAATAAGCGGATTCACATTTCGCCAACTTTACTATAGGCCAATCATGACAAGTGGCAAGCTCGTCGATGTCTCCAGCGTACCAAACTCAAGAAATATCACAAATAAATTACATTAATAAATATTTTTGTGTCCCGATGGACTTAACCGGTAGACCACGGAGGCAGACCACCTCCAAAGATCCTGTCAAAAAAAACAGGGGATTGTCCCCACTGTCGGACTGACCAAAGTTGTATTGGAAAAACTTTAAAATGCAATTAAACGAAAACCTTAGATAATTATGTAAATATTTTTAAGTTTAAATTTGTAAAAATTTAAAAGCAATATACGTACCGCGTGTTTGTGTATTCTCTTTAACTGTTAATAGGATATTTATAGAGGTGGTAGGCGGACTGATGGTGGTAATTTGCCCAGTCTGCCGGGACGGGGAAGTATCCACCGTTCGTGCCGATAAACCCAGTAAAGTGTATCCACACGTTTCGGGATCAGGCTCGAATTGCCGTCATGCCCAGTCAAGTGTTAGGAACTGATGTCAGTCATGAGTGTCTAATGCCAGTTGCTAACATTTATACACCTCGTGCGCCACTTAACATCAGGTGGACGCAAGGTCACATGTCGTGCTAGTATAAAAAAAAAATTGACTATTGTAAAGAAATATGTGTTATTTGTTTTATTATAAAAAAGGTAGTAAATTTATATTTTAATAAAATAATAACATTATTTTCGATTTTAGAACGTTACCTTAAAATGTTAGTCAGCGGAAGTGACGTCACTTAATAATACGAAGTGTTCAACTTGAAACCAAAGCAAAGCGCGCTTTTTAAACTGTAACACTTAAAGAGAATGAAAACGCTACTCGTACAACTTTCAAAGCGAAATTAAGTAAAAAAAAGCGAAAATGGCTTCAAAGCGAAACGTGACTTCATGCGGCAGCCATTTGTAACTGCACCGTTTCCGAACGAAATTTCAAACAATATATTTAAAAGTAGATCTTAAAGCGTTAAGTATTTTTCCAGGAATCCTAAGTAAATAATAAAAAAAAAACATATTATGTAAAAATTACATGTAGTCTATTCTAAAATAGCCAATATGTATGGTGAAGACATTTTTTTGTCATTTCCGACATATTGTTTCTTATGAAAAGTTGTTTGTTTCTATCAATAGAATAACATATTAGTCTAAAGTAAGAGCATACAAAATCACTCCGTTCTATAATAATACGGTAAAAATATTATATATATTATATCAAGGTTTTTACTTATATTACTCGTGGACGCGACCAAAAAGCACGCTGTCTCTCTCACCTAGCACTGTGTCTAAAAGAGATAGAATCAGTTATGAGCAGTTAGCAGCTAGTCTACACGCATACGTCTAGTCGCACGCACACAAACACCGTGCCGAAGTCTGCCGAACTGAAACGACGTTAGACGATGCACGGCTTTCAACGCCGCACCGCTGTGCTCGAAGTCTGCCGAACTGTGCCGGTTGGAGTGGGGGGTGTTAGGTTTATTTTCGTTACGGAATTTCTTGATTCGGTCGCCGCTCTCAAAGCCCGCGATAAAAGCTATGCAATAGCTTAAAAAAAAAATCTCATTGGCTGGGGTTGGAACTGCGATCATCGCTAAAACTATTAATTCGACTAAAAATAAGTCTAGCCTTCTGTATACTTGTTACAATTAGATATAAACGCCTAGTTTTAACCACTTAGGATTGGTTATATCTAATAGTAGCCACTAGACCTAGTATTAGCCGTGAAAAATTTAATACAACTAAGTTTAACCAACTGCTACCGGCTGCATCCAGTTATAGCCGGCTAGAACTAGGTGCAACCGCACTTCGGCTTTTAGCCGTATCATATACTGGGTGGCGCAAAAGTACTGTCATGCTGATATTAAAAATTGTGTAGTTAACAAATACACCAAAAATAAACTTAGACCGTTTCCACTCCCTAAGAATGTGGAATAATCGTGTCAATGTTTTTACAGTTACTTTTATCTGTTATAAGAAATATATCGGACCGTTAGTAATACAAGGGTATAATGCGAAAAAGGTTTTAGAATCTTAAATTATTACACTCCAACTTAATTTTCGAATAAAATGCTTTTTATTCAAGATGTAAATGTGAAATTCTGGCGATTCTTTGATAACTACTTACATTATAAATAGCAATGAAAAATTTACAAGATATTTTAAGATAAATTTAGGTAGATAATTCCATCTTGTGCCTTTAGCATTTAAAATCACACTATACATAAAATTTGACTAAAAAAATAAATTTGAAAAATAGGACTCAAAGGCGTATTAACTCAGGTGTTTTAAGTTTAGTGACATCACCTTCAAATTCTAATATAAATGCCTTTACTTTTGCGCCACAAAGTAGATACATTTAACAGTTTTCACTGCATAAAAATGTGATAAAAAAGAAATAACTTAATCGAATTTAGTTAATAAAATATAATTTATTTATTTATTGTGACTTAAAATGTATAAAAAAATATACATAGAAATAAAAATTTAATACTTACAAAAAAAAATAACTTCTGCAAATCGCTGTCTTGTGGCATGGTGCCCGATACACTAGCAGCATTTCCCCTTTGAATTACGATACTTAATTTTTGTGAGAAAAAACTGCCAACCCTATTGTCACCATAAACGTCAATGAGCCATTGGAACCATTTCTTTATAGAAAGCTTTCAGTTCCGATCGTTTCTACAGCAAACGTCGAAAAAAAGTAACTATTGCAAATCGTTTCATATTTTCGACGCTTGCTGATCTGCACTTGTTCCGCTGCAACACCAGCTCTAACAGAAGTGCCTTGAAGGTGGGAAGGGGTTAGGAAATCCTAACAGGTAAAATCCCACACCAGGGATTGGCCCAATCTCCAAGGAACTAATGTCATTTACGCTTGCCATCGTCCCGACTCAGACCGGTTGGTTCTAAAATAGATGGGATCGAGACAACTGCAAGCGTTCTACGAATGAGGTAGTTAATGGCGCTGTGACGGAAAAAGCGACCCGCACTTTTGGAACACGACAACCCGTGGTGGAATATAAAAAATATGGGAATAATAATAAATAAAAAATATTTTGATTATATATGTTTGCTTTTATTTTTTTATAACCAACATAAGTCTATGGTTATATTAATGTTGCCCAAAACAAGACTAAGACCAAGACTTGGCCAGTGTTGCATCAGAACTGCTGGTCTTGGTCTTGGCTTCAAAATCAAATTCCTTTAAAAGTCATAGTAAGAATAACAAGCACTTTTCATGTCAACAACAATTATTACAAGGTGGTCTAGCTTACAAATTTGGGCAACACTAATATTAGTATATAGGTATTTTTTATTGCACAAAATGTGATCATGTGCTCACCTGGTGGTACGCAGCAAGGTCCAAGAATAATAATAATAATCGTTTATTTCCAATAAAATCCTATGTACATGCTTTTCTATTGAAGACCCACACTAGGAAGGCCGGTATTGTGGGGTCTCAATTACACTAAATCTAAAATTTACATAAATTTAAATTAAATTCAAAATAAAAAACATTGATGAAATTTAAGAAATTAATCAAAGGTTAATAAATACACTATATATATAATATAAATAGTAAATAAATAAATAATTAGTCCTATAAATTAAATCCATCCAGAATGGACCGAAGAATGAAAGATCCACGACTTTGTGAAAATAATTACATATACACTACATGGGTTGAATTTGTATGCCCTTACTCTAGACTAATATGCTATACTATAATAACTATTAAATTTAAAATAGTCAATTTGTATGGAGAAGCCAAAAGTTTTTGTCACTTCCGACATATGTTTTTTTTTTTTAAGTTGTTTGTTTCTATCAATAGAATAACATATTAGTCTAGAGTAAGACCATACAAAATTTACGAGTATATATATATAAGATATATATATATACCAAGTGTAATTGTCAAAAGAGCAAATGTTTTATTAAAGCTTCAGTTGTCATTGGTAGAACCTCTTTTTGAAATAAATAAGATATTAAAAAAAAAAAAAAACATAAAAACAAGTATTAATTGATCTCGCTCACAGTCAAGAAACGAAATAGAGAGAGAAACAATGACATAAGTCAACGTTCGCGCGATCGTCGACCTTTCGCTACCTACTTGATTAGTATGAGTATGAGTGGCGATATTTTTAGGATAACTTCTCTGCACCGTAAATTAATATTTTTTTACTGAATGATTACAATAAAAAATACGTAATTCTTTATTTTTATTCTCGATTATAATATAAAAATATTTGCTCTTTAATAAATTACACGCAGTATGCATATACTATAGTATATATATTGATCTCATCTAACGTTTTTGAGTATGTCAAGACACTTTATGCGCCTTTGTATATTTTGTGCAATAAATTTTTAATAAATGTTTTACAGAACCTACATATATATACCTACTAAGACTATTATTAATTTATATTTACAATGTAATTGAACTATTTAATTTTATAAGTATATATTACTGTTATTAATACCGTATTAATTAGTGGCTCTAAGGTAAGTTTAAGCCATAAGAACCTACATTAAGTAAAATATAATTTACAACAGATTATTTAAAAAATATTGAAATATATAAAACGAACAAATTGGGCCGTCAAAACTTGGCAGGCCTCTGGTGTGTGACACATTAGTCCCATCTCACATCCTGGCAACCTCGTCCAGCGCGAAGAATGCGGCGGTTTCTGCTGCGCCAACCTCATGACGATACAATGACCCTCAGCCAAGCGTCTGGCCAAGTTGTTGTCCAAACGGCTGACGGAGAAGACTGGCAATTATTTTTGCTAAATTAGCCCACTATACAGAAGTTATGGAGAGAGGTATTTATCTGATGGATGAAGTGCGAAACGAGGAAATCCGTCGGAGAACCAAAGTTACCGATATAGCCTTCAAAATTAGTAAGCTGAAGTGGCAATGGGCATGACATGTCTGTCGTAGAACCGATGAACGATGGATTAGACGAGTTCTAGAGTGGAGACCACGTAAGGGAAGACGCAGAGTAGGTCGACCCCCCAATAGATTGGCGGATGACCTAAGGAAGGTCGCTGGTGGGGGTTGGATGAGGGTGGCAGGAGATCGTGTGAAGTGGCGAGCCTTGGGGGAGGCCTATATCCAGCAGTGGAGAGACACAGGCTGATGATGATGATGATAATGATACAGAGGTAAAATGTTGCTCAAAGGGAAGGATTACTCGGCACGTCACTACGCTAGAGGAATAGATTGTCAAACTCAATGAACATCGCGACGTACCTTGAAACCTCCTTGAAGCGGTATGATATTTTTGACTAACATTTATATTATTTCAACTAATAACTAGTATTTTTATTAATAATTAGTTAAATTACTTATTGCTGGCTGCCTCGGTGGTGTAGCGGTTAAGTCCGTTGATTTAGACTCGGAGGTACCGGGTTCGATTCCTGGTCGGGACATAAATATATTTATTCATCATTACAGCCTCTAGAACATAGCGTCCTAGACCTCCACTGCTGGAGATGGGCCTTCCAGAACATATATATGGAGAATTTGGTCTACACTCGCCACGCTGAATTTACTTGTGATATTTCTCGAGTTTGGTACGCTAGAGCCATCGACGAGCTTGCCAATTGTCATGATTGGCCTATAGTAAAGTTGGCTAAATGTGAATCCGCTTATTTATAAGCGTGGTTTCTGACCACCCCGAAAGGGAAACGGTCGTGATGATACTTTACTTTTAAATTACTTATTTAAGTTAAATAATTAATTTTTAGGCAAACTCATACAAATCAGATTTCGTTCTAAAATTATAAATACTTTTCGTGACACATGAATAATCATAATATGAAAGAGACAGACTTATGAGTGTGAAAAGTGCTAGAGCATGTGGTAATTCAGACAAAAATAATATAGAATACGGGAACGCAATTATCAATGTTGTCAGAAAAAAAACGTTTTTTACTGGAAATATTTAAAATGGTAACATTTATTTCTTTCGATGTTTGGAGAGTTTACAACTAACACCCGTATGGAGTTCTTCGCGCCATTTTGCGTGGACATGTCAAGTGCAAGTTTTTGTTTTGTAAATTAATTTGCTGTGGATATTATTGGTCAAAAGTGGTGTTGTTTTGTTTAATGATGTGCTACAATGTTAATAATTGGACTTTAATTATGGGGCACAAGTTGCAGTTTATTTTTTGCGGTTATCCCGCGCTGTCAACTCTCATATTTTACCCGACGTGTTTGAGCTATGGTGCCGCGAGTGACTCCAAGAAAAGCATCAAATTATGCAGCATCTGGAATATGATGATGACCTCATTAACTCATAAAAATGAAAGATATATTACGTCAGACTTGGCTGTATGGGCCTTTGCCTTCCCTATCACCTCATTCATCATCCATCGGGAGAAGAGAACAAAAAAAAAACTAACACTCAACGTTTCCGTCCAGCTGCCAAATGAAACTGAAATTAAATTACACTTAATTGTGACGATCAAACATAAAAATATACCAGCTCACGGCTGACCTTCAAAATAAAACTGGGGTATAGTCGGCGCTATTTTTAACTTTAATAGCAATTACAGAGACTTCATTTTCGTTTGACAGCTGTGAAGGAATTTTTTAGTGGAGGGGTCGTTGAGGAAATGTTTTTTTTTGTTTTTTTTTTTTTTATGTACTAGCAAGACATGTGACCTTGCGCCCACCTGATGGTAAGTGGCGTGCGAGGTCCAAGAATGTTAGGCTGGGCAAATTATCACCATCAGTCCGTCTACCACCTATTTCGACGATTCCTTGAGAAAACTCGTTTTACAGCTGGAAGGGATTTTTTGGTGGAGGGGTCTTTGAGGAAATGTCTTAGAATTCGGGTGTTAGTCTATTAGGAATCCCTTCAAGTCTATAAGCTAGATTTTGAAGCTCATCTGAATACGATTTCTTTGAAAGCACACGTAAATTTCCTCGTAGCATTGGATAATTTCAGGAAATCATAAATTACATTTGAATAGAACTCCTGGAGGAAATATTCTTAATAGAATTGAGACTCAAATCATTGGGGACCATATCCTGCAAAACAGTCTGAGTACTTCTAAAAATGCTGTTAGCTATTCTACTGGCCAGTCTTTCTGATTCCCTCAAATCATCATCTTTAGAGGAATGAGAAGTTAGATCAATTTCTGCATCAGAATCGTTTTCTGAGTTATCATCTTTGACTTCGGGTCTATAAGCTAGATTTTGAGGCTCATCTGAATACGGGCAATTTTTTGATGGCACACGTAGATCCGTTGGTATGTTCTCTGAATCTATTTGCTGTGGCATTAGAAGTGATGGGAATGAAAATTGCTGCATCATTCTTGCTTCCTCATTTCCGTATGGAGGTGGCATGTCATGCATTGGTGGCATTGTTGTCATAGGTTCAGATGTGTTGTGCATATATGCGTCTGAAACTAATGGAGACTTTAGCTCTCGGTTGTCTGGATGGGCGAGATCTGGCGATTCTTTCCCTGATTGTGAATCACCGCCTTCTGGTGAAGACTCGGGGGCTTTTGCATGCTCTGAAAATAAAATCTTGTGTCAATTAAAAACTGTTTTATTCTTTAAATCATTCTTAGTTTATTCTACAATAAAATTATTTTAATTTATATTGACTACCTCCGTGAAAGTAAGAGTATAGATTTAGTATAGATTATCGGGTTAGTTTCGTATCAGGACACGATAATTTATTTATTTTCAAGTCTGGTACACAAGAGACACCGAAGCGTGCCACTTGTCATGATGGGCCTATGTTGGCTACTCGTACATGTAAACCGCCTCGTTTCTGACTTATTTGAATTACTAGCATAATATCATAATTATGTTTAAATCGATATATTTTTATGAAAAAATATACCCTAATAAAATAGTGTTAATCCTATTTTTTAAAGTCTAATTTAATCTGCAAATTATATGTGAAACAAACCTGGAATATTAAGAGCTTGTGTTCCGAGTCCTAGACAGCGCATCCTCCACGCGTCCTGCAGCAGTTGGAGTCTCGCCTGCTTTCGCCATTTAGCTCGTCGGTTTTGGAACCACACCTGTTATAAATGGAATTTTAGAGGTAACGTCATCATCCAGCTTTCAATGGAGCGTCGCTACGTCAAAACACTCCAAAATAACAGCTTAGACTAGTCAAACTTGTAACAACTTGGATATACTCGTAGTTCGCACTAATAAAATTAATATTAGGTCCTTAAATATAACGTTATAAAAGAAATTATAAAATTCATTAAAAATTGAGGTTCCAGCTATTCTGGAACCCAGTGGATTAGTCCGCGATGATGGCAAAAGACCTGATGGTATGCTGATCCCCTGAGAGCGGGGACGGGCCTTAGTGTGGGATGCCACTTGTGTCGACAATTTGGCTTTGTCACACCTTAGTGAACAGCTCTAAAAGCGGGAGCAGCAGCTAAAAGCGCAGTCTGGCAAGCGGCGCAAATACGTATCTATAATCAAAGACTACGTGTTTATGCCGTTTGCTGTAGTTTGCCCGTGGGGTTCAAGAGCTAAAACATTTTTAAAAAACATCACCCCTCAATTATCTGCTCTGGGGACAAGAGGGCTGGTTCTTTCCTCGCCCAGAGAATCAGCATAGCGATTCGTCGAGGAAATGCGGCCAGCGTTCTTGCCACCATGCCGCGAGGATACGATTTATATTTAAATTAGGTTTTGTAAGTACGTTTATTTTTTGTTTTAGTTCATTTTTAATCATTTGTACCAATATTATCTATGCATTTTCGCCATTTTATAGGTAGTTTATTGATTCCATTGCTCAAAAAATTATGGGAGCGAGAATCAATAAAATCTGTGAAGGCGGTTTGGACTGACCCATCGGTTTTTTTTTTCTTGCTAATAATGGTCTAAATTGAGAAAAAAGTGAAAATCTGTTAGAGCAAGTCTGGATGGTAGGTATCGGAGACATTTCAATCGTAGCTCTTCTAATTTAACGGCCGTCTGTCGTGAAGTGTGAGGTCTAGCGTTGTCCTGAAGCAGCAGTGTGCTATACCAGTCTCGGTTGTTGAATAGCGAGCTGTTTGCTTGCCATCATTGCTTGCAATTGTTGACAATTCAGATCTACCGTAAACGTCTGGCCAGATTTTAAGAAGCTGTAGTGAATGACATTGGTCCACCAAACACTCACCAGTACCTTTTTCTGAGTCAATTTTTGCTTCGGACAGGATTTAGCCGGTTCTCCTGGATTCAACCACTGTGATGAGCATTTTCGATTATCGTTCAGGATTCATTTTTGATTAGAAGTAACAATACGATTCAAAATTCCCTCGTTATTGTGACGGTTGCATTTTTTGAGCTTTTTCGATTTCAAATTTGTTTCAAGTGAATAGAAAATGTTTTGTCACTTACACCGAAGCTAACTCTGACGTGGTTTGCAATGGATCTGCTTCCACGATCACCTTTAATTCTTCATTGTCAACGGTCGTCCACGGGGTTTGTTCTGAATCCTTCGAGCTGTTAGGTGCCACGGTGGAACTCATATTCGTAAATATAGCGATATTTTAAATTTTCCATATTGTGAACAGACCGAAGTCAAAGAAAAATCTGGCGTGTAAACAAATGAATCACTAAATGCAGCCAGCGTTCATGCCACCATTCCACGCGGACGGGACTTATATCCCTATCCTTAGTATTAATTTTGTAAATATTTTTTTCGAATAAATGTTTTATATCTTGTTATATGTTTATGTCTTTGGTATATATCAGAGCCGATTTTTTTGTTTATACTAGCTCGACATGGTAAGTGGCGCGCAAGATCCATGAATCTTAGCAACTGCACCGGAATCAGACACCCATGACTGACATAAGTCCCTAACACTGCCGGCTTGACTGGGCATGACGGTAATTCGAGCCTCATCCCGAAACGTGTGGATACCAAGGGCGTACCCAGGATTTCAGCTAGGAGGGGCAGCTCATACCTGTTTCGAGAAGATGGTCGGTCGGGTATATTGAAACAAAAAATCATGAAAATTGATTGTAAAAAGTACTGTCGAGTGTCGTCCGTAACTAGATAGCGCTAGCGCTAGATGTTGTTTTCTCCAAATTATATTCGGCTTTAATCCTAGATGGCTCTGATTATCTCGTCGGGAACTCGGGAGCGGAAACTACGAGATGCGACGGTTTCGCGGGAGATTTAAATTATATTGCGTCGCTAACAGTATACTATATCCAATGTAGAATGTAGAATATTTAATTATAGATAAAAAATATTAAATCAAAATATCTGACTGAAAAGATGTTTTGTTTCCAACACTTCATTTTGCGCAGAGTATAACACGTTTTTAATTCCCACTTGCCGGGAAAATTGACGTTTATTTTATCTTCTAGGGGGGGGGGGGCAGCTGCCCCCCCCTGCCCCTACCTGGGTACGCCCTTGGTGGATACACTTTACTGGATTTATCGGGAAGAACGGTGGATACTTCCCCGCCCCAGCAGATTGCACAAACTACCACTACCAGTCCGCCTACCACCTATTTGTTGTTCTCGTCGAAAGTATGTGCCATTTGCAGTAATATCAAATGAAACTTGAAACAAGACTTACCTAATGTGCCCATACGGCCAATTATTATATTTATCTATGTATTTAGTTAACTTATATATATCTTATTTAATGCTTTAATATTATATTTACTGACTTTATTGACTTATATATCTTATAGTAACCGTAATGAGCCTCAACGGAGTCAACCAATGCGCGGGCCCTGGCCCATATTGGTGACTCAACCATACACCACCCAGCAGAGATGTACCTCTGTCAATTTTGCTTACACATTCTCTACTCTGTTGCTATATTTTATGTTCTTATGTTGCCTGTCTCTGTCCTTTCTCTTCGAATAAATAAATAAATAAATAAACAATATATCTCTTATATTTTGTACCACTAAAATTCTCTGCAATTCATGTAAACTTAGATCTTCATGTAAACTCAATAAATGATTTGTATTTGTATAAATAAAGGATTATTTTATAAACTTGAATGTCTTACCTGTACTCTAGCCTCTGAGAGGCTAATTCTTAGAGCGACTTCTTCTCTAAGGAACACATCGGGATAGTGAGTCTTCTGGAACAAGGACTCCAGTTCACTCAGCTGTTGAGGTGTGAACGTGGTCCGATTTCTTCTCTGCCTTCGCCGACCGAACATATATTCCGTTAGCAAATCCCCAGGTAATGGTGATAGATATGGACCAGCCATATCTTGGCTTTATCAGGCAACTTTAGTCGTTATTGTTCTGCTGGGTCGTGCTTAATGACTTTTTTTGTTTTTTTTTTAGGTTATAATGCATTGAGTTTTTATCATTACATCCAATAAATCAGAGTCTCATAATGATCACCTTCAATCAATCAGATATTAGTTATAACTATATATAATCCATAAAATAAAATCAAATTGCATTGACAATTATTGTGTATTTTTTTATATGTAAATCTCTAATTTATGGTCTAAAATAGTTAATAATTCGGCTAGCATAAATTTGTAACTTCATAAAACTTTTTTATACGATATTATTAACTCAAATCGAAAATTCGTTGTCATGCACCGATGTACAAGACTGCACTGTTTAAAAATTCGTATCTCTCTCGCAAAAAGCCTAAACTCCACCCTTATTTGAAACGAAGCTTTGCGATTGGTTAAATTCCGGGGGATGGAGATGTGGACCAATCACAGCACCGTTCGGGGGGTGAGTTTCATAGGTATAGATTAATTTTTGGTGCGTTAGATCGGCGTTAATTTTCTCGGGGCTTTAAAATCTGTATTATCATCATACATTGCTTGCTATTTTGTACCAACCTAGTCTTTAGTTTTACGATAACACGTAATGTATGATGGTATTACAAAACCCAGGGTTGATTGAGAACGCGGGGCAGTAAAATGTGGTTAAGTACGACGAGCTGTTAATGAAATATGCCCACCTCAAGCTAATTAATACAAAATTGGCTTATGGCTAGCTTTATACCTAGGTGTCCCCTTCAGATAATATCTCTAGAGAAAGTTTGAAAAGCGGCGGTTTCTGCTGAGAACCTCAAGCTACGCAAATACGCCAACCTCAGTACAGGTTACGAATTTGCGCCGTTTGGGGTCGAGACGATGGGCCCATGGGGACACTCAGCCAAGCATCTGGCCAAGGAGTTGTCCAAACGGCTAACGGAAAAGTCTGGAGACAGGAAAGCTGGCAATTATTTCTGCCAACGTATTAGCTTAGCTAATAATTGAAATGTTGCCAGTCTTCTTGGGACTATCACTGAAGGATCGTCTCTAGAGGACCTTTTCTACTTATAGTTTATTTTTTATTAGGTTTTGTTTATATTTATTTTAATTTTTACTTTTAAATAATTATTTTATACTGTTTGTATATTACTTCAATATAAATAATAAAATTATGTGTATCAAAAAAAAAAAATTGTGGGGTTGTCCAGGCCCGTGTGGCTAATGAGAATGGTAAGGGATGGGGACATTGGGCAAATATTGTGCTGGAATTCCTCTTACATCAAGTTCCACTGCGTAAAGCTGAGTCTTGAATCCGTTCCTGATCATTTCTTCTGTGAGATCAAAATACTTATTCGACTTAATATTGAAATATTTGATATCATTATTTTCATCATCATTACAGCCCATTGAATACAGAGTCCTGCACTGTTGGAGATGTTGGGCCTTCCAGAAATTAATGGAGAATTTGGCCTACACTCACCACGCTGGCCAGACGGGTTGGCGAGCGTCTGATATTTATTTATTTATAATAGGGTAGCCAACAGTGCTATCATCACACACTTATTTGTACTTAACACTAAATCAGAAGTAGAAACATACGTTATCTAAATATTTCTAAAAGACATTTTAGTCTCAATCGGGTTCAGTTTAGATAAAGCGACAGATTGTAAGAAACATCAAAGGAACTGACAATGATTGCGGAATGGTTTGGGATCAAAGAGATCAAACATAAGATAGAACTGGCACTGGTTGTTATTTAAAAGTAAAAAAAAAATTAAAAGGTTATTAATTGATCGTTGTGGTGCCTTTCTTTCTCAGTCAGATTAAACATTAACAGGTCACTGGAACCTGCTAAGCTGCTAATCTTCTGCTAACAGCTTACTTATTGGACCACTTTGCTGCTTAGTCTTCTACTAGCAGGAGTAGAATCATTCAAAATAATTAAATTAATGACGTTTCATAAATGCCTGTAATAGGTTTACGTGAATAAAGATATTTTGACTTTGACTTTGATTTTTATACAAAATGGGTGTTACATTTCTAACCATGCTTGTAAATGTATTATGTCATGTATGTTATTATTTATAAAATCGGTCTTCCTTACATAACATATTTAATATCTATGCACTAGATTATCTATTCTGTGTAAGCAGCTGTTAATGAGATATCGCAACAATAGTAAAGTATATTTAGTTAACCTATTCCAAAATGTAGTGGTTGATTGCGGAATTCTGTAAAATTATTAACTACACGAATGATAACAGACTACTCCATGCATCGCTATAGGCCAAAAGTATGTTTTGCATCACCCTAACTTTTTGTCACTAAATTAATATTATGTTCTTTGTTTATTATTATTATTTATTATTTAAAACTTTATTGCACGTTATACAAGGGGCGGACTTAATGCCGCTAGACATTATCTGACAGCCAACCTTAGGGACAATGGGAACCATTTCAAATGTAAGGTAGGTGCAAATATTTATAATAATAATAAATAAATTTATATATATGAAAATACAATGATATTATTAAATACATACTAATAATAACTATGATATATTAATTACTAATAATACATATACTACATATGATACCATTAAATAACTTATGAACCATTTAAATAATACGATGACACCATTTTAAAAAAAAAAAATCGGTTGGATGCTTGTCGGATTTCTACCGGTAGTTCATTTTATCATTTATTTGTGTTTGATATTTTGTTAAAATTGTGTTTTTATTTCTTAAAAAGTGTCTATGTTCTAGTTTTGAAAATGTCTTAACAAATGGCTGAGTGACCTGGGCTTGGTGATACAGTTTAATTACAGGTGCCGGCCCAGGGCGATCAAGAGATTCTGCAGCATTTTAAATGTTATATGTAAGTGTATTTTTGGCGCCAATAAACGTTATTGTTATTATAATTTTAACTACATAACGCCGTGTTAGAATAAACACCAACAAAGTTAGCCATTTTTGCACAAAATATTAAGTATCAGCGTCAAAAAAGCTCGGAATACTGAACAAGGTGAAGCGGTTTTTCCCGCCATCAATCAGACTGTTGCTGTACAAAGCACAGATCAGATCATGCGTGGAATACTGTTCACACCTTTGGGATGGTTCAGCCAAGTACCTCACAGATGCTCTCAATGTCCTACAAAGGCGAGCTGTTCGAATTGTGGACGATGCCACTATATCTGGAACTCTCGAATCCCTGCAGCTTCGCCGAGATGTAGCTTCTCTGAGCGTGTTCTACCGGCTATACTATGGTGAGTGCTCTGAAGAGCTCTATAACCTAATTCCTTCCTCCCCATTCCGCAACCGAACCACACGCACAGGTCAGAATATGCACCCACATACCGTAGTCACTACCTTCGCGTACCTATAAATTTGGTGACTCATACATCTGTCGCACAATAAAGATGTGGAATGCTCTTCCAGCCTCTGTGTTTCCACTTTCCTATAACCTGGAGTCCTTCAAGCGAAGTGTGAAAAGGCATCTAGTCAAGCCGGCATAGTGTTAGGGACTGATGTCGGTTATAAGGGTCTGATTCCAGTTGCTAACATTCATGGACCCTGCGCGCCACTTACCATCAGGTGGGCGCAGGGTCACATGTCGTGCTAGTATAAAAATAATAAAAAAAATAAAAAAAGTATGCACATTTAATAACTTTTCAATTTACGTTTTCAGCTAAAACCGTTCGTCTAATTGCTTTTAAGACCCACTATCTTCGAAAATGAACGTCACAGTGCTTAGTCTTTTGTATCACTGGAAAAAGCAGAAGTGAATTTACTAAAAAAATGAGTTAGTTGGTTATATCAAATCAAGTTAAATTGTTTATTTCCTTTGATTCGCTTGAAACAACTTGGATACAGTCACAACTAATAAAATCAATACAATTATTAAAACATATTGACCGCCTCCGTGGTCTAGTGGTAACAAACGTAGCCGTGAACTCGGGAGGTCGTGGGTTCGATTCCCACCGGGGGCAAGTTGTACATTATATAATTTGTCTCAGTCTGGGTGTTTATATGTATAATATGTATATATTTACAAAAAAAAAGTATAATATGTAGTTTATCAACCATCTAGTTTCCGTAACACAAGCCTCGTAGCTTACCACGGAAATTAGATGGCGCTGTGTGACCTGTCTGGAAATATTTATTTATTTATTTATATATGTACTAAACAAAGTGGTAATAATGGTTGGACCGTAAACAGGCAATAATTCATATTTATGTATGTTATGCACAACATTATTGCTACAAGCAAGTAAAACTAACTAACTTAGAAACTACTTAAATAAGATCGTGGCTGTTAAGAGGCCGTGTCAGTTTACATTCTAAATACGTAATAATTATAATTTACAGAAATTACATACAGATGTGAGATATAAATTAAATTATAATAAATAAATATAAAAAAGATGTGTCACTTATAATCTAAATAATAATAATGATATGTCAAAAAAACATAAATTAATGTTAAATAATATTCGTGGCTGTAAAATGGCCGTGTCACCTTACAATGTGTATTGATAATTGCCTAGTGTTTTATATTTTTATACTGGCAACACTTATATTGCTTTGGCGATGAGTTCCAATTCTTGGTCCTAGGGGGTAATGGCCTCCTCACGTTTACAATTCATTCCCGTGCCGACTTGCAAGTAGAAACCTGGTTGTATCTGTACAGTGTGTACATTAGCAGTTATTTACATGTTTTGTATTCATCAGCTACAAATTATTTTACTGCGCCCACTTGATGTCAAGTGGCGCGCGAGGTCCATTAATGTTATCAACTGGAATCAGACATAGTGTCGGACGGCTTGACTGGGCATGACGGCAATTCGAGCCTGATCCCGAAACGTGTGAATACACTTTACTGGATTTATCTGCACGAACGGTGGATACTTCCCCGTCCGGGCAGACTGGGTAAATAAATAAATAAATATCTAGCGGCATTAAGTCTGCCCCCAAAGTTAACTAAAGATATAAATAAATAATAAATTCGCCAACCCTATTTAATAACCACAGCGCCGCCCACCGCAACATAGCTAAATGAGTTTCCGCAAACATTTTAATGAATAAACCCCCTTTATCCCCATTAACACGACCCCCTCCACTTACCCACTGCAATAGGGGGCCACAGAACAGAAAAAAGAGGTAGAAACTATAAGTGGGCGGAGTTTAAGCAGCGTACCAGTAGTTTTGCGTATTTCAACAGGCACACGTCACTGTTACTGTTAAAAGGATGGCAAATGAAACAAAAAATTTGGTAATGACTAATGTTTTTCATTTGCCATCCTTTTACGATCGAACACATTTAATTTTCATTAGTTGAAATTTGTGCTTAAGGTGCCCTAGTTGCGGAAATTAATTAATAACTTTAAAACTAAAAGTGATAATTACACTTTTAGCATATCGTTAGAAAGGGCATGGACTGAGGATGTTTTAAAAAAATCAGAAGAACTCCAACCCTGTTAGTTTTTTTTAAACCCCATAGAAAGTTGCCCTTAAAATTATTTCTTTACCTTACTACGGTACTTCAGGCCCCATAACTTTTCTTCTCCACAATTTTCTGGTGTAAAAAATTGCAGGACCCTAAGACTCTAACGATTAAAACAAGACCATTAGCAGACCGGTTCCATGGATAGATTTTGAGCTACAGGTAGTTTTAGTAAAAAATTCACAAAAAAGTCAAATAAAAAATAAAAATTAATTTAAAAAAAACCTTGAGGCCAAGGTCAATATATTGGGCGGGGGTAGGTAGCAGACTATCCCTAGTTTCTACCCTAGGCGTATGTACAGCTCCCTTCCAAACACCCTGTATACTATATTCTATATACTAAATTCAAATAAATAATAATACATACATATATACAATATTACTTACAGTTGTTAGGAACTATTAGAAGTGTGTGAAGACCATTCTTTTATATAGCATTCTGTTGGGCGCTTGTCGGATATTTAAGGGCAGGTTGTTCCACAGATTTGCGGCAACAACTGCAAATGAGTCGGACATAAAACTAGAGTGGTGAGATGGTATAGCAAGTACAGTTAGTTCGAGGTTAGCACATATAGAATTTCTACTGCCTTTTTCTGTTCTGTGGAGCCCCCCTTCGGCCGGATCCAGCTCACAGTGTTAATTAAACATTGTTCACAGTCCAGATAGAAAAAAAGTGGATTTAAAAAGCTAATAATTTATTTGATTAAAATAAATACATTTTTAAAACCGGCTTGACTGTTGGGCTTGGAAACTTGAAAATGGAATGCGACATGTGTGCATTAGCCCAATCCCACATCCAGGCGACCTCGTCCAGCGCGGGAAGTACAGCGGTTTCTGTAGAGAACCTGCGCAAATATGACAAATAATTAAGTACCAAAAATACGTTCGAGAAGCTGGCTGTTAGGGAGGCCGGTATTGTGGGGTCTCAATTACACTAATCAAATCAATTACACAATAAAATTGTCAAAAAATCAAAAATATAGATAAAATATTAGAAATTTAATAATATTATGGAATAAATATATAATATACCTACGTAAATAAATTAATTAATCCTATAAAAATGAAAATTAGTTCCAAAAATGTAAATAAGAAAGACGGTCGGTATGCACTTGATGAAAGATTTTATAAGAATTAGATTTTGTGATAAATAATTTATTGTTTTGAAAATTGTAATACCTATAGTTTAAGCTGACATTATTTGTTTTCTTTATTTATTTATTAGTTGTAAAATTATTAATAATAATAGAAAAAAGTAAAGTATCATCACGACCGTATCCTTTTCGACTCTATAAGCGCTCGACGCAGCGGCCGTGCAAATATCAACTTTAATAGCGTGGTCTCCCGAGCACCATGGTTCGTGCGTAATTCCGTCATAGCTCGAGATCTGGAGATGCCTAGTATTGAGGAGTTTGTCGTTGGCCTGACTAGACGTATGTTCTATCGGGCCGACAACGGACACTTCAAGCATCTTCAGAATATCGCTCCGTCTTGCGCTCGGCCCCCCAACGGGAGACCACTTCCTAGAGAAGTGCTCCTGGAGGAGAACTGAAGTAGCCGAACCCAGATCCCCTAGGCTCGTGAGCCATACGGGCGCTGTTATACCAGTAACGGTGCCCAGCACTAAAGGTGCATGAATTACCAACGGGTGATTACTCGCTGAGATCCTGCCGGGGAGAACGGGGGAATGTCCCCATCCCCAACCCAGGCCCATTAGACATCCGGGCCTGGACGACCCCACTGTCTGTCTGTCTGCTATATATATAGTTAACGGATTCCATTATACGTTTGCGACTAACAGAATAGGGCTGTTCTAAATCGACAGACTTAACCGCTAGACGACCGACGGAAGCAGTTATAATAATAATTATATCATTATTAAATCATACGAAATATTAAATCAAAAATGTTTTAAAATATAAATAAGTGGTAGGCGGACTGATGGTAGTAATTTTCCCAGTCTGCCGGGGCGGGGAAGTATCCACCGTTCATGCTGATGAGTCCTGTAAAGGGATACACCACGTTTCGGAATCAATCTCGAATTGCTGTCATGCCCAGTCAAGCCGGCATAGTGTAAGGGACTGTTAATGTTAGTCATGAGTGTCTGGTTCCAGTTGCTAACATCCATGGACCTTGCGCGCCATTTCCACCAGGTCTAGCTAGTATAAAAAAAATTTGCTCCTCAATTAACTTGGATATTTTTATGTTAAGTTAGTTCAAGACATATCAATTACACTAACATTCATAAAAGTTAAGTATCATCACGACCGTTTCCCTTCCGGGGTGGTCAGAAACCACGCTTACGAATAAGCGGATTCACATTTAGCCAACTTTACTATAGGCCAGTCATGACAAGTGGCAAGCTCGTCGATGTCTCCAGCGTACCAAACTCGAGAAATATCACAAATAAATTAAACATTAATAAATATTTTTCTGTCCCAAACAGGAATCGAACCCGGTACCTCCGAGTCTAATCCACGGACTTAACCGCCAGACCACGGAGGCAGTTCATATCTAAATGAAATGAAATTAAATATTTATTTGTGATTGTATGGTTACAAATCAAGATGAACAATATATTTTTACCTGCAACAATCTACCTTAAGAGGCGTACAAATATTTATTTATTTATTAAATACTTTATTGCACTTTACTTAAAAGTATGTACAAAGGCGAACTTAAAGCCATTTCGGCTTTTTCTACCAGCTAACCTTTGGGAGAGTGAGACAGTATAAATATGTGGGGTGCAATTCTAACCAATAAACTACATAAATAGTATGAATACATAGACTACATAAATACTCATCAATATATAAGTATTATAGAAGATATACATATATGAGGATAATATATTATTAGGAAGTAGAAATTTGTGGAGTTAAAATATATTGTTCTGCTTGTTTAAAAAGAAAGTATTAAGTAGTTTTTTAAAGATGTGAATGGAAGGAGCTTGTCTGATGGTCAGTGGAAGTTTGTTCCACTGGCGAGCAGACGATACGGTAAATGAATCTGAATATCTGCTGGAAGTGTGGGGTGGGATTTTAAGTTGGTTGTTATGAGAAGAAGTGTGTTTTAAGATAAGAGGGAGCTATAGGGTTGTAAATAATATTGTATAGAAAGTATAGAAGATGTGCTGACCTGCGAAAGCGGATATTGAGCCAATTTAACTGTGTACGAAAAAAATATTAATTTGAGTCCTAACACTAATTAACAATTATTCGAAAGCTACGGCTAATTAAATAAATAATAAATAAATATTTCCAGACAGGTCACACAGCGCCATCTAGTTTCCGTGGTAAGCTACGAGGCTTGTGTTACGGAAACTAGATGGTTGATAAACTACATATTATACTTTTTTTTTTTGTAAATATATACATATTATACATATAAACACCCAGACCGAGACAAATTATACAATGTACAATGTACGGCTAATTATATATTTACATAGATTAATCTTATATAGGTTCATTACATATGTCAATTTAATAAATAATAAATTAAATTACGTAATATTTTTTTTAAACTGCCAACCCTAAAGTCGGAAGGGTGGTACAGTGGCTCGTTGTAAAACAGCATTTTAGCGCGGAAAAAAAGATTATTTAATTAACTAATTGAGATGGCAGCATGAGGGAATGTCTATTAGCAAGAAAATGCGAATAATTTAGTAGATTGGCATTGGTTGAATGGGTATACGTAAAGGGTTGTGCTAAGAGCTTTTATTATTCTATGAAATTAAGTTTATTATTGAACACAGATAGGCCGCGTTCGTTTTAAGAAATGTTAGCATGAATATACCACTTTTTTTAGCACAAGTCGTTCGTTTAATGAAAATTCTAACATTTGATGCTAATTTCGTATGTCAGGTGAAAGGAGGCTATTGATGTTACTTTTTGACAGATGTCATTAAAATATAAAATGGTTTGTTTACCATTTTTAAATTTTGCAACATTGACCGCCTCCGTGGTCTAGTGGTAACAAACGTTGCCGTGAACTCGGGAGGTCGTGGGTTAGATTCCCACCGGGGGCAAGTTGTACATTGTATAATTTGTCTCGGTCTGGGTGTTTATATGTATAATATGTATATATTTACAAAAAAAAAAGTATAATATGTAGTTTATCAACCATCTAGTTTCCGTAACACAAGCCTCGTAGCTTACCACGGAAACTAGATGGCGCTGTGTGACCTGTCTGAAAATATTTATTTATTTATATAAATACTTTATAGTTTTCTATTATATTTGTTAAAAAGGTATTTTTAACGATTTTATGTAATACATTCAAAGACCATAATAATATCATGTGTGTTGGATGCCATGGTATGATAAAACATGAACGAAAATACTTGTCAAAAGGTAGCGTCACCGATCGTTTTATTTAAGAAATGTTAGCATTGTTAAAAAAAGTGGTATTTCTTAACAAAAACAATATTTCGGGCTGGTTTATGAAGTTGCTACGAGATGTTGGAAATGCTTTAATACGCGGAGATAATAAATATTCTCGATGGGAACCCGTAGTAGCGCTGCTAAAACTGGCTTGTATGGAGATCATATTCTTCTTGTATCATGTTCCTTGCACCACATTAAGCTGATAAGTTTTAGCCACTAGCAATTGAAGTTTTGGAAAAACAACGAATGTGACATTGATCATGAGAATGCCCATTTTTCTTAGAGAAATGGGCCCAATAAAATGTTCTCGTGTCATAATGTTTCTTTTTTTATATCGTAGTTAATATATTGTGATTTCATAATCTGTAATTAATTTTATTTATTTTACCCTATCATAACTCCAATTGACAAATACTTTTTTTTACCTTAATAATTAAATAGTTTTTATCCCGCCAATTTAAAATTCAGTGTTTTATCTGAATAAAGTACCTGATCATAATAAAGAACCTAGTCGTATAAATAGTGTTTTGTAACTATTTCATACATAAATCTTAATCAATTGGGTTCTTCGCGCCATTTTGCGTGAACATGTCAAGTGCAAGTTTTTGTTTTGTAAATTAATTTACTGTGGATATTATTGGTCAAACGTGGTGTTGTTTTGTTTAATAATGTGCTACAATGTGAATAATTATGGAAAACGATAAATTGGACTTTAAATATGGGGCACAAGTTGCAGTTTATTTTATGCGGTTTTCCCGCGCTGTCAACTCCCATATTTTACCCGACGTGTTTGAGCTATGGTGCCGCGAGTGATTCCAAGAAAGCATCAAATTCTGCAGCATCTGGAATTTGATGATGACCTCATTAATTCATGAAAGAGAAAGATATATTACGTCAGACTTGGCTGTATGGGCTAGACCCTTTGCCTTCCCTATCATCTCATTCATCATCCATCGGGAGAAGAGAACCAAAAAAAAAAAAAATCTTAATCAATTGACTATTTAATTAAGTTATATTTTAATGCTGGGGTGAAAGAGATGTATTAATTAAATTTAAAAAAAAACACAATTAATTGTAATGAATATTTAATTGTATTTAGTTGAGGCACGCTGCAAAAAAGTTGGGGCCTGGTTTTGGGCAATATCGTTAACAGGAAGTTATTAAAATTTAATGAAATGGAAATAATGTAATGGCATAACAGCAATTCGAAATTGATTCCGAAACTTATTAATCAATAATAATAATTGACAACAAAAGTTTAGTTGCTGCTAATTTAATTTCTTTCGTCCAATTTCGGAGGTTTTTTCAACACCGCCTTGTCGTTTCCTGTTCAGAGTTTGATTGTAGAAATTCAGCGCCTCACCCTGTATCTATATACACCATCAAACAAAAAATCTTTCGTAACTCACAATAATATTTCTTGCATCATTAAACAGAATATGTATGCTTGAGAATTCTTTAAATTTGAAAAGCTTTGTGATTTCAGCAGCGTTTCCCTCCTTTGTCCGCACTCATTCGTTTTGTTTTAGGGGCCCCTTTCATGTCTCCCGGTTGCACGTATGTCGCGTGACGTCATCATCCTGTTTAGGGTTAGCTTCTGTTGGTATTTAAAAATTTGACCTTGAAAATCTATTAAAGAATAATGGGCAAATTTTGGTAGGTACATCTGGCATTATAGACTTTCCGCTTGGCGACGGGTGACTCTTTTAAGTAGAGAATATTTTTATTATTCAAAGGGTCAGCCTTGCCGTTCAACGGGGGACGCAGTGAGTATCCTCGGCACACTACGCCCATTGGACGGTTAGTTTTTTTTATTTTTTTAGTTTTATTTGTAGTGTGTTTTTTTTTTTTTGTTTATTTATTGTTAGGTTTTCTTTTTAATCAAATAATATTGAAATTATTTTATACTGTTTGTATATATTACTACGAATAAAAGATAAACTATAAGTAAAAATTGTCCTCTAGAGACGACCCTTCAGGGATAGTCCCACGGAGGCTGACAACATTTCCCCTCTGTATAGCGAGGCTAATACGTTGGCAAAAATAATTGTCAGCCTTCCTGTCTCCAGACTTTTCCGTTAGCCGTTTGAACAACTCCTTGGGCTTGGGCGATATTGACGCAAATTACTCCATGAAATGCATCAAATTATGCAACACTTGAAAGTTTATGACCCCCAACTCGGTTATGAACAAATATTATGAATAAATTACGTGGTGGTGGCTCGGTTCTAAGAACGCGTATCATTCGAATACTCGACCTAAGCTATATTTTAATAAATAGACCACTTTCTTGATGTGCACTTTACCTATTCTGTACTATGTTATTAAAAACATATATATAACAAACAATGTGATCTGTTAACAATGTGATCCATCGGGCTTTGGTTACTGCCGGAATCCCATCGGTTCTCGAACCGTCTGGGATCTCTCGTAGTGACGGTAAAAGACCCGATGGATTGGTGCCTTGGTCGATGAGACGAGCATTGGTGTGGGACGCTACTTGCGTCGACACCCTTGCTAGGTCTCATCTCCAGGGCACCTCTGCCAGGGCCGGGGCTGCAGCGGACTTGGCTGACAAGGCCAAAAGTCGCAAATACGAGTCGATTAGCAACGACTACGTGTTTGTGCCTTTTGGTCTTGAGACAATGGGTCCGTGGGGGCCAAGTGCAAAGAAGTTATTTAAAGAGTTGTCTAAGCGCCTGGTTAATGCTGTATGTGACAAGACGGCTGGCAGTTTTCTCGCGCAGCAAATCAGCATTGCTGTGCAGCGGGGGAACGCTGCAAGTGTTCTTGGCACACTGCCACAGGAACAAATCATGGGTTGTTATTTTTATTTATAATTATTTTTTTATTTTTTTTTATTTTTTCTAATTTAGTTTTATTTTTCATTTCATAGTTATTTTATAACCTTTGTATTTTACTTCGAATAAAAAAACTTACAAACAATATGTCTAGAATCAATTAAAAAAAAAAAGATGAAAAGTCGAAGGTAGAACTGGCGTATATCCCTTGTTTGATATATTTATGATTAAGCGGAGTCGTCCAGAGACATTGTCTTTGGCGAGGCTCTTTGTAGGGGCTCCATCCGTCTTGCTTTCACGCGACTTCCCCCTTTTCTTTGCCGGTACGAGATTTTTTTAATTATGACGTTGGGCCTTTTTGTCTTCGCAGCAACTACGTTGGCGTGTGATCTAAGACTGTTTCGAGGTGTCAGGTTCTATTTCAAAGTACTGGAATTATTTTATTATTTGGCTGCGTTCTTGATTTTTTTTCTAGATTAACGATCTGTTATCCACTTTTTATATGATAAAATATAAGAAATGTTTTATTAAATAGTTATAAATATTAATAAACTATTTTGTAATTTATTTCATGTTGTTTTTTTATTATTTTTTAATTATCATACATTTTCATCTGAGACTATTATTATATTTATTAGTCAACATAGGACTTACAATACAATCGCTGCTGCATTACAAGCAGAGAACCTCAAGCGGCGAAAATACACTCAGCTTATTGGGAGATGTGTTTTTGCGCCGTTTGGAGTTGAAACTCTCGGGCCGTGGGGACCAAGTGCACATGAAATTTTCAAGGCGTTGTCAAAACGGCTCGTCAACACCTCGGGAGACAAAAGGGCTGGGCAATATTTGGGCCAAAGTATCAGCATTGCTATTCAACGTGGCAATGCTGCCAGTATCCTTGGCACTTTGCCCATTGGCAGCGATTTGGAGCAAATTTTATTTTTATTTTGTTTTTTCTTCATTTTAGTATTTAGTTGTATTTTTATTTATTAATTAGGTTTATTTTAGTCATTTATGTTTTAAAATGTAAGCTTTTAGTTAAATTAATATTTTAAGGAAAAAAACACATAGGACTGACTGACATCCTATGACACAAGTTGTCTTGGTTAGGAGTCAGGGACCATCTTAAAAATATTCACGGTATACATATACGAGTATATAAGATACACAATTCCACCATACATTATTTTGTTATATTTTAGCATATCATATTTCATATGTTACCCGACGTGTTTGGGCTATAATATAAGTGACTCCAAGAAAAGCATAAAATTCTGCAACATCCGGAATTAGATGATCACCTCATTAACTAATAGAAAAGAAAGATATATTACGTCAGACTTGGCTGTATGGCCTAGACCCTTTGCCTTCCCTATCACCTCATTCATCTTCCATTGGGAGATGAGAACAAGCAACAATCACACCTGATTCCTTGTGTCACATATTGTTCGAAATTGTAAAATTATGTGATACTGTTATGTGACAATAAATGGATTTTTATTTAAAGAGTATTTAAAGGAACTTAATTTTCGTGCAACTCAGCCTTTATATCTGTAGTGAAGCTACCGACACGCGGCTTGCTCACGGAAGTTCTGATTATGTAGAGGAATTAATTTTCTGGCGCGACGAAACTGTAGTGTATAGTGGGTGGCTAGAGCCGTCGTGGAGAGGGGATAGGGTGGGGATGAAACAAAACTACGGTAATAGCACCAGTTAATGAACAGGATACGGAAAATATTAATAGGGCTGCATTTCTTACAGACTAATTGGGTATTCACCTCTAAATTACTATATAGTTTCATTTATGCGTTACAGGTTAAAAAAATGGCAATATTTGGGTCAAAGGATCAGCATTGCTATTCATCGTATGAATGCTGCCAGTCCTTGTCAGCGTTCCATTGGCAGCGATTTGGATTTTTATTTATAATTATTTATTATTATTTATAATACTTTAATTTTATTTTGTTTTTCCATTATTTTATTTTCGTTTTAGTTTTTTGTTGACCAAACCGCCGTCTGGCCAGCGTGGCGAGTGTAGGCCAAATTCTCCAGATATATGTTCTGGAAGGCCCATCTCTAGCAGTGGAGGTCTGGGACGCTGTGTTCTAGGGGCTGTAATGATGATGTAATGATGACCAAACCAGACCAAACCAGATCAAACCAGACCAAACCAGACCAGACCAAACCAGATCAAACCAGACAAAACCAGACCAAACCAAACCAGACAGAAAAAAACTTTGTTTTAAGTTAATCATTAAATAGTTTAGATCCATCCGATATAATTAGACAATTATTTACATTTTTAAATTCTGTGATTCTATAATAAAGTACCTGATCGTAATAAAGTAATTAATCGTATATATAGCGCTCTGTTTTATTTTAATACTGTCATTATTCTAAGGGTTTATTTCATAGATAAATTTTAACCAATTGACTGTTTAATTAAATTATACTTTGCCCCAGCGCAAAATAGATGTTGATTTTAAATTTAAAAATAACACAGTAAATAATTATGATTATTGAATTATATATATTAATTATATATATATTAATTATATATATATTAATTATATATATATTAGTTGAGGCACGCTGCAACAAAGTTGGGGCCTGGTTTGGGGCAATCTCCTTAAAAAATATGTCAGTAATGATGATTCCTGATGATGATGTAGGTATATTATATTTATGTATATTCATAGAACGTATGTATGTAGTTTTATTTGTATGTATTTGTGTATGTATTAGTATGAAAATAAGTATTTATTCACTAGTATATATTGAAGTCTAATATTTTTCTATTAGTTTGGCAGGTCCTTATCTCGTCGTAACTGCTTTAGTTGTCCCAAAGGTTTGACCAGTATAGAATGTCTAGCGGCATTAGGTCCGCCTTTGTACTTTGTGCAATAAAGTTTATAATAAATAAAAATAAATAAATAAATTCCCTGATGAATATAAACATTTCAAATTCTATCCATCAGGGAAATACCAAGCATAGCTTTTTGAGCGGCCTTGTATTTGTGGACTTTTTTGCGTAATTCAAATAAATCATTAATTATTAAAACATAATTATTCGAATGAAAAAAAAATACTATTAATAATAATAAAACTAATGACTTTCCCTAAGAAACCATATGTCGTAACTGGTGCATTTACCTTATGCTGTGACGAGCTTCATTCCGCACCTGAACTATGTAATAAATAACTGCACAGCTGTAAATCAGTTTCCAAGGCTGGAATTCAATCGGAACTTTGCGCTTGTGTCATAACGCGGTAGAACTTTAGAACGTTATTTGCCGATGGATTATAATTATGAGATTGTTGAAAATAGCAAAATGCAGTACAATGAGTTTTTATGTAAAAGCCAACATGATCAAATCAATACACTTCGTTCTGAGACACGATAATAGTAACCTAAGCACGCTTAAAGGTGTTCCGAGACGCGCTTAAACTGTTTTGCCAAAGCTATGTGACGTCACAAATGATATCATTTCTCGCGCTTAGACTGCTCACGGTATCGAGGTAGATCGCTCTGAGCGCTGTCACTTGTTTGTCATAATGTCCCGCGCCATTTTCAAGTTAATTTAATATTAGGTTTTCTTTTAAATTATTTAATATTGTAATTCGTTTATACTGTTTCTATATTACTTCTTAAACAAATCTAATTAATACTTAAGTTAATACTTTAATAAAAAAAATGTCTGTAACGCGGCAAGTTATTATAAATTAACAAAATCAGTTAATAATATTAAACTTTACACATATAAAGATGAATAAACCGAGAGATGTATATTTGTTAGTATCCAAATACTATACAAATCGCAATATTTGATTCGGAACGAGACGGTCAGTGTCATATTCGTTCTAAGCGCTCTGAGCACGATTCGGAATGAGGGGATAGTCAGATATTTTCTGGGTTCTAATAAACATCTCTTCAAAATTGTTTGTGTTCTAAGCGCTGTTAACGTACTTAAAATATAGAGAGAAGACAAATTTCAAGCTCACCATCCACCATTCTACTTCTCTCCCTACCCAACCAAATACTGTATGATTTCGTTAATGCCGTCTTGGAAGCTCGATCCATAAATGTATTGACGGCAGTATTGCTTTTATTGCTTTTATTTTGATGTACTTCGTCATCAAACATTCACAAGATGCTTTATTTTCAGTGTAGTACACAAACTTTGTAAGTAAGTCTTGTTTCAAATGTATTTCTCTGGCATTTGATATCATTGCAAATGGCACATACTTTGAACGAGAAGAACTAATAGGTGGTAGGCGGACTGATGGTGGTAATTTGTCCAGTCTGCCGGGGCGGGGCGGTTCCAGTCAGCGGCGAAATGGTTTTAGTTCGCCACAATTTTCCGCCTTGCTCAGTCGGCGGCGAACAGCCTTAGAGGCACTTAAGGCTGCATTCCCAGTAGGCAAACTATTCACCGCTCTGAGTAAGCCGCAAATTTGTGGCGAACTAAACCATTTTACCGCCGCGCCGACTGGAACTGGCTTTCCAGTAAGTAACGCTGCAATCTGAGTGTGCGAAACTAGCAAACTGTGAACATTTTAAATATCAAACCATTTTAAATTCGACCGCCTCCGTGGTCTAGTGGTAACAAACTTGGCCGTGAACTCGGTAGGTCGTGGGTTCGATTCCCACCGGGGGCAAGTTGTGCATTGTATAATTTGTCTCGGTCTGGGTGTTTATATGTATAATATGTATATATTTACAAAAAAAAAAAGTATAGTATGTAGTTTATCAACCATCTAGTTTCCGTAACACAAGCCTCGTAGCTTACCACGGAACTAGATGGCGCTGTGTGACCTGTCTGGAAATATTTATTTATTTATTATATATAGAAGGGCGTACTAAACCGATACTCATTTGGCGGCGAACTGTTTGCCTACTGGGAAAGCAGCCTATGCCTAAAGCATTGATCATCAAATAAATATATAAAAAAAAGAATTAATCTAAATTTATTTTTACAGATAGCCGTGCGTTTTTATTTGTCATTTTCTGTCTACGAACTATTAATATGAAAACAATTTATCCCCTCGACATTTGCGCGTTTTGGTACACAGGCGAACAAAGTTATTGACCATGTTTAATATTTTATTTATTTATTTCTCCTGATGATTCATTCACTATAATAAATTAATTGATGCTTATGTTCTCATTAAACTGATTGGTGAACGTTTACAGGATTTAGATTCTAGGTAAATGAATACATTTTTAATTTGGTTTTAGGCAACTTGCAAAGGCTATTTTATTTTATTATGGCACAAACAGAGAGTATAAAACATAAAAAATAATTTTATGGCCAACACTTAAATTAATTGTAATTTCATTAATATAAGGAAGACCAAAATTTAAAAGAAACAGAAGTAAGATAAATTAATAGGTAACAAGTTTATTCGAAGTTATTATTATTATATATTTATTCAATAAAATATTTACAAAATAAAAAATCGGAGATCATCATCAATCACCATTTCATTCCATTTGCAGTTGAAACGATGGGCCCGTGGTCCCGCGAGCTTGGTGAGAAATTCTACTTGGCGACGGGTGACTCTTTGAGTAGAGAATAGGGTTAGCCTCGCTGTTCAACGGGGGAACGCAGCGAGTGTCCTCGGCACACTACGCCCATCGAATAGTTTTATTTATTAATTTTTAGTTTTTAATTAGTTTTTATAATTTAGTTCTTAATTTATTTTATTTTTTAATCTTTGTACTTTACTCCGAATAAATGAAGAAAAAACTTTCTAGAAAAAAAAAACTAATACTAAGGATAGGGATATAAGTCCCGTCCGCGTGGAATGGTGGCAAGAACGCTTGCTGCATTTCCCCGTTGAATTGTAGTATTGAATCTTTGCGCGAAGAAAGAGCCAGCCCTCTTGTCACTGGAGGAGACGACAAGACGCGGTGTTATGTGTTTTAATAACAAGTAGTTACAATAATAATTAACTAAACCAATTTAAAAAGCTACACAGCTTTTATTTTATATCGGATATTTTTTTAAAGGTCTGGTGAAATGTATATATATATATTTATATAATACGTTTTCGCCGTAATCTTAAGAGTTTCTGTCTTATATTCTCTGTCCTCTACGAACCTTCCTCACCCAATATTTAACATATATAATTATACCGTCCGTCTGGTACATCATAGATTCGTCGTCATATTTGTGTCATCGCCAGTGTAAATAACATGGTAATTAAATAAAAATTGCTTCGTCTTGGTCAAGTCTGAGTAACAAGTCGTCTGTCAATGTCATATTGTAACAAAATGTTAAATACTGTCCTCCAATATTGTCATTTAAAAGGAAGGTCGGAAGCGCCGCAACAATAATATATATTCAATATTGGGTGAGGAAGGTTCGTAGAGGACAGAGAATATAATACAGAGAATCTTAAGATTACGGCAAAAACGTATTGGCAACCATATCAATTTAGCATGAAACTCCGACACATAGTTGTATTTACGCAATCCGAATATAAACCTACCTATTTTTTTACAATAATTTTGTACTCTCTAACTTTGCTGACAAGTGTAAACAAATTGTTCCCCCTAGACTCCATATGTGCGTATCGTAGTCGGAGTAATCATCGATGGCTCCATTGTCACGCAGATTACACTTTTAGGGTTACCAGTTAATGTGATTGCAGTTTTGCACTCGAGAACTGTAGTGATGTGCTGTTGGGCGTTGTCGATAAAAAAAAAACTATTTATAAATTATAAAGCGGTAATTGGAAAGCGGTGGTGGATAGGTTGTATGATAGCTTTCCTTGAAATAAAAAAAAAACAAAAAAAGGTCAGTTCGAACCCTGGCATGTACCAATGAGAAATACACTTTTCTTAAGTACATGTGGCATGTCGACGGTCCCTACGTAATGTATCATCATCATCAATATCTCTACCGTTTCCCTTTCGGGGTGGTCAGAAACCACGCTTATAAATAAGCGGATTCACATTTAGCCAACTTTACTATAGGCCAATCATGACAGTCTTCAGCGCACCAAACTCGAGAAATATCATAAATAAATTGAATATTAATTAAATGTATTTATTTACATTAATATATATATTTGTGTCCCGACCAGGAATCGAACCCGGTACCTCTGAGTCTAAATCTACGGACTTAACCGCCAGACCACGGAGGCAGTATATTATTTTATTTTATTTTATTTTATTTTATTGGAAAACAAACAGTACTTAATAACTAATTACAAAATCAAGTATATATCTACAGACCATTAATATGTTTTCACATATAGGAAACTATGAAAGCAAGCTAAAATTTAGATATCTAATAAAGAAAGTAAATAGTAAGGAAATAAAGTATGAATAACAGTTTAAGTAGTTTCGGAAACACTCAAAGAAACTCTGTCAAACCAATGTTTTGACAGAGTATTCTTAAAAGTAGCTGTAGTTGAATTAAATAGATCCAACTCGGAAAAGTCAACCAGTTTATTAAATTCATTAGCTGCACGGCAGCAAAACGAATTACCTCTATACCTAGATGCACTAGCTGGCACTGATAAGCATGTTGGCTTTCTCAAGGGTTTAACTGGAGCACACAAATTAATTCTAGATAGAAGCTGCGGAGAATCAATCTTAGTTTGAGCTATATTTACTAGAAATAGTATGTCTGCTATCTTACGTCTCTCAAACAGCGGCAGAATATGATGTCTTTTACACCTTGCTTCGTAGTTGCTATCGTATCGCTTACACTTATATTGCAGAAACCTCATGAATCTACGTTGTATGGCTTCAATACGATTAATATAAATATCATACATGGGTCTCCAAACCTGGGAACAGTATTCCAACGTGCTTCGTACATATGAGCAGTACAATATCTTAATTATTTTAATGCTCGAGAATTGCGAGCTACATCTCATGACAAAACCTAGAGCTCTACTAGCTTTTTTGACAATAAAGTCTACGTGCTTATCATAAAGCAATTTTGAGTCATGTATTACACCCAAGTCACGAATTTCCTGTACTTTTTTAAGTGTTAGTCCCTTAAGGGTGTAATTATAGATTGTAGCATTAATTCTGCGCGTAAACGTCATTGAGTAACATTTAGAAACATTAAGGTCTAAGTTATTTATTATGCAATATTGTTCAAACCTCTCCAGGTCCTCCTGTATAAGATGACAGTCATGAATATCATCAATTTGTTTGAAAATTTTCATATCATCAGCATACAACAAAAATTGAGAATGTTGAAAACAAGAGCTAATATCATTAATAAATATCACAAAGAGCAGGGGACCCAATAAGGATCCCTGCGGGACACCTGAAGGGACATTCTTCCAAGACGAGGAATAACCACCAACCACAACAGCCTGAGATCTATTATTGATATAAGATTTGAACCACCGAAATAGATCTCCATGTATTCCTGCTTTGAGTAATTTATCTAGTAATATACTATGGTCAATGCGATCAAACGCCTTACTATAGTCGCTAAAAATGGAATCCACCTGACCGCCGGAATCCATAGATGACGTTGTGTAATCAATAAATTGTATCAAATTGGATGTGGTGGATCTCTTTTTTAAAAATCCATGTTGTTCCTGAATAAAACTAGAGTTCAATGAGGAGTATATTTGGGCATGGACGATACGCTCAAAAATTTTAGCAAACAGACACAGCTTTGATATAGGCCTATAGTTTTTGATATCATTTTTGCTTCCAGCTTTGTGGATTGGTGTTATAAACGCAGATTTCCAGATTTCAGGAACGATGCCATCCCTGATAGACCGCCTAAATAACAATGTAAGAGGGTACGTCAAACTATCTGCACATCTTACAATAAATACCGGTGCGATTGTATCGGGTCCAGCCCCCTTAGTAAGGTCAAGCTTTCTAAGCAACTTGTGTACCTCATTGGGATCGATCACAATGTTACCAATTGTGTCAGATTGATTGATATCCTGATCATCAGATTTGGAATCAATGATGGAGGGTGATGTGCTCGTAAGAAAAGTAGATTGAAAGTAGGAGGAAAAAAGGTCACATATCTCAACCCCCGAGCCGGCCGATAATCCTTCATACACCATAGTCGATGGCAGGGCATTGGAACTCTTATTCAGGGTTTTAACATAAGACCAGAACATTTTAGGGTTTTTAGTTATCGATTCCTCAGCATTAATCATATAAGTACTGAAACATTCACTTTCAACTAACTTTGCTCTTTTTCTAAGATAAGAGAATGTTTCATAGTCAGATTTGTTACCATATGTATGATACTTCCTAAGATATTTAAACTTCTCTTTCAGAATTTTCTTAAGAGGAGTGTTGTACCAAGGAGGAAAATTTGATGGAGTTATGTGCTTGTGTGGAATAAATTTATCTCGTAGATCATATAGTACTTTATAAAATGAACTGAGACTCTCATCTAGTGAGTTTTCAATTAGACACTGATCCCAATCATATGAATTCAAACTTAAATTAATATTTACAAAGTCCCCTGATTCGTAAAAATACTTAAGTCTTGGGCTCGATTTGAGTTCATCCACATTGGCAAAACTAAGTAGTAACTGAAGGGATCTATGATGAGCATCCTCTGGCACTAGTGGATCGCCACAGCCTGCTACTGACACTTTAGCGTTACACAGAACATAATCGAGCAGCCTATTATTAATGTTACGACAGAAGTTAAACTGGTTTAAATTACACTGAATTAGTGTATCAAAGAAATATACCTGGCCATCTCCTGCAATACCTGTAGGTTGCAGAGAGTCGTGAACATCACACCAATCCACATTGCTCATATTAAAATCCCCCATGATGACGAACACGTCGTCAGGACAATTGTTCACTAATAATGATAATTTGTCTGTAAAATTATTTAATTGAGTATTAAAAGAATTTCCCAAATTTTGCTTACAAAGATAAAGTGTGCAAAAGTGAATTTTACTGCTTTTACGGTTTTTAATATTATTTTTTAATGATACCGTGACCCATATATCTTCAGCAGTGGATCTCCAGTCAGTACGCTCCACGGCCGCGAGCTCTCTGCGAACAGCTATCAGAACGCCACCTCCATACCGTTCGCGGGTTGTGTCGTAGTCCCTATCTCTTCTCCAGATTACATAATTATTATTGAAAAGCTCCTCGTTCATTATGCCCGACAGCAGCCAGGTTTCTGTGATCGCTATTACATCATATGAATTAAGGCATACATTTCGCTTAAACACAGCTGTCTTTGTGCGAAGTCCACGTGTGTTTTGATAGTAAATACTAATTTCTTTCTCTTTTAGTTACAATACAAAATCTAATGAGATACGATCTAATGGAAATGGTAAAAGAAAGCTCTAATACAAATAGTGTTATCACACAAATACAGTATAAAGACAACCCATCTGCTATACAAATATAGCAGCGAAATAGTAACAGATACGACGAATCACGACCGGAATCGAACCGGCGCACGACGTCCCTGATATAGTACTTGAACAAAATTTCTCCCGCCGCTGACCGTCCCTCACGCAGCTGATCCAAGACATCGATATCTCGTCTCGAGGTTTGGCTCACAGACAAATTTATAAACTTAACAATATAAATATATATAGCAATTAGCCTTATGAAAAAATTATGAAAAAAATCCACGTAAATATTTAAATTGGTATTATACAAATGTACTATATACGTAATGTATTCTAAACAGCGATGATATATATATCTTATAGCTGGAGATATCTTTCTCATACATCATTCGTTTCCGCGTAGGAGCTCGAAAGGTAACTTTTTTGTCTCAAAGTCCTTTGCAGTTATAGCCGTAAACCTCTGGAATCAGTTGCCTATAAAAATCCGGCAGGCCCCGAGCAGGGCTATCTTTAAAAAACTTGTATATGCACACTACATGAAGTCATAATAAACTTAGTTTATTTCTGGCGTTGCTGATAATTATACTTGTATTTAATATGGTTATAGATAGTATTACATTTTATTTTATATGTACGTATATTATTATTGTTTATATGTGTAGTTTATATGTATGTATTTGCATGTAGTATTAGTATGTAGATATGTAAATATTATTTATTTAGGTATCTAAGTATGTATTAATTTATATATGTCATTATATTATCTAATTGTACCTGTAATTGCACCTACCTTTCATTGTTTAATTGCTCTTGTTGTCCCGAAGGTTTGACTGTCATAAGTCCGCCATCACAACGGATGTGTATTACAACAGTCGAATTTATCATATAAAAATATATCATTTCAAAGGCTTTTTGATGCAACAAAAAAATATGCAATAATTCAGTTTCAATATTTTACGTAAGGACCGTCGATTTATTTACATCACCACTGTCTCCCGTGCCTCGGAGAGCACATTAAGTTGTTGGTCCCGGTTCCACTATATCAACTTGTGGAAATGTGGAAACTCCAGTGTGGCGAGTGTAGGCCAAATTCCCCAGAATTACCTGGAAGGCCCATCTACAACAGTGAAAGTCTAGGACTCTGTGTTCTATGATGATGATCCCTTTAAATTAATTTCGTGTCGCCATTTAAAACAGCAAAAATTGTTATTGTTATTGTAATTTTTAGGAATTAATAAGCAGTAAGGAGCTGTCAAAGTGACTGACGTAAAGGTCTGGAGATAGAAAGGCTGGCGTAACGTATTAGCCTCGCTATACAGAGGGGAAATGTTGCCAGTCTTCTTGGATAACGGATGGGACGTCACTTGAGATTATTTTTTATTTATAGTTGATTGTTTATTGGAATGTAAAGTAAAGTATCATCACGACCCTTTCCCTTTCGGGGTGGTCAGAAACCACGCTTATGAATAAGCGGATTCACATTTAGCCAACTTTACTTTAGGCCAATCATGAAAAGTGGCAAGCTCGTCGATGTCTCCAGCGAACCAAACTCGAGAAAGATCACAAATAAATTAAATATTAATTAAATGTATTTTTATTTACATTAATAAATATTTTTGTGTCCCGACCAGGAATCGAACCCGGTACCTCCAAGTCTAAATCCACGGACTTAACCACTAGACCACGGAGGTAGTTGTTGCATTGTTTATTAGGTTCATTTAATTTAACTAGTTTGTTATTATTATTTTATTTATATTTTGTAAAAAAAATATCGTAATAATTAGAATTAATAAAGACAACATATTTTTATCGATATAATAAAAAAAAATTGGACATCTCTATTTTAAAGTCAGTGGAGAGAGTTCATGTGATTAATTCACAGCTATTATAGGGGCGGTGTGTATTTTTTTAATCACTTTAAACATTTATTGAGATGTTTGATAATTGACTACGTTAACATTATTTAAAGGGTTGCACTTGTGACGAGTATGTCAGTAGCCCCGCGTTCGTTTTATACTATAGCATTTCCAACATTTCGTAGCAACTTCATAAACCAGCGTGAAATGTCGTTTTTGTTAAGAAATACCACTTTTTTTAACAATGCTAACATTTCTTAAAAGAAACGAGCGGTGAGGCTACTTTTTGACAAGTATTTTCGTTCATGTTTTATCATATCATGGCATCCAACACACATGATATTATTATTTATAGTCTTTGAATTTATTACATAAAATCGTTTAAAATACCTTTTAAACAAATGTAATAGAAAACTATAAAGTATACAACAATGAAACAAACCATTTCATATGTTATTCACATCTGTCAATAAGTAACATCAATAAATCCTATCAAACATTAATATAAATTTTAAATAAAATATGTCCAAAAACTTACATGTAGGTATTCATACAAATTGTCAGCTTAAACTTTAGGTATTACAATTGTCAAAATTTTTTTTTTTTTTTTTTTATTACATCATAGGGGTTTCTCCTACTTCTAGTGCTGACATCTCCAATCTTTCTAAACATGTCACTGTGTTGGTAGCAACCGTGCCGCAGGTCGTAGCATACCATTTTGTTTTGTCCGGTCGACAGCAAATACAAATTATTTTATTATTAAACAACAGCACAAAAAATACCCACCAAATTTGTTCTGTGTGGGTATGTAGATATGAGTGTATATGTAGTTGTGTGTGTCTATATCAGCGTGGATCGGTGAAGAGGCCAGACAGACTACCTAACGACAGCTAGAAGGTTTTCAGTTTCCGTGTAATCCCTCTGACTGAGCCATTTTTTGAACCTAGTAAAGCTTTTACTACTTATGTAATAATGTTTCTATCTTGTCACCTCCTAGATCTTGGACATACCTACTTTTTTAAGGCTCTGGGGCCAATTACATTGTATGTAATGATGTAGGTACATCCAATAATACATTTTACAGAACATAGGCGAACTTAATGTCTAAAAACATTTTCTAACAGCTAACCTTTGGGAGATGTGAGCAGGGATTGTAAGGTGCATGACCGCTAATATTTGAGATAAAGAGATTTATTGAATAAAAAACTTATAATTAAATAAAGAACGATATTAAATCTATAATATAAATACATACAATACATAGATATACTGGTTACATACTATATATATATATATATCCCTACTTGCGTCGTGTTTCCTCATTGATGAGGGTCGTGACCTCTCGATGAATTGGTGTACGTCTTGATGATAGCACGCCACCCGTTCCTGTCTTCGGCGGCATGCACAGCATCATGGACGCTAGTGTTGGTGGTGGAGCGGATTTGGTCGGACCAGCGTACCGGATTACGGCCTCTCGGTCTCTTTCCTTCCACCTTGCCAGTAACAAAAAGTTTCTCCAGGTTATCCCCTCCTTTCTGTGTCCGAAGTACTGGAGTATCCGACGAAGGCATATGGTGGATAGCCTAGTCGATATGGCTAGTTGGTTTAAAATCGATACGTTAGTACGATGCTCAGTCCACGAGATCCTCAGCATTTTTCTCCAACACCACATCTCAAAAGCATCGATACGCTTTCGGTCAGCGCATTTTATAGTCCATGTCTCAGCGCCATATAGGAATATGGAGAAAACCAGTGATCTAACTAGCCTGGATTTCGTTTTTATGGAGATCGTCCTGTCCGTCCATATTTTGTTTAGCTGAGACATGGCGTTCTTGGCCATTCCGATGCGTCGTCGAATTTCAGCCTCGCACGATCCAGTGTTGCTGATGCTAGAACCCAGGTAAGTGAAGCTCTCTACAGTTTCCAGATTCAATGCACCGGTGAGTTCTAGCGTGTTGGACCGGTCTACCACTAGAAGTTTTGTTTTGCTTCTAGTGATAGAGAGGCCGAGCTCTTAACTGATGCGTTCCATCTTCTCGAAAAATGACAGCATTTCGGTTTCCGTAGAAGCCAGCAGAGTAGTGTCATCAGCATATCGCAGGTTTGAGACTTTTACACCTCCGATTGAAACTCCCCCACGCCATCCTTCGCACGTGCGCCTCATAATGTATATATATATATATATACAATAATATACCGATTTAGTCAAGTTATGTAGACTCGTCTTGCTTTTTGTGAAAGTGTTTAGTGAGCAAATTTTTTTAACATATCAGTGATGGTGCTTTACGAATATGAAGAGGGAGTCGGTTCCACTGTTCTCTTATTGTTTATAATTATTTCATTGCATTTAATATATTAATTGTTTTTCATTACTTACCAAGTAATATGATGAACAAATTTCCTTTTAAAACGATTCGCTCGTCGATTTCAATACAGCTTCCATTTGATATACTTAATACGAAATATATTTAATATTCGTAAAAATGTATTCGATATTCAATATTAATGTATTCAGCGGCGCCGATCCGCGATTTTCATTTTGTAATTTTAGAGCTCGTACACAAGCCAGTCAGTGCTTTCCAAACTGTTTGTTTACTACGTTATTATTGGTTTTTTTTTAAATTAATAGTATGAAGAAGCCAATTTTGTTTGAGCGCTTGTTCGTCGGAGGCTGAAACGTTACATCGAGCTTCGTGACGAACAATTCGGCTTTCGAGAGGGACATGGCACAACGCTTCAACTGACCCGGGTGCTGCACCACCCGGCGGTCGAGAGGTCACGAGGACCGTCACTCTGTCGGCGTCTTTCTCGATATTGACAGAGTCTGGCAAGACGGTCTCTTGTACAAACTTCTCGACACGTCAGTCCTAACAATGACAGTAAGGAATAAAGTCGTCGTTCCTGGAGGGACGACGATTCCACGTCGCTGTGGAGGATCTCATATCTGTGGAAATGCCCATTCTGGCTGGAGTTACAAAAGGCAGCTGCTTATCTCCCGTACTTCACGCGATGTACCCCAATGACATCCCCACCCTCTCTGAAGCCCTGGAAGAGGACGTGGATGACAGGGAGGAGGAGGTTATGCTCGCACTGTTTGCGGACGACAGTGCCTACTTCAGCTACCAAGCCAATAGAGGCTGCTGACAAAATGCAGGACCTACTGGATCGTCTTCCTGCGTGGTTGGATAAATGGTGAATGTCCATCAATGTCGGTAAAACTGCCGCATTGATGACATCCAGATGCCGGGTACCTCCACCACTGCAGCTTCGGGGGGACAGAACATAAAGTTGACTCTAATACCTGGGCTGTATCATTAACAGGACGTTAACTATGGGTGAAATGGCCTACCATGCCATCAATCAGGCGAAGGCCATGTTATCAGTTTGCCGCTCAGGTTGAAAATCCGGATCTTTAAGATGTTTATCCGTTCTTGTCTCAGTTATGCTGCGCTAGCCTGGCACCACCTGTTGACTAAGGGACAAGATCCAAAGTCAGCAGAACATATCGCTCAGAGTGGTCTCTCGAGCGCCGTGGTTCGTGCGTAATTCAGTCAAAGCTCGAGATCTGGAAATGCCTACTATTGAGGAATTTGTTGACGGCCTGACTAGACGGGGCTGACAACAGACACTTCAAGCATCTCCAGAACATCGCACCGTCTCGCACACGGCCCCTAACAGGAGACCACTTCCTCGAGAAGTGCTCCTGGAGGAGAACTAAAGTTGTCGAACCTAAACCCCCTAGGTTCGTGAGCCACACGGTCACTGTTACTCTAGTAACGGCGCCCTGCACCAAGTGTGTATTGAGTTGACGGCGGGTGGTTGCCCGCTGAGATCCTGCCGGGAAAAACGGGGGAATATCGCCATCCCCAACCCAGGCCAATTTATCATCCGGGCCTGAACGACCCTGATTGTTGTTGATTTTGTGGAATAAAGTATGAATTAATAAATGATAATAAATAAATAAAATAAAAAAAATAACTGTGAATCAAAATGCACGGTAATAATATATTTTTTTTTAATCTCCGTAAATTATTGGCCTATAGTGCGGTTGGCTAAATGTGAATCGGCTTCTTTATAAGCGTGGTTTCTGACCACCCCAAAAAGGATACGGTCATGATGATACTTTAATTTACTATTTTAAATCATCTACAATAAGGGTTCGATATTGTTTACCTCTGAACCCTGGTCTTGCTAACATTAGTGTGGTCTTGCATAAAACAGCAAGAACAAGAACACTAATAATAAAATACAAAAAACTATAACAGTTTGTGAACAACTGTAAAAAACTCGAATTGTTCGTTTGTACTTGTATTTAATTTTATAGGTGCCCTGATGGAGTGGGAGTAGGCGGGGAATAGCGGGGGGAAACGGGGGAAAGGTAGATTAAATGAAGAGTCCAGTAGGTAACACAACAGTTAAAATATTCAGTCTTTCAAATAAATACACAAAAGAAAACACATTTGCGTAATATATTTCATTCATTCATTGAAATTCATTTCCGTACAGTCGATATCGATTGATGTGTAGTCTGCCTTAACTATGCTTTTTCAGTAACGCTTTGGGCTTTTATTAACCATTTATATATGTAATTTTATATTGTACCTAGGTGTAAGTAAATATTGTATTTTTATTTTTCTTTTCATATTTGTTGTTTATTTGCTAACCTTACCTCTTAAGTTTTCATTGTCCCGAAGGTTGATTGGAAGAGAGTGCCTATAGGCATTATGTCCGCCTTTTGTTTGTATAACAATAAAGTTTTTAAATAAATAAAAATAAAAAATTACTTTAAGAGGCTATGTCATTTATTCAGACAAATATTTGTTTCCGCAGCCAAGCGCCTGGCCAAAAAGCCATTTTCTGATCTGAAATCTGGAGAAATGTAGGCTGACATATATTTCTAACGTATAGAGGGGAAATGTTGTCGTCTACTTGGGACTATCTCTGATGGGACGTCTCTTGAGGACATTTTTGATATATAGTTAGTTTTGATTAGGTTTAGTTTATAGTTATTTTATTTTATATTTACAATTTTATATTTTGTAAATTTACTTTTAAAACCATAATTCAATTGTTAGTAATATTTTACTTAACCTACACTAACAATACTCCATAATATATAATAATCAGTTATTATTATTGAAGTCTATGTGGCATACCTCGACTCGATATTTTACAATAAGTACTTATAAGCATTATTAGCAAATACTTCTTAAACTAAGTCATGAATGACAGCAAAAATTACATATTTTTTAAATAAAAATTAAAGAGACAAAATATGTTATCAAATAACACTAAACTAAAATGTTTATATAGGAACGAGTCAAGAAAAAAAAAGATAATAAAAAAAAATGAAGATGTCATAACTAACATTATAACATAACACTACAAAATATTTAAATGCCAAAAGTAATAATATTATTCATAGATCTCAAAAGCGATGTCAAAAATTACAACTAAAGCTGTTGTCTCTACACTAACTTATTTTATAGTAGAGCATACTTTGGTACCAAGATACTGCACAGTGTCTGGAGTCGCGCAAAACGCGCTTTTTTGTGTCTCCCACAGGATCAGCATTATTAACTCAACTCGGTCATAGACAATAATAGAGACAGACCGACAGGCGCATCCAACTCTGTAACCAAATATTTCAGCAGCGCGCAGCCGGAGTCGAGCACTTTCGATTGATTGATGATGATTTTCGATGAATCGATCATTTTATTTTATTTTACTTAATTACACTTCGTTTCGTTTCGTTTAATTTGGTTTGGTTTCGTTTTGTTTTTCTAGGTTTGGTGTGGTTTGGTTTGGTTTAATTTGGTTAGGTTAAGTTAGTTTTTTTTTTTTTTTGCAGGACACCTCCGACTTATGTCGGAGACCTTTGTTAATGCTTTATTATTACTATTTCCTTTTCCCTTTTTTTTAATTTCCTTTAGTTAATAATATATACATAAATAGATAATTTAGATAAGCTTATATAAATAATTCTCCTGAAAATAATACATAAAATATGATTACATTTTGGCATTTATTGCATTGTCTTAATTTCTTTCTCTTTATTTCTTTTTTAATTTCTTCCTTTTCCTTCTCTTTTTTTCCTTTATCTTTTTTCCTGTATTTTTTTCTTTTTTTCTTTGTCTTCCTTTCCTCTTTTTTTTGTATTCATTTAATTTTATTTCATTTTCATTTTCCATTTTTAGGTTTGGTTTGGTTTGGCTTGGCTTGGTTTTGTTTTGTTTTGTTTTGTTTTGTTTTGTTTTGTTTTGTTTTGTTTTGTTTTGTTTTGTTTTGTTTTGTTTTGTTTTGTTTTGTTTTGTTTTGTTTTGTTTTGTTTTGTTTTGTTTTGTTTTGTTTTGTTTTGTTTTGTTTTGTTTTGTTTTGTTTTGTTTTGTTTTGTTTTGTTTTGTTTTGTTTTGTTTTGTTTTGTTTTGTTTTGTTTTGTTTTGTTTTGTTTTGTTTTGTTTTGTTTTGTTTTGTTTTGTTTTGTTTTGTTTTGTTTTGTTTTGTTTTGTTTTGTTTTGTTTTGTTTTGTTTTGTTTTGTTTTGTTTTGTTTTGTTTTGTTTTGTTTTGTTTTGTTTTGTTTTGTTTTTGGTTTGGTTTGGTTTGGTTTGGTTTGGTTTGGTTTGGTTTGGTTTGGTTTGGTGGTTTGGTTTGGTTTGGTTTGGTTTGGTTTGGTTTAGTTTATTTTAGTTTAGTTTTCGTTTCGAATCCTTTCGTTTCGCTTCGTCTCGTATTGTTTTGTTTTTTTTGAAGACAATTTAGTCATCATTATAAATAAATAAATAAATAAATAAAGTTGGATAAGCTTTACTTTATACGTCTATGGCCCTGGCAGCCTGGACTAATCTAAACCGCAACCATCATCCATTGTTGCTATCCTGCGACTGTTATTATATTATCCTAGACTAGCCACGTTGTTTGCTTTTTTTAATGGAAATTTTACAGTCTCTTTTAATTTCGGAGAAAAATATGTTTTTTGATTAATTTAGGTACTCGTACCTATACTACTACGTACTATACTACTACGTACTATACTACTACGTACTATACTACTACGTACTTTTACTCAAGCAAGCAAAAATACCGCGCTCAGTGTACAAAGAAAATTTGATAACGCTATGGGCGATTCTTTTACGGAAGACGTCATAAACCGTTTTGCTGAAGACCCTCGAAAGTTACTTCTATAATAGCTAATGTATAATTAAACAAGAGGGCTGGTTCTTTCCTCGCCCAGAGCCCATAGCGATTCAGCAAGGAAATGCGGCCAGCGTTCTTGCCACCATGCCGCGCAGATACGATTTATATTTAAATTAGGTATTGTAAGTAGGTTTTTTTTTTGTTTAGTCTATTTTTTATATCTTTATAAACACTTTATTGCACAAAATAACTTTAAAAGTAGTGTATAAGGGCGAACTTAATGCCTTCCGGCATTTTATAACAGCTAACCTTTGGGAGTGTGGCAGAGGATTGCGGGTGCATTAAGATAAATATAATTACTTACTCATTACAGCCCCTAGAACATAGCGTCCTAGACATCCACTGCTGGAGATGGGCCTTTCAGAACATATATCTGGAGAATTTGGCCTACACTCGCCACGCTGGCCAGACGGCTTGGCGAGGAAATATAATTACTTAAGAATAATTAAATACTATCACATAAATATTTACATGATATTTAATTGGTGCGGTGGTGGCTCAGTTGTAAAAACGCGTTCCTTAAATCCTACAAAGGTCGGTTCAAATCCCCCCAGCATGTACCAATGAGAAATATACTTTTTTTACGTACATTTGTCATAGATTTACAACACCACCGTTTCCGTGCCTCGGAGAGCACGATAAGCCGTCGGTCCCGGTTTCACTAATACCAACTTGTGAAATCGTTAATAAATTGTCATAATAAATTGACATCGTATCCTCGCTAAGCCGTCTGGCCAACGAGCTGGCGAGTGTAGGCCAAATTCTCCAGATATATGTTCTGGAAGGCCCATCTCCAACAGTGGAGGTTTAGGACGCTGTGTTCTGGGGACTGTAATGAGTAAGTAATTATATTTATCTGGAAGGCCCATCTCCAGCAGTGGAGGTCTAGGACGCTGTGTTTTAGGGGCTGTAATGATATAATTGATTGATTATATATATATTTATATATTTATAATTGAATGATATAATTGCTGTAATGATATTGACTGCCTCCGTGGTCTAGTGGTAACAAACGTTGCTGTGAACCCGGGAGGTCGTGGGTTCGATTCCCACCGGGGGCAAGTTGTACATTGTATAATTTGTCTCGGTCTGGGTGTTTATATGTATATATTTACAAAAAAAAAGGATAATATGTAGTTTATCAACCATCTAGTTTCCGTAACACAAGCCTCGTAGCTTACCACGGAAAGTAGATGGCGCTGTGTGTTCTGTCTGGAAATATTTATTATTATTATTTATTTATTTATATATATATTGATATAAAATAAATATATTTATATTTAACTTTTCGGATTTAAAAAAATATAATTTGCCCCTGACCCAGAACCTGGATACGCCCATGACAGTCTCTGATCAAATTTGTCAATAGAACCTGCCACGCAAATGCTATAGTGATCCTGTATATTGTATACTCGTAGTTATTAAGTAACTGCATGCAGTTAGGGCTAGAACAATGGGCATTGTATTAGCAGATCACAAAGAGAAGATTGTATTGCGCACCGACAGAGAAAATTAAATGCATTCATCCCCAATATTGCTAACGGGGTTGTTATTAAAATGAAAAATGTTGATTAATACAAGAAAGCAACGCCAAAGCTTCTCGTAAATTGTAGAGGGGTGGGTTGTATCACTTTATTTTATATATTTTAAACTCTTTAATGCAACTAAAAACTTAATACTAATGTACAAGGGCGAACTTAATGCTAACCTTTGGGAGTGTGGTAGAAGATTGCGGGTGCATTATAATATGGTACATATAAAATTACATACAATATATCATCATTCATCAAAAAATGTTCTCGAACATTTAAAACCATCAATATATGCGTAGCTTATAATTTATTTAACAACTTTTATGTTTCCTTTATGTTTATATAAATTTTTAGAAGTCATATTTTTTTTTTGTTCTCTTCTCCCGATGGATGATGAATGAGGTGATAGGGAAGGCAAAGGGTCTAGCCCATACAGCCAAGTCTGACGTAATATATCTTTCTTTTTAATGAGTTAATGAGGTCATCATCAAATTCCAGATGCTGCAGAATTTGATGCTTTTCTTGGAGTCACTCGCGGCACCATAGCTCAAATACGTCGGGTAAAATATGGGAGTTGACAGCGCGGGAAAACCGCAAAAAATAAACTGCAACTTGTGCCCCATATTTAAAGTCCAATTTATTGTTTTCCATAATTATTCACATTGTAGCACATTATTGAACTAAACAACACCACTTTTGACCAATAATATCCACAGTAAATTAATTTACAAAACAAAAATTGAACTTGACATTTCCACGCAAAATGGCGCAAAGGACTCCGCTATCATTTTAAACATTTCTGGTAGAAAAGGTTTTTTTCGGGCAACATTTAAGATTGCCTTCCTGTATTGTAAATGTTTATTTTGACAGAATTACTACACGCTTTAGCACTTTTGACATCCATAAGTCCGTCTCTTTCATTCAAGACGATTCGTGTGTTACGATTATTTTAAATAATTTTGGAACGAAATCTGATTCCAAAGAAATGCTGGAGTTTATACCCTGTATAAGTCAACGTAAATGCAAACACGTCAGCACATCGTTATCGGCAAGTCGGAGTCTGAAAGCAAGAAGACCACAAAATATCCGTTAGATTCCGGTAATTAAATACGTCGGCTTTGGGAAGTCCGGAAACGACCGGAAACATCCGGAAAAACGGCAATCCATTAATTAAAACGCGGACTCTTGCAGATGGGGTTGAGTTAGGGTGACCAAGTTACCAATTAAACGGACACTTTCATTAAGAGGAGGATTAAATAAATATTTATTGTGAAATGGGCGGGATTTAGCTTGGTCAGGGGGGCGCACCCCGCGCGCCGCTAAAATAAAACGCGTCATCTTTTTATAACAAGATTTATTCACCATTGTCCACTTAGGTTAAATTAAAACATCCAATATAAAAAAACAACAACACTAACTTAAATTTAATATAAACAATAAAACTATGCTAACTACATAACACCTATTAAAAGTAAAAACAATTTCGCACGCCCGCTTTAATTCCGAAATAAAAACGAGAAACAGACCGACACATGTACTGCTCACGAGTATCTGTGGCGGACTGAGTTCGAAAAATTAAAAAAGCAAGGCTAATCACTTGTGCGCGTGTAAGAATGAGACAAAGATACAGTGTCCGCCGCTAATCTTTTACTAACAGAAATGTCGTAAGCGCCAAATCAAACAATCGCTTATTTTGTAAATGTTCATTAATAAATAAATAAAAAAACTACAATTAATTTAAAAAACGAGCTTGTCTATTAAACTGTATTAAAATTTTGTTCAATTTCAGTTTATTTTCGGAGATATCATAATATTCGTGTTTTTGAAGAGCCTACTTTGGGAAATAAATCTACCGAGAAAAGTTTTATTAATTGCGTTTCTAATATCTTAATAATTTAGATTTAATCCTAAACTATATATTGCCTAAATATCAACTCTGACCCTTTTGCCGTTATTGGTAATTATTACAAAGCATTTGCCAGAAAAAATTGACATAGCCTCTTAAATAAAAATTGTCGTTAGTGCTGCAGACCAGAATAATAACGCAAAGAAAAATAGTTTCTTTATTAAAAAATACCTTTATATTAATAATAATAAATATTTTTTTTATATAATAAAAAATTAAATGAGATTTTAATTATAGTTTTTTAGTTAAGCGACCACCATGGTCGCTATGTCCCGTACGCAATGCTGGTTTCCAATTTGTATACTAGTAAGACTTGATGGTAAGTGGCGCGCGAGGTCCATGAATGTCAGCAACTGGAATCAGACACTCATGACTAACATTGGTCCCTGACACTATGCCGGCTTGACTGGGCATGACGGCAATTCGAGCCTGATCCCGAAACGTGTGGACACACTTTACTGGGTTTATCGGCACGAACGGTGGATACTTTCTTTGTCAGAACAAAAAAAATCTTCAGTGCCACATCGGAACAGTACTTAGATAGTTTTGGGGATATTTCAAGTCATTATTAATCAAATCATTACAGCCCCTAAAACACAGCGTCCCAGACCTTCACTGCTGGAGATTGGCCTTCCAGAACATATATCTGGAGAATTTGGCCTACACTCGCCACGCTGGCCAGACGGCTTGGCAAGGATATGATGTAATTTTTTTATGACAATTTATTAACGATTCCACAAGTTGATATTAGTGGAACTGGGACCGACGGCATAACGTGCTCTCCAAGGCATGGAAACGGTGGTTTTGTAAATCTATGACAAATGTACGTAAGAAAAGTGTATTTCTCATTGGTACATGCCGGGTGGGTTTGAACCGACCTTTGTAGGATTTAAGGAACGCGTTCTTACAACCGAGCCACCACCGCGCCTTAAATATATATAAAATAATATGTCTATTATTTAAATTTGGATACAATGTCTGAGCATGAGTCTTGCAAGACTAACCCGAGTCTTGGTATTGGTCTTGCTAAAATATCGGGATCTTGGTCTTGGTCTTAAAAAAAAATATTACAAGACTGCAAGACCAGGACTGGGCAACACTACTTTATTTATTCATTTATTTATTTTCAGAAAAAACACAGCTTGCCTCCGTGGTCTAGCGGTTAAGTCCGTGGACTTAGACTCGGAGGTACCGGGTTCGATTCCTGGTCGGGACACAAAAATATTTATTAATGTAAATAATTACATTTAATTAAAATTTAATTTATTTGTGATATTTCTCGAGTTTGGTACGCTGGAGACATCGACGAGCTTGCCACTTGTCATGATTGGCCCATAGTAAAGTTGGCTAAATGTGAATCCGCTTATGTATAAGCGTGGTTTCTGACCACCCCGAAAGGGAAACGGTCGTGATGATACTTTACTTTAGTTGGACATAAAAATTACAATACTATAAATTATTAGATCTTAAGCCAGAAAGATTTTATATTATTTGTACAGTTCATTCCTCCAAAACAGTGGGTAAAATACTAAAAAAATAAATTACAAATTAAAAATATTAACTATTATATGTTCTTTTTATTCAAAGGAAATAAAATTATTAAAAAAAAAAAAAAAAAAAACTAAAAACCTACATCTTAAAACATAAATTACTATTAAAGAAAATAAACCTAATTAATAAATAAAAATATAACTAAAAACTAAAATGAAGAAAAAACAAAATAAAAATTATTATAAATAAAAAATTTGCTCCAAATCGCTGCCAATGGGCAAAGTGCCAAGGATAATGGCAGCATTGCCATGTGGAATGGCAATACTATTATATTATATATATTACTTTCAAGAAATGAAAGTCAGTTGGTAAATCTCGATGTGGTCAAAACAAATTTTGGTCACCCCAATGCCAGCTTCGTTTGAAGTAATTACTTTTGGCTAACTTTTACACATTTACGTTCGTTTCAGAGTCCATCTCTTATCGCGAATTAAACTTCATTCGACAATTTCCTTAATTTGCGCTCATTTGAAATTAATTCACTTAAATAGCTTTTCATTTAAATTTTAGCGTTATTCAACTTGCATGAATTAATACTAATATAATAGACGATAGATATTTAGATTCTTTTACAGTTTCCGCTGCTCAAGAGTGGAACAAACTTCCTCTGGTTATCAGACGGGCGCCGTCTATTAATATTTAAAAATCTATTTATCGCTAACTTGCTAAACAAACAACATAGCTCTTCTTATTACCTATGTATATCTAACATAGATATAGATAAATTCTTTATTGCACAGAAAATAATACATTTTTCAGAACATAGGCGAGCTTAATCTCTAAAAACATTTTCTAACAGCTAACCTTTGGGAGATATGAGCAGGGATTGTAAGGTGCATGACCGCTAATATTTGAGATAAAGAGATTTATTGAGTTAAAACTTATAACTAAAAAAAAAAGAACAATATCATATTTATTTATTTATTATATACTTTATTGCACTTTACTTAAAAGTATGTACAAAGGCGAACTTAAAGCCATTTCGGCTTTTTCTACCAGCTAACCTTTGGGGGAGTGAGACAGTATAAATATGTGGGGTGCAATTCTAACCAATAAACTACATAAATAGTATGAATACATAGACTACATAAATACTCATCAATATATAAGTATTATTGAAGATATACATATATGAAGATAATATATTATTAGGAAGTAGAAATATAATATATTAGTTTTATTGTGTGTAAACAGTACTATATACTTACCTAGTTTCGTATTTGCACTCCGCAAATCCTCTACCACACTCCCAAAGGTTAGCTGTGTGACCTTTCTGGAAATATTTATTTAATTATTTATTTTTATTTATTTGAAAACTTTCAAATGGCAACACTATCGTGACAGTGTAAATTTTTCAATATGGCTATTGTCAAACATTTGCTTTGAATTGTTGTTAATTCCTCCTGTCTTATGTCACCAACAACGATCAAAACTATATAATCTAGGATTTTCTTTGTCTGCGGTGTTCTTTTTATATAAATATCACCATGGCAAGCTTACAATATTAGTTATCCTTGAAAGAAAAAAAAATGGCATTTGGCATCATTGCACATGGCACATACTTTCAACGAGAACAATAGGTGGTAGGCGGACTGATGATACTTGCCCAGTCTGCCGGTGCGGGGAAGTATCCACCGTTCGTGCCGATAAAGTGTATATCCACACGTTGAGGGTTTAGGCTCGAATTGCCGTCATGCCCAGTCAAGCCTGCATAGTGTTAGGGACCAATGTCATTCATGAGTGTCTGATTCCAATTGCTAACGTTCATGGACCTCTCGCTCCACATAAAAGAGATTGCCCAAAACCAGGCGCCAATTTTTTGCAACGTGCCCCACTCAACTAAATACAATTCAATAATCATAACAAATAATTGTGTTTTTTTTTTTAATTTATTTACAACATCTCTTTTACCCCAGCACTAAAATATAATTTAATTCAATAGTCAATTGGTTAAAATTTATGTATGAAATAATTATTTTTTTGTTCTCTTCTCCCGATGGATGATGAATGAGGTGATAGGGAAGGCAAAGGGTGTAGCCCATACAAGCAAGTCTGACGTAATATATCTTTGTTTTTTATGAGTTAATGGGGTCATCATCAAATTCCAGATGCTGCAGAATTTGATGCTTTTTCGGAGTCACTCGCGGCACCATAGCTCAAACACGTCGGGTAAAATATGGGAGTTCACAGCGCGGGAAAACCGCAAAAAAAAAACTACAACTTGTGCCCCATATTTAAAGTCCAATTTATGGTTTTCCATAATTATTCACATTGTAGCACATTATTAAACAAAACAACACCACTTTTGACCAATAATATCCACAGTAAATTAATTTACAAAACAAAAACTTGCATTTGACATGTCCACGCAAAATGGCGCGAAGAACTCCATTTTTTTTTTTTTATAATTGGCTTTAAAGGACATTGTACAGAATACATCAGTCCTAAACACGTAATTTATTTGCATAATATATGTTCATAACAGAGTTCATAACCGAGTTGGGGATCATCAAATTCCAGATGCTGCAGAATTTGATGCTTTTTTGGAGTCACTCGCGGCATTATAGCCCAAACACGTCGGGTAAAATATGGGAGTCCACAGCGCGGGAAAACCGCAACAAAATAAACTGCAACTTGTGCCCCATATTTAAAGTCCAATTTATGGTTTTCCATAATTATTCACATTGTAGCACATTATTAAACAAAACAACACCACTTTTGACCAATAATATCCACAGTAAATTAATTTACAAAACAAAAACTTGCACTTGACATGTCCACGCAAAATGGCGCGAAGAACTCCATGTATGAAATAATTACAAAGCACTATTTATACGATTAGGTTCTTTATAATGAGCAGGTACTTTATTATAGATAAAACATTGGATTTCAAATTCAAATTCAAATTAACGTAAAAAAAGATTTTGTGAATTGTCATTATGCTAGGGTAAAATAAATAAATAAATTACAGATTATGAAAACACAATATATTAACTATCAATTAAAAAATAAATCATTATGCACGAGAACATTTTATTGGGCCCATTTCTCTAACAAAAAAAAGGCATTCTTATTTGGCGCAAAGTCACATGACTTGATACATAGTACCTATAAAAACGTGTTTTGTGTTTTTGTGCGTGTAATTGGTCGTATGAAGTGCAAGTCGGTTTTTTTTATTTCTGTATCTCTAGCGAGGTTCTCCATTTTATAGTCTGAAGTATATATTTAATTTAATTAGTGTTAGTGATAGCTAACCGCTGATTAAGCAAAACATTAGTCGAAGCTAGAATTTAATCTATTCACTGATTGAAATCACAAATTACGTGGTCACGTGAGGTAGAATAATGTGGTCATATTAATTAACCTAATCCGTTCACTGTGGTTAGAAACCACGTTTCGGTTTAAAGAGCGATTTTATGCAGTCGCTCGGTCGGACTTCAATTCAAAGTCAAATATTCAAGTAAATCTATTACAGGCATTTCTGAGACGTCATTATTTAAATTATTTTGAATGATTCTACTTCTGCTAGTGGAAGACTAAGCAGCAAAGTCGTTCAAAAAGTCAGCTGTTAGCAGAAGACCAGCAGCTTATCAGATTCTAATGACCTAGTATCATCACGACCGTTTCCCTTTCGGGGTGGTCAGAAACCACGCTTATAAATAAGCGGATTTACATTTAGCCAACTTTACTATAGGCCAATCATGACAAGTGGCAAAGCTCGTCGATGTCTCTAGCGTACCAACATCGAGAAATATCACAAATAAATTAAATAATATGTAAATAAATACATTTACATTAATAAATATTTGTGTGACCCGACCAGGAATCGAATCTGGTACCTCCGAGTCTAATCCACGGACTTAACCGCTAGACCACGGAGGCAGTTCTAATGACCTGCTAATAAATAAATATTTCCAGACAGGTCACACAGCGCCATCTAATTTCCGTGGTAAGCTACGAGGCTTGTGTTACGGAAACTAGATGGTTGATAAACTACATATTATACTTTTTTTTTTGTAAATATATACATATTATACATATAAACACCCAGACCGAGACAAATTATACAATGTACAACTTGCCCCCGGTGGGATTCGAACCCACGACTTTCCGAGTTCACAGCAACGTTTGTTACCACTAGACCACGGAGGCGGTCATAATATCACTTTTCTAGTGACAACTTATTAACGATTTCACAATTTGGTATAAGTGGAACCGGGACCGACGGCTTAACGTGCTTTCCGAGGAACGGGAACGGTGGTGTTGTAAATAAATGACAAATACAAATCATTTATTGACCAAAGTTGAATTGCAGAGTATTTTATTGGTACAAAATATGAGATATATATTGTTTACAGAGGTACATCTCTGCTGGGTGGTGTATGGTTGAGTCACCAATAAGGGCCAGGGTCCGCGCATTGGTTGACTCCGTTGAGACTGACTGAGAAAGGAATCTGCAAGGAAAACTGCAGATTTACAAATGAAACAAATACAGAATTACACAACAACAATAAATAAATATCTTTCAAATTCACCTATGAGTACACAATACCTGGTACAATGGTACCCCGCCAGGAATGTCAGAATTAACCAAACGCAAACCCTTTGGTAATTTATTTATTTATATAGTACACACAGCAGAACATATATTATCACACACATAACATAGTATAATTATAACTTATCTAATACCAATTAGGTGTCACAACATTTACCAATATAAAAAGGAGAAGAAATTCGAAACTTATTACTGTTAAAACAAAAAAATAAATAATAAAAACTAACAAATTTACAAAATATAACATAAAAATATGACTTCTAAAATTAAATTATATTTTTTTCTTTTTTAATAGAACTATAAAGGAAAGGTAAAAATTGCATAAATTTGGTACCTTAAAAATTAAAACAAAACACTTGTTAAATAAATTATAAGCTACTCATAGTACTCATATATTGATGGTTTGAATTTTTTCTGAATACATTGTAACGGTCATGAAATATGTCTATATCATTATTGGTATTTCAGAGACTCATCATCAGCCTGTGTCTCTCCACTGCTGGATATAGGCCTCCCCCAAGGCTCGCCACTTCACACGATCTCCTGCCACCCTCATCCAACCCCCACCAGCGACCTTCCTCAGGTCATCCATCCATCTAGGGGGGGGTCGACCCACTCTGCGTCTTCCCGTACGTGGTCTCCACTCTAGAACTCGTCTACTACATCGTGCATCGGTTCTACGATTTCAGAGACTACTAATGAAAGAATAATAAATTTAACGTGTCCGCACAGCGTCGGTCCCAGGCCCCCACAGCAGCAACCGATCACGAACGTAACGCATATGCCAGCCATCCACGCCTTGTTTACGTCACTTTCTAACTATAACATGTCTACTGAGCAATAAATGAAGTTAATGTCAACCTTATGGTTAGTGTTTTTAAGATTATAATTGTGTGCCATAATAGCGCCATCTATTATCGACTAGAGAAACTATTTTGTTTAATGGTCAACTGAGTAAACATTTGAGCCAATGTCAACCTTATGATTAGGTTTTTAAGTCTATAATTGTGTGCATCTTATAATCGAGTAGCGCAACTATTTTCTAAATGACAACTTCTAGAATGTTCCGTGTATTTTAATTAAAAACTTTAAAAATATTAGTGTAAAAAACATTTACCAACGAAAATAAACTGACACACGGTTCTCTTGTCGAAGAAGAACGTGTTTAACACTTTGGTAGCACGCAGATCGGCTTATTGTTATATACACAGGTGCCAAAATTATCGAGGGGCTCGATAATAGGTGCCGTTAATTACAATTTCATAATATTATATTCGCCCCGTCCGGCGCGTCCCTCCAATTCAATCACGGCTTGATTATATTTGCTTTTGACACGCCCCGTACATCCCCTTTGTATTACATGCTTATCTCCTAACATTATTAAAACACAACCCGTGCATGCTATTCACCCCTCTATTACAAACAATTTAAAGGCTATTATAGCATGAATTACAAATGGTTTTTATGACAATTGTGTACTGTTTATGTAAAATAATAGACTGGATGCTTTGTCTGAAATTCATTGATGGCAGATGATGCTGAATTCAATTCATTAAAAATATCTTTTATACGAGATAATAATTTCGTTTCGCGCGCAAATTAAAATTGTTTCTATTGTTGTTTGCGTTCGTTTTATTTATTTGCAGGTTTTTAATCTTTTACATCTATTATTATTATTATAAATATATAAGTATAAATTAACTCCAGTGGATAATGTGTAGTATTTATTTATTTATTTTATTTAATTAAATCTTTATTGCACAAAGTACAAAGGCGGACTTAATGCCGCTAGACATTCTATGACAGTCAAACCTTCGGGACAACAAAAGCAATTAAACAATGAAAGAGTGCAGTTTTAATAATAATAATAATATACGTTTATTCAAAGCAACTAGGCTCACTTGTTAGTTACAAAATTCTTACAACTAATGTTAGTATAAAAATGAAAATAAAATTCAAATTCAAATTCAAAATATTTATTTCCATATGGTTCACATGTAACACTCGGATATTGTAATTTTTTTACAATTCTTGTGCTAGAAGTGCTGGCCGCATTCCTCGTCACGCGGCTCTCAACGACATCATCCGAAGGGCTCTTGTCACTGCTGGGGTACCCGCAATATTAGAACCATCTGGGATTGTGCGGAGCGATGGCAAGAGACCCGACGGAATGACTGTTGGGCCGTGGAAACTTGGCAGGTCTCTAGTGTGGGATGCGACGTGTGTAGATTAGCTCCATCTCACATCCAGGCGACCTCGTCAGGCGCGGGAAGTGCGGCTTTTTCTGCAGAGAACCTCAAATTGCGCAAATACGCTAACCTTGGTATCGGTTACGAATTTGCGCCGTTTGGGGTCGAGACGATGGGCCCATGGGGACCGTCAGCGAGGCGTTTGGCCAAGCAGTTGTCAAAGCGGCTGACAGAAAGGTCTGGAGACAGGAAGGCTGGCAATTATTTCTGCCAACGTATTAGCCTCGCTATACAAAGGGGAAATGTTGCCAGTCTCCTTGGGACTATCTCGGATGGGACGTCTCTAGAGGACATTTTTTATTTATAATTTAGTTTATTTTTAATTTTATTATTTAGGTAGCTTTTAATTTATATTTATTAATTTAAAAATTTAATTAACTTCGAATAAAATGTTAAGTAACTGATATTATTAAAATAATAAATAAAAAGATTAAATTAAATTATGGATAGACCGAAATAAGTAAGTGACATTGCTGCCATAAGCAAGTACTGTAGCTTAACCTAAATTCGAGGCATTATAGCCGTGTCAACTTATAATCTAAATAATTATAATTTAATGTCAAATTATAAAAGAAATAAAATTATTTCGTGGCTGTATAAAGGCCGTGTCAACTTACAACCTAAATAATTATAATTTAATGTCAAATTATAAAAGAAATAAAATTATTTCGTGGCTGTATAAAGGCCGTGTCAACTTACAATCTAAATAATTATAATTTAATGTCAAATTATAAAAGAAATAAAATTATTTCGTGGCTGTATAAAGGCCGTGTCAACTTACAATCTAAATAATTATAATTTAATGTCAAATTATAAAAGAAATAAAATTATTTCGTGGCTGTATAAAGGCCGTGTCAACTTACAATCTAAATAATTATAATTTAATGTCAAATTATAAAAGAAATAAAATTATTTCGTGGCTGTATAAAGGCCGTGTCAACTTACAATCTAAATAATTATAATTTAATGTCAAATTATAAAAGAAATAAAATTATTTCGTGGCTGTATAAAGGCCGTGTCAACTTACAACCTAAATAATTATAATTTAATGTCAAATTATAAAAGAAATAAAATTATTTCGTGGCTGTATAAAGGCCGTGTCAACTTACAATCTAAATAATTATAATTTAATGTCAAATTATAAAAGAAATAAAATTATTTCGTGGCTGTATAAAGGCCGTGTCAACTTACAATCTAAATAATTATAATTTAATGTCAAATTATAAAAGAAATAAAATTATTTCGTGGCTGTATAAAGGCCGTGTCAACTTACAATCTAAATAATTATAATTTAATGTCAAATTATAAAAGAAATAAAATTATTTCGTGGCTGTATAAAGGCCGTGTCAACTTACAACCTAAATAATTATAATTTAATGTCAAATTATAAAAGAAATAAAATTATTTCGTGGCTGTATAAAGGCCGTGTCAACTTACAACCTAAATAATTATAATTTAATGTCAAATTATAAAAGAAATAAAATTATTTCGTGGCTGTATAAAGGCCGTGTCAACTTACAATCTAAATAATTATAATTTAATGTCAAATTATAAAAGAAATAAAATTATTTCGTGGCTGTATGAAGGCCGTGTCAACTTACAACCTAAATAATTATAATTTAATGTCAAATTATAAAAGAAATAAAATTATTTCGTAGCTGTATAAAGGCCGTGTCAACTTACAATCTAAATAATTATCATTTAATGTCAAATTATAAAAGAAATAAAATTATTTCGTGGCTGTATAAAGGCCGTGTCAACTTACAATCTAAATAATTATAATTTAATGTCAAATTATAAAAGAAATAAAATTATTTCGTGGCTGTATAAAGGCCGTGTCAACTTACAATCTAAATAATTATAATTTAATGTCAAATTATAAAAGAAATAAAATTATTTCGTGGCTGTATAAAGGCCGTGTCAACTTACAACCTAAATAATTATAATTTAATGTCAAATTATAAAAGAAATAAAATTATTTCGTGGCTGTATAAAGGCCGTGTCAACTTACAATCTAAATAATTATAATTTAATGTCAAATTATAAAAGAAATAAAATTATTTCGTGGCTGTATAAAGGCCGTGTCAACTTACAATCTAAATAATTATAATTTAATGTCAAATTATAAAAGAAATAAAATTATTTCGTGGCTGTATAAAGGCCGTGTCAACTTACAACCTAAATAATTATAATTTAATGTCAAATTATAAAAGAAATAAAATTATTTCGTGGCTGTATAAAGGCCGTGTCAACTTACAACCTAAATAATTATAATTTAATGTCAAATTATAATAGAAATAAAATTATTTCGTGGCTGTATAAAGGCCGTGTCAACTTACAATCTAAATAATTATAATTTAATGTCAAATTATAAAAGAAATAAAATTATTTCGTGGCTGTATAAAGGCCGTGTCAACTTACAACCTAAATAATTATAATTTAATGTCAAATTATAAAAGAAATAAAATTATTTCGTGGCTGTATAAAGGCCGTGTCAACTTACAATCTAAATAATTATAATTTAATGTCAAATTATAAAAGAAATAAAATTATTTCGTGGCTGTATAAAGGCCGTGTCAACTTACAATCTAAATAATTATAATTTAATGTCAAATTATAAAAGAAATAAAATTATTTCGTGGCTGTATAAAGGCCGTGTCAACTTACAATCTAAATAATTATAATTTAATGTCAAATTATAAAAGAAATAAAATTATTTCGTGGCTGTATAAAGGCCGTGTCAACTTACAACCTAAATAATTATAATTTAATGTCAAATTATAATAGAAATAAAATTATTTCGTGGCTGTATAAAGGCCGTGTCAACTTACAACCTAAATAATTATAATTTAATGTCAAATTATAAAAGAAATAAAATTATTTCGTGGCTGTATAAAGGCCGTGTCAACTTACAATCTAAATAATTTTAATTTAATGTCAAATTATAAAAGAAATAAAATTATTTCGTGGCTGTATAAAGGCCGTGTCAACTTACAATCTAAATAATTATAATTTAATGTCAAATTATAAAAGAAATAAAATTATTTCGTGGCTGTATAAAGGCCGTGTCAACTTACAATCTAAATAATTATAATTTAATGTCAAATTATAAAAGAAATAAAATTATTTCGTGGCTGTATAAAGGCCGTGTCAACTTACAATCTAAATAATTATAATTTAATGTCAAATTATAAAAGAAATAAAATTATTTCGTGGCTGTATAAAGGCCGTGTCAACTTACAACCTAAATAATTATAATTTAATGTCAAATTATAAAAGAAATAAAATTATTTCGTGGCTGTATAAAGGCCGTGTCAACTTACAATCTAAATAATTATAATTTAATGTCAAATTATAAAAGAAATAAAATTATTTAGTGGCTGTATAAAGGCCGTGTCAACTTACAATCTAAATAATTATAATTTAATGTCAAATTATAAAAGAAATAAAATTATTTCGTGGCTGTATAAAGGCCGTGTCAACTTACAATCTAAATAATTATAATTTAATGTCAAATTATAAAAGAAATAAAATTATTTCGTGGCTGTATAAAGGCCGTGTTAACTTACAATCTAAATAATTATAATTTAATGTCAAATTATAAAAGAAATAAAATTATTTCGTGGCTGTATAAAGGCCGTGTCAACTTACAATCTAAATAATTATAATTTAATGTCAAATTATAAAAGAAATAAAATTATTTCGTGGCTGTATAAAGGCCGTGTTAACTTACAATCTAAATAATTATAATTTAATGTCAAATTATAAAAGAAATAAAATTATTTCGTGGCTGTATAAAGGCCGTGTCAACTTACAATCTAAATAATTATAATTTAATGTCAAATTATAAAAGAAATAAAATTATTTCGTGGCTGTATAAAGGCCGTGTCAACTTACAATCTAAATAATTATAATTTAATGTCAAATTATAAAAGAAATAAAATTATTTCGTGGCTGTATAAAGGCCGTGTCAACTTACAATCTAAATAATTATACTATAATGCATAATTATAATAAATTTCAATTAATTTCGTGGCTGTATAAAGTGCCGTGTCAACTTATAATCTAAATAATTATAATTGAATGTCAAATTATAAAAAAAAAAAATTGTGGCTGTATAAAGGCCGTGTCAACTTATAATCTAAAATAATTATAATATAATGTCTAATTATAATGAAATTTAATTAATTTCGTGGCTGTACAGTGGCCGAGTCAAATTAAAATTAAAATCGTAATCTAATAATAATAATCGTAAAAAATAACGTAACCACTCCGCCCCCCACCAATCTGACAGGATGCACCTCACTCCCGCCAGACCAGCAGCCGCACGAAGCAGCCAATGCACGGCGAACCATATCTTTCAGATATCATCTTCAGGATACTGTTAGTGCTTGTCCTCACTCTGTTAAGCAATGATGCAGTGGTTTTGCGTCTTATAGCAAAGAAGTCATCTGTATGGGCCTGCGTAAACATTATCGACGCACTACAGTAGCGTGGCAGCCCCAACAATATCCTAAAGCTATTATTGTAATGTACACGTAAACTATTGAAACTCTAATTATTGTCAAACATGCGAACCGAGTCTGTGTTAAAACAACGCCTGTGCTAAGTGGTTGAAATTCAACCCCATTGTTTGTTGTAAATTTCAAGTAATAAATAAAAACAGTACATACATACATACATATCTTCACGCCAAATCCCTTGCGGGGTAGGCAGAGACAATTGAGCGCCACTTATCACGATCACGACATACCTACCTCTTTCGCTTCTTCGACAATTATAAACCTCTTCATACATGCCCTTTTGTTTCGATGGCTTTTTAATTCACCTTCAGCTAATGTTTTATTTATTCCATCATGATAGGCAAGTCTTGGTCCGCCAGGGCCTCTTTTACCCACAACTTTCGCATTATATATCTGGTTCGTCAATAAAAAAATATCTATCATTTCATCATCATCATCAGCCTATGTCTCTCCACTGCTGGATGTAGACCTTCCCCAAGGCTCGCCATTTCACACGATCTTTTGCCACCCTCATCCAGCCCCCACCAGCGACCTTTTTTAGCCGTCCAACCCGTCTACTCCATCGGTCATCGGTTCTGCGACAGACGTGTCCAGCCCATTGCCACTTACTTACTAATTTTCAAGGCTATTATTTGAAGATGTATTATTTATTATCTTGTATTTAATCGTATTCGTGAAAGTACTGTTAATGGTGTATCAGGCAACGCTTTTTGTAGATGGCACTGGTACCTTGTTTTACACCTAAATCGCATAATTTTTCAAATGTTTTACTTTTTTTTTTTATATTTGTAACAGAAAAATGAATTTTAAATTAACGTTACCTACCTTAAACGACTAATTAAGAAAGCGCACACCCCGTCTTTAAGCAGAAAAAAGGTTTTATTAATAGAACGGCAAATTTGAGATCACCATATCTTTGATTTCGCTTAGAAATTTCGATTTGTGAACTTACAAGCTGCTCACTTCAGAAAATAATGAGTTTTCGTAATAAAAATACAAAATTTCTATGCAACTGACAGTTATATTAGGTACCATCTATCGTGCGCCATCTATCGTGATAAAAAGTTAGTGATACACCCCATTGGTTTACGAAAAACTGTATCGTGTCTTTTTATTAACCACACCCAGCAGATACATAAACATTTTCGCGGTCATTTTCACACAATTTCGATAGGAGATGTCTCTCTTGTAGCTAATTTTCGACCCACACAATGTGACATCTTTTTTTCTGTGATTGTTCTTTTGATTGATTTTCGTATAGTTTTGATAAGCGTTGTCTCTTATGTGGCCAGTTTTGACCCACACATTGTGGTGTCTTTTATTATTCCTTGATTGTTTTTTGATTGATTCTCATATCATTTCGATAAGCTTGTTGTTATTGTAATTGTTCTTGTTGTAACCGTATACCTAGGTAACAAAGTAGATCTAACTGACTCTCCGTTTATCGAGAATCAACTTTTGGTCGAATGGATCACCAACGTAAGTCGACAGGAACCCAACGAGCCAACAGTTTAAATAATGTTTACTTGCAGGCTCGCCAATGGATCACCCTCTTTAAGAGGTTCTATTGTTTAATGGTCAATCCTGCGCTCAGAAGATACTGCCTAAGTTTGACAGGTTAGAAGGAACAAATAGTTTAGATACTTAAATTTTATTTTTAATATCTAATATCTCTTAAAGATTTATTTAGTTTTTTGAGCTCACATCACCTAAGAACCCTTCGTTCCTCTTCCAACTCCACTCTTTCCATTCCCTCTCATCACACCTCTTTCGTCTCTAAATCGTTTGCTGTCGTCGCCGCAAATCTATGGAATGAATTACCTCAGGATATTAGACAAGCTTCTAGTCGTGCTATATTCAAGAATAGGGTGTACAAATATTATCTTTAACTTAAACTATTTTTTTTTACTTCTATTGTATTGCCACTCTCTTCATTCACACTTTCACAACGAGCGACGTCTACTTTTGTCCCGCTTCCTTCATCACATGAGTAGTTTTATTTTATATGTATTAGTGTATATATTAGTGTATATATATATATATAATATAACCTATTTACGTATTTGTATATGTAATAGTAAGTATTATTTTTATGTAAGTATTTGTTTTATAAATTGATATTTTATATCTATTATTGCACCAACTTACCATGCAAACTGTCCTAATGTCCTAAAGGTTTGGCTGTCAGAGAATGCCTAGCGGCATTAAGTCCGCCTTTGTACATAGTGCAATTAAGTTTTTAAATAAATAAATATTTTTAGCAATGCACTATCCGTTCCAAAATTTTTTTTTTTTAGGACGGAAACTTGCAAAATCGCTTGACGATACGACACCAGCCTGAAACGCCACCACGCATGCCCGAACCAATGTAGGCCTCCTAAGGAGACCCCAAGGTTTGTTTTATAGGCATAAAACAAATGGTTAAAAATCTGCATCTTTAAAAGCCTAGGACTTCTAGGCCTAGTGTTCTAGGCCCCTGCTGTGAAGAGAAGACAGATTTCTAAGCATTCCATGGATTCACCGTGCGGGTGCCGGGTCCATCGTGTGTGGGTAAGAGAAGAGAAGAATGGTGTCTCGGGCCTACAGCCGACAATAGGCTGGTTTAAGAAAAGGAGGTTTCCCTTTTTTATTTATATAATTTTGGACAACCTCCGTAGTAGTAGTACGAAGTAGAAGACATCGGGTTCGATTCCTGATCGGAAGACAATAAATTATTTAATTTATTTGTGATATTTCTAGAGTCTGGTATGCTAAAGATCACAGAGAGATATCGACGAGCTTGCCATGATTGGCCTTATAGTAGAGGGCTAAATGTGAATAATGCGAATTCTCTAAAAAAGCAGCTTTTCGCCGATAATGATGGGCCGATAGTAAAGTTGGCTAAATGTGTATACGCTTTTTTAAAAGCATGATTTTTGACCATCCCGCAAGGGATACGGTCGTAATTATACTTTATTATTCTATTTAAATTTTATACATTTATGTTAAGGGCGGTGGTGGCTTGGTTATAAGAACGCTTTCTTTAACATCCTAAAGAGGCGGGTTCAAACCCCGACATGTATCAATGGAAAAAAACACTTTTCTTACGTATATTTGTCATAGATTTACAACACCACCATTCCCGTGTCTACTAATACCAACTTGTGGAATTGTTAATAAATTGTCATTAAAAATTAACATCGGACCGTCGCCAACCCGTCTATGTATGTCAAAAGTTCTGGAAGGCCCATCTCCAACAGTGGAGGTCTAGGACTCTGTGTTCTAGGGGCTGAAATGAAAAAAAAAAGTTTTTAATCCGTAGATCAAAATCTGTAAGTCGTACTATTTTGTGTTGGGCAGCGAAATATTAAGGCGACTGGACCAGTCTGCTATTGTTTACAAACACCATCTATACGCTGCTAATGTTCATACGACTACAGATGGTGCTACTATGCAATTTTTTTATTTAAAAAAATATATCGATTTAAGGTACCACACCAAGATAATAACAGGACTATCTTCGTGGTCTTGCGGTTAAGTCCATAGATTTAAAATCTAACCACAATTTATTTGTGATAAAACTTGCCACTGTTTTTTTTTTTAATACATGAATATTAAACGTGATGTTTTGTTTATAACCCGATAAAGAACATATTAAAATATAAATTAATAAAAAAAAATTGTGTTATATTTTATTTTAAATGCTCGACAGGCGTGTCAACGTCTGGCGCGACAGGGCTCCGCAGGGCTCGATAGGCGCGTTTACTCGTACGTCTGGCGCCCAGTGAGACCTAGGCTTAAGATTTTTTTATAATTTTAGCGGGTATTTTATTGCCTTGTGTCGCTAAGGGTATGGTAATTGCCGTATGTTGCAATTTCTAAAAACTTTTATTGTAAAGTGTTAACGTGGTAACGTCTAATGATCTTCAATATGACCCGTGACTACGGCCAATGCAACTTGACTGAAACGTCGGAAGAAATATATCTCCAAGGTAAATCGCCTAAAGACCCCTTAAAATATAAATAAATGTGCACGAATGGTTGATAAGTTTAGGAACGTTTTATCGATCTCAGCCTAAAAGTTACACCTGTAATGGTCGTGTGCAGTTTTGGAACATTTAGCCAACCGAAAGCTTTTCATTTGGTGTGTTCATATTTCTAAAACCGCTGCCGAAACAATGTTCAATTTAGCAATAATGCTCGCACACAACTCTCACAATTAGGGTTGGCAAAACACCATTTTTACAAATACTATTTATTCATTTAAAAACTTTATTGCACAGAGTACAAAGGCGGACTTAATTCTCGAAGACATTCTCTGACAGCCAAACCTTAGGGACAGATTTGAACAAATATAGGTGCAATGAAAGTAACAGTACCTAACAATAATAAACAATTATTTATTTATTTAAAATATAGTAATTTAATCGAAGTAAGATACACACATACAAACAATAAATATAAATTAAAAGCTACCTAAACAATAAAATTAAAAATAAACTAAACAAAACCTTAAATTAAATAAACTAAAAGATAAACCTAATTAATATAAAAACTAAATACTTACAAATATCTTGATTATAATCTACATGTCATCGAATCCAGGAGAAGATGAACCCAATGTTCCGAGGACTCCGGCGACGTTACCTCGTTGGATGGCAACACTGATCCTCTGAATAAGATATTCCCTACTCAAAGGATCACCTGTTGACGCTCGGATGGCAACGCTTATGTCGCGTGTTAACGATTTAGCGTCCTCCTTTATTGCACTATGTACAAGAGACGAGCTTAATGCCGCTAGACATTCTCTGACAACCAACCTTTGGGACAATAAAAAGTATAATTTAGATCGAGGAATAGGTGCGAAGACGTATTTAAGATTTTTTGATATTGCGCGTGTTATAGCCAAGCTTGTAATACCATGCAACGCAAAAAAAAAGTTTTTCTTAACCTTCCTTTGCACGGTCGGAGAATGAAAAGTGAAAATTGGATAAGAAATTCCAGCAAAATCTTTGCACCACTTAGAGTATCATCACGACCATTTCCCTTTCGGGGTGGTCAGAAACCACGCTTATAAATAAGCGGATTCACATTTAGCCAACTTTATAGTAAAGCCCAATCATGACAAGTGGCAAGCTCGTCGATGTCTCCAGCGTACCAAACTCGAGAGATATCACAAATAAATTAAAAATCAATTAAATGTATTTATTTACATTATTAAATATTTTTGTGTCTCAACCAGGAATTGAACCCGGTACCTCCGAGTCTAAATCCACGGACTTAACCGCTAGACCACGGAGGCAGTTGTCATGTAGCTTTTACCACAAAAATTAGATGGCGCTGTGTGACCTGTCTGGAAATATTATTATTATTATTATATTATTATTATTAAGTTCTATTACCGCGTGATTTTATATGGTCTTGCACCACTTGCTAAAAGAATTCGGTCTAACCAAAGTAGAGTAGGAAATAAGCTATTTATTCAACAAGTCAACTAAAGGCATAAAAAATAAACTAAAACAAAAATATAAATAATATCTGCGCGGCATGGTGGCAAGAACGCTGGCCGCATTTCCTCGCTGAATCGCAAACCTAATTCTCTGGGCGAGGAAAGAACCAGCCCTCTTGTCACCAGAGCAGACAATTAGACGAGGGGTGATGTTTCTTAAAAATGTTTTAGCTCTTGGACCTAAAGTCTCTACAGCAAACGGCACTAACACATAGTCTTTGATTATAGATACGTATTTACACCGCTTGCCAGACTGAGCTTTCGGCTGCGGCTCCCGCTTTTAGCGCTGTTCCCCTAAGGTGTGACAAAGCCGAAGTGTCGACACAAGTGGCATCCCACACTAAGGCCCGTCCCCGCTCTCAGGGGATCAGCATACCATCAGGCACGTGGTGTTCCCGTGTTCCATCTCCTCCTGCTCACTGGAGGGTCTGCCTAGGCGGACAGCGCCTGCGGTTAGCGGATGTTTCCTAACGGGCTCCCGCGAAGCCGCCACTCAGGCGCCATGGAGGAACGCCGTCAGGTTTTAGTCGGTGCGAGTCCGACATAACCTTTCCCTGCTGCCTCCACAGCGGGGACTGGTATCCGTAGGGATTTCCAGTCGATAAAAAAATAAATAAAATAAAAATGGTCTTGCAACCACATCAGTAGTCTGGTTCTTGGTCTTGGTCTTGCTTTTTTGCAAGATTGAGCAACACTATTGATAACCCGACCTTAACTTTGGCTTAGCACGCCGCACCCCGAACCAACAGTGGAGTAAGACGGCAATGTCAAATTTTACATTTCTTTGTAAAATGAGAAGACTATACTTTAATATAGTAAAGTATCATCACGACCGTTTCCCTTTCGGGGTGGTCAGAAACCACGCTTATAAATAAGCAGATTCACATTTAGCCAACTTTACTATAGGCCAATCATGACAAGTGGCAAGCTCGTCGATGTCTCCAGCATACCGAACTTGAGAAATATCACAAATAAATTAAATAATAATTAAATTTACATTAATATTTTTGCGTCTCGACCACGAATCGAACCCGGTACCTCCGAGCCTAAATCGACTTAACCGCTAGACCACGGAGGCAGGCTACATTAATTTAATGAAATAAATTTTAATATTCATTAGCAAATGAAGTTTGAAGAAAAGGCAATTATAGAAAAACTTTCCTGTACTACCACGTTGCTGGCCTCCAGCCAAGAATTATTTAATTTAGAATTCTTTATTTTTTTATTTAATTTTTAATTTAATCTTTAATTTAAAATTTAAAATTGAATATCTCTAATTTTGTTAGTTTTATTGTTTTTTGTAAAATTAATTTTCTGTATTTTTTGGTTGTATTTCTTTGACACCTAAGTATCAGTAATAAAGTATGTTTCCTAATTTGGCCAATGTATAAACTCAATTATATACTAACCTTTATGTTCTGTAATGTGCTGTGGAAATGAATGAATAAATAAATAAATAAAATAAAAACATTTATTAATAGACTTTCTACTCTCGATTGTTTTCATAATGTTGCCATACCTACATCTAACGGATTTTTATTGGTTCACCGTATTTGGTTCTGGCAACACTGGTCGTGGCTCTACGAGTGAAGGCATCGGTGTGTTTACGGTATTGTAAAATTACGTGACCGACCCTATGAAAATACCTGTTATTTCAGATTTACCTAGTCTGGTTGTTTGTTGAGCCAAAAAAGTTCCTGTATTCCCATTGTTCGGATCTTTTGTTTTATGCAATACGATGCTTTTCTGTTTCACTGTCCGAGCATAAAACTTCACAAGTAGCCGAAAAAAAAATTTTTTTTTAAACGAGAAGATTTGTAAAGGATCCTGTAGTCATCTATTCAGAATTTTAATTATTTTCGACTAGCTGTAAAGAAACCTTGTATTATTTAGATTTGACGTAAGACGTCTTGAAGGCCCATCTCCAGCAGTGGAGGTCTAAGACGCTGTAAATATTTATTAAGGTAAATAAATACATTTAATTAATATTTAATTTATTTTTGTTATTTCTACAGTTTGGTACGCTGGAGACATCGACGAGCTTGCTACTTGTCAGATTGGCCTATAGTAAAGTTGGCTAAAGAAATTAACATAATTATCTAAATGAATCCTAATGGGAATGCTCGAAAAACTTTTTTTTTTCTCGATTGATGATGAATGAGGTGATAGGAAAGGCAAAGGGTTTAGCCCATACAGCCAAATCTGACGTAATATTAATATCTTTTATTATTTTGAGTTAATGAAGTCATCATCAAATTCCAGATGCTGCAGAATTTTATGCTTTTCTTGGAGTCACTCGCGGCATTATAGCCCAAACACGTCGGGTAAAATATGGGAGGCCACAGCGCGGGAAAACCGCATAAAATAAACTGCAACTTGTGCCCCATATTCAAAGTACATTTCATCGTTTTCCATAACTATTCACATAGTAGAACATTATTAAACAAAACAACACCACTTTTAACCAACAATATTCACAGTAAATCAATTCACAAAACAAAAACTTGCACTTGACATGTCCGCACAAAATGGCGCGAAGAACTCCCTTTTTTTTAATTACAACTTTTAATATTATTTTTAATTTACCATAATTTTATTATATATTAATAAGTTATATTTATTATATAGATATTGTTTTTAAGTTTATACCTATTACTTATATTTTTGCAAAATCTATTATTTAAGTGGAAACTTTGCTGGATTGTGTAACTTTTAGAATTGTTGTAATTTTATGTTTTAAGATCTGTGTTTCCTAAATATATAAAATAAATGTGAATCCGCTTCCTTATAAGCGTGGTTGGTTTCTGACCACCTCGAAAGGGAAACGGTCGTCATACATACATACATACATATAATTCACGCCAAATCCCTTGCGGGGTAGGCAGAGAGAATTGAGCGCCACTTGTCACGGTCACGACATACCTCTTTCGCTTCTTCGACATTCATCAACCTCTTCATACATGCCCTTTTGTTTCGATGGCTTTTCAACGCACCTTCAGCTATTGTTTTATTAATTTGGTCTTAATATGTGAGCCTCGGTCTGTATATACTGTGTATATATCTGGTTCGTCAATCTCTCTTCATTCATCCTTTCAACATGCCCAAAACCATCGAAGCATGCCTTTCTTTATTTTTGTCCCTATACTTTCTTTCATACCTACCCTTTTGCGTATATGCGGTCCGTCAAAGTCACGCCGCATATTTTGACCGCCTCCGTGGTTTAGTGGTAACAAACGTTGCCGTGAACTCGGGAGGTCGTGGGTTCGATTCCCACCAGGGGCAAGTTGTACATTGTATATATTGTCTCGGTCTGGGTGTTTATATGTATTATATGTATATATTTACAAATAAATAAAAAAAAAACGTATAATATGTAGTTTATCAACCATCTAGTTTCCGTAACACAAGCCTCGTAGCTTACCACGGAAACTAGATGGCGCTGTGTGACCTGTCTGTAAATATTTTTTTATATTTATATTTATTTATATCCGACGTAACGGTCGTGATGATACTTTTAATCGTCTCCAGATTTCTTCCTATTTTAAATTTACAAGTAAACTGCAAATAGGCATCTATCCTTTTTTTAGAACAATGGATGTGTAAATATGTATAAAAAAACCCAACAAAGAAGCGTGGTGTTATAGAGAAGGTACAATTAAGACATCTACAATGGGTAACACCGCGCGCTGCCACCTGTCTTGTGACGTCATCAACTAATGCACTAGCTACACCACATCATCAGTCTAAGGGCTTGTGCATAATGAAAACAATAATATCCCAGTGTATAAAACTTCTAGTTAAAAAGGTATAAGGTTGTTGCACCCTTATCGCTCGCACAATCCAATATTTTCAAAGATTTTGAAAGTCATTAACAAGCAGAACAGTATATTTTAAATTTAAATATTTCTTCTTATTAATATTATATTATCTTCATATATATCTACTATATATTAATAAGTATTTAAGTATAATTTGCCCGCCTCCGTGGTCTAGTGGTAACAAACGTTGCCGTGAACTCGGGAGGTCGTGGGTTCGATTCCCACCGGGGGCAAGTTGTACATTGTATAATTTGTCTCGGTCTGGGTGTTTATATGTATATGTATATATTTACAAAAAAAAAAGTAATAGTAGTAGTTATTTTATTTAATAATTTTTAGTTTTTAATTAGTTTTTATAATTTAGTTCTTAATTTATTTTATTTTTTAATCTTTGTACTTTACTCCGAATAAATTTCATAGACATTTAAAAAAAAAAAAAAAGTATAATATGTAGTTTATCAACCATCTAGTTTCCGTAACACAAGCCTCGTAGCTTACCACGGAAATTAGATGGCGCTGTGTGACCTGTCTGGAAATATTTATTTATTTAGGCTCGGAGGTACCGGGTTCGATTCCTGGTCGGGACACAAAAATATTTATTAATGTAAATAAATACATTTAATTAATATTAAATTTATTTGTGATATTTCTCGAATTTGGTACGCTGGAGACATCGATGAGCTTGCCACTTGTCATGATTGGCCTATAGTAAAGTTGGCTAAATGTGAATCCGCTTATTTATAAGCGTGGTTTCTAACCACTCCGAAAGGGAAACGGTCGTGATGATACTTTTTTTTATACAAAAAAAGGTTAAAATTGCACCCCACATATTATACTGTATCTATGTCTCACTCTCCCAAAGGTAGCTGGTAGAAAAAGCCGAAATGGCTTTAAGTTCGCCTTTGTACATACTTTTAAGTTAAAGTGCAATAAAGTATTTAAATAATCTGTGTGTGTACCTATGTGTGTATGTTAGTAAGGTCAATACCGTGACTAACTCTAGTCAAGACTCAAGACTCCGTTGATGCGAACACATCAAAATTCTCATCGGACTGTACAATTTTGTTCAATAAAACGATTGCACGGGGAACGGGGGTACACACCCACTCTGGAGTAGGTGTGTACGAGCACTCTCCTCAGCAAATAGTCGATGGCCGCGCGCGCGCAGGTACTTGTTAGGTACAAACAATGAAATTAATTTTAATATAGCAGGTAGATATATTTCACCTCTAAGGCCCACTTGCACCAACGTAGCGGATAAACTAATAAATAGATAGATTGGTATTCAGGGTTATCCATAAACAGCTAAATAGTTATCCAATCTTGCACCACCTAACATTTATCTCGGGATAGTAAACTTTGGATTGCAGCAATGTTACCAACAAAAAATCATATTTTACGTTCCTATTTTCCCTACGCGCATTATTTTGTTTTATTATTATTATTTGTGCGCGAATTGGAACGTGTTCCTGCTGTCAAAGTCAAACCAATTTCATATTTTGCTTGGTCCTAGTATTTGAATGAAAAATATGGAAAAACCAAAAGATAGAAAGCTGGAGGACCAGGTCCAAGATAAACGCCCTAGAGCACCAAACTTCACGGTGGCGGAAATTAATTTGCTCCTGGATTTAGTTGAGAAATAAAAAAATATTTAAGAAAACAAAAAGACAGACGGTGTTACAATACGCGACTTTTTAAAACTTTCGTTTTAAAACTCTTCTGGAGAAGAAATTGGCGTCGATTAAATTGGCTATTTCTTCGTCGTCATCATCAAATAAATCATTAAAATCCATTTTTTGTAAAATAAATCACTTTCTGTACAAATTATAGGTTATGTTGTGAGTTATTTGACAGTTGTACGCAGATAACCAGCCGTCGACGGCTGGATAAAAATATTACACTTTTATCCCTGAATAACTTTACAAATAATTTGGTGCAACGCGTTTTTGTACGTATTCACTGAATAAGACTAACCACGGCTAAATAGCTAGATACTGTTGTCAAATAACGTTGGTGCAAGTGGGCCCAAGAATATTTATATAAATAAATAAATATTTCCAGACAGGTCACACAGCGCCATCTAGTTTCCGTGGTACGGAAACTAGATGGTTGATAAACTACATATTATACTTTCTTTTTTTTGTAAATATATACAAATTATACATATTTAATATATTTGCGGCTAACTTCTAAGGAGTTATAACGCAGCATACCTAATATGTCTTCTTGTACATGACTGAGAAATAGTTTCTGCACCTTTTCCACCATTAGTGTATATGTACTTTCTCTTGGATTCCAAACTATGGCAAACTATCATATTCGTGGCTGTAAAGGGGCCGTGTCAGCGTACAATCTAAAATAAATAAAATTAACTTAAACCAAACTAAATACGTGGTGCAAAAGTTCCAACTTAAATCTATATATGAATATTAATCTCCGTCCCGAATAGCAGAATAACTATAAATAAAATACACAAATACAAACAATAAATATAAATTAAAGCTACCTAAAAAATAAAGTTAAAAATAAACTAAACAAAACCTTAAATTAAATAAACTAAAAGATAAACCTAATTAATATAAAAACTAAATACTTACAAATATCTTGATTATAATCTACATGTCATCGAATCCAGGAGAAGATGAACCCAATGTTCCGAGGACTCCGGCGACGTTGCCTCGTTGGATGGCAACACTGATCCTTTGAATAAGATATTCCCTACTCAAAGGATCACCTGTTGACGCTCGGATGGCAACGCTTATGTCGCGTATTAACGATTTAGCGTCCTCAGACCAAGGGCCCATCGTCTCTACGGCAAACGGCACAAAATAGTAACGATTTGCCAACTCTATGAATATTAATTAATATGTGGAATTTCAATATCCGACCTGATCGATCGGCTGTCCAAATGAAATTGACTTTTTATATAATAAAATACGCTCACAAAAGCGGCAGTGATTTCTACTAAAATTTAGTTAACACGCACCCTAAGATATGCAGGTGAAAACTCCACGTGAAATGAAAAAAAGACGTCTACTAAGAAATAATTACTGACTGAAAAATTGAGGGGAGTTGCGAGGTCTCGTTATTTAAGATCTTAGCGAAGGTACAGTCGGCAAAACATACCGCAGTAGGAAAACATAACACTCGTTCAGAATCATGCTCATTTTTTTTTAAAGACGGTGTATCGATAAATCATCAATGATACGCCTCCTGCCTGAACGGCCAACGCAGGTGGGGGTCGCATGCCCGACTCACCGTGAGGCCTCCTAAGGAGACCCCAAGGCGCCTACGGACTAAAACCCTATAAACCGTCTCTCTCTCACTGTTGGCCTTGCGTGCCAAGCTAAGTCTGAGTCGTGGCTACGGAGTGAAGGCACTCGTTCGCCGCGAAATCATGCTCAGACAGAACGCTTATAATGAATTTGTGAACAGTCATTCCGAATCAAATATCACGATTTGGATGCTCAGAGCGTAATATCAATTCGGATCGGACTAAATAACATTTTTATTCATATCATATTGTTTTTTTTTAATGTAAAGAAGTATATATTATTTATTCGAAGGAAATAGGTACAATGATTTAAAAAAAAAAAAAAAAAACTAAAAACTTACATCTTAATACATAAATTACTATTAATAAAAATAAACCTAATTAATAAATAAAAATATAACTAAAAACTAAAATGAAGAAAAAACAAAATAAAAAAATATTATAAATAAAAAATTTGCTCCAAATCGCTGCCAATGGGCAAAGTGCCAAGGATACTGGCAGCATTGCCACGTTGAATGGCAATACTGATTCTTTGGCCCAAATATTGCCCAGCCCTTTTGTCTCCCGAGGTGTTCATGAGCTGTTTTGACAACGCCTTGAAAATTTCGTGTGCACTTGGTCTCCACGGCCCGAGAGTTTCAACTCCAAACAGCGCAAAAACACATCTCCCAATAAGCTGAGTGTATTTCCGCCGCTTGAGGTTCTGTAAAGAAGTTATATATTATTCAGGTTAATATGTGTAAGGGTTAATATTTTAAATTTATTTTGGTCTTAAAATAACTTCCCGTGTTACAGATATTTTTTATTTATTTCCTGCTTAATGACGCGCGACATAATGACATTAATGACAAACAACTGACAGCGCTCAGAGTGATCCACCTTGATATCGTGAGCAGTCTGAGCACAAGAGTTTGTGACGTCACAAAGCTTTGGCAATCCAGTTTATGCACGTTTATCTTTATAGATGTTGTGACTTTAAATATATATTTTTTGTGGTTATTTTCAGTAAAAGCCAGCACCAATTAGGTAAAATCGTTTATTTAGTACCTACACATAAGTAATTACAATCGTATAAACAGAAAAATTGCGTATTTTTATTTTTTTTAATTGTCTTTAAAGGACATTGTACAGAATACATCAGTCCTAAACACGTAATTCATTTGCATAATATATGTTTAAAACAGAGTTCATAATCGAGTTGGGGATCATCAAATTCCAGATGCTGCAGAATTTGATGCTTTACTTGGAGTCACTCGCGGTATTATAGCCCAAACACGTCGGGTAAAATATGGGAGTCCACAGCGCGGGAAAACCGCAAAAAATAAACTGCAACTTGTGCCCTATATTTAAAGTCCAATTTATAGTTTTCCATAATTATTCACATTGCAGCACATTATTAAACAAAACAACACCACTTTTGACCAATAATATCCACAGCAAATTAATTTACAAAACAAAAACTTGCACTTGACATGTCCACGGAAAATGGCGCGAAGAACTCCAAAAATTGCGTAAACCAGAATGGGCAGAGACAATGACAAGTGGGTTCTCTATGCGTTTAGTAATAGACAAATAAAATTGTGTTCTTAATTCCAATAATTTTAAACCCAGCTTGAGGTGGTCCAGCTTACGCTTTGCAGATTGTACTGAGAACGTACCGTGCTACCTCGATGTGTCGGGATTAAAAAATTGCTCACACATAAGCTTATACTTAGCAAAGAAATAGTTTGCCATTGTCTAGTATTTTTTAATTAAAAAGTAATTAAGTATAAACTTGTGACACAATATATGGGACGATTTGGGCTGTTTTACGAGTAGTGCTGTAATGTGGTCCGATCTTACATTTATCTGGGAGCACTAATATCTAATAACGGTGGATGCGAAGATGAAATCAAGCGTCGAATGGCAGTTACAAGATCTGCTATGGACAAGCTGAAGAAGATATGAAGGAACCTTGCTCTTGTGTTCCCTATTTTTCTGTATGCTGCGGAGACGTGAACCCTACGCGAAACAGAAAAAAAACGAATTAATGCTTTAGAGATGTGTTGTTGGCGGAGAATGCTGGGCATATCATGGACGGAGTTCCGAACCAACAAATCGATACTGGAGGAACTGGGGATCAGACCTGTCCTCGACTGTACAATTACGCATTCTCACTTTCTTCGGACACGTGTCACGGCGTGGAGAAACATCCATCGAGCGCTTGGTAGTCCAGGGAAAAGTCGATGGCAAGAGGATGCGTGGTAGGTCTCCGATGAGATGGACCGATCAGGTGAAGGTTGCAATGGATCATTCCCTACATGAGTGCACTAGGAAAGCCGGGGTCCGAGAGCAGTGGCGACGGCTTGTTAAGTGTGCCACTAGCACTCAAATGGCGACCACGACCACTCTTCCAAGAGTGTAGCGACTAAGAAGAAGAAGAAGAACAAGTAGTGTTGCCTAATCTTGGTCTTTGTCTTGCAGTCTTTTCATCAGTCAACCGATATGTTAGCAAGAGCAATATCAAGACTTACCCTAGTGTAGGTATTGCTTGTGCAAGACTCTATTTTTTTGCTACCTACATAATTTTGGTTACAACCTCGTCCCTAGACGTTAATAAATAAATGGATTGTTAATTAAAATTATGCTAGAAATTCCTTTGTTAAAATTAGCCACCTTCTCTGCAATCGCAATCTTAAACTTCCTACAAGATGCCGACTCGTCCGATGCTACATATTTTCCATTCTCCTGTATGGTGTCGAATCATGGACCCTGACAAAGACAATGTCGAAGAAGTTAGAAGCTTTTGAAATGTGGATATACAGGAGAATGTTGAAGATATCATGGAAGGACAGAGTAAGAAACGAAACTGTCTTGCAGAGAATGAACAAAGGCGTTGAACTATTGAAAATGGTAAAGCGAAGGAAGTTGGAGTATTTGGGACACATCATGCGCAATAAAAAGTATAGCTTGCTGCAGCTCGTCATGCAAGGCAAGATACAAGGCTCCAGAAGACCGGGGAGAAGACGCACTTCCTGGCTCAAGAACCTCAGGGAGTGGTTCGGGATGAGCACCAGATCCTTGTTCCGGACAGCGGCATACAAAATCAAAATCGTCTTAATGATAGCCGACCTCCGATAGGAGATGGCACCGTAAGAAGAAGAAGTTATTTATGTAAGTATTGTATATAAGTACATTCATATTTATGTATTATGTGTATGTATTTATAGTAACTCTAACACCGGTTCGTGTGAAGCGGAAGTACGCCGAAGGATAGGCATATTTCTGCCAACGTATTAGTTTTTTTTTTTTTGTTCTCTTCTCCCGATGGATGATGAATGAGATGATAGGGAAGGCAAAGGGTCTAGCCCATACAGCCAAGTCTGACGTAATATATCTTTCTTTTTAATGAGTTAATGAGGTCATCATCAAATTCCAGATGCTGCAGAATTTGATGCTTTTTTTGGAGTCACTCGCGGCACTATGGTGCTCAAACACGTCGGGTAAAATATGGGAGTTGACAGCGCGGGAAAACCGCAAAAAATAAACTGCAACTTGTGCCCCATATTTAAAGTCCAATTTATCGTTTTCCATAATTATTCACATTGTAGCACATTATTAAACAAAACAACACCACTTTTGACCAATAATATCCACAGTAAATTAATTTACAAAACAAAAACTTGCACTTGACATGTCCACGCAAAATGGCGCGAAGAACTCCCGCCAACGTATTAGCCTCGCTATACAGAGGGGAAATGTTGCCAGTCTTCTTGGGACTATCTCCGATGGAACGTCTTTTGAGGATATTTTTAATTTATAGTTAATTTTTATTAGGTTTAGTTTATAGTTATTTATTTTATTTAAATAGTTTGTAATTGTTCATTTAAATTTAGTAAATATTTTATAACCTGATTTTGTCAAAGTCAAAGGAAAGCTTGCGGTATCTGTCAATATTTGTTCCAAGGAACATAATACAAGATTTGTTCCTTGCTGATAATCAACAAAATTTCCGTACAAAATGTTAGCCTTATCGTTACGATCAAGTAGTAATTATTTTACTTTATATGCAAAGCCATATAGATGTTGTCATAGTGTATTTGGAATCCATAAATTAATAAAACAAGACAAGGTAAGTTCTTAGGTACTTTTAAACGGACATAGATACCATTTGCGTGGTTATTGAGGCATGAATGTTCATCTGTATTGAGGATTGTGCATATTTTATCCGATCTACGAGTAATCAATCTACAAGATGTTCATCCATTCTCGTCTCACATATGCTGCGCCAGCCTGGCACCACCTTCTGGCCAAGATCCAAACTCAGCAGAACATATCGCTCAGAGTGGTTACCTGAGCGCCATGGTTCGTGCGTAATTCCGTCTTAGCTCGAGATTTGGAGATGCCTACTATTGAGGAGTTTGTCGTTGGCCTGACTAGACGTATGTTCTCTTGGGCCGACAACGGACACTTCAAGCATCTCCAGAATATCGCTCCGTCTTGGGCACGGCCCCCCAACGGAAGACCACTTCCTAGAGAAGTACTCCTGAAGGAGAGCTGAAGCAGTCGAACCTAGCCCCCTGGGTTCGTGAGCCACACGGTCGCTGTTATTTATATAAGCATTAGGCATCCGGGCCTGGACGACCCCACTGTCTGACGTCTGGCTGACGAGTAATCACTGTGAACGTGTATTATGTTGGTTAATGTGGACGCGTTACTAGTACGCTCGTCTTGATACGATGGCGGTGCTGGACTTGGTTGGTTCGACTTAAACGACACTTGCTTAAAACCAAAAGCAACGCCAAGGTAAACGACTTTCAAAGTGAAAAAAAGCGCTTAAAGCAACAAGTCAAACACAGGGGATTCCCCCTTCAGCGTTTACAGCTTTCCAACTCTACTCGAACGTTACTTCATCTTTGTTCTTTTTGTAAAGTAGTTAATTAAGAAATTAGAATGCCCATTTTTCTTAGAGAAATGGGCCCAATAAAATGTTCTCGTGTTATAATGATTTCTTTTTTATTACATAGTTAATATATTGTGATTTCGTAATCTGTAATTAATTTTATTTATTTTACCCTAGCATGACGACAATTGACAAAAACTTTTTTTACCTTCATAATTACATAGTTTTTATCCCGCCAATTTGAAATTCAGTGTTTTATCTGTAATAAAGTACCTGATCATAATAAAGAACCTAATCATATAAATAGTGTTGTAACTATTTCATACATAAACCTTAATCAATTGACTATTTAATTAAATTATATTTTAATGCTGGGGTAAAAGAGATGTTGTAATTTTTTTTTTTTTTTTTTGTTTAAATTTACCCATATGGGAAGGCAAAGGAACTTGTCCATACAGCCTCGTCAATCGTAATGTTGTTGTAATTAAATTTAAAAAAAAAACAATTATTTGTTATGATTATTCAATTGCATTTTATTGAGGCACGCTGCAAAAAAATTGGGGCCTGGTTTTGGGCAATCTCTTTTATTACGATATAATTAAAATAGATTAGACAAAGTTGTAATACGAGACTTGGCCAGTCTTGGTCTTCCTTTGGGCAACACTGGTCATATCTTATATTTACCGTTTTTACATCATTGTTTTTTATGCTAAACTTACAGCCGGAACATTTTAAAATATCGCCAATTGTAAAAGAAACTCAACCAGAAATAATTGACATTGTAAAACGATTTTATTTGGCTGAGCATGTCTTTTTTAAATCACGTGATAGAGACCTTCGTGATGATCATGCTGTGGACGAATATCTTCTAGGAATCTTAAAACAAGGTAATACCATATATCAGCACGTAAATCTAGCTTAGAGAGTATTAAAATATAATAGGTGGTAATTTGCCCAGTCTGCTGGGGCGGGAAAGTATCCATCACTCGTGCCGATAAACCTTGTAGAGTGTATCCAAACGATTTTGGATCAGGCTCGAATTGCCGTCATACCCAGTCAAGCCGGCATAGTGTTAGTTATGAGTGTCTGATTCCAGTTGCTAACATTCATGGTATAAAAAAATAATTTAAAAAGTTTAAGATCACTTATTTATGAAGCGGATTCACATTTAGCCAACTTTACTATAGGCCAATCATGACAAGTGGCAAGCTCGTCGATGTCTCCAGCGTACCAAAGTCGAGAAAATGTCACAAATAAATTAATTAAATTAATAGATATTATTGTGTCCCGACCAGGAATCGAACCCGGTACCTCCGATTCTAAATCCACGGACTTACCCGCTAGACCACGGAAGCAGTTTTATTTTTATTTAATTACTTAGATGTATTTTTTAGGAAACTCATTGTATGCTAGAACAAAAGATGGCGAAATAGCTGGTGTGTGTATAAATTGTATAACAAGCCCTATTGATGTTTATAATTTGAGAAATTTCGCATATTACAGACAGGTAAGTGTAACATCATTACAGCCCCAGAACAGAGTCCTAAACGTCAACCAAGAAACAATTTATTTTATTATTTTATTGTTTCTCTTTCCAAATGATGGTTATCATGTACTGTTCCAGATTCACCAATATCGTTATCGTTAAATGATATCGTTTTATATCAATATTGTAAAAATTGACGTGTAAAAGTGCATAATACATCTCTTTTTGTCCTATGCCTACTTGCAAAATATTAAAAAAAAAAAAAAACTTTGATCGTGGGTCCTAAACCTCCACTGCTGAAGTTAAAATTAAACAAAATGAGACGTGCAGCGGCCAAAAAACTCGGGTTAAGGTGAAGCGGTTTTTCCCGCCTGCACTTATGCTGTATAAAGCACAGATAAGGGTCATGCGTGGAATACTGTTCTCACCACTAAGATGGCTCTGCTAAGTATCTTACAGATGCTCTCAATATCCTGCAGAGGCGAGCAATTCGGATAGTGGACGACACCACAGTGTCTAAAACTCTCGAATCACTGCAGCTTCGCCGTGACGTTGCCTCTCTGAGCGTGTTCTATAAGCTATACCACTTTACACACTGTTCTGAGGATCTCCATAACCTTATCCCTTCATCTCTATTCCGGAACAGAACCACTCGCAAACCATATCATACATATATTTTTAGGATCCTACAATAAAGGACTTTTTATATTTTATGGCAAAACTTGATGAGACGCCTAACTTGTGGACGGCCCTTAATCAACAGAAAATTTTCGAGGTAAAACTATAGTTCCATCATTATTTTTTATTTTTTATACTAGCACGACATGTGACCCTGGGCCCACCTGATGGTAAGTGGGGAGCGAGATCCATGAATGTTAGCAACTGTAATCAGACACTCATGACTGACATCAGTCCCTAACATTATGCCGGCTTGACTAGAACACTGGGAGACCTTCACTGTTGGAGATGGGCCTTCCAGAACATATATCTGGAGAATTTGGCTTACACTCGCCACGCTGGCCAGACGGGTTGGCGAGGATCTGATGTCAATTTATTAACGATTCCACAAGTTGGTGTTAGTGGAACCGGGAGCGACGGCTTAACGTTGGGCACGGGAACGGTGGTGTTGTAAATTTATGACAAATGTACGTAAGAAAAGTGTATTTCTCATTGGTACCTACCGGGGAGGTTTGAACCGACCTTGTAGGATTTATGGAAAGCGTTCTTACAACTGAGTTTTGTGAGTAAATAAAATTCAATAAAATTTTGAGTATTATCTTTTTTATTATTATTTTTCTTGGACTTAGTATTAATTAACTATTATCTAATAAGTTTAAAAAATGAGTTATTTTTATATTATTAATAACGTCTGAATCCTCCTTGCATAGTGTATTGGAGTATCTGTAATACCATGTAAAGTAAATAAATAAATAATAAATAAATAAAGAAATATTTCCAGACAGGTCACACAGCGCCATCTAATATCCGTGGTAAGCTACGAGGCTTGTGTTACGGAAACTAGATGGTTGATAAACTACATATTGTACTTTTTTTTTTGTAAATATATACATATTATACATATAAACACCCAGACCGAGACAAATTATACAATGTACAACTTGCCCCCAATGGGAATCGAACCCACGACCTTCCGAGTTCACGGCAACGTTTGTTACCACTTGGAGGCGGTCGAAGTGTATGTATGTAAATAAATAAATAAAATAATTAATCGCACGATTGTTTTAGATTAAAATGTTGACTGTGATACCAGAGTTTAGAAGACAAGGTCTTGCAGTGTTGCTAGCTGAAAAATCTAAGGAACACGCTTTGGATGAGGGCCATAAATATTTAAAACTCAATTGCATTAATAATTTTGAGTAAGTTATATATATATATATAGAAAAAAACTATATATATATATATATATATATATATATATATATATATATAGTTAGTTTTTTTCTGCCTCCGTGGTCTAGCGGTTAAGTCCGTGGACTTAGGACTCGGAGGTACCGGGTTCGATTCCTGGTCGGGACACAAAAATATTTATTAATGTAAATAAATACATTTAATTAATATTTAATTTATTTGTGATATTTCTCGAGTTTGGTACGCTGGAGACATCGACGAGCTTGCCACTTGTCATTATTGGCCTATAGTAAAGTTGGCTAAATGTGAATCCGCTTATTTATAAGCGTGGTTTCTGACCACCCCGAAAGGGAAACGGTCGTGATGATACTTTACTTTTTTAGTTTTTTTATACCTTGTTTAATATAGCATTTATTTTTGATAGATTGTTTTTTTAACTATACAAAGAGAATATATATATATATTATTATTATTATATAACGCGTGTAAATTGTCAAAAGAGCAAAAATTCATTTTAGGCTTCAGCAGCCCTATTCTGTTATTTAAGCGCAAACGTTAAATAATGGAATCCGTTAACTATATACATGTATCATCATGATATTAAAGTTCATATTTGCACGGCAGCTTTCAAGGTCGAGCGCTTATAGAGTTGAGAATTGAATAATATTTTGTAATTATGACGCAATCTCTGATGTAAATAACGAAATCCACTAATAACGTTTGCGACTAAGTAACAGAATAGGGCTGCAGGTGTCATTGGTAGAATTTATATTTGAAATAAAAAAAGTTACTTTTTAAGTCACCAAAAAACAAAACAACTGCATGGTTACGTCTGACAATCGCGATATCCATCGTGATAAATATCCAAAGACTGGGGAGTTTTATTAATAGATCTCGCCAACAGCCGAGAGACGAAATAGAGAGAAAGAATTACGTAAGTCAATGTTCGCGCGATCGTCGACCTCTGATATGATATCTGATATTTATTATTAAATAATAAAAATAGGTGGTATTTATTTCTCTGCTACATTATAATATAAAATAATTTGCTCTTTAATAAATTCCAAGCAGTATATAATGGTTAACATTATATTTAAAATAAATAAAGGTACAACATTTATAATCTATTTTTTTATTATTTCAGTTATAAAATAGCAGAAAACTGCATGATGCGTTGTATAGCGAAATTTCCTTTGCACAAATTAAGAAGCACTACATCACCGTACATCAAAAGGGACTCGGAGTACAACAAAATTTTGCGGGTTTACATTACTATCCTACAAACTGACGGAGACATGGACAAAATGCTAACAGAGCCTCTTAAAATATGTCAAGTCAACTTGGACGATTGCTTGGAGTAAATAAAATAAAAATATTAAGTTTTTTTTGTTTTTTTTTTTGGTTCTCTTCTCCCGATGGATGATGTATGAGGTGATAGGGAAAGCAAAGGGTAAAGCCCTTATCTTAATTTATATCTTTATCTTTCTTTTTTATGGGTTAATGAGGTCATCATCAAATGCCAGATGCTGCAGAATTTGATGCTTTTTTTGGAGTCACTCGCGGCATTATAGCCCAAACATGTCGGGTAAAATATAGGAGTTCACAGCGCGGGAAAACCGCAAAAATTAAACTGCAACTTGTGCCCCATATTCAAGGTCCAATTTATCGTTTTTCATAACTATTCACATTGTAGAACATTATTAAACAAAACACCACTTTTGACCAACAATATCCACAGTAAATTAATTTACAGAACAAAATCTAGCACTTGACATCTCCACGCAAAATGGCGCGCTTACTTTGGAGATTGGGAGTCACTCCGTATCCACGACTCAGACTTTGCGTCTATAAAAAAAAAATGCGGTCCTGTATTCCAAATATTCATTTTGACAAAATTACTACACGCTTTAGCACTTTTGCCATCCATAAGTCTATCTCTTTCATATTATGAATATTCGTGTGTAACAAATATTATTTATAATTTTAGAATGGAACATAAATTAAATGAGTTTTTTTTGTTTAATTTTTGCAAGCTTACAATATTTCATTCATTCATTACAGCCCTAGACCTCCACTGCTGGAGATGGACCTTCCAGAACATATATCTGGAGAATTTGGCCTACACTCGCCACGCTGGCCAGTCGGCTTGGCGAGGTTATGATGTCAATTTTTAATGACAATTTATTAACAATTCCACAAGTTGGTATTAGTGGAACCGGGACCGATGGCTTAACGTGCTCTCCGAGCACAAGGCACGGGAACGGTGTTGTTGTAAATCTATTACAAATGTACGTAAGAAAAGTGTATTTCTCATTGGTACATGCCGGGGGGTTGGAACCGATCTTTGTAGGATTTAAGGAACGCGTTCTTACAACCGAGCCACCACCGCGCCGTACAATATTTCGTCATGATCGTAGAACAGTGACGGATCTGCTATATTTAAAATTTTGATGGCGGCCATTCAACTGTCATTTCGACTGTTTTTTTGTCACTTTTTAAGTCTCATAATAAGTGCAAACCTTCTAGATTTAATTTTGGAACCCTTTCTAATATTTGCACTATAAATTACAGACCACAAACAATATAAAACTATATATAAATATATATGCAAAATTATGGGTATTTTTTAAATCCGACACTGTTCTACGATCATGACGATTTGTTCTCCTTGAAAGAAAAAAATGGCATTTGGTTTCATTTTTAAAATTACACGCGGTATATATATTTTTAAATCTTTTTGTTCTCTATGAGGCTTTTCTTCTACGTTTCATTGTCTGTTGGAACGTGCTATTGACTTTTAGGTAGCACAGGCATTCGCTCACGCTCACACTTCCACATACCTAAGTATTTTTTTTTATTTTTTATTTTTTTTTTTTTATTTTAACTTGTCATGAGTATTGGTGTCGCGGCGGTTGAATTTCTTGAGGCTCCCAACAATGTGATCCACAAAGCTGGTGAAAGAGATGAAAGTCCATGATTTTTTTGAGGTTACAGAGCTGATGGTGTTGGGCTCCTCTCACTGGGTTATAGATACTATGCTAAATACGGTTTTAATACGTTAGCTGTAAACCATTCTTCTGAAAACCTAAGATGGTTTCCTGGGGTAGAAAGAAATGCGAGCTTGCCTTCATCGTCCATTTTCTTAAGACCCAGACGATCCTGAAAAATAGTAATATTTTTTTTTTATTCATCTCTCGTTCTCTTGCTCTCACAATCAAATATTTAAAAAAAAAAACTCGGGAGTCCTTCGCGCCATTTTGCGCAAACATGTCAAAAGTGGTGTTATTTTGTTTAATAATGTTCTACAATGTGAATAATTATGGAAAACGATAAATTGGACTATGAATATGGGGCACAAGTTGCAGTTTATTTTTTGCGGTTTTCCTGCTCTGTGAACTCCCATATTTTAACCGAAATGTCGACGCGAGTGACTCCAAGAAAAGCATCAAATTCTGCAGCATCTGGCATTTGATGATGACCTCATTAAGTCATTTGAAAAAAATATATATTACGTCAGACTTGGCTGTATGGGCTAGACCCTTTGCCTTCCCTTTCAACTCATTCATAATCCAGCGGGAGAAGAGAACAAACAAAAAAAAAAACTAGTCTGTCACTTTGTTTGACATTTTGAGCGATGCCCCATTCTAAGCACTGGCGGAGCAACGACTATCAATCTGGACTAATGATGATAGAAAAGGTGAAGAAGATTTTTTAAAGATGTATGTTAGGCAGTATGGTTGCTACGTCGGGTTTTTGACAGTTTTCAAACAATTATGCGCAAAAGATCTGCGTCTATGCTGTGCCGCATGAGAACCAGTACCAACAGGCTTCTAAACGTATTGGCAGATCGGTGGGACTCTCCGCTGCTGGAGCACTGGATACAGCTGCATACAATCAAGTAGACAGCCTCCAGTAGCGGATAGTTTAAAATAAATCATTAGTTATACTAAATATTGATTAAGTAAAATTGTTACTAACAATTTATGGATGTAAAGTCCGAAATAAAAGTTTATTATTATTATTATTATAAATCTTTTTTATCGCTTCAAACTTACTTTCAAATAAATATCCGAACTCCTCAAGGGCAAAATTTCCTCTGCTTGTCCCGGGGCATAGAACCCGAACCATTCAGTTTCCTTTGGCTCAACCACTGTGTCATTTTCAAACATGACCATGACAAAATGTTCCAATTTGTTCAGATTTTCTTTATAAGTGTTATTTATGTTTATTTCATTGTTAATGTCGGAGAGGAAGGCAGATTTCTTTTTATATGTCGCTTCATTCAGGGGATCGTGCCAGTACGTAGCTTGGACTAGCCAACGTTGTAGCCAACTGAAAAATGAAATTCATAAATTAGTTTTAATTTAACAGACGTTCGAGAAGCTTTTTCAAACGCTTTCAGTTTTTGATGACGTCGAATAAGCAAAGACAAGGACGCGGGTTTCACAGCTAATGACGTAATAATCAGGTTTTGCTTGTTAAAAAAAAAAAAATACATCACATAAAAACCTCAGTATTATACAGAAATAAATACATTGGTATACCTTATAAGTAACACATTGGCCATTATACGGCTTTACTTTATATAAATTGCATATCGGTCCGCGGGTCTCAAGGGAAGCCAGTCCGCCGATTACAAGCTGGTTTAATTTGGTGGCGCAGTTGAGGCGAATCCGTATTCGTATAGATTACCATGAACCCAATACATACAATAATATTGGTGGAAATGAATTACGAACGTACGTATAGTAAATGAAACTAAACTAAAACACTAACTCAAACAAGCAAGTCGCAATATATACAAATAAAAATCAGCCGAAATACATAATAATAATATGCGAGAGGACAAAATAAAGAAAAAATATTTAAGTAAGATGGTTGATAGAGATTTGTTTGATTTTTTTTAAACGGAGTTCGCAAAATCGTCAGACGATACGACTCCAGCCTGAAGGGCCACCGCGGATGGTCGCATGTCCGAATCACCGTGAGGCCTCCTAAAGAGACCCCAAGGCGCCTACGGACCCTATAAACCGTCTCTATCACTGTTGGCCCTGTGTGGCTTAACAGCTAAGTCTGAGTCGTGGCTACGGAGTGAAGGCGCTCGTTCGCCGCGTTCATGCATGCATTATGTATCAAAAGTCTACTGAACGGCAGCAGACTCAACCTGTGTAGGGGTCTGCGGTGGAGCCATCGAGGGGAAAATGGGGGACGATGACAGCGGCGTCTCGATCGGCGACTGGAACGGTGGGAGGGTCGGGGAGTCCTTAGGTTGGCGGCCAGAGGACTTATTTTATTTATTTATTTATCTTTAAGGAAAACTTACAGCTTCTAACAAATAAATAAATAATAAATATAAATATTTCCAGACAGGTCACACAGCGCATCTAATGTCCGTGGTAAGCTACGAGGCTTGTGTTACGGAAACTAGATGGTTGATAAACTACATATTATACTTTTTTTTTTAAATGTAAATATATACATATTATACATATAAACACCCAGACCGAGACAAATTATACAATGTACAACTTGCCCCCGGTGGGAATCGAATCCACGACCTCCCGAGTTTACGGCAACGTTTGTTACCACTAGACCACGGAGGCGGTCAATGATTACTTATATAAAAAACTAGATGCCAATTACAAGTTTCCACAAATATCTTATACAACTAAATAACTTACAAATAGAAGAAACATATAAACGATAATTTTAAACCACAATAATTTAGAAAAATAAAAATAATATAATATAAATAATATAATGTGTGTTATACTGTAAAAAATGCTCTAGACATCGCCCGACTAACTAATTTAGGCGATGTACAGAACATGTCAATATCCATGACCTCAGCTAGGCGGTTGAGTTCTTTTGATGCTCTCGCTAAAAATGAGTTTTGACGGTACTTGGTGCGGGCATATGGCACTACCAAAGGTCTATAAGCCCTTTGAGACCGGCTAGGTATACCAAATCCGAGTAATCCTAGGAGTTCACTGGAATCTATTTTCGATTGCGCAATTTTAAAGAGGTAAGTAATGTCCGCTATGCTTCTACGTAGCTCCAAAGGGAGTATGTGATGTCTTCTACATCTACTGACGTAGGCTCTTTGTTATGTTAGTTTGTATGGTGATGTAAGTGTGATTATACCTTATATTGTTCGTATTTATCTTATGAATTTAAACCTGTCCTGGCATTTAATAAACTGTGTATTATTTTATTATATATATACTGCCTCCGTGGTCTAGCGGTTAAGTCCGTGGATTTAGACTCGGAGGTACCGGGTTCGATTCCTGGTCGGGACACAAAAATATTTATTAATGTAAATAAATACATTTAATTAATATTTAATTTATTTGTGATATTTCTCGAGTTTGGTACGCTGGAGACATCGACGAGCTTGCCACTTGTCATGATTGGCCTATAGTAAAGTTGGCTAAATGTGAATCCGCTTATTTATAGGCGTGGTTTCTGACTACCCCGAAAGGTAAACGGTCGTGATGATACTTTACTGCGTGTAATTGCAAAAAGAGCAAAAAAACGCTACTGGTATAAAAAAAGGTATTTTAATTTTAAAGATAAAAATCCGAAAAATAAAACTGCATGATGAATAAGGCCGCGTCTGAAAATCACAATATCTATCGTGATAAATACCTAAAAGTGGGGGCTGTGACAAGGTCACACGCCCCGGCTGGGTGGCGCGGGGCGACAACCTCGCTCGAATCTCAAGGCTCTTTTTCCAAAGTCCGCGCGATCGTCGACCTTTCATTACCTACTTGATTAGGCTCAGTATGAGTAGCGATATTTTTTGGATAACTTCTCGGCACCGTAACTTAGGATTTTATTACTACATATTTAAAAAAAAAAGACACGTACGTTCTTTATTTTTATTTCAGATTATAATATGAAAATATTTGATCTTTAATATATTCCATTTTGTATAAAACTATAAATTGCGAGTTCCAAAATTTTTGTAAAAAGTTTTTTTGGCCTGCGATAAAAGGGTAACCTTTAAAATGTTGAGCAATAAATGGAAAATAATACATTGCCTTACAAAACCGCAAACATTCATAATATAATCACATAACTAACATTAGATCATAGCAATGTTAATAGTGATTACTCTTTAAATCGATATTAATTCGAACTAAATGAGACTTTCTTTTGTTTTTGACAGTTTTGCATTTACATTTGGAAGCAGTTACGCAAAAAGCATACAATCCACAATTTTTCAGAAATTTTATTATGAATGCCAATCAGGTCCCTCCTCCTCCTTGCGTCGTGTTTCTTCATTGATGAGGGTCGTGACCTCCCGATGAATTGGTGTGCGTCTTGATGATAGCACGCCATCCATTCCTGTCTTCGGCGGCATGCATAGCATCATGGACGCTAGTGTTGGTGGTGGAGCGGATTTGGTCGGACCAGCATACCGGACTTCGGTCTCTCGGTCTCTTTCCTTTCAGCTTGCCAGTAACAAAAAGTTTCTCCAGGTTATCCCCTCCTTTTGGCATCTGGCGATGTGTCCGAAGTACTGGAGTATCCGACGAAGGCATATGGTGGATAGCCTAGTCGATGTTTAGTCGGTTTAAAATAGATACGTTAGTTCGATGCTCAGTCCACGAGATCCTCAGCATTTTTCTCCAACACCACATCTCAAAAGCATCTAGCGTGTGACAAAGAATTTTAGTTCTAGGTTGAACGAAAGTTTTAATGTAAAAATAAGGTAAAGATAAAGAAGTTTTGTTTTTTACAAATAAAATTTTCAAAATAATATTTTATTTAGTATCAAATAAAACTAATTGGAATTGAAATGTCAATACGTGTTAAAGTCAAAATGGTTATGTTTACTCTTATGGTTACAGTTTGCTATACATATAGGGTTGCCAGATGTCCGGTATTTAAGCGTACAGTCCGGTATTTTCGAGGCCTGTCTGGTAAAAAATAAATGGTCATACCGGACAGAACAATGTCCGGTATTTCCCTCAAACGCAACCTAGGTACAGTACAACATAAATTAGTTTTAGAAGAATGATTCAACTTTATTATTTGTTCATTGGAAGTTCGTATTATTTTCGTTAAAGATACCTATCTAGTTACCTTTATTTTGTAGTAGATATTCATACCATTGTTTATTAAAGACTTTGTCAAAGTTAGCATAGTCTTTACCCCTCCCGTTTGGGGTTGTCCGGTATTATTTCGCGACTCTTCTGGCAACCCTATATACATACGATATTGAATTTAAATTCCTTTACCGTACATAACGTATTATATCTTAAATCATTCATCATTACAGCCCCTAGAACACAGCGTCCTAGACCTCCACTGTTGGAGATGGGCCTTCCAGAACATGTATCTGGAGAATTTGGCCTATACTCGCCACGCTGGCCTAGACGGTTTAGCGAGGATTTGATGTCAATTTTTATGACAATTTATTTACGATACCACAAGTTGGTATTGGTGGAACCGGGACCGACGGCTTAACGTGCTCTCCGAGGCACGGAAACGGTGGTGTTGTAAATCTATGGCAAATGTACTTAAGAAAAGTGTATTTCTCATTGGTACATGCCGGGAGGGGTTGAATCGACCTTTGTAGGATTTAAGGAACGCGTTCTTACAACCGAGCCACCACCACGCCTATATCTTAAAAAAATAGCTTCATTTTATTATTATTAAAATTATTTACCTATTTTGAGATAATTTTACGATCGGTTTAAAAATAAGAGTGGCAATTGTTACATTGCCACACAAAATACATATGTACTTTTATAGTTCAATGCAAATATATACAGTCAAGTACGACCTTCAAGTAAAGGAGACAAGTTTCTAAGTAAACCAGTTACTACACAATATAAGCTAATGCTTATTAGACTATCAGATACCTGAGGTTTAGGGACTTTATTTATTAGATGCTCATAACAAGATGCAGTCATACCAAAATATAAACAGATACAAACAACTAAGTAACTAAGATCTGGACTTCATCTCAAAAATTTGAGCATACAGCTTGCTATTTTTACAACCATTCCAATGATAAGGTTAGGAGGTGATTTTGAAACCGACCCCCAATCACAATTTATCAGTGCAATGCATTGAATATACACTTAAGCACATAGCTGGGCATTAACTCGTTAATCCGTTAATCGTTAATTAATGAAGTTAACATTTTGATTAACGGGTTAACTTATAAGTTAACTTTTAAAAATGTTAACGGACACGTTAACTTCCGTTAATATGCAGAAGTCCGTTAATCGTTAATCCAATGCCACTATTTACCGCACGGCACCGCGGTGTGGCGCGAAAAACAGGTTCAAACAAGTATGAAACGACAAGTGCCGGGCGCAGCGGCGCGTGAGACAAAAACAAAACTAGATATATTTTGCCGGCGCGTGCGAGTAAGAAAACTGCGAAGTACTAGCTAGCGCCAGAGTGACGAGTGTTGTGTTTGTTGTAATTATAAATTACTGTCAGTGATAATTTGCGTGTTCATAAAGAAGAGTGCAGTGTAATTAGTTAGATAGAAAAGTGTACTGTGCAGTGTAGTAATTAAAACTATATTATGGAAGACATGGAATCGGATTTCAGCGGTCCTGCTGAGAATCCTTGGCCACATTTGACTGAGTATGTGGAATTTGTATCCAGATCTGGCCAGCAAATACTTTTTGCTTGTAAGCGTTGCTTGCCGAAAGAAAGTTCATGTATCAAGCCTGAATAATTTGAAACAACATGTAAGAAGGGTACATGAGTCACAATACGTACAGTTTGAAGAGCGAAGTTAAGGCGGGCTCTAACCGAGGCAAGACAAAAAAGAGAACTCATTCTGACAATATTATATATTAACCTGTTAACTTCCAGAACCTAAACCAACAGGTTTTATAAGTTCACTAACGCAACGATATAAAAATGCAATTTTACACATATTAACGGATTAACGATTAACATTAACTTCCGTTAATTCTTCCGAAATGTAACGCTTTAACGTTTAACGAAGCTAACTTTTTTTGTGACGGATTAACGATTAACGAAGTTAACTATTTGATTAACGGTGCCCAGCTATGCTTAAGCATACATTTGTTTCGTTATGAGAATTTATTATATAAAGAAAAAAAAAAAGAAGTAATCGTCAGTAGCTAATTAATGTCAAAAATCTAAATAATATAAAGGTTAAAAATTAAATTAAATTAATAGTAATATTTCTAATATGTCCATACGGTAAAGTAGAAATGTAAAGAGCTATACATAGGCGCTTTTGTTAAGTAAACCTATTACAGTCATTTGTGACACGTCATTATTTAGAATTATTCTACTCTATCCGTCAGAAAACTAAAGTTACATATACAGATATAGCCTTCAAAATTTGTAAGTTGAAATGGCAATGGGCCGGACACGTCAGTCGCAGAACCGATGACCGATGGAGTAAACGAGTTCTGGAGTGGAGACCACGTACAGGAAAACGCAGAGTGGAAAGACCCCCCGCCAGATAATAAATATAATAATAATAAATATTTTCAGACAGGTCACACAGCGCCATCTAGTTTCCGTGGTAAGCTACGAGGCTTGTGTTACGGAAACTAGATGGTTGATAAACTACATATTATACTTTTTTTTTTTGTAAATATATACATATTATACATATAAACACCCAGACCGAGACAAATTATGTACAACTTGACCCCGGTGGGAATCGAACCCACGACCTCCCGAGTTCACGGCAACGTTTGTTACCACTAGACCACGGAGGCGGTCAATGGACGGATGACCTGAAAAAGGTCGCTGGTGGGGGCTGGATGAAGGTGGCAAAAGATCGTGTGAAATGGCGAGCCTTGGGGGAGGCCTACATCCAGCAGTGGAGAGACATAGGCTGATGATGATGATTCTACTCCTGCTAGTAGAAGACCAAGCAGCAAAGTGGTCCAAGTAAGCTGTTAGCAAAAGACCAGCAGCTTAGCTGATTACAGTGACCTACAGGCAGAATACTGTTACTTAGTCGCAAACGTTGTTAGTGGATTTCATTATTTACACCAGAGATTGCGTCATAATTACAAAATATTATTTAATTCTCAACTCTATAAGCGCTCGACCTCGACGGCGTCCGTGCAAATATGAACTTTAATGGTATATATATATATATAGTTAATGGATTCCATTATATAACGTTTGCGCTTAAGTAACAGAATAGGGCTTTAAGTAAGGCTGTTAATGTGTAATCTGACTGAGAAAGGAATCTGCTAGGAAAACTCAGCTATAGCAGATTTACAAATGAAACAAATATAAAATTACACAACAATAAATAGAAAAAAAAAAAAAAAAAACTCCTATGAATTCAATACCTGGTTCAGTGGTACCCTACCAGGTAAGTCAGAATTAAGAGTTCAGTCAGAATTCTAGTGAGTGTAGGTATTCTAGAGTACAATGGTTAAAATTTGTTTTATAATTCTTTATTTTCCAGTTTTAACCACTGTAGTTTTGTCTTTCTTAAAATAACAATTATTTAAATTATTTTATTTGCCTATTTAAATTATGCTTACAATTGTGAATAATTCTAGCCATCCAACCTAACATCCTTATAGTTTTGGTGTAACTCGATAAATAATTAAAATTAAGAGTATATTTTGAAATAGTTTCACTAGTATCAACATTACAACATCTTTCCAACATAATTTCCTTTTCTTCACATTCATCCACCATAGAATCTGTAAATATTTCTTATCTCCTGGAGTGACCGATATTTGGAGAAAAGCCTTTTTAATATCTGCTAATATGCCAATCTCGTGCATCCGGAACTGAGTTAATAAACGCGGTATAATTTCTAAAAAATTAATACCCTTCTCAATAAAAGAATTTAATGAGAACCCATTCCTATCATTTGCTTGTGCCACTTCAATCACACCTTCTTTTAGCCATTCCATAAACACTTCATTATAATCATCTATCTTTCCTAATTTCTCCAGTCGCTTTGTAGTTGAATACAGACGTCTTACCGCTATTTCTTTATAATTTGCTTCATATTATTGACATTTTCTAATGTTTTTAATATGAAGCAAATTATAAAGAAATAAAAAAATAACATAAAACTCTTTCAATACATTTCCAACAGTTTGACATCATTGCAAATGGCACACACTTTCAACGAGAACAACAAATAGGTGGTAGACGGACTGATGGTGGAAATTTGCCGGGGCAGGAAAGTATCCACCGTTCGTGTCGATAAACCCAGTAAAGTGTATCCACACGTTTCGGGATCAGGCTCAAATTGCCGTCATCCCAGTCAAGTCGGCATAGTTTTAGGGACTGAAATGATTCCAGTTGCTAACATACATGGACCTCGCAAGCCACACTCACGCCATCAGGGCGCAAGTTCAACTGTTGGTTAGTATTAAAAAAAAAAAACAATTTGATGAAATTTAATTTAATTCAAGCCATTTGATTACCTAATAAATTTTATAAATTTTTACCACAGTCATGCCAATTTGATTTGATCAAATTACATGAACGTCTATGGCATGCATAATATGCGGATCGCGGACATTGTTTAATAAACACACTTGTGAATGCCATAAATTACTGACTGATTAGCATGTAGCATCATACCTTCGCATGATACCATATTGTCAGCATGACCCTTTGTTTCATATTAAATTGTAAAAATAAACCTAATTCCAAAAAAAAACTATTTTAGATAAATTAGGAAAAAAAGGTCTGAGCGAGACTCTTTCGCAAGACTAGAGCTAGTCTTCTATATAGCTTTTTCCATGTCAAGATCAAGACCAAAATTGGGCAACATTCTTCATTAGGAAATAGTTTCGCTACTCGATCATAGATGGCGCTATTATAGATGGTACCTAATATAACTGTCAGTTGCATAGAAAGCTTGTATTTTTATTACGGAATTTATTATTTTCTGGATATTATGCAGAAGTGAGCAGCTTTTAAGTGTGAAATGAAATTTCCAAGCGAAAGCAAAGATATGGTGATCTCAAAATTGCCGTTCTATTAATTCAACCTTTTTTTTATTTTTAAGACGGTGTTCGCTTACTTAATTCGTCTTTTAAGGTAGGTAACGTTAAGTTTACATTTTTCTGTTATAAAAATGTAAAACTACAAATAAATTTAAAAAATGATCAGTCATAGGTGTAAACAAGGTACCAGTGCCGCTAGCGACATCTACAAAAAGCTTCGCCTGATACACCCCATTGTAATCTTAAAAACCTTTAAACAAAACTGCCTGCGTGGTCTAGCAGTTAAACCCGTGGATTTAGAGGTACCGGGTTCGATTCCTGGTCGGGACACAAAAATATTTATTAATGTAAATAAATACATTAAATGAATATTTGTGATATACATTTGGAGCGGAGTCCAGCAAGCGGCGCAAATATGTAAGTATATTAAAAGATTACATATTTATGCCGTTTGTTGTAGACACTCTGGGCCCATGGAGTCCAAGTGCAAAAATTTTTTTAAAAGACATAACACCGCGTCTTGTCGTCTCCTCCGGTGACAAGAGGGCTGGCTCTTTCTTCGCCCAAAGAATCAGTATTGCAATTCAGCGGGGAAATGCAGCCAGCGTTCTTGCCACCATTCCACGCGAACGGGACTTATATCCCTATCCTTAGTATTAATATTAATTTTATTTTATATTTTGTATTTTTTTTTTCGAATAAATGCTCTTTTTTATAGTTTGAAGCACTTATTGTATTATATTATTTGATTACACATATCACACACGTTTCTCGATTTACGTAGCACAATTTAAAAATTAAAACTTTCAATTCTCGTCAACAGACAATAAAATAAAAATCAAATCGGCTTCGCTACAGCCAACACTCTATTTGGTTTTGACAATTTAGGGTTATTTTAAAAAACACATTACTAAATTAAATTATTAAAACTACATAACAATCATTAATTTAAATAGATATACTAAATATATAATAATATCGATGAAATAATAAATATAGACCACAAAATTTATTAAATAAATAGAAAAAGTATTCGTAACTTTAAAAAAAAGAATTATTGGCAACCCTCGATATTTCCCAATACGGGAACAAGTGCAATGTATGGAAGTGAATCTAAATAGCCCCTGGGTATGCGCATGACCAACTAACTCGTGCATCGGTTGGTGTATAAAAGAGAGAGAGATTTTCCTTTACCAATGTGAAGCCGGATCAAACTGTTTGTAATAATATTAAAGACTATGACCTATTTATAATCACGTGCACAATATTTAGCGATAAAAACTGTAAATTTCTTGGAAAGAGCGGGACGGATAACCTTTGGCTTAAGATAGACATTCGATTAGCTGTTTGTGTTATTAATCTAACTTTAAACACGCTTTGTTGTGCTTGGTTATTTTATGGTGTCTGTGGCTGATGGGTAGGAAGATCGATGTATATAGATAGGCCCTTACCGATATAAAAACGTTCCCGTAAAACCAATCGAAGTCATGTAGCTGCACCAACAGTCGCGAAATAGCAAGCGTCGAGAGCGCTTAATATTAATATTTACATCGAGTAAAACTAGTCTTTTTGTATGCATTGTGATATAATTTCCGATGAATAAAGCATGTGGCATTATCCTTGCTTGAGGATTGCCCCCCAAAGTTGGTAGGTACACAAAGCAAGCGGCAAGTTTTTAAGAGTGCGTTTTGTATTGAATAGGCTTATCTATATACATCGATGGGTAGGAATGAATACATATTTTCTTCCGTCTTATCTATTGGTAAATTAAATGTAAATGTGTGTTATTTAGTTTTTGTTTGTGTAATTATTGTCTTGGATTTGTTAATTTTCTTAGCTTTATGCGCTTTCTTTGGTTGATTGTCTTCACAGTAGATTTTCCACGCGAACGGGACTTATATCCCTATCCTTAGTATTTATAATTTTATTTTAAATTTTGTAATTATTTTTTTGGCTAATTATTTTAGTAGTGCAAAGATTTTGCTGAAATATCTCTCGCACCAACTTCTACTGCGTAAAGCTGAATCATGAATCCGTTTCTGATCATTTCCTCTGTGCAGATGTTTCGCTTCGACTACTAATTCTATTTAATTTAGTATACTATATTTTTATTCGAAGTAGATACAAAAATATTAAAATAAAATAGATTGAAAAAATTATTATAAATAAAACTAAACTAAAAATACCTATGAAATTAAAACTATTCTACAAAATAAACTAAGGGCTTACCACCAGGGAGGGTACCTAAAACGCTCGCCGCATTTACTCGTTGAATTATAATCGAAATATTCTGTTTTAGGTAGTTATGGCATTTGGGATCGCCACACTCTTGAAAAATTCGTTTACCCAGCTCTTTTATGAATTTGTGAGTATCAAGAGAATATATCCCCATTGTTTCAACCCCAAATGCCACAAAGTTATAATTTTGTTTAACGCTATTACATTTGACTGTATGAGCAGCCGAACCGGCATTAGTAAACTGCAACTATGTATAACAATATCGCATGCATCACACAAAAAGCCATTCCCACTCAAACCTATTGTTCCAATATAAAAGGAAAACATTTCGTCATTGATTGTGTTGTGACATAACTAAATAGGTTCTCGGTGAATCATAGATTTATACTAAAAAACCAGGCATGTGATACAATTCTTTATTAAAATATTTCTTGAGTAATAGACAACTTTGGCTTTTAGCATTTTTAAAGATTAAGTGTGTGTGTTACACTTTTGGTAAACAGATTGTTTAGTGTATTACAGTCTCCTGGTTTTAGTTAGCGCGTCAAACTAAAACAGCCACACTCTCTTCTCACTCTCCCAAAGGTTAGCTGTTAGAAAATGCCTAGACATTAAGCTCGCCTATGTACATTGGAATGTTTTTTTTATTTTTTTGTGCAATAAAGAATTTATCTATCTATCTAACTAACGTATCGATGTTAAACGAACTAGACATATCGACTAGGCTATCCACCATATGGCTTCGTCGGATACTCCAGTACTTCGGACACATTGCCAGAAAAGGAGGGTATAACCTGGAGAAACTTTTTGTTACTGGCAAGGTGGAAGGAAAGAGACCGAGAGGCCGTAGTCCGGTACGCTGGTCCGACCAAATCCGCTCCACCACCAATACTAGCGTCCATGATGCTGTGCATGCCGCCGAAGACAGGACGGGTGGCGTGCTATCATTAAGACGCACACCAATTCATTGGGAGATCACGACCCTCATCAATGAGGAAACACGACGCAAGGAGAAGATTTTAGTCCCTGCTATTATTATTATTATTATTTTATTTTTTATTATGTAGTTACGAGATCACCACATGTCTGGCAGTGCCGAGTGTGGAGATCACTGTAATATGTTTCGCATTATATTTTTTTTTTTTTTTTTTTCAGTCGCCTATGTAGGAATCACCTAACCTTATAAATCGGCCTCCTACCTTAATTAATTTCACCATGCGAGGAGGCCCTTAGTTAGGGGCTACCTAACTGACAGTTCTAATGTTGTTCGAATCCGGTATTTTTCGGTATTTTATAACCGGAAATAAAATTGATTCGGAAGGGTTTGTGACTGTGGAAAAGAAAAAAAGGAGGCCCAAACGTAATAATCGGGGAATTGCGCCTCCCGAACAGTGCGCTCTAAAAGCTGCGATACCGACATCCTATGTCTATGTATCGCGGCTGCGCGAGGACATGTCATCCCAAGTTGTTCTCGGACACATACGGAACCGAGGGGAGATCGACTCTGTCGCTGCTATCGACGAGTTACCTTCCCATTGGGATGACACCGGATTCAAGCCCTTCAGGATTCGTGTGCGGTCAGAGCACCTCGAAATATTCCTGAAGAAAGAATTCTGGCCGCTCGGTGTTGTGTACAGCAAATACATTCGTGGATTTGCTTCACGCAGCACCAACGATGTTCCTGGGCCCCGCGCAGCACCTACTCCCTCTGCACCACCCCCAGCAGGGACGCCGGCACCGTCCACTGAAGCTTCTAGTACTCCTCAGAAGGTGGTCACAGTACCTGATGGGTACTTCTATGACCACAAGAAGATGAAGATACGGAAGCTTTAGATTAATTAATTTTAATGTTATTTTTATATGTATTTTAGTTGTAAGGTATTTACTCGTATCTATGGGCCATCTGTTGCCTGATAATAAACAAATTATTATTATTATTATTATTAGAATTCATTGTCTCCTAACCAGGAATCAAACACGGTAGACTATTTCTATTCTAAATCCACGGCTAGACTACAGAGGCAGTTTACCGTGGTCTATACATATTATTCTATGGGTTATATGAGTACGTTATACTCATAAAGATTCTATCCGATTTTGTTACGTTCCATAAGGAAATCGCTTCCTGGCTATACTTATTTATTAGCTAACATTAAAGCTGTCATATAGTACAAGATCCGTATAATAGCGACCTTCGCCGATCGGTTATCCGAATGAAATCCACTTTTTATATAATGAAATAGGCTAACGAAAGCGGTGGTGATGGGTTGACTAACGAATTATGCGCGAAATTTTACGTGATTAACATCAAATAAAATATTTTTTAATTTTGAACAGTTATACATAAGTTTCAATCAGGGACCTGAAGGGTCTCTGGGACGCCTGGATCTCTGGCACCGGTTACAAACAATAATTGCAAACTTTAGGCGCTTGCAGATAAAAAGACTATTAACTAATTATTTAAATACTTAATAATACAAATTATATAAAAAGAGAAGGTTAAAATGAGTTTAGTGTGTGTGTGTGTGTGTATGAGTGTGGTAGTGTTTTGAGTATGTGTGTATGAATGCGAGTTTTGGGTGTGTTTTTTTTATAACTGTTAAGCTAAGTTATATGTTTGTGGCATTTGGGGTTGAAACTTTGGGATAACCTCTTGATACCCACAAATTCGTAAAAGAGCTTTATCTAAAAAAAAAAAATCCATTATTATTCAACGAGGAAATGCGGCGAGCGTTTTAGGTACCCTAAGTTTATTTTGTAGAATAGTTATTATTAAATAGATTAAAGTATTTAATCTATTTTTTTATTTTATATTTGTTTCAAATAATAAATCATCTCTTTAACTAAATAAAATAGTCTATTATTTATTTTGAACAGACAAGGTACTTGAAGTATATAGTTAATTAAAGTTGATAGTTTTCACAACGTGTTGTTTAAAAACGGATAACGGTTTCGTACCTATTGTTATTTCAAAAACCCATATCGACCCAACTCTAGTTAATGTCGTGTCTATACTAGACTCAAATCATTTGCTAAAACAAATTCTTTAAAAAAATCAAATTAATTCTAACTTACTTGTTATAAGCAGCATAGTTGAGTAGACGTCTAATATAGTCGCACGAATCGTGCTGTAACGCTCCACAATTAGGGATGCCATAAACTCCCTGGTGTTGGCCGCCTAGGGTCACAAGGTTCTTCATACGAGGTATAGTGTGACCACAGCGTTGGACAACTGCGCGTCTGAAAGTTCGAGTGTTAAAAAATATGAAGTCTCGATAAATTCGAACACATGGATGCAAACAACAAAATCTAGGCCGAGACAAAAAAAGTCAAGAACGGTACTTTTGACAGATAGGTTGAAATTAGGCGCGTGGCAAAAAAAAACGAAAATTAATATTCTTGATGTTTCGTAAATTTTATATTCTCATTGTTTTTAAGTTTGTTTTAAGTTGTAGTAAGTTAACTTTTATTTATGTTGATTTACTTTTGTACATAATTTTGTATTTGTTTTATTATTTAAATTTTGTTTTAAGTTTAGTTACCTACATAAGTTAGTTAGGCTAGTTCTTACTTACTTGTATTATTTTTAATATTATTTTAAAAAATGTTTTCTGTAACTGTTGATACCTACCTATATACTTTAATCTTAATTTGGTTTTAATTTTGTATATTGTTTAGGACTTATGTATTCTGTACCTAAATAAATTTAAAAAAAAAATCTTGGAGGATTACCAGTGATTTTTTTAACACAAGTAACAAGTATTAGATAAGGTACAGCCCCCGAGGTGTGTTTAGACCAAACGAACAAAGAGCCAGAGCCAGAAGATTATTTGCTTGTTTTTTTACAATAAGGTCTTATTAGTATTGTATTTTATATAAAACATCCGTCCGGACCATAGATATAGAATACTAACACGCGACGATCCTAAGTCTATGGTCCGGACATGCAAATACATACAAATTAAAACATAACATAGATTTTCTTATAAAAATAAAAGAAAAAAAACATAAATAACAAAATACAAATAATAAAAATAACTAAAATTTATACTTGTGTCCAAAGAAAACAAAACTAGAAGCAATATAAAAAAACAAACTTAAATTTGAAATGTCAAAATAAACGCTACAAAACATTTCAATACAAAACAGACAAAACATATACGAATATGCACATGCCTGGTAGTTTCAATAAACGTAATTTTTCATCTGGCAACCATCATTTCTAAACGTCACTTTATCATTAATCACCACGTAGTTCCGAGCATTGTGACTAGATGTCGCTGCAACGCCTCTAGTAGAGACTATATCTCGCAAGCTGTTTGCCGAAACTGTAGTATATATACCCCGCGTCGCCGAGTTCGAATTAAGACCTTACTTCATAGGATCATTTCTATAGTAAGCTCTTCACATGACACCTCACTATATGTGAGCGACACCAACCCGCGGTGATGAGACGTGGCGCGGTATCCTGAGCGTGAGGCAGGCGTTGGTCAACGACCTTCAGCCATCGATGATCGTTCGCTTCTCTTCCTCGGAAGAGGAGTGTGGGGTACTGCCGCTGTCTGAGTGGGCTTTTTTAAGTATTTTATATTAATATAAGGCTGATGTCGGTTTAATATGGGTTGTACATGTGGTCAATTGTGGATATGGATAAAGTAAATAATAAAAAAATAAAAACTGAGGGTTAGCTCCTAATCTAGCTAAAGAATGTGTAATATTTTAAAATAAAAAAGGTAGGTATTTTAAGTATGTACCTTTTTCTGGCAAATTAAGCATGTCCAAATCCAAAACAATAATTTATTTTTAGGCCACAGCGTTTTTTATTAATCATTCACGTCCATGAATTGTACTGAATCCTAGTAGTGCGTCACGCATCAGAATTAAGAAGGGTACGATTTTTCAAATTTCGTATCTTGATATATATGTGTGTGTAAATTGTATTAAATGAGACTGAATGCATGAATGAGAATGGTGATTCGGTTACAAAGGAGGCCACCTTTTTTTATTGCGCTATAAGCTCATCATCCATCATTCTCCCTGCCCAATCAAATACTGTATGATTTTGTTGATGCCATCTTGGAACTCATTCCATAAATGTATTGACGGCTTAGGCCGAATTATTTCAGTAAGTGCTGCAAAAGATTTTGCTGGAATTCCCCTTGCACCAACTTCTACAGCATAAAACTAAGTCTTGAACCCATTTCTGATCATAATATAGTTTGGTTTCATTTTGTGTTTTTTTCGAATATTTGATTCCCACGAAACAGTAAGTTCAATAAGAATAACTTTTTTTAACTACTTTGAGAAAACACTAAGATGTCTGGGTCTACAGCTAGTTCATCTGAGATCCTATGATGTTTAAATGTATCCATGAGAATTTTCCACTCTCATCCAGATGCTAATGATTGAGGTGTGCTTGATTTGAGCTTTCATACTTCACAAATGTGGTAGAAATTTTGTTTCTAGTCAGTCACTTTCTGGCTCTTGCAATGGAAAGAAGACAAATTTCTGAGCATTCCATGAATTCACCGTGCCTTAGGTTGTTTCCCTTCAGCGTAAGAGCAACCATATTCCATGCTTTTATATAGGCCTAACAGGCTAAACTACATATGTAAACCATTCTTTATAAAAAGCAATGTATAAAGATACTCACAAGAACTGACTGCCTTGAGAGAAGCCAATTGCGTTGAATCCATTCTTTAACTTGCTATCGTTAGCTAATTCATGACAGACATACTCAATCTGTTTATTAGGTGACATGAAGTACCCATGCTCCATATCTGCAGGTATTGAATCACCTATCTTCAATGATAGGACATACACATATGGTAGCTGATCCTCTAAAAATGTTTTAAATGCCCCCAAACTAAAGGGTAAACAGCATGCATCTCCTAAAAAATTCCAACATATATAAGACAAATGTCTAAGCATTCCATGGATTCACCGTGCGGGTGCCAGGTCTATTGTGTGTGGGTAAAAGATGAGAAGAATGGTGTCTCAGGCTTGCAACCGATAATATTAATTTATAATATAATTATTTGGTTTGAAAAGGACGCCTCCTTTTTTATTTTCTGCGCGATAATACGCTCACTGTCCACCATTCTACTCCTCTTCCTACCCAAATAAATACTGTATGATTCCATTAATGCCGTCTTAAAGCTCTTTCTATAAATTTATTGATGGCAGACCTGCTTAGGTCCAATTCTTTCAGTAAGTTGTGCAAAGATTTTGCTGAAACTACTTCCACTGCGTAAAGCTGATTCTTGAACCTTTAAATATTGTAGACTTTTTCTGAAAGCCAAACCTCGGTGACAAATTGGAATTATAGGTAAAATTTAATATTAATAGTCAGATAAGAAGTAATTCAGGCCTCAAATACAGAGTCCTAGACCTCCAGTGCTAAAGGAAAATTTTCTGAACATTTTGGCTTTAAAATGGTATAATGGGCTAAAAATATATCTATTGTTAATTGTCAGCAATTGTTATTAAAATATTTATACTTAGCAAGAAACTTAAGAAAGACTTTTAGCTATCAAAAGTGCAATGGGCCTGTGGGGATCAGAACTGAAAGCTTTCTATAAATAAATTGTTCCAAGGCTCATTGACATCTCTGGAGACAATAGGGCTGGCAGTTTTTTCTCTCAAAAATTAAGTATCTTAATTCAGAGGCAAAATGCTGCCAGTGTACTGAGCACCATGCCACATGACAGCAATTTGGAGGAGCTATTTCTTTTGTAAGTTTGATATATTTTTTTAAGTTTTATGATTATATTTAATGTTTTCTTCAAATAAAATATTTAAAAAAGTGCCAAAGTAGTAATAGAAATATTTGAAAATATTATTGATTTTAATATTGGAATGCAACCTTAGCAAAAAACACTAGATAGGTAGCATAGAAAGAAGATTATGCTACAGTCATCTGAGATGAATAAGCTTTGCCCAACTTTGGTAAAAATATACCTAGGTAGGTATTACCCAAAATAGACATCAACATAAGTAATTGAAAGCTCAGGATATCAAACAATTGCGGTGTTTCTAGAATATGTCATACGTAAACAAGGCAAGCTTTATGATCTCAGCTTTCGTATCTATTTTAAGTTCTGTTATTTAACTTAATAAATACATATAATAAACTATGTGAAATAGGTAACTAATTAAATTATTATTACATACCCATTCCATGCCACATAACTATAGGAGTTGGATCAGCATTTACAACGAAAGTTTGAACCGAAAGCATAATAATTATTATTAAAATCATTTTTATTTTATATATTTTTATTTTCTCGCTCACGACTAGCCGCTTCGACAGAAAAGTGTAAACAAACAAAAACAACAAACTCGCAACAGCTGACATCTGTCACCCTGACAGTTATTACTTGTTGCCAGACGAAAATATGTTCTTTTTTATTTGTTTATAATTAAAGGCAAGGGTACATAGCCTATTCAGACGAATTTTTTTTTTTATTTTTTACATTTTAGCATAAACCTCGAGTCTTGCCATATTAAAATCTCTATGATGGGTTATCGCTGGGCATATATATAATATTCAAGAGGAATAAAAGAAAACTCTGCATGATAATTAATTTATTTACAAAATAACTATAAAATAAACTAAAACATGTATTGCTCGAAGTCCTACATGAACACCAAATAATGATATTAAAACTTAACGGTAAACACACAAACGGTACGTGTATATTATGGTCATAAAATAAGCATCATTCTCTGTCTACAATCATGATGAATAGAGGTACTCAATAGTGCTTATTTCAGTTGAAATTTTAGCGGTTTATTCAGAACAGATTCAGACATTGTTAGAGGTTATCGTATTTAATAAAAAAGGGATAAAATGAATTAGATTAATCAGACATTGATAGAAATAAATGGACACAAAAAGGATAGTCGCATTAGCTCTAAGCATTTTACTTCGGATTCGTGTACGTGTAAACAGAACTACTACTGGATCAATGTAAATCAGGCGTAGAAATAATACGCATAAAATTCGTAGTCATGATTCGGCAAAGGTCGTATTTCCAAGCGAAGGCGATGTTTATATAAAGTGGATAAAGTACACAATTAAATAAACCATTTACTTACTTTTAATGTCGTTTTTTAATCAATGTCGGAAATACGAAGCCTGACGAAGATTTGTAATGGCATTATGTCTTTAGACATAGGTACTGTACATTCTTATCTAGAATAGATTCATAGAATAACGTAAAAGCCTGACTGATACTCTAGAAAGTTCTCTACTGTTCTCTAGAAAGTACTCTACTGTTCTCTAGAACGTTCTCTACTGTACTCTAAAACGTTTTCTGTTGTATATTCCTATCTAGAAAAGATTTATAGATAAACGTAAAAAATAATATTCTAGTAAGTTCTCTACAAAGTTCTTCACTGTCTCCAAATAGTTCTGTACTGAACGTTATTTTTTACAAAGCTTACTATTAAGTATAATATATAAGGCTTTTACGTTAATCTATATTAACGTAAGGCCTAAGTAATACTCTAGAAACTTCTCTACTGTACTCTAGAACGTTTTCTATTGTATATTGTTATCTAGAAAAGATTCATAGATTAACGTAAAAACCAAAGTAATATTCTAGTAAGTCCTCTACTGTTCTCTACAAACTTCTTTACTGTCTCTAGAAAGTTATGTACTGTACATTCTTCTCTAGAAAAGCTTCATAGATTAACGTAAAAACCAAAGTAATATTCTAGTAAGTCCTCTACTGTTTTCTACAAAGTTCTTTACTATCTCTAGATAGTTCTGTACTGTACGTTCTTCTCTAGAAAATCTTCATAGATTAACGTAAAAACCAAAGTAATATTCTAGTAAGTCCTCTACTGTTTTCTACAAAGTTCTTTACTATCTCTAGATAGTTCTGTATTGTACGTTCTTACATACATACATACATATCTTCACGCCAAATCCCTTGCGGGGTAGGCAGAGACAATTGAGCGCCACTTGTCACGATCACGACATACCTCTTTCGCTTCTTCGACATTCATCAACCTCTTCATACATGCCCTCTTGTTTCGATGGCTTTTTAATTCACCTTCAGCTAATGTTTTATTTATTTGATCATGATAGGCAAGTCTTGGTCTGCCAGGGCCTCTTTTACCCACAACTTTCGCATTATATATCTGGTTCGTCAATCTCTCTTCGCTCATCCTTTCGACATGCCCGAACCATCGGAGCATGCCTTTCTTTATTTTTGTACCTATGCTTTCTTTTATACCTACCCTTTTGCGTATTTCGTTATTACGTATACGGTCCATCAAAGTTACGCCGCATATCCGACGTAAAGACCTCATTTCTACTGCATTAACTCTACTCTCATGCGTATTCTGACATATCCACGTCTCGCTTCCATACATAAGTGTTGGTATTAGCATGGCATTGTGTATGGCGAGTCGAGCTTTATCACTGACATTTCGACTGGCGATCAGTGATCCCAGGGCCCCATTAACACTATTTCCCGCGTTCACTCTTCTTTCAACATCCCTATCATACTTCCCATCCGCAGTGAAAACACTGCCCAGATATATAATTTCATTTACCTGTTCTAGCGTTTCATCATCAATCTTTATCGTCAAGGTTGTCATCCTTCTTCTTTCAAACACTAGTACCTTGGTTTTTCTCGCATTTAAACGGAGTCCTTTTTCTGCACATCCCTCTTTCATTTCTGTGACTAGTGATTGCAATTGTTGTTTGGACGATGCCATAAGAACAGCATCATCTGCATAAAGCAGGCAGTTCACCACAAGATCACCCATTTTTATCCCACAGTCACTCTCCCTCACTCTTTTATTGTACGTTCTTCTCTAGAAAATCTTCATAGATTAACGTAAAAACCAAAGTAATATTCTAGTAAGTCCTCTACTGTTTTCTACAAAGTTCTTTACTATCTCTAGATAGTTTTGTACTGTACGTTCTTCTCTAGAAAATCTTCATAGATTAACGTAAAACCAAAGTAATATTCTAGTAAGTCCTCTACTGTTCTCTACAAAGTTTTCTACTGTCTCTAGAAAGTTATGTACTGTACATTCTTCTCTAGAAAATCTTCATAGATTAACGCAAAAGCCTAAGTAATACTCTAGAAAGTTCTCTAGTGGATTCTTCCTGACGTCTCATACATATTTCTATATCAGCCAGTGCATTGGTCATCATCTCTTGAGCGTTTATCTGTCGTTCCTCCAATCTTAATAGTTTTTGGAACATCTGTGATGGAGTTAAGGGGATTTTCTTTTTGCTTCTCGGCTTTTGTATACCTGTTGGTTAGAAAAATATTATTTAAAATTAAATATATTTAATTTCAGGCATCTAGAAAGAAACCCATAATTAATATATAACAATAATTATTTTAATTTCCTTATGTATGTATGTGTATGTAAATCAAATCAAATCATTTATTTATTTCAACACAGGTAATCTAGTTAATATATTAACCTAGTTTATAAAAGTGCAGCTGCCATACATATAACTATAGTTACATATAACTACATTATTACACAACACAAAAAAATAAAATAAAATGTTAATTCACAGTAAAAAAAATGTATCTAATTCTGGTTGTGGTCAAATTAAAATTAATATTTAGATGTCAATTTGGGTCATTTAAAAATTCTTGCACAGAATAATGTGATTTTTCAATTAGAACTTTAGTCAACGTCTTTTTAAACAGACTATGCGGTAAAAGTTTAATGTCGTCGTTAATAATATTAAATATTTTTGGTCCCATACAGATTATACTTTTATACATTAACGCCGTACGTGATCTTGGAGGGCATAATTTATTTCCATATGTATATATATATATTACAGCAGAAACTGCCACATAATGTGCATTAGAGTATATAATAAAATTCCTAGAAAGATACGAGAGTTACCTATAAAACGTTTTACTATTGAGTTAAAGAAAAATCTTATTGACAACTATTTTTACTCAATAAAATAATTTTTAGCATGCAAATTTTGACATTACCATTGTATTCCAATAAATTGACAAGAACAATAATAAATATAAACTATATACAAATAAATATTGTAAATAAATATCTATTGACATAAGCATATTGTATGCCCATAATATGGGCAGATTGCATCTTCATGACATGTACATACAACTGTAATTAGAATAAGCAATCTATACAATAAAGAATTTTGAATATATATGTGTATGTAGACCGCCTCCGTGGTGGTACGTTGCCGTGAACTCGGGAGGTCGTGGGTTCGATTCCCACCGGGGGCAAGTTGTACATTGTATAATTTGTTTCGGTCTGGGTGTTTATATGTATAATATGTATATATTTACAAAAAAAAAAAGTATAATATGTAGTTTATCAACCATCTAGTTTCCGTAACACAAGCCTCGTAGCTTACCACGGAAACTAGATGGCGCTGTGTGACCTGTCTGGAAAGATTTATTTATTTTATTTATCTATGTATCTATATGTGTGTATATATGGAGGAACATTTTAATTTTAGTTTAGTATAGAAAATATTATTTTGTTTTGACATAATTATAGCATATTATTGGCAAAGTCACGAAATATCACAAGGGGGGTGTAGTAAAATAAGTATTTATTTTTTTCGTCAAACAACCTGCAACCTTTCGGTATAGGCAAATTGAGTATTTAAATATTCTAAAAAAAATAAGTTCCTTTGTAGGTACTTATAAATACACGTGATTTTGGCAAGGGGGGGGAGTTTAGTTTTATCTCACACGTATCACCAAGGGGGCAAAAAAAACATCACCTAATTAATGGACGGCCCCTTATAATGGACTAATAAGTACAAAATAATTTCTGTAATTAAGTAAGGATAAAATTACATATACATAGATTAACGCTTTTTCTTAATTATGATAAAAATGAATACTCAACTAACAATGGGGTGTATCACTAACTTTTTATCACGATAGATGGTGCATGATAGATGGTACCTTATATAACTGTCACAATCAGACACTCATGACTGACATCAGTCCCTAACTATGCCGGCTTGACTGGGCATGGCGGCAATTCGAACCTGATCCCGAAACGTGTGAATACACTTTATCGGAACGAACGGTGGATACTTCCCGCCTACCTTCATAATGATCAGATAAATTATTTTACACTTATTAGTCTGTTATAAAAAAATAGCATGTAGAAAAATAATAAAAATAATAATAAAAAAAATTATACATTATACATATATAAATATATACTTATAGATAAGCTAACCTTTATAACACATAATATACATATTTTCCTTCATATAAAATTAAAATAACACATTCTTGTAAAATATTATTATGTTTAACTTTAAGCGGGTCCCCCAATACAGGTCTAACTAAACTTAAAGGGGGATCCAGAAAATGTACTATTTTAATAGTTTTTTTTTTTTTTTTGTTTTTTTTTTAAACTTGGACTGGAATTACTGCGGCATAAATGTCAATGGAGAATACATCTCACACCTCCGATTCACGGATGACATAGCCATCATAGCCAGCTCGCTCGAGGATCTTAGCAGAATGTTAAACGGCTTAAACGTGGCTTCCCAGCAGGTTGGCCTCGGAATGAACCTGGATAAGACTAAGGTTATGTTCAATGACCATGTCAAGCCGAGGCCAATCTGTGTGGGAAATGCCACTCTCGAAGTTGTGCAGGAATACGACAGACGCATTCAGCTAGGATGGGCGGCGTTCGGGAAACTTCGACATATCCTCTCATCGTCCATACCACAGTGTTTGCAGACAAAAGTCTTCAACCAGTGCGTCCTCCCCGTAATGTCGTATGGAGCAGAGACGTGGACACTGACAGTGGGTCTGGTTCACAAATTCAAGGTCGCTCAGGAAGCTATATGGTATTTCTCTGATGGATAGAATTCGAAACGTTGAAATTCGTCGGAGAACCAAAGTTACTGACATAGCATTCAAAATTAGCAAGCTGAAGTGGCAATGGGCCGGACACATCTGCCGCAGAACCGACGACTGATGGGGCAAACGGGTTCTGGAGTGGAGACCACGTACGGGAAGACATCCCGCCAGATGGACGGATGACCTAAGGAGGGTCGCTGGTGGGGGTTGGATGAGGATTGCAAAAGACCGCGTGCAGTGGCGAGCCTTGGGGGAGGCCTATATCCAGCAGTGGAGAGACACAGGCTGATGATGATGAATTATTATTTTCATATTATTTTATTTATTTTTTAGTACCACTATATTGTTTTACCTCGATTCTTCATATTAAGTTCCTGTTTGACGCGTAGTGATTTTGTATGTACAGAATTGTTGGTGAGTGGGTTCTGTAGGTCAGTTAGATAAGAGTCCTCGTTTGATTCTGACAGGTAGTCGTTTTCGAGATATTCAGCTTCCTGTAACATTATATAAAGACTAAATTTGACTTTAAATATGGAGCACAAATTTCAAGTTTTTTTTTCGGTTTTCCCGCGCTTTGTACTCCTATATTATACCCGACGTGTTAAGGTTATAATGCCGCAAGTAACTCCAAGAAAAAAACTCATAAGTTGAGACGTGGCTGTTTGCCTTCCCTATCACCCTATACATCATCCATCGGTAAAACAGAATACAACAAAAAAACGGAAGTTTTTCGCGCCATTTTGCGCGGACATGTCAAGTGCAAGTTTTTGTTTTGTAAATTAATTTACTGTGGATATTATTCGTCAAAAGTGGTGTTGTTTTGTTTAATAATGCGCTACAATGTGAATAATTATGGAAAACGATAAATTGGACTCCAAATATGGGGCACAAGTTGCAGTTTATTTTTTGCGGTTTTCCCGCGCTTTCAACTCCCATATTTATATTACTGACGTGTTTGAGCTATGGTGCCGCGAGTAACTCCAAGAAAAGCATTAAATTCTGCAGCATCTGGAATTTGATGATTATTATTATTATTAAATACTTTATTGCACTTTACTTAAAAGTATGTACAAAGGCGAACTTAAAGCCATTTCGGCTTTTTCTACCAGCTAACCTTTGGGAGAGTGAGACAGTATAAATATGTGGGGTGCAATTCTAACCAATAAACTACATAAATAGTATGAATACATAGACTACATAAATACTCATCTATATATAAGTATTATAGAAGATATACATATATGAGGATAATATATTATTAGGAAGTAGAAATTTATGGAGTTAAAATATATTGTTCTGCTTGTTTAAAAAGAAAGTATTAAGTAGTTTTTTAAAGATGTGAATGGAAGGAGCTTGTCTGATGGTCAGTGGAAGTTTGTTCCACTGGCGAGCAGACGATACGGTAAATGAATCTGAATATCTGCTGGAAGTGTGGGGTGGGATTTTAAGTTGGTTGTTATGAGAAGAACGAAGAGGGCGGTCGTGCGAATCACAAAGAAATTCAAAGTGTGTTTTAAGATAAGAGGGAGCTATAGGGTTGTAAATAATATTGTATAGAAAATATAGAAGATGTGCTGACCTGCGAAAGCGGATATTGAGCCAATTTAACTGTGTACGAAAATGGGAGACGTGGTCATACTTACGCAAGCCGAAAACAAATCGGATACATAAGTTTAGAAGGCGATCCAGTTTATTTAGTAGCTCTTCAGTAAGATCAGGATAGCAGACGTCAGCATAATCTATAATAGGAAGCAGCAGAGATGTGACTAACATTAGCTTCGTCTTGATGGGAATAAAAAACTGTAACCGCTTCAACACGTGCATACTAGCGAATACTTTCCTACTAATCTCGGACACATGGCAACTCCACAACAGATCATTGGACATAAAAAGGCCGAGGTTCTTGACACTTTGACAGAAAGGAAGTGGTATGTTATTAAACAACAATGGAGAAAGAGAATCCAAATCCAATCTGTCCAGCATGTACCTCGAGCCTAGGATAATGACCTGCGTTTTACTGGGGTTTACCAAGAGCCCGAGACTATGTGAGCAAACACGCAAAGCCTCCAAGTCCGCGTTCATTTGAAGAATAGCTTCATCAATGGCGTTAAAATGAAAGGACAAAGATAACTGCAAATCGTCGGCGTACAGATGGTAGGAACTGAAATTAATAACCTGAACAATCGTGTTTATGAAAACCGAGAAGAGTAGGGGAGATAATACGCCTCCTTGCGGGACACCAGCAGTCACCGGACACCAGTCAGAGTAGACATCGTCCATTCTGATGCGCTGCTTGCGCCCGCGAAGATAAGAATTGAACCATTGTGTCGCAGACTGTGAAACACCATGAGATTCCAAAATAGCCATCAGTATATCGTGATCAACACAATTAAAGGCGTTGCTGAAGTCTAACAGCGTCAAAAGGGAAAGCTTTTTGTCGTTAATAGCCAGCCGGATGTCATCTGTGATCTTGACAAGAGCTGTAGCAGTACTGTGGGCCGGGCGGAACCCGGATTGAAAAGGATTTAAAAACTTATTTTGGTTAAGGAAAGCGGACAGTTGTTTTTGAACAACACGTTCTAATATTTTAGAGAGGAAAGGAAGAATAGATATAGGACGTAGCTGGTTATAATCGGTAGGGGTGGGTTTCTTAGGTAATGGGATAATATGAGCATTTTTCCACAATGAAGGGAAATGCCCAGAAGTAAGGGAGAAATTGATGATGTGGGTTACAACTGGAAGGATAATATTAAGAATAGGGATTAGAAGAACTCGACCCACGTTATCAAAACCCACAGCCTTGCTGGTCACTGATTGGATTATCTTATTTATTTCACAGCAGGACACAGGTATAAATTGAAGTGGAACATTACTAGGAACAGTTTTAGAATTAATCTGAGCGATACTAACAGCCTTAATTGCAGGGTCAATAGTAACCGGGGGAATGGAGAAATGCTGATTAAGACCGTTAATATCGACAGTGAGGATAGATTTGGGCTTGGTTTTACCGAGACCAAGCGTTCGCAGAAATTTCCAAATATTTTGAGGAGAACAAGTATCTATAGAGTTGTGAATATATCGGCGTTTGGCGTTCCTACACATCTGATTGACACGATTTCTAGCAAGTTTAAAGCTGTCCCATCGCTCGACACTGGGAGACTTCTTGTGCTTACGTTTCAGAGAGTCCCTCCACCTCATGGCTTTGCGAATTTTATCGTCCATCCAAGGCGCAGGGGGTCTCTTCATGCGGACCGGTCGGACGGGAGCATGTTTATCATAAAGTTTTAATAAAAGATCGTTGAAAACTGATATTTTCCCATCCACCGTATCCTCCAGTATAACATCGTGCCAGCTTGCCCCGGCTGCATCTTCCAGAAGCAGTTCCAGTCTCATTCTGGCGAAGCTACGTTGAAAAAATACCCTGGGCTTATACTTAGGAGCTTTAACTTTATAAGAAGAAAATATAATATCGTGATGAGAGAAACCAGGCGCTTGGTGTTGGCCATGTAAAGAAATTCGCCCAGGGTTAGAAGTAAGAATTAAATCGAGAAGACTGCTGCTGTCATTGACGTGAAAAGTAGTGTTTAGAGGAAGAAGAGAAATATCTACTGATGAGGTTATCTGTTTAAGCCTCCTACTGCGCGAATCATTCTTTAAGAGACACGTGTTGAAATCACCCATAATCAGATTATGACTATATAATGGTAAGTAGGTTTCCAAAAGTTCTTCAAATGCGCTAAAATAATCGACAGTAGGGGGCGAGTAAACAACGCCTAGCAAAAACTTTACAGAGTTCAGGTCCAATTCTAAGAAAATGTATTCATACGTACCTGTGTAGACAGAAGTTGACTGAGTTAACACTTTGAATTTAATGTTCGATCGCAAGTAAATTGCGACACCGCCACATCCTCGGCCAGTTCGATCATTGCGCAGAAGAATAAAACCGGGAAGGGAATAACTTGTAGAAGGGAGAGTAGGTTTAAGGAATGTTTCAGAAACAAGGACAGCATGAATATGATCGTTGTCGAACGTGGCAAGAAGATCAGAGTAATGACAAGGTATGCTTTGAGCGTTTATATGGCAGACATTCAGATTTTTTGTCAGTGGTAAGAAGGTATCCCGTAATACGTCGCCAAGGTGGTCAGCATCGTCACTGACATCAAACTTGTCAGAACTAGAAGAGCTACAGGAAAAGAAAATGTCAGATTCAGAACTAGATAAAATATCATCGGAAGTACGCATATGATAATAAAATAATATAATATACGATCTATATAATTAATATTAATATATAATATAATAAATACAATATAAACTCTGTTATATATATAAGTATTAAGAATTGCACAATAATTTGGTATCACACCTACTGCTGGTTAGCTGATTTACAAATTTAATTATTATTTATGAAAATATCAGGGCATGATCCTTCAATAGGCAACATAAAATGAAGTATTTCTAAATAAATATAATGGTAAAAAAGCTACTATTGAAAGATCGACCCATTTAAAAACAAAAAACCAATTAAAACTAAACTAAACACATTCGTAATAATAGATAATTTCGGAACGAATATTCCGGCAGATGACAGTTCCATTATGTCGTACATTACGTGTTATTATTAAGACAAAATAAATAAAATTAAAAAGAATCAATGTACGTCGCACAAAAGAAATGATAGCAGCGAAAGAAACCGGCGCACGCACACAAGCACACCGAGCTCGAAAGGTGTTACGCACACGGCTATATATTAATTACGCAATATCATAATAACATAATATGACGACGATAGCCATACGGTTAATTTGGAGATCTAATTAGAATACGACATGAAATTAAAACAGAAGTAAGTACTTATAAAACCATAATGAAAGCAAGGATTAATCTAATGTCTTTTGCAAGAGCGTGTGCGTAATCTTTTCGTCTCTGTTTCAGTGGCGGACGAGGCAGATGTTCCTGGAGGTTGTTTGGCCGCCAAATCCTTCAGCTGGTCTTCAGAGATCAACCTATGCTTAGCGCCATCGGGTAGCTTCAGATAGACTTGTCCCTCTTGCGACCAGCAGTTGCTCATGCCGTAGATCTTCCGGCCCTCCAGGAGAACTCGTCTACGGGTTGCTGTCAGGAACTCAGCAAGAGAGATGGGGGTGCCCTTGAGCTCCCTTTTAGCCTGCCACACATTACTCCGGGTGTCCCTGTCACGAAAACGGACCAGGATGGGCCGAGGCTTGTTGGAATCTGCATCACTCCTGCCCAGCCTATAGCAAATTGGAATATCCTTGGCTGTCACCTGTAGCTTCAGCTTATCCGTTGCTATGTCACAAATGACCTGAGAGGGGTTTTCATTGGTAGACTCCTTAATACCCCGGAAAAGAAGAAACTTTCGTCGGCTACGGTTTTCTAAGTCATCCGTCATGAAACCAAGTTGCTGGATCTCAGCCCGAAGAATAGCCACAGTGTCCCTCATAAACTCTTTGAACATATCAAATTCCTTGACCAGCTGCTGCAGTGAAACAGATGAGCTAGCACTTGTGAGTCTAGCTTCAAATGACTCGACTTTCTTGGCTAGCCTGTCTTCCATACTTCTGATAGCACTTAGAGGATCTGACATTGAAGGGTTCATTTTGTTTGGTTTAGTGGTGAAAGTGAGAGGAAATAAGCAGTGGTGTGACAATTGGTGTGTCAACATAACCTAATATGTGCCAGTGTGTGTAAACAGTGTAATATAGTTAATGATCCAGAAAAACACAAGGTACACAGCACTGAGTTAATATTCTTAATAAAATCACCAACAATCACTTTAATTATTAGTTAATATTAATTAAATTAAATGATTTTTTCAAAAACAACTGTTGACTTTGCCTACCCACATCTGTAATCAGTGACAGTGACTCTGATGACCTCTTTAACTCATAAAAAAGAAAGGTATATTACGTCAGACTTGGCTGTATGGGCTAAACCCTTTGCCTTCCCTATCACCTCATTTATCATCCATCGGGAGAAGAAAAAACAAAAAAACGGAATGTATTCTCCTTTGCAATTGAATAGTTTGGATCGCAGTAATAATGCTGTAGCGACATCAACGTGCATTTTCCCGCAGAAAGAAATATATTTTAAAAAAACAGTTGATTAAATGGTGGTGGCTCTGTTGTAAGAATGCTTTCCCTAAAATCCTGAATCTCTGTCTCTGGTCTGATTGAATCCCGGCATGTATCAATGAGAAATTCACTTTTCTTGCGTACATTTGTCATAGATTTACAACACAACCGTTCCCGTGCCTCGGAGAGCACGTTAAGCCGTCGGTCCCGGTTCCACTAATACAACTTGTGGAGTCGTTAATAAATTATCTTTAAAAATTGACATCATATCCTCGCCAAGCCGTCTGGCTAGCGTGGCGAGTGCAGGCCAAATTATCCAGTGGAGGTCTAGGACGCTGAAATGAATGAATGATAAATTGTCTTCGAGGGGCTGATGATGATCAACCAATACATACCATAGGAGACTCTGGTGCAGTATAGTCCTGTTCTCCATTAAACTTAGGATGTTCTAATATCCCAATGATTCTGAAATCGATTTTTGAAAATCTAGTGGATATAATTTCTGCACCACCACTATCAGCGTCAACCCTGGCTGACTCCAACAAACGTTTGATGGATACCTTTTTATCTGCCCAGTACTGAAATTAAGGGAATAATTAGTGTCAATAAAATGGTTGCTAACCAACTTTCAAAGTCAAAGTCAAAATATCTTCATTCACGTAAACCTATTACAGACATTTGTGACACGTCATATTTTTTAGAATGACTCCTGTTAGGGGAAGACTAAGCAGCAAAGTGGTCCAAGGAGTAAGCTGTTAACAGAAGACTAGCAGCTTAACAGATTCCAGTGACCTGTTAATATTTAATCTGACTGAGAAAGGAATCTGCAAGGAAAACTCAGCTATAGCAGATTTACAAATGAAACTAATACAGAATTACACAACAACAATAAATAAATTACTTTCAAATACACCTGAGTACCTATGAGGTTACAATACCTGGTACAGCGGTACCCCTATTCTCTCAGATTTAGTACTTGGCGTAATCCCCCGCAAAAGAACCGGACATTTATAATTGGTACCCATAAAATCAACAGCTCTTATAATAACCCTATTATCCGTACGAGTATGTGTCGACTATTTAATGACCTTTCGAGCGTTACTGTGAATCTAGACATTTTCAACCTAAATGTTAGTCTATTTAAGAGACAAGTGTTATTGAAAGTATTCTTATATCGATTTCTTTGACTTATACTAATACATAACCTATGATATAACTTTCAACATAAATTTACATTAATAATAACATATTTATTCTCGATATAGTATTAATATATAATACGAGCTTCCAAGACGGCATTAACGGAATCATACAGTATTTGGTTGGGTAGGGAGAGAAGTAGAATGGTGGATGGTGAGCGTATTATCGCGCAATAGAAAAAAAGGAGGCCTCCTTGTCTTAAACCAGCCAATTGTCGGTCGCAAGCCCGAGACACCATTCTTCTCATCTCTTACCCACACACGATGGACCCGGCACCCGCACGGTGAATCCATGGAATGCTTAGAAATTTGACTTCATAACGATAAAATGGATAAAACCTAAAATTGTATAACTAAAAAACACAGTTGACTCTAATCATCCAAGTAGCTATGTGTAGCATGCCGTGTACACTGCCCTTGGGTTGCAATTCCGACCTTGTGAATTATTGTAAATTTGTGCTTGATATGTATTAATTGTAACCTGTTAGTATACCTTAAATAATAAATAAATACCCCACATATAAAACATTATAATAATAATTCATCAATTCAGATTCAATCCATATCTGTTAGTAACAATTTAACTTAGAACTATAGATAGATAAATTATTTATTGCACAAACAATAATACATTGTAAAGAAGATAGGCGAACTTAATCTCTAAAAACATTTTCTAACAGCTAACCTTTGGAAGATGTGAGCAGGGATTGTAAGGTGCATGACCGCTAATATTTGAGATAAAGAGATTTATTGAATAAAAAACTTATAATTAAGAAAAGAACGATATTAAATCTATAATATAAATACATAGATAACATACATACATATAATGGTTACATACTATTTTTTTTTATATATTTCCAGACAGGTCACACAGCGCCATCTAGTTTCCGTGGTAAGCTACGAGGCTTGTGTTACGGAAACTAGATGGTTGATAAACTACATATTATACTTTTTTGTAAATATATACATATTATACATATAAACACCCAGACCGAGACAAATTATACAATGTACAACTTGCCCCCGGTGGGAATCGAACCCACGACCTCCCGAGTTCACGGCAACGTTTGTTACCACTAGACCACGGAGGCGGTCAAATATTTATATATACATACAATATTATACCTATTTAGTCAAGTTATGTAGACTCGTCTTGCTTTTTGTGAAAGTGTTTAGTGAGCAAATGAGAACGCCCATTTTTCTTAGAGGAATGGGCCCAATAAAATGTTCTCGTGCCATAATGAATTCTTTTTATTTGATAGTTAGTTAATATATTGTCTTTTCATAATCTATAATTAATTTTATTTATTTTACCCTAGCATGACGACATGCTTTTTGTAGATGTCGCTAGCGGCAATGGTACCTTATTTTTCACCTATATCGCATCATTTTTTTAAATGTTCTTGTAGTTTTAATTTTTATAACAGAATAATGTATTTTAAATTAATTTTACCTACCTTAAAAAACGAATTAAGAAAGCGCACACCGTCTTTAAAAAGAAAAAAAGTTTTTATTAATAGAACGACAATTTTGAGATCACCATATCTTTGATTTCGCTTAGAAATCTCGATTTGTACACTCAAAAGCTGCTCACTTCGGCATAATATCCAGAAAATAATAAATTTCGTAATAAAAATACAAGTTTTCTATGCAACTGACAGTTATGTTAGGTACCATCTATCACGGGCCATCTACCGTGATAAAAAGTTAGTGATATACACCATTGACAAAAACTTTTTTTTACGTTAATAATTACATAGTTTCGATCCCGCGCCGATTTGAAATCAAATGTTTTATCTATAATAAAGTACCTGGTCATAATAAAGAACCTAATCGTATAAATAGTGCTTTGTAACTATTTCATACATAAATTTTAACCAATTGACTATTTAATTAAATTATATTTTAATGATGAGGTAAAAGGATGATGTAATTATTTTTTTAAAAAACAATTAATTGTTATGATTATTGAATTATATTTAGTTGAGGCACGCTGCAGAAAAGTTGGGTGGGGGCCTGGTTTTGGGGAATCTCCTTTTTAAAACATATAAGTGATGGTGCTTTCCGAATATGAAGAGGGAGTCGGTTCCACTGGCGAGCTGCTGATACTGTGTAAGAATCTGAACATCTGGTGGAAGACTGTGGCTGGATTTTGGAAACAGAGAGAGAGAGAGAGGAGAACAACTGTGTCGTACAGATTTTTTTCACTTTCTGGACCACAACACTCCCTGGTCCATGTCTATGGCAAAATAATCCTTTAAATAAAAATAATATATTTCCAGACATATATGCGCCATCTAATTGCCGTGGTAAGCTACGAGGCTTGTGTTATATACATATTATACAAATAAACACCCAGACCGAGACAAATTATACAATGTACAACTTGCCCCCGGTGGGAATCGAACCCACGACCTCCCGAGTTCACGGCAACGTTTGTTACCACTAGACCACGGATTTTTTTCACTTTCTGGACCACAACACTCCCTGATCCATGTCTATGCCATAATAATCCTTTAAATAAAAATAATGAAATGAAATAATTTATTTGTCAGAAACATGGTAGGTAAAGGGATGTAAATTATTATAAAGAAAAGAAAGAAAGAAAAATATTTTATTTGCCACATATCAATAAACACAACTTAAATAAAGACTGGTAGTATACACAATATGTGTGGTGACAAATAGGGAATCAGCTCAGCATGGAGCTGCGACTCTGGGCCACAGCGCTGATTTTCGGCTAATCCCTTGTTAGGAGAGGTGCTAGTGGGTAATATATACAAATATATAGTGTGGTGTATGTATGTACGCATAAAAAGATAACTAATACATTAAATAAAAATAAAATATGTATAACAAAATTATCCTAAAAACAAACTATAAAATATAAAGAAGGTATGCTGCTACAGTAGCTGTTGGTATGTCAAAAGAGAGTTTTTATATTTATTTTTAAAAGCAACCGCCGACTGCATGTCGTGCAGTGGTGGGGGTAGGTTGTTCCATATCTTGGTAGCAGCATACCTAAAGCTCCCACGGAACGCTGAGGTCTTGTATCGGGGAAGACACAGTAGTTTGAGACTGGATCGTGTGCCATATCGTTTAGGATCTTGCGGCCATGTCAGTTTATTATATAAGTACAATGGTGAATGAAGTTTTATCACCCCAAAAAGCAAACATGCCAAATGTACTGTCCTGCGAGCGCACATTTTTAATCGCTTATTCTGATTTAGAAAAGGAGTTACGTGTGATCTGTGTGGAATAGGGTAGCAATAGCGAGCACATGCATTCTGGACACGCTGAACTAAACGTTCTGTTCTTGCTAGCAAACAAGGACCGTACACAGTGTCAGCATAGTTGAATCTTGATAGGACGAGTGATTCACAAAGATTTTCCCGTATACTGACACTGATGTAGTTGCGTATCTTGTACAAAACTTTTAGTCTATAAAAGCAATTCCGAACGATCTCGCTCAAATGGTTTGGTTATATGTAATTATATCACATGATTCGCTATTTCTAGCATACAAATATTTATTTAGTCACATGACTTTGTCGAGCTTAGTGTCTAGGTATTCTTTTGTCGAATAAAAACATTTAAATTTATTAATAACATATTAATTTGAACAGTTTTAGTGTCAGCTCCCTTATAGTAACTGGAAGCTTATTAAATATCTTTGTCGCCATTGCATAACAATTTCGGCTATATTGAGTGCTTTTATGAGCTGGAATAATTATTCTACTAGGATAACGCGTTTTAAAATTGCAATTATCCTCAAGAGTTTTAAATAGTTCCGGGTGGCTTTTTACAAATAAACAGCATTCAAGTATATAGATAGAAGGAACAGTCAGTAATTTTAGTTTTATAAATAAATGAATTACCTTCATCCATTGCTTAGCAGTTTTATTACATCCTTCAATATAATTTAGTTTTTCAGTAATAGCTTTCCATAGGGGCGTACTTCGCTTTCTTAGCTTGCCGTGTGCGAGGCACGGGTTCGATTCCAGTTCTTCGAGTAAAGCTATCACTTGTTTTGTACTAGGAGGCGCGGATTGTATGCGGGAATGGGATAAATTTTCCTGTAATAATAAATTAGGTAGACGTTAATAAATCATAATAGCTTTGTTGGTTTGCCTCCGTGGTCTAGCGGTTAAGTCCGTGGATTTAGACCTGAAGGTACCGGGTTTGATTCCTGGTAGGGACACAATAATTAATATAATTTATTTGGGGTATTTCTCGAGTTTCGTACGCTGGAAACTTTAACGAGCATCAACAGACGGGTTGTCGAGAGCCCGATGTCATTTTTTTATGACAATTTATTAACGATTCTACAAGTTGGTATTAGTGGAACCGGGACCGAACGGCTTAAGGTGCTCTCCGAGACACAGGTGGTGTTGTAAATCTATGACAAAGAAAAATGTATTTCTCATTGGTCAGTTTTTTGTCATTATGTCGCGCGCCATTTTCAAGTTAATTTAATATTAGGTTTTCTTTTAAATTATTTAATATTCTAAATCGTTTATACTGTTTGTATATTACTTCTAAAACAAATCTATAATTAATATTTAAGTAGGAAGTAAATAAAAAATGACTGTAACACGGCAAGTTATTTTAGAAGACCAAAATAAATTAATAATAGTAAACATTACACATATAAAGATCAATAAACCGAGAGAAGTGTGTTTGCAAGTATTCATACTCAAAGATATGAAATCCACAATTTATCTTCTATACATTTTTTAATGTTACTTATGTTATGAATAAAAATGTGATTTAGACCGTTCCGAATTGAAATCACGCTCTGAGCATCCAAATCGTGATATTTGATTCGGAACGACTGTCAGTATTCATTCATTCTAAGCGCTCTGAGCATGATTAGGAACAAGGTAAGTTAACTGAGGGTAAATGCAGGTTTTTGGGTAAATGAAAAAAAAAAAAAAAAAAAATATTGTTGAAAAAATAAAACCAATTATATTTAGGAACTTAATTTATTGTTACGTTATAATATATATATAAACTATGATAACTTAAAAATATAATATTTAAATATAAGCTGTGAATATTTAGGAGTTTTCATATGTCTGCCAAGATCTGAAACAAGAAAAAGTTCATTAGGATATTTTAGATATTTCGTATACATACTTAAAGTCTGCAGGCCCCTAAGAGCGTTTCCCGCCAGATTGTGACAATAAAAAATCCAGTCGTTTTTTTTTTCTTGAGTTGATAGGGAAGGCAAAGGGATCTAGCCCACACAGCCATGTCTGTCGTAATATATTATTTATTTTTAATGATTGTTTATTCGAAACGTGAAAAAAGTTATTCTTTTATTGAACTTACCGTTCCGTGGAATTAAATATACCAAAAGACCACAACATAAACTTGAACAAATATTATAATTTCACAGAAGAAATGATCAGCAACGGATTCAAGACTCAGCTTTATGCAGTGGAAGTTGGTGCGAAAGGAGTTCCGGCAAAAACTTTGTACCACTTATCGAAAGACTTGGGACTAAGCAGGTTTACCGTAAATTCATTAATGGAACAAGCTTTCAAGATGGCATTAATGGAGTAAATGGTAAGCGTCTTGTTGCTCAATTAAAAACGGAGGCATCCTTTGTAAACCAACCTATAGACGGTTGCAATCCCAAAACATCATTCTTCTTTCTCTCCCACACATAATGGAACGGGAACCTGCATGGTTTATCCATGAAAAAAAAGTCTTTTTTCTACATATGAGGATCTTACCCGAGGAACTAGTTGTAGCAAGACTCGTGTTAGTTTTTGTGTAGATTCTTCCTGACTTTTCATACAAGAGGCAATAGATGCTAAAGTTGCTGATGTCCTTTCTTCATGTTCAGTTCTTCTTTTCTCAAGACGGACCAAATGCTTAAGTATTTGTGAACTATTTATTGTTGAAGGTTTTTCTGTAAGTACAGTAAATATTATAGTAAAAGTAAAGTATCAACACAACCGTTTCCCTTTCGAGGTGGTCAGAAACCACGCTTATAAATAAGCGGATTCACATTTAGCCAACATTACTATAGGCCAATCATGACAAGTGGCAAGCTGTCTCCAGCGTACCAAACTCGAGAAATATCACAAATAGATTAAATATGAATTAATTGTATTTATTTAACTTAATAAATATTTTTGTGTCCCGACCAGGTACCTCCGAGTCTAAATCCACGGACTTAACCGCTAGACCACGGAGGCAAATATTATAGTTTAAGTAAATTAAATGTTAAATCAAATAATTACAGGCTCTAAAATAAGAGTGCTAGCCTACTTGGTGTTAATTTATGAGTATGACAAATGTATGTAACAATGGGTACATGCTGGGGTTCGAAGCTGTGGGTCACAGCATAATAACAAGTACACATTAAATAAAAACAAAATAAAATAAAAAATATTTATTGTAATTATCTCAAATCCAAACCTTAACCCATTGCATGTTTTCTGTTTAAAATAAATAGATTACTGGTGGAAGGCACAAAAAATATATAATCCAGATGAGTCTGACACCCTTATTCTACGGCTCCTTCACTCATTTTCCTTTCAGCTGTCAAACGGAGGGATGTCTCGGAACGTCAAGGTATGCATCGCAGTGGACCGTGAAATTTATTGGAAGTGTTTATGCTATGTCCGGCCTAACATTGATTTTATTGCTTATTAAGTTAAAAACAAAACAAATTGTCAAACTTATTCAAATCAGATTTCGTTCCAAAATTATAAATAATTTTATGTGACATATGAATATTTATAATAAAGATAGATTTATGGATGTCGAAAGTGTTAGAGCCTATAATAATTGTGACAAAAATAATATTTAGAACTAAGTTTATTACGCCTAATTATTTCCATATTTATCATATCTATATTACATGTTGCACCTACCTCACACCTTGAACTTACTACATTATCCTAAAGGTTGGCTGTCAGAGAATAATATTTAGAACTAAGTTTATTACGCCTAATTATTTCCATATTTATCATATCTATATTACATGTTGCACCTACCTCACACCTTGAACTTACTACATTATCCTAAAGGTTGGCTGTCAGAGAATGTCTAGCGGCATTAAGCCCGCCCCTTGTACATAGTGCAATAAAGATTTAAATAAATAAATAAGTATACCAATTTCGAGGATCCCTTGACCCTTGTCGTTTGACAGCTGGAACAAATTGTTGAGTGGAGCCATTGAGGAAACGTCTTATATGGGTGTGAATAGTCAAGTAAACTTGACTAAATATGGACTCTCCTTTAATACAGAAGCCATGTTTGTGATTAATGTTTGTAATAGTGTTAACGGTGCCCTGGGGTCACTGATCGGCAGTCGAAATGTCAGTGACAAAGCTCGGCTCGCCATACACAATGCAATGTTAGTACCAACACTGATGTATGGAAGCGAGACGTGGATATGTCAGAATACGCATGAGAGTAGGGTTAATGCAGTAGAAATGAGGTCGTTGCGTCGCATATGCGGCGTCACTTTGGCGGACCGCATACGTAACGTCGAAATACGGAAAATGGTGGGTATAAAAGAAAGCATAGGGACAAAAATAAGGAAAGGCATGCTACGATGGTTCGGTCATGTTGAAAGGATGAGCGATATAAGATTGACGAATCAGATATATAATGTGAAAGTTGTGGGTAAAAGAGGCCCTGGCAGACCGAGACTCACATATCACGATCAAATAAATAAAACACTGGCTGAAGGTACATTAAAAAGCTTTCGTAACAAAAGGGCATGTATGAAGAGGATGATGAATGTCGACGAAGCGAAAGAGGTATGTCGTGATCGTGTCAAGTGGCGCTCAATTGTCTCTGCCTACCCCGCAAGGGATCTGGCGTGAAGATATGTATGTATGTATGTATGTTTGTGATCAAAGGTTGTGATGATACTTTACTGAAAATTTATTATTTATTATTGATAACTTACTAAGTTGTATTCTTCTCTTACGCAAATCCATACGTCTCTTCATGTCAATTCTTGTACTAGGTTCTTTCTTGACTTCATACAAGAATTCTGTTTCTACGGGCACTTCTGTGAGAGGTATATCATCATTGCAATCTCCGGGATCCGACATTGTATAGTATGAGTATAAGTTATTCTAAAAATGTCAACAAATATCATTTTATATGTTAAAAACTTTTAATCTATTTATTAAATAAAATTCATAACTATTTTAATAAATAAATCACAAATTTCCTTTAGTAACATCCCATCAGTAACAGTTCTCCTTGGGACAAGCAAAAATAACTAAAATCTATTTTGACAGAAGTTGATGTTCCAATATTATTATACTTTATTCTATCAGATAAATATATTCCCTTAAAACTGACTTCTACTCAAAATATTCTAGACAATTGTAGTATTGGAACACAACTCAGAGAGTAAAGAGCCTTATTCACCATCCATCTTGCTGTACAACCCGTCCAGGTCATGCACATTGTAAATGACCATCAAAAGGCTTGATGAATATTGATAATTGTTATTATAAATGCTTGCTGGACTTGCAAGATCAAATATTTATTCAGCGAGAGCCCTTGCACAATAGTGTGTATGCTACGTCTAGTACAACAACCTTTAGCGGGCTGTACAGCAAAAAGGATGCTAAGGTGCTTAATTTCAAAATGTACTTACTTCAAGTTCTCTTTCCAGTATTATTTATCCTGACAGATTTACTACCACTAATTATAACACCTTTGACAGCTATAAGTCTGTCCCTTATGTCTGGAGGAATAATTATAATTTAAAAAAATAGACAAATTTTAGCGTGCCGTGTTCATTGTGTGCGGGAAAGAGAGAAAACTATAGGCTGGTTTACAAAGGAAGATGTTTTTTGTTTATAGCCAACTTAGAAGCTTGTTTCATGAAAATATTAATGGCAGACCTGCTTAGACCCAATTTTTCAGTAACTGGTGCCATCCAACACCACCAACTGGTTCCCGGAATTCATTTATTGCACAAAAACTGTCTTATAAATTTGAGACCGACACAGGTTGTTCAGTAAGTTAAGCAAGCCATTATGGCCAAATTTTCCTGGCCTCACTTATTGTGTCCATACTTTGTTTCAATGCATATTATTTTATGTACAATGATTGTGATTGATTATCTTAAATTGATCAAATGTAAACCACAAGATACATTAATTTAAATTTAATATGTAAGAAATACAAATGAGGAGAACGAATAAAATACATACCACAGGAGATTTGGAATGTCCATCATCAATAGTATCTGGTACTTTTTCAATAATATTAATTATACGTAAATCTATATCATTGAACGCTGACTCTGCAACTGTAAGACCCTCGGCTTCTTTTGCAAAAACTTGCTTTTTCACTGCAGATTTCTTATCCGCCCAAAACTGAAAACAATAACTTTATAAATAAAAAAAAGTGTGTGTTAAATAACTGTTTCATTGTAACCCAACTCACTTTCTGCCACTGTTTGTGAGTTTTCGTGCATCCGGAGATATTGTTTAATTGCAAAGTAATCTGTCGCCATAAATCGTCGCTTCGTCGCCGGCCGTCTTCTCCCCTTGATCTGCCTCGCGTGAGATGAGGATGAGATTCGAGTTCGTCGAGCAACGCTCTTATTTGTTCCGCGCTTGGGCGGCTGCAGATTTGCCGCGGATGTGGAATATCCATCTTGCATCAACTCAAAAGCATCAAAATGACTTTTAACAATACGGAAAACCGTAAACAGGTATTACAAAGGATTAGTGGGTGTTGTAAAAGAGAAAGAATCTATGTTTTAACGAAAGTATGGATAATCAATGAATTTAATAAAAAATCGAGTTTTTGACATTTTTTATAAACACCAATATTGTTTACTACAATAAATTTAAAAGACCCTTATATGAAATCTTTTTTGACCAATATTGCAACTTTTTACATTAGTCGCTTTATACAGTTTAGTGCTAAAACTCAATAAAGTGGTCACTGACAACCTGTCGAAATTGTAAAGTTGATTTTCATTTCTTTGACATTCTATTTAGAGTTGCCAATTAAAAAATAAATGAAGCTGTTTCCGTTTCCGAACATAGGGATAAAGCGAAGCTAGTCTATTGCCCTTGTGTTTGAATTATGCTTTAAGCGCCTTTTTTTTACTTTATTTAGCTTTGAAAGTCGATCGATTTGGCGTTGCTCTATGGTTTTCACACACTTTAAGCAAAATTCTGTCGGATCCGCATTTTGTAGTGAACAATATACGAGTAGCTCGTGCCCGTATGTTCTCCTTTGATTTTAATCCAAGATCTTTGCCTAGGTTAAAACTTAGGTAGGTAGTGTAGGTTAGGTAGATTGTGTGGGGTAATTAATGAAATAACCTTTTAAATTGTTAAATAAGAAATTTAATTTAAATAATTAATCTTCATTTCGATATTTTGAAAGCACAGTAGATCACATGCTACTTTCTTATTAAATTTTGGTCCCTTTACAGCTTTCTGTGCTTACACTATAATTAAAAAAAAAAACATAATAATGACTATAGACAAAATTCTTCCTATTATCTAATAGCTGCGTTTACAATTTACATTTAAAAAAACATAAATATTATTACTTAAAAAACATCGTCGAACACAGGGGCTATTTCATTGCTGCGAACAGAAATACTAACTACACATAAACTTAGAATCGATTTGTATAAAAAATATATTGAGGTTTTAACGGTTTTTCCATTTCTCTCTCTCACAATCCATTTTTTTTTTATCTGTACAACAAAAGTGTACTTTTAAGAAATGTAGTCTATCAACTTACTAGGAAATAAAATTATAGACATTAACATAGCAAAAACATTTATAACGATTTTCCTCTATTACAACAAATACATTATCAATATATCTCCAAACTGTACTTTATTAGTCAAAATTACAATTAGACTTGAAAATTCTTTGAAAATATTGGATTGTGCGAGGGAGAGGTATACAAAAACGTTATCCCCTCTTGTGTTTGTTTTCATACAAAGCGAACCGTGAGAACAATGTAATAGCGCTGGTTATTTATATACCTTGTGTTTGACTTGCGCTTTTTTCCACTTTATTTCGTTTTGAAAGTCGTTCGACTTGGCGTTTGTCTATGGTTGTCATACAAAGTTCGGTGAAAAAAGCAAGCTTTTTTTATTTTATTTCAAGTCGAACATAGAAATAGTAATAATATGGTTTACAAGTATGGAATCCATACTTCAAGATATAGAAATTCTTGAAAGAGTACAGAGGCGGGCAACTAAACTCCCACACTGCTTGAGGAAAAAGTAATATGAACAGAGGCTTAAATATTTGAAGCTTACAAGTCTCAGGGATCGCAGAATGAGGAGAGATATAATTGAGACATTTAAAATTCTAACAGGAAGGTATAACTGCCCCCACCTAGCCAAAATGTTTAGGTTTAACACAATGATATTTCCCCATCGTGACCACGGAATGAAGCTAATGAGAAAATCCAGCAATACAAATATAGGATATCACTTCATGAATAACAGATTTGTAAATATGTGGAACAAAATACCAGAAGACATATTAAAGTCCTCAACTGTAAACACTTTTAAAAACAAACTGGACAAGTGGCTAGTGACAATCGAAATAGACTATGGTGATAACTGACAATTTAATAAACTTTACACCAGTGCTTGATATAGGCATATCAGCAATGCGCTGCTCGCCTATTAATCAATAATAATAATAATAGCCTTAAAACTAATGTAACAGAAAAATAAAGAGAAGAACACATTTATTTATTGTATTTGTAAACGCAACTCAATCCTTAAATCTAATAGGGTTGCAAAGTATTATATCCGGTCAAAATAGATGAAAAAAATGTGGTGGGTTTCAAAGGTGCGGAATGGGGTGTATCAGGCAAAGCTTTTTGTAGATGTCGCTAGCGGCAGTGGTACCTTGTTTTACATCTATGTCTCATCATTTTAAAAATGCTTTTGTGGATTTTTTTTTTATAACAGAAAAATGAATTTTAAATTAACGTTACCTACCTTAAAAGACGAATTAAGAAAGCGCACACCGTCTTTAAAAAGAAAAAAGGTTTAATTAATACAACAATATCTTTGATTTCGCTTAAAAATCTCGATTTGTACACCTAAAAGCCTCACTTCGGCATAATATCCAGAAAATAAAAAAATTCAAGTTTTTTATGCAACTGACAGTTATATTAGGTACCATCTATCATGCGCCATCTATTGTGATAAAAAGTTAGTGATACACCCCTATTGTATGAATAAGACTTCTTTTTAACTTTTAGAATCGCAATATCTCAAGAATGTTGATTCTTAGAAAAAAGTAATCGAAATTATTTAGTAGATAATTTCATGATCTATAACTTTGTCTAATCTATTTTTATGATAAAACTTACCGTTTACCGAAAAAGTTCAAAAAATATTTTGTTAAAAATTGACCTTAAATAACTTTTTTTTGCATTTGACCGGAGTGTATATAGTACGTTAACGTTACAGTTATTTTTAAATATGGCGTTGATAGCCGTTTAAATAGTGCGACATATTTGACGTCAACTACATTTAAAACTACTATACAAATCACAGTCTCGTCTCACAAGGCACAAATTACATGAGATTAAATAATTATATTGCTAAATCTTAAGATATTAAAGTAGAGTTCGGAAATTACAATAATTTGACTTGCTACCACCCCCTAACATTTAAATAAGGGCCCTTTTACAGTCTTCCTGAAATTCCTGGGGAATTTGGCCTACACTCGCCACGCTCGCGCTGGCCAGACGGGTTGGCGAGGGTCTGATGTTTTGATGACAATTAATTATTAGAAAAAAAGTAAAGTATCATCACGACCGTTTCCCTTTCGGGGTGGTCAGAAACCTCGCTTATAAAAAAGCGGATTCACATTTAGCCAACTTTACTATAGGCCAATCATGACAAGTGGCAAGCTCGTCGATGTCTTCAGCGTACCAAACTCGTAAACTATCACAAATAAATTAAATATTAATTAAATGTATTTATTTATATTAATAAATATTTTTGTGTCCCGACCAGGAATCGAACCCGGTACCTCCGAGTCTAAACCCACGGACTTAACCGCTAGACCACGGAGACAGTTATTTATTATTATTTTATAGATTATTCTTATTTTTTTCTTATATAGGGGGGAGGGAGTCAAAAATCGTCTTACGTAATGTAATAAATGGCATGTCCTCGTACGTGCGCGTAAAATATATTAATTTATTTATTAAGCGTAATTTCGCTTGGACTATTTTAATTCACTGTGACAAGATTTCATACCATTCTTAATTAAGTGCAAACGAATTCCGACAAGCGATTAATCGCTTTAAATAGGTACATAATTATTAAAAAACTCTCCTTTCGTCATCGTTAGAGTCTAAGAAATAAATACATCGGACTAATTTGGTAAGACCACATTGTTCGCGGCTTCAAGTCCTCGTCAAACATCAAACAGTGATTTTTATAAAAATCTCATAGAATCTGTTGGTTTCATAATATTTCTTTCCACGCGAGCTTTAGTTTTAAGACTTTCTTCATCGCTTGAGTCTGAGGAATACATCGGCCTATATTGATAAGACCTCATTCTTCGCGGCTTCAAGTCCTCGTCAAACATCAAGGGGTGGTAGCTTGCCTTTCTGTAGTTACGCTTGTGCGGCGTACTGTTTTGAACATCAGACATAGATCTAATGTGTCGTCTCTTCTTAGACTCTCTGGTCAATGGTCTCATATAGTACGAAGATAATTCTTCTTCGATGGAATCAGACCTGAAAAAAAAAGATGTCATTATTATCTAACAGAAAGAGAAGACAAATCTAGTTCCATCATGTGTGGGAGCAGTGGCGGATTAACAAATTAGTAGGCTATTACATTTTTGAAATGAAATGAAATTATTTATTTGCATAGAATAAATATTAATAGTAAATTAGTTCTGCACATTCAGCCATTTCTGGCACACAAATTTTATTTAAACATTATTTACAATGTTAAAATCTTATTATTATATTTATAATTTTAGTTACATACAGATTATAACATAAATCATATTGTACAGGTAATGGGGCGTGTCACTAACTTTTTATCACGATAGATGGCGCATAATAGATGGTAACTAATATAACTGTCAGTTGCATAGAAAACTTGTATTTTTATTACGAAATTTATTATTTTCTGGATATTATGCAGAAGTGAGCAGCTTTTAAGTGTACAAATCGAGATTTCCAAGCGAAAGCAAAGATATGGTGATCTCAAAATTGCCATTCTATTAATTCAACCTTTTTTTATTTTAAAGACGGTGTTCGCATACTTAATTCTTCTTTTAAGGTAGGTAATGTTAAGTTAAAATATTTTTTTTCTGTTATAAAAATGTAAAACTACAAATAAATTTAAAAAATGATCAGTCATAGGTGTAAACAAGGTACCAGTGCCGCTAGCGACACCTACAAAAAGCTTTGCCTGATACACCCCATTGTTATAATACACATAAAAATATTAAAAATTTGTCGTTGTAATATTCACTTAGCGAACTTTTGCCGCCCCTACTGACCATTGAAATTCAATACTCTAGTTTAGTTCACAATTATATTATATACATTTATTCTGAAATTGCAACTTTATGATTTGTGTTGTATCGTCCTTATTCCATTGGGTTTTTCCCGTTACTAGTATGATTGAACCAGGGGATAGTTGTGACAGTTTCTAGATAAATTTTATAAAAATATTTAAAAAATTGTCACTCGATTTTTTGTTGTAAAGGGTTTATCAACAAGAACTTTGTTTTCTAAAACAAAATAAAACGAAAAATTTAGGATGTCGATTGTTTCATCAAAGTTTTTGATCACTTCACAAAATTGCCGCATTTGAGCTTCTGAAAATCCTAGAGCGATTATTGAGAAGCCTTTGGATGCTCAAAGTGTCACTGTATGGTGCGCTATGTGGTCTGGAGAAAAAATCCTTTATAATAAATACTTATATCGTTGTATAATAATGTTTTTTATAATTGTAAGATACAAAAAAAATATTGGACCAAATTTGCCGCCCCCTAAAAGCTGCCGCCCTAGGCTCCAGCCTACTCAACTTACTGGTAAATCCGCCACTGTGTGGGAGAGAGAAAAATAGTGTCTCGGGATTAGTGTTGCCCAATAAGAGCGAAAGACCAAGACCGAGACCAGCGGATCTGATGCAAGACTAACACCAGTATTATAAGACGTTTCATCGACGGCTCCTTCACTCAACCATTCCTTCCAGCTGTCTAAAGGGATTCTCAAAATCGGTGTTCTTAGTTGGAAACTCTCCAAACCTCGAAAGGCATAAATGTTACCATTTTAAATATTTACCAAACAAGTTTTTTTCTGGCAACATTAATGATTGCTTTTTTTTTGTTCTCTTCTCCCGATGGATGATGAATGAGGTGATAGCGAAGGCAAAGGGTCTAGCCCATACAGCCAAATCTGTCGTAATATATCTTTCATTTTTATGAGTTAATGAGGTCATCATCAAATTCCAGATGCTGCAGAATTTGATGCTTTTCTTGGAGTCACTCGCGGCATTATAGCCCAAACACGTCGGGTAAAATATGGGAGTCCACAGCGCGGGTAAACCGCAAAAAATAAACTGCAACTTGTGCCCCATATTTCCAATATACGTTTTCCATAATTATTCACATTGTAGCACATTATTAAACAAAACAACACCACTTTTGACCAATAATATCCACAGTAAATTAATTTACAAAACAAAAACTTGACATGTTCACGAAAAACGGCGCGAAGAACTCCATTAATTATTGCGTTCCTGTATCCTAAATATTATTGGACGAGGGTGGCAGGAGATCGTGTGAAGTGGCGAGCCTTGGGGGAGGCCTATATTCAGCAGTGGAGAGACACAGGCTGATGATGATGATCTAAATATTAATATTGACTTAATGTTTTTGTGCAATAAAGTATTTAAATAAATAAATACGGGTGCAAGACTAGCCAAGTCTCTTTTTGGTCTTGCTTTGGCCAACACTAGCTCTAGGGGGCTGAGATGACGTGACTTCTAAGATAGTATGGTTAAAATACAATAACACCATGTGCCGGACATCTGCGCAGTTCTTAAGCGTAGAGAGATTATTTTATTTACACTTTAAACGTTTGTTCGGTTTTCCCATTCATTTATTGTAGCTCATCCATTTACTGATGACGTCAATACTATTTAAAGTTAATGAAGTGCTTATCTTTAATTACTTCTGAATAAGTAAATATAGAAAACAAATAGCTAACATTTTATTTATTTACTTAAAAATGTGGTTATATGGCCTACCCGAATAAACGCGCCAAACAAAGATATGAATTATAACATGATTGGGCAAAAAGAGACGATATGAGGGAAATCTTTTCATAATTAATTAGTCTATGGCATTGTAAAGTATAATCACGACCGTATCCATTGCGGGGTGGTCAGAAACCACACATTTTTTATTATTAAGATTTTAACATTTAGGAGCTAACTTTACTGCCCGTTATGATAAGTGGCAAGCTCGTCGATGTCTCTAGCGTACCAAGCTCGAGAAATATCACAAATAAATTATTGTGTCCAGAAATCTAACCGGGTAGATACCTCCGATTCTAAATCCACGGACTTAACCGGTAGACCAGGGAGGCATTGTATTGTGATCGAAATGCACTATAGAATTGATTTTATTGGCTCATGCATAATATGCTGATCTGCATCTTCGACAGAGAAGAACAATGTAGACGGTGTAAAACAATATGTAGCTAATATTTTTCCTCCGTGGTCTAGCGCTCTATCGTCGTCGCTAAGAACTTTGTTCTTTATCATCACAGATGTAAATCTGTTACGTTGTTAATTGGTTGTGTTTTATATAATAAATGGTTTGATAACATCATTATAAGGAAGTCGCAAAGATGATGGTTTGTTTAATAGATATCTTAAATAACATCAACACTTAACATTATGAGATGGATGTAATAAAAGAATCTAGCCGAGCATAGACAGCTTACGTCGAAATTGCATTCTTGACAAAAATAAACACTGCGTCTAAATCCACAGACTTAACCGCTAGACCACGGAGGTATATTTAATGATGTGGCAATAAATGTTTTTTAAAGTGAGAACTTTATTGCGCGCGCTTGGTTGGGGACCTATTTCGTTGAACGTACATCAGAACAGCCCTTAAGGGAAAACAGCGTGGCGGTGAAGGGGAAGAGGGGCGGATAGGCGCGCGCGTATAGCCGCTGCCTCTCTTGCTCTCTGCCGCTCCTTCTTTCTCTTTCTTTACGCGTCTGCAACTATGCGTTCGCACGCAGCCATTCATTTAATCTCCACATTCCTACCAACTACGAAACCAATAACCTGCAAGTTTAGTTCTCCTTTTGCGGTATTCTTTATTTTTATTTTTCTTCGTCTAACACCCGTATTCTAGTAATCCACTAAATTGTTCCTTTCAGCTGTCAACCAGAGGGACGAACTGTCAAACTTAAGTTATATCGCGACGTATCTACCTTGAAAGCGTGTTTATAAACAAAACAAATATTCAAACTATTAAAAATCAGATTCGTTCCAAAATTATTAAAAGTCATCGACAGACATGAATATTTATAATATGGTGGAAACAGACCTATGGATGTCGAAAGTGTTAGAGATTGTAGTAATTCTGACAACACGAGAACTCATCAATGTTGCCAGAAAAAAAACTTATCTCTCCAAAAATATTTAAAATGGTAACATTTATGCCTTTCGAGGTTTGAGCTTGACAGCTGGAAGGAATGGTTGAGTGGTGGAGAAAATAAAAATAGATAAAAAAGGACCTAAAATATAATAAAAATACTTCATTGACGAAAACATTATTTACACTGCTTATTTTATGACTAAATGTAAACAAGTTGATTTAATGAAAACATGTGTAAACGATTTATGCAATGAGTTGTAACTCGCTAGACTAATTATAATTAAACTTGACCTTTTGCCTTAACAAAGTAGGAAGTTAAAATAAATCAAATATAGTTGCATACATTTGACAATTAGTTTGTTCAGCTATACTTAACCGTTAAGGGCATACATATACGAGTATACCTAGTCTTGCCATATTAAATAAATAAATATTTCCAGACAGGTCACACAGCGCCATCTAGTTTCCGTGGTAAGCTACGAGGCTTGTGTTACGGAAACTAGATGGTTCATAAACTACATATTATACTTTTTTTTTGTAAATATATACATATTATACATATAAACACCCAGACCGAGACAAATTATACAATGTAGAACTTGCCCCCGGTGGGAATCGAACCCACGACCTCCCGAGTTCACGGCAACGTTTGTTACAACTAGACCACGGAGGCGGTCATTGTTACAAGGAAAGCATCATTTTTTTCTATTACATAAAACATTACAGTTCTCCCAAAGTGATAATGCGCATAGAAATCTTCGTCACTGTTCGGCAACGGTCGTATTCCCCGAGCGTCGGAAGACGATATGTATATAGAGTGGTTAAGTGCATTTTCTTCATGCATAATTTAGTAGAATTATGTGTTTTGTGCTAGTTGTTAGTACGTTTTCCTATTTTACAAAATAAACTATTTAAAGTTGAATAAGATAATTAAAGTTGAAATTAAATTCACCTTTGAAAACAAAACCAAGAACGGTGTGTAATATCAGCTCTATATAATTCCACTCAGAGAGAACACATGCAGTCACCGACCGCCCGAATTGTTTTCGATTGTGTACACATGATATTGACTTCTATTTCTTTCGAACAAGGTGCAAAATGCAAGTGCAATGTTTAGGCTCTTACGATTCAATGATTCGGGTGTTTCCGGGAATACGACAATTAGCGAAGATCTGTATGTGCATTATTAATTTGGGAATACTGTACTGCAGTGTGTGTTAGTATATACCTACATTAATATAATATAATTTTTTAACGTGTAGATTATTAATTTTTTTTTTTTTTTGCCAGTGTGTCGTGTGTAGGCCAAATTCTCCATTGAAAGACCCATCTACAACAGTGGAGGTCTAGCACTCTGTGCTCTAGGGGCTGTGATGTTGATGTTCTTTTCTAACAGTTCGACCACCACTTCAAAATAATGAGTATTATAATCGAACTAATTAAGCATACAGAGTTTCAAGGGTTTGTTATTAAGGTCTCGAACAATAGATAATTCGATGTCAGTGCAATACTGAATGGTAATTGATTGATTAACTAAGTGCCGGCCGTGAACAAAAGTGCAACGAGTTCTTCGCGCCATTTTTCGTGGACATGTCAAGTGCAAGTTTTTGTTTTGTAAATTAATTTGCTGTGGATATTATTGGTCAAAAGTGGTGTTGTTTTGTTTAATAATGTGCTGCAATGTGAATAATTGTGGAAAACGATAAATTGGACTTCAAATATGGGGCATAAGTTGCAGTTTATTTTTTGCGGTTTTCCCGCGCTGTCAACTCTCATATTTTACACGACGTGTTTGGGCTATAATGCCGCGAGTGACTCCAAGTAAAGCATCAAATTCTGCAGCATCTGGAATTTGATGATCCCCAACTCGGTTATGAACTTTGATATAAACATATATTATGCAAATAAATTACGTGTTTAGGACTGATGTATTCTGTACAATGTCCTTTAAAGACAATTAAAAAAAAAAAAAAAGTACAACGGTTTTTTACCAACAGCAGCTAGATTTTTTTTCTTTAATCCTTAAATGCATGATTTTAATAAAAAGTCAAGTAAGTACCGATTTTAACTGCCTCCGTGGTCTAGCTGTTAAGTCCGAGGATTTAGACTCGGAGGTAACGGGTTCGATTCCTGGTCGGGACACAATAATATTTATTAATCTAAATAAATACATTTAATAAAGCGGGAGCCGCGGCGAAAATGCGGAGTCCAGCAAGCGGCGCAAATATGTAAGTATATTAAAAGATTACATATTTATGCCGTTTGCTGTAGAAACTCTGGGCCCATGGAGTCCAAGTGCAAACAAGTTTTTAAAAGACATAACACCGCGTCTTGTCGTCTCCTCCGGTGACAAAGCTTCGCCCAAAGAATCAGTATTGCAATTCAGCGGGGGAATGCAGCCAGCGTTCTTGCCACCATTCCACCCGGACGGGACTTATATCCCTATCCTTAGTATTAATATTAATTTTATTTTATATTATGTAAATATAATTTTCGAATAAATGTTTATATATTTAATTAATAGTTAATTTATTTGTGATATTTTTTGAGTTTGTTACTTTGGAGACATAGTCGTGATGACACTTTAACTACTGATTTTATGCAGGTACATTAACTCTATAACAAAACAGGGCAAGAAGCCAAACATGTAGGTATGAAAATCAAAGCTAGGCTATCAGTACGGAATGAATTACTTTATTATTTATATTCTATTTAAACCCTAGTATTGTAGACAAAAAACTACTGACACTGGTTTTTTTTATTGTTGTGTTCTCTTCTCCCGATCAATGATAAATGAGGTGATAGTGAAGGCAAAGGGGTCTAGCCCATACAGCCAAGTCTGACGTAATATATCTTTCTTTTTTATGGGTTAAGGATGTTATAATCAAATTCCAGATGTTGCAGAATTTGATGCTTTTCTTGGAGTCACTCGCGGCATTATAGCACGTCGGGTATAATATGGGAGTTCACAGTGCGAGAAAACTGCAATAAACTGCAACTTGTGCCTAATATTTAAAGTCACTGACTATACACTGATATCAGTCACTAGCGTGGCCGGCTTGACTTGGCATGACGGCAATTTGAACCTGATCCCGAAAAGTTTCGAGAACACTTTGCTGGGTTTATCGGAACGAACGGTGGATACTTCCCCGCCCCGGCCGACTGGGCAAATTGCCACCGTCAGTCCGTACTATACCTCTTTGTTGTTCTCGTTGAAAGTATGTGCCATTTGCAATGATGTCAAATGCCAATTTTAACTTTCAAGGAGATTCCTGTTCCATTATTTGTACCTACCACATACCATGTTCGTAATGTCTCCAAGGTTGATCGAGTAAGAATGTCTAGCGGCATTAGATCCCCCTTTGTACATAGTGCAAAAAGTTTTAAATAAAATTGGTCCTCCACACGAACCGGAAGAGACCTTTACGTCAGTTTCCAAGCTTGACTCATTACCCGTATTTCTATATTTAGAACCAACTGAGATTACAACTTATTAAGAATCATATTGAAACTGAATACCTACATATATGAATCATAATAATTGTATAAAATAATTTCATTTCATTCATGTTTAACATATATTCGTTCCTTTAAACATACCACCTCCATCCTCACACAGTCGTACTATCTATCTCGTTTTCTAGTTTCTCTAATCCTTAAATTCACAGCCCACAAATTATTGAAATTTTAATTTATGTTTCTGAAACTTCTTAATCTTAATTTAAACTAGAAACTGAAAGGAAAAATTAATAACTAAAGAAAAACTAATAAATATTTAAGTAGTTTTTATTGTTACTTTTAAGTTATTCCAAAAAATAACATAAGATTCAAACAGAACTTAATTACCAAGTCTTCTCTTATACATCTCTCTTCTATTTTCTGTTCTCATACCTAGTTAGTTAGTAATTATTAAACAGTAAAAAAATATCCTATCTTCTTGTTAAGCATAATGTAAAGTATGTATACTGGTAAAAATTAAGCAGTCATCTTACTTGGACGGAATCATATCTTACTAAATTAAAATTATTTCAAACATTTTTCAACAAAATACAATCAATATAAAACTTTTTTAACAAACAATAAATAAACATAATAAACAGGAGCAAGAGGTAGAAAGTATAAAAAGGTTTTTTTTATGTACTAGCACGGCTTGTGACCTTGCGTCCACCTGATGGTAAGTGGCGCGCGAGGTCCATGGACCTGGACATGAAGCATGTGTATTAAAGTTTATAACAAGCTACCTGATGAACTAAAATTGTTACCTCAAATGTCATTTAGACGAAAACTAAAAGACTATTTACTGTCACATGTCTTTTATACAATAAACGAATACCCAAATGTTTAAAACATATTCATATTATGTAAATTCTATTGTATTGCTCTTTTTTTGTTTTTGTTTTGTATTTATATTGTTGTTTCAAATATATTTTGATAAAATTTGTACACCATACTATGGTAGAATTTGTTGAGATAATATTTTGTAAACACTATTGTTACACAAATTCTAAAGCAAATAAATTTTTCTTTCTTTCTTTCTTGACTAGGCATGACGGCAATTCGAGCCTGATCCCGCGTGTGGATTCACTTTACGGGGTTTATCGGCATGAACGGTGGATACTTCCCCGCCCGGGCAGACTGAGCAAATTACCATCATCAGTCTGCCTACCACCTATTAATAAGCACGAGTAAGTAAGTCGTAATTTAGTTAAAATTCTCAAAAGTACCGAAAGAACCGGGAATCAAATTATATTACCCGGTTCCAATTTACTGAACTAAGAACCGGGAATTCCCTGTACATTCGAGATCGGGATTTCTCGGTACTGAACCCTAAATTAAGTATTCTGTACAATGTTCTTTAAAGAAAAAAAAACAATCAATGACAGCGCGGTAAAAGTGCAAAACTAGAACGCAAATTCCCACAAATTGTTTACTTTTGGCTTCCATTTTTTTTTATTAAAGCGACATGTCATGCTTGAATGAAAAACAAAATAGAATATATTTAATAAATAAACTCTGTAGAAACTCTGGGCTCATGGAGTGCAAGCGCAAAAAAGTTTTTAAAAGACATAACACCGCGTCTTGTTGTCTCCTCCGGTGACAAGAGGGCTGGCTCTTTCTTCGCCCAGAGAATCAGTATTGCAATTCAGCGGGGAAATGCAGCCAGCGTTCTTGCCACCATTCCACGCGGACGGGACTTATATCCCTATCCTTAATACTAATTTTATTTTATATGTTGTACTTAAATATTTTTTTCGAAAAAATGTATATTTCATTTAAAAAAAAAATAATAATAATAATAATACATAATTATAGAGCAGCGTGACACTAACTACGCTATCAGATTTATGTTGCGAAAAAGTCGATACGATCACGTCACGTGATAGTTTTACCTAGTCACGGAATACATTAATAATTGTAGGTATATTTATTTTAGCAATTTTTTTTCAAACTTTTTTTTTTTATAATATTTATTTAAGTAATTAGGTAGGTATTAGTTTTATTAATAATAATTTAATTTAATAGATTTAACTGTTAGGTAGGTAAATAATTTGTTTATATAATGTATATTATCTAATGTATGCCTAGTTTTAAATTTATACTCAATGGTAATTATGAGCAGGCCGTCTTCTCCTTTAATTAAAATCACATTTACTCTGTTATTTTTTTTTATATACTGAGCACGACATGTGACACCGCCCCCACCTGATGGTAAGCGGTACGCGATTTCCAAGAATGGGAGCAACTGACGTCAGCCTCAGACGACCGACATCAGTCCCTACCACTATGCCGGCCTGTAAAGATGCTTTTTCACACTTCAATTATGTACGAGTATACATGTGCTCAGAAATTGAAATATTGTTGATTTTGTTGGAGAACTTTTAAATAAATATAGGATGGATTAATTCGATGGATGCAAGGATGGAAATCAAGCTGAAGAAAAGTTTAAAATATATTCCAGTACCAGTTTCGAGATCGGCACATCGCTCACTAATTGTTGAAATTTTGCTAAATTTGGAACCGAAAAATTGGGGCATGATTTTTTCATATCTACGATATAATTTTTTTATAGTATACACAAATGAGAATGCCCATTTTTCTTAGAGAAATGGACCCAATAAAATGTTTCCGTGTCATAATGATTTCTTTTTTATTTCATAGTTAATAAATACATTGTGATTTCATAATCTGTAATTAATTTTATTTATTTTACCCTAACATAACGACGATTGACGAATAATTACATAGTTTCTATCCCGCCAATTTGAAATCCAATGTTTTATCTGTAATAAAATACCTGATCATAATAAAGAACCTAATCGTATAAATAGTGCTTTGTAACTATTTCATACATAAATCTTAACCAATTGACTAATTAATTAAATTATATTTTAATGCTGGGGTAAATCAGATGTTGAAAAAAAAATTAAACACCACAATAAAAAGATATGATTATTGAATTATATTTTCTTGAGGCACGCTCCAAGAGGGCCTGGTTTTGGGCAATCTCTTTTCCAAAGATATGTACTTCGTATCAATCTCCATCTATTCACAGAATTTGAGCCCTTTTTGCACAGCTTCGGTGGACACCGAATAGAAGAAAGTCGCAAGTCATGATTCATTGATAGTATTATATACCACTTATTTTTTAAATTCATAACTGCGTTGTTATTTCAAGCTCATAACTGGGCCATTTTTTAATTTATCGCAGGTAACCTTGTTCCTGAAGAATAATTTTTTTTGGGATAAATTACGAAAATATTGCGAATTGAAAGTAAATAAATCCAAAATAAAATGTTAAATAAAGAAAAATTATAGGCCCGTATCATTAGTATAGAAGCTTTGCTGCATGTCCCAGACCAAGATTGGGCGACAGTGTATTAAATGTCTTGGTTCTTATATTAAGTCAAAGAGACAATATAAAGAATAAAAGTCAGAATCACGATGACGACCGAACAAAAACATGGCAAAATTTTCCATAAGAACATTAAACCTGGCACACACGTAGCTAAAATTGTTTTTTTTTTTTTATTATTTATTTAAGGTAACACATGAATTCTACATTTATTTATTTAAAACTCTTTGCACTATGTATAAATTCGGAATTAATGCTGGTAGACAGTCTTCCTCGGCCAGCATGTCCAGCAGCCGTATTCGTTGCAAACGTTAGATCTATTAACGTTAAATCTATTTCAATTGTAACTGTTAAGAACATGATTCGTTTAATACGAAGCCAATATTTGCTCGCAGCTACTTGACCAGATTGTTCTGTACTACCCATATGCCTTAGCTGTGTACCCACAGCTACTGTTGTTATTTTTTTTTTAAAGTATTCTTTATTTTATTTCGATATCCTTTAATAAATTAAATAACTAAAAAGTAGATTCTATAATATTATTTACTGTCACTATTTGCCCGAGATTTGCCGATTATTGCCGAGCTCACGTCAAAATAACTAATAAAATTCAACAGTCACCTGGGGTTGCTATTCTAAAATAATTGAGATAACCAAAAAAATATATAGGTATATTCGTTAAAACCTACTTTTATTAGATATATTAATTAATAAGTGGTGGTAAATATAAAAAAAATACAATAAAGGTGAGACATTTTTTGAAATGAACGCATCGAAACTTATTTTATTTTTTTTGGTTCTCCTCTCCCGGTGGATGATGAATGAGATGATAGGGAAGGCAAAGGGTCTAGCCCATACAGCCAAGTCTGACGTAATATATTTTTCTTTTTCATGAGTTAATGAGGTCATCATCAAATTCCAGATGCTGCAGAATTTGATGCTTTTGTTGGAGTCACTCGCGGAACCATCCACTGCTCAAACACGTCGGATAAAATATGGGAGTTGACAGCGCGGGAAAACCGCAAAAAATAAACTGCAACTTGTGCCCCATATTTAAAGTACAATTTATCGTTTTCCATAATTATTCACATTGTAACACGTTATTAAACAAAACAACACCACTTTTGGCCAATAATATCCAGAGTAAATTAATTTACAAAACAAAAACTTGCACTTGACATGTCCACGCAAAATGGCGCGAAGAACTCCCGCATCGAAACTTATTTGTTGTTGTCTGCAGTGGCAACCAGGCGGTGGATTACTTTATTTCGCTTTGATAGTCGTTGGACTTGGCGTTTGTCTATGGGTATCATACAAAATTCGGTAAAAAAAAACAAGCTTTCGCAAAATTTCGGTCCACATAGAAAATGGCGCCACTAGTACTGAACTTAATGTCTGTGGTTTAGCGAACTATACAACTTATATGAATAGGTAGCCTAGTAAACTAGTAACTAAAATACACAATATTTTTAATTCGTATTTTACGTTTACATAATTCGTTGAGGGCTCAAATATCGAATTTCGTATATAATACTATTCTAGATATAGATATACGGCACTATATATATACATATATGACACTATGATATATATATATATATGGCGTCGCTAGTTTTCGGGTGAACGAGAGATTTTTTGCGTGAGTTGGCAACTCTGTTCCGAATTAGTTCTATTAGTAGTACTAGTATTTACTCTAAATTTGGCGACTCATACATCTGTCGTACGATAAAGATGTGGAAATTTGGCGACTCATACATCTGTCGTACGATAAAGATGTGGAATGCTCTACCAGCCTCTGTGTTTCCACTTTCCTATAACTTGGAGTCCTTCAAGCGAAGTGTGAAAAAGCATCTAGTCAAGCCGGCATAGTGTTAGGGACTGATGGCAGTTATGAGTGTCTGATATCAGTTGTTAACATTCATGGACCTTGCGTGCCACTTACCATCAGGTGGGCCCAAGGTCACATGTCGTGCTAGTATAAAAAAAAAAAACTCTTTGGTAGAAACCTTTATACGACAATGCGAGAGTGAATTTAGCACGCATATGCCAAGTCAAAGTTTTTGTTTTGTAAATTAATTAACTGTGGATATTGTCCGAAGTGATGTTATTTTGTTTAATAATGTGAATGTGCTATAATGTGAATAATTATGGAAAACGATAAATTTGATATTCAATATATATATAAATACGGGAATACGAATTTTAATAGCCTTTCCGTTATTTAAGGGATTCCATTGTACGGTCAAGGAATTTAATTTCCAACCCACTTAAGGTGCAATATCGTATAGCAAACTGTCGCTAACTAGAGCACGTTACTTTGACATACCTATATTAACACCTAAGTGACAAATAATACATATTAAAATTTTATGACCGCCTCCGTGGTCTAGTGGTAACAAACGTTGCCGTAAACTCGGGAGGTCGTGGGTTCGATTCCCACCGGGGGCAAGTTGTACATTGTATAATTTGTCTCGGTCTGGGTGTTTATATGTATAATATGTATATATTTACAAAAAAAAAAAAGTATAATATGTAGTTTATCAACCATCTAGTTTCCGTAACACAAGCCTTGTAGCTTACCACGGAAATTAGATGGCGCTGTGTGACCTGTCTGAAAATATTTATTTATATTTATTTATGTCTGCATTTCAACGAAATAGGTAGGGAATTACATTCCTTGACCGTACTAGAACGTTTCGGCTAAAGTAACAGAATAGGGATAGTCAAGTTGCAAGAGAAATGTATCACAAAATAGCAGTAAGTACCTACAAAAAAGTCACAATAAGTTACCCATTATGCATATCATAAAAGTAAAAGTTAATTTCGAAGTAGTAATGCACCAAATGATCGAAACGAAAGTGAAATTTAAAAGCTACCAAAAAACAGCAGCTGATTTCGTAACAAACGTCGCGGTCGTAGGTAACGCTGACGGTAATGTTCAAAAATATTATTGTTTTAATATTACGTGGTAAACTCACTCTATTACTTTTAATATACATAAGTCCGTCTCTTTCTTAAGATAAAGATTTACCGCGCCTCCTACGCCGCACGCCTGAATCCAACCAAAACAAAATGTCTTCTTGCTCGCGACAGTCAGAGCTCCATAATTCATTCGTCAACAATAACAACACCGTCCTCCACGATGACCATCGAGCAGTTCATGCCCATGCCTTTAAAATCCATGTTCGATCGAGCCTATCCGCTTCGACCATCTTCAAGGCATTTCACCTCTCCACGCACGGTCCCCAGGCCGTAAGATCCTGGGGGCCGAGGCGTAACCAGCACAGTCACTTCTGCAGCTTATCGCCCGCCGAGATTGACGCTCGCTAGGGAATAACCTCGAAACGCTAGGGCTAAGATAAAAACTATAATGTTCTTTTGTCCGTCCGTCATCCGTCTGTATTAACGTCGCAATCCAAAAAAAATATATCAAGCAATGTGATGGGAATACCGCAAAAGATTCGCTCCACGGATCACTTTGTCCCAGACGATGCTGCGCCATCTGGGCTTGTTTACGGCTGCATGCGATACGATGCTCTACCATCGTCGTGCATTTGGGTATTTAGGGAGGTGCGGATCTGGTCAGACCAGCGTATGAGGCTTCGGCAACGCTTCGACTTACCCTGTGATAACTTTCGAGGTTACCAGATCTTTTGTGGAGTGTCAAATTACTTAATTATTAATTATATTTAACTGCCTCCGTGGCCTAGCGGTTAAGTCCGTGGATTTACACTCGGAGGTACCGGGTTCGATTCCTGGTCGGGACACAGAAAATATTTATTAATGTAAATAAATTGTACATTTAATAAATATTTAATTTATTTGTGATATTTCTCGAGTTTGGTACGCTGGACACATCGACGAGCTTGCCACTTGTCATGATTGGCCTATAGTAAAGTTGGCAAAATGTGAATCCACTTATTTATAAGCGTGGTTTCTGACCACCCCGAAAGGGAAACGGTCGTGTTGATACTTTCTATATTTAATAAAATAACACCACTTATGGACTATATCCACAGTAAAATAATTTACAAAACAAAAAACTTGCACTTGACATGTCCGTGCAAAAGGAGGGAAACTCACTCTTCGCGACTGATACCCGGTTTGGACAAAAGAATACATGTGGCCCCAGCATCAAAATATAATGGTAGGTAAGTTATGCAAAATTATTTCTCGATTCTTACGCAATAGACATGATGTCGAATGCAACATTTATAAATTATTTTCGCCTTTTAGTAATATTTTTTAAGATCAAAGTCGTATTCGACATAGGTAAAAGTCGAGTCATTTGGGAATTGGCCCCCTGAAACCCAATTCTCACGATATCGAATACGATAGGTATTTTATAAGGTTTAACGAAAAAGGTAAAAAAATTGATTACATTTTATTCGACTTTTTGTTTTAGGCTCCTGAACTTAAGTACCATCACCCTACTTGTTTATCAACAGGAAAATAATACATATAAATAATTAATTTAGTCATCACAATAAATACACCTAAACTACCTACTGCAAATCTTATAAATACATATGTATAACTCCACCTTACTGCAGTCTTTTCAAATTTGGTATCAAATTGACTCCGTTTGAGTTGAGGTAGTGTGCAAAGGGTACGCTGGAGGTCTGCCTCGATCACACAGCTGCGAGTTTTTTTTTTAAATGTCTGACTGTACCTGCAGTATTCGAATACATATTGATCTATGCCTTATCATATCTATGAATCAGCTTCTGCTAATTTCTTTGTACTCAATAACGTTTAGCAACAGAAACTACAATTATTATCTAATAATTACCTGTTTATTTATTGCATCTGATTTCTTTCCTTAACAGGAAACTTAACTTACGTATCAGTTTTTAACATCAATTATCGAAATTAGATTTCTCTCCATATTTTTTACGTTACAGTCAAGAGTCTACGATACAAAAATATATGTACCTACCTACCTTTAAAGGTGGACAAATGTTGACGAATCGAAAGAGGTACCTACGAGTAGGGAGTAGGTATAACCGTGATAAATGGATCTCTGGCTTCTGTCGACCTTAAAGATTTGTGTGTACAAACGAAGTTCCCTTACCTTATATTGAAATAATCCGTCATTTGTCGTATTTTCCACAGTATCTGTAGAAACAGCATTAGCAGTGTGTATTTTATCCACATGTAAATTCTAAAGGAGCTATCCATAGCGCCAGAGTTGTGGTCACTTTTGTGAAGAAACTTGGTTATGAAAACTTCACTCATTAGTCATGTGGTTATACGAAACAATATACACAAAGAACAGTACAGTTTAGCGTTAATGTAAAACTTAGCTTGTGGAATATAGCCCCGATAAAGTTATAATACCAAGGAACGGAATTTTAATATGCGTGGCCGTCAACCGACCGCTCCCAAGCACGAGTGCAAATGTACTGACGCGCCATCAGAGTATCACACCCGCGTTCTTAATCAACGCTAACCAGTGTAATGTAATTGTATATTTAATATACATTGCGTGATATACTTCTACTAAACACAAGCTTGGTACTATATAAGACGCATTGTATAATGAAAATTCAAAAACCTCGAGTTAAAGAACAGCTATCAGCTTGTACTAAACTCGTACCTTCCCACCAATAATATCAAAAACCAAAACGGAAAGACGCACGTATTGCAATCGCATTAAGTATTATAAACACAGCGAATGGATAAACAGAACTGTGTTTTAAACAATATATGAAGCCGCAATATGACGACAGATGACTCAGTTATCATGTAGGTATTTACTTAATAAAAACGGCTTGGAATTTAGGCTGATAGGTACTCGATAAAAATGCTTACCAATTGCTGAACCAATTTTTGACTGACAGAAATAGAAAATAGGAGTGTAGTTTCTAAGGCTGGGTTTTACCAAACGGAATTGTAACGATTAAAGTTAAAAATTGCGTCGATTGTACCAACTGACGGCTGACACCATTTTTAACTTTCATTGTTACAATTACAGAGCATTCATTTTGGTGTAACCCACCCAAACATTATGTTTAGTCAAGGTTTAGATACCTAGTAGGTATTTTTTACATTACAGTACAGGCTGCGAGATAAGGCAAAATATGACAAAAAATGCAGTTTTCTCAAGGTTGAAATGTTAAAAAGAGACATATTTTGAGTGTTGGTAGCAATGGTTGGTAGGTATCAAATTTTTAATTAAAAACATGTAATGGGGTGTATCAGGCAAAGCTTTTTGTAGATGTCGCTAGCGGCACTGGTACCTTGTTTACAGCTATGATGGATCATTTTTTAAATGTTTTGTAGTTTTTTTTATTTTTATAACAAAAAAGATCATTTTAACTTAACGTTACCTACCTTAAAAGACGAATTAGGAAAGCGAACACCGTCTTTAAAAAGAAAAAAGGTTTAATTAATAGAACGGCAATTCTGAGATCACCATATTTTTGATTTCGCTTGGAAATCTCGATTTGTACTCTTAAAAGCTGCTCACTTCGGCAATATAACCAATAAATAATAAATTTCGTAATAAAAATACAAGTTTTATATGCAACTGACAGTTCTATTGGGTACCGTCTATCATGCGCCATCTATCGTGATAAAAAGTTAGTGATACACCCCATTGTTGATTAATGTTGATGAAGCTATTCAGCTAGGATGGGCGGCATTCGGGAAGCTGCGCCACATCTTATCAAACATACCCCATTGTTTGAAGACGAGAGTTTTCAACCAGTGCGTTCTTTCAGTGTTGTCGTACGGAGCAGAAACGTGGACACTAACAGTGGGTCTAGTCCACAAATCTAAGGTTATGCTCGGTATTTCTCTGATGGATAAAGTCCTAAGAGAGGAAATCCGTCGGAGAACCAAAGTTACCGATATAGCCTTCAAAATTAGTAAGCTGAAGTGGCAAATGTCTGTCGTAGAACCGATGAACGATGGAGTAGACGGGTTCTAGAGCGCAGACCACGTACGGGAAGACGTAGAATGGGTCGACCCCCTGCTAGATGGACGGATGACCTGAGGAAGGTCGCTGGTGGGGGTTGGATGAGGGTGCCAGGAGATCGTGTGAAGTGGCGAGCCTTGGGGGAAGCCTATATCCAGCAGTGGAGAGACACAGACTGATGATTATGATGATGATGAATCGTTGATATATACTTATGTAGGTGTATGTTGTCTACCATGACAGCGGCGATATTTCTCACTAAAAATAGCGAGTATGACAATATTGAACAATAAAATTTAAAGTTTGACTGGAGTTCTTTGCGCTATTTTGCACGGACATCTCAAGTCCAAGTTTTTCGTTTTGTAAATTAGTTTACTGTGAATATTGTTAGTCAAAAGTAGTGTTATTTTGTTTAATAATGTTCTACGTTGTGAATAATTATGGAAAACGGTAAATTTGACTCTATACACTTGTATAGGTATATGGGGCAGAAGTTGCACTTGTGCAAAGTCCAATTTATCGTTTTTCATAATTATTTACATGTAGCACATTATTAAACAAAACAACACCACTTTTGACCAATAATATTCACAGTAAATTAATTTACAAAACAAAACCTTGCACTTAACATGATCGCGCAAAATGGCGCGAAAGACTCCTAAAAAAAAAATCTAAGTTGACAGCTTGACAAGAATTCGTGCAAAAAAACAACATTTAAAAATAATTTAAAGGTAAAACTAAATTGCTTTTTGGCCAAGTAGTAATCTTATCGTAAAGAAACGTTATCTTAAAGAAATAATAAAATACAATGGTCAATAATGCTTAATAATGCACTTTAAATCGATTCTTAGTAAAATTAAAGATAAGTCATGCATTATCTAAACTATTCTAAACATTCTTAAGTTGGCTATAAAAAATATTTGAACTAATTAACTTTAATTGTTATTTAATTTGTAAACAGTCAAAAATGTACATTTAGCAATGACTTTGTACCTACTACCACTTTTAAAGCCTGTAGTTATGTAGATAATAACCAATTTGCATAAATAGGTCGTCGATTATAACATTAATTTAAACGGTTTATTTTTTATTCGAATGAGAATGCCCATTTTTCATAGAGATATGGGCCCAATCAAATGTTCTCGTGCCTTAATGATTTCTTTCTTATTTGATAGTAAATATAATGTGTTTTCATAATCTGTAATTAATTTTATTTATTTTACCCTAGCATAAAAATAATTGACAAAATCTTTTTTCACGTAATAATTCAATAGTTTCGATCCCGCCGATATAAATAAGAGAATTATTTTCACTTTGAAATCCTGTGTTTTATCTATAATAAAGTACCTGATCATAATAAAGTACCTAATCGTAGCGTTCTTACTTAATACATAATTCTTAACCAATTGACTATTTAATTAAATTATATTTTAATGCTGGGGTAAAACAAATGTTTATCTTAAGTTTAAAAAAAAACACAGAAAATAATTATGATTATTGAATTATATTTAGTTGACGCACGCTGCAAGAAAGTTGGGCCTGGTTTTGGGCAATCTCTTTTTAGTTGTATTTCAGACGCGGAGGTACCGGGTTCGATTAGTGGTCGGAACACAATCATTTATTTGTCATATTTCTCAAGTTTGGTACGCTAGAGACATCGCCGGTCTTGCCACTTGTCATGATGGGGGGTAGTAAAGTTGGCAAAATTTGAATCAGCTTCTTTAAAAAAAAAATGCGTGGTTTCTGACCACCCCAAGGGATACGGTTGTGATGATACATTACCTTTTTTTACAGGACTAATAAAGTAGACAGACACAGACAGCGGAGTCATCCAGGCCCGGATGTTTAATGGGCCTGGGTTGGGGATGGGAAATCTCCCGTTTTCCGCGGCAGGATCTCGGCGGCTAACTACCCGCCGGTGATTCAACGCACCTTTGGTGCTGAGCGCTGTTCCTACTACTACACCGCCCTTGTGGCTCACGAATCTAGTCTCCTAGATTTGTCTACTTTAGTTTTACTCCAAGAGCGCCTCCTTAGGTAGTGGCCTTCCCTCCGGGGGCCGTGTGAAAATAGGAGCGATATCCTGAAGATGCTTGTAGGACCCGTTGTCAGCCTGGTAAAACATATGTTTAGCTAGGCCGACAACAAATGCCTCGATAGTAGGCATCTCCAGATCTTTCGCAATTACAGAATTTCGCACGAACCACGGCGCTCTGGATCTAATAAAGTAGGTAAATTGACATACTATACCAACTGTCTCAATGTAAAAGTTGAGGACGTTTTAAAGTAACAATTTCACAGCTGTAACCTTCGTCTGTTACATTTAAAAACCTTGTACCTCTGACGCGCCATGAACCGAATTACCTTAAAGTTTTGGAAATCGTACGGGGCTTGAAGCTAGGACCAGTTAGTCTAGGGTTGTCAACATGGGTGTAGCAAGTTACGGGCAGGGAGGGGTAGCTGACCCTCCTTACAAGAGCGGTCGTAAAAGAAGAGCTTCTTGTGAAGAGCATAGTAGATATTTACATTAATTTCATACTAAACCTTAAATTAAATAAACTATATTACAACAAAATCTAAATTTAACCTAAAATAATAATAATAATACATAGAAAATTAAAATTAAATACTTACAAAAAAAATAGCTCCTCTAAATCGCTGTCTTGTGGCATGGAGCACTAGCAGCATTTCCCCTTTGAATTAATACTTAATTTTTGGGAGAAAAACTGCCAGCCCTATTTTCACCAGAGACGTCAATGAGCCTTGGAACAATTTCTTTATAAAATGCTTTCAGTTCCGATCCCCACGGGCCCATCGTTTCTACAGCAAACGTCGAAAAAAGTAACTATTGCAAATCGTTTCATATTTTCGACGCTTGCTGATCTGCGCTTGTTCCGCTGCAACACCAGCTCTAACAGAAGTTCCTTGAAGGTGGGAAGGAGCTAGGGAATCCCAACAGGTAAAATCCCATACCAGGGATTGAGCCAATCTCCAAGGAACTAATGTCATTCCGTCTGGACGCTTGCCATCGTCTCGACTCAGACCGGTTGTTTCTAAAATAGATGGTATACTAATATATATATATATAAATTAGTATCCCATCTATTTTAGAAACATATATATATATATATACTTTCATTGGTCATGTGAAACTCATGTAAAAACACCAATCAATCCAATATAATCCAGGATTTTCTTTGACATCAGACCCTCTCCATCCCCATCTGACCAGAGTGGCGAGTGTAGGCAAAAAATCTCTAAAAATGTATGCTGGAAGTCTTATCTCCAACAGTGGAGGTTTAGGACTCTGTGTTCTGGGAGCTATGATGATGATCAGACAATTATTATTTGGCGCCGATTTGTCTGTACCCTATAAGTAAAAATCAATTATTAACTGTAACCCGAATACTAGTTGTTCCGAATACAATAGTAGTATTCAATTATCTTCAAACCGTGTTTCTGTATCATATGAATACTTAATTAGACTTAAATATTTTAGTAATTTACGTGTTTAGTCGATTGACGTATGGTGCTGTATCTATCCACCGTTGGTGACGAGAAAAACCCCCGTAAAGTGTATCCACACGATCAGGCTCGAATTGCAGTCATGCCCGGTCAAGCTGGCATAGTGTTAGAGACTGATGTCAGTCATGAGTGTCTGATTCCAGTTCCTAACTAATGGACCTTGCGCGCCACTTACTATCAGATGGGCGCAATACATGTCGTTCTAGAATAAAAAAAAAACCTTGAAAATAGGTACAATGGCTGCTACAGTTAAGTGTTGTCGGTTTTCATTCTAAATATTGCCCAATGTAATAATTATGAAGACAAATTTCTTAGCAGAAAAATCCTTTTTTATTGCGAAACAAGACGCCTCACTATTCACCATTCTGCTCCTCTCCCTACCCAACCAAATATTCCGTTCATGCCGTCTTGTATTAAAGGCACACCTGCTTAGGCCCAATTATTTTAGTATTTGGTGCAATGATTTTGCTGGAATACCTCTCGCACCAACTTCCACTGCATAAAGTGCGAGGTGTCATATGTGTTCATTATAAATGTATTATATATGTCATATAATATAATATAGATAAAAGCGTTTCTACAAAACTAATCTAAATCACAAAGTCTATTAGTTCGTAGTAGTACCTGATTGGTTGATTCGAACTGCGCCTCCAATGTAGATACGTGGCAAGCGGAAAGTTTTTAGACTGCATTTATATATGAATACATCGACGATTTCATACAACGAATTCTAAAATTAAATTATTTTGGTGAGTTTGACACGGACATTTCTGAATACCGTTGATAAATTGGGCAAACAAACTGACACATCTAGGACTTAATAAAATATACAAAATGGGTTTACGCCTCTCTTTAATAGTGTTTATTTGTCAGAAAATAAAACAATAAATTGTAAAGTATCATCAAGACCCTTCCGGGGTGCTCAGAATCTCGTACTTTTTTTTTAAAGAAGCTATTAGACATTTGGACAACTTTACTATTGGCCCATTTGACAAGTGGCAAGCTCGTCGATGTTTCTAGCGTACCAAACTCGAGAAATATTACAAATAAATAGAATAAATTATTGTTGTCTCGACCGGGAATCGAGCCCGGTACCACGACGTCTAAATCCATGGGGTTAACCGCTAGACCACGGAGATGTTAACGATAAATGGATTACCAACAATAAAGATATGCGATAAGAGGTGAGAGAGGAGTTCCAGCAAAATCTTTGCACCAAATACGAAAAGAATTGGGCCTAAGCAGGTTTCCTTTAATACATTTAAGAAACGAGCTTCCAAGACGGCATTAACTTTAAGCAAAATTCAGTAAAAAGCTATTAGCTTTGCTTTCAAGTCAAACACGACAACAATTAAAATCTAAAAACATTCTATTGATAAAAACAAAGAACCTTTTCTATGAAACTTTATGTCGGAAGTGACAAAAACTTTTGGCATCTCCATACAAATTGTCTATTTTTTAAAACATTTTTTTTTTTTGCGGCCACCTGATTGTAAGTGTCTATGAATGTTAGCAACTCGAATCAGACACTCATGACTGACATCAGTCCCTAACACTATGCCGGCTTGGCTGGGTATGGCTATTCAAGATTGATCCCGAAACGTATGCACACACTAAGTTTATAGGAACGAACGGTGGATACTTCTCCGCCCCGGCTAACTGGGCAAATCACTACCATCCGCCTACCATCTATTTCGTTTCTTAGGAAAAGTTGTTTGTTTCTATCAATAGAATATATTTGTCTAGAGTTAGGGCATATAAAGTCACCACATATATACGAGTATTATTCATTTCATTTCATTTCATTTCATTTCATTTCATTTCCATTTCATTTCATTTCATTTCATTTCATTTCATTTCATTTCATTTCATTTCATTTCATTTCATTTCATTTCATTTATTTATTCATTCAATTCCACAGCACATAAAGGTTAGTATATAATTGAGTTTAAACATTGGCCAAATTAAGAAACATACTTTATTACTGATACTTATGTGAAAATATATTTAATTTAATTTAATTTCGTTTCGTTTCATTTCATTTCATTTTTTTTCGTTTCATCTTAAAATTAATCTATAGATATGTGTTGTGATGATGAATGTATTATTTTTATTAATAGTCATTTGTGTTTATTTATTAAACACTTATTATAGTACATTAAATATAAATTAAAAGCTACCTAAATAATAAAATTAAAAATAAACTAAACTATAGATAAAAAATGTCCTCTAGAGACGTCCCATCCGAGATAGTCCCAAGGAGACTGGCAACATTTCCCCTCTGTATAGCGAGGCTGATACGTTGGCAGAAATAATTGCCAGCCTTCCTGTCTCCAGACCTTTCTGTCAGCCGCTTTGACAACTCCTTGGCCAAGCGCCTCGCTGACGGTCCCCATGGGCCCATCGTCTCGACCCCAAACGGCGCAAATTCGTAACCGATACCAAGGTTAGCGTATTTGCGCAATTTGAGGTTCTCCGCAGAAAAAGCCGCACTTCCCGCGCCTGACGAGGTCACCTGGATGTGAGATGGAGCTGATGTATCTACACACGTCGCATCCCACACCAGAGACCTGCCAAGTTTCCACGGCCCAACAGTCATTCCGTCGGGTCTCTTGCCATCGCTCCGCACAATCCCAGATGGTTCTAATATTGCGGGTACCCCAGCAGTGACAAGAGCCGCGTGACGAGGAATGCGGCCAGCACTTCTAGCACAAGAAAGCCCGTGGTGTCCGAGATGAATGTATTATTGAAACATATATTCGTGACTAAATATTTGCTATTAATCAGTGTATTTAATTAAATGAAATAATAAATGATGTAATTTTGTTAATTCTGTGATATCAAACAGTGATTCATTGTTTGTTAAGAAGTACTAATTTCAATTTGCAAAGTTGAGGCTCACGTGAGGCTCGAAAGGGGGGGGGGTCGGCAAATATCACAAGGGAGAGGGGTGTAGTCAAATATCACGTGTATTTATTTTTTTGTTTAATCCGTTTACCATTCTTGGATAGAAGTCACATGTAGTGTTCAAAATGAAAACATATTATTATTCGAATATATTATGTTGGGTGCGAAATAAATTTACACGTGATTTTTTAGGAATGAAGTAGATCTGATATGGCCTTATATTTTTTGGATTAGGCATTCAGATTTTTAAAAACTTTTTAGATGTTATAATCGCATTGAAAAACTACAAAGACGAAATATAAATTAGGTATTTCGTCATCATTATCATCAACAGCGTATGTAAAATATATTGTATGTAGTATATTTATGTGTAAATATGTATAGTGTGTAGTATAGGTATGTATTATTGTGTACATATTTGTATGTATATTAATATGTAAATATTATGATATTATAGAATAAGTTTATTTTACTTTTCTTTAAAATTAAGTTTATTATTTGAGCCGTTTGCACCTACATCTTAATCAAAATTCTCTGTATTGTCCCAAAGGTTGGCTAAATAAAAAAATAAATAAATCAGCCTGTGTCTCTGGATATAGGCCACCCCACTTTACACGATCTCCTGCCAACATCATCCAGCCCTTACCAGCGACCTTCCTCAGGTCATCCGTCCATCTGGTCTCTACTTCAGAACCCGTTTACTCCATTATTCATCGGTTTTGCGACAACCATGTCCTTTGCCACTTCAGCTTGCTAATTTTGAAAGCTATGCCGGTAACTTTGGTTCTTTTACGGATGTCAACGTTTCTGATTTTATCCTTCAGAGAAATCCCGAACAGTGCAGTTATGGACCACACCCACTGTCCGTGTCACGTTTCTGCTCCGTACGACATTACCTGGAGGACGCACTGGTTAAAGACCTTCGTCTTTATAGATTGTTGTGTGGACGATGAGAGGATGTGCGTGATTGGTAAGAACATGTTATATTGTCCTTAAAGGACTCCTTAGTATAGTATAGTATACCTGTCCGTATACCCAGTCTTTTCCTCTTACCACGGGCTACGAACAATGTATCGTTTCACAGCCCACTGCTACGTATGTGTCGTCGTTACAATGATTTATGTTTAACCCAGAGTGAAATAGATATCTTTAACTGTACCTATTCAATGTTTAAACGCCACGTACACAAACTGAACCAATAAATATGCTGATTTTATTGTTTGATTTAATGTTATTAAGAATTGTTACTACTATTATATTATTATTGTTGTTTTTGGGTTTATATAAATATGTATAATTTTAGTTATATATAAGATATGTATGCCAAATTGTTATTTTTATGTTTAAATTAATGTCTTTTTGTATTTCATTCTTATATTGTTATTACTGCATGTGTACAAATGTTAGGTTGGCAAACTTACTACTTATTTATATCACTACTATTTTGTTTAATGTTTTGTCTGTTAACTGTTTTTTGTAAATTAATAAATGACCGGTTCTAACATTGGTTAAAGACGCTCAGTGTCCACTATCGCTTGTTTGTCACGAACCCGCCGCGCCGCGAAGGATTAAATAAACGTGAAAAACAGTTTAGTTGAACGTGTAAATTGTTTTGTTGTTAATTTTTTCTGACATTTATGTTAAAAGTAAACTATATATTATCACGACGAGGTCAAATATAATATAGAGCAGGTATTATTCAGTAAGTCTTGTTTCAAGCGGTGTTATTTTTATATAAATATCATCATGGCAAGCTTACAATATTAGTTCTCCTTGAAAGTAAAAATTGGCATTTGACATCATTGCAAATGGCATGTGCCTTACTTACAACGAAAACAACAAATATTTGGTAGGCGGACTGATGGTGGTAATTTGCCGATTTTTGTTATTTTATTATTTTATTGTTTCTCTTTCCAAATGATGGTTATCATGTACTGCTCCAGATTCACCAATATGTACTATAAAATGATATCGTTTTATATCAATAGGTATTGTAAAAATTGACGTGTAAAAGTGCAGAATACATCTCTTTTTGTCCTATGCCTACTTGCAAAATAAACGAATTAAATTGAATTGCACAGTCTGCCGGGGCGGGGAAATATCCACCGTTCGTGCCGATAAACCCAGTACACTTAATCAAAGTTACAGGATCAAGCTCGAATTGCCTTCATGCTTAGTCAAGCCAGCATAGTGTTGGGAATGATGGCAGTCATGAGTGTCTGATTCCAGTTGCTAACATACTATCATTAATGGACCTCGCGATCCACTTACCATCAGGTCACATGTCGTTCAAGTATAATATAAAAAAAAATGGTGTCACACAAAATGTTTCTACATTATTTTTTACGCCACCTAAGGTCCAAAATAAAAAAATCCAGAATATAGTATATCTGGAGAATTTGTCCTACACTCGCCACGCTGCAGCTGGCCAAACGGGTTAACGAGGATCTTATAACAATTTATTAACGATTCCACAAGTTGGTATTAGTGGAACCGCGACCAGCTTAACGTGCACGTGAACAGTGGTGTTGTAAATCTATGACAAATGTACTGGAGAAAAGTGTAATTCTCATTGCTACATATCGGGGTTCGAACCGCTACCTTTCGGATTAAAAGAAAGCATTCTTAACCTAGCCACCACCGCTCTTTTTACAATAATAATTTCCCCGATTTTTGTTAATTAGCAACACTGAAATGACGCGGGTAGCGAGCGACGCGCGACGCCCTTCTGACCCTGTGTTTGACTTGTGGCTTTAAGCGCTTTTATTCGCTTTGAAAGTTGTAGTTGTAGTTTGAAAGTTTTAAACAATACAATTTAAGCAAAATTCAGTAAAAAATAGATTCAAGTCGAACATAGGATGAGTCGCAGAAATATAAGTTGGTGGGATTGTAATTATATTATGAATAAAATCACTTAATAAAAATAACAGTAAGTTCAAGTGAACGTTGTTTATCCAATTATCTCATTGTTAGGACGATCAGCGAGCTTTGAGTACAGATTCAGTGCACTTGTACTCAAGGTTGTATAGTACTTATGACTGTGTGGGATAGTGAGTAGGGTTACCACTACATGTTTTGAGAGCAAAATGCAATTTCCTCGTTTATTTATTTATTAATGTTAATTTATTTGTTTGTTCTTTTCTATTTTCAACGAGCCTGCGACACCGAAATACGAGGACAAATTCAGCTGTCTAGGAAATAAAATTATGGCCTAATTTTTGAAATAGCAAAAACAATTATAACCTTTGTTCTATTTAAAAAAAAAACAGATAAGTATATAGGATTAGTATATTTCTAAAATAATTTAATAAATATAATGACTTATGGTGATTTAACTATAAGTATATATTATATGTGTGATATGTATTGTAGGTACCTAAATGTAGTTTTAGTATGTATTTTTTATTTAATATATGCTTGGCACTCTGCCTGTCATATGTTGAAAACTCCCAATAATTTCGCCTGTGCACAATGATTTAATTTAATTTTATCTTTTGTGCATTTTTTTATTTTTATTATGTGTGCTTGCTGTCTGGGTGGCAACCCTAGATCCCATTCTAAAATACATCTGAGTACGATCATACGACAAATTCATGGCCGACAGGATATTTTAAGAATATTATTATAACATTAGTACCACACGCTTGGAAGTTCAAACTACACTACTCTGTAGTAAATGTTGGCACGAATAATGATTGATGATCTTGCATAGAGCTCAAAATAATATAGAAAGATTTTTAAATTCCATTTTTACTAAGTATCCGTTACTTACCAAGATTCCTCGAATTATTTATTTAACACGTTAATGTACCAAAACAAAGGCGGGCTTTAATGCCGCAAGACATTCTATCATGGCCAACCATTGGGACAACTTTAAACACTTAACTGGAAAGTAAGTGTACACATATTAAAATAGAAATTATGAGTAATATTTTATAATAAATATACTAAATAATAATACATAAATAATACATACATACATACATATCTTCACGCCAGATCCCTTGCGGGGTAGGCAGAGACAATTGAGCGCCATTTGACACGATCACGACATACTTCTTTCGCTTCGTCGACATTCATTAACCTCTTCATACATGCCCTTTGGTTACGAAGACTTTTTAATGCACCTTCAGTCAGTGTTTTATTTATTTGATCGTGATATGTGAGTCTCGGTCTGCCAGGGCCTCTTTTACCTACAACTAAATAATAATTATATATATACATACTATATTATGATTGATGAATTATATTAGCAGAGAACTATCACAGAACCGAAAACCTAGATTATCACTAATATATTATGTACGTTAAAGATAAAGTAGGTATTTTGTAACAATGTATAGTACTCTACACGAGCTGTAGGCCTTCTTTACACAACGGCAATATGCCTTTCGTTCCGAATCATGCTCAGAGCGCTTAGAATGAATATGATACTGAATATCCGAATCCAATATCACGATTTGGATGCTCAGAGCGTGATATCAATTCGGAACGGTCTAAATCACATTTTTATTCATGACATAATAGTTTTTTTTTAATGTATGGAAGATAAATTGCGGATTCTACATCTTTGAGTATGAATACTAACAATACACATGTCTCGGTTTATTTATTTATTTTATTTTATTATGGCACAAACAGTCATTACAAATGAAGTTATATAATTTAAAAAGAATACATAAAAGAAGACCTTTAGGGCCAATAGTTAAACAAATTGTAAGCAGTTAATTATGAATATTGAATATTGAAATTAAGACAATATTTAAAAATTTAAAAGAAAGAAACAACAAGGTATGATATAGTAATAACAAGTAAGTAATCTTATATGTTATCTTTATATGTTTAGCGTTTACTATTCTTGACTTATTTTGGTCTTCTAAAATAACTTGCCGCGTTTCAGACATTTTTATTTACTTCCTACTTTAATAATAATTATAGATTTGTTTTAGAAGTAATATACAAACAGTATAAACGAATTACAATATTAAATAAACTTGAAAATGGCGCGCGACATTGTGACAAACAACTGACAGCGCTCAGAGCGTACCTCGATATCGTGAGCAGTCTAAGCGCGAAGAACGATGTCGTTTGTGACGTCACATAGCTTTGGCAAAACAGTTTATGCACGTCTCGGAACACCTTTAAGCGTGCTTAGGTTACTATTATCGAGTCTCGGAACGAGGGGATAATGCCTTACGTGTGCAGTGTAACAATGCATTTAGGATATTGAAGGTGCTGCCCCGATACAGCAGTGCCACAATGCGCAAATTCTACGCCATAATGTGCAAGAGGTGAGGGTCCCTGCTCGGCTGGGTACGCAGCAGCGCCAACAGTATCCTTGGCATGGTCGCTGAGAGCCTTAACTCTCCGTACATGTCGCGTTGCTGTGGCGTCCATGAGCGGAGAGTGGGCCTTAGATAAGTAGTGTGGTGATGAAACCCTCCCAGGGTTTAACCCTTTTGCGTCCGCCTCGCACATAATGTTGCCCAATGCAAGCCCAAGACGAGTCGGTCCTTACCACTTAACTACACCATCAAAGTAATTTTATATATTTTATTAGGTACCTACTGGTATAGCGGTTTATGAAAATAGGCTGCTGTGGAAACCTGGACGCGTCACAAGAAGACAAAGCCACTCCTAACTCAGAATTATTAGTAGAAAATCCACTTACCTACTCAAGTCTCTAGCGAAGATGTGGAACTCTAAATGCCTTTCATGTCCCTTCTGGTCAGCTGTGACGATTCAGGTGCGCGGTGATGATAATAAGCGGTTGTGGATGCGGTTGATGATGATGAAGATGTGGATTTCTTCCATTAGGCGGTTGCGGGTGATTATGCACGGCGCGGAGACACGTGGTGGACACAGGCTAGGAAGAGCCAACGACGTTCGCGAACGGTCGTCCGACACACAATGATAGCACTATGCCGGCCATCAACGCGGTGGGGTTCAAGATGGCCCCTTCGTCGACCATAGCGCCATCTAGCGTCATGATGGCGTACTTCAGAGCCGACATGCGTACGTTAGGCTGTAAACGAATTCTCTCCAACAAAACTGAGTGGAGTAGCTTTGCGTAACCAGGTACATAGCGACTTTAACTTCCCATTGTTTAGGAAAATTTGGGCCTGTCTTAGTTTTTATTGGTAAAAGTACCTACAATTTTAATTCCGTTTACTGACTTATTTCTTTATTCAGTATACCGTTTTTATTTTTGGATCATCACAAAAACAATTTGAACCAATAATTGTAAAACGTTTCATCTTAGGATTAATTGGAATACTCGTTAATCCATGACCTTCAATCTAAATACGGAAATTGAACTTGTAAGACCTAGGAACACTACACTTGCAACAAAAAAGAACTGCAAATGCTTGCAATCTATAGAGTGGACTTACCTTAGTCCAAGAATAGGGGGCGAGCGGCTGACAGCATTAGTGCCAAATCCTGACCCTGTGCTTTTCATTCCCATCAAAACGATACTTTTTTTTTACACTAGCACGAGATGTGACCTTGAATACGAGCAACTGGAATCAGACACTCATGACTGACATCAGTATCTAACACTATGCCGGCTTCACTGGGCATGAATAGCTCTTTCATATCTTAAAACACACTTTGAATTGCTTTGTGATTTGCACTACCGCCCTCTTCGTTCTTCTCAAAATTTCACCCCATACTTTTAGCAGCTATTCAGATTCATTCACCGTATTCCAAGCTTCCACTGACCATCAGACAAGCTCCTTCAATTCATATCTTTAAAAACTACCTAACACTTTATTTTTAAACAACCAGAACAATATATTTTATTTACAAAATTTTCTACTTTCCAATAATACATTATCTTCATAGTTATATATCTACTATTTATACTATAATAAGTATAGTTTTTTAATTTGAGAAGAGAAATTTTATTGGTTAGCATTGCACCCCACATTTTTATTCTTCCAAAGTAAAAGTTAAAATTAACTTCGCCTTTGTAATTACATACTTAAAGGTAAAGTGCAATAAAATATTTTAACAAAAATAATAATAATATAATAAATTATTTATTGTACAAAACCAAAATAAGTGACTACATAGGCGAGCTGAATGCCGTAAATGCATTTTCTACCAACTAACCCTGAAGAGAATAACGTAACGGCTGCCAGTGTCAACAGGAACATATCCATATAGCATAATTATTTTAAAATAAAACAAAAATAAAAATCCATTTAGTGTCACATAATAATATCACATAGTCTTACAATTTTGAACAATATGTGACGAAAAAATTACAGGTACTTATAAATAAAAATATAACAAATATATACTTAAAGCTACGTTAACATTGCATTAATTGCAAGTCAGAGTAGATAAATGAGGCTCGCTTCTTTAAAAATATCAAAATTATTAAATAAATAAATATTTCCAGACAGGTCACACAGCGCCATCTAGTTTCCGTGGTAAGCTACGAGGCTTGTGTTACGGAAACTAGATGGTTGATAAACTACATATTATACTTTTTTTTTGTAAATATATACATATTATACATATAAACACCCAGACCGAGACAAATTATACAATGTACAACTTGCCCCCGGTGGGAATCGAACCCACGACCTCCCGAGTTCACGGCAACGTTTGTTACCATTAGACCACGGAGGCCCTTTAATTAGTATATATTTTCTAGCGCTAATAATTCAATAATTAAAAAGGCTCATTGACTTCTCTGGTGACAATAGAGCTGGCAGTATTTTCTCCCACAAATTAAGTATCGTAATTCAAAGGGGAAATGCTGCTAGTGTATTGGGCACCATGCCACAAGACAGCGATTTGGAGGAGCTATTTTTTTGTAAGTATTAAATTTTTATTTTCTATGTATTATTATTATTATTTTAGGTTAAATTTAGATTTTGTTTAATTGATAATTTAGTTTTTTTTTTAAATCATTGTATTAATTAAAACCTAAGTAAAAGATTTCAGTGACTTGTCTACTTTCACGTTTTTATAAATGTCCCCCCCGCCCCATCTCTTCCGAATCTGGAAGGTCTATAACAAACTCTAAACACGCTTTATACATCCGAGATTTGCGCAGTTGTATTTAACTCCAATACGCCATAAAAAAGAAATAAACAATTTACAATGTTTAACTTAGTCGATCGTGCGAATCATACATAACGCATCATTAATACTCATAACAAAGATGTCGTGTTTTGTGTTTATGGAAATAGACACAGCAGGTGGGCGCTAGCCATATTGGTCTTGGCTTATTTATGCAGTTCATTATTTTTCGTATTTTTTTTTTTTTTTTTTTTTTTGCGTTTTGGCATTAGTTTCAATTTGCCAATGTCAAAGTTACGGAAAGACGGGTTGAATAAATGGGATTCGCAAAATTTGGATTAGGATCAAAGAAGTATTTATAAGTATAATAATATTGAATTAATACAAAAATAAGAGACTAAGACTACTAAATAATGAAGAATATACAATAAGGATACTTATAAGGATATATATATATATATATATATATATATATATTATTTATATATATTATTTATAACTATATATATATATTATTTATAACACCGTCCACCGACTACTTCAGATGTCACAGCTAAACTGCTTTTGTTACTATGTACAATTTATTTTATGCCCTAACCTATGTAACAACTGAATTGTAATGTATATTTATTTTGCAATAAAGATTTTTATTATTAATTCAATATTATTATCTACAATGAATGAACCAATGATATACTTAGTATTAGTAAAGACATATATTACTATTCTTAATTAATAGGCGAACAGCGCATTGCTGATATGCCTATATCAAGCACTGGTGTAGAGTTTATTAAATTGTCAGTTATCACCATAGTCTATTTCGATTGTCACTAGCCACTTGTCCAGTTTGTTTTTAAAAGTGTTTACAGTTGAGGACTTTAATATGTCTTCTGGTATTTTGTTCCACATATTTACAACTCTGTTAAACCTTTTGGCTAGGTGGGGGCAGTTATACCTTCCTGTTAGAATTTTAAATGTCTCAATTATATCTCCCCTCATTCTGAGTTTTTTTATTTTTTTTTATAAAAAAATAATAATTATTATTTATTTTACTTTAGTTACTTTCGTTATTTACTAAAAGGAATTGTATGTGTATTATATATAATTGTTTCAGCTTTAGTTTATCGAATAATAATTAGTTTTTGTATACTTATTGAAAATTGTATAATATTGTTATTTTTTATAGGCAATAAAGGCTACTGTGGTAATGTGGTGGTCTCGACCCCAAACGGCAGAAACCGCCGCACTGACGAGGCCTGAATTTGAGAGCTGACATTCACCCCTAAGTAGATATTTGAGAATAATTATTGCAAACAGAAACGGCCACAATACACAATTAAACTTTCAGGACCTCGTTGAAACACCTGCCTTCATTAGAACTTAGTAAATAATAGACTATGCCATAATAAATTCCATGCATTTCGATATGATGTCTCACGCACGTGTAGGTATGTCGCGGCTTTTGACCGACATAGACTGGGTCAAGTATCCCCATTTTAACCGACCTCAAAATAGAAGGAGGTTCCAGGCAAAGCTTTTTGTAGATGTCGCTAGCGGCGATGGTACCTTGTTTTACACCTATATCGCATAATTTTGATGAATAAAAAAAAAAAAATGATAAATCAAAATTTTAATAATTTTATGTAGTTTTGTATTTTTATAACAGAAAAAATGTATTTTAAATTAACGTTACCTACCTTAAAAGACGAATTATGTTAGCGCACACCGTCTTTAAAAAGAAAAAAGGTTTTATTAATATGACGGCAATTTTAAGTTTACCATATCTTTGATTTCGCTTAGAAATCTCGATTTGTACACTAAAAAGCTGCTCACTTCGGCGTAATATTCAGAAAATAATAAATTTCGTAATAAAAATACAAGTTTCTATGCAACTGACAGTTATGTTAGGTACCATCTATCAAACGCCATCTATCGTGATAAAAAGTTAGTGATACACCCAATTATGAATCGATTTTGTTGATTCTTTTTTTATTTGGCCACACTTTAGAGGTGATCCCATATAATATTTTATCTAAATTGGTCCAGAGCTTTTTGAGAAAATAAAAAAAAACAAAAATATATATACAGATAGATGATGTTTTGGTTTGTTCATTCCCTTTTGGTTTTTAACCGATTTTTTTGTTAAGGCTCTTAAAGGAAATTGTACAGAATACATCAGCCCTAAACACGTAATTTATTTACATTATATATGTTCATAACCTAGTTGGGGATCATCAAATTCCAAGTGTTCCAGAATTTGATGCTTTTCATATAGTAATTCACGTCAATATCGCCCAAACACGAAGGGTATACGGGAGTTCACAGCGCGGGAAAAAGTGTAACTTCTGCCCCATATACTTGTATAGAGTCAAATTTATCGTTTTCCATAAAGATTCACAACGTAGCACATTATTAAACAAAATAACACTACCTTTGACTAACAATATCCACAGTAAACTAATTTACAAAACGAAAAACTTGGACTTGACATGTCCACGCAAAATGGCGCGAAGAACCCCTGGTTTTTAACAGACTTCAAAAAAGAGAGGTGCTTAATTCAACTGTATGTTTTTTTTACCTATTCGTAGGTCATACTTCAGAGGTGGTCTCATATAAAATTTTATCAAAATTGGTTCAGCACTTATTGAGAAATTAACTAAAACAAAAATATAGAGACACATAAGGCAAACGGAGTCGAATTAAATTTGTCTTTGTCTGAACATTTGGTTTCATTTCACAAACCATATACATCTAGACCTCGGTGGATATATCTGTCGCAAGCTGAAGATGTGGAATACTGTGTGTGTTTAGCCAGTGCGTTTCCCCATTTATATAATCAGTTACTTAGTCGCAAACGTTATATAATGGAATCCGTTAACTATATATATGCTATTAAAGTTGATATTAGCACGGCCGCTGTCAAGGTCGAGCGCCTATAGAGTTGAGAATTGAATCATTACAGCCCCTAGAACACAGCGTAGTTCTCCACTGCTGGAGATTGGAGATGAGCCTTCCAGAACATATAATTGGAGAATTTTGGCCTACACTCGCCACGCGCTGGACAGATGGTTTGGCGAGGATATTATTAATGACAATTTATTAACGATTCCACAAGATGGTATTAGTGGAACCGGAACCGACGGCTTAATGTGCTCTCCGAGGCACGGGAACGGTGGAGTTGTAAATCTATGACAAATGATACGTAAGAAAAGTGTATTTCTTATTGGTACATGTCGGGTGGGTTTGAACCATAGACATAGGATCGTCGCCTCGTCGCTTAAAGACGAACGAAGCGTGCGAGTGAGACCTCGAGGATAACCACAATAGCGTGTGCTAGAAGGAGTGAGCATGAAAACAACCGATACGCCAAATTATTTTTTGACGTCAGCGCCTATCAACCGGTTCACTTTAGCGTTCTGCATATTTTTCGCAATTATTAAGTATTTTCCAGTATTAAAGTGAATATATTGTGAAATACGAGTATGGTGTCTTGTTCCTTTACTGACTGTGAAGTGACGACGCGGAATAACGCAAAGAAGTGTACTTTTCACAGGTAATTCTTCAATGTTTTTTTAGCATATTTTTGGATGTTTAACGCTCTATGTGACAAAAAAATCTGTTGAGATTGTGAAATACATGTGGTATTATCTTTTTAAATGCCAATAACTAAATTTTCAACAGTAAATAAAGATATTTTGTGTACGTGAAAAAATGATACACCTACACTAGTGCTTGACTATAACTGTAATTTTTTATCGATAGTTATCGACATTTTGTAGTCGCGTGATGAAATATTAATTAATAACAACATGAGAATGGTTGGAAAAGGAAGGAAATATGTCGCAACTTACTGAAATAATATATTAAAGTCCATCTGAGTCACGAGGGTGAAATGGGGTTAACTTTTAAGGGTAAATGGTTTTTTACAATTTTAAATTAAACCAGACCTTTTATCAAAAAATGTTTAATGTAAAAGTTGTAGGTAATAAAAAAGTCTATAAGTTTTGTATAAACAATTTTATCACATAACCTAAATTTTTTTTTTATATGGGAATTTTCAAATGTTATACTCGTAATTAAATTAATTTTAATTTTAATTTCAATTTCAATTTCGATTTCGATTTCGATTTCGATTTCGATTTCGATTTCGATTTCGATTTCGATTTCGATTTCGATTTCGATTTCGATTTCGATTTCGATTTCGATTTCGATTTCGATTTCGATTTCGATTTCGATTTCGATTTCGATTTCGATTTCGATTTCGATTTCGATTTCGATTTCGATTTCGATTTCGATTTCGATTTCGATTTCGATTTCGATTTCGATTTTGATTTTGATTTTAATTTTAAATTTAACTGACGCCTAAGTTAGGTACCTATACCTCACTCTGTGGAGGCAGGGGGTGTAAATGTTGTTTTTTTTTTGTTTCCTCCACCGAGTGTGATGTAGGATATATTTTGCACTGCTAATAGCGCTGAATGTTTATGTACGAGTATCAACTAAAATTGTAGCGAAGACTGCTCCCCAAGATACAACATAATGGTTTGGGGAGCAGAGTTCTGTATCTCTTTCTTGCTTACTTGTTTTGATTATTTTTATCCTGTACCAAATTTTGTAACTCAATTTACTTTTGCTTCAATAAACGATTTTTACTTTACTTACTTTTACTTACTATATGCAAATAGTGGTTTGGATACTAGCATCCGTCTTTAAGTTAGGCAGCACGGTGGTGGCGCGAAATTAAAATATTTTTAGTTAAAGCTGAATTTCTTTAGAAAATTTCTATAGAAACCGAGTACTAAATGGAAACGAAAAACTAAATAAAACATGAATATTTACTATTTAATTCTTTAATAACTTCCCTAAAAGTTAAAAGGCGCTTTGTAGTCCTTTTGAACTTAGCTCTTAAATTTCTTATGAGCTTATTTTTTTCCAAAATCTTTCTTTTAAGATGTGTATTACAGTACAGAAGTTTCTGTTTTCTTGTAGTCAATACTTCAGTTGAAAGACATTGGGTCTTCTGATGTTGGTGGAGTGCGTTCTCTAGATGGAAACGTAATGTCCTTATCCACATAGGAAGACCCCTTTACTTAGCGGAATGCTAGTAGTATGTCTTATGGATATTATTAGTCAAAAGTGGTGTTGTTTTGTTTAATAATGTGCTACAATCATCGATGTCTATAGATAGGCCTATCCAATCTAAAACACAGTCCAAAAACGTGCAGCTTGCGACGTGTACCTACCAACTTTGGGGATAAATTCTCAAGCTATGATAATGTCACATGCAATATTACGTTTACGTAGTGTATGTATATAATTAGTTATCTAGTCTATGTAGTGTATGTAAGAATATATATATATATATATATATATTTTATGTAGTTTAAGTATTATTATTTTTATGATGTTTATCGTATATTTAATGTAACTAGTACTAATAAGTGATTTAATTATTTTCATTGATTTTTTTTGTGTTTTTTTTATTTTGCCATGCCTAAACTTCGATTCCTTGTCCCGAAGGTTGATGGTAAGAGAATGCCAAGCGGCATTACATACGCCTTTTGTATTAAACAATAAAGTTTTTAATAAATAAATAAATAAATATTAATCCGAAATTCTTTCGCAATGCATACTAAAAGACTAGTTTCACTCAATATTATTATTAGGTAAGCGCGCTCTACGCTTGCTAGCTCGCGGCTGTTGGTGCAGCTACATGACTTCGATTGGTTTTGCAGGAACGTTTTTATATCAGTGATGGCCTATCTATATACATCGATGGCTACAATGTAAATTATTATGGAAAACGATAAATTTGACACGGTAAAGTGACAGTTATTTTTTGCGGTTTTCCCGCGCTGTCAACTCTCATATATCCGACGTATTTGCGCGATAAAGTCGCGAGTGACTCCGAAGAGCATCAAATTCTGCAACATCTGGAATTTGATGACGACCTCATTAACTCATAAAATTATTATTATTGAAATATGTTTTGTTTAAGCCTAAAATATGAAAGTAAATGACGAGGAGTGATTATTTAAATATAGAAAAGTAAAGTATCATCACGACCGTTTCCCTTTCGGGGTGGTCAGAAACCACGCCTATAAATAAGCGGATTCACATTTAGCCAACTTTACTATAGGCCAATCATGACAAGTGGCAAGCTCGTCGATGTCTCCAGCGTACCAAACTCGAGAAATATCACAAATAAATTAAATGTATTTATTTACATTAATAAATATTTTTGTGTCTCGACCAGGAATCGAACCCGGTACCTCCGAGTCTAAATCCACGGACTTAACCGCTAGACCACGGAGGTAATATTTAAATGTATTGCTGCAAAATGTATCGATATTACTATGGAACATCTCTAAATTTTACGCACACTAAAATAATTAACTTTTTGGCGTGTTTTGCAATTTGCTTTGTTGATCTTGTTAGTATTCTATATCTATGAATCCACTAATAACGTTTGCGACTAAGTAACAGAATAAGTAATAACTGGAGCGTTTTAAGCGAAATATGAAAAAGTATTTTGATAGGCCGGCATAATTGTCTGATGTGGGACCTCAGTGGCTGGAGTCAGTGGCTCCCATGGATCTTGCGTAGTTCATTTTTTTTTTTTTTGGCAAAGGGTCTAGCCCATACAGCCAAGTCTGTCGTAACATATCTTTCTTTTTAATGATTTAATGAGCTCATCATCAATTTTTTTTATTTTTTTATTATAAACTTAATTGCACTTTGTACAAAGGCGGACTTAATGCTGTTAGGCATTCTCTGACAGCCAAACCTTTAGTACATTTAGACAGTATCAATGGTAAGTAGGTGCAATATTATTAAATGACAACTTGTAAGATATATGTAGGTATATATAGCTTACTATCAGGTGAACATGATGTCACATGTCGTGCTCGGTATATATAAGAACAATATGGTTGTGATGAATGATGGAGTGGTGTATTTTCGTAGAAAATAAAACAAATGACTGATAAAATTATATTTTTAATACATTTCAATTTAACATTGCTAAAACTAATATTAAATTAACAATAGTCTTAGTTAAATAGATGTGAGATTTATAATATTATTTTTTTGTAATTTATTTATAACTGCCTCCGTGGTCTAGCGGTTAAGTCCGTGGATTTAGACTTGGAGGTAGGTACCGGGTTCGATTCCTGGTCGGGACACAAAAATATTTATTAATGTAAATAAATACATTTAATTAATATTTAATTTATTTGTGATATTTCTCGAGTTTGGTACGCTGGAGACATCGACGAGCTTGCCACTTGTCATGATTGGCCTATAGTAAAGTTGGCTAAATGTGAATCCGCTTATTTATAAGTGTGGTTTCTGACCACCGCGAAAAGCGGTCGTGATGATACTTTTATATAGCAAAATCAAAATAATAATTTACACGGGTGAAGCCGGGTAAAACAGCTAGTTTAATAAATTATAAAAATGTATTTATTTACATTAATTTTTTTTTGTGTCCCGACCAGGAATCGAACACGGTACCTCCGAGTTTAAATCCACAGACTTAACCGCTAGACCACGGAGGCAGCTTTGCTATATCTCCTAAGCCTTAGAACCTAAGGTATTAATTTTATTTGCGTAAAGTGAAAATAGTAGTTTATGAAACTGTTGCATAATAAGGGGTATTATACACGAGTGTTATAATACCTAGTTATGTGCAGTTTCATACACTAATTTATCTACTCTCATACATTGGGATTGAACCAACTAAATAAACGATAAAAGAGTAAGAAATAGACGTATTGATTGGCGCCAATTTTTTTTTTTTTTAAATGACCATGGTACAGAATACATAAGTCCTAAACAATGAAATGAAAAAAAATGGAATTAAAACTTTTTTGCAATGGCACCTTTGCCTTAAAAAAAAAAGTGTTATATAATATGTGTGATACTATTTTTAAATAAGGGCCAGAAAAGGAGGGGATAACCTGGAGAAACTTTTTGTTACTGGCAAGGTGGAAGGAAAGAGACCGAGAGACCGTAGTTCGATACGCTGGTCCGACCAAATCCGCTCCACCACCAACACTAGCGACCATGATGCTGTGCATGCCGCCGAAGACAGGAATGGGTGGCATGCTATCATCAAGACGCACACCGATTCATCGGGAGGTCACGACCCTCATCAATGAGGAAACACGACGCAAGGAGGATACTATTTTTAAAATGAATTATAACATTATTTTCTTAGAGAAAAAGTGTTATAATGTAATTCTATTTTTAAATTTCAGCAGTATATTTATAAAGTATGTCAATATACATTCGTTTTGAAGTTTCTAATTCGCATTTTACGATATGAGAGTAGATAAATATCTTTATGTAATGATCAAGCCAACTAACGTATTTAAAATGATCCAATAACCGCTTTATAATTGTCCATTTTATTAAGTATTAAAATGGATATAGTATGTTATCCTTAAGAGATAGACATATGCCATCGCGGACATTTCTGTAGACCTATATAAGATACACAATTCCACAATATATTATTTTGTTATATCTCAAAGGGTTTAGGAAGCGTTCTTTTTGAAAGCTTATAGACGGCTTATTTTTTTTAGTCACCTCCAACAAATATCATTAATGTATACAAAATCTTAACAAATTATAAATAAAAACCTTCCTCGAGAACCACTTTATCTATTGATGAAAACAGCTTGAAAATCAGTGCAGTAGTTTTAGAGTTTATCGCGAACACAGACACACACTGCCCCGGATCTTGTTTTTTGTTCGAGGCGGGGTAAAAATTGAAAAATGCCGCCCCCGCCCTCGTTTATCATTTTAGCATTAAAAAAATTTTTTTTAATTAGTATTGCACAGGCCCCGGTCTATAATAAAACGTAAGATTAAAAACAAAAATCAATTATATTATTGTGAGTGCATTTCACTTGCCCACTACACGTATGCGATTCCTGCGGGCGAGCTCCGCGTCGTCGTTAACCTATGCTTATGCGCCCCGCAAAAAAAAAAAAAAAAAATGTGCTTCAAGTACTAGACGTTTCTGTGGTCAAAGTTGCTTTAATGATGAGTTGAGTATTAGTTTGAATTTGCCGCTCTATTGCTTGCCCCCCCCCCCTCTCTAGATCCGGGGCTGGTGGACACACAGTGTAGTGATAGTAAAGTAGAGCAGTAGTTAGTAAGTTGTAAGAACGCTTTCCTTAACATCCTAATAATGTGGGTTCGAAGCCCGGCAACCAATTTTATTATCTAGTAAGTTGATGAACTACTTTTTTTTAATTACATAAAGATGTATTTTAAAATTTTGCATTGTCTGAGCGAGAGGGATGCAAAGCCTTTTAACAGTTTCATAGTAAATGAATAACAAAATTGTAACTTGATCATTAATATAAAATATGCATAATTATTTATGTTATTACATAAATAAAATTATAGCAAAAAAATAATAATACAAGCGCTTCAATCATTAATATTTATTATTTTACTAAATAAAAATAGTATTATCTTCGAGTCCGGCTCGAAGGACCAAAATATATTTATTTTTATTATTATTTAAATTTTATACATAATTTAAAATTAATTATACTGTATACTATATCCATATATAGGTATTATAATTATAAACTAAAACTATTTTAAATAACTGTATTTAACCTAAATACCAACAGATGGCGCTGTCTACAAAACTTGTTCATTTTTTTACTTTGAACTGCAAGCAATGAACAATAACCAAGAGTAAATTTTTGATAGTTTAGACATTTTTATCTAACTTGTTTTTAAATTATGGCCAAAACTATGGGATCAGTTTGATTATCTTACTTCCTTTGCCTGATAAAAAAAAACTGTCAGAAGTAAAACGTCATTTTAAAGTTTTTTATAAAGCAATGGAACCAAGTAATAGAGTAAAATACGGAAAATTATTAAAATCAACAATAGAGTTTATAAATTTAGCAAGCCAGTCCTCCACCTGCATTACGTTCGACCTCTCTCCTGACATATTCTGCTTGTTTTTCACTCAGACCAAGTTTCCCAACTTCTTGTTCAAATTGCACTATTCCTCCTACTCCCACAAGATAGCCATTGAGTCTGGCAGCCAGGTGTGATGTCTGCAATCGAGTGGAATCCATACCAAGATCCTGGCAAAGGTCCTTATGACCTTGCAACCGGTATTTCTGGTGGTAGCTGTAAAATAAATAAAAAATAGTTTTATTAAGTTGGTACTTCTGACAGTTTTTAATAGGTGCACTATAATAATATAATAATAATAATAATATTTCCGGACAGGTCACACAGCGCACAGTAGTTTCCGTGGTATACTACGAGGCTTGTGTTACGGAAACTAGATGGTTGATAAACTACATATATACTTTTTTTTGTAAATATATACATATTATACATATAAGCACCCAGACCGAGACAAATTATACAATGTACAACTTGCCCCCGGTGGGAAGCGAACCCACGACCTCCCGAGTTCACGGCAACGTTTGTTACCACTAGACCACGGAGGCGGTCGATAATATGGGATGGATTGTTATGCTGGCATAGTGGTTGCTCCCATTCTTACTACGAGGTTGGCACGGTGTCAGGATTTCAGTATTTATAACGACATGCTACATAGTATAATAAAAAAAAAAACTATTTACCAAACAGGACGAGAGGTCCTTCGCGCCATTTTGGGAGGGTACCTAAAACGCTCGCCGCATTTCCTCATTGAATTATAATGGAAATATTCTGTTTTAGGTAGTTATGGCATTTGGGATCGCCACACTCTTGAAAAAATCGTTTACCCAGTTCTTTTATGAATTTGCGGGTATCAAGAGAATATAAGGCGCGGTGGTGGCTCGGTTGTAAGAACGCGTTCCTTAAATCCTACAAAGGTCAATTCAAACCCCCCCGGCATGTACCAATGAGAAATGCACTTTTCTTACGTACATTTGTTTGTCATAGATTTACAACACCACCGTTTCCGTGCCTCGGAGAGCACGTTAAGCCGTCGATCCCGGTTCCACTAATACCAACTTGTGGAATCGTTAATAAATTGTCAATAAAAATTGACATCATATCCTCGCCAAGCCGTCTGGCCAGAGTAGCGAGTGAAGGCTAAATTCTCCAGATATATGTTCTGGAAGGCCCATCTCCAACATTGGAGGTCTAGGACGCTCTGTTCTAGGGGCTGTAATGATGAATGATGAAGAGAATATACCTCCATTGTTTTAGTGTATATTTATATTTTATATTTTGACCGCCTCCGGGGTCTAGTGGTAACAGACGTTGCCGTAAACTCGGGAGGTCGTGGGTTCGATTCCCACCGGGGGCAAGTTGTACATTGTATAATTTGTCTCGGTCTGGGTGTTTATATGTATAATATGTAGTTTATCAACCATCTAGTTTCCGTAACACAAGCCTCGCAGCTTACCACGGAAATTAGATGGCGCTGTGTGATTGTCTGGAAATATTTATTTATTTATTATGTATATATGTTAGTTTTTAAAGTATATATCTATGAGCCTTTTGATGCCTGAAATAAAGATTATTATTATAAATAAAGTGTTTTCTGCGCACCACGCAAAGGTTTACGCTCGTAATGATGATATTTACTTAAATCAGTGGTCGTTTATTTAAATAAATATTTCATGAATATTGATTTGTATAATTAGCGTGGCTTTGTGTTAAGCGAAATGCTTAAAATTTAATGCTTGCTTGCGATTACCACAACTAATATTGAGACAAAGAAATTTTAAACTCCGAATAATACCTACCTATCTATTGTTTTTTATTTTTATTTGTCTCCAATTTTTGACGATTAAAATAACGCACCAATGGTTTCGCCAAGTACCTGACAGATGCTCTCAATGTCCTGCAGAGGCGAGCTGTTCGAATTGTGGACGATGCCACTATATCTGGAACTCTCGAATCCCTGCAGCTTCGCCGAGATGTAGCTTCTCTGAGCGTGTTCTACCGGCTATACTATGGTGAGTGCTCTGAAGAGCTCTATAACCTAATCCCTCCCTCTCCATTCCGCAACCGAACCACACGCACATGTCAGAATATGCACCCACGTACCGTAGTCACCATCCCTTCGCGTACGTATAAATTTGGGGACTCATACATCTGTCGTACGATAAAGATGTGGAATGCTCTTCCAGCCTCTGTGTTTCCACTTTCCTATAACTTGGAGTCCTTCAAGCGAAGTGTGAAAAAGCATCTAGTCAAGCCGGGATAGTGTTAGGGACTGATGGCAGTTATGAGTGTCTGACTTCAGTTGCTAACATGGACCTTGCGCGCCACTTACCATCAGGTGGGCCCAAGGTCACATGTCGTGCTAGTATAAAAAAAAAAAAAAATCGCCAATGTTGCCAGCGACTAATTTTTGATTGCTGGGTATGGTAGGTGAAATTGCTTTTTTCCCTAAAATGCAGTGTATTCTATGTATAGGTAATAGCAATAGTAGGTACCCTCCCCGAAAGGGAAAACGGTCGTGATGATACTTTACTTTACATCTGTCGCAGAACTTACGACCGAATGAGCAAACGGGTTCTAGAGTGGAGACCACGTTCGAGACGACGCAGTGTTTTTTTTTTTTTTTTTTTTTATACGGAGCACGACATGTGACACCTGATGGTAAGCGCTACGCGAGGTCCAAGAATGGGAGCAACTGACGCCAGCCTCAGACGACCGACATCAGTCCCTACCACTATGCCGGCCTATAAAGATACTTTTTCACACTTCGTTTGAAGGACTCCAGGTTATAGGAGTGGGGAAACACACTGGCTGGGAGAGCATTCCACATCTTCAGCGTGCGACAGATGTAAGAGTCTCCAAATTTGTATGTACGCGTAGGGATAGTGGCTACGGTATGTGGATGCATATTTTGGCCTGAGCGAGTGGATCGGTTGCGGAATAGAGAAGAAGGGATAAGGTTGTGGAGCTCTTCAGAACATTCACCGTAGTATAGCTTGTAGAACACGCTCAGGGAGGCCACATCTCGGCGAAGCTGCAGCGATTCGAGAGTTTTAGACACTGTAGTATCGTCCACTATTTAAATAGCCCGCCTCTGTAGGACATTGAGAGCATCTGTAAGGTACTTAGCGGAACCATCCCAGAGGTGAGAACAGTATTCCACGCATGACCTTATTTGCGCTTTATAAAGCATAAGCCGGAGTGAGGGCTGAAAAAAACGTTTTACCTTGTTCAGTATCCCTAGTTTTTTGGACGCTGTTTTGGTGATGCTCTCAATGTAGTTTCGGTGGTTGAGATCTGAGCGTATTTCCACCCCGCGTAACTGTCGGGGGATGGATGAGGGTTGCTAAAGACCGCGAGCAGTGGCGAGCCTTGGGGGAGGCCTACATCCAGCAGTGGAGAGACACAGGCTGATGATGAAGATGATGGATAAATAAATTATAGCAACTTACTCTTCAGCTGCATAGAAGGTGCCTGCTGGTGCTATTTCAGTTCGCAGTTGCTTCTGACAGCGTTCTTGTGTCTCCCGGTATGAAGCTTCAGCGGCCAACTTCTGGTCGTCGTCGTGGTACAATATCACAGATTGGTACTGAAAATAAAAGATGTACTATGATTTTATAACGGACTAAAAAGTATAATTACTCAAATCCTTGTAAAGGATAAAACCACATACAGTTTTATTAAAATAAATATATGGTCGGTCAATATATCTACATATTTTTACGCCAAATGCCTTGCGGGATAGGCAGAGACAATTGAGCGCCACTTTTTAAGGTTACGACATACTTCTTTCGCTTCTTCGACATTACCTCTTCATACATGCCCTTTTGTTACGAAATATGCGAGTCTCGATCTGCCAGGACCTCTTTCACCCACAACTTTCGCATTATATATCTGGTTCGTCAATTATTCTTCGCTCATCCTTTCAACATGCCCGAACCATCGGAGCATGCCTTTCCTTATTTTTGTCCCTATGCTTTCTTTTATGCCACTTTCCGCCAAACTAGGGTAACATAAAAAAAAAATGTATTTATTTCTTTTAAAATAGTTTTTTACAAAATTGACACCGAGGCTCCCGTACAAGGCCGGTTAGGACCCGTGCTACAGGCAGCCCCGCTCCTACTTCCAGGCATAACTATTTGCTTTCATGAAAATAGGTTCCAAATTATATTTATTTCTTTTACTTTGTGTTAAAATACTCGTAAAAACAACTTAATTAAACTGATTTACTTGTGTGGCAGTTTACCATGTTTACTATTAAGTGACGTCACTCACACTGACTAATGTTTTAAGGTAACGTTCCAATATCTCCAATTATGTTGTGATGTGATTTTAGGTAACAAAAAATACATTGTTTTTTACAATAATCAACTATCCTATTACAAGAGGGCAATATTTGGGCCAAAGGATCAGAATTGCCATTCAACGTGGCAATGCTGCCCCAGTCTCCTTGACACTTTGTCCCTTGGCAGTGATTTGGAGCAACTTTTTTATTTATAATATATTTTTGTTGTATTTTTTTTTTATTTTAGTTTTTAGTTTTATTTGTAATTATGAAGTAGATATTTTTTATTTTTTATTAATTTAAAAAAACTGATCTATTCACACTTTATGAATAGCTCTTGTTGTATTTGTGTATGCTTATGTACAATTTTGTGTATGTATTAGTATTTAGTATATTGATATACATATAAGAACATATAAATAGGTATATAATATTTGTTGAATTATCCTATAATTGTATATTACTGTTACTTTCATTGCACCTATATTTGTTCAAATTTATCTCTAAGGTTTGGCTGTCAGAGAATGTCTACGGGCATTAAGTCCGCCTTTGTGCTTTGTGCAATAAAGTTTATAAATAAATAAAATGTTTAAAACTTTAGTTTTTAGTTTAATTATTAATTTTGTTTATTTAAAAAAAAATCATTTTGTGCAATCCAGTCTGTATTATGAGAATAAAAAAAATTAACAAACCTGTCTTTTTAGTTTTGTAGTAAGTCCGTATTCGTGGTTGCCCCAAAACATGTCGAGCAGCTCATCATAGCTCACAGTCTTGGGATCATAATCTATTTCTATCACCTCGGTGTGGTCTCCACTGAAATAGAAATTAAACTAAATATAAGGGTTGGTTCAAAGTCAAAGTCAAATCATTTATTACAATTTGGCCTTCTCGGGATCTTTTGTATTGTCACATCACATTGTTATAATTATTTAAATAAATTATATCAAATTTATTACAATAAAATTGAATTGACCTAAATATAAACATACACCAACAGTCAAAGGTGTCCAAAATATATTAATAATATACATTTGCACATCTACCAGGCATTTTTGTCACTAATAAAATCATTTATCTTATAACCTCAAACCAATGTACAATGTACCTAAGGAGAAATACACTTTTCTTGCTGTCTATTTGTCGTAGGTAAATCCCTCGTTAGGCCGTCTCGTAGTACTCGCCACGCTCTGACCAGACGGGTTGGCAAGAATCTGATGTCATTTTTTATGACAATTTATTAACGATTCCACAAGTTCGTATTAGTGGATCCGGGACCGACGGCTTTATTTATTTATATAGTATACACAGCAGTACATATATTATCACACACGTAACATAGTATAATTATAACTTATCTAATATATGTACCAATTAGGTGTCACAGCATTCACCAATATAAAAAGAAGAAGAAATTAGAAACATATTACTGTTAAAACAAAAAATATATAAATTTAACAAAAACTAACAAATTTATTAAATAAAAATATGACTTCTAAAATAAAATTATACATTTTTTATCTTTTTTAATAGAACTAATAAGGAAACATAAAAATTGCACAAATTTGGTACCTTAAAAAAACGAATTGATGGTTTGAAATGTTCGAGAACATTTTTTCTGAATACATTGTAACGGTCATGAAATATGTCTATATCATTATTGGCACTGTAGAGACTACTGTAGGTGTTGCACATTCGGGATGTTGACGAATGTGAACCTACATTTGTTCTTGAGGGAGGACAGCACAGCTTAACGTGCACGTGTAACGAGGCACGTAAGAAAAATGTACGTAAGAAAAATGTATTTCTCATTGGTACATGCCGGTGGACACTAACAGTGGGTCTGGTCCACAAATTTAAGGTCGCTCAGCGGGCTATGGAGAGAGCTATGCTCGGTATTTCTCTGATGGATAAAGTCCGTAACGAGGAAATCCGTCGGAGAACCAAAGTTACTGATATAGCCTTCAAAATTTGTAAGCTGAAGAGGCAATGGGCTGGACATGTCTGTCGTAGAACCGATGAACGATGGAGTAGACGAGTTCTAGAGTGGAGACCACGTACGGGAAGACGTAGAGTGGGTCGACCCCCCGCTAGATGGACGGATGACCTGAGGAAGGTCGCTGGTGGGGGTTGGATGAGGGTGGCAGGAGATCGTGTAAAGTGGCGAGCCTTGGGGGAGGCCTATATCCAGCAGTGGAGAGACACAGGCATGATGACATGCTGGGTGGGTTTGAACCGACCTTTGTAGGATTTAGGGAACGCGTTCTTACAACCGAGCCACCACCGTGCCTTAGGTGTTTAAAAATAATGACATCATGAGAATTGTTCTTAAAGCAAGAAAACGACTTTCCATAGTTACTGATAACCCTGTCCAAGGTTACGGTCGTGTTAATACTTTATCTAAGCGTTCTAATCCTAATCAGAAGATCTAAAATTCGTACGGTACTTGCAATTTATCTTTTAATACAAATAACGGTGGTAATCACGCCACACGCCTGACCTACATATCATCGTATGATGCTTATCTATTGGTACAATGCCTAATTTTTTGCAACAGTACACGGAAGAGAAGTTTTTTTTATTTAAATGTATGTAATATATACAAAGGTATGTTCAAAACTGGTATGTATCAAAGATAAATACACATTTCTGACGTACATTAGCTATGATTTACAACACTACTAGCCGCCTATGTTCTGGAAGGCCCATCTCCAACAGTGAAGGTCTAGGACGCTGTGTTTTAGTGGCTGTAATGATGATGAATTAATGGGGTGTATCACTAACTTTTTATCACGATTGATGGTACCTAATATAACTGTCAGTTGCATAGAAAACTTGTATTTTTATTACGAAATTTATTATTTTCTGGATATTATGCCGAAGTGAGCAGCTTTTAAGTGTACAAATCGAGATTTCCAAGCGAAAGCAAAGATAAGGTGATCTCAAATTTACCGTTCTATTAATTCAAACTTTTTTATTTTAAAGACGGTGTTCGCTTACTTAATTCGTATTTTAAGGTAGGTAACGTTAAGTTAAAATATTTTTTTCTGTTATAAAAATGTAATACTACAAATAAATTTAAAAAATGATCAGTCATAGGTGTAAACAAGGTAGCAGTGCCGCTAGCGACATCTACAAAAAGCTTTGCCTGATACACCCCATTATATAGTCATAATGGCTAGCTCGCTGGAAGATCTTAGTGGAATGCTAAACAGCCTATAAACGTGGCGTCCTAGCGATTTTTTAAAATGTACTATTTTTTATTCGAACAAAGATACTAAAATAAAATAGATTAAAAACTAATTATGAAAAAACTAAACTACAAATACCTATGAAAAAAAAAACTATTCTACAAAATAAACTAAGGACTTACCACCTGAAAGGGCACCTAAAACGCCGCATTTCCTCGTTAAACAATAAGTGAAATATTTTGTTTTAAGTGGTTATGGCATTTAGGGTTGCCACACTCTTGATAAATTCACGAATTTATTTATTTATTTATTTATTTAACATTTGGAATACAAACGGAGATCATGGCTAAAGTAAGCATTTAACAACAGATATTAACATTATGTGAGCCAGATTCCATAAAAAGTACTCACCAAGAACATATAAATTTGTACATTGATTGGGGTGAGTTAGCAAAATTTAACAAACAATTCAAAGATTAAATTAAATAAAACTAAAACTAAAAGCTTCAAGTTAACATATGGTCACAGTGGCCTGGTCTAAATGACAAACAACAATAAAAAAAATATTTGTGGGTATTAAGAGAATATACCCCCATTGTTTAACCCCAAATGCCACAAAGTTGTAACTTTGTTAAATGCTATTATATTTCATGTGCTTTTTAGATTCGGCTGTATGATTTTGAGGTAGAGGAATGTGGCAAGAGGCATACGTGGCATACCAGACAAGAAGTTGCAGTTGATTGCAATAGTACTTGTAGCGATGATCATGCAAAAACTGACTTACGCAGCAGGACACGTGTGGTTACGAGCATGGACGCAGAGAAGCAGTGGATGCGTTTCAAAAGGCCGTCGAATATGCTCCTTGCCTCCTAACATCAGGCAAGTAACCACCAGATCGCTAACCCCTAAGGACGAGTGGGCAAAGTGATTTTCTCAGTTTGACCCTCGTATAACGGCATTGTGTTTGAAAAAAATACGGCCGTATAGTCACGTGTCATGTTAAAGTGTTGACGCCATGTTTGTGGAACAAATTGCCTCCTAACATCAGGCAAGTAACCACCAGATCACTATTAAAGAAAATGGTTTATTCGCATTTCCATTTCCAACTAAATTCGTAAGAATATTATTATGTATGTATATGTAAAGTTTATTTATTTATATTAAATTATTTATTATTATTTTTTTTTTTTTATATTTCAGCACCTACATTCAAGTAAATTGTTTAAAGTCATCCCAATGGTAGGATATGATAAAATGTCTTGCGGCATTAAAGCCTGACTTTCTCTTTGTGCAATAAAGTATTAAATAAATAAACTCTGGGATACAGGAAACATCACTGCCAAATTTTATTAAACTCGGTCAAGTAGTTTTGGTGTATCTCAAAGACATGTTGCAGTTAGATGATGACGTCACATAGTCCATATCTGTCTCAGGGTTCCAAGGAAGTTCTGCCAAATTTCATTAACATCGATTCAGTACTATAGACGTGAAGACGAGACAAACATTAGCTTCATAGAGTATGGATAGTGTATAAAAAATATTAATTTAAATATATAGTGAGTCGTAATTAGCACCTCAACCTTGCACGAGGCACAAGCCTTGACGTTACGTAACCGTACAATGCCATCGCCACATCTTCCTTAAACTATTCTTATTACATGCGTAATAAATCGTCTATTTAATAAAACGTAATCAAATCAAATATATTTATTGTGATATAATGTGTAATATCTTCACTCTTCTAGCAGATATTCAGATTCTCTCACCGGCATATCAGACAGGCACAGTCTTTAAATATATTCAAAAAACTTCTTCTCTCTTATTTCCTTAAAAAGCAAAACGAATCCTAATCACCTGACATATTATTAGTATATGTATATATAATTATTTATGTATTTATCTTAATTATGTATTATTATTTTTCTGTTAGGTATTATAGTATTATAAATGTATATATTGTATTTATTTACATATTTTAATTCTGGTTTTTACTATATTATTTCCATTTTCACACTCTGCACCCATAATATTAATCTCTCACTCTCCCAAAGGTTAGCTGGTAGAGAATACCTTCATGGTATTATGCTCGCCTATGTACAACACTTTATATTGTATATTTTGTGTGCAATAAAGAATTTTATTATTATTATTATATAAGTACATATTTTAATAACATACTAAATAACTCTGTACGATAGAGTGAAGTAAGTAATGTGTCAAAGTCAAAATATCTTTATTCACGTAAACCTATTACAGGCATTTATGAAACGTCATTAATTTAATTATTTTGAATGATTCTACTCCTGCTAGTAGAAGACTAAGCAGCAAAGTGGTCCAATAAGTAAGCTGTTAGCAGAAGACCAGCAGCTTAGCAAATTCCAGTGACCTGTTAATGTTTAATCTGACTGAGAAAGGAATCTGCAAGGAAAACTCAGCTATATCAGATTTACAAAATAAAACATATACAGAACTGCACCACAACGATCAATTAATAACCTTTTAAATTTAGTTATCAGTACCTATGAGAATACAATACCTGGTACAGCAGTAACCCACCAGGCCAGTCAGAATTAAGGTAGACTACATGCCTATGTGCAACCCGAAAGTCGACAAAACAAAACAAAGTTGAGCATGATTTCTTACTATACCAAAATTTTATTGTGGTAATGTTTAGTTTATAAATAATGCGTAAATTACCAACTAAATACATATATAAATATATAAAACATAATACTCATATCATCATTATCATTACAGCCCCTAGAACACAGCGTCCTAGACCTCCACTGCTGGAGATGGGCCTTCCAGAACATATATCTGGAGAATTTGGCCTACACTCGCCACGCTGGCCAGACGGCTTGGCGAGGATATGATGTCAATTTTTATTGACAATTTATTAACGATTCCACAAGTTGGTATTAGTGGAACCGGGACCGACGGCTTAACGTGCTCTCCGAGGCACGGGAACGGTGGTGTTGTAAATCTATAACAAATGTACGTAAGAAAAGTGCATTTCCCATTGGTACATGCCGGGGGTTTGAACCGATCTTTGTAGGATATAAGGAACGCGTTCTTACAACCGAGCCACCACCGCGCATACTAATACATACATTTTAATAGTAAATAAAATAAATAAATATAAAATAAATGTTCTTATTAATTTATGATATCCCTCACCACAAAACGATTACACAACATGCTAATACACCCATCTACCTTTAAATCCATTTAGTTTAACTCTTGGAATTATTTTGGAACGTATTTTAGTATTTTTTCTGATTTCGCCAGACCCATGCCATTCATCCATTCACACACCAGATATCCTCACAGCCCCTAGATGGGCATTCCAAAACATATTTCTGGAAAATTTGGCAAAAGCCATGCTGGAACTTATTTATTTATTTATTTATTTATAATAGGGTAGCCAACAGTGCTAACATCACACACTTATTTGTACTTAACACTAAATCAGAAGTTAGATGTTGCACCTATTATAGGCGACCACCACATTACCACAGTAGCTTTTATTGCCTATAAGCAATAACAAAATTATAAAATTTTCAATAAGTATACAAAAACTAAATATTATTCGAAAAACTAATTCTGAAACAATTTAAAAAAAAATATATATAATAAACATACAATTCCTTTTAGAAATAATAAAAAAAGTAACGAAAATAACTAAAATATTACCTACTTCAAGTAATAAAGTAAAATTAAAAAAAAAAAAAAAAAAAAAAAAAACAAAATAAACCTACATAAAATTTACTTATAAATTTTATAAATTGATGGTAGATAGATAAATTCTTTATTGCACAGAAAATAATACATTTTACAGTACATAGGCGAGCTTAATGTCTAAAAACATTTTCTAACAGCTAACCTTTGGGAGATGTGAGCAGGGATTGTAAGGTGCATGACCGCTAATATTCGAGATAAAGAGATTTATTGAGGTAAAAATTTATAACTAAAAAAAAGAACGATATTAAATCTATAATATAAATACATACAATACATAGATAACACATACATATACTGGTTACATAATATTTATAATAGTTTTTATAATTTTAACGGGTCTTTACGCGATTTACCTTAGAGACCTATTTCTCCCGACGTTTCAGCCAAGTTGCATTGGCCGTGGTCACGGGTCGACTGAAGCTATGCGGTGTAGTCTCGTACATACTGGGCGGTAGATGTAAACCTACCCACTTATCACTTTTAAAGTTTTTAGAAATCACGACACACGACACTTACAATATCCTTGGCGACACCGGGCGATTTTTCCCGGCGTCGAAACCTATTGATTACTGGATTCCACGATGAAGATAGCTTATAACCCCCCTCTCGATTGAAATTTTTGTGTTTCTTTATTTCGATCGCTTCACGTACTATTCTAGGGTAATAGTGACGATCGGTGGAAAGTATCTTTACGTCGGGTAAACGTCAGGAGAAATATGTCTCTAAGGTAAATCGCGTAGAGACCCGTTAAAATTATAAAAACTATTATGAATATGCGCAAAAGTTTTACTATATTTATATATATATATATATATATATACATACAATAATATACCGATTTAGTCAAGCTATGTAGACTCGTCTTGCTTTTTGCTTTGAGTGATGGTATTGATCTTAATGAGGTGTATCAGGCAAAGCTTTTTTATAAATGTCGCTAGCGGCACTGGTACCTTGTTTACACCTATGTCGGATCATTTTTTAAATGTTTTTGTAGTTTTTATTTTTATAACAGAAATACCAATTTTAACCTAACGTTACCTACCTTAAAAGACGAATTAGGAAAGCGAACACCGTCTTTAAAAAGAAAAAAGGTTTAATTAATAGAACGGCAATTCTGAGATCACCATATTTTTGATTTCGCTTGGAAATATATATTTGTACACTTAAAAGCTGCTGACTTCGGTAATATATCCAGAAAATAATAAATTTCGTAACAAAAATACAAGTTTTCTATGCAACTGACAGTTCTATTAGGTACCATCTATCATGCGCCATCTATCGTGATAAAAAGTTAGTGATACACCCCATTAAGTCAACTCAGGGCCGACGACTTATTTTAAATTGCTCTAGAAAGCACGGAAACGGTGCTGTTGTAGGCAGGGGTTGGAAGAATATTTAGTTAAACAAAATTACCAAAGAAAATTGCAATGTCACTGTATTAATTGCCTTTCGACAATGACTTTATCTAGTAATTGCGTACAAATTATTGAACCCGTGTGACTTTGATAATGTTCATATAATTTTAATAACTAACGTAGAGTTTATTTACTTAAATTATTCATTTAATTGTCTCATGTTTATGCTATAATACTACGATACACTTTTGTCTAATTAACTTTCGACGCATAAGATAAGAATAAGTAGATAATGAAATTATTGTATCAAGTATTTTAAATGACTACACTCAGAAAAAAATAAATTATGTATTATTTTTATATAATAAAATACACAAACAAACAACGGTTATGGGTTGTCTAACAAAATATGTTCAAAGCATATTTTTTTTTTTTTTTTTTTTTAATCGGGTTCCTTATACGCCTAGATAAGATTATTAGTTAAGTTTTAAATTATTATTATGCAGTTTTTTTTTTTGTTCTCTTTTCCCGTTGGATGATGAATGAGATGATAGGGAAGGCAAAGGGTCTAGCCCATACAGCCATGTCTGACGTAATATATCTTTCTTTTTAATAAGTTAATGAGGTCATCATCAAATTCCAGATGCTGCAGAATTTGATGCTTTGCTTATTTTATTTATTATTTTATTTTATTTTATTAGGAAAACTTATGGTTACAGAATTTTAATTAGACATAAATATAAACACTTAAACCACTAAAAACCACTTGGAGTCACTCGCGGCACCATAGCTCAAACACGTAGGGTAAAATATGGGAGTTGACAGCGCGGGAAAACCGCAAAAAATAAACTTCAACTTGTGCCCCATATTTAAAGTCCAATTTATCGTTTTCCATAATTATTCACATTGTAGCACATTATTAAACCAAACAACACCACTTCTCACCAATAATATCCACAGTAAATTAATTTACAAAACAAAAACTTCACCCACGCAAAATGGCGCGAAGGACTCCGCAGTTTTTTTTTATCGAAACGAAAATGCCCGAAGTCTCCATTCAGTATTTTTCGATATTCGTTAGGCAACCCATCTCCGCCGCTTTTGTTAGCGTAATTTATTAGAAAGCACAGAGTCTGGCAAGCGGCGCAAATACGTATCTATAATCAAAGACTACGTGTTTGTGTCGTTTGCTGTAGAGACTTCAGGCCCGTGGGGTCCAAGCGCTAAATTTAAAAAAAAACATCACTCCTCGTCTAATTGTCTGCTCTGGTGACAAGAGGGCTGGTTCTTTACTCGCCCAGAGAATTTGCATAGCGATTCACCGAGGAAATGCGGCCAGCGTTCTTGCCACCATGCCGCGCGGATACGATTTATATTTACATAAGGTTTTATTTTGTTTTTGTGTTAGTTTTTTTATAAAGTAAAATATATTTATTATATACTGTAAATGTCTATTTATTTCGCCTTCACGCCTTAACTACTGAACCGATTTAGATTAAATTTCGCAAAAGTGATCCTAGGAATTTTGCAGCCCTATTTACGCGCAAACGTTATATTATGGAATCCCTTAAATAAGAAGAAATGTCAGTATAAAACGCTAAAGGTTAGCTGGTAGAAAAAGCCGAAATGGCTTTAAGTTCGCCTTTGTACATACTTTTAACTAAAGTGCAATAAAGTATTTAATAAATAAATAAATAATTACAGTTTGTTTCTTCGTATAAAGTATTCTACTACGGACACGGGAACGGTGGTGTTGTAAATCTATGACAAACGTATATGTAATAATTCTCATTGGTACATGCCGGGGGTTTAAATCGACCTTTATAGGATTTTGGGAAAAGCGTTGTTACAACCGAGCTACCACCGCTTCTGGACCGGACACAATAATTTATGTAATTTACCTATTTGTGATATTTCTCAAGTTTGGTATGGTAGAGACATCGACGAGCTTGCCACTTGTCATGATACATGGGCCTATAGTAAAGTTGAATCCTTAAAAAGAATCCAATTCTTCGGTTGTGATGATACTGTTATTTTACTCCACCCAGTAGTCCTATTCTGTTACTTAGTCGCAAACGTTATTAGTGGATTTCGTTTTTACGCCAGAGATTGCGTCATAATTACAAAATATTATTCAATTCTCAACTCTATAAGCGCTCGACCTTGACAGTGGCCGTGCAAATATCAACTTTAATAGCGTGATATATATATATAGTTAACGGATTCCATTAAATAACGTTTGCGCTTAAGCTGTTACTTAATAATAAAAAGCTGGTTTAAAAACCCTTCACCTAAGTACCTATCTCAAATAAATTATTCAAGGTCTATCAGCATAGCAACTACTGTATCATTATGTGTTGTGTATGTATCTAACCTTCTTGCAAAAAAGGAAACAATATTAAATCAGCGATAAAGACTTGGTCGCATAGACATGAATACATAGGCTTGTCCAAAAAATACGCTTAGTAATAATAATATAATTCTTTATTGCAAGAATAATAATAATAGTTAAAATCAATCATAAATATACCATAGTAAGTATAAATAACATGCCAATATATAAATATGTCATACGATATAATAAATACTTAAATTAAAAAAATACTAATATAATAATTATCTATGTCAAGATGTGGAAATTAGATGTCAATTTGTTTTATAGAAAGTATGTAATTAATAAATGTTTGAATATATTTAAAGACGGAGCCTGTCTAATAGATAAAGGTAGCCTGTTCCATTGGCGGGCTGCAGAAACAGTAAGAGAATCTGAATATCTGCTGGAAGAGTGAAGAGGAATTGAGAGTTGATTGTTATGAGTAGTTATGTCCTTACATTACTAATAAAATTGGCGCGCGCAATAAATTATTTGCCTATTTTTTTTTATCATAAAATAAAGCCGTTTTTGTTGTCTTTAGAAAGTGAACGTATTTTTGTACCTGGCAACCCGTAAATCAAGTCAGTGTGGTGGTGGCTATGTTGTAAGAACGATTTCATAAAAACCAAAAAAATCGATCTCAAAAATCTCCGACCTGAACCAATAAGAAATACACTTTTCTTACATATATTTGCTAATGCCAACTTGTGGAATCGTTAGTAAATTGACATTAAAAACCACGTGGCTAGTGAAAACCAAATTCTCTAGAAATAAGTTCTGAAATGCACCATCTCCAACAGTGGACGTCTGGGATTTTGCTGTGATGCTGACGTTGATCCCTTAATTCAAGAAGTGGCAGGTGGAAACCCATTTGCACTCGTCTCTAAAATATACATCTCTGCGGCAAAGTCTTGGCAGACTTAGGTCAAGGCGATGCGATGTGGCGATCAATATCGCGTGTCCCAAGAATAGACTCAACAATGCTATGCCATATCTTAACGACAATTGAACAAGTAAGTTTAAACACATCCATTGCTTCTTGTACATTAGTTTGAGATTCAAAATACATTCGGAAGACGCAATGGAGCGGTTGAAGCTGTTAATTTCCGATGGCCTACAATGATAAAGTCGTCTAGACATCATCGCTAAATAACTATACCTATTGTCTAAAAACACACCCTTATTTTGTGCAATGTTCTATAGAGCTCCAAAACCTTCCCTTCTTCTCTATTCCACAACTATATACAGGCCAAAATATGCACCTGCATACTATAGCCTTTGACCGCCTCCGTGGTCTAGTGGTAACAAACGTTGCCGTGAACTCGTGAGGTCGTGGGTTCGATTCCCACCGGGGGCAAGTTGTACATTGTATAATTTGTCTCGGTCTGGGTGTTTATATGTATAATTATATATATTACAAAAAAAAAAGAAAGTATAATATGTAGTTTATCAACCATCTAGTTTCCGTAACAGAAGCCTCGTAGCTTACCACGGAAACTAGATGGCGCTGTGTGACCTGTCTGAGAATTTTTATATTTATTTACTTACAGCCACTGCTTTTAAATACTATGTCGTAAGCTGAAGATGTGGAATGCTCTCCGCATGTGTAATAAAGACTTTATAAGCCGGCATAATAATAGGTACATATATCAGTTGCTCCCATTCTTGCACCTCGCGTACGAGTACTTGCCATCAGGTAGGCACGGAGTCACATGTCTTCTTTTATTGTTAATCCATTTACAGTTATTTTACACCCATAATATATTTTTTTAAAAGTAAAGTATTACCAAGACCTTGCGGGGTGGACAGAAACCAATATTTTTATTCGAGCGTTTATAGAGTTGAGAATTGAATAATATTTTGTGATTATGACGCAAGCTCTGGCGTAAATAACGATATCCACTAATAACGTTTGCGCTTAAGTAACAGGATGGGCACTTATAAGTTAAAACACCCGCTTGCCCTCTACATTACTTCATTTTTATTTAAATGTATTTGTGTTTTTTTTCTGCTTTTTCTGTAACTAGTACTATTTTTAAGCTATCTTGTACTAGACTTTTTTTGTTTTATAAATTAGATGAATTTTAAGATTATATTTAAATATATTTATTTGTTGTGTAGTTCTGTATTTGTTTTAAATTGTAAATCTGATATAGCTGAGTTTTCCTTGCAGATTCCTTCTCAGTCAGATTAAACTTTAACAGGTCATTGGAATCTGATAAGCTGCTGGTCTTCTGCTGACAGCTTACTCTTTGGATCGCTTTGCTGTTTAGTCTTTCACTAACAGGATTACAATTATTTAAAATAATTTGAATATATTTTGACTTTGACTTATGTGACTTTCGTTCAGCTAGGGTTTTCTAGGTGAATCACAGCTGTCCGAGACGGCTTGTTAAGCGTGCCACTAGCACTCCAATACCATGAGCACTCTGCCAAGAGTGTAGAGACTAAGAAAAAATATAATTTACAGACGACGTGGTACCACCGTTTTGCTGCTGAAAGAAATGATTGAGTTAAGGAATTTCTTTGTACTTACATTCCTCTATAGTGTGGGTTCTTAGTAGTACCGCCGGAGTAACCCACCCTGGTTCTGACCACTCCAGATGTGGCGCCGAACAGAGAATCAGTGGACCAGAAGCAGCCCATGCCGAAGGTTGCCTTCTTGGTGGGCGTCTCCACATCATGAAGGAGCTGGGACTGAAAACAAGAAATTGAAACTATAGATAGATAAATTATTTATTGCACAATAAACAAAAACGCATTTAAATGTACATGGGCGAGTGACATTTTGTGAGAACTCGGTTGTAAGAACGCGTACCTTAAATCCCACAAAGGTCGGTTCAAACCCACCCGGCATGTACCAATGAGAAATAAACTTTTCTTACGTACATTTGTCATAGATTTACAACACCACCGTTCCCGTGTGAGGAGAGCACGTTAAGCCGTCGGTCCCGGTTCCACTAATGCCAACTTGTGAAATCGTTACTAAATTGTCATAAAAAAATGACATCATATCCTTGTCAAGCCGTCTGGCCAGCGTGGCGAGTGTAGGCCAATGTCTTAATTTCTGGAGGGCCCATCTCCAGCAGTGGAGGTCTGGGACGCTGTGTTCTAGGGGTTGTAATGAATGAGAACATACATCTGGAGAATTTGGCCTACACTCGCCACGTTGGCCAGACGGCTTGGCAAGGATGTGATGTCAATTTAGAAAAAAAATTGGGGGGGGGGGGCGGTTTTGAACCGACCTTTGTAGGATTTAAGGAACGCGATCTTACAACCGAGCCACCACGCGGCGAACGAGTGCCTTCACTCCGTAGCCACGACTCAGACTTAGCTGTAAAGGCACACAGGGCCAACAGTGAGATAGAGACGGTTTATAGGGTTTTAGTCCGAAGGCGCCCTGGGGCTTCACTAGGAAGCTTCACGGATGAGTCGGGCATGCGACCCCCACCCGCGTTGGCCCTTCAGGCAGGGGGCGTATCATTGATGATTTATCGATTCACCGTCTATAAAAAAAAAAAAAAAAAACCGAGCCACCACCGCGCCTTATATATCTACATATACACTAATATATATGTAGATATATATAATATGTAGATAAATACAAGTACCTACATATAATACATACAATACTAATTCAGAAGTTATGTGGACTCGTCTTGCTTTTTGAAGGAGTGAGGTGTAGTGTTGCCCAATCTTGCAGTCTTGGTCTTGACCTTTTTTAAATTAAATAATTATAAGTTGAAGTAGCAATGGGCCGGACACATCTGCCGCAGAACCAACGACCGATGGAACGGCCCCTCGCCAGACAGATGAGGGTTGCAAAAAACCGCGTGCAATAGCGAGCCTTTTGGTAGACCTAGATCCAGCAGTGGAGAAACACAGGCTGATGATAATAAAGACTGGGACCGTGTTCTAGGTAATGACAATGATGAATTAATAAATGATAACAATACAATTATTTAGAAAGCTACTATAATGTAGGTCATCAAAACATCAGATGAGGATGACGTCACAGATGCTCCAAATAAAATAAAAACAAAGCACAAAAGAAATACAATTAAGAATAGATATACAAAAATAAATACGACACAATTCCGTCGTAAGTTTATTTACAAAGTTAACATCGTGTAACAAAGTCGTGAGATAATATCCAATACGAGTACGTATGTTTACAATTTAACAGGAGTTAGATCGGTGAATAAACTAATAAATATTTATACATAATACGAAAAAATTGTAAAACTATCTTTGCATGCTCGAATCACCGTGTCAATCACCCCAAGGCGCCTACGGACTAAAACTTTATAAACCGTCTCTCTCTCACTGTTGGCCCTAGCTAAGTCGAGTCGTGGCTACGGAGTACGCTTTATGCAAGTCGAACGATTGTTTGGATTGTATTAAATTATCTAAGCTTTGAGGGAACAATTCAAACACGTCAAATATTATTAACCGGCTATTATTAACCGTTTTCGCTTAAATAATACTCGTAGAATAGCGCTGCTGCAGGACCAGTTAGCGCTCCGTCCAAAAGACAAAAAAAGTCCTGGAATGTAGGTACTAAGCTCCGGAATCTTGTTATATTACATTGAAGTGGGTTTATCCTGTCTTTAACGATGAGAACTTATTTAAAAATATATGAGTACAAGTAGTCAATTGACTACCCGTATGGAATGACGCAGAATCTAGCCATTTATTTAAATTAGCGGGAACCGACACCCGTATACGTTTCCTCAACGGCTTCTCTGTTCAATTATGGCTTCCAGTTAAAAAAAAACGGGGGGACGAGCGACAACTCAGCTCGTCACTACGCTCAAAGATTAGAACTGTCAATTGTTTAGGACTTATGTATTCTGTATCATGTCCTTAAATAAATAAAAAATAGAACTGTCAAATTCTAGGTAGGTAGTAGGTAAATCACGACAGTTTTTCGCGCCATTTTGCGTGGACATGTCAAGTGCAAGTTTTTGTTTTGTAAATTAATTTGCTGTGGATATTATTGGTCAAAAGTGGTGTTGTTTTGTTTAATAATGTGCTACAATGTGAATAATTATGGAAAACGATAAATTGGACTTTATTTATTTATTTATTTATTTAAACTTAATTGCACAAAGTACAAAGGCGGACCTAATGCCGCTAGACATTCTATGACGGTCAAACCTTCGGGACAACGAGAGCAGTAAGTACATAAGGTAGGTGCAATACTGAATAAACTTGAGTAGTTTAGTTGCAGATAACATATACATACTTATTAATAATTACATACTAATACATACATATAACCTACATAAATAAAATATTAACAATACAATATAATATATACACAATACTATACCTACTAATGATAAATCACAGTCTGATTAAGACTAAGCTAAAACAAAAGGAGGAACATGGAAAATTACGAACCTCGGTCTTGCATGTAGTGAGCATACACTAGTTTTTTAAAAATACATCTATTCGGAGCTTGGCGAATTTTAACTGGCAGCTGATTCCAGAGGTTAGTAGCCACAACTGCGAACGATTTGGACACAAAGGTAGTATGGTGAGGGGGTATTGAGAGCGTATCATTAGAAGAAGATCGAAGAGTCCTCTCATGTGTGGCACCAAGATACGTAAAATAATCTTTCAAATAATTGGGTGTAGACGGCTCGTTAAGTATGGAATACAGCATGCACAGAACTCGGCGGTTCCTTCGGTAACGAATAGGCAACCATTTTAATTCGTTTCGAGAAGGTGTGATGTGGTCGTATTTCCTAAGACAAAAAATAAATCGAATACATGCGTTGTGCAGACGTTCCATTTTGTTTAATAATTCTTCCGATAGGTCTACACAACACACATCACCATAATCTAGCAACGGAAGTAGCAGAGACTGTACAAGGGTTATTTTAGCTTTTAATGGCAAAAAATTCTTTAATTTGTTGAGAGAGTGCAGTGAAGAGAAAATTTTACGGCTGGTTTTGGTGATTTGCGGTCTCCAGTTTAGATGAGAATCAAGATACAAACCCAGATTCTTTACCTCGCTGGAGAAGGCAATTGGTGCGCCGTCATACCGAACAAGGTCAACTTTGCTCATGTCGACTTTAGACAAAAGTCTGGAACTTCCAATGACAATTGACTGACACTTGCTCGGATTAACAACGACACCGTACCGTGATGCCCAGGTATATACATTATTAAGATCGGAATTTAGCCAAGCTATAGCACTATTAAGCGTGTTGATATCCGTCTGCACATAAAGCTGCAAGTCGTCAGCGTAGAGGTGGTAGTGACAGTGAAGAGATGATGTGATACCATTAATGAATAACGAGAAAAGTAAAGGAGAGAGAATACCACCTTGTGGAACGCCTGTACTCAAATTGTACCAGTCTGACATTGTCTCATTGATACGAACCTGCTGCCGACGACCACAAAGATATTGAGTGAACCAATTTAGAGATTTAGGCGATATTCCAAGACGAGACAATATAGCGATAAGCAAATCAGGATCAACTGTATTAAAGGCATTTGTAAAATCAATTAATACGAGAACTGTGACTTTAGTCTCGTCCATGCCGTTTCTGATGTCTTCAGTTACTTTAAGTAAAGCTGAAGTTGTGCTATGACCAGTGCGAAAGCCAGATTGTAGGGGATTTAAAAGCCTATTCTGATTAAGGAAAAGTGATAATTGTTTGTGAACAACAGACTCTAAAATCTTTGATAGAAATGGTAAAATTGAGATTGGACGATAGTGTGTAGGGAGCGTTGGAGAGGAAATTTTGGGTAATGGAAAAATAAAGGCTTTCCGCCATAAAGACGGAAACTGACTGGAATTTAGTGAAAAATTTATGATACGAGTTATAACTGGCAAAAGTAAATCAATAATCATGATGATCATAGCACGACCAATGGAATCACATCCTATTGCTTTAGAAGTAATGGAACTAATCGTCTTGAAGATCACATCGTCAGTCACCTCCGAGAAGGCAAACGGTTCAATATCAGGTATCGGCATATCCGCAATCTCTGCTAAGGTTTCGATCTTTGTAGCAACGTCCAAACTCAGGGCTGATGCAAAATGAGTATTGAGCTGGTTTGGCGTTACAGAACCCAAAGATGGTTGGGTCTGAGTATTGCCCAACCCCAGAGATTTGAGAAACTTCCATATGTTGGAAGACGATTTATTAGAAATACTTTCGTGAAAATAAAAATTTAAATATGGGGCACAAGTTGCAGTTTATTTTTTGCGGTTTTCCCGCGCTGTCAACTCCCATATTCCCAACGTGTTTGAGCAGTGGATGTTTCCGCGAGTGTATCCAAGAAAAGCATCAAATTCTGCAGCATCTGGAATTTGATGATGACCTCTTCTTTCTTCTTCTCATTAATTCATAAAAAAGAAATATATATTACGTCAGACTTGGCTGTATGGGCCTTCCCTATCATCTCATTCATCATCCATCGGGAGAATAGAACCAAAAAAAAAAAAAAGTAGGTAAATCACGACGTAACTTAAAACCTTTGGGAGTTCTTCGCGCCATTATGTGCGGACATGTCAAGTGCAAGTTTTTGTTATGTAAATTAATTTATTGTACCTAAATTAATTCCCGCGCTATCAACTCCCATATTTTACCCGACGTGTTTGAGCTATAACGCCGCTAGTGACTCCAAGAAAGGATCAAATTAGTAGCCACCGTTCGTGCCGATAAACTCTGTAGAGTGTATCCACATGTTTCGGGATCAGGCTCGAATTGCCGTCATTCCCAGTCAAGCCGGCATAGTGTTAGGGACAGTTGCTAACATTCATGGACCTTGCGCGCCACTTACCATCGGTGGGGCAAGATCACATGTCGTGCTAGTATTAAAAAAAAAACAGAAATACACTTTTCTTATGTACGAGTACATTAACCATGGATTTACAACACCACCGCGTCCGTGCCTCAGAGAGCACTTTAAGCCGTCGGTACCGGTTCTACTAATACTAACTTGTGAAATCCTTAATAAATTGTCATTAAAATTGACATCAGATCCTCGCTAACCTATCTGGCCAGCGTGGCGAGTGTTGGCCAAATTCTCCAGATATATGTTCTGGAAGGCCCATCTCCAGCAGTGGGGTCTATTAGGCTGTATTCTAGGGGCTGTAATGATTTATGGATTGTGTATTTTTAAATTGTTATAATTATGTTTTAAGTTCCATATGTTTCCTGACTAAAAAGTAAAGTATCATCACGACCGTTTCCCTTTCGTGGTGGTCAGAAACCACGCTTATAAATAAGCGTAATAATAAAATCTATCCAACTTTACTATAGGCCAATCATGACAAGTGGCAAGCTCGTCGATGTCTCCAGCCAAACTAGAGAAATATCACAAATAAATTAAATATTTTTTAAATGTATTTATTTAAATTAATGAATATTTTAGTGTCCCGACCAGGAATCGAACCCGGTATCGAACCCAGTACCTCCGAGTCTAAATCCACGGACTTAACCGCTAGACCACGAAGGCAGTTAAAAAATATAGTTATAAATAAAAAATAAATATATTTTATTATTATTTATTAAATATATTACTTCTGATAGTAAAAAATAGCATTTAAAAACAAAACTAATTGTTAAATAAGGTTGGAAATTTGATTAAATAAATATTTTAAAAAAATTATTTAGGAACGATATCTTCAGTGTTGCTAGAAAAAAACGTAGGAAATATTTAAAATAGTAACATTATACCTTTCGAGGTTTGGAGAGTTTACAACTTGCAACAACCCTGTGTTCGACTTGTTGCTTTAAGCGCTTTTTTCACTTTATTTCGTTTTGAAAGTTGTTCGACTTGGCGTTTATCTATGGTTTTATACAAAATTCGGTAAAAAAAAAAAGCAAGATTTGTTTTATATGCTTTCAAGTCGAACATAGCAAATATGGGAATGTTACAATCACCCTACGAAAGAGAAAGCCCGATTAATAGGAACTTTTCCGATAAAATACGATGGAAAACCATTATACATATTTTGTATTAGAATTACATTAGGACTGCCTAAACACGATATTTAAATCACGTTATCATCCTAAATTCATAACTAAGTTGGGGAACATAAAATGATAATGCCTATTTTTCTTAGAGAAATGGGCCCAATAAAATGTTCTCGTGTCATAATGATTTCTTTTTTATTTGATAGTTAATACATATATTGTGTTTTCATAATCTGTAATTAATTTTATTTATTTCAACCTAGCATAACGGCAATAAATTGTCAAAAACTTTTTTTACGTTAATAATTACATAGTTTCTTTGCCACCGATTTGAAATCCAGTGTTTTATCTATAATAAAGTACCTGGTCATAATAAAGAACCTAATCGTATAAATAATGCTTTGTAACTATTTCATACATAAATTTTAACCAATTGACTATTTAATTAAATTATATTTTAATGCTGGGGTATAAGATATATTGTAAAAAAACATAATTAATTGTTATGATTATTGAATTGTATTTAGTTGAGGCACGCTGCAAAAAATCTCTTTTCAAAATTAAAGATAATCTCAAGAAGATTGACAACTTTTCCCATCTGTTATAGGTTCTCGTAGGAAAAAAGGCGAGATATGAATCGCGGTTTGCATAACTGCATGATTGCACAAAACCTGATATAAACCTACTTACTTATATGCACTTGTGCAATGCAATTTTTAAGTATTCTGGTTTTAGAGTTGTTTGTATGTAACTTAAATACTAAGTAAGTATTTACAGTACTTTCGCTTTACAATAAGTCTTGTTTGAAGCGGTATTATTTTTATATAAATATTTATTTATTATAAGCTTTATTGCACAAAGAACATCAAAACTAATAGAAAAATATTAGACTTCAATATATACTAGTGAATAAATACTTATTTACATACTAATACATACACAAATACATACAAATAAAACTACATACATACGTTCTATGAATATACATAAATATAATATACCTACTATATGATGACTATAATGAGAGAAATAAATATAGCAGAGAGTGTATTAAGCTTATGGTAAATTTAAATAGTGCGCATAGACCAGTTTCTTAAATAGTGTTCTATTTGGAGCTTGACGGATATCACCATGGCAAGCTCATAGGCTAAATATTTTTCGCATAATCTTTTTTTTTTTTTTTTTAGTTTAGTTTTTTAATTTGTTTTGTATGCTTTGTGTATGGTTTGGCGACAAATAAATTTATTTCTTCCTTTCTTTCAATATTAGTTCTCCTTGAAAGTAAAATTGGCATTTGACATCATTTGAAATGGCACATACTTTCAACAAGAACAACAAATAGGTGGTAGGCGGACTGGTGGTGGTAATTTGCCCATTTATAGTATTCACCGTTCGTGCCCATTGTAAAGTGATAAACTCATTAATATAAACAGATAAACCCATTGTAAAGTGAATCCACACGTTTCGGGATCAGGCTCGACTTGCCGGCATCCCCAGTCAAGCCGGCATAGTGTTGGTGCTCGCGCGACACATACCATCTGGTGGGCGCAAGGTCACATATCGTGCTAGTATTAAATATATATATATATATATATATATATATAATAAACATTACATGACAGCCTCAAAACTATTAACGTAGACCACATAAAGACAATATCAAAACCTACAATCCTTAATACTTGCCGTATAGTCAGTAAGTTTGGAGTTAAAGATGCGCCGAATACATGATGCTCACTTGGCTGAAGCCCGTAACATCATTAGAATAATCAGCTAAATGCCGATTTTCTTTAAGAATTCACATACATTACATAATAAAATTCTTTATTGCACACACAATATAAAACATAGGCGAGAATAATGGGATGTATCAGGGAAAGCTATTTGTAGATGTCGCTAGCGGCACTGGTACCTTGTTAACACCTATGACGGATCATTTTTAAATTTATTTGTAGTATTACATTTTTATAACAGAAAAAAATATTTTAACTTAACGTTACCTACCTTAAAAGACGAATTAAGTAAGCGAACACCGTCTTTAAAATAAAAAAAAAGGTTGAATTAATAGAACGGCAATTTTGAGATCACCATATCTTTGTTTTCGCTTGGAAATCTCGATTTGTACACTTAAAAACTTTTGCATAATATCCAGAAAATAATATATTTCGTAATAAAAATACAAGTTTTCTATGCAACTGACAGTTTAACATACATATAGCTATTTAGAGACAGTGCTATCGGATAAAGGCAGCCTGTTCAGAGGCAGACTTCCACTGCTAGAAATGGGCCTTCCAGAATATATTACTGAAGAGACCTACACTCGCCACGCTGCTGGCCAAACGCGTTGGCAAGGATCTGATGTCAATTTACGATTTCATAAGTAGTGTTGCCCAAAACAAGGCCAAGACTTTCAAAGCGAAATAAAGTAAAAAAAACGCTTAAAGCGACAAGTTGAACACAGGGAATGTGTTATCAAATAAAATTTATTGTCCATGCGCCCTTTATTCTTCGGTTTTTAAAAGTTTTTTTTGCAGATTTCTAATAAAGTTGCTAAGGAACATGATAAAATTACGATATAATTTTCTTGTTAAAATTTACATTAAACTAGACTAATTAGAATATATGTACAATAGAGATTTATTAGAAAAAAAAACTAACTTGTATTTGTCTATAACTCCATTTTATTATCGATCATTTGTTCTATTTAATTAATTAATATTATTAAAATAACAAATAGGTACTTACATTGACTGGTGGCTTCATATTGTAATATCTTCTAAATAACTTCAACATGCACGACGACCACGGATTGTGTCTTGTTAATAATTGCCGCAACAATGGCACAAGCTAGTTGGCTAGATTTTATCCGCGTGTATTAAATCGTGAGCGAAGAGCGCGCCGCGACACAACAGTCTACGCTGGCGGTCCGGCGATCACTGAATTCTGAACCGAATCACTCATTGACTCGTAAAGCAACTATGATCACTGTGAATTTTTAAGGCCGCGCTATTTGATGATCTGACACCACCTTCTGGCTAAGACCAACAGGGATAATATAATATATTATATATAGTCAGCAGAACATATCGCTCAGAGTGGTCTCCCGAGCGCCGTGGTCAAGAAACATAATACAAGGCCGTGGTTCGTGCGTAATTCCGTCGTAGATACTAGTAGGTTGAGATTTGGAGATTATACGTTATATCGGGCCTACAACGGACACTTCCAGCATCTCCAGAATATCGCTTCGTCTTGCGCACGGCCCTCCAACGGGAGACCACTTCCTAGAGAAGTGCTCCTGCAGTCGAACCTAGCCCCATGGGTTCGTGAGCCACACGGGCGCTGTTATACTAGTAACATGAATTACCGGCGGGTGGTTACCTGCTAAGATTCTGCCGGGGAAAACGGGGGAATGTCCCCATCCCCAACCCAGGCCCATTAGCCATACGGGTTTGAGAGACCCCACAGTCTGTCTGTCACTTTGATACGAATTTCTATATATATATCTACATATTTTAATGTGTGTGTTTTAGTATATTCTAATCATTATGTAGTTATGTATGTATGGTGGATGCTGTGAAAGGTGTGGTAGGTGGCTTGGGCCTAGGGCGTCCAAGACTGCAAATCTGTTATTGGAAGTACACCCGCAAGAGTCCAGCAGCCCTATTCTGTTACTTCAGCGCAAACGTTATATAATGGAATCCGTTAACTATATCACAAATTTACCTATCTCTTATCAAATCTTGACAAATCTCTTCGTTAGTCACACAATTCTGTTTTATTTATCCCTTCTCATCACTCTAGCATTAAGTCTAACTCATTCGCACTAGTGGCCGCAATTCTCTGGAACAATTAAGTTTGAAACTCGCCAAGCACCCAGCAAATCTTTGTTTAGAAAGCTGTTTTACTTTTATTACCTAAAGAGCTCCTTACAATGTATATAAGTATGTAGTATATAGTAGCCAATAGTGTGTAGTATATGTATTATTGTGTACATATTTGTAGGTATGTGTATTTATTTTATTATATATTAAAACATTTATTAGAAAAAAATATTTACAAAATATAAAATAAAATTAATATTCATAGTAAGGATAGGGATAGATAAGTCCCGTCCGCGTGGAATGGTGGTAAGAACGCTGGCTGCATTTCCCCGCTGAATTGCAATACTGATTCTTTGGGCGAAGAAAGAGCCAGCGGAGGAGACGACAAGACGCGATGTTATGTCTTTTAAAAAACTTTTTTGCACTTGGACTCCATGGGCCCAGAGTTTCTACAGCAAACGGCATAAATATGTAATCTTTTAAAAAATGTAGTCTCTTAAGTTTTTAGGAAATAAAATTACGAACGGTTTAGACATATTTGCACTTTTCTAAACAAATTTTAGACACAGAAGAATAGAAATAATATTTAAATCTACCTAAACAATAAAGTTAAAAATAAACTAAACAAAACCTTAAATTAAATAAACTAAAAGATAAACCTAATTAATATAAAAACTAAATACTTACAAATATCTTGATTATAATCTACATGTCATCGAATCCAGGAGAAGATGAACCCAATGTTCCGAGGACTCCGGCGACGTTGCCTCGTTGGATGGCAACACTGATCCTTTGAATAAGATATTCCCTACTCAAAGGATCACCTGTTGACGCTCGGATGGCAACTTTTAATATACTATATCATATATTGTATGTAAGATTAAATGAATTTATATGGCACCGTTTCTTACAATCGTTTGCACCTAGCCTCATGACTGTAATGTTCTGTATTGTTCCAAAGGTTGACCGCTAGAGAATGCCTAGCGGCATTAAGCCCACCCTTTGTATTTTTTTATTTCAAAACTTTAATGCACAAAGTACAAAAGGCGGACTTAATGCCCGTAGACATTCTCTGACAGCCAAACCTTTGGGACTAATTAGAACAACTATATGTGCAAGGAAAGTATAAGTGACACATCAATTAGATATTTAATACTTAGATAATAAACAAAAAATTTAGAAAATGTGAGTAGACCAGCTTTTTAAATGATGATCTGGTAGATGCCTGCCTTTGTACATAGTGCAATAAAGTTTTAGAGAAATAAATATATATATCATGCTATTAAAGTTGATATTTGCACGTCCGCTGTCAAGGTCAAGCGCTTATAGAGTTGGGAATTGAATAATATTTTGTAACTATGACGCAAGCTCTGACGTAAATAATGAAATTCATTAATAACGTTTGCGACTAAAGTAAGGGAATAGGCTGCAGGTTTTGGCAGCAAACAGGAATATGGAAAAAGTAAAAAATATGGAAAAATGGCTGGCCAGCTCCACTTTTCCAGGATTAGCGTATTGGTTATGCTGGGAGAGGTCGATTAATACACATATTCCGAAAATTTCATCCCGATCGGTAAAATAGTTTTGAAATGCGTAGGGAATATACATACACACAGACATTCATTTTTATATATACCGATGTAGCAAGTTAAATCTACTTAACTTGCGTCATACCCAAAGATATAACTGCGTCGTTTTTCTTATTGTTTTTATTTTAAATAATGATAAAAATTTATCTTGGGTTAATATACGCTTCTGTCATTATAAAACATAACGCGCTTTGATAACTTTGGGAGTGACAGGTTAAACCTTGAAATAAGAGATGTTATTGACATCTGTGTCAACTATCTATAAACTAAAGGGCGTCACTACCATAGATATAGAATTAAGCGACGACGCGACGATCCTATGTCTATGGTCACTACCAAAGAGTAACTAAAGTTGAGAAAAAGTGGCGTCACCCTTGTCATACTAACACTAGCGCCGCCAGGTGGATGGTGGGATAATGTCGTGTTCGACTTGACAGCAAAGGAAAGATAAGCGCGCTTTTTACTGAATTTTGCTTAAAGTGAACGAAAACGCTACACGAACGACTTTCAAAGCGAAGTAAGAAAAAGCGCTTACAGCGACAAGTCGAACATATAGCATAGCTTCTATATACCTCATGATCATTTTTTTTATTGTCCTAATATCCAATTTCCTTTATAGTTTCCTCGTCCTATTAATTCCACATGTTCAAACTATAATATCATCGATCTTTTTTGCTTTTTAACCCGCAATAATATAAGGCTTTAGTTTAGGTAATAACATGCTTTTATTAGTAGACTCATCATCATCAGCCTGTGTCTGTCACTGGTGGATATAGGCCTCCCCCAAGGCTCGCCACTTCACACGATCTCCTGCCACCCTTATTCAACCCCAACCAGCGACCTTCCTCAGGTTATCCGTCCATCTAGCAGGGCGTCGACCCACTCTGCGTCTCCCCGTACGTGGTCTCCACTCTAGAACCCGTCTACTCCATCGTTCATCGGTTCTACGACAGACATGTCCAGCCCATTGTCACTTCAGCTTACAATTTGGGGGAGGGGAAGTATCCATTCGTCCCGATAAACCCAGTAAAGTGTATCCACACGTTTTGGGATCAGGCTCGAATTGCGCTCATGCCCAGTTAAGCCGGCATAGCGTTAGGGACTAATATCAGTCATGAGTGTGTAACATTCAAGGACCTAGCGCGCCACTTACCATCAGGTGCGCGCAAGGTCGTACATGTCGTAGCACGACATTAATAATAAAATTATTTTTAAAAAACCTGCAAACGATTATGGTCGTGAGGATACTTTTAAAGAAAAAAATTAGGGAATTTTATCAGGAAGGCAAATTAAAAACCAAAAAATAACTAAAACATCTGTTTATTTTTTTTATAATTTAACAAAATTATTTACGAATGACTAATTCTACCAAGTTACAGAATTTTGAAACTTCAAAACAATGTTTTTTATACTTAGTACGTTCAAATATATATACGGCCGGTTGCAGAAAGACTGATTATCTTTTGACATGTTTAACTTATTCCTGAGGCACGTCATTCGCTGAAATAAACAACGAGACAAGCTAACTACAATCACAATCACGTGACGGATATAAAAAACTTGATTATAGATTTATTTAATTATCCTTTCTGCAACCAGGCGTAAAATACGCCTAAGAGCGACCTTACGAGCAAAAATACTTGTAAATAGTGATCAACTATTTAATCCTAGTTTAGCTGGGGTTTAGGTTAACGTCTCTGAAGAGTACCTCTCTGTATAAGAACGAAATAATTAAACATTAATTGCAAATATTGCACCCTTTACAAGGAATAATTGAATACCTAATATTTATTGATAAAACTAACTTGACTTAACTTTTGCATTCCTCTCGGTCGCACAGTACATTATTTTCAAAGAACTTTTGAGTAATACAGTCTATCAACTTTGGACATATTTTCATTTTCATATGGTTGCAAGAATGATACCATACCCTAGTTTTACAAAAAGATTTATTAAAAATACTAGAAACTAAATAGGAATGTATTTTTAATATATTTTTTTAATTTTTAATTTAATTGTAAAAAATCATCACAACGGAAAAAAAAATGCGGGGTAGTCCGAAACTAATAGCATAACCTTTACTATAGGCCCATCATGACAAGTGACAAGCTCGTCGATGTTTCTAGCGTACCAGGGCCTCGATTCTCGAGCCTTCGACATGCTCACATTGCTTAAATGAAACTGATTCTATGGAGTTCTGTGTCATTCCAGCTTGCCGCTCGGGTTGAAGGTCCGGATCTAGAAGATGTTCATCCGTTCCCGACACATCTATGCTGCGCCAGCCTGGCACCACTTTCTGGCCAAGACTAATAGGGACAAGATCCAAAGTCAGCAGAACATATCGCTCAGAGTGGTCTCCCGAGCACCATGGTGCGTGCGTAATTCCGTCATAGCTCGAGATCTGGAGATGCCTACTATTGAGGAATTTGTCTAGATGTATGTTCTATCGGGCAGACAACGGACACTTCAAGCATCTTCAGAATATCGCTCCGTCTTGCGCTCGGCCCCCCAACGAGAGACCACTTCCTAGAGAAGTACTCCTGGAGGAGAGCTGTGGTAGTCGAACCTCGACCCCCTGGGTTCGTGTTTTCGCGGCGTCGAAACCTATTGATTACTAGATTCCACGATGAAGATAGTTTATAACCCCCCTCCCTCTCGATTGAAATTTTTGTGTTTCTTTATTTCGATCGCTTCACGTACTATAAAGAAATAATAAAGAAACACAAAAATTTAAATCGTGTCGTGGTTTCTAAAAACTTTTAAAAGTGATAAGTGGGTAGTTTTACATCTGCCGCCCAGTATGTACGAGACTACACCGCATAGCTTCAGTCGACCCGTGACCACGGCCAATGCAACTTGGCTGAAACGTCGGCAGAAATATGTCTCTAAGGTAAATCGCGTAAAGACCCGTTAAAATTATAAAAAAACTATTATAAATGTGCGCGAAAGTTTAAAACGTTTTATATGTGATAATAAAATATAGGTAAATACTCCAAATAGGTTTTATGACGACTTTAATCGTCTTCATACACTTTTATAACATTTCCTGCTAAGATAAAATCCATAGTAATGTTGATTATAGCGATTTAGATTAAAATGCGTATGTGATGAGTTATTACCATAGACGTAATTATTAGAACGGTCCCAAATTATTTTGTTTTTTTTATGTAAGACTGACTCCGTGGTCTAGCGGTTAAGTCCGTGGATTTAGACTCGGAGGGTACCGGGTTCGATTCCTCAAACAACACAACACAAAAATATTTATTAATATCAATAAATACATTTATATAATATTTAATTTATATGTGATATTTCTCGAGATCGACGAGCTTGCCACTTGTCATGATTGGCTTATAGTAAAGTTGGGTAAATGTGAATCCGCTTATTTATAAGCGTGGTTTCTGACTACCCCGAAAGGGAAACAGTCGTGATGATACTTTACTTTTTTATTTAAGACTGTCCCCTAGCATATGCCCATACGTATGAAAATAGCGTTATATCAAGATTAAAATGTCAAAATGCATTTGTATTTGTAACACACCTATGACTTCCTGTTGTCCTTGGTCAGGTGGTTACCAGCTGAGATACTGACGGGGAAAACATAGGAATGTCCCCATCCCCAACCCAGGCCCATTGTCCCCACTGTCTGTCTGTTCAAGTTTTTTTTCTAAGAATATTCATTGAAACACAATAAAATCTATGTGGATCTATCTAACTATTTAAAAACAGTGTTGAACAACCCAGTTTTAATTTTGGTGTATTTTTTATATTTTATTCAACGCCATCTTTGTGTCAAGTATCGCATCTATTGTATAGTAATTTTTTTTAAAATTTGCTCTAATTTGGCATGGATAAAAAAACAAAAAAAAAATACTTGTCTATGGCCAAACATCTTATGTCGCCGCGAGATAGTAATCTTATCAGGAACGCCAGTGATCGCGATTTTGACAGCATTTTGCGTCAAACACTAGATTTGAGAGTCAGTCTAGCATAGAACAAGGTAACAACGTCAAGGCAAGATTCGGGAAAGCCCATGCTAGTTAAGCTGGTATTTGACCGCCTCCGTGGTCTAGTGGTAACAAACGTTGCCGTCAACTCGGGAGGTCGTGGGTTCGATTCCCACCCGCAAGTTGTACATTGTATAATTTGTCTCGGTTTGGGTGTTTATATGTAAAAATTGTAGTTTATCAACCATCTAGTTTCCGTAACACAAGCCTCGTAGCTTACCACGGAAACTAGATGGCGCTGTGTGACCTGTCTGGAAATATTTATTTTATTTATATTTTATTTTATAAATGTTGAAATGGTTAATTTTTTATTTCAAAAAAAGTCAATTAGTATAAGATAAGATCGGCAGTATTGTTGCCCAAAGCAAGACCAACAGCCTTGCATTAGAACAGCTGGTCTTGGAAGAGTCTCGCAAGACTGTTGCTCTGGCTAAACATATATTATTAGATAATGTTATTATATTACATAATGTTTACTTAAAACCCCTATTTTGTATTAAAACACTTTATTTAATAAATAATAATAATAAATAAATATTTCCAGACTGGTCACACAGCGCCATCTAATTTCCGTGGTAAGCTACGAGGCTTGTGTTACGGAAACTAGATGGTTGATAAACTACAATTTTTACATATAAACACCCAAACCGAGACAAATTATACAATGTACAACTTGCCTGCGGTGGGAATCGAACCCACGACCTCCCGAGTTCACGGCCACGTTTGTTACCACTAGACCACGGCATTGTATTTGCCTAGAAGCGATATCGATATTCGAGAGAAAGAGCTCAAACTTGCCAAGGGACAGAGAATTTCTACCGTCTGCTTTGGCCGAATTCTGCAATATTTTGACCACATTGCTAGACGAGGTGCCGACAATATGGAAAAACTCTTAGTAACGGAAAAGGTAGACGGTAAAGGCACAAGAGGAAGAAGCCCCAAATGATGGTCTAGTCAGATGACTGACTACTTAACCATCCCAGTACCATCCAGGACCACGGCCACTGGAAACGGCTAGTGGATGGACTGCGACGGAGTCACAATCCCCAACTGGGGTATCGACGAAGGAGTTTTTTTTTTTTTTTTCAAATCCTTTTGTTCTCTTTATGAGGCTGCTCCTCTCTTCTCTTCTACATTTCTTTGTCTATAGGATTTCGGCCCATTGATGTTGCTATTTTATACAACATCTAAGTCCGAGATCATAGGTATGCGCGTTTGAAGGTGCTACTGACAGTTTTCGGTAGTTTCGCTGACGCTCACGCTTCCACACACCGGTTTTTTTTTTTTTTTTTTTTTTTATTTGTCCCAAGGGTATTGTTGGTGTCGCGGCGGTTGGGTTTCATTGATTGAATTTCTTGAGGCTCATAACAATGTGATCCACAAAGCTGGTGAAGGAGTCCGACAAAGGAGTAGAGGAGAAGCGATATCTGTTTCTGCATTAGCACCACGTTAAATAAAATAGTAAAAAAAAAAATACAAGTTTACAAAAAAAAAAAATGGCAAAATAAAATGGAATGTTCATTTAATTTAAAATGTATATATTTTAAATTGATAGTTTTTTTAAATTTATAAATCACATATTAAGAATGTGGCAAGACAAATCACAACCTACTTAAAATAAAACAATACTACGTTACAGTTATATACAGGGGTTAGCACTATTAGATGCGTTCTTGTAGCGATTTTATATCGACACACTATTCGCTTTTTATTTATTATAATATAGGAAATATGCAACGTAAATAAACTATTTTTAGTATATGTATATATTATATAAAAACGCTGAACTCTTGTTTGAAAATATTGTGGCGCCACAGCGCACAAAACAAGCAAATCTCTTATACATTTATTTGTCTTTTTAATGTTTTAATAATTTAATTTATAATAACGCAAGGAATTTCAAAATATTCCCGCAATTTTTAACAATACACAAACCAAACTCTAATGTGCTTTGACGTCACAGAGATGGCGTAAAAGAGATGTATCATTTTTTTAAATAAATGCAAATAAAAAAACCTTTTTTGTATGGTATTCAACAGGATTCATGAGGTATAATTTTTAAGGTTTAATTCGTGTATCATCTATCTTGATAGTTAAGTTAAAAAAATAATTTATAATTTAAAGGGGAAATTCTGCTAGTGTATTGGGCACCATGCCACAAGACAGCGATTTGGTGGAGCTATTTTTTTTGTAAGTATGTATTTTTATTTTCTATGTACTATTATTATTATTATTTTTTAAAATTAGATTTTGTTTTAATATAGTTTATTTAATATTGTAATTCTTTTATATTGTTTGTATATTACTTCGAATAAATTTCTATTTACGAAAAAAAAAAAATTGACAATATTTAAAAAAAATCGTGCATATTCCCTATTGTGTACTTGTGTTATGTTCGACTTGAAAACGAAGCAAATCGTCGAACGCATTTTTTCAGAATTTTGTTTATAATGTATGAAAGCCATAGACCAACGCCAAGTCGAACGATTTTCAAAGCGATTTAAAGCGTCTTACAGTCAGTTTCTCGAACGTATTTGTGCTACTTAAATATTACTTAAGTAAAAATTAACATGTTTATTTTTACTTAAGTAATAATTAAGTAGCAAAAATACGTTCGAGCTAACTGGCTGTTAGTCAAATACAAGCTATACAATATCGCTACAGTAACGTCATCAATCATGCTAGGGCTGTCCAATTTAAAAACGTAGTATTTACACTCCTTTTAATTCTTATCACTAAATTACTTCAAATGGAAATGGTTAAATAAAAAGTTGCTAGATTTATAAATTAGACAGCCGTTATGTTACAATAAAATTTACGTAATACAGTGAAAAATACTATAAAAGAATAATACAATTGGAATGGACATTAAATATATAGTAAAAATAAGGCATACAAATATTGCTTAAAAAAATAATTTTGGTATTTTTTCACCATTTACTCTATAAAATCTTTTATTAGGCAAAGAAAACGCCATACTATATTGTCTGTGAACTGGCAAATAGTCCTGCAGCCCTATTGTGTTACTTAATCGCAAACGTTATTGCTGGATTTCATTATTTAAGTCAGAGATTGCGTCATAATTACAAAATATTATTAAATTGGCAACTCTATATGCGCTCGACCTTGACAGCGGCTCTGCAAATATCAACTTTAATAGCGCAATATATAGTTGACGGATTCCACTATATAACGTTTGCGCTTAAGTAACAGAATGGGGCCGCTGAACTAAGTATATAGTCGATAAGATAGTATGGTCTTGGGGGTCACCTAAGAAACCATATGTCGGAAGTGATAAAGAAAATTGGCTTATAAATTACCTATTTTTTATTTCAGCCAATCACATACCTTCCAAGCAATCTAGCTCACAATGTTTTTTTTTTTAGTAAATGGCTAAAAAATTTGATATATAATTAATTACTTCTTCAAAATATTTATTGACATTTTAAGTACCTTCTAGGCTTTATTATTATAATAAAATATCTAAAATAATAGTGAATATATAAAAATATATAATATGGGGTTAAGATATAATAATTTAAGTACTTTATGCACCATAAAAAGTGTGAAATCTATTTACTAGTGACTACGAATGGACAAATATATTTATATAATTATAATTACATGATATAAAAAGTACCTATATATGTATATCATCGGCCTAGTTGTGACACCACATATATACAACAAACCGATTGACTTTCTTTGAAGACAAACACCTGCTTTGAAAAGTAAATATTACACATTATTATTTAAAAAAAAAAGTTAAGTATCAACTCCACCGTATACCTTGCGTGGTGGTCAGAAACCACGCTTTCGTAGCAAGTTCACATTTATCCGACTTTACTATAAGCCCATCATGACAAGTGGCACGCTTGTCGATGCCTTTGTCATACCAGCAGCCCTATTCTGTTACTTGACCGCAAACGTTATTAGTGGATTGCGTTATTTACGCCAGAGATTGCGTCATAATTCCAAAATATTATTCAATTCTCAACTCTATAGGCACTCGAACATGACAGCGTCCGTGCAAATATCAACCTTAATAGCGCGATATATGCTCGCGCCTATTTAATTTTAAATGGGTTATTTGTAATTTTTTAGTTGGCACACTTTTAATATTCCCTCCGTTTCCGCTTCCCGTTAGCAGTGCGCACTGCACGTCACTCTGCGTTTTGGTGTCTCCGCCGACGCGTGCACCGCTGTTATATTTAAATTTCGTGATAAAACCGCAAAATACTTTGAATGTGTACTTTTACCATCAGGACTATAATTCCTCGTGAAATTTGTGTTAGTGTTTTTATGGATCCACATCAGCCGAGAAGACGCCTGAAGGTTAGTGCATGCTTTCTTTTCCTGGAGACAGATCATTTCTCTAATTTCTCCGCACTGTCTCCACTTTCTCTTTTCCTACACCTTATTATTAGTCTGTCCCGCAGGTCCTTCGAATTTTTATATATTTAAAAATAACCGCAAAATTAAATTCGCATCAACCCAAATAGTTGCCGCACGCCACATGGGCTTGGCCATTTTGGCCACCCCAATATATATTATAACGGATTTCATTATATAACGTTTGCGACTAAGTAACAGAATAAGTAAGAAACCGACTTGGGCGTCTCGGTTCGAAATATTGGAATGAAAAGCAACAGATCTCCATAGAAAATTGTGATATGTCGACCTGAATTGCTCAGAATCCCTTGGACATGCTCGACGTACAAACATTTCTGTGCTCAAAGAGCTTAAACCTGACCAGGGAGCAAAGACTCTCTACCGTCTGCTTTACCCGAATTCTGCAATACTTTGGCCACATTGCAAGAAGAGACGACGATAATCTAGAAAAACTTCTAATCACGGGCAAGGTAGACGGTAAAAGAACAACCTCCTCCTCATTGACCGCCTCCGTGGTCTAGTGGTAACAAACGTTGCCGTGAACTCGGGAGGTCGTGGGTTGGAAACCCACCGGCGGCAAGTTGTACATTGTATAATTTGTCTCGGTCTGGGTGTTTATATGTAAATATTTACAAAAAAAAAAGATTAATATGTAGTTTATCAACCATCTAGTTTCCGTAACACAAGCCTCGTAGCTTACCACGGAAATTAGATGGCGCTGTGTGAAAATAATAAAAAAGTGGAAGAAGCCCCAAGCGATGGTCCAGTCAGGTGACTGACCACCTGAACATCCGTGTACACCAGGCTATCCACTACGCCGAGGACTGAAACCGTCGGAGAAGGCTGATGTATGAGCTGCGATTGCGACGGAGTCACGATCCCCATCAGTGGGTTACCAACTAAGGAGCAGGATGTCGACCTGAATGCTACGGAAGTGTAAAACACATCCTTCTTCGACAAAAGAAGAAGAACGTAGATGGCAAAAAAAGGAATCCAACCAACCTTTGTTTGCCAACCAATTCCCGTTCAATCTTATATTTTATCTCTTTTGTTGGTGTCACGTCTAGACTGACGATATAAAGGACATCATCCATTTTTGCACTACTTGTGTACAGTATTATCCGATAAGTTATTAAATAAGCGGATTCACATTTAGCCAACTTTACTATAGGCTAATCATGACAAGTGGCAAGCTTGTCGATGTCTCCAGCAGCGTACCAAACTCGAGAAATATCACAAATTAAATATTTTTGTGTCCCGACCAGTAATCGAACTCGGTACCTCCGAGTCTAAATCCACGAACTGCGGACTACGGAATAATTTACCTAAAAAAATTCATATAAAACTGTGAATACAATTTCATACAAGATGAATGATGTCCTTTTTCTGTTATTATTTTTAAATATATTTACTCAAAATTATTTAATAGTATATTTATGATAGTCTTTATATGGAATGTTCTTAATAGTGTAACAATTTCTCAATATACAAAGTGCCAAAATTTCAACCAATCAGACGCTTGCACGTCATCCAATCCACGCATGTATACACAATAAACTTCTCTCATTGGTAGACATTTAAAAAGTATATAAAATGATTTAAAAATGCAGTATACATTTTTGGTTTAATTTAATAAAATATTGGCACCCATTGAGTATTAAAAAACACTGGTCAACGAAAAAAATTTTAAACAAAAAAACAATATTAATATCTGCACAACCAGCTTCAGTAATCCAAATGTTAAAAGAAGTAAATGTAACCCATGAGTTGTTTTAAAACCATAATAATAATTTTAAAAAAAACAACCTGTTTGGTACCGTAATATAACTACTAGATATACAGGGTGTTTGGAAGGGAGCTGCACATACGCCTAGGGTAGAAACCAGGGACAGTCTGCCACCTACCCCCGCCCAACACTGACCTGGCCTCAAGCTTCCTTCCAACCCACTTCCTTATATATTTAAATTGTCCTGCTTTTTTTTCCAAGCCAATTTTAGACAATTGTCTTAGAATAATTCTGCGGTGTCAAGGAAAAAGGGGATAAGTACAAAACTTAAACTTTTCACTAGAGGCAAATTAAGAAAACAACTATTATTTTATAATTAGAAAATTGTAATTTGTCAAAAAAAATGTTCAATAGTCGTATACTTTAGGTACGAGTGCACTCATCTCACTATGCATAACTGAATTATTGGCGGTAAAAGCGCGATACTAAAATAACTCGATTGAACTCTTTTTACATTTTAATGTTACGACTAGCCCCTTTAATTTATATTTCTTAAATATTATATCTATAGATTTTAATTTTAATATGGAATAAGAATTATGTAAGAATATATGTATAGACCAATCTATAAATACTTATAAAATAAATATACAAGATATAAATAAATGTATATTATAAAATATGATCAAAATAATAAAAATAAAACTATTTATATATAAAATAAAATAATATATACACTACACTACACTACATTACACTATACTACATTACACTACACTATAGATGTATTTATTATTAAGTTTGAGTCAGAGGAACCTGGAGTGCTTTCACACAGACTATGCTTTCGCTTAGTTTAGTTTTGCCTCCAGTCTCCTACATAAATGTTTTAATAAGTATGTTACTAATTTTAAGTTTTGTGGGAGAAAATAAATAACTTTTTTTTTTTTTTTTTATGTACGTAGGGTTGCAAAAAAAAACTGTACGGGTTATAGACTCATCTCATTATTGCATTGACGCATATGAATATATTCAGTAACTCTGTAGCTACTTTCGGGTTTAGCTCGCAAAGTGTGGGCAGTTTGCTTCGGAGTTCGCCTAACAGTGTTAATGCATTCAAACATAATGCAGTTGTTTTCTTTATAGCTGGCCAAGGTGATATTTTCCGAATTTTGTATCGCACAAAGAGTGCACTATTGTTCACAGTGAGAAATATTCTGGTGGCGGGTCGCATAACTCGGTCCTTGCAATCCCCTCTCATCACACAAACTTTGCATCTAAGTCTTTTGTCGTCGTAGCGTCATCTCTTTGGAACGATCTTCCGGTCTTCATCCGACATGCCACAACTAGACTAACTTTTAAGAGTCAAGTTTATATGTACTCCACATAAAATTAAACACGTTGTTTTACTTTTATTTATTTTATAAAATGTTAAAAGTTACTTTTTGTCAGTATTGTGTATATTTATTGTATCGAATTTATTACATTGTGTAGTTGTATTAGTGTGTATTTATTATATAGTATTTGTATGTAGGTATATGTATGTTTATTATACTTATATAGGTATATTACGTAGGTCTATATTATTTCTTAGAATTAAGATTGTAAATAATGTACATTATTCAATCATTTTTATTTTTTATATTTTGTGCACCTACTCCTGTGACTAAAAACTCTCTTATTGTCCTTAAGATTAACAGACAGAGAATGTCTAACGACATTATGTTAGCCCTTTGTACTTATGTGCAATAAAGTTTTTAAATAAAATAAATAAAAATATAATTTTAATTGCTTCTTTCTACTCTGTTGCTATTTTATTATTACTTAACACTAAACTGGTGACCCCGACTGAAAAATGAACACGGAAAACCGAGAACAATACACACTGGAAGCCATCTCCAAAAGAAATATTAAAATTCCATCATTTTGGAAATCAGACCCAGACTTATGGTTTCGACAAGTCGAAGCACAGTTTGAATTAGCCAACGTAAGTAGAGACCGAACCAAACTCAACCACCTCATTTCGTCACTTGACGGCGAAACAATGAAAATCATCGCAGATTTATTAAGAGGCGAAAATGAATCGAATTAAAACATTTTAAAAACAGCACTAATCAAGAGGTGCTCACAAACAGACGAGCAAAAAGTCAAAACCTTACTCTCGGGCATGCAACTCGGCGACAAGAAACCCTCACAGCTATTATACGAAATGAAGCTTTTGGTACAATCTAACACGTGCGATGACATTATTAAGCAAATCTGGCTTCAAAGTCTGCCCCTGTCATATAGGGCAATCCTTGAAGCTACTACACTATCTTTTATGTTCTTATGTTGCCTGTCTCTGTCCTTTCTCTTCGAATAAATAAATAAATGAATGTTTTGAACCAATATGTGCAAAAGTCTAATTTTTAATTTTTTCGACTCATCTCCTTTTTGACACCACAGAATTAGTCTATGACAGTGCATTGCCGGTTATGGCCGTGTTCGACGTGCGTTTTCAAAATATTTTTGTTATTGTTTGTTTTCTCTTCTCCCACATCCGAGAGCGAAGACGCGAGATAGAGAGAGAAAGAATTACGTAAGTCAACGTTCGCGCGATCGTCGACCTCTCACTACCTACTTAATTAGGCTCCGTATGAGTGGCGATATTTTTAGGAAAACTTCTCTGCACCGTAACTTAAGATTTTATTACTGAATAATAAAAATAAAAAATACGTAATTCTTTATTTTTATTATAGATTACAATATAAAAATATTTACTCTGTAATAAAGTTCTTAGAAATATGAACTAGATAAAAAAAAATGGTGTTGACCAGTGTTAAATCAAGAACGAAGGCACTCAAAAATTACATAACAAATAATAATTTTATAGATCATTTTAAAATACATAATAATGTTGTACCATCACGACCATAATTCCTAGTGGCGTGGTCATAAACTTTATTATAGATTTATCATAAACAAGTGGCAAACTCGTCGATGTCTCTAACGTATCAGACTCGATTCGACAATTTAATACCTTGCTGATGGTAGGTCCATGAATACAGCAAATGGAATCATACACTCATAACCAACATTAGTCCCTAACACTAGATTGGATATGGCGGCTAATCGAGCCTGGTGACTTGTGGCTATACTTTACTGGGTTTATCGGCACGAACGGTGGATCCCCCGCCCGTCCCCGCCCCGGCAGACTGGGAAAATAACTAATTGTTGAGTTTGGTACGCTACAGATATCGACGAGCTTGCGACTTGTTATGATGGGTCTATAGTAAAGTTGACTATGTGAATATCTTTAGAAGTTTTTCTTGTGACGTAATGATACTTTCGTTTAGTTTAAAATGATCTAGAATATCATAAATACAAGTCAGCACGAATGCTGTGGCCCCCTTCGCTACGTCATACACAGCTGCATATATATATCTTAAACAATTCAAATATAATTATTGCTTTTTTCCTATCTATTAAGGTGGAATTAGACCAAACGTTAAGCTGGCATAGTTTTTTTTTTTTGTATTAATTAATTGCACGACATGTTACCTAGCGCCCTTCTGGTGGTAACACGCATGACATCAGACTCTAACATTACCCATCAGTCCGCCTACCACCTATAAATAATATTAGGGACTGATGTCTGATTGCAGTTGCTAACATTTATAGACCTTACGCGCCACTTACCATCAGGTGAGCGCAGGGTCACATGTCGTGCTAGTATAAGTGACCGCCTCCGTGGTCTAGTGGTAACAAACGTTGCCGTGAACTCGGGAGGTCGTGGCTTCGATTCCCACCGGGGGCAAGTTGTACATTGTATAATTTGTCTCGGTCTGGGTGTTTATACGTATAATATGTATATATTTACAAAAAAAAAAAACCATCTAGTTTCCGTAACACAAGCCTCGTAGCTTACCACGGAAACTAGATGGCGCTGTGTGACCTGTCTGGAAATATTTATTATATTTATTATTATAAAAAAAAAACAAGCTATTATCTTAAGTGGCATTCTAATAATTGCTTTTGTATTATTTATTTATTTAGGATTTTATTGCAAGAAGTACAAAGGTGGACTTAATACTCGTAGACATTTTCTGATAGCCAAACCTTTGGGACTAATTTTGAACTGTTAATGAAATGCAATGACAAAAAGATTCGTCTTCTTCATACGAACTGTTAATTTAAAAATAGCCAATTTGCATTGAGATGCCAACAAAAATGTCATTTCCGACAATAGAAAAACACATTAGTGTAACGTAAGACCATATAGTCACCCAGTATATTTTTTATCCTATGCCTACTTCCAGAATAAATAAATTGAATCGAATAATCATGACAGAGAGTGACCGCCTCCGTGGTCTAGCGGTAACAAACGTTGCCGTGAACTCGGGAGGTCGTGGGTTCGATTCCCACCGGGGGCAAGTTGTACATTGTATAATTTGTCTCGGTCTGGGTGTTTATATGTATAATATGTATATATTTACAAAAAAAAAAGTATAATATGTAGTTTATCAACCATCTAGTTTCCGTAACACAAGCCTCGTAGCTTACCACGGAAATTAGATGGCGCCGTGTGACCTGTCTGGAAATATATATATATATATATAGATGAGCCTTCCATAAGAAAGCATTCTTGCAACCGAGTCATCGCTGCTCTATCTACTTCTTGCGGAAATAGGGACATACTTCTTTCGTTACCAAGAATTTTAGCTTGATGCGAACAGTTGCCGAGAGCGTTCTTGTTTGTTCGAACGTGCTCGCTTCACATCAATTGTTTAATACCACACGACAAAATATGGAAAACGATACGCGAGGCAAATGATGCCAGCCACCATCGACTGAATTTAGTCTCTACTACTATGCCGGCCTAACAAGATGATTAAAGGAGTGGGGAAACACTGGCTATGGGTGTATTTTACATCTTTTTTATATTTTTTATATTAGCACGTCATGTGACCTTGAGCCCACCTGGGCGCGTGAGATCCATGGATGTACGCAACTGGAGTCAGACATGACAGACATCAGTCCTTAAAACTATGCCGGCATGACTGGGCATGACGGCAATTCGAGCCTGATCTCGAAACGTGTGGATATATTTTATTGGGTTTATCTTCAGCGTGCGATAGATTTGAGAGTCTTCAAATTTATCAGTACGTGAGGGATAGTGGCTACGTTATGTGGATGCATATTTTGGTCTGCACCTGTGGTTTGTGTGCAAGAATTATAGTTGACACCAAAAGAATAAAGACTTTCGCTCTTGTTCCAACTCTGCCACTTCGTTCGTTTGGTCTAAGGCCACCTTTATAATTACAACACTATTCTTCAATTTCCCAAAGATACATGTTTAAATTTTGATATAAGCCACGTGATTGGCTGTAGCTTGTCGCTTTATTTCAGTCAATGACGTGGCTTTTAAGCAAATGTTAAACATGTGTTTAAATCATCCTTTGTAAATTGTACTAGTGTCAATTTTAATGAAGATTTTGATAAAATTTAGTCAACTGGTCTATTTATTAAATAATAATTTGGCTTTTAATTGTATATATCTAAAATATAATAGTATTTATGAAACAACTCGAAATATAAAAGACCATTTTTTTGTATGACAAACATTAATTAACAATTAGACCAACAATTATTATTTAAAATAGAATTTATATATATACATATATCTCGCCGGGTTAGAGCGAAAACCAACTAACTTGTATTAGTAAATTCACTTTTTTACACCAGTCGTTTAAAAAACTTCTGCTTTTTCCAGTGATAAAACGACTAAGCACTGTGACGCTTAGTTTCGAAGATAGTGGGTCTTAAAAGCAATTGAACGAACGGTTTTAGCCGAAAACGCAAATTATATAGTAATTAAATATGCATAATATTTTTGTGCAAAAATGGCTAACTTAGTTGATTTTTGTTCAAACACGGCGATATATATATATATATATAATATTGTTATTATATTGTATTTTGGGAGATACTAGGCCCTATTTGGGGGTTAAACAATTCTACTAATATAACAATAGGCAATATCTATTTTCTAATATATAACGTTTTTTTTTAAATTTTATAGGTAAATATTTCTAAAATTTTGTATTTAATATATTTATATATAATTATACATAAGTAGATTGATTATTGCCAAACTCTGGTCCGGTATATATATAGTGGTAATATATATAATATAATAATTAAACACATATACATATATATATATATTGCATAAAAGTATTTCTTATTTACTTTACTTGATTCATCATTTAAATAGTTACGAGTTTCTTGTTACCTGCCATGTTTTAGGGAAAAAAAATAATAGTACCATTTTTTATATTAAATATTACTGCAATAATATATACATATATATTATTTACATATTCTTAATAATAATTTTACGAAAGTAACTAAGCACATTTTTTTATTGTTTATAAGTAATCGAAACTTACAATAGGAAGAGAATTAAATATATCAAAATATATAATGTTTCTATGTTTTGTATCACAATTTTTGTATATAATAATTAAAGAAATATATATATATATATATAGGAGGCACTTGTTAGTGAAAAATAGTTATGTCCAACATATAATTAATAATAATAATAGCTAAAATTATATTAATCAAATTATTTTTGATGTTTGTATGTCAAATTGTTATTTAAATACACCAGTACAAATTTTGATAGTTTAAAATAAATTTAGATATTATATTACTTAAAAAAAACTTTTGTGAATATACCACATGAAAATACCACTTTTTTAGCACAAGTCGTTCGTTTAATGACAATTCTAACATTTGATGCTAATTTCGTATGTCAGTACCGTGTTGAAAGGAGGGTTATTGATGTTACTTTTTGACAGATGTCATTTAACATAAGAACCATTTCTTGTTTACAATGTTGTATAGTTTATATTATATTTGTTTAAAATGTATTTTAAACGATTTTATGTAATAAATTCAAAGACCATAATACATTGTCAATTGATTTGTTATTATTTGTTACTTGTCATACTTGTCAAAAAGTTATTTTTAAGAAATGTTAGCATTGTTAAAAAAGTGGTATTTCTTAACAAAAACGACATTTCACGCTGGTTTATGAAGTTGCGACGAAGTTTGTCGACTTTCGGGTTGCACATAGGCATGTAGTCTACCTTAATTCTGACTTGCCTGGTGGGTTACTGCTGTACCAGGTATTGTTTTCTCATAGGTACTGATAACTAAATTTAAAAGGTTATTAATTGATCGTTGTGGTGCAGTTCTGTATATGTTTTATTTTGTAAATCTGATATAGCTGAGTTTTCCTTGCAGATTCCTTTCTCAGTCAGATTAAACATTAACAGGTCACTGGAATTTGCTAAGCTGCTGGTCTTCTGCTAACAGCTTACTTATTGGACCACTTTGCTGCTTAGTCTTCTACTAGCAGGAGTAGAATCATTCAAAATAATTAAATTAATGACGTTTCATAAATGCCTGTAATAGGTTTACGTGAATAAAGATATTTTGACTTTGACTTTGCTACGAAATGTTGGAAATGCTATAAAACGAACGCGGCCTTAATAGTATGTGTCATACTTAAGTATTACATCGGTGGACAGGTAAAACTCATTAAGTGTTTAGTAGCTGCCTAACTTAATGACATACACCTGTCAACCGTCTGTGTACAGTTTTTTTTAATGATATCCATGGCGTACCCAGGTTCTTTTATATATAAAAAAAAAAAAAAACATCACGACCGTTTCCCTTCCGAGGTCCAACTTCTGCGTAAGTTCTGCGGCAGATGTAAAGTATCATAACGACCGTTTTCCCTTTCGGGTTGGTCAGAAACCACGCTTATAAATAAGCGGATTCACATTTAGCCAACTTTACTATAGGCCAATCATGACAAGTGGCAATCTCGTCGATGTCTCCAGCGTACCAAACTCGGGAAATATCACAAATAAATTAAATATTAATTTAATAGGACCATCCCCTGGGTACGTCCATAACTAAGTAATTTTTAATAAGTAAAAACTTGCCAGTATTTAAAAAACAACTGAAATAAAATCGACATTACCTCTTAATTATTTTGTATTTACATTTTATACATGGAATGTTTAATTATTAACTATAAATAAATTGTATAAATAAAAACTAAGGAATCATAATTATAAATCAATCATCTTTTTATTTGTATACAGGATGGATTTATGAGACGAGACAGTGGCAGCCTTAACCGTTATAGTTACTAAAAAACGTTCTTAGGAGACCTTCCACAACTTTTTCAGATATTCTGAATTACATTGACTTATTGCTTATAACAGGATCGATTGGCATCTAAAAAGATTTCGTGTAAAATTTCAATTTTCTTGCTGACTGTACATTTTTGCCGAATACTGTAAATGCATTTCAGAATATCTCAAAAAGTTATGGAAGGTCTCTAAGAATGTTTTTCAGTAACTATAACGGTTAATGTACCTGTCCTTACTGTCTCGTCTCAAAAATCCATCCTGTATAATAATATAAATATACAACAATAAAATTATATAAATTAGGAATCACTAGGTTTGCCTGCGAACCGGAATCCTTAATTTGAGCTAAAAAATGTATAGTTTTTGCCTTAAAAGCTGAGCAAAGTTTTAAATATAAATGCGTTTAAAAAGCACGGTTTAGACGTATTTTTTATTTGTAGGCTCAAATATTAAATAAATATTTTTTAAAGGTTGCATTGTATTATTTATTATTGAATAATTTTAAAATTTATTTATTCAAAATTTAAAAAAAAATATCTTCTAAATACAAAAGGTTCCGGTAAAAAATACAATATTTTCCGGTATATGCTTAAATGCTACTTTTGAGTGAAATTATGCTGTATTGTATTTCAATATCAATCACTGACTATTTATCACGACAAAGATGGTACCACATATAACTGTCAGTTCCATAGAAGCTTATTTTTTTCTTGATATTATGCCGGAGTGTGCAGTTTTTAAGTGTATGTGTGTGGCACATAGAACGGTACATTTACCACAAGGGTCACGGGTTCGATGACGATGTGGTGGGGCCGAACCACTATTGTGTGGGCTAAGAACGACCTGGGAAGTAGTGGGGATACCACACTGGTCTGACCTACTACTTCCCAGGTACTACTACTTGGACCCCCCGCATACCAAAAAGATTGTGATCTCAAACTTGCTGTTTTAGTATTCCAACCTTTTTTCTTTTTAAAGACGGTGTTCGCATTATTAATTCGTCCCTTAAGGTTTTTTTTTTTTTTTTTTTCATAAATATTTCCAGACAGGTCACACAGCGCCGTCTAATTTCCGTGGTAAGCTATGAGGCTTGTGTTACGGAAACTAGATGGTTGATATACTACATATTATACCTTTTTTTTTTGTAAATATATACATATTATACATATAAACACCCAGACCGAGACAAATTATACAATGTACAACTTGCCCCCGGTGGGAATCGAACCCACGACCTCCCGAGTTCACGGCAACGTTTGTTACCACTAGACCACGGAGGCGGTCAACTTTAGGCGGTAGGTAACGTTAACTTAAAAAACATTTTTCTATTATTAAAAAAATAAAAATACTAATACATTTTAAAATTATATGTGAAAGGTGTAAAAAGGTACCATTGCCGCTAGCGACATCTACAAGCTTCGCGTGATCACCCCATTCTGTGGTTTTGGGTATTTTTAGGAAGTACAGGCAAGATAGAATTAAATTTATCATTGGAAGAAAAAATCCGGTAATTTTATGCTTGGAAGCCACTTTTCCGGTATTTAATTAATATTTCTATATTAGCCTGAGCTATTTTGAGTCATCGCGACGCCGCTCTTGTTTCAGGTAAATCTCGGAACCGGACAGGAACGTGGAGTTAAATTGAGTGAATTTATTTGGACAGGCATATAATATTTTTCGGTAATTATGTGCTATTTTATTTTAGGCAACACTGTTTTTTTTAGGTAATTTTATGCTTGGAAGTCACTTTTTCTGGGATAATATTATTATTGCCATATAAGCGATTTTATGGTATTTCTACATAATAGTACAGCACCAACGCCGCTTGTGTTTCCGGTAAATCCCGGAACTAGGGGTTGAATGAAGTGGATTTATTTGTATAGGCATCTTTAGTAAATGCTTTTAGTACTAACTTATATGTAATTTTATACTTGGAAGCCACTTTTTCCGGAATAATATTATGACTAATAGGAATAATATAGCAACTATGCGATCTTGAGTCACCGACAAAGTAGGTAGTGTTTCCGGTAAATCCCGGAATAATACCGGAACTTTAGGTTGGAATTGAGTGGATTTGTTTGTATAGGTATCTTTAGTAAATGCTTTTAGTACTAACTTATATGTAATTTTAAGTTTGGAAGCCACTTTTTCCGGAATAATATTATGATTGATACATAAGCCGAGGGTATTTCTACACAATAATACAGCAACTATGCGATCTTGAGTCACCGATAACGTAGCTGGTGTTTCCGGTAAATCCCGGAATCATACCGGAACTTTAGGTTGGAATTGAGTGGATTTATTTGTATAGGCATCTTTAGTAAATGCTTTTAGTACTAAACTTATATGTAATTTTAAGTTTGGAAGTCACTTTTTCCGGAATAATATTATGATTGATACATAAGCCGAGGGTATTTCTACACAATAATACAGCAACTATGCGATCTTGAGTCACCGACAACGTAGCTGGTGTTTCCGGTAAATCCCGGAATCATACCGGAACTTTAGGTTGGAATTGAGTGGATTTATTTGTATAGGCATCTTTAGTAAACGCTTTTAGTACTAACTTATATGTAATTTTAAGTTTGGAAGCCACTTTTTCCGGTATATTAAATTATTTATATAATAGGCGTTTTCGGATATTCCTACATAATAATACAGCACCTGTGCGATCTTGAGTCGCCGACGACATCGCTGGTGTTTCCGGTAAATCTCGGAACAGTACCGGAACTTGGAGTTAGAGTGAGTGGATTTATTTGAACAGGCATTGAATCTTGAGTGAATCCTTCTGGAACTGAGCTAATACTGTGGTTGTTTGATGCCACACTGCTTTCTATTGGACTGCCATTGGTCCGAATTTGGGAACGTTGTTTCTTCAAATCGGCAAGCGTACCTATAAATTTAAACGAAAGTGAATAATTATTTATTTAACTATAGTTGTGGAATTTAGGTACAATTGATTTAAAAAATAATAATATTAATATTAATAAATTAAAAACTTACATTTTAAAACATAAATGACTATTAACAAAAATAAACCTAATTAATAAATAAAAATACAACTAAAATGAAGAAAAAACAAAATATTTTCTTTTTATAAATAAAAAATTTGCCCCAAATCGCTGCCAAAGGGCAAAGTGCCAAGGATACTGGCAGCATTGCCACGTTGAATGGCAATGCTGATTCTTTGGCCCAAATATTGCCCAGCCCTTTTGTCTCCCGAGGTGTTGGCGAGCTGTTTTGACAACGCCTTGAAAATTTCGTGTGCACTTGGTCTCCACGACCAGAGAGTTTCAACTCCAAACGGCGCAAAAACACATCTCCCAATAAGCTGAGTGTATTTTCGCCGCTTGAGGTTCTCTGCTTGTAATGCAGCAGCGCCTGGGTCCTTAGAGGTCAAGGATAAGTGGGAAGGCGCCAGGGTGTCCACACAGGTGGCATCCCACACTAAAGGCAAACCTATCCTCCATGGAACCAACGTCATTCCATTGGGCCGCTTGCCATCGTCGCGGGCCATGCCACTGGGTTCTAATATTGCTGGCGAACCCACAGACACAAGGGCCCGACGAATGACGTCATTGAGACAGGCGTGCCTTGGGATGCGACCTGTGCTCTTGCTGCAGGAAAGGCCGTGGTGGCCGAGTGCCCCGACGTTGTCTCCACATTGGCAGCGATGTGGAAAAGTGCACTATAGTTGTTATTAGTTTGTGTGCAAAAAAAAAAAAAAACAAATGTTAATTACTTAATATAGCTCAGACTTGAAACATCTTTGAAAATATTGGGGTGTGCGAGCGAGAGGAATGCGACGTCTATAATTTCTTGTCTATTAGTCAATATTATTTATAAATGAAACAAACTCGAATAGAATTAAAAAAAAAAACAATCTAACAAAAAATATATGAAAAAAAAAAGTACAGCAAACAGTATAAATTAGTAATAGAAAGAATATGGAAATTAAAAGGCGCATGCAATGATAGACACAAATTAGTAAACGCAAGTGCACATAAAAAAAAGCCTAATTATTGAAACACCAACACAACAAACCCATTGAAAAAAAAAACTTGACGGTAAAAAGACAAATAAATAATTATGACTATGATATTTTTATGACTTAAAATACTAAAATCCCACATCAAATATCATCATAAGATCCTGCCGGGGAAAACTGAGGAATTTCCTCATCCCCAACCCAGGCTCATTAGTCATCCGGCCCTGGACGACCCCACTGTCTGTCTGTCAGTCGGCCCAACTGACAAATATTAATGTTAATTTTGAGGAGAAATATTTTAATATATAGACACATGTATTTTTTTACCTCGTTAAACACATCTTTAGAAAAAAAAAAAAAAAAAAACGAAGTCGTTGTTATTTGAGTCCTGCCTGCCCATCTGCACAGCATCACAACGCAAACAACTTAAAAGATTAATATAGGGACACATTATTAAAATAAAATTTCTTGAAAATAAAAAGATACATAAATTATTAAGAGATCGCTCAAGGATCTTAGCGGAATGCTGAACGGCTTAAACGTAAGCTACAGCGGGTTGGTCTCGGAATGAACTTGGACAAGACGAAAGTCATGTTCAATGATCATGTCAAGCCGAGGCCAATCTGCGTAGGAAACGCTACTCTCAAAGTTGTGCTAAATTACATCTACCTCGGGCAGACTATCCAATAAGGAGCAGCCAACTTCAGCAAAGAAGCTGACAGACGCATTCAGCTAGGATGGGCGGCATTCGGGAAACTCAGTCACATCCTTTCATCGTCTATACCACAATATTTGAGACGAAGGTCTTTAACCAGTGCGTCCTCTCGGTAATGTCGTATGGAGCAGAGACGTGGACACTAATGGTGGGTCTGGTTCATAAATTCAAGGTCGCTCAGCGAGCCATGGAAAGAGCTTGGTATATCTCTAATGAATAGAATTCGAAACGTTGATATTCGTCAGAGAACGAAAGTTACTGACATAGCTTTTAAAATTAGCAGGCTGAAGTGGCAATGGGCCGGACACATCTGCCGCATAACCGACGATCGATGGGGCAAACAGGTTCTAGAGTGGAGACCACGTACGGGACGACCGACCCCCCGCCAGATGGACAGATGACCTAAAGAAGGTCGCTGGTGGGGGTTGGATGAGGGTAGCGAAAGATCGCGTTAAGTGGCGCGCCTTAGGGGAGGCCTACATCCAGCAGTGGAGAGATACAGGCTGATGATGATGATACAGATATGACATCAAAAACATACTATTTATTATTTTTGTTATAAATTTTTATTATTATTTGTGATTTGTACTTCTGGAAATACTATAATAAATAGGATTTTATTATATTACTTTTGAGGTTAGTTGGCATTTCAATTGTATACCATTCATCGGCCCCGAGACAAAATGTAAACGGACGACAGTGGTTACTAAACGAAATATACTAAATAACAAAACTAGAAAAATGTACAGGCACTGCTTGATCCGGGTTAGCTCATTTTATCATAAGTTAATGATAACAAGAAAAAACAATTGAGCAATTTTAACAAAAAAAAAAAAAAGAATCGCTCTCGTTTCAACAAGAATATCGAGAATATATTTTGATTTAATGAAAAATAATACCTTATTTTTTTGAACTAGATTTAATGAGAAATACATGGTCCCGTGCCTCGGAGAACACGTTAAGCCGTCGGTCCCGGTTCCACTAATTGTGGAATCGTTATTGAATTGTCATTAAAAATTGACATCATATCCTCGCCAAGCCGTGTGGCCAGCGTGGCGAGTGTAGGCCAAATTCTCCAGATGTATATTCTGGAAGGCCCATCTCCAGCAGTGGAGGTCTAGGACGCTGTGTTCTAGGGGCTGTAATGATGAAGTTTATGTTTAATCTTTTTTTTTATTTACAATTTGTGATAATCATATTTTATTTGGTGGTGTGTTTTTGTCTCACGGATCGATGAATTTATACCCTATTCAAGATAGCAAAAAATATTATGTAAACAAGAAAACAAGTTGTTCTCAAACTGTCTTTGTTATATACGGTGACTTTCCCCTCGTTCCGAGACACGATATTAGTAACCTAAGCACGATTAAAGGTGTTCCGAGACGTGCATAAACTGTTTCGCCAAAGCTATGTGACGTCACAAATGACATCATTCCTCGCGCTTAGATTGCTCACGATATCGAGGTAGATCGCTCTGAGCGCTATCAGTTGTTTGTCATTATGTCGCGCGCCATTTTTAAGTTTATTTAATATTAAGTTTTCTTTTAAATTATTTAATATTGTAATTAATTTATACTGTTTGTATATTACTTCTAAAATAAATCTATAATTAATATTTAAGTAGGAAGTAAATAAAAAAAGTCTGTAACACGGCAAGTTATTATAGAAGACTAAAAAAAAGTTAATAATATTAAACGTTACACATATAAAGATGAATAAACCGAGAGAAGTGTGCTTGTTAGTATTCATACTCAAATATGTGGACTCCGCAATTTAACTTCTATAAATAAAAAAAAAACTATTGTGTTATGAATAAAAATGTGATTTAAACCGTTCCGAATTGAAATCACGCTCTGAGCATAAAAATCATGATATTTGATTCGGAACGACTGTCAGTATCATATTCATTCTAAGCGCTCTGAGCATGATTCGGAACGAGGGTTTGTATGCTCCTACTTTACAATAATATGTTATTCTATTGATAGAAACAAACAACTTTTCCTAAGAAACCATATGTCGGAAGTGACAATTTTTTTGATATAAACTGTTGGTTCTAAAATAGCCAATTTTCATGGAGACGCAAAAAAATTCCAACTACCAAACTCGGGAAATATCACAAATTATATATTATATTTATTTATTTATAAATTAATAGATATTATTGTGTCCCGACCAGGAATCGAAAGCGGTAACTCCAAATTTCATATCAATTGGTCTCACTTTTACGTCGCGAAATTCTCTGTGATTTGTTTTGAAAATTGTTTTGTGCGAGTATTATTATTAAACCATATGATATGATATAGTTTATTTTTGAACTTTTTTAAAAAAATGTGTTACTATCTTAATAAAGAGCTGAGTATAATATTTTATATTCATTGAATTACTTCCATAGAATCATAAATCTAGGGTCAGCTAGTTAAATATATATTTTAGACATTCCATTAATTAATATTTAATACACAACAATGTTTTAGATTTCTTCGACGGTTTTGTGTTTTCATCAGAAATGCCACAAGTTAAAAACCTATTTCATTTTTGTTTGTTTACATAAAATTATTTGCTATCGCGTATATAGTGTAGGGTAATTTGAGGATAAAGTGTAACGTCACAACATGCAATGAAAGCAGCTTGCCTCCGATATACATCCGCAGTGAACAGGTACCAGCATACAGTCCCCTCAACTTCCATATAAATACACCGTAAAACCATCACTTTTGTGCAAACTGTTAGAAAATTTGATATAAAAGTGTATCTCGAAAAACTATAAAAAATTAATTTGACGTTTTTCTTTTAATGTAGAGTATGAATGGATTCCCTATTTTTCTGTATGCTGCGGAGACGTGGACCCTACGCGAAACAGAAAAAAAACGAATTAATGCTCTAGAGATGTGGTGTTGGCGGAGAATGCTGGGCATATCATGGACGGAGTTCCGAACAAACAAATCCATACTGGAGAAACTGGGGATCAGACAGCGCCTTTCCTCGACTGTACAATTACGCATTCTCACTTTCTTCGGACACGTTTCACGGCGTGGAGAAACATCACTCTAGCGCTTGGTAGTCCAGGGGAAAGTCGATGGCAAGAGGATGCGTGGTAGGTCTCCGATGAGATGGACCGATCAGGTGAAGGTTGCAATGGATCATCCCCTACATGAGTGCACTAGGAAAGCCGGGGTCCGAGAGGAGTGGCGACGGCTTGTTAAGCGTGCCACTAGCACTCCAATGGCGACCACGACCACTCTGCCAAGAGTGTAGCGACTAAGAAGAAGAATGAATGGAGAGTTAACTTGGATGAAACTTTGTATGGTTATTGCACAGATAATTTGTACCAAATAACAACAAGACATAATCAAGAGGTCTATGTTGGCTCATTTGCGGGGTTGGCAGAGACAATTGAGCGTCATTCGTTACGTTCTATGCATACCTCTTTCGTGCGGTTTCGTAGATTCTTTACTGCACCTTCAGAAAAGTAAAGTATCATCACGACCGTTTCCCTTTTCGTCAGAAACCAAGCTTATAAATAAGCGGATTCACATTTAGCCAACTTTTGCTATAGGCCAATCATGACAAGTGGCAAGCTCGTCGATGTCTCCAGCGTACCAAACTCGAGAAATATCACAAGTAATTTAAATATTAATTAAATGTATTTATTTACATTAATAAATATTTTTGTGTCCCGACCAGTAATCGAACCCGGTACCTCCGAGTCTAAATCCACGGACTTGGGCACTAGACCACGGAGGCATTCAACAACATTTTACGTAACAACTGTAAAAACAAAACACCGTACCACTCGTATTCGTATTAACAAGATGGCGACAAATTTTAATCCGGCACTATTGTTGGGACACACTTTATTAGATTTGTAAGATTATAGTGAATATCTTGTTTTCTTTAAAAATAATCTCAAGTATATATAATTGAATGTGTTCAGCTTATTACATTAAAATAAAAACGTCAGAAAAAAATCGAATAGATTTCAAAATAACTTCGAGAAATTGTTATTGTGCAATAGTAATCGTGTTTGAGGAGATCGGATGCATATATTTACCTGCGTTTATCATGACGGTGACATGTACATTGATTTTACCATTATTATCTGTGGTGTAAGTCGCCGTACCACCATCGGAAATCGCCATCTGTCCTGGATTCAATACAACGTTACCATCCACTGTTTCTTCTCCTTTGAACGCATCATTGATTTGTCCTTCAGGATCTTTTCTTATTCCATTTGGAAGAATTCTTTCATAAGTTTTATCTTCTTCGAGTTTAACTGGAGCTGGAGAGTAATTAGATGCGGCATTAACTCCGAATAAAGGATTTGTAGGTTTATATACATGTTTTTCTTCGTCTATGTGGTTGTAGGGAGTTTTTGGTACAGCATATTCGACGTTTGAGTCGTAGCTTTGGTTGGAAGTGGTAGAGCTAGTGGATAACCGTTTGTGTGGTACATCGCCGTTGTTTACATTGGCTGTGTTCTGATCGTTCTCCACGCCGTTGGATAAACCCTGGAATTGAAATTATACAGTGTTACTATTATTGTGGTATATGTTCTTTATTATATATTAGTGTTCATAGGTAATAAGTCTAATGCCGCGGCATTCGGGAAGCTACGTCACATCTTCCTATCGAATATACCACAGTGTTTTAAGATAAAAGTGTTCAACCAATGCTTTCTTCTAGTATTGTCGTAATAGATTAATATTTATTGTCAACAACTTCATGTTATATTTTTCTCAATTGTTATTATTGACATGATCAATCTTAAATAATCGTGACAAGATAAAGAGACAGATATCCTACTCGTATATTCTAGAATAACTTAACACAATGATTCATTTAGGCATAACATTTATATTATCTGAAGTGCCTTTTTTATTTATAAGTGTGTCTTAGGGTAAACATTCCATACAAATTTCTGTATTTAAGTGACCAAATGCCATTAAAGGATTCAGTTACCTGCCCTTAGCTTATATTGTGACAATAATAATAAAATCCTTTATTGCACACAAAATATAAAATGATGTAGATAGGCGGGCATAATACCATGAAGGTATTCTCTACCAGCTAACCTTTGGGAGAGTGATAGAATGAAATATGGGTGCAAAGTCAGAAAAATAAAATTGTATATTTTTTTGGAATTTGTAATTTTTTAAAGTATTTTTAAAAAATACAAATTCCAAAAAAATATGTTTGGGTTAGCGCGACGCGGCGACCGTTGTTACTGCGCTACTGTCAAAACTGTTTGTTTTTCTAAATCCGCGAACGGCAGGCACGGGCTACCGCCCGTTCGGCCAACATCCTTCCCGTTACAATATTTAAAAATTAAAGAGGAGAAAAAAAAACTATAGGAATAAATAAATAGATAATAGGATCATAGTATACTTATGTAATAAATACATAAGTATGTACTTATTTTATTATATTTATTATTCGTATTTATTACATAAGTATACTATGATCCTATTATCTATTTATTTATTCCTATAGTTTTTTTTTCTCCTCTTTAATTTTTAAATATTGTAACGGGAAGGATGTTGGCCGAACGGGCGGTAGCCCGTGCCTGCCGTATATATATGTCAAGGTGAGGAGATTAAATTAAATTTTGTTTTTTAGGAAAGGACAATGCCTCTTTACAACGGCTTAAATAGGTGGTAGGCGGAGTGATGGGATGATGGTAATTTGCCCAGTCTGCCGGGGCGGGGAAGTATCCACCGTTCGTGCCGATAAACACAGTCAAGTATATGCACACATTTTAGGATCAGGCTTGAATTGCTCAGTCAAGCCGGCATAGTGTTAGGGACTGATGTCAGTAATGAGTATCTGATTCCAGTTGCTAACAATTCAAATGTGCAAGTGTGGGTACACTTTACTGCAATGGGTTTATCGGCACAAACGGTAAATACTTCTCCGCCCCAACAGACAAGGCCAATTACCACCATCAGTCCGCCTACCATTTAATCTCTATGAAGGTATGTGCTATTTGCAATGATGTCAAATTTTCGGGGTGGACGGAAACCACGCTTTTTAAAGAAGTGGATTATCATTTAGCCAACTTTACTATAGACCCATCATGGCAAGTGACAACAAGCTCGTCGATGTCTCTAGTGTACCAAACTCGAGAAATATCAAAATATATATATAAATGAATTTATTCACAATAATATATATCATAAATCCAATAAATTATTTTATTCCGAAAGGGAAACGGTCGTGATGATACTCTTCTACTATTTAACAAAACTGACCCTATATCGTAATCCAAGCACTTGAGGTTCCTTGCGCATTCTTCTAAGATTGTCATTCGTCAAAAACATAATATCGAGAGACATTATTGGTTCAAACATTCCATCAATTTATTCACTTAATTGTACACAAAAAATCTCTTCATTACAGCCCGTAAAACAGATTAGTCCTGGGCGTACAAAATTCCAGGATAATTTGGTCTAATCTTGCACTGAACAGATACAGGTTGGCAAAGAGCCACTTATTCGTACACAAAACACTTAAGAATATATTCGAATTCAATGCGAATGCAATTCTTTAAACAAAAAAAAAAAAACTATCTTTACGGAGATCAATATTTAAAAATATATATATACACAATTATGTTCACTTGTTACGGTAACAGTATTTTTGTATGTCAAAATGCATCATCGCGATTAAAGGCACATGCATGCGCGCGTTCGTATTGACCACATACGCGGACTGCTGTTTAGGCGGGCAAAAACTGGTGTGCGTGACAATGGTGGGACTATTATGTTTGTTGGTTTTGAAGTGTTGGGATTTATATTTCACTAGCTGTTTAGCCCGGCTTTACCCGTGTAATATAGTAGTAAGCGAAAAAACATTCAGTTGGCCGTAGGGTCACATATTATATTTAAATTTTGAAGTTTTATAATCTACATACATTCCTGAATTTCAATGATAATTTCAGCCAAATTTCATCATAATCTGTTCAGTCTGTATGTGAAAGACGGAAAAACTGACAAATATAAAGGTTCTTTCACATTTATATATATATATCTCTGTATCAAATTAAATTTAAATTGGTTTATTTACGGTAATTACGTAACACACAGACAGACAGAGTTACTTTCGCATTTATACTATTAGTAAGGATTTTTACAAACTTTTAATATCGTATTTATTTCAAATTAATCAAAAACCTAAAAAATAATTTTCAAACTTCTAACTTTAAAAATATATACGTAACACGTAATACGTAATGATGAAATAAGCAAAAAGGTAGGTATGAAAGAAAGCATAGGGACAAAAATAAGGAAAGGCATGCTCCGATGGTTCGGGCATGTTGAAAGGATGAGCGAAGAGAGATTGACGAACCAGATATATAATGCGAAAGTTGTGGGTAAAAGAGGCCCTGGCTATCACGATCAGATAAATTAAACAATAGCTGAAGGTGCATTAAAAAGCCATCGAAACAAAGGGGTATGTATGAAGAGGTTAATGAATGTTGAAGAAGCGAAAGAGGTATGTCGTGATCGTGACAAGTGGCGATCAATTGCCTCTGCCTACCCCGCAAGGGATTTGGCGTGAAGATATGTATGTATGTAGGTGACCTCAAAAAGCGCTATTTTTGAGTTGTAACATTTTTAATTTAGGGGTGCTATATCAATAATCGAAAAGTCAAAAACTAATCGTGGACGCAATCTGTGGTCCTGCCATTAACGCGTCTGCAAAATGTGAGGGAAATCGAAGGAAAACTCAGATCACGGCGTGTCGTCAATCTCGCCACCGTAGCGGAACGGGACAACAATATGAGTAAATTTACAGACACTAAGGCCGCGTTCGTTTTAAGAAATGTTAGCATAAAAATACCACTTTTTAGCACAAGTCCTTCGTTTAATAAAAATTCTAACATTTGATGCTAATTTCGTATCTCAGTACCGTGTTGAAAGGAGGGTTATGGATGTTACTTTTTGACAGATGTCATTTAACATAAGAAATGGTTTGTTTTATTCTTTATTCCTAGTGTATCACCGTACATTCCGACCGGAATTTGGTTAAGTCAATAAATATAATTTAAACAAAATTGTATTGTACACAATATATATTTAACGTTAAAATATCTGTCTCGCCTGGAGAGTGCAATGTGAAGACAAGGAGCAGAACTGGTAGTGTCATAGGAACATCAACACAATAACAAAAAAAAAAAAACAAAAATATACCTAGGTACCTATATTAAATATAAATATTTACCTACCTTAGGTAAATAAATTAATTTATTAAATTAAGTTTACATCGTTGTATACTTTATAGTTTATATTATATTTGTTTAAAATGTATTTTAAACGATTTTATGTAATAAATTCAAAGACCATAATACATTGTCAATTGATTTTTTATTATTTGTTACTTGTCAAACTTGTCAAAAAGTAGCCTCACCGCTCTTTTTTTAAAGAAATGTTAGCATTGTAAAAAAGTGAATTTCTTAACAAAAACAGCCTTCCAAAGTAAGGCGAGCAAGGTGGATTCAGGCATGCAGCTAGCATGCTCGCGGAGAAGCAATGAGTATTGATTTTAGTTTATTGTTGCAGTTTGTATAGTAAAAAGATATTTATTGCACAATAAATAGGGGCGTTTTGGGATTATTAAGAATGCCGTATAAAAAGGAGAGGATGTGTACAGATCTACGAAAACGGATATTCAGGCACTTTAGTTGAATACGAAATTTTTTAGAATTTGTACATTACTGAGATTTTCCTTTTTAATATGATTTCGTGTGGCTAAACCGAGATAGTTTGAGAGTCAATCAGATGCACGACAGAAATGTTACTGTCGTATTATTACGAGTATGCACGATCTATGCTAAGGCGCCTTTACACTTTACACTGCACTTGAACATTGAAGCTACATTTAAATCATCACAGCTTGTGGAACATACAAGTCCTAGACCTCTAATAATAATAATAAAATTCTTTATTGCACATAATTACAATAAATTACGAATGTAGTGTACAGTTCTCCCAAAGTGATAATGCGCATAGAAATCTTCGTCACTGTTCGGCAACGGTCGTATTCCCCGAGCGTCGGAAGACGATATGTATATAGAGTGGTTAAGTGCATTTTTTTCATGCATAATTTAGTAGAATTATGTGTAATAAACTAATAAAAACTAATAAATAAACTAATAAATTAATAAACTATTTAAAGTTGAATAAGATAATTAAAGTTGAAATTAAATTCACCTTTGAAAACAAAACCAAGAACGGTGTGTAAATCAGCTCTATACAATTCCACTCAGAGAGAACACATGCAGTCACCGACCGCCCGAATTGTTTTCGATTGTGTACACATGATATTGACTTCTATTTTTTTCGAACAAGGTGCAAAATGCAAGTGCAATGTTTAGGCTCTTACGATTCAATGATTCGGGTGTTTCCGGGAATACGACAATTAGCGAAGATCTGTATGTGCATTATTAATTTGGGAATACTGTACATGGGCAAACTTAATGCCGAAGGCATTCTCTACCAGTCAACCTTTGTGATGGTAAAAAGTGAGGTAATAGGGTGATTGAGATTGGAAATAACCATAGTATAGATACAACATGAATAAAGATATAATTAAATACTTATGAGATTAATTATTAAATTATATGTGAAATTTACTTATAATAATAATGCATACAAATACTTATATAAAATAGTAATAATAATAATAATATAATACAATAAGTACATGAATAAACAATTAAATAAACGTACACATATACAAAATTTACTATGTCAAAGCGTGAATTGGGTCATTTTGCAATTTAAGGAAATGATTGTAGACCAAGTTTTTAAAGGTGGAGATAGAAGGAGCTTGTCTGGTTACTAGCGGAAGCTTATTCCACTGGCGAGCAGCCGAAACAGTGAGAGAATCTGAATATCTGCTTCAGGAGTGTAGATGTAGTATAATGTAGATGGGCTAGAAATTGCTAGAGACATTAGCCTACGCTCGTCAGACGGGTTCATGTTAGTAAAACCGGGAGAGACAAATTAACGTACGCTCCGAAGCACGAGAACGGTGGTGTTGTAAATCTATGACCAATGTATTAATTTATATTAATTTCCTTAATATCAACATAATAGCAGCAGCATCATCACATTGTTAATTTTATCACACCCTCCTCATGTTATATTAGTATATCTATAGTATGACTTATTTATGTATTAGTATGTAGATAGTAGTATGTATGTACGAGGGGCGTTCAAAATATTCTCGGTATTGATACGTTACAACCTCTTTTATATATATATTTGTTACTGGCCGCTAAGATTCATCCATTGACATTAAAAAAAAGTAAAATTGGAACCGAGATGTTCTTTTGTTTTTCTGCAATTGCCGAACAAACATGAACACCATGAGCGAATTAACAATTTTAACGAAATTAGAGCACCGATCCGTCATAAAATTCTTGACAAAACAGGGTAAAAATCAAAAAACCATAAAAGAGGAAATGGATTGTGTTTACCGTGAGTCTGCTCCTTCTTTATCTACTATTCAAAAATGGTCAAGCGAATTTAAGCGTGGAAGGGAGAGTATTGAAGATGACCCTAGACCTGGCCGGCCTGTAGTGGCTACCTCACAAGAAAATATTGATAAAGTGGAAAAACTTATATTGGAAGACGGCCGAGTGAAGGTAAAATCTATAGCTCAAGTAACCAATCTCTCTATTGGTACCGTACATGACATTATACATGACCATCTTAATATGTCAAAAGTAAGTGCAAGATGGGTTCCGCGAATGCTGACGCTTCTTCAAAAGGATATGCGTGTGGCTTGCTGTTCAGATTTTATCGACCTGTGTGGTGAAAATCCCGATGAGGTGCTGCAAAAAATAGTTACTGGAGATGAAACCTGGGTTCATCATTATGACCCAGAGAGCAAACAGGAGTCCATGCAGTGGCACATTAAGGGTTCAGCTCATCCCAAGAAGTTCAAGGTAATCCCGTCAGCTGGCAAGGTCATGGCCACAATATTTTGGGATTGTGAAGGAGTTTTGCTTATCGATTATAAAGAAAAAGGTGTAAATATCACAGGGCAGTACTACGCTAACGTTATACGTCAATTAGGAGGTGCGATCAAAGAAAAGAGGCGAGGAAAGTTAACCAAAGGTGTTCTGCTTCTGCATGACAACGCCCCTGTCCATACTGCTCATATTGCCAAGGCAGCTATTGTTGAATGTGGGTTTGAAACTGTTACTCATCCACCCTATAGTCCGGACTTAGCCCCAAGCGACTTCTTTTTGTTTCCCAATCTTAAAAAGGATCTGCGTGGAAATAAATTTTCTGACGATGAAGCGTTGAAGACGGCCGTGGAGGAGCATTTTTACACCAAAGATAAAAAATATTTTTATGAGGGATTAAAAAAAATAATTGATCGATCTTATAAGTGTATGAACATAGGGGGGGAGTATATTGAAAAATAAAAATATCAAACTTTTCGTACTTGTTTGTTTTTATCCACATACCGAGAATATTTTGAACGCCCCTCGTATTTATATTATCATTATATATTTTTGTTTTATTTAAATTTCACCTAATTTTTAATTGCACCTACCACCTATTCTGTCTAAATGTCCTAAAGGTTTGGCTGTCAGAAAATGCCTAGCGACATTAAGTCCGCCTTTGTACATAGTCCAATAAAGTTTTAAAATAAATAAATAAACGTACGTAAGAAAGTGTATTTCTCATTATATGACGAGGTCCGAACCAACCTTTTTAGGATTTTATTAAAAGCGTTCTTACCAGAGAGTATAGTAACTAATTGGAAAGTAGTAGCAAATAACGCAAAAAAAATATTGTTCAACCACTAGCGCCGCCAGGTGGCTGGTAGGATACTTAAACCAATATAAGGATCCAATAGAAGTAAAAGTAAAGTATATTCACGACCGTTTCCCTTTCGGGGTGGTCAGATACCACGCTTATGAATTAAAGATTCACATTTAGCTAACTTTACTATAGGCCAATCAACTCTTTTGTAGTTGTTGTGTTTTGTAATTTGTGGAATAATCTACCTGGCAATATACGGCAAGCAACTATAAGGACATTATTAAAAACTGGTGTATTCACACTTTCTAAATGGCTCCACACAGCGTTAGTAAGTAGTATATATGTATGTTCATTATACTAATGTGTATGGATTAGTATTTAGTTTATTGATATTATAATATTTTATTAGATGTTAGTATATATATATATATATTAGTTTACTGTTAATTTTCATTAATTATATTATTATTATTTTTATGATTGCACATATATATATGGTTAAATTTGCAGACCGCCTCCGTGGTCTAGTGGTAACAAACGTTGCCGTGAACTCGGGAGGTCGTGGGTTCGATTCCAACCGGGGGCAAGTTGTACATTGTATAATTTGTCTCGGTCTGGGTGTTTATATGTATAATGTGTATATATTTACAAAAAAAAAGTATAATATGTAGTTTATCATCCATCTAGTTTCCGTAACACAAGCTTCGTAGCTTACCACGGAAATTAGATGGCGCTGTGTGACCTGTCTGGAAATATTATTATTATTTGTCCCCAAGGTTTGGCTGTCAGAGAATGTCTTCGGGCATTAAGTCCGCCTTTGTACTTCGGGCATTTTTTTTTATTAAATAAATTTAATGTTAATGGTTAAGAATGTAACCAGTGTGTAAATTCATTTTAAAAAACTTGCATCGTGTAAACGCACCCCTCGAGACGGCAAATGAGACGTAGTGTTACAAATCGATCGCTCTAATAAACAGGGTGTGCGCGAGCGCAGCGAACATTACAGACACGACATCTACGCACTTAGAGCCCATCAAGTGCACTTACTTGCTCCATTGATATGCATTTCTTTGTCTTATTTGAAGTGGATATGTCAATGGAAATAATTTAAACCGTTATAATACTTTAGCATTCTGATAATATTACAAATGTATAAATAAAAAGCAAATGATAAAAAGTAACGTTACTCTTTCAGAGCGAAATAAAATAGTTTGTTCCCCATCAAAACAGTTTTGGAGATAAGACATACACGGTGGAGTTACAATTGTAAAAAAAAAACCTGTCCTAAAAAATATATACGAGTATTCACTCACGATCAGTTGCAGGAAGGATGCTTATAATAATCAAGCTTGTTACTTTTATTTATTTATTTGCAACTTTTATTATTTCCAATAATTTTATTTTATTAACTAATCTTCTTACATGTATGCTCAGATGGACACACGAACTGGACAATAAAGCCCCTGTTGACGTATTCTATCTAGACTTTGAACGAGCTTTTGATAAGGTACCCACAACCGACTGCTGATTAAACTAGAACACTTCGGAATTCGTGGAAGACTTTTGGTATGGCTGAAAAACTACTTGTCGGTAAGAACATTCCAAGTAAGAGTCGGAAATTGCTACAAGTGTTCTAAGTGGTGTCCCACAAGGATCAGTGCTTGCTCCAATACTATTCGGAATATTTATCACAGACCTCTGCTCGGTCATAAAGTCTGAGGCATGTTTTTTTGCAGATAATGTCAAATCCTTTGGTCAGTCAGGACTATGAACAGATTATCTAAAGAAGGTCGCTGGTGGGGGTTGGATAAGGGTAGCAAAAGATCGCGTTAAGTGGCGAGCCTTGGGGGAGGCCTACATCCAGCAGTGGAGAGATACAGGCTGATGATGATATATATAATATGAAAACAAGTGTCGAGACTACGGTTAGGATTGGTTAAAGAATCAAGACCAAGATTGGGCAACACTAGTCCCAATAGACCTCAATATAAACCATTTCCACAATAAAATTCGTCATACCGGTCTCTAGCTTTCATTTTAAGCCCTTTCTGTAGATCCACTCTATTGGAACTAAAATCTATTATTAAATTTAAGACAATACCTAAAATAATTAGCGTTAAATACGACACCGTGTGACGACGCTTGTGGCATTAAGAAAGCAGAGAAAGTATGTATCCCGGCTCGTGATAAATCTGCCCGTGTAGTAGACATATAGTGGGGTGTTGCCCAGTCCTCACTCAATTATTCCTTTCAGCTGTCAAATGGGTTCCCTCAAGGTATCATAGATATCTGTAGTCTTATGTGTTAATGCAGTAGAAATGCGGCGTCACTTTGGCGGGCCGCATACGTAACATCGAAATACGGAAAAGAGTAGGTATAAAAGAAAGCATAGGGACAAAAATAAGGAAAGGCATGCTACGATGGTTCGGGCATGTTGAAAGGATGAGCAAAGAAAGATTGACGAAGCAGGTATATAATGCGAAATTGTGCGTAAAAGGTGCCCTGGCAGACCAAGACTTACATATCACGATCAAATAAATAAAACACTGGCTAAAGGCGCATTAAAAAGCCTTCGCAACAAAAGGGTATGTATGAAGAGGTGATCGTGTCAAATGGCGCTCAATTGTCTCTGCCTACTCCGCAAGGGATCTGGCGTGAAGATATGTATGTATGTATACCCGTATTCTAAGACATTTCTCAAAAGCTCCTCCACTCAACATTTCCTTTCAGCTGTCAAACGAAAATTAAGTCTTTGTAATTGAGACGATTCAAATTAAGAATGGCATTTAATTTACCAGCTTACGGTTGACTTTTAAATTAAAACTATCGAATCGGCTCTATTTTTAATTTTAATCGTAACTATTACAGAAACATCTTTTTTGATATATATATATATATATAATGTAAAAATATACATCACAATTTAGTTGTTACATAGGTTAGGGCGTATAATAAATCGTACATAGTGAAAAAAAAACAGTTCAGCTGTGACATCTGAAATAGGCGGTGGACGGTGTTCCAGATGTCATTGTAGGAATTAGTACTTACAACATTTTGTATTACTCTAGACAAAATTTATTTATAATTGCTGAAGGAAAGACTTAAATAATTGTTTGTGTGTATGTATATGTTTGTCAAAGTCAAAAAATCTTTATTCACGTAAACCTATTACAGGCATTTATGAAACGTCATTAATTTAATTATTTTGAATGATTCTACTCCTGCTAGTAGAAGACTAAGCAGCAAAGTGATTGAGAAAGGAATCTGCAACGAAAACTCAGCTATATCAGATTTACAAAATAAAACATATACAGAACTGCACCACAACGATCAATTAATAACCTTTTAAATTTAGTTATCAGTACCTATGAGATTACAATACCTGGTACAGCAGTAACCCACCAGGCCAGTCAGAATTAAGATAGACTACATGCCTGTGTATGTGGGTTTGAGTGAATTTATGACTTTAAACAGGTTTTAGCTCTATCGTTATTTACTATTGGTCCAAAAATTAATTACAAAAAAACTAAATGCGTTACTCTATTGTGGCCAGTTCTAAAGTACATGTCTATGGCCCGTGAAAATAGTTTCAGATAAAAATGTCTGCAATTTTATTACGGTCTGAAATACGCTGTAACTTACACGCGGTTTAATTGCCCATTTTAATTCGAAAGCATCGTAAGAATTTCGGCTTGTTTGCACCTTCTCAAATATTGATTGCATTCCTTTTTGTTACGTCTTTTTGCGTGTAATGTAACGTGCCAAATGACAATTAGAGACCGTGTGCTTCTGTCCCACATTAGTGGTATTAAAGTTATGGAAAACGGGGCACAAGTTGCAGTTTATTTTTTGCTGTTTTCCCGCGCCGTGAATTCCCATATTTTAAACGACGTGTTTGGGCTATAATGCCGCGATTGACTCCAAGAAAAGCATCCAATTCTGCAGCATCTAGAATTTGATGATGACCTCATTAACTCATTAAAAATGAAGATATATTACGTCAGACTTGGCTGTATGGGCTAGACCCTTTGCCTTCCCTATCACCTCATTCATTATCCATCGGGAGAAGAGAACAAACAACAAACAATTAGTGGTATTAACCAACTTGATGAATACCCCCTCGCTACACCCCCACTAATTTCAACTTGAGGACTCTTCTAGCCGAGTCTTTGTTCAAGAACCGAGATTCTAGAGAGTTCTAGATACCTAGACTCACGCAAAAAGTCTCGTTGAGATAGAGCGCGAGAATCGAGAGTTATTTAGATCATTTACAATCCTTTAAAGCAGGCAAAAAAAAGCCAGCTATCCGAGAACAGGTGAGCGCGAGATCAAGAAACCACACACATTCACGCTTCTCGGATGTTCTCGGCGAGAGTCTGGAAACGGTTGTTACAGACAAAAAACCGCCACATATCCGAGAACTGGTAAGCGAGACAACGTAAAGGCGAGAAACCATTTACATTCTCGTTTATCGGCGAGTCTGAAGGCGGTTTTTGTTATGTACAAAAAACCGCCACCAATCCGAGAACAGGCGAGGGCGACAACGAGAAGGCGAGAACCCATTCACATTGACACTTATCGGGTGTTCTCGACGAGAGTTGGAGGTAGTTTTCGTTACGGACAAAAAACAGCGAACTATCCAGGCGAGCGCGAGAACGAGAAAGCGAGAGCCTGAAGGCGGTTTTTAATACAGGCAAAAACCCGACACCGACCCGAGAACAGGCGAGCGCAACAACGAGAAGGCGGGAACTTGTATTCACGCTTCTCGGGTGTTATCGGGCTTTAAAAATTGTTCTATCAGAGAGGAGTATGTTTAGGAAGGCCAGTGAGTGAAGGTATTGGAGTTCTAGGGGTTGCAATAATGACTCAGCGATTTTTATCACCAACGAGTCACATAATTAAGCGAGTTTTATTCATACAAATTTAGAAATGGTAATAATATGTATAAATGAACAGATCAAAATCTCGCATACGAGTATTATCTTATGCCAACAAAATTCATGACATTTTATTTATTACATAAATTAATTTACATTGTATAAATTAGTTATTAATTTAGTTAGTATAAATTTGTGTGCCAGAAATAGCGGAGTATGTGAGCTATTTTACCATATTCCATACAAATAAATATTATTTGATTATTTCATAATACTGTATTTTGCTTGTTAACCGCTAATAATTACGGGTATCCATAACTATAAAAAAGACCTAGATATTAGCAAACAACATTTTGAAATATCGTAAAAACTTTACGATCTATAACATACAGGATGTTCGACGCATGGATCGTCATACAATTTTAGTATACTGGTAGAGTCATTTGCTACGATAATATTTGGTATGAGAATTAAAGCTAGGACAATCGTCTCATAAGTAATTAATCTATGACAGTGCATTGCCGGTTATGGTCGTGTTTAACATTATATCACTTCTGTTTTTAACTAGCCTTATATTCTATAAGTATCATCACGAACGTATTCACGGGTGGTCAGAAACCACGCTTTTAAAGAAGCAGATTCACTTTTTGCTGACTTTACTATATGCCCAGAGGGAGCTAACTTAGAACAATTAACAAATTCAATGATGTCATACTCCGCGATTTGCGGATGGAAACACTGGACGAGTTTGTGCGCGCCGTCTAGCCAAAGGAATGTTCGCACGGGCAGAGAGGTCAAAACTCGAGAAATATCACAAATAAATTAAATATTAATTAAATGTAATTATTTACATTAATATTTTTTTTTGTGTCCCCACCAGGAATCGAACCCGGTACCTACTAAATCGGCTTCCTACACATACTAAACTCGAACAATATCACAAAAAAAAAAGTGTGACCAGGTTTTTTTATGCTAGATCGATATGTGACCTTACGCCCACCTGATGTTAAGTGATGCGCGTATCCATGAATGTTAGCAACTGGAATCAGACACTCATGACTGACATCAGTTTCTAACACTATGCCGGCTTCACTGGGCATGACGGCAATTTACACTTTATTTGCTAATAAGTTTTTTTTTGTAGTTTCTACTGCAAAACGAATAGGACACAGGGTTAAAAGGTATCTCGAACTTCGACAGTCGGAACATCCTGTATGTAATGCGTTTAACAGTGAAACACATAACGTTCTGCCAATTAGGGTAATATCTCTTAGCTTATTTACAGAAACCGACGGAACATTTCATCAACGGTTAGCAATAGCTATTTATACGCTTCCGTAAAATACTGCAATATATTAATTAAATAACATACATATGTATGTACATTTCACTCTTAGGCCGAGATCAATAAGCGTTTTTGTACTTTTCTTATAATTGCTATGCTTCAACTTACAACGTTTAAAGTTATACGTGTAAGTGTAACCAATAATAATAATAATAGTGTGAATTTAATAATAATAATAAATATTATTATTATTGTTAATTTTATGTATTTATTTAAATCTTTATTGCACAAAAACAAAGGTGGGCTAATAATGCCGCTAGACATTCTATCCTAGCCAACCATTGGGACAAATTGAGCATTATATTGAAAGGTAGGTGCAAAATTGAAGATGCCACTATATCTGGAACTCTCGAATCCCTGCAGCTTCGCGGAGATGTAGCTAGACGCTTAGACAGTTCTTTAAAGAACTTCTTAGCACTGACCCATTGTCTCAAGGTCAAAAGGCGGTTTACAAAAGGTATTTATTGGAATACAATGTTAATGTCAAAATTATGAGGGATCAGCTGAAAATCAGCGCTGTGGCCTAGTGTTGCAGCTTATTGCTGAGCTGATTCCCTATTTGTCACACTATCTTGTTTGTTGTATTATCATCATTATTTTTTACTGCTTGTGTTTTTTTCTTTCTTTCTTTCTTTCAATAAACATAATTATTAGCAACAGACTTGTATTTGTGACATTTGGCCTTTTGGAGTCCCCAGTCCTGACAGATGTGCCCTGGACATGAGAACGAACAAGGGTCTCCATCCACGGCACCAAAGTTAATCCAGCGGGTGTTTAACCACCACTTCGAGAGATCCCAGACGGTTCAAGAACCGAAGGGATCCCGGCAGTAACCAAGCTAAGTAAAGTTAATTCTTGGATCTGTTCATGATCATTTCTTCTGTGTTGCAATTACCAAGAATATTTGGGTAAATTTCCTCACGTTGCGTTGGAAATTAGTGCGTTTTGCGTTAATTAGAACAGTTAGTAACTTTATTTCGAAACGAATATTACTAAATAGAGCTCTCGATTCATATTACACTTTAGGTCAAGGTATAAACAGTGCACCTTTCTTTCTATCTTAAAGCGTAGTTTTGTATTAAAGAACAATCATCATTCATCATCATCAGAACACAGCGTCCTAGACTACATATCTGTGGTGTCAAGGAAAAAGGAGATGAGTTCAAAATATAAAAAAAAAATATTTTTGCACCTATTGGTTCAAAACATTCATATGCGTCAATGCAATAAAGAGATGAGTCTATAAAATGTGCAGTTTATTTTTACACCCCTACGTACATAAAGGGACTAGTCGTAACATTAAAATGTAAAAATAAGTAAAAAGAGTTCAATGTAGTTATCTCAGTATCGCGCTTTTACCGCCAATAATTCAGTTATGCATAGTGAGATGAGTGCACTCGTATCTACCCAAAGTATACGACTAATGAAATTGAACATTACGTCAATTACAATTTTCTAATTATAAAAATGAGTTGTTTTCTGAATTTGCCTCTAGTGAAAAGTTCAAGTTATGCACTTATCCCCTTTTTCCTTGACACCACAGATATATCTGGAGAATTTGTCCTAGACTCGCCCGCTGGCTAGACGGGTTGGCAAAGATCTGATGTCAATTTTAAATGACAATTTATTAACAATTCCACAAGCTGATATAAGTGCAACCGGGACCGAGGAAGACAAATTTCTAAGCATTCCATGGATTCACCGTGCGGGTGCCGGGTCCATCGTGTGTGGGTAAGAGATGAGAAGAATGGTGTCTCGGGCTTGCGACCGACAATAGGCTGGTTTAAGAAAAGGAGGCCTCCTTTTTTTTTCTATTGCGCGATAATACGCTCACCATCCACCATTCTACTTCTCTCTTAACGTGCTCAAATGTACGTAAGAAATGTGTATTTATTTCTCAATGGTACATGCCGGAGAGGTTTGAACCGACCATTGTAGGGTTTAAAGATAGCTTTTGATATTTGTCGTAATAACAAAAAAAGTCTGTTTACGCCGCACCTGATGGTGCTGTCTAAAATCACATAAGTCACCTCCATTCAACTACGATTCAAAAACAGTGTTTGTTTTATTTTATTTTATACAATATACAAGGTGTCTCAAAAGAAATTTTATATTTAGTGGATCGTTTAAAAAAAAAGTAACCCGCATATAAAACAAATGTTTATTAATTATTAAAATACACTTTTTGGGGATTTATTTCTTAAAAATAATATCGTCTAAATGTTGACCTTCGCGTTCTCGGCACTCATTTAATCGAACAGTAAAATTACTTATGACGGCTCGACAGGTGGACTCAGGGATGGCTGCCATTTCGTGACGGATATTGTCTTTCAAATGCGCCAGTGAAGTCGGTTTATTGGCGTAAACTTTAGATTTAAGATAACCCCATAGGAAAAAGTCCATAGGGGTTAAATCTGGACTGCGTGGAGGCCAATTTATGTCACCTTTCCGGGAGATCAATTTGCCTGAGAAAATTTCACGAACACGTGGCAGAGACATATTGGACGTGTGTGAAGTTGCTCCGTCCTGTTGGAACCATGTTCTTTGGTTATAGCCAGGAAAGTTTTGCAGTTCAGGTACCAAAAAGTTGTCTAACATCTCCACATAACGCTCTGAATTCACTGTAAATGCACGCTCCATTTCGTCTTCAAAAAAGTAAGGGCCGATAATGCCGCGAGTGACTCCAAGAAAAGCATCAAATTCTGCAACGTTTAGAATATGATGATGACCTCATTAACTCATAAAAATGAAAGATATATGTCAGACTTGGCTGTATGGGCTAGACCCTTTGCCTTCCCTATCACCTCATTCATCATCCATAGGGAGAAGAGAACAAAAAAAACTGCCTTATTTTTATTACCTACTTATCCCACTTTGGCTTAATCAAAAACCGAATCTATATTTCAGCTAAATAGTCCATTAGCATTTAATTGTTTCCTAGTATCGTAATTATTGCATGACCAACTTATCTTTGCTTAGTTTAAATCCATGCGTGAAATTGCTTAGCAAAAAAACAATGTATAAATCTTTGTTTTATTTAGAAATCTATTTATCATTCGTCATCACATCACTGCCCATAGAACACGGGTTTCCTGGACCTCCACTGCCATATATGAGCATTCCAGCTCCTAGCACAAAAAATAACATCTGCCTATTTTAATAAACATTGCTCACATACACACCGCCTCCGTGGTCTAGTGGTAACAAACGTTGCCGGGAGGTCGTGGGTTCGATTCCCACCGGGGGCAAGTTGTACATTGTATAATTTGTCTCGGTCTGGGTGTTTATATGTATAATATATTCACAAAAAAAAAAAGTATAATATGTAGTTTATCAACCATCTAGTTTCCGTAACACAAGCTTACCACGGAAATTAGATGGCGCTATGCGACCTGTCTGGAAATATTTATTTTTATTATATTGACATAATATATATAAATATTAAAGTTTTTAATTTTATGTTTATTACTTTACGAATAAAATAATTAATATCTACGTTAATTGTAAAATTCGGGTGAAATAAATAACTAGAATACTAGGGTAGCTAGTGCAGCTGAAGCCCAAGACACACACACACACTTTGTTTTTTTTTATTTGGACCATTTCGTCTTTATTATGTATTCGTAGGGATAGTGGCTATGATATAAGCACATAATGTAATCCAGGCTATCTTGACTGTTAAAAATAACACAAATAATTTTGACTTACGGCGAAAAAAAAAGTAAAGTATCATCATGACCGTTTCCCTTTCGGGGTGGTCAGAAACCACGTTTATAAATAGGCGGCTTCACATTTAGCCAACTTTACTATAGGCCAATCATGACAAGTAGCAAGCGTCGATGTCTCCAGCGTACCAAATTTGAGAAATATCACAAACAAATTAAATATTAATTAAATGTATTTATAATTTTGACCGCCTCCGTGGTCTAGTGGTAACAAACGTTGCCGGGAACTCGGGAGGTCGTGGGTTCGATTCCCACCGGGGGCAAGTTGTATATTGTATAATTTGTCTCGGTCTGGGTGTTTATATGTATATATTTACAAAAAAAAAGTATAATATGTAGTTTATCAACCATCTAGTTTCCGTAACACAAGCCTCGTAGCTTACCACGGAAACTAATGGCGCTGTGTGACCTGTCTGGAAATATTTATTTTATTTACATTAAAACATATTTTTGTGTCCCGACCAGGAATCGAACCCGGTACCTCCGAGTCTAACTCCGCGGACTTAACCGCTAGACCAGGCAGTTAATAACTTACGGCGAGTTGATAATTTATAATTAAAGTGTGTAAAAGCATGGCTGGCCTTCTCCAGTGCAAATGAGGCAACGGTTTCAAGGACACACCAACCACACTATAGTCTGTATAAAATAAATATGCTTCAAAAGTAAACAAACATAGTATTAAGGGGAAGTGGCTGTGTTATAAGAAATACACTTTTCTACGTATATTTGTCATAGATTCACAACACCACCGTTCCCATTTATTTATTAAGTAGGCACACAAAACTAATTTTAGCATTACAGTTTCAAAAAATAATGGATATAGTGTATAGACATTGCATGTGTACACAATATCAGCCATGTATTATAAACAATCACGTATAACGTGTTTTTCTTTTTTTTTTTAAGTTACAATTAAATAAGTTTTACAAATAAAAGAGAGAGAATTAAACTATTTCAAAAAAAAATAATAATGAAAAGAGACCAAAGTAAAACCAATGAAGATCAGTTTAAAAATAAAAATAAAGCAGGTGTTAGGTTATATCCTTCAAACTCGACTTCAGTGTCGAAAGTCTTCTGTCAAAAATGTCGATGTTGTGTTTGCTTGTCAGTTCATTGTAATATCTATACATCCTCACAATAGGGTTAAAGTGGGACGTGTTATTTGCATACATGCCGAGAGTAAACGTATTAATATTTATCGAGGACAGTAAGGACGGAGAGTTCAAGGACGAATGAAGAATTCTGTGCAGACATATGATGTGATACCGTTTACGACGAGATTCCAAGGATAAAATACCAAATTTGGCCAATCTTTGTTTGTAGTTTTTTAACTTTCGGTGGAGTTTGCTCCTGTAACACAACTCTTAAACACCTCCTCTGCACTCTCTTCTATCCACGTGAAGTGCATAGAACGGTGACCAGATAAGGCATTCATATTCCAGAATACTTCTCACGAGGCTTTGATATAAGATAATAAGGCTAGACGGTCTTTTAAAGTCCTTAGTAGTACGCAGTACAAAACCCAATAATCTGTTGCATAATCGTATATATATATATAAAATATATATATAAACGAGATATATATAAGCGTGGTTTTTGACCACCCCGAAAGGGAAACGGTCGTGATGATACTCTATTATTTATTTAAGATTTTAGTTAAAAAGCTCTTGTTTACGTTTTATTATATTCATATAGAAACGCGGTACAATACATCATACCGTTAACATGACACTGTTTATGCAATTAGTAATTTGATGATGCATTTTGATACCGGCGACAACGTCCGGATTGGATTAATTTTTGAAAGGATTGTAAACAATGACATTATAAGGTCGGTTACAGAGCTTGTCCGACCGTCCGGTGCGTACGGTCGGTTGTGCACCCGGTGACAGTGCTTAATTAAATTATTTTTTATTTGTCACCAAACGTTCCCACCGGAATTTGGTTAAGTCCATGATCACACAAATTTTATTTTATTACAGACTATCCTGTAATTAACTGCCTCCGTGGTCTAGCGGTTAAGACCGTGGATTTAGACTCGGAGGTACCGGGTTCGATTCCTGGTCGGGACACAAAAATATTTATTAATGTAAATAAATATATTTAATTAATATTGAATTTATTTGTGACATTTCTCGAGTTTGGTACGCTGGAGACATCGACGAGCTTGCCACTTGTCATGATTGGCATATAGTAAAGTTGGCTAAATGTGAATCCGCTTATTTATCAGCGTGGTTTCTGACCACCCCGAAATCAAACGGTCGTGATGATACTTTATACTTTTCCAATTAGACGTAGCCAACTTCAGCAAAGAAGCCGACAGACGTATTCAGCTAGGATGGGCGGCATACAGGAAACTCCAGCACATCCTCTCATCGTCCATACCACAATGAAGACAAAGGTCTTTAACCAGTGCGTCCACCTGGTAATGTCGCAGATACGTGGACACTGACAGTGGGTTTGGTCCATAAATTCAAGGTTGCTCAGTAAGATATGGACAGAGCTATGATTGGTATTTTTGTAATGGATAAATATTTCCAGACAGGTCACACAGCGCCATCTAGTTTCCGTGGTAAGCAACGAGGCTTGTGTTACGGAAACTAGATGGTTGACAAACTACATATTATACTTTTTTTGTAAATATATACATATTATACATATAAACACCCAGACCGAGACAAATTATACAATGTACAACTTGCCCCCGGTGGGAATCGAACCCACGACCTCCTGAGTTTACGGCAACGTTTGTTACCACTAGACCACGGAGGCGGAGGCGGATATACATAAAAAAACAAGTACAAGATGTTACATGTGGTACATAAGGTAAATGGTATCCAACCTGCATGCAGGTGTGCAAAACTATGAATCTAAGTGTGAAAACTATTTAACATTAATTATTCTTGCTTTTTAAATATTATTAATATTATTATTATTAGGTACACACAGAAATGAGTACAAAACATTTCAAACCTTTTTTTTTTTTTTTTTAGTCGCTTATACTATAATAACGTTTCTTAATAAGCCCCTTTGTCAAATTTGATTCACTTAGTTGATGAGAGAGAAAGAGATGTAGAGCAAAAGCGAACATTAAGCCACTATAACTCGTACATCTCGGCCTAGTAGTAACAAGTAAACGAAACAATTGTAATCACATATCTAATTAACACAAATATTTAGCAATTATTATAACGAGGTAGTATAATCTGATTTAAACTAGTATGCGTGTACGACCGCAGTAAAGCAGTTTCCCTTTCACGCTTAACTGAAATTGTATTTCTTATCGTCAACCAGCGTTGCTAGACGTCCCGATTTTGGCGGAAATATCCGATTTTTAATACTAAGTCCCGCTTTTCGGGAAAGTCAATATTTTCTAAATTAATATTTAAAATGCACATTATTTTTTTAGAAAATTAAATCATAAGTATGCCGTACAGCAGCTGTATAAAGGCATTGTCATATATGTATTTTTATTTGAAGTAGATACAAAAATATTTAAATAAAATAGATTAAAAAACTAATTATAAATAAAACTAAACTAAAAATACCTATGAAATTAAAACTATTCTACAATATACATATAAGGGCTTACCACCAGGGAGGGTACCTAAAACGCTCGCCGCATTTCATCGTTGAATTATAATGGAAATATTCTGTTTTAGGTAGTTATGGCATTTGGGATCGCCACACTCTTGAAAATTCGTTTACCCAGCTCTTTTATGAATTTGTGGGTATCAAGATAATATACATACATATAATGCATTATATTATATAATATTTTTAATTTTATTTCATTTATGAAGCCTATATAGTCTAGGCACGAGGGGAAGTAAAGTTCGTGGAATGGAAGAGATGGAGTGGGGATAGGGCGTTCGATTAGTGACATACTACTAACTAATGGACTCATCATTATAGAAATTGAGTTGAATCCTATTCTATTCGACTTATTCAATGAAGAAGCACGCCACGGCTGCAGTATTGCTGGATATGGAAAGGGCTTTCGACAGGGTCTGGGCACAGCGGGCTCCTATACAAGATTTCTACATCCCCCACCCCTATTAGGGCAACAATAGTGTTGGCGTCCTTGTTAGAAGGCAAAAGGTTCCACGTGGCAGTGGAGCGCGTGTTCACTTCCTCACGTCCCATACGAGCCGGCGTCCCGCAAGGAAGCTATCTCTCGCCTCTATGTAACGCTAGACTCACCGAAGACATTCCGTTGGCGGAGGTGGTTGATTTAGCGCTGTTTGCTGACGACGACGCCGCGTACTATACTTCTTCTCGGAATAAGGAGTACGCGGCGAAGATGCAGCGCTGCCTCGATCTTCTCCCCGAATAGTTAGATAAGCGGAAGTTGTTTGTGAATGTAGGCAAAACTCAAGCCATCATATTCAATGTATAGAGACGGGAGACAGCTCTCTTAGATTCCCCACTTCAGCTGTACGGTGAAAGGATACCTTCAAGGTCAAGTACCTAAGGCTCACGATAGACTGACCACGTGAATGCCACCGTGAACGCGGCCCGAGCCAAACTTCGTTCAGTGTTTACATCCTCATTGGCTCTACACACAAAGTTTTATTTATTTATTTATTTAAAACTTTATTGCACTATGTACAAGGGGCGGGCTTAATGCCGCTAGACATTCTCTGACAGCCAACCTTAGCGACAGATAAAGCATTTAAAGTGAACGGTGGGTGCAAGTAAAAATCATACATACATATCTTCACGCCAAATCCCTTGCGGGGTAGGCAGAGACAATTGAGCGCCACTTGTCACGATCACGACATACCTCTTTCGCTTCTTCGACATTCATCAACCTCTTCATACATGCCCTCTTGTTTCGATGGCTTTTTAATTCACCTTCAGCTAATGTTTTATTTATTTGATCATGATAGGCAAGTCTTGGTCTGCCAGGGCCTCTTTTACCCACAACTTTCGCATTATATATCTGGTTCGTCAATCTCTCTTCGCTCATCCTTTCGACATGCCCGAACCATCGGAGCATGCTTTTCTTTATTTTTGTACCTATGCTTTCTTTTATACCTACCCTTTTGCGTATTTCGTTATTACGTATACGGTCCATCAAAGTTACGCCGCATATCCGACGTAAAGACCTCATTTCTACTGCATTAACTCTACTCTCATGCGTATTCTGACATATCCACGTCTCGCTTTCATACATAAGTGTTGGTATTAGCATGGCATTGTGTATGGCGAGTCGAGCTTTATCACTGACATTTCGACTGGCGATCAGTGACCCCAGGGCCCCATTAACACTATTTCCCGCGTTCACTCTTCTTTCAACATCCCTATCATACTTCCCATCCGCAGTGAAAACACTGCCCAGATATATAATTTCATTTACCTGTTCTAGCGTTTCATCATCAATCTTTATCGTCAAGGTTGTCATCCTTCTTCTTTCAAACACTAGTACCTTGGATTTTCTCGCATTTAAAGTAAAAATCAAATATATTATAACTAAAAGATCACATTGTAAGCAATAAACAATATGTAAATTATATACACCCATAAACACATACACACAATAATACATACAATACAATATATATACATACACTATGTAGGTAAGATACCTAGGAGCCATTTAAGAAATGCAAATAGACCATCTTTTTAAATTGAGCTCGATTTGATGCTTGTCTTATATTTAAGGGCAGGTTGTTCCAGAAATTCGCAGCAACAACTGCAAAAGAGTTTGACATAAAGGAAGAATGATGCAAGGGAATTGAAAGAAGAGAGTTATGTGAAGAGCGAAGAGATCTGTCATGAAATGTGGATAGATAGGCAAAGTTGTTCTTGAGGTGTTTCGGTGTCGCAGGCTCGTTGAGAATAGAGAAAAGTTGTCTATCTATAACGCCTATATTCGCTCTTGTCTCACATACGCCGCTCCGGCTAGGTACACCTTTGGTACGCTCAGCGAGCCATGGAAAGAACTATGCTTGGTATATTTCTAATGGATAGAATTTGTAAGAGAACGAAAGTTACTGACATAGCTTTTAAAGTTAGCAAGCTAAAGTGGCAATGGGCTGGACACATTTGCCGCAGAACCGACGAACGTTGGGGCAAACGGGTTCTAGAGTGGAGACAACGTAAGGGAAGACGCAGATTGGGACGAGCCCCGCCAGGTGGACAGATGACAGAGATGACCTGAAGAAGGTCGCTGGTGGGGGTTGGATGAGGGTAGCGAAAGATCGCGTTCGGCCTACATCCAGCAGTGGAGAGATACAGGCTGATGATGATGATGTGGTATTCTGTATCTTTGGTTCCCACGGATTTAAAGATTAAGTTTAATAAAAAAACTGCCTTCGTGGTCTAGCGGTTAAGTCCGTGGATTTAGACTCCGAGGTACCGGGTTCGATTCCTGGTCGAGACACAAAATTATTTATTAATGTAAATAAATACATTGAATTAATATTTAATTTATTTGTGATATTTCTCGATGGTACGCTGCTGGAGACATCGACGAGCTTGCCACTTGTCATGATTGGCCTGTAGTAAAGTAGGCTAAATGTGAATCCGCTTATTTATAAGTGTGGTTTCTGACCATCCCGAAAGGGAAACGGTCGTGATGATACTTTTTACAAAGAAAAATTTAAAAAATTAAAAAACCTCCCCTAGTATATAAAAAAATAAATGTAGGTAACAATAATTTGACGATTTAGCCGCTGTATCAACTTGATAGACGGTGTTGTTCAACACCATGACAGTTTTTTTAACAAACAATAATATATCACGCGCGAAAGTTGAAAGTCGATGTATTGTAATTTATGTGCATGATTAATTATGGCTTAATTACCACCTTACTCCTACTTATCATATGTATATAATTTATGCCTTGACAATTCTGCCAGTTAGTTTTTTTTTTAAATTCTTTTTGCACAAAACCTAAAATTAGGTACATAGGCGAGTTTAATGCCTGTTAGGCATTCTCTGACAACTAACCTTTGGGATGGTGAGAGATTATGGGCAGGGTGCAACAATCTAATAATATTAGTCTAATTTATAAATACACTACATACCAAGCAATTACATAAACTACATGCAAGTCTTATGAACATATACATACATACATATATATATATATATACACACAAATAAACATAATGCGTGCCAAATATTCAATGTGTACTGGATGCAGTGTGCTCCTGCTTATCAAGAAACAAGTTAGTGACTAATTGTTTAAAAACATTGACAGGTGGTGACCGTCTGATGAGTGGTAGTTTGCTCCACTGGCGGGCTGCAGACACAGTGAAGGAATCTGAATATCTGCTAGAAGAGTGGGATGGGATTTTGAGTTGATTGTTGAAAGCAGAACGAAGAGGGAGGTTGTGCGTATCGCACAAGAACTCAAATCGAGTTTTGAGGTAATAATGGTAAGGAGGTGCAATATTATTAAATGACAACTTGTAAGATATATGTAGACATAACAACAAATACATACGAATAATACTTAATAATTACATTCTAATACATATACAAGTACATGTATAAATCATTCATAGAATTTATGTAATATGTATTAAATAAAGTATTTATATTTTTACATAATATCATGAAGGTATTCTCTACCAGCTAACCTTTGGGAGAGTAACAGATTAATATTATGGGTGCAGAGTGTGAAAATGGAAATAATATAGTAAAAACCAGAATTAAAATATGTAAATAAATACAATATATACATTTATAATACTATATTTTACTCTTATTTCTGTTGTAATTGTATTGTCTAAATAATATAAAATCTCTTTGACTTGTGTTCCACTATTGCTACTTTGTTTACATGTTTAATATAATAATCTGTTATTTAAAAAAAAAATAACAAAAAAATATGGATTATATATAGTAAACCAGTCATGTGAAGAAGAAGTGGCAAAAAAAAAAAAGGTTACTATTTATTATTATTATTGTGGTGACTGACGTTCTGATCTTCGCGCCATTTTGCGTGGACATGTCAAGTGCAAGTTTTTGTTTTGTAAATTAATTTACTGTGGATATTATTGGTCAAAAGTGGTGTTGTTTTGTTTAATAATGTGCTGCAATGTGAATAATTATGAAAAACGATAAATTGGACTTTAAATATGGGGCACAAGTTGCAGTTTATTTTTTGCGGTTTCCCGCGCTGTGGACTCCCATATTTTACCCGACGTGTTTGGGCTATAATGCCGAGAGTGACTCCAAGTAAAGCATCAAATTCTGCAGCATCTGGAATTTGATGATCCCAACTCGGTTATGAACTCTGTTATGAACATATATTATGCAAATAAATTACGTGTTTAGGACTGATGTATTCTGTACAATGTCCTTTAAAGACAATTAAAAAAAAAAAATGACGTTCTGAAATGCATTAGTCAACGCGCACGACAGTCGGTTCCGCGCACACCTCGCGAACAGTCGCAACACCTAAGTCAGTACAATATTCCCGTCCAGGGATATTCGGCAATAAACATTATAAGTAATAACAGAAGTCTTGTTATTTGTATCACATTGAGATCACCCCATCCAGTTTATTACATTAATAATAATGACATTCATTGACTGTCATACTTCATGTTGTCTGCTAACAGCTTACTTATTGGACCACTTTGCTGCTTAGTCTTCTACTAGCAGGAGTAGAATCATTCAAAATAATTAAATTAATGACGTTTCATAAATGCCTGTAATAGGTTTATGTGAATAAAGATATTTGGACTTTGACTTTGTCAGGCGGTACGAAGTTTGTCGGCTCAGCTAGTATGTTTATAAATTATACCTTGACAATTCTGCCAGTTAGATTTTGACGTGAAGGAATCGGGTTTTTTTTAATGAGCCTATTTTTGGGTAACCTCGCCAACCCGTCTGGTCAGCGTGGTGAGTGTAGGCCAAATTCTCCAGATATATGTTCTGGAAGGCCCATCTCCTACAGTGGAGGTCTAGGACACTGTATTCTAGGGGCTGTAATTAATTAATGAAAAAGTGGAAAAAAAGTGTTTTTTTTTGGTTTTTTTTTTTTTTGACATAATTTAACTCACCTGTTGTAAAGCATCATCTGCTGCAGAATCGAAGGTTTCCCTTAGTTTGGCTTCACCTCGCGCATCCGCCTTAGCCGCCATCTGCTTCTCTCGGAGGGAAGTACGTCGGACTGAGCGAACTCTGAGAGACAAAATTAATGATTTCAGAACAATATTTCATCGGCATTCTGCAGCATCTGAAATTTGATGATGACCTCATTAACTCATAGAAAAGAAAGATATTTCCAGACAGGTCACACAGCGCTATCTAGTTTCCGTGGTAAGCTACGAGGCTTGTGTTACGGAAACTAGATGGTTGATAAACTACAAAAGACTAATTTCTAAGCATTCCATGGATTCACCGTGCGGGTTCCGGGTCCATCGTGTGCGGGTAAGAAATGAGAAGAATGGTGTCTCGGGCTTGCGACCGACAATAGGCTGGTTTAAGAAAAGGAGGCCTACTTTTTTTTTCTATTGCGCGATAATACGCTCACCATCCACCATTCTACTTCTCTCCCTACCCAACCAAATACTGTATGATTCCGTTAATGCCGTCTTGGAAGCTCGTTCCATAAATGTATTGACGGCAGACCTGCTTAGGCCCAATTCTTTCAGTAAGCGATGCAAAGATTTTGCTGGAACTCCTCTTGCACCAACTTCCACTGCGTAAAGCTGAGTCTTGAACCCGTTCCTGATCATTTCTTCTGTGAGATCATAATATTTATTCGACTTCATGTTGTGGTCTTTTGGAATATTTGATTCCCACGGAACGGTAAGTTCAATAAGGATAACTTTTTTCAAGTTCCGAGAAAACACTAAGATGTCTGGCCTATAGGCTGATACAGCTAGTTCATCTGGGATCCTATAATGGTGTTCAAATGTATCCATGAGAATTTTCCAGTCTGATGCGGCGCCAAGGATCGAGGTGGGCTTGCATTTAGTTTTCGTGCTTTGCCCTTCCTTTACAAATGTGGTCAAAGTTTTATTTGTAGTCAGTCCCTTTCTGGCTCTTGCAATAGAAAGACTTACTGCTTCACGGATAACACCTAGGACTTTGTAATGTCGGCGTGAGTAATAGCCCTTTTCTAGAAGAGTAACGCACCCTACAAGTGAGTGTCTAGCAGTTCCTATGGCAGCACCACACAATGTACAGTTCTTTTCCGTAGCTTTTCCCCACCTTACCAGATTACTCTGGTCCGGGAGGGACATTTGAAAAGCGTTTAGGTAGAACTTTAGCAACGCCGGAGACCAATCGTACATTAGTGTGCGCCACTTTAGGGCTGGAGGAATGCAAAAATCGCCCAAAGTTAGCCAGTCATTTTGAACTTCTAGAGTCATCGCGTGCACTCTGTATTCATGCTCTTCAACTTACTTTTTTTTTTTTGTATTTCGTATGCAAAATTATTTCTAACGTCCTTCATCCATTCCTTTCGGCAATATTTTTTACTTAAACACACATTTTTATATATTTTTGGAAACATATTTGATTCACAAACTTCATTATTTTAAATTTTCACAATTCATTTTTTCGAACTCAAAAAAGGATTTAAAAGTCATGCCACACCCCATTTCATTGATTGATGAAGTGAAGGGTTCAAGAGTCGGTGAAGCGATAGTGGTCTTTTTTTATTTTTTTTATTTATTTATTTATTTATTAATACAACATTACATGGCTTAACAGTAAAGCCCAATTTACCATGCAGTCAATCTTATAATTAATATATACATTTTCATTAAAAATGGATTGTCAATATACCTATATTTTTTAAATTTACTATACAAATATTAATATTAATAAAGCTTTAAAATTAACAATAGTTATATACAGTATAAAATTAATATAAAAAGAAAGATAAGACAAATAAATAATAATAAGAAAATAAATCAAAAATTCAACTATAATAAAATCAATGAAATAATAATAAAGTTAATACAAAACAATAAAAATTAGAATAAAAAGTGAGTATATAAATAAATTAAATCAATTCTACATCATGATAAATTAATACAAAAATAACAATAATAAATAAATCAATCAATCCAAATATTTTAACTTATAAATAATTAATTATTCTTCTTCTTCAGTCTTCCGAGTCCGAAATTTGAACGGTGCAGAGTGCAGTGATGAAATCTTCAATATATACAAGGTGTCTCAAAAGAAATTTTATATTTAGTGGATCGTTTAAAAAAAAAGTAAGTGCATATAAAAAAAATGTTTATTAATTATTAAAATACTCTTTTTGGGGATTTATTTCTTAAAAATAATGTCGTCTAAATGTAGACCTTCGCGTTCTCGGCACTCATTTAATCGAACAGTAAAATTACTTATGACGGCTCGACAGGTGGACTCAGGGATGGCTGCCATTTCGTGACGGATATTGTCTTTCAAATGCGCCAGTGAAGTCGGTTTATTGGCGTAAACTTTAGATTTAAGATAACCCCATAGGAAAAAGTCCATAAGGGTTAAATCTGGACTGCGTGGAGGCCAATTTATGTCACCTCTCCGGGAGATCAATTTGCCTGAGAAAATTTCACGAACACGTGGCAGAGACATATTGGACGTGTGTGAAGTTGCTCCGTCCTGTTGGAACCATATTCTTTGGTTATAGCCAGGAAAGTTTTGCATTTCAGGTATCAAGAAGTTGTCTAACATCTCCACATACCGCTCTGAATTCACTGTAACTGCACGCCCCCTTTCGTCTTCAAAAAAGTAAGGGCCGATAATTCCTCGCGCCGACATCGCAGCCCATACGGTCACTTTAGGCGAATGTAGGGGCTTCTGATGTTTGCGTTTCGGATTCGTTGCACTCCAGTAGCGGCAGTTCTGCTTATTAATGTGGCCATTAAGATGAAAATGAGCTTCATCCGAAAACAAAATTTTGGTAAACGTTGAAAATCGCTCCCGAGAAACGCTCCATAGCGACTGAATTCCCAAGAGCCAGACTACCGATGGACATAAACCCCGCGCCCCTCGGATACGTTGCGTTCGCGCAGTAAGCTAAATAAGTATAAAATTTCTTTTGAGACACCCTGTATATGACTGTGAATACAATGTGTGAGACTTACCGACTGCTGCTGGCCGTGGAGGAGGATCTCCTGGCCCCCCTGAGTTTGTCCCCCCCAGTGTGCCTGGCCGCAGCCCTGCGCCGACACTCCTCCTGCTCGACAGCCAGCCTCAGTATACGACCTCGCATCTCGCTGTCTTCGCAAATGTCTAAAAGATACAACTATCATCACGACCGTAACCCTAGCCTGGTGGTCAGAAACCACTATTTGTTCATGTTTAGCCAACTTTACTATAGGCCCCAAGCTTGATGTCTCTACTCGTAGTGTACTACACACACATATCTTCAAGCCAGATCCCTTGCGGGGTAGGCAGAGACAATTGAGCGCCATTTGACACGATCACGACATACTTCTTTCGCTTCGTCGACATTCATCAACCTCTTCATACATGCCCTTTTGTTACGAAAGCTTTTTAATGTGCCTTCAGCTAGTGTTTTATTTATTTGATCGTGATATGTGAGTCTCGGTCTAGGGCCTCTTTCACCCACAACTTTCGCATTATATATCTGGTTCGTCAATCTTTCATCGCTCATCCTTTCAACATGCCCGAACCATCGTAGCATGCCTTTCCTTATTTTTGTCCCTATGCTTTCCTTCATACCAACCCTTTTCCGTATTTCGACGTTACGTATGCGGTCCGCCTAAGTGACGCCACATATCCGCCGCAACGAACGCATTTCTATTGCATTAACCCTACTCTCATGCGTATTCTGACGTATCTACGTCTCGCTTCCATACATCAGTGTTGGTACCAACATAGCTTTGTGTATGGCGTGCCGAGCTTTGTCACTGACATTTCCACTGCCGATCAGTGACCCCAGGGCACCGTTAACACTATTTCCCGCGTTCACTCTTCTTTCAACGTCCCTATCGTACTTCCCATCCGCAGTGAAAACACTGCCCAGATATATAATTTAATTTACTTGTTCTAGAGTTTCATCATAAATCTTTATCGTCACGGTTGTCATCCTTCTTCTTACAAACACTAGTACCTTGGTTTTTCTCGCATTCAAACGGAGTCCTTTTTCTGCACATCCCTCCTTCATTCTTGTGACTAGTGATTCCAGTTGTTGTTCGGACGATGTCATAAGAACAGCATCATCTGCATAAAGCAGGCAGTTCACCACTAGATCACTCATCTTTATCCCACAGTCACTCTCTCTCACTCTTTTTAGGCATTTGTCGAGATATAGAGTGAATAATCTAGGAGAAAGCACACAACCCTGTTTGACGCTCATTTGGGATTCAAAGCAAGGCGACATGCAGCCCTCGTACAGGTTCTGTATAGCTTGTAGCAGTTTGTCATTCACTCCATACTCCGGCAATATGTCCCAAAGCTTCTTTCTTACAACTCTATCAAAAGCCTTTTCCAAATCCACAAAAGCACAGAAAACCTTCTGGTTTAAGGCCAAAAACTTCTCTGTGATATTGCGGAGCGCAAAAAAATGGTCAGTGCATCCTCTTCCAGGTCTAAAGCTAACTTGTGCCTCCCATAAAAGACCTTCAGTCTTCTCTTGCAAATGTTTCGTGAGAATCTTGCCATACATCTTGCTCGCCAAACTGATCAATCTAATCGCTAATAATAACCCGTGTAGGCCAAATGCTCCAGATATATGATCTGGACGGTCCATCTGCAACAGTGAAGGTCTAGGACGCTGTGTTTTAGGGGCTGTAATGAAATGGAGAATGTTGTTGGAGGGGAATGTTTGGACGGAGTTCCGAACCAAAAAATCCATCCTGGAGGAACTGGATAGTACAATCAGGCATTCTCACTTTCTTTGGACACGTGTAGTTCAGGTAAAAGTTGATGGCAAGAGGATGCGTGGTAGGTCTCCGATGAGATGGACTGACCAGGTTAAAGCAGCAATGGATCACCCCCTACATGAGTGCTCCAGGAAGGCTGCAGTTCGAGACGAGTGACGACGGCTTGTTAAGCATGCCACTGATACTCAAGTGACGACCACCACCACTCTGCATGATGTGTAGCGACTAAGATAAGAATGGGGAAGCCAAATTTTTTTGACCCTACCGACATTTTTTTTTTTCCAGTTTTATCCTTTGAAGTAAAACAGTATAAAATAATTACTATATAAATTAAAATACCTACTCAAAAGTAAAAATTAAAATAAATACCTATAAACTAAACCTAATAAAAAATAAACTATAAGTAAAAAATGTCCTCTCTTCGATGATAGTCCCAAGAAGACTGGCAACATTTTCCCTCTGTATAGCTAAGCTAATACATTGGCAGAAATAATTGCCAGCTTTCCTGTCTCCAGACTTTTCCGTTAGCCGTTTGGACAACTACCCACATATGGTTTCTTAGAAAAAAATGTTTATTTCTCTCGTACAAAGTAAATTACCTGCAGGCGTCTCGTCGTGCTTATTCCTGACATTAAGATCAGCTCCATATTGTACTAATAGTTCTAAAACCTCTATCTGGAACAAAAAAAAAAATACTTTTCACAATCATCATTACAACCACTAGAACCACTGTTGGAGATGGACCTTTATTTATTTATTTATAAATTTTATTGCACAAAGTACAAAGGCGGACTTAATGCCCGAAGACATTCTCTGACAGCCAAACCTTGGGGACAAATTTGATCAAATGTAGGTGCAATCATAAAGATAATAAGAGAAATAAATAACTATTTAAATTAACAGCAATTTAATATATTCTTACTTACAATATATATGGAATAAATATTATAATATCGATACACTAAGTACTAATACATACATAGTATTATTCATAAACATACATATATACTACTTACTAACGCTGTGTGGGAGCTATTTAGAAAGTGTGAAAACACCAGTTTTTTGAATAATGTTCTGGTAGTTGCTTGCCATATGTTAACAGGTAGATTATTCCACAAATTAGTAGGAACAACTACAAAAGAGTTAGACACAAATGAAGAGTGATGAGAGGGGACAGATAGAAGAGAGTTGTTAGCAGAGCGAAGGGATTTGGCATGGAAAGAAGAGAGATAGGCGAAATTGTCCTTGAGGTATTTCGGTGTCGCAGGCTCATTCAAGACAGAAAAAAGAATGAAATTCTGAAATCCGGAGAATCGTCTAAGATCGATTACGTCTGTCAGAAATGTCAAAATCTTGGGCATTCAGCCTAGCTTTTGACATTTCTGACAGACGTAATAATCATCATCAGTAGAAAAGTTCTTCGCGCTATTTTCCACTGACATGTCAAGTGCGAGTTTTTGTTTTGTAAATTAATTTACTGTGGATATTATTGGTCAAAGATGGTGTTGTTTTGTTTAATAATGTGCTACAATGTAAATAATTATGGAAAACAATAAATTGGACTTTAAATATGGGGGCACAAGTTGCAGTTTATTTTTTGCCATTTTCCCGCGCTGTCAACTCCCATATTTTACCCGACGTGTTTGGGCTATAACACCGCGAGTGACTCCAAGAAAAGCATCAAATTCTGCAGCATCTGGAAGTTGATGATGACCTCATTAACTCATGAAAAAAATATATATATTACGTCAGACTTGGCTGTATGGGCTAGACCCTTTGCCTTCCCTACACCTCATTAATCATCCATATCAGAAGAAAACAAAAAAAAATGAAAATATCGATGCCATACTTAATTATAAGCTTGTTGTATGTGTTGCATACTCTGATCAGATATATATATATATATATATATTTCAGATATATATATTTGTTTTATACATTCACAAAGTATCTGACATATGTATATAATTTCTATACATCATAATTATTAGGTATTTAGAATGTAAACTGACACGGCCTCTTTACAGCCACGATCTTGTTTAAGTAGTTTCTAAGTTAGTTAGTTTTACTTGCTTGTAGCAATAATGTTGTGCATAACATACATAACTATGGATTATTGCCTGTTTACGGTCCAACCATTATTACCACTTCGATTAGTACATATGTTTTGAAAATTGTATTGATTTAATTAGTTCTGACTGTAGCCAAGTTGTTTTGAGAGAACCAATGAAAATAAATTATTTTGATTTGATTTTGATTTATAGATACATTAAATATACTAACATGTCCCCAGCAAGCCGCCGCATGTACAGGTTGCCACGAGTCGTGATCCACGACATCTGTAGAAGCTCGATTTTCCAGTAAATATTCTACCACCTTAATATAACCGTTTGCTGAAGCCACGTGGAGCTGAAACAAAAAAAAATATATATACAGACAAATCATCTCCGCTTCCGTGGTCTAGTGGTACCAAACGTTGCCGCGAACTCGATTCCCACCGGTTGTACATTGTATAATTTGTCTCGGTCTGGGTGTTGCTTTTGAAAGTAGCTTTACCAAAGTAGCTCCCTGACTGTCTCTAGGCTCGTCCAAATCTGCGCCATCTTTAGCAAACTCGGCAACTTCTATCAACATCCTCATTTCAGTAGCCGCCATCGTATCATCAATCGGTCTCTGCGTCACTCCTCGAGCTGCCATTTCATTCTCTATAGCATCCAAAGTTCTTTCATCTTCACATATATTGCAAGACATAACCCCATCTCCATTTACAACTAGTATTTAAAATAAAATAAATAAAATCAGTTTTTATTTGTCACAAAAATAGTTAATAAAAATAAAAAATATAGTTAAAAAATAAAACAAAGATATAATGACAAAAGGGTCTATGGTTCAGAAAATGGTGTTGGAAGCAGGTTCCAACAACCTCTGTTATTATACCATAGCCGACATTTAATTTTAGTGGAACAGTAATATAAATAAAAGTTTTTTACCTTACCTTAAACCTGTATTTTGTATACTAAGCTGTCATATTAATTCTTTTTTTTTTCACTGGATTTATCATATTATTATGTTAAGTCATCTAAATAAGTACAAGATTGCTTACCAAAGTTGCTCCCTGACTGTCTATAGGCTCGTCCAAATCTGCGACATCTTTAGCAAACCCAGTAACTTTTATCAACATCCTCATTTCAGTAGCCGCCATCGTATCATCAATAGGTCTCTGCATCACTCCTCTAACTGCCATTTCATTCTCTATAGCATCCCTAAGTTCATTCATCTTCACATATATTGCAATGCATAACCCCATCTGCATTAACAACTAGTATTGACCTTACCTTAAACTTGTATTTTGTATACTAAGCTGCCATAATAATTCTTTCTTTCACTGGATTTATCATCTAATTATGAAAATTCACCTAAATAAGTCAAAGATTGCTTACCAAAGTAGCTCCCTGACTGTCTATAGGCTCGTCCAAATCTGCGCCATCTTTAGCAAACTCGGCAACTTCTATCAACATCCTCATTTCAGTAGCCGCCATCGTATCATCAATAGGTCTCTGCATCACTCCTCTAACTGCCATTTCATTCTCTATAGCATCCCTAAGTTCATTCATCTTCACATATATTGCAAGGCATAACCCCATCTGCATTAACAACTAGTATTGACCTTACCTTAAACTTGTATTTTGTATACTAAGCTGCCATAATAATTCTTTCTTTCACTGGATTTATCATCTAATTATGAAAATTCACCTAAATAAGTCAAAGATTGCTTACCAAAGTAGCTCCCTGACTGTCTATAGGCTCGTCCAAATCTGCGCCATCTTTAGCAAACTCGGCAACTTCTATCAACATCCTCATTTCAGTAGCCGCCATCGTATCATCAATAGGTGTCTGCATCACTCCTCTAACTGCCATTTCATTCTCTATAGCATCCCTAAGTTCATTCATCTTCACATATATTGCAAGACATAACCCCATCTCCATTTACAACTAACTAAACCTTACCTTAATCTTGTATTTTGTATTAAGCTGCCATATTAATTCTTTCTTTCACTGGATTTATCATCTGATTAACTAAAATAAGTAAAAGATTGCTTACCAAAGTTGCTCCCTGACTGTCTCTAGGCTCGTCCAAATCTGCGCCATCTTTAGCAAACTCGGCAACTTCTATTAACATCCTCATTTCAGTAGCCGCCCTCGTATCATCAATCAGTCTCTGCGTCACTCCTCGAGCTGCCATTTCATTCTCTATAGCATCCAAAGTTCTTTCCTCTTCACATATATCGTATGGCATATTTCCATCGCCATTAACAGATAGCAGGTTAGCTCCACGTTGTATGAGGATTTTGACTAAGTTAAGATTCCCGCAGGTGGCTGCTGCGTGTAATGGGGTCCATTTTTCTGAGTCCTCAGCGTTGACGTTAGCTCCATGGTCTAGAAGTAAGCGCATCATAGCTTCATTGTTGTCGATGCAACATTGGTGAAGGGCTGTAAGACCGTCCTCGTTGGTCGCGTCTGGTGTCACACCGCGGGATAGAAGGCGACGTACTGGAAATATAAAAAAATGGGTTACAGCACGACTGTAGTTAAAAATCATACTTGCAAATAAAGGTCTGATTCTTCAAAACGTGTCCAAGGTCTATCTTTAGCAGTGATGGTCTCGGGACTCTGGTGATGTAATAAAGCCACATATTGACAGACGAAAATTTTTTTTTGAAGAAGATAAATATTAATTTAGGCTCAATTCTTTTAGTAAGTGGTGCAAAGATTTTGCTGGTATTCCGATCATTCATCATAATTACAGCCCCTAGAACACAGTGTCCTAGACGTCCACTGCTGGAGATGGGCCTTCCAGATCATATATCTGGAGAATTTGGCCTACACTCACCACGCTGGCCAGACGGCTTGGCGAGGATATGATGTCAATTTTTAATGACAATTTATTAACGATTCCACAAGTTGGTATTAGTGGAACCGGGACCGACGGCTTAACGTGCTCTCCCACCACCGAGGGCAAGTTGTACATTGTATAATTTGTCTCGGTCTGGGTGTTTATATGTATAATATGTATATGTATACATATACATGTATAATATGTATACATATTATACATATAAACACCCAGACCGAGACAAGACCACAGAGGCGGTCAAAGAATCGAAGAGAACAACTGTTTTATATTAGTTACCTTCATCAATATCATTTCTTGCCGCAGCCTCCAGAAGCATAACACTGTCGCTAAAGAAGATGTTTCTCTTGTTACTTTTATCTCTCTTTCTAGACCTAGCCCACTCCTTCTCTCGTAGCTGCCATATTTTCATCTGATGTACGCGACGTCTGAAAAGAGAAGAAAAAAACCAATAAGTTCCAGTTCAATATATTTATTTCCATATGGTTCACATGTAACACTCGGATAATGTCTTTTTTTTTTACAATATTATTTAAAAAAAAAAACATTACAAGAAACAAATAATAAATTAAAGACTAAATTTTTTCCACATCGCTGCCAATGTGGAGACAACGTCGGGGCACTCGGCCACCACGGCCTTTCCTGCAGCAAGAGCACAGGTCGCATCCCAAGGCACGCCTGTCTCAATGACGTCATTCGTCGGGCCCTTGTGTCTGTGGGTTCGCCAGCCATATTAGAACCCAGTGGCATGGCCCGCGACGATGGCAAGCGGCCCAATGGAATGACGTTGGTTCCATGGAGGATAGGTTTGCCTTTAGTGCGGGATGCCACCTGTGTGGACACCCTGGCGCCTTCCCACTTATCCTTGACCTCTAAGGACCCAGGCGCTGCTGCATTACAAGCAGAGAACCTCAAACGGCGGAAATACACTCAGCTTATTGGGAGATGTGTTTTTGCGCCTTTTGGAGTTGAAACTCTCGGGGACCAAGTGTACACGAAATTTTCGAAGCGTGTCAAAACAGCTCGTCAACACCTCGGGAGACAAAAGGGCTGGGCAATATTTGGGCCAAAGGATCAGTATTGCCATTCAACGTGGCAATGCTGCCAGTATCCTTGGCACTTTGCCCATTGGCAGCGATTTGGAGCAAATTTTTTATTTATAATTTTTTGTTTTTTCTTCATTTTAGTTTTTAGTTTTATTTTTATTTATTAATTAGGTTTATTTTTATTAATAGTAATTTATGTTTTAAGATGTAAATTTATTTATTATTTATTTATTATAAACAAGTGCTGTAGCTTAACTCAAATTCGAGGCATTATAGCCGTGTCAATTTATAATCTAAATAATTATAATATAATGTATAAGGAGTTCTTGCCGCCATTTTGAACGGACATGTCAAGTCCAAGTTTTTCGTTTGGTAAATTAGTTTAATGTGCATATTGTTAGTCAAAAGTGGTGACAATCTGACACGAAGTCTGGGGCAGAAGTAACACTTTATTTATGCGGTTTTCCCGCGCTGTGAACTCCCGGATATCCTCGTGTTTGGGCGATATTGACGTGAAATTACTCCATGAAAAGTATTAAATTCTGCAACACTTGGAATTTGATGATCCCCAACTCGGTTATGAACATATATTATGTAAATAAATAACGTGTTTAGGGCTGATGTATTCTGTACATTGTCCTTTAAAGATATAGTAAAGTTGGCTAAATGTGAATCCGCTTAATAAGTGTGGTTTCTGTCCAACCTGAAAGAGAAACGGTCGTGGTGATACTTTACTTTTAAATAAGTGAAGTAATAGGTAATGAAATAAGTATACTAGGCAGAGATATTATATTATTATTATTACAGCCCCTAGAACACAGCGTCCTAGACCTCCACTGCTGGAGATGGGCCTTCCAGAACATATATCTGGAGAATTTGGCCTATACTCACCACGCTGGCCTGACGGGTTGGCGAGGATGTGATGTCAATTTTTATGACAATTTATTAACAATTCCACAAGTTGGTATTAGTGGAACCGGGACCGACGGCTTAACGTGCTCTCCGAGGCACGGGAACGGTGGTGTTGTAAATCTATGACAAATGTACGTAAGAAAAGTGTATTTCTCATTGGTACATGCCGGGGGGGTTTGAACCGACCTTTGTAGGATTTAAGGAACGCGTTCTTACAACCGAGCCACCACCGCGCCAAATATTATATATTTATATTTATTTTAAAGACGGGGCAAGAAGACGAAAGGTATCGTCTACCACAGTATTTTATGTATGAGTATATATAAATGTATACATGTAAGTTTATGTATGTATGTAAGTATCTATATTATAAATATCCTATATAACATGCTAGGGTTTATATATTGCGATAAGATATTTATTGTTTTACTCATTTGTCCGCTTTATTTTGCTATCCTTAAGGTATTAGGTTGTATTTTGTAACTATTGATCACTGTTTTTAAATCATCAATGTTACGCCCCCAGCCTGAATGGCCAGCGCGGGAGGACGCATGCCCGACTCACCGTGAGGCCTCCTAAGGAGACCCCAAGGCGCCTACGGACTAAAACCCTATAAACCGTCTCTCTTTCACTGTTGGCCCTGGTGCCTTAACAGCTGAGTCTGAGTCGCGGCTACGGAGTGAAGGCACTCGTTCGCCGCGTATTGATCAGTGTAATAATATGATTTTAGGTCTAATATTGTTTTCTACTTCTTAAATAAATAAGTAAACACCCGCATTTTAAAACTTTTCCTCTACTTAATGATTCCTTCCAGCTGTCAAACGGAGGGACCCTTCGGCACGTCACTCCGCACGTTTTGTTATTTGACAAAAAATAGGTTTTAAAAAACCAGCATATTCTCAAAAAACAGTTATCGCTAACTTATTAAACAGATAGGAGAGTAATTAATTACTAATACTGTCACAACATTATCGGTTTTTTTTATACATTTTCCTAATAGATAAATCGATCACTCGTGTATTACTTTTGGCGATAATCGATACACGTCACGATACTAATCGAATACTTCTCAAATACAATACTATTCAATTAGGAAGATTTTTTTAAATTGATTATTATTTATTAGTAATAATTTGTGTTATCTACTCTTAAGCTGGTACAATCTTTCACATCGGATTGTGTTCCAAAATTATAGATAATTCATTACAACTGCCTCCGTGGTCTAGAGGTTAAGAACGGGGATTTAGACTCGGAGGTACTAGGTTCGATTCCTGGTCGGGACACAAAAATATTTATTAATGTAAATAAATACATTTAAATAATATTTAATTTATTTGTGATAATTCTCGAATTTGGTACGATTGGAGACATCGACGAGCTTGCCACTTGTCATGATTGGCCTATAGTAAAGTTGGCTAAATGTGAATCCGCTTATTCAAAAGCGTGGTTTCTGACCACCCCGGAAGGGAAACGGTCGTGATGATACTTTACTATGTTCGTAATGTCTCCCTAAGGTTGACCGAGTAAGAATGTCTAGCGGCATTGGGTCCGCCTTTGTACGTAGTGCAAAAAGTTTGTAAATAAATAAATAAAATAAATAATAATATGTTTATTTATCAATATACTTACAAAATACAATCTAAACTTATTCCAAACAAATATTTATCGAACAGCAAGTAACAACAAAACTTCAAAGGTGATTAGTAGTGGACACACTTCACGCACTTTCATGCCTGACCAAATATGGGACCATGCGCAGTCGATTAACAAAATAATAATAAATAATAATAATAGTTTACAAAAGGAAAATCAAAATAAGTAGAAAAAAATCTAAGCATAAAAACACAACTTGTTGTGTTTTATACATCAACAGATGGTGCTTAAAAATCTGGCCGAAGTTGCATTAAAAAGCTTTCGTAACAAAAACATGTATGAAGAGGTTGATGAATGTCGACGAAGCGAAAGAGGTATGTCGTGATGGTGTCAGGTGGAGCTCTATTGTCTCTGCCTACGAAGGAGACAAATTTCTAAACATTCCATGGATTCACCATGCGGGTGCCGGGTCCGTCGTGTGTGGGTAGGAGATGAGAAGAATAGTGTCTCAGGCTTGCGACCGACAATAGGCTGGTTTAAGAAAAGGAGGCCTCCTTTTTTTATTGCGCGATAATACGCTCACCATCCACCATTCTACTTCTCTCCCTACCCAACCAAATACTGTATGATTCCGTTAATGCCGTCTTGGAAGCTCGTTCCATAAATGTATTGACGGCAGACCTGCTTAGGCCCAATTCTTTCAGTAAGTGATGCAAAGATTTTGCTGGAACTCCTCTCGCACCAACTTCCACTGCGTAAAGCTGAGTCTTGAACCCGTTCCTGATCATTTCTTCTGTGAAATCATAATATTTATTCGACTTCATGTTGTGGTCTTTTGGAATATTTGATTCCCACGGAACGGTAAGTTCAATAAGGATATATTTTTTCAAGTTCCGAGATGTCTGGCCTTTAGGCTGATACAGCTAGTTCATCTGGGATCCTATAATGGTGTTTAAATGTATCCATGAGATTTTTCCAGTCTGATGCGGCGCCAAGGGTCAAAGTTTTATTTGTAGTCAGTCCCTTTCTAGCTCTTGCAATAGAAAGACTTACTGCTTCACGGATTTGGCGTGAAGATATGTATGTATGTAATAAGGACAAAGATACTAACAGTGTCAACGTGTAAGAGCTTCAAGTAATTGTAACCTAGTAATTAATGAATTTATTCTCCAACAACTAGTTCTGAATGGAAGTCAAGGTAGAATAGGTCTAAACATACCTCGCAGTGTTATTAAATATACAAACATATACTCGTATGTTAAAGTACAGATTTATATTTGTACTAATATTATGTGAAAAAAGCATTGTCTATTCTGTAGTATCTATTTTTCTACGTCTCTGCATGAATGGGAGCAACTGACTTCACCCACTGACGATCGACATCAGTCCCTTCCATTTATGTCGGGCTCTAGGGATAGTTTATTGATTTATTTCCATGAAAATGACCATTACAGATAAGACTAAACAATTCATTTCATTTTTTCATTTCATTTATTTCTTATAAACAATAGGTTTTACATTTCTGTGATGTTATACAGTGTAGTTGGTGTTGTACTCTATGTTTTGCCGGAGGGCGTATAAGTAACAAGTACAACCGTCTATCAATACGGTACAATATAATAATAATAATTATATTAATATCTATGTACATAAATTTTTAAATACTAACTTACATATACAATAATATTAATGTCAAATTTGGAAATTATAATTTTAAGAATTTGTTATAGCAAGCGATTTATCTTCTAGAAAGTCCCGCACTGAATAGTAGCACTTGTCTATCAGCATGTCAGTGAGTTGTTTTTTAAACTTATGATTTGGAAGTAATTTAATGTCATCACTTATTTTGTTATATATTTTTGGAGCCATACAATATACACTTTTCTGCATGTGTGTTGTTTTGGCTATCGGTATTATTAACTTATTTTGGTAACGCAGTGTGCGTTTGCGATTTTGGGCGTTATTTGGGAAGAGTTCTTTATTATTTCTTATAAAATTAGCTAGTTCCAGAATATAGAGACATGGAACGGTGAGTATTCGTAAGCATTTAAAATGAGGTCTACAGGTTTCGGTCGACTTAAGTCCACATAAAGCCCGAATGCACCTTTTTTCAACACAAGGATAAGTGACTAGATGTGCGAAATAAAATGGCTCCAAATACTTTAATAAGACTTTTTTCTTTCTACATCTGTTGATGCGAAAACATCGAAATTCTCATCAAAATGCTAAACACATGTGGCATCGCGCCCACCTACTGGTAAGCAGTACGTAAAGTCCAAGAATGGGAGCAACTAACGCCAGCCAATAACGATCGACATCAGTATCGACCACTATACCGGCCTAACACGTATAGGAGTGAGGAATAACACTGGCTGGGAGAGCATTCCACATCTTTAGCGTGCGACAGATATAAGACTCTTTAAATTTATGAGTACGCGTAGGTATGTGGATGCATACTTTAATAAAACGATTGCACGGGGTACCGTTTCCCTTTCGGGGTAGTCAGAAACCACGCTTATAAATAAGCGGATTCACATTTAGCCAACTTTACTATAGGCCAATCATGACAAGTGGTAAGCTCGTCGATGGCTCCAGCGTACCAAATTCCTGAAATATCACAAATAAATTAAATATTAAGTAAATGTATTATTACTACTTAACCGCTAGACCAAGGAGGCAGTTAATATTGTTATGGTATGTACTCCAATTAATCGACAGATATATATATATATATATATATATATATATATGATGGAGATTGTTTATTGTTTGATTTAATGTTGTTAAGAATACATATTATTATTCTTAATAACATTAAATCAAACAATAAACAATCTCCATCTTGACACCATGGCAGCCACTAAGTTTTATCGAACACCTTTAGTTCAAAGGCGAAACCGGATCCAACAACTAGTAACTTACAATAATAATAAAACATACTCTTGACATACTAATAAGTGATTTAAAAGCGACAGTAAATCAATGTCATGGGATGAGCTCATCCAAAGGCTGCTTAGTTAGTAGTAATTATAAATCAGTAAAAAATCAATCTTCTAGTTAGGTATTAAGTATAAAGGTAAAAATTATAGGTACCTATCAATAATAATAATAATAAAAATCTTTATTGCAAAATAAATTTAGATTACAATTTAGTTGTTACATAGGTTAGGGCATAAAATAAATAAATGTGGGTTTGAGTGAAAGTATATAAGTATGCCTGTGTTAGCAACAATCTATTTCTTATATTATTTTAGGATTTTAAACAGATACCTAAAATAAATACCTTATTAAAAATAGATACCTTACCTAAATCGATAAATATATTTAAAAATGTCCTCATTGCCCATTTCCTAAATAAACAAAATAATCCGACTACCTGATCTACTATTTCTGTCTCTTTTTATTTGTTGTGTAAACAATACGTATTTTTTCCTTCATTTTCTTATGTATTTCTTACATAAATTTAGTTAAATGTATATATTATTATTATACATTTTTATAGGAATTTGTGTATTAGTATGTAAATTATTGTTATGTATGTTTAAGTATTTGTTTTTATTTCTAATGCACCCGCAATCGTCTACCACACTCCCAAAGGTTAGCTAGTATAAAATCGCCCTTGTACTCAACTGTTAAGTTTTTAAGTGCAATAAAGAATTTATAAATAAAATAAATAAATTATCTTTCACATTTAAAAAATAACAACTAAAATTTAATCTTTTGTAAATAAACATAATATCTCCTTTTAAATATTCTATAAATATGACTTAACAATTAAGAGTAAGTTACTGGTAGTATGAAACGCGTTATTAAAATTAAATTATCGACAGTACCGAAAGAACCGGAATTAAATTTAATTTCCCGCTTCCATTTTACTGAACTGAGAACCGGGAATTTCCGGTACTATCGAGATCGGGATTTCCGGTTCTGGACCCTAGTTGCATGATCAAATCTTTAATGGTCGTCTAGTACGAGAAGCAATGAGTATTTAGATTTATCTTGCTAATGTATCTTTTATAGAAAATAACCGATCCTATCTGAAGGGAAAAAGATTCAAAAAGTTTCCGAATAAATCCTGCCCCCCTAGCCTGTGATATACGTCTAAAAAGCGACTCTTATTTCGTGTCTCGGCTGTGGGCGAAATCAATTAATAATAACACCTTCCAGCTTTAGGTAATTATCACGATGGATATCGCGATTTTCAGACGCGGCTTTATTCACCGTGTTTTGTTTTTTTCGGATGTTTTTTTTAAAAGGTGACCTTTTTGTTTCAAATAGAATACAATGACACCTGAAGCCTAAAAAAATAATTGTTCTTTTGTAAATTACACGTGGTTAGGAGCGGTGGTGGCTCGGTTGTAAGAACGCGTTCCTTAAATCCTACAAAGGTCGCTTCAAACCCACCCGGCATGTACCAATGAGAAATACACTTTTCTTAAGTACATTTGTCATAGATTTAAAACAACATCGTTTCCGTGCCTCGGAGAGCACGTTAAGACGTCGGTCCGGTTCCACTTATACCAACTTGTGGAATCGTTAATGACAATTGTCATTAAAAAATGACACCATATCCTCGCCAATCCGTCTGGCCAGCGTGGCGAGTGTAGGCCAAATTCTCCAGATATATGTTCTGGAAGGCCTATCTCCAGCAGTGGGGGTCTGGGACGCTGTGTTCTTGGGGCTGTAATGATGATGAATGATAGTGCTTGGTGGTGGAAAAATAAATATCTTAAAAAATATATTGTTGCACATACTCGTAGATTTCGCTGGACTATTTTTGTATTAAATTCTTTAAGTTTTTATAAAAATATTGATTGGGAATAAAAACTAGGTAAATCACCATTTATTACACTTCGCATCCCTCTCGCTTGTACAAACCAACATTTTCAATGTTTTTTTTTTGTTTTGAGTGTACTTTTGAGAAGTGTAATAAATTTTCTAGGAAATAAAATAATAATTTTTGTCTATTTTTCTTAATGTTGACAACCCTTTTAAGCAATTAATAAAAAGTGAAAAAGACCAGATTACTATATTTTACGTAACAATCGAATAAAACCGAAAGTAATTACATGAAATAGTAAGATAGTTTAAATTACACTCCAAGTCATTGACTTAAATAATGGACCAGGCTAACAGTACAACTTTTTGACCGCCTCCGTGGTCTAGTGGTAACAAACGTTGCCTTGAACTCGGAAGGTCGTGGGTACGATTCCCACCGGGGGCAAGTTGTACATTGTATAATTTGTCTCGGTCTGGGTGTTTATATGTATAATATAAATAAATATAAATATTTTCCAGACAGGTCACACAGCGCCATCTAGTTTCATGTAAATATGTATATATTTAAAAAAAAAAAGTATAATATGTAGTTTATCAACTATCTAGTTTCCGTAACACAAGCCTCGTAGCTTACCACGGAAACTAGATGGCGCTGTGTGACCTGTCTGGAAATATTTATTTATTATATATGTATTTATTATTTTAGGGATAATAAAGATGAGGCTGAAGTTAGCAGACAGTAGACAAAATGCAAACTTGTGTTTTATCATTCTAGGGCTGTGTTAAAGTTACAACAAAAGTATAAATTGGAAAATAAATGTCTAGTTAAAATCTAAATATGACTAACGGTTTTTTTTAATACTTGCAAGGCTAAAGTATTTTAAGGCTCGTCCTCCTGAAGGTATTTATTATTTGATTTAAGTGAAACTCTGTAATTTGTATCCTTTAAATATTCCCTAAAGACGACTTCTTTAGGATTTTGGAAATTCGCGACTAGCCAGGCCACGCAGCCTACGTGTTAAGCTTGGTTAGGCGGGATAATATTGCGAATTAGGGGTCGTATATGAAATGAAAGCAACTTACCCAGATCTCCACAATCCACGTTCCACTAATACTCACATGTGTGTCAGTGTAGAATGATGTGGAGTGTTTATTGTCTGTTCTGTGTGTGTTCTGAGTAATCGTTAATATTTTGGGAGAGCACTGTGGTAATTTTAAACTTAAGAAAAATTAATAGTAGCAAGGCGGTTGGGACAAAAAATTAAAATTAGGCGGTACGGTGACGAGGTCACACGAAAGAAATAAATTATGTCCACTAGTACGAAAAATAATTGTGCGCGCTGCTGCGTGTGGCCGCCCGGTATTTATACCAATAGACGTACACGCCACGCCGCGGTAAGTAGCAAAACTAGAGCTTCAACTAGCGGCGTGTCTAGCGACAAAACAATAGGCGACGGCCGACGGGTCGCGAAATCGATGGTGATGGTGAGGATTACAGCGTATTATAATTAATAATTATATAATTACGAACGAATATGGGGAGCAACGATAAGGTTCGACCGGCGATCGCGCTACGATTCTCGAGAACCAAACACAAGAATTTAGTTCTCCCTACCAACTACTAGGCGGCGCCACTTTCTATATAAATCATATATTTGACATTTGCGTGTTTTAAGTTTTCACACCCTGAGCTAGCTTACTACTAATTAAAGTATAATTTCTCACTATCCCAAAGGTTAGTCGTTAGAAAATGCCTGACCATTAAACTCGCCTACGTCTCTAATTTTAAGTTATGGTGCATTAAAAATATATGTATATATACATACATATATATATTTTTAATGCACCATAACTTAAAATTAGAGACGTAGGCGAGTTTAATGCCTGTCAGGCATTTTCTAACGACTAACCTTTGGGATAGTGAGAAATTATACCACCATCAATTGATAAATACAATCAATTACATAAACTACATGAAAGCATTACATATATAAATAAATACACATAAACATATTATGTGACAAATATTTAATGTGTACTACATGCAGTGTGCTCCTGCTAATCAAGAAAAAGGTTATAAAAAAACAACTACCCAACAGTGATTAAAACTGGTTCAGAAAGCCCGGTAACTATATCCAAGTCAAAGATTTTTGGTAATAGTTAGCATGACAAGGTGCTCTAAACTGTAATGTGGGAATAGCCGTGGAAATTAAACGCCATTGTATTACAATAACCGTGCAATATTATGGTATTAATTAAATTGTGTTTTGTTTTGTCCAAAATACACCGTCTACATGATCTTAAAGACGCTATTCCAAATCTGTGCACGGACACACTGCGCACGTTGGCATAGTTTCGTTTTTTATGAAAATATTAAATGCAACCTACACAAGAATCACGTTTACAAAGTTCAAAAATTACATAATGAAATAAGTAAGTAAAATAAATAATAAATATTTCCAGACAGGTCACACAGCGCCATCTAGTTTCCGTGGTAAGCTACGAGGCTTGTGTTACGGAAACTAGATGGTTGATAAACTAGATATTATACTTTTTTTTTGTAAATATATACATATTATACATATAAACACCCAGACCGAGACAAATTATACAATGTACAACTTCCCCCGGTGGGAATCGAATCCACGATCTCCCGAGTTCACGGCAACGTTTGTTACCAATAGACCACGGAGGCGGTCAAAAGGTGTTGGTAACAACAATAAATCTCTGGTCTGCACACTAGGACACCCTGTCATGTGAGGACTAGCTTTAGTAGGGGTGATTTTTAGTTTAGAATTATTAAACAACAAAAACATGTTGAAAGTAAGAATACAAACTGGTTATTTAAAAAAAAAATACTAACAATAATAAATAAATGAATAAAAAAAAAAAACAACAGGATGTGTATGCTTGTTTTTTATGCGTATGAGTGTGTGATGTAAGTATGTCTATGTCGTAAATATGTAGGAATTAAATAAATAAATGAAAGTGTAATGTGTGATGTAGGATAGATCTAGGTGTGCGATATACAAAATATAAAAAATATAAAATTAGTAAAAAAAACATTAATGTGAACGAATCTGTACTATATGCGCCTTAACGATGGACCACTATTTACGCCACAACCTGTATATATCAAGTGGCAAGCTCCTCGATGTCTCCAGCGTACCAAACTTGAGAAATATCACAAATATGTTAATTCAATAATATTTAAATGTATTTATTTACATTAATACATATTATTGTGTCCCGACCAGGACTCGAACCTGGTACCTCCAAATCTAAATCCACGGACTTAACCGCTAGACCACGGAGGCAGTTATATACAACTAACCTGTATATGATGAAATGGATGCTGATAAACCAAACCTTGCTGGAATTAAATTACAATATTTATGACAGTTCTGGTAATGTTTATTGCTTATTATTGCCAGAATAGCCACTCCTGCTAAGTGGGTACTTATGATAATAAACGATAAGCACCAGGCGGTTTATACAATAGCTTTGTTTACATGAATATATACATTTATTTTAAAAAATATTTTATTGTATTTACTAAACGAGCCGAACGGCGGAGCCGCGATCACGACTGATCATTTTGTTTACCTTGCTCATCACCTTTCTTTTTTTGAGATTAGCTGGCGAAACGTTCTAGCCTTACATAGGCGAGCAACGCAAACAAAATAATAAGTCGTGATCGCGGCTCCGCCGTTCGGCTTGCATACTTCAACCTTTAATGGTTACTATTTAATAGATAACCTTTATACAGATTACTCACTCCTTTGGGGTTTAGTAAGGAGGTTAGTCGTCAGTACTAAACTATTATATATTTTGTAATACTTTGAGGAAATTTGTTCTAAAAATTTATCATTATTAGCCAGTGTACTGCACGCCGTCTTTTGCAACCCTCATCCATTACCCATCTTTAGGTCATCCGACCATAGGGCGGGGGGTCGACCCACTGTTCCTCGAGAAGTGCTGTGAGCACGAATTGTCGGCGGGTGGTTACCTACTAAGATCCTGCTGGGGACAATGTAGGAATGTTTATTCCCAACCCAGGCCATCCACATTCCGGGCCTGGCGATCCCACTGTATGTTTATATTTATTTAATTTAATTTTAAAACTTTATTGCACTATGTACAAGAGGTAGGCTTAATGCTGCTAGGCATTCTCTAGCAGCCAACCTTTGGGACAATGAAACCAGTTGCAACCATTAAATAGATTTAATAAGTAATTTAAATTAAATCTAAATATTATCAATATAGACAAATACATACTAATATGTACACAATACTACATACTATACATATATTATATACACTACATATAAAAAGTAATGTAAAGTATCATCACGACCGTTTCCCTTTCTGGGTGGTCAGAAACCACGCTTCTAAAGAAGCGGATTCACATTTAGCCAACTTTACTATAGGCCAATCATGACAAGTGGCAAGCTCGTCGATGTCTCCAGCGTACCAAACTCGAGAAATATCACAAATAAATTTAAATATTAATTAAATGTATTTATTTACATTAATAAATATTATTGTGTCCCGACCGGGAATCGAACCCGGTACCTCCGAGTCTAAGTCCACGGACTTTACCGCTAGACCACGGAGGCAGTTACACTACATATAATACCTAGTTATATCAGATATGGGAAACCTTACCTAATATAATATGCCGCGTTTAATTTTAATTTAATTTTAGTGCGTTTATTTGGAGTAAGTATAAGTAAGTTAGAGTTTAATATTTATTTTAAATTGGGTTTTTAAAATGTCTCGCGGGCCGTGCAGAACATATCGCTCAGGGTGGTATCCAGAGCGCCGTGGTTCGTGCGAAATTCTGTAATTGCGAGAGATCTGGAGATGCCTACTATCGAGGCATTTGTTGTCGGCCTAGCTAAACGTATGTTTTACCGGGCTGACAACGGATCCTACAAGCATCTTCAGGATATCGCTGCTACTTTCGCACGGCCCCCGGAGGACCTAGGGAGGCGCTCTTGAAGAAGAACTAAAGTAGACAAATCTAGGAGACTAGATTCGTGAGCCACAAGGGCGGTGTTGTAATAGAAACCCGTCGTCGAGATCCTGCTAGGGAAAACGGGAGATTATCCCATCCTTAACCCAGGCCCATTGTACATCCGGGCCTGGATGACTTCGCTGTCTGTCGTATCAAATATTACAGGCGGGCCGGTTGTTACCCACATATCCCTTTTCAGCACGACAAAAAATATTTTGGATATTAAAAGGTATTGACAACTTTAAAGTTCTAAAATATCTCATAAAAATAGTTTTTAAAATCCTCCACTAGCAAATTTCACAAAGCCCCTTCCGCATATTCGTTCGTTGTTGTTTTCTAATGTGAAGAAAATAAAAATCACTATGGTAAGTTTTTTTCTTAAAAAAGGACTAGGGCTTAAGACTTCTAACAATTTAATAAAGATAATCACTAAGAGGTAAAGTATTCTGAGCGGCAAAACAGTATTTGGCGACCGCTAGATTTTTTTTGTAATAACGCACGCTTGTTATTGTCCGTGCTGAAAGGGATATGTATAATTTATAATTATAATGTGCGTTTACAGTAGCGCTCTAGTTTCTTTACTAAGATTGTCACCACGGCTCGGCCTTGGGAAAAGCCATTATTACAGAAAGCATATAGCGTGTTATTCTTATTATCATAACTCCCGTAAAGTCAGACCTTTTGCCACACCTTTATGAGTAATGTACAGCCAAAGACGTTAAAATAACAAGATAGGACAAGAAGCCAAATGGTATGAGAATCAAGCTAGGACAATCGATTAGGTACAAACAATTTTTCCTCTTTCTAATAACAGTGTAGATAAGATAGTCTTGTTTCAAGCGGTGTTATTTTTATATCAATATCATCATGGGAATCTTACAATATTAGTTCTCCTTGAAAGTAAAAATTGGCATTTGACATTATTGCAAATGGCACATACTTTCTACGAGAACAACAAATAGGTGGTAGGCGGACTGATGGTGGTAATTTGCCCAGACATCCGTTCCTACCACTATGCCGGCCTATTAGGATGCTTTTTTTTAACACTTCGCTTGAAGGACTCCAGGTTATAGGAATGGGGAAACACACTGGCTGGGAGAGTATTCTACATCTTTAGCGTGCGACAGATGTAAGTCTCCAAATTTATATGTACGCGTCGAGATCGTAGCTACGGTATAGGGATGCATATTTTGGCCCGTGCGTGTGGTTCCCGCCTTCCATTGCCAGGACATTGAGAGGTACTTAGCGGAACCATCACAGAAATGTGAACAGTATTGCATGTTTTTTGTTTTTATTTTAAAGACGGTGAATCGCAAAATCGCCTAACGATACGACCCCAGCCTGAAGGGCCACCGCGGAAGGTGGCATGCCTGAATCACCGTAAGGCGCCTACGAACTAAAACCCTATACCGTCTCTCTTTCACTGTTGGCCCTGCGTGCCTTAACAGCTAAGTCTGAGTCGTGGCTACGGAGTTAAGGCACTCGTTCGTAACTTCCACGCAAGTCTTTTATTTGTGCTTTATAAAGCATAAGTGTGGGTGAGGCTAGAAACACCGTTTTACCTTGTTTAGTTTAGGCGTCAGCTGGTATTTTATTAGTGCTAACAATATCCAAGGTTCGAACCGTGGCATGTACCAATGAGAAATACCGTCGTCTGCCCCGGTTCCACAATAACAACTTGTTAATAAATTGTCATTGTAAAATGGCATCAGAACCTCGCCAATCCGTCTTCTGGTCTGCGTGACGAGTGTAGGCTAAATTATCCAGAAATTTCTAGAAGGCCCATCTGCAATGGTGAAGTTGTGGTGGCTCTGTTCTAGGGGCTGTGATGTATGAATAAACAACTATTTTAAGGATCAAAGATTTTGGAGCTGTTACAAGTAATGTTATTAATTAATTTGCCTCTATTAAATTGATAGTGGTTTAACCACAGATAACAAAGGTATTAAATAGATAATAATTGTGTTCGCTAGCTTCCGTGTAGGCGTGCTTCTGTTCACTATATTAATAGATTAAATAGGCTTTAGATATAATATTTTTTGCTATTTTACCTGACTACGCGATGAAAGAATGGTTATGTGTTCATCAGCCTGTGTCTCTCCACTGCTGGATATAGGCCTCCCCCAAGGCTCGCCACTTCACACGATCTCCTGCCACCAACATCCAACCACCACCTTCCTCGGGTCATCTGTCCATCTAGCGGGGTGTCGACCCATTCTGCGTCTTCCCGTACGTGGTCTCCACTCCAGAACCCGTCTACTCCATCGTTCAACGGTTCTACGACAGACATGTCCAGCCCATTGCCACTTCAGCTTACAAATTTTAAAGGCTATATCGGTAACTTTGGTTCTCCGACGGATTTCCTCGTTACGGACTTTATCCATCAGAGAAATACCGAGCATAGCTCTCTCCATAACCCGCCGAGCGACTTTAAATTTGTGGACCAAACCCACTGTTAGTGTCCACGTTTCTGTTCCATACGACAGCACTGGAAGAACGCACTGGTTGAAAACTCTCGTCTTCGAACGATTTGAATAATTCTCTCGTCAACCGATTTGTCTTAAGTCTCAGACTGGAATCAGATACTCATGACTAACATCAGTCCCTAACACTATGCCGGCTTGACTGGACATGACGGCAATTTAATGTGTATGTATTATTAGTATTTAGTTTATTATAGTTGTTTAGATAATATTGCATATTTATTACGTAATCATATTTCTCTAATTGCACCTACCTTACGTCTTTAATGTTCTACAGTGTCCCTAAGGTTGGCTGTCAGAGAATGTCTAGCGACATTAAGTCCGCCCCTTGTATATATTGTGCAATAAAGTTTTAATAAATAAATATTTTTTAAATTTAATTATTAAATTTTAGATCGTCGCTCCACTCGAATCGAAACGGAAGTAGATCAGTGATAATCAAAACATGTACATTATCGTAAAGTCTACGAAACAAAAAGGTTAATGTAACAAAGAAAAAAAATATATCGCCGGGTTACAGCGAAAACTAACTAAATTTTAGTAAATTCACTTTTTACACTTGTAGTCATCTTCGCCCTTGGGGCGGAATGCTCCAGGGTTATCCCCATTGGCACCTTAAACTGTTTTTATTTTAGCTAAAGTATGACAATGCCTTTTTACAGCAGCTATAATTTATGTGACATTTTAATAATGTTTTAGCTTATAGTATGACAATGCCACTTTACAGCAGCTATAATCTTAGTGACATCCTCATAATTGTTTTCGTCTTATCTTGTAGTATGACAATGCCTCATTACAGCAGCTATAATCCTTGGTGTATTTATTTTATAATTGTGTATGTCTTAGTTTATAATATGACAATGCCTATTTACAGCAGCTATAATTTTAAGATTATAATTATGTATATTTAGGTTGTAATGTGCTGCTCCAAATACAAGCTATTTCCCAGAAAATAAGCTTTTCGTTATATTAATTATTTGACATGTAAAAGCGCAGAATACATTATATTTATTGTCCTATGCCTACTTACAAAACAAAAATAAAAAATAAGCGTGCGTTTATCTCGGTGGGCAACGGCCCGCTGGTTCCTTGTTTTACCTCGGCGACTTAAGCCGCCAGGGAAGGGACCACTGTAGGATCTTTGGCACCTATGGGGCAGTCTATTAAATGTTGTTAGTAACTTCTGCCCCCAGGATCTCACAGGGCAGGGGACGGCCCTCCGGTGGCCGTGCGTGCAGCGGTGCGATTCCCCGACGATGGTCGAAGCGGCTGTGGTCGGCTCGATCGAACATGGATTTCGAGAACCTGGCCACAAACTGCTCGATGGTCTCCATCTTCAAGTCGTCGTGGTGTTTATAAAATTTGCTACACAACTACCTGCTCTATCTCTAAATGTGACAAATATGTGAGAAACTATCTTTGCTTAAAATATTATTTGTGCAATAATGGCTAACTTTCGGGAAAGAATTTAACTTATAAGTGAAAAACAACCTTAAATGAGAATGCCCATTTTTCTTAGAGGAATGGGCCCAACAAAATGTTCTCGTGCCATAATGAATTCTTTTTATTTGCCAGTTAATATATTGTGTTTTCATAATCTGTAATAAATTTTATTTATTTATTATAAACTTTATTGCACAAAGTACAAAGGCGGACCTAATGCCGCTAGACATTCTATACTGGTCAAACCTTTGGGACAACTAAAGCAGTTACGACGAGATAAGGCAGGTGCTATCAAAACTAATAGAAAAATATTAGACTTCAATATATACTAGTGAATAAATACTTATTTACATACTAATACATACACAAATACATACAAATAAAACTACATACATACGTTCTATGAATATACATAAATATAATATACCTACTATATGATGACTATAATGAGAGAAATAAATATAGCAGAGAGTGTATTAAGCTTATGGTAAATTTAAATAGTGCGCATAGACCAGTTTCTTAAATAGTGTTCTATTTGGAGCTTGACGGATGTCCACCGGTAACTGGTTCCAAAGATGCACAGCCACCACCGCAAACGACTTGGAAACGAATGCGGTGTGATGTGTGGGGAAGGAGAGCGTGGAGTTAGAAGAAGAACGTAAAGTTCTGTCATGAGTGGCACCAAGAAAATTAAATTTCTCTTTTAAATATTCCGGTGTATTAGGCTCATATAATACTGAGTACAACATGCAGAGAATCCTACGGTTCCTGCGATGGCGTATAGGCAACCACTTTAGTTTGTCACGGAATGGCGAAATGTGATCGTACTTTCTTAGACCGAAGATAAATCTGATGCATGCATTGTGTAGTCGTTCCATTTTATTTAATAATTCCTCAGAGAGATCCACACAACACACGTCACCATAGTCGAGTCATTTTACCCTAGCATAACGACAATTGAAAAACACTTTTTTTTACGTTAATAATTACTTACATAGTTTCGATCCCACCGATTTGAAATCCAGTGTTTTAACTATAATAAAATACCTGGACATAATAAAGAACCTAATCGTATAAATAGTGCTTTTGACCGCCTCCGTGGTCTAGTGGTAACAAACGTTGCCGTGAAATCGGGAGGTCGTGGGTTCGATTCCCACCGGGGGCAAGTTGTACATTGTATAATTTCTCTCGGTCTGGGTGTTTATATGTATAATACGTATATATTTACAAAAAAAAAAAGTATAATATGTAGTTTATCAACCATCTAGTTTCCGTAACACAAGCCTCGTAGCTTACCACGGAAATTAGATGGCGCTGCTTGGAAATTATTATTATTATTTGTAACTATTTTATACATAAATATTAACCAATTGACTATTTAATTAAATTATATTTTAATGCTGAGGTAAAAGAAATGTTGTAATTAATTAAAAAAAAAACATAATTAATTGTTATAATTATTGAATTGTATTTTGTTGAGGCACGCTGCAAAATCTCTTTTGAATTTCATTCCAACATAGAATAGATTGCCTTAAAAAAAAGTTTGTATAGATTTTTTTATCTTAACTATTTCCTTGCAATTCAATTATGCTCAACAAAAGGATTCTAATCAAGTTAATCTTTTATAAAACTTCCGTTTCCGGTAAATATTTAAACAACTAGCTGCCTCCGTGGTCTTAGGGTTAAGTCCGTGGGTTTAAACGCGGGGGTAACAGGTTCGATTTCAGGTCGGGACACAATAATGTATTTAATTTAATAATAATAATAATCGCATACAAAATATACAATATAAAGTGTTGTAGATAGGCGAGCATAATACAATGAAGGTATTCTCTACCAGCTAACCTTTGGAAGAGTGATAGATAGATAGATAAATTCTTTATTGCACAGAAAATAAAACAATTTACTTTTTTTTTTTTTAAATAATATACTTAAGTTTTTTTTTCTTTATTTAAGCCCAATTAAAACACACCTAGTCTAATGGGATAGCTCCGGGATTCCGCATAAAAATCACATGATTCCGGAATTGTTTTCTCTACGGGGCAGACCACACATCAGTACTTATGGTTTAGAATAATAGTCCAGCAAGGTGATTTTTAATTGCTATATTTAGTCACTGTTGGTTTACGGTTTAATAGCGGGACGGTATAAACTGTTATCATAAATTTATTATCGTGATAAGAGATCCTGTTTATTTCAGATATTAAAGGATTTTTTACTGTTTAGAAAAGTAATCGTTGTTTTATTCTCTTATCATGAAAAATCTTATCCTTTTCGGATTAAAGTTCTTTTGCGCGTTATTTTTTCATCTTCATCAGCATCATTACATACATATATTCACGCGGGATCCCTAGCGGGGTAGGCAGAGACAATTGGGCGTGACAAGCGACTAGTGCTGCCCAATCTTGGTCTTGGTCTTGCAGTCTTCAGACTGCTACCACAGTCTTGGCCTTGGTCTTGCGCAAGAGTCTCGCAAGACTATTGCACAGACTTTTTTTCCAAATTTTGCTAAAGTATTTACTTTTTTTGGGGTTAGGTTTTCAATAGTTTATTTATTTAAATACTTTATTGCACAAAAACTTAAAATTAGTGAGAAATCATGGGCAGGGTGCAAATAAATAGTTTAGTGGTAACAAACGTTGCCGTGAACTCGGGAGGTCGTGGGTTCTATTCCCACCGGGGGCAAGTTGTACATTGTATAATTTGTCTCGGTCTGGGTGTTTATATGTATAATATGTATATATTTACAAAAAAATAGTATAATATAGTTCATCAACCATCTAGTTTCCGTAACACAAGCCTCGTAGCTTACCACGGAAATTAGATGGCGCTGTGTGACCTGTCTGGAAATATTTATTTAATAAATTTTAATTACATCGTGTCCGTAATTTTAATATTTTTTTTTTGTTACTAAGGAAAAAAATACCGTTTAGGTATTTGGAACTTGGGAGAGCTCGTTTGCAAATAATTTTATTTTAGTATACCTAAATCTTACCTATACCTACTGCCTCCGAGGTCTAGCGGTTAATTCCGTGGATTTAAACTTGGAGGTACAGGGTTTGATTCCTGGTCGGGACACAAAAAACTATTTGTAACTAAAAAACTTAGTACAATTGGATAATAAAATATATATTGAGTCAGAGACTCTTGCGCAAGACCAAGATTAGGAAGTGCAAGACTAGCTAAGTCTTGGTCTTTTTTTGGGCAACACTACAAGCGACATATCTCTTTCGCTCCGTCGACTTTCATCAACCTCTTCATACATGCCCTATTGTAACGAAAGGTTTTTAATGCACGTTCAACCAGTGTTTTTATTTGATCGTAATATTATATTATGTGATAGTAATCAGACAAGCTCCATCTCTCAAATTATTTAAAGACAAGTTATACAATTTATAATTTAACTTTCTACTATGTACTTAGATATGTATTTATTATTTATGTATATATTTATTTTATATGTAGGATATGTATATTTAACTAGTATGTATTTATATTTCATTATTGTTGATCACAATAGTATTTCTGCACCCGCTTATAATGGCTCCCCATTCACAAAGGTTAGTTGGTAGAAAATGCATTTATAGCATTAAGCTCGCCTTTGTACCCACACTATTTTTGGTTCTGTACTATAAATAATTTATTATTATTATTAAGCTGTGAAGCTTAAGAGAGTAGCCCAGTTTAAATATTTGGGACATTATGTAACAGAGGACCTCAAGGATCAGGTAGACATCGAACGAGAACGTAGGGCGCTGGCGATTAGATCTAATATGTTGGCACGTAGGTTTGCACGCAGTAGTGAGCAAGTCAAGATAACGCTATTTAAAGCCTACTGCCAAACGTTCTATACTAGCAGTCTGTGGACCAACTTTACGCAGGCATCGATCAGCGCCCTACGTGTACAGTACAATAATAGCTTCAGGATATTGTTGGGGCTGCCACGCTACTGTAGTGCGTCCGCAATGTTTGCGCAGGCTCATACAGATGACTTTTTTGCTATAAGACGCAAAACCACTGCATCATTGCTTAACAGAGTGAGGACAAGCACTAACAGTATCCTGAAGATGATATCTGAAAGATATGATTCGCCGTGCATTGGCTGCTTCGTGCGGCTGCTGGTCTGGCGGGAGTGAGGTGCATCCTGTCAGACTGGTGGGGGGCGGAGTGGTTACTGCACGGACATATTGTTAATATTGCCATATTTTATTTTCTTTTACTTTTATTTTCATTTTTATATTAACATTAGTTGTAAGGATTTTGTAACTAACAAGTGAGCCTAGTTGCTTTAAATAAACGTATATTATTATTATTATTATTATTATTATTATTAATATTTGAGTCTCGGTTACACACCACTTTCGCATTATGTGGTTCTTCAATCTTTCTTCGCTTATCCTTTCAACATGCCCGAACCATCATGTATCATGCCTTAATAATAATCATAATGATTTTCTGTGTTTTTTTTAAACTTAAGATAAACATTTGTTTTACCCCAGCATTAAAATATAATTTAATTAAATAGTCAATTGGTTGAGATTTATGTATTGAGAAGTACGCTACGATTAGGTACTTTATTATGATCAGGCACTTTATTATAGATAAAACACAGAATTTCAAAGTGAAAATAATTATCTTATTTATATCGGCGGGATCGAAAGTAATGAATTATGAACGTGAAAAAAGTTTTTGTCAATTGTCGTTATGCTAGGGTAAAATAAATAAAATTAATTACAGATTATGAAAACACATTATATTTAATATCAAATAAGAAAGAAATCATTATGACACGAGAACATTTCATTGGGCCCATATCTCTATGAAAAATGGGCATTCTCATTTGGCCTACACTCGCCACGCTGGCCAAACGGGTTGGCGAGGGTGAGGCTGCTCGTCTATTAATTATTAATATGCTTACAAGTGGAATGTGACATAAGTATTTATTTTATTTATTTATTAAAAACTTTATTGCACGAAGTACAAAGGCGGACTTAATGCCCGTAGACATTTTCTAAGTAAGTAGAGTTAAATGAGAATCGGGGCCCGAGAGTTAATAATCGATATAAATTCAGTGACATGAAAGCAACGATAATTTGGTTTTGCATTCAGTTCAGTGAATCCAGTTACAGATACATGAGTTACTGCATGAGTTATGAGCGATATTTTTTGATTCCATTGCTTTTTTTTGCATCATACATACTTTTTTTTTTATTTTTTTTTTTTGACAGCAAACAGTCATTTACATAATATTACAAACATAATTACCATTAACAAGACCTTGAGTGTCGAGAATTTATACAAAATACAATAAACGAAAACACAAACAAGCACAGCAGATTAATAATTAAGCAAAAAATATAATTATTAACATCAAAATTGAATTAAGATAGTAAGTTATATCATAGCAGAAACAATATTACTAATACTACATATATAAACAGCTACTCATTAGAAATGTTATATTATTTTAATTTAGAGAACATATGTAGTTTAAGGTCGTTTATAAATTTATTAACACTAGAGTTAAATAAGTCAAGATGAGAATTCCTTATCGTAGTAGTCGAGAGAGCGACAAAAGTATCTATTAGCCGTATACCTGGTAGATGAATTAGAAATAACAAATAAGTTGTTGCTGCGAGTGCTACTTACATACATACATATTTTCACGCCAGATTCCTTGCGGGGTAGGCAGAGACAATTGAGGGCCATTTGACACGATCACGACATACCTCTTTCGCTTCGTTGACATTCGACCTCTTCATACATGCCCTTTGGTTACCAAGACTTTGTAATACACCTTCAGTCAGTGTTTTATTTGATCGTGATAGGTAAGTCTTGGTCTGCCAGGGCATCTTTTAGCCACAACTTTTGCATTATATATCTGGTTCGTCAATCTCTCTTCACTCATTTTAATTTTATTTATTTTATTACTTGAAGTAGGTGATATTTTAGTTATTCTCGTCTTCTAAATCTTTTCTTCCAAGCCTTGAAGAAATAAACGCTAAGGATGTGTGGCTTCAGTAAGATGGAGCCCCGGCACGAGGCTCAATGAATTTGTTGCGACAACATTTCCCCGACCGGCTTATCTCTCTCAGAGGCGATCTCACAGGGCCGGCTCGCTCTCCATCCAGATTTGGCGATTTCTTTTTATGGGGTTATTTGAAATCCCTGGTTTATGTAGATCGGCCACGGACAATAGCTCACCTCAAAAACAACATTCGCGACTCCATTGCCAACATACCGATTGATATGCTGCAAAGAGTGGACACTAACTTCAGAAATCGACTTAATCAGTGTATACGCAATGGGGGTCGCCATTTAACCGATGTCATTTTCAAGTCTGTATTAAAAAAAAAGGGATATTGTATTCTAAAATAAAATAAAAATTAAAACAATAACTGAAGTACTTTTGTTTTTAATGACCGTTCAAATAAGTAAGTTTCTCTGGCGCACCCTGTACCTAGTTGTAAGTAAATATTGTATTTTTATTTTTCTTTTCATATTTATTGTTTATTTGCTAACCTTACCTCTTAAGTTTTCATTGTCCCGAAGGTTGATTGGAAGAGAGTGCCTATAGGCATTATGTCCGCCTTTTGTTTGTATAACAATAAAGTTTTTAAATAAAATAAATAAATAAATTATGTTTCTAGAGCGTGCGTCAGATACAAGAGTCTCCACCCTCAATTCAATTGGTATGTGTACTTTTACTTTAAAAATTACAGTTATATTATTTAAGAGTCGAGGCCTAAGCTGGCTTACCATCCAATTAGTGGGGCCTAGAGAAGCGTAAAACGGCAATTTACCTGCAAGTATTTATTTGTTGTGCCTATTTACACGCAGCGTGTGTATAACAAGATCAGGCTAATTATATCTTATATTCGCAAGATGAATATAGTATTATTATTAGCACTGGACGATGACAATATATTCGATATATGAGAATAATTGTGTATTTTAATTATAGATTAATAAAATTATCAAAATTATAATAACTTATTACAATTAGTTTTTAATATGACATGCTTATTAATAAATTTATTTATATATTTTTTCTTATTTAGTTTTAATGACGATGCCCTTGTGGCAGATATCTATGTTTAATAATATTATTTATTTGACATATTTTAGTTTTGTATACAATATATATATATATATATATATATATATATATATATATATATTAGATTATAGTAGTACCCTGTATACTTGACATAGTTTGATATAGGTAGTATTTAAATTTTATTTTCTGTATTTGACTTTATGGCATTCAATATGGGTTTTCCATAATTGAATTGATAGTTTGGGCTGTTTCTGGTCTTTGTCGTGTGGTTTCGTATTAAGCTGTCTGACCATGATTGTGTTATCTCGTTTACTGTAGGTAACTAATATTAGTTACAGAGTATTATAAATTGACTTAACCAAGTGTTCCAGACGGTCCCTACGGTAATAAATAAATGAAATGAAATGAAAATCATCACGACCATACTTATCCCTTCCGAGGTAGTCAGAAACACGCTTTTTAAGAAGCGGTTTAATTTACCCAACATTACTATAGGTACATCGTGGAAGAGCCACAAAGGTTCCGCGTTCCGTCACAAAAATTAACAAAACATTCGTCGAAAAAAAAGCAGCTCCAGATCTTCGCATTCAACTGTCAGACATTAAGCCCAATTTTAATGCTAGTTTAAAAAAAAAACATGAGAAAAAATCATTCTTCACATTAAATTCATAAAAACATCCAGGTACTCGTATTTACCTAGTTACATTGTATTTCATTATTTAATAAATGTTTTTTAATACATATAATTGTTTTTCATGTATATTTGCTATTTATTTTTAAATTAAACATGAAAATATACAAACAATAAGGTAATATTTTTTGTCATCGAATTAGCTACGCCTTAGGGTTCCTCAAGGAAAAGTATAATCAATTAGGGTTCCGTGGCAAAAAAAAATGGGGACATCAAGAGAAATATCTCAAAAAAATATATATATATGGGCATTTCTCTGTAAACTGGGCAACTCGTTGTCCCAGGCTAATTTTGTTAAAAAAAATAAAAGATCACAAATATTTCGTAGATAATTCCAAAAATCAATACCTTAATCTAGCCCTGCTTAACATTAAAAATCCATTTAAATGAACTTTATCATATTAAAAACGTTTTTATAGTTCCTAAAAACCAGTCCCCTGGTATGTCACCAAAGCAGAATAGTTACTTCAGACTAAATTAATCGAGACAGTATCTATTGGAATTTATCGAATTGTTGTACTATTAAATCAATATTGTTTGATTGTCCATGAGACCTATTTATTTTACATAAATATTATTTTACAATTTAAAAAAAAGGCAATGAAACTTTGTCTTCGGATTTAGTGAACAGTCCCCCTGTCTATATTTTAAATTACGTGACACGTAGCCGAAAGGTTAAACAACGCCTTTTATGCGTGTAACATAACGCAACAAGTCTGAAGTTTGCGCGGTTGCCGCCATGACGACCCACACGCCATCTTATTTAGCAGTGTGCGAGCGTTCTTCCATGGAAGCCGCGTTGTAACCTGACTGCCAACAGTCCTCTGGTAAGGATTATTTTTCTTCTATTTATGTATTTTAATGATTCCTTTAAAAATTAAAATTGTTAAAAAATAAATACATATGTCCTATGTGCAGCAAAATAGCATAAATCAATTACACTTTGTACTACTCATCAATTCAATCAAATTAAACAGTCCCATGGCAGCAGTCCCCTGTTTTTCTACGGGACAGGGGACTGTTTCCACATCCAGGGGATTGTGTAAATTATATTTGTTATTGTTTTAGATTTGTTTTGAGAATGGCGCCAAAGAAAAAAAGCCACAAAAGAAGAGATTCCACAAACAAAAGATAAGAATAGCAAAAGAGATATGAGAAGATTAAAAACTACCCTCAGAAAAGGGAAGAACTTAGAAAAAAAGAACGCCCTAAGTACCTTAAGAAAAAAGAAAAGGGAGCTAGAAAGTTTTTGAGAATATGACTTCACAAGAACACCGAGCTGCCAAGAAGAAGAGGAAAGAGTATTGCACAAAGTATCGCAATAAGAAAAAAAGTATTAGCAAATATTACTAACTCTTTTATTAAAGAAAATACTCCAGATTCTGATGTATCTACTTTATGTCAAATGTCAATACCTGAAATAATGCTGCTGAAATAATTAATAAAAATAAAGAAAAGATGCTTAGATATAAAATAAGTAAGTAATAAAGTACAAAAAACGTTTATCGCGACTAAAAAAGAGCATTAATCTGAAGCCCAAAGATACACCAAATACAAAGTTTCAAAAAGTGGCAGATATAGAATATCTGAAAAGATTAGTCAAAAAAGCACTTTTCGGTGAAGTACTAAAACAAATACAAGATAAATTTTAGAGATGAAAATCGTAAAAAAAAAAGACTTAACAAAAATAGTTACTGCAAAGATAGTTGACAAATATAAGTTATGGCGAATGAACAACACCGGTGTGATAAGGCAAAAACGGGTCATCGACTGGAAAGAAGAAACAAAATTTCAGATGAATGTGTAGGAGCAGTTGTTAATTTCTATGAAGATGATTCTAATAGTAGGCTAGGAGCGGGAAAGAAAGAATTTTTTGCAGACTGCGTCCTTTATGGATTGTCATGCCCAAAGTTGAAAAACGTGATACTTGTTTGTGCATTATTTACAGCCCTTAGAACAGAGCATCCTGGACCTCCACTGTTGGAGATGGGCCTTCCAGAACATATATCTGGAGATTTCGGCCTACGCTCGCCACGATGGCCAGACGGGTTGGCGAGGATGTTTGTGCATGAACCACGCAAACTAGACTTAAAAGCTTTATTTAATGCAATTTTTTTAAATTATAACAGCTATCATATATTGCTTTAGGAGCTGTGTTGTGACCGCTAATATAAAATGTTTGTCCAGAGAAATTTAATAACTTATATATTTTTTTATATATTATATATAGAAATTTAATAATAAGTATCAGTTATAAGATAAGGATATCTGAAAAAGTTAATTTCACCCAAAATCCAAAGACTAGTCGAGTAACCAAATACATTAAGAAATCCTTTGATGTAAAACCGCGCGACCTCATTATAGAATTGCAAGAAGAGCTAGAGACATTTTTTTGTCACGAAAGAAATATTGTACACCAGTTCAGTGCAATGAAGAAACTTAAAAGTGCGCTGACAGAAGAAAATACTCTTATTCACATGGACTTTTCTGGGAATTATTTAACTAAATATTCTCAAATACTTCAAGCTTTTTATTTTGGCGGTTAACGCACACGGTTGTAGTATATTTGAAAGATATATATCTGATAGGTTACAGCGTTAAGTACTACATAAAGATAGTTGAATCTTTACACATACATATCTTCACGCCAGATCCCTTACGGGGTAGGCAGAGACAATTGAGCGCCACTTGACACGATCACGACATACCTCTTTCGCTTCATCGACATTCATCAACCTCTTCATACATGCCCTTTTATTACGAAGGCTTTTTAATTCTCCTTCAGCTAGTGTTTTATTTATTTGATCGTGATACGTGTGTCTTGGTCTGCAGGGCCTCTTTTACCCACAACTTTCGCATTATATACCTGGTTCGTCAATCTTTCTTCGCTCATCCTTTCAACATGCCCGAACCATCGTAGCATGCTTTTCCTTATTTTTTATTTTTTCCTTATTTTTTATTTTGAATCTTTAAATTTGTATTATTCAGTTACTTAATTCTTAAGCTCTAAAGTTAATAATAATAAAAAACATTTAATTTCGGTACAAAAATTGTATTTTTTATTTAAGTTCACAGTCCCATGGCTTTGGCAACAGTCCCCTGTATATTTTTTTCAGAAAATGCTTAATATTTTCTAAAGTAATGGGAATATTTGTGGTTCATCTGCCGAATATTAATAAATAGAAGGATACTTATTCCCTAAATAAAATTTATTATATTATGAGCAAAAAAGTAGCCTAGACACTTTCCTAGGAAAAGTTGCCCAGTTTACAGAGAAACACCCATATAAGTCATGGGGTCAGCAGCCTTGACAATTTATAACGATTGCTAACTTAGCGATTTAAGGTGGCCATTGACGAGCCTTCCAACGACCAAATCTAGTGGTCAGTTAACAAAATTAGTCCACGATTATCGAAAACGTATATTGATATTTAAAAGACGTCAAAGTTTTCAATTACGTTTACGTCCATTCAATTTATTCTGTGCCGCCGCCAGTGACGACGTCATCATAATCTTGTTGAAAATGGCATCACGAACTCTGAATGCGATAATCAATTAACAGTCTGCTAAATAATTGGACGCACGTCTATTCGAATAATTAAGTATTTTTCACTATTACAGCCCTTAGAACACAGCGTCCTAGACCTCCACCGTTGGACGTCTTAGACCTACACTTGCTACGCTGCAGCTGGCCAGACGGGTTGGCGAGAATCTTATGTATTTTTTCCACAAGTTGCCAATAGTAAAAACGGAACCGACGCGACGGCTTAACGTGCTCTCCGAGACACGGGAACGTTGGCGTTGTAAATCTATGACAAATGTACTTTGAAAAAAGTATATTTCTTATCATGCCGGGAGTTTGAACCGAGCGACCTTTCTAGGATTTTAAAGGAATGCGTTCTTACAACCGCGCATTTGGTATGAATTGTTGTTAAAAATATTGTTTAAAACTCAGACACTTACTTATAAAAACAAAAACAAAAAATCTAGATAAGAAAACTGAATTTTGTATTTCAATTCATAGGAGATAGGTCTCAAAATCCAGCAATTGAGTAAATGATAAATAAAGTGTTATTTACACAAATCATACGTCAAAATTATCAATGGAATTGACATCTTTACTGATAGGCTATACGTAAAGATACGACGACTTACCTCATATCTAAAACGTGAGTATTAAATAACATGTCTGGGCATTCAATTAATATATAATATATATATATTTTATCCATGGTCAGAGATACTTGACCAATCTTTGTCTTTGACTGCCTCCGTGGTCTAGCGGTTAAGTCCGTGGATGTAGACTCGGAGGTAAAATACGTAAATAAATACGTTAAATATTTAATTTATTTGTGATATTTCTCGAGTTTGGTACGCTGAAGACATCGACGAGCTTGCCACTTGTCATGATTGGCCTATAGTAAAGTTGGCTAAATGTGAATCCATTATTATATGAATTAAATTAGCAGAGGTTAACGTTTTGTCGGCTTTCGGGTTGCACATAGGCAAGTCCTAATTCTAACATACTTGGTGGGGTACCACTGTACCAGGTATTATAATCTCATGGGTGAATTTGAAAGATATTTATTTATTTTGTTGTGTAATTCTGTATTTGTAAATCTGCTATAGCTGAGTTTTCCTTGCAGATTCCTTTCATATTTAGTTTAAATATTAACAGGTCAAAATATGTCAAATATGTTAGTCTTCTGCTAACAGCTTACTCCTTGGACCACTTCGCTGCTTCTAACAGGAGTAGAATCATTTTAAATAATGACGTGTCACAAATGCCTGTAATAGGTTTACGTGAATAAAGATATTTTGACCGCGATAATCTATAATAATATATTTAAGGACGGGTCGAAAAGTTTAAGTCAACGATTAAGATAATAATTTATGTATTAAAATGGTTCCGCTTTTTTATTGTTATAAGAAATAATGAATAAATTTTTTAAAACGTAATTATATTAAATTGAATTAAGAATTTGTTTTATAAGATATCTTCTTAGTTCTTCTAAATAATATAAAGTATAGTCTATCGGGGTGGTCAGAAACTACGCGTCTTCGCCTCTTAGATATATTTTGTAAGGAGCACATTCACATTTAGTCAACATTTAGGCTCTTCATGACAAGTGGCAAGCTTAATATTTATTAAATATAATTTAAAAGCTACCTAAATAGGTAATAAAATTATATGTATAGAAGATTAATTGCGGATTACACATCTTTGAGTATGAATACTAACAAACATACATCTCTCGGTTTATTCATCTTAATATGTGTAAAGTTTAATATTATTAACTTATTTAGGCCTTTTAAAATAACTTGCCGTGTTACAGACATTTTTTTTCACTTCCTACTTAAATATTAATTATAGATTTGTTTTAAACCTAATATTCACTTGAAAATGGCGTGCGAAATAATGACAAAAAACTGACAGCGCTCAGAGCGATCTACCTCGATATCGTGAGCAGTCTAAGCGCGAGGAGTAATGTCATTTGTGACGTCACATAGCAATGGCAAAACAGTTTCTACACGTTTCGGAACACCATTAATTCAAATTCAAATTATTTATTTCCATTTGGTTCACATGTAACACTCGATATTGTCATTTTTTACAAATAAAATACAATATTTTTTAAATTAATTAAAAATTAAATTATGGATGAACCAAAATAAGTTTTTAATGTTTTTGCAATAAATTGATACCAGTATAAACCCTAAAAAATACTCACTTCACAGTATGCGTGCGATTTTATTTATATTGTAACAGTAGTGGAATGCGTCCATGTTATAAATCGATTGATTTAAGAAGAAAAAAACCGGAAATAGTGCAAATACTGACGTCTCATTGTATCGTGCGATGTTTCGCGAGTTCTTTTTCACAACAAACATTTCTGACTCATACACATGTATGAAAAGTGAAATTTCGCACTATAACCGAAAGAGAGAATTCGCTGTATCATCATCATCACGACCGTTTCCCTTTCGGGGTGATCAGAAACCACGCTTAAAAATAAGCAGATTCACATTTAGCCAAGTTTACTAAAGGCCAATCATGACAAGTGGCAAGCTCGTCGATGTCTCCAGCGAACGAAACTCGAGAAAAATCACAAATAAATTAAATAATAATTAAATGTATTTATTTACATTAATAAATATTTTTGTGTTCCGACCAGGAATCGAACCCGGTACCTCCGAGTCCAAATTCACGGATCTAACCGCTAGAGGCAGTTCGCTGTAATTAATTGAAACATAAAACTTCTGAAAGCGTATATAAATTGTTTTATTTTTTAGAATGTATTTTGACTGTGCAACGTTTCCTTGCATCGTTTTTAGTCAATGCTGAGAGTTGTGAACCCCTTAACGGATCACTCTGTCCCAAACGATACATGCGCCATCCGGGTCTGCACACGGGAACACACCAGTTGAGTGCAGTGCGGGGATTTGGTCAGGTCTCTTGCCTTCAATTTTACCAGATTAGCCGAAATATTCAGTGCTATATGACCAAACTCGGCCTGTGGGGGGTCAGCAAAGAAGCCGACAGACGCATTCAGCTACGATGGGCGGCATTCGGGAAGCTGCGCTACATCTTCCTATCAAACATACCCCAGTCTTTGAAGACGAGAGTTTTCAACCAGTGCGCTCTTCCAGTGCTGTCGTACGGAGCAGAAACGTGGACACTAACAGTGGGTCTGGTCCACAAATTTAAGGTCGCTCAGCGGGCTATTCTCTGATGGATAAAGTCCGAAACGAGGAAATCCGTCGGAGAACCAAAGTTACTGATATAGCCTTCAAAATTAGTAAGCTGAAGTGGCAATGGGCTGGACATGTCTGTCGTAGAACCGATGAACGATGGAGTAGACGAGTTCTAGAGTGGAGACCACGTACGGGAGGACGCAGAGTGGGTCGACCCCCCGCTAGATGGACGGATGACCTGAGGAAGGTCGCTGGTGGGGGTTGGATGAGGGTGGCAGAAGATCGTGTGAAGTGGCGAGCCTTGGGGGAGGCCTATATCCAGCAGTGGAGAGACACAGGCTGACGATGATGATGATGATATGACCAAAATACTCAAAGGACTCGTTGCAGGCAGACAGTGACTTTGAGAGATATTTTCGCGATACCTTTTGAAATGAACTCATATATTATAAATAAAATTTAGGATTAAATTTTAAAATGGGCTAAAAACCAAAAATGTAAGTTCTATACTAACTCCTCCTCCGTCAAGTCCGTGGATTTAGACTCGGAGGTACCGGGTTCGATTCCCGTTTGGTAAACAATAATATGTATTAATTTAAATAAATAAATTTAAATAATATTTAATTTATTCGAGATATTTGTCAAATTTGGTACGCTATAGACATCGACGACGACTAGGCACTTGTCATGATTGGCCTATAGTAAAGTTGGCTAAATTTGAAACATGGTTTGTGACCACCCCGAAAGGGAAACGGTCGTGATGATACTTTTTATTTATTTATTATAGTTATATGTATGTATTTATTTATTCTTAGTATGTAGAAGTATTTCAAATAAATAAATAAACAGATCTTTGCCAACCCGTCTGGCCAGCGTGGCGAATGTTGGCCAAATTCTGCAGAGATACATATGTTCTGGAAGGCCCATCTCCAACAGTGGAGGTCTAGGACGCTGTGTTCTAGGGGCTGTAATGATAATGATATTCTGGAATCTCCAGAAGTGGGGATCTAGAAGTAATTATGGAAAGGTGATTACAATTGTGTAATATTAGATAATTGCGGTTGAAACTGCGGTATGGTTGCGGTAAGTTCACGCTTCATCTTCAACGAGATCGTTTAGAGAAAGTAGCGTGTGAATCCAAGTCATTGTCTAGATTTCGTGGTTCTGACACGATTTATAACTGTGTTTAGAAAACTTTAGGCAATAAACAGTGCTAAAATAAAGAACTAAAAAAAACTACATACATATCTTCACGCCAGGTCCCTTGCGGGGTAGGCAGAGACAATTGAGCGCCACTTGTCACGATCTCGACATACCTCTTTCGCTTCTTCGCGATTCATCAACCTCTTCATACATGCCCTTTTGTTTCGATGGCTTTTTATTACACCGTCAGCTATTGTTTTATTTATTTGATCGTGATAAGTGAGTCTTGGTCAGCCAGGGCCTCTTTCACTCACAACTTTCGCATTATACAGGGTGTTTGGAAGGGAGCTGTACATACGCCTAGGGTAGAAACTAGGGATAGTCTGCTACCTACCCCCGCCCAATATATTGACCTTGGCCTCAAGGTTTTTTTTAATTTATTTTTATTTGGACTTTTTTGATAATTTTTTACTAAAACTACATGTAGCTCAAAATCTATTAATGGGACCGGTCTGCTAATGGTCTTGTTTTAATCGTTAGAGTCTTAGGGTCCTGCTAAAAAATATTTTACACCAGAAAATTGTGGAGAAGAAAAGTTATGGGTCCTGAAGTACTGTAGTAAGGTAAAGAAATAATTTTAAGGGCAACTTTCTATGGGGTTTAAAAAAAACTAACAGGGTTGGAGTTCTTCTGATTTTTTTAAAACATCCTCAGTCCATGCCCTTTCTAACGATATGCTAAAAGTGTAATTATCACTTTTAGTTTTAAAGTTATTAATTAATTTCCGCAACTAGGGCACTTTAAGCAAAAATTTCAACTAATGAAAATTAAATGTGTTCGATCGTAAAAGGATGGCAAATGAAAAACATTAGTCATTACCAAATTTTCACTTCCTACCTAAATAATAATTATAGATTTGTTTAAGAAGTAATATAGAAACAGTATAAACGAATTACAATATTAAATATATACAATAATAAATAATTTAAAACAAAACCAAATATTAAATTAACTTGAAAATGGCGCGGGACAACTGACAGCGCTTAGAGCGATCTACCTCGATGTCGTGAGCAGTCTAAGCGCGAGAAATTTTGACGTCACATAGCTTTGGCAAAACAGTTTAAGCACGTCTCGGAACACCTTTAAGCGTGCTTAGGTTACTTATCGTGTCTCGGAACGACGGGTATATCTTTCTCACCACCTGTAGCCGTGCCTCAGTCCCGGTTACACTAATACCAACTTGTGAAAATGTTAATAAAACATGGTACTTACTTCCTAGCGAGGTGGAGCCGCTCCTGGGTTGTGAGATGCTCCACCTGCGCCATCTCGGCGACCAGGTCCGAATGCTCCATGTCTTCTGCCACCTGCAACAGAAATAATAACTAAATAATGTTTGTCTCCGTAGTCTAGAGGTTAAGTCCGTAGATTTTTAGCACCGGGTCGATTTCTGAAAAAAAAATCGAATCTACGAGCTTGCCACTTCTACAGTCTATAGTAAAGTTATCTAAATTGATTTATTTGGATAAGGATTTAAACATAAGTATAAGTAACATGGTCTAATTTTGGTCGGTATTTCTGTCAAAAAAAAAGTGGTTATTGTGACATAACGACAATATGTGGATATCGACATATAAATATTATATATGTTATTTAATATTGTAGAACATACTTTTGTTCTATCATCAATAGTTTCCGCAGCGCATGCGACGAAAGACGTTTTATGGCACGTTTTTTACACCTTGGGTTACGTTACTAAAGTTTTAGAAGGATCCCTAATCTTTTCTACCAATAAATAAAGCCTATGTTACTCAGGGTGAATGTAGCTTTCTAATAGTAAAATAATTTTTAAAATCGGCACAGTAGTTTTTGAGACACACACAAAAATACAAATCTTTTAACGAGCGGTGAGGCTACTTTTTGACAAGTATTTTCGTTCATGTTTTATCATACCATGGCATCCAACACACATGATATTATTATGGTCTTTGAATTTATTAATAAAATGGTTTAAAATACATTTTTAACAAATATAATAGAAAAGTATAAAATATATAACAATATAAACAAACCATATGTTAATGACATCTGTTTTTATAGTACATATTCTATTTATTCGAAGTTAATTAATATAAATTAAAAGCTACCTAAATAATAAAATTAAAAATAAACTAAACTATAAATAAAAAATGTCCTCTAGAGACGTCCCTTCCGAGATAGTTCCAAGGAGACTGGCAACATTTCCCCTCTGTATAGCGAGGCTAATACGTTGGCAGAAATAATTGCCAGCCTTCCTGTCTCCAGACCTTTCAGTCAGCTACAACTCCTCGGCCTCCTTGGTCCCCATGGCCCATCGTCTCGACCCCAAACGGCGCAAATTCGTATCCGGCACCAAGGTTGGCATATTTGCGCAATTCGAGGTTCTCCGCAGAAAACGCCGCTCTCCCTGCGCCTGACGAGGTCGCCTGGATGTGAGATGGAGCTAATGTATCTACACACGTCGCATCCCACACCAGAGACCTGCCAAGTTTCCACGGCCCAACAGTCATTCCGTCGGGTCTCTTGCCATCGCTCCGCACAATCCCAGATGGTTCTAAGATTGCGGGTACACCAGCAGTGACAAGAGCCCTTCGGATGATGTCGTTGAGAGCCGCGTGACGAGGAATGCGGCCAGCACTTCTAGCACAAGACATCTGACATCTGTCAAAAAGTAACATCAATAACCCGCCTTTCAACACGGTACTGACATACGAAATTAGCATCAAATGTTAGAATTTTCATTAAACGAACGACTTGTGCTAAAAAAGTGGTATTTTCATGCTAACATTTCTTAAAACGAACGCGGCCAATATTAGTGTAGAAAAGGATTTGTTTAGCTTACATCTTCACGAAATAGTTCTTTAACAATAATCATAACTTAAGTTAAACTTTAAATTAACAGTGATAACACAATATTCTTACAAGAATTGATGTAACCGACTGAATAAGGTACCTACCTACTCGTACACAGATCAAGAGTGTCACATTAGCACCTTAAATTGTATCTATTAATATAATATAGGCAAATACACACTTATAAGTCGGTCAGGATTTACCTATGTATTTTAAAGATGTACTGTAATAAATATTAGTTTAAAAAAAACATACATATCACCGTGTGAGAACAAAAACCGCCTCCGTGGTCAAGCGGTAAGTCCGTGGATTTAGACTCGGTCCTGGTCGGGACACAAGAATATTTAGTCGAAGTCAAAGTCAAAAAGTCCTTGGACAGACTATGCAATTAGGCGTAGCCAACTTCAGCAAAGGAGCCGACAGACGTATTCAGCTAGGATGGGCCGCATTCGGGAAGCTGCGCCACATCTTCTTATCAAACATACCCCAGTGTTTGAAGACGAGAGTTTTCAACCACTGCGTTCTTCCAGTGCTGTCATACGGAGCAGAAACGTGGACACTGACAGTGGGTCTCATCCACAAATTTAAGGTCGCTCAGCGGGCTATGGAGAGAGCTATGCTTGGTATTTCTCTGATGGATAAAGTCAGAAACGAGGAAATCCGTCGGAGAACCAAAGTTACCGATATAGCCTTCAAAATTAGTAAGCTGAAGTGGCAATGGGCTGGACATGTCTGTCGTAGAACCGATGAACGATGGAGTAGACGAGTTCTAGAGTGGAGACCACGTACGGGAAGACGCAGAGTGGGTCGACCCCCCGCTAGATGGACGGATGACCTAAGGAAGGTCGCTGGTGGGGGTTGGATGAGAGTGACAGGAGATCGTGTGAAGTGGCGAGCCTTGGGGGAGGCCTATATCCAGCAGTGGAGAGACACAGGCTGATAATGATGATGATGAAAGTCAAAATATCTTTATTCACGTAAACCTATTACAGGCATTTGTGACACGTCATTATTTAAATTATTTAAAATGATTCTACTCCTATTAGTGGAAGACTAAGCAGCGAAGTGGTCCAAGGAGTAAGCTAGCAGTAAGTTATCAGACGACTAACAGCTTAGCAAATTCCAGTGACCTTAGTAATGTTTAATCTGACTGAGAAAGGAATCTGCAAGGAAATCTCAGCTATAGCAGATTTACAAATGAAACAAATACAGAATAAAACAACAATAAAATTAATGTAAATAATTATTAATGTAAATACATTTAATTTATTTGTAATATTTCTCGAGTTTGGTACGCGCTGGAGACATCGACGAGCTTGCCACTTGTAATGTTTGGCCTATAGTAAAGTTGGCTAAATGTGAATCCGCTTATTTATAAGCGTGGTTTCTGACCACCTCGAAAGGGAAACGTGATGATACTTTACTTTTTTTTTGGAACAAAAATTAACTAAGTTGGCCATTTTTGCACAAAAATATTATGCACATATAATTACTTTATAATTTCGTTTTCGGCTAAAACCGTTCGTTTAATTGCATTTAAGACCCACTATCTTCGAAACTAAGATTCACAATGCTTAGTCGATTTTATCACTTTTTTAAACGACTGGTGTAAAAAAGTGAATTTACTAATATAATTAGTTGCTTTTCGCTCTAACCCGGCGATATTTTTAGTTTTAAGTAAATAAATATGTTAATATTCATTACGGAATACAGCCATAGAACATCATTATAGGATCCCAGATGAACTAGCTGTATCAGCCTATAGGCCAGACATCTTAGTGTTAACTCGGAACTTGAAAAAAATATTCTTATTGAACTTACCGTTCCGTGGGAATCAAATATTCCAAAAGACCACAATATGAAGTCGGATAAATATTATGATCTCACAGAAGAAATTATCAGGAACGCGTTCAAGACAGCTTTACGCAGTGGAAGTTGGTGCGAGAGGAGTTCCAGCAAAATCTTTGCAACACTTACTGAAAGAATTGGGCCGCAAGCCCGAGACACCATTCTTCTGATCTTTTACCCACACACGATGGACCCGGCACCCGCGCGGTGAATCCATGGAATGCTTAGAAATTTGTCTTCTTTTATCCGACTGCGCGACGCAAAGAAGGGTTATGTGTTTATCAGCCTATATGTATGTATGTATGTTTGTTCCTTTGTGGTACACTGGAGACCAAACGCGTGAACCGATTTTGATAATTCGCACGTCAATCGATTCGTCTTAATCATGCGAGTGTCACTGAAGATATGATATTGATCAAACTTCAGTAAGGCAACAGCCCATATTGTAAATAATTTAAAATGTCTCAATGTCTTCTTATTGTTATCAATTTATTACAGATTATGCAGATTCTCCAGACACCAAGCCTTAAATGTGTTTATAAAGAGAAGTTTATGGTCTTCTATAATCCCGTCCGTCCTTGAACCATCAGGTCTTTCACGAGTGATGGTAAAAGGCCGGATGGTATGTCTCTTGTACCATGGAGTGAGGGAAGATGTCTTGTTTGGGATGCCACCTTTGCCGCTTGCCACATTTCCTCTACATCAAAAATGGCTGGTTCGGCTGCTCATACAGCCGAATTTAAAAAGCACATCAAATATAATAGCATTAAACAAAATTATAACTTTGTGGCATTTGGGGTTGAAACAATGGGGGTATTTTTCTCTTGATACCCACAAATTCATAAAAGACCTGGGTAAACGAATTTTTCAAGAGTGTGGCGATCCTTAATACCATAACTACCTAAAACAGAATATTTCCATTATAATTCAACGAGGAAATGCGGCGAGCGTTTTAGGTACCCTCCCTGGTAGTAAGCCCTTAGTTTATTTTGTAGAATAGTTTTAATTTCATAGGTATTTTTAGTTTAGATTTATTACACAGATGTTCAAACTTGTCACGTGCCGGCAAAGCCTTCAAAGGGGTCCCCTTAGTAGGTCATATTATTTATTAGTTTTCAATGTAGTATCTCACAAGCGACAGAGGCAATTTTGTTTATCTGTGATATTGTTTGTGTATGTTGACTGTTTGTTGCAAAAAAAAAAAAACAAAATAAAATCCCAGTCGACGAAGTATATTGAGTATCATCGAATAGGTATTTGAAAATCATTTTAAGGTTTCTCTTATCATTTTTCATTTCGAGTGCCATTTAGGATCTACAACGATTTAAAGTTGGTTAGCAACCATACTCCTACTTACATCTATAATTTTTAATAAATTTGCAATCTTTAGGTACAGCGATAGGTAACTCAAGAGTATAAAATTAAAAAAAGTTATTTTATAACATAAAAAACACGACTGCGTAAAAAAATAATATTATTAAAAACTAAAAAGAAATAAATCAATAAAACAATTTATAAATTTAAATTTCTATGACAAATGTACGTAAGAAAAGTGTATTTCTCATTAGGGGGTGGGTTTGAACTGACCTTTGTAGGATTTTAAGGAAACCATTCTTACAACCGAGCCATCACAGTTCTGCAAACAAATATTCATTGCCATTGAATAAAATTTATATGTATCACATCACTCCTGCTCATTGAAGCTCAAGCTACTGGCATTTGCATGTTATTTTTATATTTATATTTTTATATTACAAAAACCACAGCTCATTACAGAAATAAATACATAGGTATACCTTATAAGCAACACTTTGGCCATACATGGCTTTACTTTATATAAATAGTACTTATTGGTGGAAATGAAACTAAACTAATACTAAATCTACAAATCTAACTAAACTAAGCAAGTCGCAAAGAATATATATCTAGGAGTACTCCTCGATAGCCAATTAACCTTCGCACAGCATATAAAAATTCGTCTTACGAGTTTTACCTCTCAAGGACTATAATAGTAAGTTTGTAATGGTGATTATTGCAACCATGCTTCAGTATGCAATAATATTGTTAACTAAATGTCATTTTCATTGATAAAATCATTTCTCAATTTGAGATAACAACTTAAGAGTATTATTGCCCTGGATACAGATGACTTTGTGTGATCTTATCTCAAATGGATAAGAGACATTATTTTAATCTTTTCTGTCACAATAGCTTCTAGAAATTTTTTTTCTCAATAGTGCTACAGCCCAAAATATATTTGCTTACACCATGCATAATGCCAATGCCAAATTTTCAACCCTCACAGGTGACTTATGCAACACCTCATGTGTAATAACAGAACTAAGCTTTGCACAATGGTAGGGGTGATCACAGGAGACTGTGCCTCCAACAAGCATCTATTTATAACACTTTGAACATCACAGATAGTCACTACCACTGGCTATTCAAGTCAAGTCAAAATATCTTTATTCACGTAAACCAGGCATTTATGAAACATCATTAATTTAATTATTTTGAATGATTCTACTCCTGCTAGTAGAAGACTAAGCAACAAAGTGGTCCAATAAGTAAGCTGTTAGCAGTAGACCAGCAGCTTAGCAGATTCCAGTGACCTGTTAATGTTTAATCTGACTGAGAAAGGAATCTGCAAGGAAAACTCAGCTATACCAGATTTACAAAATAAAACATATACAGAACTGCAACACAACAATCAATAATAACCTTTTAAATTTAGTTATCAGTACCTATGAGATTACAATACCTGGTACAGCAGTAACCCACCAGGCAAGTCAGAATTAAGATAGATACATGGCTTATGTGCAATTCGAAAGTCGACAAAACGCAAAAACCTCTGCTAATTTAAGAACAATAAATTGAATGTGTACGGTAGAGGTCCCAGGTCCCACAGCAGCACCCGATCACGGACGTAACGCATGTGCCAGCCATCCCGCCGCTCAACCAGGCCCTTAGGGTGCGGACCGGGACCCGACACACATGCTACCACTGCAATGACCTTCTAAGGAAGGGACGACAACCGGACACGCAACACCATGAGAACCTGAACACTACAAATGACTTTCGGGACATACACAAGCATAAACATAACAATTACTTCCTAAGTACCCAAATGTTGCCATATTTAAATATAAATTTATATATTAGTTAAAAAAATAACAACTATTGGACACGCATCGTCAGTCCACGTCTTCAACGCTTGGTTTTTAATTATTTCTAGACAAATAAAGAAAGAAAGAAAGAAAATACTTTATTTATCACAACAATTAGAATGGTTACAAAAAAATTAAAATATGCAAGGAATAAATTTAAATGTAAGCCTATTCTATATACCGAAACATACAAACAGGTGTGGCGATAAATAGGTGGTCAGCTCAGCATATGCTACAGCCGAGGCTGCAGCGCTGATTTTCAGCTGATGCCTTATGTTGGGTGAGTCACGGGTCGCAGAGATATACAGTACCATTTACTTAATCGGAAGGAGCACTAAATGTACAGTTTACATATACAAATTAGAATATAATAAATAAATAATATTATGATAAATAATATAAGTCATACTCAAGAAAAAAAAACAATTGTATATTAATTAATAAATAGAATAAGATTAGGTAAGTTGCTGTGAAGTCTTTTGTAATATTAGCATATGCCTTTTGAGTGCCGATCTGAAACCTGCTAAGGAATTATATTATATGCAAATAGTTTGGTACGCTAGAGATATTGACAAGCTTGTCACTTGACATGATGGACCTATAGTAAAGTTGGCTAAATGTAAATCTGCTTATTTAAAAGTGTGGTTTCTGACCATCCCCGTAAGGGATACCGTCTTGATTATTCTTTATTACTTTAAGGATTATTTTTTATCATAAATATCTTACTTCAAATGTATTTTTTAGTAGGCCTTTATTAGAATATCAAGATCCAACCTAATCACAAAGGAATTTAAGTTTCAGCAACATTTGTCTATAGTTTGTATTAATAAGATAGGAAATACAAAATGGTGATTTAACACTTATTGATAAATAGATATTAAGATAAGATAAAATATAATAAGGTGTTTTGCCAAAGATACACTGAAATCTATGCTTGAAAACTATATTACTGCATATTTAAAAGACATTTAAAATTCTAATAGTAAGGTATAACTGCCCCCACCAATGTAAACTCTATATAACAACACTGAAGGGACTGTGCATTTTATAGCGTTATAGAGAGTTGTCATTAAATGGAGAGAAGAAAAATCAGAATTGGAAGACAAGCTAAACCAACTAAAGCCAATTGATTTCAACCCTTTAGGAAGTTTTTTGTTAAATTGAGTGACATTACATGGAGTTTACACTGTATATAACTAATCATCATCAGCCTGTATTTCTTCACTGCTGGATATAAGCATGTGTGTCAGGTCCCAGTGCGCACCCTAAGGACCTGGTTACGCTGGGGAATGGGTGGCACTTGCTTTACGTCCATGATTGGGTGCTGTTGTGAGGGCTGAACACATTTTTTTTTTAATTAGTACAGATTTTGCTTTTTGTGTGCTTTCGGCATATTGGCAATCTTAATTCTGAACCTAATATCTAATAATATATGTATTGTAATTTCATACCTGAATTCAAAAGGTTATTTATTGATTTGTTATGTAGTTCTGTATATGTTTTATTTTGTAAATCTGATATAGCTGAGTTTTCCTTGCAGATTCCTTTCTCAGTCAGATTAAACATTAACAGGTTACTAGAATCTGCTAAGCTGCTGGTCTGCTGCTAACAGCTTACTCTTTGGAGTACTTTATGCTTAGTCAGCAAAATAATTTAATTAACGACATATCACAAATGCCTCACCTTAAATAGGTTTTCATGAATAAAGATATTTGACTATACGGCTTATGACTGCACACAGTCTTTCACAACCCTCATCATACAGGCACAACATTATTTAGGTCTACTGTCCATCTAGCAGGGGATCATCCCACATCTCCATTTTAAAACACATTTCCCTGTACCTGACCTATTAGCACTTTTGAAAGCATATTAAAATATATGTATTAAATATACACATATCTTAACGGCAGCTCGCTTGAGGGGTAGGCAGACATTAAGCGCTATCTAGTGGTAACAAACGTTGCCGTGAACTCGGGAGGTCGTGGGTTCGATTCCCACCGGGGGCAAGTTGTACATTGTATAATTTGTCTCGGTCTGGGTGTTTATTATAATACGTATATATTTACAAAAAAAAAGTATAATATGTAGTTTATCAACCATCTAGTTTCCGTAACACAAGCCTCGTAGCTTACCACGGAAACTAGATGGCGCTGTGTGACCTGTCTGGAAATATTTATTATTATTATTATATTTATTATTATTATTATTATTTATCACATACATCTTTCGTTTTGTCAACATTCACCAACCTTTTCTTATATTTAATAGTTTTTTTAAATAATTTTAGTATTATTATGTATTGTAAACATTATTTTGTTGTGTCAATACAGTAAAAGCACTTGTATGATTGATTGTATTTTAGAAAGGCATGCTGGCACAATTTTGTCTATGTTCACGAAGATTAGCTCAATTTACAGTGATAACACGCTTTATTAACTAAACAGCTATCGTATTACAACTTAAATAATACATTCTAGGCATTTGTACTCACCAATTGACTAATTTACGCGAAGGTAGCAATCTGCTTAATTCTCGTCTTAGTTTTGCCACACATATTTCACTATTTGCACAGCGTTTGGGTTTCTATCACAATATACAATTAGGCACTAATAAACGGCAAATAATAATTAAACATATCTAAAAGAAGCAAATCATTTTCCGTTATTTTTGTTGAAAAATTATAAACAAGAACGAAAATCACAAGACGTCGAGCGGCATTGACTGTGTTGCCAACAATCAATCCGATCTGTCAAATAAATATTGAAATGTTGCTAGATAACATAAATTAAAAATAATCAATAAAACAAGGTATTGTACCTATGCCTCGGTATTAATATATAGTGTAAACCGGAAAATATATTATATTAACGTAAGAAAAAATAACAGGCCTTACATTTATTGATAGTTTCGTTTTTGTACAACCATTATTTTATTTTTAATACAACCTACGTAAGCGATCTATTGCGACTTTCAAAAGAAAGAAGTTTTGCCGGCTAATAATTAATCTCTGATTTTGGAAGGCATATAATTTTGAACATTTGATCAGCACTTTAGACGTATAACGTGTTTGTCAAGAACGCTGTTTGGCGAGAGTTTTTCTTCCCAATGAATTTCTTAGGTCCTGATTAGTGCTTAGCACGAGCCATTGCTCAGGACTCTCAAAGTGACAGTTTTAGAGCAAAATCCGTCATTTCGATAGTTCTGAGCAATGGCTCGTGCTAAGTACTGGCGGAGAAACGACTATTAATTCGGACCTTAATTGTTAAAGCTAAAGTTTCTAATAAAGAAAAGTTTCTATTAAAAGTCAAAGGTGGATTTGATCCAGCCAGTACTTTTTGGGTCCCATTGTATACCATTTAAATACAACCCGCATGCTATTATAAATAGGATAGTAAATAAAAAACAAATATCAATTGAAATTTTATTTCATAGTTCAATTACACATGTTCTATTATTAAAGTCAACGCTCTTAGTAATCATAACAATAACAAAATTTGTGGCGTAGTTACTAGGCACTATTAATTTAAATTGACACTTTCACTCTTAGCAATTTACAAATGTTTCTATTTTAGAATTGAAATAATTGTCTTTAAAATATACTTACATTTAATAATATAAGGCTATTGATAGTTTGATGTACCGATTATGTTTTTAGCAAATATTTTTTTCTACATTTCCCAATTCCACTTTTTACCTACATAATTACACGCTATGCTATTGTCGATGTTAACTGCTACATATTACACTATAATTAGTTAGAAAACAACGAATAACAAACCACAAGACATGTTTTAAAAAAAATGAAAACTTTGTAACGTAATTTTACATAAACATAATTGTACGCTTTTAAAGCACAATGGTGCATGTTTGTAAAATAAATAAATGAACACCTGTTTTTGAACAAAATTATATTTTATCTACTCATGCTTTAACTAGTAACTCGCTCCTACTTTCGCGCAGCCCCCGGAGGGAAGGCCGCTTTTGGGGAAGAACTAACGAATCTAGGAGGAAATGTTGTATTAAAAACTGCGCCTAGCACCAAATGTGCGTTGATGCACCAGCCGAGATCCTGCCGGGGAAAACAGAAGATTATCCTATCCCCAACCCAGGCCTATTAAACATCAGGGCCTGAATAGCTGTCTGTTTATCTCTTTAACTAGTAATGTCCTATAAAAAAAAGGTAGGCATATCTATCTATTCATCACATTCATCTAAAATTGACACTTATTAAGTACCATTTCTAGAAAAAGCGCGTCATATAAAATTTAATTGATATTATTATTATTTATAATATCTATTGTTACTGAGAGATTCTTAAATATTACAATAGGTCTTAGGCCTGGGGGCTGATTCTGGCGCTTTCGACATACGTGTCGGTTCGAAATATTCGAGTGAAATGTGACAGATCTCCATAGAAGACTGTCAGGGTCAGAAACTAATCGAATCGATATGCATATCAAAAGAGCGAGAATCGGGGCTCTGTATTAAAAGTATGCAATTCTATGATTTAATAATAAAATATTTTCATGTTCCCCCCAAAATAATCTCTTTAAAAAAACAATATTCTATGCCTCTATCTCATTCCAAAGTTTTTTACTACCTACTAGTATTAGTAGAATAAACACCATTAGTTATAAAAAATAACGGAATATCATCCTCAACGAATACAAGGTCTAAAACTAGTTTATTGTACTAAAGATTCACAAATTCATCTAAATATTTTACCTACTATCCACTAAATATATTAACAATTCAACTTTTTATTAAGTCTTGTAAGCCTTATAATTTTAAGCTTAGCTAGCTTAAGTACTTACATTATTTGTCAATTTTCTAATAACAAAATTCATATCCAACACCTCCCTAACAGTTCATTCATATTAACAAATATTTAATATACCTACATTTACATAATAGATTTAAAATAAAAGCCTAAGGTCGACTTGCACCGAATACTAAATATACAATTAATATACAACAGACCTACATATATTTTAAAATAAAATATATATAATATATTTACAGTTCTTTAAGCATATATCACTTCTGAAAGGTGATTTGTGAATTTTATACTTGTAATTGTTTATAATTTTAATATCTACTTTAAGGCTATAATTATGACCTGGTTAAACGTACTAATTGCGTAGCGTACACGTCAGTTGGTGTACGCATCACCAAAGATAAGTTTTGTTAAGCTTGAAAAGTCGCACCATTCACGCGGCGAACATCAATCGCTCACCTAGGACAATACTTTTCTACTTTGAAGGTTGCCACTTAGAATAATGACAATAGTATAATATGTACATATATGGTTTAGAAATTACAATATTTTTTATTTTATCTTTTCTTCATAGAATAATAACGTATAAAAATTTAGTTTCATACAAAAAAAAATGACAATACAGAGGCAAAAAATAAATAATAATAATAATAAAAAATAATTAATATTAAAGTCGATATTTGCACGGCCGCTGTCAAGGTCGAGCGCTTATAGAGTTGAGAATTAAATAATATTTTGTAAGCTCTAACATAAATAACGAAATCCACTAATAACGTTTGCGACTTTACTTTGTTTGCGAAGTAAAGGAATAGGGTCTGCTGGTCTCACTTATCATGTGCATACCTACTTCGTTTCTATGCGTTATTATTCTATGGTTTTACCAAAATATACACTAGATGGGAAAAATTGATGAATGATGGATTCTATGGCCGTGTTCAACGTGCGTGTATATTTTTTGACAATATGCCGAGCTGCATGCTAGGAAAGTATATAACACGTTCTTCTTCGAAAAGAGAAGAAAAACAATGTACAGTACAGTATCATCACGACCGTACCCTTTCCAGGGTAGTCAGAACCACGAATATTTTTTAAATGAAGCGGATTTTCATTTAGCCGACTTTACTATAGATAGACCCATCATGACAAGTGGCAAGCCCGTCGATGTCCAACGATTGGGGTGGAAACTTAGAACAAGCAATTGACAAATTTTGGTTCAAATATACAGTGACGCCGCCTTTTTTTTTTTTTTTTTTTTCACGACATGTGACACCGCGCCCACCTGATGGTAAGCGGTACGCGAGGTCCAAGAATGGGAGCAACTGACGCCAGCCTCAGGCAACCGACATCAGTCCCTACCACTATGCCGGCCTATAAAGATGCTTTTTCGCACTTCGTTTGAAGGACTGTAGGTTATAGGAATGGGGAAACACTAGGCTGGGAGAGCATTCCACATCTTAAGCGTGCGACAGATGTAAGACTCTCCAAATTTGTATACGCGTAGGGGTAGTGGCTACGGTATGTGGATGCATATTTTGGACTGTGCGAATCGAAGCCTAATAGACGGTAGGTGGTACTAAATTTATTGTTCATTCTTTCAATAATTCGTTTAATTTATTCAACATGTCGGCCATTGCTTTCAACAAGCGAATATATAATACAACCTTAGAATTTTTTTTTTATTGTAGGTATTGTGTAACTTTTAGTACCTATGTATCGTATGGTAAACAGTAGCAAAATACATAATATTTATAAATTTTCGCGCGCTGTTAATTGGTTGCGTGCTCAAAAATCAAATTTCAGATATAATATAGTATCATCACGACCGTTACCCTTTCGGGGTGGTCAGAAACCACGCTTATAAATAAGCGGATTCACATTTAGCCAACTTTACTATCGGCCAATCATGACAAGTGGCAAGCTTGTCGATGTCTCCAGCGTACCAAACTCGGGAAATATCACAAATAAATTAAATATTAATTAAATGTATTTATTTCCTAGTCTAAATTCACAGACTTAACCGCTAGACCACGGACGCAGTTATTTACATTAATAATTATTTTTGTGTCCCAACCAGGAATCGAACCCGATACCTCCGAGTCTAAATCCACGGACTTAACCGCTAGACCACGGAGGCAGTCACATATACAGTGGCGCCGCCTAATAGACGGTAGGTGGTACTAAATTTAATGATCATTCATTCATTAATTCGTTCAATTCATTCAACATGTCGGCTATTGCATTCAACAAGCGAATATATAATACAACCTTAGAAAAAAAAATGTATTGTGTGACTTTTAGTACCTATGTATCGTATGGTAAACTAGTAACAAAATACACAATATTTATAATTTTTTGCTCGCAGGTAATTGGTTGCGTGCTCAAAAATCTAATTTCAAATATAATACTATTCCTATATAGAAGCTATACCTATAATAGGTATGTATTGCGCTTTAAGTATCCTATCATCCACCTGACTACGCTAGTGTTTCGGTGAATAAAACTTTTTTGCGTGAGTTGCCAATCATTTCCCAAACTCAAGAAATATCACAAATAAATTAAATCATTTATTAGTTAATTCAGAAATCGAACCCGGTACCGCTAGACCACGGAGGCAGTAATTTCTATATTAGTAAATTCTATCCTATCGTTCCGATACGCGATAATAGTAACCTAAGCACGCTTAAAGGTGTTCCGATACGCGCTTAAACTGTTTTGCCAAGCTGTGTGACGTCACAAACGACATCATTTCTCGCGCTTAGACTGCTCACGATATCGAGGTAGATCGCTCTGAGCGCTGTCAGTTTTTTGTCATTATGTCGCGCGCCATTTTCAAGTTTATTTAATATTAGGTTTTCTTTTAAATTATTGAATATTGTAATTAGTTTATACTGTTTGTATGTTACTTCTAAAACAAATCTATAATTAATAATAAAGTGGAAGTGGAAAAAATAATGTATGTAACACGGCAATTTATTTTAAAAGATCAAAATAAGTTAATACTATTAAACTTTACACATATAAAGATGAATAAACCGAGAGATGTATATTTGTTAGTATTCATACTCAAAGATATGGAATCCGCAATTTATCTTCCATGCATTTAAAAAAAAAAAACTAACATTTTATGAATGAAAATGTGATTTAGACCGTTCCGTGAGCATCCAAATCGCGATATTTGATTCGGAACGACGACGGTCAGTGTCCTATTCGTTCTAAGCGCTCTAAACGAGATTCGGAATGAGGGGTATGCATGCATGCAATATGTCAAAGTAACGTCGTGCTCTAGCTAGCTCTTATGGTGACAGATTGCTATACGATATTGAACCTTAGGTGGGTTGGAAATTAAATTCCTTGACTGTACCTATTTATTCCTCAATGCTCCTGGCAGACATGATCTGATTATTATACGGGGTGACTTTGTATGGTTGGCTTCTTCATAAACACTGTTAATTTAAATTAAGCCAATTTGTGTTATAAAAAAATATATGCCATAACCCGACATATGGTTTCTTAGGAAATGTTGCGTGTACGTGGATGAAATTGTGATTAAGTAACTCGTGTCGTTTATAATTATTAGCTCAGCCAGCCTCAAAGCTAGGGGAACGCTAAACCTGCTAAAATCAAGAGTTGGAGACCACTCTATAACTGATACAGAAAAGAAAGGTTACTGACATGTGCTCGTCCAGGTTAGGAAATTCGAAATAAATCTAGACTTCACAGTAAGTTCACTAGGTCCATCAGACCGGCCGGCTGTTTTTCTATATAACCCACTATTTGCACTTTAAGGAATTTGTTTTATATAAAGAAAGAAAGAAAGAAAGAAAAATATTTTATTTGCCACATATCAATAAACACAACTTAAAGAAATAAAGACTGGTAGTATACACAAGATGTGTGGTGACAAATAGGGAATCAGCTCAGCATGGAGCTGCGACTCTGGACCACAGCGCTGATTTTCGGCTAATCCCTTGTTAGGAGAGGTGCTAATGGGTAATATATACAAATATATAGTGTGGTGTATGTATGTACGCATAAAAAGATAACTAATACATTAAATAAAAATAAAATATGTATAACAAAATTATAATTAATAATAATATTGAATTATAAGGTCTATAGTCACACGCTAGGACGACGTGTGTGCGGTTTGATCGCAACTCTCAGACCAATAGACAGTTTCTCTTTGTGTGAACATTTTTCATATAGGAAACGGAATGGAAGGATGGTACCAAGCCATAATAGGAAAAGTTGATTATTTTTATTAATAGAATCACATATTGGTCCAACGCAAAATCATACAAAGTAACCCAGTATTGGTGATATATTTTTCCTAATACATTACTAGCAAATAAACTTGTTAAGCAACAAGCGCAGAATAGTCTTCCAATCCAAGATTGAAATTTACATCAAAAGTCCACTATAAAAATAAATATCATTAAAATATCACTTTCACGCTTAATCGAGAGTCTTATACTTTAACAGTGGCAACCTATCGTGATTGCCACGTCGTATTACTCAGGTATTGTCGTCTGAAGAGTCCGAATCCGAGGAACTGCTGAGTAAAGTTGATGCCATGGTTAGTTGACGTATGAACGGATCTCTTGGCAGACTTTGCTGGCCAAGAGGCAGGCGACGGACAGTCATTCGTTCGCTTTCTGGCAACGATGTGCTGCATTTCTCTTCTGTGATTGCATCTCTTGATAATGAGCTGAAAATTACCAACAGTGTTAGTAATATGAAAGAAAGAAAACATTTATTTATCAAAAAACATTTAAGACATAACAATTACAAAAGAGAAAAAAAAGTAATAGTAAAAACTTAAAATAATATAAACTTGATATAAAGAGAAAAGAAAACGAGCTGCTATGACAAATAGGTGTTCAGGTCAGCATAGGCTGCAACAGTAAATGCTGCAGCGCTGATTTTCACTGAACCCTTTAACAAAACCAATAAATAAAAAATAAAAAATGGGATAAAGATCAATATAAATACGAAAGAGTATTGAGAATTTAGAGTCAATCTTAGCAAAATAGCTCACCATGACAAGCCTATTGCGTACCTACAACACCAATGTTGACACATTTAACAATGTACAATAAGAACAACAAGCACCGGATGGTAGGTCGGTCTGTATTGGGAATGAGCGATCAATCACAGATAACTAAATACACATTGTTGCTCACGAACATAGAGAATTTAGGTTCGATTGCTTTAGCTCTTCTATAGGAAGTGGTCTCCCGTTGGGGGGCCGTGAGCAAGATATTCTGAAGGTGCTTAAAGTGCCCGTTGTAGCCCGATAGAACATACGTCTTAAGTCAGGCCGACAAAAAAATCCTCAATAGTAGACATCTCTAAAAGTTATTAAAATAATTAATATTATTCTTGTTGCAAGCTACTTTATTGTTCCTTCTTTACTTCAAATTGCATACTCGGATTAATAATACGATATGATACTCGCAAAAACACAACCGTTATGTCCCATTTGGCGACTGATAGCGCAACAATCTAGACTCCTAAGTTAAATGTTGAAACAAAAAATTAAGTCCACATACCCAGTTAATTCCAGCATAGATCCTCGTCTACATTGGCCTCGATGGGGTCCCTGCATGATGCTGGCAGGTCTGCTCGAAGCTCCAAGAGGATCAGAATGTGCCACGTCTTCCATCAACAACACCGAAGGCCCTCCCAAGCTAGCACTTCTTTTAGACAAGGCATTAAGTGCGCATCTAGCTTGTAGACTGATTTCAGGCCTATAAACCTCTTTACTCGGTCCAGCTATAACGATCTCGCTTTCAGAATTACCAGCTTCTTCTTGACCTTGGGCAGAGCTTGAACTTTCCCGCCGGAAGAGACCTATGATAGATTTGGGATGTTTTGGCTTCTCAATACCACCTAATGATATAGGAGAGGAAGGGAAGGAAAGGGAAAAGAGTATATCAGACAACTAGTTAACAAAATACACATATACATACAGGAATAAAGCTATAATTGAAAATATAGGTACTATTATTGAGGGTAAAATACTTAAAAACAAAATTGTTAATTAGTAATTCTAAAGGATTTTTTGTAGGTAAGACATTAATGGCATCATGATTTAAATTTAAAGGTGCAAATAATTGTAATATATAAAGATAAGGCATATACTTGGTGCAGAGTTAATCTTAAAGGAACGGAAACAGTATAGTCGATGTAATAAGACGCCATAAAATTTTATAATAAAATAAAAATAATTTTAAAACATTACACAATAAATAAACAAGGTTAGAAAAGTTAATATCCAAAATACAATGATTTATAAAAAACCTGATGAAAGTTGTTAAATTCGATCAATTCAAAGAAAAAACTTAAGGAAGTTAGAAAACTGTATTTGAAGATTATTATTATTATCATTTAACACTTCATTAATTTACTTATGAGGTTTCATTACATTACATGCGTATATTGGTAGACAGGTATATTAAATGGACGTGAATATTACCAAGAAATGTGGCCGAAGGTGAGCTGTAGGCAAGATATTCCTTATTAGAAGCCCACGAGGGGAATTCTGATTGTTTTAGGCCACCTGCTCCCTCAGCTTCTTCTCTTTTCCAAGGCAACATAGTCTCCGTTGCTGTAGGCGTCGCTACTAGAGCTCTTTCTGATACGCTCATGTAGGCATCTAAAAAATTGTACAGTAAAAGTAGTAAATGTTTAGTGCGAATGAAAAGAAAATTACCTTGCGGAGTTCAGTTGATACTTTTACGTATAACAAATAGAATAAAGCATGGTAAACTGGTAAATACGAGTAAAGAGGATTCGTGGTTGGTCTCCTATGAGGTGGACTGATTAGGTCAAGGCTGAAATCGGCTACTACCAATATAAAAGGCGCAGTCCGGGAGTAATGGCAACAGCTTTTGTAATACCCAAGATCCAAGAGAACAGAATATTAATTTAGTCTTTTAGATTATTTTCGAATACTTACCATTTTCATCAGACATTCTTCTTTCATCTTCCTCCAGTATATCCTCATTAGGGACTACAACATACAATAATAACATAGCATAAGATATTATTAAATATCCAATCGTACCTATGTAATTACGTACCAATGACTTCTAAGATTTACCTAAACTTTTGTATGAATCTTTAAGATAATAATAAAGAAATATATAAAAAAATTGAACATCTTAAATTTAAATATTTTAACTACTAATATAATAATTAGAAATATACAGATAAATACGTAAATATATATTTTGATAAATTAGTTATATATAATATAAAAAGTGTACCTTTTAATGAAAATGTGCAAATTAAAGTAGGCAATAGCAAAGCTAATGTACAGGCAATAATAGTAGTTCTTAATTTATTATTATTCAGATAAGATATACTTAAAGATTTAGCATGCGTTGGTGACATTTTTTTTCAATTTACTCTCAAATTAGCTCATGCTAAACCTTTAATGTAAAATAACTTCATTGCACCAGAAATCAACAGTAATGTTAATGAGGAAGTTATCTTAACATTTAAGAAGCTGTGTTTAGTAGTATCAATAACACAAAACCATTATAGTATTAAATAATAAGTCACAATATCAGCACGAGTTATAATTGAAGATATTCCAACGCAGGAATTTAAGGTATAGCCAAAACATTTTAGTTAAAAATAATGTCACAATTAGATTACTGCCACCAATTTGTAACACTCAACAACTTAGAAAATAACTCTTCATTTAAAACTACCTTTAAGTGTTTATTACTCGCATAAAGACATCAAATTACAATTTATGGACCACTTTTTCCAACCAAAACATTGTTATGGAATGAACTGCTCTAAGAGTGTGCTTATGTTAATGTTTGGAAGCGTTCAAATTGTTAATCCCATCTCTCATACCTCGTGCCGATATAAAAACATTTAAAGCAGCAACAAGGGTGTAGAAATTAGGATTCTCAGAAGGTTAGGTAAAGTCTACCATGAAATCATGCAAATGTTCGTTTAGTAATTTTAGAATATGTATTGGATGAGCATCATTGTTAATTGTATTATTAAATTTATTAACCTTTATTTCTTTAAAACTCTCAAAGATAATAATAGGCATATTAGATGTGATGATGATAAATGATTGTTATTGGATTTCAAAAGTATAGGCCAGTATTTCAAACATCTATACTTAACAAAAATTTGCATATTTCTTCAAATAGCAACATCTGATAGATTCATTATATAATTGAGAAATTATATCATCCAAAACATATTGAATTCCAATTAGAACATTTTTGCACATACCAAAGTTATACGTGGATCTGTCTCTTCTCCACGGTAAGGATTTTTCAACAGCAGTCGGTAGAATTTCTTCAGGAGTTTTTGCATACTGCTTTACAATCCTCGCTTTTAAAGGATTAAATCCCGGTAGGTTTGCGAGTTGATTTATAAGTGAACTACTGTTTTCCTTATGCGAAGATGTAGGGCTCACTTCGGCTGGTTATTTTAACATGTTGCAGAACCACATGAAGATTGCCAGAAGGGAAGAAAACAACAATCAAACACAAATAAAATACAAAACTTGAGACAAGCCAAAAGAAGGATAAGAAAGAAGAACAACAACAAGAGAGGGTATATTTAATAAACCAATTTGGTGATATAAATAAGGTAGTTAAATATGCAGGATGTTTTAATTTAAAAGATCTTAATCATCGTTTTAGTATAGATAAAATTAACATCCTATATATTTAAGTGAGTTCAATGAAAAATGCAAATCATGTACAGTATTTGTGGATTAGGAACAACAGAAAATGTAACAAAATAATCCAAATCAGATAAAATTTGAAGTAGTAATTAACACATGCCATTTAATTATGCGTTTAAACCACGACATCCATTTATCATTATTTAAATAGAAGTTGAGCATGTTTAATATGCAAATAATAAGAAATAGCAAATACCTTAATGTAATGTTAAGTTTTTGAGATATTTATATTAGTATAATCCTTTTATTCTACATTAATAAGTGTTAATGTTAAACCACAAAATTTACATTGTATCTACAGACTATATTTTAAAACATAAGTAAGTACATGGATATTTCTTTAATTTAACAAAAACAATATTTGTGCATAACACTGCATTTAGACATAGCACAATTTACTTAAATAGAGATTCATACGTAAGAAGTTATTGTTAAAACATTGCAAATTTTTAAAGTGTTTTATCTACAAGGTGAACCACTCTTAGCTTTTTGATCAATACATTAGTCACAATATTCATGTCATCCAAGTATAGGATTCAAGAAATTGCTTGATATCAATTCCCATTTTTTATTAACCACATCAACTTTACAATTAGAAAACATATTATGTACGACTTTTATTTGTAGAGAAAACTACACACTTTATATATAAATTAAAATTCCTCTAAATTTAACATATCTATCATCAGTTGTTGTTTAAGATTCGTATTCTAAATATATTTATCGTTCTTTCTTTCCCAATGTTTTTAAATTGCTACTCTTTAATAGTCATAAATTTGGTTTTAAATATAAATAGTCATAAATATAATTCAAGATACAAAAGAGAATATTACACGAAAGAGTTTTTTATTCAAAGTCAAAACCATAAAAGGATAAAACACACTTCTATATAGAGTAACCCTAAATGGGGTGTATCACTAACTTTTTATCACGATAGATGGCGCATGATAGATGGTACCTAATATAACTGTCAGTTGCATAGAAAACTTGTATTTTTATTAGGAAAATTTATTATTTTCTGGATATTAATCAGAAGTGAGTAGCTTTTAAGTGTACAAATCGAGTTTTCCAAGCGAAAGCAAAGATATGGTGATCTTAAAATTGCCGTTCTATTAATTCAACCTTTTTTTATTTTAAAGACGGTGTTCGCTAACTTAATTCGTCTTTTAAGGTAGGTAACGTTAAGTTAAAATACATTTTTCTATTATTAAAATGTAAAACTACAAATAAATTTAAAAAATGATCCGTCATAGGTGTAAACAAGGTACCAGTCCCGCTAGCGACATCTACAAAAAGCTTTTATTTATTTATTTATTTTAAGTATTTTGTAAGTAGGCATAGGACAATAAATATAATGTATTCTGCGCTTTTACATGTCAAAAAAATTAATCAATATAACGAAAAGCTTATTTTCTGGGAAATAGCTTGTATTTGGAGCAGCACATTACAACCCAAATATACATAATTATAATCTTAATTTTTTTTTATCTTTGCCTGATACACCCCATTAAAGTATTTGTTAATGTAAATTGATATCAAGCAAGTTAGTTACACAACTATGGGGTGAGCCAAGGATGCATGCAGATACCTACGTGGGGATTTGGCAGTAAAAATAATACCGCCGTCGTCGCCATCGCGGCGTAGTTCCGGGTCTATTTCATCTTCAAGAAGTACCTCGTCTATGTAATCTGCGAAGGGAACCGCTATTTCAGCATGCACTTCAAAATATTCTAATAAATCTATTAACTTATAGCTGTTGTCTACGTGTTCAATATTTAAAGCCTGTTTCAGTTTTTATTAAGATAAAACGGTCTTCGCTTAGAATTTACTTAAACTTTATTTATATTTAAATTTACAAGTTATATCAACATTATGTAAATAATAATCATTTATTTATTATTATTATTCTCTTTTTTTTCTTTAGTCGTTTTATTTTCTACAGATAAAATTGTATTTATTATACATAATTTATTTCATTCTTTATTTGAGTTTTATATAATTTAAGATTAGGCAAATTCTAAGCAAATTGTGAAAATCTCAATTGTTTTATAGTTTATGTTTAATCTGTAACAAGGCTTTGTACTATGTATATATATATATATAAATATTAATTTTAGGATAATTTAGTAATTTACCTACTTAAAGCTTAAATAACTACAAAAATAAAATGAAATCTAATGTCTACACAAAAATATGTTTGAAGCAGATTAACAATTGATATTAAATATTTTTACCTTTATTTTATTTATTCTAACCTAAACTTTATATAATTATGAAATACTATTTACTATTACCGTGACATTACTATTAATCTAAATAATTCCTATTTCATTTTAAAAATGCGTATTAAAAATATAATATTTAAAAGCGCTTTTGAAATAATAAGCCACACTGTGCAAAATAATAATGATATAAAAATATCAAACCCTTTCAGGAAAATTATCAAAATACTTTTACTCAGTATCATTCTGGACTTTGGTGTCGAAAGGAATGATCTCCTTGCTGAGGTAGACTTTTATAAAGAAAAACTGAAAGTAATGCATTTAATCCTCGCCTCAAAATTTCATTATTATAATTTCATATGATATATATTTGGGTATGGAATGTACCTTTATAATAACAATATAGAAAGATAAAATAGTCAACTAAAATACAAATGATAATTATTTAAATGGAAATAGTTAAATTATCAATATTTCCGAAAGGCTCGATAAGTAAATATACTACTAAAATAAGAGAAAATAACAACTAAAAACATTACTTAGATCCACACGTGCATGCGATCGACACTCGTGTAAGTAAGAATTAAATTAAGTACCTAATCTATAATACTTTTTTTTACCGTGCGTGAACTGTTTGGCCGAACCGTTTTGTTGGAATTCGGGGAAACTGACGTGGTTCTTCCCATCCTGAAACAAAATATTATTAAAATGACATTGTTTTCAAAATCTTTTTCTAATAACAGAAAAAGATTTTAAAAATAACCAATTAACAAAACCTTCAGCATAATCAGCAAAGGTTATAATAATAATTTTGGCTCACAAAACTATAAATTAAAATATTGAGGCAACAGTATTATCTGCCGGCTGAGCTACAAGAGAACGATACATATGCAATAATATGCAATAGATAGTTTTATTATATTAGTTGAATAATATGAATAATTATGATTATATACAATTATTCTTGATTTAGAAACTTCGTCGTAATGTAAATAAATGACGAACAATATTTTTATTTATTTATTCAATGAATACAACAGATTACATAAACATGATACAAAGAAGATAGTTCTCAGGCGACAGACTGAATGTGATCCTAAGCATATACATATGACATTTCCATCAGATAATTATTTTATTTTATTGGGCCTAAAATACTACCCTGATGTACGCCAAGCGCGATTAACATTTCAAAGGTGAGGTGGTCTCCAGTTTCGGTACTCTGATTTCTAGATGGAAGGTGAAATGTTTTAATGGTGTGCCTTTGATGCCAGGCGAATTAGTTAAATAAAGACGAGACATCAAAAGCTTTGGCAAAATCGACAAAAGCTCAGTTACATTTGGTATTGTCAAAAAACCTCAATGTCACTTATAATATTGATAATTTAAACATTAAAATTGTTTTTATGTCATAAAAAGAACATATTTCATTACAAACTAATATTTTTTAAATAGGTACCCGTAAATAAGCCATAATAATAGTTTTCATTTTAAATATTTTTTTTCTATTATTTAATTATAATTAATTATATTAAGGAAATAAATAATTGTATAACTTAATTATTAATTAAGTAATACCATACAAAATATTTACCTTATTACCACGTTTGCTTCTCTTATGGTGATGTTTTCTGTCGCCGACAAGTCTTCTGATATTCATGTGGGTTTTGTAGTTGACTTGAGTGCCCAAATCGCGATCATTCACAGCATGGCGACTATAACTTAATCTGCGATGCTGAAATAAAGTAACATTTATTACCAAATATTTTTTTAACCGAAGTTTTACTTATTTTATAAAATTTTTCAACAAAAATCCACAACATCAAAGAAATGCACAGGGTAGGTTGTTTTATAAACCTTTTAATGGTTTTTAGTTCTAATCCACGTTAAGAAAAAAAAAATTACTATTCCCTCCAAAAAGGTCTAAAGAAAAATCAAATTTTAATCTTTATACGCATCACTGAAGGTACTACAATGCCCGCAGCTCATTTAGTCTGACAATAGGCCTGGCAGTTTGGCAGCGGGGGAATGCTTAACTTGTTCTTGGCACATTGCCATAAGAGCAAATTATAGGTGAATATTTTAATTAATTTGTTATATTTTTCATTTATGCTTTCTCTTTGTTGCTTACATTTAAATGCATTACGCGATCCCGAAGATCTGACAGACGAAGAATGTCAAGCCTTTGTACATGGTGTAATTAAGTTTTAAATAAAGATGTATGGACTAACGTAAGCTTAGTTATTTATATTATTCGATTCCGCATTACAGTTTAATTGTTTCTGTTTCCAAGACAGAATTTGTGCCTAATATGTATATACTTACTCTTCTATAAGGCTTGCAAAGTTCTTCTGCCAATAGATGATGGATTCTTGCGTCTGTTAAATCCTTCTTGCTGGGGTTATATTCCAGCTCCTGCATATCTATGTTCCAGGTGGACGAATCTAATTGACTGAAGCTTGGGCTGAAATATTAAGAAATATATATTTATTAATTTTATATATTTAGGGTATTTGTATTAGTTTTATTTATTATGCTGCAATGAAGATTATAGATAAAGGAACTTAAGATTATACGGACCTTCCATTAAAATTGGTTGAGGTATAATTCTTGAAGATAGCAGACATAGATTCTGCTCCAGAAATGTTGCCAATGGTTGAAGCATTCCTCTGCATGTACTCTATAGCATCTTTCATAGCCAACTTGGAATATGTCTCCAAGATTTTTGGTTCCGCACCCTGGAAAATATGGACAACTTATCTTCTATACTAGATTGTTAGGACAAGGCTTGCCAGCCTGACTTTTATTTATTGCAACGCAAATATTTGTTGACTGAATAAATAATTTAACAGCTGCTTTTAGTTGCTAATCAAATGTACGAGTATTAAGAGCTAATCATTAATTTTATTTCTCATTAAATTATAATAAAAAATGAACACTTACCTGATAATTCCGTAATAAAAATGGCCTTATAAACTGATTATCGAACCTCTTAAATTTATCTCTTATGTGGTGATTACCATGTCTACCTAATATATCTTCTATTCCTGCCATCAAATGGTCCATAAACTGAAATAAAACATTGTTATATTAAATTTAATATTTAATAGGGTATTTGTACTTAGGAGCTCGCCTAATAGCCGTCTCCACTAGACAGCCAGGGCTCTGGTTGCAGGCTTTTCCTTCAGCATAGGTTGGGATACTCCTTGACTTGACTCCTTGTCTCGGACTGTTCATCCACACAAATATCGGTGTGGGGAACCAGTGAAACATTCTTTTTTTCTTCTCGGATACCACGGACTTTCTTGTGCTAGAAGTGCCGGCCGCATTTTTCGACACCCGGCTTAACGACATTATCCGTAGGGCTCTTGTCACTGTTGGATTACCCGCTATCCTAGGACCCTCTGGAATTGTGCAGAGCGATGGCAAGAGACCCGACAGCATGACCGTTGGGCCGTGGAAACTTGACAAGAGTCTGGTGTGGGATGCGACATGTGTAGACACATTAGCCCCATCTCACATCTAGACAACCTCGTCCAGCGCGGGGAGTGCGGCGGTTTTGCATCCCTTATTATTATTATTAAAGTTTGATCAAAATTCATTCAGGTGTTTTTGCATGCATGAGCAACAAACACCCATACATTACAACAAACATACATCCATCCATTCATCCTAACAAACTAAAAAATAAGCACAATAAAGAAGATCCACTTTTACATTGAAAACAATCGTGCAAATCTATCTAAACAGAATAACTAGTGCTTAAGAGGGTTACGCTTTTTATCCCTCTCGCTAGCACAATCCAATATATTCAAAGATTTTTAGATTGAAGATCAGCTCAAGTACACTATTCTCCTCTACTTTACTAAAACAAATAATAATAATAATATAATTATAAAATATAAAATAATGTATGGTATTCTCTACCAGCTGACCTTTGGGAGAGTGAGAAATTATTATAATTGGTGCAGAGTACGAAATATGAATAATAATAATAGTTAAAATCAATCATAAATGGTATGGTATCATAGTAAGTATAAATAACATACCAATATATAAATATGTCATACAATATAATAAATACTCAAATTAAATATATACTAATATAATAATTATCTATGTCAAGATTGAAGTGCCTTTTCTTTATATATCTCTAAAATGTAAAATTTTATTTCCTAGAAAGTTGTTTGTCTACACTTTTTAAAGTACAGACTTAAAAAGTCTATGAAAATATTAGAATGTGCGAGCGAAAGCGATGCAGACTAACTCCCCTTTTGATAAACCCAAATAAACTCCGGGTTGAAAAATGTGGTCACAATGCAACGTCTATATCACAATAAAAAGTGGAACCTCTTCCCTTGTTGTTAAAAAGCATCTCTTCAAGCCGGCATAGTAGTGTTGCCAGTTGCTCCCATTCTTAGACTTCGCGCTTTGCTTACCATCTGCAAAAACATTCTACTAAAAATAATATATAATACTCATAATGGATAAAACTAAGATTTATAGTAAAATTAAGAAAAAATATCTGAGCAATATTTATTAATTTAAAAAACTTTATTGCACAAAATACAAAGGCGGACTTAATGCCCGAAGACATTCTCTGACTATGAATACCAATATATATATATATATACCAAGACCAATACCAACATGCTAACATTAGGATGGACCAAGATTGAGCAATACTAATTAACACTATTTACTATATTTTTTGTAATCTCGCTTTTGAAAGCCAACAACAAAAAGTAGTACCTATTTATAGATAAATGAGCTTAGAGACGTTTTTGTGTTTCATCATCATCATCCCAGACCTTCCCTCTTTGTAGAAAATTCTGGAGAGTTTAGTCTCCATCTCCCAAAGCTACAGCCGGTTTGTACTCACCCCATGTGTTTTCATCAATATATTTTTCGTTCAATTTTGAAAATTCCGAAAAAAAATGTTTTGCTAAAGATGCGCGAAGGACCATAAAATTTAGAATTTAGTATCCGGTTCGATGGACCAAAATATAGTGGATCGGGCTATATTAAAGAATTTTGATGAAAACACGACCTGCACTTTCGTTATTTATAATTTAATATAAATCTAACAAAAATGTGTTTATTATAAAAACATGTTAAATGAGTCCGTAAAATCAATGATACATTGGGTTCGAACCTACGTTTTAGGATTTATAAGTAAATCGTTCCTAAAACCTAGTCACCCCACGCTTATATATACTTATACGTATATATGTACAAGCACAAAGATATCAAGTATGTAATTATCTCACCCTTTCATGAATCCGTTCATTCATGGTCGGCTTCCTCTTCTCAGCAGTCTTAACATTGAGTATTTTGACGAGTGGTTTTATCGTGATTCCCTGGACGAACACCGTGAAGTATATCACGGCGATGGTCGTCGTCACGAACATGGGCTGCAACTCCACAACTTCTGGGTCAATTAATAGCACCAAGGCAAAGGCAACAGCGCCTCGAAGACCTACAAATATACAATAAATATTTTGAAAATATTCGGCTTTATTTTTATTTACGCATTTTATTGCATCGGCCCAACAGTGACAAATAAATAAATTCAAATGTAATTGTATTGTTTGTTTATAATTACCACAAATAGGTGGGCGCGACGTCACATGTCGTGCTCAGTATATAAAAAAAAATATCTTAAGTGTCTTTTTTCACCCAACCCACGAATTTGGTTTGGTTACCATTAAGTATTAATAATATGTTTTTTTTTTTAATATCGTATTATTTACGAATACGAGTTCCACTGTGACACCATCGCTGCAGAAACAGCTCGAAGAATTAATGATGTGTATGGCGAAACTACTGTAAAAGAAACACGGTACGTTTTTGGTTCCAACGTTTTCGTTCTGGTAATTTTGACCTACAGAACAGACCCCGTGGACGACCGAAGACCTTAGTTGACAATGAAGAATTAAAGGTAATCGTAGAAGCAGATTCATCGCAAATCACGTCAGCGTTAGCGGCAGGCTTCGGTGTGAGTGACAAAACAATTTTGATGCACTTGGAAAAGTAAAAAAAACTCGAGAAATGAATTACCGCATGAATTGAGTGAAGCACACCAATAAACACGCATTGAGTGCTGCATTACATTACTCAACCATCACAATAACGAGGGAATTTTGAATCGTATTGTTACTTGTGATGAAATATGGATCCTGTACGATAATTGGAAACGCTCATCACAGTGGTTGATCCCAGGAGAACCGACCAAATCCTGTCCCAAGCGAAAGTTGACTCAGAAAAAGGTACTGGTGAGTGTTTGGTGGACCAGTGCTGATGTCATTCAGCATAGCTTCTTAAGATCTGGCCAGACGATTACGGCAGATCTGTATTGTCAACAATTGCAAACCATGATGGAGATACTCGCTATTCAACAACCGAGACTGGTCAATTGCCCACTGCTGCTTCAGGACAACGCTTGACTCACACTTAATGACAGACGGTAGCTTTTTCGTTTCGATTGGAATGATACTCACCATACTTCCCAGACCAGGACAAAAATAGATGTATTCTGCAGTTTTACACGTCAATTTTTACAATATTGATATAAAACAACATCATTTTATAGTACATATTGGTGAATCTGGAGCAGTACATGATAACCATCATTTGGAAAGAGAAACAATAAAATAATAAAATTATAAATACAGAATTATAACTAAAATACTAAAATTGAAATCGTCGACGTCCACAGTTTAATCCGTAAGTTGAATGACCTTGTGAAATCAATAATAAAAATAATAAACACAACTTACCTCCATAAGACATAACGAACTTCTCAACAGTATCTAATTTGTGCAAACGAAATTCATTAGCTACAGCACTAAATATACAAACACCTGAAAACAATAAAATCCTTGATAAATACCAAATAATGTATGTACTACTACTTAACCGAATACCGGTAGGAATGTTTAGTGTTAAAATGGAAAAATAATTTAAATAGACGATGGACGAATATGGGGTAAGATGTTAAGTCAGACAGGATCTCAGCGGGTAACCACCCACTGGTAATTCATACACTTTCGGTGCTGGGAGCCGTTACTAGTGTAACAGCGCCCGTGTGACTAACGAACCCAGGGGATCTAGGTTCGACTACTTCAACTCTCCTCCAGAACCACTTCTCTAGGAAGCGGTCTCCCGTTGGGGGGCCGAGCGCAAGATGGAGCGATATTCTGGAGATGCTTGAAGTGTCCGTTGTCGGCCCGATAGAACATATGTCTAGTCAGGCCGACGACAAACCAAAGATGTTAAACGGCTAGGATATTATCTGTCAGGGCTGGGGGTGCTCCGGGTGAATAGACCAAATATAGCAATTACGAGTCTGTTGGTAATAACTACGTGTCTTTTCTTCTTGAGATAATGCCAAGTAGCATGGACAGGCTGTCTAAAAGCTGTATTTGAGTTTATTTTTATACTTTTAACGCTACATATTGAGGCTATATAAATACAGCCCTTATAAATGCAAAAAGGGCCCATATTATACAGCTTTGTGCGTTAGTAGAGCTGTAGTCGTGGAAGCAATACAGAAGCTGTATAAGAGCTTTTAATCGGTGCAAGGAGGAACCATTACACTTTAAATAATATCTTCTAAATATCTTTTGATGATAAAAGTTTTAAATAGGCGTTTGAAGAGAATTTAAAAAATATAAAAACAAACAAGACACATTATTTTTATGTACAATTAAGCTGTGAATCAATTTAATGGTGCAGGCGTATATATATTTATTTCAAAGTACTCGGTTTTTGGCAATATATTCACGCGCCAGTAAAATTATAAAAGAATAAAGAAAATTACCACATACGGGTAAGTAATAATAATAATAAATATATATATAACCTATCGTATATATATACATTTTTCACACATTTATTCATTCACCTGTTTAGATTACTGTAAATGACTTATCTATATTAACGTTTTAGCCATGTTCTACTCTGATACATCTAACTAATCACCGGAGGCAGTATCAAGACAACTCTTATCCCGGACTAACTTTACAAATACACTTCGCTTGCTAATATACGTATATATATAGTATAATTTTGCTCCTGCCTCTCATTCATTCATTTTGTCTTAGGTAAATAATCATTAAACTATTGGTTTTCACTTATTTATTATTATTATTATTCTTTTACTTCTGCTAGTCACAATTCAATTGCACTATTAATTTAAATCTAATAACTATATTTTACTCTTATTTCTGTTTTAATTGTTTTGTCTAAATAATATAAAATCTCTTTGGCTTGTGTTCCACTATTGCTACTCTGTCTATATGTTTAATATAATAAGCTGTGATTTTTTCTAAAATAAATAAATAAATAAATAATAAATTCTTTATTGTACCAAACCAAAACAAGTACAGGTACATAGGCGAGCTTAATGCCGTAAATGCATTTTCTACCAACTAACCTTTGTTACTGAGATATGTAATAATGTGTTTGTTTTTAAGGTTTTAACTTTTTTTTAATGCATTAGCTATTATTTTATTTATTTGATCGTGAGTCTTGGTCTGACAGGGCCTCTTTTACCCACAACTTTCGCATTATATAGCTGGTTCGTCAATCTCTCTTCACTTATCCTTTCAACATAGCTGAACCATTATGCCTTTCCTTATTTTTGTCCCTATGCTTTCTTTAATACCTATCCTTTTGTGTATTTCATCATTACGTATGCGGTCTGTCAAAGTGACGCCGTATATCCGACGCAACGACCTCATTTCTACAGCATTAACTCTACTCTCACGCGAATTCTCAATATCCACGTATCGCTTCCATAAGTAAGTGTTGGTACCAGCATGGCACTGTGTATGGCGAGTCGAGCTTTGTTACTGATATTTTGACTGCCGACTATTATATTACTTAGTCGCAAACGTTATTAATGGATTTCGTTAAATACGAGTACGTCAGAGCTTGCGCCATAATTAAAAAATATTAATGGATTTGGAATTTTTATTCAATTCTCAACTCAATAAGCGCTCGTGATGTATATGTATAGTTAATGAATTCCATTATATAACGTTTGCGCTTAAGTAACATAATAACCGTTAACACTATTGCATTCAATCTTTTTTCAACATCCCCCATTCATACTTCCCATCCGCAGTGACTACAATGCCCAAAATAAATCTATTTATTGTTCTAGCTAGAGCTTTATCATCTTTCATTCTTCTTTCATTTTTTTTTCTCAGTTTATTTAATAAAAAGTCAAATAATGATTTAAAAGATAAATTGCACATACCTATAATTCGAAAAATTGAGCAGAATAATATAGTTAACAATATGAACCAGGGGTTCCACACGTGGGTGTTATTTACAGTTGCCACTCCTAAGAACATGAAAATTATGGTCTCTGATGAAGAGGAGAGCATTTTCATTGTGTATTTGATCGTGGTGTGAGATTTGTGAGAAATATTTCCCTCAACATAGTTCTTCATTGTAATACCACAAAATGTTATGCTGAAATTAAAAATACATTATTAAATACTGCAGATAAATAAAGGTGTGTTAAGACAAAACGAACAAGCTAAAGCTAAAATAGGACGTTTTTTTTATTTGTTTAAACGACAACGCTTTGAAGAAACCGGTTCTAGAAGCAAACACGTTCGAACATGCAAGAACACTAAGCAACTATTGCTAGAATACTGGTGAATACTGTGACCTAATTGTTACATATATTAGATAAGTTTAAATTATGTTATGTGTGTGTTAATATATGTACTGCTGTGTGTACTATATAAATAAATTAACCAAAACCAGAATTAGATACAATTTTTTACTGTGATATAAATTTTTTTTTGTGTTGTGTAATTATATAACTATATGTTTAACAATATATATATACGATATTTGTACGCCTCATGCCCTTTTATAAACTAGGTTAATATAATAACTATTAACCTGTGTTGATTTGATTTGAGAAGTCTTTGAAGTTATCGAGCTTGCAAAAGCGTTAAATTCTCTTAATCTACTACCTCTTACGAAACACTACCAAAATTAACGCAAATAAGAGGAGGTAAGTTATGTAAGTAAAATATAAAATACTTACGCTAGAATGCCGCTCATGTGAAACATTTCAGCATTCAAATATGCTAAGTACGCCATAACAAATATGAAGATAGGTTCAATAACTCTCACTTCATGAGTGAATCTAGTCACTAAACCAGTAGCAAAACCCCAGATTACTCCAATAAATGTTCCACCGACAGCAACTACTAAGAAAGATGCTAATCCAGCTAAAATATCTGTATACACTATATTTGGTGGTCCAATAGCTCTGAAAGAAAAAAAAAACATAAATTATATAACAGTTACGGCGGGTTGCAGAAAGGATAATCAAAATGTTAAAATATCCAAAGTTACCGACATAGACTTAAAAATAGTAAGATGAAGAGGCAATGGGCCGGACACGTCTGTGACAGAACAGATGTCCGTTGGTGTAGACGGGATCTGGAGTAAAGACCACGTATTGAAAGACGCAGAGTGGGAATCCCGACAGATGGACGGATGTCTTGAAAATGGTAGCTGGTGGGATGAGGGTGGCTGAAGATCGTGTGAAGTGGCGAGCCTTGGGGGTAGTGTTGCCCTTTCTCGGTCTTGGTCTTCCTGTTTTGAAAGACCAAGAGCAAGACAAACGATATGTTACCAAGACCAATACCAAGTCTTGGTATTGTTCTTGCGCAAGAGTCTCGCAAGAATCTAGGAAAAAAAATACCATCAAATATATTAAAATATATTTTGTAAAATAATTATTTTTACATTTCCTTTCTTTTATCGACAATTTGCTTCAGACGCAAGTTCAGCTTCCATAGGCTTATTGTCAATTTATATTAATTTTCTTTAGACGCGAAGGTTTGATTTCAGTTAGTAGTAGTTTTGGTTGAAAATATCTATCTAATTGTGTATTCTAGACTATTGAAACAAAGTACACCAGCAGCCTTATTTCATTACTTATTTTATATAGTCAAAATAGTGGATTCTGTTACTTACTGTCACTTTTGTAACTGTTTTACAAAAAAGTTGTTCGACTTAAATATAATTATAAGTTATAAGCTTCTAGAGGACAACTTACGCATAAGACTCGAACATATGATACAAAACAACAGTCACAGCATCGTTGAGAAGAGATTCTCCGAAGACCACGATGTAAAGAACTTCGTCTACATGAATCTCCTCAAACACAGCCAGCACCGCTACAGGATCCACCGCAGAAATCAACGCTCCAAATAACAACATATCTAATAACGTTGGATTACAGGCTAAACCGAAAAGGCCCATTTGACCGCAAGCCCAAAGCGAAGCACCTGGAATATATAATATAGATAACATTATTTTGAAGTGACCAAAGACAACTAAATTTATGATACAAATTATTAAGGTATGGTTGGGCAGAATTAAGAGCCAAATATTCTTCTAATTATTGTTATTATTATGGTAATTTAATTTAATTCAGAAATCTAGGATGCTACTCTAGATGGGTTACGTTAATTGGACAGTCAGATTCCCCTGTGTGTCGTTTAAAATAAAATAACTTGCGGTTATTTTAGAATAGTATCGATGGGGGTTAGTAAAGTAGTAGTTTGCTTATTCTATATTAGTATTCTGTGCATCGACTCCTTTCCGCAACACTGAGTAGAAATCGTCGGTGTGAGCGTACGCAAACATGGCTGATGCACTGCATCAACAAGAGAGCCCCATCATCACCCTGAAGGCGTTATTATATTGTACTCGGAGATTGTTGAAGGCCTTCCACGTACAAGCTGCATGTGTAAAGATTTCGGGATAATAATTTAAACCTGCAGGCCAGCATATTGCAGCAGACCGCCAACGATCTTCTTTCTCTTTCTAGATCCAGGTTAAAGGATCCAAATCTTCGGTGACCACATGGCCGTGTACTTGAAGTGCGACTCTCTCTTCTAAACCAGCGATACTGGCGGAACATACGAAAGTTTTCGCAATACCGCCTGAAACACCAGGAGTTCGCACTTCGTTGTAAGGGAGACCGTGTGCTTCGCCTGGCATAAAGTTAGTGCACAAAGGCAGACAATATAGAACAGTGCGATCGAATCTTTTGCACTTTTGTGCTTTATCGTACCTTACTTTCTCACAATTGTAAGTTAAATTCTTAATAAATATGTTTATTAGAATGAAAACTGTTAACTTACCAATTGTTAGAGTGTTGAACACAGTCCCAACGACAGCAAAGAGCAAAATGGTTCCGAGATGGTCGAAGAACAATCTATTTGGCATAAAATATCCAGCATCTAAAATTATAGGGGGCAACATGTAGAGGAAGAACGTGTCTGGAGTCAGGGGTTGGATGTGGACGCTGTGGGTACTTAGAAGTATTGCTCCAATTAGTACTCCGACGAAGATCAGGAGACAGGATTCGGGGAACATCTTTGAAAGCTTTGGAGCCATGTGGAATCCTAAAACAAAACAGAGAAATCGTTTATTATGGGTAATGGAATAATACGGGTAACAAAAATGCCTGAGTCTATTTGAACTGTTCGGACTCAATATAGATACAATTTATGGAAACCTGCTACAAAACTTACCATTGTTTCTAAAAATAGTCACCAAATGTGTATCAAAATATTTAACGGTTTGCCTATAGAATTAAAACAATTGACATCAATAATTAAATTTAAGAAGCTGTTAAATAAATGGTTAAAAGGTCAATGTTTTTATAGTATCCAAGAATTTTTACATTAAGTGTTGACAAATATAATTTTAGTTGTAATTGACATGTACTATTATTTGCATACCATTATGGTAGGATACAGCTGAACTGTAAAATTGTATTATCCTATATCTACCTGTATTCTGTGCAATAAACGATTTTGAATTTGAATTTTGAATTTGAATTTGAACAGCCTAGTTGAGACAGCCTACGAGCATATGTATATGCCTATTCTTGGTGTTATGTTCCTTGTGCCTATTTGAAGCATATCTTTATTGGATCTAAGGAATTAGATAGGAACTAGACACTAAGCTCGACAAAGTCATGTGACTAAATAAATATTTGTATGCTAGAAATAGCGAATCATGTGATATAATTACATATAATAATTTACATCCCTGTACCTACCATGTTTCTGACAAATAAATTATTTCAAATTTCAAATTCAATAAAGATTAAAGGATTATAAATAAAGGATTAAGGTTTCGGGATTAAAGATAATGTATTTGAGATGATGGATTAGGAGAAACTTTTTGAATTTGAAGGATTTAAAGTCTTAGGGATTGAAGAAATTAGATTAAAGAATGTAGAGTTAAGGATAAGGAAGTACGGTCTTTGTTATTTACCTACTATGAATTGAAGGATTACGAGTATTAAGGATTTAAAGATAAATAAATTCGATCACTGTTTTTTACGAATTAGTATTATAATATATTATATTTGAAATTGATGGAATTCGATTTGAAGAATTAGGAATTATAAATTGAAGGAATTGGATTAAGGATTAGGGATTAACAGCTTGGTAATTAAATATTAAGCGTTCTGATTAAAGAATAAGCATAAGGAAATGATTATTTTTATATCAAATCAAAGCTTAATTCTTAAGCCTTAATCCCTAAGGTTTAAAGATATTTCTTTAGAGACAGATTTTTTTAAGAAATTTGAGAACATAATCATTATTTCCTAATCCTTGATCCCTAATCTTTAATATGATCTCATAATCATTATTCGTTAATCTCAATCCGTATGCTTATTACTTAAACCTTATATCACTAATCGATAATCGTTAATTAAGGCTTACTGAATAATGATTTTAAGATTTAAACATTAAGGATTTAAAGATTTAGGGATTTAAGGAATCAGATTAATAATTATAGATTATGGTTATGGGATTAGTGATTTTTATTTATTTTATTAACTATTTTATTAACTAGGAATTACGAATTAGGAATGACGGGTTAGGCAAAACGGATTGAGGATTAGGATCGTATCATTCGCCTACTTTACTTTAAGATTGTAGGGCAAGGATTCGTAGACAAAGTATAATACTTGTTCTATAGCCTGGATTGGATCTTATTTAGAATCGTAAAACGAAATATTAAAATCTGTGCTTCAATAATTTTACCAATAAATAAACCTCAAAATCAAAATGTCAGTAATGTAACCATTATTTACAACTTTATAATATAGAAATTTTAAATACAAAAAAAACATAAATTTCAGTGATAATGTCAAGCGTTAATATGAAAACTTGAGAGCTGATGGGTAAGCTTTGATAAGTTCATAATAAAATGTTAAATAAAGATAAACATTCAAAAGAATATAGAACTCTATCTGATCCAAATGTACATGATGTTTTTGAATATTTCCCTTATTGCATTACATATAGCAGTGTAATAAATAACGACAAAATAAGTAGTAAAGCTATATCTAAAGAATCTATTACAAAAACACCAATATTTAAACAGTCGCAACAATGCTATGTTACTAAAGAAAATTACCAAAATCTAAATGTGAATTACAGTTTTAAAAGCGTACGTAAGTCCACAAGTACACTATTCTGTGATCTGGATGATTTAGCTAAGAGACGTTCGTTACATTCTCTGGCTCTATCACAAGCAAAAAACAATGTTGTCCCTGTATGTCGATTTACTAATAAACCTGAGAATAATTACTTTGGGTCTGAACGAGATAAAGCTCCCAAAATAGACTATAGAAATAGCAAAAACTCAAAGAAGTTTAATAAAAAGAGGTCATATACGTACGATATTGCTTTTACTGATTCGTTAAAACGAAAAATATCTAGAAAAAGAGAATTAGTTAAGGCTAATATAGAAGATCCATGTCCATGTCAGTTGTATTCTTATGCTTGTCGTTGTACAGATAAGAAATCTTTGACAAACCTAGCTGGGCGAAATAATTATAACCAATTTGTTGAACAGTTTACTAGTACCAGAAGTCTAGGAAATAAATTTATTAGACCTGTTTTAAAAGACAACGTAGAATGTATTACTACAAGTGAGGAACGAATACAAATAAAAAACTCATTAGACTCAGAAGATACAATTCCAATAAACAAAGTTACAGGAAAAACAAAAACTAAAAGGCGCCAATATAATGTTAAATGCCCTAAATGCAACAAAAAGATTAACATAATTAATCTCAGTGAACAGGATTTAATTGAATTTAATAGACAATCAGAACATGCTATTAATAATGCACAATATTTGAATGAAATGTGTACACATAGTCCTAAGTGCAGAATGATGCCAAAATGTCAGTTATTACAACATTTTAAGCATCATGAAGCTAGACATGATATACATAGTCCTAAATCACAGAAAATCATTAGAATAGCTAAAGCATGCCGGCATCATCCGCCTTGTATAGTAGCGCCAATTTGTCAAAAGGACGTTGTAATACAAAATAACTGCGAATTTATTCCTCCATGTTTGCATAAACCTCGTTGCATCAATTTGCCTCTATGCGTTGAAGTATTAAGTGATCATAATCAGTCTCAAACTAGTCATTTGAACAAAGTAATCGATTGTGAACGATGTCAAATGATGCAAATCAAACCTACACAATACAATCAAGTCAATCAAATGTATAGTGAAAAAAGACTAAATGAAACACCTGTAAACTCCAAATTGAAAAATAATCAGGATTATTTTAGACATGGAATCAATGAAGATAAATCGTGTCAATACAGTGCAGCAGAAATCAAAAGAAATGCACAAAGTTCAAGCAACAGCGAAGGTGTTATATTTATACGCGATGTTGGATGTCAATTTCGTAACAAAAACGAAGCAAGAGATACTTTTAATAGTAAAAATATAGTTGAAAATGAGGCTACATCTGAATCATTATTTTCATCTTCAGACAGCAGTGAATATAAGGAAAATTTTAAGACCAACCGACATACCAAATCATACTTAGCAGCATACAATTTTAAAGATATTAAAAATGAATATAGTTGTGCTAATAAGAATAAAGGAGATATTGTACTGTCCTCAAATAGTAATGTAGCTAAATCATTTACGAAAAGATTAAGACAGTCCCAAAGAAGACAGACCAAATCTAGATATAACCAATTCAATAGTAGTTATAGGAAATTAAATAAGTACGAATAAAATATATTTTAAATTATATTGTGTTTATTTGTCTGCTTATTTCGTCTAGATGTCAATACTACTAAACCGATTTTTATTCGTCGATATGTATCTTAATTTATTTTATTTAAAACTTTATACTTTATACTTGACATTCTCTGCCTGTCCGACCTTTTGGACAACAATTACATTTATGTGAGGTTTGTATCAATTCCTGCCTCCGTGGTCTAGTGGTAACAAACGTTGCTGTGAACTCGGGAGGTCGTGGGTTCGATTCCCACCGGGGGCAAGTTGTACATTGTATAATTTGTCTCGGTCTGGGTGTTTATATGTATAATAAGTATATATTTACAAAAAAAAAAAGTATAATATGTAGTTTATCAACCATCTAGTTTCGTAGCTTACCACGGAAACTAGATGGCGCTGTGTGACCTGTCTGAAAATATTTATTTATATTATTTATTATATTTATATTTAATTAAAATTAAATATATAGAAAATATAAGTATATAGAATATTATTAATTAATACATACATATCTTTACGCGAAATCCGTTGCGGGGTAGGCAGAGACAATTGAGCGCCACGGTCACGATCACGACATACCTCTTTCGCTTCTTCGACAAACATCAACCTCTTTACCTTTAGCTATTGTTTTATTTATTTGATCGTAATATGTAAGTTTTGGTCTGCCAGGGTCTCTTTTACCCACAACTTCGCCCTAGGCTTTCTTTTATATCTACCCTTTTGCGTATTTCGTTATTACGTATTCGGTCCGTCAAAGTTACGCCGCACATCCGACGCAAAGACCTCATTTCTACTGCACTGACTCTACTCTCATGCGTATTCTGACATATCCACGTCTCGCTTCCATACATAATGTTGGTACCAGCATGGCATTGTGCATGGCAAGTCGAGCTTAATTACAATTAATATTAATAAAATTACATACGAATACACATACATAAATTTAGGTACTACGTACTACATGATAACCGACCCGAAGAGTGTCTGTAAACTAATATTTTAAATATAGCTCTGTTTTAGTCTAAAGAAAGACATAGGCTGTGACCCTACAACTATTCTTGGTTACATGTCTTACTTATAAAAATTGATCAAATTTTATTAAATGTTCCAAATATGAGTACCTATTTAGCATTATTTTACACGTAAATTAAATTTTGTCGAAAATTAATAGCACGCACGAAGTTATAATGAATAACGACATTGACTAATATATTATAGACCAGCCCCTATTTAGACGCACGGGATGCGTGTGACACGATGACAAATTTCTATGTGTTCGGTACCTAGGTTTAGATTGTATTTATAATATTTTTTGATACGGAATTAGAAATTATGTACTAACTGATAAAATCCTTGTTCCCGATCTTTCCATTGATTTCCTAACGTGGCGCCATCTAGCGGCCTACTTCGGAACAAAGGCTATGTTCTAAACCCTCTAGAGGCAGTTAGTCAACATCGATTTACACAGTTTTAATTTTTTTGTTTTATACTTCACGAATTTCAATATCCTCTTTCGAAGATCTACCCATCTCCTCGTGTCTCTGTATGGTATCCTGAACAATCCTCATGCGCCTGCATATCTTAAATCCCGTTTTGAATACATGTGTGATACTCACATCCTTCCACTTCGCTCTTTACACAACAACCAACTTAAAATCCCATCCCACTCCTCTAGCAGATATTCAGATTCGTATACTGTGTCTGCATCCCGCCAGTGGAACAGGCTACCACTCGCTATTAGACACGCGCCGTCTGTCCACGTTTTTAAGCGCTTGGTCACTGCTTTATTTCTAGACAAACAGGAGTCGTCATCAGGCTAAAAACATATATTTGGCATAATATATATACGTTTATTTATAGGTATATGTGTAATTTATGTAACAGTGTACGTATCTATTAGTATGTAATGTGTGTAGTATATTCTATATTGTTAAACTTGATATCGGCACTACCCTTAATCTCACACTCTCCCAAAGGTTAGATGTTAGAAAATGCCTTGGAGGCATTAATCTTCGCCTTTGTACACTTATTTTGTGCAATAAAGAATTTAATAATAATAATAATACAATTGGAAATTATGTAGTGTCAATTTTGTTCACATCGTGTAATTTATTATATAAATATTTGACTATTGTATTTATTATTGTAACTAATTTCTACTGTATAAATAAATAATAATTATTATTATTATTATTATCGATCAGCCCTCGCGTATGGTATTGATTTCTTAATAAAAAAAAGCAGTTCATTGTTCTGCTATCAGACCGCGTCGTGTCTACGTCTTCCTTCGGTGATCATCATCAGGACGTCCACGACCGCTGGTTTCCGAGTATGCGCTAGCTAGCCGGCTCAAACCCAAAACTATATAAACATTCGTGAGAGTACTGTGCTAATAAAGACAATCTAACCCTATGTGAAACAATACAGTCCATGTAACAATATTAGTACCCATAGGTCCATCCTACAGTGGTCCCTTCCCCGGCGGCTCAAGCCGTCGAGGTAAAACAAGGAACCGGCGGGCCGTCGCCCACCGTGAATATCGCACGCTTAATGGGGATAACCCCGGAGCGTTCCGCCCCAAGGGCGAAGATGACTACTACTACTACTGAGCGGACGAACGTCTTATAATTTGGTAGATATAAAAAAAAAAGTAGTAAAGTAACATCACGGCCGTTTCCCTTTCAGGGTGGTCAGAAACCACGCTTATAAATAAGCGGATTTATATTTAGCCAACTTTACTATGGGCCAATCATGACAAGTGGCAAGCTCGTCGATGTCTCCAGCGTACCAAACTCGAGAAATATCACAAATAAATTAAATATTAATTAAATGTATTTATTGACATTAATATATATTTTTGTGTCCCGACCAGGAATCGAACCCGGTACCTCCGAGTCTAAGTCCACGAACTTAACCGCTAGACCACGGAGGCAGTTCAATTTGGTAGATATCTTCTTGGGAAACTTGAGACGGACATAGACGTCATCATCTTACCTACTTTACAACCACTTTATTATACGGTCAAAGCTGGACCAAACTTTATATAAGTCAAAGATGTAGGCTCGTTTATCATTCTCTCGTTCACACACGAGATTTAATTAAGTTCCTTTGCTAAGGTTTTAAAAAGCTTTTGCAACGCGATGCTGGCATATTATAATTACAATATAAACGACTATAATCATAAATATACATATATGCATAGCTGGGCATTAACTCGTTAATCCGTTAATCGTTAATTAACGAAGTTAACATTTTGATTAACGGGTTAACTTTTAAGTTAACTTTTAAAAATGTTAACGGACACGTTAACTTTCGTTAATATGCAGAAGTCCGTTAATCGTTAATCCAATGCCACTATTTACCGTACGGCACCGCGGTGTGGCGCGAAAAACAGGTTCAGACAAGTATGAAACGACAAGTGCCGGGCGCGGCGGCGCGTGAGACACAAACAAAACTAGATATATTTTTCCGGCGCGTGCGAGTAAGAAAACTGCGAAGTACTAGCGCCAGTGCTTAGAGTGACGAGTGTTGTGTTAGTTCTTATTATAAATTACTGTCAGTGATAATTTGCGTGTTAATAAAGAAGAGTGCAGTGTAATTAGTTAGATAGAAAAGTGTATTGTGCAGTGTAGTAATTAAAACTATATCATGGAAGACATGGAATCGGATTTCAGCGGTCCTGATGAGAATCCTTGGCCATATTTGACTGAGTATGTGGAATTTGTATCCAGATCGGGCCAGCAAATACTTTTTGCTTGTAAGCGTTGCTTGCCGAAAGATACCAAAATAAAAGTTCATGTATCAAGCCTGAATAATTTGAAACAACATGTAAGAAGGGTCATGACATGAGTCACAATTCGTACAGTTTGAAGAGATTGTTAAGGCGGGCTCTAACCGAGGCAAGACAAAAAAGAGAACTCATTCTGACAATATTATATATTAACCTGTTAACTTCCAGAACCTAAACCAACAGGTTTTATAAGTTCACTAACGCAACGATATAAAAATGCAATTTTACACATATTAACGGATTAACATTAACTTCCGTTAATTCTTCCGAAATGTAACGCTTTAACGTTTAACGAAGCTAACTTTTTTTGTAGCGGATAAACGATTAACGAAGTTAACTATTTGATTAACGGTGCCCATGCATATATGTATAGTCTAAGATACGTCTAAGACCGACCTTCACCGTTCCGTTTTCCGAATTGATTCGAATGTTACTTATATCCGTTTTGTTTTCTCTTTTCTATCTATTTTTAAGAAGACACATTTATTTGTATTCCACGGGTTCCGTCTGTCGAAAAGATGGTAGGCGGACTGATGGTAGTAATTTGCCCAGTGTACACCGTTCGTGCCGATAAACCCAGTAAAGTATATCCACACGTTTCGGGGTCAGGCTCGAATTGCCGTCATGCCCAGTCAAGGTCAGTCTGAGTCCAGTTGCTAACATTCATCGACCTCGCGCGCCATTTACCATTAAGTGACCTTGTCACATGTCGTAGTAGTATGAAAAAAATCACCATCCACCACCGTCTTGAAAGCACGTTCCATAAATGTATGGAACGGCTGACCTGATTAGGCCCAATTTTTTCAGTAAGTGGTAATATATGATAAACATCATAAAAATAATAATACTTAAAATACTTAAATAATTATATGCATAAATTACTTAAACAGGAAAGATATACTTGTATACACAATAATATGCGAACTACAACACATTTACTGCAACGAATGATTAAAAAAATAAAAAAAGTAAAGTATCATTACGACCGTTTCCCTTACGGGGTATTCAGAAACCACGCTTATAAATAAGCGAATTCACATTTAGCCAACTTTACTATAAGCCAATCATGAAAAGTGGCAAGCTCGTCGATGTCTCCAGCGTACCAAACTCGAGAAATATCACAAATTTAATATAAAATAATTAAATATTAATTAAATTTATTTATTTACTTACATTAATAAATATTTTTGTGTCCCGATCAGGAATCGAACCCGGTACCTCCGAGTTTTAATGCACGGACTTCACCGCTAGACCACGGTCACTCCGCACGTAAATTACACCGATCCGGTTCCCATACGTGATTCAGTTACAGCAAGCAACATTGGCAATCCTTCTTGCTCGCACAATCCAATATTTTTAAAGATTGATTAAGTCTGTATGTACTTATGAGAAATGTATGTAATAATTCTAGGAAATAAAATTTTATTTTGAACAGAGATATTTTTCTCAAAAATATTTATAAGGATTTTTCTCTATTTTGCTAAAATAAATATATGTGTTTATCAAATAATTTGATGTTGAAGCTGAGTCTTGAAGTAGTTGCTGATCATTTCTTCATCTTCATTCAGCGAGATAATAATAAATATATGTTCGACTTTATGTTGTTGCTAACTTGCACTATTACCGTGCCCGCCTCCGTGGTCTAGTGGTAACAAACGTTGCAGTGAACTCGGGAGGTCGTGGGTTCGATTCCCACCGGGGGCAAGTTGTACATTGTATAATTTGTCTCGGTCTGGGTGTTTATATGTATAATATGTATATATTTACAAAAAAATAATAATAATATGTAGTTTATCAACCATCTAGTTTCCGTAACACAAGCCTCGTAGCTTACCACGGAAATTAGATGGCGCTGTGTGACCTGTCTGGAAATATTTATTATTATTATTACCGTAAAAGAGATTGCCCAAGACCAGGCCCTACTTTTTTACAGCGCACCTCAACAATTCAATGATCATAACAATTAATTGTGTTTTTTTAAATTTAATTACTACATCTCTTTACCCGATCATTAAAATATAATTTAATTAAATAGTCAATTGGTTAAAACTTATGAATGAAATACACACATCAAAAAAGTCTAGGGATCAAGCATGTTTATGCGGATTTCTTGTGATTGAGATGTGGCTTTGTAATAAATTTATGATTTTATAAATTTATATGGATCCTTTTTGGTGCATTTCATAATTTAAAACAGGAACTGTCAATCAAATTCGAGTAAAAGATGAAAATCAGCTGTCAATATTTTCCCTATAAAAACATAAGACGCATTGAAGACATTATTAGTGCTACTGTTTCCCTACTACTGATTAAAACCAACGTTATTATGGAGCGGCGACGTCATTTAAGCAGGGAAGAAATGATCAGAGCCGTGGGAATGATAGAAGCTGGTTCCCGGCAACGTACTGTGGCTTTAGCTCTGAATACAAGTCAGAGTGTTATCAGTCGACTTTGGACACGTTACCGAACCACTGGTACCGTGGCTGAGCGCCATGGAGGACGGTATCGCTGCACCACACGGAGACAAGACCGATACATTCAAATCACAGCTCGAAGAACTCCAACAATAACCGCCATGATGTTAGCCGTGAGCCTTCATCGCTCTTCAGGGAACTTAATTAGCGACCAAACAGTCAGAAACCGCTTGCATGAAGTGAACCTTCATTCTCGAAGACCGCTACGGGTACCACCTATAGCAATGCACAATCGTAGGACTCGATATCAATGGGCTCTTGAACACAGAAATTGGACAGAAGAACAATGGCGTTTCGTGTGCCTGATGAGTCTCGTTTTGGTATGAGGCCGGATACAAGACGTATACGACACTGGAGAACCCCTGGACGCCAACAGCGATTAAAATCCTGCCAGGAAGTCCATCCTTATAGTGGTGGAACCATCATGGTATGGGCGGGTATTTCGATCGGCGGAAGAACTGAGTTGATTTGGATCAGAGGCAACCTCAACGCTCAAATTTATGCTGAGACGGTTGTATCAGACGTCATCGTTCCTCTACAAGTGCATATCGGTCCCTTATTTCAGTTAATGCATCATAATGCACGACCGCACACCGCAAGAGTTGTAAGACAGACTCTCGCCGCAGCTAACATCAATGTCCTGCCCTGGCCTGCTCAGTCGCCAGACTTGAACCCGATTGAGCATGCATGGGATATTCTTCAGAGAAGAGCTCTGCCGAATATGGAGGGTATCCAGTCGCAAGAAGACCTTTTTTTGTTGTTGCAACGAACATGGGCGGCCATTCCACAGCGTGATTTGGATGAACTCATTTTGAGTATGCCAAACCGATGTTCTTGTGTTGTTAGTGTTCGCGGTAGAAACACGGATTATTAATTGTTTAAGTTACCCAATAAAATAAAAAAAAAAACTGTTATTTCAGTCTTTTTTTCGAACTTTAATGTTAGTGGTTCAAATGTCAAAAATCCCTTTATTAGGAAAATGGCAATTTTTTTTACTAATGCAAAGGTGACTTGGTTTATCGTTACTGTAGACAAACGAAAACATTTTATTTGATCAATCCTTAAAGAAAATTTTAATGAATATCAATCAGGAGAAAAGTTATTGCAAAAATATATGTTGATCCCTAGACACTTTTGATGTGTGTAGTTACATAGCACTATTTATACGATTAGGTTCTTTATTATGACCAGGTGTTTTATTATAGATAAAAAATTGGATTTCAAATCGGGGCATCGAAACTATGTAATTATTAACGTAAAAAAAAGTTTTTGTCAATGGGGTGTATCACTAACTTATTATCACGATAGATGGCGCATGATAGACGGTACCCAATGGAACTGTCAGTTGCATATAAAACTTGTACTTTTATTACGAAATTTATTATTTTCTGGTTATAATGCCGAAGTGAGCAGCTTTTAAGTGTACCAAACGAGATTTCCAAACGAAATCAAAAATATGGTGATCTCAAAATTGCCGTTCTATTAATTAAACCTTTTTTATTTTTAAAGACGGTGTTCGCTTTCCTAATTCGTCTTTTAAGGTAGGCAACGTTAAGTAAAAATTATTTTTTTTGTTATAAAAATAAATAAACTACAAAAACATAAAAAAAATGATCCGTCATAGCTGTAAACAAGGTACCAGTGCCGCTAGCGACATCTACAAAAAGCTTTGCCTGATACACCCCATTGTCGTTAGGGGAAAAAAAAATACAGATTATGAAAACACAATATATTAACTATCAAATTAAAAAGAATTCATTTTGCCACGAGAACATTTTATTGGGCCCATTTCTCTACAAAAAATGGGCATTCTCATATAATAGTTTACAAATGAACAATAAAATATATCCCATGGTATACAAGACTGCATTATTTGACAAGAGCGTTTATGGATTGGCACCAAAGATCTAAAATAAGTTGCCAGACCAAATAATAAACTTTGACAATATGAATGACTTTAAATCTAAATTAAAACACTTATTGACAAGACATATTATAGCACAAATGAATACTTAAATGACATCTTATAATATTTGTACGCTTTAAAAGCAGAGCACAGTGGTGCACAATTGTTAATTAGTCAAATAGTATATATAATAATAATAATCATTTATTTTCTTCACAAGAATTGCCTTATAACTAGTTACATCAATAAATATAAAATATGAATATTTCCAGACAGGTTACACAGCGCCATCTAGTTTCCGTGGTAAGCGTAGCTTGTGTTACGGAAACTAGATGGTTGATAAACTACATATTATACTTTTTTTTTTGTAAATATATACATATTATACATATAAACACCCAGACCGAGACAAATTATACAATGTACAACTTGCCCCCGGTGGGAATCGAACCCACGACCTCCCGAGTTCACGGCAACGTTTGTTACCACTAGACCACGGAGGCGGTCAATGTATCTTATGTGTTAACAGGATGTGATCTGCAATATATTCCAGGCAATTAACAAAATTATTGGAACCCTAACCTCTGTATAGAAAGTATAATATACTGCTGAACCACAGAGGTTATTTTCCATACAAATTTGGACAACATTTTATTTTATTTTATTAGGAAAACTTATGGTTACAGAATTTTAAATAGACATAAATATAAACACTTAAACCGCTAAAAAGTTTCCACAGATAGAAACAACAGACACGGCACTAAAGTATTTTCTTTAATAAACAGTCTATACTACAGAAACACATTTTTAAAAATATTATAAAACAATAAACAGAACAATAAAGCAATTATATGTACCCGTGTCTCAAGCAATAAAGAATTTTTAATTTTGTTTTTTTTTTTAATTTTGTGTTCTTTTTGAATTGTTGAACGGTAAATTCAATAAGATATTTTTTTTAAAGTTCCGAGAAAACACCATATCTGGTACAAAACAAAATATAGGCTAATACAGTTAGTGCATTATTTCTGTTTTTTCCAAATAAGTAAAAGTTTCTGAGCTAAGCTCGTTCTCGTAGAATATTAGAATTATTACATCACATCAACTTTTATTTGGTACATTTACGTAATAGTGTTTACGCGGAACGTGACCTAGGTCTGTCCTTGCTCACGATCTCGGCCGTGCGTGCTAGGCTTTACTTTGGCGTCAAAATGGCTACAAGCTGTCCTTGGGACAAAAATCAGGCGATATCGAAAAAAGTAGGTATCTAAGCTCTTTCTATGGCACTTTAGTTTTGATTTTGAGTGTTTGGATTCCATTTTATTATTATCTATCTTTGTCTAACAGTGTATATGTATGTCTGTTTGGTAAAGCTTTGGAAAGGATTTTTTAAATGTAATTTCGTAGAGATAGACAGTGGCGTCATCCAGGCTCAGACTTATAATGGGTTACGGATAGAGACATTACCCCGTTTTCCCCAGCCGGACCTCAGCGGGTTATTCATGCACTTTTGGTGTTGGGCGTTGTTACCAATGTAGCTCACAAACCCATGGGGCTTTTCGACTGCTTCAGTTCTCCTCCGTTGTCGGCCCGATAGAACATAAATGTATTCAGGCCGACGACAAACTTCTCAATAGTAGGCATCTCCAGATCTCGGCTATAATGGAATTTCGAGACCACTTTAAGCGATATTTTTTGCTGATTTTAGATCTGGGGCAAGGCTGATGCAGCATAGGTGCGACGGGAATCGGATAAACATCTTGTAGATCCAGACATTTAATCTGAGCGGCAAGCTAGAATTCATAACAGGTCGTAACATGGCTCAGGCCATTTCACCTATTGTCAACGTCCTGTTAATGATACAGCCCAGGTATTTGACGGTTGAAATCCAGTCGATGTGTTGTTCCGAAGCTGCAGAGGTGAAGGTTTCGTAGTTTCACGCAGAACCAACAATATTCCAAATTCCCTCTGAATCACTCCCAGCAGAGACGTAAGCGCCGTCCACTGAATCTTCCTCGGAAGGTAGTCACAGTACCTGATGCGTGCTCCTATGATTACAAGAAGTTGAAGACTAAGTTAGATTATTAAGTATTTATTTATGGGCTATTAGTTGCCTGAAAATAAACGCATTATTATATTATTCACTGCCCACAGAGGTTATAATTTTAAATATTCTACTACTATTTTAGTATTGATACAAAAAAGTCGTAAATCATCAGAAAGCAATAAAATAGGCAATATTCACCACTGTTTACCAAACAATAATTTATTACATAACCGAAAATGTATCCTATTCCTATGAATACACGTTTAATAACAGACGTATAGAGCTTGGTCCGAGAGCAAAGAAGTTAACAACGTTCATGATTTTCAGGTTTCCACAAAGGCAGAAAAAGAAAGCTTGATCCAATAGCAAAGAAGACAACATTGTTTATAATGCCTATCTTTCCACACGGGCGGAGAAGAAAGCTTGGTCCAAGAGCAAAGAACATCAACGTTCATGATGTACAGTTTTTCAAACGGACGTAGAAGAAAGCTTGGTCCAAGAGCAAAGAAGAAAACAACGTTCATAATGTTAATCTTACCACACAAGCGAAGAAAAGAGTTTAGTCCAAGAGCAAATAAGATAACAATGTTCATGATGTCCAGTTTTCCACACGGTGAAAGAAGAAAGCTTGGTCCAAGAGCAAAGAAGAAAACAACATTTATAGTGTTAATCGTTTATATTTGTCAATTGATTATTCTTAGTTTCCAGCAACCCTATTCTGTTACTTAAGCGCAAACGTTATATAATGGAATCCGTTAACTATATATATATTACGCTATTAAAGTTGATATTTGCACGGCCGCTTACATGGTCGAGCGCTTATAGAGTTGAGAATTGAATAATAATTTGTAATTATGACGCAATCTGACTTAAATAACGAAATCCACAAATAACGTTTGCGCTTTAGTAACAGGATGATGTAAGTAAGGCAGATGATATAAAGTAGGGTTTAGAACCGGGAAATCCCGATCTTGAAAGTACCGGGTATTCCCGGTTTTCAGTTCAGTAAAATGGAACCGGGAAATTAAATTAGTTTGCCGGTAATTTCGGAAATTTCATTTTAAAAACGCGATTAGGGAGAGAAGTAGTAGTATTAAATACTCTTTCTTTTTTTGTCATATTTCTTGAATATTTAAAAGGAGTTATTATATTTTTTTATTGTTTGTTAAAACAGTAATTTTTTTATAATTACTACTTACTAGGTATGAGAACAGAAAATAGAAGAGAGACTGAGTAATTAAGTTCTGTTTGTAAAGATATTTTTTGGAATTACTTAAAAGTTACAATAAAAACTACTTAAATATTTATTAGTGTTTAACTTCTGAAGTTTCATAGTAAAGCTTATAAATAAGCGGATTCACATTTAGCCAACTTTACTATAGGCCAATCATGACAAGTGGCAAGCTCGTCGATGTCTCCAGCATACCAAACTCGAGAAATATCACAAATAAATTAAATAATAATTAGATATACATTAATAAATATTTTTGTCTCCCGACCAGGAATCGAACCCGGTACCTCCAAATCTAAATCCACGGACTTAAACGCTAGACCACAGAGGCAGTATTATACTCGTATATTATAACACCAAGAACCGAAAATACCGAGAGAACCGGGAAATACCGGTTCGTTTACGAAAAAGTTCGTAGACCCAGTTCTCAAAAACAGAAGCGGTTCCGGAAATCCTAATGTAAAGAAATCAGTCAAGTAGGGGTGTCGTAGCAGATTGATACGTGCCACTATCTATTATAGAGGGACTACGAAATTTTCAAAATGCTACGCCTAGCTACGGCTCGTAGATACTTACAATTTTTGTGCGCTTTTAAAAATATAACTTTCAAATGACTTTAGTTTAGCAGAAATCTACCCACTTATTCACTGATATTTTTGTGTTTGGAAATTGGAATGTTATGTGGATAGGAAAACTATCAGGATTGTTGTGGGAATCGAACAACCTTTTGGGACTGCCTCCGTGGTCTAGCGGTTAAGTCCGTGGATTTTGACTCGGAGTTACCGGGTTCGATTCCTGGTCGGGACACAAATAATATTTATGAATATAATAATAATAATAACGTTTATTTCCCAGATTGATTTTACACAGTTAAATGTCAGTGACAAAGCTCGGCTCGCCATACACAATGCCATGTTGGTACCAACACTGATGTATGGAAGCGAGACGTGGATACGTCAGAATACGCATGAGAGTAGGGTTAATGCAGTAGAAATGCGGTCGTTGCGGCGGATATGTGGCGTCACTTTGGCGGACCGCATACGTAACGTCGAAATACGGAAAAGGGTTGGTATGAAGGAAAGCATAGGGACAAAAATAAGGAAAGGCATGCTACGATGGTTCGGGCATGTTGAAAGGATGAGCGATGAAAGATTGACGAACCAGATATATAATGCGAAAGTTGTAGGTAAAAGAGGCCCTGGCAGACCGAGACTCACATATCACGATCAAATAAATAAAACACTGACTGAAAGTGCATTAAAAAGTCTTCGTAACCAAAGGGCATGTATGAAGAGGTTAATGAATGTCGACGAAGCGAAAGAAGTATGTCGTGATCGTGTCAAATGGCGCTCAATTGTCTCTGCCTACCCCGCAAGGGATCTGGCGTGAAGATATGTATGTATGTATGTAAATACAATCCAATCAATACAACTAATAGAAAAAAGGTAAAAACTAAAAACTAAGTATATATTTGTAAAATAAAATTAAAATAAATAAAATCAAAATCAAGCATCCATACTGGGAGTATGATAGTCTCTCCATAGTTGGTGCAGTGGACTACCCGGCCAGTCACGTACAGCTGACACTATTTTGTTGCTCGAGTTAAATACGTGTGATCTGACGCCCGCTGTTCTCTGTCGCATTAGTGCGGCCCAGCCCGGAGTGCGTCCTGTGGAGAACATCTCGCTAGCACTGCACCAGCGAGGTAGATGAAACATAGCTCATATAAAAGTGAAGTATCATCACGACCGTTTCCACTTGCTACATTTGGCCTACACTCGCCACGCTGGCCAGACAGCTTGGCGAGGATATGATGTCAATTTTTTATGACAATTTATTAACGATTACGTAAGTTGGCATTAGTGGAAACGGGACCGACGGCTTATCGTGCTCTCCGAGACACGGGAACAGTGGTGTTGTAAATGTATGACAAATGTACGTAATAAAAGTGTATTTCTTATTGGTACATGCCGGGGGGGTTTGAACCGACCTTTGTAGGATTTAAGGTAACATTTATAAGCAAAGTTTTAAATCTCTTATAATTTTTACAAATAAAAGGAACAATTCAGTTTTATCGCAAAATGCCTAACCGTGTGACCTTCACCTCTTCGTTTCAATGTTACATGTGACCTAGACCGCATTTGAATAAGCTTTACAACGGCAGCAGAATAAATTTATGCCAATCGTAATATCCTATTAAGTATTACAATAAAATTGTACGTAAGTACACATTTTCAACGCCTCGCTCGACACTTGTCATTAAATTTTTATGATCTGTATAAATCTCTTGGAAATCGAGTTCTTGCATAAAGTTCGGTCATCACGACCGTTATTCCTTTAGGGTTGGTGAGAAAACATACTTTTTTACGAGTATAGTAGCGGGATCACATTTAGCCAACTTAATTATATTATTTTATATATTATTATTATTGGCTGTTTTTAAAAAAAAAAAGTAAAAGTAAAGTAAAGTATCATCACGACCGTTTCCCTTTCGGGGTGGTTAGAAACCACGCTTATAAATAAGCAGATTCACATTTATCCAATTTAACTATAGGCCAATCATAACAAGTGGCAAGCTCGTCGATGTCTCCAGCGTACCAAACTCGAGAAATATCACAAATTAATTAAATGTATTTATTTACATTAATAAATATTGTCGTGTCCCGACCAGGAATCGAACCCGGTACCTTCGAGTCTAAATCCACGGACTTAACCGCTAGACCACACGGAGGCAGTTATAAAATATTAAAAATATTTTCACACTTCGCTTGAAAGACTCCAGGTTATAGGAAAGTGGAAACACAGAGGCTGGAAGAGCATTCCACATCTTTATTGTGCGACAGATGTAGGAGTCACCAAATTTTTAGGTACGCGAAGGGATGGTGACTACAGTATGTGGGTGCTATTGTGACCTGTGCGTGTGGTTCGGTTGCGGAATGGAGAGAAAGGAATTAGGTTATAGAGCTCTTCAGAGCACTCACCATAGTATAGCCGGTAGAACACGCTCAGATCTCGGCGAAGCTGCAGGGATTCGAGAGTTCCAGATATAGTGGCATCGTCCACAATTCGAACATTATTATTATTTTAGGCACCTACTTAGGTAATACCAAGACTTGTTTAGTGTTGGTATTGCTTTGGGCAACACTACAAGCTTGTCAATGTTTTTAGTACAGTAATTTTATTTCCCAAAAAGCTATTTGGCAGATTTTTTGAAAAGTACACTTTAACTTGTAAAATATTTAATTGGAATGTGCGAGTGAGAGGCAATTTTTTTTTTTTATTGACTATGACTTATATTATTTATCATATTATTTATTTATTCTATTCTCATTTGTTAAACATACATGTAAACTGTGACCTGTGACTCACCCAACATAAGGCATCAGCTGAAAATCAGCGCTGCAGCCTCAGCTGTAGCATATGCTGAGCTGACCACCTATTTATCGCCACACCTGTTTGTATGTTTCGGTCGGTATATAAAATAGGCTTACATTTAAATTTATTTCTTGCATATTTTTATTTTTTTGTAACTATTGTAATTGTTGTGATAAATAAAGTATTTTCTTTCTTTCTTTCAAATGTAATTATCCCTTTCAGATGTACGCTGTATACGAACGAATGCTTAGTTTACCTATTTGTGCCTAAAGAATATTACCTGTTCATTGGAACGTAGCAGGCATTCGACCGTGGAATCCGGCACAATACCTTTGACCTTTCTGCTGTTACCTAACTTTAGACACCCATAATCCCTGCCAATGGAATTGTATCACATACTCATACAAAGTGCCTACGTAGTCTAGCGATTAAGTCCGTGGATTTAGACTCTGAAGTACCGGATTCGATTCCTAGTCGGGGACATAAATTTATTTGTAAAAACTAAACTTTTAAAACTTATAAATTACTATTATTAAAAAAAACTACTTAATAATTCAAAATACAAATAAAACTGAAATAAAGGAAAAACAAAATAAAAAAATAATAATTATAAAAAAGAAATATTTCAAATCGCTACCAACGGATAAACTTCCAAGGATACTGACAGCATTGCCACGTTGAATGGCAATGCTGATCCTATGGCCCAAATATTGGACAGCCCTCTTGTCCACCGAGGTGTTGATGAGTTGTTTTGACAACACCTTAAAAATTAATTTGTGATATTTCTCGAGTTTGCTACGCTAGAGACATCAAAGTGCTCGTCACTTGTCATGATTGGCCTATAGTAAAGTAGGCTAAATGTGAATACGCTTATTAACACAAAAAAGCGTAGTTTTTGATAACCCCGAAAGAGATACGGTCGTGATGATACTTTTATTAATATAAACAAATAGCTTGATTACTTTCATAGTCCAGAATACAAAAGAAAAAAATGTCTGTTCTCGAGTGTGGTCGTAGAGACCAATAATTCTATGGTAGAGACATCGACGAGCTTGCCACTTTTCAAAGTCTAAATTTAAATATATTTTTTCACGTAAACCCATGCAGGCATTTATGACAAGTCATAATTAAACTATGTTCAATGATTCAAGCGCGGTGGTGGCTCGGTTGTAAGAACGTATTCCTTAAATCCTACAAAGGTCGGTTCAAACCCACCCGGCATGTACCAATAAGAAATACACTTTTATTATGTACATTTGTTAAAGATTTACAACACCACCTGTTCCCGTGCCTCGGAGAGCACGTTAAGCCGTCGGTCCCGGTTCCACTAATACCAACTTGTGGAATCGTTAATAAATTGTCATTCAAAATTGACATCATATCCTCGCCAATCCGTCTGGCCAGCGTGGCGAGTGTAGGCCAAATTCTCCAGATATATGTTCTGGAAGGCCCATCTCCAGCAGTGGAGGTCTAGGACGCTGTGTTCTAGGGGCTGTAATGATGATGATTCTCCTGTTACTGAAAGACTAAGTATTGCTACAGTGGTCCAAAGAGTAAGCTCTTAGGAGAAGACCAGCAGCTTAGCATATTCCAGTGACTAATGTTTAATATGACTGAGAAAGTATTCTTCTAGGAAAACTCAGCTATCAGCGACCACACCGCCAGAGAGCGTTGTCGCGAAAAACGTCATGTCATGTCAATCGTGAATTAGGAAAACTCCGCCAGTCAATACAAGAGGGCGTCGAGACGGTGGAACGTCATTCGCGAAGTGCGCCGGCGCCAGAGGTGTTACCGCGAATATTCAAATCGAACGATTCAAATATCGTACACTATCTATGTTCAAGCTTCGGTAAGTGTTGTTTCAAGTGGTGTTATTTATAAATAAATATCACCCTGACAAGCTTACAATATTAGTTTCCCTTGAAAGTAAAAATTGGCATTTGACATCATTGTAAATGGCACATACTTTCTATCGTTCAAGCGGATAAACCCAGTAAAGTGAATCCACCCACACCTTTCGGGATCGGGCTCGAATTACCGTCATACCCAGTCAAGCCGGCATAGTCAGATGTCATCTAACATTCATGGACCTTGCGCGCCGCTTACCATCGCAAAGTCACATGTCGTGCCCGTATAAAAAAAAACAATGTGTGTGTTTACATTTTAAAACATAAATGACTATTAATAAAAATAAATTATAATTAATAAATAAAAATACAACTAAAAACTAAAATGAAGAAAAAACAAAATAAAAATTATTATAAATAAAAAAAAATCTCCAAATCGCTGCAAATGGGCAAAGTGCCAAGGATACTGACAGCAATGCACATGCTGATACTTTGGCCATTATTTTGTTTCTAAATTTGGGCGACGGCATAAATTGTGATTTTTTTATGCGGTAATAAAAAGTAAAGCATCATCACAACCGTTTCCCTTTCGGGGTGGTCAGAAACCACGCTTATAAAAAAGCGGATTCACATTTAGCCAACTTTACTATAGGCCAATCATGACAAGTGGCAAGCTCGTCGATGTCTCCAGCGTACCAAACTCGAGAAATATCACAAATAAATTAAATAATAATTAAATGTATTTATTTACATTAATAAGTATATTTGGAATCGAACCCGGTACCTCCGAGCCTAAATCCATTTATGCGGTAATAAAATGTAATTATCCAACTTACCTATCTTAGCGATGCTGGCAAAGAAGATCCACAAGCCGATGAGAAATGGTGTCTCAACTCGATGAAACTCGAAATCCGCTATGACGATTTTCTTATCCTTTTTTGGTTTGGAGGTTGTAGGAGTATCAGTCGTGGTCGCTTGTTCTTGCTTGAGTTGCGTTCCAGGAGAATCGTTGGGGTATGGCACTGCCGGGCCAAGGTGACCAAAATCCATCCCTGGAAAAGTTGGCGGTGGCGCCGAGGGGGATGTCGTGGACGGACTGTTTTTCGAAGTACTCTGCGAAAGATGAATTCTTTTTATTGGACATAAAAAAATATACAAAGTAGATAAGTAGAAAACATTTAGTTTTAAAAATGAACAACTAAGAATAACAATAAAATAAGTTTTAAGTCACATGGGGGACTTAATATCAATATTGATCTTTTTAATTCTACTAAAAGGGCATGTATGAAGAGGTTGATGAATGTCGAAGAAGCGAAAGAGGTATGTCGTGATCGTGTCAAGTGGCGCTCAATTGTCTCTGCCTACCCCGCAAGGGATTTGGCGTGAAGATATGTATGTATGTTAATTCTACTACTACGTCTATAAGACGCGCGATGGCCGACGAGCACTTCGGGCGAATAGAGTTTGTTTAGGTAGTATGGCAGTATTGAATTGTACTATTTTATATGTTTTTTGTATGTAAATTCTCATGTTTTATTATTATTTTTTGTTCAAGATGTAACTATAAGTGGAAACTGTTAATTGGCTTTATTGTATCCAATCTTGAGCCTACTAGTGTCAAATAGCTGTAAGTTTTCCAAGCATAATAAATAAATAAAATAAATAAAAAACAATGTTTATTTTGTAGCCAAAGACAATGCGAAGTTTAGAAATTAAGTACCTACAAAAAAGAATAAGGTAAAAAAAAACGTTAAACATCGAATAGTTATTATTATAATGCCCTTTTTTAAAAAAAATATTGTTTGAATCCTAATAATTAACTTTATTAAATGTTTGTTACATTATTGTTTACGCCACTAGCAATCTAACTTTTATAGGCGACGGTTTTTATAAAAAAACATGTCTACTACAAACGTGCTTGGAGCTAATGTGAACCTTATGGCTAGCATATAAAGATTATAATTATTTGCAACTATAATAACGCCATCTATGATCGATTAGAGAAACTTTTTTGTCTAATGGTCAAACGAATCATAATTGAAGCCAATGACAACCCATTTATAATATCGCCATCTATAATCAAATAGCGAAACTATTTCTTAGTGACAACTTCTAGAATGATATGTGTATTTTAATAAATCTGACCACAATAGAGCAAAATAACAAAACAATTAATTTGAAAGAGCACGTCGAACACTACCACAAAAAGCTATCACTGTCGAACACTAATTAATTCTGTACCGAATGGCCTTAGAGTTTATTATAGATAATAAGTTATAATAACAAAGCTCGACTCGCCATACACAATGCCATGCTAATACCAACACTTATGTATGGAAGCGAGACGTGGATATGTCAGAATACGCATGAGAGTAGAGTTAATGCAGTAGAAATGAGGTCTTTACGTCGGATATGCGGCGTAACTTTGATGGACCGTATACGTAATAACGAAATACGCAAAAGGGTAGGTATAAAAGAAAGCATAGGTACAAAAATAAAGAAAGGCATGCTCCGATGGTTCGGGCATGTCGAAAGGATGAGCGAAGAGAGATTGACGAACCAGATATATAATGCGAAAGTTGTGGGTAAAAGAGGCCCTGGCAGACCAAGCCTTGCCTATCATGATCAAATAAATAAAACATTAGCTGAAGGTGAATTAAAAAGCCATCGAAACAAGAGGGCATGTATGAAGAGGTTGATGAATGTCGAAGAAGCGAAAGAGGTATGTCGTGATCGTGACAAGTGGCGCTCAATTGTCTCTGCCTACCCCGCAAGGGATTTGGCGTGAAGATAATAGCAAAACAATCACTTAATAAAGAAATGCCTAAACGGCATTTATTAAACTCGCCTATGCACACTAATTAATTAAGTTTTTGTATTTAAATAAATAAATAATAATAAACCTAATTTGAAGACAAATTTCTAAGCATTCCATGGATTCACCGTGCGGGTGCCGGGTCCATCGTGTGTGGGTAAGAGATGAGAAGAATGGTGTCTCGGGCTTGCGACCGACAATTGGCTGGTTTAAGAAAAGGAGGCCTCCTTTTTTTTCTATTGCGCGATAATACGCTCACCATCCACCATTCTACTTCTCTCCCTACCCAACCAAATACTGTATGATTCCGTTAATGCCGTCTTGGAAGCTCGTTAAATTAAAGGTTAAGAATCGTATATTTTTTATCATTTCGATCGTAAGCTGACACGGCCCCCTTACAGCCACGAATTTAAATTTATTGACATACATATTGTAGTTATAATACAATTTTTATGTATATTTAGATTGTAAGCTGACACAGCCACTTTAGAGCTACGAATTAGTTTATTAACTTGACACGTGTAATTTATTTTAGTCTATAAGCTGACACGGCCTTTTTACAGCCACGAATTAATTTTAACTACCTAGTTTTAAGCAAAAACTTGTTTATGGCAACAGGAGAAAAAATGTATTGACAATATCCAAGTGTTGTTGTGACAACCAAAGGAAATAAATGATTTGATTTGATTTGATTGATTTGATTCATACGTTCCAATGTGAAACTAATATTGCTTGTTCTTCGTTTTTTTTTTCATCATTACAACCCCTAGAATACAGCGTCCTAGACCTCCACTGCTGGAGATGGGCCTCCAGAACATATATCTGGAGAATTTGGCCTACACTTGCAACGTAGGCAAGACGGCTTGGTTTTGTCAGATTTTAAAAACACAAATTATTATGTAAACAAGCACGATTAAGTCAAGTTTCGTTAAATTATTTATTTTTCAAGTATATGAAATTGTTAATTGATACTTTGGCTAATCTTACTGTACGTTATAAGAATGTAGGTTAACCAATGAATAGAAATAAGACAATTTATAAGTTCTTAGTTTGTACCTAACGAAACTCTGGATTTTGAAGATGTCGCAGTTCCCAGCAAACCAAGGTCTCGGCATACAAAAGCTTCGGCCAAGGTCAAGCGATTCCTCTAGAGATCTCTATACCTACATCGTCCACATGTTTGTATTGAACTGTACAGCTCGGGGTACGTCTTGATTTCTTAATATAATTTATTATTATAATATAATCTTTAAATATATTTTGCAATAAATTATTTATTCGAAGTTAATAAAATTAAAAGTATATTACATATAAATTAAAAACTATCTAAATAATAAAATTAAAATAAACTAACCTATAAATAAAAAATGTCCTCTAGAGACGTCCCATCCGAATAGTCCCAAGGAGACTGGCAACATTTCCCCTGTGTATAGCGAGGCTAATACGTTGGCAAAAATAATTGCCAGCCTTCCTGTCTCCAGACCTTTTTGTCAGCCGCCTTGACAATTCCTTGGCCAAGCGCCTCGCTGACGGTCCCCATGGGCCCATCGTCTCGACCCCAAACGGCACAAATTCGTAACCGATACCAAGGTTGGCGTATTTGCGCAATTTGAGGTTCTCCGCAGAAAACGCCGCTTTCCCCGCGCCTGACGAGGTCGCTTGGATGTGAGATGGAGCTAATGTGTCTACACACGTCGCATCCCACACCAGAGATTTGCCAAGTTTCCACGGCCCAACAGTCATTCCGTCGGGTCTCTTGCCATCGCTCCGCACAATCCCAGATGGTTCTAAGATTGCGGGTACACCAGCAGTGACAAGAGCCCTTCGGATGATGTCGTTGAGAGCCGCGTGACGAGGAATGCGGCCAGCACTTCTAGCACAAGAAAGCCCGTGTAAAAATATTATTCAATTCTCAACTCTATAAGCGCTCGACATTGACAGCGGCCGTGCAAATATCAACTTTAGTATCGTGATTATATATAGTTAACGGATTCCATTATATAACGTTTGCGACTAAGTAATAGAATAGCCACAAACTCTTCATGGTCACCCCTGATAAAAAAATGCTAATTCTATTAGCTCTTTATGCTCTAAGTTTAAACAGACCCAAAGCATTAGCAAAGAAGCCAAATTCCTTAGGCAGGGTTGTACCAAAACGAAATCTGTGTTTTTTATTTTTTATATTTCCAGACAGGTCACACAGCGCCATCTGATTTCTGTGGTAAGCTACGAGGCTTGTGTTACGGAAACTAGATGGTTGATAACTACATATTATACTTTTTTTTTGTAAATATATACATATTATACATATAAACAACCAGACCGAGACAAATTATACAATGTACAACTTGCCCCTGATGGGAATCGAACCCACGACCTCCCGAGTTCACGGCAACGTTTGTTACCACTAGACCACGGAGGCGGTAAAAAAATTGCAACAATTAAAGTTAAAAATGGCGTCAATTGTATGAGCTGGCTGACCTACAAAATAAGACTGACACATTTGTCACTACTTTTAACTGTAATTTTTCACTCCACTGCAACTGTTGAATGGGCTTTCCGAAAATTTCTGGAGAACACGCCACTCTGGCCAGGGTATCAATAAGTATGTAATGTACATTTGTGTCAACTGTGTTCTATGATCTGTAATAATGAGTCATGATGTAACTTACTCCTCGCCAAGCCGTCTGGTCACCGTGGCGAGTGTAGGCCAAATTCTCTAGTTCTGGAAGGCCCATCTCCAGCAGTGGAAGTCTAGGACGCTGTGTTCTAGGGGCTGTAATGAATGAACAGAATAGGACTGGTAACGTTCAGGATATTTTAATAGTATTTATCGCCCAAGTGGCGCGCAAGGTCCATGAATGTTAGCAACTGAAATCAGACACTCATGACTGACATCAGTCCCTAACACTATGCCGGCTTGGGCATAAAGGTAATTCGAGTGAGTCCGAAACGTGTGGATACACTTAACTGGTTTTATTGGCACGAACGGTGGATACTTCCCCGCCCCGGCAGACTTGGCAAATTACTACTATCAGTTCGCCTACCACCTATTTGTTGTTCTCGTTGAAAGTATGTGCCATTTGAATTGATGTCAAATGCCAATTATTCATTTTAAGGAGAACTAATGTAAGCTTGCCATGGTGATATTTATATAATAATAACACTGCTTAAAACATTTCTTCTAGCCCATTCAATGCCCAACCTCAACTATAAAAACACTCGAGCCGCGCCACGGTACTATCGTTTTAGCAGTTCGTTTGGTGACGCAGCGTATGCGTCGTCGGGCGCTGGGAATACGGAAAAGTTACGCAATATTTTGATCCACTATTAAAAATATTAAAATTTTAATACAATTAAAATATGAATAATAATAAATGCGATGGATATAATATATTAAAGTATTTTTTTGTAATAATTTGTTTACATAATATTTTTTGCTATATTGAATAAGGTATAGTGAGGGACATCGAGTATATAAAACCATGATTGAAGTATATTTATTTATTTAATTTTAAAATTTATTGCATTATGTACAAGAGGCGGGCTTAATGCCCGGCATTCTTTAGCAACCAACATTTGGGACAATGAAACCTTTTGTGTTGTGAGGTAGGTGCAACCATTAAATAAATTAAATTAAATATATTTTATTTCAGGCATTTAAAGACCCATAATTAATTTAAACAATAATTCTAATTTTAATCTAAACTATAATCTAAATAAATTTATAATTAACTTGGTCAAACGACCTTATGTCAAAAATAGCCTTAATAGGTATATCAAATTAAATCTAAATTATATATCTATATACCTAGACAAATACATACTAATATAATACTACATACTATATATATATTATATACAAAAAAAGAGTATTATAACGACCGTTTCCCTTTTGTGGTGGTCAGAAACTACGCTTTACTATAGGCCAATTATGACAAGTGGCATGTCTCCAGCGTACCAAACTCGAGAATAATCACAAATATATTAAATATTAATTAAATGTATTTATTTACATTAACAAATACTTTTATGTTCCGACCAGGAATCGAACCCGGTACCTCCGAGTCTAATTGAGGAAATTCATATTTGATAATTGTTGTTTTTCCTTAATTTAATTTTTATTTATTTAATAAGCTTAGATCCTAATTTAATTTTAAGTAATTGTAAGTATAATCGATTTCATTAACCAATACAGGTAATCGAAGAGTCCCACGAGCCAGGCTCATTACCTAGTGTGGGCTCACTATTAATTCACAATTTAATTTAAACTCCTGCAGTGTACTAGAGTCGAAATTGTTCATTAGGTTTATACGAGTATATAAGTTTTGTAGAACACTGAAATAAAAAATATTAATATTATTATTAAATCTACGGACTTGACCGCTAGACCACGGAGGCAGTTATATTCACTACATATAATACCTGCTTACACAATGTCAGGATAATATGAGGCCCCACAACGACCTAAATTATAACTATCTGTCGTCACCACTACCGATCATTAGCAAGGCCTTTTTTTTTAAATTCAGGTCAGCACAATTTCCTATTCAACCATCTTTTAATTTTAAAAATATTTATCTATGCTTACAAAGAGAGTACCTACTGCTCTAAAACCATGTGCATCGTAAATATTACTAACTGAATATTTTGGTAGTAAATCTGGAGTATGTTATGTGGAATGCCAGAAATAAACGTGGCCTGATTCACGTATATGATGCATGCTTCAAGGAAGAAAAATTAAATCATAATTTGAGGTATAACTACAGCTAGTGTTGTCGAATCTTGGTACGCGGCGAACGAGTGCCTTCACTCCGTAGCCACGACTCAGACTTAGCTGTAAAGGCACACAGGGCCAACAGTGAGATAGAGACGGTTTATAGGATTTTAGTCCGTAGGCGCCCTGGGGCTTCACTAGGAAGCTTCACGGATGAGTCCGGCATGCGACCCCCACCCGCGTTGGCCCTTCAGGCAGGGGGCGTATCATTGATGATTTATTGATTCATCGTCTATAAAAAAAAAAAAAAATCGAATCTTGGTCTTACGACTACTGATATGGTTGCAAAACCTAAACCAAGATTTACCCTAGTCATGGTCTTGCGAAAAGAGTTTTCACATATTTTTTTATCCTAATTTTGCTAAAAAAGTTTTTTTTTTGAGATTAATGTTTTTGTTTTGTGTTCTCTTCTCCCGATGGATGATGAATGAAGTAATAGGGAAGGCAAAGAGTCTAGCCCATACAGCCAAGTTTGCCGTATTATATATATATATATATAATATATATATATATATATATATATATATATATATATATTATGAGTTAATAAGGTCATCATCAAATTCCAGATGCTGCAGAATGTGATGCTTTTCTTGGAGTCACTCGCGGCGTTATAGCTCAAACACGTCGGGTTAAATATGGGAGTCCACAGCGCGGGAAAACCGCAAAAAATAAACTGCAACTTGTGCCCCATATTTAAAGTCCAATTTATCGTTTTCTATTCACATTGTAGCACATTATTAAATAAAACAACACAACTTTTGACCAACAATATTCACAGTTAATTAATTTTCAAAACAAAAACTTGCACTTGACATGTCCGCGCAAAAATGGCGCGAAAGACTCTATGTTTTTAATAAATTGTAATTGTGTCGTGTCTGTCATTTTTTATTCCAAAGAAAAAAAACGCTTATGTATTTGGAACTTGAATAGGCCGTTTGCAAATATTAGGAACTTGCAACTTTACTAAAGGCCATCTGTCATGATGTGGCAAGCTCGTCGATCTAGCGTACCAGACTCAAATCATTGGATTGTGCGAGGGAGAGAGATGAAAAGCGTTAATTACTTAATCTTCTTTATTTACTTATTAGAGATGCGCCGAATATTCGTTTGATATTCGGTATTCAGCGTATTCGGCATCTTTTCCACTATTTGTATTCTGCCGAATTATTCGGGTTTGTTGCCGATATATATTCGGTTCGAGTATTTCTATTTTCTTGGCTACATGACATGGTATAGAACTAAAAGACACCATTTCTTATGTAACATTTATGTTATATCATAAGTAAAAGAAAACCTATGAAGAATGTGTTGAATAAAGCTAATAAAATAAAGCAATTAAACTTCAAATCAACGTTTATTTTGAAACCTTAAGGCAACATTTATTTTTAAAACTCAAAACAATATTTATAATAATATCTTCAGAATGCTGATGGGACTGCCTCGACGCGGCAGTGCATCGGGCATTTTTGCGAAGGCTCGTGTGGATGGATTTCCGGCCATAATCCGCAAAAAGGCAGCGTCGATACTGCATAGAGTAAGAGATAGTGACAACGGCATTCTGAAGATGATATCGTCGCGTTTTGACAGCACTTTTGTTAAGCGCTGGATTGGAGTTGTAACGTGAAAATCTGTACAGCATTTGCGTTACCCAATGTTATGGGGCTGTGACTTAATGTCACACACAATTAAAATAACAATAATTTTTATATTTACATTGTTAAAATGTTTTGATTAATGTGTATTTCTACTAACATTGTTCTAAGTTAAATTGTTACTAACATATATGGATCGAATCCGAAATAAATGAATTATTATTATTTATAAACTTAAAATAATCATTATGTTAAACCACAATCAAATCATGTCTTTTTAAAACTTATATCAACATTTATTTCAAACCCTCAAATCAAATTTTTATTTTAGGAACACATTTAAGTATCAAATTGACAATAATAGTCGCTATGACAGAGATATTTATAGAGACAGAGAGACACCATATAAATATTTTATGTTAGAACCTGTTTACACGGCAAAACATTGAAATAGTTAACCGAATAATTCGGCCGAATATCTGGTTCGGTATAGGTTAAAACGAATAGTATTCGGTATTTGGTTATTCGGTAAAACCACTATTCGGCGCATCTCTAGTACTTATCAACCTTAATATTTGTAATTTCTTCTAAATAAATAACTTTACCGGTATCCCAGAAATGAAAAGACAAGAAAATGCTTATAAAATGTTCAGTAAAACTGACTGGACTCTTAATAAAAAAGGCCGTCAGACGGCGTCTACTTGATCGAGATAAAATGACGGCTTATTTCATCATGGACGCGCCACTAGACATTATTTATGGAGACAACATGCCCCGTCTCCTTTATTCATATTACAGACTGAATTCATTAACCAAGTGACATCATCCATTATGGGCTATTTTTGTACTACTTGTGCTGTGTTCAATGATAAAAAAAAATACAACAAGTAGTTTCTATATTTTTTATTATTATTTATTTAAAAAAAGTAAAGTTACATCACGTCAGAAATCACGCTTATAAAGAAGCGGATTCACATTTAGCCAACTTTACTATAGGCCAACCATGATAAGTGGCAAGGTCGTCGATGTCTCCAGCGTACCAAACTCGGGAAATATCGCAATTAAATTAAGTATTGATTTATAAATATTATTGTGTCCCGACCAGGAATCGATCCCGGTACCCCCGAGTCTAAATCCACGAACTTAACCGCTAGACCAAGAAGGCAGTACATGTATACATTACATACACCTCAGTAGTACATCTGTCGCATTTATTTTTTTGTTATTTTGTTGTCAGTTGAATCTTTTATACTAGAATACTCAATTCTAGTATAAAGGACAACACTGACAGTTCCGTTATTTAACGGATTCCATTATATAACGGTGGCGCTTAAGTAACAGAATAGGGCTATTGATATTCTAAACTAATTTCGTCTACCGCCCACTTTGAACGAATATAACTAAATAATCGATGTTGTGTAATAGGTGATGAGGATATTTTTCTAAAAAATAAATACAAAACTGTATAGTACATTGCCTTTACCATTGCTAAAAGAAATAAAATTACTTTTTCAAAATTTATGACAAAGACCTTCAGTCACTGTCACTGATGACGCGCTCCAAAGAGAGGCGAAATATTTGGCAATAAAATTTTTAAGCTTCAATTTATATATTTTACCAAGTAAGAAACACATCAAACACACTTTATTTGTTGCAGATAATGTTGTGTAATAGGTATTTTTATTTATTATTTTATTTAATTTCAGTGAATTTTAAAATATAAAGTCGCCCCCCTAAACCATGCCAACGCTTCCCATTTCTTTCTGGGTTCCTTACCGCCCCCCTCTAGGCGTCCAGCGCCCGCCCACAAGGGGGCGTTATCGCTGACTTTGAGAAAGACTGCTTTAGACTAATATGTTATTCTATTGATAGAAAAAAAACAACTCTATTTCGGAAAATACAAAAAAATCTGGCTCCTCCAAACAAATTGTTAAATTTAAAATTGCAAATTTGTATGTTAAAAAAAATTGTCACTTCCGACATATGGTTTCTTAGGAAAAGTTCGGACAGAACTCACCTAAACAGACATTCACACACACAGACAAAACTTATAATCAAATAATATTTTCGTCTTTATGTGGGTTTAGTTTATAAACATTATATAAAACAAAATGTCTCGGCTATGATGAACGACATTGATTAGCTTACCGTGTTGTGGTTTTTTACAAAGCTGTTAGATGGCAAAACACTGTATAGAATCTTAAGTTGGGTTGTACCGGCTGACCTTCAAAATAAAACTGATACATTTTACATTTTAACTGTAATCATCTCAAGTGGCAATGGGCCGGACACATCTGCCGCAGAACTGAAGACCGATGGGGCAAACGGGTTCTGGAGTGGAGACCACGTACGGGACGACCCCCCGCCAGATGGACGGATGACCTGAGGAGGGTCGCTGGTGGGGGTTGGATGAGGATTGCAAAAGACCGCGTGCAGTGGCGAGCCTTGGGGGAGGCCTATATCCAGCAGTGGAGAGACACAGGCTGATGATGATGATGATGATGAATCATCTCAATGGGTTGTATCAGGCAAAGCTTTTTGTAGATGTCGCTAGCGGTAATGGTACCTTGTTTACAGCTATGACGCATCATTTTTTAAATGTTTTTGTAGTTTTTTTATTTTTATAACAGATAAATGTATTTTAACTTAACGTTTCCTACCTTAAAAGACGACTAAAGAAAGCGAACACCGTGTTTAAAAAGAAAAAAGGTTGAAATCGCTTTCGCTTGGAAATCTCGATTTTATCACTTAAAAGCTGCTCACTTTGGCATTATATGCAGAAAATTATAAATATCGTAATAAAAATAGAAGATTCCTATGAAACTGACAGTTATATTAGGTACCATCTATCATGCGCCATCTATCGTGATAAAAAGTTAGTGATACACCCCATTACAGAGACTTAATGTTGATGCAACTCAGCCTTAGGCTACAAGAGTCCATTAATAACGTGTGTCGCTAGGTGGGGCATTCGATCCGAATCTCACATAACCTCACATGGGCGAGAGCAAATTTCGCATAAAAACTGGGTTTTATATTTTATATATATAAAATAAAAATATTTATTTATAAACTTTATTGAATTGTATAAAACAAGAGGCGGGCTTAATGCCGTTAAGCATTCTCTAGCAACCAACATTTGGGATAATAAAACCATTTCTGTTGTGACGTAGCTGAAACCATTAAATAGACTAAGGTAATTTAAATTAAATATAAATATTATATCTATATAGACAAATACATATTAATATGTACACAACACTATATATACTACATATTATAAATATATTATATATACACTACATATAATACCTACTTACACTGTTAGGAACTTTTTAAATAATGTGAGTATACCATCTTTTTGAAAAGTGATATGTTGGGCATTTGACTACTCCACCTTTAAATTGTTCTACAGATTTTCGGCCACTAGACATAAAGTAAAAAAACATTTTCAATAATTTCAAGTGGGATTGAGGGGTTCAAATTTCCCACAATCATCGTGTTAAGCATAAGCCACGTTTGATCCACTCCTGGACAAAGGTGGACGCAATATTTTGCCATTATCACCCAACATTATTTATCCATTCATTTAGTATTTATTTAATTTATTAGTCTCAGAAAACTTTTAGAACTTACAACACTTTCTGAACCAAAAGAGTTATTTTTAACTAAACATATCCGTAGGTATTATTATTATTATTTTCAATTACTTAAAGAATTTTCGTCTAAGCAAGTCTGCCGTCAATACTTTTTTAAAACAAGATTCCAATATGGTATTATCGGAATCATACAGTATTTGGTTAAATAGGGAGAGGAGCAGAATGGTGGATGGTAAGCGTCTGGTTGACCAACCAGAACCTTGAAGTTGCAAGCCCGAGACACCATTCTTCTCCTCTCTCTTTCCTTCACACTATATACCGAGGTATATTTTTTTTTAAAGACGGAAACACGCCAATTCGCCTGACGATACGACCCCAGCCTGAAAAGCCACCGCGGGAGGTCGCATGGCCGAATCACGAATCACCGTCATCGGGCCCCTGCAGGACAAAACACTAGTGTGGGGGCCAACAAATGTCATTATTGTTAATTGTTTTTTATCTGCCTAAATAAATATTTCATTTCATTTCATTTCATTTCATCATAGGGAGACCCCAAGGCGCCTACAGACTAAAACCGTCTTTCTTTCACAGCTGGCTCTGAGTGCCTTTACAGCTAAGTCTGAGTCGTGGCTACGGAGTGAAGGCACTCGTTTGTTAGTCTTTTGCTTATAAATATTGCTTATAGCTTTTAAAAAAAATCGTGTTTTGCCATTCGACAACTGTTGCTAACGCATTCCTATCTCTTATAACATTGGGATAGGGTTTATTTAGGAAACTAAAAAATGTTTTCAAAACATAGTAAGTTTTTAGCAGTCATAAAACAATAAACAATATGATGACGGATAGCTTTTATAGATCAGACATCGTAAACAAAACTATTATTGAACATGAGCTTTTAGTTCGTCTGAGTTACTGTACTGTTCTTCGTAGATCCGGATTTTAAAAGGTGTTTGCGCACTGCGTCCGGAAAACTCGGACCGAATGCTTAGATATATATATGATCAGGAACGGGTTCAAGACTCAGCTTTACGCAGTGGAAGTTGGTGCAAGAGGAGTTCCAGCAAAATCTTTGCATCACTTACTGAAAGAATTGGGCCTAAGCAGGTCTGCCGTCAATACATTTATGAAACGAGCTTCCAAGACGGCATTAACGGAATCATACAATATTTGGTTGGGTAGGGAGAGAAGTAGAATGGTGGATGGTGAGCGTATTATCGCGCAATAGAAAAAAAAGGAGGCCTCCTTTTCTTAAACCAACCTATTGTCGGTCGCAAGCCCGAGACACCATTCTTCTCATCTCTTACCCACACACCATGGACCCGGCACCCGCACGGTGAATCCATGGAATGCTAAAAAATTTGTCTTCTCTTTATCTTCACGTCAAATCCCTTGCCTACCCCGGCAGAGATAATTGAGCGCCACTTGTCACGATCTCGACATACCTCTTTCGCTTCTTCGACACTCATCACCCTCTTCATGCCCTTTTGTTTCGATGGCTTTTTATTGCACCTTCGGCTATTGTTTTATTTATTTGATCGTGGTAGGTGAGTCTTGGTCTGCCAGGGCATCTTTTACCTACAACTTTTGCATTATATATCTGGTTCGTCAATCTTTCTTCACTCATCCTTTCGACATGCCCGAACCATCGGAGCATTCCTTTCTTTATTTTGTCCCTATGCTTTCTTTCATACCTACCTACATAAATAGATTCCAGTGAACTCCTACGATTACTCGGATTTGGTATACCTAGCCGGTCTCAAAGGGCTTATAGACCTTTGGTAGTGCCATATGCCCGCACCAACTACCGTCAAAACTCATTTTTAGCGAGAGCATCAAAAGAACTCAACCGCCTAGCTGAGGTCATGGATATTGACATGTTCTGTACATCGCCTAAATTAGTTGGTCAGGCGATGTCTAGCGGTTAAGTCCGTGGATTTAGACTCAGAGGTACCGGGTTCGATTCCTGGTCGGGACACGGTCGTGATGATACTACTACTTTATTATATTATTTTTATTTTTCTAAATTATTGTGGTTTAAAATTATCATTTATATGTTTCTTCTATTTGTAAGTTATTTAGTTATAAGATATTTGTGGAAACTTGTAATTGGCATCTAGTTTTTTATATAAGTAATCATTTGTTAGAAGCTGTAAGTTTTCCTTAAAGATAAATAAATAAATAAATAAATACCCTTTTGCGTATTTCGTTATTACGTACGCGATCCATCAAGGTGACGCCGCATATCCGACGAAACGACCTCATTTCTACTGCATTAACTCTACTCTCATGCGTATTTTGACATATCGACGTCTCACTTCCATACATGTGTTGGTACCGAATATTTATACCGAATATATACTGAATGCTTGTTAGCAATAAATCAACTTTTAACTATAGCAAACCAAGAGAGACATATTTAGATGATTATTTCCTTTCAGGGTGGCCAGAAACCACGCAAATATCACAAATAAATTAAATAATAATTTAATTTATTTTTAAAATAATAAAGCGACATGTGTAGACACATTAGCCCCATCATACATCCAGGCGACCTCGTCAAGCGCGGGAAGTTTCTGCTGAGAACCTCAAGCTGCGCAAATACGCCAACCTCAGTACAGGTTACGAATTTGCGCCGTTTGGGGTCGAGACGATGGGTCCATGGGGACACTCAGCCAAGCGTCTGGCCAAGGAGTTGTCCAAACGGCTAACGGAAAAGTGTGAAGACAGGAAAGCTGGCAATTATTTCTGCCAACGTATTAGCTTAGCTATACAGAGAGGAAATGTTGCCAGTCTTCTTGGGACTATCACTGAAGAGTCGTCTCTAGAGGACATTTTTTTACTTATAGTTTATTTGTATTAGGTTTAGTTTATATTTATTATAGTTTAAATTATTTATATTTTTAGTCTATTAAAAAAATATAAATATTATTGTGTCTCGATCAGGAATCGAAAAAAAATCAAAATCAATCATTTATTTATTAACTTTTGGTACATTTATTTAGGTTCTAACAAGTGGTTGTGAGCTACAAAAGTCGACCTAAGAGATAGGTATATAAATATTAAATATTTTTTAAAGTTAATTATTATTATTATTAAATATAAAAATATAAAATAAGAAAACAAAATGAGGTAACAAAAAACAAACAAAAATAAAGAAAAGAAAAAGTCAATTTACCGGTACCTCCAGGTCTAAAGCCACGGACTTAACCGCTAGACCACGGAAGCAGTTGAAAATTGCAGAAAATGGCAATATTTGCGGATAACTCCACATCGCGCTTTCAGTTGTTTTATTTATTCCGTGGATATGTGGTTTTTATGTTATGTTATTGCTGTACTTTATTACGTAACGTACACGAAGTACGTTATCGGTCCTGTTATATAACTGGAGTGACCCCGAAACTGGATACGCTCACTGACCCATTTAACAAGCTTTACTCGTTACGTGCACCTATATATACAAACCGGGCATTATTAATCCCGCGGGATTGCTGTGCTGACATGCTCAATCCCGCATTCCAAATATAGTTTCAGAATCATTGTAGAACGAGATGTTTTTGAAAGCAACATTTATTAGAAATGTTTTTAATATTTTACAATCAACACATTACCGTAATCAACATCTAAGACCGTTGATTCAGACGCTGAGGTACCGGGTTCGATTGCTACTATAATTTATTTGTGATATTTGTCGAGTTTGGTACGCTAGAGACATCGCCGAGCTTAACACTTGTCATGATAGTAAAGTTGTCTAAATGTAAATCCGAATTTTTAATAGCGTGGTTTACGCAAGGAATACGATCGTGATGATACTTTACTTTTTTACACATAACAGCAGGTATACGAAGCTTATATAGTTTTTAGGAATAATTCAAGTATTTATTGTTAGTAATTTTCAATTTGGTATAAAAAATAATCTTGTTAATTCTTGTTCCACCTTTTTTTTTTTTTTTTAAATCGTTTATTCAGATAAAAACTTAAACTATTTACATTTTTAAAATTATACGCCAAACTGCATAACAGTTTGTTGGCGAATAGTACACTCTTTTTTACATATTTTTTTTTTACACTATATTTTTAAAACACAAAGTTATTTAAGATTAAATCACATTACTGTTGTGTTTACCTAGCAAAAGCAACTTTAATTTTCCTTTAAATTCTTTTTTTGTCATTTTTACACAGTCATCGATGGGCATAATATTATTAAATATAATGGTTTGCTTGTTTCTAATACCTAACATTCTTAAGAAATTGTTTTATACTTATCCAGTCCTACAATTACTAATAATTAATCATAATTGACGAAATAAGTCACTAATGCCTGTAATAGATACATATGAATACCTATAGATATTTTTAATTTTTACTTTGCCTATCCAGTCGTGGAGAGATATTTATTTATTTATTTAAAACTTTTTGCACTATGTACAAAGGCGGACCTAATGCCGCTAGACATTCTTACTCGGTCAACCTTAGGGACATTACGAACATTGTATGTGGAAGGTTCGCGCAAATTATAGAACATAATATAGGGGAGAAATTAAAATACTACTAAAACTAAACTACTTACTAGTAAATAATATTAATATACTAAACACTAATATACTTATAATACTTAATATATACATAAATACAATATATACATACTTACAGTTGTTGGGATCTATTTAGGAAGTATGTGAAAACCATCCTTTTAAACAATGTTCTATTTGGCGCCTGTCGGATATCTAAGGGTAGGTTGTTCCACAGATTTGCGGCAACAACTGCGAAGGAGTCGGACATAAAACTAGTGTGATGAGAGGGAATAGCAAGGGTAGAGTTATGCGATGATCGCAACGACCTGTCATGAAGAGAAAAGAGAAAAGCAAATTTGCTCTTAAGGTATTTCGGTGTCGCAGGCTCATACAGTATAGAGAAAAGCAGACAAAGAATTCGTAGATTTCTACGACAACGAATTGGCAGCCACTTCAACTTAGCTCGATACTCAGAGATGTGATCGTATTTGCGTAAACAGAAGATAAAGCGTATGCACGAGTTAAGCAAGCGATCCATTTTATTAAGCAACACCTCTGAGAGATCGACGCTACATACGTCACCATAGTCGAGAAGAGGAAGGAGAAGGCTTTGGGCAAGGCTTATTTTAGCTTTTAATGGCAAAAAGTTCTTAAATTTATTGAGAGAGTGCAGAGAAGCAAAAAGTTTACGACTTGTATTGGTAACCTGAGTAGTCCAGCTCAGATTGGAATCCAGATGTACACCCAGATTCTTTACTTTGCTCCTCAAGAACAAATTTAGCTATCTTTCCTCATTTCATAACTGATCTCTCCGATCGTCGCATTACAACCGAACCACACGCACAGGTCAGAATATGAACCCACATACCGTAGTCACTATCCCTTCGCGTCCCTATAAATTTGGTGACTCATACATCTGTCGCACAATAAAGATGTGGAATGCTCTTCCAGCCTCTGTGTTTCCACTTTCCTATAACCTGGAGCCCTTCAAGCAAATTGTAAAAAGGCATCTAGTCAAGCCGGCATAGTGTTAGGGACCGATGTCGGACATAAGGGTCTGATTCCAGTTGCTAACATTCATGGAACCTGCGCGCCACTTATCATCAGGTACAAGACAAGAAGACAAATTTCTAAGCATTCCATGGATTCACCGTGCGGGTGCCGGGTCCATCGTGTGTGGGTAAGAGATGAGAAGAATGGTGTCTCGGGCTTGCGACCGACAATTGGCTGGTTTAAGAAAAGGAGGCCTCCTTTTTTTTTTCTATTGCGCGATAATACGCTCACCATCCACCATTCTACTTCTCTCCCTACCCAACCAAATACTGTATGATTCCGTTAGTGCCGTCTTGGAAACTCGTTCCATAAATGTATTGACGGCAGACCTGCTTAGGCCCAATTCTTTCAGTAAGTGACGCAAAGATTTTGCTGGAACTCCTCTTGCACCAACTTCCACTGCGTAAAGCTGAGTCTTGAACCCGTTCCTGATCATTTCTTCTGTGAGATCATAATATTTATTCGACTTCATGTTGTGGTCTTTTGGAATATTTGATTCCCACGGAACGGTAAGTTCAATAAGGATAACTTTTTTCAAGTTCCGAGAAAAGTTCATCTGGGATCCTATAATGGTGTTCAAATGTATCCATGAGAATTTTCCAGTCTGATGCGGCGCCAAGGATCGAGGTGGGCTTGCATTTAGTTTTCGTGCTTTGCCCTTCCTTTACAAATGTGGTCAAAGTTTTATTTGTAGTCAATCCCTTTCTGGCTCTTGCAATAGAAAGACTTACTGCTTCACGGATAACACCTAGGTCTTTGTCATGTCGGCGTGAGTAATAGCCCTTTTCTATGAGAGTAACGCACCCTACAAGTGTGTGTCTAGCAGTTCCTATGGCAGCACCACACAATGTACAGTTCTTTTCCGTAGCTTTTCCCCACCTTACCAGATTACTCTGGTCCGGGAGGGACATTTGAAAAGCGTTTAGGTAGAACTTTAACAACGCCGGAGACCAATCGTACATTAGTGTGCGCCACTTTAGGGCTGGAGGGATGCAAAAATCGCCCAAAGTTAGCCAGTCATTTTGAACTTCTAGAGTCATCGCGTGCACTCTGTATTCATGCTCTTCATCTTTCCTGAGGAAGGATTTTATAACCTCTTTGTCACTTTCTTTTTTCTTCCAGCCAATGCCTCTTTTGTCAGTCTGGGCACCTGTCATGAATTTCTTGAAGAATAGTAGTCTCGGTTCCATATCTGAGACCAGAGGGTCTTTTGGAAGGGATGAAATTGTATTATCCTGGGAGCTGGTTAGAATTTGATATTTGCTTATACGTAGATGTTTGTATAATTCAGATGGTCTTTTCAGATCCATTCCGAAGTTTCTCCGTCCTCTAAAGAATGTTGAGGAGTCAGCACCCTGGGCTAATCCAAGCCAAGACTTCAATGTTCTTATGACGTCCGCGTCCAGACTTGATAGTAGGCTTTTGTTGAAATCATATACTAGGAAAGGCCAAGTGAGGCGAGATGCTAAGTAGTTGTCATATATCCAAGCTTTTTTGACATTGCTTATAGGCTGTTGAGTAACCCTATTCATGTCGTCAGTGAATTGTTTTACAACTACTTCTAGAGATGGTGTTTTTCCCTGAAAATTTATCCTTCTGCCAAGAAATTTAAAGGGCATGGTTTCATTTACCGGAGCTATTCTCTGCCCTGCTATACTCAGTCCAGGATCATAAGACGTAAATGTAGTGTTTCGCCTAGCCAGACATAGACTGAAGACTAAAAGCCAGACATAGGCTGAAGTGCTAGTATAAAAAAAATGAAAATTCTATCTATCCCTTCTCATCACTCTGGCTTTTAGTCTTACCTCTTTTGCAGTAGTAGGCGCAAATCTGTGAAACAATTTGCCGGCAGAAATTCGTCAAGTGCTCAACAGAACTCACATTATTTAAACAGTTGTAAACACTCACAGTGTAAGTAGGTATTATATGTAGTGTATATAATATATTTATAGTATATATTTATATAGTATTGTGTACATATTAGTATGTATTTATATTTGTCTACATAGATATAACATTTAAATTTAATTAGAATTACCTATTAATCTATTCAATGGTTACACCTACCTGACAACAGAAATGGTTTCATTGTCCCAAAGGTTGGTTGCTAGAGAATGCTTGGCGGCATTAATCCTGCCTCTTGTGCATAGTGCAATAAAGTTTTTAAATAAATATTTTACCAAACGTCCAAACCTTATATAGGTCAAAAAAGGTTTCTTGTAATAAGTGAAACATGATCGACTTTACCCTTTAACTGTTTTATTAATTGGGACAACGCCCGCGCAGCCTCCAGAGCCAAAATCATAGAGAAAGGATATTTTTTCAGGTCACAAAGTGTGGGCGGTTTGCGTCGGAACAGTTTTAATTCAATCAAACATCATACATTGCAGTTATTTTCTTATATACCTGGCGAAGGTGATATTATGCCAATTATTGTATAGCAAAAAAGATGCACTATTGTTCACAGTGAGAAATATTCCGATGGTGGGTATAATTTAAATTGCTTCTACTCTATTGCTTTATTCTTGTTCATATGTTGTCTATCCGAAGTAATATACAACCAGTATAAAAGAATTACAATGTAAAAGCTACCTAAATAATAAAATTAAAAATAAACTAAACTATAAATAAAAAATGTCCTCTAGAGACGTCCCATCCGAGATAGTCCCAAGGAGACTGGCAACATTTCCCCTCTGTATAGCGAGGCTAATACGTTGGCAGAAATAATTGTCAGCCTTCCTGTCTCCAGACAGAAAAAAAAACACTTTATACGTGATTGTTTATAATACATGGCTGATATTGTGTACACATGCTTTGAGTTTTAGCAATGTCTATACACTATATCCATTATTTTTAGAAACTGTAATGCTAAAATTTGTTTTGTGTGCCTACTTAATAAATAAATAAAAGACCTTTCTGTCAGCCGCTTTGACAACTCCTTGACCAGGCGCCCAAGCAATTTATTTATTTATTTTAAATACTTTATTGCACTAAAATTGTACATAGGCGGGCTTAATGGCCAGGCATTTTCTAACAACCAACCTTTAGCAATGTTGCCTATCTATATTATTTCTCTTTAAACAAATAAATAAAGTCAAAGTCAAAAGGAATATACTGCCTCCGTGGTCTAGCGGTTAAGTCTGTGGATTTAGACTTGGAGGTACCGGGTTCGATTTCTGGTCGGGACACAAAAATATATATTAATGTAAATATTTTTTAAATAATATTTAATTTATTTGTGATATTTCTCGAGTTTGGTACGCTGGAGACATCGACGAGCTTGCCACTGGTCATGATTGGCCTATAGTAAAGTTGGTTAAATGTGAATCCGCTTATTTATAAGCGTGGTTTCTGACCACCCCAAAAGGGAAACGGTAGAAGACTAAGCAGCGAAGTGGGCTAAAGAGTAAGATGTTAGCAGAAGACGAGCAGATAGCAAAACACAGGGGTAGGCATAGATTAATGCTTGGTTGGTTATCCCTTTCGCCCGCACAATCTAATATTTAAAAAAAAAACAAGGTTGTACTTTTGAGAAATGTAGTCTATTAACTTACTAGGAAATAAAATTACGCACATCTTGGAGATATCACTCCACCTCGATCCTTAGCGCCGCATCAGAGTGGAAAATTCTCATGGATACATTTGAACATCATTATAGGATCCCAGATGAACTAGCTGTTTAATATTATGTTTTTAAGTATTTTATTATTGTATTAGCTGTTGTGTGCAAATAAATATTTTCTCTTTCTTTCTAATTTTATTTCCTAGAAGTGCGAGCGGGTGGGACACATAAGCGTTATACCATCTTAACTGCATTTATCACTAGCACGGTGGTTACTGGTCAATAATGTTAGTTGCTTCCATTCTTATCCTTTTGTCAAGTTGATACGAAATAATAATACAAATATACTTACTTCAATAGGTCCTGAAGATACCAGGGTAGCAGCAAGCAGCAGGAGTAAGCCGCCCCTGCACGCCCGGCGGCTTAGGTTCACTCCATGCTTCAATGACGTCATCTTTAAAGCCAACACACAATGTCCATGTCCTCTATTTGTAGCTGTTGCACACGCGTACCAACGAAAAACTATTTTTTCTAATACATTTACCGAGTTCACACATCTCTTGTATTATCTTCTGTTCTTAATGTTGTACACTGATGATTTTACTGGTATAGTAACGTTGATTTATATGTCAATTACCGGGCTTAATATAAATTATTCGGCAACAACGCGTAGAGTGCACGGTCAAGAAATTTAATTCCCTGCCCAAAATTTTATTTCGTTAGACATTCGCAATGCATTAAGGTCGAAAATAAAACAATGCATGCGATATGTCAAAGTAACGTCGTGCTCTAGCTAGCTCTTATAGTGACAGTTTGCTATACGACATTATACCTTAGGTGGGTTGGAAATTAAATTCCTTGACTATACATATCATTTCCAGATTATATTACATTTTACAAAGAACAATGGCGAGACCTGTTGTTTTACCTGATAAAATTTTAAGCGTCTTATAAACTGGACTTTAAAAAACTTATCTTGTAAATCGGTTAGATTTTAGACACTTGGATATTGTCAATGCATTATTATTTTTTCATATTGAACAATAAATTAAACAAGATGACTCAGCAATGCGTTACTCGTGTTTTGTTTTATTTCTCATTTAAGCTTTTGAATTATTGAAACTTTGTGCATGTTATGGCACCTAAAGGTGGTACATTTATCGCGATTCAATGTCTTAGTTTTTAAGTAATAATGCAATCGACCACTGGGTGTCCTTAAATAAATAAATAAACACTACAAGCAGCCTGGACCTATCATATCAGCTGTACTATATTTTTTACTATAAACAAAATAAATTCCCTAAGTCAAGTCCATTCAGTTTATTTTGCTTTGCGCCGCTGCCAGTGACGACGTCATCATAATAATAATGAATTCGTGGCTCTAAAGATGCTGTGTCAGCTTACAATCTAAAAATAAATACACATTTATTTCAATACTAACAAATTCATGGCTGTAAGAGGGCCGTTTACTTTTACCAACATTTTCAAACTATAATTGAAGTTATCTTTATTTCTCAGCTTTCAATTAAACTAATTTAAAAAAGTAACATGTTTCGCTATTATTTTCGAGCCCTATTTATAGTTGATGATGTAAATAATAATAATATTAAACTTTTATTATGGACATAAAATCCAAAAAATTGATAGTAACTAATTTACTTAACCTATGTTAGTATTACTATCCAGTAAAGACGTAGCAAATTTAGTTCAAGTAAATTCTTCTAAGCTCGCCATTGTTTTTTAATACTGTAATTGCTATTTACTCATATATAACCGCAAAAGTAGCTGTAATAAAAAAAAAACCCAATTTGTATAACATTTTACAACCGCATTGAGCTATTAAACTAATAAAACAGCTTCATCATCATCATCAGAGCTATGTCTTTCCACTGCTGGATGTAGGCCTCCCCCAAGGCTCGCCATTTCACACGATCTTTTGCAACCCTCATCCAGCCCTTACCAGCGACCTTTTTCAGGTCTCCACTTCAGAACCCGTTTACTCTAACTTTCAAATTTTGAAGGCTATGTAACTTTGGTTTTCTGACGGATGTCTACGTTTCGGACTCTATCCATCAGAGAAATACCGAGTTCCACTCGCTGAGCGACCTTAAAATTGTGGACCAGACAAACTGTTCTCCACGTTTCTGCTCCATACGACAATACTGGAAGAACGAATTGGTTGAAAACTTTGGTTTTTTTATAAAATAAAACTGCTTGCGTCGTTGTTAATAAGTAATATGATTGGACCGGTAAAACACATATAACTCAATGATGTTACAGGAATGCATTTACCGAAGCGAATGTACATTTGAGATGCTGATAATATTGGTTTTAATGTGCATACACTTCTACCAAAGCGTATTACGACATAATTTTCACGGGTATATACGCGTATGTACCTAGTAGTTTTTATAATGGTTTGAATTAAATTCTTCAAGGTTTGCTATGAGTAGCTAAAACTGCTTTCCACTCGTATTTAACTATACATACAAGTATTCTAAAAAACCTGACTAAAATAATCATGAATTAAAAACTAATAACTTAACTAAACCAAGGTATTTATTTATTTAAAAACTTTAGTGCACTATGTACAAAGGCGGACTTAATGCCGCTAGGCATTCTTTGACAGCCAAACCTTTAGGACATTTAGACAGTATAGATGGTAGGTGCAATCATTAAGTTATTCTTAACAGTATTAATACATACATAACAATATTACATACTAATACATATATAAATACATAAATATATACATATATATAAACATAAATTACATCATGAATAAACAATAATATAAAACTACTTACATGATGAGGGAAGTGAAATATGATGTTGCTGCAATTGAGGATAGTAAGGACATATGAAAAAAAAACAGAAATTTGGGACAATCTAGTTAGAAAGGTACTAGTGTTTGAAAGAAGAACGATGACAACCGCGACGATAAAGATTGGTGATGAAATGCTAGAACTGGTAAATGAAATTATATATCTGGGCAGTGTTTTCACTGGGGATGGGAAGTTGAAAGAAGAGTGAACGCGGGAAATAGTGTTAATGGGGCCTTGGTGTGTGTGGCCAGTCGAAATGTCAATGATAAAGCTCGACTCGCCATACACAATGCCATGCTAGTACCAACACTTATGTATGGAAGCGAGACGTGAATATGTCAGAATACGCATGAGAGTAGAGTTAATGCAGTAGAAATGAGGTCTTTGCGTCGGATATGCGGCGTAACTTTGATGGACCGTATACGTAATAACGAAATATTTATTTATTTATTTATTTTAAAACTTTATTGCACTATGTACAAAGGCGGACTTAATGCCGCTAGGCATTCTCTGACAGCCAAACCTTTAGGACATTTAGACAGGATAGGTGGTAGGTGCAATTAAAAATTAGATGAAATTTAAATAAAACAGAAATATAATTGTAATATAAATATATACATACTAATATCTACATACAATTTACATACTAATACATAAATAAGTCATACTATAGATATACTAATATAATATAAATAAAACTACTTACATGATGAGGAGAGTGTGACAAAATTAACAATGTGATGATGCTGATATTAAGAGAAACAAAGATTGAAAAGAAAGGTTTAGGTTAGGTTACTTAGTTAGTTAAAAAGTGTTTGTATACCTGGTTTTTAAATATTGCACGATTGGGGGCTTCTCTGATATCAAATGGTAAGTTATTCCAAAGATTCGCAGCGACAACAGCAAATGAGTTCGAAACGTAGGAAGTGTGGTGAGAAGGTATAGAAATTGTGGAGTTGAAGGAGGAGCGAAGAATTCTATCATGAAAAGAGCTTAGAAAACTGAAATTATCTTTAAGATACTTGGGTGAATTAGGTTCATTTAATAGACTGTATAACAAGCAGAGAATTCTGCGATTTCTCCGCTTACGGATAGGCAACCACTTCAATTTATTTCGGAATGACGAAATATGGTCGAATTTCCGCAAACCGAAGATAAAGCGTATACAAGCATTGTGCAGTCGTTCAAGTTTATTAAGATGCTCTTGTGTAAGATCCACAGAACACACGTCACCGTAATCGATTATAGGCAAAAGAAGGGACTGTACGAGCGTAATTTTAGCTTTCAGCGGCAGAAAATTTTTTAATTTGTTGAGAGAGTGCAGTGAAGAGAATATCTTACGACTAATCTGAGTGATCTGTGCTACCCAGCTTAGGTGAGAATCCAGGTATATCCCAAGATTTTAAATACGCAAAAGGTATAAAAGAAAGCATAGGTACAAAAATAAGGAAAGGCATGCTCCGATGGTTCGGGCATGTTGAAGAGAGATTGACGAACCAGATACTCGTATAGATTGCGAATGTTGTGGGTAAAAGAGGCCCTGGCAGACCAAGACTTGCCTATCATGATTAAATAAATAAAACATTAGCTGAAGGTGAATTAAAAAGCCATCGAAACAAAAGGGCATGTATGAAGAGGTTAATAAATGTCCAAGAAGCGAAAGAGGTATGTCGTAATCGTGACAAGTGGCGCTCAATTGTCTCTGCCTACCTCGCGAGGGATTTGGCGTGAAGATATGTATGTATGTAAAAAACTTAACTTAGCGATTTAAAGTGGTCATTGACGAGCCTTCTAACAGACTTCGCTTGGTCACTTTCCAAAATTTGGTCACGATTGTCGAAAACGTATATTCTTTTTTAAACGACTTCACAACCTTGAATTACGTCCACGTCCATTCGGTTTATTTTGCGTTGCGCCGCTGCCAGTGACGACGTCATCATAATCTTGTTGTAAATGGCATCGAGAACGCTGAATGCGATAATCAATCAACAGTCTGCTAAATAATTGGACGCACGTCTATTCGAATAGTTTGATAAAAAAAACAGCGTCAGTTTGTATGTATAGTAGCGAGCTACCATTAGTCATAAAACGTCGGAATCGTATCGAATTCATCTGTCAAATTATCCATTTTCGCAAACTATTTAGCGAAATTTGACAGACCGCATAAGTTTTCGAATATTATCGATACAGTTTAACCGTGTGACAGCAGCCAACTGACATTTTGGCATTTGCTTCTAGTGATGCAGACGTCATGATCGTAGAACAGTGACGGATCTAATATATTTAAAATTTTCATGGCGGCCATTTAAAATTATTTCAACTGTTATTTTGTCACTTCTTTTTTAAGTTAAACCAGTCTAGATTTCATTTTGGAATCCTTTCTAACATTTGCACAATAAATTACAGACCACAAACAATAATATAATATTTTAAAACTATACTCGTATATAAAATCAGTTTTTTTTAACCAAGTTATAATAATTCCATTTGCTTTTTTTTTTTTTTTTGGTTCTCCCGATGGATGATGAATGAGATGATAGGGAAGGCAAAGGGTCTAGCCCATACAGCCAAGTCTGACGTAATATATCTTTCTTTTTCATGAATTAATGAGGTCATCATCAAATTCCAGATGCTGCAGAATTTGATGCTTTTCATGGAGTCACTCGCGGAACCATCCACTGCTCAAACACGTCGGGTAAAATATGGGAGTAGACAGCGCGGGAAAACCGCAAAAAATAAACTGCAACTTGTGCCCCATATTTTAAGTCCAATTTATCGTTTTCCATAATTATTCACATTGTAGCACATTATTAAACAAAACAACACCACTTTTGACCAATAATATCCACAGTAAATTAATTTACAAAACAAAACATGTATTTTAAATTAACGTTACCTACCTTAAAATACGAATTAAGAAAGCGAACACCGTCTTTATAAAGAAAAATGGTTGAATTAATAGAACGGCAATTTTAAGATCACCATATCTTTGATTTCGCTTGGAAATGTCGATTTGTACACTTAAAAGCTGCTCACTTCGACATAATATCCAGAAAATAATAATTTTCGTAATAAAAATACAAGTTTTCTATGCAACTGACAGTTATATAAGGTACCAACTATCATGCGCCATCTATCGTGATAAAAAGTTAGTGATACACCCCATTCTCAACTCTATTATCGCTCGACCTTAACAGCGGCCGTGAAAATATGAACTTTAATAGCGTGATATATATATATAGTTAACAGATTCCATTATATAACGTTTGCGCTTAAGTAACAGAATGCTGCTGGACTGTAAAAACCTTTAAGATTACATAATGTGTAAAGATAATATTAATTATAAATAAAATCTCTTAAACAAACCAAAGTTGATTATATGTATTTTTTTCTTTAGATTCTTACGTAAAAAAGAAATGGCCCCTTATTACCCCGTAGGTAATTAAATTATAAAGGACCACGTGACACGTCTAACAATACATTAATCTATATTTTAGCGTCGACCTTAACCCAGTATTTTGATTCATCAAACAGAGGTTCGAAATTTTCCACTTGTCAAGTTAACCTATTGAGGCCGCTCCCTCGTCTTGAGTCAACGTTTCACACCCATACCCATGACCTAATATCCTATAGACCGGCCCGGGGGTGGCAACTCAGAACAAGCATTTGACAAGTTTCATGTCAAGAAAGTGACGCCGCCTCCGAATTACCTCAAGGACAAATTTACCTACCTCTCTTCTCTTCATGATCGGTCGCTTCGTTCGTCACACAACTCTGTCCTCTCCATTCCTTCACATCATTCTAGTTTCATGTCTGACTCTTTCGCAGTTGTTGCAGTAAATCTTTGGAACACTTTGCCGGTCAATATTCAGCAAGCATCCAACAGAATAATATTCAAAAGATTGGTATACTCACATTACTAAACAGCTCCCTACAGCGTGTATAAGTAGATATTGTATGTAGTATAGTTATGTATATATGTATGTATGTAAGTACTATTAGTATGTAGTATATATATTATTAATAAATATAGTTATTATTTAATACTTAATTATTATTTAATCTTAAATACGTCTTCGCACCTACTCGTCGATCTAAGTTATAGTTATCGTTGTCCCAAAGGTTGGTTGTCAGAGAATGTCTAGCGGCATTAAGCCTGCCCCTTGTACATAGTGCAATAAAGTTTTAAATAAATAAATAGATGGTACTAAATTTAATGTTTGTGGTTTGAACATAAAAGAGTTGTCATTTATTCATTAATTCAGTCAATTCGTTCATTCATTTAATATATGGTGTAACAGGCAAAGCTTTTTGTAGATGTCGCTAGCGGCACTGGTACCTGTTAACACCTATGACTGATCTATTTTAAATTTATTTGTAGTTTTACATTATTATAACAGAAAAATGTATTTAAACTTAACGTTACCTACCTTAAAAGACGAAATAAGTAAGCGAATACCGTCTTTAAAATAAAAAAAAAGGTTGAATTAATAGAACGGCAAGAGATCACCATATCTTTGCTTTCGCTTGGAAATCTCAATTTGTACACTTAAAAGCTGCTCACTTCTGCGTAATATCCAGAAAATAATAAATTTCGTAATAAAAATACAAGATTTCTATGCAACTGACAGTTATATTATGCGCCATCTATTCTGATAAAAAGTTAGTGACACACCCCATTATAACCTTAGTAAAAAATGTAATTTAAATGTTCGAGTATTGTGAATATATTTAGTACCTGGCTGTAATGATGATATAAGATTTAATCTAAATATACCCTACGGCCACCTGAAGTTAAATATTATTCTTTATTCTATAAAAGGAATTGTATGTTTATTATATATATATTTTTAAAAATTGTTTCAGATTTAGTTTTTCGAATAATATTTAGTTTTTGTATACTTATTGAAAATTTTATAATTTTGTTATTTCTTATAGGCAATAAAAGCTACTGTGGTAATGTGGTGGTCGCCTATAATAGGTGCAACATCTAACTTCTGATTTAGTGTTAAGTACAAATAAGTGTGCGATGTTAGCACTGTTGGCTACCCTATTATAAATAAATAAATAAATAAATAAATATACATAACACGGGCAAACCTTTAGTAGTTACTGTATATGCCTATAGTAGACATTGCCACATGACCTTGTTGTTTACGATCTTTAAAATAAATCCGAGAAACCTTCAAAATTTCCCCGCTTAATAATTTACCACTAATCATAATCGATAACTAGGAGGCTAAAATACGTTAATTTTTTTTTAGAGAAATGGACCCAATAAAATGTTCTTGTGTCATAATGATTTCTTTTTTATTTCATAGTGAATATATTGTGATTTCATAATCTGTAATTATTTTTATTTATTTTACCCTAGCATAACGACAATTGACAATTTTTTTTTTTACGTTTTTAATTAGATAGTTTCGATCACGCCGATTTAAAATGCAGTGTTTTATCTATAATAAAGTACCTGGTCATAATAAAGAACCTAATCGTATTAAATAGTGCTTTGTAACTATTTCTTACATAAATTTTAACCAATTGACTATTTAATTAAATTATATTTTAATGCTGGGGTAAAAGAGATGTTGTAATTAAATTTAAAGAAAATACAATTATATGTTATGATTATTGAATTGTATTTAGTTGAGGCACGCTGCAAAAAAAGTTGGGGCCTGGTTTTGGCAATATCTTTTACAAATTTTTGCTATTATAAAGAGCCTGAAAGAGCCTGGAATTTTTGGCACACCTCTTATCGTGCAAACCACAATGTTTGAATACAAAAATGTTCAAGTAGATCTCAGAGGTTCTCAAACTTATTTTGTCTACCGCCCACTTTGGCCAAAATAGCTAAATAATCGATATTATGGAATAGGTAGGTTTTGATTTAAGTAAATTACAGTCGCCCCCCCTAAACAACGCCAACGGCTTCCATTTCTTTCTGGGCCCCTTACCGCCCTCGTCTAGGCGTCCAGCGCCCACAAGGGGGCGTTATCGCCTGGTCTATATTATTATTAGAATTGCCATGTCCCTTCGTTTAATAATAATAATAAATTATTTATTTCAGATTGTCACATCCATTCTATTTTGTTAGTATTTAACTTTAATTAAATTAAATTCTTTCACCACACATCCATGCTCCCATACGACCCACAAAACAAAGCGCTATGATATCATCCTTAGAATGCCGTTGTCTTACTCTGCAGTATTGACGCTGCCTTTTGCGGATTATGGCTGGAAATTCATCCAACGTGCCTCCGCATAATGCCCGATGCACTGCTGCTTCGAGGCAGTCCCATCAGCATTCTGAAGCTTAGGCTAGAAGATATGCATTCAACATATTTGTTCATGTAGTAACAATGTTGATCAGCTTGGCCTGTCTTCCTGTCTTATCAGAAATGTGCCGGTCGTCGTCTACGCCACAATAGTTATGTCAACCACCAGGGTTTGGTTACTGCCGGATTAACATTGGTGCCGTGGTACATGGGTCGAGCATTGGTGTGGGAAGCTACCTGTGTCGACACCCTTGGTTGGTCTCATCTCCAAGGCATATCTGTCAGGGCTGGAGTTACAGCGGATTCTGTTGAAAAGCCAAAGGTCGCAAATACGAATCCAAGACGTGGGGGCCAAATGCTAAGAAATTCTTCAAATAACTATCTAAGCGGCTGGTTTTGGTGTATGTGACAATGAGAGGGCTGGTAGTTTTTTCTTGCAGCAAATCAGCATTGCTGTGCAATCCAAGTGTTCTTGGCACACTGCCAAATCAAAATCAAAAATGTATTTATTTCTTTTAAAATAGTTTTTCACAAAATTGACACCGAGGCTCCCGTACAAGGCCGGTTAGGACCCGTGCTACAGGCAGCCCCGCTCCTACTTCCAGTTTATATAATGAAAAGAAAATAAATAATAATAAATTCGACTTAAAAACTTATAACTATGTTTAAATAATAAAAAGAAAATTAAATATATATACTATCAATATAATAATATATTATTAATACATATATATATATACTTATAATTAATAATAACAATAATATAATAATATGTACTCGTATTTATATCATATATATTTTCATGTAAGCACATCAAGTAGCTGTTCTGTAGCTTTATAGTCAAATGCCTTAAACCAATCTGTTATCTTAACTTTAGTTTCTGAGTGCACATTAGGGTATGATGATTGGTTTATTTTGTTGTAAAGATATCCGGAACGCTTAGGGAAATCAAGGTTAACCTTTATAGTTTAATTTTTCGTTTTATATATAAATCATAATAAATAAATCATAATAAATATTTACAGACAGGTCACACAGCGCCATCTAATTTCCGTGGTAAGCTACGAGGCTTGTGTTACGGAAACTAGATGGTTGATAAACTACATGTTATACTTTTTTTTTTGTAAATATATACATATTATACATATAAACACCCAGACCGAGACAAATTATACAATGTACAACTTGCCCCCGGTGGGAATCGAACCCACAACCTCCCGAGTTCACGGCAACGTTTGTTACCACTAAACCACGGAGGCGGTCATTATTATATCATTTATTATTTCGTCCATCGTTGGAAGTGCGACAATATCTGCTGAGAACTTTAAGCTACGCAAAAAACCCAATCTGGGTACAGGTTACGAGTTTAAGTCCATTAGCCAAGGAGTTGTCTAAACGTCTGACTGAGACTGGCTATTATTATTGCAAATGTATGATTAGCCTGTTATATAGAGGGGAAATGTTGCCAGCCTCCTTGCGACTAATTCTGATCGGACGTCTCTAGAAATCATTTTTATTTATAGGTACTTTATTTTTTTATTAGTTTAATTTTACTTTTAATAAAAGCTCTTATTAATATGTAATAATAATATATAATTTAATTAATTTTTAATACTTCATTCGAATTAATATTTTTCTATACAGATTATATTTTCAACTTGTTCAACTTTTGGCTTTAAGCGCTTTTTTAAATTCAGTTTGCTTTGAAAATCGCTCGACTTGGCGTTTGTCTATGGTTTTTATACAAAATTGGGTAAAAAAGCAAGCTTTGGTTTATATTCTTTTAAGTCGAACATACCTCCTACATTACATGCCTCCTTGGTCTAGCGGTTACGTCCATGGATTTAGATTCGGAGGTACCGGGTTCGATTCCTGGTCGGGACACAAAAATATGTATTAATGTAAATAATTATATTTAATTAATATTTAATACATTTGTGATATTTCTCGAGTTTGGTACGCTGGAGACATCGACGAGCTTGCCACTTGTCATTATTGGCCTATAGTAAAGTTGGCTAAATGTGAATCCGCTTATTTATAAGCGTGGTTTCTGACCACCCTTATATACGAGTATAAAATATGAAAAAGCTTAAGGTGGTTTGGGATAAATGTAGACATGGGAAAAGTGTAGACATTGCTTATAACTTCCAAAACGTCAGTGATTTTATAAAATGGCAACACTTTTTCGATACTATATAGGGTCATAAAAAGTGACCCTAGATGGCTTTCTAAAAATAATTATCTCCCTTGTAAAATTCAATTGTTTTCTGTTTATTCCCAACTACTCTCCCCGAAGCGCTCTTTGGAACTAGTTCATTCACGAACTACACAAGCCTACGTACGGTTAAGCCAGCGAATATGGCTGCTGGAATTCGAACTGGAGCCGTTTGGATAGGTGCCAATAGGTGGACATTCCCTGTCATTCGGCCATGACCTCTCATTGCCTAATGGAAGCAATTATTGTCAATTTACGTTCAAAATCATTCTGATTAAATCTGATTGATATTTGATTGTGTGATAAATTTTTAATGGCTACCTACATAATAACAACTATAAAATTGTATATCTTTGTAGACTTAGTCAACTGGACACACTTCTTTCTGGACATGAATATGTCTAGTTGGAAATTAGTTTTTTTAGTTTTTTTTTTAATGAAACTAAATATAGATTCTTCTTAGTCGCGACATTCTTTGCATTAAACAAAATAACACCACTTTTGACTGACAATATCCACAGTATTGTAGTTTATTGTAATTTACAAAACAAAAGACATGAACTTGACATGTTCGTGCAAAAGGCGCGAATATTACATACATACATATCTTCACGACAGATCCCTTGCGGGGTAGGCAGAGACAATTGAGCGCCACTTGACACGATCCCAACATACCTCTTTCGCTTCGGCGACATTCATTAACCTATTCATACATGCCCTTTGGTTACAAAGGCTTTTTAATGCACCTTCAGCCAGTGTTTTATTTATTTGATCGTGATATGTGAGTTTGGTCTGCCAGGGCTCTTAACCCACAACTTTCGCATTATATATCTGGTTCGTCAATCTTTCTTCGCTCATTCTTTCAACATGCCCTAACCATCGTAGCATGCCTATTCCTCTATTTCTATTCCTCAAGCGTAGTGACGGGCCGAGGCGTTCCCTTCGTTTGACAGCTGGTAGGCGTCGTTGAAGAATCGTCTAAGTATACGATACGGGTGTTAGTCCTCTAGGTGCTGTGATAATGAAGAGAAAACAACACGCTACGATAATGCGACCTCAGAAAAGTTCAATGTCACTGCAGTTAGTGTCCGCTGCTGAATAAGTAATGCGACACGCCACATGCGGTAATACAATTTGGAGGTCTGGCGTCCAAGTACAATACATCTTAACAACCGATAAAAACATTATTATTTAGATAATAAGATGACACGTCTTTTTTTATTATTTGTTGTTTATGTTCATTCATTACAGGTCCTAGAACACAGCGTCCTAGACCTCCACTGCTGGAGATGGGCCTTCCAGAACATATGTCTGGAGAATTTGGCCTACACTCGCCACGGTGGCCAGACGGCTTGGCGAGGATATATACAAATCTACATTTACCCCAACTCAATTCAGTTTAGACTTCAGGTGAGGTGCGGAGACATATGTATAAAGAACAAACCTCTCTAAACCTTGATTACAAATGTCATGTTTCAGAAAAAAACAACAAAACCAACACTTGAAAACATAGACAAAATTTATACGGACTGAACCTTTGAAATAAAGCTATCCAAACCTTCCTATCCAAATTTATATAGGCTTTTTAATTATTATTATTATTATTTATCACAATTTCTTATTTTTTCTTAATGTTTAGTTTGTTATAACTTTGTACATTCTATAATTATATATCCTATCTGTGGATAACGGTGTTAATTGTATAATTACCTGTACTATGTAATCTATATTTGTATTGTATCCTTATTGTACAATTGTTTGTTATTCAAAAAAAAAAAAAAAAAAAAAAAAAAAAAAAAACCAATCGTCTGGCCAGCGTGGCGACAGTATGCTAAATTATGCAGTAATTTGGAGGGCCCGCATAAAAAGAATCATACAGTATTTGCTCGTATAATCTCTACAGAGACGAATCTATAATACAGTGAATACAGTCCATATACCTATGATTAATAATTGTTTAAGGTCGTGTGCGACCATCGATATATAAGTATATAGATAAGCCCTCACCGATATACTCGTAAAAACGTTCCCGCAAAACCAATCAAGGTTATGTAGCTGCACCAACGGTCGCGAGCTAGCAAGCGTCGAGAACGCTTAAATTAATGTTTATATCGAATGAAACTAGTATTTTTGTATGCAATGTGACAGAATTTCTCAACTTATGCATTCGCTATATATTTGACTTGCGTAAGTATGATCATGTATCTCAATTTCGTAAAGATTTAAAATGGCTTAATATCCGAAATCGTAGATTTGCACATAGTCTTTCGTTTCTTTACAGTATTCTTTATAATCCCAATGCACGCACTTACCTAAAATATCGTTTCCAATTCCTATGTGACTCCCACAGCCTTTCACTTCGTTCTTCCCATAATAACCTACTTAAAATCCCTCCCCACTCTTCCAGCAGATATTCAGATTTCTTTACTGTATCTGCAGCTCGCCAGTGGAACAGACTTCCTTTAATTATCAGACAAGCACCATCTCTTAAAATATTTAAAGATAAGTTATACCACCATAACTCACTTATTATATATTTGAATATATATGTATTTTATATTTAGGTATATATTTATTTGTTTAAGTATGACATTTATTTATGTATAAGTTCTATATAGTAATAAATAATTTCAACTATCTATTTTCTTCGTAACATTCTGCACCCGCTTATTACATATCTCAGTCACAAAGCTTTGTTGGTAGAAGATGCATTTACGGCATTAAGCTCGCCTATCTACTTGCACTTGTTTTGGTTTTGTACGATAAATAATTTATTATTAATTTCCGATAAATACCGCATGTGACATTATCATTGCTTGAGAATAGACCCTCAAAGTTGGTAGGTACACAAGGCACGTTTTAGAGTGCGTTTTGTATTAATTATGCCTATCTATAGGAGTATAGATATTTACATTAAGGTATTTATGTATTATATTTATGTAGTATTAGTATGTATGTGTATATATTATATATATGTATATATATATTATAGTTGTCTAAGTATGTTAATTTTTAATATTATTTATGTTTCATTTTAATATTTTATTTCTCTATTTGCACCGTACTCATATTTAAATGTCCCAATGTCCCAAAGGTTAACGGGAAGAGAATGTCTTGCGGCATTACGTTCGCCTTTTGTATAGATTTACAATAAAGTTTTTAAATAAATAAATAAAAAATATATATCAATGTGTGCGACGTGCGCTTTCAAATCGATTTTGTTGTATCACTGTCAATTTTTCGACCTGCATGCTACGGAAGTGTAAAACACGTTCTTCTTCGGCAAGAGAAGAAAACCAAAGTATATGGCGTTAAAAATAATGTATGTATCAAATATTGCGCCGCCTTATTCCACGCACCTTACGCGTGTAATTCTCAAAAGAGCATTTTTTTTTCCGATACGCGATAATAGTAACCTAAGCACGCTTAAAGGTGTTCCGAGACGCGCTTAAACTGTTTTGCCAACCTATGTGACGTCACAAATGACATCATTTCTCGCGCTTAGACTGCTCACGATATCGAGGTAGATCGCTCTGAGCGCTATCAGTTGTTTGTCATAATGTCCCGCGCCATTTTCAAGTTAATTTAATATTAGGTTTTCTTTTAAATTATTTAATATTGTAATTCGTTTATAGTTTTTTTCTATATTACTTCTTAAACAAATCTATAGTTAATATTTAAGTAGGATGTGAAAAAAAAGTCTGTAACACGGCAAGTTATTTGAAATTACCAAAATAAGTTAATAAAGATGAATAAACCGAGAGATATATATTCGTTAGTATTCATATTCAAAGATGTGGAATCCGCAATTTATACGTCTTAAAAAAAACTAACATTTTATGAATAAAAATGTGATTTAGACCGTTTCGAATTGATATCGCGCTCTGAGCATCCAAATCGCGATATTTGATTCGGAACGACACGGTCAGTGTCATATTCGTTCTAAGCGCTCTGAGCGCGATTCGGAATGAGGGGTTTATTCAGGTGTTATTAGTATAACCTCTATTTGAAATAAAGAAGGACACTATTTTTAAAACACAAAAAATACTAACGTAAAACAAAACACTACTGAATGGTGAATAAGGCCGCGTCTGAAAATCGCAATATCCATCGTGATAAATACCTTAAGGCTGGGGTGTTATGATTAATAAATTTATTTATTCGAAGAAAAAGGACAGAGACAGGCAACATAAGAACATAAAAGATAGCAACAGAGTAAAAGCAATTAAAATTATACCCGCCACCAGAATATTTCTCAATGTGAACAATGGGGTGTATCAGGCAAAGCTTTTTGTAGATGTCGCTAGCGGCAATGGTACCTTGTCTTACACTTATGTCACATCATTTTTTAAATGTTTTTGTAGTTTTTTATTTTTATAACAGAAAAATGTATTTTAAATTAACGTTACCTACCTTAAAAGGCGAACTAAGAAAGCGCACACCGTCTTTAAAAAGAAAAAGGGTTTAATTAATAGAACGGCAATTTTGACATAACCGTATCTTTGATTTCGCTTGGAAATCTCGATTTGTACACTTAAAAGCTGTTCACTTCTGCATAATATCCAGAAAATAAGAAATTTCGTAATAAAATACAAGTTTTCTATGCAACTGACAGTTATATTAGGTACCATATATTATGCGCCATCTATCATGATATAAAGTTAGTAATACACCCCATTGTGCAAATTCGTAAAATATCACCTTGGCCTTTTGATTGATCTCTTTGACAGCCGAGCGACGAAATAGAGAGAGAAAGAGTGACGTAAGTCAATGGTCACACGATCCTCGACCTCTTGCTACCTACTTAATTAGGCTGTGTATGAGTAGCGATATTTTTAGGACAACATCTCTGCACCGTAACTTAAGATTTTATTATTGAATAAAAGAAAAAAAATATATGTAGTTCTTGATTTTTATTCTAGATAAATTATATAAAAATATTTGCTTTTTAATATATTCTACGCAGTATATGTATGTCTCTGACTGCAATTTATTTTTTATTTCAGTTGCAAACATGAAAACTCATTTGTGAAAAACGGCCTTGTGGTAGCACTTTGAAAGCGAATTGCATCACTTTGGTGCATTGAATAATATCAGACTGGGCATTCTGTGCCATTTATTTGATGCCAACTTGCAGTCTCGACGTCGTAAAAAATAAAAGTAAACTATCATCACGGCCGTTTCCCTTTCGAGGTGGTCAGAAACCACGCTCATAAATAAGCAGATTCACATTTAGCCAACTTTACTATAGGCCAATAATGACAAGTGGCAAACTCGTCGATGTCTCTAGCGTACCAAACTCGAGAAATATCACAAATAAATTAAATAAATCTGTGTCCCGACCAGTAATCGAACCCGGTACCTTAGAGTGTAAATCCACGGACTTAACCGCTATACCATAGAGGGACAGACGATGGGACTATCTCTGATAAAACTAGAGGACTTTTTTTATTTTTATTTAAAAACTTTATTGCACTATGTACAAAGGGCGGGTTTAATGCCGCTAGGCATTCTCTAGCAGCCAACCTTTGGGACAATACATAGCATTTTGATTATGAGGTAGGTGCAAAGGGCTCAAATATGAAACTTAATTTTAAAGACAAATAAAATAAACTTCTTCTATTATATCATAATACATATTAATATACATACAAATATGTACACAATAATACATATACTACACACTATACATAATATACTACATACAATATATCTTACATACGCTTATTTATAAGTAGTTAAATCTTGAATCCGCTTCTTTATAAGTGCGGTTTCTGACTAAGCCGCAAGGGATACGGTCGTGATGATACTTTACTTTTAATGCTGAAAATGAAACCTTTAAGTTTCATTATCATCATAGTCCTAGACCTCCACTTATGGAGATGGGCCTTCCAGAACATATATCTGGAGAATTTGGCCTACATTCGCCACGCTGCCCAGACGTATTGGCAAGGGTCTGATGCTAATTGTTAAGGCTACAAGTTATTTTTCCACTAGTATTAGTGGAGCCGGGACCGACGGCTTAACGTGCTCTCCGAGTAAACGTCCAGCAGAAGCGTGCGCAAGTAAAAAATATTTGATTACGTCAGTTAAACAGCCCGGGTCTTGGATTCAGTTAATAATCCAGAGCAATTATTTTCGAAACTGCTTTTAGTGCTTCCACCTGCGACTTATTGTTTTAAAGTTTATAAAACCACTAACGTGATCGTTATAGTTATTATATAGGTACTTATGGTTCACCTATTATGTTTTTTATAGCACGACATGTGACCCAGATAACAGTACGTAAAGTCCAATAATAGAAACAACAGAATCCAGCAAAAGGGTAAGTATTAAAGAAAGCATAATGACAAAAATAAGGAAAGGCATGGTTCGGACATGTTGAAAGGATGAGTGAAGATAGATTGACGAACCAGATATATAATGCGAAAGTTGTGGGTAAAAGAGGCCCTGGCAGACCAAGACTTACCTATCACGATCAAATAAATAAAACAATAGCTGAAGGTGCATTAAAAAGCCATCGAAACAAACGGGCATGTATGAGAAGGTTGAGTTACCTAACTAATTATGTAACACTAGACCTAAAAATAAAACGATTTTAAACGTCAAAGTAAATGTCAAGAAATACCCACCCCTGATGATGACGTCACTATGATAAAGGTTAGGTTAACAAATAGTATTAATTACGCCTTCAAGACTTGAGTGCGTCATCAAATATTATTGCAGAAGTCTACTAGCAGCCGCATTTATATAGTATATAACATCTGTAGAAGATCCAAATATAATTCACTTTTTATATAGGTTGGATTTTTGAGATGGTAACCTTAACCGTTATAGTTACAGAAAATCTTTTATCATCCATCCATAACTTTTTGAGATATTCTAAACTGCATTCACAGATTTAGAAAAAAATTTGAACAGTCAGCAAGAAAATGGTAATTTCACACCAAAACTTTTTTGATGCCAATCGATCCTGTTTCTTATTATGATCAAAAGTCGCTATTGGACCGACTGAGGTTTGAGTACCAGAAAAGTCAGAAGTCGTAAAAAAAAAACATTTTGTACGGAAAAACGATTAATAAACTCAAAATACGGTAACTACTGCTAAGCCCGTGGATTTTGACTCGGTGTGACCCGGTTCGATTTCTGGTCGGGACATAATAATATTTATTAATTTAATTTAATGAAAACAAATCAATTTAAATTAATTCCGTGGTCTAGCGGTTAAGTCCGTGGATTTAGACTCGGAGGTACCGGGTTCGATTCCTGGTCGGGACCCCAAAATATTTATTAATGTATTTAATTTATTTGTGATATTTCTCGAGTTTGGTACGCTGGAGACATCGACGAGCTTGCCACTTGTGATTGGCCTATAGTAAAGTTGGCTAAATGTGAATCTGCTTATTTATAAGCGTGGTTTCTGACCACCCCGAAAGGGAAACATTGGTGATGATACTTTACTTTACTTTTACTTGTAAGACCATACAAAATCACCCGTATAACTAAATAATATGTATATAAATTAAAAGTATTATCACGACCGGTTCCCTTTCGAGTGGTCAAAAACCACGCCTAGAAAAAAAAGCGTATTCACATTTTAGCCAACTTTACATTCTTTTGAATGCTAATCTAGTAGATGCTTGTCTTATATTTTGTGGTAGATTGTTCCACAGATTTGTGACAACAACTACGAATAAATTGGAAACAAAACTAGAATTATGGGAAGGGACGGTTGTGGGAGGAACGAAGAGATTTGTCGTGAAAAGATGAGAGAAAGGAAAACTTGTCCTTGAGGTATTTCGGTGTCGCAGGCTCGTTTAAAACTGAATAAAGAAGACAAAGGACCCTAAGTTTCCTGCGACAACGAATTGGCGATACTCAGAGATGTGATCATATTTGCGTAAACAATATATGAACCGGATACAAGCATTAAGTAACCGGTCCATCTTGTTGAGCAACACCTCTGAGAGATCGACACTACATACGTCACCATAGTCAAGGATAGGAAGAAGGAGGCTTTGATTTCTTCTTTTTATATTGGTGAATGCTGTGACACCTAATTGGTACATATATTATATAAGTTATAATTATACTATTTTATGTGTGTGATAATATATGTTCTGCTGTGTGTACTATATAAATAAATAAATAGTAAATATTAAAAATGAATTTGAAATGTTTGTACAGTACCTCTGCTTTTAAATCTACATCCTTAACCGCTAGACTACGCAGGCAGTCAATAATTGTTTTATACAATAAATAAATAATAGGTAATCGTATCCTATACAATGCCATTAAAATAATTTATATAAACACCAGGTATGTGGATAAATACTTTCTAGGAAAGTGTATTGAACTTGTGTCGTTTCTGTCGTGGATTATATAAATAGCTTTGACATAGGAAGGGCTGGTGTTTCATACGATTTAATCTTTAATTATATACAGCGGGGCTTAAACCAACCGAACTCCAGATAATCCGAACGTACAACGGTACATCGCAACGTTCCTTGAAACCTGCTAGAATATTTATATTATTTAAACTATATTTCTTAAAACAAAATTAGTTAAATTAGGTACTTATTTTTTAAACAAAACAAATTGTCAAACTCATTAAAATCAGATTTAGTTTTAAAACTTTTTTCATATTGTCTATGTGATTATTCGAAAAATAATATTTATAAAATATAAAATAATAATTACAAAACCTAATAAAAACATTTATCTATAAATAAAAAATGTCCTCAAGAGGGGTCAAATAAATAATTAATGTTTGGAGTCAATTTTTTTTATTGAGAAACTTGGAAATTAATTGGTATTAAAGAAAATTTAAAAAAACTATAGTTGTGCAACGTAGGAATGCAGCCAGTTAAAGTAACCGACTAAAATTGTAATTACAATTAAAATATTTTTTTTTTTAATTAAAGGAGTTGCCCCAAGATTAGATCAAGTAGCCATTTCTAAAAAAAGGATAGTCCTTTATATATGGGGCTTAAATCCATTACATATAATCTGCCATATTAGATATTTGTAGATTTTATGTAATTGGAACTGTCATAAATATTTTGCAATATTGATATTAATAAATAATGTTCATGACAAATTCATAATAAGAAAGAGACAGATTTATGGATGTCAAAAGTGCTAGAGCGTGTAGTAATTTTAACAATATAAAAATTAAATGTTGCCAGAAAGAGAACTTATCTTTTCAGAAATATTTAATATGGTTACATTTATGCCTTTCGAGGTTTGAAGATTTTACATGTCCTTCATAAGGAATGCATGGTTGAGTGAAGGAAACGTCTTATACTTCTGTAAGAATAATAAAGTAAATATAGATTAAATTCGATTGAAATACTGGCCCAATTTATTTAGTTTAAAGGGTTCATCTCTTTTTAATTTCCTGCACTACTGAACAGTGACAAGTCAACACTGACTTGTGTGTATCAGGCAAGGCTTTTTTTAGATGTCGCTAGCGGCAATGGTACCTTATTTTGCACCTATATCGTATAATCTTTTAAATGTTTTTGTAGTTTTAATTTTTAAAAGAGAATAATGTATTTTAAATTAACCTTAAAAAACGAATTAAGAAAGCGCACACCGTTTTTAAAAAGAAAAAAGGTTTTATTAATAGAACGACAATTTTGAGATCACCATATCTTTGATTTCGCTTAGAAATCTCGATTTGTGCACTTAAAAGCTACTCACTTCGGCATAATATTCAGAAAATTATAAGTTTCGTAATAAAAATACAAGTTTTCTATGCAACTGACAGTTATTTTAGGTACCATCTATCATGCGCCATCTACCGTGATAAAAAGTTAGTGATACACCCTATTCTAACATGATTGGCTAAAACAAACAAGTGATGAATGAGCAAACACGTTTTTGTAACAAAAAGTTAACGGTTAATTATTTTATCCTATTTATTAGTCTTCAGAGTTGCCTCCGTGGTCTAGCGGTTAAGTCCGATGATTTAGACTCAGAGGTACCGGGTTCGATTCCTGGTCGGGACACAAAAATATTAATCAATGTAAATAAATACAATTAATTTATTTGTGATATTTCTCGAGGTTGGTGCGCTGCAGACATCGACGAGCTTGCCACTTGTCATGATTGGCCTATAGTAAAGTTGGCTAAATGTGAATCCGCTTATTTATAAGCGTGGTTTCTGACCACCCCGAAAGGGAAACGGTCGTGATGATACTTTACTTATTAGTCTTCAGAACTAGAGTAGGGATTGCAGTCCCGCAAAACAGGATAATGAAATTAATAACAAAAAATACGGTGGTTTCGCTTTAAAAAAAAAAAGATCATTTCGACCGTATCCCTTCTGGGGTATTCAGAAACCACGCCTTGTTTATTTAATAAGTAAATTCACATTTAGCCAACTTGACTATAGGCCCATCATGACAAGTGACAAGCTCGTCGACGTCTCTAGCGTTCCAAACTCGAAAAATATCAGAAATAAATTTAATATTTATTGTGTCCCGACCAGGAATCGAACCCGGTATCTCCGAGTCTAAATCCACCTGTTTAAAGGCGAGAGTCTACCGTGGACTAATCCAATAAATATCTGCGCGTCACGATAGACAAACGCATCAGCATGCGCGCCCACGTGACCGCCACTGTGAATTTGGCGCTGATGGCGAGACACAAACTTCGCCCAGTGTTTGCATCCAGTTTACCGCTTCGCACGAAGCTACTGATATTTAAAGCCTACATCCGAAGCCGATTCACGTATGCCGCGCTGGCCTGGTACGCTGTCACCTCAGCAACAAAATCTGACGCCCCTTATCATTGTCGGCGCCTCACTTTACATGAAACGTTAAACGATATCATTCATATATGAGGTTGGAAACTAGACGATATCGTGCGTCGTCGGGCGGAACGCATGTTCGCACGCGCATAGGTGTCAGATTTCCCACTTGTGAGAAACCTGGCTCCTCTGCACGCCTGTCCGCTGGATGCCAGACAATGCTACGCTCGTCACCTGCTACCAATCTCTGAGTCGTAAACGCGGCCCCGCCGCCAGGCTCATTTACTTCAACCTTTAATGGTTGCCCCATGCCCTGTCCGTAGTTACGGAAAGCGAATGCAACCTCCGTAAGAAGGCAAATATCTTGACACAGATTCCCCACCCCCCCCTGCGGGGGGGGAGCAGTTTTACTCTAAAAGATTTCCAAAGTAATATAAATTATAATATTAAAACTAACATCTCTCTATTTTAGTATTTTGGCTATTATCCAGACCGATTTATAATGTAATGAGCTGGAATATATTTCCAGTAAATATATGCAAACTGATTATATTTTATTTTCCAGTAACATGAAAAAGCGGGCTGGCCTCATGGCCGTCTTTACTAGGAAGTTGGTTGCAGGCTTTGACCGCGGATGTGTACCTTCGTCTCGGAGCCGGAACTGGCCACACAAGTGTCGGTATGGGGCACCAGTGGAACGGATACCACGGGCTTTCTCGTGCTAGAAGTGCCAGACGCATTCTTCGTCACACGGCTCGAAACAACATCATACGAAGGGGTCTTGTACCCGCAATTCTAGAGCCCTTTGGGATTACGCGGAGCAATGGCAAGAGACCTGACGGAATGGACGTTAGGCCGTGCAAAGTAATAGTGCTCCTTCTCACATCCAGGCAACCTCGTCGCGGGGAGTGTGGCGATTTCTGCTGAAAACCTTAAGCTGCAAGCAGATACGTCAACCTCGGTACAGGTTACGAGTTTGCGCCGTTTGGGGTCGAGACGATGGGGATGGGGACCATCAGCTAAGCATCTGGCCAAGGAGTTGTTAGCCTCGCTATACAGAGGGGAAATGTTGCCAGCCTTCTAGGGACTATCTGATGGGACGTCTCTGGAGGACTATTTTATTTATAGATATTTTTTTTATTAGGTTTAGTTTATTGGTATTTAATTTTATTTAGCTTATAATTATTTGCTGATAGTAATTGTTGCTGTAGAAACTATGGGCCCGTGGAGTTCAAGCGCAAAAAAGTTTTTAAAAGACAACACCACGTCTTGTCATCTCCTCCGGTGACAAGGGGCTGGCTCTTTCTTCGCCCAAAGAATTAGTATTGCAATTTAGCGGAGAAATGCAGCCAGCGTCTTGCTTCGAGTACTCATATCCGTAAGTAACCTTAAAATAATTATATATTTTGTAATGTTTTTTTAAATATTTTATTTTTCAATTATTATTATTAAGTAATGTATATAATTTGTGGTGAAAAGTTAACGTGTCATTTTTATAAAAAGTAAAATATGCATTACAAAGTTTAAAAAAAATGCTTGCTTACGTCATATCTTTCTTCAGTCAGCTGTTATGTAACCATACCATCCCCCGCTTCAATCCTCAGATTAGCGTCAAAGAGTATACATATAAGATAGAGCAGGAATTGATTATTATTTTTATACAAAATGTATGTTTAATTTGTTTCTACGCCATCTACTTTGGTCTTCTCTAGTCGACGAACACGTTTTTAAACATCCGTAGCATGCAAGTCGGATTTAATGTCCGTGCAACAACATAATCAATTTTAAAGTGCACGTCACACACGACCAATGCACTATCTTAAGCGCTCTGTAAACGATGAAACATGTTTAACAAACTTTACGTGTTTGTTAAACGATTTGATAATGTGCGGCCTTGTTTGACGTGTTGGTCAAACTATCTTCGTGTTTGATGCGTTTGATAGAAATTTGGATTGCTGTCGTGTTTGACATACTCGTACATGTTTGAAAGTGTACTGGCAACATTACCCCTACGTATAGCGAGGCTAATACGTTGGCAGAAATAATTACCAGAGAGATTGAACAACTCATAAGTAAATGATTACATATTATATATATAGATTATATACGCGTCTAAATCTTTGATCATAATCACCAAAACACGGAGGCATTCGGAGACGATTTTATTTATTTATTTATTATAAACTTTATTGCACAAAGAACAAATGCCGCTAGACATTTTATACTGGTCAAACCTTTGGGACAACTAAAGCAGTGGGGATCGGAACTTAAAGCCTTTTATAAAGAAATTGTTCCAAGGCTCATTGACGTCTCTGGTGACAATAGGGCTAATCAAAGGGGAAATGCTGCTAGTGTATTGGGCACCATTCCACAAGACAGCGATTTGGAGAAGATATTTTTTTGTAAGTATTAAATTTTTATTTTCTATGTATTATTATTATTCTATTTAGGTTAGATTTTGTTGTAATATAGTTTATTTTATATTGTAATTCTTTTATATTGTTTGTATATTACTTCGAAGAATTTTTTTTTTTTTTTATTGAAAAAAAAAAACTAAAACAGTTACGACAAGATAAGGCAGGTGCTATCAAAACTAATAGAAAAATATTAGACTTCAATATATACTAGTGAATAAATACTTATTTAGAAACTAATACATACAAATAAAACTACATACATACGTTCTATGAATATACATAAATATAATATACCTACTATATGATGACTATAATGAGAAAAATAAATATAGCAGAGAGTGTATTAAGCTTATGGTGAATTTAAATAGTGCGCATAGACTAATTTCTTAAATAGTGTTCTATTTGGAGCTTGACGATTGTCCTCGCTTTTATTCTTATACCTTTAGGCCTCTGGCTCCATCTTGTTATTTAATGTCTTTGACACCTACAAACATACGCATACTAACATAATACACGCGTGTTTAAAATCAGGAAAGTAACCCGAAATAACTTCTTTGAAGTTCAAATAACAGTGAAACGTATTCAAAGACGACTATCTAAACTTACCCTGGTTTTAACTGGGATCAAAATATTGACACTTTTGTTTGATGTCACGTGATTTGTAGATATCGCACGCCGGCAAATTTCTAGCGTGGCTTTATCGGCTTTTTTATTATCTGTCCATAGCACTGAAAGCCTCATAAACAAAATTTTAGTTAAATGTTTTACCTCATGTAATATATGGCGGAATCTATAAGCGCGTGGAAGCTTTCTTGCCCCAATACGTCCGCCCCGACTCTCACCACATCACAGCGCCGGTGGGACGAACCGCTTTGCCGATTGGTACGGGATCAACTTTTAAATACGTCAACCAATGTGGCAGAGCGTGCCCGTCTTCTGGCGGTGTCAAGGTGCAACCAGACTACGTCTAGGAGCCCCTTGCACTTTTCCACATCGCTGCCAATGTGGAGACAACGTCGGGGCACTCGGCCACCACGGCCTTTCCTGCAGCAAGAGCACAGGTCGCATCCCAAGGCACGCCTGCCTCAATGTTTCCCTTCCGGGGTGGTCAGAAACCGTATAAATAAGCGGATTCACATTTAGCCAACTTCCAAGGCCAATCATGATAAGTGGCAAGCACGTCGATGTCTCCAGCGTACCAAACTCGATGACAATAAATTAAATATTAAATTTGTGTTCCGACCAGAAATCGAACCCGGTACCTCCGAGTCTAAATTCACGGACTAGACCACGGAGGCAGTAATAGAAAGAAAGAAAGAAAAATATTTTATTTGTCACATTAACAAACAAATCAAATAAACTTAAAATTAAAAGTGTGTGGTGACAAATAGGGAATCAGCTCAGCATTGAGCTGCGACGCTTTAAGAGTCACAGCGCTGATTTTCAGCTAATCCCTTAATATACAAACATAAATGTGTCGAGGCTCTGGTACAGAACTACAATAGTAAATAATTTTATTTTATTTTATTTTATTTGGGTAACTCACAGCTAATACAATAGATTAAATACTATGATAATGACTACAAGCTAATTAAGAGTTACCACACATAACAAAAATACAAGCAAAAAAGAAAACCAAAAGTAATAAAAACTAAACCGAAAATAGTTACTCATTCATTTAGAGTTACGAAATTGGAAATTATTTTGCTCCTCACGGAATAAATACTATCACAAAATAAGTCAATGTCTAAATTGTGACTTAGTAAGTTAAACAACGATACTGCTCTAGGTATATAACTATTCTGCCTATAATTGCTATGAGCATGAGGTACACATAGTAGGTCTGAAGCACGCAAGCAACGGACTGATGTCCTAAGACCAATCATATCTAATAATTCTGGACAGTCAATGATACCTCTGGCAATCTTAATGAGAAAAGTCAGGTCAGCTACATCGCGTCTGATCGAAAGAGGGAGGACGTGATATTTTATACAACGCTGTTCATAAGTAAGACCAGGTAATTTAAATTTATAACTGAGAAATCGAGTAAATTTTCTCTGGATTTGTTCAATCTTACTTATGTAAATATTATAGCGTGGGTTCCATACCTGACAAGCATACTCCAGGTGGCTTCGGACATACTATATTAATAATAATATAATTTATTATATATATATTACACAAATAAATAATAAACAATCATAATAAATGCATATTTAATAATGATGATGATTAAATACTATTTTAAGAACTATTCGTTGAAGGATTATTTTTATTTAATCAGCCTTCTACAGTTGTTATTATAAATAAACGTGCATAACACTACACATACTATATGTTTAAGCACACGGGTATTAACAAAAATAATAGTATCATTATAACTTATCGATTTTCCAAACTTACGTAACCTAGAAGTTACGCCGAATTTCGTACATTATATTAGACCAAATTTCAGGTGTAAAATACCCGCTTCATTCGTATCTTAATCAAGAATACGTTAGCTTAACAATAAGTAACATATCATGTGTTTTGAAACGCGGTAGCCATTTTTATGGTGTTTTTGTTTTGTTTGTACAACATCTCAAACGTATCACTCACTTGTAATTGATCATTAATTAACACTGATTGGAATTTAATAGTTTTTTTAGGTTTTTGCTTACAATTGTTTAGGTTAGTGTATTTATTGATTGCGCGTGGTGATGCGGTGAAGCGCGCCGGCCGATGCCTGCGCCGCGACTGTTTTCCGCCCGCCCTGGCGCTTCGCCCGCCCTGGGCCACACGAAAGTACTGCGCGGACTTTAACAGCCAATTCTCAACTTTTACTAGATAACGATACGTTTCTGTTCATGTATATTTATTAATAATAATAATAAAATTCTTTATTGCACACAAAATATACAATATAAAGTGTTGTACATAGGCGAGCATAATACCATGAAGGTATTCTCTACCAGCTAACCTTTGGTAGAGTGAGAAATTAATATTATGGGTGTAAAAATGGAAATAATATAGTAAAAACCAGAATTAAAATATGTAAATAAATACAATATATACATTTATAATACTATAATACCTAACAGAAAAATGATAATACATAATTAAGATAAATACATAAATAATTATATATACATATATAGGTACTAATAATATGTCAGATGATTAGGATCTTATGTATGGAAGTGAGACGTGGATATGTCAGAGCACGCATGAGAGTAGAGTTAATGCAGTGGAAATGAGGTCGTTGCGTCGGATATGCGGTGTTACTTTAACGGACCGCATACGTAATGACGAAATACGCAAAAAGGTGGGTATGAAAGAAAGCATAGGGACAAAAATAAGGAAAGGCATGCTCCGATGGTTCGGGCATGTTGAAAGGATGACTGAAGAGAGATTGACGAACCAGATATATAATGCGAAAGTTGTGGGTGAAAGAGGCCCTGGCAGACCAAGACTCACTTATCACGATCAAATAAATAAAACAATAGCTGCCGGTGCAATAAAAAGCCATCGAAACAAAAGGGCATGTATGAAGAGGTTGATGAATGTCGAAGAAGCGAAAGAGGTATGTCGAGATCGTGACAAATGGCGCTCAATTGTCTCTGCCTACCCCGCAAGGGACCTGGCGTGAAGATATGTATGTATGTGTATTAGGATTCGTTTTGATTTTAAGGATTTATTATATTTTAAAGTAAAATATTATTTCGGGGTGGTCAGAAACCACACTTTTAGGGAAGCGGATTCACATTTAGCCAACTTTACTATAGGCGCATCATGACGACAAGTGGCAAGCTTGTCGATGTCTCTAGCATACCAAACTCGAAAAATAAATCAGATAAATTATTTAGTTTCGACCAGGAATCAAACCCCGTACCTCTGCGTCTAAATCCACGCCATTACCGCTAGACTCGGAGGCAGTTTGGTTTTTATATTTACGTTTTTAATTTATTATAAAATGTTAATTAGACATAAATATAATCATTTATGGGGTAGTAACTGAATGGTTCCTTAGTGACATTTGGTCCCTTAAATACAGAAATTAGTATAAGAATGCATAATTTAAGTGAACGTATGCCACTAAGGAAGGATTCAGTTAACAACCCTTAAACCACCAAAGAGTTTTTTTTTTATACTAGTTTCCACAGATAGAAACAATAAACACGGCACTAAAGTATGTATGTTTCTTTTAAAAAAACTCGTATCGCCAAACGATTTTGCCATTAATTAAAAAAAAAAAAGTATAAAAAACTTGTAAAAAAAAAACAAAACAATAAAAGAAACATTACAAAACAATCAGACGAGTATTTAAAGCAAAATAATAATAACTGGTTTCGTGGTCTAACCGCTAGTCCAGTCCGTGGATTTAAACTCGAAGGTACCGGGTTCAATTCCTGGTCGGGACACAAAAATATTTATTAATGTAATTAATATTTAATTTATTTGTGATATTTCTCGAGTTTGGTACGCTGGAGACATCGACGAGCTTGCCACTTGTCAATTGGCCTAGTAGTAAAGTTTGGCTAAATGTGAATCCGCTTCTTTATAAGCGTGGTTTCTGACCAATCCGAAAGGGAAACGGTCTTGATGATACTTTACTTTACTATTTATTTATTTTATTTATTTATTTATTAAGGTACAAAAAACAGTTAACAGACAAAACATTTGACAAAATACAGTGATATAAATAAGTAGTAAGTTTGCCAACCTAATATTTGTACACAGCATGCAGTAAACAATATTAAGAATAAAATACAGAAAGACATTAATATCTAAATTTAAACATATAAGTAAACAATTTGGCATACATATCTTATATATAACTAAAATTATATATATTTATATAAACACAAAAACAATAATAATATAGTAGTAATAATAAGTATTCTTAATAACATTAATATAAATAATAACTATAATAATAATAAAAAATAAGGTAACGACACATTAAAGTTTACATTTATTTACTTGGAACTCCAGAGTGCTCGCCTAAGCTTATACTTTTTGTTATGTATAATAATAAAGGCTGTGATTTTTCATTAAAAAAAAGCAATAATAACTGAGTAAATCCAAGAGATGTCACCCTGATGTCGAATTTGATATAACATCGAAGTGAGCAAGAATCGCCCTTCTCCGTAGTGCGTACCTACTCAGAACTATTCAATTATTTACAATTATCCTTCAAAGGATAAACAGACGATGTTTTTTACATTTTTGTAGTAAAATATTTACGACAATAATTTACGGGAAATCTTTTTGGAAGATGTAGGATGATGAAAGATATTGTATTTGTATATTTCGCAGTGAGTTTTTTTTTTTATGAATATCGAAGTATCATCGTGATATAATAATTATTTCTGAGACGATTGTCTTAGCTTTGATTCTCATACCGTTTGGCTTCTTGCCAGTAATTAAGTAGAAGTTTTCTGTCCCCTATACTAAGGTTGCCCTGGTCTTATAGGGGACAGCTAGTAGATGGACAGATGACCTGAGGAAGGTCGCTGGTGGGGGATAGAAGAGGATGGGTTATATGTTTTAAAAGTTAAGTTTTTAGTTTAATTATAATTTAGTTTTTTTTTAAATCATTAGACATAAATATAATTGTAATGGTAAACTTTGAAACACGAAACAAAAATTGTTAATAATGAGCTATATTTCTCGTCAACAAACCTCAATACTGTCACCTACTTGAGGTGCGTGATCGACCGCGGCCTCCGCATGGGCCCCATGGCACGCCACACAATAAACTGCGCGAAGGCATCTTTGGCCCGCTGAGTCCCTTGCTGCATTCGTCGTTATCACCCCGAGTGAAAGTCAATATCTACAAGACGTTCGTCCGCTCACGCCTGACCTACGCTGCATCAGCGTGGCACCACCTGGTGGCGCCATCCATAGCGGCCGCAATCCAGGCCCAACAGAATATCTCCTTGCGCGCGACCGTCAGCGTTCCGTGGTTCGTTGTTACGTACTCCACGATGATCTGAAGATGAAGACCATCGAGCGGTTCGTGGCCAGGCTCTCGAAGTACATGTTCGATCATGCCGACCGCAGCCGCTTCGACCATCTTCGGAGCATCGCACCTCTCCACGCACGGCCATCGGATGATATTCGAATAAGTCTTTAGTATGTAAAGTAAAGTATCATCACGACCGTTTTCCTTTCGTGGTGGTCAGAAACCACGCTTATAAATAAGCGGATTCACAGTCTGGTGCATTATTTATTATAACTGTACCAAGAATTGAACATGAAGAATATTTAAAAAACGGAGAGAAATCGGTAAAAATAATTTTAGATAATAAAATTGAAAATTGTACAGAATATGTAAAGAAAGTTTGTCAGTTTACAACTTAAATGTAATACGGATTTGTTTTCGACTGACAATAAAGTGTAAATGTTCAGATTGTTTACACGTGGGAGAAAATAAGAAAGAAATTGCCAAAGCAAGCAAATCGTGAGATTTTACTGCGTGTGGACGAAAAGCGGTCCCTCGGTGATTAGATTAAAACGTCTTGGGATGAATTGAAGCAAACGGTAAAATCTAGAAAACAGAAATTGAAAACTAGAACGAAAGATTGCTTGGAACCGTTCTATTGCGATGCAAGTTTGGAAACGATAAGATATATTTTTTATTATTTCGTCACTTAACTGCCTGTAAGACGCAGATGTACCGGGTTCGATTCGAATTGCTATTCAAAGACAAAAAATCTTTATTCACGTAAACCTATTACAGGCATTTATGAAACGTCATTAATTTAATTATTTTGAATGATTCTACTCCTGCTAGTAGAAGACTAAGCAGCAAAGTGGTCCAATAATTAAGCTGTTAGCAGAAGACCAGCAGCTTAGCAGATTCCAGTGACCTGTTAATGTTTAATCTGACTGAGAAAGGAATCTGCAAGGAATACTCAGCTATATCAGATTTACAAAATAAAACATATACAGAACTGCACCACAACGATCAATTATTAATAACCTTTTAAATTAAGTTATCAGTACCTATGAGATTACAATACCTGGTACAGCAGTAACCCACCAGGCAAGTCAGAATTAAGATAGACTACATGCCTATGTGAAACCCGAAAGTCGACAAAACCCAAATGAACTAGCTGTATGACCTATTGGCCAAACATCTTAATGTTTTCTCAGCTTCAAAAAGTTATTCTTATTGAACTAATATACTTGTACATGTATAAAGATAACGTAAATAAATGAACGCGACTCTTCTGTCAAAAGCGTCAAAATGTGTTAAGGTCATTGCTTGCACAGAATTTAAAGAATAAACGTGTCCTTCGCGCCATTTTGCGTTGACATGTCAAGTGCAAGTTTTTGTTTTGTAAATTAATTTACTGTGGATATTATTGGTCAAAAGTGGTGTTGTTTTGTTAAATAATGTGAATAATTATGGAAAACGATAAATTGGACTTTGAATATGGGGCACAAGTTGCAGTTAATTTTTTGCGGTTTTCCCGCGCTGCCAACTCCCATATTTTATCCGATGTGTTTGAGCTATAAAGCCGCGAGTGACTCCAACAAAAGCACCAAATTCTGCTGCATCTGGAATTTGATGATGATCTCATTAACTCATAAAAAATAAAGATACATTACGTCAGACTTGGCTGTATGGGCTAGACCTTTTGCCTTCCCTATCACCTCATTATCATCCATCGGGAGAAGTGAACAAAAAAATTTAAAAAATTGAAGAATAAACATCAATTTATTAATTGATCGTTGTGGTGCAGTTCTGTATATGTTTTATTTTGTAAATCTGATATAGCTGAGTTTTCCTTGCAGATTCCTTTCTCAGTCAGATTAAACATTAACAGGTCACTGAAATCTGCTAAGCTGCTGGTATTCTGCTAACAGCTTACTGATTGGACCACTTTGCTGCTTAGTCTTCTACTAGCAGGAGTAGAATCATTCAAAATAATTAAATTAATGACGTTTCATAAATGCCTGTAATAGGTTTATGTGAATAAAGATATTTTGACTTTGACTTTGATCCCATATCTTCAAATATATCCATGAGATCTTTTTAGAGCCGAAGTCGTCCGTAATTAGACGCATTATCGGGTGAATGTCTGGAGTCCAAAAATAGAGTAACAAACTTATTTCCTTCACACGTCGCAAGGGAGAACAAAAAAAGGAAGATTAATTACTTACGTGTGAGATTTCAATCTTATTCCTTCGGCTTTAACTCGAAAGGTTGAAATGGCATTCATCGAGCCCTGAGACAATAATGTAATTTGCGCTGTTTGGGGTCGAGACCCGAAATCATACCTAAGAACAGAGTTTTTGACAACAACTTCTTACAATATGTATTATTGTGTATTAAATTAATTATTATTGTGTATATAAATCACGTAGGTTTTTTTTAAAATGTTATTTTATGTTTGTATTGTAACGCACTGCTCTACATTTAAGTAAGGTTGTGTAGTTTCATAGCGTTCTACCTGGTAGAATGCTGTGAAATTATGTAGCCTAATATTAAAGTATTTATATACTTATATTTACGTCTGGTTGTTTATATTCTACAAATGAATTCTTAAATAAAAAACTAAAATGAAATATTGACATTGTATAGCTATTTAGATTTAAGTTTTGACATTACATAAATTCTCTGACATAAGTACCATTTAATGTACTCATATATGGTGCTGACATCAAGTCATACCTACATTGCATGCTGAGGCTCATCATCATCACGAAGCCTATATATATCATAATATATATAAATGTTAATATTAATTTATTACTGTTGTAACAAATTAGGTTAAGATGTTTTTATGCAATAAAGAATTTTGAATTTAAATTTGAATTTGACAATGGGCCCATGGGGACGTTCAGCAAGGCGTCTGGCCAAGGAGTTGTCAAAGCGGCTGACGGAAAGGTCTGGAGACAGGAAGGCTGGCAATTATTTCTGCCAACGGATTAGCCTTGCTATTCAGAGGGGAAATGTTGTTGGTCTCTTTGGGACTATCTTGAATGGGACGTCTCTAGTGGACCTTTTTTTTTATTTATAGTTTAGTTTATTTTTAATTGTTTTTATTTTTTTGTGTCCCGACCAGGAATCGAACCCGGTACCTCCGAGTCTAAATCCACGGACTTAACCGCTATATCACGGAGGCAGTTTTGGACTACATCATTAAAAACCTTTTCATCCATAATAAATATTGCTTTCGAAGTCAGATCCTGGTCCCAGGCATCGTTGCCAATCCGTTTTGGAGGTATATGTGTCCAACAAATTCCTAGCGTGGCTTTACCGGCTTTCTTATCCCCTGTTCATTGCACTGAAAGCCTCATACATAAATTTTTATATAAATTCATACAATATTTCATATAATATAGCGGAGTCTATAAGGGCATGGAAGCTTTTTTGCCCCAACACGTCTGTCCCAACTCTCACCTCATCACAGCGCCGGCGCCGGTGGGGCGAGCAGCTTTGCGGATTGGTACGGGATCAACTTCCGACTTCTGGTGGTGTCGAGGTGGGAATCGGGACTGTGGCTGCAGGATCTCCCTTCCTCCTTGGATTTCAGGTCAATTACCACAGCTGCTATGTAAAAATGTATATAAAAATTACATGTTTAGAGTCCTATAACAGCTGGAACCCTCGGCACGTCAATGAAGGATCGGTCGCTTCAGCATGAAGTCCTAGGTCTACTGTTGTCCTTAATCATAGGCTTTGTGTTCGAAATAGCTATATGTGCTGTTGAGAAGAAATATGGTGTCGGAGTAGGCCACCAATGAGAAGATGTCCAGGTCAGTTATATTTTTTAAAATATTTTTAAATATATATATTAATTTATCATAAGCCTGTGTCTTTCCAATTCTGGATATAAGCTCGCCAAATGTAATAATTAACATAATTAATGGGGGTAGCTTACGTAGTAGTACATCATCGCGGCCGGTTGCAGAAAAACTGATATATATATTATTATTTTTTTAAGACGGTGATCGCAAAATCATCAATGATACGACCCCAGCCTGAAGGGCCACCGCGGGAGGTCGCATGCCCGACTCACCATGAGGCCTCATAAAGAGATCCCAAGGCGCCTACGGACTAAAACCCTATAAACCGTCTCTCTTTCACTGTTGGCTTTCAGTCGTGGCTACGGAGTGAAGGCACTCGTTCGCCGCAATGATCAATATCTTTATATAAGTACGCCACGTGATTAGTAGTTAGCCATTGACGAGCATGTGGCTCTCGAGACCTTAAATAAATATTTTTTGTACTAACACATGGTAAGTGGTCCGCAAGGTCCATGAATGTTAGCAACTGGAAACAGACACTCATGACTGAAATCACAATGCCGGTTTGACTAGAAGCTTTATCACACTGCGCTTGAAGGACTTCAGGTTATAGAAAAGTGGGAACACAGAGGCTCCAAATTTGTACGTAAGAGATGGTGACTACGGTATTTGGGTGCATAGTTGGGTGGTTCGGTTGCGGAATGGAGAGCTCTTCTAGGTTCTAGGTTATAGAGCTCTTTGGAGCACTCACCATAGTATAGCAGGTATATGCAGGGATTCGAGAGTTCCAGATATAGTGGCATCGTCCACAATTCGAACAGCTCGCCTCTGCAGGACATTGAGAGCTAGTCGCGATCACAGCGACATTATTGCCGCACGGCCAATACCACCGTTGGATCGATGGCCAGCGCTCCGAGCGGCGCCCACGAGTGTGGAATCAATCCGCGCACCGAGCGGTCACTCGTTTTTGCTCTCACAATTTCATAGCCTTTTTTTACTCAAGTAATTAACTGGAATTTCTTCTTCCACAATAAACCATATACAGTCCGCTAAACAATCTTTAATTGAGCCATCGAAAACCCGCAGAAGTATCTCTTCCGTGGTTAGCAGCACAGAATAGGGACTGACGATTTTTAAATAGAGCATCTGTGAAGTACTTTACGAAACCATCCCAAAGGCGAGAACAGTATTGATCAGTATTTTATGTATGTTTCTCTGACAACTAACCTTTGGGATGGTGAGAGATTATGGGAAGGGTGCAATAATCTAATAATATTAGTCTAATTTATAAATACACTACCAAGCAATTACATTAACTACATGCAAGTCTTATGAACATATACATATAATATAAGTAGGACCGATTCTGATCTGTGCTTTGAACAGCAACAGTCTCATTGAAGGCGGGAAAAACCGCTTCACCTTGTTTTGTATCCCGAGCTTTACATGTCAAAAGGATCCATATCCTTAAGTATTGTGTTCTGTGGCTATTTTGCAACCGGATTTCGATATAAAATTTCATGTTTTTCAACATAAATGGTATCAAAATTTCGCAGCAACGCAAATCGATAGTTGATTGTGCGCAGAACACACTCGGTGATGTAATCAAGGTTTTTTATTCTTATCTCACACTTTCTTTGCAGTTCTAGAATACTTCAAGAACTGCAGTATTTAAATCACACAGAATCATCCTTTTTTATACTGAGAACAATATGTGACATTGCGCGCAGTTGCTGGTAAGCGGTACGCAAGATCCAAGATCCCATTCTTGCAAATGACGCCAGCCACTATTGGTCAAAATTTTATTTGTAGTCAGTCCCTTTCTGGACCTTGCAAAAAAAGACTTACTGCTTCACGGATAACACCAAGTACTTTGTGTCTACAAGTGTGTCTAGCAGTTCATATGGCAGCACCACACGATGTACAGTTCCGTAGCTTTTCCCCATCTTACCAGATTACTCTGGTCCGGGAGGGACATTTGAAAAGCATTTAGGTAGAATTTGCAAAGCCCGAGACCAATCGTACATTAGTGTGCGCACATGTTTGGAATGAGCTGGTGTTTTCTAAATGGAACTACTTATCCACATCTACCTGCAATGGAATTAGCACGAACCATCTAATTCTATCTTACAAGGTTCAATTAACATACTCATTAACTGTCACCGTCGATCTGTGTTTGTAACCATCAAGGTGTTGGGACCACACAACTTTGTACTGATATATTTTTGCTACAAGATGCTTAAACTGTTAAGCTCGGCATTGACGGTCAGTTTTTCGCGTCAAACCAGACGTAAAACTGTGGCTTACATCCACAGTTTTATGCCAACTATATTTCCCCACTCACTGGCGTCAAACCGGCTCTTCAGTTTTCGACCGGCCGAGACTGTTTGTGTCGAGAAAAAAAATTGGCGGGAAGTTTTAACTTCTTATTGGCGGGACATTTATATATATTTTTTACTTTTTACTAATTAGACGATTTTTAATAATTGATCAATTTATTAATTTCGATAGTAACTGTGAAAACAATCCATTATAGCGGGCGCTGCGAGCGAACTGACGCGATTGGATTGCAGAACGCACACTCACGGTCAGTTTGGATGTAGGTTTGGTTAGATGTGGGTGGGGATTACAGTAGTCACGGAAAAATTCGTGTCGCGTCGTCAGTTATAACTCTGGAGTTGGTTTTCGACACTCACGATCAAATTTTGAATGTAATCCACACTTTTACGTCTGGTTTGACGCCTAAACTGACCGTCAATGTCCTACTTTAGGGTTCTTGCATATTACATGCATCGTTTATTATACCGCGTAAAGAAGTTTGCGAGTTTTTTTTTTTTTTTTTAATTCGTTTATTCAGATAAAAACTTAAACTATTTACATTTTTAAAATTATACGCCAAACTGCATAACAGTTTGTTGGCGAATAGTACACTCTTTTTTTACAGTTTTTTTTTTACACTATATTATTAAAACACAAAGTTATTTACGATTAAATCACATTACTGTTGTATTTACCTAGCAAAAGCAACTTAAATTTTTCTTTAAATTCTTTTTTTTTTCAGTTTTACACAGTCATCAATGGGCATATTATTAAATATAATGGGAGTTAAAAACTTTCTAGTTCTTTTACCATAATAGTTGTTATATGTATTCATTGTATCTTGTCTTTTGTGAGAATCTAGTATTATAACCACATCCAGTATATACATTTTTGTAGGCACTAACTTCAAATAAACACAAAAAAAGTTCAGTGATTCGAGCATGTCACCGCGAGCCACCCTCCACAATCACAGATGCAGACACCGCAAGCGCGTCGCGACCGAAGGACAGGACGCGTTTTTATTTTAACTCACATAGCCTTAACACTGAAACGAGCAAGACCCATATTTACATGTAACTACGACCAAAGGAGGAAGTAACTTGTGCATACTGCTAACAATCTGTCAATGTTTTTAAACAATTAGTCACTAACTTGTTTCTTGATAAGCAGGAGCACACTGCATCCAGTACATATTGAATATTTGGCACGTAATATGTTTATGTACAGTATTCCCAAATTAATAATGCACATACAGATCTTCGCTAATTGTCGTATTCCCGGAAACACCCGAATCATTGAATCGTAAGAGCCTAAACATTGCACTTGCATTTTGCACCTTGTTCGAAAGAAATAGAAGTCAATATCATGTGTACACAATCGAAAACAATTCGGGCGGTCGGTGACTGCATGTGTTCTCTCTGAGTGGAATTATATAGAGCTGATATTACACACCGTTCTTGGTTTTGTTTTCAAAGGTGAATTTAATTTCAACTTTAATTATCTTATTCAACTTTAAATAGTTTATTTATTTATTAGTTTTTATTAGTTTATTACACATAATTCTACTAAATTATGCATGAAGAAAATGCACTTAACCACTCTATATACATATCGTCTTCCGACGCTCGGGGAATACGACCGTTGCCGAACAGTGACGAAGATTTCTATGCGCATTATCACTTTGGGAGAACTGTATGTTTATTTGTGTATATATATATATATATATATCTGTGTTGTCGCTCACAAAGCGACGAGCAATATTAGCCAAGATCATCGATAGCTAACATAGAAATACGCGCGGCGCGGCGTAGCCGTTAGGAAGAGGGCGCTAGTGTAGTGGAAGTATAAAAGGAGGTGTGTGACTTGTTCGTGGGCATTCAAGGCAATCGGTCCTACTTATATTATATGTATATATATGTTCATAAGACTTGCATGTAGATAATGTAATTGCTTGGTAGTGTATTTATAAATTAGACTAATATTATTAGATTATTGCACCCTTCCCATAATCTCTCACCATCCCAAAGGTTAGTTGTCAGAGAATACCTAACAGGCATTTAACTCGCCTATGTGCCTAATTTTAAGTTTTGGTGCAATAAAGAATTTAAAATCAATAAAAAACATAAGTAGCTCGCGCAAGTAGCCAATTCAATAAAAAGAAAAAAAGAGTGATCCATAGATCCAACTACATTGACGATCAGAATCTCAATGTCCAGCATTTATAGAAACAAACATATAATAATTCATATTAGTTTAATCTCAGCTTCTTCTTAAATTGAGACAGACTTTTCCTACAGTTTAGGTCAATAGCACAAATGCCTTCGGGTGTAACTTTTCTAGTATGCATTCCATCAAGTAACTACGAACACGTAATTAAATTTGGAAAACCGAAAGATATGATTTCTCTACAAGAGACTGAAGAACCTAAACCTTATAGGCTTGAAGTAGAACTGCGTACTAAGAAAGCTAATGTGGTGCCTATACATTTAACACAGCAGTATTATAATGACGCATTTACTTCGACGTTGGAAAATATTAAAGAAGATGATGAATTGATAACAATGGAAAATGTGAGTAATTTAATATTAATACTGCCTTCGTGGTCTAGCGGTTAAGTCCGTGGATTTACACTCGGAGGTACCGGGTTCGATTACTGGTCGGGACACAAAAATATTCATTAATGTAAATAAATACATTTAATTTAAAAAGTAAAGTATCATCACGACCGTTTCCCTTTCCTTTACCATGGGCCAATCATGACAAGTGGCAAGCTCGTCGATGTCTCCAGCGTACCAAACTCAAGAAATGTCACAAATAAATTAAATATTAATTAAATGTATTTATTTACATTAATAAATAGTTTTGTGTCCCGACCAGGAATCGAAGCTCTGAGTCTAAACTCAAGGAATTAACCGCTAGACCACGGAGGCAGTTTATAATCTAATAACATTTATGTCCTTAAATATAAATTCGTGGCTGTAAAATGGCCGTGTCAGCTTACAATCTAGTAATAATAACACACACAGGCTGTAAAAGGGCCGTGTCAACTTATAATCTAAAACAATAATTATAATTATTAATAATGTTAACCAAAGCCAATTCGTGGCTCTAAAATGTTCGATGCTCTGAATGTCAAATAAATAAATTTAAATTTAAAATCATGTGTAATCCTTCTACAGATATTACATGAGCTGCTGAAAAAGTTGAAGGTGGAGCATGTGGTGTGGATAAGTGATAAATGTGGGAATTATTTCGAGGTGATGTTCCCTGTACCAGTTGGAGATCGCTGTGAGACCATGCTGCATTGTCTAACTCAGCTTGGCATAGGAGTTCAGTGCAGATCTATTGTCAGGTAAGCTAAGAAGAATAAGTGTAAGCGAGACGATACCAACTACGAAGCAAGGTGTTAAAGACATCATATTCTGCTGCTGTTTGAGAGACGTAATATAGCAGACATACTATTTCTAGTAAATATAGCTCAGACTAAGATTGATTCTCCGCAGCTTCTATCTAGAATAAATTTGTGTGCTACAGATAAGATAAAAATTCTTTATTTGCATAAATGTTAGTCTAATTTACAGGTCTTATAGTAAACTAACTTAACGTAACAACATTTGTCAAGTAAATTGGCGAGCAAATATATCAAACATTAATATATATTTTTTAAACTTTTAAATAAAATATGTCCAAAAACTTACATCTAGGTATTCATACAATATTGTCAGCTTAAACTTTAGTTATTACAATTGTCAAAATATTCTTTTAAATTATAAAACATATTTTGTTTTAACCAAATTATTAATTGATTTTTAAATACATTTTTTCCCAACAATTTTAATTTGTTGGGTAATTTATTATAAGTTCGTATACACATAATCAGGCAATTTTTATTACGTTTTGTTTTTATAGGATTAATATCCAGTTAAACCCTTGAGAAAGCCAACATGCTTATCAGTGCCATCTAGTGCATATAGAGGTAATTCGTTTTGCTGCCGTGAAGCTAATGAATTTAATAAACTGTACTGGTTGACTTTTTGGAGTTGAATCAAAACATTGATTTGACAGAGTTTCTTTGAGTGTTTCCGAAACCACCTAAACTGTTATTCATACTTAATTTATTTCCTTACTATTTACTTTCTTTATTAGATATCTAAATTTTAGCTTGCTTTCATAGTTTCCTATACTTATGTGAAAACATATTAATGGTCTGTAGATATATGCTTGATTTTGTAATTAGTTATTAAGTACTGTTTGTTTTCCAATAAAATTAAATAAGTTTTAGCTAATTTGATGTGACACTGAATAAATATTGATAGTCACTGGTCAATAATAATAAGCCCTTGTTATCTTAAAATATAGTTTGAATTTCTTTGTGATTCGCCGCACGACCGCTCTCTTCATTCTTCACATAACAACCAACTCAAAATCCCATCCCACTAGTGTTGTCCAATCTTCTATTCTATGTTTAAACACCACGTACATAAACTAAACCAATAAATATGCTGATTTTATTGTTTGATTTAATGTTTTTAAGAATACTTATTATTACTACTATATTATTATTGTTTTTGGGTTTATATAAATATATATAATTTTAGTTATATATAAGAATGCCAAAATGTTATTTATATGTTTAAATTTAGATATTAATGTCTTTCTGTATTTTATTCTTAATATTGTTTACTGCATGCTGTGTACAAATATTAGGTTGGCAAACTTACTACTTATTTATATCACTGTATTTTGTCAAATGTTTTGTCTGTTAACTGTTTTTTGTACCTTAATAAATAAATAAATCTTGGTCTTGGTCTTGGTCTTGCTTTTAATTTAATGACCTAATCTCTTTTACCCCAGCATTGAAATATAATTTAATTAAATAGTCAATTGGTTAAAATTTATGTATAAAATTTACATTAAAATTATTTATTTCATACAAAATCTTAAATTAAATAAACTATATTACAACAAAATAAAAAATAAATACTTACAAAAAAAATAGCTCCTCCAAATCGCTGTCTTGCGGTATGGTGCCCAATACACTAGCAGCATATCCCCTTTAAATTAGGATACTTGCTTTTATGCAAGACCAAGAACAAGACCACTGATATGGTTGCAAGACCAACACCAAGACTTACCCTAGTCTTGGTCTTGCGCGAGATTCTCGCAAGACTCTTGCTCAGCTATTTTCTTCTTAATTTTGCTAAAAATGTTTACTTTTTTGGGATTAAGGTTTTTGCTTTCATCATCCTCATTATCAGCCTGTGTCTCTCCACTGCTGGATATAGGCCTCCCCCAAGGCTCGCCATTTTACACTCTCTTCTGCCACCCTTATCCATCCCCCCCCCAGCGACCTTCCTCAGGTCATCTGTCCATCTGGCGGGGGATCGTCCTACTCTGCGTCTTCCATACGTGGTATTTTGCTCGCAATACCAAGACCAAGATTGGGAGTTCAAGAACAAGACCACCTACTCTGATAATAATAATAATAAACTTTATTGTTTTAAAAAAAAACTATACAATATACATTTAGTTATAATGTACATGTTATATACAATATACAGTTAAATTGATCAATGCTTTGTATACAATTTTAGCATCCTCTGACTCCCGAACTATTTGTGTGTGTTTCAGGAGTCAGTGTCTTCCATGAATTTGAACATAAATGCTTTTATCCAGACCTAATTTGCCAATATATAATTTTATTTGCCAATATACTATTATTACAATAAAACTTTGGCTATTTACTCATTCCAAAATACACATTATTATTCAACTACACACAAAAGATTTTCCAGATCATTATAATTTGATGTTTGTAACCAGCTGAACACCACCCTTTTGCAATCAGTTTTATTAAGATGATATATATTACTTACATATTTTATTGGTTTTATTATACAATAGAGGGCCTAGAAATTTATAGAATCGTTTACAGAAAGAAGTTTTAATATTATGAGAATTATGTAAGATAAAAAGACGTTTTAAGTTTTGATTATATTTAGTTTCTGCATGTTGTTTTAACACAATTTGGAATACCAGCAATGCTCTGACTGTTAGCACTTGACATGACTCATAAAGGAGAGTTGTAGGGAAAAGCCTAGGCCTAAATGTTGCAACTTTCAAAATTAATCTTTGTGCTCTCTCCAGTTTGATTAAATGCATTTTTGCGGCTCCACCGCAAGACCAAGACTAGGACTAGCTAAGCTTGGTCTTGCTTTGGGCAACACTACATTCCACTCTTCCAGCAGATATTCAGATTAATTTACCGTATCGGCTGCTCGTCAGTGGAACAAGCTTCCACTAACCATCAGATAAGCTTCTTCAATTCACATATTTTTAACCAAGCAGAACAATATATTTTTAATTTGAAAATTTCTAGTTCCCAATATTATCATAATATAACATCATCACATATATCTACTATATGTATGTTCATAAGTCTTTATGTAGTCTATATATACTATTTATGTAGTTTATTAAAATTTAATCTGCCTCCGTGGTCTAGCGGTTAAGTCCGTGGATTTAGACTTGGAGGTACCAGGTTCGATTCATGGTTCTTCACAACCGTTTCCCTTTCGGGGTGGTCAGAAACCACGCTTATAAATAAGCGGATTCACATTTAGCCAACTTTACTATAGGCCAATCATGACAAGTGACAAGCTCGTCGATGTCTCCAGCGTACCAAACTCGAGAAATATCACAAATAAATTAAATATAAATTAAATGTATTTATTTACATTAATAAATATTTTTGTGTCCCGACCAGGAATCGAACACGGCACCTCCGAGTCTAAATCCACGGACTTAACCGCTAGACCACGGAGGAAGTTATAAAATTAAATTAAATTAAATATGAATGATGATTTTTAGCATACTACCAAGCAACGTGTCTCATTGGGCGGTTGATTTAAATAACACAAAAGAGGAAGATATAGAACTGTAAGTTATACACTTTATATTCGTTAGCTTAGTATATGTAGACGTATAAAACGACCTTGGAGCAGTAAATAGCTTTCTAGAAGCTTTTGATGGTAAAGCTATAAATCCAATAATAGACGCTGGGTAACATTGCATAACTTTACAATATAGGTAACGTATAAGTTGAGGCTAGAACATTTCGAAAAAATGAATGCTTTAAAAATAAAATAATTAAACCGGTAAGCATTTACGAGTTTATGAAGTTATAAATTAATAAATAATTGTTACAGCATTTACTATAAGTTGGTATTATTAAGCTGTGTTATGCAGCCATAGACTCTTATGCGTCTCATTCACTCCTCCACTGTTGGTGATGGGCCTTCCAGAACATATATCTGGAGTATTTGGCCTACATTCACCACACTGACCAGGGCTTGGCGAGGATATGATGTCCATTTTTATTGAAAATTTATTAACGATTCCACAAGTTGGTGTTAGTGGATCCGGGACCGATGGCTTAACGAGCAGTGGTGTTGTAAATCTATGACAAATGTACGTAAGAAAAGTGCATCTCTCATTGGTACATGGCGGGTGGGTTTGAACCGACCTTTGTAGAATTTAAGGAACGCGTTATTATTATTATTATTTATGCGTCTATTGATTCATATTTACAACCAAATATGACGATCAAGGATTCAACTAGATTAATAGTCACATACAAAATTACTGCGAGAAACTGGCAAGTGGACCTCTACGTACATGCTATCTCTTTCTCTCAATAATATACGACAAACAAAGCGATCGGTCAGAAATAAAATAACATAAATGCTATTCAATATTTATTACAAAATCAACTTTATTCATTTTAACATAAGTTATAAATTGACTCGACAGAAAGTGAGAGTTATCATGTTTTGGAACCCCCTAACACGTCCTCACATTGGCCGTAGTTGAAACGTACTGTCGGAGATATCAGGACACGATTATTTTGTGCTGTTATTTCTTGCGACGTTTTCAGAGCCATCACCTATAATCTAGTTGATTCTTGATCGATGAGCAAAAATAAATCGCTTGTACGTCAGTTGATAGAACTGTTTTGTGATGCTAATCGGTTCTTACAACCGAGCCACCACCTCGCTGTTTTTTCTGAGTTATTATACAGATTAAGAAAAATTGAAATTATTGTGCTTTCAGACAAAGAACGGAAGATGCTAAACGCTGGAGAAGCTTTGTGGAATCTGTCCGATCGAAACTTACTGTGAAGCAAGTTGTTGATGGTGTGAGGGGCGGTGGAGAGTTCACATTTGATTATCTTACACTCATTATTACAGCAGAGTAAGTTTATTTCTAGGTGCACTCACTTTTTAAATAAAATACTAGAACTGGTTTAATAAAATAAAATAGTGTTTTAAAATCACGTACCGCATTGGCTTGCTACACAAAATAGCTTGTATTATGTTCCTTGCAAAACAGAATGTTTATAAAGCCCCCTATACATCGGTCGACTGATTGGGTTTAGAGACCCACATACATGACAAATACTCCCCCTATAAATTCAAACGCATCTCGCCGCCATTTAACTTGTTTAAGGCCGCGTTAGTTTTAAGAAATGTTAGCATGAAAATACAACTTTTTTTAGCACAAGTCGTTCCTTGATGATCTGATATGATACATAACATTTTTCTTGTCTAATGGGGTGTATCAGGCAAAGCTTTTTGTAGATTTGCTAGCGGCACTGATACCTTGTTTACATCTGTGACACGGATCATTTTAAAAATGTTTTTGTAGTTTTTTTTATTTTTATAACAGAAAAATGATTTTTATCTTAACGTTACCTACCCTAAAAGACTAATTAAAAAAACGAAAACCGTCTTTAAAAACAAAAAAAGGTTTTATTAATAGAACGGCAATTTTAAGATCACCATATCTTGCTCACTTCGGCATAATATTCAGAAAATAATAAAAATCGTAATAAAAATACAAGTTTTCTATGCAACTGACAGTTATATTAGGTACCATCTATCATGCGCCATCTATCGTGATAAAAAGTTAGTGATACACCCCACTATATATTAAACAAATTGTATGTTTTTTTATTAATGTACCTAAGTTTAATATTGTCGATAATGTCTTAATAACCAAGCTTTAACAATTTATTCTACAGCTCGTTGGCAGCTCTAGGCCTGGTAGAAAACAATGCATCGAATATCGTGGCTGCAATGTTAGTATCACCTCTTATGGGACCAGTAATGTCCATAACCTTTGGGACAATAATAGCCGACAGGACTCTAGTGCGAAATGGATTTGAAAGTCTTATCCTGGGCATGTTTTTCTCACTGGTTTTTGGGTTCATCTTTGGGCTCATTTTGGGAACAACAGAAATGCCATGGGGCTTTGGAGATTGGCCCACCGAAGAAATGAAATCTAGGTAAAATCTATCTATTTATCTACCTTTTTTTTTTTTTGCTGTACCAGGTATTGTAATCTCATAGGTACTTATAACTAAATTGATCGTTGTGGTGCAGTTTTGTATATGTCTTATTTTGTAAATCTGATAAAGCTGAGTTTTCCTTGCAGATTCCTTTCTCGGTCAGATTAAACATTAACAGGTCACTGGAATCTGCTAAGCTGCTGGTCTTCTGCTAACAGCTTACTTATTAGACCACTTTGCTGCTTAGTCTTCTACTAGCAGGAGTAGAATCATTCAAAATAATTAAATTTATGACGTTTCATAAATGTCTGTAATAGGTTTACGTGAATAAAGATATATTTTGACTTTTTTTTTTTCTTTGTATACTAGCACGATATGTGACATTGCACCCACCTGATGGTAAGTGGCGCGCGTGGTTCATGCATGTTAGCAACTGGAATCAGACACTCATGACTGACATCAGTCTCTAACACTATGCCGGCTTGACTGGGCATGACGCCTAGCCTGAACCCTAAACGTGTGGATACACTTTACTGGGTTTATCGGCACGAACGATAGATATTTCCTCGCTCCGACCGACTGGGCAAATTACTATCATCAGATCGCCTACCACCTATTTAAAATTGACTCTAAATAAGAATGTAAACGTGAAACAGTATAAGCTTGCCACTTGTTGATGGGCTCACTAACATTGTTCAAACTCATAGACATAGGATCGTCGCGTCATCGTATTCTATATCTATGTTCAAACCAGAACCTAATTTTTTTAAGCTTTATTTTTTATTATCGTGCTAGTAAACCCTGTGGTTTATGACCACACTTCTTTATATTTGTGGACTCATACACGTCGCACAATAAAGACGTGGAATGGTCTTTCAGTCTCCGTGTTTCCACTTTCCTATAACTTGGAGACCATACCATAGTGTTAGGGGCTGATGTCAGTCATGAGTGTCTGATTCCAGTTACTAACATTCATGGACCCTACCCTCAAGTGGAGAAAAACTTATATATACATAGTATGGGTTGTACCGTAATAAATACAAATATTTCATGTTTTCATCATTCATCATCAGCCTGTGTCTCTCCACTGCTGGATGTAGGCCTCCCCCAAGGCTCGCCACTTCACACGATCTTCTGCCACCCTCATCCATCGCCCACCAGCGATCTTCCTCAGGTCATCTGTCCATCTGGCGTGGGGTCGTCCCACTCTGCGTCTTCCAGTACGTGGTCTCTACTCCAGAACCCGTCTACTCCATCGTTCATCGGTTCTGCGGCATATGTGTCCAGCCCATTGCCACTTCAGCTTGCTAATTATAAAAGCTATATCGGTAACTTTGGTTCTTTGACGGGTGTCAACGTTTCTGACTTTATCTTTTAGTGAAATCCCAAGCGTTTCTGCACCATACCACATTACTGGAAGAACGCACTGGTTGAAAACTTTTGTCTTTAAACACTTGTGTTCAAACTGCCTCCGTGGTCTAGCGGTTAAGTCCGTGGATTTACTCTCGGAGGTACCGGGTTCAATTTCTGGTCGGGACACAAAAAATATTTATTAATGTAAATAAATTGTACTTTTAATTAATATTTAATTTATTTGTGATATTTCTCGAGTTTGGTACTCTGGAGACATCGACGAGCTTGCCACTTGTCATGGATGGCCTATAGTAAAGTTGGCTAAATGTGAATCCGCTTATTTATAAGCGTGGTTTCTAACCACCCCGAAAGGGAAACGGTCGTGATGATACTTTTCAAACACTGTGGTATGTTCGATAGGAAGGTGACGTAGATATTTCATGTAAATTAAATTAAATATACTTTGGTATTCTTCATTTACCCAATAATCTTGCTATTTTAGGGGTAATGTACGTTCATTATGGATGGGTGTTTTGTGGGCCCTAACTTCTGGAACCGGTGTGGCATTGGCATTACTACAAGGAAGTGCTGGACCGCTCATTGGTATCGCAATTTCTGCATCATTATTACCACCAGTAGTAAACTGCGTAAGTTTGTTCGATCAGAATTATTTACACCCATATCATGCCTCTTTCTTATTTTTACATGCTATATGTCAGAACTGGCGCGGTGGTGGCTGGGTTGTAAGAACGCGTTCCTTAAATCCTACAAAGGTGGGTAAGAATTTAAATTTTCTTACTTACACTTGTCATAGATTTACAAAAGTATCGTTCCCGTAAAAATTGACATCATATCCTCGCCAAGCCGTCTGGCCAGCTTGGCGAGTGTAGGCGAAATTCTCCAGATATATGTTCTGGAAGGCCCATCTCCAATCTATCTAGGACGCTGTGTTCTAGGGGCTGTAATTTATACATACATACATACATACATACATACATATCTTTACGCCAGATCCCTTGCGGGGTAGGCAGAGACAATTGAGCGCCACTTGAAACGATCACTATATCTAAGAGTTCATTCATCTTATCTTTCATTCCCCCCGGACAATCCACGTGCCAAATCGACACTCTTCTGTCCTCGATCCGCGTTTTTTTTGTCCATGCGTGATGGGTTGCGGACCCCATCGCCGCTCCGGCTCATGCCGTTGTTAACACGTCTTACCCCTCACGCGGGCGGGGCGGCAATATCAGGGGCTGTAATGACGTATACAATAGGCTCTCTCAACTTTTCTGTCTAGCCTCATTGTTTTCAGGGTTTGTATTGGGCTTTAGCGTGTATTTGGCTACTTTATCCTGGAGTCAAGATACCACACATTAAAGGAGAGGCATATGAAGGTAACTCTTCTTATGTGCCACTGTACCACGACTATTTGCCTATCGAGTTCGCTGTTAATGGTAAGCTACAAGAAGTAAATTACAATTCAATAAATAAACAACTTTGATTTATTCTAGATAAATAAATATTTCCAGACAGGTCACACAGCGCCATCTAATTTTCGTGGTAAGCTACGAGGCTTGTGTTACGGAAACTAGATGGTTGATAAACTACATATTATACTTTTTTTTGTAAATATATACATATTATACATATAAACACCCAGACCGAGACAAATTATACAATGTACAACTTGCCCCCGGTGGGAGTCGAACCCACGACCTCCCGAGTTCACGGCAACGTTTGTTACCACTAGACCACGGAGGCGGTCAAACGCTAGATAGATATTATAGCAATACTATGATGACTTTGGCAAATCGACGCATCCTGTTGGATTCCAGTACACTTCATGGCTTATGCAATAATAAATATGACTGTACTGATCTAAACAGTCAACTCTGTTCGTATTCCCACGAACCCACAGCGCGACGTGTGCCAGCATCGCTTGTTTGTAAATATTGCAGCCCGCAATAACGCTGCTGTTCGTGCCCCATTAAGACGTCTTGTGTGCTCATATAATGATATATTTGCTTTATCTGCATGTAGGTATAAGAATAAGGTTAAAGAAATGTTAAAATTTAAATATACAGCAGTGGAGAGACAGGCTGATGATGATGACGCTTAACTGTAATCTATTGTAGGTAGTTATTATTAACATTAAGGTATTTATGTATTATTATATTGTATTAATTTATGTATGTATATTATATTTGTCTATGTATGTTATTTTTTAATATTATTTATGTTTCTTTTTAATATTTTATATCTCTATTCGCACCGTACTCATATTTAAATGTCCCAATGTTCTAAAGGTTAACGGGAAGAGAACGTCTTGCGGCATCACGTTCGCCTTTTGTATAGATTTACAATAAAGTTTTTAAATAAATAAATAAATGTGTATAAGTATATAATTATATATTTTCTTTTGTGTTTGTATACCATTTTTTTATTTTTTTATTTATATGCATTTATGACAATAATTTTGACTTTGGCATTTAAATAAATATATCTGTATGCCCTTAAGGGTAAATAAAGTACAGCTGAACGAACAAACTACTGAATACCAATTGTAATATGTATGTACCTATACTTATTTATTTATTTATTTATTAAATACTTTATTGCACTTTACTTAAAAGTATGTACAAAGGCGAACTTAAAGCCATTTCGGCTTTTTCTACCAGCTAACCTTTGGGAGAGTGAGACAGTATAAATATGTGGGGTGCAATTCTACTAAACTACATAAATAGTATGAATACATAGACTACAAAAATACTCATCAATATATAAGTATTATAGAAGATATACATATATGAGGATAATATATTATTAGGAAGTAGAAATTTGTGGAGTTAAAATATATTGTTCTGCTTGTTTAAAAAGAAAGTATTAAATAGTTTTTTAAAGATGTGAATGGAAGGAGCTTGTCTGATGGTCAGTGAAAGTTTATTTCACTGGCGAGCAGACGATACGGTAAATAAATCTGAATATCTGCTGGAAGTGTGGGGTGGGATTTTAAGTTGGTTGTTATGAGATGAACGCAGAGGGCGGTCGTGCGAATCAATTCGAAATTCAAAGTGTGTTTTAAGATAAGAGGGAGCTATAGGGTTGTAAATAATATTGTATAGAAAGTATAGAAGATGTGCTGACCTGCGAAAGCGGATATTGAGCCAATTTAACTGTGTACGAAAATGGGAGACGTGGTCATACTTACGCAAGCCGAAAACAAATCGGATACATCAGTTTAGAAGGCGATCCAGTTTATTTAGTAGCTCTTCGGTAAGATCAGGATAGCAGACATCAGCATAATCTATAATAGGAAGCAGCAGAGATGTTAAGGATGAATAAATGATTTGATTTGAATTGTATTTTTGGACTAATTGTTAATTACAGGTATTGTAAGCTGCTGTCTAACCGTTGTCAATGTGATTTGCATATTCATAACGGCTTTAATATTTCTTAAAATCAAAGAGGTAGCAGCGCCATACACTTCCACTCCTGATCTTAGAAGGTTTTGGGAGACGGATATTAAAGTTGTTAGAGACGCTAATCGAGCCAATTTACGTCGAGGTGAAGAAGATGAGAGAGCTGAGTAAGTAATTATTATCATTGCAGCCCTAGAACAATCTAAAGTTATATTCTGTTTTTAACCGATCTTTCACTCTTTTCTCTATTTTTAACCTTAATCCTATATTATAGTGTGTATTTATTTATTTCTGTATATATGTATTGTACTATAGATATACTCGTATATATTATAATATGTAGTTTATGTAGTATTAGTATAAATTATTATTTTTGTTAGTAAATGCTTGACACTCTGCCTGTAATCCGTTAAAACTCCCAAAGGTTAGCTGGTGGAAAATGCCTTACGGCATAAAGCTCGCCTGTGCACATTAATTTTAAGTTAGTTAGTTTTTGAACAATATTTTTTTTACTATTATTATCTACACTGCTGAAGATGCTCTTTCCAGCACACCTGATAGTATTGCCCAAAGCAAGACCAAGTCCAAGATTGGCTAAGTTTTGCATGAGAACAGCTCCCCAGCAGTCTCGACATTTAGCCATTTTTAAACAATGTCACAGCCTTCGATTACGTCCACGTCCATTTAGTTTATTTTGCGTTGCGCAGCCGCCAGTGACGACGACAACTTCATAATCTTAGTGATAATGGCATCCTTTAGTCATAAAAATGTCGATCGTACCGAATTTATTTGTCTTCTTCTTCTTCTTTTTTAAACTAGTAAGACTAGTAATGGCAATCGCCACTAAGGCATTTGTGCCAACATCACGTTTGTATTGATTAATAAATTGCGTATAGGTACTGGTTAAGGGTTTGATTGGACACGATGAATCACAAACACTAAAACAGAAAATGGGTGGTTAGTATGATACGTCACAACACAATACATTGATTTGTCAGTACTTGGGACAACATATAGACAACACATACATTTAGGGTGTGATTACATTGCAAGTATAGAGATTCTTGTAGCCAGGGCCACAGCACTGCACCCGAGCCGAAGCTCCCACCCTAGCATCAATATTTGTCTAGCTGCCTTCAACCGCTCCTCCCTCCCTCATGCATAATGAAAAAAAAATACATTTTCAGTCTGCATGGTAAGAAAGAGGGGGTTACAATTCTGCGGACTGGAACCGGGGCAGGTAGCAACCATCCGGAGGACGCTGCTATGACACAAAAATTTATTTGTCAAATTAGCGATTTTCGCAAAGTATTTGACATAACAACGAAATTTGACAGTTATCGAATATTATTGGTTCTAGATCGATACAGTTTTACCGTGTGACAGCAGCCAGCTGTCATTTTGACGTTTGCTTTTAGTGTTGCAAAGAAATAAATTTAATATAATACAAATATTAGGTCATAAAATGAGTTAATGGAGCTGCCTGAATTTTTAATGACATAAGTTTTCATATTAAAATATTACGTCCTTTGGAAACAATGATATTGACCATATAAATAGGTGGTAGGCGGTCTGATGGTGGTAATGGGTGGTAATCAGGCAAAGCTATTTGTAGATGTCGCTAGCGGCAATGGTACCGTATGTTACACCTATATCCCATATTTTTTTTATGTTTTCGAAGTTTTATATGTTTATAACAGAAAAAATAATTTTAAATTAACGTCACCTACCTTAAAAGACGAATTAAGAAAGCGCACATCGTCTTTAAAAAGAAAAAAGGTTTTATTAATAGAACGACAATTTTAAGATCACCATATCTTTGATTTCGCTTAGAAATCTCGATTTGTACACTTAAAGCTGCTCACTTCGGCATAATATCCAGAGAATAATAAATTTCGTAATAAAAATACAAGTTTTCTATGCAACTGACAGTTAAATTAGGTACCATCTATCATGCGCCATCTATCGTGATAAAAAGTTAGTGATACACCCAATTTGTCCAGTCTGCGGCATCAGGCTTCGGGATCAGGCTCGAATTGCCGTTATGCCCAGTCAAGCCGGCATAGTGTTAGGGACTGATGTCAGAGATGAGTGTCTGATTACAGTTACTAACATTCATCGACTTTGCGCGCCACTTACCATCAGGTAGGTGCAAGGTCACATGTCGTATAAAAAAATATTTAAAAAAATATTATGACTTACCAACCGAAATCGTTAAGATAGCGATCTGTCTAGACTGCCGGCCCTGGTCTCAGTCGTGGTCTTGTTCTTGTACACCTAATCTTGGTCTTTCGCAAGACATATTGTTGTAAGGTTTTCTTACAACTTGTGAGACTTTAGTGTCTGTCCGCAAACGTTTCGAGAACTACCTCGATATTTAACATAATGCCTAAGCTGTGTTTAAAAAAAAAAAAAAAAAACTTTAGAAATATTATACAGACTAACTGCGTCGACATTACAGATTTTTATTGGAAAATCTAAATCAAGATGAGGATGAAGATTTAAAGGAAAAACTAGAATCTGCTGTTCAAGAAGCATTGGACGACGAAACTTATAGAAAAGTTAAACGTATGAGTTATCAAAGTCAAAACGCTGAAGAAGTAGGTATTTTCTAAATATAGGTACCTACACCAGATGCTCAGTTCAGATATACGAGATTAAGATCGTACAATCTTATATACCTACTGATAAGGAGATTTTACGATTTGCAGAGCGCTAGCTATTTATTGAACTGCATTTACACAACCAAATTAGCAAGCTTGGTCACTAAGCGATTTGATTTTTGCTACAACTGCCCAGTATCATATAAAAAATATTGAACAGAGGCTTAATTATTTGAAGCTTACAAGTCTCAGGGATCGCAGAATGAGGGGAGATATAATTGAGACATTTAAAATTCTAACAGGAAGGTATAACTGCCCCCACCTAGCCAAAAGGTTTAACAGAGTTGTAAATATGTGGAACAAAATACCAGAAGACATATTAAAGTCCTCAACTGTAAACACTTTTAAAAACAAACTGGACAAGTGGCTAGTGACAATCGAAATAGACTATGGTGATAACTGACAATTTAATAAACTATACACTAGTGCTTGATATAGGCATATCAGTTCGCCTATTAATCAATAATAATAATTTCTGGAACTGCCTCCGTGGTCTAGCGGTTAAGTCTGTGGATTTAGACTTGGAGGTACCGGGTTCGATTCCTGGTCAGGACAATAATTTATTTGTGATATTTCTTGAGCTTTCATATTGTTATGATGGACCTATAGTAAATTTTTTCATTACAGCCCCTAGACCACAGCGTCCTAGACCTCCACTGCTGGAGATGGGCCTTCCAGAACATATATCTGGAGAATTTGTTCTACACTCGCCACGCGCTGGCCAGACGGCTTGGCGAGGATATGATGACAATTTGTTAACGATTCCACAAGTTGGTATTAGTGAAACCGGGACCGACAGCTTAACGTGCTCTCCGAGGCACGGGAACGGTGGTGTTGTAAATCTATGACAAATGTACGTACAATGTACAACTTGCCCCCGGTGGGAATCGAACCCACGACCTCCCGAGTTCACGGCAACGTTTGTTACCACTAGACCACGGAGGCGGTCTGTTGTTGTATAATTTGTCTCGGTCTGGGTGTTTATATGTATAATATGTATATATTTACAAAAAAAAAAGTATAATATGTAGTTTATCAACCATCTAGTTTCCGTAACACAAGCCTCGTAGCTTACCACGGAAACTAGATGGCGCTGTGTGACCTGTCTGGAAATAAAAAAAAAAAAAAAATGTACAACTTGCCCCCGGTGGGAATCGAACCCACGACCTCCCAAGTTCACGGCAACGTTTGTTACCACTAGACCACGGAGGCGGCGACGGATAGCATACAAGTGACCACAATCGGAAAATATTTTAAATGTATGTCTTTCAGGTTATAAGAACAATAGGACTTCATTCACGAACATCAACACGACCCAGTCGGAGTACATCTGGAGCAGCCACTCCCTACTCCAACCCCCAACCAAAATCCTCAAACGTAGATGACATTGTCACTTTAGACAAATTACTAACTTCATTATTAGGCACAAAGGATCGACGAACAAGGTCTTTCACATCGCACAGGGCTACACCCAGAGCGAGTTATCTACCTGTAATCAATGAACGATTAAACAGAAGATCAGAATCTTGGCCAGATAAAATATTTGAGAACACAATAGTGCAAAGTGTTCTGACTAATTTAAAACAAAGAAAGTCCTCCACAGCTGAAGAACCATTTTTAACTCCAAAATAAAATAAAACTCTTATTGCTGCTGATATAAATATAATTAATTATAACATAACAATTGAATTGTATAATTTAAAGAATACATTAACATAAAATACACTATGTGTAAAACAAAATTAAATACAATGATATGTATGATTTAACCCTCGTTCCGATAATAGTAACCTAAGCAAGCTTAAAGCTGTTCCGAGACGTGCATAAACTGTTTTTTCTAGCGCTCAGGCTGCTTAGAATGAGTATAATACTGACAGTCGTTCCGAATCAAATATCACGATTTGGATGCTAAGAGCGTGATTTCTATCGGAACGGTCTAAATTACATTTTTATTCATACCATAATAGTTTTTTTTTTAAAGCAAGAAGATATATTGCGGATTCCACATCTTTGAGTATGAATACTAACAAACACACCTCTCTCGGCTTTTTAAGCTTTACATGTGTAACGTTAAAAATTTGCCGTATTACAGACATTTTGTATATACTTCCTACTTAAAAATTAATTATAGATTTGCTTTAGAAGTAATATACAAACAGTATAAACGAATTACAATATTAAATAATGAAAACGAGAACCTAATATTAAATAAATTTGAAAATGGCGCGCGACATAATGACAGACTGACAGCGCTCAGAGCGATCTACCTCGCTATCGTGAGCAGGCTGAGCGCGAGGAATGATGTCATTTGTGCCGTCACAAAGCTTTGGTAAAACAGTTTATGCACGTCTCGGAATGGCTTTAAGCGTGCTAGGTTACCATTATCGTATCTCGGATATCGAGGTGGATCACTCTGAGCTCTGTCAGTAACAACATGTAATTATGTCGCGCCATTTTCAAGCAGGAAATAAAAAAATAAAATAAAAAAATTAAAATATTTAACGTTACACATAGAAAGCAAAAAAAGTTGAAAGAGGTGAGTTTGTTAGTATTTGTGCTCAATGATGGGGTATCCGCAATTTATCTTCTTTTCATTAAAAAAAAAGAGATTGCGCCATAATAACAAAATATTATTCAATTCTCAACTCTATAAGCGCTTGAACTTAGCAGCGGCCGTGCGAATATCAACTTTAATGACGTAATATATATATTAAATAGATAACGGATTCCATTATATAACGTTTGCGCTTAAGTAACAGAATAGGGCTGCTGAGCATCCTAATCGTAATATTGATTCGGAACGAGACTGTTAGTATCAAATTCATTCTGAGCGTTCTGAGCATGATTCGGAACGAGACGGTTAGTCACCACATATACGTGGCATCACCTACATTATAATAAAAATAGACAATATCAATATGACACCATAAATATTATAATCAAAGTTGTATAAATTTTACTTAAGACTAGTTTGGTGTTTAAGTATTCAGGCATTTAAATTTAAGTATACAGTTGTTTAGCTTATATAAATATTTCTTCCGATCCTTTGGTCAAGTTGCATCGACGACGTCTTGAGAGCTACTGCGAGTTTGGGGTTTAAAACTACCCGCATTATAAGTTTTTTATTATTTTCTTTTCAGTTCTTGTGATCACAGTCGATACTTGCCAAAAAAATAGGAGAAATACTCATATCTTTTAATTAAATCGCGTAAAGTCATTTATAAATCTCTTATGTTTATTAGGGTAGGTCAAAATACACTTTTTTTTTATTATGCATTCTAATAGCGATAATATGTTGCGTCATTTGGGACTATTATATTTTTGTAATAATGCGATTAGCATATAATTTAAAAAAATATTAAAATATGTATAATTTTATTTTAGAAGTCATATTTTTATTTTGTAAAATTGATAGATTTTGTTTATTTTTTTTATTTTTTTGTTTTAACAGTAATACGTTTTTAATTTCTTCTTCTTTTTATATTGGTGAATGCTGTGACACCTAATTGGTACATATATTAGATAAGTTATAATTATACTATGTTATGTGTGTGATAATATATGTACTGCTGTGTGTACTAAATAAATAAATAAATAAAATATAACTGTGTCCGGATTAAGTTTAAAGTTTCGATATTTCCAATGAATTAGCTGTTTTTTTTTTATTATTTAGCTGATTCACTTTTGGCCGATCATGACAAGTGGCAAATTCGTCAATGTCTCTAGGGAACCAAACTCGAGTAGTATCACAAATATATTAAAAAAGTAAAGTATCATCACGACCGTTTCCCTTTCGGGGTGGTCAAAAACCACGCTTATAAATAAGCTGATTCACATTTAGCCAACTTTACTAAAGGCCAAACATGACAAGTGGCAAGCTCATCGATGTCTCCAGCGTACCAAACTCGAGAAATATCACAAATATTAATTAAATGTATTTATATACATTAATACGTATTTTTGTGTCCCGACCAGGAATCGAACCTGGCACCTCCGAGTCTAATTCTACGGACTTAACCGCTAGACCACGGAGTGGCAATATATTAAATTTATTATTGTGTCAGGATCAGGAATTGAAACCGGTTCCTCCGAGTCTAAATCCACGAACTTAACCGCCACGAAAGGAAAATAAAAATATTAAATAGAATAGTGAAAAAAAGTATTGTTTGCAATAATAGACGTTATTCTAATATAAAAATATGACATTTTCTAAGTATAAATGGTGAGCTTGACAATTGTCATGACGCGGACGGGACTATAGTTAAGTTGGCTAACTTCGAATTTGATTCTATATAAAAAATAAAGCGTGGTTTCTGATCACCCCGAAAAAGAAAAAAGGTTGATGATTTTTTTTATTATTTATTATTATGTTATATTTAGTAACTAATATTTAGTTATAAATCTATAAGTGTATAGTTGAGTAATTTGTGTAGTCTGGTAGTGGTATAGTTATTTCTAGTGTGTTTTATATCAACGTTTGTTTAACAATAAGATGCATTTTTATTGCCATTAAAAGTCAAAAGAAAAACTTTTTTTTGTCTATACTATCCCTATGTTTGACTTTTTTCACTTCGTTTCGCTTTAAAAGTCGTTGGACTTGGCGTTTGTCTGTGGTTTTCATACAAAATTCGGTAAAAAAAAGGAAGCTATGCTTTATTTGCTTTCAAGTGAAACTATAGTTACAGTGAAGTAAATACATATCATCACGACCGTTTCCCTTTCGGGGTGGTCAGAAACCACGCTTATAAATAAACGGATTCACGTTTAGCCAACTTTACTATAGGCCAATCATGACAAGTGGCAAGCTCGTCGATGTCTCCAGCGTACCAAACTCGAGAAATATCACAAATAAATTAAATATTAATTAAATGTATTTATATACATTAATACATATTTTTGTGTCCCGACCAGGAATAGAACCGGGTACCTCTGAGTCTAAATCCACGAACTTTACCGCTAGACTACGGAGGCAGTTACAGTGACCCACCCTAAATTGTTTATGCGATTTTTTTAATAAGTTAATATGCATAGTTTAGCCTACAGTTATCACTTAATATCACAACCAGTTGTCCTTCGAAAAATTAGACTAATAAGTATATATTTGTCATGAGGCTTTGAGTTTTAATTTATTTAGTTTTAACTCTTTTCCTTCAGTATTTTTTCCAGATTTATCATGCTTTACCTGAGAGGTATACACATCATATCCTAACGATATTATATTGTCATACAATACTCTATATCTGGTTGGAAGGAAATAGAAATTGATTATCTGAGCCGGAGGCCACACCATCCACTCAGCTTTGTACAACCGAACAAACTTATCACCAACCTCCTCTTTAAAATTCTCTAACGGATTCTCTTCCAACATTGCGAGACTTCCAAAAAACGTAACAATCATAACTGGTGAAAATATGAATTGGTCTAGGAATAACTTCTTCATAACCATAGAGAAAGATTTACCAATAATAAATCTATCTAACACTTTATACCAATGATGGCAGAGAATACCAACAGCCAAGCCGGAGAAAGCCATATTGGTCGTTCTTTTTCCATCATGCTTTTCTAAGTCGCCAGTATATATCTCATATTGTTGCTCTAAGGAGTCTCCAACAGAGGATAATGTGATGGATATAGTGATATTAGTATAGAACAAATACCTTTCGCTGAATGCGACTTTGACAAACTTTCGTAAATTCGACACTGATCTTGTTTCACGTATTTGTGTTGAGAATTTCCTCCAGGCGATACAGAATGCACGCATGTCAGGGTTTCAACTGAAATAGACAGATTCATACAATGAAATGCAAAATCTTTTAAGCTTTATTATTATTATTATTAATTAATAGGCGAGCAGCGCATTGCTGATATGCCTATATCAAGCACTGGTGTAGAGTTCATTAAATTGTCAGTTATCACCATAGTCTATTTCGATTGTCACTAGCCACTTGTCCAGTTTTTTTAGATCTTCTTTAGTTAGAAGATAAATGAGAGGTTTTGAACAAACAGTACAGGAAGAAACCGGAATAATAATAATAGCAGGGCTCCAAATCCAACATTCATACATCACCCTTCAACACTATTGATGCTGTAGATCTAGTATAGCGCGGGTTACTTACGCCCTAAATGCGACAAGATAAACCGTGATGTGTTTTCAATTTAAGTCGCACAGCCTACAGCAAAGAGTATAGTAAGTTGAAGGCAAGTCTTGTTTCAAGCGGTGTTATTTTTATATAAATATGACCATGGCAAGCTTACAATATTAGTTAACTTGAAAGTAAAAATTGGCATTTGTCATCATTGCAAATGGCATATACTTTCAACGAAAACATCAAATAGGTGGTAGGCGGACAGATAGTGGTAATGAAGTATCCACACACGTTTCGGGATCTGGCTCGAATTGCTCTTATATCCAGTCAAGCCGGCATAGTGTTAGGGACTGGTGTTAGTCATGAGTGTCTGACTCCAGTTGCTAACATTCATGAACCTTGCCACTTACCACCAGATGGACTCAAGGTCACACATGTTTATAAAGTTTACAGAACTGTGTCAATGCTGAAATAAACAAGACCCATACCTACTTGTAATCACAACCAAACCAGCAAGTAACTTGGGCATATTGTGTGCAAACACCCTTTCTATCATAATATTCAGCAATTAAATAAAAGACCCATACAAAGTGTTAAAATATAATTATATATTTTAATTTAAAGGTCTTTTCTATTATGTTGTAGTTTTTCAATATCTTCAACTTCATAGCTCTTTGCATGTCTTATTTGGGATGTATAAATGTCATAGCAGAGTGATATTGCATTATCATATGTTACTCTGTACTTAGTTGGAAGAAAGTAGAAATTAATAATTTGAGCAGGCGGCCAGATCACCCATTCTGCCTTATACAGTACCCAAAACTTATCCCTGACTTCTTTATTAAAATTCTCAAAAGGATTGTCTTCAAACAAAGCAACGGTGGCAAAGAATGAAGCTATAATTAGGGGCGAGCACAGAAACTGGTCTAGAAACAGTTTTTTTATAATCATTTGAAAGGATCTTCCTATTATAATCTTGTCTAGGAAGTTGTACCAGTTGTGGCATATGACCCCGGCAACCATGCCTGATAACCCCATTTGCCCAGTTCGTCTAAAATCATATTTCTTTAATTGACAAATATGCTTTTCATAAGATTGCTCTAGTATGTCGCCTAATGCAGAAATCCCTACAGAAAGTACCACATTAGTATATAAAAGGTATTTGCGTTGAAATGCAAGTCTGCTGATATGCCGATACCTTCGCAAAAGATTTGTAAGCGGTCTTGTTAGCATTTTAGCAGTTTTGAGACTAAAACAAATATTTACGGTAAACTACTGTACTAAAAATTATTTTATACGAATGTTATAATTAAGAGAATGTATATCTACTCATAAAGTAAGGTTAGATAGCAGGAAAACTATTATTTGAGGTAAAAATCGAAGATACTTACAAAGTTTTAAATAAAACAGAACAGCACTTCAGTAATACGCAAATCAATTCTATATTAATACAATTGATGCGCATTTATTTGAGTGCCGTGCAGTAGTATTATATAACGAAATTCTCAACATAATAATGAAATACATCCAATCGTCATAAAATAACCTAAAATTATAAAATTTTCATCCTGACACTTGTCAAAATGTCATTGAATATTTTGCGCGGACACGTTAAGTGCAAGTTCTTGTTTTGTAAATTAATTTACTGTGGATATTGTTAGTGAAAAGTGTTGTTGTTTTGTTTAATAATGTGCTACAATGTAAATAATTATGAACAAATCAAAATTAGACTTTATAATGGGGCACGAGTTGCAGTTTATTTTTTTGTGGTTTTTCCGCGCTGTGAACTCCCATATTATACCCGATGTGTTTGGGCTATAATGCCGCAACTAACTACAAGATAAGCATCAAATTCTCTAACATCTGGAGTTTGATGTTATCTAATTAACTCATAAGAAAGAAAGATAGGCTTCAGACTTGGCTGTATGAGCTAGACCCTTTGCCTTCCCTATCACCTCATCCATCATCCATTGGGAGAAGATATCACAACAAACAAAACCAATAAATATATTTTTTGTATTTATGTTAACTTATTACACAATGTATCTCTATTAAATATTTCTATCAATGTATATTTATATCGTATTAGTATATTAAATGATTTTTTTTTTTTTTGGTTCTCTTCTCCCGATGGATGATGAATGAGATGATAGGGAAGGCAAAGGGTCTAGCCCATACAGCCAAGTCTGACGTAATATATCTTTCTTTTTAATGAGTTAATGAGATCATCATCAAATTCCAGATGCTGCAGAATTTGATGATTTTCTTGGAGTCACTCGCGGCACCATAGCTCAAACACGTCGGGTAAAATATAGGAGTTGACAGCGCGGGAAAACTGCTAAAAATTAACTGCAACTTGTGCCCTATATTTAAAGTCCAATTTATCGTTTTCCATAATTATTCACATTGTAGCCCATTATTAAACAAATCAACACCACTTTTGACCAATAATATCCACAGTAAATTAATTTACAAAACAAGAACTTGCACTTGACATGTCCAAGCAAAATGGCGCGAAGGACTCCCGTATATTAAATGAACATCGATATACTATGACTGATACAACAACACTTTTCGCTTGCCTAAATTGGACTGATGAATGACAGTCAGTCAGCTAAAAAGTAATCACGATCTGTGATTTTTAAGGAAAATTGTATAATTTATAGGCTTTTCTATATTATAAAGTACATTTTTTAATTACGTGTTATAAAAACATAACATTACAAGATGGCAGGTAAGTGGATATTCTCCGGTTATCTATATTTTTATGCAAAACGCCCTATGCAGAAAATACAAGCGGCTTGCCTCTATTGTATTCATCGATATTAAATCTGTTCTACTGTACATTTATTATATATACGTTATTTAATGCATTTTCTTTAGGTCGAGCTTGATGTTTTGGCTGTTTATTACCACAATTTAAAAACTTATTTACTTCCAGACAAACTAACCCTATCTCGGGTTGCTATGAAAGACCCAGCGACATCTCATCTCCGAATTTACGTTGGCAACTTACCTGAGCAAGTAGCAGTGGACGATTTGTACGAACATTTTAATTTGTATGGACAGATTAATGGAATTGTCACAAATAAGAATTTTGGGTTTATACAATTTGAGGATGAGACCAGCGTTCAGACGGCCATTGATGAAGCTCACGGAAAGATCTTTCAAGGAAGAAATATAGCTGTTAAAGCTGCACAGTCCAATCCCGATAAGGCAAAGTAAGTATTGATTATAATATCATTATTATTGAAAAAAAAAGGCATACTTGGCATTTGTGTGTGGAGAAAAATGGTTTAAAAACGAAGCCTTTTCTTTTTATTGTGCAATAAAACGCTCACCATCCACCACTCTGCTCTTCTCTACCCAGCCAAATACTGTATGATTCCAGTAATGTGGTCTTAGAACCATGTTCCATAAATTTATTATTGGCAGACCTGCTTAGTAAAACCTAGAGGCATTGATGACCTTGCATCATGTCATGATAGGCCTACAGTAAAGTAGTCTAAATGTTAATCCACTTCTTTATAATGCATAATTCTAAATATTGTCAGGGATATGGTCATGATGATACTTTATTTATAGAATACTTTGCACACCAAAGTCCTATCAACAGTACACTCTTCGCAACCAGCAGGAGCAATGATTATTATCAACATTGATTTCTGCATGCATGGCGTACAGAATCGAAGCAAAGACTTAACACTCCACAATGACCTGAGGTTTATCAAGCAGTTTGTGTCCAGGTCTTGGAAGTCTATGTTCAATTGGTTCGACCACATGCGTCACAATCATCTTTGGGGAAGGCCTTTCACACAAGTTGGGAAATCCAGGGAGCCAAGGTGTTGCCCAATCCAATAAGATCACACCGATGCTCAAGGGTCCATAACCCCTTCTGTAGTACCTTTCCTAGGTAAAAAAAGAAACAGGCAGGTCAAGAAAAGCAACATAGGCTTGCTTGGCATGTTTACTTTTAATCATCAACATTAACTGCTATAGCTTTATAAGTCAGTAGATGGCAATGCAGAAGTTAAGCTGATGTGCTAATTTTTAAACACGGCCCTTCATTACAACACAGAACCCTAGACTTTTACTGTTGGAGATGGGCCTTCCAGAAATTTCTGGAGTATTTGGCCTACACTTGCCACGCTGCGCAGACATGTTGGCTAGGGGGGCTCTTACTTTTTTAATACGCTTTATATATGATTTTTGTAGACCACCACCACCAGTTGAAGGTGTACCGCCGATTGAAGTTGAGGACACAGGGGCTGCCTATGGAGCTGCTGGTAAGTTGTATTATTGTTATTAATTAATAGGCGAGCAGCTCATTGCTGATATGCCTATATCAAGCACTGGTGTAAAGTTTATAAAATTCACAGTTATCACCATAGTCTATGTCTATTGTCACTAGCCACTTGTCCAGTTTGTTTTTAAAAGTGTTTATAGTTGAGGACTTCAATATGTCTTCTAGTATTTTGTGCCACATATTTACAAGTTTGTTATTCATGAAGTGATATTTATATTATATTATTTATGAAAACAACTGCATTTGTGTCCAAATACTTCCATAAATTGGTTGAATGAACACTTTTTCTCAAAAGCCAAAAGGTCACAGTTGAAGATGATCATACTGAGTACTTTATAATTGGTAAGATCTAGCAACACTCTGTGACATGATGATGATGATGATCCACAAACGTGTAGAGTAGTGGTAGCTCGGTTATAAGAATGCTTGTGCCAGCATGTACATGTATGTCAATACATTTATGGAACAAGCTTCCAAAACGGCATTAACGGAATCATACAGTATTTGGTTGGCAAGGGAGAGCAGCAGAATGATGAGCGTCTTGTTGCACAATAAAATAAAAAAGGCCTCCCTTTTAAACCAGCCTATTGTCGGTCGCAATCCCGAGACACCATTCTTCTCATTTTTCTCTTATACACATTAGACCTGACACTCACATGGTTCAAACGATGCTCAAATGCTTAGCAATTTGTCTTCTTTCTCACCACTGTTCCCGGGCCTCGGAGAGCATGTTAAACTGTTGGTCCTGTGGCCCTTTTCTGTTACATAAGCACACACATTATATAATGGAATCTGTTAACTATATATATATATCACCCTATTAAAGTAGATATTTGCACGGCCGCTGTCAGGGTCGAGCGCTTATAGAGTTGAGAATTGAATAATATTTTGTAATTGTGACGCAACTTCTGATATAAATAACTAAATCCACTAATAACGTTTGCAACTAAGTTACAGAATAGGGCGACTGGTTCCACTAATTGACCATTGCCAAACCATCTGGCCAGCTTTCTGAAAGGCCCATTTCCAACAGTGGAGGTCTAGGGCTTTGTGTTTTAGGGGTTGTAATGAAGAGCCATCAACTGATTTATGAAGCTATAGCAGTTAATGTTGATGATTAATAATAAGCATGCCAAACAAGCCCATGTTGCTTTGCACAGTGTGAACACAGGTGTTCTAGGGGCTGTGATAATTCACAAATTTGATGCTGCTGCGGCTTGAAATGCTGAATGTTATTTGTGAACAGGAGTTTATTAATTATAATCTGCAGGACTGCTTCAGTGACTTTGAATATGATCTAGAAGTAGATGTACAGATTTTATTCGAGATTTCCTTGTGTTTAATTTCATTATATCACTTAAAAAATATCTATTACAGAGCTGATGTTATATCCTAGGAACCACAGTATGTAACTTTTTTTTAATATTCTATTTCTAGCGGAACAAGAAGTTTACCCAGAAGAGCCTTACGAAAGCTATGATGGTTACACAGAGCCTTCTTACCGTGGGCGAGGTAGGGGGAGAGGGCGCGGGGTACGGGGGGCACCCAGGGGTAGAGAGGGTTATGGACCACCTGCTAGAGGTAAGAACTCTACCAGGTATCTCATAGGTACTAGCTAGCTAGCTAAGTATCTTACCGATGCTTTCAAGGTCCTGCAGAGGTGGATTTGGATAGTAGTATTTAAAACTCTTGAATCACTGCTGTTGGGAAACTAGCTGAGTCCTATCCATTTTCCTTTATCCAATTCAACCAAAACCACGATAACGCGGCAACGCCATCTAACGGTGTTGCCCGGAACTAAAAAGGGACAGTTCAAAAAATTATGAATAATTACCCGCTTGCGCGCTCTCGTTATTTTATCAATTTAAATTAGTTAAAACAAGAAATAAGTGTAAAACCTGTTCTAATCCAGTGCTCTGTGAATCCCTAAATATCCGTAAGTACCTAGATCTTATCCATAGCTAGTGAAATCTACGAACCAGCGATATTTATTTTTATTTATGGACTATTCCATACAACTGCAGCTTCACCGAGATGTGGCCCCTGAGCTTGTTCTACAACCTATACCACAGTTAGTGTTGTAAAGAGCACCACTACGTTATTCTATTTTGTAACTGAACCACAAACACAGGCCAAACTGGGATTTTCCAGGACCATTCCCTAACAAAAAAGAAGAATACAAAAGAAATTTTTACGTCACTTAAATTATAGATTTAATATTCCTAAGGAGGATTATGATTCTGCATGTAGACGCCATCATATTCTACCACTTTCCAACCGCCGCGAGATTGCCGACCTAGTGTTTCTTTTTAATATAGCCAATAGTACCATTGATAGTCCGCAGTTGTTACAAAAGTTAGGTATACGAGTACCAGGAAGAACGTTGCGTCTCAACACGACATTCGGCTTACTACCACACGCCGATACGAGCTATCGTCGGAATACATTCATCTGGAGGACCTGCAGTCGATTTGATGAGCTTTTGCGTTATTTCGATTTTGACCTATTTTGTACTAGCTATAAGGCGGCTAGGCGAGCACTCAGTACTAAGTACTTTAATATGTCGATACCTTGACTTTCTATTATTATCATTTTGCTGTAACTACATGACTGTGAATGATTACTTTATTGTTCTGTTTATTGTTTTATAACATTTTTGAAAATGTGTTTCTATAGTATAGACTGTTGCTTAAAGAAAATACTTTAGTGCCGTGTCTGTTGTTTCTATCTGTGGAAACTTTTTAGTGGTTTAAGTGTTTATATTTATGTCCAATTAAAATTCTGTAACCATAAGTTTTCCTAATAAAATAAAATAAATAAAACGTAAAATTAAAAAAAAGTAAAGTATCATCACAACTGTTTCCCTTTCGGGGTGGTCAGAAAAGACGCTTATAAATAAGCGGATTCACATTTAGCCAACTTTACTATAGGCCAATCATGACAAGTGGCAAGCTCGTAGATGTCTCCAGCGTACCAATCTCGAGAAATATTACAAATAAATAAAATGTATTTATTTACATTAATAAATATTTTTGTGTCCCAGCCAGGAATCGAACCACGGAGGCAGTCTTCAAGCTAATTTATATGTAGTACTTTGTTTATGGTTTCAGAATGGGTTGGTGAACGTCCATATGATCACTTCAGACCAATGGACTATGGTCGAACGCCGGCTGTCAATGAGAGAAATGATTGTGAAATTATTGTTGTATCCAAGTTACTAACGTGAGTATTAACAATAGGATTTCCAGGCAGAATTAGCGTTTAGAGGATTTAACACTTGCATCTCTCTCACTCGCACAATCCAATATTTTAAAGTCTGAGTGTACCGTTGAGAAATGTAGTCTATAAACTTTGTAGGAAATAAAATTGCAGACATTTTAGTTTTTGGTATTTTTCTGTCTCAAATTGTAAATTTAACATACGCCGAATCCTTTACGGGGTAGACAGAGACAATAGAGCGCCACTTGTCACGATCACGACATACCTCTTTAGCATCTTTGACACAATCAATCTCTTCATACATGCCATTTTGATTTGATGGCTTTTTAATGCACCTTCACCTATTGTTTTATTTATTTGATTGTGGTAGGTGAGTCTCGGTCTGCCAGGACCTCTTTTACCCACAACTTTCGCATTATATATCTGGTTCGTCAATCTCTCTTCACTCATCCTTTCGACATGCCCGAACCATCGGAGGATGCCTTTCCCTGTTTTTGTCCCTATGCTTACTTTCATACCTACCCTGTTGCTTATTTTGTATGTGGTCCGCCAAAGTGACGCCGCATGTCCGAGACACAACAACCTCATTTCTATTACATTAACTCTATTCTGACATATCCACATCTCGCTTCCATACATAAGTGTTGGTACCAGTATGACATTGTGTATGGCGAGTCGAGCTTTGTCACTGACATTTTGACTGCTGACACCAGGGCACCATTATAGACCACATTTTTTAAAAGTACACTATCAAAATATTGGAATTGGGTTTTAAGGATGGAGCAATACAGCTAGTCTATAAATATGTTTTTCCTTTTAGAGACTACGCTGAACATATTGAAGACAGACTAAAACGTCAAGGAATTGTGGTGGATTTGATGTTTCCTAACGAAGACGTTCCTATAGGAATGATGTTGGGCAACATAGCATCCCGAGGCACCCTGTATGCTATTCTTGTAATGCCGGATAACCTTAAATTTCGATCTGTTACACTCACAATATTACATGGATTGCCACAAGGTAAATAATAGTTGATTAAATCGTAAGGGAGCATAATTTTTTTTCTGCATCCTGTCGGGTCCATTGTGTGTGGGTAAGAGATGAGAACAATGGTGGCTCGGGCTTATGACCGACAATAGGTTGGGTTGAAAAGGAGTACTCTTATCCCTATCCAACCAAATACTGTATGATTCCATTAAGCAAAGATTTTGCTGGAACTCCTCTCGCACCAACTTCCACTGTGTAAAGCTTGAACCCGTTCCTGGTCAGTTTTGTGAGATTTATAATATTTGTTGGACTTCATGTTGTGGTCTTTTGGAATATTTCATTCTCACAATCAACAATTTTCAACTTTTTTTAAGTTCCGGGAAAGCACTAAGATGTCTGGTCTGTAGGCTGATACAGCTAGTTCATCTGGAATCCTATAATGATGTTATTGTAAAAAAAATATGGGACACAAAAATATTTATTAATGTAAATCGAATTTAATAAACTCTACACCAGTGCTTGATATAGGCATATCAGCAATGCGCTGCTCGCCTATTAATTAATAATAATAATAAATAAATTCATTTAATTTGTGATATTACTCGAGTTTGGTACGTTGAAGATATCGACGAGCTTGCCACTTGTCATGATTGGCCTATAGTAAAGTTTGGATATGGTTGTGATGATGACACTGTCAAAAAAACATGCAAATAAATTAGAAATTTTATTTACAGAGCACAGAAATATGCCATTGGAAGACGCTTTGAAGATGATATCTCGGAACTATGAGGAAGTGAGGAGGGGAGGCTCGTCTGGGAGGGAGGCTGTCTATGCTTTACTAGGACAACTGGCTGACGGAAAGAATCTCACTGTCTTACAGTACGACAAGGTCATACAATATCTCAAAGTAAGTTGTCAAAGCTGTTAAATATTGAACTACCTCTGGGTCTAGTGGTTAAGTATTTCAACGCGAAGGTACCGGGTGCGTTATTTTAATTTAAATAACTATTTAGTTGACTCGGCCTCTTTACAGCCACGAATTTATATTCAGTTGTCTCGGCCTCTTTACAGTCACGAATTTATATTTAGTTGACACTGCCTCTTTACAGCCACGAATTTATATTTAGTTGTCTAGGCCTCTTTACAGCCACGAATTTATATTTAGTTGTCTAGGCCTCTTTACAGCCACGAATTTATATTTAGTTGTCTAGGCCTCTTTACAGCCACGAATTTATATTTAGTTGTCTAGGCCTCTTTACAGCCACGAATATAAATTATTGTTAATGGTATTTAGAATATAAGATGACACGGCACTTTTACAGCTACGAATATATGTTTAATTGAATTTAATGTTCGGATTTTTAGAGTTCTTAGCTTCATTTTGCGCGAACATGTCAAGTGCAAGTTTTTGTTTTGTAAATTATTTTACTGTGGATATTGTTAGTCAAAAGTTGTGTTTTGTTTAATAATGTGCTACAATGTGAATAATTATGGACAACGATAAATTGGACTTTTAATATAGGGCTCAATTTTTTTTTGCGGTTTTCCCGCGCTGTAAACTCTTATACTATACCCGACGTGTTCGGGCTATAATGCCGCGAGTGACTCCAAGAAAAGCACCAAATTCTGCAATATCTGACCTTATTAACTGAATGAGAGATATATATTACGTCAGACTTGGCTGTATGGGCCCGAGATCCTTTGCCTTCTCTATCACCTCATTCATCATCCATCGGGAGACTGAAAAAAAAAACTGCTTTGGAACAGCTTGCCCCTTAATATCCGTAAGCCCCAAGCAGTGCCATCTTTAAAAAAACTAACAATCACCTTTTAAAATTACAATAAGCCCTTGTCTGTTTTCTTTAAAGATGTTGTAATGTAGTGTTGTAAAAGTATCATCACGACCGTTTCCCTTTCGGGGTGGTCAGAAACCACGCTTATAAATAAGCGGATTCACATTTAGCCAACTTTACTATAGGCCAATTATGACAAGTGGCAAGCTCGCGATGTCCGATGTCTCCAGCGTACCAAACTCGAAAAATATCACAAATAAATTAAATGTTCATCATTATCATTACAGCCCCTAGAACACAGTGTCCTAGACCTCCACTGCTGGAGATGGGCCTTCCAGAACATATATCTGGAGAATTTGGCCTACACTTACCACGCTGGCCAGACAGCTTGGCTAGGATATGATGTCAATTTTTAATGACAATTTATTAACGATTCCACAAGTTGGTATTAGTGGAACCGGGACCGACGGCTTAACGTGCTCTCCGAGGCACGGGAACGGTGGTGTTGTTAATCTATGACAAATGTACGTAAGAAAAGTGCATTTCTCATTGGTACATGCTGGGTGGGTTTGAACCGACCTTTGTAGAATTCAAGGAACGCGTTCTTACAACCGAGCCACCACCGCACCAATTAAATGTATTTATTTACATTAATAAATATTTTTGTGTCCCGACCATTAATCGAACCCGGTACCTCCGAGTCTAAATCCACGGACTTAACCGCTAGACCACGGAGGCAGTTTATAGTGTTGTATATGTTGTTTATATATGTACGTCGTTTATGTATTGTATAAACCCATTGATATAATTTAGTAATTTTATATTGTAGTTGTAAATATTGTATTTTATTTTTTTCATATTTGTTGTTTATTTGCTAGCCTTACCTCTTACGTTTTCATTGTCCCGAAGGTTGATTAGAAGAGAGTGTCTATAGGCATTATGTCTGCCTTTTGTTTGTATAACAATTAAAAAAAAAAAAAAAATAGGGCGCTTTGAGACTATAATATTATTTAAAAAAAAAAAAAGCTTTTATTAAAATCTCTAATTAAGACGCTTGAAGTTTTATCAGGTAATTTGTTTTTTTAAACTATATTATTTGGTTTTTTTTTATAGGAACGTCGTGAACAGCAAGTAAAAGTTGAAGTAGGGGAACCTCTGGCCAACGACAATGAAAGTGCCACAGAATTACAAAAACGCATTTTAAATATTTTAAATGAGAAGAAAATCGGTCAAAAACTAGTCGATGTCGAGCCCCCGGCCCTCGCTAGCGACCCCAGCATTAAAGATGCACTTGATAGTATATTACAGAAATATGTATAATTAAAAAAAAAAAAAGAAGAGTCCTTCGCGCCATTTTGCACGGACATGTCAAGTGCAATTTTTGTAAATTGTGGATATTGTTGATCAAAAGTGGTGTTGTTTTGTTTAATAATGTTCTACAATGCGAATAGTTATGGAAAACGATAAATTGGACTTTGAATATGGGGCACAAGTTGCAGTTTATGTTTTGCGGTTTTCCCGCGCTGTCAATTCCCGTTTGAGCTATGGTGCAGAAATCCAAGAAAAGCATCAATTCTGCAGCATCTGGAATTTGATGATGACCTCATTAACTCATTAAAAAGAAAGATATATTACATCAGACTTGGCTGTATGGGCTGGATCCTTTGCCTTCCCTATCACCATTCATCATCCATCGGGATAAGAGAAAAAAATAATGTGATTCTTTGAGAATTGTAACTTTCTAGGAAATAAATTACATTATTCATCTTGTATGGGGGACTCGTGCTACATTGTATTCACAGTTATAGTCGCGTGGTTTTTCTATGGTCTTACGTTAGACTAACATGTGATTGCTAAGCTGCTGGTCTTCTGCTAACAGCTTACTTATTGGACCACTTTGCTGCTTAGTCTTCTACTAGCAGGAGTAGAATCATTCAAAATAATTAAATTAATGATGTTTCATAAATGCCTGTAATAGGTTTACGTGAATAAAGATATTTTATATTTGATTCATTATTTCGGCTTCTCCATGCAAATTGGTTATTTTTAAAATAACAGTTTGTATGAAGAAGAAAAAAAATTGACATATTCGACATATGGTTTCTTAGGAAAATTTGTCTATATCTATCAATAGAATAACATATTAATCTAGAAAGACAAAAACAAATTTCTAAGCGTTCCATGGATTCACCGTGCGGGTGCCGGGTCCATCGTGTGTGGGTAAGAGATGAGAAGAATGGTGTCTCGGGCTTGCGACCGACAATAGGCTGGTTTAAAAAGGAGGCCTCCTTTTTTATAAAATTACAGTCTGAGGGTACTAAGATTACGGACATATTTTAGAAATAGAAAAACAGCAAAATAATTTATAACGGTTTTCTTCTATTTAACTAAAAATATGTGATCGCCAAAATGACCGTAATTTTATTTCCTAGTAACACTTATAATAGGCCTCGAAACTAATTACTAAATAAACTCTTAATTAAGGTGTATAAAGTTGTTTTATTTATTTCAATTATTAATTTTTAAGGTACATGGGTCAAATATGCCCAGTAGTTATTACTTGAAAACCATCATTATTACAGTCCCATGGAACACAGCGTCCTAAAGAGATATGTTACCATTTTAAATATTCCCGATAAGTTTTTTTTCTGGCTACATTAAAGATTGGGTTCACGTATTCAATTTTTTTTATTGTTTTATAGAACCGTAGTACTTTATTAGATACAGCAGTAAGTCTTGTCTCATGCGGTGTTATTATATAAATATCACCATGGCAAGCTTACAATATTAGATCTTCAAAGAATGAAATTGCATTTGACATCATTGCAAATGGCACATACTTTCAACGAGAACAACAAATAGGTAGTAGGCGGACTGATGGTGGTAATTTGCCCAGTCTGCCGGGGCGGGGAAGTATCCGTTTGTGCCGAAAAACCCAGTAAATTACTCTCTACTGTTTCTGCAGCCCGCCAATGGAACAGACTACCTTTATCTATTAGACAGGCTTCGTCTTTAAATATATTCAAATATTTATTAATTACATACTTTCTCAAAAAACAAAATGACATCTAATTTCCACATCTTGACATAGATAATTATTATATTAGTATTTATTTAATTTAAGTATGTATTATATCGTATGACATATTTATATATTGGTATGTTATTTATACTTACTATCGTATATTTATGATTGATTTTAACTATTATTATTATTTCGTACTCTGCACCCATTATAATTTCTCACTCTCCCAAAGGTTAGCTGGTAGAGAATACCATACGGTATTATGCTCGCCTATGTACATTAATTTATATGTTATATTTTATTTGCAATAATGAATTATATTATTATTATTAAATTGTATCCGCACGTTTCGAGATCAGCCTCGAATTGGCGTCGTTCCAGTCAAGCCGTCTGATTTCATTTGCTAACATTTATGAACCTCGCGCACCACTTACCATCAGATGGGCGCAAAGTAATGTCGTGCTAGTATAAAAAAAGATCATTTATACCTATCGTTCCGATACGCGATAATAGTAACCTAAGCACGCTTAAAGGTGTTCCGATACGCGCTTAAACTGTTTTGCCAAAGCTATGTGACGTCACAAACGACATCATTTCTCGCGCTTAGACTGCTCACGATATCGAGGTAGATCGCTCTGAGCGCTGTCAGTTTTTTGTCATAATGTCGCGCGCCATTTTCAAGTTTTAATATTACGTTTTCTTTTAAATTATTGAATATTGTAATTCGTTTATACTGTTTGTATGTTACTTCTAAAACAAATCTATAATTAATATTAAAGTAGGAAGTGGAAAAAAAAATGTCTGTAACACGGCAAGATATTTTAAAAGATCATTATAAGTTAATAATATTAAACTTTACACATATAAAGATGAATAAACCGAGAGATGTATATTTGTTAGTATTCATACTCAAAGATGTGGAATCCGCAATTTATCTTCCATACATTTAAAAAAAAACTAACATTTTATGAATGAAAATGTGATTTAGACCGTTCCGAATTGATATCACGCTCTGAGCATCCAAATCGCGATATTTGAGTCGGAACGACGGTCAGTGTCCTAATCGTTCTAAGCGCTCTAAACGCGATTCGGAATGAGGGGATAATTGGTTGGTTGTGGGAAAAGAAATAAAATCACATTCATTGATTATCAGTTCTATTTAAAATTCATATACAGGGTCTGATTTGAGACTAAACCATCTTAATACTATAGCCGGGTTGTTTAAAGGTAATCCAACGTTAAAGTTAATGACGTCATTATTACAGTCCCTAGAACAGTCTTATAGGGTGGTTTTATAAAGCTAACATGTAACTGTAACTTTAGTCGTTATAATTACAGGCTCGTTTTGGTAGTTTAAAGTTAAAGTACTCTTAAACAAACCCGGCCTATCTCAGCTATGATTACACGTAATTCACATGATAAATTATAATTTACAAAATGTCAGTACCTATGAATTGTTTAGGACTTATGTATTCTGTACCATGTCCTTAAATAAATTTTAAAAAAAAAACAGTACTTATGAGCTTAATAACTTCGAGACCGATAAATCTACAAATGTGTCCGATAAAATCACCTATGTTCAAATTTAGAAGCCTAACATGCGTGTAAAAACCGTTGACTCTTAATCTGAATATATTTTTCAAAAACAGGGGTTGTATTTAGGCCCGATGGATAATGAATTGAGATGATAGGGAAGGCTACACTTAAGCGCAAACGTTATATAATGGAATTTAAGCGAGGCTTGTTGCGTGCCACTTAGCACTCAAATGGCGACCACGACCACTCTGCCAAGAGTGTAGCGACTAAGAAGAATTATCGGTCGCAAAAACCAACACAGAATCCACTTTTTTGACAATCTTAACGTTTGCGCGTAAGTAATGGAGAAAGCGGTGATGACTCGGTTGTAAGAACGCGTTCCTTAAATCCTACTAAGATGTACCAATGAGAAATACACTTTTCTTACGTACATTTGTCATAGATTTACAACACCACCGTTCCCGTGCCTCGGAGAGCACGTTAAGCCGTCGTCGGTCCTAGTTTCACTAATACCAACTTGTGGAATTGTTAATAAATTGTCATAAAAAATTGACACCAAGCGTGGCGAGTGTAGGCCAAATTCTCGAGATATATGTTCTGGAAGGCCCATCTCCAGCAGTGGAGGTCTACGACGCTGTGTTCTAGGGCCTGTAATGAATGAATGAATGGAATATGGCTGCTGGCTCAGTTAAACTTGCCTCACTTATCGTGAGCATACTTAATTCTAAGTTGACCACTTTCATCATTTCTTCAAAAAAATAAACAACAAAAAAAATAAGAATAAATATTTGTATAAAGTTTGATAAATAATAATGGAGAAAAATAACAATTATTCAATTTATATTATAACAATATGATTTAAATAAAAACAAAGGACACAAGTTTAGATCGCCCAACGTTAATTGTGTTTTCTATACTATTATTGGTCACATTGATGCATGGTTTTTGGAGGATAGTTTGTCACCCTATGATCTGCGTTAAATTATTGATTTATACCCACTTATTTATAAAATGTAAACTTGAACTTTTTGACTTCGAATAAAGTTATTTTTTTATTATTATTACATTGGTTAACTTTTTTTCGTTAATTATCACTAAAGCCAATATATGCTATAGGTATATTGAATTTTAATGAAAAGAGATTGCCCGAAACCCAACTTTTGTTGGAGCGTGCCTCAACTAAATATAATTCAATAATCATATCTTATTATTGTGTTTTTTATTTAATTACAACATCTGATTTACCCCAGAATTAAAATATAATTTAATTAAACACCTACTCAATTATACGATTAGGTTCTTTATTATGATCAGGTACTTTATTATAGATAAAACACTGAATTTTAAATTGGCAGAATAGAAACTATGTCATTATTAAGGTAAAAAAAAAGTTTTTGTCAATTGTTATGCTAGGGTAAAAAATAAATAAAATTAATTACAGATTATGAAATCACAATAATATATTAACTATGAAATAAATAAATATTTCTCTAAGGACTATGGGCATTCTCATTTGGCAGAGATAAAAAAATGTTATTCCTACGGAAAACCAATATCTGTCAAACGTTGATAAGAACACTCATAACTTGTGCCAGTATTTAAAACCACAGAACAGGAAGAACTAGTAGAAATCGTTTTTTGGGAGAAAATTGAGTGGCATCTTTTTCACGCTGTTACCTACTGACAAACACAATTTGCTTCCGGAAAAAAAGTATGGTACTGTAGAAAGATATCGTACTAAAATACCATACTACACTGATTAGAGGCAATTTCACATCGATGTCCGTAAAACCAACGTTTAGATTTCTTCAAAATGACTGCTCTCAAATCACGTAGATCCATACATGACCTTTTACTATTACATAAAATTGTCAATGGCCAGACTGGATGTATCGAACTCTTGCAACACATTTCCCTGACAGTACCCTATAATATTCCACGTCGTCCTATAACCAAGATCCTGTGCTGTCCTCCCTCAAGAACTAATGTAGGTTCACATTCGTCAACATCCCGAATGTGCAACACCTACAGTAGTCTCTGCAGTGCCAATAATGTTATAGACATATTTCATGACCGTTACAATGTATTCAGAAAAAATGTTCTCGAACGTTTCAAACCATCAATATACGAGTATGAGTAGCTTATAATTTATCAAGTGTTTTGTTTTGCAATTTTTATGTTTCATTATTAATTCTATTAAAAAGAGAAAAATGTATAATTTTATTTTAGAAGTCATATTTTTATTTTGTAAATTTAATAGTTTTTGTTAAATTTTTTTTTAATTGTTTTAACAGTAATAAGTTTTTAATTTCTTCTTCATTTTATATTGGTAAATGCTGTGACACCTAATTGGTACATATATTAGATAAGCTATAATTATACTATGTTATGTGTGTGATAATATATGTACTGCTGTGTGTACTAAATAAATAAATTAGAGAAAACTTGTGGTATTTTGACAATATTCAAAGTATCATCACGACCGTTTCCCTTTCGGGTCAGTTAGAAACCACACTTATAATTATAAAGGAGCGGATTCACATTTAGCGAACTTTACTATAGGCCAATCATGCCAAGTGGCTCTGACTAAAAATATATATTAGTTTCTGATAGTTTTTTTTTTCCTAATTGTATAGATTTATATACCTACTTGAGAGGGTTTTGTGTTACCCAATATACAAGGTTTGTTAGAAAAGTACCCGACCTTAAGCCGGTAAAAAAAACTGGCACACCTTGGCATCCTAATCACCCTCAAAGTAGTCCTTGGGACTCCACACACTTCTCCCAGCAGTGCCGCCATCCATAGGATAATCACTCACGACTCAATAGGTTTCGACGCTGGGATACATCGCCCGGTGTCGGCAAGGATATATTAAGTGTCGTGTGTTTTCTATTAATTATTTCATTACTATTATTTCTAAAAACTTTTAAAGTGATAAGTGGGTAGGTTTAAAACTACCGCCCAGTGACCATGGCTATTGGAACTTGGCTGAAACGTCGGGAGAAATATGTCCCTAAGATAAATCGCGTAGACTTATTAAAATTTATAAAACAATCCATGAGATCAAAGGCCCACTGAAATAATGTACACAAACATCGCCCGTCAATAAAATGGGTCATTCCCAGTTGCCACCGCTTGCAATGTCAAAAGCGAGGATTCGAGGACAAACGGGAAATTTTATTTTAAAGAATCTAGTTTTAGCGCCAACATAAAAATATCTTCAGAAATTGGTGTTTAATGTGTATAGGGTTACCATTTAGAATTTTGAGAAATACAGTAAAAAAATACAATAATAAATACAATAGAGGAATAATAAATGTCTGGAGGCAGGAAGGCTCGCAATTATTTCTGCCAACGTGTTAGCCTCGCTATACAGAGGGGAAATGTTACCAGTCTCCTTGGGACTATCTCGGATGGGACGTCTCTACGAGGACATTTTTTAATTATAGTTTAGTTTATTTTTAATTTTGTTATTTAGGTAGCTTTTAATTTATATTTAATGAATATTGATAAAATTTTAATATAGTAAATACAAAAATAGAGGAATACTTAGATTAAATCAAAAACTACATATTTCCAATTGTAATGTACGTTGAAGCCAAAAAAAGAATTTTCGTATAGTGTGTTGGGCCCTAGCTACCCTATATAGTATTCTACAATTATTTATTTTCTCTTTTTTTTTCATTACAGCTATATATGGGCTTCTAGATTTTTTGGAGAATTTGGCCTTGACTTATATATTATTTTACAATTTTATTGGTGACAAGAGGGCTGGCTCTTTCTTCGCCCAAAGAATCAGTATTGCAATTCAGCGGGGAAATGCAGCCAGCGTTCTTGCCACCATTCCACGCGGACGGGACTTATATCCCTATCCTTAGTATTAATATTAATTTTATTTTATATTTTGTAAATATTATTTTCGAATAAATGCTTACATTTTATTGGTAAAGTATTAGTAACTTTAATTTTAAATAAGATCTATAAGTCTGACATTCCAATAACAATCGGGACATTTTAGTAACAAAATACATATGTACATTACCCACATAGTTACAGTGGTATGTTAGACATGGTAGCAGACGCTCGCGACTACTTAATATGTAGTTTACTCGTAATTTAGCTATTAAAAAATACAAATCCAGACGAATGGTAACCCTAGTCTAGTAGTAACATAGCTGGACAAAATTATTTCTAATGGATTTGGCTTCTAAACCAGATACGTATTCGGTTCGGCTAGATCTCTTGAATCTTGGCTTCACGGGCTCTCTAATCTAGTTTTTAACGCAAATACCTGTCAAAATCGCAAACCCCAGCAAGATTATTATCTCGGGACAATTAGAAATTTTATTTTATTTGTCTGTCAATCAAGAGTAAATTTAAAAGAGTCATTGACAATATAATACACACGAAACTTAACACAAAGATGGCGTTAAATAAATCGAACTGGATTCTTCAACAGTCAACAGTCTAGTCCAGCGCCATCTATGTGAACCACATAACAAGATTTTTTTTTTATTTATGTCACCTTTTTTTTGTCAATGACCGGTCTGTCAAAACTACAAGATATAAAGTTTCCATGTAAAATAATCTATACCCTCCATGCTTGTTATCTTGTCACCCAAACCATATGACATTTTAACCTTGATATAACCGTCTTTTTAGTCATATATCACAGCCCTTGTAAGGGTGGCTGAGGGGGGTATAGTTAGGTTTAATCCGCCCCCTAAAATCTGCGTTACATACAGGATAGGACTAATTTCGCAAATCCTGAAACTATGCTTGATGTAATGGCTAAACTATTTAAATTATATATTTATTATAGTATAATGATTACAGTGACTTGATTACTTTCACGTTGTATTTTTATTTTTTAACCAATCTTTCTCTCCTCTTCCTCCCAATAGGAACTCTAGATACGTGCGTTCTAAACGTTGTTAACATACTAGAACAGGTAGGTATTTTATTAAATTAAAAATATATATAAATTCTTATAAAGATGATCTTAAGAGATCATGACTCATTTATTTTTAATTTGCTAAGTACCTACCTTAATAACATCTAGCGTTTAGAAGCTCAATTCAATAATTATTTTGTCCATCTAGGTTATTTTACACAACACACTGTGCAGCCCAGCGAGACAACTACGGTATTGTTTGATTAGAAAACTATTTATGAGGCTGGGGACGACTGGGTTTTTTTACGAAGTACAATAAATTCAATTTGTCACAATTGAGGACAATTGGGATATTTGTGAAAAAAATATCTTTACAGCCGAGGACAACTGGGAAATTTTCAACAAGGTATAATAATCTGATTTGTCACAGCTGAGGACAACTGGGAAAAAAATAGCAATGTATTTTTTTTTATTTGTCTCTGCCGAGGTCAACTCGGATGTTTTAGATACAATATACATACATTTTAGGTACAATAATTCCTATTTGTCACCGCTGAGGACTACTGGGATGAAAGGAGGCGGTGTCAACTGAGAATAACCCAATAAAATCGGAATTAATTTATTAGCTATACATGTCCTTTACAATCTAGAATAAGTTTACGAATATCCACATCTTAAATCTATTTTATACATAAACAAATAAGGAACTCGTCCCACTGCCAGCGATTAGAGACGAACGAGTCAAGCTAAATTATAGTAACGAATTGGTCAGAAAGATTTTTCTATAATAGCTCCTATCGCTGAGACAATATGGACTTTAAGGCTGTCCATTTACTAGTTTCCAAAATGAACATAATAAATATAATAAATAAAAATTAATGCAGATATACATACTGGAATCTGAAATTTCTAACTGGCATTCCAGTAGCCCTATTCTGTTACTTAAGCGCCAACGTTATATAATGGAATCCTTTAAATAACGGAACTGTCAGAGTAAAACGCTATTAAAAAAATTTAGTATTCTCGTCTTTTTTTTTTATATACTAGCACGACATGTGACTTTGCGCCCACCTGATGGTAAGTGGGGAGCGCGATCCATGAATGTTAGCAACTGTAATCGGACACTCATGACTGACATGGGTTTATCGGCACGAACGGTGGATACTTCCCCGCCTCGGCAGACTGGACAAATTACCACTATCATCTGCCTACCACCTTTTAAAAGGTTTTCACGACAGATGATAGCAAAATAACGTTACGATGCGTTCATTTAAAAAAAAAATTTTTTTTTTAGTATTTGCCATATTTTTGATTTATTACCTAATGTGTGTTTTAAAACTATGTTTAATGTAAATATATAATCTTAGTTTAATTAATATAAATGTTGTTAACTTTAATATAAATTCGCGGCGGACAATTTAAGTATTTTATTCACGTTTTCCCAATGATTTTGAAGTTGCAACCCCATGGGTGACCTTTGAAATAGTGGAATACACTATTTTGACGTAAGGTCGGCTATGATCGTAGAAACTCGGGCTAAAAATGGTAGTAAATAACAGAATTGACTATTTTGACAATCTAATGTTTGCGACTAAGTAACGGAATAGGGCTGCAGGTCAATTTTGTGATGTAAAAAAAAAGGAGGCTCAGGTTATACTAACACAAGTCGTAAATAGTTTTCTTCCCTGCACTCTCTCAATAAAGTTAAAAACTTTTTGCCTTTTAAAGCTAAAATAACTTTTGCCTTGCCTTCTCCTTCTCCTCCTCGACTTTGATGACGTGTGTAGCGTTGATCTCTCAGAGGTGTTGCTCAATAAACCAGACTGAGGCAAGGGTACAAAATATACAAAGGCATCATCACGACCGTGGTTAAAAACCACGCTTTTCTAAGTTGCAAACATACTATAGGCCTATTATAGTGGCAAGCTCGTAAATGCCTACTAGAGCCGCGTTCGTTTTCATAACCAAGCGTAGAGTTCTGACGTCATTAATGACTTGACACCGACATTCCCCTCGTTCCGAAACACAAAAATAGTAATCTAAGCACGCTTAAAGACGTTCCAAGACGTGCATAAACTGTTTTGCCGAAGCTTTGTGACGTCACAAATGACATCATTCCTCGCGCTTAGACTGCTTACGATATCGAGGTAGATCGCTCTGAGCGCTGTCAGTTGTTTGTCATTATGTCGCGCGCCATTTTCAAGTTTATTTAATATTAGGTTTTCTTTTAAATTATTTCATATTGTAATTCGTTTAAACTGTTTGTATTTCATTCATTCATTACAGCCCCTAGAACACAGCGTCCTAGATCTCCACTTCTGGAGATGGGCCTTCCAGAACATATATCTGGAGAATTTGGCCTACACTCGCCACGCTGGCCAGACGTTAATTAAAAGTTACACATATAAAGCTGAAAAAACCGAGAGAGATGTGTTTGTTAGTATTCATACTCAAAGATGTGGAATCCGCAAATCTTCTATACATTAAAAAAAAACTATTATGTTATGAATAAAAATGTAATTTAGACCGTTCCGAATTGAAATCACGCTCTGAGCATCCAAATCGTGATATTTTATTCGGAACGACTGTCAGTATCATATTCATTCTAAGCGCTTTGAGCATGATTCGGAACGAGAAGTAAGTTAACACTTCGGACCCGTAACAATTTCGAACGGCCAGTGTCGTTACTCGGTGTTGAAAACCTTACACCATGTTAGTTTACAAACGCAGATCAGACTCAAGATTTGTGACAGTAAAGTAAAAGTTTAGTATCATCACGACCGTTTTCATTTTGGGGTGGCCAGAAACCACCCTTATAAATAAGCGGATTCACATTTAGCCAACTTTACTATAGGCCAATCATGACAAGTGGCAAGCTCGTCGATGTCTCCGGCGTACCAAACTCGAGAAATATCACAAATAAATTAAATATTAATAAATATTTTTGTGTCCCGACCAGGAATCGAACCCGGTGCCTCCGAGTCTAAATCCACGGACTTAACCGCTAGACCACGGAGGCACGGAGATTTGTGACAAATGAATAAAGAACATATAAATCTTTAATAAAGTATGAAGCAGTCTATTTTCGAATTATATTATTAAATAAATAATTTTAAAAGTGTAAACATGCATTTTAGGCCGCGTTCGTTTTAAGAAATATTAGCATGGAAATACCACTTTTTTTAGCACAAGTCGATCGTTTAATGAAAATTCTAACATTTGATGCTAATTTCGTATGACAGTACCGTGTTGATAGGAGGGTTATTGATGTTACTTTTTGACAGATGTCATTAACATATAAAATGGTTTGTTTACTATTTTTATATACTTTATAGTTTTCTATTATAATTATTAAAAAGGTATTTTAAACGATTTTATGTAATAAATTCAAAGATCATAATAATATCATGTGTGTTGGATGCCATGGTATGATAAAACATGAACGAAAACACTTGTCAAAAAGTAGCCTCACCGCTCGTTTTATTTAAGAAATGTTAGCATTGTTAAAAAAGTGGTATTTCTTAACAAAAACGATATTTCACGCTGGTTTATGAAGTTGCTACGAAATGTTGGAAATGCTATAAAACGAACGCGGTGTTAGCTTGATGATAAATTATCTAGGTTTTTAATTTGCAGGAATAGTGAATTAATTGTACGTTTCTTAAGCTAGTGAATGGTCGTTAGTCGCTTTCTCGTCGGCAGTGAGACAAGAGCCTAAACCAGGCCAATAATGCAATTTATTTTCGCTGATGCGTGGTATTCTGGCCCTTAAATTTATAGTGTCCCTAAAATGCATATATACCGCATGTTTTGTCAAAAGAGCAAATATATTTTTTTTAGGCTTCAGGTGTCATTGGTCGAACCCCTTTTTGAAACAAAAGACGAAATAGAGAGAGAAACAATGGGGTGTATCAGGCAAAGCTTTTTGTAGATGTCGCTAGCGGCAATGGTACCTTTTTTACACCTATGACTGATCATTTTTTTAATATATTTATAGTTTTACATATTTAAAACAGAAAATTGTATTTCAACTTAACGTTAAATACCTTAAAAGACGAATTAAGTAAGCGAACACCGTCTTTAAAATAAAAAAAGGTTGAATTAATAGAACGGCAATTTTGAGATCACCATATCTTTGCTTTCGCTTGGAAATCTCGATTTGTACAATTAAAAGCTGCTCACTTCTGCATAATATCCAGAAAATAATAAATTTCGTAATAAAAATACTATGTAACTGACAGTTATATTAGGTACCATCTATCATGCGCCATCTATCGTGATAAAAAGTTAGTGACACACCCCATTACGTAAGTCAACGTACCTACGCGCGATCGTCGAAGTACTTGGTTAGGGTCGGTATGAGTGGCGACATTATTAGAAAAACTACTGTTTGTGACCTTGCGCTCAAATAGCGCTAGTAAATGGCGCACGAGGACCATGAATGTTAGTAACTGGAATCAGACATACTCGTATGTATATAATTTCTGTACATCATAATTATTAAGTATTTAGAATGTAAACTGACACGGCCTCTTTACAGCCACGATCTTATTTAAGTAGTTTCTAAGTTAGTTAGTTTTACTTGCTTGTAGCAATAATGTTGTGCATAACATACATAAATATGGATTATTGCCTGTTTACGGTCCAACCATTATTACCACTTTGATTAGTACATATGTTTTGATAATTGTATTGATTTTATTAGTTCTGACTGTATCCAAGTTGTTTTGAGAGAACCAATGGAAATAAATTATTTTGATTTTGAGACACTCATGACTGACATTAGTCCCTAACACAATGCCGGCTTGTCTGAGCATGACGGCAATTCGAGCCTGACCCGAAACGTGTGGATACAACTGGGTTTATCGGCACGAACGGTGGATACTCCCCTGCCCCGGCAGACTTGGCAAATTACCACCATCAGTCCGTCTACCACCTATTTGTTGTTCTCGTTGAAATTATGTGCCATTTGCAATGATATCAAATGAAATTTTTTACTTTTAGAGAGAACTAATATTGTAAGTTTGGCATGGTGATATTTGGTGATAACTTGCTCTTTAACAAATTCCATGCAGTATACTGTAATTTTTTGTCTTAATCCGTATATTAAAAAAGGGGTTATAGTCTGAATGGTATATATTTAGTCCTGACAAATCAATCAGTTGCTTTATAAAATTGTATATGAATAAACAAAATCAGATTCACTTGAAGAAGCATTCAGAAGTTTGGAATTTTAAAAACTATATTTTTTTTTAATTTTAGGCCGATGGATTTTGGCTGAGATGTGCCTTAGGTATTAAGAAAAGATAGTCAAAATTGAGTTTGGGAGATTTTCTAATAAAAACAAGTTATCATAGCGTAACGCAGGGGTTTCCAAACTTATACAGTTCGCTACGTACTAACAGCGCTAGTGTTGTCTCGCAGCACCCTAGCTAGAAATAGCTAAAATACAATGGCAACTTAATCAGTGTGTCGTGAGCTAGGTGAATCTCATTCAATTTTTCGTCTCTAATCGTGATGCAAAGTTTGGGAACCCCTGGCATAAACAGAGAGAAATTACCAGCGGCGCTAGCATAAAATGTTAACATTTACAGCTTAAATTGTTTCATTACAAAAAAAAAACTGAGATTTGATGTCAACATGTAGCGTTCAGTGGGGTGTATCACTAACTTTTTATCACGATATATGGTACTTAATATATCTGTCAGTTGCATAGAAACTTGTATTTTTATTACGAAATTTATTATTTTCTGGATATTATGCAGAAGTGAGCAGCTTTTAAGTGTACAAATCGAGATTTCTAAGCGAAATCAAAGATATGGTGATCTCAAAATTGCCGTTCTATTAATAAAACCTTTTTTCTTTTTAAAGACGGTGTGCGCAAACTTAATTTGTCTTTTAAGGTAGGTAACGTTAATTTAAAATACATTTTTCTGTTATAAAAAAAAAAAAAACTACTAAAACATTTTAAAATGATGCGACATAGGTGTAAAATCTACAAAAAGCTTTGCCTGATACACCCCATTAAAAAAATAAACTAAAATGTTAATATTTCAAAAAACTTTTTTTAAACGTACTAGGTAGTTTACTGTAACGTCAAAATCTGCGCATACTTACTTTTCAATGTCAAAAAAACAACCAAGATCGTTCTGAGATAGAACTTCTTGAAGGCGAGCAGCCACACTTCCACACTGCTCAAAGAAGAAGTCATATGACCAGAGACTTAAATATCGAGTCTCTGGTCATATGACTTCTTCCTTGAGCAGTGTGGAAGTGTTATCTCGGAACGATCTAGCTAACAAGTCTCAGAGATCGCAGAATGAGGGTAGATATAATTAAGACATTTAAACTCTTACAGGCAACTACCCCCATCTAGCCAAAAAGTTTATTCAATAGCCAAATGATATTTCCCCATTTCACGGAATGAAATTGATGAGAAAATCCAGCAATATAAATTTGAAATATCACTTTATGAATAACAGCTGTAAATATGTGGAACAAAATACCAGAAGACATTAAGAATTTACACCAGTGCTTGATATAGGCATATCAGCAAGTAATATAGCTTAAACGTTTGCATGTAATGTTAGCGCGGCTTGTAACTGGAAGGAACCTATTGTCTACTTTTAGTTAAAGGATGTAAAAACGTTAGAAAATATAAAAATAAATAGATAGACTTGATTAAACTCCCTAAATAGTCATTGCGAATAAATTGCATTGTCGGTCTACATAAATAATGTCTATGATTTTATATATTGAAATTCACAAACTGCCTACAGCAATTAAATGCCCAAAAAGCACCCGCAGAGCTCAGTGGCGCCCAGGGTTGTGAGTCGACAGTGATCAGTCATCACAAAAGTGACTATTATGTAGTACTATCCGAAGAATCGTCTCTTTTTGACAGGTCAAACCCTTCCTTTATATGACCTCCAGTCCCTTTCGGATCTAGATCAGTCGCCCAACTGAAGTGCATCAAAGCCAAATCAGGATTACCCAATTTGCTGTGAACTTTGCCAAGCAAATAGTAAACTAGAGTCTCTCTAGGTGCAATATCTCTTAAATGATGCAAATCTGGCAATGCGTCTTGTGGACGACCGACCCGGAGGAGTACTGAAGCTCGATGGAAACGACACAAAGGATTCTCTGCATCGGCTTCTACAGCCTTCTCCAACGTACAAAGGGCACGATCCGTCTTCCCAAGCGCAGCCTGAGCAATACCCATCTGACAAAGCAACACCCCTGAATGAGGATGTATAGCCAACGCCCGTCTAATATGCACCTCCGAAGCTTTCCACCTCTCTTGTCGCGCGTAAACCGACGCCATTCCGTAAAGAGCAACGTAGTTCCTCGGATCGATACTAATTGCGCTTCTAAAACTGCTCAAAGCCTTATCCGTCTCCTCCGCCACCGTATATTCGTGACCTAATAACGCATACGCATATGAAGACTCCGGATCTAACTGAACAGCACGCCTAAAGAATTTTAAAGCTGTCTCTCTCTCTTTGTTTAAAGAGAAACAGTTTCCTGTGGCAAGCCAGGCTACAGGATCTGTTCTATCAAGTTCCACCAGCTCTTGAGACAAAGCTGATAGCTGCACCTCCTTTTGAAGATGCCAAAGACAAGTACTGTATATATCCATGCCTTCGGTTCTATTAGGATATTGCCATCTAATCTCCGTGAATATTTTAACCGCTGCCTCATACTGAGCGAGCTCGTAATGAGCACGAGCAATCATAGTCTGCACCCAAGGAGATGCACACTGTTTACCCGATATCTCTTGAAATAACTTAATAGCCGTTTTACAATCTAAGAAAGCGAGTGCCTTGTACGCTTCGCCTAAATCTCTCATTAAATTTAATAAAGCGATTCCGTTGGAATTTTTTGGTGTCACGTTATTTGGCGTCGTTTCGATCGATTTGCCTCTATCGGCGTTTTCAACCGAGTTGCTTTTGTTCAAATTATTTTTTGTCGTACGCTGTTTGTTTTTCCGCGGACTCTTTGGCGTTGCGAATTTTCTACTTGGCGATTTGTTGTTTTCTTTAACGGAATAACTGCTATTGTTGCTGAATAGTCTGGAAGACCGTCTCGGGGCGGGTCCTAGAGTGAGACGCGGCGCTGGACTGAAAACCGCGTCTTTGAGTTGTCCCATTTGCGCTCTTAAAGTATTTACTATTTTTGGGATAGCTTTCTGTTCATTAGAGTCTGTCAGTGTTGGTGTGTATAGTACTGCATTGGGCTCGTCTATAGGGAACATTCCAAATGAAGGGGAGAATGGAGCGATGCCGCTGAGGACACTATGGGATCTCTTCATTGGGGCTTGAGCTTCAGGAGTTATGTGACTGGACATGGTGGGTGTACGCATGGGGATGTTATTCATGGGCGTGATGTTAATATTAGTTGTACTATTATTGGAAATGTTACTGCTAACGAAGGATATATTTTCAGAGTTGCTGACTAGATTCACCATAGTTGACACTCCAAACGAGAAGTCTTGGTTGTTGATTTGAAACACTTGATGTGGGTTTACTTTCTCACCCATATTGCACAATTGGGAATAAGCTTTCCATAAAAATGGATTAAGCGATAAAGCCCTTTTATATACATCTGTAGCTTTGATTCTTCTTTCTGTGGCGTTGTAAACTTTGGCTAGTAATAGCAATGCGTAAGGCGCTTGTTCTCCAAATTCAGCACTTATTATGTCCTTTGTGCCTAACGCTGTTTCAACCTCCTTGTAACTGAAAATAAAAGTTAATTCTATAACATCCACACCTAGATGGAGAAGACAAATTAGCAATCCACTGTGTAAGTGGATGTGACATAAAATCTTATGTCAAAAACAGTGGAACAGTGGCTCAATGCATGTGGGGACCAAGTGCACATGAAATTTTTAAGGCGTTGTCAAAACAGCGCTGCCTGTTGGCAGCAATTTGGAGCAATTTTATTTATTTATAGTATTTTTTTTTTGTTTATTTTAGTTTTTAGTTGTATTTTTATTTATTAGGTAGGTTTATTTTTATTAATAGTAATTTAATAAAATGTAAGTTTTTAGTTTAATTATTAATTTAGTTTTTTTTTTATTCATTGTACCTCCTTCCTTCGAATAAAATACATTCTCATGTGGCTCAATTGTAACAATGTTTTCCTTTAAATCCTAACAGGTCACGTTTCGAACATGGTATGCACCAATAACATACAATTTTATTATGTATATTTGTCATAGATTTACAACACCACCATTCTCGTGTTTCAGAGAGCACATTACGCCATCAGTCCCGGTTCCACTAATACCAAATTGTGGGATCATTAAAATTGACATCAGGCCAACCCGTTTAGCCAGTGTGGCAAGTGTAGGCCATATTCTCCAGAAAGATGTTCTAGAAGGCCCATCTCCAACAGAATTAAGTGCTAGGGGTTGTGATGTTGATAATAAAAATAACTTACTGTTTTAACTGTAATGCACATTTGGCGAACAGATATCTAGCCTGAGGTAGTGACAGAGCCAAATTATTCAGTAAAAAGTAAGTTTCCTGCACTCGGTTGGCCCGGTAGTAGCAAGTGCCCAACAAAAATGCTGACTCTTCCGATGATACTAAAATATAAAAAAATAATATCAGAACTGTGATTTTGTTATTTTTAATCATTAACTGGTCCGGTGGTGGCTCGGTTCAAACCCACCCGACATGTACCAATGAGAAATACATTTTCTTACATACATTTGTATACATTAATAACACCACCGTTCCCGTGCCTCGGAAAGCATGTTAAGCCGTTGGTCCTGGTTCCACTAATACCAACTTGTGAAATCGTTAATAAATTGTCATTAAAATTTACATCAGATCCTTGCCAAACCTTCTGGCCAGCGTAGCGAGTGTAGGCCAAATTCACTAGATATCTGTTCTGGAAAGCCCATTTCCAACAGTGGCGGTCCAGGGTGCTGCGTACTAAAGGCAGTAATGAATGAATAAATACAATAGATTGATAAATCATCATCATCATCATCAGCCTGTATCTCTCCACTGCTGGATGTAGGCCTCCCCTAAGGCTCGCCACTTAACGCGATCTTTCGCTACCCTCATCCAACCCCCACCAGCGACCTTCTTTAGGTCATCTGTCCATCTGGCGGGGGGTCGTCCCACTCTGCGTCTTCCCGTACGTGGTCTCTACTCTAGAACCCGTTAGCCCCATCGATCGTCGGTTCTGCGGCAGATGTGTCCGGCCCATTGCCACTTCAGCTTGCTAATTTTAAAAGCTATGTCAGTAACTTTCGTTCTCTGACGAATATCAACGTTTCGAATTCTATCCATCAGAGATACACCAAGCATAGCTCTCTCCATGGCTCGCTGAGCGACCTTGAATTTATGGACCAGACCCACTGTTAGTGTCCACGTCTCTGCTCCGTACGACATTCCCGGGAGGACGCACTGGTTAAAGACCTTAGTCTTTAAACATTGTGGTATAGACGATGAGAGGATGTGCCGGAGTTTCCCGAATGCCGCCCAACCTAGCTGAATGTGTCTGTCGGCTTCTTTGCTGAAGTTGGCTGCTCCTAATTGGATAGTCTGCCCGAGGTAAACATAATTTTGCACAACTTCGAGAGTGTCGTTTCCTATGCAGATTGGCCTCGGCTTGACATGATCATTGAACATGACTTTCGTCTTGTCTAAGTTCATTCCGAGACCAACCCGCTGGGATGCTACGTTTAAGCCGTTCAGCATTCCGCTAAGATCCTTGAGTGAACTGGCCATAATGACTATGTCATCCGCAAATCGGAGGTGTGAGTTGAATGAAGATTGATAAATACAGAGGATCAATTGTATGTTGGAGAGAGAGGAAAAGAATGGTGTCTCGTGCTTATGGACAACTATAGGCTGGTTTAAAAACCAAGCCTCCTCGTTTTAATTGTGCAACAAGACTTTAAGCATCCACGATTCTGCCTGTCTGCTTCCTATCCAACCAAAGACTGAATGATGTTGCATGGGAAATTATGAGTTAATAACTCCGGCATACCAGACCCAAGAAATGACACAAATTAATACATTTGTGTGTTATTGAACATGAATCAAAGGCAGTATATCCACTTCTAAACCTAGATTCTTAACCATTAGACCACGGAGGCAGTTAGCATTATGGTAAAACCTATTATTGGATACAATATTTACAATTCAGCTCAGTTAATAGTAAGAGGGTACATGTTACAATTACCAGCCTTACCTTCAGCATGCAGTCTCTCAGCCAAAAATATTGCATTCTCATATTCGTAATTATTAAGACAATCCCAAATAATCCCCTGCAAAGAGAGAAGATATTTTAGCAAAACGAAAAGCAAACTTGATCTGACAATTCGAGCAACATTCACGTACCTGTATGGGCTCTTGGACAATCATTTTATGTATTTTAGATAGTTTACACTTATATAAAATTCGCCCTGTCAACCATTACACATCTCAATCCACTATTGTTATACAATTCAATAAAATATAATTATTGTTCTACGACGGACATTTTCATTTCGATTTGTTAATTGTCTATGGTCACAGACTATTGTCTATGGTCAAAAACTGAGTTTTGGTGTTGCATGTACTAAAAAATAATGGTTGTACTTGCCATGTTCGACTTGGCGCTTATTTACTTGTTCTAATTTGTTTCACATTAAAAGTCGTGCGAGTAGTGTTTCAATTATTTTTAAACAACATTCGCTTTTTACGCGAATACGGAGTATGTGGTTTTATATGATTTAATTTAATAACAATATTTAATGAATTTGTGTTTAAAAATTAATCTCACTAATCTTTGTTTGACTTGATAACAAAGCAAAACAAAGGTCGCTTTTTTCACGATTTTGCTTAAAATAAATGAAAACCATAGAGCACCGCTAAGACGAATCACTTTAAAAGCGAAATAAAGTAAAAAAAAAGCGCTTTAAGCGATAAGTCAAACACAGACAGTAGAAGAAATTATATTTCTTCTTTTGTAAACTAAATGGATCAGAAATAATGGCTAAATAAATAAAAAATCACTTTAGCGATAATTATATTTTTAATCTTATGTCGCAAATAATAAAATGAGTTATTATTATCTTGTAGGGCAACTTTATTGACGTCGCATTGTCTGTGGATCAGTATCAATTTTTTTTGTGTCAGCTAGGGAAGGATTTTTATGTCGACATTCGAACAAATACTTTTTATAAATATTACGCTTAAAATCTATACGGATTTGTGTAGGCTCAGTTGTGCTTTTATATTAGCAAAAATATTGGGATAAGTGTTAAAATCCCAATACAAAGGATTGCAGTGAAGGAACAATATGTGCGAAGTGGTAAATACGAATGACGTTTACAAGGAAAGAAAACATTAAAGAATTGGAAGATAAATCATAGATAAACCAAGTAAGTGGTACTTTCTTATATAGATCTAGATCCTGGTGACCTAGTTTAGGATAAATATTAGTATGCGATGCCATAGTTGATCTATTCAATTCCCTTCACTGCTTGAGCCATAACAAGAAAATGTCAAGTCGTGCTGACCTCCAATGTATCGGATCCTTTCTTAATTTATCCACAATAGTTGTGCAAAATAAGACGCAACACATTAGCATATTGATATATTTTATTTTATTTTTCTAAAAGTACAGTCTGTTTGATATGTAGGTGAAATTCTATGCTTAATAAGCATCTTAATAGTCAGATGGTTTGTAAGAAACCTTCTAGCAGCAAGATAAAAAGCAATTTATTTAATAAATAACTGTACAGTTACAGATTAATGTATCATTAATATAGAGGATGAGGAAGTAGGTATTTTTCTGTTTATAGTTATTGTAGTTCAACCTTGTGAATAGGCTCAAAGGACTTAAATGTAAAGCCTTTAACAACATTCTACTTATGTATAATATTTTATATAAATATTAATAATATAGAATAGTAAAGAAATATGGAGTTCTTCGCGCCATTTTGCGTGGACATGTCAAGTGCAAGTTTTTGTTTTGTAAATTAATTTACTGTAGATATTATTGGCCAAAAGTGGTGTTGTTTTGTTTAATAATGTGCTGCAATGTGATTAATTATGGAAAACAATAAATTGGACTTTAAATATGGGGCACAAGTTGCAGTTTATTTTTTGTGGTTTTCCCGCGCTGTCAACTCCCATATTTTACCCGACGTGTTTGGGCTATAATGCCGCGAGTGACTCCAAGTAAAGCATCAAATTCTGCAGCATCTGGAATTTGATGATCCCCAACTCGGTTATGAACTCTGTTTAGATATATTATGCAAATAAATTACATGTTTAGGGCTGATGTATTCTGTACAATAAAAAGACAATAAAAAAAAAAATAGAATAGTAAAGAAATATGTAATAATAAACATTGCTTGTATTTTGATTTTTTAAAGCTATAAAACTGGTTTGTTGACTCAGTTGTATGCTGATCTAATAATATGATGTCATAAGGCAATTTGTTTCATAATATAAAATTCAATATTTTTATGCAATAATGATAATAAAATGTAAGACAATACAAATTTCTAGGCATTCCATGGATTCACCATGCTGTTGCCAGGTCCATCGTGTGTGGGTAAGAGATGAAAAGAATGGTGTATCGGGCTTGCAACTGACAATAGGCTGGTTTATTAAGGAGGCCTCATTTTTTTTTTTATTGAGCAATAAGAAATTTATTATTTACCATTCTACTCCTCTCCCTACCCAACCAAATACTGTATGATTCCGTTAATGCCGCCTTGGAAGCTCGTTCCATAAATGTATTGATGGCAGACCTGCTTAGGCCCAATTCTTTCAGTAAGTGATGCAAAGATTTTGCTGGAACTCCTCTCGCACCATCTTCCACTGCGTAAAGCTGAGTCTTGAACCCGTTCCTGATCATTTTTTTTTTTGTGTGAGAATATAATATTTATTAGACTTCATGTTGAGGTCTATGAGTAAATCTATGACAAATGTTCATACAAAAAGTTATTTCCTTTTAGGAAAGAAAAACATTTTTACAACCATTCTGAAATATCATTAGTCATCCAATATTAAATCTTATCTTTACTATAGTAAGAATTTTGTTAAGCAATCAAAAGTTAAAGATAAACATTGTATTGCATTAATATTTACCTATAACTGCACCCGTGGTCTAGCGGTTAAGTCTGTGGATTAAGACTTGGAGGTACCGGATTCGATTCCTGGTCAGGACACAAAAATAATTATGTAAATAAATACATTTAATTAATATTTAATTTATTTGTGATATTTCTCGAGTTTGGTACGCTGGAGACATCGACGAGCTTGCCACTTGTCATCAAAGTTGGCTAAATGTGAATCCGCTTATTTATAAGCGTGGTTTCTGACTACCCCCAAAGGGAAACGGTCGTGATGATACTTTACTTTATACTTTTATTTACCTATACATGATCCATACTATTATGATACTTGTTATAGTTTTAGTTCGGGCCGATAAACTTTACTGGGTTTATCGGCACGGACAATACTTCCCCGCCCCAGCAGATTGGGAAAATTACCACCATCAGTAGGTAGGTGTACCACTATATATTTATTGTTCTCGTTGAAAGTTTGTGCTATTTGCAATAATGTCAAATGCCAATTTTTACTTTCAAGGAAAACTAATATTGTAAGCTTGCCATGGTGATATTTATATAAAAATAACATTGCTTGAAACAAGACTTAAGTTACTTAGACTCCGTGGTCTAGTGGTAACAAACGTTGCCGTGAACTCGGGAGGTCGTGGGTTCCATTCCCACCGGGGGCAAGTTGTACATTGTATAATTTGTCTCGGTCTGGGTGTTTATATGTATATATTTACAAAAAAAAAAGTATAATATGTAGTTTATCAACCATCTAGTTTCCGTAACACAAGCCTTGTAGCTTACCACGGAAACTAGGAGTGTGACCTGTCTGGAAATATAAAAAAAAAAAACAATTATTATACAATTCTCAGCTCTGAGAAACATACCGTGTCCATACAAATATTTTTATATATATTTATATTTAACGGATTCCATTATAAAATGTATGCACTTAAGTTATGGAATTTCTTAAGTTTGGGTAGATAGGCCAAGTATAGTAAAAATGTTGCCCGTATATTATTTAGTTAAAATTCTTATTATTATTTGTATTTATTATTATTGATTAATAGGCGAGCACTATGTCAATTGTCACTAGGCACTTGTCCACTTGTTTTTAAAAGTGTTTACATTTGGGGACTTCAATATGTCTTCTGGTATTTTGTTCCAATATTCTGATACATCCCCTCTTCTAAATTCTGCGATGCCCCCTTTTAACATATCAAATCAAATCAAAATCAAATCAAAATAATTTATTTGCTAGAAAACATGGTTACATTGCAAGATCTTATAGCTATAAAATTCGCTTCACATGTTTCACCTCAATGGCATGCAAATATTGGGCAATTACAATATGAGAAAAGTCAGATTGCAAAATAGTAGGTAAATTGAAGCATAAATTCATAAATTCTTCAATGTTTTTGTTGAAATTCCTCTCGAACCAACTTCCACTACATAAAGCTAAAGCTTAAATCCGCTCCTAATCATATCTGTGTGAAATTTTAATATAATGTAAAATCAACAAAAACAAATTTCTTAGTCATGGACTCACCATGCAGGTCCTAGATCCATTGTATATGGGGAAGAGAGGAGAAGATTCTGGGCTGGTCTTAAAAAGGAGTCCCCTCTATTTATTGCGATACACAACTCTCACCGTTCACTTGGGCTTATGACCAATTTGTACGCAGACATTAAAATATTGTTTAATCTGAATCATTAGCTCCTGTACTTGCATTTAAGATGCAAAAACTTTTTTTTTATTTTTGCATTTGTTCCAGAATGAGTACAGCAGAGATAATCAATGTGACAAACCACCCAGTGGTGCATGAGTCTATGCATGATGGAGTACAGTCAGTTTTCATACAAACTAGAACTGCTCAGGTCATAGCTGGAATTTTCGTATGGACGGCGCTATTCATTACTTGCCAACAGGTATGTATCTTGACTAACCATCATTATCACAGCCCCTAGAACACTGAGACCTAGACCTCAACTGTTGGAGATGGGCTTTCCAGAAATTTCTGAAGAATTTGGCTTACACTTGTCACAGTGGCAGGTTGACGAGGGATTTATGTTTTTTTTTTTATTAACGATTGCACAAGTTGGTATTAGTGGAACCAGGACCGATGTTTTAACGTGCTCTCTAAAGCTCAGGATTGGTAAGTTTATAAATCTATCATATCTTAAGAAAAGTGTTTATCTCATTGGTTACATGCCGGATTTCCAACCAAACCACCGCCTTTCATGTTTGTTGACTAATCCAGGCTTATTCCTTTTCTCATTAATCCATTGTGTATTCTGTAACTCATACATTCTCGAAATTCATTTGCATTTAAGGATAAGCCTAACCAAGGATATCCTAACCATTTTGCACCACCCATGTTGCATTATTACAGCTGCTAGAATACTGAGTCCTAGACCATTCTTGCAATACTCCACTGTGTACTCCAAATGTATGTAAGAAAAGGTGACCGAGGATTTAAAAAAAAGTTGTTTATACTCGTATTACCTTTCAAAAACAAATATTTTATGACAGCTCGATACTCGATTTTTTTCCATTTTCACAAAAATATTCACATCGACTCACTCAAACGACTGTCAAAAAAAAAACTTCGTCCAAAATGACTGTAGTACCTGTCAGACGATGCACAATTACATTCCCTGAGTGCTGTCATCTTCACATTGAGGTTGGAAACTTTTCAGACCACCCTCGTATATCAGACTATGACTGCTCTTTGGCCACATAATATAACAATCCTTTAAATAAAATACATAATTTTTCATGGTGGAAATCGTTAAACTAAACGTAAGCTCTATCTATTAAAGCCGAAGGCACTGTACTAGCCGATTTAGGGTCAACATTTTTTTTACACTCATTAACATTTACCCAAATAAATATGAGATTATATTATTAATTAATTTTGGCCATTGCAGATCTACCAACACCTCCGCTGGTACACTAACCCATCGGAGCAGCGTTGGATTGTTCGGATCCTCTTCATTGTTCCCATCTATGGCATATACAGCTGGATTTCCCTCCTTTTCTTCAACAGTGATTCTTATTACATCTATTTTTTCACTGTCAGAGATTGCTATGAAGGTAAGAATTAATTACATTTTTGTTTTTAATTAATAGCTAAAAAATAAATAAATCAATTTTACAAGATAGTTATTAATGTATATGGATAATAAAAATATAGTCCACAAATGTGCCACTTGCAACATACCAACATTGGAGAGACAACATAATCAACTAACAGGTTCAGCAAGTATCGACCAATCAAGTGAGGCGCGGTACTAAACGACCAATCAGGTGCGAATTAGATTACTTTCATGGGAATTATTTTATTTAGGTCTATTATTTCAAAACAAAATAATGTTTTTCATTTTTCTTTTTTAAATAATGTACTATAATTTAATATATTGAAAATACAAAATAAGACTGAGAGGAAAGAAAACAGTAATAACAGAAATGTATGCATCAAAATGTTACTTGCTGTTGTCTGTAATGGTAATGGTGTAATTTAAACGAGAAAACCAATTTTAAGCATGATACACTGACCATAACAGACCACACAAACACAAAGTGTTTAGGCCTCCACAGTTGGAGATAGAACTTCCAGAAATTTCAGGAGAATTTGGCCTACACTTGTCACACTGACCAGACAGGTTCTGATGTCTGTTTCAGATGTAAATTTATAATGACAATTTAATACTGCCTCCCTGGTCTGTCGGTTAAGTCCGTAGATTTAAACACGGAGGTACCGGGTTTGATTCCTGGTCCCACAATTATGTTTATTATAAGCTTAATTAATATTTAATTTATTTGTGATATTTCTCGAGTTTGGTACGCTGGAGACATCGACGAGCTTGCCACTTGTCATGATTGGCCTATAGGAAAGTTGGCTAAATGTGAATCCGTTTCTATATAAGCATGGTTTCTGACAACCCTGGAAGGGAAACGGTCGTGATGATAATGCTATACATCAATATTTGGTTGGATAGGGAGAGGAGTAGAATGGTGGATGGTGAGCGTCTTGTTGTACAATAAAATAGACAAGGAGGCGTCCTTGGTATACCAGCCTATTCCATCTCACTTTCCCACACATGATGGACCTGACACCCTCATGGTGAATGCTTAGAAATTTATCTTTTATCATCTATATCATCTCTCTCTCTCTCCCACGCACAATGGACCCATGTTGAAAGCTTAAAATTGTATTTTTGTCCACAGCATTCGTAATATACAGTTTCCTATCTCTCTGTTACGAATACTTGGGCGGAGAGGGCAACATAATGTCAGAGCTCCGCGGAAGACCAGTGAGGGCTTCCTGTATCAACGGAACCTGTTGTCTGTCCGGGGCCACCTATACCATCGGCTTCCTCAGGTTCTGCAAACAAGCCACTCTGCAATTCTGCCTCGTCAAACCTCTCTGCGCTTTCATCATCATTTTCTTGCAAGTAAGTATTATGGCAGAACATCAGTGTGGCTGCGCCTAGACTAAGGTTCCTCCAGACTGCGAAGACTCTTCCGGAAGTCTGCAGGAACGTAACGGGTCTCCTGGCCTTTCTGGAGGAGATCGAATGGCTCCTTGAATGTCACGCCTAACGTGACAATATATAATAATGTATATACTAACGCAGACTGCAGTTATAAATGTTTACGGCATGACATTAAAAATGTCACGCCTAACGTGACAATATATATTAATCTATATACTAACGCAGACTGCAGTAATAAATGTTTACGGCGTGACATTAAATATGGTTTAATGTCACGCCTAACGTGACAATATATATTAATGTATATACTAACGCAGACTGCAGTAATAAATGTTTACGGCGTGACATTAAATATGGTTTAATGTCACGCCTAACGTGACAATATATATTAATGTATATACTAACGCAGACTGCAGTAATAAATGTTTACGGCGTGACATTAAATATGGTTTAATGTCACGCCTAACGTGACAATATATATTAATGTATATACTAACGCAGACTGCAGTAATAAATGTTTACGGCGTGACATTAAATATGGTTTAATGTCACGCCTAACGTGACAATATATATTAATGTATATACTAACGCAGACTGCAGTAATAAATGTTTACGGCGTGACAATAAAAATGGTTAAATGTCACGCCTAACGTGACAATATATATTAATGTATATACTAACGCACACTGCAGTAATAAATGTTTACGGCGTGACAATAAAAATGGTTAAATGTCACGCCTAACGTGACAATATATATTAATGTATATACTAACGCACACTGCAGTAATAAATGTTTACGGCGTGACATTAAATATGGTTTAATGTCACGCCTAACGTGACAATATATATTAATGTATATACTAACGCAGACTGCAGTAATAAATGTTTACGGCGTGACAATAAAAATGGTTAAATGTCACGCCTAACGTGACAATATATATTAATGTATATACTAACGCACACTGCAGTAATAAATGTTTACGGCGTGACAATAAAAATGGGTAAATGTCACGCCTAACGTGACAATATATATTAATGTATATACTAACGCACACTGCAGTAATAAATGTTTACGGCGTGACAATAAAAATGGTTAAATGTCACGCCTAACGTGACAATATATATTAATGTATATACTAACGCACACTGCAGTAATAAATGTTTACGGCGTGACAATAAAAATGGTTAAATGTCACGCCTAACGTGACAATATATATTAATGTATATACTAACGCACACTGCAGTAATAAATGTTTACGGCGTGACATTAAATATGGTTTAATGTCACGCCTAACGTGACAATATATATTAATGTATATACTAACGCAGACTGCAGTAATAAATGTTTACGGCGTGACAATAAAAATGGTTAAATGTCACGCCTAACGTGACAATATATATTAATGTATATACTAACGCACACTGCAGTAATAAATGTTTACGGCGTGACAATAAAAATGGGTAAATGTCACGCCTAACGTGACAATATATATTAATGTATATACTAACGCACACTGCAGTAATAAATGTTTACGGTGTGACTTTAAAAATGGTTTAATGTCACGCCTAACGTGACAATATATATTAATGTATATACTAACGCACACTGCAGTAATAAATGTTTTATGTAATAGAAAAATAATATGTTTTCCTTGTAATAATATTTATGGCAAGAGGTAGGTACTATTTTAAATTAAAAAATACATTACCGTCGTCATACGTTCTAATGAGTTTTAGATATAATTTAATCAAGTTTTAGTATTCTAAAAGAACCTTTACTCGTGGCCTTATCTAATCTTTACAATCATATTGTTTTGATAACATAATGAATCATAATTAAGATGTATTTCAATCAAGGTGGCACTATAGTAGTACTTTATGGTCGTAAAGTGTATGTCAATATTATGTTTGACAGTCTCTCTGGCCTAGCGGTCTTAAGTCCGTGTATTTAGACGTAGAGGTTTCGATTCCAAAAGCCCTATTCTGTTACTTTAGCGCCAAGGTTATATAGTGGAACCCCTTAATAAACTGTCAGTTTAGAACGCTATCATTTTTTTTTTGTTCTCTTCTCCCGATGGATGATAAGTGATAGGCAAGGCAAAGGGTCTAGCCCATACAGCCAAGTCTGACGTAATATATCTTTCTTTTTCATGAGTTAATGAGGTCATCATCAAATTCCAGATGCTGCAGAATTTGATGCTTTTCTTGGGGTCACTCGCGGCACCATAGCTCAAACACGTCGGGTAAAATATGGGAGTTGACAGCGCGGGAGAACCGCAAAAAATAAACTGCAACTTGTACCCCATATTTAAAGTCCAATTTATCGTTTTCCATAATTATTCACATTGTAGCACATTATTAAACAAAACAACACCACTTTTGACCAATAATAATAATAATAATAATAATAATGTTTTATCTATAATAAAGTACCTGGCCATAATAAAGAACCTAATCGTGTAAATAGTGCCTTGTAACTATTTCATACATAAATTTTAACTAATTGACTATTTAATTAAATTATATTTTAATGCTGGGGTAAAAGAGATGTTGAAATTAAATTTAAAAAAAAACACCAATTGTTATGATTATTAAATTGCATTTAGTTGAGGAACGCTGCAAAAAATCTCTTTTTGCAAGTCATGATTTCTAATATTGTGAAATTAAAAATGATGTTCTTTCGCAGGCTGCCGGCCATTACCACGACGGCGATTGGAGTCCGAACGGTGGTTACATCTACATCACCATAGTTTACCTTATATCCGTGAGCCTCGCTCTCTATGGACTGTTCCTATTCTTGGGTGCGACGAGGGAAATGCTCAAGCCATTCGATCCAGTACTCAAATTCTTTACTGTTAAATCCGTCATCTTCCTATCGTTTTGGCAAGGTTTGTATGGGTTTTTAATCTTTTAATAGTCAGCTTGATGTTAAATCCGTCATCTTCCTATCGTTTTGGCAAGGTTTGTATGGGTTTTTAATCTTTTAATAGTCAGCTTGATGTTAAATCCGTCATCTTCCTATCGTTTTGGCAAGGTTTGTATGGGTTTTTAATCTTTTAATAGTCAGCTTGATGTTAAATCCGTCATCTTCCTATCGTTTTGGCAAGGTTTGTATGGGTTTTTAATCTTTTAATAGTCAGCTTGATGTTAAATCCGTCATCTTCCTATCGTTTTGGCAAGGTTTGTATGGGTTTTTAATCTTTTAATAGTCAGCTTGATGTTAAGCGGTGATGTCAAGAGCTCGCTACACACGTCATGCAAGAGGGACAATTCCATCAGACCAGTAATTCATTCACTTTTAGTGCTGGGCTCAGTTACTAGTATAACAGGGCTCGTGAACCCAGGGTACTAGGTTCGACTGCTTCAGAAGCGATATTCTGGAGATGTTTGAAGTGTCCGTTGTCTACCCGATAGAATATACGTCTAGTCAGGCCAGCGTCAAACTCCTCAATATTAGTCATCTCCAAATCTTGAGCTATGATGGAATTACGCTCGGGAGACCACTCTGAGCGAAATGTTCTGCTTTGGATCTTGTCCCTGTTGGTCTTGACCAGAAGGTGGTGCCAGGCTGGCGCAGCATAGGTCAGACGAGAACGGATGAACATCATGTAGATCCGTACCTTCAACCTAAGCGGCAAGCTGGAATTCATGCTCGGGCCTTCGTCTGATTAAACGCGTGGCAGGCCATTTCATCCATTGTCAACGCCCCAATTATTAGGTATTTGACGGCCGGAGTCCATAATTTATACTTCGTTCCGATACGCGATAATAGAAACCTAAGCACGCTTAAAGTGTGTGACGTCACAAAAGACATCATTTTTCGCGCTTAGACTGCTCCCGATATCGAGGTAGATCGCTCTGAGCGCTGTCTAAACTTTGTCATTATGTCGCGCGCCATTTTCAAGTTTATTTAAATTAAGTTTTCTTTTAAATTATTTAATATTGTAATTCGTTTATACTGTTTGTATATTACTTCTAAAATAAATCTATAATTAATATTTAAGTAGGAAGTGATTAAAAAATGTCTGTAACACGGCAAGTTATTTTAAAAGACCAAAATAAGTTAATAATATTAAACTTTACACATATAAAGATGAATAAACCGAGAGATGTATATTTGTTAGTATTCATACTCAAAGATGTGGAATCCGCAATGGTCAGTGTCATCATCGTAGCGCGATTCGGAATGAGGGGTTAGATTAATCCATCGATACGTCGAAAAGCGCCCTTGGTGTTTTGAGCGCCATCTAGTGAGTTCACTGTGAAGTTAGTGCAATTAGTAGGTAATGATTCCCAATAATATCGCTAGAGGGCGTTTAACTTAACAATTTGTTTTAGTTAAATAATGGAAAATCGTTATAGGTAAATGCTATTTTACTCTGTCTAAAATTTGGTGTCTTAATAAGTCCGTAATTTTATTTCCTAGTAAATTGATAGACTACCGGTCAGTTGTAAAAACTCTGATTATCTTTTGACATGTTTAAAAAAGTGATAAGCTAACTACCAATCTCATGGCGCATATCAAAATATTGATCAGCGATTATTTTAATCATCCATTTTGCAACTGGTAGTTAACTTAGTAGTACATACTACTTGAGAAATCTTTAAATTGTATTATTGTGTAAAATATGTTTTTAGCTAATTAATATTATTTTTGTTTACCAGGTGTTGGCTTGGCTATTCTGGAAAAGGCAGAGGTGATATCTCCCATCATAGATTCTGACGGGGTTCCCACAACAGCTGGTACCGTTTCAGCTGGATATCAGAACTTTCTCATCTGTATTCAGGTAAGTTCTAGAATTCAGTATTTTATAGTGATTCGGTGAAATTGAGCGGTGGTGGCTAGGTTGTAAGAACACTTTATTTAAAAAAAAAATCTAAATAGGTTGGTTCGAACTCCGTACTTTCTTACGTACATTTGTCATTTATTTACAACACCAACCGTTCTCGTGTGGAGAGCACGTTAAGCCGTCGGTCCCGGTTCCACTTATACCAACTTGTGGAATCGTTAATAAATTGTCATTAGAAAAGTGACATCAGAACCTCGCCAACCCGCCTGGCCAGCGTACTAGCACGCCTTAGTAGGCCAAAAACTTCTGAATTTTCTGAAAGGCCCAACCCAATAGTGGAGTTCTAGGGGCTTTAATGATGATAGTGATCCGCAAAAAAATATTCAGGAAGCTACCCGAGAAGTGACACCGCGCCCAACTGATGGTAAGCGGTACACGAGGTCCAAGAATGGGAGCAACTGACGCCAGCCTCAGACGACCGACATCAGTCCCTACCACTATGCCGGCCTATAAAGATGCTTTTCACACTTCGTTTAAAGGACTCCAGGTTATAGGAGTGGGGAAACACACTGGCTGGTAAAGCATTCCACATCTTCAGCGTGCGACAGATGTAAGTCTCCAAATCTCTAAGAAAAAAACTACCTATTGTATAAGGATAAATAAACATAAAAAATACACAAAAAAAGAAAAATCAAAAATATATTATAGAAATATCAAAAACCGACTTCAAAGCTATACCTATATGTACAAACTTCAACTCAAATATTAAAAATAAATATATTTTAATGCAGGATTAAATTATCCTCTTAGCTGGCACCGACTTCAAAAATAACTGTTTATAAACATAATATAATAAGTATCAATAATTTTGTTGATTATCCTTTAAAGCACTTGAAGATTTTTTTTTTACTATTACATAATTAGTCTTGAAGTCAGTTTTTGTTTTATTAATATTTTTTTCTATAGAATTAGCAGTATAGACGTTAAACTTTGCATCCATCTCGCTCGCACACAAACAATTGCAAAGATTTTTCAATTCTAAGTCTACTATTGGGAAATGCAAATCAACTTTGTAGGAAATAAAATTACAGACATTTTATACCCTTTTATACGGAAATAAAACTAAAAAATACACACAAATTCTTTAATATACTTACAAATAATTATACAAAGCTGATTACAACACAATTAAGCAAAATAATAAATGTACCTATGCTACATAACAAAATAAACACTATTATTTTAACGAAATAGTAGTAAATCCGCTATCATATATCATAAAGAGATTTACTTACCTAAGTACTAATTTAACATCATTAGTAATAATGTAGAAACACATGTATTCAAGTTTATAACAAGCTACCTGATGAACTGAAATTGTTACCTGAAATGTCATTTAGACCAAAACTAAAAGACTGGTTACTGTCACATGTCTTTTATAAAAAAACAACCCTTAAATGTTTAAAACATATTCATATTATGCAAATTATATTTTGATAATAAAATAAAATTATTTTGTAAACACCATTGTCACACAAATTCTAAAGCAAACTATTTTTTCTTTCTTTCTATGAAATAGTATTCATGACAGCCCCTAGTATATAAAATCCGAGACCTCTACTGTTGGAGATAAAACGGTGGTGGTGTATTTCTGATTAGTACATGCCGGGGGTTCGAATCATCAAGCTGCCACTAAAGCTGTTCTTAATTTGATCCAAACAAATGCTGGTTAATAAATGTTTTTATTCGACAAAAGAATACCTAGACACTAAGCTCGACAAAGTCATGTGACTAAATAAATATTTGTATGCTATAGCTAAGCATGTGATATAATTACATCACTGTACCTACCATGTTTCTGACAATTAAATTCATTTAGAATATTAAGGTAACTCCTTAGAACCGAGCTAGCACTGCTCCACCACGAAGTATACATGGAGGTAATGTTCAACATTTCTTAACATATTTACTATTTCGTTACAATATTTAGTGACAATACAAAAAAATGGTTGGGTAGGGAGAAGAGCAGAATAGTGGATAGCAAGCGTCCTTTTTAAAACCAGCCTATAGTCAGTCGCAAGCCCGAGACACCATTCTTCTCATTCTCCACACACAATGGGACTGTCTTCTTCCCCACATAGATTTATAATTACATATTACATCTACTTGTTTACAACAAAAAATGGGAACACTTAAATTAAAGAGAGATCTTCATTAAGCTTAAATATTATTAAATTACTAATTATAATTAGTCTGCCTACCTATACACCAGATGCGCGAGGAAAACAATCCACAAGTAGATCACTTATCACATCATCATGTGTTACTATTGATCTATACACCAAAGATATGTGAGAAAAATATCCACTACTATCATCATTCACAAATTTGACCGTTTGCTCAACTATGCATCCGCTACGTTTTCGGCTTACGCAATGATTATGGCTCTCATTTTCGCACTCAGTTAAAATTGATCAGTATCCGATTTCACAGATCTGTTCATGTCCTCGCTTCCCTGTATGGTATATCTTCCGCTTTAAGTTATTGTGCAACACACAACCTTACCCTTCGTTCTACTTTCAATAACCAACTTGAAATCCCTTCCCACTCCTCTAGCAGATATTTAGATTCCTACACTGTGTCTGCAGCCCGCCAGTGGAACACGCTACCGCTGGCTATTAGACAAGCACTATTTGCCAATGTTTTTAAAAGTCTAAAAATGAACAGGAGTTAACCTCATCAAAATTATAATATAGATATTTTGGCATAATTATATTTGTGTAAATAGTATAGTTATATATTTAAAGTGTGTAGTATATGTAGTTGGCTTATATGTACTAAATTAAGTATCTTGTATAATATTGTTTTCTCGCTTTCCCAAAGGTCAGTTGTTAAACAAGTTTTTGTGCAATAAAGTTTTTTAATAAAATAAATAATTATTGGTCAATATTGTCCTCGCACATCTTTTGTAAATAAGCAGCCCTAATAAGATTTTTAAATGTCTAAAAAATTACCAAATTACTCTTTGTGGATAATCAAAATCTTTCCACATAAATTCTTTATTGAAAAATATATAAAATGTCACAATATTCAAACCTAAATACCAAATAAACTCAAAAACTACCAACTTCACTGACGGATTAGCAAAACGCAATCTTGCAATCACATACGGTATCAAAAAGTACCTTACTTCAATCATTTTTTGCAGCGCCAATGCTACAAATACGCATAAAGTATATGAAAATAATAATGTAATACAATTTTGATCTCTCAAATTATCATATAAACTGAACATTAGGAATATGTAAACTGGTACAGATGCGTAAATAGCAAAATCATACTTTCCGAACCAACGATTCCAGATATAAAATGTATAATGACGATTATCGGCTAGCAAATATGGGTGAACAACTGTGTTATAATGAACAATGACTAAGAACAAAATTGCAAACAAAATTACTTTTAATTTATTATTAATCATTAGTTTTAATGTAGATGTGAGCTTATTTAAGACATGAGGCAAGCTAAATACTCCATAAAATAGAAGAAAATAAAACATTTGTGGAATGTGCAGCGTAGCTTCATGTGCCTTTTTATCTCCCACCACAATAGAACCATTCCAAACGACAAAACCAGCAAATAATCCTATTATAACCAAATGTGTGATTATTGATAACCAATCTCCGGCATTAAGAAACTTAAAGAACTGAATAAAACCTGTTCGTATTTGGTACTTAACTGCATCAATCAAATCGGGCATGTCGTAGTAGCGTTTTGGCTTTCCACCACGAGTTACTAAATATGATTTTAAGATGAAATGCAGTATTTTGTGTGCGAGCACCATACCAACCCATATAACATTAGTTTGTCTCATTATAATGCTACAAACACCAAATAATAACGTAAAGAATTTGTTTCTATTAAACACAGTGCATAGCGAAAATGCTAAAATAAACAGCAAAGACAGAGTTTCCGTATAATACAGATGTGAAAAGAAATATAATGGTGGTAAGAGAGCAAAATTCAATGCAAGTAACACAATCTTAAAGTCATGGCCGTAAATACTTCTTAATATAGTCGAAAATAATAATAAATTCAACCCGGAAGCAATCAAATTCACAAGTCTTAGGTTATATGTGGAGCAATAGTTAAAAAAACCTATAATGCTAGAAATTAAGTACAGACCGGGTAGTGTTGTTATTTTATCATCCCAATAAGAAAAGTTATGCTTGCAATAGGCTAATCCTTGTGGAATGTGGAACAATTCGTCGATTATATTGTCGCTAGCTTCGTAAACTTTGTTGAAAACCAACGATGAGCAGACATAATAAAGAATTGTGCCGGCGATCGTATAAAGCGTTGCCTTTTTTATTTTCACCATTCTGAAAGCATCAAAGTAAACTTTTTTAAGTTAATTAATAAAAAAAAACGCATTAAAACATCACTTTGCATTCCTACCTACTGTTTTTAACGCAATTTATTGATAAAAAATATATAAAAACGAAGATTCTAACCTCAATCCGCGTCAATTCGTTTTTAACTTCAATTTTAGGTGCACCGGTCGGTAACGAATTTAAAACTTTATCAGTTCATAATTTACGTAATTTCATGAATATTAGCCATTAAAAAACTTGTTATCGTCAATTCATTTGCGGCATTTACAAGCGGGCGAAATGTCAAAGTTTTTCTTTTTTACGAGTCATCAGGCAAAAGATTTTAGTCCTTCAGCCATAGAACAAATAGCGCCTATTGTGGTATTTGACTGCCTTTTAGCCGTAAAATGACAATGTTGATGTTTTCACTTAATCTTAAACCAATATTATAGAAATCAAATGCAAATGTACACAAATTAAAGCTTTTCCAATACTATAAAATTTTCACAATAAAAACCTTGTGTTTGACTTGTCGCTGTAAGCACTTTTTATTACTGTATTTGGCTTTATATGTCGTTCGACTTGTGCGTTTTTTACCAAATTTTGTATGAAAACCATAGACAAACGCCAAGTCGAACGACTTTCAAAGCGAAATAAAGTTGAAAAAGAGCTTACAGCGACAAGTCGAACATAGGGTTGGTGTTGCTCTATGGTTTTCATTCACTTTGAGCAAAATTCGGTAAAAAAGCGAGCTTTGCGTTCAAGACGAACACAGCATAATATGATTGTCACATTCTACATTTGAAGCCGAATTAAACAAAATTCTAACAGTATTAATTTTCAAACTAGGGCTGATATTTTTTGTTTTTTTTATTTTTGACCTAAATCCTTCGTATGCAACATAACGTTAATACCTATATAGAAACTAACTTTAAGGGTGGGTTGCACCAAAATGAAATTGTTATAAATGGAATTGTTTTGGTAATTTATAATTGTTTTAATTATATCTTTGTATAGATAAGATTTAAGCAATCAATATCAGCATAATACCTACTTGTAAACTTTTTTTTATTTTTAGATGTTGGCAGCAGCAATAGCTTTGCGTTATGCTTTTCCCGCAGCCGTCTACGTCCACTCCCATCGGGATCCTCACCGTTCTGTCACCATGCAGTCTATTTCCAGCAGCCTTAAGGTTTGCTTGAATTTTACTTTTAAAAAATACATTATATCCCTCAATCTTGTGTGCTCATACAATGATATATTTTCTAATGTAGACATATTTGCTTTATCTGTATGTAGGTATAAGAATAAGGTCAAAGAAACGTTAAAATTTATATAGGATTTTTTATTATTGTTATTTTATCACCATTTTTTTTTTTGTTCATAATGTTTAGTTTTAGAATGACAATTTTTTGTGTAATAGAATATTAATAGTTATCTCTTTTTATATATATATATATACGAGAGAACAGTGGTGTTGTAAGTCTATTACAAATATACAAAATAAAAGTGTATTCCTCAATATATATATATAATATAACTTTGTACATTCTATAATTATATATCCTATCTGTGGATAACGGTGTTAATTGTTTAATTACCTGTACTATGTAATCTATATTTATATTGTATCCTTATTGTACAATTTTTTGTTATTCCAAATAAATTAAATAAAAAATAAATTAAAAAAAAATAGTTTTCTTTAAAGAATCGAATTGAGGTTGTGTGTTCGAACCCCGGCATACACCAATGAGGAATACACTTTTATTTTGTATATTTGTCATAGACTTACAACACCACCGTTCCCGGTTTCGCTGATACCAACTTGTGAGATAGTTCATAAATTGACATCAGACCCTCGACCAGGCGGCGAGTGTAGGCCAAATTCTACAGAAATTTCGAAGGCCCGTCTCTAAAAGTGGAGGTCTAGGACTTATCTAGGAGTTATGATGATGATGAGTTCAATTACAAAAGGATAGACAAAATTTAGAATGTGCATTATTTAATTAAAATTTTCTTTTTAATAGTTTGCGCTTAAATTATTATTTTTTAAACAGGCAATAAAAATGTTTTTTTTTTTAATTAAAGTCTTTCAGAAGTAATTTTTTTAAGAGCAATGGATTCTAGTTCATGAGCCATATAATTTAAGATTGATTAACTCATTTTAGGTTATTTAAATCCTGTTTTAAATTATAAATGTTATATTTACTTTTTCAGGAAACAATGAATCCTAAAGACATAATGACAGATGCATTCCACAATTTCCATCCGCAATACCAACAATATACCCAGTACAGCTCGGGTAAGTTTTATTATTAATTAATAGTTTTTATTTTAGAATTATCTCTACTCTGAATATATATAATTAGTTTTTTTTACAATCATTAAGTATACTAATAAATATATTTTTACTTAAAAGAAAATATTTTCTATTATAAATTATTTAATTAATTCTTAGCCCCAACTTAAAAAAAAAACGAAAATAAATTTATATTTTGATATCTTTGCCAGATTGTCACTTCGTTATGTCAGCCAACTTAAACTGGAGGTCAAATTATTAAAATATTATTTATTGGTGTAATTAATCTATTTAGGCCCGATTTTTTAATCATCTGATAACTCATCTGATATCTGTCTGTTTAATCTATTTGATAGTTTATCAATTAAATAAATGATTTGAGTGTTCAATGACGTGTATTCTGTCAGTTTATCTGTAGGCTGTTGTAACTAACTTCACATTAAACTTCGTCAGAGCGAGAACGACTTATCAAAAATGGCACATGTTAGAAAGAAAGCAATATATTTTATCAGTTACGTAAGTTTTAGGTTAGGATTATATTAGCTGATTTAGTAGCCAAGTACAGAAAAAATTAAAAGAACAATGCTGTTACAAATAAAGAAAAGGAATGGACATGGGAAATAAATATTTTCATATTTAATCATCGGGTCTAATGTCTACATATTTTTTTCTTCAATAAGTAAAGCATCGAATAAATCAAAAAAATCCGTGTTTTCGAAACGTATTTAAAAGACAATACTTTAAAATTATTAACCTTCACAAACCAAAAGAGATTGCCCAAAACCAGGCCCCTTAGTAGCCAAGTACAGAAAAAATTAAAAGAACAATGCTGTTACAAATAAAGAAAAGGAATGGACATGGGAAATAAATATTTTCATATTTAATCATCGGGTCTAATGTCTACATATTTTTTTCTTCAATAAGTAAAGCATCGAATAAATCAAAAAAATCCGTGTTTTCGAAACGTATTTAAAAGACAATACTTTAAAATTATTAACCTTCACAAACCAAAAGAGATTGCCCAAAACCAGGCCCCAACTTTTTTTGCAGCGTGCCTCAACTAAATACAATTCAATCATAACAGTTATGTTTTTTTTTTTTAATTTAATTACAACATCTCTTTTACCCCAGCATTAAAACATTATAAATAAAGTACAGGATTTCAAAGTGCACATAATTCTCCTATTATATCGGCGGGATCGATACTATATATCAACGTAAAAAAAAAGCTTTTGTTAAATGTCGTTATGCTAGGCTAGGGTATAATATATAAAAAAATATTTTTTTTTTTTTTTAAAGTAGCACTCTCATTTATCCACTTGGTAAGTTGTTAACAAACGCTTGAGGCACCAGATTCATTTATCTGTCAGTGAATGTGTTTATCTGTCACTTTGACACTATTCAACCATTGAAAAATCCAATTTCTTGTTAACTGGTTATTGAAAAATCGGGCCCGTATTCCCGGATTATTCGGATTCAGTACAAAAAAAAGTCTTACAATACTGGTGTTAGTGTTTTAATAGGTAGTGAAACCTTTTAGTTTATTTATATTTTCTATTTTTTTTTTCTTTTGGAAGTAGTTTTAATTGCATAAAGTAAAATTATATAGATATATGGTTGTTATAAGTATTCTTCATGTCCATATTTTTGCATGTAAATATATTATGTTGCCTGCTAGTTTTGTTTTGCTGAATGTTGTCATTTTTCATTTATTCATCCGACAAATTCAGACACAAACAGTACATCACTAAAAACAAAATGGCGTCGACACACTAATGAAACGTGGTGAATAGGGACTATTTTTTAAAATATTTTTTTTTAAATTTTAACATGAATGATTAAATTGTAGAGGCGGGGTAAAGGAATTAAGCCAATACAGCCATTAAAAAAATTAAGGCTAAAATTTACAAATCCATTCAGCCTGTATCTTAAAATCTTTATCCATATCAAGATAATATCTTTTGTCCCTATTTACCTAGTTCCATAGTATTACCTATACTTTTCCTTTCAGATGTAACCTCCCAACTGCCTTATGAGAAATTATAAACCGCCATAGCTGTATTCTGCATGAGAAGCATTGCCGTGTATTTGTGACATTATATAATTTCCTACATATATTATAGCATGTTCATTTTATAGCATAATACTTTAACTTAGCTTCGCTTCGTTTAGCCTGTATATTCTGAATTTTAGTTAAATGTTAATTTTTGACACTTCGCTCGTAAATGTCGATATCGAGTAACTGTAACTTCATACTCCTACGCGGTTTTACAAAAACGAACATGGCTCAGATGTGACAGAGCAATGACATTAGTTTTTTTGTCTGTGTGTTTTTTTTTTGGGAAGGCAAAGAGCCTAGCCCATACAGCCAAGTCTGACTATATATATATAATATATCCTTATTTCTTATGAGTTCTGTTATCATCAAATTCAAGATGTTGCAGAATTTAATGCTTTTCTTGGAGTCACTAGCAGCATTATAGACCAAACACGTCGGGTATAATATGAGAGTACACAGCGCGGGAAAATATTAAAAAATAAACTGCAACTTGTGCCCCATATTAAATAAAACAACACCACATTTGCTAACAATATCCACGGTAATTTAATTTACAAAATAAAAACTTGCACTTGACATTTCGGCGCAAAATGGCGCGAAGGACTACCATTAGTTTTTTTTTAAATTCTTTTCTTAAGGTCATTTTATTTTTTGTATCTTAAACATTGATATGTTTATGCTATTATTTAAAAATCAATTATTTATTATTATTTGCTAAAGTTAAAGCATAAATCATAAAATGAACATTCTATGTAACAATTACATACATACATTATCATCGAATGGGCTATTATTGACTATTAAAATAGTAACAATTTACTACTACACAACTAACTTAACTTAGACTTTGACTTTCAACGAGTTAGCGTAATATTTTTTGACTTTAAAGAACGCTGGCAACGTTTAGAGTCAAAAGAAGTAATTTAGTACAAGTGAAAAATTAGAACATCGCCACGTTGCATTGCTATCGTTGAATGTTGTTATGTGTTTTTTTAAATTATTTTTCTGTGATTTTTCTTTTTTTATTTGTATATTTTTCTTGTTACCTTGTATTTTGTAGTGTTTAGGGGATAAAATCCATTCTGATTTAGTGTGCTAGATTTCTTCAAGAGGGTTGAATAAATAAAAACAAAAATAATAAAAAAAATCTAAACTACCCTCATTTTTAGCATAAAGTTGATTAAAATGTTAGAATTTAAAGTTTTTTTTTTAAATTTCTTGGAAAACTTAAATATACCGTCAGTGCCTTAAAATAAAAAACAAAACTCTATAGTGTTACCTACGAACCTTGGGTCGTTTATTAAGAGCCAATAAGAATGGCAAATGTTAGTTTTTTTTTTTTTAGTTTTCTGCAATAATGAATAATATTAACCTCAAAATCGTTTTAAGTATAAACATTAACTAAAGCTTTGATTTACTTTATTTGACGACTCAAGGTAAGTCGATACATTTAAAATACTGAACCTATTTTGATTTACTCTCTAAAGTATAAATCCGGATTAGATTTTATAACTAATAGTTTTAATTTAAGCTCAATTTACTTATTTTTAAACAATATTTTCTTTTATCCGTTGCGTCTTGAACCAAAGAACGGCATTTTCTACCCTTTTGTCCCATAAAATAATCTTTTGCTAAACTACCCACATGTTATAATAATTTAAGTTTTTATGTTAATGGCAATATTTTTTGTTTATTAAAACCGAATTTCTGCCAATTTATGTTAATTTGAATATCTAACAATTATTATTTTAATGTTTAAATAAAAATAATTAAGTACTTACTACATTTAATTTAGTTTATTTAGATAAGATTTTTTAAAAATAATAAATAAATAACATTGAACACTTTGTATTTTGATCCTCTCACTAATAAATTGATTTTAAAATATTTTGGTTTTTTTATTTTATTATTTTCTCTGTTTAGTACCAGAAATTATTATTAGAATTTCGTATTATAAGGTAAGTTTTTTTATTTGACTGGTTTAATCCAAGGGTCGGTACTTCATTGCTTCTTTAGTGGCGTTCTTATTTTTTTTTTTTATACTAGCACGAGATGTGACCTTGTGCCCACCTGATGGTAAGTAGCATGCAAGATCCATGAATGTTAGCAACTGAAATCAGACATATGACTGTTATCAGTCCCTAACACTATGCCGGCTTGAATGACTCGCAAGTTATAGGAAGTGGACAATTCCTTGGCCAGATTGATTTTTGTAAATTTTATCATTTGACTTGTATTTTTGACAGCTTGAAATCTGTACACAATTATTGGTTTTTTCGAATTTAATTTGCTACTTGCATGCCTTTGTTGTTGCATGCTTGGAATGTTTGGTGTTATTAATAATTAAAAACCTGATTATCACACATTGCAGAATCCAAATAAGTTAAGTTAGATTTATAAGAGATTCAATTTAAAATAATAGAAGATAAGTACAGTAGATACACTATTCTACACTAAAATTGTTTTGTCAATTTTTATTTTTTTATTTAAGTTTCTTTAGCACCTAAATTATTGTTTTACGTCTAAAACTGCCATGTGTTTTAATATTGTGTCATTCTCACGTAAGCTGTGATACTGCTTCCTAATAAACGCACAAGACACTTGTTTTTGAACGAGTTTTACAGTACGTCAACGGTACAGCAATAAGGAATGTGTATGTAACGAAAAAAAACCAGTTTTGGTATATATGTTGCATTTTTTATTACATATTTATCTACAATATAAATAGGTTTAATATCTTTTAATTTCAAAAAATAATTTTATTTTATTTGCAAAAACTAAACGCTGTTGATACTTTACTTTTAAATTGTATAAATTTCTCGTATACATAGTTACAGTAATAAAATAAAACTGTAATATTTTTTTTATGTAATAGTAATTTTATCTTGTTATTTATGTTGGATACGTCTATATTAGGGGCCCCTAAATTATAATACTTAGAATGAGGGCGCTCATCATTTGAGCTGATTGGCTTTCCAGTCGTACGACAAGCGCAGCAAATTACGTTCATAGCTAGACCTAAGTGTCGCTATCTCTACCTATACAAATTCAAGTTACAACTTTATTTAAAATATTTGAATATTAAATTGACATATATCAGCGCCATATTTAACTATAGCTTGTATTTTTATTTGACTGTAGCTCAAAGCATGAAAAAGTTATTGAACGGTTTTATTAGCACGTGATTAGCTCAACTAAGTTGCGAGCCAACTGCCAATCACGTATAACAAAAAAATATACGCTTTTAATATATTCAGAAATTGTCATCCGTATTCAGCTAGAATTTTTCAGTCAAACGGGTTCCCTCAATAGATCCTTGAATTCGGTATTCGTTTCCTCAGCGGCTCTTCCACTCAACATTTCCTTCCAGCTGTCAAACGAAAATTAAGTATCTGTAATGGGGTGTGTCACTAACTTTTTATCACGATAGATGGTACCTAATATAACTGTCATTTGCATAGAAAACTTGTATTTTTACTTCAATTTTTTTTTTTTTCTGGATATTATGCTGAAGTGAGCAGCTTTTAAGTGTACAAATCGAGATTTCTAAGCGAAATCAAAGATATGGTGATATCAAAATTTCCGTTCTATTAATAAAACCTTTTTTCTTTTTAAAGACGGTGTGCGCTTTCTTAATAAGTCGTTTAAGGTAGGTAACGTTAATTTAAAATATATTTTTTTGTTATAAACATATAAAACCACGAAATCATTTAAGAAATGATGCGATATAAGTGTAAAGTAAGGTACCATTGCCGCTAGCGACATCTACAAAAAGCTTTGCCTGATACACCCCGTTACGATTAAAGTTAAAAATGGAGCCGATTGTACCAGTTTTATTTTGAAGGTCAACCGTAAGCTGATACATTCGACGCTATTTTTAATTTTTAATCGTCACAATTAAGTGAATTAATTATCGTTTAAAGACAGCTGGAAGGAAACGTTGAGTCGAAGAGCCATTGAGGTAACGTCTTGAATACGGGTGTTAGTTGTAAACTCTCCAAACTTCGAAAGGCATAAATGTTACCATTTTAAAATAATATATCTTTAAATGATTTTTTTTTCTGGCAACATCGAATATTTCGTTTTTGTATTCTGAATATTCCTTTTGTCAGAATTACTACACGCGCTAGCACTTTTGACATCCGTAAGCATGTCTCTTTCATATTATGAATATTCATGTCACAAAATCTATTTATAATTCTGTTACGTGATCTGATTTGATGAATTTGAATTTGGATCAAATGGAGGGTGCCTCAGCAAGTGACTACGCTCGAGGAATAGGAATGTCAAAATCAAGGTACATCGCGACGTACCTAGAAACCTCCATGAAGCGTGTGTTTGTTATTTTCGGATATTTATATTTTATTTTTTTCTTATTATTAAATAGTTAATTATTTATTTTTAAGAACAGCATATTCATAATATGAAAGAGACAGACTTATGGATGTCAATAGTGTTAGAGCGTGTAGTAATTCTGAAATAATAAATATTTGAAATACAGGTACGCAATCTTCAATGTTGCCAGAAAAATACCTATTTTACCGGTAATATTTTAAATGGTAACATTTCGAGGTTTGAAGTGTCAACTAACCCTATGTTTACCCGTTTGACACCTGGAAGGTAACGATACGGATGTGTGTCGCAATGTATTTTTCTTAGCTTACTTATTAATAGTAATATGCACAGGTAACGGCGCCAATGGCAGCACGAGGGGACACGAAGGCACGGCACTAGCTCCTCGGTCACAACCCCAAAGAGTGGCCACGATCAGCCAAAACACTAATTACCACGAAAAGACAACACTGCTGAGCTCAGATGACGAATTTCAATAAGTTTGCGTTCCAAAGTTAAAAAATAGGTCCTAAAGCTGGAGACACATTATCGGACGAGATAGATTTATGCAAAACAATACCTTTAAAAAAATATTTATTTATTTCCAAATAAGTGATGAATTTTTACAATAAACGTTCTTATATAGTATTTAATCAGCGTATTCACCGTATACAGCATGTTCGACATTACTGCTGACTGCGCTACTTAAAGCATATGTACGGTGGTGAAGCCTTAACTGACGCGTTCGTAAGCTGCTGCTGATATTTGCGACCAAATTGTAACTAATTGGGAAAAGAGTGGCTACACATGCAAAAAATCTCTCGTTCACCCAAACACTAGCGTAGCCAGGTTGATAGTACGATACTTAAAGTGCCATATATACCTATTATAGTATATTACCCGAACCTTTGAGTCTGCAATCAATAAAAAGCGCGCGAAAATAATAAGTTATTGTGTATTTTGTTATTAGTTTATCATACGATATTTAGGCAGGAACTAAAAGTTACACAATATATTTTTGACAACAACCGACATGTTGAATGAATTGAACCAAATGATTGAATTAATGAATGAATGACAAGTCTATTATGTTAAAACCATAGACATTAAATTTAATACCTTACCGTCTACTAAGCCGCTTTCTATAAGAACCAAAATTTATTAATAATTGCTTGGTCAAATTTTCCACACCATGTAACTAACGGTTAAGGTACTTGCCCTTACTTACCGTCTCATGCTGTATATGGTGTGTTCAACTTGGTGCTTTAGACTCGCTTTTTCTCCTGTATTTCGTTTTGACAATCAAATTTCATTTCTTCAAAGCAAATGGGGGGGGGGGGGGGCAGAAAGAAGATTCTAGATTATATTATTATTGTTTTGATCGTTATTGTTAACATATGAGTTTCACATGAGCCACTGATAGGTAATAATTTTAAAAAATATGTCGTATAAAATCAAAAATAACTTTATGACTTGACAATCATTCTACAAGGCTCGTCGGAAGAAGCTCTTTTAAGGGGGGGCAGCTGCCCTCTCAGCCCGTACCTCGCTACGCCCATGAAATTCAGTAAAAAAAAGGGCCTCAGTACCTGAAAACAGACAATGTGTCCCCGGCTTTACATAGAATGTCAAATATCTGTCATTTTTATGAAACGCTGTTCAAATTTTAAACAAACCTTGTATTTTTAGACGTTTACTCCACATAAGCGTAGTAGAGACTGACGTCAGGTCGTCAGTTTTTACAATTTAAGCTTACGTTAACTAATTTTAAATAATTACTTTTTAGGAGGGTAACTCTAAAATCTATCAATAGTGGAGAAACGTCAAAAATCCAAAATACCGATACTAGTATAGGTTGATAATTAAATTAAGATGATTATTTAGTTATTTATTTTACCGACCAGTTGCAGAAAGGCTCATTATCCTTTGACATGTTTAATTTATGCCTATGAGACAAGCCATTGGCTGAAATAACCAAGTGTGTAGCTAACTATTAATCACGCGGAGTATAATAAAATATTAATCATAGATTATTTTAATGATCCTTCCTGCAACTGTCCGTTAGATTAAATGTTGTACATAGAAATGTTAGACCAAAGATAATTTAATTTGTGAATTATTATCATTTATTACCTATTTTAAAAATATTTACAATTATTTATTTAAGTGCAGCTGTACGACATTTTTTAATATTTTTTTTTATTATAGTATAATATTAAAGAACGTTGTTTTTTACCCTATGTTGAATGAGCAGGAGCAAGCATTAAGCATTGCTGATTCGAGGACTGACAGTTTTCAAACAATTATGCGCGTCTGCGTCTATGCTGTGCCGCATGAGAACCAGTACCAACAGGCTCCTAAACGTATTGGCAGATCGGTGGGACTCTCCGCTGCTGGAGCACTGGATACAGCTGCATACAGTCAAGTAGACTGGAGGCTCCAGTAGCGGATAGTTTAAAATAAATTATTAGTTATACTAAATATTGATTAAGTAGAATTGTTACTAACAATTTATGGATGTAAAGTCCGAAATAAAAATTTATTATTATTATTATACTCCGTTATCGAATCGAGAACATGAAGAATGGGATTTTAGACAGCGCCATGAGAAAGTTTTTAAGTGTTAGAGCTACAATTTATTTCGTGACTATTTTTTATGAAATCCACACCGCCGCTAACAAGCTGCACCGTCCAATTACAAAAAAAAAATATTTCTTAAAATCGCCAAATGCCTAATTATAAGATTATTGACACTATAATTATAAATTTTACAAAATAAATTAACTAGTTAAGTTAACCACGCTCTTACTTTGACGAACGCGTCAATCACGTCAATCAATGCTATGTTCGACTTATAAGCATATAAAGCAAAACTTACTTTTTTTTACCGATTTTTGTATGAAAACCATACACGAATAAACTCGAACGACTTTCAAAATGCGAAATTAAGTGAATAAAAGTATAGTGCAAATCAACCACTACCAACTTTTTGCTTTAACACCCTGTGTTCGACTTGTCGCTTTAAGCACTTTTTTTCACTCTGAAAGTCGTTCGACTTGGCTTTTGTCTATGGTTTCATACAAAACAAAATTCGGTAAAAAAAAAGCAATCTCTGCTTTATTTGCTTTTAGGGGCCTAATTCTGACGCTTTCGACTTGCGTGTTGGTTCGAAATACTCGGATGAAAGCGACAGATCTCCATAGAAAATTATCAGTTTAATTCGAGCAAGTCGAATGCGTGAGAATCGGGACCCAAGTCAAACATAGCAACAGGCGTTCAAGTAGCGTTTTTTTTATCCTAAAAACAATATTCAGTAAAGAAAAAACGCGCTTTGCTCAGTAGGTGAATTACAGCAAGTGTATTTTTAATAATATATAAAGACATTGCGTGTTAAACACAAGCTTGGTACAAAATAAAACGTAATACAATGAATCCGGGTTCAAAACACCGAGTATCAATCAGACCCGTTCGAACGCGTAAATCACTTTTTTTTTACAAGTTTGTTTAACGTCACTTGGATACTTCCTAACTTAAACTTGGTCCTTATTTTTTTTTAACATAATACTTTTATTCGAAGTTAATTATAGTACATTAAATATAAATTAAAAGCTACCTAAATAATAAAATTAAAAATAAACTAAACTATAAATAAAAAATGTCCTCTAGAGACGTCCCATCCGAGATAGTCCCAAGGAGACTGGCAACATTTCCCCTCTGTATAGCGAGGCTAATACGTTGGCAGAAATAATTGCCAGCCTTCCTGTCTCCAGACCTTTCCGTCAGCCGCTTTGACAACTCCTTGGCCAAGCGCCTCGCTGACGGTCCCCATGGGCCCATCGTCTCGACCCCAAACGGCGCAAATTCGTAACCGATACCAAGGTTAGCGTATTTGCGCAATTTGAGGTTCTCCGCAGAAAAAGCCGCACTTCCCGCGCCTGACGAGGTCGCCTGTATGTGAGATGGAGCTAATGTATCTACACACGTCGCATCCCACACCAGAGACCTGCCAAGTTTCCACGGCCCAACAGTCATTCCGTCGGGTCTTGTGCCATCGCTCCGCACAATCCCAGATTTTTTTTTTTTTTTAATATGTTTGTCACCAATATATGTATATCCAAAATATGTATAGATATCGTCATTAACGTTATGTGTAATTTAGATAGGTAAAATAATAATTATTATGTTTAGATGAACACAATAAAACTAACATTCTCTTATAGTGCCTCAATGCATTTTTAGTTACAATACTTATAACATCATTGTCTCTTTTTTTCTAAAGAATTTAAAATTTGTCTGAAATGTTGCAATATACCTAAATTGCTATACTATGACAAAAAAAAATAAGAAACTGTTTGTTCGATTTTTAAAATCCTTTCGAAGAATGAGAAAGACCAAGACAGACTCTTAAATGAAAAAATAAACTAAGTACTTAAATAATAAAAACAAAAAATATATATTAAACAATAAATAAAAAATACGTCTTATCAGAGATATTCCCAATATTTCCTCTCTGTCAGAAATAGTTGCCAGTCTTGCTGTATCTAGACCTTTCCGACAGCCGCTTTGACAACTCCTTTCTTGGCCAGGCGTTTGGCCCATGGGCCTATATTCTCGACCTCAAGATGCGGAATTTCGTAACCTGTACTGAGGTTGACGCATTTGTGCATCTTGAGGTTTTCAACAGAAACCGTCGCACTTCCCTCACCATATGAGGTCTACACATGTCGCATCCCACACCAGAGACCTGCAAAGTTTCCACGTCCCAACAGTCATACCGTCGGGTTTCTAGCTCCGTGCAAGCCCAGAGGGTTCTAGGATTGCGAAAAGAGATGATGTCATTAAGGGCCGCGTGGCGAGGAATGCGGCCGACACTTATAGTTGTCAAAAGCCGGAGTAGCGAGTATTTTTTTTTATCTAATGCCAAATACAAAAAAAAAACTGAACCTAAATATTTTTATAGGTTACTTTTGCTAGGGTCCGAAATCAAATCCTAATTTGTATGTATTCCCATTTTGGACTACAGTATTTAAGGCACTTTTATGTACCTATTATTTAAAATTAATGTATTATATCTAAATTAGCTTTCGAATGCATTTATATGAGAAAAATAAATATATTTTTACTACAGCGTTTTTAGAGATAGCTTATTGCTTTCATCCTTCTAGCAATTATTTTTTGTAGATTATTCTATTAATGTGTAGATATTAAATAGATAAATATTTTTTATGCATTTTAAGTTTTATATTAAATAATTTATTCAAAAATAATACAAATAAATAAATACTAGAAAAAGGGCAAAAATATAGGTAAATAAAAAAAACTTGCTCCAATGGGCATATGGCCAAGGATACTAGCATCAAAGTCAAAGTCAAAATATCTTTATTCACGTAAACCTATTACAGGCATTTATGAAACGTCATTAATTTAATTATTTTGAATGATTCTACTCCTGCTAGTAGAAGACTAAGCAGCAAAGTGGTCCAATAAGTAAGCTGTTAGCGGAAGACCAGCAGCTTAGCAAATTCCAGTGACCTGTTAATGTTTAATCTGACTGAGAAAGGAATCTGCAAGGAAAACTCAGCTATATCAGATTTACAAAATAAAACATATACAGAACTGCACCACAACGATCAATTAATAACCTTTTAAATTAAGTTATCAGTACCTATGAGAATACAATACCTGGTACAGCAGTAACCCACCAGGCAAGTCAGAATTAAGGTAGACTACATGCCTATGTGCAACCCGAAAGTCGACAAAACGCAAAAACCTCTGTTAATTTAAGAACAATAAATTGAACGTGTTCGGCAGAGGTCCCAGGCTCCCACAGCAGCACCCGATCACGGACATAACGCATTGCTGCGTTGAATAGCAATGAGGTTTTTAACATCATTGGTCCTGAGGCTTAAATACTGCGCAGCCCTCTTTCTCCTGAGAATGGTATTGATGACCTGTTTCGACGATGCATTGAATATTTCCTGTGAGGTGGAGTTTCCACTTCAAACGGCGCATCGGCGTGATCCAATCTTAAATTAAACCAAATTGGGAAGATACGGTACGAAGACATTTTACGAGTACTAGTAACCAAGCTATCGAGCCGTAAGACTAAGAATGAGACGGTAGGGAAGGCAAAGGATCTAGCCCATACAGCCAAGTCTGGCGTAAAAAATTGCAACTTATCAATTTGTAAAGTCAAATTTATCGTATTCCATAATTATTCACATTGTAGCACATGATTAAACTAAACAATACCACTTTTGACTAACAATCATCATCATCATCATCATCAGCCTGTATCTCTCCACTGCTGGATGTAGGCCTCCCCTAAGGCTCGCCACTTAACGCGATCTTTCGCTACCCTCATCCAACCCCCACCAGCGACCTTCTTTAGGTCATCTGTCCATCTGGCGGGGGGTCGTCCCACTCTGCGTCTTCCCGTACGTGGTCTCCACTCTAGAACCCGTTTGCCCCATCGATCGTCGGTTCTGCGGCAGATGTGTCCGGCCCATTGCCACTTCAGCTTGCTAATTTTAAAAGCTATGTCTGTAACTTTCGTTCTCTGACGAATATCAACGTTTCGAATTCTATCCACCAGAGATACACCAAGCATAGCTCTCTCCATGGCTCGCTGAGCAACATAGAATTTATGGACCAGACCCACTGTTAGTGTCCACGTCTCTGCTCCGTACGACATTACCGGGAGGACGCACTGGTTAAAGACCTTAGTCTTTAAACATTGTGGTATAGACGATGAGAGGATGTGCCGGAGTTTCCCGAATGCCGCCCATCCTAACTGAATGCGTCTGTCGGCTTCTTTGCTGAAGTTGGCTGCTCCTAATTGCAAATTGTAATTGACTAACAATACCCACAGTAAATTCATTTACAAAAAAAAACTTGCACTTGACACGTCTCCTCAGTGTTTTTTTTATTATCAATGGATAGTTAATTCCCGCCTTTTCCAAAGACATGTCATGTGCAAGTTAAATGTTTTGTAAATTAATGTGGATATTGAAAATTAAAGTGGTGTTATTTTATTTAATAATGTGCTAAAATGTGAATAGTTACGGAAAATTATAAATTACACACTAATATCCCCATATTTGCAGTTGCAGTTGATGATCCACAATTCGGTTATGAACAAATACGAGATTTATTGAAAGTAAATTAATATACTTACATTAAATATAAATTAAAATCTACCTAAATAATAAAATTAAAAATAAACTAAACTATAAATAAAAAATGTCCGACATTTCCCCTCTGTATAGCGAGGCTAATACGTTGTCAGAAATAATTGCCAGCCTTCCTCTCTCCAGACTTTTCCGTTAGCCACTTTGACAAATCCTTGTACCAGGCGCCTTGCTGAAGGTCCCTATGGACCCATCGTCTCGACCCCAAACGGCGCAAATTCGTAACCGGTACCAATGTTGGTGTATTTACGCAACTTGAGGTTCTCAGCAGAAGACGCCGCACTTCTCGCGACTGACGGGGTCGCCTGAATGCGAGATGCAGTCCTAAATACGAGACCGCCTCCGTGGTCTAGTGGTAACAAACGTTGCCGTGAACTCGGGAGGTCGTGGGTTTGATTCCCACCGGGGGCAAGTTGTACATTGTATAATTTGTCTCGGTCTGGGTGTTTATATGTATAATATGTATATATTTACAAAAAAAAAGGTATAATATATGTAGTTTATCAACCATCTAGTTTCCGTAACACAAGCCTCGTAGCTTACCACGGAAACTAGATGGCGCTGTGTGACCTGTCAGGAAATATTTATTTATTTATTTACGTAATAATATCGTGTTTAGGACTGCACAATGTCATTTAAATAAATAAGTAGGTAATTGTATTGACGTCAAATTGCACAAGTCAATTATGTGATTAAAATTATTAAATAACATTAACATATATATACAATAACATATTACAGGACTGAAAATCATTGATATAATAAAAAGTGTCCTAATTATAAATAGACATAATTCGATCAAGAATTCAACTAGATTTAAATTAACACCCTTGAAAACGGGTCGAAAAAAAAAGTTTTTTCCGGCAGTACGGTCCAGATAATTAATAATAGTTTAATTGTGACAAAAAATTGTAAGAATCATTTATTTGATTTATAGAACTTATAACACTATATCTGTAGAAATAAGGTTTTAATTTGCATCTTAAAATATATAAATCCTTTCGTCGTATATTAATGAGGCAAATTTACAGCTCGTTCCGAATCAAGCTCAGAGCGCTTAGAATGAATATGGTACTAACAGTCGTTCCGAATCAAATATCGCGATTTGGGTGCTCAGAGCGTGATATCAATTCGAAACGGTCTAAATCACATTTTCATTCATAACATAATAGTTTTTTTTTTTAATTTAGGGAAGATAAATTGCGGATTCCACATCTTTGAGTATGAATACTAACAAACATACACCTCTCGGTTTATTCATCTTTATTAAGTAAAGTTTAATATTATTAACTTATTTTGGTCTTTGAAAATAACTTGCCGTGTTATAGACTTTTTTTTTCACTTCCTACTTAAACATTAATTATGGATTTGTTTTAGAAGTAATATACAAACAGTATAAACGAATTACAATATTAAATAATTTTAAAGAAAACCCAATATTAAATAAACTTAAAAATGGCGCGCGATATAATGGCAAAAAACTGACAGGGCTCAGAGCGATCTACCTCGATATTGTGAGCAGTCTAAGCGAGAGGAATAATGTAATTTGTGACGTCACATAGCTTTGGCACAACAGTTTATACACGTCTCGGAACACCTTTAAGCGTGCTTAGGTTACTATTATCGTGTCTCGGAACGAGTGATTGTATCAAGCGGTGTTATTTCTATTTAAATATCATCATGGCAAGCTTACACAATATTAGTTCTCCCTCAAAGTAAAAAATGGCATTTGATATAAATGCAAATGGCACAAACTTTCAACGAAAACAACAGGTAGGCGGATAAATGGTGGTAAATTGCCCAGTCTGCTGGGGCAGAAGTATCAACCGTTCGTGTCGATAAACCCAGTAATGTTTCGGGTTCAGGTTCGATTTGCCGTCATGCCCAGTCAAGCCGGCGCGGCGCTTATGTTAGGGACTGATGTCAACACGTTAAACATTCATGGACCTTGCGCGCCATTTATAATCAGGTGTGTGCAGGGTTTTTTATCCTAGTTGAATTCTTGATCGAATGTTACCTAAAGATCAGTGATCGGAGTAGGTAGATCGATTTAAGGTTATTACTAATTAATATCTAAAAAAATATTGGAAATTCTTGCCACATAGAACGAGTTACAATGAGTTGAGAATATCGTAATGAGCGTAAATCTGTCTACGTATCTGATTAAAGAAAATGGCTATCTAATTTAATAGTAAATAATATTTAATGATTAATAATGTTTTAGCTCCCAAGTTTTTAAAAATAAATCTTATTTAATTAGTGTTTCGTTTTATTAAACTCTTTCAGCAGCCGAAGGTATTCTATTAACCCTATGTTTGGCTTGTCACTGTATTTTGATGACGTCGACTAATCAAAGACAAGGACGCGGGTTTCACAGCGAATGACGTCACCGATTTTACTGCGAATGCATATTTTCGAGTGAAGACAATTGTCCGTGGTCAAAAATTTGTCTTATCTCAAACGAAAATTAAGTCTAAGAGACGATAAAATGGCGTCTAATGTACCAGGTTTTGACTGACCTTAAAAATGTTATATATTAATTATATTGAAATTTTTTACATATATATATATATTTAGGTATAGTTTATTGACATCTAAATTCGAATATAGTATTTTAAACACTATTTATTAAAATACACGATGAGACACCTTTACAGCCACAAACTAGACCTAAATTATTATATATTATAATAATAATTAGGCTTAGAAGTGGAAGGGATAGAGATAATAATAATAAAATAATAATAATGAAAATTGGGGCTGTTCCTTGCCATACCGTATCACCATATCTGGCCAGGTATTTTGTTTAGCATTGTTATTTAGAAAAATTGACTTAACCGAGTGGTCCGATAGGATCCTATGGCGATAAATATATAAATAAATAAATAAAAATAATCTCAGGCGAAATATTCGCATTTTGGGAGCTTTACGACATGGGTGACACATTAAGGCTAAGGTTAAATAAAAAATCCGATTTACAAAAATTGTGTTTATTAAAAAATATATAGATAGTAATTAAACAATATATTGCTCTTCTTACAGCTCTAACAGGGTTACAGGAAAAGTCGTGCTAGATCCGTTCAGGGCGTGGAGTACCCATCAGTTCTGACTTATTTCTCTATGAAACACCCTACCCTAAATTTAACCCTTCTCGAGATTTTCGACTTTAATTTTTTTTATTGAAAATTGCCGATTTTTGGGCTACTAAAATTAATTTTGTTTATGTTGTGTGCCTTATTATTATTATTATTGCATCCGCCCTAAAGCATCTTATTACACATGTAAAAATGCAATAATAATAATAATAAGGCACACAAAATAAACAAAATTAATTATAGTAGCCCAAAAATCGGCAATTTTCAATAAAAAAAACAAAAAGTCGAAAATCTCGAAAAGGGTTAAATTTAGGGTAGGGTGTTTCATAGGGAAATAAGTCAGAACTGATGGGTACTCCACGCCCTGAACGGATCTAGTACGACTTTTCCTGTAACCCTGTATATATATTATTAAACATAACACATTTAACAACCATTAAAAATGTGCCCCTTTGTGTTCAAAAAGATTTATAATTAATATTTTCATTTACAAACCTGCAGACCTACTTCTGTTAGGCGCATCATCATCATTATCACGACCGTTTCACTTTCGGGGTGGTCAGAAACCCGCTTATAAAGAAGCGGATTCACATTTAGCCAACTTTACTATAGGCCAATCATGACAAGTGGCAAGCTCGTCGATGTCTCCAGCGTACCAAACTCGAGAAATATCACAAATGAATTAAATATTAATTAACTTTTAATAATTTAAATAAATAAATATTATTGTGTCCCGACCAGGAATCGAACCCGGTACCTCTGAGTCTAAATCCACGGAATTTAATAATTTAATTATTATTTAATTTATTCGTGATATTTCTCGAGTTTGGTACGCTGGAGACATCGACCAGCTTGCCACTTGTCATGATTGGCCTATAGTAAAGTTGGCTAAATGTGAATCTGCTGATTTATAAGCGTGGTTTCTGACCACCCGAAAAGGAAACGGTCGTGATGATACTTTACTTTAGGTAGCGGTTTTTGCGCCCGCTATAGACTACAAGTGAAGTCTGAAAAAACATCTTGATAGGCCGGCATAATGGTAGGGACTAATGTCGGTCGTCATTGTTTGGCGTCAGTTGCTACCTACCATACTTGGACCTCACGTACCGCTAATAGTTCGGAAATAAAAAAAAAACATTATAAGTAACAGATTCATACAATATAACATTCAATGCACAATGAAAATACAACCCGGGTTCACAACCCTCAATAAAATAACAGATCAACGGTGCTTTTTTTTTTTGGTTTCTCTTCTCCCGATGGATGATGAATGAGATGATAGGGAAGGCAAAGGGTCTAGCCCATACAGCCAAGTCTGACGTAATATATCTTTCTTTTTAATGAGTTAATGAGGTCATCATCAAATTCCAGATGCTGCAGAATTTGATGCTTTTCTTGGAGTCACTCGCGGCACCATAGCTCAAACACGTCGGGTAAAATATGGGAGTTGACAGCGCGGGAAACTGCAAAAAATAAACGGCAACTTGTGCCCCATATTTAAAGTCCAATTTATCGTTTTCCATAATTATTCACATTGTAGCACATTATTAAACAAAACAACAACACTTTTGACCAATAATATTGTAAATTAATTTACTGTGGATATTATTGGTCAAAAGTGGTGTTGTTTTATGTGAGCTATAATGCCGCGAGTGACTCCAAGAAAAGCATCAAATTCTGCAGCATCTGAAATTTGATGATGAGGTCATTAACTCATAGAAAAGAAAGAAATATTACGTCAGACTTGGCTGTATGGGCTAGACCCTTTGCCTTCCCTATCACCTCATTCATCAACCATCGGGAGAAGAGAACAAACAAAAATATTGCCAATGAAAAAATAGTTTACGAATATATTTAAGTGGCTAGTCCTACCACTATGCTAAAGGCATCTAAATCACAATTCCTAAATCCATGCTAAGCCCTAGCGAGAGAGAAAGATATGCAAAAATTCACAATTTATTTTACACTAAGAATGAAATATTACAGTGAGAGAAGACGTGAAGACCAAATAGAGTTGCAAAAGGCATCTTCAGCAAAAGCTATATTTCATTTCATTATAATTCCGTTCGTTTTAAGAAATGTTAGCATGAAAATACCACTTTTTTAGCACAAGTCGTTCGTTTAATGAAAATGAAAGTTATCATACCATGGCATCCAACACACATGATATTATTATGGTCTTTGAATCTATTACATAAAATCGTTTAAAATACATTTTAAACAAATATAATAGAAAACTATAATGTACATAAAAATGGTAAACAAACCATTTTATATGTTAATGACATCTGTCAAAAAGTAACATTGGTAACCCTCCTTTCAACACCGTACTGACATACGAAATTAGCATCAAATGTTAGAATTTTCATTAAACGAACGACTTGTGCTAAAAAAGTGGTATTTTCATGCTAACATTTCTTAAAACGAACGCGGCCTAAGACCATACAAAGTCATCCCGTATAATATATGAGAACAAATATCATGTAATTATTTGTTTTGAAAAATAATTCTAATATCTAAAACCGACCTTAAAAATAAACTCTCACAATTGATAAAAAAATTACATTTATAAAACTTTTATTCCAATTTTCATTAAACAATTTAATATTTTCTAAGATTCACAGAATCTTTTACAGCCATTTTCAAATCTTTTCAAAGAAAAGTATTTTTCTTTAAATTTAAGCTAAGATTTATAAAGCTTGCTTCAAGACAAAGGAGAATGCCAGATATTAGTGGGCTGTAGATGCGTTTTTACCATTCATTATTACAGCCCCTAGACCCCCACTGCTGGAGATGGGCCTTCCAGAACCTATATCTGGAGAATTTGGCCTACACTCGCCACGCTGGCCAAACGGCTTGGTATTCGGTATACCATTCATATACCCAAAATATTAGTCTGAATTATGTTTTAGGTCCTTACAACTGCCTCCGTGGTCTAGCGGTTAAGTCCGTGTGTTACGGCTTGGTATCCTATCCAGATTCCTCAAGTTGCTTATTCTTTCCCTACACCAAAAAGTGACACCCACTAACGTCACTGTTGTATCTGCGCGACCGCGATGCGAGCTAGTCGTGTCTAGCTGTGATAAACTGACGTTTCGCATGCCCGAGCTTGCATGGCGAAAATACGTGTATCCAACCAAAAGACTAGATAATAATAATAATTGAAGTTTTGTGTAAAGTGCAGTGCTTGGCCAAGCTGGAAATAGTGTGCTTCGAGATCTGTGAGTACCTATCTTTTTTCCCCCAAGTCGTATGCCTTTGTCTACTTATTTCAGCACGTTCATCATCTCCTAGCTTAGATGTGAATCAGGGATAGCCCTAAACGTAAGCAACACAGAATTAGATGCAGTAAAACCACCGAGCTATTATAATTCTTCTTAATTAAAAATATACAGTCCACTCCTAGAAGCTCAACCATCGTTTTTGGTACCATTCGAGCGCGAATTCCCTATAGACTCAGTAATTATTTTTTTATTGTTTTATATTATTACAATTTGGAGTTCAATTTCATACGAAAACTTCCAAAATTGTTCATGATTTAAGCATAAAAACACATTTTCATTTGTAGTTAAAGGCTACCTACATTATTATTATTCTTACAAAATAATAACTTTTGTTCAAAGTTCATTTAATTACAAAATACTTATTGCTTCTATTTTGCGTTGCTTATTACGTTGTGTTCGAATATTATTATTATTCTATTTAGTCACTATAGTAGGTAAATAAATGTAAGTTGGCCTAGCTATCAACTTACATATTTAACTGTTTAGGTACATAAATATTCTTCCTATATTTTTGTTTTAATTGGTTTATATATTAAATATATATAAAGTAATTATTTCCTATCGTTATTTACATTTCCCTACACCTTCTTACTATGCTAACAATTCCATATCTTTACGACCGAGCTGCGTAAAGAGGTAGTTAGCCACCTAACATACATTAGTATTTCATTGCTAATCGTACTTATTAAATCTCAATCCTAAACCTTACTTAAATTGTTTATTATCTAACTTGTTAATAACATTAAATATAGTTAATATCTTCACGACCTAGCCGCGTAAAGAGGGTATCAAATACCAATTTTAAATTAATATTCCACGTATTGTTTAAAGTTTATTCACTATACAATTTAAGTAGGAAGTACCCACGTATTAAATTTAGTTATCGCGTATCTTCACGACCCAGCTGCGTGAAGACATAGACAGACATATATTGTCTCGTCCGTTCGTAGTTTTAATACTCGTAACGTATTAAAACATTATTGATAATACAACTTTATTATTTTATAATTAGGTATAGGTTTTATTTACCTTTTGCGTCCGTTCGTAGTTTTAATAACGTATTAAAATATTATAAATAATAAAAGCGTATTAGTCAATAGTTACTGATTTTAATTAAAATTTTCATCATGGAAGGCAAACTAAAAATGTACCAATCTCGACGTGAATACATTTTCCGTTCGATTCAGATTTTGTATGATTTGTCCAAAGATATTCATACAGATCAAAGTAAATTAAAATCATTTAGATCACGATATAAGCGTATAGCGGAGGTCCGTTCTGAATTTCTCGAAGTTACGGAAAAGATTGATGAAATTCAGATAAATTTGAAACCAGAAACAGTCGTGGACATGAAGGAGGTATTAGCTTTCGACGAACTGTACTACGAGATACAGTCGGCCGCGGACAGCATCGCGCCGCTCGCCACTCGCGCGGCCGCAGCTTGGCCTGAAGACGTCATCGATAACAAATCAACGTCTGCGCCACGTGCTCGTCTGCCTAAGATCGATTTGCCAAAGTTCGATAGCAATATTGAAAATTGGCAAACCTTTTACGACACGTTTGTTACCCTTGTTCATGACAATAACACTATCAGCCCGGTCGAGAAATTACATTATTTAATTTCTTGTCTTACGGGGCCTGCGTTAACGATTGTCAAAGGTTTACCGATCACCAATGATAATTATAATATCGCATTTAATGCATTGGTTGATCGTTACGAAAATAAGCGAATCGTCGCTGTAAACTACTTAGAGAAAATACTCAATTTTACACCACTAAAGTTGCCAGTCCTAAGTGAGTTGTCAAAATTAACTAACGTATTATACGAATCGGTCAATGCGTTACGTAACATGAATATAAATGATCTGGGCGAGTATATTCTGTTTCATCTCGTTTCCAGAGTACTTGACTCCGATACTCGCAAGCGATTTGAAATCCAGAACGAATTAGAAATACCTACATTTTCTACCTTGCTTAAGTTTCTGCAGGATTACGTCAAGATACTTGAAACTAGTGAGCATCAATCTTGTACAAAGTTCCACGGTCCGAGGTTCGAGTCCCGGTCCAAGTCTAGTAAAACTTACAATACTACTACGACCCTCACCTCACAACACACCCGTGCCCCAGTTCCGTTTAAATGTGTGTGTTGTAACTTTAAACATAGTATTTATAAATGCCCTAAGTTTCTAGGTTACAATCCAGCAGCTAGATCAAATTTTATTCAACAAAAGGGCTTGTGCTTTAACTGTTTAAGGCCGGCCCACGATAATGGCACCTGCCCATCAAAGACCAGTTGTTTTAAATGTGGTGGCGGTCACCACACACTCCTACATCCGGTTTCGACCAGCATACCGGAACCTAGCTCTTCCGGAACGGTCGTCGAAGACTGCGAAAGTTCTAGTGTGCACCACGGCACGAGCCGAGCCCTCGTGCTGTTAGGCACGTGCACACTGCTGGCGCGCGCCACTTCTGGTCCACCGCAACTCGTCCGTGCGCTCATAGACAGCGGAGCGCAGGACTGCTTTATCACCGCCGCCTGCGCTGGCCGCCTAGGCCTGCCTGTCCGCGGCACAGACCTTACGGTTTCCGGACTAGGACAAAATAATGTTAATAAAATCAGCGGAATCACCGATTGTGTTATACAACCGCGCGATTCCAATGATTTAAGTTTTAACATACGACCTATTGTGATGACGACGCTCACATCGAAATTACCCTCAATAACATTACCCGAGACCATCCGTCAGCATTACAAGCATCTTACTTTGGCTGATCAGGATTTCGACAAGCCTGCCGACGTGGATTTACTTCTCGGCGCCGAGCTGTTTGGCTTAATCTACGACGGGCAGCGTGTCGCTCCAGGTCCAGGATTACCAGTAGCCATGCATAGCGTCTTCGGATGGATTCTGACAGGAAAACTCGACCCGGGCTGTCGACCCCTATCCTCGGTTACGTCACTGGTTGCGATCACGCACGCCATCGGTGAAGTCGTCCATGATTTTAAGGAAGTCCAGACGCTTCCTAAGTCCCAATTGTTTGTACCACAGGTTGACGATTACGAACGATTATGTTCAACCGTAGTGCATCATGCCGTTGATGCTAACTATATTGTGCCTATTTTGTTAAGGGAATCGAACCCCGTACTTTGCGGTTCTTTTAATAATTATTCCAGGCGATATAATAACTTTGATAAACGTTTAACCAAACGTACTCGGCATCAACGTGATTACGTTACGTGTATGCGAGAGTACACGAGTCTAATTCACATGCGTCATGTGATATCAGCGCCATCTATCGGTAAATACTTAGTACCACACCACTTTGTATTGCGTTCCAATAGCATAAGAACAATGCTGCGTAATGTATTTGCTGCGAGAGGCAAATTCATCCACGATCTATCACTAACCAAGCTAGTAAATACCGGCATCAAACGGAAAACACATGTTCGGTCATTACATGGGTTTAAGGCCGATCCAGGTATTTCGTGGTCACATGGTGCTGACTTCATACGCCATGACGTATATAAGATATTAGGAGTTCAGTTGCTTCCACAATATGATTATTTTGCCAGTAAAATAATCAGCATTAGAGGGAATCAACCTGGCATTCGTTCTCCTCATCAACTTTCACTTTTAATTGATCACTCGTGTTTCTTACGAAGTCAATTATTTAATATTTATCTATTAGATCCGACGAAACATCCGACATACGAATTGACAGCGAGGTCAATTATTTGTAGTTTAAACCCACCAGGTGCTTCCAACCTTGGTGGTATATTTGTAAGTGGGATGGATACCACCACACCCCTCCACGAGCGTGTGGTCGGATCTCATAATCTCACTTTAAAAGCGTTTGTAACCATGCTTACAATATTCGTAACAATGCTTAACGCACGATCGCCTTGCGTTATATTATCGTACCTTAGCAAAGTGAACGTGCTTACACCCGGACACTTTCGTATAGGTCGGCCGTTGGTCTCGCTGCCCGTGCAGCAGTTCGAGGATTCCAACGCCACGTTGGCATATCGCTGGCAAATTTACCATAGACTTTTACAGTCCTTTTGGCCAACTTTGCAACAAATATCGAAATGGTTAACGAACCAGAGACGCGATCCGGTAGTAGGCGACTTAGTTCTTCTCTTAGAATCGAAGTATAAGGTTACATGTTCCCAAGCAAGGACACCCCTTTCCTAATTCCTTTTCTTTTTAACTTTACTCTATGTATATTATAGTTTAGTTTTAGGTATTTATTTATATTAAACTGTTAAGTGTAGATATCCGAGCTTATATCTATTCGAACACAGCGCATTGAGCTTTCTTGACCTAGCATTTGAGAAAGGTTTTGATGTATGAAATCCCTAGATGATTTCAAGTGGGGGGAGATGTTACGGCTTGGTATCCTATCCAGATTCCTCAAGTTGCTTATTCTTTCCCTACACCAAAAAGTGACACCCACTAACGTCACTGTTGTATCTGCGCGACCGCGATGCGAGCTAGTCGTGTCTAGCTGTGATAAACTGACGTTTCGCATGCCCGAGCTTGCATGGCGAAAATACGTGTATCCAACCAAAAGACTAGATAATAATAATAATTGAAGTTTTGTGTAAAGTGCAGTGCTTGGCCAAGCTGGAAATAGTGTGCTTCGAGATCTGTGAGTACCTATCTTTTTTCCCCCAAGTCGTATGCCTTTGTCTACTTATTTCAGCACGTTCATCATCTCCTAGCTTAGATGTGAATCAGGGATAGCCCTAAACGTAAGCAACACAGAATTAGATGCAGTAAAACCACCGAGCTATTATAATTCTTCTTAATTAAAAATATACAGTCCACTCCTAGAAGCTCAACCACCGTGGATTTAGACTCGGAGGTACCGGGTTCGATTCCTGATCGGGACACAATAATAGTAAAGTATCATCACGGCCGTTTCCCTTTCGGGGTGGTCAGAATAAGCGGATTCACATTTAGCCAACTTTACTATAGGCCAATCATGACAAGTGGCAAGCTCGTCGATGTCTCCAGCGTACCAAACTCGAGAAATATCACACATAAATTAAATATTATGTAAATAAATACATTTACATTGATTAATATTTTTGTGTTCCGACCAGGAATCGAACCCGGTACCTCCGAGTCTAAATTCACCGACTTAACCGCTAGACCACGGAGGCAGTTATAATATTTATTAATTTAAATAAATACGATTAATTAATATTTACTTTAATTAATTAATATTGGCTAATTGTGAATTCGCTTCTTTAAGCGTGGTCGTGATGATACTTAACTAACTAGATCCTTACATATGAAATTGTCAATTTGTCGAACTGTTTTGGTGATCTCTAATATCTGGTTACAGGATTACAGAACAAATCCTATAGACGACTGGAGACTTTTGCAATTGGGTTGGTTTTTTCATACTAAAAATCTAAATTAACTTTTTTTTTAAATTACAATCTATATCTCAAATTTTCTATCGAATAAATTAAAGATTCTTTTTTATAATAATCTCTTGGTACATTTCCTTTCCTTTGTTGAAGTTCAGATGCAAGTTTAGCCCAACTTCCATAGTATTTCTGGCAATCTCCTTTCTTAGCATTCCATGGATTCACCGTGTGTGGGAACATATCAAGTGAGCTGCATCAATAAATATTAAATTGGGGATTGTTTACTATACGGTATTTATTGACACCCGCGACAAAATGGACACAAACCACAAAAACAAATTGTCACTTCTGGTGGTTTCTTAGAAGAAGAAGTATCATCACGACCGTATCCCTTGTGGTCAGAAACCACGATTATAAAGAAGCGGATTCACATTTAGCCCAATCATGACAAGTGGCAAGCGTATTGTTTGCATAATCTGGGTTGTTTTATTTCTTATTTGAAGTCAAAACAATAAAACTGTATTTTTTTATTTATAATAAAATCAAGGAGAAATCAACACAGTAATTAATTTAAGCATAATAATATGCTAGGCAAGCTTATATAGATCTTAGCTGTTAGATCTCTCTCAAGTATTTAGAATACATTTTTTTATCACCAGAGATCAACAAACGCCGCCATGTTTTTTCAAGATGGCGTCTTCAACCGTCATTTTTTACCTGACAGATATGAATCTCATTTGAATATTAGCAGAGAATTGATAGCCGAAATTGTTTTAACAGGGTTTAATAAGCTCTCGCTCGCACAAATCAAGATTTTCAAAGATTTGTATTTGTGTGACTGGTTGATCAACTAGTCGCTTGAATGGTTGGTTAACTAGTTGCCAGATGAGAGGAACCAGTCTGCCAATCGGCCGACTAGTCTTGCTCGATTCGGTTCGCAGCTACTGTGGATTGGCAAAGAACGTAATAGCTCGTCTGATTTTAGACAGAGAAACATAGCAAAACATTTATTTATTTTTTCATTTACATATTCCACAGCTGTCTTTAACATTTTTACATTCAAATGATTACTAAACACCTAGTCAAGTACGGATAACATTATTTTAAACATGAACGAACGAAACAAAGAATTTAAACTATATAAACATAAAAATAAAGAGACAATATTTAAAATTTCTATCTACGCATCATTATGTTAGTGTATATGTGAATGTGTATTGACAGTGTAGGTGTGTTAAGGTGTAATATGTATGTGTGAAAATGTGTTTATAATGATTTTTCTCTATTTTTAACCGTCAATTCGACAGCATGTTTTTTTAAAGTGAGAACTTTATTGCGCGCGCTTGGTTAGGGACCAATTTCGTAGAACGTACGTCCGTACGTCAGAACAGCGCTCAAGGAGAAACAGTGGGGCGGGGAAGAGGAAGAGGGGCGGATAGGCGCGCGCGTATAGCCGCTGCCTTTCTCGCTCCTTCTTTCTCTTTCTTTCTTTCTCTCGAAACAGCGCGGCGGGGAAGGGGAAGAGGGGCGGATAGGCGCGCGCGTATAGCCGCTGCCTTTCTCGCTCCTTCTTTCTCTTTCTTTCTTTCTCTCGAAACAGCGCGGCGGGGAAGGGGAAGAGGGGCGGATAGGCGCGCGCGTATAGCCGCTGCCTCTCTCGCTCCTTCTTTCTCTCGAAACAGCGCGGTGGGGAAGGGGAAGAGGGGCGGATAGGCGCGCGCGTATAGCCGCTGCCTCTCTCGCTCCTTCTTTCTCTCGAAACAGCGCTGTGGGGAAGGGGAAGAGGGGCGGATAGGCGCGCGCGTATAGCCGCTGCCTCTCTCGCTCCTTCTTTCTCTCGAAACAGCGCGGTGGGGAAGGGGAAGAGGGGCGGATAGGCGCGCGCGTATAGCCGCTGCCTCTCTCGCTCCTTCTTTCTCTCGAAACAACGCGGCGGGGAAGGGGAAGAGGAGCGGATAGGCGCGCGCCGATGCCTCTCTCACTCTTTCCCGCCCCTTCTTTCTCTTTCTTTCTTTACGCGCCTGCAACGCAGCCACCGCATTCATTTAATCTCCATATTCCTACCAACTACGAAATCAATAACCTGTAAGTTTAGTTGTCACTTTTGCAGTACGTCCCGCGACGCACCCGTTTTTTTTTGTATGTTTGTTACCTGATTTTACTAAAACAAATAAGTGCCCGTAATTTTATTTTCTAGAAAGTTGATTGACTAAATTTCTCAAAATATAAAATAAAAATAAACCTTTAAATTGTGAATTGAGCGAGCGAGAACGATGCTCTCAAAACGAGAGTTTTATCTGTCAAGTAAAAATCTGACAAAAACGAACGCTCTCTAAAAATTTATTAAACACACTGGACTCAGCAATATTAGCGAATTTGGGCGGAAGGCAAATTCAGACCTATTTCAGGCCTGCTACGAACATCGTTGGACAGCGCGCGACCTGGAAAATTAAGACATAAAATTATTTATTACACACTAGCTGTCCCGGCGAACTTCTTACCGCCTAACAGTCATTGTAAAAAAGTAAAGTATCATCACGACTGTTTCCCGTTCGGGGTGGTCAGAAACCACGCTTATAAATAAGCGGATTCATTTAGCCAATCATGCTCGTCGATGTCTCCTGCGCGTACCAAACTCGAGAAATATCACAGAAGAGGAAGACAAATTTCTAAGCATTCCATGGATTCACCGTGCGGGTGCAGGGTCCATCGTGTGTGGGTAAGAAATAAATAATAATTAAACGTATTTATTGACATTAATAAATATTTTTGTGTCCCGACCAGGAATCGAACCCGGTACCTCCGAGTCTAAATCCACGGACTTAACCGCTAGACCACGGAGGCATACGTATGTATACATTCATTTTTATATACATATATATATATATATAGATAAGGTTATACAAGTCGACGCGTATATCTTGTTGTGTTCATCTTGTTTTATATTTAATGTCTTTGGTTTAACCATAATTTTTATAATGTAAAAAAAAAACTTGCGAGTGTATTTTTTTTACCATGAAAAAATTAAAATATAAGGCGTTAGTATTCCATAATAACCCGCATTCGCAACAATAACCTTCAAGTGTATGTGGGGACACATGTCTACAGACTATGACGTCATATAGCCTATACCTTGATTCCAAGGAACACTGCAAAATTTTATTTAAATCGGTTTAGTTATATTCCCGAATTAAACAGCGTGGAATTTGTTAAAAAGCAAATATTTTCATATTATAATCTAGAATAAAAATAAAGAATTATGTATTTTTTATTATAATTATTCAGTAATAAAATCTTAAGTTACGGTGCAGAGAAGTTTTCCTAAAAATATCTCCACTCATACTGAGCCCAATCAAGTAGGTAGCGAGAGGTCGACGATCGCGCGAACTTCGACTTGCGGAATTCTTTCTCTCTATTTCGTCCTTGGTTGTTGGCGGGATTAATTAATGATAACACTCCCCAGCCTTTAGGTATTTATCACTATGTATATTGCGATTTTTTCAGACGCTTATTCACCATGCAGTAGGTTTTTTTTTTTTTGGATATATATTTTTATCTTAAAAAAAAAAGTGACCTTTTTTATTTTAAATAAAGATCTACCAATGACACCTGAAGCCTAAAAAAAAAATATTTGCTCTACAAATACACGCGATATAGCCCATGTCCGTCTCGAGGTTGGAATTGAAACATGCCAAATTTTATCAAAATTCACACACACAGACAAATACCGTACACATTTTAAATATTATTATGAGTTACCTAAATGGTAATTTAACTTAACCTTTTTATGTTCCTAATAAATGTAAAAATCCTTAATATTTTCTACATGGTGGCGGGATCCCAGTTGATGTTGGGAATCATCCATGCACTTGCTTTCCTAATTTAAAGACAAAAAAATAAATTAATTATTATAAATATATAATTCCAGACAGGTCACACAGCGCCATCTAGTTTCCGTGGTAAGCTACGAGGCTTGTGTTACGAAAACTAGATGGCTGATAAACTACATATTATACTTTTTTTTTGTAAAAATATACATATTATACATATAAACACCCAGACTGAGACAAATTATACAATGTACAACTTGCCCCCGGTGGGAATCGAACCCACGACCTCCCGAGTTCACGGCAACCTTTGTTACCACTAGACCACGGAGGCGGTCAAATAGCGAAGTGCGAAGCGATTACGAAGTAAGAAGTTATTTATTAAAGGGATTTAATAAAAATCGTGCGATTTCAAAGTTACTATGTGATCTTGCCCTAACTTTTTTTTTTTTTTTTTTTTCAAATTATTTTGTTCACTTTATGAGGCTGCTTCTCTCTTTGTCTGTAGGATTTCAGCCCTTGATGTTACTATTTTATACAACACCTAAGTCCGAGATCATAGGTATGTGCGTTAGAAGGTGCTACTGACAGTTTTTTTTTTTTTTGACGCAAGGGTATTGGTGTCGCGGCGGTTGGGTTTCATTGATTGAATTTCTTGAGGCTTAAAACAATGTGATCCACAAAGCTGGTGAAGGAGTCCGTGGTGACATGGTTTTTCAGAAGGGAACCGAGATGAAAGGGCTTAATTTTTTCCCCTAACTTAACTGTAAGCGACAGTGACCCCAAGAACGGCAGCAATATTATGAATTGGACTGATGTCATTTTTTAATGAGATTTTTTAACGATTCCACAAGTTGATATTAGTGGAACCGGGACGGAACGGATACTGCCTTTATTGTCCCGTTTCAAAAATCCAATCCAGGCATATAGTTGGGGACTGATGTCAGTCATAAGTGTCTGATTCCAGTTGGTAACATTCCTGGACCTTGTGCTCCACTTACTATCAGGTGGAAGGTTAAATAAAATAATAAATATTTCCAGACAGGTCACACAGCGCCATCTAGTTTCCGTGGTAAGCTACGAGGCTTGTGTTACGGAAACTAGATGGTTGATAAACTACATATTATACTTTTTTTTTTTGTAAATATATACATATTATACATATAAACACCCAGACCGAGACAAATTATACAATGTACAACTTGCCCCCGGTGGGAATCGAACCCACGACCTCCCGAGTTCACGGCAACGTTTGTTACCACTAGACCACGGAGGCGGTCGTGACCTTGTTGACTTGTGTGCTAGTATAAAAAAATAAAAAAAACTCGGAGGTACCGGGTTCGATTCCTGGTCGGGACACAAAAATATTTATTAATGTAAATAAATACATTTAATTAATATTTAATTTATTTGTGATATTTTTCGATTTTGGTACGCTGGAGACATCGACGAGCTTGCCATGATTGGCTTATAGTAAGTTGGCTAAATGTGAATCGTGAATCTAAAAATCTGATGATACTAAAAAAGTGGGTGTTAGTATAAATGTTACCTATGAGGAGTTCTGTGCGGCGATCCTGGTGGGGAGGTGGCTGGGGACATGGCAGGAGTGGCTGGGGCTGATGCTGCGCGGCGCCGGGAGTACTCCGTGCCGCCCACCGCCAGCCCCGAGCCCCCCGCGTCCAGGATCCGAGTCATACTCAGACCTGAGGCCGAACGACTTGGACGAGTCGGACCTGCTCAGAAACCAGATACAATTTTATTTTATTTTTTTCATATCTCCGATTTTACATTATGGATGGTCAGCGTATTATCGCGCAATAAAAAAAAAAAAAAAGGAAGCCTCCTTTTCTTAAACCAGCCTATTGTCGGTCGCAAGCCCGAGACACCATTCTTCTCATCTCCTACCCACACACGATGGACCCGGCACCCTTAATGCCTAGAAAATGCTTAGAAATTTGTCTTCTGGGGTGTATCAGGCAAAGCTTTTTGTAGATTTTCTGCCGATAAACTATTTTCTAGTATAAAAAAAAAAATAATGTCGCTAGTCGCTAGCGGCACTGGTACCTTGTTTACACCTATGACGGATCCTTTTTTAAATTTATTTGTAGTTTTTAATATTTTTATAACAGAAAAATATATTTTAACTTAACGTTATCTAACTTAAAAGACGAATTAAGTAAGCGAACACCGTCTTTAAAATAAAAAAGGATGAATTAATAGAACGGCAATTTTGAGATCACCATATCTTTGCTTTCGCTTGGAAATCTCGATTTGTACTAGAGATGAGTCGTTATGGGTTTTTTAAATAACGAAACGTAACCGTTATCCGTTGTCAAACAACGTTGTATAAAACTATCTATTTTTAATAACTATCTATTTCAATAACGTCGCGTGATCGCGAGTTAGATTAGCTACTTCCAAAACAATATAAGAAACGCATTTTACGCACTATTTTCAATTTATATGATTAAAATAAATTTAAGAACTAATTAAATAATAAATAAAATTACAAATAAACTAAACGTAATACAAATTTGAATCTATTTTCAATTCCAATTAAAATTGTTAAATATGCAGAACGAAAGCAAAATCGAAACTGGACTAATAAAATAAGTAATTAATATTATTAGTTATTTATCGTCACGGAAGAAATGGGACATTTGCATGTGTCAAGGTCAACAATTTAAAAAATATTTGTTTATTTTAATTAGTTATCTAACTTATACTTAATATATATAAGGATCATTATTCTTTGAAATTATATGCCAAACTGTTATAGGTGCAACAGACTGCAATTTTCGGTAACTTTCGGCAACTTTCTCGCTCGCACTCGGGCGAATGTGCAATGCCCTATCCTACTCATTTCATTCGTTCGCAACTTCGCAGTATTTCAACGAGGTTTTACATTGCGCCGTCAAGTAGTGTTATCGTTTTATTTCTTTAGAAAACCGGCGATCGTTGTAAAAATCACATCTGCACAGTCCATAGTTTAGTAAAACATTTACATTGCGCCGTCAAATGGATAGAGTGTTATCAAAATATAGTTATATTATAACAGTGGGTTATGAAAATAGACGGTTAGGAAAATAGAGGGTTTTATTTCGCTGGATAACGAGCTATCGTTGTCAAGCTAAATAGATAGTTGTGCAACTATCTATGTTATATAGCGCTCATCTCTAATTTGTACACTTAAAAGCTGCTCACTTCTGCATAATATCCAGAAAATAATAAATTTCGTAATAAAAATACAACATTTCTATGCAACTGACAGTTATATTAGGTACCATCTATCATGCGCCATCTGGCGTGATAAAAATACACCCCATTATTATAAACCAAATCCTTTTATCTTTTCAAAACTTAGGATTTAAAATGAGCGTCACAGTTCATTACTTACACACAGCCATTTGGACTTCATTTATATATAAATCAATGAATCAGGTACTCTCAAAACCAGGTCCTAAAATTACGGCACCAAAAACTGTTTTTTTTTTTTTAAGACGGTTAATCGTTAAATCTTCAATGATACGCCCCCTGCCTGAAGGGCCAGCGCAGGAGGACGCATGCCTGACTCACCGTGAGGCCTCCTAAGGAGACCCCAAGGCGTCTACGGACTAAAACCTTATTAACCGTCTCTCTCTCACTGTTGGTCCTGCGTGCCTTAACACCTAAGTCTGAGTCGTGGCTACGGAGTGAAGGCACTCGTTCGCCGCGTAACCAAAAACTGTGTTGATCAGCATTATATTTTGATTTGATTATCTAATCTTTTAAAACTGTCTTCCCTAGTAAGTTGATAGACTACTATTTCTCAAAAGCTCACTCTGACTTGAAAAATCTAAAAATCTTAGACTACCATTTCTCAAAAGTTCACTCTGACTTAAAAAATCGACAAATCGTACTACCATTTCTCAAAAGTTCACTCTGACTTGAAAAATCGAAAAATCTTAGACTACCATTTCTCAAAAGCTCACTCTGACTTGAAAAATCTAAAAATCTTAGACTACCATTTCTCAAAAGTTCACTCTGACTTAAAATATCGACAAATCGTACTACCATTTCTCAAAAGTTCACTCTGTTTTGAAAAATCGAAAAATCTTAGACTACCATTTCTCAAAAGCTCACTCTGACTTGAAAAATCTAAATATCTTAGACTACCATTTCTCAAAAGTTCACTCTGACTTAAAAAATCGACAAATCGTACTACCATTTCTTAAAAGTTCACTCTGACTTGAAAAATCGAAAAATCTTAGACTACCATTTCTCAAAAGTTCACTCTGACTTGAAAAATCTTAAGACTACCATGTCTCAAAAGTTCACTCTGACTTGAAAAATCGAAAAATCTTAAGAGGGTTGCAAAATTGCTTTCATGAAATTCTCACCTCCTGTATAACTATATAACCCAGCTGGCGAGGATCTGGGTCTGTATCCTGAAGCAGTAGAAGCAGTGGAAAGCGTTGAAGGAGATCTCTTCAGAGTGTTGGGTCCTACATCGGAGATGGGAACAGTATTGGATGGCCGACGAACCGTTCTTGGTTGACGCTTAGAGCTCGTTCTGCATACACCTGGAAATTAGAATTGCTCAATTCAGCAAGAAAGCTGACAGGCGCATTCAACTAGGATAATAAAAAAGTAAATAACAATATATTTTATATATATTTTCCAGACAGGTCACACAGCGCCATCTAGTTTCCGTGGTAAGCTACGAGGCTTGTGTTGCGGAAACTAGATGGTAGACAAATTATACAATGTACAACTTGCCCCCGGTGGGAATCGAACCCACGACCTCCCGAGTTCACGGCAACGTTTGTTACCACTAGACCACGGAGGCGGTCATTATTAATATACGTGCATTGCCAAAGCTTTGTGACGTCACAAATGACATCATTCCTCGCGCTTAGACTGCTCACGAGATCGAGGTAGATCGCTCTGAGCGCTGTCAGTTGGAACACACACACAGACCTTTTTATATATAGATTTTGTATTTCGAATAAATGATTTTATGTAGAAGTATGTAATTAGCTCTCAATGTCCTACAGAGGCGAGCTGTTCGAATTGTGGACGATGCCACTATATCTGGAACTCTCGAATCCCTGCAGCTTCGCCGAGATGTAGCTTCTCTGAACGTGTTCTACTGGCTCTATGGTGAGTGGTCTGAAGAGCTCTATAACCTAATTCCTTCCTCTCCATTCCGCAACCGAACCACACGCACAGGTCACAATATGCACCCACATACCGTAGTCACTATCCCTTCGCGTACCTATAAATTTGGTGACTCATACATCTGTCGCACAATAAAGATTTGGAATGCTCTTCCAGCCTCTGTGTTTCCACTTTCCTATAACCTGAAATCCTTCAAGCGAAGTGTGAAAAGGCTACTAGTCAAGCCGGCATAGTGTTAGGGACTGATGTCAGACATTAGGGTCTGATTCCAATTGCTAACATCCATGGACTCTGCGCGCCACTTACCATCAGGTGGGCGCAGGGTCACATGTCGTGCAAGTATTTAAAAAAAAAAAAAAAAAAAACATAACAAGTGGCAAGCTCGTTGATGTCTCTACTCGAAAATATCTCAAATAAACTAAATCATAACTAAATTTATTATTTTAAATGTGACAAATTATGATAATACAATTAAAATATATCATATATTCACCTATAACAAGGTGCAATGAAAAGCCTTCGTAACAAAGGGCATGTATGAAGAGGTTGATGAATGTCGACGAAGCGAGGAGGTCTGTCGTGATCGTGTCAGGTGGCGTTCAATTGTCTCTGCCTACCCCGCAAGTAGTGTTGCCCAATGCAAGACCAAGACTTAACAAGAGTCTCGCAAGACTTCAGCAAGACTCTGACTCAATATAAATTTTATTTTCCAATTGTACTAAGGAAATCTCTCTCCGCGATGTCTTTAGGGTACCAAACTTGAGAAATATCACAAATAAATTAAATAATTTATTGTGTCCCGACCAGGAATCAAACCCTGTAACTCCAAGTCCGAATCCACGGAATTAACCGCTAGACCTCGGAGGCAGTAGGTATAGGTAGGATTTAGGTATACTAAAATAAAATTGCTTGCAAACGGCTCTCCCAAGTTCAAATATTTTTTTCCTTAGGAACAAAAAAATATTAACTACGGACACGACGCAATTAAAATATATTGAAAACAAAAACCTAACCCCAATAAAAGTAAACACTTTAGCAAAATTTGGAAAAAAAATCTGTGTAAGACTACTAGGGTAGTCTTGGCCTTTGGTCTTGCAACCATATCAGTAGTCTTGTTCTTGGTCTTGTAAAAAAAGCAAGACCAGAGATTGGTCAACTGTAAAGTCGTCAGTCCCTATTTGTGCTGCTAACCAGTGCTAGGGATACTGCTGCGGGTCTTCGATGTCTCAATTAAAGATTGTTTAGCGGACTGTATATGGTTTATTGTAGAAGAAGAAGTTGCAGTTAATTACTTGAGTGAAAAGGCTATGAAATGTGAGAGAAAAACGTGTGACCGCTCGGTGCGCGGATTGATTCCACTCTCGTGGGCGCCGCTCGGAGCGCTGGCCACCGATCCAACGGTGGTATTGGCCGAGCGACAATAATGTCGCTGTGATCGCGACTACAACCCCACACTTCCTGCAGATATTCAGATTCATTTACTGTATCGGCTGCTCGTCACAAGCTTCCACTGACCATCAGACAAGCTCCTTCAATTCACATCTTTAAAAAACAACTTAATACTTTCTTTTTAAACAAGCATAACAGTATATTTTAAATTTAAATATTTCTTTCTAACTGCCTCCGTGGTCTAGCGGTTAAATCCGTGGTCTAGCGGTTAAATCCGTGGATTTAGACATGGAGGTACCGGGTTCGATTCCTGGTCGGGACACAAAAATATTTATTAATGTAAATAAATGCATTTAATAATTATTTAATTTATTTGTGATATTTCTCGAGTTTGGTACGCTGGAGACATCGACGAGCTTGCCACTTGTCATGATTGGCCTATAGTAAAGTTGGCTAAATGTGAATCCGTTTATTTATAAGCGTGGTTACTGACCACCCCGAAAGGGAAACGGTCGTGATGATACTTTACTTTTTCTAAATATTTCTTCTTAATAATATTATATTATCTTCAAATATATCTACTATATATTAATAAGTATTTAAGTAGTCTATGTATACATACTATTTATGTAGTTTATTCAAATTTAAAATAAGGTTAAAATTGCACCCCACATATTATACTGTCTCACTCTCCCAAAGGTTAGCTGGTAGAAAAAGCCGAAATGGCTTTAAGTTCGCCTTTGTACATACTTTTAAGTTAAAGTGCAATAAAGTATTTTAATAATAATAATAATACAACACTACCCGCAAGGGATCTGGCGTAAAGATATACATACGTATGTATCAAACAAAATACTTTTGACTAACAATGTAAAAATAAACTAGACTTGACATGTCCGTCCAAAATTTGACTAAAGATTTGACTTAAACTTTGACTTTGAAAATCTACCAGAGATTTTTAAAAAGATACATGAAAGCCCGTGAACTCTAATTGGATTTAGATTGTCGTCACTAAAAGTGGAAGCATTAAATTTTACATACCTGTAGGACATTGTCTTCCCATAGCGCATTTTCCTTCACAAATGGTTTTCTCGCTGAGCATGGTTTGGTATGAGCTAAGACTGAGTCGACATTCTTTGAAGTCACTATCAGCCAGCGCTAGTGATGGATATCGCTCTTTTAAGCGACGACGTTCCTGGATAAAGAAACATCATCTTATTCATAAAATACCATTTTATTCAGGCACGTAAATACCCTTTACCTACACCAACGATGTAATATAGAGCACATAAGGTTAATTAAACTAATATTTTTTATAAGTTTTAAATAATGAGTTTATAAGTTTTAAATAATGAGTTTATAAGTTTTTAATAATGAGTTTATAAGTTTTTAATAATGAGTTTATAAGTTTTTAATAATGAGTTTATAAGTTTTTAATAATGAGTTTATAAGTTTTTAATAATGAGTTTATAAGTTTTTAATAATGAGTTTATAAGTTTTTAATAATGAGTTTAGAAAGTTTTTAATAATGAGTTTATAAGTTTTTAATAATGAGTTTATAAGCTTTTAATAATGAGTTTATAAATTTTTAAATATGGCTAGTGTTTTTGAGGCTATAATTGTGTGTATATATAATGGAGCCATCTATGATCGGATAGCGGAACCATTTCCTAATATCAACTTCTACAATGTTCCGTGCATGATAATTAAAAACTTAAACGAAGCTTTAACGAAAATAGACTGACACAAGGTCATTTTGTCGAAGAAGAACGTGCCTCCGTGGTCTAGCAGTTAAGTCCGTGGATTTAGACTCGGAGGTACCGATTTCGATTCCTGGTCGGGAGTTCGGGACACAAAAATATTTATTAATGTAAATAAATACATTTAATTAATATTTAATTTATTTCTGATATTTCTCGAGTTTGGTACACTGGAGACATCGACGAGCTTGCCACTTGTCATGATTGGCCTACAGTAAAGTTGGCTAATGTGAATCCGCTTATTTATAAGCGTGGTTTCTGACCACCCCGTAAGGGAAACGGTCGTGATGATACTTTACTTTTTACTTTTAAGAACGTGCCCTGTCGTGTTATAGGTATATTTATTGCCTTGGATAGACTGTAACTATCCTGTACTGTAACTAACTGCAACGAGCCTACGACACCAAATTACCTCAAGGACAAATTTGCCTACCTCTCGTCACTTCATGAAAGATCCCTCCGTTCGTAACACGATTCTGTTCTATCTATTCCTTCTCATCACTCTAGCTTTCATGCTAACTCATTCGCAGTAGTGGCAGCTTTGTGGAACGACTTGCCAGTTGAAATTCGCCAAGCTCCCAACAAAACACTATTTAAAAAGATGGTTTACTCTCATTTCTTAAAGATCTCCTTAAGTAAGTAAATGTTGTATGTAGTGTATATATCTATGTATGTATATAGTGTGTAGTATATGTATTTTTATTTATTTAATATTTGAATGTATGTGTATTTGTAGTTGTATGTATTGTTGTATATATAAGAACGATTTAAATTTATTTTGTAAATGTTTCATATTGCCAGTTGCATCTACCTTTCAACTTAAATGCTCTGTATTGTCCCAAAGGTTGGCTGCTAGAAGATGCCTAGCGGTAGTTTTAAATAAATAAATAACGTAGCCACTATCCTTACGTGTTTATATAAGTTTGGAGAAATTTGTTGAACGCCAATCTCCTGATTTCCCTATTCCTATAACGTGGAATTTTAGGCCAAATTAATGTCATTTGATGTTCGACCTCTGTGTAAAACCATTAAACAGTATTTAGACCGCGTTACATTTTATCACTGACCATTAAAATCTTTATAGAGTCACGCTTGGGGACTATTAAAACATTAAACTAGGGGTTTTTCCATGCATTTTCATATCAGCTACGAGTATCTCTTTACCAATCACTTATTATTTATTTGAAACTAGTTTTTTGTTTAGTTGCAGGCTTTTTCTTCAGCATCGATTGGGACACTACTTGACCTAAATACATTGGCCATGGCAGTGTGCCTTCGTCTCGAAGCCCTGACTGTCCACCCACACAAATGTCGGTGTGGGTGGACAGAACATCTGCGGCTCTCAACGACTACATCCGAAAGGCTCTCTTGTCACCACTGGAGTACCCGCAATCTGGGATTGCGCGAAGCGATGGCAAGAGACCCGACAAAACTTGGCAGATATTTGGTATAGAAAGCGACATTAGCCTCATCCCACATCCAGGCGACCTCGTCCAGTGCAGAAAGTGCGGCGGTTTCTGCTAAGAATCTTAATATGCCAATCTCGGTACAGGTTACGAGTTTGCGCCGTTTAGGGTCGAGACGATGGCTCCAAGCGCCTGTCCTCATCTTGCCTGTCTCTGTCGTTTCTCTTCAAATAAATAAAAAGATATCAATCCCTAACACTATGCCGGCGTGAGCCCGAAACGTGATACACTTTACTGGGTTTATCGGCACGAACGGTGGATACTTCCCCGCCCCGGCAGACTGGGCACATTATGATAGACTTCTTAAAAGACTTGTAAAATATTGAATTGAGCGAGTGAGAGGGACAAAATAAATAAAACACTGGCTGAAGGTGCATTAAAAAGCCTTCGTAACAAAAGGCTATGTATGAAGAGATTAATGAATGTCGACGAAGCGAAAGAGGTATGTCGTGATCGTGTCAAGTGGCGCTCAATCAAATCAAATCAAATCATTTATTCATCCTTAAGTATAGGTACATAAATATTACAATTGGTATTCAGTAGTTTGTTCGTTCAGCTATACTTCACCCTTAAGGGCATACAGATATATTTATTTAAATACAAAGTTATAATTATTGTCATTAATGCATATAAATAAAATAAAAATAAAAAGAAATTTTGGTATACAAACACAAAAGAAAACATATAATAAGTGTCCTATTTTAAATATTATAATGTATGTCAAATGTGAGATCATCGTCAGTCAGAAAATCGTCAATTGTATAATAACATTTTCCCAGTAAAGCTTTCTTTAGTTTTGACTTAAATAATGGCAGAGGCAAGTCCTTGAAACCGTCTGGCAGAGTATTGTACAATTTAGGAGCCATACCAAAAATACTTTTACTCAAGAGAGCTGTTTTATGTGTTCCTTGTATATTTGGTTTCGTGGACGGGGACGAAAAGATTTATGAGTTGAGGATTTTACAATATTGAAAAGGTTAGGTTTAGTATAAGTAAAGACAGTTAGTATTTTGAGTAGCTTAAATTTTGGTAAACAGCTCTCTGTTGAGTCCATAGCGCACATTGCCCTAATACAACGCTTTTGTGCCTTGAACACCATGTCTCTGTTTGTCGAGTTTCCCCAAAATATGATACCATATCGTAATATTGATCCTATAAATGCGTGATATGCAATTTTCGTAGTCTCAATGTTCGATATTTTGGATAATGTCTTTAACGCGTATGAAAATAGGTGGATTTTATTACATACGTTTTCCACATGCTTTTTCCAAGTGCATTTCCTATATATTTGTCAATTGTCTCTGCCTACCCCGCAAGGAATCTGGCATGATGATATGTATGAGAGGGATGCAAAATCGGGTTTAACTTAAGGAAGTAAGAAGAGATAAAAGTACCTCAATAAGTCTGTAGGTCTCAAACTCCTGCAGTTGTCTCTGGAATCCAGGGTTAGGGTTGGCCACGGCCCGACCAGCTCTCACCACCTTCAGGGCTTCGCGCCACGATAGTGACGTCACTGACATTATGTATGCCACTGCCACAGTCACACTTCTAGACATGCCTGCTAAACTGAAAAAAAATAGGTTTCATCTTGTAATGGGCGTTTAGGCTAAATTGTATTCAATTTATTTATTTATTTACCAGTTAATACATTTTTACTTATACAACAATAAGAATAATCAACAATTAGTAATAAAGTAATAATGCATCCAAAATCAACAAAAGATAAATACTTGTTATATTTAACTGGAAAAAATATAGCATACGTTAAAAAAGGAAATAATACACAGATTACAATTATGAATGATATTAAACATTTCAAAAATCAACAAAACATCATAGAATACTAGAGGAGTTCTTCGCGCCATTTTGCGTGGACATGTCAAGTGCAAGTTTTTGTTTTGTAAATTAATTTACTGTGGATATTATTGGTCAAAAGTGGTGTTGTTTTGTTTAATAATGTGCTACAATGTGAATAATTATGGAAAACGATAAATTGGACTTTAAATATGGGGCACAAGTTGCAGTTTATTTCTTGCAGTTTCCCGCGCTGTCAACTCCCATATTTTACCCGACGTGTTTGAGCTATGGTGCCGCGAGTGACTCCAAGAAAAGCATCAAATTCTGCAGCATCTGGAATTTGATGATGACCTCTTTAACTCATCAAAAAGAAAGATATATTACGTCACACTTGGCTGTATGGCCTTTGCCTTCCCTATCATCTCATTCATCATCCATCGGGAGAAAAGTACCAAAAAAAAATAATCATAGTTTACTAGAAATATATATAATGTAGGTACGTCAACAAAACTATTAGGTAAATCACATACATATAAGCTTAATACAAGTAACAATTAAGTGCAAGTTTGTTAGTAAACAAGAAAACATGTTTTTCAACATAATAAAAACAATTGTAAAATAATAAACTATACTTAAATATATATAATATAAATAATTAACATAAAATAAAGGGAACGGAATCCGTACCTGGAAAAGTTTGAAAATGGTAATAGTTGCAGCCGGGTATCTGTTGCAGACACTATCCGTTGCACTAACTGTTACATTACGATTTAGGATCAAACTTTACGCAGTTATGTCAAAAGTCAATATCAAGAAATCTATCTGTTACACTACCTGTAACAATATCTGTTACACTATCTTTAACACTATGTGTTACACTATCTTTAACACTATCTAGGTTTGTATTGTAGAAGTAAAAGGTTAGGAACTAATGCCTAAATTAGATACCTATACCTCACTCTGTGGAGGCAGGGGGTGTAAATGTTGTTTTTCCTCCACCGAGTGTGATGTAGGATATATTTTGCACTACTAATAACACTAAATGTTTTAGTACGAGTATCAACTAAAATAAATAGAGACTGCTCCCCAAAATACAACATAATGGTTTGGGAAGCAGAGTTCTGTATCTCTTGCTTACCTACTTGTTTTGATATATTTTTTTACTGTACCAAATTTTTGTAACTCAATTTACTTTTGCTTCAATAAACGATTTTTACTTTACTTTTATCTGTTACACTATATGTTAAACTATCTTTAACACTATCTGTTACACTATCTGGTACAGTATCTGGTGCACTGCCTGTTGCACTATCTATTGCACTATCCGTTACACTATCCGTTGCACTATCCGTTGCACTATATGTTGCACTATCTCTTGGTATATATGTTGCACTATCTAATATAAGTATATATTAATTTGCTGTTAAATTTGTCCCCAAGGTTCGGCTGTCAGAGAATGACTTTTTTTCTATACTAGCACGACATTTGACCTTGCGCTCACCTGATGGTAAGTGGCGCGCCAGCTCCATGAATATTAGCAACTGGAATCAGACACTCATGACTACCATCAGTCTCTTACACTACGCCGGCTTGACTGGGCATGACGGCAATTCGAGCCTGAACCCGAAACGTGTGGATACGTCCCCGCACCGGTAGTCTGGGCAAATTACCACCATCAGTCCGCCTACCACCTTTTAATTTCTTCGTGCATCACTTACCACCAGGTGAGCGCAAGGTTAAATGTCGTGCTAGTATAGAAAAAAAGTTATTCTATGACAGCCAAACCTTGGGGACAAATTTAACCAAATATGCAATCATAAAAATAATCTATACAATCGTTTTAATGAATGGTTCAATCCTTATAAAAGTTTGCTCTAGATAACTTTTGAATTGTTCAATCGGTTACCTTAAGACTATTAATTCATCCAAAAGATACCTATTAGGTAAGTACTTACCTACTATTTCAAAAATACATAAAAAAGGCGCGGGGCGGCGCGCGGCGTGAAGTGACTAGCCAGCCGGGCAACGCAGCGATGCGGGGGAGGGGAGGTCAGATCAGTGCGATAGGTAGTATTACGATAATTTGATCAAACACATAAAACAAAGAACTTTAACAAAAAAAAAACAAAAAAAACCTTAAAACAATAAAGAAAAACAAAAAAAACCTTAAAACAACAAAGAAAAACAAAAAGATGTAAATATTTTTCAATAAATGTAAAAAATCAATTTAAAAACAAACTTTTACCTCAACCAAAACAAACAACAACAAAATAGGTAGGTTCCTATTTAAGAAGAAAATAATTAATTAAATAAATGAAATAAGTAAATGAAGTCCGGAAAAATATTTTCAAAAGATAAATACTTCCTAAATAAAAAAAAAACTGAGAATAAATATAAATAAAACGTAAAACTATGTAAAAAATCTTAAGTCCCCCCGTGCTGACTGTTGCTGTACAAAGCACAGATCAGATCATGCGTGGAATACTGTTCACACCTTTGGGATGGTTCAGCCAAGTACCTCACAGATGCTCTCAATGTCCTACAAAGGCGAGCTGTTCGAATTGTGGACGATGCCACTATATCTGGAACTCTCGAATCCCTGCAGCTTCGCCGAGATGTAGCTTCTCTGAGCGTGTTCTACCGGCTATACTATGGTGAGTGCTCTGAAGAGCTCTATAACCTAATTCCTTCCTCCCCATTCCGCAACCGAACCACACGCACAGGTCAGAATATGCACCCACATACCGTAATCACTATCCCTTCGCGTACCTATAAATTTGGTGACTCATACATCTGTCGCACAATAAAGATGTGGAATGCTCTTCCAGCCTCTGTGTTTCCACTTTCCTATAACGTGGAGTCCTTCAAGCGAAGTGTGAAAAGGCATCTAGTCAAGCCGGCATAGTGTTAGGGATTGATGTCGGATATAAGGGTCTGATTCCAGTTGCTAACATTCATGGACCCTGCGCGCCACTTACCATCAGGTGGGCGCAGGGTCACATGTCGTGCTAGTATAAAAAAAAAAATAAAAAAAAAAGCGAAGCCGGGACGGGCCGCTAGTATTAAATATAAGTAATTAAATTTAACAGCAAATTAATATATACTTACTCGCGTATAGTCCTTTACTATAGACAAGTGGCAAGCTCGTCGATGTCTCTAGATAACCAAACTCAACAAATATCACAAATAAATTAAATACTAGTTAATAATGATTGTGGGAATCGAACCAGGTACCTCTAATTTCACAGACTTAGGTACTTACTAGACCCGAAGGTAACAGCTAAATAGATAATAATAATAAATAAACTCTTAAAATTATTTTTAGTTTCCACTTTTCGTAGCTAAGAAGTATATTTTACCAAGCGTGGGCTAAATCCTAGCAAATATGTCGGTAAACTTGCAATATAACGTGTAAAGTTATTCTCAAAGGTGCTGTATTGTGGCTTCATAACGTGAAAGTTTCTACGATGGATACAGAGACGTATGTACGAAGATAATACACTACGTGGCATTTTTTAAAGACCAAATATTTTCATATTATATTTTAGAATAAAAATAAAGAACTACGTATTTTTTATTTTAATTATTCAGTAATAAAATCTTAAGTTACGGTGCAGAGAAGTTTTCTAATCAAAAATAATTATTTGGAATGTTGCCACAAAAAAAAACCTATCTTACTGGAAATATTTAAAATGGTAACATTTATGCTTTTCCAGGTTGGAGAGTTTACAACTTAAGAATACCAGGAGGAGTCCTTCGCGCCATTTTGCGTGGACATGTCAAGTGCAAGTTTTTGTTTTGTAAATTAATTTACTGTGGATATTATTGATCAAAAGTGGTGTTGTTTGGTTTAATAATGTGCTACAATGTGATTAATTATGGAAAACGATAAATTGGACTTTAAGTATGGAGCACAAGTTGCAGTTTATTTTTTGCGATTTTCCCGCGCTGTCAACTCCCATATCTTACCCGACGTGTTTGAGCTATGGTGCCGCGAGTGACCCCAAGAAAAGCATCAAATTCTGCAGCATCTGGAATTTGTTGATGACCTCATTAACTCATGAAAAAGAAAGATATATTACGTCAGACTTGGCTGTATGGGCTAGACCCTTTGCCTTCTCTATCATCTCATTCATCATCCATCGGGAGAAAAGATCCAAAAAAATTTAAAATTAAGAATACCAGTAATGAGGATCCCTTGAGAAAACCCATTTGACAACAGGAATAGTTGGACTGTTGAAGAAACGGCTTAGAATACGTGTGTCAAATCCTGCAGTAGGAAATAAAATATGTGGCCAAATTGACAAATGATTTACGTGTGAAACGTGCATGAAGGCGTCTCGATAACTAGATTTGTCTCCCTCTAGCCCTCATAGCAATAAAAATATACCAAAAGTTGTTATTTTTATGACAGAAGATGCGACGAGGCCTATCGTAGCACCTAACCCTCGTGAACCACCTGAGAGGACCCCGGCGCCGACCCCAACTGCAGCAGTCAGCCTTCGTCAGAAGATGGTCGCCATAGCCAATGGGTATTACTCTGACCACAATAAGATGAAGATGCGGAAGCTATAGTGTATATTTATAATTTAGTTTTTAATCTATGGACCTTTTGTATATTCATTTTGATGCCTAAAAATAAAGATTATTTATTATTATTATTCTTCTCATATCAAGAAGACATGCACGTCGGCATATTGTCAGTAAAACAATAATTGTATGTGTTTTATATGTACTTGTGTTATTATATATACTATATATATATATATATATATATTAATAGTGAAGATGCGGAAGCTATAGTGTATATTTATAATTTAGTTTTTAATCTATGGACCTTTTGTATATTCATTTTGATGCCTAAAAATAAAGATTATTTATTATTATTATTCTTCTCATATCAAGAAGACATGCACGTCGGCATATTGTCAGTAAAACAATAATTGTATGTGTTTTATATGTACTTGTGTTATTATATATACTATATATAATATCTGTCATTTCGACTATTAATATATATATATATATAATAACTGCCTCCGTGGTCTAGCGGTTAAGTCAGTGGATTTAGACTCAGAGGTACCGGGTTCGATACCTGGCACATTTAAGTAATATTTAATTTATTTGTGATATTTCTCGTATTTGGTACGCTGGAGACATCGACGAGCTTGCCACTTATCGTGATTGGGCTATAGTAAAGTTGGCTAAAAAAGTGAAACGAACGTGATGATACTTTACTATACTGATACTATACATACGAGTATATATGTATATTGAGTGCTTTAGGTCTAGTTGTAAAAAATAGGTTACTTTTAATATATTTTAAATTAGACCAAAGATGAATGAACTGGTTCAAATTTTCGTTTTCATACACACGTCTACGAGCTTAAACTAGGTACTTATTTTTCTACGAAAGGAAGGGGTCACAGTAAACAACGCGATCGTACCGTACGTACTCGTATTATCAGAAAATACAAAGTTTTGTGTAGGCATTTTCAGCTTTATCGAAATTAATGCCAGTCCAGTTTTTTTTTTCTTAAACTCCTAAATTCCTACAATCCACAATGTCAAATGCTAATCGCCGATTGGATCTTCTCAATAAACTCTATATAGAAGGCCTATGTGATGGCTAGGCAGCTCCACTCTTCCAGGATTAGCGTCTCGGTTATGCTGGGAGAGGTCGATTATTCTCTCACATCAACTTCTACTATAACTAACGGTATCTCTCACGACAAACGGAAAGGAGGGTTGTAAGCTATGGATCTTGCAGTCTTGGTCTTGCTTTTTCGCCAGATCCCTTGCGGGGTAGGCAGAGACAATTGAGCGCCATTTGACACGATCACGACATACTTCATTCGCTTCGTCGACATTCATTAACCTCTTCATACATGCCCTTTCGTTACGAAGACTTTTTAATGCACCTTCAGTCAGTGTTTTATTTATTTGATCGTGATATGTGAGTCTCGGTCTGCCAGGACCTCTTTCATCCACAACTTTCGCATTATATATCTGGTTCGTCAATCTTTCCAACCATCGTAGCATGCCTTTCCTTATTTTTGTCCCTATGCTTTCGTTCATACCAACCCTTTTCCGTATTTCGACGTTACGTATGCGGTCCGCCAAAGTGACGCATTAACCCTACTCTCATGCGTATTCTGACGCATTCTACGTCTCGCTTCCATACATCAGTGTTGGTACCAACATGGCATTGTGTATGGCGAGCCGAGCTTTGTCACTGACAAGAACACATTGGCTGAAAACTATTCAAACACTGTAGTATGTTTGATAACAGGATGTGGCGTAACTTTCCGAATGCAGCCCATCCTAGTTGAATGCGCCTGTCAGCTTCCTTGCTAAAGTAAGCTAAGCCAAGTAATAATTCAGATGATCAGAGTCATGATGATGTATATATATATATATCTAGATGTGTGTTAAAACATTATTGGCTTATTGACAAGTGGATACAAATACAAATCGTTTATTAGCACAATAACAAAATTGATTCGTTATGGTGAACCCTGTCTCCTGCATGAGCTGAGCTGTATAACAGGAGTCAGTGTCTTCCAATAATGAACATACAATTTAGAAGATTTATAACATATAAAATAAAATTAATATTAATACTAAGGATGGGGATATAAGTCCCGTCCGCGTGGAATGGTGGCAAGAACGCTGGCTGCATTTCCCCGCTGAATTGCAATACTGATTCTCTGGGCGAAGAAAGAGCCAGCCCTCTTGTCACCGGAGGAGACAACAAGACGCGGTGTTATGTCTTTTAAAAACTTTTTTGCGCTTGGACTCCATGGGCCCAGAGTTTCTACAGCAAACGGCACAAATATGTAATCTTTTAATATAATTACATACTTGCGCCGCTTGCTGGACTCCGCATTTTCCGCCGCGGCTCCCGCTTTATGCGCTGTTCCCCTGAGATGCGACGCGGCAAGGGTGTCGACGCACGTTGCGTCCCTCACCAGAGCACGTCCCTGTTCCTAGGGGACCAACGTCATACCATCGGGTATCTTGCCATCATCTCAGATAACTCCAACAGGCTCTAGAAGAGCTGGAACCTCGATGGTGGCTAGAGCCCTATTAATAGTATCGTTAAGGGAGCCGTGGCGGAAAAATCTGCCCGCACTTTTGGAACAGGAGAGCCCATGAACTCCAAGACAGTCGACCTCCTTTCCACACATTTAGAAGAAAATAGAATTAAAAGTTACAAAATTAGTATGTGAGTGTGGGTGCAATGTCTGTATATGTATGTGTGTGTTTGACTGTGTGTGTATGTATAGGGGAAGGAGTGGGGAAGGGAGGAGAGGGAGGGTAAGCTTGTATGTTTGGAATTTATAATTTTGCCTAGTGCGTTGGTAATTGTGTATCTTTTTATTTATAAGTGAATTTACAAATGTCATGTCATCATCTCTTCTGTACTGTCATAGTCAAGGTCAGATAAGTAGTTCTTAAGTAATATTTTTAGTTCTTTTTGATTTAGATGGGTAATTTTTGTTTTTGTGTTGATTCGGTTGTACAGTTTGGGCTATAGGTACTTTTGCGCAAATGTGCTACGGGTGAAAGGAACCTGAAATTCCTGTATTCTTTAGATGCAAAGTCACATTTCGTTTACTTACCAATGTATAAGTACATTTCCTTCCCTTAGCCTAGCCGCGTGTATAAAATCGTTGCATAAACTGAAATACTGCGTTAGGTTCTGGTCTGGAGAATCTGACGCCATGATGCACAGGTAATGTTTATCCTGAAACGAAAGAAAAAAAGAAAATGAGATAAATAAATAAAGCCAAATTTAATATCAAAATATATATAATATAACGGCCTCCGTGGTCTAGCGGTTAAGTCCATGAGTTTAGACTCGGAGGTACCGGGTTCGATTCCTGGTCGGGACACAAAAATATTTATTTAAGTAAATAAATACATTTAATTATTTGTGATATTTCTCGAGTTTGGTACGCTGGAGACATCGACGAGCTTGCCACTTGTCGTGATTGGCCTATAGTAAAGTTGGCTAAATGTGAATCCGCTTATTTATAAGCGTGGTTTCTGACCACCCCGAAAGGGAAACGGTCGTGATGATACTTTACTTAATTTTACCAACATCTAAAAATTCAGCCAGTTCAATTCAGCAAAGCCTACCTATTTGAGAGACGCAACATAATTCTAGGTCAATAAAAGTTTCAGTGAGGTGATTACGATAAAATGGACCGTGAAATGAGGGTCATAAAACACAGATTTCAAGAAAATTACGGCCGCAAATATGAAATATTGCTGGCCACCAAATGGTTGAAGCATTTTCCTCTTCAAATATATCTACTAAAAAAACTAAAAGGAAAAAAAAAAGACTAAGGGTTCCGCCGCCAAAAAGTTTGATAACCGATTAACTACACCAATAAAATATTGTTATATATTTTATTACATAACCTTATCAAACTTCAACAACATTTGGTCCTGTGACTGCGCCGAATTCGAAATTCAAAATTTTTATCGACAAAATAGCAGCACACAAATAATTTATCTTCTTCTTCTTACGGTGCCATCTCCTATCGGAGGTCGGCTATCATTAAGGCGATTTTGATTTTGTTGGCCGCTGTCCGGAACAAGGATCTGGTGCTCATCCCGAACCACTCCCTGAGGTTCTTGAGCCAGGAAGTGCGTCTTCTCCCCGGTCTTCTGGAGCTTTGTATCTTGCCTTGCATGACGAGCTGCAAGCAATACTTACAAGCAAGCTATACTTTTTATTGCGCATGATGTGTCCCAAATACTCCAACTTCCTTCGCTTTACCATTTTCAATAGTTCAACTTCAAATAATTTATGCACAATTTTATATCTGGAGAGTTTATTTGTTCACTCTCCCAAGGGTTAACTAGTAAAAAATGCCTGAGGCATTAAGCTCGCCTATGTACATTTATTTTGTGCAATAAAGAATTAAAACAAAGAAATAAGAGACTACATAATGAGAACTTGGCAATATTGTTTTACCTGTAAGCGGACAACCGGCCCAAACGAAGGATTCAATGAGGTGTATCAGGCAAAGCTTTTTGTAGATGTCGCTAGCGGCACTGGTACCTTGTTTACACCTATGACTGGTCATTTTTTAAATTTATTTGTAGTTTTACATTTTTATAACAAAAAAATGAATTATAACTTAACGTTACCTACTTTAAAAGACTAATTAGGAAAGCGAAAACCGTCTTTAAAAAGAAAAATGGTTTAATTAATAGATCGGCAATTTTGAGATCACCATATCTTTGATTTCGCTTGGAAATCTCGATTTGTACACTTAAAAGCTGCTCACTTCCGCAATATATCCAAAAAATATTAAATTTCGTAAGTAATAAAATTAAAAGTTTTCTATGCAACTGACAGTTCTATTAGGTACCGTCTGTCATGCGCCATCTATCGTGATAAAAAGTTAGTGATACACCCCATTAAACCAAATTTAAAAACAAAGGAATTTTCTGGACTCTGTTACTGGATCATCTATAGTCTATAATCAGTTTTCAGGAATGTTTCTATACTTTGGAGGAATACTATGTGTATTTTAAGCAACACAAAGGTTTTTGTGAAGTAAAGTTACTAAAGAAGCAACGCTGAGTTTTTTAGTAACTTTACTTCTATAACAGTTGTTGTAAATTTTTGCATGCTTATGGCGAAATATGTGACCCATTTAATATTAATAAGACCTAATATTGTTTGTTACCATGTTTCCTGCAAATAAATATTTCATTTCATTTCATCCTTTGTTGCTTCTTTCTTTCAATTTCTGGAAATTATTTGCTTTGTACAACTAATATAAAAAGGTAGTACTTTTAAAACAATAAATAATAAAAAAATAAAATAATAAAGTTATTTACAATGGATTATTCTTGACTCGTTACTGGATCATAGTTATAATCCTTAAGTTATTATTTTCTTCGAATTTCTACACACACTTTTAAGCTATTGCATAGGTTTTATCGCGGGCTTTGAGCGCGGCGACCGAATCAAGAAATTCCGTAACGAAAATAAACCTAACACCCCCCACTCCGACCGGCACAGCGGTGCGGCGTTGAAAGCCGTGCATCGTCTAACGTCGTTTCCGTTCGGCAGACTTCGGCACGGTGTTTGTGTGAGTGCGACTAGACGTATGCGTATAGACTAGCTGCTTACTACGCATAACTGATTCTATCTCTTTTAGACACAATCCTAGGTGAGACAGCGTGCTTTTTGGCCGCGTCCACGAGTGAGTTCGAGCCCGCGACTAGTAACTTTAATTAATATATTTAAAAAAACTGCTTAAATAAAATAAATGAATAATTATAATTGCATAAGTTGATAAAAAATGCTATGCAATAGCTTCATTTATAAATTTTTTATATATTATTTCTGTTTAATTTTTAAGCTATTGCATATTTATTTCTCTTTTTACACCGTACTCAAGTTTAAATGTCCTTGTTCGCCTTTTGTATAGATTTACAATAAAGTTTTTAAGTAAATAAATACATATTTCTGACAAGCCACGACAGAGTTTGACAATATATATAAAAAGACAAAAGACAGCTTGTCAAGATAGCCCGAGCTACGGGGGCTGATGATGGTATATCAATAAGTTATTTGCCGGTGCGCAAACATTTTTAGCACCGTTGTAAATTGCCTTATTTCCGTTTGCGAGAACGTACGGCGTTTCCATTATCGTTATTGCCACACAAATGTGTCTCCGTAATAGATTATAGGGTAACCATGTTGTTACAGACCTGTGGCTTAATTTAATTTCTTTAGGTGCTAATGTTTTTGCGATTTATATAATAGATGCAAATAATTACAGACTTAAAGACATTAATCATTCGGTTGACATTGGCTCCCATTAATTATTGCTCAGTTGACCACTGGACAAAAAAGTTCCTTTATCCGATCATAGATGGCGCTACACACAATTATACTAATAGGGACAAGATCCAAAGTCAGCAGAACATATCGCTGAGAGTGGTCTCCCGATCACCATGGTTCGTGCGTAATTCCCACATAGCTCGAGATCTGGAGATGCCTACTATTGAGGAATTTGTCGTCGGCCTGACTAGACGTATGTTCTATCGGGCCGACAACTCCCAACGGGAGACCACTTCCAAGAGAAGTGCTCCTGGAGGAGAGCTGAAGTAGTCGAACCTAGACCCCCTGGGTTCGTGAGTCATACGGGCGCTGTTATACCAGTAACAGCGTCCAGCACCAAACGTGCATGAATTACTTTATTATTGGTTACCCGCTTAGATCCTGCCGGGGAAAACGGGGGAATGTCCCCATCCCCAACCCAGGCCTATTAGCCATCCGGGCCTGGACGACCCCACTATCTGTCTGTCTCTTAAAAACACTAGCCATAAGGTTGACATTAGCTCCATGCACTAATTGTTAGACATTTTTTTTTTTAAATCTGTGATCTTTAAAATTAATGGCAGCACAGGTAGAGTCTGTTTTATTAATTAATTCAAATTAATAAAATAAGTATAAACTAACATATGCGCCCGCCGAGATGTCCGTAATTTTAATCCCTAGAAAGTTAATAATAATAATAATAGTTTATTTCAATAAAACCTAATACAAGTTGGCTCTTATGATAAGTCACTAGGTCCCATCCCATCAGCATGTCTAGTGTTTTGATGCTCGCCCTCGATTCAGACCTTTCTGAATCGAGTCATAACGCCATGTACAAGTAGTGTACGTTAAATAACTTACAAACTTAAAATATACAATTTAAAAAACAATATTCTCGCGCCAACTATAATGATAGTGCAGGCAGTGTGAACAGGACTCGCCATCCAGGTCTATTTTGGATTGTGACAAGTACCTGCAGCTCGTGCAGAAGAAGACCCGAGGTAAGGCGTGCATGTCTTTCTTACATCCTTTGAGCCACATAGAAATTTAGATTGGCCATCAGCCGCTTATGGGCATACAGTCCACTTTAATATATCCCAGGATTACAGTCCATTCGCTCCGTTTCATTTGATGAAACAAACATCTTAACGTAACATACTAGTACTAGTATCTACTGTCCTGTACGCGTCGCTGATCTAAAATATTTAGCCCTTTCAGCACGGACAATACCAGGCGTGCGTTACAAAATATATATATATTGGTCGCCAAATTCTGTTTAGCCGCTCCGAAACAGTCTCGATAGATCGTCACTCATCTAGCTACCTAGCGATTATCTTAATTAAATTGTTAGGCTAGTCCTACGTCCTAGTTCTTTTTTAAGAAAAAAATATACAATAGTGATTTTTATTGCCATTATATTACAAGTACCCAACGCACGAAGGTGCGCTAGCACATTAGAAAACAACAATGCACTAATATGCGGAGGGGGCTTTGTGGATTTCGCTAGTGGAGGACATTTTTCACTATTTTTATGAGATATATACCCTTTAATATCTGAAATATTTTTGTCGTGCTGAGAGGGTTAGTCTAATCAAAGCCTAAAAACGCCTTATAGATTTCAGGCTTAGAGACAAAGGCAAAGTTGGTCTTAAAACGCAATTTTACAATAAATCCCGCGACCTCGGAATTTAATGCAGATAAAAGGATAATGTTCGTCTTAGGAGAATTTTCTACAAAATTGGAGCAATGAATTAGTAATTGTCGCTTGAAATGACAATTTATTTGCGTCCTCCTCTCTCCAGACTTCTGCCTAAAGCTGGTATTTCATCGTTGTATTAAATTGGTAAATTATACGTAGAAGGCAAACAGCGCCCTACGTGTCGATAGCGCGTTCAGGGTGCTGATGGCGCTGGCCTGTCGTTGCAGTGCCTCTGGGATGCTGGCGGATGCACAAAATCCACGTTGTTATTAGGAAGCGCTGTGCCTCAATCTTCGCCCGCGTGAGGAACAGCCCCATCATCCTGGCTGTGTGGGCTGATAGGTGGGACTCTCCGTTCTTGGGGATACGCCTTGAATTGAATGCAAACTTCATTTAAAACAACCAATCACTTAAAATTATTGATTTTACAAAGATATTTATTAATACCACGTCATCCGATACACGCTAAGGAGTGACGTAACTAGGTCATAGGTATCATATACAGGGTGCGGCAGGGAAACTTGCTGATTTGAATTGGGCGCCAATGAGCGAGGCGTGGAAAGAAAGAAAGTGAATGAAGGTCTTGAAGTTTTGTTACTCCACATACCAGTTGGCGTATGCGTTGTACAAACGAGCAGCGTGCGTTCGCCATCGAGGCCCTATGGTTCCAGCAGGACAAAGCCACAGCACACACAGCGAGAACTTCAATGGAGCTTTTGAATTGAGCACTCACCATAGTATAGCCGGTAGAACACGCTCAGAGACGCCACATCTCGCGAAGCTGCAGGGATTCGAGGGTTCCAGATATAGTGGCATCGCACAATTCGAACAGCTCGCCTCTGTAGGACATTGAGAGCATCTGTGAGGTACTTGGCGGAACCATCCCAAAGGTGAGAACAGTATTCTATACATGATGTGATTTGTGCTTTGTACAGCAACAGTCTAATTGAAGGCGGAAAAAACCGCTTCACCTTGTTCAGTATTCCGAGCTTTTTGACGCTGTTTTGGTGATGCTCTCAATGTAGTTCCGGTGGCTAAGGTCTGAGCGTATTTCCACCCCGAGAATGTTGAAGCTGGGTTGTAGATCCAGCGTGGTGCTCTAAAGAGTAGGCGGAGGAGAGGCACGAATCATATCGCGGCAGATTACAAGAAAACAGCGACGAGTCGGTCGTGCGCTCCTTTAAAATAGTGAAAGTTGTAACTGAATATTTGCAGTGAAAATAAATCATACAATATTGAAGACTTGTTTAATTTGACAAATGGGATGTATCACTAACTTTTTATCACGGTAGATGGCGCATGATAGATGGTACCTAATAGAACTGTCAGTTGCATAGAAAACTTGTATTTTTATTACGAAATTTATTATTTTCTGGATATATTGCGGAAGTGAGCAGCTTTTAAGTATACAAATCGAGATTTCCAAGCGAAATCAAAGATATGGTGATCTCAAAATTGCCAATCTATTAATTAAACCTTGTTTTGTTTTTAAAGACGGTTTTAGCTTTCCTAATTAGTCTTTTAAAGTAGGTAACGTCAAGTTAAAATTCATTTATCGTAAAAATGAAACACTACAAAAACATTAAAAAAATTATCCGTCATAGGTGTAAACAAGGTACCAGTGCCGCTAGCGACATCTACAAAAAGCTTTGCCTGATACACCATTAGTCCCAACAACCGGATATCGTTAAACCTTTTTAGGCGTAACAATAGCAGAAAAATAAAAATAATTTTATTGGAAATTCTAAGCCTGAGTTTTATTAAAACGAAGTATCTATAATAATAACGATTAAGTTTCAAAATGGCGTCGATTGTAACAGCTCATCTTCAAAATAAAACTGACACATTAGCGTCGAATTAACTTAAATCGTTACAATTACATAGACATCCTTTTTGTGCATATCAAGTCCTAAGAATTTGAAAAATAAACTGCTTGATGGGGATGGTCTGTAATTTAATTGCGGAAAAAATACAATTCAAATGGCAGAGCATTTTTCTTCATTGACTTGTATGCAAGGACCAGTTATCTAAAACTTTTTATTTACAGCACCCCAATTCTACTAATAGTTTTATTTCCAATCTATTTTAACTTAAACGCTGTCAAAACGTATTCATCTACCGATTTTATTTCCATAAGTTTCCATTCGCTGCAGTTTAGGTATTATTTTCGCGTAATAGTTTTTTATAATAAAACTAGTGACGTGTAACACTTTAATATCGTTATTTATTTGTAACCTATATTTGTTTTTTTTTTAATGGCTTAGGCTTTAATTTGTTGTTGTTTGTTCTCTTCTTCCTAATGGATAATGAATGAGGTGATAGGGAAGGCAAAGGGTCTAGCCCATACAGCCAAGTCTGACGTAATATATATTCCTTTTTCATCAGTTAATGAGGTCATCATCAAATTTCACATGCTGCAGAATTTGATGCTTTTCTTGAAGTCACTCATGGCACCATAGCTCAAACACGTCGGGTAAAATATGGGAGTTGACAGCGCGGGAAAACCGCAAAAAATTAACTGCAACTTGTGCCCCATATTTGAAGTCCAATTTATTGTTTTCCATATTTATTGACATTATTAAACAAAACAATACCACTTTTGACCAATAATATTCACAGTAAACTAATTTACAAAACAAAAACTTGCACTTGACATGTCCACGCCAAATGGCGCAAAGGACTCCGCTTAGGCTTTAAAATAATTTGTAACATATGGGATATTGTCTGGGCCTTATAAAATATTTTTCCACAATTATTCCATTCTATTTATTTTCGATGCAACTTTAGTTCCACTTTTTAGGTAAGTAGAATACCGTACGGGGACAATAACTAATGTGAGATCGGAAAAGAACGTAACTTAAGTTTAATCGACACAAAGTTAGTAGAATTGGGCTGGTGATCTTAAAACTATCTACCAAAAACATCGATGTACATAGATAGGTCTATTCAATACAAAACATACCTAAAAAACGTGTCGGTTGCCAACTTTAGGCTCCAATTCTCAAGCAATGATATTTATTTATTTTAAACTTTTAGAAAAAAATACAATAACAATTATAGCAAATACACAAAAAAAAATCTGAGCAAGAGTCTTGCGCAAGACCAAGACTAGGGTAAGTCTTGGTCTTGGTCTTACAACCATATCTGTGGTCTTGCTTTTTTGGCGAGGGTCTGATGTCAATTTTAATTAATAAAAAATAATAAATAAATATTTCCAGACAGGTCACACAGCGCCATCTAGTTTCCGTGGTAAGCTACAAGGCTTGTGTTACGGAAACTAGATGGTTGATAAACTACATATAATACTTTTTTTTTGTAAATATATACATATTATACATATAAACACCCAGACCAAGACAAATTAAACAATGTACAAATTGCCCCCGGTGGGAATCGAACCCACGATCTCCCGAGTTCACGGCAACGTTTGTTACCACTAGAACACGGAGGCGGTCAAATTTATAAATAAATATTTCCAGACAGGTCACACAGCGCCATCTAGTTTCCGTGGTAAGCTACAAGGCTTGTGTTACGGAAACTAGATGTTTGATAAACTAAATATTATACTTTTTTTTTTTTGTAAATATATACCTATTATACATATAAACACCCAGACCAAGACAAATTATACAATGTACAACTTGCTCCCGGTGGGAATCGAACCTACGACCTCCCGAGTTCACGGCAACGTTTGTTACCACTAGACCACAGAGGCGGTCAAATTACCAATATATTAACGATCCTCGCCAAGCCGTCTGGCCAGCGTGGCGAGTGTAGGCCAAATTCTCCAGATATATGTTCTGGAAGGCCCATCTCCAGCAGTGGAGGTCTAGGACGCTGTGTTCTAGGGGCTGTAATGAAATAATGAATATTAACGATTAAACAAGTTGGTGCTAGTAAAACCGGGACCGACGCGACGGCTTAATATGCCTTTCGTTCCGATACGCGATAATAGTAACCTAAGCACGCTTAAAGGTGTTCCGAGACGCGCTTAAACTGTTTTACCAAAGCTGTGTGACGTCACAAATGACATCATTTCTCGCGCTTAGACTGCTCACGATATCGAGGTAGATCGCTCTGAGCGCTGTCACTTGTTTGTCATAATGTTCCGCGCCATTTTCAAGTTAATTTAATATTAGGTATATTAGGATAATTTAGTTTAGACCGTTTCGAATTAATATCACGCTCTGAGCATCCAAATCGCGATATTTGATTCGGATATCTGAGCGCGATTCGGAATGAGGGGATGCTCTCCGAAGCACGGGAACGGTGTGGTGATGTAAGTCTATCACTGAAATATACATAATAATCCTATGCCACACTCCCAAAGATCAACTGTTATAAAATGAAGAATAAAAAGGTAAGTTTTTCTCCGTTTATTAATTTATCTTATGTGCAATGTTATTTATTTATAAATAAATAAAAAAGTGTAAAAGTAAAGAAAAGTATCATCATGACAGTTTCCTTCCGGGTTGATCAGAAACTACGCTTATAAAGATACGATTCACATTTAGCCAACTTTACTATAGGCCAATTATGACAAGTGGCAAGCTCGTCCATGTCGTACCAAACTCGGGAAATATCACAATTAAATTAAATATTAAATAATATTATTGTGTCCCGACCAGGAATCGAACCTCCGAGTATATATCCACGGACTTAACCGCTAGATCACGGATTTCTATAATTATCGTATGTATCTCTATTTAAAAAAAATATAGCTCAAAAAACTCGCGGGTATAGCTTAGTATAGGTGAAAGAATTTTTAAAATCATTTAATATTATTTTTGAGTTAATAGAAATAAAAAAGAAAAAGAAAAAAATTAAATAAATCAAATATTTCCTCTTTAAGTATTAAAAGTCCAGTCAGAAATTTTAGGTCTAAGAATTTTCTATTCGCCGCCGGCCGTAGTTAACAATAGGGGTTGGAGCAAGCGATTGTCCCGCGGGATTTCTGAATAAAGGCAGCGATAAAGGAAAACCGTTCTGAGACGGTATTTTAACGCAAATAAAGTTTATTTAGTCGCCGTTTAGGGATTACAGTGTGTGAATATTTTTGCGGTGGACTACGTTTGACTTTCATCTATAGTCAAAGAAATCTGGCTAATGAAAGTAATGAAATAAAAATCTAATTATTTGAAAATTTTCAAATGGCAACACTTTTGTGACTGTGTAACTTTTTCAATATGGCTGTCAAACATTTGCTTTGAATTGTTTTGTTGTTAATTTCTCATTTGCGTTGTAAAATTTGAATAAAACTATTTTAATAGCTAATCTAGTTACTACTATAAATTGACCAAGACAAATTATTCCAACTGTGCTCGATGATGTTTGAGAGTCGAATCGCTGCCTACGTTTATTTTTTTAAAGACAGAGATCGCAAAATTGCCTTTAGATACGACCCCAGCCTGAAGGGACACCGCGGGAGGTCGCATGCCCGAATCACCGTGAAGCCTCATAAAGAGACCCCAAGGCGCCTATGGACTAAAACCCTATAAACCGCCTCTCTTTCACTATTGGCCCTGCGTGCCTTAACAGCTAAGTCTGAGTCGTGGCTACGGAGTGAAGGCACTCATTCGCCGCGTGATATCGCTGCCACTTTTTTTTTTAAATACAGAGATCAATAAATCATCAATGTTACGACCCCAGCCTGAAGGGCCACCGCAGAAGGTCGCATGCTCGAATCACCGTGAGGCCTCATAAAGAGATCCCAAGGCGCCTACGGACTAAAACCCTATAAACCGTCTCTCTTTCACTATTGGTCCTGCGTGCCTTAACAGCTATGTCTGAGACGTGGCTACGAAATGAAGGCACTCATTCGCCGCGTGCGATCGCTGCCGACTTATTTTTTTTTAAAAGACGGAGATCGATGAATCATCAATGTTACGACCCCAGCCTGAAGGCCACCGCGGGAGGTTACATGCCCGAATCACCGTGAGGCCTCATAAAGGGACCCAAAGGCGCCTACGGACTAAAACCCTATTAACCGTCTCTCTTTCACTATTGGCCCTGCGTGCCTTAACAGCTAAGTCTGAGTCGTGGCTACGGAGTGAAGGCACTCGTTCGCCGCGTTTGACCGCTAGAACACCTCTGCTCTTTATAACTCTGTCGTTTAGAACTATACTGGAACTAGATTTTGAATATTCAACCAGCTCCCCTATTCTTGTTCCCTAAACTTTTCAAGTCCCCATTCGTTAGGTATTTAAAAAATCACAGAAAAACCTCAAATTAAATGTATTGTTCTTTAATTCCTTGTAACTGTCAATAAGATGTAACATAATATAGAGCGGGCAATGGTTGTTATTTTCATTATTTATTTATTTAATTTATTGCACAAAGTACAAAGGCGGACTTACAGTCAGTTTATCGAACGATTTTTATAACTTAGTTATTACTTAAGTATAAATTAACAAGGTATGCAAGAATTGCGTTTCACAAACATATCTTAAGAAATAATTAAGAAGGGAACTGCCATTTAAACCAATGTATGGGAAGTTGTCAATTTGGCGTTTCACAATGCAATAACAATTTTATTAAATGAATTTGTTCGTGAAACCCGATTTAACTTAAGAAAAACTTAAAGATTCTTTAAAGTTTTCTAAGCTAGAATATAATTAAGTAGAGCTTCGAGAAAATGCCCGTAGACATTCTCTGGCTATCAGAGAACCTTAAGGACAAATTTCAACAAATAGAATGTAGGTGCCATGAAAGTGACAGTAATATACAATTATACGATAATTTAACAAATATTATATACCTACTTATATACCCTTATATATGTATTGTAATATCAATATACTAAATAGGTACTAATACGTACACAAAATTGTACATAAATCAAATTCCCCAGGTTTATGTTCGGAAAGGCCCATCTCCAACGGTGGAGGTCTAGAATGCTGTGTTCTAGGGGCTGTAATGAAAAAAAAGGACCGTTTTTAGGTTTCGATTGAAACTTCATCGTCTTCGCTGCGGAAACTACGCAAACCCGTTTCGTTTGCAAAATAGTTGTACTCGTACATAGGCTGATAAACACATAACCCATTTTTGTGTCGTGTAGTAAAAAAGATCATAGGAGTAGAACAGTTTAGGTAACGAGAATATGCCTGCAGGTGAGCGCTAAACGAATGAATATGCAATGACTTTATCTGACAGAAAAGCCAGTTTATTCGCGGCACAGGATGGCTCATAACTTGGTATGAATAATAAATTGTTTTGTGAGATCCCAGCTGATTTTTGGACGCTGTTCCTTCTACAATATACACACATAACACATTTTTTTATGTAAGTTATCATTGTTTTAAGATCATCATTACTTTTATGTATTTTTGTTTGCTTTACGTTGGAGACATCAACGAGCTTGCCACTTGTCATGATTGGCCTATAGTAAAGTTGGCTAAATCCGCTTATTTATAAGCGTAGTTTCTGACCACCCCGAAAGGGAAACGGTCGTGATGATACTTTACTAACTAATACACTGCGAGCGAAAATTTAAAAATATTGTGTATTGTGTTACTAGTTTACCATACGATACATAGGCAGGTACTAAAAGTTACACAATACAGAACAAGTTCCTGCGCCAGGTGGCGGACACCCCCTGGTTCGTGCGGAACGTCAACCTCCATCACGACCTCAGCATCGAGCCCATCTCCAAGTGGCTGCGGAAAGTACCCACTCAAACCCTCTCATAGTAGATAGCGGCTTGCTCTTACGACCTCAAATCCTTCTGGAAGAGGCGTCGCCCCAGAAGTGTCCTGCACGACACCAATGACCCGCTCACGACGAGGCTCAATCTACTGATTGAGGCCTCCGCCAAGTCCTCTGGCCGTCAACCTAAGGACCCCCCGACCCTACTACCACCATTACAGCCGCCGCTGTCTTCGTCCCCTATTTCCCCCTCGATGGCTCCACCGCAGAACCTGAGGGAGGTTGGGTCTGCTGCCGTCGAGTAGACTTTTGCTTCGCATGCTTGCATGAACGCGGCAAACGAGTGCCTTCACTCCGTAGCCACGACTCAGACTTAGCTGGCACGCAGGGCCAACAGTGAGAGAGAGACGGTTTATCCGTATATCCGTAGGCGCCTTGGAGGCTCCTTAGGAGACCTCACGGTGAGTCGGGCATGCGACCCCCACGCATTGGCCCTTTAGGCAGGGGGCGTATCATTGATGATTTATCGATTCACCGTCTTTAAAAAAAAAAAACACAATACATTCAAATTTCATTTTTATTAAGGTTCGCTTGGCCGACTAAATGAACATACATTTAGTACCACCTACTGTCTACTAGGTGGCGCCACTTTGAACCGAACATTGTCAATTGTTTGTTTTAAGTTTCCACTCCCTGATCACTTCGTATCTTCTATGTAAGCAATGAAATTAATCATAAGAAATTGGCACAACTATAAATGAGCATGACTTTCATATTACAAGTAATAAATCATCCATCATATTTAGCTAACGAAAGATGTCGATAAAAATCGTATAAAGATTGAAATACACTCGAAGCAAAAACGGGTCAGCAACAAAAACTCCAATATCATAAAGTTTTATGAATCTGAGAATGCAAGCAAAAAGTTGGCCGCTGATTCGTTGACCACTCTAACGCTGCAGTCCAAAGAGTACATATACTTACATACATATCTTCACGCCAAATCCTCTGCGGGGTAGGCAGAGACAATTGAGCACCACTTGTCACGATCACGACATACCTCTCTCGCTTCTTCGACATTCATCATTCGCACATGCCCTTTTGTATCGATGGCTTTTTATTGCACCTTTAGCTATTGTTTTATGTATTTGATCGTGATAAAGAAGACTCACCGTCTTGGTCTGCCAGGCCTCTTTTATTCATTTCTTCTCCCGATGTATGATGAATGAGATGATAGGGAAGGCAAAGGGTCTAGCCCATACAGCCAAGTCTGACGTAATATATCTTTGTTTTTCATGAATTTATGAGGTCATCATCAAATTCCAGATGCTGCAGAATTTGATGCTTTTCTTGGAGTCACTCGCGGAACCATCCACTGCTCAAACACGTCGGGTAAAGTTGACAGCGCGGGAAAACCGCAAAAAATAAACTGCAACTTGTGCCCCATATTTAAAGTCCAAATTATCGTTTTCCATAATTATTTACATTGTAGCACATTATTAAATTAATTGACAAAACTAAAACTTGCGCTTGACATGTCCACGCAAAATGGCGCGAAGGACTCCGTTTTGTTTTTTTTTTAAACGATAAAAAAATTGTAATTTAACTGATTAATTATAAGAAATATAAGTTTAAATAATATATATATTAGTTGAAAATAGCATAAACACGCTTCAAGGTATGTTGCGGGCTTAGGTTGATAGGTAGATGACATTTACGACAATTTCCCAAGGCGCGGTGGTGGCTCGGTTGTAAGAACGCGTACATTAAATCTAATGAAGAAATCTCATTTGTTCCAACGATCAACGGTCAGAGAATGGGCATTATGTTCGCCGATTGTAAATTACATTAAAAAATTAAAATAAATAAATCAAATCCTACAAAGGTCGGTTCAAACCCACCCGGTATGTACCAATGAGAAATACACTTTTCTTACGTACATTTGTCATAGATTTACAACACCACCGTTCCCGTGTCTCGGAGAGCACTTTAGCCGTCGGTCCCGGTTCCACCAATGCCAACTTGTGGAATCGTTAATTAATTGTCATAAAAAATGACATCATATCCTCGCCGAGCCGTCTGGCCAGCGTGGCGAGTGTAGGCCAAATTCTCCAGATATATGTTCTGGAAGGCCCATCTCCAGCAGTGGAGGTCTAGGACGCTGTATTCTAGGGGTTGTAATGAAATGTATAATTTTATCGCTTGGAAAAGCACGTCCTTGTAATCTTTGCTTTTTATTTTTTTCATTTATTTATACATAGAAAATTATGTAAGTATGGGTGCACATTTATTATGATAAACTACATACTAATAATACACATATAACTATATAATACTAAAAGAAGCCTAGACACAAATAAACACTAAGGTCTGTAACATGGTAGTTTTTATATGTTATAAGCCAAAACAGTAATGCGTTATGTCGTTTACTCGGAGAAACAGAACGCTTAGGGACGGTATGCAATGTGTCAAAATCAGCCAATCCTCGGAGAGTTCTTCGCGCCATTTTCCGTGAACATGTCAAGTGCAAGTTTTTGTTTTGTAAATTAATTTACTGTGGATATTATTGGTCAAAAGTGGTGTTGTTTTGTTAAATAATGTGCTACAATGTGAATAATTATAGAAAACTATAAATTGGACATTAAATTAGTTAATTTTTTGCAGTTTTCCCGCACTGCTAACTCCCATATTTTACCCGACGTGTTTGAGCAGTGTATGGTGCCGCGAGTGACTACAAGAAAATAATCAAATTCTGCAGCATCTGGAATTTGATGATAACTTCATTAACTCATGAAAAAGAAAGATATATTACGTCAGACTTGGCTGTATGGGCTAGACCCTTTGCCTTCCCTATCACCTCATCATCCATCGGGAGAAGAGAACAAACAACAAATCAGCCAATCCTCATTAATTTTAAACTCTTTCTGTGCAAGTTCTCTTTTCAAGGTATTCGCGACATCGATACAGTTTCGGATGAATAGTCGTTTTAGAGTAAAAACTGTCACTTTGACAGTTCTGAGCAATGGCTCGTGTTAAGCTCTGGCAGAGCAACGCCTATTAATCCGGACCTAAATGATATGTCATAACGATATTAAAAAAAAGTTAGACGACATAAGTTTCCTTGTTTAGAAAGTAATTATAATGATGTAATTTAAATCACATCTGTGCCTTTTCCGTCTCTTATCTGATCCACATCCGTATCTAATCCGCTTCTGTGTTTCACGCCTAAACTCAAAGCAAATATCATTTCGGCGTTCTTTTATTTCCTAAGGGATTTGGTATGACCAATTTTTGTGGAATCCTAAAGATATACGGGGGCTATGAAATCCCGGGGTTTTGTTCTAAAAATACGAATATAAGGGATAAAACTTACTGCAGTATTTTGCTGTAAAATGTAAGGATAGAAGGATATAAAAATCACGACCGTATCTTTTTTCTGCCTCTACCTTCTTAACTGCCTCCGTAGTCTAGCGGTAAAGTTCGTGGATTTAGACTCGGAGGTACCGGGTTCGATTCCTGGTCGGGACACAAAAATATTTATTAATGTAAATAAATACATTTAATTTATTTGTGATATTTCTCGAGTTTGGTACGCTGCCTGGAGACATCGACGAGCTTTGGCTAAACGTGAATCCGTTTATTCATAAACGTGGTTTCTGACCGCCCCGAAAGGAAAACGGTCGTGATGATACTTAACTTTTAACTTCTGTATCTCTTTTGGGGTGGTATACTTTTCTTTTACCTTTAAAATAAATCAATGATATTAATATATATGTTTCAATCTCTCGGTTTTTAGGCCGGAGTTTTATATATAATGCTCGCGGGGTGAATACAACTTTTAATGGTGAACAGTAGCCCTATTTACTTAGTCGCAAACGTTATTAGTGGATTTGGTTATATACGTCAGAGATTGCGTCATATTTACAAAATATTATTCAATTCTCAACTCTATATATAAGCGCTCGACATTATATTGACAGCGTCCGTGCAAATATCAACCTTAATAGCGTAATATATATATATATATATATAGTTAACGGATTTCATTATATAACGTCTGCAACTATGTAACAGAATAGGGCGGCTAATGGTTCAGTTTGTAGGAATTTCCTAACGATTCTGCATGTGTACTATTGTGGCTTTCTGCAATGACATGAATGCGTGTGGGGATAAGTCAAGTAATTGAAGTGATTGCTGTGGGTTTCTAGGGATGACACCTGTAGATGATACTTTTTGCATTTGCCCCATGCGGGATATTTTATCTTTAAGGTCAGTAAATGTTCTATTATTCTTCTTCTAATATACTGCCTATAATTTATTAAAGAGCAAATCTTTTTATATTATAATCTAGAACAAAAATAAAAATAGTATTTTTTATTTTAATTATTCAGTAATAAAATCTTAAGTTACGGTGCAGAGAAGCTTTCCTAAAAATAGCGCCACTCATACTGAGCCTAATCAAGTAGGTAGCGAAAGGTCGACGTACGCGCGAACTACGCGGCGAACGAGTGCCTTCACAGAGTAGCCACGACTCAGACTTCGCTGTTAAGGCACGTAGGGACAATAGTGAAAGAGTGACTGTATATAGGGTTTTAGTCCGTAGGCGCCTTGGGGTCTCCTTATGAGGCCTCACGGTGAGTCGGGCATGCAACCTCCCGCGGTGGCCTTTCAGGCTGGGGTCGTATCATTGATGGTTGATGGTTGACTTATGTCATAGTTTAATAACACTTGTTTCTATATATAAAAGTATATTATGTAAGTATATATAATTATGTTGAATTTATCCTACTATTAATATTTATTTCATTGCACCTATAAATGTTCTAATTTGTCCCTAAGGTTTGGCTGTCAAAAAATGTCTACGGGCATTAAGTCCGCCTTTGTACTTTGTGCAATAAAGTTTTTAATAAATAAATATACACTCATATATGCTATTAAATTCAGGAGTATGTTTTAGTTTAATTTTTTTAACACCATACGAGGGTGGTCTGAAAAGTTTCCGACCTCAACGTGAAGATGGCAGCACTCGGGGAATGTAGTTGTGCATCTTCTGACAGGTACTCACCAAAGTCTCAGTCATTTTGGACGTTCGTCAAACGAGGAGGCTATCAACTTCGTGAACAATTATTTTGCAGAGAACAATGCCGAGTACTATTTGGACGGGTTAAAGAGATGGGAGCATCGCTGGGAGAAGTGTGTAGAGTTACAAGGAGATTATGTAGAAAAATAAAAATATTTATTTAGAAAAAATGTCTTGTATCTTTGTTAGGTCGGAAACTTTTCACACCACCCTCGTACATTCCTACCGGAATTCGGTTAAGTCATACTCGTAATTTACAATTATACATTTTTTACACATTTATCATTATAGATAATGTTAAAGCCAGTTCTGTGACCCATCGGTGGGTCTCAGCCTCGGTCGGCGGCGGACGTCAACAATTTGTGTTTCGGTGAAGTCACACAGCGTGTGCTCAATTTTCGGTGCTGCAGCAGTGTCTGCTGAATGGCCACGCGAGTGTATTTATCGGTCGGAACTGTTACTTGGATTTATTCGAAGGAAGTAAAGTACAAAAGATTAAAAAAAAAAAAAAAACATAAATGACTATTAATAAAAATAAACCTAATTAATAAATAAAAATACAACTAAAATAAGAAAAAAACAAAATATTTGCCAATGGGCAAAGTGCCAAGGATACTGGCATCATTGCCACGTTGAATGGCCATTTGGCCCAAATATTGCCCAGCCCTTTTGTCTCCCGAGGTGTTGACGAGCTGTTTTGACAACGCCTTGAAATATTAGTACTTGGATTATTAGTTTTATGTGAAAAGAGTTTTAGCATCAGAAGAGCTGGTCTTCTTCAAGAACCCTGGGGTCGACTGTATTGAGATGTAGTCAGCTGCTGCCTTCTGCCCCTTTCTTTGGACTTCACGGAGCTGGCTCGTCATCAAACCCCCCAAAGAACTAACAAGAATAAGAAGTAGAACAGGTAGGTAACAGAACTGAACTGGAACTGTGATTTTTCTTTGAGTGCATGTGCATTAGGTATGAGTGAATGTGATTTTTTGAGTGTATCTGTTTTACCGAATGTAATCGTCTCGCTGCGTCGTGTATGGAGAGGATGTGCGTAATTTTGTACCGCTCCAACTGTACCGGGTCTTTTGAATCCCGGTAATTTCCCACATACAGACCCGGTAGGACCTGAAAAGAGCATAAATAGTAAATTGTAATTAAAATTATATTACCGGTTTATATTATATATTGAAACAATAAAATATTTTGTTTTATTTTGTAAATCTGATATAGCTGAGTTTTCCTTGCAGATTCCTTTCTCAGTCAGATTAAACATTAACAGGTCACTGGAATTTGCTAAGCTGCTGGTCTTCTGCTAACAGCTTACTTTTTGTACCACTTTGCTGCTTAGTCTTCTACTAGCAGGAGTAGAATTATTCAAAATAATTAAATTAATGACGTTTCATAAATGCCTGCAATAGGTTTACGTGAATAAAGATATTTGACTTTGACTTTGAAAAAAACCATCGATGATTGAAACGCATAATTTTGTATGCTCTCACTTTAAACTAATATCTTATTCTATTGATAGAAATTAACAACTTTTCCTAAGAAACTATATGTCAGAAGTGACAATTTTTTGGCTTCTCCATAGAGTACATCCGCGGTCTAGCGGCTGCAGATTTAGACGCGGAGGTGCTGGATTCGTTTCCTGGTCGAGAATATATATAAATACTGGGTGACTTTATATGGTCTTAGGTTAGACTATATTTTTAACTAAAAAGTATCATCACGACCGTTTCCTTTCCGGGGTGGTCAGAAACCACGCTTATGAAAGCGGATTCACATTTAGCCAACTTTACTATAGGCCAATCATGACAAGTGGCAAGCTCGTCGATGTCTCCAGCGAACCAATCTCGAGAAATGTGACAAATAAATTAAATATTAATTAAATTTATTTATTTAAATTTATAAATATTTTTGTGTCCCGAGTCCCGACCAAGAATCAAACGTTACTGTTTTAGTTTCTAAGAAACAGCCATATTTTTTTTGTCATTTCCGACATAAAGTTGTTTGTTTCTATCAATAGATTAACATATTAGTCTAACGTAAGAGTCACCCATATATTTGTAACATTTATCGAGTCTGGTATGCTAGAGACATCGACAAGCTTGCCACTAGTCATGATGGGGCAGTAAAGTTAGCTAAATGTGAACTCACTCCTTACAAAAATGTGGTTACCTTGCAACGGATACAGCCGTGGTGTTACTTTTTTTTTCTCCATACTAACATTTAAATCTAATGTTCAGTTTTGATAGTTCAAATACTTTCGCGGCATTCAACACTGCTATATAAACACATATTTATTTAGTTGTATTGTATGACATTCCTTTCCGCTTCCTAAATTATTTTGCGGGTACCATTGGGTGACGATGTGAAGGTGAATTAAAAATCCATCGAAACAAAAGGGCATGTATAAAGAGATTGATGAATGTCGAAGAAGCGAAAGAGGTATGTCGTGATCGTGACAAGTGGCGCTCAATTATCTCTGCCTACCCCGCAAGGGATTTGGCGTGAAAATATTTATGTATGTATGTAATTCTATGATATGGTTTCTTAGGAAAAGTTGTTTGTTTCTATCAATAGAATAACATATTAATAGTGTTTATAATTTTAACGGGTCTTTACGCGATTTACCTTAGAGACACATTTCTACATGTCCCCAAGGTAAATCGGCCAATGCAACTTGGCTGAAACGTCGTCGGGAGAAATATGTCTCTAAGGTAAATCGCGTAAAGACCTGTTAAAATTATAAAAACTATTATGAATGTGCGCGAAAGTTCAATAACATATTAGTCTAAAGTCAAAGAATACAAAAGAAGGGAATAAAGAACCGGTGCTCTTCTTGCGTCCCGGGATTTTCGGGATTAGTTGTTAAAGGAACCGGGAGAACCGGGACTTTTGGGTGTTTTTTTTACCCACTGCTGTTATTTTTATTTTAGTAGGTATTTAGCATGTAGGTAAAAAAAATACATTAATGATTATTAAAAAATATATTTCTTTACATTGTTCCTGTAAGTCCCAGAACGAGGTTTGGTAGTCCCGGTTCCTTAGTTTACACAAAATCCCGAAGTTTCCCGGGATTTTAAAGTCCGGGATTTCCCGGGACCACTCACCAATATAAATATAAACGAGACGCGATAATAGTAACCTAAGCACGCTTAAAGGTGTTCCGAGACGCGCTTAAACTGTTTTGCCAAAGCTATGTGACGTCACAAATGACATCATTTCTCGCGCTTAGACTGCTCACGATATCGAGGTAGATCGCTCTGAGCGCTGTCACTTGTTTGTCATAAAGTCCCGCGCCATTTTCAAGTTATTTTAATATTAGGTTTTCTTTTAAATTATTTAATATTGTAATTCGTTTATACTGTTTCTATATTACTTCTTAAACAAATCTATAATTAATACTTAAGTAGGAAGTGAAAAAAAAAAAATGTCTGTAACACGGCAAGTTATTTTAAATTACCAAAAAAAGTTAATAATATTAAACTTTACACATGTAAAGATGAATAAACCGAGAGATGTATATTTGTTAGTATTCATACTCAAAGATGTGGAATCCGCAATTTATCTTCCATACATTTAAAAAAAAAACTAAAATTTTTGAATGAAAATGTGATTTAGACCGTTCCGAATTGATATCACGCTCTGAGCATCCAAATCGCGATATTTGATTCGGAACGACGCGAGACGGTCAGTGTCATATTTGTTCTAAGCGCTCTGAGCGCGATTCGGAATGAGGGAAAAGTCACTTGGTTTAAACTGGTTTTACGTAATAAATTTTGCGTGTCAGCGAGCGGGCATATCGTGACTTTGTCATCGCGTACTATTGTCTAGCTTACCCTATTTATTGTGCTAATCTATTCGAATACATCTAATCTATTGGCATGATTTGAATACTACATTTGTTCAGTGTAATAGGCATTGTTCCTATTAACATTTTTAATGAGTTTTTTAATATAAAGGTACGAGTCCACAGTTCCGCAACGCACGCTTCGGACGCATCGGACGCAACGGATCCTTAGTAAACTGAAAATAAAAATGTTATTTTATCTAATTGAAAATGGACGGCTAATTGAAAAATTTCAAGTTTTAGTCCAATAAGATCAGTGTTTACGGATACAATGCCGTCAAGGGGGTTTAACCGCTTTTGCACCCCTTTCGCTTGCACAAATCAACTTTTTTATAGATATCTCAAGTATTTTCACTTCCATATTTTAAACAATATATCAAAAACATTTATAACGATTTTTATGTATTTTACAAAATCAATTGTTGTTGTTTTTATTTTTTATTTTTTACATAAAAGGCGCGGTGGTGGCTTGGTTGTAAGAACGCGTACCTGAAATCCTACAAAGGTTCAAACCCACCCGGCATGTACCAATGAGAAATACACTTTTCTTACGTACAATTGTCATAGATTTACAACACCACCGTTCCCGTGCCTCGGAGAGTACGTTATGCCGTCGGTCCCGGTTCCACTAATGCCAACTTGCGGAATCGTTAATAAATTGTCATAAAAAAATGACATCATATCCTCGCCAAGCCGTCTGGCCAGCGTGGCGAGTGTAGGCCAAATTCTCCAGTTCTGGAAGGCTCATCTCCAGCAGTGGAGGTCTAGGACGCTGTGTTCTAGGGGCTGTAATGAATGAGTTTTTATTTAAATAACTTTATTTATTTCATACAAAACCTTAAATTAAATAAACTATATTACAACGAAATCGAAATTTAACCTAAAAAAATAATAATAAAAAAAAGTAAAGTATCATCACGACCGATTGCCTTTCGAGGTGGTCAGAAACCGCGCTTATAAATAAGCGGATTCACATTTAGCCCACTTTACTATGAGCCAATCATGACAAGTGGCAAGCTCGTAGATGTCTCCAGCGTACCAAACTTGAGAAATATCACAAATAAATTAAATATTAATTAAATGTATTTGTATAAATTAATAAATATTTTTGTGTCCCGACCAGGAACCGAACCCGGTACCTCCGAGTTTAAATCCACGGACTTAACAGCTAGACCACGGTAGCACTTATTTTTTATTTTTTTATTTAATGTTTAAGGACAACTTACAGCTACATAGAATATTATATATATACAGTACATATGGGCAGTGTATGGCTATTGACAAGTTGCCACACGATAGCCACTTCGCCGATGTTCACACAACATATTCCTGTCATCATACGGCAAGCAACAGTGCAATAAAGTTTTCTAAATAAATAAATATTCCTAAAGTTTCATCCCAATCGGTCAAGTATTTTTGAAATGCAATGCGAACATACGTACACACAGACATTAATTTATATATATTTATTTAGGTATTAGGGTCGCTAACATTTGACATCATTAATGGTATATAATGTACAAATATCAGTTGGTAATTTGCCCCGGCAGACTGGGAAAATTATCAGCATTAGTCCGCGTACCACCTATTAAAGTACTTTCATTTGAAAAGGTTAAAAAGTTAGCATAAATGGCATTAAAATTCATATGTACAAAAAACAAACATACGTAAGTAAATCAATAAAAAGCGAGTCACTTTTGCCGACCCTTTCATTAACTTTAGCAATATTCCGTGTTTGTTCTTTTTGTTGACAAAAACATTACAGACATACCCCTCGTTCCAAATCAAGCTCAGAGCGCTTGGAATAAATATGGTACTAACAGACGTTCCGAATCAAATATCACGATTTGGATGCTCAGAGCGTGATATCAATTCGAAACGGTCTAAATCACATTTTCATTCATATTATATATATTTTTTTTAATGTATGGAAGATAAATTGCGGATTCCACATCGTTTAGTATGAATACTAACAAACATAACATCTCTCGCTTTATTCATCTTTATATGTGTAAAGTTTAATATTAACTTATTTTGGTCTTTTAAAATAACTTGCCATGTTCAGGCATTTTTTTTTCACTTCCTACTTAAATATTAATTATAGATTTGTTTTAGAAGTAATATACAAACAGTAGAAACGAATTACAATATTAAATAATTTAAAATAAAACCTAATATTAAATTAACTTGAAAATGGCGCGGGACATTATGACAAACAACTGACAGCGCGGCAGCGCTCAGAGCGATCTACCTCGATATCGTGAGCAGTCTAAGAGCGAGAAATGATGTCATTTGTGACGTCACATAGCTTTGGCAAAACAGTTTAAGCAAGTCTCAGAACACCTTTAAGCGTGCTTAGGTTACTATTATCGTGTCTGGGAACGACAGGATAGTGTAAAAGAGTATCTTGAGTGCAAATAGGTTAATTAATATTGTTTTTTGTTTTAATGTAATTGTGATTATGATATTAGTATGTAAGTAAAGATTTGCACGCCTGCTTGCAGGTAGAATATATGTGAGCAGACCTGACTAAAGTTTTGTGACCACTGTAATGTATTCATTGCAAATAATAATAATAATAATAATATTTCCAGACAGGTCACACAACGCCATCTAATTTCCGTGGTAAGCTACGAGGCTTGTGTTACGGAAACTAGATAGTTGATTTTTTTTGTAAATATATACATATTATACATATAAACACCCAGACCGAGACAAATTATACAATGTACAACTTGCCCCCGGTGGGAATCGAACCCACGACCTCCCGAGTTCACGGCAACGTTTAATATATAATAAATAATAAAATAAAAATATATAATAAACGATATTTCATTACAGAGTATGTCAATACTAAACAGATGCAGATTCGTTAGGAAATTTCTATCAGTCTCGACACATAATAACGACCCCTAACTTGGTGATTTAAGATTGCCATTGACGAGGATTCCAACAGACCAAATAACGCGGTGACTTTCCAAAATTGTTTGACGGAAACGTATATTGCTTTTTAAACAACGTCACAGCCTTGGATCACGTCTACGTCCATTTAGATTATTTTGCGTTGCGCCGCCTCCAGTGATGACGACAGCTTCATAAAAATCGTATCGAATTTATCTGTCAAATTAGCGATTTTCGCAATAGCAACGATGAGATGTGGCTTCTCTGTTCTACCGGCTATACTATGATGAGTGCTCTGAAGAGCTCTTATAACCTAATTCCTCCCTCTCCATTCCGCAACCGAACCACATGCACATGTCAGAATATGCACCCACATACCGTAGTCACCATCCCTCGCGTACCTATAAATTTGGTGACTCATACATCTGTCGCACAATAAAGATATTTCCTATAACCTGGAGTCCTTCAAGCGAAGTGTGAAAGGCATGTAGTCAAGACGGCATAGTGTTAGGGACTGATGTCGGACATAACTGATTCCAGTCGCTAACATTCATTAACACTGCGCGCCACAAAAAAAAAAAAAAAAAAAAACGAAATTTGACAGCTCGCAAAGTTTTTGCTACGGTTATTATTGATACAGTTTTACCGTGTGACAACAGCCAGCTGACATTTTGCACCATTGCCTTACATATGTGGTTATACAGATAAAGTCGCTGGTCCTCGTAGACCGTGCAAGTCAAATAGCTAAGGGTAGCTTGATCCACTGGCGAGCCGCAAATACAGTAAGTTTATATCTAGGTAATTCCAGAGTACACTCCCACTTGTTTGTTTACCAGGGCAGAGGTAGACGGTTTGGTGCCAGTTCCAATAAAATTTATGGATTCTGTCTTGGTTTAATATATTTGTTATTCAGACCAGATTTAGGTATTCTATGCCTACGTAACATTACCCATACTATTATTATAAATGTGAAAGAAGATTTGTATATAGCTACGAGTATGTATATGTGAAATAATTGTATTTACAAACAAGTGTGCCTTTATTTTTTTTAACAATTCAATCAAGTCTTTATTTGATTAGTAAATAAAAATCAAAAGCTACTTAAATAATAAAAAATAAATATAAACTAAACTATAAATAAAAAATTACCTCTACTCTCTCTCCTTGTTTTTTTAAGACGGTGAATCATAAAATAACCTCACGATACGACCCCAGCCTGAAGGGCCACCGCGGAAGGTCGCATGGCCGAATCACCGTAAGGCCTCCTAAGGAGACCCCAAGGCGCCTACGGACTAAAACCCTATAAACCGTCTCTCTCTCACTGTTGGCCCTGCGTGCCTTAACAGCTAAGTCTGAGTCGTGGCTACGGAGTGAAGGCACTCGTTCGCCGCGAGTCGTGGCTACATTAGAGATAGGCAACATTTTCCTATTGTATAGCGAGGCTACGTTGGCAACAATATGGCCCATCGTCTCGACCCCAAACGGTTAAATTTTTTATAACATTTTAAAAAGACACTATGAAGAGGCGTTAAACGTTGGCCTTTAATATTATACTAAAAATATATATCTATCAGATTGTTTTCTAAACATCCCACAGTAAATTTTGTGATGAAATATAAACAAGCCGAGATAGTTCAAAGACTGGGGCGACCTCAGGCTAGACATCTTAAATATAAGAGTCTGGCTAATAAAAGTAGATAATCGAATTATTTGGAAACTTTCAAATCGAAAAAATGCAGCAGAGTTCTTGCCACCATTCCCGCTGATATCCCGCCCCAGCAGACTGGGCAAATTACCACCATCAGTCCGCAGAATTAACCTCTAGTTAATTCCTCATTTGCGTTGTAAAATGTGGAAAAAAAAAACTATTAAAAGTTGAGTCCGAAAGTGATTGTTTTACATGATGTCCAAATTCTAAGAAAAAGAAGCTGAATTCAACCAAAAACAAGATTGTTTACGTGTGGTGTTAATTTTTTTAGGTTATTGCGATTTATTATTTTAATACTTTTCACTTTCGTTTCTATTTTTTGCCGTATAGTTAACGAGTGTAAAGTATCAAGAAAATTATATCCACCTATTTTATAAAACACATTTGCACATGACATGTCCGCTCTAGATGGCGCGAATGACTCCCAATCAGTTCTTGTTGATTCCTAAAGAAATGTTGTTTTGACGTCAAGAAGCTCCCATCACTATAAGACTGAAAGCTATCCTCCTCCTTGCGTCGTTCTCCTCACTGCTGAGGGTCGTGACCCCCTCCACGGATCACTTTGTCCCGGACGATGCTGCGCCATCCGGTTCTGTTCACGGCTGCATGTAGGGCATCGTGCATCTGGGTATTCAGTGAGGTGTGGATCTGGTCAGACCAGCGTATGGGGCTTCGGCCTTCGACTTGCCTTCGACTTTCCCTGTGATTACAAGCCTTTCCAGGTTACCAGGTGTTTTGCGGTTTATATGGCCGAAATACTCAAGGACTCGTTTTAGGCAGATGGAAGACATCCTAGTAGAGATTTTGAGCTCCTTGAGTATTGACACGTTATTTCTTCGGGCTTACCAAGGGATACGCAACATACGCCTCCAACACCACATCTCAAAGGCATCGATGCGGCCACGATCACCGGCTTTGAGAGTCCAAGTTTCAGCGGTATAAAGAAATATGGAGAATCGTCTGAAAGCTATAATCGTTTCATAATGACTTAGTGTAAGCTGTCATTACGTTCAGTGCTTCCGTAGCACGCAGTTCGGCATATTTTCCGTGAAAAAACAAAATGAGCAATTTGAAAGTACTTGGCGAACACACTAAATAGATTGAAACGGTGATGGCTTCGTTGTAAGAACTAATTCCGTAAATCCTACAAAGGTCGGATCAAACCGCACCACATGAGAAATACATTTTTCTTATGTACATTTGTCATGGATTTACAACAACGCCGTTCCCGTGCCTCGGAGAGCACGTTACGCCGTCGGCCCCGGTTGCACTAATACCAACTTGTGGAATCGTAATTAATTGTCATTTAATTTACCTCAGATACTCGCCAACCCGTCTGGCCAGGCAGCGTGGCGAGTGTAGGCCGAATCCTCCAGATATGTTTCGAAAAGCCCATCTCAAACAGGTCTAGGATGCTGTGTGTAGTGTTGCCCAATCTTGGGCTTGGTCTTGCAGTCTTGGTCTTGGTCTTGCTTTTTTACAAGACCAAGAACAAGACTACTGATATGGTTGCAAGACCAAAACCAAGACTACCCCAGTCTTGGTCTTGCGTAAGAGTCTCGCAAGGCTCTTGCACAGATTTTTTTCCAAATTTTGCTAGTGTTTACTTTTTTTGGGGTTAAGTTTTTAATAAATTTTAATTGCGTCGTGTCCGTAATTTTAGATATTTTTTTGTTCGTAACGAAAAAAAAATAACGTGAGGTATTTGGAACTTGGGAGATCTCGTTCGCAAATAATTTTATTTTAGTATACCTAAATCCTATCTATACCTAATGCCTCCGAGGTCTAGCGGTTAATTCCGTGGATTTATACTTGGAGGTATAGGGTTTGATTCCTGGTAGGGACACGATAAATTATTTAATAAATTGTGATATTTCTCAAGTTTGGTACCCTAAAGACATCGCGGAGAGAGATTTCCTTAGTACAATTGGAACATAAAATATACACACATCAAAAGTGTCTAGGGATCAACATATATTTTTGCAATAACTTTTCTCCTGATTGATATTCATTAAAATTTTCTTTAAGGATTGATCAAATAAAATGTTTTCGTTTGTCTACAGTAACGATAAACCAAGTCACCTTTGCATTAGTAAAAAAAATTGCCATTTTCCTAATAAAGGGATTTTTGACATTTGAACCACTAACATTAAAGTTCGAAAAAAAGACTGAAATAAAAGTTTTTTTTTTAATTTTATTGGGTAACTTAAACAATTAATAATCCGTGTTTCTACCGCGAACACTAACAACACAAGAACATCGGTTTGGCATACTCAAAATGAGTTCATCCAAATCACGCTGTGGAATGGCCGCCCATGTTCGTTGCAACAACAAAAAAAGGTCTTCTTGCGACTGGATACCCTCCATATTCGGCAGAGCTCTTCTCTGAAGAATATCCCATGCATGCTCAATCGGGTTCAAGTCTGGCGACTGAGCAGGCCAGGGCAGGACATTGATGTTAGCTGCGGCGAGAGTCTGTCTTACAACTCTTGCGGTGTGCGGTCGTGCATTATCATGCATTAACTGAAATAAGGGACCGATATGCACTTGTAGAGGAACGATGACGTCTGATACAACCGTCTCAGCATAAATTTGAGCGTTGAGGTTGCCTCTGATCCAAATCAACTCAGTTCTTTCGCCGATCGAAATACCCGCCCATACCATGATGGTTCCACCACTATAAGGATGGACTTCCTGGCAGGATTTTAATCGCTGTTGGCGTCCAGGGGTTCTCCAGTGTCGTATACGTCTTGTATCCGGCCTCATACCAAAACGAGACTCATCAGAAAAGCACACGAAACGCCATTGTTCTTCTGTCCAATTTCTGTGTTCAAGAGCCCATTGATATCGAGTCCTACGATTGTGCATTGCTATAGGTGGTACCCGTAGCGGTCTTCGGGAATGAAGGTTTACTTCATGCAAGCGGTTTCTGACTGTTTGGTCGCTAATTAAGTTCCCTGAAGAGCGATGAAGGCTCACGGCTAACATCATGGCGGTTATTGTTGGAGTTCTTCGAGCTGTAATTTGAATGTATCGGTCTTGTCTCCGTGTGGTGCAGCGATACCGTCCTCCATGGCGCTCAGCCACGGTACCAGTGGTTCGGTAACGTGTCCAAAGTCGACTGATAACACTCTGACTTGTATTCAGAGCTAAAGCCACAGTACGTTGCCGGGAACCAGCTTCTATCATTCCCACGGCTCTGATCATTTCTTCCCTGCTTAAATGACGTCGCCGCTCCATAATAACGTTGGTTTTAATCAGTAGTAGGGAAACAGTAGCACTAATAATGTCTTCAATGCGTCTTATGTTTTTATAGGGAAAATATTGACAGCTGATTTTCATCTTTTACTCGAATTTGATTGACAGTTCCTGTTTTAAATTATGAAATGCACCAAAAAGGATCCATATAAATTTATAAAATCATAAATTTATTACAAAGCCACATCTCAATCACAAGAAATCCGCATAAACATGCTTGATCCCTAGACTTTTTTGATGTGTGTATATTGAGTCAGAGTATGAGTCTCGCAGAAGTCTTGCGAGACTCTTGCGCAAGACCAAGACCACCTATTCTGATGCAAGACCAAGACCAAGATTAGGAGTGCAAGACCAAGACCATCCATTCTGATGTAAGACCAAGACCAAGATTAGGAGTGCAAGACCAAGACCATCCATTCTGATGTAAGACCAAGACCAAGATTAGGAGTGCAAGACCAAGACCATCCATTCTGATGCAAGACCAAGACCAAGATTAGGAGTGCAAGACCAAGACCATCCATTCTGATGCAAGACCAAGACCAAGATTAGGAGTGCAAGACCAAGACCATCCATTCTGATGCAAGACCAAGACCAAGATTAGGAGTGCAAGACCAAGACCATCCATTCTGATGCAAGACCAAGACCAAGATTAGGAGTGCAAGACCAAGACCATCCATTCTGATGCAAGACCAAGACCAAGATTAGGAGTGCAAGACCAAGACCACCTATTCTGATGCAAGAACAAGACCAAGATTAGGAGTGCAAGACCAAGACCATCCATTCTGATGCAAGACCAAGACCAAGATTAGGAGTGCAAGACCAAGACCACCTATTCTGATGCAAGACCAAGACCAAGATTAGGAGTGCAAGACCAAGACCACCTATTCTGATGCAAGAACAAGACCAAGATTAGGAGTGCAAGACCAAGACCATCCATTCTGATGCAAGACCAAGACCAAGATTAGGAGTGCAAGACCAAGACCACCTATTCTGATGCAAGACCAAGACCAAGATTAGGAGTGCAAGACCAAGACCACCTATTCTGATGCAAGAACAAGACCAAGATTAGGAGTGCAAGACCACCTATTCTGATGCAAGACCAAGACCAAGATTAGGAGTGCAAGACCAAGACCATCCATTCTGATGCAAGACCAAGACCAAGATTAGGAGTGCAAGACCAAGACCACCTATTCTGATGCAAGACCAAGACCAAGATTAGGAGTGCAAGACCAAGACCACCTATTCTGATGCAAGACCAAGACCAAGATTAGGAGTGCAAGACCAAGACCACCTATTCTGATGCAAGACCAAGACCAAGATTAGGAGTGCAAGACCAAGACCACCTATTCTGATGCAAGACCAAGACCAAGATTAGGAGTGCAAGACCAAGACCACCTATTCTGATGCAAGACCAAGACCAAGATTAGGAGTGCAAGACCAAGACCACCTATTCTGATGCAAGACCAAGACTGGCTAAGTCTTGGTCTTGGTCTTGCTTTGGGCAACACTAGCTGTGTGTGATGAATGATATCTATGAAGCTAAGCCTTCGTGAACAGTAACCGTAAGTACTTGCTAGAGCCGCCCCTGTCAAATATCAACCTCGCGGGTTCTAAAAATGTCAAGAGTCGTCTTAGCTCTGTTTTGACCTATTTACAATTCCACAGGTGGCTTCTTTCAATAATGTTATATCATTCATCATCATTACAGCCCCTAGAACACAGCGTCCTAGATCTCCACTGCTGGAGATGGGCCTTCCAGAACATATATCTGGAGAATTTGGCCTACACTCGCCACGCTGGCCAGACGGCTTGGCGATGTTATATATTGATAACTATTTCTTGATACCTTATTCAATGGTTAAAAACTTAACATAGATTATCTGACTTTTTAAATGCTGCCTCTGTGATCTAGCGGTAAAGTCCGTGGATTTAGACTCAGGGGTACCAGGTTCGATTCCTGGCCGGGACCCAATTTTTTTTTATTAATGTAAATAAATACATTTAATTAATATTTAATTTATATGTGACATTTCTCGAGTTTGGTACGCTGGGGACATCGACGAGCTTGCCACTTGACATGATTGGCCTATAGTAAAGTTGGCTAAATGTGAATCCGCTTATTTATATATACTATACTCTTTTTTAAAATGTTTTCTTTTTCATTTGACATATTTATTTATCTAATTTTTGTTTATTGTTTTATTTCTGTTCTCTTCTTTCGATGGATGATAAATGAGGTGATAGGGAAGGCGAAGGGTCTAGCCCATGGATGCACAGACCGCGGCCCGCGGGCCGCATGCGGCCCGTGGGTCGAATACTGGTGGCCCGCCGACAGCAAAAATAATACTCTCGTGCATTCGAAAAATATTGAATTCTATTCCAGAATAAAACAAAAAAAAAATATGTTCGAAAAGTAATGTGAAACTCGCGCGCGCGCAATTTGAATCTAGCGCCCAAAATTGCTAAGTCAAGTAACATCGCTCGCTATAGAAATCAAGAATTTTCTAGCGCGGTGAGCAAGCGAGATATATATAGTCCCGTATTCCCGATTGCTCGCGTATCTACACGAAGCTTCCAGAGTCGTTTGCGCGGTATAAAAATCACGTTAACCGCAGCGGCCGAACAGTTCGCTTTTCATTTGAGTGAAGTGTCAACAACAGAAAGAAATAAGCGCGAAAATACAAAGCGAAGTAATAAGTGATTGAGAATAAGTGCAGTTTATTAGTGTTTTTGGGAGGCAATAGTTCTAGTGTAGATTTTAACTCGACTAGCCGGTGTCATATATTTTGATCCACATTCAACGTAGATTTCCTGTTGCAGTGTTAACCCGTCAAGTGCCGTGTATAATTGTGTTGTGAAAACGTAAGTAAAACTCTGTTATTAATAAGTGTTTCCCTACCTATTTAATCAATTTTAATCAAATTTAGCTTTAATGTTGGCTAAATATTAAAATAAACAAAGAAATTACTATTTTTATAAGAATTTCTCTAACTGTAATAATTACGTCATTATTTCAGATAAAATCTGTATAAAAATCTTAAAATTTCTGAGAAATAATATTTAATCAATTATTTTTGATAATTTAAAAAAGGATAGGTAATTTAAGTGGGTACTGTAATTGTTTTTAGGTGCTGTGTTAATCCTAGCCAGGATTAGAACGCAACATGGAGAAGCCAGGACCTAGTAAAAAACGTAAGGTTAAAGATGAAAATCGGCAGTTTCAAGAAATTTGGACTGAGAAATACTTTTTTGTATGGTCGCATAACAAAGTCGTTTGTTTAATTTGCAAGAATTCTGTTGCGATTGCAAAGGATTATAATGTAAAAAGGCACTATGAAACGCAGCATCCTTCTTTTACCAAGTTTACAGGCGAATTAAGAAAGCAAAAAATGTTGTCTTTAAAACGGGAGCTTATTGGTCAGCAAGCTATGTTTACAAAACACATTCAAGATTCAGAAACGGCTACAGAAGTTAGTTATGAAATTTCTCGAATGATAGCAAAGCGAAGTCGCCCCTTCAATGATGGCGATTTTGTAAAAGAATGCATGGAAATTGCCGCTAAGAAAATGTGTCCAGAAGCAGCAAAAAAGTTTGAGAAAATTCAACTGAATCGTATGACTATCCAAAGACGAATTATGTCCTTGTCAGGTAATATTGCGGAACAATTAATTGAAAAAACTAAGATCATGGAATTTTTTTCATTAGCACTCGACGAATCGACTGATATTAGTTCCACAGCTCAACTTCTCATATTCATACGAGGTGTTACTCAAGATTTTGAAGTCTTCGAAGAGTTATTAGGAATGTGTTCATTGAAAGGTCAAACCAAAGGAGTTGATATACTCAATGGACTTTTGGACGAGTGTTCAAAAACTGATTTGGACTTATCTAAGTTATCGGGAGTTGCGACTGACGGTGCTCCTTCCATGATTGGTATCAATTCCGGGCTAGTTACTTTGCTGAAAAAGCACCTGCAAGAAAAAAACATAAACACTGAAGATCTCATGCAGTTTCACTGCATTATACACCAGGAAGCCCTCTGTTCTAAAAAAAATGAATTTCAAAATGTAATGAAAGTAGTAGTTTCGACTGTAAATTTCATAAAATCACGAGGACTCAATCACAGACAATTCAAACAATTCCTTGATGACATCGAAAGCGAATACGGAGATTTACTGTATTATACAGAAGTAAGGTGGCTAAGTCGTGGATTGACACTGGAACGATTTCTAAATTTAATAGAAGAAATTGGAATATTTCTGGCGGAAAAGCAAAGGGATGTCCCGGAACTTAAAAATCCTGATTGGTTGTGTGATTTAGCTTATTTAGTTGACATTACAAATCATTTGAATGTCTTGAACACACGGCTTCAAGGCAAAAATCAACTGATATCCCAGCTCTATGCTCATGTAACATCCTTTCAATGCAAGCTGACACTTTTCAGATCACAATTGAATTCTGGAAATTATAATCATTTTCCGAATTATAAGAAAATGGCTGAAAAATTCAACAAAACTGCGATTAATTTCAGTTATGTAGAAAAGCTAGATATTTTGATTCAATCTTTTGAAGACAGATTTTCGGAGTTTAAAAAAGTGAAACCTCTGTTGGACATATTCAGCAATCCTTTCACTATTTCAGTTGAAAATGCGCCAGAGTCAATGCAGTTAGAAATTATCGACATTCAAAATGACCAAGATTTACGCAACAAATTCAACGAAGGAGACTTGCTGAACTTTTACCGCTGCATTGATAAAAATATGTACGAAGAGTTGCGCATAAACGCTCTGAAATGTGCCAGCTTATTTGGTTCTACCTATATATGTGAACAAACTTTTTCAATACTAAATAATAATAAAACAAAAAATCGAAACCGCCTTGCAAATGAAAGTTTGGAAGCAGTTTTACGTGTTGCTACAAGTAAATTTGAGCCAAATATAAAAAAGATTGTAAGCACTATGCAGTGCCACGCTTCAAATTAATAATTTCTTTTTTAATTTTAATAAATTTTTATCAATTCTTTATTGTCTTTAACTACATATACCTACTTCTGGCGGCCGGCCCGCTATCAGTTCATGATTTGGCCGAGTGGCCCCTAGTATTAATAAGTCTGTGCAACCCTGGTCTAGCCCATACAGCCAAGTCTGACGTAAATATCTTGTTTATGAGTTAATGAGGTAATCATCAAATTTCAGATCGGAACGGATTCCACGTCGGGTATGATATGGGAGTCCACAGCGCGGGAAAACCGCAAAAAAATACCTCAAACTTGTACCCCATATATAAAGTCCAATTTATAGTTTTCTATAATTATTAACTTTGTAGCACATTATTTAACAAAACAACACCACTTTTGACTAACAATAACCACAGAAAAATAATTTACAAAAACAAACTTGCATTGGAAATGTCCGTAAAAAATGGCGCGAAGAACTCTATTGCTTTTTTTTCATAATCAACATAGGTTATACAAAAAAAAAACAAAAATATTAAATATTAATCAAAAACTAGTTATTTAAAATTAATTGCCTATAAACTAGTGATAAAAACAGAAACATAATATCAGTTGAACTTAATATAAGGTCCTTACTATATGAAATTGACGTTTTGTCGAACTGGCTACTTTGATCTCAAATATCTGGCGTTTGGCTAGGAATTCCAAATTCAATTTATTTCAAATTTGGGCTTGAGTATTTTTTTATGAATTTAGTGATTCATTTGTTTTCTCACCATTAGATTTTTCTATGACACCGGTCTATTCACAATATGGAAAATTTTAAATATCATATTATTTACGAAAGAGTTTCACCATGCCACCATCGCTGCAGAAACAGCTCGAAGGATTAATGATGTGTATGGGGAAGGCGCGGTGGTGGCTCGGTAAAACACGTTCCTTAAATCCTACAAAGGTCGGTTCAAATCCACCCGACATGTACCAATGAAAAATAATCTTTTCTTACGTACGAATGTATGTTATAGATTTATAACACCACCGTTCCCGTGCCCGGAGAGCACGTTAAGCCGTGTCGGTCCCGGTTCCGGTCAGAAAAAGGTACTGGTGTGTGTTTGGTGGACCAGTGCTGGTGTCATTCACTACAGCTTCTTAAGATCTGGCCAGACGATTACGGCAGACCTGTATTGTCAACAATTGCAAGCCATAATGGAAAAGCTAGCTATTCAACAACCGAGACTGGTCAATTGCTCTAGCCCACTGCTACTTCAGAACAACGCTAGACTCACTAAATTGGAGGAGCTGGGAATGTCTCCGACACCCACCACCACCATACTCCCCAACCTTGCTTCAACAGATTAGGTACTTTTATTTATCAAAATTTGGAGAATTTCTGGCAACGAAAAGAAAATAAATTCCGATGGGGCAGTTCAAAACGATAAAGAATCTATTGATTCTCGCACCTACAATTTTTATAGCAACGGAATCAATGAACTACCTATAAAATGGCGAAAGTGCATAGTACATACTAGGATTAATTAAATATTTTTATTTTATTTTATTTATTATTTACTTATTCCACAGCTGTATTTTACAAATAAATATTTACATTCAAATGATTACCGAACACCTAGCCAATTACGGAATAACATTATTTTCACTAAACATATAGCATGAACGGATTATTAACAATTTAAACTATTAAAAATAAACATAAGAATAAAAAAAAAAAAAAAAAAATCTATCTACGCATCATTATGTAAGTGTATGTATATGTGAATGTGTAGGTGTATGAAGGTGTATATTGTAAGTGTGAGTGAGGGAAAATGTGTAGATTTATTATTAATATATACATATTTTTTTAAATATGTATATATTTTACATTTACACCGAATGACGTAAGTTGTAAGCCTTTTTGGCAACCATTTTCTTCGAAAGAGTACCATACAAGGTTTATTTTTTAATTTTGGCGCCAACATTTCGATTCTGAAATAAGCTACAAACGCATTGCCAATTTTAATATTTATTGCGTTACAACGTCGCGTAAGAAAAATACCTAGGTAGTAGGTACGGACAGGAAAAATAACGCTGGAACGAAAAACATTAAATACCTATATAATAAGACGGAGCAAGAAGATACAACGAGGACAATCGTCTCAGAATGATATAGTCTACGACTAGGCTGGGGCCATTACCTTTTTGAGATGAAAAAATTAGTAGCAGGCAACAGCTGGCTGAAATATATAGTTGAGGTCATAAACAATGAAAAAAAAAACTTTCGAACTTGAGATTAAGGGAAGTAGTGAAATGGGGTGCTATTTAAGGGATGAAATCCGTTTTTCGTTATTTGTGGCGGAACGAGACCTCCTAGAGAAAAGTGTTTCATACAAAAGTTGTAGATAATAAAAAAATCTAAAACTTTTATTATATATATTTTTCGACATAACCTCAAAGTTTTCGAGAAAATGACGAAAAACCGATTTTTCTGTTTTTTATTTTTTTCTCGCGTGGAAATTATTTAATTTAAATGAAACTTTGTGAAAATACGTAATTATTTGCACACAATAAGCATGAATTTTTTCAATCATGGAAACTTAATATTTTTCGAGATTTCACCATTTTTCCGAAAAAACACCCTTATCTTTGGTGAACAACTTTATTGATTTTTTTTTGGTTTCTGGTGTTGTACAAGGTTTTTTTTTTTTCGTCGTGATGTCTACTTTCAAATGGTATATCGATTTTAATTATTCATTGTTATTTAGTAGCTTAAAATTAAGAAAAACCGAAAAAAAAACGAATCTCGAACTTACCGATTTTTTTCATTATTTTCAATTTTTTAGCATATTTATGTTAATAATTTATAATAATAAATTATAATAATAATAATAATAAAAAATTATAATAATATTAATTAATAATATTTTGATGAAATAACTTACTTTGGTATAAAATGAATAAATTTAAATGAATTTATTTATTGGAAACAACGCTATAATTTAATAGAATAAAAAATAACAAAATAATGTTACGTATTCAAAAAAAAAAATTTACAAAATTTGAAATTTTACAGCATACAGGTATTTGAAATGCCCGCCAAAAACGACTGAAGGTTGGGGAGAGAGAGGGGTAGGATAAAGTGAGCCTGTACAAGAGCAGCAGAGCTTGTTCTGTTGTAGTAGTAAATTTCTATTCGACTAGTTGTGTGAAAATATTTTTTCAGTTGTTGATGCGTCCTTTGACGTCCTTTTGACGTGGTGATTAAGATTTCAATTAAAATTAAACAAATTATTATTTGACAGTAGTTTACTGCCGTTGGATAGTAACAAAGTAAGTTGAGTATTAATTTTATAGCCTTTAACATTGTCAGTAGCTTTTATAATTTTAATATTATTGTAAATTCATACATGATAATTACAATTCTTAAATGTTACAATAATGTTTTGTTTTGATGTGTACGCTTGAAGCTACAAGTATTAGCCTTAATTTCACCAAAACCGAATTAACATTTCAGAAAAATATAACTTAACTGTACATACATACATACATATCTTCACGCCAGATCCCTTGCGGGGTAGGCAGAGACAATTGAGCGCCACTTGACACGATCACGACATACCTCTTTCGCTTCGTCGACATTCATCATCCTCTTCATACATGCCCTTTTGTTACGAAAGCTTTTTAATGTACCTTCAGCCAGTGTTTTATTTATTTGATCGTGATATGTGAGTCTCGGTCTGCCAGGGCCTCTTTCACCTACAACTTTCGCATTATATATCTGGTTCGTCAATCTTTCATCGCTCATCCTTTCAACATGCCCGAACCATCGTAGCATGCCTTTCCTTATTTTTGTCCCTATGCTTTCTTTTATACCCACCATTTTCCGTATTTCGACGTTACGTATGCGGTCCGCCAAAGTGACGCCGCATATGCGACGCAACGACCTCATTTCTACTGCATTAACCCTACTCTCATGCGTATTCTGACATATCCACGTCTCGCTTCCATACATCAGTGTTGGTACTAACATTGCATTGTGTATGGCGAGCTAACTGTAGCTTATTAAAATTAATATAGTACTTATGATTTCCATATAAATGTTAAGTTTCATGAAGTTTTCCCTACCTTTCCGTTATGAACTTCATTTAAATTTATTCATTTTATACCAAAGTAAGTTATTTCATCAAAATATCATAAATTATTAACATAAATATGCTAAAAAATTTAAAATAATGAAAAAAATCGGTAAGTTCGAGATTCGAAATAATTTTTTTTCGGTTTTTCTTAATTTTAAGCTACTAAATAACAATGAATAATTAAAATCGATATACCATTTGAAAGTAGACATCACGACGAAAAAAAAAGACCTTGTACAACACCAGAAACCAAAAAAAAAAGATAAGGGTGTTTTTTCGGAAAAATGGCGAAATCTCGAAAAATATTTATTTTCCATAATTGAAAAAATTCATGCGTATTGTGTGCAAATAATTACGTGTTTTCACAAAGTTTCATTTAAATTAAATAATTTTCACGCGAGAAAAAAATAAAAAACAGAAAAATCGGTTTTTCGTCATTTTCTCGTAAACTTTGAGGTTATGTCGAAAAATATATATAATAAAAGTTTTAGATTTTTTTATTATCTACAACTTTTGTATGAAATACTTTTCTCTAGGAGGTCTCGTTCCGCCACGAATAACGAAAAACGGTTTTCATCCCTTAAATAGCACCCCATTTCACTACTTCCCTTAATCTCAAGTTCGAAAGTTTTTTTTTCATTGTTTATGACCTCAACTACATATTCCAGCCGGCCGTTGCCTGTTACTAATTTTTTTTTTTTAGCTATAAAAATCCGTAACGGCCCCAGTCTAGACAGTGGATTGTCGGTTACGGTTGTGTTCGACGTGCTCTTTTAAATTAATTTTGTTGTTTCACGGACAATATGCCGACCTACGTGCCACGGTAGGGCAAAACTCGTTCTTCTTCGGCCATAGAAGAATGGCGTAAAAATAATGTAACTAATTTTTGTATGATTAATTTTTGCATGAAAAAACAACAAATAATGGTCACTCTATCTTATTTGATCTATTTGGAATGAACATTATTATTTTACGACTATATGAACCTCATTGTAACCTGACGAAATAACATAAAAAACTATATTTTATCGACCACGTTGATATACGTAGGTATGAGCTAAGCAGCCAGTCTTTAATTAATAAGTAGACAAAGAAAGTAAAAAAAAAACAGGAAAAAAGATCGTAAACACGCGCGCGCTCTTTCGAAAATACTTCTACGCGATGCCGGGTCCGCTACGAAATTTACAGACAGCTACGCCTGCTATGATTCGGCTATTACGTAACTAACCTATCTACAATCGTGGGAGTATCGAATGTTTACCGCCAAATATATAAGCAAATACTTAAGTTTTAACCAAGCAAATATTAGATATAATAACAAACATACCTTGTTCATTCCATTCCCCATTTTCGGTAAAAACTACAGTCTTCAAATCGTACAAATTATTGTCATTATCACTAGTTTTGCCAATTACTTAATTAACTTATAACAAATTGCCGCATACAACTGCTTCGATTTAACATATTTCAACGCCTGTCGAAATTTGTCAACAGTGCGTATCTATGACTACAAAAATGACGCGGGAGAAGTCACCCGTAAAATGTAAAAGAAAACTTAAAGCGTACTTAAAATTGGGTTTAAACTTGTAAAAATTACACATAGATATTAAGGAAATAATCTATTAGTAGTTTTTAGTTACTAATTGTTTAGTTTAGGAGGTGAATTGTTGTGTGATTTTAGATACGAGAGTAAGACAGGGGCGCCGAGGACACGTGCGGCGAAGAGACGGCGCGCCGCGGCACTAAATGACGGCTCATGGCTGGTAGACGACACTGCGTCTATAAACCAAATAGTGCTGTTACTACGGCCTTATTTTATCGATATTTGAGTTTATACTCGAATATTGAAAATCTACTTTAAACGTATTAACAAGCGCTTTGGACGAGTGTACAATGTACGTTAAACTATGTTGAGTGCGTACGATGCAATACTTGTTTTTAGATCGTCCGAAACGCTCTCTAGTCTAGTCGCTGGCTAGATTTAAAGTTTAAGGTATAAATTTTGTAAGCTCTCGCATTTCTTAAGATAAAACGGAGTTATTCCTTTGCGCTTAAATAACCATACTAGGGCACAGGACACGAAATTAAAAAGTTTAATATTAAAATATAATCATCTACATACACTCTATGCTACAGGAGTTTGGAACTGAAATTATTCGTTTAAAATGCGTCTAAGAGCAAATATTTTTTATTTGACATTATATGTACAACGCAAAAAAAAAATATATTAAAACAAACTGTATTTATACACTAGCTTATAGTATCGCTTATCATCATCACAGCCCCTAGAACACATAGTCCTAGACCTCCACTGTTAGAGATGGGCCTTCCAGAAATTTCTAGGTATTTTCTAACAACCAATCTTTGGGAGTGTGGAAAAACTATGTACGGGTGCAAATATATATACATAAATACATACATATAACTATAAAATACTAAAATAAGCCTACACACTAATAAACAGTAAATGATAAATCATAAAAATAAAAATAACCCAAAAATAAAATGTAATATTGATTTAAACAACACTTTTTGCCTGTTTAGAAAGTGGGTGGTAAGTAAACGTTTAAAAATATGAACAGAGGGAGCCTGTCTGATCGTCAGTGGGAGCTTGTTCCATTAGCGAACGGATGACACGGTGAATGAATCTAAATATCTGCTGGAACTATGAGACATTATACAAAGTTTTATTTTGATACTAGATATGTGAAGGTCGCTCTTTGACGTATCTTATTATTAGCCCCCTCGGTGTATGCTCACATCGATCGGCTGCAAAGTCTACGAAACTTGACATAACTTTTTTTTACAAGTTTTTTAAATGCATTTACAGACACTTATGATTTGTGTGCATCTCAGAGTAACAGTACCCGTGTGGCTCACGAACCTAGAGAATTTGGTTAGCGTTGTTCTGGAGTTTGTGTCTGTTGTCAGCCCGATAGAACATATGACTAATCAGGCCGTCAACAAATCTCTCAATAGTAGGCATCTCCAGATCTCGAGATATGACGGAAATACGCACGAACCTTTCCGAGCGATATGTTCTGCTGACTTTGGATCTTATCAACAGGTGGTGCCAGGCTAGCGCAGCATAATTGAAACGAGACCGGATAAACATCTTATAGATCCGGACTTTCAAACTGAGCAGCAAGCTGGAATTCATAACAGGAAGTAAGATGGCTCGGGCCGCGATGTTCTATGACCGAAGCTGCAGTGGTGGGCATTTGTATTTTTTTTGTATATTGTATTGCGACAATTTTTAGACAGAGTTTTTAAGAAAAAAATGACGTAGTTGCAACTATTTTTAAATTGCCTTGCTATATCGATAATAATGTCGTCACATCACTAAACTTTGCTGGAACTTCGACTATTGAAGTCTAAAGCTCTATATTATATTTCAACTAGAGTTAAAAATAAGGTTAATATTTACAAAAAAGTATTTATTCTCAAGTTTAACTTATTTATGTTCAAATTGTACGTACATTCGACCAAAAAAGTTGTCTAGCACCTTACAGTTGAGATATATTTGCACGTCATCTAACAATAAGGTTGATTTTCCCTTGAAAATATTTCGGTCATTCGACCTCAATATTTTAATTACAAAGAAAGGTTTGTCAATGCTGATAGACCACTTTACTTTCTTGGTTCATTGTATATATTGGTATGTATGTACGAGTATTTCTATATATATTAGGTACGTTTTGTTAAAAAAAAAGTCTTCAAAAACGCTTTGTCTAAAAGTCTATTTTTTTTATTTTTTATTGGCTTTAAAGGACATTGTACAGAATACATCAGTCCTAAACACGTAATTTATTTGCATAATATATGTTCATGACAGAGTTCATAACCGAGTTGGGGATCATCAAATTCCAGATGCTGCAGAATTTGATGCTTTTTTGGAGTCACTCGCGGCATTATAGCCCAAACACGTCGGGTAAAATATGGAAGTCCACAGCGCGGGAAAACCGCAAAAAATAAACTGCAACTTGTGCCCTATATTTAAAGTCCAATTTATGGTTTTCCATAATTATTCACATTGTAGCACATTATTAAACAAAATAACACCACTTTTGAACAATAATATCCACAGTAAATTAATTTACAAAACAATAACTTGCACTTGACATCTCCGCGCAAAATGGCGCGAAAGACTCCCTAAAAGTCTAATGTTCCACGCAACGATGCGTAATTTCAGTCTGGAAAAAGCAACCGGATGACTCTTGCTGATTTGAGTTCCTCCTAGCTAAGCGCCAGATATTTGCAATTAAAGTAGCCAGTAGCTCTATTCTGTTACTTAGTCGCAACGTTATTAGTGGATTTCGTTATTTACGACAGATGTTGCGTCATAATTACAAAATATTATTCAATTTTCAACTCTATAAGCGCTCGACATTGACAGCGGCCGTGCAAATAGCAACTTTAATAGCGTGATATATACCTAAAATGTATATAGTTAACAGATTCTATTATATAGCGTTTGCGACTAAGTAACAGAATATGGCTGACAAAACGTCAATTTCATTTGTAAGGACCTTATATTTGAAAATATTGGATTTATTGCAAGTTGGAGATGAAACTTAAGATTCTTCATCTTACGATTAATTAAATTAACAAAGAATGAAAGAGGCAGGTATTACTTGGGCAAATGTCGGATCTTAAAAACGATTAATTCAATTCAAGACCAAATGGTTTATTAGTTATCATTATATAGTACTTATTATTTGGGTTTAAATAATAAAATTACAGGCAAATTTAAAGTAAAAAAAAAAGAACGCGAATTAACAATTGATCTGCGTTTATCTATCAAGAAGTATGTGGTTTTTCTGGTTTAGCAACCAAAGCCAGGCCTATAGTAATAAGGGTTGCACCTAACCACCATCGTATGCTCGCAGCTTCTTCGAACAAGGTCATACCAATGATTCCCTGCAAAAAATAAGAGAATATTGTAATTCATTAATTATAACACAGAGCGGACATTGGTTGTTACTTTTATACAAAATTACTTATTTAGGAATGATGTACTTAATGAAACTTTAAAAAAAACATGTAAGTCCTTCGAGCCATTTGCGCGGACATACCAAGTGCAAGTTTTTGTTTTGTAAATTAATTTACTGTGGATATTGTTTGTCAAAAGTGGTTTTGTTTTGTTTAATAATGTGCTACAATGTGCATAATTACGGAAAACGATAAATTGGACTTCAAATAACAAGTTGCAGTTTATTATTTGCGGTTTTCCCGCGCTTTGGACTCCCATATTATACCCGACGTGTTTGGCCTATATGCCGCGTGACTCCAAGAAAAGCATTAAATTCTGCAACTACTGCAATTTGATGATAACCTCATTAACTCATAAAAATAAAGATATATTACGTCAGACTTGGCTGTATGGGCTAGACCCTTTGCCTTCCCTATCACCTCACTTATCATCCATCGGGAGAAGAGACTTAAATAAAAAAACAGGCACTTGAAGCATTGTGACGAGAAGCACTCGCAGTTCCTACGTGAACACACCAGAATTCGTTTAGATTCGATGACGACTTTAAACTCACAGAACAAACATAGTTACAGGCTGATGAAATGACAGTTGGCGTAACCGAGTTGTCAGCAGCATCCAAAGATCGTAAATACAATCGACAGCCCCAAGTATTTACGACCACCATTACAGCTAGCACTGCCAGCCATATCACGTAGCTATCCCCCTAGAAAAGACAAAAATAAGCCAAATTCTGTGACGGCATCGCTATTGCACGAAACTAAAGATTAATGATAAAGCTGGCCAATATTTTGTGCATTTTATATTGTTGTTGACCAGAGGCATTAAATTTTAATATATTAATATGGGGCATGAAACCAAACGGTATATATTATCTCATACATACTAAAGCTAAAACAATCGGTAGATTAAGAGTATGATAGGTTCAACGTCAAAGTCAAAATATCTTTATTCACATAAACCTATTACCTACAGGCATTTATGAAACGTCAATAACCAAAATATTTTAAATGACTAAACAAAGTTGGACGTGCACTTTTAAATTGATTATTTTGCATGCTACGGAAACACGTTCTTCTTCGACAAGAGAACCTCGTGTTCGTTTATTTTTGTAAAAAAAATGTTGATTTAACTGTATTTTTTTATTAAAATACACGAAACACGCTACTTGACCATCGTTGCACTCAATTATAGTCTTAAAAACCATAAGGTTGACATTAGCTCCATATATTTCTTAGTAGACATATTTTTTTCTGCACGTTACAAAAGTTGTCGCAATTATCTTTTTTACAAAATTCTAAAATTATTTGAATACTAGAAAATAATACTTAGATTATTAACGTTGATTAGTTTAGAACGTAAAGCTTTTGGGGTGGGTCCACGGTGACCCTTCATTCTTCTTTGCTTTACCGACAGCTATTCAGCGCTCTTTTTATAGGCCGTTACCTATTGATATTCATAGAAATTTAGGTATATTATCTCTCCAAGGCTCTAATTTCGTATCTGTGTATTATACGAATACCAACCTGCAACCTATGATGAATGATCTAATTATATTCAGAGAGAGACCCGCTCTTAACCAAATAATATAATAAATCTAGGACCAAGAAATGAATTACCAAGCTCTCGGCAATCGGATGTTATGGATAATTTGACAATGATTATACGAATGGGCAGTACTTAGTTACTATACTCTTTGCGCAGTACCTACCTAGGTAAGTCTAATCACTATTGCCTCCATAGAACAAGTCTCCGTTTTTAATTAGACGTACGAGTAAGTGTATTTAAGTTGTTTTAGTGTAGTAGAATTTCATAAATGTTTATAAGTAAACGATTGCCAAAAAAAAGCAAGTCTACGATTTACAAACCAACGATTGCCTCGCCCTGTGTTTTTCTTGACGCTTTATTTCGCTTTGAAAGTGGCTCGACTTGGCGTTTGTCTATGGCTTTTCGGTAAACGAAAAAAACGTTTTCAAAGATACCTACCATCGATGTTTTAAGTCTCACTATGCTAGGTCTGTGCTCACTATTAAAAAAACATTTTTTTAGTCTATGATTTATTTATTGTTAAAACATCATTTACCACGATATTTGGTGATCCAGATAGTTTTCCAATGGTGCTACCGATTGATGCCCAAAATCCAGCTGCAAACGCTTCCCCAAACATAATGTAATAAGTAAAAACAGCACTATATTACTTAAAACATGAATAAGACCACCGTAAACAAAGTGGTACCACAGACAATAGATTTGTATATTTTTATTTTATCAAGGTAGAGACGTAAGACATCTCACATAATAAAAAAGTTGTGACTAACTCACTGGCTTACTCATCGAACTCGAGGGCCACTATGGCTTATGCAATAAAGTAAACGTATGGTTACAACTTTTTTGCTAATACAAGCAAAGGGTAAACATTTTAGTTGCTATAAATAAGAACATTTTATAACTGGTAAACACCAAATAATACAATATAAAAAATAAAATAATAATATACCGTGGTGATCATACAAATACCACCTACATCTTGAAAGCCTTCAAAATAAGAGTATACTTCCGTTTTATTAAATAGCCAGTGTAATGCGCAAGTGCAGTATTATTTAATTTAAATGGTCTCTTTTATATATATATTATTCTGTAAAACCAACAGTTGACAATATTATAATAAATGTTATAATAATAAGAGTCTTGGATTACACCTTGACTCTCATCTTAGCTGGGGAGCGCAAATCGCCGACACCAGTCGTAAAATTTTTTTCTCACTGCACTCTCTTAATAAACTCAAAAAATTTCTGCCGTTGAAAGCTAAAATAACTCTTGTACAAGCCCTGCTACTCCCGTTGCTCGACTATGGTGACGTGTGTTGTGTGGATCTCACTGAGGAATTATTAAATAAAATGGAACGACTACACAATGCATGCATCAGATTTATCTTCGGTCTAAGAAAGTACGATCACATTTCGCCATTCCGTGACAAACTAAAGTGGTTGCCTATACGCCATCGCAGGTACCGTAGGATTCTCTGCATGTTGTACTCAGTATTATATGAGCCTAATACACCGGAATATTTAAAAGAGAAATTTAATTTTCTTGGTGCCACTCATGACAGAACTTTACGTTCTTCTTCTAACTCCACGCTCTCCTTCCCCACACATCACACCGCATTCGTTTCCAAGTCGTTTGCGGTGGTGGCTGTGCATCTTTGGAACCAGTTACCGGTGGACATCCGTCAAGCTCCAAATAGAACACTATTTAAGAAACTGGTCTATGCGCACTATTTAAATTTACCATAAGCTTAATACACTCTGCTATATTTATTTCTCTCATTATAGTCATCATATAGTAGGTATATTATATTTATGTATATTCATAGAACGTATGTATGTAGTTTTATTTGTATGTATTTGTGTATGTATTAGTATGTAAATAAGTATTTATTCACTAGTATATATTGAAGTCTAATATTTTTCTATTAGTTTTGATAGCACCTGCCTTATCTCGTCGTAACTGCTTTAGTTGTCCCAAAGGTTTGACCAGTATAGAATGTCTAGCGGCATTAGGTCCGCCTTTGTACTTTGTGCAATAAAGTTTATAATAAATAAATAATAAATAAATAAATAAATACCTGTCCTTAAATTAATAAAAAATAAATAAATATACAGAAAATTCACTAAGAACTATTAATTACATATCAATTTAAAGTTACGCAATAAAGAGCAAGAGAAGAAAACGTCACTGCATTACCATTATTGTGAAAAAAGTATAGTGAATATAAAGATATAACAAGTGCTTACATTGATGACCCACAGATGAACAATGCCACAATAAATATAATACAGGTTAGAAGTTGTAACAGTTGTCATCTGCAGGTCACTGCTCTTGCACTATTACACCGCCTATTTAATAAATCCGAAGTATATATTGAATGCTTACGCTGTGGTAGCGCTAAAAATGGATTGAGCTAACTCATATTAGTCACTAGCTTAGATCATCACTATAAATTTTTGACGTTTATCACTTGACTGACACATATGGTCTGTGACTGACACTTGCTTTCGCGACTTGCGTATTATTTTCCTTGACTTGTGCTGTGCAAATTTTTGTTGTAAATTACTCATGTTATTCGAAGAATAAGAACAAAAATGGATAATATTAAAAAAACTGATAGAGTTTTGCTGCTATGCAAATTTGATAATCATGAAGCCGTTCCGGCTTTAGTAGAAGAAGTGAAATCATGTGCAAATAAAACGGTTTTAGATAATATGGAATTATTTATAAATTGTAAGTAATATTATTATGTTTTTAACTATTCGGCAATAATTATGCAAACGGTTTTTGATTCCCATATTATCATATGCCTGTGTCATCTAGGGTCCCTCCTAACTCTTTCGTAATGACCTTATTTCCATTATTAACTAAATGCGCATAAAGACACGCTATCTTGCCACCTTTTCCCTGATTTCTCCTGTAATATCTTGTGAGGAACTTTCTATCATATCCCCTCTACTTTACATACATACATATCTTCACGCCAGATCCCTTGCGGGGTAGGCAGAGACAATTGAGCGCCATTTGACACGATCACGACATACCTCTTTCGCTTCGTCGACATTCATTAACCTCTTCATACATGCCCTTTGGTTACGAAGACTTTTTAATGCACCTTCAGTCAGTGTTTTATTTATTTGATCGTGATATGTGAGTCTCGGTCTGCCAGGGCCTCTTTTACCCACAACTTTCGCATTATATATCTGGTTCGTCAATCTTTCATCGCTCATCCTTTCAACATGCCCGAACCATCGTAGCATGCTTTTCCTTATTTTTGTCCCTATGCTTTCCTTCATACCAACCCTTTTCCGTATTTCGACGTTATGTATGCGGTCCGCCAAAGTGACGCCACATATCCGCCGCAACGACCGCATTTCTACTGCATTAACCCTACTCTCATGCGTATTCTGACATATCCACGTTTCGCTTCCATACATCAGTGTTGGTACCAACATGGCATTGTGTATGGCGAGCCGAGCTTTGTCACTGACATTTCGACTGTCGATCAGTGACCCCAGGGCACCGTTAACACTATTTCCCGCGTTCACTCTTCTTTCAACGTCCCTATCGTACTTCCCATCCGCAGTGAAAACACTGCCCAGATATATAATTTCATTTACTTGTTCTAGAGTTTCATCATCAATCTTTATCGTCACGGTTGTCATCCTTCTTCTTTCAAACACTAGTACCTTGGTTTTTCTCGCATTCAAACGGAGTCCTTTTTCTGCACATCCCTCCTTCATTCTTGTGACTAGTGATTGCAGTTGTTGTTCGGACGATGCCATAAGAACAGCATCATCTGCATAAAGCAGGCAGTTCACCACTAGATCACTCATCTTTATCCCACAGTCACTCTCTCTCACTCTTGTTAGGCATTTGTCGAGATATAGAGTGAATAATCTAGGAGAAAGCACACAACCCTGTTTGACGCCCATTTGGGATTCAAAGCAAGGCGACATACCCCCCTCCACCCGCACACAAGCTTTGCAGCCCTTGTACAGGGACTGTATAGCCTGTAGCAGTTTGTCATTCACTCCATTCCCTCTACTTTGGTAAGTACGAGGGGCGTTCAAAATATTCTCGGTATTGATACGTTACAACCTCTTTTATATATATATTTGTTACTGGCCGCTAAGATTCATCCATTGACATTAAAAAAAAGTAAAATTGGAACCGAGATGTTCTTTTGTTTTTCTGCAATTGCCGAACAAACATGAACACCATGAGCGAATTAACAATTTTAACGAAATTAGAGCACCGATCCGTCATAAAATTCTTGACAAAACAGGGTAAAAATCAAAAAACCATAAAAGAGGAAATGGATTGTGTTTACCGTGAGTCTGCTCCTTCTTTATCTACTATTCAAAAATGGTCAAGCGAATTTAAGCGTGGAAGGGAGAGTATTGAAGATGACCCTAGACCTGGCCGGCCTGTAGTGGCTACCTCACAAGAAAATATTGATAAAGTGGAAAAACTTATATTGGAAGACGGCCGAGTGAAGGTAAAATCTATAGCTCAAGTAACCAATCTCTCTATTGGTACCGTACATGACATTATACATGACCATCTTAATATGTCAAAAGTAAGTGCAAGATGGGTTCCGCGAATGCTGACGCTTCTTCAAAAGGATATGCGTGTGGCTTGCTGTTCAGATTTTATCGACCTGTGTGGTGAAAATCCCGATGAGGTGCTGCAAAAAATAGTTACTGGAGATGAAACCTGGGTTCATCATTATGACCCAGAGAGCAAACAGGAGTCCATGCAGTGGCACATTAAGGGTTCAGCTCATCCCAAGAAGTTCAAGGTAATCCCGTCAGCTGGCAAGGTCATGGCCACAATATTTTGGGATTGTGAAGGAGTTTTGCTTATCGATTATAAAGAAAAAGGTGTAAATATCACAGGGCAGTACTACGCTAACGTTATACGTCAATTAAGAGATGCGATCAAAGAAAAGAGGCGAGGAAAGTTAACCAAAGGTGTTCTGCTTCTACATGACAACGCCCCTGTCCATACTGCTCATATTGCCAAGGCAGCTATTGTTTTGTTATGTGGGTTTGAAACTGTTACTCATCCACCCTATAGTCCGGACTTAGCCCCAAGCGACTTCTTTTTGTTTCCCAATCTTAAAAAGGATCTGCGTGGAAATAAATTTTCTGACGATGAAGCGTTGAAGACGGCCGTGGAGGAGCATTTTTACACCAAAGATAAAAAATATTTTTATGAGGGATTAAAAAAAATAATTGATCGATCTTATAAGTGTATGAACATAGGGGGGGAGTATATTGAAAAATAAAAATATCAAACTTTTCGTACTTGTTTGTTTTTATCCACATACCGAGAATATTTTGAACGCCCCTCGTATATACTTGTTACTTCTTACTCTGGTAGTTGGCAACCCTAGTCTCTTTACTGTTGGATATAAGACACTCCCAAGGCTCGCCATAGCATGTTAAGCCATTACTTCAGGGTCCATTAATACCAAACCTTGTAAAATCATTAATAAATTGTCATGAAAATTGACATCAGACCTTGCTAACCGATAGGTTGTGGTCAGTGTTATTCAGAAATATGTTCTGGAAGGCCCATCTCCAGCAGTGGAGGTCTAGGACTTTATGTTCTAGGGTGTCGGTGTTGAGAAGCATCCCCAATTGGACAGTTTAACAGCTGCATCATTACCCAGTAATCCACTATGACCCTTTATCCACTGTAGCGGTTGGACTAGGTGGTAGGTGTGGTAATTAGCCCAGTCTGCCGGGCCAGGGTAAAATGCGAAATTGTCTGTCACTGCTGGCAAACTGACATGCTCAGTCAAGCCGGCATAATATTAGAGACTGAAGGCAGTCATGAGTGTCTGATTCCAGGACCATCAGCCCTATGTTTGACTTGTCATTTTTTGCACTTTTTCCACTTAATTTCGCTTTGAAAGTCGTTCGATTTGGCATTGACAAGCTTTGCTTTATTTGGTTTCAAGTCGAACATAGCACAGGTAGTAAGATCACATGTCACAAAAAAGCGTGACTATTGACTCTGCACATCCTTCGCTAGATGGCAGTCTATTATCGGTGCAGAGCTGATGTAGTTGCTTTTGAGAGGCTGACGGATGGCCTTGCTAATGCAAATTTTATAGTTTTTGGCATCTCTCCTTAGTATATGCGCTGCATGTATAATGCCTACAAATTTTGCTTGCAAGATGCTATTGTGTGAGTCGAAAGATTTTGATAGGTAAAAGGTGGTTCAAGTCTATAGAAAAGCCAGGAAGGGCTCGGTTCCTGTTTTATTATTATTATTATTAATTAATAGGTGAGCAGCGCATTGCTGATATGCCTATATCAAGCACTGGTGTAGAGTTTATTAAATTGTCAGTTATCACCATAATCTGTTTCGATTGTAACTAGCCACTTGTCCAGTTTGTTTTTAAAAGTGTTTACAGTTGAGGACTTTAATATGTCTTCTGTTATTTTGTTCCACATATTTACAACTCTGTTATTCATGAAGTGATATCCTATATTTGTATTGCTGGATTTTCTCATTAGCTTCATTCCATTCAAATTCAAATTCAAAAATTCTTTATTGCACTAAAAAAATATTGTACATAGGCGGGCTTAATGACTAAGCATTTTCTAACAACCAACCTTTGGGAGTGTGGAGAGGTAACAACGAAGGGTGCAATTTATTATAATAGACTTACATACTAATATTACATATACTGAATAAATATATACATAAATACCTACATATCTATATATATTATAATTAAGTTAAATTAGTACACACATGGTTAAAGTAACAGTTGATTTAGAATAATAATAATGATAAGGATAAAATACATAACATAAGTGATTAATATAATGAACTAGGAGACACTATTCTGCTTGTTTAGAAAAAAGGTTGTGAGTAATTGTTTAAAGATGTGAACGGAGGGAGCTTGTCTGATGGTCAGTGGGAGCTTGTTCCACTGGCGAGCAGCAGATACGGTGAAAGAATCCGAATACCTGCTAGAAGTGTGGGGTGGGATTTTAAGTTGATTGTTATGAGAGGAACGGAGAGGGCGGTCGTGCGAGTCACATAGAAATTCAAATTGTGTTTTTAAATACGAAGGTGTTTTTGAGTTATAAAGGACGGAGTATAGCAAGACAAGAAGATGAGTAGACCTGCGAAATCGGATATTGAGCCATTTTAACTGTTTTCGAAGATGAGAAACATGATCATACTTACGCAAGCCAAATACATAGCGAATGCATAAGTTGAGAAGGCGATCCAGTTTATTTAGTAGCTCTTCAGTGAGATCAGGGTAGCAAATATCAGCATAGTCTATTATAGGGAGTAACAAGGAAGTGACTAACGTAAGCTTCGCCTTGAACGGAATGAAATTCTGTAATCGTCTTAACAAATGCATACTGGCAAATATTTTCCTACTGATCTCGGACACCTGGTAGACCCATGACAAATCATTTGTCATAAAAAGGCCGAGGTTTTTAGCACATTGGCAGAAGGGGAGAGGTGTATTATTGAAAGATAATGGCGAGAAAGAGTCCCAATCCAGTCTGTCCAACATGCCCCTCGTACCTAGAATCATAACTTGAGTCTTGTTGGGGTTGAGCAGGAGTCCGAAACTGAGAGAGCAAACACGCAAGGCCTCCAGATCCGCGTTCATTTTATAGATAGCTTCGTTAATGTTGCTAGGATGAAAATGCAGAGACAACTGCAAGTCATCGGCGTATAGATGGTAGGAACAGAAATGTATGACTTTGACGATCGTGTTTATAAACAGCGAGAAGAGTAGAGGAGATAAAACGCCGCCCTGCGGCACGCCAGCAGTTATCGGACACCAGCCAGAAAAGACATCGTCCATTCGTATGCGCTGTTGGCGTCCGCGAAGATAGGAGTTAAACCATTGTGTCACCGACTGCGAAATACCGAGAGAGCAAAGTACGGCCATAAGTATGTCGTGGTCGACACAATTAAAGGCATTGCTGAAATCCAGTAGGGTGAGAAGAGTTAGTTTTTTATCATCCATAGCTAGTCGGATGTCATCTGTAATTTTAATAAGAGCTGTGGTGGTACTGTGTGATGGACGAAAGCCGGATTGAAGAGGGTTCATTAGGTTATTTTGGTCAAGGAATGCTACAAATTGTTTATGAACTACTCGCTCTAGTATTTTGGATAAAAAGGGTAAGATTGATATAGGGCGTAGATGATTAAAGTCAGTGGGAGTGGATTTTTTAGGAATAGGGACTATATGGGCATTTTTCCACAATGTGGGAAAATACCCGGACAAAAGAGAGGAATTAACAATGTGTGTAATGAGTGGGAGAATAATATCGATGATAGGAATAAGGAGTACACGACCCACACAGTCAAAACCAACAGCCCTACTGGTTACAGAAAGAATTATTCTCTTGATTTCATCGCTCGACACAGGTTGAAATTGAAAAGGGTTTATTCTAGGAATTATTTTGGAATTTATCTGTGTGATAGTAACAGTCTTAAGTGCAGGGTCAATAGTTATAGGAAGAGAGGTGAAATGCTGATTAAGACTGTCAATATCCACAGAGATTGTTGAATCCGACTTAGTTTTTCCTAAACCAAGAGTACGCAGAAATTTCCAAATATTTTGAGAAGTACAATTTTCAATGGACATGTGAATGTATTGGCGTTTTGCGTTCCTACACATCAAATTAACACGATTTCTTGCCTTTTTAAAGCTATTCCAATGCTCATCACTTCGAGACCTCTTGTGTTTTCTCTTTAATGAATCCCTCCACCTCATAGCTTTTCGGATTGATTCATCGAGCCAGGGAGCAGGAGGTCTTTTCATCCGAACCGGTCGAATGGGTGCGTGTTTATCATATAGTTTTAGGATAATTTCATTAAAAACCGTTATTTTTCCATCCACCGTGTCTTCCAGTATGATATCATGCCAGTTTGCACCAGTTGCATCCGTCAAAAGCCGATCAAGGTTCATTTTGGTCATTTCCATGGTCAAGTCGGGGAAATATCATTGTGTTAAACCTAAACATTTTGGCTAGTTTATGATTATATAGGTTTAGTTTGTGATTATTTTTATGTTTCAGCTAAATTGATAACTCCTTCATCGTTTGATGTAATTGTATCCAACTGGCTAACCCCATATTCATTGTACCATAGTGATGAATATCTAGCAAAGGCTGCCCTAGTACTGAAGCCTAGCGGTAAACTGATTGCCAAAGATAAGACCAGTCTCACAAGCAAGTTGACATTGGCTGGCTTTATTAATATTACTAAGATTGAAGATGTGTATGTAGCTGAGAAACCAAGTTTTGAGGTATTTTAATAGTATACTCTATTTATCAACGCCATTGATGCATTGATCACAGAGTGGTGGTGGCTTGGTTGTAAAAACACTTCCTTAAAAGGTTGGTTCGATCTCCGGCATGTACGTACCAAAGACAAATACACTTTTCTCAAATACATTTGTCTTAGATTTACGACATCACCGTTACCGTTCATCATCATCACAGACCCTAGAACAAAGAGTCCTAGACCTCCACTGTCTGGAGTCAGATTTTTCTGGAGAATTTGGCCTACCCTTGCCATGCTGGCCACACGGAGTTAGTCATTTTTTGGACATTTTATTAATAATTTCACACATAGAAAAACTAATTTCTCAGCATCCATGGATTCACCGTATGGGTGCCAGGTCCATTGTGTGTGGGTAAGAGAAAAGAAGAATGGTGTCTCAGGCTTGCAACGAACAATAGGCTGATTTGGAAAGGTCTCCTTTTTTTTAACTTATTGCACTACAAGACGCCACCATTAACCATTCTACTCTCCCTACCCAATCAAATACTGTATGATTCCATTAATGCTTTCTTGGAAGCTCTTTCCATAAATGTGTTGACGGCAGACCTGCTTACAGTAAGATTTTGCTGGAACTTCTCTCGCACCAACTTCCACTTCGTAAAGCTGAGTCTTGAACCCGTTCCTGATAATTTCTTCTGTGAGATCATAATATTTATTCGGCTTTATATTGTGGTGGTAAGTTCAATAAGAATAACTATTTTAGTATTATAACAAATGTATGTCAAAAAAATAATATTTCACATTAGTACATGCTGGGGTTCGAACCAATCTTTTTAGGATTTTAAAGAAAGCGCTCTTACAACTGAGCCACTGCCATGGTATGTACTTAATGTCTTTGAATAATTCTTAATGAAATATGATTCCAGGTTGGTTCCAAAGAACCTCTAAAATTGGGCAAGACTGTAAAGAAGATAGATGATACAGTTGAGGCTGCTTGGACAGTTGATAATGATGATGATATCATTGATGATAATCAACTTTTGGATGATAACGATTTGAAGGCGCCTGATAAGGAGGCTCTTAAAGGTATACTTTTAGATTGATTTTAATCATTACAGCCCCTAGAACAGGACTACACCTCAACTGCTGAAGATGGCTCTTTCAAAACATGATTCTGAAGAATTTGGCATATACTTGCCGCTACACTGGCTAAACCGGGTAGCGCGATGGACTTAACTGCAAGGCCACGGAGGCAGTTAAATATTAGATTATTATTATTAAATTCTTTATTGCACAAAATGTTCCAAAGTGTAACAGGAAGAGAATGCATTACGTTGTATAGATTTACAATAAAACTTTTAAATAAGAATAATGCTAAATTTTACTCTACTAGTATATGGGACAGAAGTTGCAGTTAATTTTTTTATGTATTTATATTATTACAGTTTGTGCTACAACGGGTAAGAGAAAGGCTTGTGCTGACTGCAGCTGTGGTTTGGCCGAGGAACTCAAGGGAGAAACCAAAGAAGCACCTAAATCTTCTTGTGGCAGTGTGAGTATACATTTTATCCCCGCCAGCCGCGCTAACATAACTTACTAAAACATTTGAAACTGTCAGATTCAAATATTTTTTGCCGTGTTACAGGTATAAGCCACGCTAACATTGCATGCTAAAGTTGTTAAACTGTCAGATCCATACATTTTTTTGGCTGCGTTACAGTTTAAGCCATGCTAACATTGCATGCTAAAGTTTTTAATTTAAACTGTCAGATTCATTAATTTTTTGACTATGTTATAGAACCACGCAATAAGACGTTATAGAATAGACCTTTCCCTCTTAACTGCTAGATCACGGAAGCAGTTTAAATAAAGTATCATCACAAACGTATCCGCGGGTATATAGCGGGGTGGTCAGAAACCAAACTTTTGTAAGGAGCGAGTACATATTTAGCCAACTTTACTATAGGCCATGACAAGTGGCAAGCAAGTCTCTAGCGTTCCAGAATCGAGAATAGACACAAAACTTTTTTTTTGTGGTCTTAGCCAGTCATCAAACCCATCACCTCCACATTTCAATCTACGGCCTTAACGACTAGACCAAGGAGGTAGTCTTTTAATGACAATGCCCATTTTTCTTAGAGAAATGAGCCCAATAAAATGTTATTTATTTTTTATTTGATAGTTAATATATTGTGTTTTTATTAATCTGTAATTAATTTTATTTATTTTACCCTAGCATAAGGACAATTGACAAAAACATTTTTTTTTACCTTAATAATGACATAGTCTCGATCCCGCTGATTTGAAATCCAATGTTTTATCTATAATAAAGTACCTGGTCATAATAAAGAACCTAATCGTATAAATAGTGCTTTGTAACTATTTCATACATAAATTTTAACCAATTGACTATTTAATTAAATTATATTTTAATGCTGGGGTAAAATAGATGTAGTAATTAAATTTAAAGAAAAACTAAAATTAATTGTTATGATTATTGAATTGTATTTAGTTGAGGCACGCTGCAATAAAGTTGGTGCCTGGTTTTGGGCAATTTCTTTTAGTAATAAATAATTATCTCTTTCAGTGTTATTTGGGTGATGCTTTTCGTTGTGCTTCTTGCCCGTACCTGGGGATGCCAGCCTTCAAACCCGGAGAAAAAGTGTTGCTGGACAACATGGATGACATATAAATATATTCCTATTTATTAATATAATTCAGCCAATGACGTGTCGGATATGTTTACATTAAACATGTCAAAAGATAACCAGCATTTCTGCAACCGGCCGGTTAAAGAAGAGGCCAGTTGTCTCAACACGCCGTAAAATAATAGTGTGCTGATACTTCCGACAGTATGTTTCAACTACAGCCAAAGTGGGGATGAGTCAAAATTCAGAAGACTGTCGAGGCTATTTGTAACTTATGGATAAATAAATTAGGTTGATTTTGTGATAAATATTTAATAGCATTTATGTTATTTTATTTCTGACCAATCACTTTGTCTATACAACTGTATACTATTGAGAGAAAGAGATAGCATGTACGTAGAGGTCCGCCTGCCAGTTTCTCACAGTAATTTTGTATTTCTCTTCTAACTCTGCACCCCACAATTTCTTATGTCGTTCTCCTAAAGGTTAGCTGTTAGAGAATACCTACAAGGTATCGCCTATTGTACTTCATTTTAACTTGTATATTTTAATGTGCAATAAAGAATATTATTATTATTATGTGACAATTAATCTAGTTGAATCCTTGATCGTAGGGTTGCCACTAGGGTTCCACTCTTTTCCTAATTTATACTCTTTGGTGGAGACCACGTATGGGACGACAACCTGACAGATGACCTGAAGAAGGTCTGGAGTTGGATATGAGAGTTGCAAAAGACCACGTGCAGTGGCGAGTAGTGTTGCTCAATCTTGGTCTTGGTCCTGCATTTTTGCAAGACCAAGGACAAGACTACTGATATGGTTGCAAGACTCCTGCACAGATTTTGTTCCAAATTTTGCAAAAAATGTTTACTTTTATTGGGGTTAGGTTTTTGTTTTCAATAAATTTAAAATTTTAGGTATTTGGAACTTGGGAGACCTCCTTTGGAATTTATTTTATTTTAGTATACCTGAATCCTACCTATACCTAATGCCTCCGAGGTCTAGCGGTTAATTCCGTGGATTTGAACTTGGAGTTACAGGGTATGATTCCTGGTCGGGACACAATAAATTATTTATTTTATTTGTGATATTTCTTAAGTCGACGAATTGTCATAGTAAAGTTGGCTAACAGTTAATCCGCTTCTATATAAAAAATCGTGGTTTCTAACTATGATATAGTTGCTGAGCAATTTTAAATCGTTATAGATCCTAAATGCTCACTCGAAATAAAATTGATAAGAGAAATCTTAACATGATTTTTAAATACCTATTCGATGGGATATCAATATAGTTCGTAGCCAATGTTTATTTTTTTCCACAATATGTAACACCACGACACAAATACCTACATAGACTGACCCTTCATTGCGTCTCGCAGTCGGGTAAAAAAGTAAAATAATAGCATCATCACGACCGTATTCCGTTCGGGGTGGTCAAAAACCACGATTTTAATGAAGCGGATTCACATTTAACCACCTTTACTATAGGGCCATCATGATAAGAGGCAAGCTCACCGATGTCTCTAGACTCTAGCGTACCAAACTCGAGAGATATCACAAATAAATTATTGTGTACCGACCAGGAATCGAACCCGGTACTTACGAGTGTCTTAACCACTAGACCACGGAGGCCGGGTAGTAACTAAATAAATATCTATTTCAAATTTCAAGTAAATCAGACCAGTAGTTGTCGAGATACTTGTAGTGATTTGCGGAGAGAAATTTCATTAGTAAAATTGGAAAATAGATATCGAGGATACTTTGAGCAAACCCGTTTGACAACTGGAAGGAATGGTTGAGTGGAGGAGCTGTTGAGGAAATGTTTTAGAATCACCTGTGTCGGCAATTCCAACGTGCATGCGGCCAGTGCGATGCGAATCACTTGTATGAGTTTCTATATTTAAAAAAATACGTGTGGCACTCGGGGACTGCCGCGGTAACGCTTATTGCATAGCATTTTTTATCAATCAGTTATGAGCAGTCTACACGCATACGTCTAGTCGCACGCACACAAACACCGTGCCGAACTGAAACGACGTTAGACGATGCACGGCTTTCAACGCCGCACCGCTGTGCCGGTCGGAGTGGGGGGTGTTAGGTTTATTTTTGTTACGGAATTTCTTGATTCGGTCGCCGCGCTCAAAGCCCGCGATAAAAGCTATCCAATAGCTTAAAAAGAAAAAAGGTTGAATTAATAGAACGACAATTTTGAGATCGCCACATCTTTGATTTCGCTTAGAAATATCGATCTGTACACTAAAAAGCTTGCTCACTTCGGTATAATATCCAGAAAATAATAAATTTCGTAATAAAAATACAAGTTTTCTATGCAACTGACAGTTATATTAGGTACCATCTATCGTGATAAAAAGTTAAGTGATACACCCCATTGTGCGAGCGACAAGGCGCGTTAAGTTAAGAGGAATGAAAATTGGTAATAAAATTAAAACAACAAATATTTCAAATATTAAATTATATTTTCTCTCCATTTTACAAACATTTAACATTCTCGATCTATATAACAATTTGTCATCTTTTACAATAATAATATGAAATAGTATTCTGCTCAAATAAATTTGTTTTTTATATAATTTTACTATCCTCTCATTCCGAATCGCGCTCAGAGCGCTTAGAACGAATATGACACTGACCGTCGCGTCGTTCCGAATCAAATATCGCGATTTGGATGCTCAGAGCGTGATATCAATTCGGAACGGTCTAAATCACATTCTCATTCATAAAATGTTAGTTTTTTTTTTAAATGTATGGTAGATAAATTGCGGATTCCACATCTTTGAGTATGAATACTAACAAATATACATCTCTCGGTTTATTCATCTTTATATGTGTAAAGCTTAATATTATTAACTTATTTTGGTCTTTTAAAATAACTTGCCATGTTACGGACATTTTTTTTTCACTTCCTACTTAAATATTAATTATAGATTTGTTTTAGAAGTAATATACAAACAGTATAAACGAATTACAATATTAAATAATTTAAAACACAAAAAAATAATTTAAATAAACTTGAAAATGGCGCGCGACATAATGACAAAAAACTGACAGCGCTCAGAGCGATCTACTTCGATATCGTGAGCAGTCTAAGCGCAAGAAATGATGTCATTTGTGACGTCACACAGCTTGGCAAAACAGTTTAAGTGCGTATCGGAATACTTTAAGCGTGCTTAGGTTACTATTATCGCGTATCGGAACGAAGTATAACAATTTTGGTTTATTTTTATTTATCGACGAATTACTTTTTAAACTCAAGTATAGAATACTAGGCAAGTCTAAGATAGACAGGCTGACGTCAGACTATAATGACGTAAGTCTAACTTGCTATCAACATATATTAATATTTTCGTGCTAAATAAAAAATATACTTAGAGGCAAAATTAACCACCCATTTCCTTTTTGACAATATATTTTTTTTTAAATAGCGTAAATTTATCACAAGCAAAAGCAATCATACATTTCTAAGCTTTACCTATCGTGTGCTTGACTTGTGTCAAAAAATAATTAACCAGTTGCAAGCTTCATAAGCCGCGGCGGTCGCTCGGTTGTAAGTTCTTACCTTTCCTTTTTTTAAAATCCTACAATAGCCGATTCAATCACCCGGCATCTACCAATGAGAAATACACTTCTCTTAAGTATATTTGTCATACATTTACAACGCCATAGTTCCCGTGCCTCGAAGAGCACGTTGAGCCGTCGGTCTCAATTCCACTAATACCAACTTTTGGAATCGTTAATAAATTGTCATTAAAAAAATGACATGGCCAGCGTGGCGAGTGTAGTCGCCTACACACTACAAGTCTCCAGATATATGTTTTGGAAGGCCAATCTCTGGAGCTCTGGGACGCTGTGTTCTAGGGTCTGTAATGAATGAATATAAAAAAAAGTTTTCTTTTTAATTGACTGTGGCCAAGTTAAATCGGGCAGCCCGAGATTGATAGGTATATTGATTCTCTGACGCAGTTGGGTAGGGATTTTTTCTTTTTGACAATTCAAATGTAAATGTCTCTTAGTGTAATTATATAGAAAACAGTCATTCGTCGTTTTCTACAAAAATACTATATTTAAATTACACTTTTAGCCTACTTAAATGAGTGCTTTCAAATACAAGTTGGATATTTTAAAGGCCAGTTTCACTGCCTATAAGTTTATTTGTCCACTGGCGCTACCACCCGGAGACCACCATACATTAATGAGAACGATATGACGACGCCGAACTAGCGAACATTTACTATGGCCGTCGCTCGCTTGAGCGCCGTCATTCCGTCCGCCGAACAAATCTCCAAAGAGTAAAGTAACTAATTCAGAAAAGAGTGGAAACTCACGGAAATAACTCGTTCAACTGAACACTAGCGTAGCCACTAGATGGTAAGTTACCTAAAGTATACCATACATACCTTTTATAATTCGATTTTTGAGCCCGCAACCAAAACAGTGGGCGAAAACTACACAGGTACTAAAAGTTACAGAAAACATTTTTTTTTTACTAAGGTTCGCTTGTTGACAACAATGGCCGACATGTTGAACGAATTGATTAATTTAATGAACGAACATTAAATTTACTAGGCGGCAACACTTTCTATGTGAACCGAAATTTGTCAATTGCATGTTTTAAGTTTCCACCCCCTGGTAATTTTTTTTTTTAATTGTCTTTAAAGGACATTGTACAGAATACATCAGTCCTAAACACGTAAATTATTTGCATAATATATGTTCATAACAGAGTTCATAACCGAGTTGGGGATTATCAAATTCCAGAATTGCAGAATTTGATGCTTTACTTGGAGTCACTCGCGGCATTATAGCCCAAACACGTCGGGTAAAATATGGGAGTTGACAGCGCGGGAAAACCGCAAAAAATATACTGCAACTTGTGCCCCATATTTTAAGTCCAATTTATTGTTTTCCATAATTATTAACATTGCAGCACATTATTAAACAAAACAACAACACTTTTGACCAATAATATCCACAGAAATTAATTTACAAAACAAAAACTTGCACTTGACATGTCCACGCTAAATGGCGCGAAGGACTCCCCACCCCCTGGTAATCTCAGACGAAGTGACGGCAGCGATATTAGTGGTGTTGCCAATTTTAATTATTAAATTAAAAAAAAAAGACTTCAAATTTAGTTAAAACTTGGCATTAAAAATAAGTAGCCTTCTTTCTATAATTTTATAAACTTTTATTCGTCTATCTCGTCGTTTATGTTCCTACCATTTTCAGCAGATCGTCGATAGTTCGTATCCTAGCAAATTAGGAAGAAATATATTTTTACAGAGCCGCGTACCGTGTAAAAAGAAGTTCTTCGCGCCAATTTTCACTAACATGTCAAGTGCCAGTTTTAGTTTTGTAAATTACTTTTCTGTGGATATTGTTAGTCAAAAGTGGTGTTGTTTTGTTTAATAATGTGTTACAATGTAAGTAATATATTTTAAATTATTATAAATTGGATTTTACATATGGGACACAAGTTGCAGTTTATTTTTTGCGGTTTTCCCGCGCTGTGAACTCCCATATTATACCAAACATGTTTGGGCGATAATGCCGTGAGTAACTCTAAGAGAAGCATTTGGAATTTGATGCTACCTCATTAACTCATAAGAAAGAAAGATATATTACGTCAGACTTGGCTGTATGGGCTAGACCCTTTGCCTTCCCTATCACTTCATTCATCATCCATTGGAAGAAGAGAACACAAAATGTAAAATAAAAAATCGAAAATGATCGCAACACCTAATTTAGGATTCCTGGCAATGTTAGTGTTTTTTTTAAGTTTCTTAAACAGAATATATTAGTCCTAAGCACGTAATTTATTCATAGCATTGTTCATACCACAGTTGGAGATCATCAAATTCCAAGTGTTGGAGAATTTAGAGCTATTTACGGAGTAATTCGCTTCAATATCGCTCAATCACGTTGGGTATATGGGAGTTCGCATCGCGGGAAAACCGCAAAAAATATACTGCAACTTGTGCCCCATATTAGTATCAAATTTATTGTTTACCAAAATTATTCACATTGTATCTTTTGACTAACAATATCTGACTGAACTTGACGTGTCTATGTATAATGGCGCGAAGAACTCGTACCTAAAATAAACATAGTGCGCGTTCCGTTTATAAAAGTTACCAGCGGCGCTAACATAAAATGCTAACACTTTGAACGTGAACTGTGTTCTATTACCAAAAAAACTGACATTTAACATCAAATACATGGTTTAAAATATATAATAAAAGATGGTTTACTTTTTGACAGATATACAAATGTCAAATAAAACCGAGTAGTTTATATTTTCAATGTCAAAAAATAACCAATTTAGCTCCATTTATCAAAGCTAACGAAGCTAAAAAGGGTAACAAACGAAAAGGCGCTGGTTTATGATGTTAGCGCGGCTTATAACTGGAACGGGATTATAGGTAGCTAATAATCTGTAGAATACATCTATGATCAAGGATTCATAATAAAAACAAAATTTAAAACAAATATATTTATTTTTCCTTAAAATGTCTTTAGTGGAGATAATTTCAAAAGACAATATCGACAATGACACTTCTCTGGTTCGACTGTCAAGTAACGACACTGATGATGTCAGAACCCTACGCGGGGTTACAGAAGCGACCGCGGCTCTGTCAAATTAATTATTTTAGTGTAAATTACATTAAAGTTTAATTGAAACATTTCGCATACTTCAAATATATTTTTAAATAACAAAAAAATAAGCTAAATTATGAAAAATACTATTAAAAACTAATAATATAGCAGGTCACAGGGTTCAGTTAAGCTGTTAGGCTTATTGCTAACAGCATTCCCTTGGACCGCTTTGCTGTTAGTTTGTTACTATAGTACATAAAATATAGCTTAACCTCTGTGACAGCTGTCATCGAAATGCGTTCCATATAATAACCCGGTTACCCTATGTTCGACTTGAAATAAAACTTGCTTTTTTCCCCGAATTTTGTATGAAAAAAAAAACAACTACTTTGAAAGTGAAAAAAGTGTAAAAAAGCGCTTAAAGCGACAAGTCAAACACAGAGTTAGCATCACCTACTAACAACATTATGCCGCGCCATTTTTTGACATTTACAAGTTAAATACAAAATAACCAAATTGCGCAGTTTAGATTTGACATTTATCCAAAAACAAAACTGTTAAAAATGTTTTAATTGCGGTATTTTTTTGGTAATGATCAGGGGCCTAATTTTAAATGAAATGCGACAGATCTCCATAGAAAACTGTCTGTTTCAATCAAACAAATCGAGCGGAAATGCATGTCGAAGGCGCGAGAATCGGGGCCCAGTTTACGTTACAAATGTTAGTATTTTATGCAAGCGCTGCTAGTAATGGAACGCACATTTTTATAAACTGAATTTTACCTGCGAAAACGTCATATAACTATACACGAATAGTAATGTACTTTAAGTTATCGTAACCACAAAATAAGTTTTTGCAGGTCAAATTTGTTATTACAAAATTTTACTGACAGATAAAGCTATATTTTATAAACTATAAAGGCATTCCGTTGTGACATTGTGAATCCAAAAATCATTAAACTTTAAGTTTAAACTGTTCTATGTTACCAGTATTAAAATACCAAACTTTTCTAACTTGTCACACTCGTTCGAATAATTGTGATATTACTTGTATAGAGGTTTTGGCTTATTTCTGAAAGGAGTAGGTTATTATTTACGTTTATTAACTGCTGAACACGGAACACTTTGTCTCGGACGATGCTGCGCCATCCGGGTCTGCGTACGGCGGCATGCAGTGCATTATGGACTGGGGTGTTGAATGGAGGCGGATCTGGTTAGACCAATAACTTCGGCCACATCATCAGCACATAAATAATGTAGGCCTCTCCCAAGTCTCGCCTCTGCACGCGGTCTTTCGCAACTCTCATCCAAGCGCCAGCGACCTTGTTGATATTTGTCAGAGAACCAAAGTTACTCATATAACTTTCAAAAGTGGTAGTGAGCCGGACATATCTTCGCGTCACAACCGGAAATAAAATTGATTCGGAAGGGTTTGTGACTGTGGAAAAGAAAAGAAGGAGGCCCAAACGTAATAATCGGGGAATTGCGCCTCCCGAACAGTGCGCTCTAAAAGCTGCGATCCGACATCCTATGTCTATGTATCGCGGCTGCGCAAGGACATGTCATCTCAAGATGTTCTCGGACACATACGGGACCGAGGGGAGATCGACTCTGTCGCTGCTATCGACGAGTTACCTTCCCATTGGGATGACACCGGATTCAAGAACTTCAGGATTCGTGTGCGGTCAGAGCACCTCAAAATATTCCTGAAGAAGGAATTCTGGCCGCTCGGTGTTGTGTACCTCAAATACATTCGTGGATTTGCTTCACGCAGCACCAACGATGTTCCTGGGCCCCGCGCAGCACCTACTCCCTCTGCACCACCCCCAGCAGGGACGCCGGCACCGTCCACTGAAGCTTCTAGTACTCCTCAGAAGGTGGTCACAGTACCTGATGAGTACTTCTATGACCACAAGAAGATGAAGATACGGAAGCTTTAGATTAATTAATTTTAATGTTATTTTTATATGTATTTTAGTTGTAAGGTATTTATCTATGGGCCATCTGTTGCCTGATAATAAACAAATTATTATTATTATTATATCTGCTGCAAACCAGTGACCGATGGGGTAAACAGCTTCGGCCTTTAATTGTTGACTACCTCTGCCAATGCCGGTAACGAAAAATGGAGAGAGTTGGTCTGAGGAAGACAAATCCAACCGTAAAATAGTGAACGCCGAACATCGGACAGATCTAAGCAACCCGACAACTTCGCATATAAGCTTAATGAATTCTGGACTCAAAGTATATGTAAGAAATAACCCTATATAATTAAAATTATGACTTATGTAAACCTTAAATGAATAATTTAACTTAAGCTTTATGACCGAACTGGACATTATTTCTAGTGTTCGCTCTATCGACATTCTGCTGTCATTAAATTTTATCTTTAAACAATCCATCCCACGTTCTATAAAGCGACCCAGTCTTTTTTTCAGCAAATTGAGATCTTGATTAGACTTAAGGACATCAATACAAGTTTGACAGTTAAATATCAAATAGAGTTGTCATTTATCTGTCAATTATGTAATGGTCCGTATGACATGCATCGCAAGGTTGCAAGTTCGTTGATAATATTTATTTAGGTTTTGGTATTTAATATGTTATATAACTGTCATACTTGATTCAGAGCAACAAGTCTACTAAATATATTACTATAAGTTCAAGGAGTTATTTTTAGCTGAATACCAACATAAAGTAGTACATTTTAAGTGGTTAAATTCAGTTAAAATATAGACACCAATATTGTTTGCAAATACATGCTGCTTTCGGCATATTTACCCTACTCAATTGTGAATTGCAAAGTACAAGCCAAATTAGATCTTATTTCAACAAACGCGCAGAAAAATGAAAGAGAGCTCCCGGTGTCAAGTGCCGGCTCGCCCTTGACACGCGCCTCTCGCTCATTGACATATCGCTATCCGCTTGTTGATGTGCAAAAGAGAATAAAGTGGCAAGTGGCAATTTTTTCTTTTACCCGGCCTGAAGGTAGTCGGGAAATTGCTCAACATTTTAGATTACCTTTTAAACATTGTAGGAGCTTTAACTTTATTACAATATTTTTAGTAGATTTGAGATTCAAGTGTATGAATTTGTATAGATTATACTTTTTTCCTTGCGATGCATATCAATAACCCACGCCGGGTCGTGTCCAAGGCGCTAGTCTTCAGTTTTGTGAGGTAGGCTATGTCATGATCTAATGAATCCACAGAGGAATAGACTAGAAATGATATAAAGAACCGCTAAAGCCTTATTCTTTGTTATTTGATACATGCAAATAGCAATATTTCGGTATCGCATCGACGATATATCATCAGCCATAAAACACATTTGATCAAAATCAATAATTTATTTACAAAATCAGTTGATGTGTCTAAACTTTAGACTGGTCTATTTCGTGTAATGTAAAATAATTTTGTGAATGGCCTAACTGACTTCATCGATAATCTGTGAGATAATGTAACAGCACCATTGGTTTTGAAGTTTTTCTTATATCGTATAACATTTCTAGTCTTTTCAAAGTTCTGCGAATGAAGCCTTGTTACAAAATACCGATTAATAAAATGAGATCTTTCATTATAATTAACAATAAAATATAGACAATTAAAGTAAAATTACATACAATATACAACAAATTATTTAGCATTTTTTACAACACCGAGTTTATTTAACTAATATATTATTGTGTCTAGAACATTGACTCATATAACGACCAGGTATGTAAATAAAATTAATCGTCGATGATAAAATGCACAAAACATGTAATAACTGTTTTGACAGTTCAATATCTCGTGACTGAGCGATGGTTCAGGAGAGCCTGAAGTTTGACAGTAAAAATATTTAATTTGACATTAGTGCGTCGGCGAATTAATTTAATTATTATAACCCCTGGTAATTAAAAATACAATGTATTGGAAAAGGGAGCGACACGCAGTACACATCAAAACCCAGCAATGTACAATCAGGAAAATGTACACTGGATAAATATCCTTCATTTGCCGCCATTTTTGTGTCAAAAAATGACAAATTTAATAACAATAAGTAGGTATACATATAATTAGAGATAGTTAAGCATTTTATTAATACTAAGCTATAAAACTTGCTATGTCACATATGGGAACGGGCGTATTGAATAAAGACCTTACACCAAGTAATGAATGCCACCTTAATCCAATGCTTATCACTATGCAAAATAATTGAAAAACAATTTTCAGCGCCATCTACTTTTAAACAAGTTAATTCATCATCATCAGCCTGTGTCTCTCCACTGCTGGATGTGGGAGGCCTACACAACGCCAAGGCTCGCCACTACACGCGGTCTTCGCAATCCTCATCCAACCCCCACCAGCGACCTTTCTTAGATCATCCGTCAATCTGGCAGGGGTCGTCCCACTCTGCATCGTCCACGTCATGGTCTCCAATCTAGAACCCGTTTGCCTATTGCTCGTGTCGGTTCTGAGGCAGATGTGTCCAGCCCATTGCCACCTCAGCTTGCTAATTGTATGCTCTCTCCATAGCTCGCTGAGCGACCTAGAATTTGTGGACCAGACCCACTGGTTTAAGGCTTTTGTCTTCAAACACTGTGGTATAGACGACGAGAGGATGTGCCAAAGATTCCCTGTCGGCATCTTTTAATAAAATAAATAGATATTCGAATATTTATAAATTATTGAAGAAATTGCTTATTTTGACACAATATTATCGCAAAATGGCGGCAAATGATGCTTAGATGAGTCTGTACGCCTCAATACACATGTTTGTAAACTACAATATGGCAATTTGTGGTTAGAGGTCATTTCTAAATAAGTTCTCCTAAAATAACTTGAATACGATATGGCCATTGTGATTTGTAATTTCATTATCAATATGTACAATGATCACAGTATCTACTATACACCTCTATCCAAAAATATATATATAAAAATTATAACGTAATTTTTCCAGGAATTTCTGGAGAATTATATACGAGTATATATATATATATATATTACTCCCTCGCCAACCCGTCTGGCCAGCGTGGCAAGTGTAGGCCAAATTCTCTAGAAATTCCTGGAAGGCCCATCTCCAACAGGTTTTCGATGAAAATACATTATGCACTATATCTGTACAGCCCATTTCTATTAAGTCTTGGAATATAGGTGTATGTATTGTCTCTATTATGCAATCTAACTAAGAATAGGATGGAACCTTGTCATAGTGAATTCGAACTGTCCAAGCGAAATTGCGATTTATTGTTCGACATTTATGTACAAGATCCGTAGAAGACCATCACATTATCTGAATAAAAATCACTTTTTTTTATATACTAGCCCACCTGATAGCCCACTGACATCAGTCCCTAACACTATACCGGCTTGACTTGACATGACGGAAATTCGATCCTTATCACGAAACGTGTGGAAACACTTTACTGGGTTTATCGGTGGATACTTCCCCGCCCCGGCAGACTGGGCAAATTACCACCATCAGTCCGCCTACCACCTATTGAATTAGAGAGAAAAATGACAATTAGACTTAGTTTAGGAGTGTGTTAATGAATTTGTTAATTGTACCTACTTTTATAAACATTTTTTTTTTAAATAATGACTCAGTAACTGTATTTGTGTCTCTCTCACACTCTCCCCGCACATCTCCCGTTCTTACCAGAATCTTTAAACGCAATTTAATAAAAAAATACTATTTCGTTGTATATTAGATACATCAGAAACTCATATTAGTCTAACGTTAGACCATACAAAGTCACCCCGTATGTGATGGGACGATACCTTTAGTAACTGAGACAAGCGAATTATTTAATACAATTTAATTCACTGAGACGAGGTTCCATCCTATTCTTAGTTGCATCGCTGTACATTTAATTTTAAATATTTTCGAGTAGGTATACATTTAGCTATACAAATTACTTACCAATAAATTTCTTATTTACCTAAAAACATATATATATTTTTACCCAAACAATACTTCTCATACTATGCCCAATAACTACGAAATATCACAGACTATATGTTATATTATTATACATATATTGTATTCATTTTCTTATAGAAAACTTATGTGTATTACACATGGACGACGTAAATTTATACATATATATCTATTATATCTTTCTATTATGAAAATATATAATCTGTAGTTGATAAGGGAAGCATTGATTACTATATTATTATATTTGTCAAAAGAGCAAATATTTTTTTTTAGGCTTCAGGTGTCATTAGTAGAACATCTATTTGAAATAAAAAAGGTCACTTTTTTTAAAGATAAAAATCATTATTCGAAAAACAAAACACTACTGCATGGTGAATAAGGTCACGTCTGAAAATCGCGATATCCATTATTATTTGATCAATAACAGCTAAAAGACGAAATAGAAAGAGACACAGACAGCGGAGTCATCCAGGCCCGGATGTTCAATGGGCCCGGGTTGGGGATGGGATAAACACCCGTTTTCCCTGGCAGGATCTTGGCGGCTGGTGATTCAACGCACCTTTGGTGCTGGGCGCTGTTCCTACTACAACACCGCCCTTGTGGCTCACGAATCTAGTCTCCTAGATTTGTCTACTTTAGTTCTTCTCCAAGAGCGCCTCCTAAGGTAGTGGCCTCCCCTCCGGGGGCCGTGCGAAAGTAGGAGCGATATCCTGAAGATGTTTGTAGGATCCGTTGTCAGCCCGGTAAAACATACGTTTAGCTAGGCCGACAACAAATGCCTCGATAGTAGGCATCTCCAGATCTCTCGCATTACAGAATTTCGCACGAACCACGGCGCTCTGGATACCACCCTGAGCGATATGTTCTGCTCACTCTGGATCTTGTCCCTGTTGGTTTTGGCCAGAAGGTGATGTAAATAATTACGTAAGTCAACGTTCGCGCGATCGTCGACCTCTCGCTACCTACTTGATTAGGGTCAATATGAGTGATGATATTTTTAGGATAAAGTCTCTGCACCGTAACTTAAGATGTTATTACTGAATAATTAAATTAAAAAATACGTAGTTCTTTATTTTTATTCTAGATTATAATATAAAAATATTTGTTCTTTAATAAATTCCACTCTGTAAAAGTATATGTTACTACTATTTGGGATAACGTCGAGGACACTGCGCAACATGTCCTAGAGCATTGCTCCGCGATGAGCATGCTCCGCAGTGTCCTCGTCAATCAGGTGGGACGCGATCTCTCGCTACCATCGGTAGTCAAATCGATGGTAGCGAGCGAAGCGTCTTGGGACGCTGTGGCCTCCTTCTGTGAGCACGCCATGCTCCAGAAGGAGGCGGCGGAACGGGAGCGGGAAGAAGACCCGAACGCCCCTCCCTTCCGTCAGAGGAGAAGACAGCGCAGGAGGCGGCAGTACGCTGCCCTCCTGCCCACCTGAGGGGCCCGAGCGGTGTCACGGGGCTGACATCGCTCACATAGGGCCCCACGAGACGGCGCGCGCGGTTGTTCCCGCGCGCCTCTCCGAAGGCGAGGGAGGAGACTCGCTCTCTCTCTCTCCCTCCTCGCCATGAAGGCGCCCGCACACTAGCGGGCGACGCCGGCGGGCGGTGGTCGTTTGCATATTGCTCCCCGCCGTCCGCCATCAACACAAGGCGTCTCGAGGAACACCATCAGGTTTTAGTCGGTGCGAGCCCGACATAACCTCCCCCCTGTCCCCCGACTCGGGGGGGGGGGGGTATCCGGTAGGGATTTCCTGATGTAAAAAAAAAAAAACTACTCGGAGGTTCCGGGTTCTCCTTAAGATTTGAGCGAGCCTTTAGGTATTGTGATTTTTAGACACGGTCTTATTTACCATACATTAGTGTTTTTTTTTTCGGATAATGATTTTTATCTTTTAAAATAAAAAAAAAACAGAAAATACTTGCTCTATTTGCAATTACACGTAGTATTAAAGTATTTTATATAATATCTAGGTTAGAGGAGCTCGTGATGAAATAAAAGATATGTCAGCGATCACAACCACTGTGGTATAAAAACTACATTAAATTAATATGGAAAACTTCGGATTGGAAAATACTATATGAAAAATTAAGCAATATACTCTCTTCTGTTTTGTTCGCAGAGGTTTACAATCTCAATTATTTTAACTATCTAATTATCTGCCAGAATTGAAGGGTTAAGCTTGTCCAAGGTATTTCAGAGTTAACCAAAGATGGTCATAAGAAAGGCAATTTAGTGAATTGTTAAACCAAAAAACCTTATAAAGTATTACAGTAAAGGCAAAAAGATATCAGCTAATAGAACTAGTTAAATTTTCTAATTAATAGATATAAACTTAAAACTAATTATGTTTTCTGAGTGCTAGATAACAACTTAGAACTAGTTATGTTCTCTGAGTGCTAGATAACAACTTAGAACTAGTTATGTTCTCTGAGTGCTAGATAACAACTTAGAACTAGTTATGTTCTCTGAGTGCTAGATAACAACTTACAACTAGTTATGTTCTCTGAGTGCTAGATAACAACTTACAACTAGTTATGTTCTCTGAGTGCTAGATAACAACTTACAACTAGTTATGTTCTCTGAGTGCTAGATAACAACTTACAACTAGTTATGTTCTCTGAGTGCTAGATAACAACTTACAACTAGTTATGTTCTCTGAGTGCTAGATAACAACTTACAACTAGTTATGTTCTCTGAGTGCTAGATAACAACTTACAACTAGTTATGTTCTCTGAGTGCTAGATAACAACTTAGAACTAGTTATGTTCTCTGAGTGCTAGATAAAAACTTAAATGCTTTTTCGGTAACAGCTTATAAGGTTTACTGGATTAATAATTTACTAAATTGCCTTTCTTGTGACCATTGTAACAACTTTAGAACTACGCAAAACTTGCACAACTTACAAACTTAAATTCCATTTTTTTATTAATCAGAAAATGTGACTAGTTTTATAAGTTGTTACCTAGCACGCAGAAAAGGCATACAAGCTATTATTTAGCACTCAGAAAAGGTAACTAGTTTTACAAAATGTTAATAAGCACACAGAAGAGGCATATAAGTTGTTACCAAGCACACAGAATATGCATTTTTGTAAGAAGTTACCTGGTTAGTTACTTAGCATACAGAAAAAAAAAAGTTATTATCTAGCAATCAGAAGAGATAACCAGTTCTACAAGTTGTTAATTATCACACGGAAATGGCATTTAGATCTAGCACATTGAAAATGCATATAAGTTGTTACCTAGCAATCAGAATAGGTAACAAGTTTTATAAGTTGTTATTTAGCGCTCAGAAAAGACATCAGTTATTATCTAGCAATCAAAAGAGATAACCAGTTCTACAAGTTGTTAGTTATCACACGGAAATGGCATTTAGATCTAGCACATTGAAAATGCATATAAGTTGTTACCTAGCAATCAGAATAGGTAACAAGTTTTATAAGTTGTTATTTAGCGCTCAGAAAAGACATCAGCTATTATCTAGCAATTAGAAGAAATAACTAGTTCTACAAGTTGTTAGTTATCACACGGAAATGGCATTTAGACCTAGCACATTGAAAATGCATATAAGTTGTTACCTAGCAATCAGAATAGATAACAAGTTTTATAAGTTGTTACTAAGCGCTCAGAAAAGACATATCAGTTATTATCTAACAATTATAAGAGATAACTAGTTCTACAAGTTGTTAGTTATCACACGGAAATGGCATTTAGACCAAGCACATTGTAAATGCATATCCCTTTCAGCACGACAAAAACTATTAGATCTAAATATCTCATATAAATGGTGAAAAATTTCCTCCCCTAGGGAATTCCACAAAACCCACACCCCACAAAGTGCCGTGCGTTGGGTAATTTGCCTTCACTAGCTCTAACAATTTAATATAGATAATGTTTCATAAATGCATGCTGTGTGCACATGCTTTTGGAGATGGTACTGGAACTGTATTGTAAAGATTTGAAATATCAAAAATGTTTTGTACTCATTTCTTTTGTGTGTACCTAATAATAATATATAAAACTAAGTACCTAGATGAATACACGAACTACTTATATCGAGGCAATTTCGGATCGGCAAAACAAAAATTGGTGACACGGCTAGTTTTTTTTGTAATAACGCACGTTTAGTATCGTCTGTACTGAGAGGGATATAAGTTGTTACCTAGCAATCAGAATAGGTAACAAGTTTTATAAGTTGTTACTTAGCACTCAGAAAAGACATATAAGTTGTTACCAAGCACACAGAATATGCATTTTTGTAAGAAGTTACCTGGTTAGTTTTGTAATTTGTAAACCTCGTTATACCTAACATAAAGAGAGTGTAATGATAAACAATTACCTAAGAAATATTTACAAACAACACGTCCGCCTGTATAAAGCACCCGACAGTTAAAAGCACCTACGATTTCTGAATAGAGTACATAAGCGTATGATTGTCAAACACAAAGAATTACTTTAATAGCGGGTTGATTACAATTAACGTAGTCGTTAAATTGAGGAATAATATTAACGCATCCGTCATTACTTGTACCATCAACCATTTGCAAGAAGCGAACTGAGATTTTGCTTAGCGAATTCAATTATATCAATCATTTTGATATAAATCGGTGAATGGAAGGTGAACGGGGTGTTAAATTTTATATTATATAAAAAAATCATTGTTTTTCTTCAATTAAGTTTTAAATTATTTCCTAACTAAGAAATTGTTAAGTTAATTTTAAGTTTTTCAAACGTCAAATCAGATTTACTAATATTTTATGTTTATTTTTTATATACTAGCACGCTCGACATGTGACTTTGCCCCCACATGATGGTAAGTAGCGCGCAAGGTCTATGAAGGTTAGCAACTGGAATCAGACATTTATGACTGACATCAGTCCCTAACAATATGCCGGCTTGACTGGGCATATTCGAGCATGATCGCGAAACGTGTGGATACACTTTACTGGGTTTATCTGCATCAACGGTGGATACTTCTCCGTCCGGCAGAATGGGGAAATTACCACCATCAGTCCGCCTAACACCTATTTTTTATTTTATTTCATAACATGTTTTTCTTAGTTAATATTTTTTTTGTGCAGTAATTCGGTTCTTGTATCTTTGTTGGGCCTATTTTAACTGGTAGCGTTACATTCATTTGTAGTATTTGAACAAACGAGCTAAACGAATGAATTAGAACACTTATAACTCGAGAACGACTGGACCGATTTTCATGGTCTATGAATTGTCTCCGTCCCAAATAACAGAATAACAATTAATGATATTGGAAAATTGCCGAAAAAAATAAATAAAAGAAAAATCATTTTCTCATACAAAATTTTCGTGGGTTTCGTACCTGTCAAACAATGTTGGTTGTCAAATATTTATGCGTGTGTTCAGAAATTTTATAATAAAGAATAAATGTCAAATAACCAAATTAATTAATTTAAAAAAAACTATAACTGTCAAATCGAATGGTATCACGTTTACTTCGTGAAATTGTCTGTGATTTGCTTTGAAAATAGTTTTGTGTATTATTATTATTAATAATGACATTCATTGACAGTCAGGCGGTACGAAGTTCGCCGGGTCAGCTAGTAAGAAATAATTAAAGTTATAAAAAGTTAATGAACCATTTTCAGTTAGGTACTTAAAAAAACAGTTGTCAAAAATTATTTAATTATTTGTGAACCGCAAAGTTGACACTTCCCATACATTTGTGTTAATGTCAGTTCTTAAGTATTTCTTAAGATATGTTTGTAAAACGCATTTCTTGCAAAACCTTGTCAAATATTACTTAATTATTTGTTAGTTGTGAACCGCAAAGTTAACACTTCCCATAAATTTGTATTAATGTCAGTTCTTAAGTATTTCTTAAGATATGTTTGTGAAACGAATTTCTTACAAAACCTTGTCAAATATTACTTAATTATTTGTTATTTGTGAACCACAAAGTTGACACTTCCCATACATTAGGGTTAATGTCAGTTCTTAAGTATTTCTTAAGATATGTTTGTAAAACGCATTTCTTGCAAAACCTTGTCAAATATTACTTAATTATGTGTTAGTTGTGAACCGCAAAGTTGACACTTCCCATAAATTTGTATTAATGTCAGTTCTTAAGTATTTCTTAAGATATGTTTGTAAAACGCATTTTTTGCAAAACCTGTTTAGTTAAGTAATAATTAAGTACCAATATACATTAGATAAACTGGCTGTTAGTCGCGCGGCTTAACGTGTCCTTCCGAGTCATGGAAACTTGCGTAAACTCGACTAGCTTCTTGCAAATTTTTTGATGGATACAAGTGTATGATTGAACGGTAACTAAAACATTAACAGAAAACAATCCGCTTGTTAGCTGACTAAATAATCGCACACATTCACTGGGCCATTTCAGACTATAACAGTTACATTAGATTATCCACCAGAAATATTCACCAATAATTCTAACTTAGAATAATAACGCATAGAAACGTACGCGCATGATAAGTGAGGAAAGTTTTAGTGAGCCATAACGGCTTGGTTAGTCACTAAAGACACAATTGTGGCAACACATTTATCGCCACATGCCTCCGTGATCTAGCGGTTAAATTCGTGGATTTAGGCTCGGAGGTACCGGGTTCGATTTCTGGTCGGAACACAAAAATATTTATGAATGTAAATAAATACATTAAATTTATTTGTGATATTTCTCGAGTTTGGTACGCTGGAGACATCGACGAGCTTGCCACTTGCCATGATTGGCCTATAGTAAAGTTGGCTGAATGTGAATCCGCTTATTTCTGACCACCCCGGCCTATAGTAAAGCCTTGTCATGATTGGCTAAGTCCGTGGCGGTTAAGTCCGTGGATTTAGATTCGGAGGTACCGGGTTCGATTCGAGGTCGGTACACAATAATATTAATTAATTTAAATAAATACATTTAATTAATATTTAATTTATTTGTGATATTTCTCGAGTTTGGTACGCTGGAGACATCGACGAGCTTGCCACTTGTCATGATGGGCTTTTATTAAAGTTGGTTTCATGTGAATCTGCTTCTTAAAAAAATGCGTGATTTCTGAACCCGTAAGCGACACGGTCGTGATGATACTTTATTTTTTATTCATATACGTAAGGCACCCAATTATTGGCATTTTAACGGCCGGTAGCAGAAAGGATTTTAAAATAATCTATGATTAATATTTTATAACACTTTTTTTTTTTTTTTTTAAATACTAGCACGACATGTGACCTTGCCCCCACCTGATGGTAAGTGGAGAGCGAGATCCATGAATGTTAGCAACTGGAATCAGACACTCATGACTGACATCAGTACTTAACACTATGCCGGCTGGACTGGACATGACGGCAATTCGAGCCTGATCCCGAAATGTATGGATACACTTTACTGGGTTTATCGGCACGAAAAGTGGGTACTTCCCCGACCCAGCAGACTGGACAAATTACCACGATCACCTATAAAACTTTATTGGTAGTTAGCTTGTCACTTTGTCTATTTTAGCCATTATATTTCGTTCAATGCGATATTATTCTAAGTTTCGCAAAAAGGATCCAATCTTCAATAATTCAGAAATTTAATTATGAATTTTAATCAGGTCCTTAGGATGACATATCTTATCATCTATTATGGATGGTATTAAATGCTGGACTAATTCAAATTCCAATTTTAATGGCCTATAACTTAAAATTTACTTAATGTGGATTGCATCATTTTTTGCGTAACGTCAATTTCTGGTGGATAAGCAGCTTTATTAACAAATTAATTGTCACAAATATAATTATAACATTTACCTATTAACTTAAAAAATAATTATTTTAACACCATAGTTTATAATATTACCTTTTTTGCTGTACTATTGCGTTTCAATTTAGTTTATTTTTCAATCTACGATTCAGCCATTTTGTTTTTTTTTATAGTACATTTTTTTAATAGTTTTACGATTGGTTCACGGCGCTTCACTACATAGTGGCATGCTTTAAACGTACCTGCTAAAACGATCATAAATGACGTCATTAATTTTGGTCAATTTTTGTACTACTTGTGCCGATAAAAAGATAAAAAAATTGTAAATAGTTTTTTTTATTTATTTATTTTTATTTTAGGTCGCTATTAACAACATGGTCATAAGCGACCGCTGTAAATAGCTGTTTTAAAGACTAATATTATTTTTATTATACAGGGTGAATTGGCGCGGTGGTGGCTCGATTCAAACCCCGGGGGGTACCAATGAGAAATACATTTTTCTTACGTACATTTGTCATAAATTTACAACACCATCGTTCACAATACAACTGTGAATACAATTTAGTTATTTAAAGCGTATCGATAACCAATCATAAATCTAAGTTTTTTTTTTTATTGAAAGAAAATTTCAATCTTTAGGGAAAAATAATCAAAATTAAATACCATAGACAAACGAAAAAAGTATTAAATGGTGTTTAACGGTTTGCATACCTCTCGCACGCACAATCAAAGTTTTTCCAATTCCGAGTGTACATGGCGTAAAAGTATGTATGTATGTTTATTAACCGGATGAAACGACAGTATAATTACTTGCACAAGTTTCACGATTTTGACGCATTTTCATGTGGTGCTCTTAAATTTAAAAAGGCATTAAAAACAAACAAAATCGGTAGTTTTTGTTAATTTTAGCTTTTAGTATTTTTTTCTTAAAACTGTTTTTTTTTTCCAGTATTATAATATTTGTAACATTTATTTAGGAAATTAGGTAGGTATTAGTTTTATTAATTATAATTTAATTTATTAGATTTAACTGTTAGGTAGGTAAATAATTTGTTAATGTAATGTATAATATCTATTGTATGCCTAGTTTTAAATTTATACTCAATGGTAATTATGAGCAGGCCGTCTTCTCCTTTAATTAAAATCACATTTAGGTACTCTGTTAATTATGTGTGCATGTACTCAAAAATTGAAATATTGTTGATTTTGTTGGAGAACTTATAAATAAATAAATAAATTCCTAAAAATTTGTTAGACCACATTTTTCAGTCTTGAAAAATCTTTAAATATATTGGATTGTGCGAGCGAGATAAATGAAAGCATTAAACCGTTTAAGACTGCAAACAGTCTTGCTGGAAGTTCTTCTTACGAGCAAGGCCTACCAGATGCTAACATGCACGGCAACTAGTGCGGCCAAGCCTATAATTTGACATAGTACCTATCTTTGTAACATTAAATATTATACCATAATTATGTATACAAATCTGTATTTGATAAAATTTATAGACACGCTGTCTGAATGGCAAATGTCTGTTGCTGTTTGTATGAAAATATGACGTCATACGTTTTAGTAACAGATTGCTTTGTATGGTGAAGGTTTTTATAAATATTTATACATATTTCAGTTAAATAATTTTTAAATAACTATAAAACATTTATGTATTATAATTAGGATCACATACACAATAAATATAAATAAAATACAAAATTATTTTATCATCTGGCAACACCTATGTGAATCGTTCAGAAATGCACTAATGCATCTTGTAGTAAACATTTTAAAACGCACACAAATTTATTTTTAATTTTTCCTGTAAAATAACTTGATTTTAAGTTTTTTTTGTATTATTTAATTTTAAAAATAGTTTATATTTAATTTGTCCTCAAGGTTTGGCTGTTATAAATGTAATTAGATTATGATTGTTATAAATAAATTATATTATTATTTACTATTGTAGTTCTGTACCAGAGCCTCGACACATTTATGCTTGTATATTAAGGGATTAGCTGAAAATCAGCGCTGTGACTCTTAAAGCGTCGCAGCTCAATGCTGAGCAGATTCCCTATTTGTCACCACACATTTTTAATTTTAAGTTTACTTTTTTTGTTAATGTGACTAATAAAATATTTTTCTTTCTTTCTTTACTCTGTTGGTGATCCTAATTAAATAAATAACTGAAATTTGTATGAAAAATTCATCTAAACCCTTCCTTTTTGCATACATTTAAATGACGCTATATTTTAAAATTAAATTCAACACTTGATAAATGTACGATCAGCTATTACGACGAATCACTTATTAAAACACACTAGCGTTTTTTGTTTGGGGGATGTTCATCATCACACGAATCTGGAGCTGACCATCTTCGCTTTCTAGGATCTTCCTTAACGCTAAGATTTTCAGGGTACGTTTGTGGGGGTGCTGGTGTGTGGTTGTGAAGATGTGGGCTTGGATACGGTTGTGAGGGCCGTTTCTCCATCATGGAAACGCACACGTCGCCCACAGCTAGTTTCCTGACCCTAAGTCCGTACCTCTGCAGGGTTAATTCTGGGTTACAAGACGCCCAGCCGATGCCGTACACGAAAAACGGGTAGTCCACTGTCGAATCCAGTTCCACCTGAAATGATATGAGTTTGGAATTAATTTAGAGTATCATCATTACAGCCCCTAGAACACAGCGTCCCAGACCTCCACTGCTGGAGATGGGTCTTCCAGAACACATATCTGGAGAATTTGGCCTACACTCGCCACGCTTGGCGAGGATATGATGTCAATTTTTACTGACAATTTATTAACGATTCTACAAGTTAGTATTAGTGGAACCGGGACCGATGGCTTAACGTGCTCTCCGAGGCACGGGAACGGTGGTTTTGTAAATCTATGACATATGTACGTAAGAAAAGTGTATTTCTCATTGGTACATGCCGGGGGGGTTTGAACCGACCTTTGTAGGATTTAAGGAACGCGTTCTTACAACCGAGCCACCACCGCGCCCGGAATATAGAGTATAATAAAAGTAAAAACCATTTATAATTATTGTTTATTTATTTTTTATGTCGCGAAATACTTCTTGAATCAGTTGTTTTTATAAATGACAGTTCTGAAATGAAATTAGTGTTGCCAACAATGTACAATATCGCATTTCTCATAATAGGTATCAATCAAACCTAGTTTCTAAAGGATTCAACTGGACCTTTATCCTTTGATGGAGGGAAATATCGCAAGTAATAATAATTCCACGCCAATCGGCGTTATCGCCAAAACATGAGGCCTGACCAGGATATTACGCTTATTATAGAAGTAGGCTGCGTTGCCTTAATATTAAAATTTGGAGGTTTTCCTCACCTGAGATCGATGTCTATCATACGATAGAGTAAGAGACAGTTGTTCTCTGCGCTCCTCTAACTTAAGGAGCGTGCAGTGTGTTAGAGCGAGATCGGAACGTCTGTCAGCGCTCGCTACGAAATCCTCCGTCCGCATGTCTTCTACCCTCTTTAGTGATCCATCTTCCAGTCTTATAAGCGCACCTCTACGAAAAAATGGCGCTGGTCTATCAGGAGAAGTAGGCTCATTAGCTATGGGATTAACTGGAGGAGAACGAGGCTGTGGGGCAGGAGGAACGAAACCTGAAGTAGGTCGCGGTCTAATAGGGTAATTTGGAGCTTGTACAGGTCTGTAGAGGAATTGTTGATAAGGGCCAGGGTGTTGGAGGAACCTGTAGGCTCCTGGAGGGAAGGAGGGCTCCCTAGGTCGAGGGGCACGTGGGGGAAAGCGCGCGTACGGCCGCGGGGCTAGGAACTCTGGAGTCATCCCCGGCGGCGGCGGCGCGTGCCCCAGAAGGTGGCAGCGCTCGCCCTGCAGACTCGCTGAGATCATCGGTTCTGAAACAAAAAAGAAAACCACATTATAGGCAAATGTACTAAATAATAAATGACCTAAGAAGTTGATGTTTGCGTTTTGTTGGCTTTCGGGTTGCACATAGGCAAGTCTTAATTCAGCCTGGTGGGGTACCGCTGTACCAGGTATTGTAACAGGTGGTGTAGTTCTGTGTATGTTTCTGTGCTCAGGTTCCACGCTGGTTCTACCTGTTTGTGGAAATCTCGAAAACCCGGAGATCAGCCAAGTACAGTCCCGAGATTTTCGGGGCCAGGAAAACGGCCGGAATCGGGAGAATTCTATTCTAGAGAACTAGATGGGATGCAATATTCAGAAAATATCTATAATATATCATAGTCGTCGTCATTTTTTTTTCGACTAATAACAGTTGTAGGTACTTTAGCTCGTCGGTACAGTTACCACCTACAAGGAAGACGTGTAAATTGACAAGTAAAATACACAGAGCAAAGGATACTTCTTGAGCATTCCTGTTATGCATGTGCATGTTATAGTGTGTGGTGTGATGCAGGCTTCAAAATTGGGGGGTCTACTCTGTACGTACGAAATACGAACGACTGAGACAGTTCGTCTACAAACTCATAAAATTTAATTATTGTCACTTGACAAATTACGTCTAAAATTTTAATTTAAAATTTGTTTTAAAAAAATACTCTTTAAACACTTGCACAAGAAGCAAGACGAGTCTACATAACTTGACTAAATCCGTATGTAACCAGTATATGTATGTGTGTTATCTATGTATTGTATGTATTTATATTATAGATATGATAAATAAGTAACCGGGGAAATGCGGCGAGCGTTATGGGTATAGTAGTTTAGTTTTATGTATAACTAGCTGACCCGCCGAACTTCGTACCGCCTGAAAGTCAATCAAATCAAATCATTTATTTGTTTTATTATTATATTTTTTAATGATATATTAATTTATTTTATTGTATTTATGAAAGTCATTATTAATTATAATAATAATAATACTCACACAAAACAAATTTCAGAACAAATCACAGACAATTTCGCGACGTAAAAGTGAGACCAATCGATTTGACAGTTGTTGTTTTTTCTTGAATTCATTCATTTGTTATTTAATCTACATATATAAATATAAATTTCTGAATGCACGCATAAATATTTGACAACCAACATTGTTTGATGAGTACGAAACCCACGAATATTGTATGGGAAAAGGTTTTTTCTTTTATTTAAGTTTTTCGTCAATTTTTCAATATTATTAATGGTTATTCTGTAATTCGGGACGAAGACAAATCATTTTTTAATGTCAATTTATTAACGATTCCACAAGTTGGTATCAGTGGAACCGGAACCGACAGCTATACGTGCTCTCCGAAGCACGGAAACGGCGGTGTTTGAAATCTATGTACGAAAGAAGAGTGTATTTCTCATTGGTACATGCTGGGGGGGTTTGAAACGACCTTTGTAGAGTTTTAAGGAAAAAAACAATATCTAATAGTAATTAAGTAGTAGACGCCCAGGCGATAATATTGAGAACAAAGAATGCGCCGACGCACCTGTGCAAACAATACGCTTACTTAGCAAGATTCCTTTTCATAGACCCACTTGCCACTTCAAACAAGGATAGCATGAAATATTTTTAATGTACAGCTGTTTTTAAAATACAGCTTATAGAAAGGTCTGGATTAATAGTCGTTGCTCCGCCAGTGCTTAGCAAGAACCACTGCTCAGAACTCTCAACGTGACAGATTTTTGTCAATTTATTAACGATTTCACAAGTTGGTATTAGTGAAACCGGGACCGCGGCTTCACGTGCTCTCCTCCTCACGGGAACGGTGGTGTTGTAAGTCTATGACAAATGTACGTAAGAAAAGTGTATTTCTCATTGGTACATGCTGGGTGGGTTTGAACCGACCTTTGTAGGATTTAAGGAACGCGTACTTACAACCGAGCCACCACCGCGCCACTGGAATCCTATAATGATGTTCAAATGTATGTAAGGATCGAGGTGGGATTGCATTTATTTTTCGTACTTTGATCTTTCTTTACAAATGTGATCAATATTTTGTTTGTGGTCAGTCCCTTTCTGGCTCTTGCAATAGAAAGACTTACTGCTTCAAGGATAACACCTAGGACTATCTATTACACACGTTTGACTGCACTCTATCAATGAGTTGTGTTTATCAAATATCAAATTGAAAATGTTTATAAATAGTACTTAACTTTTATATATATCAATGGGCTTCATTGATAACAAAAGCAGATTGCTTATTATTCAAGGTTTTTCGAAGATTATAAGGAATACACTAAATAACTGTCTCCGTGGTCTAGCGGTTAAGTCCGTGGATTTAGACTCGGAGGTATCGGGTTGGATTCCTGGGCGGGACACAATACTATTTATTAATTTAAATAAATAAATTTAATTGTGACATTTCTCGAGTTTGGTAGGCTGGAGACATCGACGAGCTTGCCACTTGTCATGATTGGCCAAATGTGAATCCGCTTATTTATAAACGGTCGTGATGATACTTTATTTTTTAGTAATACATAAAAACTATGAATGAAAAATGTACTCACAGAAGTATCTAACCTGTCCTACCTTACTGTCCCTAACACATTGTCCTATACCTCCACTGTTGGAGATGGACCTTCCAGAACATATATCTGGAGAATTTGGCCTACACTCGCCACGCTGGCCAGACGGGTTGCCGAGTATCTAATGTATTTTTTATGACAATTTATTAAGGATTCCATAAGTTGAAATTAGTGCTCTCCGAGACACGGGAGCGGTGGTGTTGTAAATCTATGACAAAAGTACGTAACAAAATTTGATTTCTCATTGGTACATGCCGGGGTTTGAACCGACCTTTGTAGGATTTTAGGCAGTTTTATTTATCACTATTTTATTTTATAAACTTGGCAGGTCCCTGGTGTGGGATGCGACATGTGTAGACACATTAGCCCCATCACACATCCAGGCGACCTCGTCAAGCGCGGGGAGTGCGGCGGTTTCTGCTGAGAACCTCAAGCTGCGCAAATACGCCAACTTCAGTACAGGTTACGAATTTGCGCCGTTTGGGGTCGAGACGATGGGCCCATGGGGACACTCAGCCAAGCGTCTGGCCAAGGAGTTGTCCAAACGGCTAACGGAGAAGTCTGGAGACAGGAAGGCTGGCAATTATTTCTGCCAACGTATTAGCTTAGCTATACAGAGGGGAAATGTTGCCAGTCTTCTTGCGACTATCACTGAAGGGTCGTCTCTAGAGGACATTTTTTACTTATAGTTAATTTTTTATTAGGTTTAGTTTATATTTAATTTAATTTTTACTTTTAAGTAGTTTTAATTTATATTGTAATTATTTTATACTGTTTGTATATTACTTCATTCACTATTTTATTAATAAGATAAATTTATACCAAAACTGGGTAATTAGGTCCAACACTGCCTACGTGCGACCTTTTCGCATTCTAGGAATCTAACCTAAATTTGGATCAGTCCTAATGACCCAACTTCAACGGTTAATGGACCGAGCCGAAGGTACTACTAAATTATGAGGGACTCTCAAATTTCCAGCCTAATGGAACCGGTAAATCCAGCAAAGGTTGAATCAACCTTTTATTGTACAAAAAAAGACCACAAATAACTTTGTTATTAAAATAAACCTTATTTACTTCTTAACAGTAGTAAGAAGTATTTTAAATATAAAACTCAAAGATAAACAAAGAAACAAATATATAAGAAACAAAACAAAAGTCATAGATTGAAATGGAAATGGGCTGGTCACGTGGCACGTCTTAAAGATAACAGATGGACCAAAGTAGTTACTACATGGAAGGGACCGAAGGGCAAGAGAAATAAAGGAAGACCTAAGGAAAGATGGGAGGACGAGATAGCAAAAGAAGCAGGACAACACTGGATGGACGAGGCACAGGATAGAAAGAAATGGATAGAAAAGGAGGAGAGCTTTACCCGACGAGGGGTCCTTAATTAAATTAGAAAAAAAAAAGACATTAATATTTAAATTAATTTTGACATTGTAATTAATAATTTTAAAATAAATACACATTGAATTTATAATTTAGATATAAGAACATAGTTTTAGTTACATAGTATGTTAAATTAGTATTGTTATTACTTTAAGCTTATATTTGAAATTATTAATTGAAATTGTTCTTGACTACGTAAAAACTGTACATTAATATTTATTAATTAAGGAATAAATGGCTTTATTATTATTATTATTATTATTACTATTTACTGTTACTTGGTTCCGAAAAAAAATATTGTACATTTAAAAACTAATATTAACTAAACCTAATAAAAAATAAACTATCCTTTCGTTCCGATACGCGATAATAGTAACCTAAGCACGCTTAAAGGTGTTCCGATACGCGCTTAAACTGTTTTGCCAAGCTGTGTGACGTCACAAACGACATCATTTCTCGCGCTTAGACTGCTCACGATATCGAGGTAGATCGCTCAGAGCGCTGTCAGTTTTTTGTCATTATGTCGCGCGCCATTTTCAAGTCTATTTAATATTAGCTTTCCTTTAAATTATTTAATATTGTAATTAGTTTATACTGATTATTTCTAAAACAAATCTATAATTAATATTTAAGTAGGAAGTAAATAAAAAATATCTGTAACACGGTAAGTTATTTTAGAAGACCTAGATAGGTCAATAATAGTAAACGTTACACATATAAAGATGAATAAACCGAGAGATGTGTGTTTGTTAGTATTCATACTCAAAGATGTGGAATCCGCAATTTATCTTCCATACATTAAAGAAAAAGCTATTATGTTATGAATTAAAATGTGATTTTGACCGTTCCGAATTGATATCACGCTCTGAGCATCCAAATCGTGATATTTGATTCGAAACGACTGTCAGTATCATATTCATTGTAAGCGCTCTGAGCGTGATTCGGAACGAGAGGTATGACGTCACATTCACATAACAAACTCAATACAACTGGAATGTGCGAATTCTTTGTGCACAAACAGCATGATAACAGAAATAATGTTTACCAATGGACTTTATAATTAGATTGGTCTAATTCTGCAAGTTGTCTGGCGCAGACGCATGCAAGGCCGCGGGTTCGCCGTACGCGCGGTAAAAATGAACGATGAATGGCGGACAAAATTCACCAACCAAGCCGTGCGGAAATATTACATCACGCTATCGCGCAACATGGCCGCTTACAAAGACATAAAATAACTAAATAATAATTGCCATATCTACTACTGAGAAAAATATACCTATAACTCTGAAAAACGACTAAGCGTCCTCCGAACCAATCATGATCATCACAGCGCCTACAGAGCGCCCTGGCCAGACGGGATAGCGAGGGTCTGATGTCAAATTAAATGACAATTTATTAACGATTGCTATTAATGAACCGATTTTTCATTACTAAAAATATATCCAAAAAAAATACTTTTTTCTCGCGCTCGTTTTAAATTTTATTTATATATAAATATCTAGTTATTTATAGTGTATGTTTATATATGTATGTATTATATGGCATGTATGTGTATTGTGTTTTTTATATTGTGTACGTATATGTATTTTCAAAGTGCTATAAATTATGTTTATTTTAGTAATTTAAGTTATTTTAATATTTTTCTACATCACCTTTCGTGATCCCCAAGGTTAGCTGGTAAAGAATGCCTTATGGCGTTATAGCCTATGTACTAGGTTTTTAAGTGCAATCCATTACAGCCCCTAGAAGACAGCGTCCTAGACCTCCACTGCTGGAGATGGGCCTTCCAGAACTGGAGAATTTGGACTACACTCGCCACGCTGGCGAGACGACTTGGCGAGGATATGATGTCATTTTTTTAACGCTTCCACAAGTTGGCATTAGTGGAACCGGGACCGACGGCTTAACGTGCTCCGAGGCACGGGAACGGTGGTGTTGTAAATCTATGACAAATGTACGTAAGAAAAGTGTATTTCTCATTGGTACATGCTGGGTGGGTTTGAACCGACCTTTGTAGGATTTAAGGTACGCGTTCTTACAACCGAGCCACTACCGCGCCATAAATGCAATAAAGTATTTAAATAAATAATAAATAAAACCCATCTGAATGCAACAATGGACGTCTACGACTCTGTGTTCAAGGGTCAGTAATGATATTTGATCTCTTTGTTCAATCAATTCAACTCTTTGTTCAATTCAGTCTTTGAATATACTTCTATGGCAGCCAATCATTGAACCGAGACCAGACGCCGACTCTAATTAATCCCTAATTAAGACGTTCTATTGCGATAAAAATACGTTTTTTTTATTTATTTCTTATTTGGCATAACAAAATGCCAGTGTCAAAGTTTGGGAAAGAAGGGTTAGATAAATAGGATTCGTATTACGAATAGGATCAGAGGAGTATAGGCATTAGGTTAATATCAAAATACATATTAGGTATATACAAAAAATAAAAAATTTACAGTTTTTATTTTATCTTAAAAAAAAAATGTTTTATAAATCGTTTTGCAAATGACAAGAGCAAGGCTCGCAAAATAGCAGTAAAGATTCCAGATGAATAGCATCGAAGCTACTGAAAGACCCGTGTTAGGACCAGCTGGCACAATCGATGTCGTTACAATTACAGATAATTTATTTTGATGCTACTCAGCCTTACGGCCAGTTGCAGGGTAAATGATTTAAATAATCTCTGGTCAATAGTTTGATATACGCCACGTGATTGGTAGTTAGCTTGTAAGTATAGTTATTTTAGTTAGACAATGACGTGTCTCACAAATATGTCAAAAGAAATCAGCCTTTCTGCGCCCACCTTGATTTGACAATGCCTTTATACAGCAGCTATAATTTTAAGTTACTTTTTTTATAATTGTTTGTTCTAGCTTATAGTATGACAATGCCTCTTTACAGCACCTATTATCTTAACTGACATTTATATTTTTATAATTGTGTCTGTCTTAGCTTATAGTATGACAATGCCTATATACAGCAGCTATTATCTTAACTGACATTGACATTTATATTCTTATAATTGTGTCTGTCTTAGCTTATAGTGTGACAATACCTATCTTCAGCAGCTATAATGTTAAGCGTTATTCTGTATTTATAATTTTGTTTTTTTATTGTTTCTCTTTTCAAATGATGGCTATCATGTACTGCTCCAGATTCACCAATATGTACTATAAAATTATATCGTTTTTTATCAATATTGTAAAAATTGACGTGTAAAAGTGCAGAATTTATTTTTGTCCTATGCCTACTTGCAAAATAAACGAATTGAATTGAATTGACCTTATGGTAAGCGCGCAAGGTCCATGAATGTTAGGAACTGGAATCAGACACTTATGACTGAGATCAGTCCCTAATAATATGCCGGCTTGACTGGGCATGACGGCAATTCGAGCCTGATCCCGAAACGTGTGGACACACTTTACTAGGTTTATCGGCACGAACGGTGGAACTTCCACGCCCCGGCAGACTGGGCAAATTACCACCACCAGTCCGCCTACCACCTATTTAAACTGACCGTCAGTCTCAAGTTCAAATTATCCTGCTAACAGCTCTCAGGATTTTTATTTGATTATAATAGCTTTTGTTAGGCAAAAATCCAAACAGTGCGTGTGAGAATTAAAACTAGGATAATCGTCTCGAAAAGGTGCCGGGCTCGAATCCTGGTCCACAAACACTAAATAAGAATGCCCATTTTTCTTAGTGAAATGGGCCCAAAAAAATGTTCTCGTGTCATAATGATTTCTTTTTTATTTCATAGTGAATATATTGTGTTTTCATAATCTGTAATTAATTTTATTTATTTTACCCTAGCATAACGACAATTGACAAAAACTTTTTTACCCTAATAAGTTTCTATCCCGACAATTTGAAATCCAGTGTTTTATCTGTAATAAAGTACCTGATCATAATAAAGAACCTAATCGTATAAATAGTGTTTTGTAACTATTTCATACATAATTAACCAATTGACTATTTAATTAAATTATATTTTAATGCAGGGGTAAATCAGATGTAGATTTTTTTTTAAACACAATAAAAAGATATGATTATTGAATTATATTTAGTTGAGGCACGCTCCAACAAAGTTAGGGCCTGGTTTTGGGCTGGTTTCTGGAGTCTGGTACGCTAGAGACATCGACAAGATTGTCACGTGTCATGATGGGCGTGGTTTCCGACCACTCCGAGGGATACGGTCGTGATATTATTATTTTTTCCTTATATTTAAACTCGCTCTAAAACTAAATAAATTAATGCACTATTTTGAAAATGAACATAATGAACGCTACGTTTGCAAAATTGAACAGCATGAAACTATAGGTACAACTTATATGTAAGTAAGTATGGCGCCCTCTGCCGGGCCCCCGCTCAATAAGCCGCCCGTAACCCACTTCCGTCGCCCATGACCTTGCCTACGCCATTCACAGCCCGTCTTAACCCCCCTGCCACCCTGTAACACCATCCTACCACCTCATATCACCCCATACCACCCCGTCCCCGACTTTCACAGACCGCGTTCAGTTTTAACGCTAACAAACATAAAAATTGTACATTGCGGTTTATTTTGCACTACGCTTGTTTTTTTTTAAATATTATTAACTAGCTGTATTACTCGGCTTTGCCCGTGTAAACGGCGACACTAAATTAATTTCGTTGCGCATTATTTTGATTTATAATAATAATAAAAACGTTTATTTCAAACAAAAGTTCATAAAATAATATAGAGCTCGATTAGTGGTTAGTAACAATGTATTATTAAAACTATGTTACTGTTGTTAGTACCTTATAACTATTTACTATGTTTATTACAACTGATGACTGTCTCCATCCAGTGTTCTTGGATGGGACAGTCAAACCGTGCAGCAATTGTTTTCAGAACACTGCTGTGACTACTTCTCAGGCGCTGCAGCAGTGAGGCCATTTTCTTGCGGCGGATCGCGTAGAAGTCATCTGTCCGCGCTTCTGCGAACATACCCGACGCACTGCAGCGCCTCGGCAATCCCAGCAGCATTCTGAATGCATTGTTGTATTGTACGCGCAGGACGTTGTAGGCTCGGCGCGTATACGTCACCCACAGACCGCTCGAGTAGAATGATTGGCAGAAGGCCTTGAATAGGGTTATCTTGACTGGTTCAGTACATCGAGCAAACCTGCGTGCGAGCATATTGCTCCTCACCGCCAACGCCCTGCGCTCCCTCTCAATATCCTCATCATCACATAGGTCACTTGTCATGACATGCCCTAAGTATTTGCACCTGTCAACCAGCTGCAGTGGAGCTCCACCGAGGAATACTGAAGGCACATGTCGAGGTCGTAGTCTGCCCGCTTTGAAAACCATTTAACTTTTTTTAATATTTGATTTAACTATATCTCCTAAGGTATTAATTTAATTTGCATAATGTAAAGGGAAAATTAATCATCATGGAATGCTCAAGCCATATATATACCTATATAATATATACAATTCCACTATACATTATTTTGTTATATGACAAAGGGTTTAGGCAGCGTTTTCGTCCCAGACGATATTTTTTTTGACACCTTTAACAAATATTGTTGTTAATGTATGCTAAATCTTTACAAATTATATACTAAAACCTTTATCGAGAACGACTCTATCGATTGGTGAAAACAGCATGAAAATCAGTGCAGTAGTTTTTGAGTTTTAGTGGAACAGACAGACTCGGCTGTCTGTTCGACTCAAACTCAAAAATTACTACACCGATAAAATAATATAGTACCTATATTATATATAATATATTATATATAATATAGGTACTATATTATTGTGTGTAAACAGTATTATAGTATATAGTATTGTACCTATTTGTATATATATATTCTTCTTCCTTTGGTTATCAGACGGGCACCGTCTATTAATTTATTTAAAAGTCCACTTATCGCTCACTTTCTGAACAAACAACATAGCTCTTCTTGATAGTACTGTTTACACACAATAAAAATAGTATGATAGATATACCTAGGTACTAAACCGTTTCGACAATGTGCGTAAACTACCTCGGGCAAACTATCCAATTAGGAGCAGCCAACTTCAGCAAAGAAGCCGACAGACGCATTCAGCTAGGATGGGCGGCATTCGGGAAACCCCGGCACATCCTTTTATCGTCTATACCACAATGTTTAACGGAGCAGAGACGTGGACACTAACAGTGGGTCTGGTCCATAAATTCAAGGTCGCTCAGCGAGCCATGGAAAGAGCTATGCTTGGTATATCTCTAATGGATAGAATTCTAAACGAAAGTTACTGACATAGCTTTTAAAATTAGCAAGCTGAAGTGGCAATGAGCCGGACACATCTGCCGCAGAACCGACGAACGATGGGGCAAACGGGTTCTAGAGTGTAGACCACGTACGGGAAGACGCAGAGTGGGACGACCCCCCGCCAGATGGACATATGACCTAAAGAAGGTCGCTGGTGCGTTAAGTGGCGAGCCTTGGGGGAGGCCTACATCCAGCAGTGAAGAGATACAGGCTGATGATGATGATGATGTGTAAACTACCAAGATCTGAATTAAGCCAAGTTATTGCACTAATTTAAAATGGATATAATAAGTAATAATATGTAAGTCGTAAAATGATTACGCAAATCGGATTAATAAGTCGAAGATATTGCGGTTTTGAAGACATAGATTGTGGACCTACCTAATTATAACACATATTAGCGACTTATCTATTATCTAACTCATGTCTCATGACGTCATATCTTTAATTACCTTTTAAATACGAATTTAGATACGCTTCGGTACAAGTTACTCATTAGCTGGTCAAGACAATAATAATTGTTATAACTTAATTCTCAAAGTTACAATTTCATATTTTTATCATATTAATTTTAAGTTTGACATCTTTTGACATTTAAATTAACTTTATTTAAGTAGACTTAATCTAGTTTTTAGTTTATAATGTTATACAAAAATAAAAAAAAAAACGAAAATTGACAACGCCCATTAATATTTAATTTATTTGTGATATTACTCGAGTTTGGTACGCTGGAGACATCGACGAGCTTGCCACTTGTCATGATTGGCCTGTAGTAAAGTTGGCTAAATGTGAATCCGCTTATTTATAAGCGTGGTTTCTGACCACCCCGCAAGGGAAACGGTCGTGATGATATTTTACTTTATTGCACAAAGTCAAAGGCGGGCTTTAATGCCGCAAGACATTTTATCATAGCCAACCATTGGGATGACTTTAAACAATTTACTGAAAAGTAGGTGCAAAAATAATGAAAAAAAAAAAAAAAATCATAACTAACTAAATGTATACATATATAATATACTACGTATTATTTATATACTCGTATAAACCTACATACATACATAATAATATAGTTACTAGCTTTATTGGGATAGGAAATGCGAATAGACCATTTTTTTATAGCGATCTTGTGATAGCGACCTGCCTGATGCTAAGTTCCACAAATTAGTGGCGACAACGACAAATGAGTTTGACATGAAACTAGAATTATACGAAGGGATAGAAAGATGAGAGTTATGATGAGAGAAGAAGAGATTGTGCAAGCGAGAGAATGCTCTTAAGTAGGGGATGACATATCTAGCTTCCTTTAATATCATTGGTCATACCGATCAAAGTCGTAAATAGAAACACATGGTGCATTGTGCGATGCAAAATTTGACTTATATTTGAGGTTTGGGCATTCGATACAAAAATATATGGTTACGCGATAACTATAATTTAAAACGTACGGTAAACTCAAAAATTAGGAAAGTAAGAGTAGTAAAATCGATAGATTGTTTGTGTAAAAATAGTGTGCGATTAGAAAGATACAACCTATATAAATTTTTGTTATTTAACTGCTACCTAATCTATTATAGTTCTATTTTATTTAATCTTTAGTAAACTAAACTGTGCTAATATATATTTTAAATTTTTGCCTATTAATCAATAATAATAATTTTACAATTCTAACAGGAAGGTATAACTGCCCCCACCTAGCCAAAATGTTCAAGTTTAACACAATGATATTTCCCCGTCGTCATCACGGAATGAAATTGATGAGAAAATCCAGTAATACAAATGTGAAATATTACTTTATGAATGCCCGTTGGCAGAAATAATTGCCAGCCTCGCTATACAGAGGCGAAATATCAACAGTCTTCTTTTTATTTTTATATAGTTTATTCTTTTATTGAATTTAGTTTATAGGAGTTTAATTTTATTTATTGTAATTAAGTAGTACGACGACGCAAATAGTTTTTTAGCTTAGTGCTGAGGGCATCGGTTTTGACACACTCCTCTATTAGATTGGATCAAATTACAAATATGTTAAAAAAGCGTGTCCCTTCAATACCGCACTTGTCTGTCAAAACTGACTTTGCTCAGCGTTTTAGCTCCTTTCTCGGACCATTTATATACAATAAACTTGTTAATAGGTATGGCCTTTTGGGACTATCTGCCAGAGAGGTGAAGTTGTCACGACTACTTCTTACTTGGGACTATAATGAGACAGATCAATTCATGAGAATCACTATTTGAGGAAATTCATATTTGATAATTGTTGTTTTTCCTTAATTTAATTTTTATTTATTTATTAAGCTTAGATCTTAATTTAATTTTAAGTAAATGTAAGTAAAATCGTTTTCATTAACCAATACAGGTAATCGAAGAGTCCCACGAGCCAGGCTCATTACCTAGTGTGGGCTCACTATTAATTCACAATTTAATTTAAACTCCTGCAGTGTACTAGAGTCGAAATTGTTCATTAGGTTTATATATAAGTTTTGTAGAACACTGAAATAAAAATTATTATTAATTATTATTATAGTTTGTAATTATTATTCTATATTTTGTAAATATTTTTGTCGAATAGTGTTTTTGTACGTACGTTAAAACGCTTGAGTAAAGAATAAACAAGATACGAGAAGTAAGTAAGGGACCAAATCTAAGAACTCTTTGTCGTTCGCAGACAGTAAGCCCGGTTCTAACATCAGTCAATGTTGGAACCAGTTCCCTGAATGACAGTAGCCAGTATTGTTATCAGATAGCAAGTACTTACACCTGTCATAAAACTACTTAGGTCATACATTTTATCTTTATTTTTACTACACATCGTGTATAGATAATTCCATATTCATGTATTTAGTAATTTAGATTGCATTACAAAGTTGAAAGAAAAGAAAGAGACAGACTGTGGCTATCAAAAGTGCTAGAGCGAGAAGTAATTATTCGTTTAATATTTGTTGTTTTTTAATTATTTACTTACCTTTAATAGGGGGTAGTTAACTATTTATTTTTATTTATTTATTTAAAACTTTATTGCACTATGTACAAGGGGCGGGCTTAATGCCGCTAGACATTCTCTGACAGCCAACCTTAGGGACAGATAAAGCATTTAAAGTGAACGGTAGATGCAAGAAAAAAAAAATTATAACTAAACGATCACATTGTAAGCAATAAACAATATATACAGATAAACACATACAATACAATATAACCTCCATGTAACGTCACACGATTTAGCAACAAACTCCCGAAAGCGTCGAAATCAATTGGCTTTGGTTGGTTTAGCTTGATACAATAATTCCATCTACATTTAACGACAACTCTCTATAACGGCACAAAATGCACAGATCCTTCAGTGTCGTTATATAGAGTTTACACTGTATATACATACATACACACTATAATACATACAATACAATATATATACATATTTTTTATTTATTTTAAATTCTTTATTGTACCAAAACTTAAAATTAGGTACATAGGCGAGTTTAATGCCTGTTAGGCATTCTCTGACAACTAACCTTTGGGATGGAGAGATATTATCGGCAAGTAAGGACATAGTGTATGTAGTATGTATATAGTAGGTACTTTGTTGGGAGCTATTTAAGAAATGCAAATTGTAGACCGGCGGAAATCGAGAGCGCCGTCCTGCACTGTTAATACAAAACTAGTATATATTTATTAATATTATAGATATTAGTCATCTATTGAATTTTATAAGCGGAAGTTTTATGAGGGACAACTATTAAGTACCTACAAAAATATTATTGTAATTTTATATTTATTTAATAAGATAAACGGAATGACTGCAGCAGGTCTCTGGTGTGGGATCTCACATCCAGGCGACCTCGTCAGGCGCGGGAAGTGCGGCGTTTTCTGCGGAGAACCTTGGTACCGGTTACGAATTTGCGCCGTTTGGGGTCGAGACAATGGGCCTATGGGGACCGTCAGCTTGGCCAAGGAGTTGTCAAAGCGGCTGACAGAAAGGTCTGGAGACAGGAAGGCGGGCAATTATTTCTACCCACGTATTAGCCTCGCTATACAGAGAGGAAAAGTAGCCAGTCTCGCTCTCGTACACTACCTACCCACTGTTAGTACTAAGCTTTTTCAACATGTCAGTCTATATTTTTAGCTTGTTTGTAAATTAGAATTTGCCTGATATGGACATGGTTTTATTAGGACCATCACGCAATAGGCCAGCCGAGGCAAGCAACCTCACCCACACAAAACACGTCGCATAAAGAACAGAACAGAAAAAAGGAGAATAGATACTCTATCGTGTTGATTATTTATTTATCCTTATATTATAACATTTTTATATTTATAACATTTTTAACATACCCTATCATAGAACTAACCTAGGTATACATCATCCTTTTTCCAGAATACAATCAAAATACAATGCTCATGCTGCAAAATTTCCAGATATTGACATCTTTGGAGACTCCCAAAGAGTATTTAAACATAAACTGCTAAAACAACTTGCCCAAAATTTATAAAATTTATATGTCAATTTTATGTATGTTTTTATTATTTATTTATTTTAATTTTAATTTAATTTTACTTTATTTCTTGAAGTAGGTAATATTTTTGTTATTTTCGTTACTTTTTTTTATTATTTCTAAAAGGAATTGTATGTTTATTATATATATATATATTTTTAAAAATTGTTTCAGATTTAGTTTTTCGAATAATATTTAGTTTTTGTATACTTATGGAAAATTTTATAATTTTGTTATTTCTTATAGGCAATAAAGGCTACTGTGGTAATGTGGTGGTCGCCTATAATAGGTGCAAGTGTGTGATGTTAGCACTGTTGGCTACCCTATTATAAATAAATAAATTATAACATTTAAATACAACTGCCTCCGTCGGGACACAATAATTTATTTGTGATACTTCTCGAGTTGGTACGCTAGATACATCGACGAGCTTGCCACTTGTCATGACGGGCATATAGTAAAGTTGGCTAAATATGAATCCGCTCCATTAAAAAAAGCGTATTTTGTGATTAAGGGATACAGTAGTGACGATGCTTTGCTTTCTATTTAAATACATCATTATTCTGCCAAACTATAAAAAATAGTTTATCGCAAGATAGCCCTCATCACAATAGTATATAAATATATATACAACCACAGTTTAGCTTACTAAAAATCAAATAAAATACAACTATAATAAATTAAGTAGCAGTTAAATACCAAAAATAAATTAACAGAACTACTGTCAACGTCAACGCTGTCACTAAAGTTATACAATATTACGAAGCGCAATTAATTCATCAGCTTTGGTTAAAATTACCGCTTTACGGCTTTCGATAAACGGCAGAGGCCATCTCACAAGTTGCGGGCTGGCTAAAAACTAATATTCATATTTCAATAATATGATATATTTTTTTTTATAAAAGTATATTGTCTTGCAGAGGGTGGGCAGAAACCACAAACCAATTTTACTATATCATGGCAAGCTCATCGATGTCGCTAGCATTAATAAATTATTGTGTCCCGACCAGGGCCCCGATTCTCGCGCCTTCGACATGCATGTCCGCTCGATTTGCTCGAATGAAACTGATTGAGATCTGTCACTTTTCATTCGAATATTTCGAACCGACACGCAAGTCCAAAGCGCCAGAATTAGGCCCCAGGAATATAACCGCGTTTAAACCTACGGACTTAACCACCACGGAGGCAGTCTGTAAGTCAGTTATTTAATTAAAGTTAAGTTGAAAACTAATATTATATTTTTAAAAAAAGTGTATAAAAAATGCTGTTAACAACAACGTTTTACACGTCAAAATAGTGTCAATACACGAATGAAGCACGCAGCAATAAATATGCGCTAACCCGCGTTAGACTCCAAATAGTTTACGACTTTAGCTACGAAAGAAAGAAAGAAAAATATTTTTTTTCCAACATTTAAGTGTATGTATTCTATGTTAATATTACCCTTTCAGTAAGTATTATGTGTAGTGTATTGTATGTGTGTATTATGTATGTATAGTATGTTTTGTTGTATATGTAGTTTATGGTACCAATATTATAATAATATTTGTAAGTATTAGTATAAATTAATATTTTATAATATTTCTCATTATCTATCATTTATATATTTTTTGGCACTCTGCCTGTAATTGGTTACATTTCACAAAGGTTAGCCTTAAGGCATAAAGCTCGCCTATGCGCTTAGTTTTAAGTTATTTAACTTTGTGCAATAAATATTTTTTATTATTATTATATTAAACAAAACTTAAATAAATAAAGACTTGTAGTGTACACAAGATGTGTGGTTACAAAAAAGGAATCAGATCAGCATGGAGCGCTGATTTTCAGCTAATCCCTTGTTAGGAGTGTGTCGAGGTGTTTATAAGAACGAACTACGCAAGCCCGCCCACTAGCGTATTCTTATTGTTATTTCTGTTCTATGGTGTACACCATACTCGTACATTCAAGCGTAAACACAACACAAATTCCAGAACATTTATCTAGCTTTTAGATGCTAAATAGTGACCGTGTATACAACAGTATCATCACGGCTCTATTCATTATTGGGTGATAAAAAAAGATAAAAACTAATTTGCACAAAGTACAAAAGCGGATCTAATGCCGCTAGACATTCTATGACGAATACTTAGGGACAACGAGAGCTGTAGGTACAGAAGGTGCAGTACAAACTTTAACTTTCTATAGGAAATGAAATTACGGACATTTTATTATCGGAATCATACAGTATTTGGTTGGGTAGGGAGAGGAGTACAATGGTGGATGGTGAGCGTATTATCGCGCAATAAAATAAAAAAGGAGGCCACCTATTTAAGCCAGTCTATTGTCGGTCGCAAGCCCAAGAAACCATTCTTCTCATCTCTTACCCACACATGATGGACCCGCACGGAGAATTAATGCAATGCTTAGAAATGCAAAACTGCCTCCGTGGTCTAGCGGTTAAGTCCGTTTCCCTTTCAGGGTGGTCAGAAACCACGCTTATAACATTTAGTTCTGGAATTTGTGTTGGTTAATAGTACCTAATCTCAAAATGAACCTTTTAACTTCTTGAGAAATAATAGACACTTTATATAGGTACTTAATTAGAAGTGAATTTGGAATATAGAAAATTTAACAGCTCGACCTTTTTCAACAATCTTGAGGACTCCTTAACTAGCTGGCGTGGGCCACCTGCTCTATTATTCCAACAAAAATGTTCAAGAAACATTAGTGATTATGATTATCGCCAGACAGCGGGGTCTTCCAGTCCCGGATGGTTAATAGGCCTGGGTTGGGGATGACGACATTTCCGGATCTCGGCGGGTAATTCATTTACGAATAAGAAAAAATATTTAAGAAATTAAGGCTGAGTTACACTAGAATTAAGTCTCTGTAACGATTAAAGTCAAACATGGCGTCGAATGTATTAGTTTTATTTTGAAGACAACGTCGGGACAAACAGCTAGTACAGAATGACAGCAGCCCATGGATCGTATCTATTAGGCGTAAATAGAGGAAAATTTATCCAGGTCAAGGTCGGGGTCGGGAAGCGGTGGGGGAAATCAGACTCCCACGTATGAGATTCTCAGAAATTATAACTCTACCAATAAGGAGATGAATCTAAATAAAATCAGCACCAGTTTATTAGGTATAGATTATTTTGTGGTTGTAGTACAATTCTAGATGAATTGTAATAATACATAATAATAATATTGATGCGGCGCAAGTATGTAAGTATATTAAAAGATTACATATTTGTGCCGTTTGCTGTAGAAACTCTGGGCCCATGGAGTCCGAACGCAAAAAAGTTTTTAAAAGACAACACCGCGTCTTGTCGTCTCCGGTGACAAGAGGGCTGGCTCTTTCTTCGCCCAAAGAATCGGTATTGCAATTCAGCGGGGAAATGCAGCCAGCGTTCTTGCCACCATTCCACGCAGACGGGACTTATATCCCTATCCTTAGTATTAAAAGGATGAAAGAAAGAAAATACTTTATTTATCGCAACAATTACAATGGTTACAAAAAAATAAAAATATGCAAGGAATAAATTTAAATGTAAGCCTATTCTATATACCGAAACATACAAACAGGTGTGGCGATAAATAGGTGGTCAGCCGAGGCTACAGCGCTGACGCCTTAAGTTGGGTGAGTCACGGGTCGCAGAGATGTACAGTACCATTTACTAAATCGGAAGGAGCACTAAATGTACAGTTTACATATAAACATTAACAAATTAGAATAGAATAAATAAATAATATTATGATAAATAATAAAAGTCATAGTCAAGAAAAAAAAAAACAATTGTATATTAATAAATAAATAGAATAAGATTAGGTAAGTTGCTGTGAAGTCTTTATCTTATTAATTTTATTTTATATGTTGTAAATATTTTTTACGAATAAGTGTTAATATTTTCATATTCCAGATATTATAAAAATTGTCTCAAAAAATACGTTGAGTTTCAGACAATTTAGTAGTGATTCCACTAGTTGGTATTTGTGGAACTAGGAGCCAAGGCTAAACGTGCTCATTGAGGCATGGGAACGGTGGTTTTGTAAATCTATGACAAATGTACGTAAGATTAAATTAAATTAATTTAAGAGAACGGAAATAGCCTGTCACGCCGACAATCACGCGAAGGCGGCTCGAGCAATGTTACGTCCAGCTTGCCACTCAGATTGAATGTCCGGATCTACAAGATGTTAATCCGTTCCCGTCTCATCTATGCTGCGCCAGCCTGGCACCACCTTCTACCCAATACCAACAGGGACAAGATCCAAAGTCAGCAGAACATATCGTTTAGGGTGGTCTCTCGAGCGCCGTGGTTCGTGCGTAATTCCGTCATAGCTCGAGATCTGGAGATGCCTAATATTGAAGAGTTACTAAGGGACTAGAAGTATGTTCTATCGGGCCGACAACGGACACTTCAAGCATCTCCAAAATATCGCTCTGTCTTGCGCTCGGCCCCCCAACGGGAGACCACTTCCTAGAGAAGTGCCACACCAGTAACGGCGGCGCCCAGCACCAAAAGTGCATGAATTACAAGAGTAAATTTGCCTATCTCTCTTCATTCCATGATAAAGTCTCTTCGCTCTTCTCATAACTCTGTTCTCTCCATTCCCTCTCACCATACTGGATTTATGGCCAACTCATTTGCTGTTGTCGCCGCAAATCTCTGTGGAATGAACTACCGGTAGAAATCCGACAAGCATCCAACCGAAAAATGTTTTAAAAAATGGTGTCATCGTATTATTTAAATGGTTCATAAGTTAAAAATGGTATCATATGTTGTATTATTAGTATTTAATATAGCATAGTTATTAGTATGTATTTAGTAATATCATTGTATTTTTATGTATATAGATTTATTTATTATTATTTATTATTTAAATTATTATTATATATAAATATTTGCACCTACCTTACATTTGAAATGGTCCCCATTGTCCCTAAGGTTGGCTGTCAGATAATGTCTAGCGGCATTAAGTCCGCCCCTTGTATAACGTGCAATAAACTTTTAAATAAATAAATAAAATAAATAATTACCAGCGGTTACTCACTGAGGTTCTGCCGGGAAAAACGGGGAATGTCCCCATCTTTAACCCAGGCCTATTAGGCACCCGGGCCTGGACGACCCCACTGTCTGTCTGTATTTGTCAATGAATTTTGCCAGAACCACCACTTCTATTTATATGACTATAGTGCATTTTATAATTAAAAACATCATGTTAGAAAAAACGAATTATAAACAACGTCATGTTTTTGATTGCGATGTAGATCATTGAACGAATAATGATCCAAACAGACGGCTTCTTAACAAAATTTATGCAGTGGTCAAATTATCATAATTATAGACAGGAGCTTGACCTATTAATCACATAGTTATCTAGTTAACTAGCTGTTTGACCTGGCCAGGCACGTCAGCACGACAAAAAATTTTTTGGATATTAAAATATATTAACTTTGAAATACTTAAGGTCTAAAATATCTCATAATAATAAAGAATAAATTATTTAACCAGCGAATTCCACAATTTCCGCATATTCGTGCGTTATTGTTTTCTAATGTGCGTTGGGTAATATGATGGAAATAAAAATCACTATTTTTTTCAATGCAACCTAAGTATTTTTTTTATTGAAGTAATATACAAACAGTATAAAATAATTACAATATAAATTAAAACTACTTAAAAGTAAAAATTAAAATAAATATAAACTAAACCTAATAAAAAATTAACTATAAGTAAAAAATGTCCTCTAGAGACGACCCTTCAGTGATAGTCCCAAGAAGACTGGCAACATTTCTCCTCTGTATAGCTAAGCTAATACGTTGGCAGAAATAATTGCCAGCCTTCCTGTCTCCAGACTTCTCCGTTAGCCATTTGGACAACTCCTTGGCCAGACGCTTGGCTGAGTGTCTCCATGGGCCCAATAAAACAATCAATAAAACCTAATACTTACAATTTGGCTCTTATGATATATCTCCAAAATTTACGTAATTTTATTCTCTATTTGATTGTGCAAGCGAGAGGGATGCAAAATTGTTAAACCCCTTTTAAACCTAATTCCATATTTAACCATATTGAAATATCGATCTCGGTACAAGAATTGTCTGGTCACCGAGGCTGGAGATTAAATTTAACCGTCTATTTCCATGTAAAATGCTGACCCGGGCCCGTTTGATGTTACCGGCTTGCTTTTAGAACTCACGGATGTCAAATTAAAACTTTGGCGCTCGAAAAATATTCTAACATTTTTTTATTATTTATTTTTTAAACTAAAAAAATAAAAACTTTTTTTTTATACCAGCACGACATGTAACCTTGGACCCACCTGATGGTAAGTGGCGCGCGAGGTCCATGAATGTTAGCAACTGAAATCATACAATAATGACTGACTTCAGTCCCTAACACTGCCGGCTTGACTGGGCATGACGGCAATTCGAGCCTAATCCACTTTACTGGGTTTATCGGCACGAACGATGGATACTTCCCCGCCCCAGGAGACTGGGTAAATTACCACCATCAGTCCGCCTACCACCATAAAACTAAAATTATAACCCTTTGATGGCGTAGTGTGCCGAGGAAACTCCCAATTTTTTTTATGTATTAGGTTAACCTTTTATGCACACATACATACACCACACTATATATATGTATATATTTATCTATTAACACCTCTCCTAACAAGGGATTAGCCGAAAATCAGCGCTGTGGCCCAGTGTCGCAGCCCCATGCTGAGCTGATTCCCTATTTGTCACCACACATATTGTGTATACTACCATGCTTTATTTGTATGATTTGGGCTTAATAAGATATTGATTTAATAATAATCATTTATTTTCATCACAATAGAAGTAAAGTATCATCACGACCGTTTCCCTTTCGGGGTGGTCAGAAACCACGCTTATAAATAAGCGGATTCACAGTTAGCCAACTTTACTATAGGCCAATCATGACAAGTGGCAAGCTCGTCGATGTCTCCAGCGTACCAAACTCGAGAAATATCACAAATAAATTAAATGTATTTATTTACATTAATAAATATTTTTGTGTCCCGACCAGGAATTGAACCCGGTACCTCCGAGTCTAAATCTACGGACTTAACCGCTAGACCACGGAGGCAGTTTCATCACAATAATTGCCTTATAACTAGTTACATCAATGTATCTTAAGTGTTAGCATATCCTGCCATCTACAATATTACAGGCAATTAACAAATTATTGGAACCCTAACCTCTGTATAGAAAGTGTACTACGTAATAAATATACTTCTGGACCATATATGTGGAATTTTTTTTTTTTTTTACTAATTGTCATTAAGTTTCCTCAATAGATAAGCTAATTAATTACAAGTAAATCAATGAATATATAATCTTAATATTTAAATTCCTTAATCGCACACTGATATTTTTAATCACTTCAGTGTAACAACTTGTACAATATTATTTTTAAAAGCTACTACTTAGTATGTTCGTCTGGCCTATATTACTGAACCGATTCTGATGGAATTTGTCAGAGTTGTACCTTGGAACCCTAAGACGGAAATAGACAAATAACGTCAGCATCTAACCACCACATGTAACGCCATGACCATATATAAGAGTATGTCTACCTGGGGCAGCAGTCTCGACAACTTAGCGATTTAATGTGGCCATTGACAAGCCTTCCAACAGACCAAATCGCGTGGTCACTTTCCAAAATTTGTTCACGATTGTCGAAAACGTATATTGTTTTATTAACGACGTCACAGCCTTGGATGACATCTACGTTCACTTAGTTTATTTTGCGTTGCGCCGCCGCCAGTGACGACGACAACTTATCTTGTTAATGTTAATAATGGCATCTTTAGTCATAAAAAATGTCGAAATCGTATCGAATTTATCTGACAAATTAGCGATTTTCGCAAACTATTTAGCGACTAAATTTGACAGCCCGCAAAGTTATCGAATATTATACATACATACCCCTGTAGGTAGGCAGAGACAAATCGAGCGCCATTTGATATGTAGATGGTAATATGGAGATACACGAGTTTTTAATGACATAAGTTCTCATATTAAAAATATTACTGTCCTTTGGAACTAATGATATTGACCCCAAATCAGCTTTTTAATTTTGAATGTGGCAACATTTTTTTATGACTTACCGACTGAAATCGCTAAGATAGTCAGACAGTCTGCCGTGACTGTCGGCCCTGTTTGATTCGCCTTTATGCTTAAACTACTTGACAAAATAAAATTTAGATATGGTGTTATTTGATACCCAGGGTTGGACATGACGTCAATATCTACGTCCCATCTAGGGGTTTTTTTTGTGAGGACAGTAAATACTTAGTATACCTACATCCGCGCGCGCAGTCCACAAACTGCTGGCCCCTGCCGCCTCCCGCACAATGGCTCACCATTATTCTCCATTGCCCCGAGCGTATGCATTTCAGAATCTGATTGAATCAACACCACAAATTTACGTTTTCTCAAGATCAGCAAAGTATGTTGGTACTTTAGTGAGAATCATAAAAAAATAAAAAATTATGTACTAAATTTCTTTAGCAACAAATGATAGTTTTAATGTTAGGGATGATTTTTTTTATATTTTTTTAATGATTTTGTTTTTTGTTTGCGAATAATATTAATTGTATTAGATTACCTAATGCCATGTAAAGTGTATAAGTATCACACAGGCAACGCCGGGTCAAACAGCTAGTGAAAGAAAATATCGTTGTAGGTATCCCAGACACTAAGGTAGTCGTTTCGATTCTCAGCATGCATTGTGAATAGGCTGCGACCGAGGTGAATGTTAAAAAACACATCAGAGGCCCCGCATGACTAACTTGGCTTACAGGAATTACCAGTACATTCCGCCACAATACAATACGTATAGGTATACAGGGTTACAGGAAAAGTCGTGCTAGATCCGTTCAGGGCGTGGAGTACCCATCAGTTCTGACTTATTTCTCTATGAAACACCCTACCCTAAATTTAACCCTTTTCGAGATTTTCGAATTTATTTTTTTTATTGAAAATTGCCGATTTTTGGGCTACTAAAATTAATTTTGTTTATTTTGTGTGCCTTATTATTATTGCATTTTTACATGTGTAATAAGATGCTTTAGGACGTTAATCATTAAAATAGTGCATAAGTTAATTGAATAGGCCGTAGTAGACAAGTAAAAGTTAAGAAATTACAAAAATAATTAGCAAGTTTTTTTTTCTCTAAGGGATATCTAAAAAAAATATCATGGCAGTTGTTCGGCAGATGTATTTTAAAATATCTACGTATCATAAGCTATCTAACGAGGTATAACAATCTAGAATTTGTATTACATTTCGTGGAAAAAAAGTAGTTGGAACGCTTCAGGTAGTAGTTCTAACGGACCCGCACCTATTGTTTTTCAAGTTAAGACGCACCGTGCGAGCGAGACAAGTGATGATTTATGCAGGTGTAAGTGAAAGAAAAAATGTGTAGAGACTGATTAGGGCTGGGAATACAACACAGGGGCAAATACGTATCTATAATCAAAGACTACGTGTTTGTGCCGTTTGCTGTAGAGACTCAGGTCCGTGGGGTCCAAGCGCTACATTTTTAAAAAACAACACCCCTCGTCTAATTGTCTGCTCTGGTGACAAGAGGGCTGGTTTTTTACTCGCTCAGAGAATCAGCATAGCGATTCATCGAGGAAATGCGGCCAGCGTTCTTGCCACCATGCCGCGCGGATACGATTTATATTTAAATAAGGTTTTGTACGTAGACTTTTTGTTTTTTGTTTATTAAAATAATAATATTTAAAAAATGTAAATAATAATAATAATAATTTTTTATCAATATTATTTAATATGTCATGTATGAAGAGGTTAATGAATGTCGACTTAGCGAAAGAGGTATGTCGTGATCGTGTCAAATGGCGCTCAATTGTCTCTACCTACCCCGCAAGGGATCTGGCGTGAAGATATGTATGTTTTGAAATTATTAAGATTGTTTTGTAGTTTTATACTCTACGTTTATAATAATAAAGACAAATTTCTAAGCATTCCATGGATTCACCGTGCGGGTGCCGGGTCCATCGTAAAGAAGAGATGAAAAGAATGGTGTCTCTAACTTGCGACCGACAATAGGCTGGCTTACAAAGGAGGCCTACTTTTAGTTAATTTATTCATAATATTTGTTCATAACTGAGTTGGGGATCATCAGATTTCTAGGCAAGGCATTTCACTAAGTGAACGGCAGTCGTCAATAAAGTGTGATATTATTTACACTATACCGAAAAAAAAAAACAATACTTCATAGGCGTAAACTGTCAAAATTATCATTCTATATTAGACAAGGTATTGTTGAATCCTTGAAATGAAATGAAATGAAATATTTTATTTGCAGGAAACATGGTAACAAACAATATTAGGTTTTATTAATATTAAATGGGTCACATATTTCACCATAAGCATGCAAAAATTTACAACAACTGTTATAGAAGTAAAGCTACTAAAACCTCAGCGTTGCTTCTTTAGTAACTTTACTTCACAAAAACCTTTGTGTTGCTTAAAATACACATAGTATTCTTCCAAAGTATGCCACGCATGCAGTACTCTGCAGAATCTTTTATAAGGCATCTCTGTCCATACCTTTGGCAAAAAAATATATATTTTAGCGCTCATGGAGGAGGCGTTTCGTCTAAAGATTTCTAATTTAGGTATAGGCATTACTAAGGATGTGTACTTGATCGTAGCTCCTGACACAATTTTCTTCTATTGAGTTACTCTTCTTCCTTAGTATTATGTTTCTCGTCCATAGTGATGTGCCTGTAAGTGAATGTAGTTCGCGTGTCGAATCGATTACTTTGGCGATGCTCCGTCATATTTATTAATAGTTTGTTATGTTGTTGAGTGTACTTTTTACAATTGTATGCTAAATGCCGACATGTGCATAATGTGATGGCGCTTAGTGTGTGCTATTGATAAACATAATATAGTAATCCATGTGATTTCTATTTGTGTATTTGTCTAGAATACTTAAACGACCTAGAAAACATTTTAGGTTTTTATTTATTATCACTTTTATAGGTTAATTTGTAATTAAATGGTTTTTTTTTTAAATTATATATATAATTATATATATATATATATATTTAACTGCCTCCGTGGTCTAGCGGTTAAGTCAAGTTGGCTAAATGTGAATCCGCTTATTTATAAGCGTGGTTTCTGACCACCCCGAAAGGGAAACGGTCGTGATGATACTTTACTTTTACAGTATATACTCCAATACACCATGCAAGAGAGTCAGAAACACTTAATATTATTTACAAACATTCATAAAAAATTAAGAAAAAGCCACAAACTTTATTAGAAATCAATTAAATACATTTCAATGTTGTCATCCTTAATTAAATCTATAATTTATTGCAAAAGTTAAATTTAGAATTAATAAAAAATATATGTTATTTTATCGATTCTCACAGAAGTACCAACATGCTTTGCAAAACGTCAATCTGTGGTGCTAATATGAAATGATATGTATATTATATATATATAAATATAGTATGTAACCAGTATATGTATGTGTTATCTATGTATTGTATGTATTTATATTATAGATTTAATATCGTTCTTTTTTTTTAGTTATAAGTTTTTAACTCAATAAATCTCTTTATCTCAAATATTAGCGGTCATGCACCTCACAATCCCTGCTCACATCTCCCAAAGGTTAGCTGTTAAAAAATGTTTTTAGACATTAAGCTCGCCTATGTACTGTAAAATGTATTATTTTCTGTGCAATAAAGAATTTATCTATCTATCTATCTATATTATGTGTTATAAGGGTTAGCTTATCTACAAGTATATATTTATATTTTCCTATCATATTTAGTTTAATGTAATTTATAGTACGAGTATAAAAATGACTTAGTGTTAAGTACAAATACATGTGTGATGTTAGCACTGTGGGCTATTCTATTATAAATAAAACAATAGTAATACTATATATATATATATATATATATATATACTATACTAGCCCCATTCTATTACTTAGTGGAAAACGTTATTAGTGGATTTCGTCAGACACGACAGAGATTGCGTCATAATTACAAAATATGATTCAATTCTCAACTCTCCTCTCATTCCGAATCGCGCTCAGAGTGTTTAGAACGATTATGACACTGACCGTCGTCGTTCCGAATCAAATATCGCGATTTGGATGCTCAGAGCGTGATTTCAATTCGAAACGGTCTAAATCACATTTTCATTCATAAATGTTAGTTTTTTTTTAAATGCATGGAAGATAAATTGCGGATTCCACATCTTTGAGTATGAATACTAACAAATATACATCTCTCGGTTTATTCATCTTTATATGTGTAAAGTTTAATATTATTAACTTATTTTGGTCTTTTAAAATAACTTGCCGTGTTACAGACATTTTTTTTTCACTTCCTACTTAAATAATAATTATAGATTTGTTTTAGAAGTAATATACGAACAGTATAAACGAATTACAATATTAAATAATTTAAAATAAAACTTAATTTAAATAAACTTGAAAATGGCGCGCGACATTATGACAAAAAACTGACAGCGCTCAGAGCGATCTACCTCGATATCGTGAGCAGTCTAAGCGTGACGTCACACAGCTTGGCAAAACTGTTTAAGCGCGTATCGGAACACCTTTAAGCGTGCTTAGGTTACTATTATCGCGTATCGGAACGAAGGTCTATAAGCGCTCGACCTTGATAGCGGCCGTGCAAATATCAACTTTAATAGCGTGATATATGTTATAATATAGTTAACGGATTCCACTATATAACGTTAAAGCCTAAGTAACAGGGCTACTGGGATCCTTTAAGCAGTCTGAAAAAGCAACTTGACCGAAATACCTGAAGAACAAATTCGCCTATCTTTCTGCCCTACACGACAGGTCGTTACGGTCATCGCATAACTGTGTTTTTTCTGTTCCTTCCCATCATTCTAGCTTTATGTCCAACTCTTTTGCAGTTGTTGCCGCAAACTTGTGGAACAACCTGCCTGTAGATATTCGACAAGCGCCAAACAGATCGTTATTTAAAAGAATGGTCTTTACACGTTTCCTAAATAGCTCCCAGTAACTGTAAGTATTATATAAATATATGAAGAAGACAAATTTCTAAGCATTCCATGGATTCACCGTGCGGGTGCCGGGTCCATCGTGTGTGGGTAAGAGATGAGAAGAATGGTGTCTCGGGCTTGCGACCGACAATTGGCTGGTTTAAGAAAAGGAGGCCTCCTTTTTTTCTATTGCGCGATAATACGCTCACCATCCACCATTCTACTTCTCTCCCTACCCAACCAAATACTGTATGATTCCGTTAATGCCGTCTTGGAAGCTCGTTCCATAAATGTATTGACGGCAGACCTGCTTAGGCCCAATTCTTTCAGTAAGTGATGCAAAGATTTTGCTGGAACTCCTCTTGCACCAACTTCCACTGCGTAAAGCTGAGTCTTGAACCCGTTCCTGATCATTTCTTCTGTGAGATCGTAATATTTATTCGACTTCATGTTGTGGTCTTTTGGAATATTTGATTCCCACGGAACGGTAAGTTCAATAAGGATAACTTTTTTCAAGTTCCGAGAAAACACTAAGATGTCTGGCCTATAGGCTGATACAGCTAGTTCATCTGGGATCCTATAATGGTGTTCAAATGTATCCATGAGAATTTTCCAGTCTGATGCGGCGCCAAGGATCGAGGTGGGCTTGCATTTAGTTTTCGTGCTTTGCCCTTCCTTTACAAATGTGGTCAAAGTTTTATTTGTAGTCAGTCCCTTTCTGGCTCTTGCAATAGAAAGACTTACTGCTTCACGGATAACACCTAGGACTTTGTCATGTCGGCGTGAGTAATAGCCCTTTTCTAGGAGAGTAACGCACCCTACAAGTGTGTGTCTAGCAGTTCCTATGGCAGCACCACACAATGTACAGTTCTTTTCCGTAGCTTTTCCCCACCTTACCAGATTACTCTGGTCCGGGAGGGACATTTGAAAAGCGTTTAGGTAGAACTTTAGCAACGCCGGAGACCAATCGTACATTAGTGTGCGCCACTTTAGGGCTGGAGGGATGCAAAAATCGCCCAAAGTTAGCCAGTCATTTTGAACTTCTAGAGTCATCGCGTGCACTCTGTATTCATGCTCTTCATCTTTCCTGAGAAAGGATTTTATAACCTCTTTGTCACTTTCTTTTTTCTTCCAGCCAATGCCTCTTTTGTCAGTCTGGGCACCTGTCATGAATTTCTTGAAGAATAGTAGTCTCGGTTCCATATCTGAGACCAGAGGGTCTCTTGGAAGGGATGAAATTGTATTATCCTGGGAGCTGGTTAGAATTTGATATTTGCTTATACGTAGATGTTTGTATAATTCAGATGGTCTTTTCAGATCCATTCCGAAGTTTCTCCGTCCTCTAAAGAATGTTGAGGAGTCAGCACCCTGGGCTAATCCAAGCCAAGACTTCAATGTTCTTATGACGTCCGCGTCCAGACTTGATAGTAGGCTTTTGTTGAAATCATATACTAGGAAAGGCCAAGTGAGGCGAGATGCTAAGTAGTTGTCATATATCCAAGCTTTTTTGACATTGCTTATAGGCTGTTGAGTAACCCTATTCATGTCGTCAGTGAATTGTTTTACAACTACTTCTAGGGATGGTGTTTTTCCCTGAAAATTTATCCTTCTGCCAAGAAATTTAAAGGGCATGGTTTCATTTACCGGAGCTATTCTCTGCCCTGCAATACTCAGTCCAGGATCATAAGACGTAAATGTAGTGTTTCGTCTAGCCAGACATAGGCTGAAGCATTTTGATGGTTTCGTTCTCATTCCCTTTGTCCATGAGCAGAAATCATCCACTATTTTCAGCAAGCCCTGGCATTGCTTGGGATTTCTTGTTAGCACCGCCAAGTCGTCTGCAAAAGCTAAGACGGATTCCGTATAGATGTTGTTTTGTTTGAATCTATATCCACACTTCTTCTCACGAGATTTAAGTTTGTCGATTAGGATATTGATAATTATATTAAAAGCTACAGGTGATAGGCAGCAGCCTTGGAACAGGCCCACATTGTATTTTAGTGTGTCTGTGTAGCCGTCCTTGTTTGTTACGACAAATCTCAAGTTCTTGTAATAATTGGCAATTATATCTCTGATTAGTGTTGGAAAGTTATACCATTTTAGCGCAGTTTGCAGCAATTCATGTTGCACCGACCCAAATGCGTTTTCCAAGTCGATCCAACAGACGCTTAGTTGCCGCTCCTGTTTCCGGGCATCCTTCAAACACTCAGCGAGTAAGGTGTTGTGTTCTAAGCAGCCAGAAACTCCCGGCAAAAAACCTTTCTGGTGCTGGCGTGAGAAGTACTCGTTCTTGATCATAAATCGGGACATTCTTGCTTGTACTATGGAGAAGAAGATTTTGGACATTGTATTCGTCAAAGCGATCGGTCTTGCATCTTTGGGATCATTTACCTCAGTTTTCTTTGGTATGAGAACGAAGACTGCCTCGCCAAATGCCTTTGGAACTTGATTAGTAGACCAGATTTTTCGATATATATTATATAAATGCTTACGGGTGTGAGGACATTTTTTATATACAATGTACGGAATGCCATCTGGGCCTGGTGCCGATTTGGAACTTTTTCTTTTGATTTGTTCCTCCATTTCTTCCATGCTTGGTGGAAGGCATCGGAAGTCCTCTAAAGGTCTGACGGGTCGAGGCGAGGGTGGGTCCAGATATTGTTCCTCTTTTTGTATTTCTGTGTATGTCTCTTTGTAATATTTATATATTTGATCTCTGGTCAGCGATAGTACACCACTTTTTTCGCTGAATATCTTTCTGGCATAGACGAAGGGGTTTTTGTCAAAGAGGACTTCGTGTCTGGCTCTATTGTATTGATTGGAGTGATCTTTAATTTGGAGCGATATTCCTTGGATCAATTTGAGAATTGACCTAAGTGCTCTAGCCACTTGATGGCACTGCTGTTTATCTCCAATGTTTTTGGCGCATCTAAGTCTCTTTCTTAGCTCCCTCTTCTTTCGCCTCAATTTCAGCTTAAAAGTGTTTTCCTTATTGGTGTGAGCATGAGTGGTCGTTGGTGGATAGTGCTCACTGAAGTAGTCATAGACAGTATTTTGGAAGGCACGAACTTGGCTATCAAGATCCTGTTTTGTACCAGGACAATCCAGCATGACAGCCAGATTTCCGTCGTGAACCTTCCAGGTGGTTTCTTTTATGGTCGGGATGCTTAGACGTGTCCTGATGGTCATGGACTCCTGGTTGAATTCACATGGAGGTGTACCATGGGATATGTGAGGGGAAACTCTATCCGCAGTACTAGTCGAAGGTCTTACCATCTGTGCTTCGATCCCTTCATGTGTTTTTAAGTGTTTCTTGAACCAGGCTTGTCTTCTGTATATTTTTCCGCACGTTGGGCATTTCAAGTCCATATTATCGCCAGGGTCGTTGTTGTTATCTACCAGTGGACAGTTCATCCTCCCCCCCTCTCGGACTGTCCCAGGGGTATTATTCTTTTTAGACTTTTTAGCGATATAATACGAGGGAATGGCTTGCTGGGCCTTAACCCTCGGCATTCTTTCTTGCTGTCAGCAGTCTCTCCCGCTGTCGGCTGTCTTTCAGCTAGTGTCCCCGTCTATCCGAGGTGTAATGTTTTTTGAAGACAAATTTCTAAGCATTCCATGGATTCACCGTGCGGGTGCCGGGTCCATCGTGTGTGGGTAAGAGATGAGAAGAATGGTGTCTCGGGCTTGCGACCGACAATTGGCTGGTTTAAGAAAAGGAGGCCTCCTTTTTTTCTATTGCGCGATAATACGCTCACCATCCACCATTCTACTTCTCTCCCTACCCAACCAAATACTGTATGATTCCGTTAATGCCGTCTTGGAAGCTCGTTCCATAAATGTATTGACGGCAGACCTGCTTAGGCCCAATTCTTTCAGTAAGTGATGCAAAGATTTTGCTGGAACTCCTCTTGCACCAACTTCCACTGCGTAAAGCTGAGTCTTGAACCCGTTCCTGATCATTTCTTCTGTGAGATCGTAATATTTATTCGACTTCATGTTGTGGTCTTTTGGAATATTTGATTCCCACGGAACGGTAAGTTCAATAAGGATAACTTTTTTCAAGTTCCGAGAAAACACTAAGATGTCTGGCCTATAGGCTGATACAGCTAGTTCATCTGGGATCCTATAATGGTGTTCAAATGTATCCATGAGAATTTTCCAGTCTGATGCGGCGCCAAGGATCGAGGTGGGCTTGCATTTAGTTTTCGTGCTTTGCCCTTCCTTTACAAATGTGGTCAAAGTTTTATTTGTAGTCAGTCCCTTTCTGGCTCTTGCAATAGAAAGACTTACTGCTTCACGGATAACACCTAGGACTTTGTCATGTCGGCGTGAGTAATAGCCCTTTTCTAGGAGAGTAACGCACCCTACAAGTGTGTGTCTAGCAGTTCCTATGGCAGCACCACACAATGTACAGTTCTTTTCCGTAGCTTTTCCCCACCTTACCAGATTACTCTGGTCCGGGAGGGACATTTGAAAAGCGTTTAGGTAGAACTTTAGCAACGCCGGAGACCAATCGTACATTAGTGTGCGCCACTTTAGGGCTGGAGGGATGCAAAAATCGCCCAAAGTTAGCCAGTCATTTTGAACTTCTAGAGTCATCGCGTGCACTCTGTATTCATGCTCTTCATCTTTCCTGAGAAAGGATTTTATAACCTCTTTGTCACTTTCTTTTTTCTTCCAGCCAATGCCTCTTTTGTCAGTCTGGGCACCTGTCATGAATTTCTTGAAGAATAGTAGTCTCGGTTCCATATCTGAGACCAGAGGGTCTCTTGGAAGGGATGAAATTGTATTATCCTGGGAGCTGGTTAGAATTTGATATTTGCTTATACGTAGATGTTTGTATAATTCAGATGGTCTTTTCAGATCCATTCCGAAGTTTCTCCGTCCTCTAAAGAATGTTGAGGAGTCAGCACCCTGGGCTAATCCAAGCCAAGACTTCAATGTTCTTATGACGTCCGCGTCCAGACTTGATAGTAGGCTTTTGTTGAAATCATATACTAGGAAAGGCCAAGTGAGGCGAGATGCTAAGTAGTTGTCATATATCCAAGCTTTTTTGACATTGCTTATAGGCTGTTGAGTAACCCTATTCATGTCGTCAGTGAATTGTTTTACAACTACTTCTAGGGATGGTGTTTTTCCCTGAAAATTTATCCTTCTGCCAAGAAATTTAAAGGGCATGGTTTCATTTACCGGAGCTATTCTCTGCCCTGCAATACTCAGTCCAGGATCATAAGACGTAAATGTAGTGTTTCGTCTAGCCAGACATAGGCTGAAGCATTTTGATGGTTTCGTTCTCATTCCCTTTGTCCATGAGCAGAAATCATCCACTATTTTCAGCAAGCCCTGGCATTGCTTGGGATTTCTTGTTAGCACCGCCAAGTCGTCTGCAAAAGCTAAGACGGATTCCGTATAGATGTTGTTTTGTTTGAATCTATATCCACACTTCTTCTCACGAGATTTAAGTTTGTCGATTAGGATATTGATAATTATATTAAAAGCTACAGGTGATAGGCAGCAGCCTTGGAACAGGCCCACATTGTATTTTAGTGTGTCTGTGTAGCCGTCCTTGTTTGTTACGACAAATCTCAAGTTCTTGTAATAATTGGCAATTATATCTCTGATTAGTGTTGGAAAGTTATACCATTTTAGCGCAGTTTGCAGCAATTCATGTTGCACCGACCCAAATGCGTTTTCCAAGTCGATCCAACAGACGCTTAGTTGCCGCTCCTGTTTCCGGGCATCCTTCAAACACTCAGCGAGTAAGGTGTTGTGTTCTAAGCAGCCAGAAACTCCCGGCAAAAAACCTTTCTGGTGCTGGCGTGAGAAGTACTCGTTCTTGATCATAAATCGGGACATTCTTGCTTGTACTATGGAGAAGAAGATTTTGGACATTGTATTCGTCAAAGCGATCGGTCTTGCATCTTTGGGATCATTTACCTCAGTTTTCTTTGGTATGAGAACGAAGACTGCCTCGCCAAATGCCTTTGGAACTTGATTAGTAGACCAGATTTTTCGATATATATTATATAAATGCTTACGGGTGTGAGGACATTTTTTATATACAATGTACGGAATGCCATCTGGGCCTGGTGCCGATTTGGAACTTTTTCTTTTGATTTGTTCCTCCATTTCTTCCATGCTTGGTGGAAGGCATCGGAAGTCCTCTAAAGGTCTGACGGGTCGAGGCGAGGGTGGGTCCAGATATTGTTCCTCTTTTTGTATTTCTGTGTATGTCTCTTTGTAATATTTATATATTTGATCTCTGGTCAGCGATAGTACACCACTTTTTTCGCTGAATATCTTTCTGGCATAGACGAAGGGGTTTTTGTCAAAGAGGACTTCGTGTCTGGCTCTATTGTATTGATTGGAGTGATCTTTAATTTGGAGCGATTATATTATATAAATGTGTATGTATTATTATTTATATGTACGTATGTAGTCTATTTAGTGTATACCTACTGATTAGTATATAGTTTTGTATATAGTATATTAGATTTAGTATTTAAGTTGTAATTTGTTTTTTTTTTTCACAGACTCAAATGCTACTATTTTATTAGGACCTGCCTCACATAACAAATGCTCTAAATTGTCCCTAAGGTTGACTAATAAGAATGCCTAGCGGCATTAAGTCCGCCTGTGTACCTAGTGCATACAGTTTTAAAATAAATGAAATAGGCCGGGATAAAGGATAAAGTGTGGGATGCAATGTCACATGTCGCGATAAATAAAAATAAATGAAAAAATCTCAGTCTAGACATATTAGCGAGGGTTATCAGTTTTTATAAAACGATGAACTAAAGGTGTTACTAACAATCCATATCCATTCCTCACTACTTGACCTCCGCGATAGCCTACCTTAGCCGCCAGACAAATCGACGCGGCAATCTATGTATTGCCGCGTCGATTTGTTTGACGCATAAGGAATGGAAAGTCTACATACATATCTTCACGCCTAATCCCTTGCGCGGTAGGCAGAGACAATTGAGCGCCACTTGTCACGGTCACGACATACCTCTTTCGCTTCTTCGACATTCATTAACCTCTTCATACATGCCCTTTTGTTTCGATGGCTTTTTAATGCACCTTCAGCTATTGTTTTATTTATTTGATCGTACTATGTGAGTCATGGTCTGCCAGGGCTTTTTTTACCCACAACTTTCGCATTATATATCTGGTTCGTCAATCTCTCTTCACTCATCCTTTCGACATGCCTACCCTTTTGCGTATTTCGTCATTACGTATGCGGTCCTTAAAGTGACGCCGCATATCTGACGTAACGATCTCATTTTTACTGCATTAACTCTACTCTCATGCTTATTCTGACATATCCACGTCTCGCTTCCATACATAAGTGTCAGTACCAGCATGGCATTGTGTATGGCGAGTCGAGCTTTGTCACTGACATTTCGACTAGCGATCAGTGACCCCAGGACATCGTTGACACTATTTCCCGCGTTCATTCTTCTTTCAACATCTACATACTTCCCATCCGCAGTGAAAGCTCTGCCCAGATATATAATTTATGGGTGTCTAATTATTATATTTCAAAAAACTTTTTGTACTATTTATTTATTTATTATTTGGTATTTATTATACCTACTTACTTATAAAATGTAAACTTGAACTCTTTGATTTCGAATAAAGTTATTTTTATTTTATTTATAATTTTATTTTACCCAATAGGGTATTTGTCTGTTGAAAAACAAAATTTTTTTTTGGTTTTAAGAATTTTATTTTTTATTTTATCATAGTAGGTACATGAAATCACACTGATTTTCGTTTTAAATAACGAAATAATTTATATTTTAATAAAATTATTTTCGGTTTAAAAAAAAAAAGGTTTTAGAACGTTACCTTAAAAACATTAGTCAGCGTGACGTCACTCAATAATACGAAGACTTAGTTCGAATTGAAAGGGTAATATGCTCATCATGATGTCAGATTCCTAATAAAAATAAACTATAGCAATTAAATAACTAATCGTGATTGTGAAGATATCGCATTGAACAAGGCCGGTCAAATGTACGAGTATGTAAAAATACTCACACCTCAACATCTCTATAATATATATATATATATATATATAAAATGACGTGAGTAGTAATTACACACAGGAACAAAGTAAACGGGTAAAAAAGATTAGCAAAAATTACATCCACATTCTTAGTCTGACGGCAATTGCCACTCGGTCGCGTACGATTTTAAGGTGGACGTTTCATTAATTTCCATATTAAAGACGAGCGCGAAGTTGCCTGAGAGGCTCGCGTATCTAATGCAAGATACAGGATTCTTTATTCGTATTTTTGTGGAAATACTTTTTTTACATTACATAGAACTGGCAATTCTTCCTAATTGTTAATTGCTCACTTTTCAATACAAAGATAAACATATTATTTTTAGGTTAATAATAAATATTTTTTTTTATTCTGTTTATTGACTTATTTTTTTATTGAGTAAGTATACCATTTTTATTTTCCGTTCATCACATTACAAAGAACTATTTGCGCCTACAATTATTTTTTTTCCAAATATTTTGTTGAACCATATACAAATGATTAATTTTATTAACAGTACTTTATGAGACTAGGATTTGAAGATAAATTTCAAGTTATAGTTATTTGGATTTGTATAAGGATTTTGTTGACATCTTTATATTGGTTCTAAGTGTAATCACACAAACATTATGTGAATTGTAGATACTCTATTGTATATTTAAAAATATGCATTGAGTATGATTTAAATTATTCATGAGGTAAACATCACATATTATTACGCATACGCAACGCGGTGCCTATAATAATATGAATGACCCATAAATGATTACATTACGCACTCAATTTTTTGTAAAAAAATGCCGTAAAAGAGGAGTGAACTAAAAAACTAAACAGAGTGCAGTTTTTTTTGTTCTAAAGTGTAAATTTTATTTAAGTTATAATGTATATGATGTACTTGTACGTATAATTGTATGTATGGTTTATGTATGTTTATGTGTTTAGGTATAATGTGTAGTATATTAGAATTAGTTAGGTAACTTATTAACTGTATCATTAAAATTTCTTATTTTTTTCATACTGCCTATCACCTTACTCGATCCCCAAGGTTAGCTGGTAAAGAATGCCTACTGGCATTATAGCTCGCCTCTGTACTATTTTTAAGTGCATTAAAGAATTTAAATAAATAAATAAATTTTCGTGATGGTTCTTATTTATTTATCTTAATACTTTATTGCACAAAAGGCATTAAGTCCGCCGTAGACATTTTCTGACAGCCAAACTTTTGGGACTAATTTGATCAACTGTAGATGATTTTTTTCGACATGTGACAAGTGGCGCGCGTGGTCTATGAATGTTTATAACTGGAATCAGACACTTATGACTGACATTAGTCCCTAAGACTATGCCGGCTTGACTGGGCAACAAAGTACACAGGCGGACTTATTGCCGCTAGATTCTATGACACTCAAAACTTGGGGACAACAAAACCAATCAAACAATGAAAGGTAGGTACAATTACAGGCTTAATTAGATAAATAATGACATATAATAATAATTAATATATACAGACAGACAGTGGGGTCGTCCAGGCCTGGATGGCTAATGGGCCTGGGGACATTCCACGTTTTCCCCGACAGGATCTCAGCGGGCAACCACCCGCCGGTAATTCATGCACTTTTGGATAACAGCGCCCGTGTGGCTCACGAACCCAGGGGGTCTAGGTTCGACTACTTCAGCTCTCCTCCTAGAGCACTTCTCTAGGAAGTGGTCTCCCGTTGGGGGGCCGGAGCGATATTCTGAAGATGCTTTAAGTGTCCGTTGTCGGCCCGATAGAACATAAGTCTAGTCAGGCCGACGACGACAAATTCCTCAATAGTAGGCATCTCCAGATCTCGAGCTATGACGGAATTACGTTAATATATTAGTATTTACATATCTTCATAATATTACTACATACATATAAGTAAATATAATACTATCTAAAACCATATCAAATACAAGTATTGTCATCAACAATGTCAGAAACAAATTAAGATTCATCATCAGCCTGTGTCTCTCCACTGCTGGATATAGGCCTACCCTAAGGCTCGCCACTGCACGCGGTCTTTTGCAATCCTCATCCAACCCCCACCAGCGAACCTCCTCAGGTCATCCGTCCATCTGGCGGGGGGTCGTCCCACTCTGCGTCGTCCCGTACGTGGTCTCCACTCCAGAACCCGTTTGCCCCATCGGTCGTCGGTTCTGCGGCAGATGTGTCCCGCCCATTGCCAATTGCAAATTAAGATTATCATGACTTTATGATTGAACTCTTTTTACTTATTTATACATTTTAATGTTATGACTAGCCCCTTTATTTACTTGGGGGTGTAAAATAAACTGTAGTTCATAGACTCATCTTCTTATTGCATTGACGCACATGAATGTTTTGAACCAATAGGTGCAAAAATCTATTTTTCGACTCATCTCCTTTTTCCTTGACACCACAGATTTATTTAATGACATTTTTCTTATCTATGCTTGATGGAATTAGTAGAAGCCGTTTCCAAGTTATTCAGTTCGATGCTTCTATTTATTTGTAAACTCTTTATTGCACAAAAAAACTTTAAAAAGTAATGTACAAGGGCGAACTTAATGCCTTTCGGCATTTTATAACAGCTAACCTTTGGGAGTGTGGTAGAGGATTACGGGGTTTATTATTATAAATAAACAACTACATACACTACATAATATTACTTAAATAATATATATAGTATATACATACAAAAATTGGTAACTCTAGAACTATTTACACACATTAAAAATAGTATAATAGATGTAGGTACTACGAAGAGCTAAGTTGTTTGTTGAGAAAGTGAGCGATTCTATGAAAATTATATTTGTCAATATTTATTGTCTTGTGTTATCATGTGCACGCGCCATTTAAGCAAGGTTCTCAAACTCGGATGTCGATATGTCAACTTGATTGTTCCATTTTCCGATAAATCTGTGACGTCAATGAAAATAATTCTTAATAAGGCGGCCGAGAAGAATGTACACCATTCTCACTGGACCTCGTAACACCCTCATTCTGGCGCTTTCTCCATAGAAAACTTTCAGTTTCATTCGAACAAATCGAAATGTCCATGCAGATGTAGCTTCTCTGAGCGTGTTCTACCGGCTATAGTATGGTGAGTGCTCTGAAGAGCTCTATAACCTAATTCCTTCCTCTCCATTCCGCAACCGAACCACACGCACAGGTCAGAATATGCACCCACATACCGTAGTCACTATCCCTTCGCGTACCTATAAATTTGGTGACTCATACATCTGTCGCAAAATAAAGATGTGGAATGCTCTTCCAGCCTCTGTGTTTCCACTTTCCTATAACCTGGAGTCCTTCAAGCGAAGTGTGAAAAGGCATCTAGTCAAGCCGGCATAGTGTTAGGGACTGATTCCAGTTGCTAACATTCATGGACCCTGCGCGCCACTTACCATCAGGTGGGCGCAGGGACACATGTCGTGCTAATATAAAAAAAGAAAAAAAATCCTGTCGAAGGCGTGAGAATCGGGGCCCGGTATACCTAAAAAGACCGCAGCCCTATTCTGTTACTTAAGCGCAAACGTTATATAATGGAATCCGTATGTGTGACATTATGGAACAGCCTACCTCTTAGTATCCGTCAGGCACCCAACAGAAGTGTATTAAAAAGACAAGTAGCTATATTTTTTTTATATTTATATTTATTGTAGTTGTACAGTATAAATATTAGTTTTCTGTTTATGTATACGTTTAAGTAGTTTAAGTATTAAAATTGTGTATCTATTTATTTAGTTATAAGTACGTTATTTAAATTACCATCAAAATTATTTAGATATTCCTAATTTTTTGTTTGTTTTATAAACCTACCATAATTGATACAATGTCTCGAAGGTTGATGGTAAGAGAATGCCAATCGGCATTACATACGCCTTTTGTTATTAAAACAAAATTTTTTTAAATAAAAATAAATTAATTAAAATATCCCGCTATTAAAGTTCATATTTGCACGGACGCCGTCGAGGTCGAGCGCTTATAGAGTTGAGAATTGAATAATATTCTGTAATTATGACGCAATCTCTGATGTAAATAACGAAATCCACTTCTTCAAATCCAAATCAACTAATAACGTTTGGGACTAAGTAACAGAATAGAGCTACTGGTTCTGTTATCTTTCAGATGGTTATGATCTTAACAACTGTAGCAGTTCTTCTGCAACTGTTGATCAAGTTTTATATATAGTATAATTTTTAGTTTGGTCTTATTCAGATTCACATATATTTAATTTTTCTCGTTCATTTGTTTTTTTTTTTGTTGGTTTATGTTCATACTCATATCCCTTCCTTATACTCGGACTGATAAAGTCGGCCATTTTGAATGTTTAGCTAATTTTTGACAGCTGTTTTGATTGGACGTGTTTTGGTTCGACTTCGATTTTTGCCTCTTCCAAAAAATGGATCATAGAATCTGTATCAAATTTTGTGTGAAAATCAAAATCAAATGCGCAGACGCATTCCCAATGTTGACTGTGGCATATGGTGGAGCTGAGCTACCTTGGACAAAGGCAACGTTTATCGGTTGTACAAAATGTCAAACTCATTCAAAAGAGATTTCGTTCTAAAATTATAAATATTTTTCATGGCACATGAATGTTAATAATATGAAAGAGACAGACTTATAAAAGTAAAGTAAAGTATCATTACGACCGTTTTCCCTTTCGGGGTGGTCCGAAACCATTATAAATAAGCGGATTCACATTTAGCCAAATTTTAAATAAGCCCAATCATGACAAGTGGCAAGTTCGTCGAGTCTCCAGCGTACCAAACTCGAGAAATATCACAAATATATCACAAATGTATTTATTTACATTAATATATATTTTTGTGTCCCGACCAGGAATCGAATTCGGTACCTACGAGTCTAAATCCACGGACTTAACAGCTAGACCACGGAGGTAACCACTTTTTAGGAAATACCAAATTCGCGATACTTTTTGAACAGACCTCGTAAAAGAATAACACCGGGTTGAAACAAGACTTACTGTAAAATTCCGGCTTAATAAAAATATACAAGTAGGTTCATTATTATTTTTGCTCTAATAATTAATATTAAAATTGCCTTAATGCGGAAAAAGTTGTATTATTTCTTCTTTTTCCTCTTTATTAGGAAATTTAATTCTACATTATTCCATGTCTACCTAATCCCTATTTTTAGCCTAATAATATTTTTTTTAGAACGTAACATTGTGTATATATTAGAAATGAAACGGATATCCGGTAACTATCCGATATCCTAAATAAATGAGTTTATAAAGAGAAGTTTATGGTCTGCTAAAATTCCGTCCGTCCTTGAACCATCAGGACTTTCACGTAGTGATGGTAAAAGGCCGGATAGTATGTCTCTTGTACCATGGAGTGAGGGAAGATGTCTTGTTTGGGATGCCACCTGTGTGGATACCTTTGCCGCTTGCCACATTTCCTCTACATCAAAAAAGGCCGGTTCGGCTGCTCACACAGCCGAATTTAGAAAGCACATCAAATATTAAGCATTAAACAAAATTATAACTGTGTGGCATTTGGGGTTGAAACAATGGGGGTATATTCTCTTGATACCCACAAATTCATAAAAGAGCTGGGTAAACGAATTTTCCAAGAGTGTGGCGATCCCAAATGCCATAACTACCTAAAACAGAATATGTCGATTATAATTCAAAGAGGAAATGCGGCGAGCGTTTTAGGTACCCTCCCTGGTGGTAAGCCCTTAGTTTATTTTGTAGAATAGCTTTAATTTCATAGGTATTTTTAGTTTTAGTTTTATTTATAATTAGTTTTTTAATCAATTTTATTTTAATATTTTTGTATCTAAGTACCTACCTACTTCGACTAAATCCTTTATTATTTTATTAGGATTTAGTGTATGTATTTCTTAGTATGTAGTATATTGTTTGTTATCTTATTATTTTTTATACCAGCACTACAATTCATCTCACACTCTCCCAAAGGTTAGAATGTTAGAAAATGCCTTGTAGGCATTAATCTTCGCCTTTGTACATTTTTGTTTCGTGCAATAAAGAATTTAAAAATAACAATAATGATAAAACTCGTAACCTGTATCGAGGTTGGCGTATTGCGCAGCTTGAGGTTCTCAGCAGATACCGCCGCACTCCCCACGCTGGATGAGGTTGCCTGGATGTAAGACAGGGCTAATGTGTCCGCACATGTCGCATCCCACACCAGAGACCGTCCAAGTTTTCACGGCTCAACGGTCATGCCGTCGGGTCTCTTGCCATCGCTCCATCGCAATACAGCAGTAACAAGAGTCCTACGAATGATGTCCTTGAGAGCCGCCTGACGTAGAATGCAGCCGTGGTGTCTGAGATGTTCCACTGGTTGCACACAGTGACATTTGTGTGAGTGAACAGTCCGGGCTCCGTTCCGAAGGCGAACAAAAAAATATTATAAATATTTCCAGACAGGTCACACAGCGCCATCTTATTTCCGTGGTAAGCTACGAGGCTTGTGTTACGGAAACTAGATGGTTGATAAACTACATATTATATTTTTTTTTTTGTAAATATATACATATTATACATATAAACACCCAGACCGCGACAAATTATACAATGTACAACTTGCCCCCGGTGGCAATCGAACCCACGACCACCCGAGTTCACGGCAACGTTTGTTACCACTGGACCACGGAGGCGGTCCGTTATATATACCTACATTATTAAAATGATATATTATTACACAAATTTCTTTAATATCTTTAATTTATTAATGTCTCCGATAAAACTTAATATTTTTTGTTTTTAATAACAAAATAAAAAACAGCTGATATTATTGTTTACTTCGACTAAGTTTAAATATTTTTAAATTGGGACCTTGAAAATTATCGTTCATGTTTATTTTTCATATTGATACGGACGGTAAAGAATTATTAATGTAAGTATATCGATAAGAAAAGCTGTTGCTATTAGTACAAAATGAAATCCACATTTTAACCGACTTCAAAAATATAAGAATTTTTTTTGTTACTCGATTACTCCGTCAATCACTAACTTTTTATCACGATAGATGGCGCATGATAGATGGTACCTAACAGAACTGTCAGTTGCAAGAAAACAAATTTCTAAGCCCTTCTTGCAACTGACAGTTGTTGAAGAAATATTGGATTGTGAGAACGAGAATCATACATACACACATACATATCTTCACGCCAGATCCCTTGCAGGGTAGGCAGAGACAATTGAGCGCCATTTGACACGATCACAACATACCTTTTTCGCTTCGTCGACATTCATTAACCTCTTCATACATGCCTTTTGGTTACGAAGACTTTTTAATGCACCTTCAGTCAGTGTTTTATTTATTTGATCGTGATATGTGAGTCTCGGTCTGCCAGGGCCTCTTTCACCTACAACTTTCGCATTATATATCTGGTTCGTCAATCTTTCATCGTTCATCCTTTCAACATTCCCGAACCATCGTAGCATGCCTCTCCTTATTTTTGTCCCTATGCTTTCCTTCATACCAACCCTTTTCCGTATTTCGACGTGCGAGAATCAATCAAACAAAATTTATCTGTAAAAAGCCACCTGGAACTTTTTAAAACTCTTAGGGATAATTGCAATCCTAGTAGAATAATTATTCCAGCTCATAAAGTACTCAATATAGCCGAAATTGTTATGCAATGGCGACAAAGATATTTAATAAGCTTCCAGTTACTATAAGGGAGCTGCCACTAAAACTGTTCAAATTAAGAGTCAAACAAATGCTGGTTAATAAATGTTTTTATTCGACAAAAGAATACCTAGACACTAAGCTCGACAAAGTCATGTGACTAAATAAATATTTGTATGCTAGAAATAGCGAAGCATGTGATATAATTACATATAATAATTTACATCTCTGTACCTTTTAATTTTAATTTATTATGTTTTAAAAATTATGTTTATTTTTTTTATTCAGTTATGTTAGCACCCAGCATGGCCATCACATGAACCTTGTTTATATTTAAGTATTTATAAGTACGAGTATATATGTATTTATTCGAAGTAAATTAATATATATTTCAACAAAATAACAATAATAACTAAAAAAAAACAGAAAACTAAATATATAAAATCATCTTTTCTCGTTTAACAGCCCACTACTACGTATGTGTCGTCGTTACAATGATTTATGTTTAACCCAGAGTGAAATAGATATCTTTAACTGTACATATTCAATGTTTAAACACCACGTACATAAACTGAACCAATAAGTATGCTGATTTTATTGTTTGATTTAATGTTATTAAGAATACTTATTATTACTACTATATTATTATTGTTTTTGGGTTTATATAAATATATATAATTTTAGTTATATATAAGATATGTATGCCAAATTGTTTACTTATATGTTTAAATTTAGATATTAATGTCTTTCTGTATTTTATTCTTAATATTGTTTACTGCATGCTGTGTACAAATATTAGGTTGGCAAACTTACTACTTATTTATATCACTGTATTTTGTCAAATGTTTTGTCTGTTAACTGTTTTTTGTACCTTAATAAATAAATAAATAAATCTAACATTCATTCAGATTTAATCATTCATTCGTTCCTTCAAACATACCTGCTCCATCCTCAAATCCTATCCATCTCACTCGCTTTCTTGTTCCTCTGATCCTTAAGCTTATAGCCCTTATTACAGAAATTTGTATTTTAATTTTTAGCCAGCCTGCAACTTGTGAGAATGGCTTCTGCCATTTTTCAGAAAGCCGTAAAGCGGTCTTTTTGACAAAAGTATTAATAAGTTGTTTTATTAATGTATTGTATGCTTTATGTATTGTATGATTATGTACTGAATATTTTATATACAACATTTTTAATTCAGGTTTTTTTCTTTGTGTCTATCGTCATTTTCTTGATGCCCCTTGTTAATTTAGTTAAACCTGTACGTGAGCTAGGGTTTTGGCATAAAAACAACGTCAGTTAGTTCACCACATTATGTGATGTACAGCTGACTGAAGCTGAGCCAAGACCTTTACCACATCATATAAACTAAAATATTAAAAATATAAAAAAAATTATAAAAAAAAGAAAAAAAAAAAAAAAATGTGCTCTAGTTCCTATATTAATTGATGTGGCAATAAACGTTTTTATTCTTATTCCTTATTCTATTCTACCTACCATGTTTCTGACAAATAAATTATTTCATTTCATTTCAAACGCGTTTAAGCCTCCTAATTGCTTTTCACTTTTGTATTAGTAAAACTGCAATTTATTTTCATATCACACAGTAACTAAGCAGTTGCTAATCAATTACCTACCTATTTATAGTATTACCACGATTAGAAAGTTAGCTTAAACTATTTTGACACCATATATAGAACAACGAGCATCCCGCCCTGGCTTAGCACCGGCAAAATATTCTCGCCGACAATTATTAACGCTCCGTGCATGGCACGCGACGGTACGGGCCGGTGACGGAACGATCTAGTGGACGTAGTGTCATGCTTTTCTATACAAATATTTTTTTTTGCCTGACACGTTCCTATTACGGTCATGGTATGATACGGTGTAGTGGGCAGACTCCTTAACACAGAATTGTTTTATTTGTGTATGATTCATTTAATTATTTCAATTGTGTAGTTCCGACAACTTTTTTGGCGACGGTGCGTGGTGGCTCGGTTGTAAGAACGCTTTTCTTAAAATCCTACAAAGATCGGTTCAAACCTTATATTTGTCATAAATTTACAACATCACCGTTCCCGTGCCTCGGAGAGCACGTTAAGTCGTCGGTCCCGGTTCCATTAATACCAACTTGTGGAATCGTTAATAAATTGTCATTAAAAAAATACATTAGATCCTCGCCAACCCGTAAGGCCAGCGTGGCGAGTGTAGGCCAAATTCTCCAGATATATGTTCTGGAAGGCCCATCTCCAGCAGTGGAGGTCTAGGACGCTGTGTTCTAGGGGCTGAAATAATAAAAAAAATAGGTGAGTTAGGAAAACGCTGGAGGAAATAACAGCACAAAACAATCGTGTGGTGATATTTCCGACAGTACTTTTCAACTACTGCCAACAGACGGACTTTTTTTGCGTCCCTGGATTTTCGGGATTAGTTTTTAAAAGAACCGGGACTTTCGGAACTGTTTGGTATTTTTTTAAATCACTGCCGTTATTTAACCCACTGCTGCTGCACTTAAAATGTTTGAATTAATATTGGATTATGTGTGGTAAGATGAACCAGATGATTTATCCCTTTACTGAATATTACGTAAGCACATGCTCAGCAAATACTTTCTCCGTGATGAGCACCTTATCCAGCATTGAACTTGAACGTCGAGCGACCTGCTAGTGACGTCATCAACGTTTACACGTGCTCTAGTACTAAGCAGTGGACTTATATTTTTGGACCGGTCAAATATCAGACATTACGTACAAAAAGTTTAACGACTTGGTCCAACCATCCTTCTTATACATATAATAACGTCCGACACTCTAGCCATCTGTTCGTTTGGTCTAAACCCACCTTTTAAAGTAGGCGTCAACAGGACGTGGTTTAGATGTCAAAAATGATTTTATTTTTACGAGTATATACTGATCACGACATGCGATATAATTTTCGAAATATATTTATTTTTATTTATTCATTTTGGAAAACCAACAGTTGACAATATTATAGTAAATATATACAGTAAATTCACTAAGAACTATTAAAGGTTTTCACTTATAAATTTAAAGTTAAGTTTAAAGATCCCACTGTCATCAAATCAGTTTATTTTGCCTATGTCCGTAGCGTGCTCGAATACGCAAGTTCAATCTGGTCGCCCCAATATATAATTCATAAAGATCAACTTGAACGTATTCAGAGAAAGTTTGTCAAGCAATTGAACTACCGCATGCGTAGCTCGTCAGAGTCATATAAGATTGGCTGCAGACAACACCATTTACTAACTTTGGAAGAGCGTCGTCAAGTTACAGATATGTGTTTGCTTCAGGATATTATCCGTGGACGATTAGACTGCACCGAGCTTGTGGAGAGTGTGTCATTTAATGCTAGTCGACAACGTACACGCCACACGCCGATGCTATGCACGCCTTTTAATTCAAGTAATTATGCTAGTAACGCTGTAATGACACGAATTGTTCGTAGTTATAATAACTTATTTAAAGATATTGACCTATTTACTGCTTCTAAATCTAGCCTCAAAAAGGACTTGTACATGCACATTACATCTGTGAACTAGAGATGGCTTGGGTTTGTTGTCTTCCTCTCTTGTTTGTTTATAGTTTATATGAATAGACAGGTGACAGCGTTCCTGGTTAGATTTCTTTCGCAGATTGAGTGGATGGATTACTGTTGTTTTCGACTTTCTCATATGCACATTTAATGTTGTTACCAAATTATAGGTGTTTTATTATTATTTTAATTCTTCTATATATATTTATTTATTTATTTATTTATTTTAGATTATTATTATATATTTTTTTAATTATTTTTTTGAAATTTTCTGTGCTTTATAAAATTACTAGCTGTTTGACCCGGCTTCGCTCGTGTAGTAATCTGGTCATCATGTGCCATCGATTTGGTAGATGTGGCAAATGACATAAAGACTATATAGGTACTTTAGTTGAAAAGAGTTATATGCCATTTGAAAGACAAAACTCTACCAATTTATGTTTCAAAGTTATTTAAATATTGTTATGGGTAAACTATAAAAGGTAGACATATGCTCTCGTGGACTTTTTTAAAAATAATGTTAAGATGAACAATTCATCCATAGAGCATTTTTGTATAACTTTAACTATATGCTCAGCGCACGCCACGGAAGGCCTCAGAAACGATACTTTTCCCCCGTTTTTAAAACATTTTTGGTTACTGCTCCACAACTATAGGACCTAGCGTGATATTATATAGCCTATGTTACTTCTGAATAATGCAGCTTTCTAATGGTGAAAAAATTATTGCAATCGGTCCAGTAGTTTTTGAGTTTATTCATTACAAACATACAAAAATACAAATCTTTCTCCTTTATAATATTAGTATAGATGTTGTAATAAACTATTGAAACATTTATATACCTATTTCTAGTTTTGTATAGTAAGTAGTTAAACTCCACTACGTACTATGTTTATATAGCGAAACCTGTAATTGACCTTACTCCATAAATTGTACCATACTATTATTAAGCATATTGTTACGTTGTTGGTTTCTTAATAAATAAATAAATAACTAATAAAGAGCAAGAGAACCATAAGTAAGTTGATGAAGTATTCACGTAAATCTATTACAGGCATTTATGAAACGTCATTAATTTAATTATTTTGAATGATTCTACTCCTGCTAGTAGAAGACTAAGCAGCAAAGTGGTCCAATAAGTAAGGTGTTAGCAGAAGACCAGCAGCTTAGCAGATTCCAGTGACCTATTAATGTTCAATCTGACTTAGAAAGGAATCTGCAAGCTGTACGCGTGGTAAAACAATGGAAGCGTCAGGAGCTATAGACGACCGACATCAGTGTCTACCACTATGCCGGCTTATCAAGATGCTGCAAGAGGAATGGTGAAACATACTGTCTGGGAGAGCATTCCACATATTCAGCGTGCGGCAGATCACCAAATTTATATGTACGCGTAAGGATATTGTTTACGGTATGGCCTGTGCGCCACTGTGCGTATGGTTGCGAAATAGAGAAGTTGGTTGTGAAGTTCTTCAGAACACTCTTTTTACATCTAGGTCTATGTAATACACGCACTACCTTACCATTGGCAAGGTCGACACAATCCGAGTCTAGCCTCACGCCACCAAGTCTAACCTTGACAGTAGGAAATTCCGACAAAAATAGGCGCTATTCCGTACGTATATGTCATCGCCGATCCAATATTTTCAAACGCACCGGTAATATTTTATTATGAGAACTTGATGTCATTAAATACACAGGCAGCTTTAATACCATATTAACTCATTTTAAGTCCTAATACATAATATGTAAGTGTATGATTAAGTTGGTTATTTTTTTCCTAACTTTTAATATTTCTTTCATTGCAGCTAAATAATGTGGCTTCTTGCCGTGCGAGCGTGTTCTACCGGCTATACTATGGTGAGTGCTCCGAAGAACTCTATAACCCAATCCCTCCTTTTCCATTCCGCAACCGAACCACACGCACATCACAGGTCAGAATATGCACCCACATACCGTAGTCGCCATCCCTTCGCGTACGTATAAATTTGGGGACTCATATATCTGTCGCACGATAAAGATGTGGAATGTTCTTCCAGTCTCTGTGTTTCCACTTTCCTATAACTTGGAGTCCTTCAAGCTAAGTGTGAAAAAGCATCTACCGGTGCGGTGGTGGCTCGGTTGTAAAAACGCGTTCCTTAAATCCTACAAAGATCGGTTCAAACCACCCCGGCTGTCTGGCCCACCAATGAGAAATACATTTTTCTTAAGTGCATTCGTCATAGATTTACAACATCACCGTTCCTGTGCTTTGGAGAGCACGTTAAGCCGTCGGTCCCGGTTCCACTAATACCAACTTGTGGAATCGTTAATAAATTGTCATAAATAATTGACATCATATCCTTGTCAAGCCGTCTGGCCAGCGTGGCGAGTGTAGGCCAAATTCTCCAGATATATGTTCTGGAAGCAGTGGAGGTCTAGGACGCTGTGTTCTAGGGGCTGTAATGATGATGAAAGTCGTTTTAATTTCACGACATGTGACACTATGGACACCTGTAGGCTTTATCGCTGATCAGTATGCGCCAGGTAACAGTTTTTAATAAATATTGGTGGAAAATGATGCAGTTGTAATTGATAGGTGAGCATCGCACATCCGAAACCTATCAGCTATGACGTTCGTTTAAAATAGAATTAGGGAGTTGTATGATATTAAATTAGTCTTCTATAGCTCGGTTAGGTATATGAAAATGGGCTTTGATAACGTAGTCTGAATAAATAGCTTACATAACTTCAGCTGCGAGTAGAGTTGCCAGATGGATAGTTTATTAAAATGAGAACTTTATCGCGCGCGCTTGGTTGGGGACCTATTTCGTTGAACGTTAGTTCGTACGGTAGAACAGCGCCCAAGGGGAAACAGCGCGGCGGGGAAGGGGAAGAGATACATTACATTTATACAATTTTAAAATCATTTACATTTATCATACCATGCATTCATTTAATCTCTATATTTCTATCAACTACGAAATCAATAACCTGCAAGTTTAGTTCTCACTTTTGTGGTACGTCCCGCGATGCACCCGATTTTTTATATTTTGCGACATGTGACCTTTCGCCCAGAATTTTAGCAACTGGAATCAGACACTAATGACTGACATTAGTCACTAACACTACGCCGGCTTGACTGGCCATGACGGCAATTCGAGCCTGAACCCGAAACCTGTGGAAACACTTTACTAGGTTTATCGTCATGAACGGTGGATAATTCTCCACCCCGGCAGACTGGGCAAATTACCACCATCAATCCGCCTACCACCTATTTGTTGTTTTCGTTGAAAGTATGTACCATTTGCAATGATGTCAAATGCCTTAATTATTTTTAAGACACATGGAAACGTGGTTTTTACATATATTTGTTGATCTACATTTTTTTTTTCTTCAATTTTTCATTTCATGCAAAACCGAGTTAAAAAATCAAAGCAATCAGACGCTTATTTCTTTACGAATGCCTTTTTAAACTTTAAGTACTTGATGGACTTCAAATTAAGAAGGGTTAAACGACTATATCATAATTACGAAATATACTATAGACTTGGTAGTAGGGGAGGGCAGGGGGAACAGCTACAGTGATTTGGTTTACGTCTCTACTATCTACAATTGCCAAAGAAAAATAACGCTTTGCACGTCATAAACCGTTTTGCTGAAAGATAATATATGAAAAATACCTAATTTAATTTATCTTTATTATATATATAACCAGAACCTGGCTATTGACAATTCAGTTTTTCTGTATTGACAAGACATTACAGAAAAATAGGTTGGACAAGTTATGAACACTACATATATATGTTAATACTACATATATATTTAAATAAGCATTTATTATTTTGACTTTATTATAACATGTAATCTATAGCTAGTTATGTTAGCATATTATATAAATAAAAATATATATAAAATACATATACGTATATGGTAATATTTTGAAATTTCTGACTAACTTATTTAATATATGATACTGGTCCTCACAGGCCTACTGACCTAGTGTGGGGACCACAAGATATTGTTCCTTATCTTCTTTTCTATCAGAACAAGGCAACCTCTTTGGCTCCTTGGCCACTGATGTATTATTATAATTCTAAAAAAAAATAGTAAATATATTTGTAATGAAATCAAAAACGAGAACGATGACGTTAAATGATTTTATTTCATTAAAACTGACAAATGACATCTGTCACAGAGCTCAAGCTGTATTTTATACTATATTGTATATTTATTATCCTTAGAAGCCTATAGGAACACTTGGATTCTTCAAGTTTTCATTTTTCTTATTTGATACCTATTAATATTAAATCAATATACAATAAAAATGGCTGAAATAGCTGGCTGTTGTTAGCAAGAAACAGTCTGCTAATTAGGGCATAGTGCCTGAGAATAACAAATTTAATTCTAATAGTGGATAGTATTATACTACTATTATTATTATTTACTATTATTATTATTATTTACTATTATTATTATTTACTATTATTATTATTATTAATGATAATAATAAATATGCAACTGTAAAGAGGCTTTGTCGTAAGGTGTAAACTGATATTTACCCTTTCAGCACGTTAAAAACCAAGCGTGCGTTATTACAAAAAGAAAATGAGCGGTCTCCAAATTCTGTTTTGTCGCTTCGAAATGACCCCGACGATGGTGCGCTAGCACAGTAGTAAATGACAACGCACGAATACTCGTTTTGTAGAATTCGCTAGGGGGGGAATAATTTCACATTTCTTAAAAGATTTTTTAGACCACAAGGATTATACTCGTAGGTATTTCAATTCTTTTTAGGCAAATGGAAAAAACGTATCTGGCAACACTAGCTAACTAGTAAGAAATGTGTGCTAGCCAGTCATATTGTTGATACGTTATCGCAAGTTTTTTTTCCGACATTTCCTCTTTTTTATCTGTTTATATTGAACTTGAGGGATTCACGTAACAATTTTTCTGGCAACTGTGCCATTTTGTCTGCACTTTTTTATAGTGAGCATACATCGTGCCTAGAACAACTGTTTCCAGCCACTTACGACCGACATCAGTCCCTACTCCCTACACAATTATGCCGGCCTATCAAGATGCTTTGTCACACTTCGCTTAAAGGACCAGGTTACATAGTCATGAGCTTTCTACATCTTCAGCGTGCGACACATGTAAAAATCTTCCGTTTTATATGTACGCTTATAGGGATAGTGGTGATTATTATTATTCAAAAGCTTTATTGCATTTAACTTAAAAGTATGTACAAAGGCAAACTTAAAGCCATTTCGGCTTTTTCTGCCAGCTAACCTTTGGGAGAGTGAGACAGTAAAATATTTGAGGTGCAATTTTAAGCTTATTTTAAATTTGAATAAACTACATAAATAGTATGAGTATGTATACATAGACTACTTAAATACTTATTAACATATAGAAGATATATATGAAGATAATATAATATTAGGAAGTAGTAATTGCCTCCGTGGTCTAGCGGTTAAGTCCGTGGATTTAGACTCGGAGGTACCGGGTTCGATTCCTGGTCGGGACACAAAAATATGTATTAATCTAAATAAATAGATTTAATTATTATTTAATTTATTTGTGATATTTCTCGTGTTTGGTACGCTGGAGACATCGACGAGCTTGCCACTTGTCATGATTGGCCTATAGTAAAGTTGGCTAAATGTGAATCCGCTTATTTATAAGCGTGGTTTCTGACCACCCCGTAAGGGAAACGGTCGTGATGATACTTTACTTTACTAGTAATTTTTAAATATATTGTTCTGCTTGTTTAAAAAGAATGTGTTAAGTAGTTTGTTAAAGATGTGAATTGAAGGAACTTGTCTGATGGTCAGTGGAAGCTTGTTCAAAAATATTGTATGGAAAGTGAAGAAGATGAGCGGACCTGCGAAAGCGGATATTGTACCATTTTAACTGTGTACGAAAATGGGAGATATGGTTATACTTACGCAAGCCGAAAACAAACAGGATGCATAAGTTTAGAAGGCAGGGTTGAATATTTTGGCCTGTGCATGTGGTCCGGTTGCGGAGTAGAGAACAAGGGATAAGGTTAATTAACGTACTGGTAGTATAGCTTGTAGAACACGCAGGCCACGTTTTGGCAAAGCTGCAGCGATGCATATTAATATTTTGTACTATTTTTGATTAATAAAAGTATTACATTAAAGTTCTTGCTGTTTTATTTTATACCAATTATCAAAATCAAACCAAAATAAGAAAAGATCTAGATTTTCAAGCTAAAAAAATTAATACAGCATTCTCATCAAGATTTTTTTCTTTCCTGGGTGTCTTCTTATATAATAAGCTCAATGGTATTCTCTCTATTCATGACATGAACAAAGTAAATTTTAAAGGTAAATTAAAGGAATGGCTACTGACAATGGACTATTATAAAACTGAAAATATTTTAAATATTATGATTTAGGCAAGCTTAAATAAAAATAAAATCACAATATCGATACCATTTATTTATTGTAATTTTAACATGTGGCGATGGCAATTTTATCTTATTTATTATTTATTTTATTGTAATTTATTTTTTATTTATTATTTTTATTGCTTTTGCATGAATTAACAATAGGTTAGAATAGTTTTAGCTTAGTGTTTTTCATATTTTTTTTTTTAATGTAAATATTATGTAGAATACTAGGGTAGCTAGTGCAGCTGGAGCCCAAGACACAAGACGAAAATTCTTGGTTTGGGCTCCAACGTGCAATACAATTGGAAATATGTAGCGTCAATATTGTTTACATCGTGTAATTTATTATATAAATATTTTACTATTGTATTTATTATTGTAACTGATTTCTAATGTATAAATAAAGAATTATTATTATTATTATATTTAAATAGCCGCTTATAAGCCATTTCCTAATAAGCCACTTTGTCAAATTTGATTTAAAATCAAGACGGGGTCAAATCTCCAACTTTTAGATTAATGGTCAGAATTTAACAACTGACACCACCGTCTTTGAAAAAGCCTCTAAATTTGTTTCTAATGTCCGGATCTAATAGATATAAGTCACTGTATCAATATTGCTTGTTTTCGCCGTTATGTAAAGAGATGCATTACGTGATGCACTTTAACCTTCTGAACCCCAAATATTGCATAATATTAATTTAAATACTAACTAATTGAATAAGGCCTGCATCCGTAGACAGAGAATGTAATAAATTAATTATTGGATTTTTTAAAATTAATAATATATAAATATTTCCCTACTTTTGGGGGAAAAAATCCTAGCAACATCCTATCTCTATCTCAGGTGGCCACGCTGACAAATATTTTATATGATGCTTGTTCTATGCCTGCATCCGAATTCTACTTCTTTAAGTCGGTTCCAGAGTGTAACGTGGAATGTAAGATTATGTGAAATTTTGTATTAACTGTGTCGACGGCACACGAATTCAATCACCTCACCTCGCCTCCTGCCTGCAGTCGTTCGTTTATTGCATATTGAGTTTTAGTTTCAAAATTTAAAATAATCTTCGGAAGAAATGAGTGTTAATCCTAAGAAAGAGATAGATATAATTAATGGTACCTGTAGGCGGACGGGGTTGGCGCGCGGGGGGAGAGTGGTAATCTATTTTCATCTATTTTTTTTTTGTGCCTAAATATTTATATTAAGCTTCGAGAGTAACTGTCTCCGCCAACAAACTGTGGTTACAGTTTGGCGGGCTATATAATAAGTTATATGTATTGGAAAATAATATGTGATTGAAATTAAAAAAAAAAAAAAAAAAAGTGAATCTTGTTCCAACCTGTTCCATCTTTAGTTGCTACTCGTTCAAATATGCCGAACAGGAAGGTTTAATAGCATAGAGATATAAAATATAATAAAATAGAGATAATATGGTAGCCACGACAAGAAAAGAAGGTTCTGTGCGATTGGCACTATCATTACAGCCCCTAGAACACAACGTCCCAGACCTCCACAGCTGGAGATGGGCCTTCCAGAACATATGTATATCTGGAGAATTTGGCCTGACTCGCCACGCTGCGCTGGCCAGACGGCTTGGCGAGGATATGATGTCAATTTATTAACGATTCCACAAGTTGGTATTATTGGAACCGGGACTCTCCGAGGCACGGGAACGGTGGTTTTGTAAATCTATGACGAATGTACGTAAGAAAAGTGTATTTCTCATTGGTACATGCCGGGTGGGTTTGATCCGACCTTTGCAGGATTTAAGGAACGCGTTCTTACAACCGAGCCACCATCGCGCCGATACTGTCTACAAAATAATTAACTACACATTCGCCTAATCAAATGTGGGCAGGCTGCGCGTAATTACGTCACAACTTTCGTGGCCACTGCACCGCTCTCTTGCGAAACTCTTATGCAACAACTATTATACGCAAATGAAAAGCCTCACGCTTTAATCAACACCAATTTGTGGTATTAAATTAACGCCTGTGTGACGTAGATTGTCAACTCTAACGTAAATAGCACCGCACCTATCATAACCACACTGGCTCTAGCACGATTCTTTCGTTTTCTTTTATTTTAATTAGGTTTGTGTTTTTTTAATATTTGATAAGCCTATTCAATACAAAACGCACTCTTAAAAACGTGCCGCTTGCTTTGTGTACCTACTAACATTGGGAGGCAATTCTCAAGCAAGGATAATGCCACATGCTTTATTCATCGGAAATTATATCACAATGCATACAAAAAGACTAGTTTTACTCGATATAAATATTAGGCGCTCTCGACGCTTGCTATCATGTGCAACTACATGACTTCGATTGGTTTTACGGGAACGTTTTTATATCAATGAGGGCCTATCTATATACATCGATGTATAGAATATGGTAAATAGGTACATAGTTTTTAAATAGCTCACATACTCCGCCATTTATGGTACACAAATTTATACTAACTAAATTAATTACCAATTTATACAAAATAAAATGTCATGAATTTAGTTTTTTGATTTGATTTAGTTTGTTTTTTTGTTTGAGTCATAATACTCGTATGCGAGATTTTGGTCAGTTGATAAATACAAATTATTACAATTTATAAATTGTAATGGCTGCAAACGGCAAACGTAAAAAGTACATAGAGTTGGCAAATAGTTACCATTTTGTGCCGTTTGCCGTAGAGACGATGGGCCCTTGGTCTGAGGACGCTAAATCGTTAATACGCGACATAAGCGTTGCCATCCGAGCGTCAACAGGTAATCCTTTGAGTAGGGAATATCTTATTCAGAGGATCAGTGTTGCCATCCAACAAGGTAACGTCGCCGGAGTCCTCGGAACATTGGGTTCATCTTCTCCTGGATTCGATGACATGTAGATTATAATCAAGATATTTGTAAGTATTTAGTTTTTATATTAATTAGGTTTATCTTTTAGTTTATTTAATTTAAGGTTTTGTTCAGTTTATTTTTAATTTTATTATTTCTAAATTTGTATGAATAAAACTCGCTTAACGAATAAAAGCAACACTCTATCAATAGCTTCTTGATTATAGATTTAAACTGATTATTGGGTAATTGTTTGAGAACCTCTGGTAACTTGTTATAAATTCTAATGCACATAAAGTAAGAGTTATTATTGAAAACTCTGCTTTTTGGTGTCTTAGTATAGGCAATAGTGTTTGGGTGTCGACTACTTTTAAAGACATATTTTTGGTAAGTAAAGAGTGTGGCAATCATCGATTAAGAATCAACTAGTTTATAGGTGATAGCTCAGAAACGGCCGGAAGAAATATCAGCTCAAAATAATTTCCGACAGACGTTTCAACTACCACGTGAGGACGAGTTAGGATGCAGAGGAAAGTCGAGGCAATTTATAACTTATGTATAAATTAATTGGGTTGATTTTGTGATAAATATTATGTTTTTTTTTTTGACCGATCGCTTTGTTTGTCGCATATTATTAAAAGAAAGAGATAGCATGTACGTAGAAGTCCGCTTGCCAGTTTCTCGCTTTTTCTAGTGACTATTAATCTAGTTGAATCCTTGATCGAAAGTGGCGATTATCACTAACCATAAGAAGAACTAAATATTTCCCATATTATTTAACGAGAGAATACGACGAGGTTTTTAGGTATCCTCCAAGGTGGTTAAGTCCGTGGATTTAGACTCGGAGGTACCGGGTTCGATTCCTGGTCGGGACACAAAAATATTTATTAATGTAAATAAATAGATTTAATTGAAAATTATTATATTTCTCGAGTTTGGTACGCTGGAGACATCGACGGTGCCATTTGTCATGATTGGCCTATAGTAAAGTTGGCTAAATGTGAATCCGCTTATTTATAAGCTATTAATTTATTTCTGACCACCCCGAAAGGAAACGGTCGTGATGATACTTTAGTTTTAATTTCATATGTATTTTTAGTATAGTTCAATTTTTGTATCTTACTTCGAATTAATATGGTAAATATATATATAGTATAGCTAAGGTCAATAATGCGATAATTTCAAAAAATATGAGGCAATAAAATTAATGTCTGGCAACCCTACAATATTTTGTCATGTTTACGGCAGAGCTGTTTGATAGTGGGTATGTTTTTATGCATGCACGCTTACAGAGGCGTGTGTATCTTTGTCGATGACACAAGCGTTCTTTGTTTTCTTTGTGAACCCCGATTTAGGCTATTATTCAACTCTAAAGTCTGGTATGAAGGATATCATAAGTGACACTTGTTTTCTGTCTCTATAGTCAGTAATATAGTCTATAGTCAGTAATGGTCTCCGATGAGATGAACTGACCAGGTTAAAGCAGCAATGGATCACCCCCTACATGAGTGCTCCAGGAAGACGGCTTATTAAGCGTGCCACTGACACTCAAGTGACGACCACGATTGTCTGATTGTGATTTCGGTGGCTTTTCCGCACTTAGTCTCCATTGGACCATTGTGCGTGACCTTTACTCCTTCAGCAGAGCCATCCGATCTCCTCCAGGAAGGCCAGGAGACCCGTTACGTTCCTGCAGACCTCCGGAAGAGTCCTCGCAGTCTGGAGGAACCTCAGTCTAGGCGCAGCCACATTGTCACACTCCATGAGCACATGCGCGGCCGTCTCCATGACGACCACGACCACTCTGGCAGGAGTGTACGACTAAGAAGAAGTCTAGTGATTATTTTCGTGGATTATGACGCGGAGGTACCAGGTTCGATTCGAGACACAATAATTTATTTGTGATATTTCTCGAGTTTGGTTGGCTGAGACATTGACGAGCTTGCTTGTCGTGATGTGTAGTTCAGTTGGCTAAATTTTAATCCGCTTCTAAAAAAGCGTGGTTTCTAACCACCCCGGAAGGTATACGGTCGTGATGATACTTTACTTTTTCACTTGTTATATTTTTTTAAAATGGCTTCTGGCCAAGGAGTTGTCAAAACGGCTGACGGAAAGGTCTGAGGCTGGTAATTATTTCTGCCAACGTATTAGCCTCGCTATACTGAGCGGAAATGTTGCCAGTCTTATTGGGACGGGACGTCACTTGAGGATTTTATTTTATTTATAGTAGTTAGTATATTTTTTATTAGATTTAAGTAGTTTAAAGTTATTTTATTTTAATTAAGTTTTTCTGTTTTTTAGTTAATGATTTTTTTGATACTTACTTGTCTTACATAAAAGTATCATCACGACCGTATCCCTTTCGGGGTGGTCAGAAACCACGCTTTTAAAGAAGCGGATTCCATTACATTTAGCCAACTTTACTATAGGCACATTATGACAAATGGCAAGCTCGTCGATGTCTCTCAAGACAAATTAAATTAATTTTTGTGTTCCGACCGGGAATTGAACCCTGTCTGAATCCGTGCACTGAGCCGCTAGACCACGGAGGCAGTCTGTTTTAAATAAAAAACAATAATATTAGTTATCTAGTCTATGTAGTGTATGTAAGAATATATATATATATATATTTTATGTAGTTTAAGTATTATTATTTTTATGATGTTTATCGTATATTTAATTGTGCCAACTACCGAGCAATTAGTTTGATCAGTTTGGCGAGCAAGATGTATGGCAAGATTCTCACGAAACGCCTGCAAGAGAAGACTGAAGGTCTTTTATGGGAGGCACAAGGAGGCTTTAGACCTGGAAGAGGATGCACTGACCAAGTCTTTTCGCTCCGCAATATCACAGAGAAGTTTTTGGCCTTAAACCAGAGGGTTTTCTGTGCTTTTGTGGATTTGGAGAAGGCTTTTGATAGAGTTGTTAGAGTTAATTTCAAAAAATATGAGGCAATAAAATTAATGTCTGGCAACCCTACAATATTTTGTCATGTTTACGGCAGAGCTGTTTGATAGTGGGTATGTTTTTATGCATGCACGCTTACAGAGGCGTGTGTATCTTTGTCGATGACACAAGCGTTCTTTGTTTTCTTTGTGAACCCCGATTTAGGCTATTATTCAACTCTAAAGTCTGGTATGAAGGATATCATAAGTGACACTTGTTTTCTGTCTCTATAGTCAGTAATATAGTCTATAGTCAGTAATGGTCTCCGATGAGATGAACTGACCAGGTTAAAGCAGCAATGGATCACCCCCTACATGAGTGCTCCAGGAAGACGGCTTATTAAGCGTGCCACTGACACTCAAGTGACGACCACGATTGTCTGATTGTGATTTCGGTGGCTTTTCCGCACTTAGTCTCCATTGGACCATTGTGCGTGACCTTTACTCCTTCAGCAGAGCCATCCGATCTCCTCCAGGAAGGCCAGGAGACCCGTTACGTTCCTGCAGACCTCCGGAAGAGTCCTCGCAGTCTGGAGGAACCTCAGTCTAGGCGCAGCCACATTGTCACACTCCATGAGCACATGCGCGGCCGTCTCCATGACGACCACGACCACTCTGGCAGGAGTGTACGACTAAGAAGAAGTCTAGTGATTATTTTCGTGGATTATGACGCGGAGGTACCAGGTTCGATTCGAGACACAATAATTTATTTGTGATATTTCTCGAGTTTGGTTGGCTGAGACATTGACGAGCTTGCTTGTCGTGATGTGTAGTTCAGTTGGCTAAATTTTAATCCGCTTCTAAAAAAGCGTGGTTTCTAACCACCCCGGAAGGTATACGGTCGTGATGATACTTTACTTTTTCACTTGTTATATTTTTTTAAAATGGCTTCTGGCCAAGGAGTTGTCAAAACGGCTGACGGAAAGGTCTGAGGCTGGTAATTATTTCTGCCAACGTATTAGCCTCGCTATACTGAGCGGAAATGTTGCCAGTCTTATTGGGACGGGACGTCACTTGAGGATTTTATTTTATTTATAGTAGTTAGTATATTTTTTATTAGATTTAAGTAGTTTAAAGTTATTTTATTTTAATTAAGTTTTTCTGTTTTTTAGTTAATGATTTTTTTGATACTTACTTGTCTTACATAAAAGTATCATCACGACCGTATCCCTTTCGGGGTGGTCAGAAACCACGCTTTTAAAGAAGCGGATTCCATTACATTTAGCCAACTTTACTATAGGCACATTATGACAAATGGCAAGCTCGTCGATGTCTCTCAAGACAAATTAAATTAATTTTTGTGTTCCGACCGGGAATTGAACCCTGTCTGAATCCGTGCACTGAGCCGCTAGACCACGGAGGCAGTCTGTTTTAAATAAAAAACAATAATATTAGTTATCTAGTCTATGTAGTGTATGTAAGAATATATATATATATATATTTTATGTAGTTTAAGTATTATTATTTTTATGATGTTTATCGTATATTTAATTGTGCCAACTACCGAGCAATTAGTTTGATCAGTTTGGCGAGCAAGATGTATGGCAAGATTCTCACGAAACGCCTGCAAGAGAAGACTGAAGGTCTTTTATGGGAGGCACAAGGAGGCTTTAGACCTGGAAGAGGATGCACTGACCAAGTCTTTTCGCTCCGCAATATCACAGAGAAGTTTTTGGCCTTAAACCAGAGGGTTTTCTGTGCTTTTGTGGATTTGGAGAAGGCTTTTGATAGAGTTGTAAGAAAGAAGCTTTGGGACATTTTGCCGGAGTATGGAGTTGATGACAAACTGCTACAAGCTATACAGTCCCTGTACAAGGACTGTAAAGCTTGTGTGCGGGTGGAGGGAGGTATGTCTCCTTGCTTTGAATCCCAAATGGGCGTCAAACAGGGCTGTGTGCTTTCCGCCAGATTATTTACCCTATATCTCGACAAATGCCTAAAAAGAGTGAGAGAGAGTAACTGTGGGATAAAGATGAGTGATTTAGTGGTGAACTGCCTGCTTTATGCAGATGATGCTGTTCTCATGGCATCGTCCGAACAACAACTGCAATCACAAGTCACAGAAATGAAAGAGGGATGTGCAGAAAAAGGACTCCGTTTGAATGCGAGAAAAACCAAGGTACTAGTGTTTGAAAGAAGAAGGATGACAACCGTGACGATAAAGATTGATGATGAAACTCTAGAACAAGTAAATGAAATTATATATCTGGGCAGTGTTTTCACTGCGGATGGGAAGTATGATAGGGATGTTGAAAGAAGAGTGAACGCGGGAAATAGTGTCAACGGTGCCCTGGGGTCACTGATCGCCAGTCGGAATGTCAGTGACAAAGCTCGACTCGCCATACACAATGCCATGCTGGTACCAACACTTATGTATGGAAGCGAGACGTGGATATGTCAGAATACGCATGAGAGTAGAGTTAATGCAGTAGAAATGAGATCGTTGCGTCGGATATGCGGCGTCACTTTGACGGACCGCATACGTAATGACGAAATACGAAAAAGGGTAGGTATGAAAGAAAGCATAGGGACAAAAATAAGGAAAGGCATGCTACGGTGGTTCGGGCATGTTGAAAGGATGAATGCAGAGAGATTGACGAACCAGATATATAATGCGAAAGTCGTGGGTAAAAGAGGCCCTGGCAGACCTAGACTCACATATTACGACCAAATTAATAAAACAATAGCTGAAGGTGCGTTGAAAAGCCATCGAAACAAAAGGGCATGTATGAAGAGGTTGATGAATGTCGAAGAAGCGAAAGAGGTATGTCGTGACCGTGACAAGTGGCGCTCAATTGTCTCTGCCTACCCCGCAAGGGATTTGGCGTGAAGTTATGTATGTATGTATGTAGTACTAATAAGTGATTTAATTATTTTTATTGATTTTTTTTGTGTTTTTTTATTTTGCCATGCCTAAACTTCGATTCCATGTCCCGAAGGTTGATGGTAAGAGAATGCCAAGCGGCTTTATATACGCCTTTTGTTAAGCAATAAAATTTTTAATAAAAATAAATAAATAAATAATAATCTATTAGATTAATGCTGTGTTAACTTGAAAGCAAAGCTCGCTTTTTTTGCAGAGTTTTATCTTAAACTGAATAAAAACCATAAATCGAATGACTTTCAAAGCGAAATAAAGTAAAAAAAGCGCTTTAAGCGACAAGTCAAACACAGGGTGAATGTTTTATGTTTTGTTTTATTATTTATTCCCATAGGGACCTATCGAAACACTTGGTTACGTCCTAATTTACATTAATTACAGAACAATGAAAAAAGAAAAAAATATATGAAACAATACTAGAAAACAATATAATAGTCGAAAACCTGGCCAGATAGTGATGACATCATAGAGTTAAATTAAGGTTTGGCTGAATTGGCTGTAAATGGGCCTTGTCAGTTCTAATATAAAAAAATATTAAATATAATAATAATAATAAATTATTTATTTCAGAATTAATTCCATAATTATTAGTAACATTCCAACTTAGAACTATGTTAGTAGGTATACACATTAATTAAAAAGTCAAAAACAAACAGCAAAAATAATAATAATAATAACAATACGTAGTACTTAAGTTAATTTAATTAAATAAAAGAAATAAAATTGAAAAATGTCACTAAAAACTAAAAATATGTCACTAAGACTAAGAAATACAAATGTTAAACAAAATAGCTATTTAATGTCAAAAACTAAAAATATGTCACTAAGACTAAGAAATACAAATGTTAAACAAAATAGCTATTTAATGTTAAAAACTAAAAATATGTCACTAAGACTAAGAAATACAAATGTTAAACAAAATAGCTATTTAATGTCAAAAACTAAAAATATTATTAAAAACAAACCTTTTACAGTCGCAGCTATTTTAACTAGTCTTATTTAAGTTATTTTAAGTGTCTTCATCTTAAGGTTCCTACTGCCAGTTCTGTTCTTTGCTCAAATATAACACTTTCCAGGCACGATAGATATACGACTATGTAGTCAGTAAATTATATAACATAACACTCGTACCTAATACAATTATGTGCTTAATCATAGACCTAACCAAATTCCGGTGGGAATGTACGGTGACAAAATAAATAATAAATAATCAAAAATGGGACCGTGGGGCCTCGAGGCAAAAATTTTTTTATAGAAATATCAAAAAAACTAGTCGACGTCTCTGGTGACCCACGGGCTGGCAGCTTCCTCGCTGAAAAGATTAGTATCGAAATTCAACGAGGAAATGCTGCTAGTGTTTTGGTCACCATGCCACTGGACAATGTCCTGGAGGAAATTTTTATAATGTAAGGTTAAGATTGCTAAAATTTTTATTATATTTAATTTGTTATTTTAAATTTAGTTTATTTTTTACTGCCTCCGTGGTCTAGCAGTTAAATCCGTGGATTTAGACTCGGAGGTACCGGGTTCGATTCCTGGTCGGGACACAAAAATATTTATTAATTTAAATAAATGCATTTAATAATTATTTAATTTATTTGTAATATTTCTCGAGTTTGGTACGCTGGAGACATCGACGAGCTTGCCACTTGTCATGATTGGCCCATAGTAAAGTTGGCTAAATGTGAATCCGCTTATTTATAAGCGTGGTTTCTGACCACCCCGAAACGGTCGTGATGATACTTTACTACTAGTTTATTTTTTAGGTTAATTAATAATATTGTAATTCTTTTATATTGTTTGTATATTACTTCGAATAAATCAAAAATTATACCACCTAGGTATTTAAAAATCTGCTGTAATGTCACGCGGAGATAGGTATTTAAAAATCTGCTGTAATGTCACGCGGAGATAGGTATTTAAAAATCTGCTGTAATGTCACGCGGAGATAGGTATTTAAAAATCTGCTGTAATGTCACGCGGAGATAGGTATTTAAATACGTAAAAATTATGTTGTTGATTTTTTATTTTATCAATCAACTAGAATAATCAATAGCATTATATATTTATCGTAATAGATAACTGGGTACAAATTTGATAAGACGTTTTGTTTACGAGCAACAATATTTTGGCCAAAAAATTGTGTTATCTCTCACATGTTTTGTTTTATTCTAAAATACACGAAACGTAGAGCAATTAAAATATAGACCTACCATAAATAAGAATAAATATAATCCAATTAAAATGCCATAGAATCACGTTGTAGCGACTTCACTCCGTACAAAGTTTAACATTTTATTTCCTGGTCCTATTTTACTGAACTGAGAACCGGGAAATCCCGGTACATTCAAAAGTATCAGTTTTTGTTTTAAAGGTCAGCCGTCAGCTGATACAATCACCGCCATTTTTAACTTCAATCTTTGCAATTACAGTGTTTTAGTACAACCCAGCCTGAGACTTTTTATTTATTCTGAGCACGACATGTGACATCGCGCCCACCTGATAAGCGGAACTGTCTGTAGCCCTATTCTGTTACTTAAGCGCAACGTTAGAAGAGAAGATAAATTTCTAAGCATTCCATGGATTCACCGTGCGGGTGCCGGGTCCATCGTGTGTGGGTAAGAGGTGAGAATCGGGCTTGCGACCGACAATTGGCTGGTTTAAGAAAAGGAGGCCTCCTTTTTTTCTATTGCGCGATAATACGCTCACCATCCACCATTCTACTTCTCTCCCTACCCAACCAAATACTGTATGATTCCGTTAATGCCGTCTTGGAAGCTCGTTCCATAAATGTATTGACGGCAGACCTGCTTAGGCCCAATTCTTTCAGTAAGTGATGCAAAGATTTTGCTGGAACTCCTCTTGCACCAACTTCCACTGCGTAAAGCTGAGTCTTGAACCCGTTCCTGATCATTTCTTCTGTGAGATCATAATATTTATTCAACTTCATGTTGTGGTCTTTTGGAATATTTGATTCCCACGGAACGGTAAGTTCAATAAGGATAACTTTTTTCAAGTTCCGAGAAAACACTAAGATGTCTGGGCTATAGGCTGATACAGCTAGTTCATCTGGGATCCTATAATGGTGTTCAAATGTATCCGTGAGAATTTTCCAGTCTGATGCGGCGCCAAGGATCGAGGTGGGCTTGCATTTAGTTTTCGTGCTTTGCCCTTCCTTTACAAATGTGGTCAAAGTTTTATTTGTAGTCAGTCCCTTTCTGGCTCTTGCAATAGAAAGACTTACTGCTTCACGGATAACACCTAGGACTTTGTCATGTCGGCGTGAGTAATAGCCCTTTTCTAGGAGAGTAACGCACCCTACAAGTGTGTGTCTAGCAGTTCCTATGGCAGCACCACACAATGTACAGTTCTTTTCCGTAGCTTTTCCCCACCTTACCAGATTACTCTGGTCCGGGAGGGACATTTGAAAAGCGTTTAGGTAGAACTTTAGCAACGCCGGAGACCAATCGTACATTAGTGTGCGCCACTTTAGGGCTGGAGGGATGCAAAAATCGCCCAAAGTTAGCCAGTCATTTTGAACTTCTAGAGTCATCGCGTGCACTCTGTATTCATGCTCTTCATCTTTCCTGAGGAAGGATTTTATAACCTCTTTATAATTAATTATTGGAATTCCTTAAATAACGGAACTGTTTTTCACACTATTAAAATTGATATTCTCGTATAAAGGTTTCCACTACACATAGAAGTAGGAATATTGACGCGTCATTTATTATTCTATGCCACTACAGATGACAGCAAAATAACGTTACGATGCGTTCATTTAAAAAAAACTATTATATATATCTTTTAGTATTTGCTATATTTTTTATTTATTACCTAATTGTGCGTGTTATAAAACTATGTTTAATGTAAATATATAATCTTAGTTTAATTCATATAAATGTTGTTAACTTTAATATAAATTCGCGGCGGATAATTTAGGTATTTTCCCAATAATTTTGAAGTTGCAACCCTTGAAATAGTGGAAAACGCTATTTTAACGTAAAGTCGGCTATGATCGGAAAAACTCGGGCTAAAAGTGGTAGGGTGAATTTTTTAAAGAGCTCCATATCACCTTATCCCTTCTCTATTCCGCAACCGAACCACACGCATAGGCCAAAATATGCATCCACGTACCATACACACTATTCCTACGCGTACTCATAAATTTGGAAACTCTTACATCTGTCGCACGCTAAAGATGTGGAATGCTCTCCCGTCCCCACTCCCAAGCATCTCGTTAGGCCGGCATAGTGTGTCATTAGTGGTAGAGACTGATGCCGGTCGTTAGTAACTGGCGTCAGTTGCTCCCGTTCGTGGACCTCGCGTACCGCTTATCATCAGGTGGGCACGATGTCACATGTCGTGTTCAGAATAAATACAAAGTCTCAGGCTGGGTTGTACTAAAACCAAATCACTGTCATTGCAAAGATTAAAGTTAAAAATGGCGGCGATTGTATCAGCTGACGGCTGATACATTTTTAAAATTTCCGGTAATTTCGGAAATTTTATTTTAATCGTACTAACTACTACTCACTTACTCCTAATTATTTAGGTCATATACTTATATTCAATTAATATTTAAAAGGAGATATTAAGGTTTATTCAATGTTTTTTTAAAAAACTTGAAGTTGGAATGTTTTCTTTGAAAAATGTTTCGAGATAATTTTAATTTAGGTAAGTTACCTATTGATAGGTATATGTTTCCGTTCAAGGAAGATGACTGCTATATTTTATCATAATACTTACCTAATACTGAACAAGAAGATAGATTGTTTTTTACTGATTTATAATTACTACTAACTAGGTATGAGAACAGAAAATAGAAAAGAAAAAATAATATGAGAAGACTAAGTGGTTAAGTTATGTTTGATTCTAATGTTAAATTTTGGAATTACTTAAACGTTACAATAACAACTACTTAAATAATTATTAGTGTTTTACTAGTGAAGCATAATTCAAATTCAAAAACATCTCTCTCTCTCTCTCAAAAACAGAAGCGGTTCCGGTAACCCTAGTAGCTAGTGCTAGGGCACAAGACACAAGACAAAAATTCCAGGTTTAAGCTCCAACGTGCAATACAATTGGAAATAATATGTAGTGACAATGTTGTAGGCATCTTAAGTAATTTTAATATCTGAGTAGTTATTTCACGTTTGTATTTATTATTATAACTATTTTTAACGTACCTATAAGTAAATAATAATTATTATTTAATAACAAATTTATAGCGGTTAATCATTGACAGGAGTCCTTAACACCTATTGCGTTTAGAGAAGCAGAAAACAGATTCAGTGCCGATGTGTCTGATGTAGCCCAGATTAAGTCTATGTTATTAACAATATTCAGACGATGTTAAAGGTTATCACCACATCTGCCGCCGCAGTACTTTTCCAACGATCTAATTATAACTCCGAAATTACGAGTAACTTATTGATAACAACGTAATCGTAGTTCCAAAACTATAACAGCTGTAAACAGGGTTAATGTGACGTCACTAGACGTAGATAGGTCGCATTTTATCGGTAGGTATACATGTCACTATACCGATTCAAATATAAGTATTATTTTCCAAAACAAAGCTGGGCAGGTAGGTACCTAATTTAATTTCTTATTTTTAAACTTGTCTACCTGTCTATTTATCCACATTGTCCACCTACAACTATGTCATAGCTTTAAATACAACTTTAGGTATCAAACAGTAGTTTGTTATTTTTTACTGAAAAAATAAAAGAAAAATAATTAAAGAAATCAATAACGTAATTTGGCAAGCGACGACAAACGTATTTATGGCATGGTCTCTGTTGATACACTCACGATAATTGGAACATTTTAGGCACAAACAAATATTAATTAGCACTGACCTGACAAAAGTGATAAACGATTCGGTCATGTGATTACCAAAATAGTGGTTCCATGCGACAGGGCAGGTAGAGATGGTGGTCTGAGCGGGGGTGGGGTAGTCAGTCAGCAACACCGCACAGAAACAACCTAAATAAAAGCGGGGAGCAGGCGGGCGTCTGAGGCGGAACGAGCGAACAGTGCACACATCCGCGAGAACACTCACACACCCGCAACTATCACACCCACACGCCCGCTTCGAGACCAAAATAAAATAGTATGCGCTATGCAAATAGGAAGGCGAGCCACTAGCCGTCCAGAACAAACAGATCCTTACGTTTGAGTGTCACCGGCGGCAGCTTCACAGGTGCAGCATCACAGGATTCACAGGTCACTCGGATATCTCATCCGCACTCACTTGACTGGCAGCGGCTGTTCTGCCAACTGGTTTCTTACGATAGTGATCCGACGGAAAAGTACACGAACGTAATGTCCACTAATATTCAACACTCGCGGATGGTTGCCGACTACGGTCACTCGGCAGGAAAATGAACAACGAGTAGAGATTAGCATGAATGATATGATAGCAACAATTTTTTTGCACGTTTTATAAGCGACGTCCGTCGTCGAGGCGGGTTGCGGCGCGACTGGTTCGGCCGGCACTACGATGTGCGTAGTGAGTGGCCGTGAGACGCGGGGACGAGGAAACCCGGCGAGTACGCCGCACCGCGGGGCGAGGGGTTCGGATTAATCACGTAGTAAGTGGTCCCCCCGCCGCCCTCAGCGCCGCCAGAACCTGCGCCGCACGATACATAAATAAATACTAAATGCAGTACGGACGATGGCTGAGCGTGCCAGACTGAAATCGGATACTCTCGAGTCGAGCATTCCTTAGTGAATGTTGCCACCGCAATTCGAATGTCTCTGATCTTCAAAATGGCTTCAAAGAAATCCTTATGTTTAATATGGCCTCGCGCTACCTTTCATACCGAAATGACAAAAATAAGATTATCATTGTAATTTAAATATAGGTACTTACTAACGAGTTCTGCGGTGTTCGGAAGAACTCTATAACCTTATCCATTTTTCTCTATTCCGCAACCAAACCACATGCACCCATGTGGGTATGTACCGTAGCCACTAGACTACGAGTTCGAATAAATTTGGAGGTCTCAGCCTCATTCAAGCGAAGTGTGAAAAAACATCTTGATAACCACAGCCTTTATGCAACCGGCCGCAGTCTAGTGAAACAAATTATCACTGAAAATTTGACATTCTTTTGTCATATTACTAGATTCCGTGTAATCCCCCTGACTGAGCCATTTTTTGAACCTAGTGAAGAGTTGTCTATGTAATAATGTTTCTATCTTGTCACCTCCTAGATCTTGGACATACTTATTTATGTCTCTGGGGCCAATTACAAGATAGGAGCTATGTAACGCTTTTTTGGATGCAGGTACATCTAGTTTATGTTACGTAATTTCTTGATATCCGTAGAGGTTTCATTTAATCCCTGCAGCCGTAATCAGAGAGACGTTATAGTTATGTTGGTAAAGCCCAATGGCACCGGTTGTGCAAGCCGCAGACCGTGACGTGCCTCGTGTCATTGTTGGATCCCTGTTGTAATTTAGACAAACCAGTTAGGTACCTACTTAGTTTCAATGTATCTCGGACCTTGAACTACGCGAACAGTTTTGTATCTTTTAGGTATTTCACGTACATTCGTCATAGATTTACTAAATTCTCATGGATACATTTGAACGTCATTATAGGATCCCAGATAAACTAGCTGTATCAGCCAGGCCAGACATCTTAGTGTTTTCTCGGAACTTAAAAAAAGTTATCCTTATTGAACTTATCGTTCCGTGGGAATCAAATATTCCAAAAGACCACAACATGAAGTCGAATAAATATTATGATCTCACAGAAGAAATGATCAGGAACGGGTTCAAGACTCAGCTTTAGACAGTGGAAGTTGGTGCAAGAGGAGTTCCAGCAAAATCTTTGCATCACTTACTGAAAGAATTGGGCCTAAGCAGGTCTGCCGTCAATGCATTTATGGAACGAGCTCCCAAGATTAACAGAATCATACAGTATTTGGTTGGGTAGGGAGAGGAGTAGAATGATGGATGGTGAGCGTATTATCGCGCAATAAAATAAAAAAGGGAGGCTTTCTTTTCTTAAACCAGCCTATTTATTGTCGGTCGCAAGCCCGAGACACCATTCTTCTCATCTCTTACCCACACACTATTACCCGCACGGTGAATCCATGGTATGCTGAGAGATTTCTCTTCTTCACCGCCGTTCCAGTGCCTTGAAGAGCACGTTAAGCCGTCGGTCCCGGTTCCACTAATACCAACCTGTGGAATCGTTAATAAATTGTCATTAAAATTGACATCAGATCCTCGCCAACCCTTCTGGTCAGAGTCTTGAACCTGTTCCTGATCATTTATTCTGTGAGATCATAATATTTATTCGACTTCATGTTGTGGTCTTTTGGAATATTTAATACCCACGGAACGGTAAGTTCAATAAGGATAACTTTTTTCAAGTTCCGACAAAACACTAAGATGTCTTATTACTTATTTATGTGCGTAAATGTGTATATTGATATATATTGACTTACTTAATATTGCACCTACAAAATTGTAGAACAGTGACGGATCTGCTATATTTAAAATTTTCATGGCGGCCATTCAACTGTCTTTTCTACTGTTTTTTTGTCACTTTTTAAGTCTCATAATAAGTGCAAACCTTCTAGATTTCATTTTGGAACCCTTTCTAATATTTGCACTATAAATTACAGACCACAAACAATATAAAACTAGTATCATCATCACGACCGTTTCCCTTTCGGGGTGGTCAGAAACCACGCTTATACATAAGCGGATTCACATTTAGCCATCTTTACTATGGGCCAATCATGACAAATGGCAAGCTCGTCGATGTCTCCAGCGTACCAAACTCGAGAAATATCACAAATTAAATATTCATTAAATGTCTTTATTTACATTAATAAATATTTTTGTGTCCCGACCAGGAATCGAACCCGGTACCTCCGAGTCTAAGTCCACGAACTTAACCGCTAGACCATTATAATATATATGCAAAATTATGGGTATTTTTTTAAATCCGACACTGTTCTACGATCATGACGATCTGTACTGTCTAAATATACTAAAGGTTTGGCTGTCAGAGAATGCCTAGCGGCATTAAGTTCGCCGTACAAAGTTAAGTTTTTTAAAAATAATGTTCGAATACTCGTATATACCTTCATTTTCTAAATTTCATCTAAGTAGGTATTCCAGAATGGCATTGCACTTTGTTGTTATAGTACAAAACTTTTTCAGTCTGTCTACATCATTGACCTTTATATCAGGAGAATAATGACGGAGCTACCTATTAACCAAATACATTACCGCCTCCGTGGTCCAGTGGTAACAAACGTTGCCGTGAACTCGGGAGGTTGTGGGTTCGATTCCCACCGGGGGCAAGTTGTACATTGTATAATTTGTCTCGGTCTGGGTGTTTATATGTATAATATGTATACATGTGGCAAAGCAGCGGGAAAAGATCGAGTGCTCGCTGAAATGATCAAATACGGAGGTATACCGGTCTGGAACGCTTTCCACCTACTGTGCAACCTTTGCTGGCAGGAGGGAAGAGTACCAGAGGACTGGCGGCAATCAGTCATCGTTCCTTTATACAAAGGTAAGGGATCTAGATTGGACTGTGCCAACTACCGAGCGATTAGTTTGATCAGTTTAGCGAGCAAGATGTATGGCAAGATTCTCACGAAACGCTTGCAAGAGAAGACTGAAGGTATTTTATGGTGGCACAAGGAGGCTTTAGACCTGGAAGAGGATGCACTGACCAAGTCTTTTCGCTCCGCAATATCACAGAGAAGTTTTTGGCCTTAAACCAGAAGGTTTTCTGTGCTTTTGTGGATTTGGAAAAGGCTTTTTATAGAGTTGTAAGAAAGAAGCTTTGGGACATATTGCCGGAGTATGGAGTGAATGACAAACTGCTACAGGTTATACAGTCCCTGTACAAGGGCTGCAAAGCTTGTGTGCGGGTGGAGGAGGGTATGTCGCCTTGCTTTGAATCTCAAATGGGCGTCAAACAGGGTTGTGTGCTTTCTCCTAGATTATTCACTCTATATCTCGACAAATGCCTAAAAAGAGTGAGAGAGAGTGACTGTGGGATAAAGATGAGTGATCTAGTGGTGAACTGCCTGCTTTATGCAGATGATGCTGTTCTTATGGCATCGTCCGAACAACAACTGCAATCACTAGTCACAAGAATGAAGGAGGGATGTGCAGAAAAAGGACTCCGTTTGAATGCGAGAAAAACCAAGGTACTAGTGTTTGAAAGAAGAAGGATGACAACCGTGACGATAAAGATTGATGATGAAACTCTAGAACAAGTAAATGAAATTATATATCTGGGCAGTGTTTTCACTGCGGATGGGAAGTACGATAGGGACGTTGAAAGAAGAGTGAACGCGGGAAATAGTGTTAACGGTGCCCTGGGGTCACTGATCGGCAGTCGAAATGTCAGTGACAAAGCTCGGCTCGCCATACACAATGCCATGTTGGTACCAACACTGATGTATGGAAGCGAAACGTGGATATGTCAGAATACGCATGAGAGTAGGGTTAATGCAGTAGAAATGCGGTCGTTGCGGCGGATATGTGGCGTCACTTTGGCGGACCGCATACGTAACGTCGAAATACGGAAAAGGGTTGGTATGAAGGAAAGCATAGGGACAAAAATAAGGAAAAGCATGCTACGATGGTTCGGGCATGTTGAAAGGATGAGCGATGAAAGATTGACGAACCAGATATATAATGCGAAAGTTGTGGGTAAAAGAGGCCCTGGCAGACCGAGACTCACATATCACGATCAAATAAATAAAACACTGACTGAAGGTGCATTAAAAAGTCTTCGTAACCAAAGGGCATGTATGAAGAGGTTAATGAATGTCGACGAAGCGAAAGAGGTATGTCGTGATCGTGTCAAATGGCGCTCAATTGTCTCTGCCTACCCCGCAAGGGATCTGGCGTGAAGATATGTATGTATGTATGTATATTTACAAAAAAAAAAAAGTATAATATGTAATTTATCAACCATCTAGTTTCCGTAACACAAGCCTCGCAGCTTAGCACGGAAATTAGATGGCGCTGTGTGACCTGTCTGGAAATATTTATTATTTATATTTATTATTAAAAGGCAAGAAGCTAAACGGTATAACAATAAAATTATAAAATAAAATTGCCCTAGCAATCGTCTCAGAATCAATTAGTCTATGCCAGTACATTCCCGGTTATGGTAACGTGCACTTTAAAATTAATTTTATTGTTTTACTGAGAATCTTAGTCATCTCACTGCTATACACAATTGGGACGTGAGCTTGCTTACCAAAATGTGGAGAACTGACTCAAGTAAATTATTATGAGAGTGGACTGTAAATAAATTATATAAAGAAACTGAAAACTACTTACATGATATTAGAGAAAAACTTCTCCGCCACACTGGCCAGACGGCTTGGCGAGGATTGAACAATCAATCAAGAATTGACAAAATCAAAATCAAAATAATTTATTTCCGTATGGTTAGCACGTAACACTTGGATATTGTCAATACATACAAGCCAATAAATAAAAAATAATAATAAAAACAAATAAAAAATATTACCATTGACCATGGCTGGACCGAACCTAACATCAATACAATAATTATAACTAAATATACTATTGTCGTATTGGCCGTCTAGGTAGGCCGTTTGGCCGTAGGCCAAATCTCCAGATATATGTTCTGGAAGGCCCATCTCCAGCAGTGGAGGTCTAGGACGCTGTGTTCTAGGGGCTGTAATGAATGTAATGAAATAAATAAAACTGAAAAAATGACAATGCTAAATATCTTTAATTTAGTTTCTGTTATTTATTTATAATACACTCGTAAGTATGGACAGACTATGAATGCGATAGAATTACCGGTCGTTAAACTAAATCCATGTTTTACACCCACAGGAGAGATGTCTGCAAACCCACGCTCGCAGCGGGTTCCGAATTATTGATCTAATATTTAAATATTGTTTTATATTGAACATATAGAAGTACAGGTATTGAAGCAAGTGGCCGAAGGTCGCAGGATCGAGCTCTAATACCGGCTACAATGTCTTGGTTAATTTAAAGTGTAGAAAAAGAGAAGAAAAACAAGGGCGGCACTTTTTTGGCAGCATATGGCTTAGTTCGTCTGCATTGGCACGACAAAATCAAAAATATTGACCAGAGACCCTGCATTCCAGTTATAAATAAATAATAAATGAAGTTTTATTTCAGGTATGCACCCATATTAAATAAATTTTACAATAAACTTTTACAAAATATAAAAATATAAAACAAAAATAAAATATTTGCAAAACACTAGTGAGTCAAGCTCTCGGAAGGAATCGAGCAGAACACCCACTCCCAAGCGCCAGGATCGACTCAAGTTCATTTACGGTTTGGGCTCTGCTGAACATACAGCCAATGTGAGTGTATTTTACTGGGGATCCCGTCGCAAACCGCTCTCAGAATGCGATTGGTTGAAGAGCGTAGCCGCTCCCATAAAGACGTGACACGGTTTCGGAGCACCGCGAAGAAGTCTGGTACCCTCGCCTCAGCGAACATGCCCGATGCACTGCAGTACCTCGGTCGGCGCATGAGGATACGGAACGCATCATTGTACTGTACCCTCATGACACTGTATGATTTCCTATGGTAGCTGACCCATTGTTGGCAAGTGTACATACATTGACAGTATGTTTTAAACAGCGTCAGCTTGACATCTTTACTACACTTGCCAAACCTACCTAGTTATAAAGCTACAGCAATGCGGAGTGTGTTGGCGTCTAGCAGCGTGCCTGTATAGAGAGAAGGTATAGCACGCAGCCAGACCTCAGCCCTCTACTTTTTTTTAGTTTCTACTTTTGTTGGGCAGACTATAGTCTATAGACGTGCTTCGTTAAAAAAATTATGTGTAAGTAATCATTTAATAATAAACTGCAGTTACTCAGCTTAAGATATGATTTCATACGAGCTATTGTGTTTTATTATGTATTATTTTATGAACATTTCTGCAGTAATTAGATGTCATTGACCCGACTAACAATGCAGAGGTAAAGCAGATTTTATCGCTGAATCTCATTTATAATATTCGCTAACAACTGATTAAGCTGCCGTTACACGATGGATTAAAGGATCCTTTTTCGGGTCAAATTTTGTACATACATACATATCTTCACGCCAGATCCCTTGCGGGGTAGGTAGAGACAATTGAGCGCCATTTGACACGATCACGACATACCTCTTTCGCTTCGTCGACATTCATTAATTATTATCATAAATATATATAAATCAAAAATTATTAATTAATTCATTTTAACGGGTCTTTACGCGATTTACCTTAGAGAAATTTTTCTCCCGACGTTTCAGCCAAGTTGCATTGGCCGTGGTCACGGGTCGACTGGAGCTATGCGGTGTAGTCTCGTACATACTGGGTGGTAGATGTAAACCTACCCACTTATAACTTTAAAAGTTTTTAGAAATCACAACACACGACACTTACAATATCCTTGGCGCCATATTCCACGATGATGATCATAAACCCCCTCTCGATTGAAAATTTTGTGTTTCTTTATTTCGATCGCTTCACGTACTATTCTAGGGTAATGTAGGTAGGGTAATCTAGGGTATTGGTAGGGTAAATAAGAGTGACAATCGGTGGAAAAAATATCTTTGGGTCATGCAAAATCCAATGGTTTGTGCCACTATCCATTAGGTGTTCTGCTATTGCGGACTTGTTTAATTGGCAGTTTTTTACAGCTGCTCTATGTTCCTTGACCCTCTCGGCTATTGTGTGCATAGTTTGGCCAATATATGAACTCCCACAGCTGCAATCCACTTTATATACGCCAGGCGTTTGGAAAGGAATGAGAATATCTTTTGAGGTGCGTACGTGTTTTGCTACTTTGGAGAATGGGTTGTACACAGCATTTATGGATAACTTTTTGAAAGCTGTACCAATTTTATCCGTTACTCATAAAAAGTTCATTATGCACTATATCTGTAATTTGATTGCAATATTATAACTGAATTAGTTTCCACAATATATTTATTTCAATCAGCGCAAATTTGCTCCACCCACAGATTTTCAACATTTATTTTATTTGTCTGTATTAAGCGGAACCTTTTCAGAGGTAGGATATTTGGTGGGTAAGCAACCTTAGTCTAGGAATGTGTCTCATTACCACCATTCTAATTGCCGTATCGCACAGACAGACAAGAATATCTACAGTTATATTTGGCTCCGACATTATAAACATATATACGGGTTCTTGTAGTTGACCACGATGTACCGACTATGGCAAATAGTTCTTGGATTTTATATAGGGTTTGTGGCCTAAATCTTTGAGGTTGATGGCAACGAGGAACATAGAATAGGTTATTGGTGACATTTTCATACAATATTTGCAAAACTTCTAACTTTTATATATGAATAAACTTTGGCGCACATGCATAATAGTTTATATAAATAATATAATAATATATATTTCCAGACAGGTCACACAGCGCCATCTAGTTTCCGTAGTAAGCTACGAGGCTTGTGTTACGGATACTAGATGGTTGATAAACTACATATTATACTTTTTTTTTTGTAAATATATACATATTATACATATAAACACCCAGACCGAGACAAATTATACAATGTACAACTTGCCCCGGTGGGAATCGAACCCACGACCTCCCGAGTTCACGGCAACGTTTGTTACCACTAGACCACGGAGGCGGTCAAATATAATTTAATTCAAATAAAAAATTAAAAAGGAATCCAGTAATCAATAGGTTTCGACGCCGGGAAAAATCGCCTGGTGTCGCCAAGGATATTGTAAGTGTCGTGTGTCGTGATTTCTAAAAACTTTTAAAGTGATAAGGTAGTAGTTTTATTAATACTTGATCCTATTTCATTTTTCGATTCCTTTTTATTTAACCAGTCTTTCCCTAACTTTGACGCCAGCGAATTGTTAATAAGTAATGCTATTTACAAAAAAAAAAAAACTAAGAACATTTTGAGGATTCCTTGAGGGAAGCTGGAAGCTGGAAGGAATGCTTGAGTGGAGGAGCCGTTGAGGAAACGTCTTAAAATATGGGTAAATCTATAAATAAACAATGATACGAACCCCGTCTGAAGGGCCAGCGCTGGAGGACGCATGCCCGACTCATTCGTGAGGCCTCCTAAGGAGATCCCAAGGCGCCTACGGACTAAAACCCTATAAACCGTCTCTATCTCACTGTTGGCCTTGCGTGTCTTTACAGCTAAGTCTGAGTCGTGGCTACAGAGTAAATGCACTCGTTCGCCGCGTAAAATACGGGTGTAGGACTGTCTATTGTAGGAGCTATGATGATAATGAAGTATTTAAAGAAAAAATAATTTAATTTGTTACAATTTTATTATATTTAATTTTTATTTTATTTTATTTAACACTTTAATGTACAAAGACAAATGCAGGCTTTAATGCCGCGAGACATTTTATCATAGCCAACTTTAAACACTTAAATGAAAAATATATAGAGCTATTTATAATTCAAGCGTTATCATCATTAAGGAAGACCCTTTACTCAATGAACTCCTTGAACGTGGGTTGGTGATGATGATTTTTCAGGTGATTCAAACTATGCTAGCAGTGTGCCAAAAAAAACTAGCGCCGTCCGCCAGTCATACAAAAACAGAATTCTAGGTTGGCACAAATTCAACACTCCTATCAACAATGTTTGATCTTTACATAAGACTGGGGCATTATCATAGTTTCATATTTAATTTAAGACTGCCTCTGTGGTCTAGCGGTTAAGTCCGTGGATTTAGACTCGGAGGTACCGGGTTCAATTCCTGGTCGGGACACAAAAATGTTTCCTCCTCCTCCTTATTAGTCAGTACCCCACTGATGGGAATCGTGACTCATTCGCAGTCGCAACCCATCCAACAGCCGTCTCCAATGGTTTTGGTCCTCGGCGTAGTGGATGGTCTGGTGTACAGGGATGTTCAGGTGGTCAGTTACCTGACTGGACCATCGCTTGGGGCTTCTTCCTCTTGTTCTTTTACCGTCTACCTTGCCCGCGATTTGAAGTTCTTCTAGATTATCGTCTTCTCTTCTTGCAATGTGGCCAAAGTATTGCGGAATTCGTGCAAAGCAGACGGTAGATAGTCTTTGCTCCCTGGTCAGCTTAGGCTCTTCGAGCACAGAAATGTTAGTACGTCGTGCGGTCCAAGGGATTCTGAGCAAACGACGCCAGCACCACATCTCAAACGCATCAATCCTCGCTCTATCCGCGGCTTTTATGGTCCATGTCTCTGAATTGTACAGAAAAGACAAAAATGTTAATTAATGTAAAAATAAATACATTTAATTAATATTTAATTTATTTGTGATATTTCTCGAGTTTGGTACGTTGGAGACATCGACGAGTTTGCCACTTGTCGTGATTGGCCTATAGTAAAGTTGGCTAAATGTGAATCCGCTTATTTATTCTGATGATACATTCTTACAAGAAAAAATAAACATGGAATGGTCTTCACATATTAGTCAATGCCTACAAACTATTTTGTATAAGATATTTTGAAAATTTTTCATAAACAAACCGAGAATGAAACCGTAAATATATCCTACTACTACGTGAAACATAACGTCTTAGTTTTACGAGGTTTGGACTAAAAATAACATCGATTTAGTATGAATATCGATTATTTAATAATAAAGTCTAAACAACACTGTAAACTCCAAGCTAGCGGCTATAGAATATAAATCTGTGGTGTCAAGGAAAAAAGGGATAGGTACAAAACTTAAACTTTTCACTAGAGGCAAATTAAGAAAACAACTAATTTTTTATAATTAGAAAATTGTAATTGGTAAATGTTAAATTTCATTAGTCGTATACTTTAGGTACGAGTCCACTCATCTCACTATGCATAACTGAATTATTGGCGGTAAAAGCGCTATACTGAAATAACTCGATTGAACTCTTTTTACTTATTTATGCATTTTAATGTTACGACTAGCCCCTTTATGCACGTAGGGGTGTAAAATAAACTGTACAATGTATAGACTTGTCTCCTTATTGCATTGACGCATATGAATATTTTGAACCAATAGGTGCAAAAATCAAATTTTTAAATTTTTCGACTCATCTACTTTTTCCTTGACACCACAGAAATATTCTTGGTTACGCTTTACAACTGCCTCTGTGGTCTAGAGGTTAAGTCCGTGGATTTTAGATGCAGAGATACCGGGTTCAATTCCTGGCCGGGACACAATAATTTATTTTATTTATTTGTGGTATTTCTCGAGTTTGGTACGCTAAAAACATCAACGAGCTTGCCACATGATTGGCCTGTAGTAAAGTTGGCTAAATGGACTCCGCTTCTTTATAAGCGTGGTTTCTGATCACCCCGGAAAGAAAACGGTCGTGATGATACTTTACTTTACGCTTTTATATTATTCATTTTATATTAAATCAAATCGATGGGTGAATTTTTATATATAGTTTAGATTTTAGTTTTATTTTATTAGTATAATTTTTATTATTATTTTAATCATAAAAAATCAAATCAATCAATATCAAATAATGTATTCAGTAAAAGGCAATATATTTAATACTTTTACACGTCATCAACAGTTTCATTCACTTTTAGATATAAGAAAATAATGTATGGTGGAATTGTGTATCATATATAGCTCTAAATATGACATACATATGTCTATCTCTTAAGGATAACAAACTATGTACATATATCCTATTTAAAAATGCGGTAATTGGAAAGCTATTTACACAAAGACGATATTAATCCTTATCATTTTAAATACGTTAGTTGGCTTGAGCGTTTTATGAAGATAATTTTTTCCCTTTGCACCATGCAAATTAAATTAATACCTTAGAAGATATAGCAAAATAAAAATAATGCGCAACCAAATTAATTTCGTGTCGCCGCTTACACGGGCAAAGCCGCGTAAATCAGCTAGTAATATATAACATAAAAAAGTAATAAATGAATCGTCTCTAAGCGCTTTTTTACTTTTTCGAGCGAACATGGGGGAAGTAATTCTACATAACAGATACCTAAGCTATATAAATGAATCGTCTCTAAGCGCTTTTTTACTTTTTCGAGCGAACATGGGGGAAGTAATTCTACATGACAGATACCTAAGCTATATAAATGAATCGTCTCTAAGCGCTTTTTTACTTTTTCGAGCGAACATGGGGGAAGTAATTCTACATGACAGATACCTAAGCTATATAAATGAATCGTCTCTAAGCGCTTTTTTACTTTTTCGAGCGAACATGGGGGAAGTAATTCTACATGACAGATACCTAAGCTATATAAATGAATCGTCTCTAAGCGCTTTTTTACCTTTTCGAGCGAACATGTGGGAAGTAATTCTACATGACAGATACCTAAGCTATAGCTTTTAATGGTTGCTAGACTTACCAGTTGTGTTGGCAGTGGTGGGAATGTTAACAGACGATTAAAAGCAGATGCACTTTAGATGAGATAGCTAATACATTAATTAGACGTCTGGGTCCGGATTAACGGGTGCTATTGTTTGCTTCTAATGAGTAATTTTGGCACAAATCTATGCCAAAAACATTGACCTATCATTTTCAAACCAGGCATCGCGTGCGCCGACCATGGTACGCAGTAAGGTTTTGTTGCACTTGTAGACGACCACGAAGGACCTTAGACGTAAAGGAGTACCATGTCGGAGCCGCAGGTAATTCTTGTTTCAAGCGGTGTTATTTTTTTAGGTAAATATCACTCAAAATTGGCATTTGACATCATTGCAAATGGCTCATACTTTCTACGAGAACAACAAATAGGTGGTAGGCGGACTGATGGTGGTAATTTGCCCAGTTTGCCGTGGCGGGGAAGTATCCACCGTTTGTGCTGATAAACCCAGTAAAGTGTATACATCAGGCTCGAATTGCCGTCATGCCCAGTCAAGCCGGCAATGTCAGTCATGAGCTGCTGTCATTCCAGCTGATTCATGGACCTCGCGCGCCATTTCCATCAGTATGGTCACATGTTGTGCTAGTGTATAAAAATAAAATAATATTTTTTTATAACATACCTTAACTTCTTCATCAGTTTTATTCACATAACCCTAAAAAGCAGAAAAAGAAAAAAAAAAAAAAATATGTACCAATACATAACTATAAAGAGTGTGGTGGGTAGCTATCAATAAATAACTTAATTATGTGTTCACATTAATCAATTGCAATAAAATTATTCGCCCGCATGTCTTTCGTTTCCAATTTTACAAGTTTTTAAATAGGTACCAAAATTTACCAAGTGAAAATTTTCAAGATATTTTAGATAAAAATATAAACCTGTATGTGGTTTTATCCTTCATAAGGGTTACAGAAATTGTTTTATACTTTTTAGTCCGTTATAAAAACACGGTGCATTATTTTATTATTTTTATTACATTAGCCCCAACACACATCCAGGCGACATAATCAAGCGCGGGGAGTGCGGCGGTTTCTGCTGAGAACCTCAAGCTGCGCAAATACGCCAACCTCGGTTTGGGGTCGAGACGATGATGGGTCCATGGCGACACTCAGCCAAACGTCTGGCCAAGAAGTCGTCCAAACTTCTAACGGAAAAGTCTGGAGACAGCAAGGCTGCCAATTATTTCTTCCAACGTATTAGCCTCGCTATACAGAGAGGAAATGTTGCCAGCCTAGAGGACATTTTTTACTTATAATTTATTTTTTATTAGGTTTAGTTTTTTTGTTTTTTTTTCTCTTTAAGTAGTTTTAATTATATTCCTTCGAATAAAATACCTCAGTCATATTGTTTTAAATGCTATTTCAAATAGTGATAGACGGGATCCCACGCGGGTTTAGAAATAGATCGCGCGGCCTAACGGCATAGCATAGCATACTGTTTACAACTTCTCAACAACTACTGCCAATTGACGATTGCCAACATTAATTGCAATTTATGTGTTACTAGTTACTACTAATCCATACTAATAGAATTAATGTAAAACAAGCTGTTATAGACTAGGTACCTACTAGGGTTCAGAACCGGAAAATCACGGTTGTCAGTTCAGTAAAATAGAACCGGGAAATTAAATATAAGGGAATCAATTAAAATTTTAACAATCTAAAACTGTTGTACACGGCATGCATAATCTAAAAAATAAATAATAATATGAACTAACATTTATTTTTTTGCTTGGACCATTTTGCGTGGACATGTCAAGTGCAAGTTTTTGTTTTGTAAATTAATTTACTGTGGATATTATTGGTCAAAAGTGGTGTTGTTTGGTTTAATAATGTGCTACAATGTGAATTATTATGGAAAACAATAAATAGGACTTTAAATATGGGGCACAAGTTGCAGTATATTTTTTGCGGTTTTCCCGCGCTGTCAACTCCCATATTTTACCCGACGTGTTTGAGCTATGGTGACGCGAGTGACTTCAAGAAAAGCATCAAATTCTGCAGCATCTGGAATTTGATGATGACTTCATTAACTCATGAAAAAGAAAGATATATTACGTCAGACTTGGCTGTATGGGCTAGACCCTTTGCCTTCCCTATCACCTCATCGAGAGAAGAGAACAAAAAAAATATATGGTTACAGAAGACCTGAAGGACGATTTAAGAACATTGAGAGAGAACGCAGAGCGTTGGCGGTGCGAGGGAACAAGCTCGATCGCAGATTTGCACGGTGTCCAGACGGTGTAAAATCACGCTTTTTAAAACGAACTGTGGCCTTATTCTGTTACTTCGCAAAACGCAAACGTTTATAACGCAAACGTTATATAATGGAACCCGTTAACTATATATAATAATAAATAATAATAATATAATAAATTGTTTATTTCTCTCATAAAATACATATGTAGGTACATTAAAAATATCAACAGTTACAATATGGTACATACATACCTATTAGATATTGTACCCAAAAACAAAATGTATATTTTAAACAAATTAACTTACCGAGCATGAGAGCTGGTGCCTGAACGGGGTACCTAGAAGATACCTGTATCTCAGGTCACCAGTTAACACCCCTCGGACTAGCAAGTATGTTTAGCTTAAGCATTGATAATAAATAAACAGTTATCTTATTTATAATTTAACTATAATATACAAAATGAAATAACAATTCACTCTACTTCACTACGACTATCATTTACTCAGTCTCATGATAGCTTTGATGCTGGAGCCATTCAGCTACAGCTCTCTTGCAAAACCTTTTGTTTTTATATCTAATGGATAATACCTTATTTGCTTTATTATAAATGTAATAACCAAGAAAGCCGATAAATCTTTTCGCAAAGCTAGATTCGAAAGACCTTGGCAGAAAAACATCTTTATTTCTTTTATCGACAGTATATGTCATATATGTATGTATCACGCTATTAAAGCTGATATTTGCACGGCCGCTGTCAATGTCGAGCGCCTATAGAGTTGAGAATGGAATAATATTTTGTAATTATGACGCAACATCTGACTTAAATAACGAAATCCACTAATAACGCTTGCGGCTAAGTAACAGAATACGGCTACTGCACGTCTTTCTAGACCAGCAGTCTGTGGGTGAGATACTACAATATGCAGGAGTGCGTCGGGAAATTTTGCGGTGGCTCGTGTGGATGGATTTGCGGTTATAAAATTTTATTTTCACCTCAGTAGATAGATAATAGATTCCCTATTTGTCACCACACATCTTGTGTACACTACCATGCTTTATTTGTTTAAATTGTGTTTATTGATATGTGGCAAATAAAATATTTTTCTTTCTTACTTTCAATGTTATTAAGTCGTATGGGGGCACGGCTGTGTGGTAAAAAATAATTATTTAATTTTATTTACTATTATTTTTTATTTTCACGTTATTTTGCTTTTTAATTAATGTGTATTTCTTCCATCTAAAAATGGCCTTGAAGCGTATTTTATATAACAAGTGGATATAATTCGAATAACCGATCGGTGAAGGTCGTTCTTATAAGTATCTTAGGCTGATGTTAAGGCAATTTTATCGGTCGTTTTCCATAAAAATTGTTAAAGAACTATCCTGTGTTTATTATGTCATTATAGGTCGAGGTAGAGGCTCGTGTTCCAGCCTGGTTCCTGCGGGGTGAGTATGCACCGAACTGACCCAGTGCCCCAGTTTCCAAGGGCAACCTCCCCAGGCTATGTCAGCCCACCCCTCGACGCGGACGTATCTAATGCATTCCCCAATGAAGCTTGTTGCGCCCTGGGAATTCGATTATTTACATATAACTTTAATTAAGTAAAGAATTTTTATGTATTTTTAGATTGTAAGCTGACACAGCCTCTTTAGAGCCACGAATTATTTAATAACTTGACATGCTTCATTTATTTTAGTCCAAAAGCTGACACGGCCTTTTTACAGCCACGAATTAATTTTTTTGAAATGAAATAATTTATTTGTCAGAAACATGGTAGGTACAGGGATGTAAATTATTATATGTAATTATATCACATGATTCGCTATTTCTAGCATACAAATATTTATTTAGTCACATGACTTTGTCGAGCTTAGTGTCTAGGTATTCTTTTGTCGAATAAAAACATTTATTAACCAGCATTTGTTTGACTCTTAATTTGAACAGTTTTAGTGGCAGCTCCCTTATAGTAACTGGAAGCTTATTAAATATCTTTGTCGCCATTGCATAACAATTTCGGCTATATTGAGTACTTTTATGAGCTGGAATAATTATTCTACTAGGATAACGCGTTTTAAAATTGCAATTATCCCCAAGAGTTTTAAAAAGTTCCGGGTGGCTTTTTACAAATAAACAGCATTGAAGTATATAGATAGAAGGAACAGTCAGTAATTTTAGTTTTATAAATAAAGGACGACAGGAAATCATAGGAGGTGTGTTACAAATAGCACGAATGCATTGTTTTTGTCCAATAAAGATTCTATTTATTTCCACTGCATTATAATAAATAGATAATAAATAATAAAAATCGTTTATTGACACTATATAACAAGTATGTTTTTTACACTTTAAATTTAGATTGGATGTCCTGACCCCTGTCGTAGATATTTCTGAATGACAGGAGTCAGTTCACTTCCAGGTGACACAATAATAAGCTTATACAATTTATTTAAACATTGTAAAGCTTACCCAAGTACAAACAAATTAATAATAAATCACTTCAATTACTAGATTTATCCCCACACACATACATCTCATTACAGAAAGCCACAATACTTAACACATGCAGAATCGTCAGGAAATTCCTACAAACAGAACCAGATCATAATTAAAAGTATTCACTCACTTCCATAAATAATGCTCTCTTAGCTAAGGCTCGCGAGCATTATTAAAATCCGGCCTAAAAACCGAGAGTTTGTCATATAAACCAAAATAATAATAATAATAAATAGTATTATAGGGCTGTTGGTGGGTATTTTAGGAATTCCGTGTATCCTCTCTGTGTGTTATGTGAATGTGTATGAGTGTCTGTGAGAGGGTGTGTAAGAAGAAATAAATAAAAAGAATATTTGCCATTGCCCCACAATAATATGTAACTATAACAATTTAACTACCTACTTGGTTAAAACTTGTTTATGGTGTTTAACTGCCTCCGTGGTCTAGCGGTTAAGTCCGTGGATTAAGACTTGGAGGTACCGGGTTCGATTCCTGGTCGGGAAACAAAAATATGCATTAATGTAAATAAATACATTTAATTTATTTGTCATATTTCTCGAGTTTGGTACGCTGGAGACATCGACAAGCTTGCCACTTAACATGATTGGCCTATAGTAAAGTTGGCTAAATGTGAATCCGCTTCTATATAAGCGTGGTTTCTGACCACCCCGAAAGGGAAACGGTCGTGATGATACTTTACTTTTTACCTTCTGTTTTAGTTAAAGATCATGGTATAGCTGATATGATGGGTCCACCCATAGTAGCTGCTGGTTATTTTATAATCGAAATAATAGTTAACTATGAAAAAAAAATATCCAAGTGTTGTGCTAACCAAAGAAAAATAAAATTATTTGATTTGAACGATGGCGAGCGACTTTATTTTTGTGCAGCTGAAGGGACTGACATCATTGTATAGGTATGTCTAATACCTATCTGTCTAACATGTAACATCTATCTATCTGTAAAAAATACTCCTGAGTAAAAAACAGCTCTTTTAATCATAATTCTAATGATATCACTCTCAACAAACGCGTTAAGAATTTTTCAAGGTAAATATTATAAATTCTGGGAATTCATTTGTGAATATATTTTGTAAGAATTTTCTGTTTGGTTACCCATTATCATATTAACCATAACTTACCTATTACGCATATCCAAGTGTAAGTATGAGGTAATGGCACCTATAATAGGTGGTAGGCCATTGTCGGATTTTTTTTTAATTTAACGCAACCGTTTTTCAGAGCACGAAAATTAGTTCGCTAAATCGCGGGCAACGGCAATAAGAATATGGACTATGGAAACGTTTATTAAATAAAAATCGGGCGTAGAATATGAGAGAAAATGGAGAAAACTCTTAACGTAATAGATTTATAAAAGAGATTGCTCAAAACATTGTATTTCAATCGTAAATTTGTTAAAATATTTTTTTATTGTACAATGGGGTGTGTCACTAACTTTTTATCACGACAGATGGCGCATGATAGATAGTACCTAATATAACTGTCAGTTGCATAGAAAACTTGTATTTTTATTACGAAATTTATTATTTTCTAGATATTATGCAGAAGTGGGCAGCTTTTAAGTGTACAAATCGAGATTTCCAAGCGAAAGCAAAGATATGGTGATCTCAAAATTGCCGTTCTATTAATTCAACCTTTTTTAATTTTAAAGACGGTGTTCGCTTACTTAATGCGTCTTTTAAGGTAGGTAACGTTAAGTTAACATACATTTTTCTGTTATAAAAAAAAAACTACAAATAAATTTAAAAAAGGAAACGTCATAGGTGTAAACAAGGTACCAGTGCCGCTAGCGACATCTACAAAAAGCTTTGCCTGATACACCCTATTTGATTAACTGAATTACCTTGGCTCCAAACGTGTTGATTTCGGAAGAATAAAGTTATGTTCTATGTTTGGTATATTTTCGTATAGCTACGATTTGGGCGGCTCGTCTACCAGAAATGTGCGAGAAAAATGAGCGATACACGAGGAAAATATCTATCAATAGTATTACTGTTTTGTTAATCTGCTATAGCTGAGTTTTCCTTGCAGATTCCTTTTTCAGTCAGATGAAGTTTTCTATCTTTTTTCTGTTTTAAGCGAACCTGCGACATCGAAAAACCTAAAGCTACCCTATTCCACACAGATCACACGTAACTCCTTTTCTAAATCAGAATAAGCGATTAAAAATGTGCGCTCGCAGGACAGTACATTTGGCATGTTTGCTTTTTGGGGTGATAAAACTTCATTCACCATTGTACTTATATAATAAACTGACATGGCCGCAAGATCCTAAACGATATGGCACACGATCCAGTCTCAAACTACTGTCTTCCCCGATACAAGACCTCAGCGTTCCGTGGGAGCTTTAGGTATGCTGCTACTAAGATATGGAACAACCTACCCCCACCACTGTACGATATGCAGTCGGCGGTTGCTTTTAAAAATAAATATAAAAACTCTCTTTTGACATACCAACAGCTACTGTAGGAGCATACCTACTTTATATTTTTAAGATAATTTTGTTATACATATTTTATTTTTATTTAATGTATCAGTTATATTTTTATACGTACATACATACACCACACTATATATTTGTATATATTACCCACTAGCACCTCTCCTAACAAGGGATTAGCCGAAAATCAGCGCTGTGGCCCAGAGTCGCAGCTCCATGCTGAGCTGATTCCCTATTTGCCACCACACATCTTGTGTATACTACCAGTCTTTATTTAAGTTGTGTTTATTGATATGTGGCAAATAAAATATTTTTCTTTCTTTCTTTCTTAAAGACAAATTTCTTCTTCATTTCACGACAAATCCCTTCGTTCATCTCACAACTCATTTTCTTCTGTCCCCTTGCATCATTCTGGATTTATTTTAAATTCTTTTGCAGTTGTCGCCACAATCTATGGAACAATCTCATTGTATTATTTACAAAACCTAATTTAAATATTTTCGTATCCGCGCTGTACGCATTTACTCTCTGAATCGCTATGTTAATTTTCTGAGCGAGAAATAAATGAAAGAAATAATCTTTACTGAAATATAATATTAATGTTAGAAAAATAACTATGATACAAATCAAAACAAAATGGCCGCAGAGACGAGCCTTAGCAACATCCATTGACACACACAAGCGCATGTGCACTAAACTAAAGTTCACTACACGTTTGTCCTAGCAACAAGATCAACTGCACACAAGGAAAAGTCGAATAACATTTTGTGTATGTGTGTGTGAGCGTGGGTAGTATACACAGATACAAAGCTTTCACAGCGCAGCCTTGGCCAAGACACGTGCGTCATTAGGGCAGTGCCCTTACTTGGCTCAACCATCGATAAACCTTTGTTTTGACTACTACAAATCCTGTTTAGATCAGACTAAATTACTATTATTTATTTATTTAAATCTTTATTGCGGACTTAATGCCGCTAGACATTATCTGACAGCCAACTTTGGGGACAATGTGGATCATTTCAAATGTAAGGTGCAAATATTTATTACCAACTTATGGTAAATATAATAATAATAATAAATAAGTCTATATACATATAAATACAATTATATTACTAACTGCCTCCGTTAGATTATCTCTGATTAGCAACTCGGAGGTACCGGGTTCGATTTCTGGTCGGGACACATAAATATTTATTAATGTAAATAAATACATTTAATTGATTTGTTATATTTCTCGAGTTTGGTACGCTGGAGACATCGACGAGCTTGCCACTTGTCATGATTGGCCTATAGTAAAGTTGGCTAAATGTGAATCTGCTTATTTATAAGCGGTGGTTTCTGACCACCCCGAAAGAGAAACGGTCGTGATGATACTTTACTTTAAGTCTATATACATATAAATACAACATATGATACCATTACATAACTTATAAACCATTTAAATAATGCGATGACACCATTTTTTAAAAACATTTTTCGGTTGGATGCTTGTCGGATTTCAACTGGTAGTTCATTATTCAACAAGTATTCTTTTTTTATATATGACCTTCACTGGACATCCTAAACATATTTCTGGCGAATTGGCGATAATCCCTATGTTTGACTTGTCACTGTAAGCGCATTTTTCACTTTATTTCAGTCTGACAGGCGCCTAGGCGTTCGGGAAGCTTTTCCAAGCACTTTGTGTTTTTGATGACGTCGAATAACCAAAGACAAGGACGCGGATTTCGCAGCGAATGACGTCACAAATTTTACTGCGAATGCTTTATATTTTCGGGTGGTGTTCACATTGTCCATGATCAAAAATATTGTCAAATTTTGCAGCATTCCTTTCTTTTTTATTTTATATTACCATCGTCGAGCTTTGCCTAATTTTTCTATTGTAAATATTTCTTATATTGTTTCTCAGGTTTTACTAATTTTTAATTAATTAATTGCCTCCGTGGTCTAGCGGTTAAGTCCGTGGATTTAGACTCGGAGGTACCGGGTTCGATTCCTGGTCGGGACACATAAATAGTTATTAATGTAAATAAATACATTTAATTAATTTATTTATACTTTATTGTACATAGGCGGGCGTAATGGCCAGGCATTTTCTAACAACCAACCTTTATTTAATTTATTTGTGATATTTCTCGAGTTTGGTACGCTGGAGACATCGACGACCTTCATCATGACAAGTAGATGGGTCTATAGTAAATGTCTATAATAATGATTTCTTTTTTATTTAATAGTTAAAATAATGTGTTTTCATAATCTGTAATAAATTTTATTTATGTTGTAACGACAATTGACAAAAACTTTTTTCACGTTAATAATCATCTTGAGGGCAGTTAGTGAGAAGCCAGATTGCCCTATCATGGGGCACTGGGTACATACTCACATGTATGTGCCCAGTGCCTCAGGAGGGCAAGGCAAATATAAAAAGTAAATGTCCTCTTTTTTACTAATATAGAATAAGCAAACACTATGTTATTAACCCCTATGGATACTATTCCGAAATAAACTCATTTTATTTATTTATTTTATTTATAATTCAATAGTTATGATCCCGCCGATATAATCAGAGAATTATTAACACTTTGAAAAATGTTTTACCTATAATAAAGTACCTGATCATTATAAAGTACCTAATCGTAGCCTCTTATTCAATACGAGTTCTTCGCGCCTTTTTGTGCGGACATGTGCATGTTTTTGTTTTGTAAATTAATTAACTGTGGATATTGTTATTCAAAAGTGGTGTTGTTTTGTTTAATAATATGCTACAATGTGAATAATTATGGAAAAGGATAAATTGGATATTAAATATGGGGCACAAGGCGCAGTTAATTTAATGCGGTTTCCCGCATTGTGAACTCCCATATTTTACCCGACGTGTTTAGGCTATAATGCCGCGAGTGGCTCCAAGAAAAGCATCAAATTCTGCAACATCTGGAATTTGATGATAAACTCATTAACTCATAAAAATGAAAGATAGATTACGTCAGACTTGGCTGTATGGTCTAGACCCTTTGCCTTCTTTATCACCTCATTCATCATCCATCGGGAAAAGAGAACAAACAACAACAAAACCCACACAAGGATCGACATTATATTGACATCATTATCGATAGAACTTTGTACAATGAAAACAATCGATAGCTGTGTTAGGGCATCACTTTCTCTCCCGGGAGTATGGGAGTGCCTCCCTCCTCATGCCATCTCTTTCTATCAGCTGACAGACACGTGCAGCGAATATATACTACTGTTGTCTAGTGTACTACAAACGAACGATCATACACTGTTTTGGAACGTGAATATTTGGTTTTTAGACCCTTTACGAGCTTTTTTTTTGTTTTGTTTATCTACTGATTGGAATAACGCAGCGAATATACAGTAATTATGTTAATAATAAGAGCATTTATCACAAATAAACAGATTTATGATTGAAGGCTGATCCCGAGGTAGTGTCTGTATTACCAGGATCAGTCCATCCGTACAAGCCAAACAAAGTAATAATTTAAGCGAATAGAAAAAAGCAAAGTTAAACATATTAAAAGTTATTTAGTAAAAAAGTAAAAAACAGAAAATATACACCCTTAAAAATAATAATAATATAAAAAGATAAATAGAAAAACCCTATCATTGTATGATACTGCCTCTGTGATCTAGCGGTTAAGTCCGTGGATTTAGACTCGGAGGTACCGGGTTCGATTCCTGGTCGGGACACAAAAATATTCATTAATGTGGTCCGCGGGTCTCAAGGGAAGCCAATCCGCCGATTACAAGCTGGTTTAATCTGGTGGTGCAGTTGAGACGAATCCGTATTCGTATAGATTACCATGAACCCAATACCCAACCCAACTCAATGTAAATACATAAATTTAATTTATTTGCGATAATATTTCACGAGTTTTGTACGCTGGGAACATCGACGAGCTTGCCACTTGCCATGATTAAAGTTGGCTAAATGTGAATCCGCTTCTTTATAAGCGTGATTTCTGCCCACCCCGAAAGGGAAACGGTCGTGATAATACTTTACTTTTTTTCTATAATTAAAACTAAAAACTAAACTATATGTATATATAAAAATATTCACCCATGACCTGATCATGTGGCAGTGTGGCAAGAACACTCGCAGCATTCCCCAGCTGCACAGCGATGCTGAATTGCTGCGGAAAAAACTGCCAGCCCTCTTGTCACATACAGCATTAACCAGCCGCTTAGACAGCTAAAGAACTTCTTAGCACTTGGCCCCCACGGCCAAAAGGCACAAACACATAATCATTAGCAACCGACTCTTATTTTAAGGGTTACTAAAAAAAAACATTTTTGTTATATTTTGAGCTTACGATGTTCTTCCTGAAAAGGCTTGAAATGTTTATAATGGAACGACGCGGCTTCCTGTGCGCAGGGTGCTCCATCAATTTTATCAATACTATGTATGTATTTTAAATATGTAAGCTGCGAATTGACAGCGACATTACAACATCGGCCAATGCCAAGAAGCCTGTAGTTTAATAAAATTAATTATCAGAACAAGACATAAACACAGCTTGCATTAGCTATAGTCCTTCCATAACAAACAACGTTTACATTAATTATTATTATTATAAATTATTATTATTATTATAAACTGCCTCCGTGGCCTAGCGGTTAAGTCCATGGATTAGACTCGGAGGTACCAGGTTCGATTCTGGTCGGGACACAAAAATATTTCTTTTAAATTCATATTTAATTTATTTGTGATATTTCTCGAGTTTGGTACGCTGGAGATCGACGAGCTTGCCACTGGTCATGATTGGCCTATAGTAAAGTTGGCTAAATGTGAATCCGCTTATTTATAAGCGTGGTTTCTGACCACCCCGAAAGGGAAACGGTCGTGATGATACTTTACTTTAATTTTTATTATTATAACCTGCTACGCAAAGTAGGGTTATGTGTTAATCAGCCTATGTATGTATGTACGTTTGTTCCTTTGTGGCACACTGGAGACCAAACGTGTTAACCGATTTTGATGATTCTCACGTCAATCGATTCGTTTTCATCTCGTATAAATAACAGTTCCCTTCTTTTTTTTAAGTTATATTAAAACATTTATTCGAAAAAAATATTTACAAAATATAAAATAAAAATAATATTAATACTAAGGATAGGGATATAAGTCCCGTTCGCGTGGAATAGTGGCAAGAACGCTTTCCCCGCTGAAGTGCAATACTAATCGGCAAAGAAAGAGCCAGCCCTCTTGTCACCGGAGGAGAAAACAAGACGCGGTGTTATGTCTTTTAAAAACTTTTTTACACTTGGACTCCATGGGCCCAGAGTTTCTACAGCAAATGGCATAAATATGTAATCTTTTAATATACTTACATACTTGCGCCGCTTGCTGGACTCCACATTTTCCGCGCAGCTCCCGCTTTATGCGCTGTCCACCTGAGATGCGACGCGGCGAGGGTGTCGACGCACATTCCCTTCTTAATTATTTTCTAAGTATTTCTTAAGATATGTTTGTGAAACGCATTTCTTGCAAAACCTGTTAATTTTTACCTAATTAATAATTAAGTACCAGAAATACGTTCCAGAAGCTGGCTGATAGTGTCACATAGTGCAATTAGGTGCAATAAATAGTTCAATAGACTAATTAATTTTGACACGTTTGTCTTAGTTTTAATTCTTATACCCTTAGGCTTATTGTCCCGTCTCGTTATATTTAATAAAAAACGGGTGCGTCGCGGGACGTACCGCAAAAGTGAAAACTAAACTTGCAGGTTATTGATTTCGTAGTTGGTAGGAACATGGAGATGAAATGAATGCATGGTATGATAAATGTAAATGATTTTAAAATTGTATAAATGTATCTTTTCCCCTTTCCCCTTGAGCGCTGTTCTGACGTACGGACATACGTTCAACGAAATAGGTCCCCAACCAAGCGCGCGCAATAAAGTTCTTACTTTACACAATATTTTATTATATAATAAAATATTGCACATAATTTACAAACGTAGTGTACATGGTCTTAATATTTTTTCAAAATGCATCTTTGGCTATCATTTAAATTATCTCGTTAATAAATATAAGTTATAATATATATTTATGTTTATTATATATATTATATATCATGTAAGTATTTATGTAAATAGTATTTAATTATTCTAAAGTAATTATATTTATCTTAATGCACCCGCAATCCTCTGCCACACTCTCAAAGGTTAGCTGTTATAAAATGCCGGAAGGCATTAAGTTCGCCCTTGTACACTACTTTTTAAGTTATGTTGTGCAATATAACGCACAACCTTCCATTACGTTCTTCCTATAATAATCAACTGAAAATCCCATCCCACTCCACTAGCAGATATTCAGATAAGTTACTGTGTCTGCAGCCCACCAGTGGAACAAACTGCCACTGGCTATTAGACACGCACCGTCAGTCCACGTATTCAAAACCTTGGTTACTGCATTATTTTTTGACAAACAAGCATCGGGCTCACAATAAATATTTGGCAAATATATACTTTTATACTATGTATTTATTAGGATTTAGTGTATGTATTTATTAGTATGTAGTGTATGTAAGTCTTAGTATGTAGTATATTGTTTGTTATCCTAATATTTTTTATTTTTTTATTTTAGGCATTAATCTTCGCCTTTGTAGATTTTTTTCGTGCAATAAAGAATTTAATAATAATAATAAAGAGTTTATAAATAAATAAGTTTGAGTGTAACCATCAAACTACACCGACAACATGGCGACGAACGCCTCAAACTCAAGAGTCGATCTGTTACAGGTTTTTTTAAGAATATAGGTACCTACGTTTATAGTAAATGTATTTCAATGATCCGGCTTCGAATAACTGGTTTGGAGCGCCACCCGTCCGCCTGCGCCGCCGGGTTACGCAATAGCGACGCGGCAGGCGTAGCACAAGAAGCCAAAATATTTGTATATTTGTATATTTCACCTATATAACAATCGTTATATTTTGGTACGTCAGTTAACAAATTTTTAAATAATAACAATAATGCTATTAACACCAAACTAAATAAAATTCTAAGTGGAAAAAAACTGCATCAGTGGTTGTTGCCTCTAAGTTATCAGTATGTTGAAGACCTATTAAAAATCATAACCTAATTTGTTGGCTATTATTACCGTAGTGTCTATTAAATGACTAATTTTAAATTGCATTACATCATCTTTCATAGAATAAATATATAAAATATATTTTGCTATAAATTTATTTACCTAGTATAATATCATATCTATTAATTATATCATATCTTATCATATCACATCATATATGTGTCATATCATATCTTACTTTATTATATATTATCATATCATTTCTTATCTTACCAAAGGTTTGCATAATATGAAAATTGTCAGGATGGATACTGCAGTGGATGACATCCAGCGACTACATTAAATTCCATGCAACTTTCTCACATCATATTATTGACTGACCCCTGTAGTTCAGGTTCACCTAGTTTAGGGGTCTTAGTACTTTGTATTTTGTTTTACACATATAATTGTTGCTGTACTGTTATATGTATCATTCCAGTGTATTGTGTTTATGTTGTTCAATAAAGGTTTTTTCATTTTCATTTCATTTCACCATGCATCGTAGACAAAGGAGCATAGGAATACAGTACAGTAGAAGGCATAAGACCACAAAACTATACAACTATTTAAAAGAATTTTCCGTCAAAGGCATCTCAATAAATTCTGACAGGTCATAAAAAGCATTATTTTGAAAAAAGAGTTTCAATTTTGTTTTAAATTCACTTGGTTGTAGTCCAGTTATAATCTCAGGTACTTAGTTTATTGTATAATGTAATTTTCAACGGCAAACCTTGTTTAAACGTTATTCTCAACCTGGTTTGCCTTATATAGATTTCATTCTTGTTTATTTTCTAATAATATTAAATTTTATTCGAAGTTAATTATAGTACATTAAATATAAATTAAAAGCTACCTAAATAATAAAATTAAAAATAAACTAAACTATAAATTAAAAAAAAAAAAAACTTGTTTCTTAGGTTATACTTAGTCAAACTAGATATTTTTGGAAGTTCAATATAGTAAATTACAAAATATTTTTGTTTAAGGTTGATATAAAGAATAAAATTATTTATTGCACACAAAGTCAAATGACTAGCGAGCATAATACCAATTAAATAATTCTATACTAGCTAAGCTTTAGGACAGTGATAGATTTATACAATTGTGATGGGTGCAGCAGTCTGAGCAGTTTAAAAATTAAATCAAATTATAGAATTAAGTGTATGTATTAAATACAAAAACATATTCAATTCAATTCAATTCAATTCGTTTATTTTGCAAGTAGGCATAGGACAAAAAGATATGTATACTGCACTTTTACACGTCAATTTTTACAATATTGATATAAAACGATATAATTTTATAGTACATATTGGTGAATCTGGAGCAGTACATGATAACCATCATTTGGAAAGAGAAACAATAAAATAACAAAATTATAAATAAAGAATAACGCTTAACAATATAGCTGCTGTAGATAGGCATTGTCACACTATAAGCTAAGACAGACACAATTATAAGAATATATAATATATATATAAATACTTAATATGCGGCGAGCGTTTTAAGTACCCTCCCTGGTGGTAAGCCCTTAGTTTATTTTATAGAATAGTTTAAATTTCATAGGTATTTTTAGTTTAGTTTTATTTATAATTAGTTTTTGTATTTTTTTGTATCTACTTCGAATTTAATTATTTAGGTAGCTTTTAATTTATATTTATTTTTTATTTATTTCAAAACTTTATGCACTATAGGTACACAGGCGGACTTAATGCCGCTAGGCATTCTTACTAGTCAACCTGAGGGACAATTTGGAGCATTTGTTGTGGGGCAGGTGCAAAATATAATAGGAGCATTTAGGTCTGAAAAAAAAACAAAATAAATATATACTAATCAGTAGGTATACACTAAATAGACGACTAATATATTTAATATATATAAATTTACTTCGAATATTTTTTCAAAATAATTTATTACATATTACTTATATAAAGAAAAGCATCAAATTCTGCAACTTCTTGAATTTGATGATAACCGTATAACTCATACAAAAGAAAGATATATTACTTCAGACTTGGCTGTATGGGCTAGATTCCTTTGCCTTCCCTATCACCTCATTCATCATCCATCGTGAGAAGAAACACAAAAAAAATAAAAATAAATATGTAAGTTTAAGTTTTTATAATTTATACTTAATAGTGCGCATTACTATAAAACTCACGAATCGTTTTCTTTGCCGGCAAATATAACACGAGTGTTTAGCCATTGCTTTGGAGTTTTTACATTCGTTGTATTGTAAATAGTTGCCAATCAGATAAGACGGCGCGCGCATGAATGCATACACCATGCGTAGCCCCTTTTACGGTGTATGGCCCCTTTTATGGTGGGCATAAGTGGCCAGTCACCCAGCCACTGAACGAGCAAGTAATATCAATGAACTGGCCATCAATAAAACATGTGGCAATACGCCAGGAAAGGAAGAAAAAAAACCTTTTTGAAAATGGAACTCGATGGCAAGATTGGCAATGCGATCAAAAACATTCTTTATTTTGTAAAGCATACTACACATTGAGCTTTACTTTTTTTTTTTAATAAAGCAAATGAACAATATATGCACAATTTATTCTGTTTTTTTATTTTTGTTATATGTCGGCGCGTTCAGTGTCTATTCTAGTATCATCATCACCGTATCTCTTTCGGAGTGGTTATAAAGCGGATTTACATTTAACCAACTTTCTCTAGCGTACCAAACTTGAGAAATATTACAAATAAATTAAATTATACCTCCGAGTGTCACGGAGGCAGTCAACTTTTAAAATCTACATAAATATACATATTAGGAGAGGTCATTCTTAGAAAAACGTACGAGTTAATTTTTGCCAAATCTACTTGTACATATTTCCATCTATATTTTTTTCAGTTGAGGGATCGGTATGTTTTTTTAGTATTTGATTTATAATAATATTCCCAGCGTGCTTATGCAAGCACGACTTGTGAACTTGCGCCGATGGTAAGCGGTGTGCAAAGTCCATAAATGTTAGCAACAGGAATCAGACACTCATGACTGACATCAGTCCCTAACACTATGCCGGTTCGACTGGGAATGACGGCAATTTGAGCCTGATGCCTAATTCTGGCGCTTTCGACTTTCGTGTCTGTCACTTTCATTCGAGCAAACCGAACATGCGAGAATCGGGGCCCTGATCCCGAAACGTGTGGTGTATCCACACGGATCGCTTTACTGGATTTATCGGAACGAACGGTGGATACTTCCCCGCCCCGGCTGACTGGGCAAATCATCACCATCAGTCTACCGTCTACCGTCTACAATTATGTCAAATGGCAATTTTTACGTTCAAAGAGAACTAATATTGTAAGCTTGCCATGGTGGTATTTATATAAAAATAAAACAGCTAGAAACAAGAATTACTTTACTTTACTATGCAACTTATTTAATTAAATATAAATATATATTTATATTATATTTATAAATATTTATACCACGGGCTTTCTTGTGCTAGAAGTGCTAGCCGCATTCCTCGTCACGCGGCTTTCAACGACATCATCCGAAGGGCTCTTGTCACTGCTGGTGTACCCGCAATCTTAGAACCATCTGGGCTGCAGCTCGCCAGTGGAACAGACTTCCCCTCGCTATACGAAAAGCACCTTCACTCAACATTTTTAAAAATTTGCTCACCAAGCACTTACTCGTACATGAAAAGCAAAACAAGACCGCATAACATGACAATATGTATGATGTATTTATATATATATATATATATATATATATTGTGTAGGTATATTATATAGGTATAACATATATTATTATTTCTATATGTATTTTATTGTTGTATGATATATATTTATTGTTTATTTAGTTGATAAGTATTTTAGTTAGTAATTTTAAATCATAGTTTGTAAATATTCTTATACACATGCACCCACACTCTCTTCTCACTCTCCCAAAGGTTAGCTGTTAGAAAATGCCTAGACATTAAGCTCGCCTATGTACATTGGAATGTTTTTTATTTTTTTGTGCAATAAAGAATTTATCTATCTATCTATCTATTGTGCGGAGCGATGGCAAGAGATCCGACGGAATGACTGTTGGGCCGTGGAAACTTGGCAGGTCTCTGGTGTGGGATAAATATATAAATATTTCCAGACAGGTCACACAGCGCCATCTAATTTCCGTGGTAAGCTACGAGGCTTGTGTTATGGAAACTAGATGGTTGATAAACTACCTATTATACTTTTTTTTGTTGTAAATATATACATATTATACATATAAACACCCAGACCGAGACAAATATATACAATGTACAACTTGCCCCCGGTGGGAATCGAACCCACGACCTCCCGAGTTCACGGCAACGTTTGTTACCACTAGACCACGGAGGCGGTCAAGATGGATGCGACGTGTGAAGACACATTAGCTCCATCTCACATCCAGGCGACCTCGTCAGGCGCGGGGAGAGCGGCGTTTTCTGCAGAGAATCTCAAATTGCGCAAATATGCCAACCTTGGTGTCGGTTACGAATTTGCGCCGTTTTGGGTCGAGACGATGGGCCCATGGAGACTGTCAGCGAAGCGCTTGGCCAAGGAGTTGTCAAAGCGGCTGACAGAGAGGTCTGGAGACAGGAAGGCTGGCAATTATTTCTGCCAACGTATTAGCCTCGCTATACAGAGGGAAAATGTTGCCAGTCTCCTAGGCACTATCTCGGATGGGACATTTTTAGAGGACATTTTTTATTTATAGTTTAGTTTATTTTTAATTTTATTATTTAGGTACCTTTTAATTTATATTTAATTTATATTAATTAACTGAATAAACTTCATTGTTAAAAATATTTATTTCAGCAGTATTAACATAGCCTTTCTCGTGTGCTTTTAAACGTTGCAAGATCCGTCATTTTGGATTAAAAAAGGTAGAAAAAACCCTAGTGCCGTATCGTGGGAGTGCCAACGACTGACCGGTCACGGGGCGAATTCCTGTGCGCTCCGATGAAAGCATTGACTTAAACACAACTGGGCATTAAAAAACTTAAACCGCTTATACTCTGGTCCAAAGAGTATTGTTGGGAAAATAGTGGCTATTTACGCAAAATACTCTCGTTCACCCGAATACTAGCGTAGCCAGGTGGAGGGTAGGATAATTAAAGAAATAGTAATATATTTTTGAGCCCGCAAATTGACCGCGAAAATTTTAAAATATTGTGTATTTTGTAACTAGTTTACCATACATAGGCAGGTAATTGTTTGCGCCTTATCATGTTTAAAAACAACTTTAAGGTTGTCTATTATTTCATTCATTCATTACAGCCCCTAGAACACAGCGTCCTAGACCTCCACAGCAGGAGATGGGCCTTCCAGAACTGGAGAATTTGGCCTACACTCGCCACGCTGGCCAGACGGCATTACAAAGTTATCATAGATTTACAATTTCTGGGCTTCGAAAAATACATTGGGAGGGTTTCACACTTTTGCATCCGTCTCGCTCTCACAACCGAATATTTTCAAAGATGGACGTTTACCTGTAACTATAACACTGTTATGGTACTTGCCCTTACTGTCTCGTCTCAAAATTCCACTCTACTATATATTCCACATAATTGATTATAGGTGACGTGAAAATTTATTTATTTATTTATTTAAATTCTTTAATGCACTTAAAAATAGTACAGAGGCGAGCTATAATTTGTTAATTAAAAACTTAATTAATTTTATTATATTGTATAATTCTTAAGTTGTAAAACGGGATCAGTATACAAATGCAATTGTTATTTCATATTTCATTGTTATTGTACTGATTTTGTTGGTTCTTATTTTTATTATTTTTCATTATAGCTAACAGTGAAAATTTGTAAGGCTTTGAGATTAGATATTTTTTGTATACATAATATTGCAAAGGCTGTAAATTTTCCCACGAATAAATAAATAAATATAATGCCAGTAGGCATTATTTACTAGCTAACCTTGGGGATCGAGTTAGGTGATAGGCAGGATGACAAAAATATGAAATATTAATGATACAGTTAATAAGTTACTTAACTAATTATAATATACGACACATTATACCTAATAATTATTATATTAAACTTAAATAAATACACGGTTATTTAAATAGTGTTTTATTCTGTTTCTCCAGGAACGATGTGGTTATTAAACGTTTAAAGACGCTGACAGACGGTGCACGTCTAATGGCCAAAGGCAGCTTATTCCGCTGGCGAGCCGCAGATACAGTAAAGGAGTATCTGGTTAAGGAATGAGAAGAAATCTTAAGTTGGTTGTTGTAAGAGGAGCGAAGGGCACCGTTGTGCGTATTACAAATAAATTCGAAGCGGGATTATTAGGATTATTAAGAATGATATAAAGTAGGGTGAGAACATGGACAGAGCTACGAAAGCGGATATTGAGCCACTTTAACTGAACGCAAAATTGAGTTTTTTTTTTTTAATTACTGATTAAATAAATTTGAATTTGTCTAATCGAGAAAATAAACTGCCGAACTAAAATATAAATAAAATACGTAAATTATACGATAAAGATTAAGCTAAGAAAATTATATAAACTAAATAAAAATTAAAACTAAGAACTAAACTATGTATAAAAATATTCACCCATGACCTGATCATGTGGCAGTGTGCCAACAAGACTTGCAGCATTCCCCCGCTGCACGATTTCGGGACGCGATAGTTACAACGTAACTTTCCGTAAAATGTGTGCAGCATGGCTGCTTGTGAAGCAGGCTGGGGCAGCTCCCGTCTAGGTTTCTGTTTTTTATTTATTTATTTATGTTCTTGGTTTTTTATTTTTTTATTTTTTGTTTTATTTTAATTTTGTTTCATTATTGTTTTATAACTTTTATTTATATTACTGTTCCACTAAATTTAAATGTCGGCTATGGTATAATGACAGAGGTTGTTGGAACCTGCTTCCAACACCATTTTCTGAACCATAGACCCTTTTGTCATTATATCTTTGTTTTATTTTTTAACTATGTTTTACATTTTTATTAACTATTTTTGTGACAAATAAAAACTGATTTTATTTTATTTTATTTTTTTTGTACTTTATTTAGAAAGACCGGCGATGACATTAAGTGAATGAACGAAAGACTTTCAACATGCACATGCTACGGAGATGAAGTTACTAAGACACGAATTATTTTAATTCGTTTGTATACCTTCTTATAGCGCAATTTTTTGAATAAAAAATTTGGCATGAAATAAAAATTAAAAAAGTATCGTTTATTTAACGATGTCAAAAAAATATAGATCGAGCAAATAATACGTCAATTAATGTTCACTAAAACTCCATTTTTTTATAGATAACAGTTGTGTGTCATACATACATATCTTCACGCCAAATCCCTTGCGGGGTAGGCAGAGACAATTGAGCGCCACTTGACACGATCACCACATACCTCTTTCGCTTCTTCGACATTCATCAACCTCTTCATACATGCCCTTTTATTTTGATTGCTTTTTAATGCACCTTCAGCTATTGTTTTATTTATTTGATCGTGATAGCTAAGTCTTGGTCTACCAGGGCCTCTTTTACCCACAACTTTCGCATTATATATCTGGTTCGTCACTCATTCTTTCAACATGTCCGAACCATCGGAGCATACCTTTCCTTATTTTTGTCCCTATGCTTTCTTTAATACCTACCCTTTTGCTTATTTCGTCATTACGTATGCGGTCCGTCAAAGTGACGCCGCAGTTGGGTGTCAACCTTATTTATTGTGTTTTTAAGATTATAACTGTGTGCAACTATAATAGCGACATCTATGATGGACTAGAGGAATTTTCTCAACAACTGGGTAATAATGGGAGCCAATGTCAACCTTATATGATTAGATTTTTTTAAGGCTATAATTTGTGTCAATCTATAATCAAATCATCGAATATCCAATCAGCATTATATATAGATCTAAATGACTAATACCTTTATTGTTGCCACAGGAATTAGTCATTCTAAACATGTATGGACCTGTTATAAAATCAGCAGTTAAGCCCGTTGTACACAGTAGAGTGTTTTTTTGTGTAGAGACGGAATCAAAATTTCTTCAATGATTTTCACTTTTATATAGGTACCTAATTTTAGACAGAGGAAAATAGAGTTTTATAATTCTCCATTTTACTAAAACAAATATATAGATAGATAAATTCTTTATTGCACAGAAAATAATACATTTTACAGTACATAGGCGAGCTTAACGTCTAAAAGCATTTTCTGACAGCTAACCTTTGGGAGATGTGAGCAGGGATTGTAATGTGCATGACCGCTAATATTTGAGTTAGAATTGTTGAGTACAAAAACTTATACCTAAAAAAAACGATATTAAATCTATAATATTTGTACATATGTACATACAATACATAGATAACACACATAAATATACTGTTTTTTTTTTAAAGTCAGTGAATCGATAAATCGTCAATGATACGCCCTCAGCCTGAAGGGCCACCGCGGGAGGACGCATGCCCGACTCACCGTGAGGCCTCCTAAGGAGACCCCAAGGCGCCTACGGACTAAAACCCTATAAACCGTCTCTCTCTCACTGCTGGAAGTCTGAGTCCTGGCTACGGAGTGAAGGTACTCGTTCGCCGCGTTGAAGCATAAATATACTGGTTCATCATCATCATCATTGCAGCCCCTAGAACAAGCGTCCTAGACCTCCACTGCTGGAGATGGGCCTTCCAGAACATTTATCTGGAGAATTTGGCCTACACTCGCCACGCTGGCCAGACGGCTTGGCGAGGATATGATGTCAATTTATAATGACAATTTATTAACGATTCCACAAGTTGGTATTAGTGGAACCGGGACCGACGGCTTAACGTGCTCTCCGAGGCACGGGAACGGTGGTGTTGTAAATCTATGACAAATGTACGTAAGAAAAGTGCATTTCTCATTGGTACATGTCGGGTGGGTTTGAACCGACCTTTGTAGGATTTAAGGAACGCGTTCTTACAACCGAGCCACCACCGCGCCTACAGTACAATATACTGGTTACATAGTATATATATACAATAATATGTTGACAATATCCAAGTTGTTACAAGATAACCTATGGAAATATTTTTTTTTTTTTTTATATATATACCGATTTAGTCAAGTTATGTAGACTCGTCTTGCTTTCTGTTGAAACTGTTGAAAGAGTTTAGTAAGGAAATTTTTGAAACATATAAGTGATGGTGATTTACAAATATAAATTACGGTTCCACTGGCGAGCTGCTGATACTGTGTAAGAATCTGAACATCTGCTGGACTAATGTGGCGGGACTTATAATTGATTATATATGAGAGAAGACAAATTTCTAAGCATTCCATGGATTCACCGTGCGGGTGCCGGGTCCATCGTGTGTAGGTAAGAGATGAGAAGAATGGTGTATCGGGCTTGCGACCGCGATAATACGGTCACCATCCACCATTCTACTTCTCTCCCTACCCAACCAAATACTGTAATATTCCGTTAATGCCGTCTTGGAAGCTCGTTCCATAAATGTATTGACGGCAGACCTGCTTAGGCCGAATTCTTTCAGTAAGTGGTGCAAAGATTTTGCTGGAACTCCTCTCGCACCAACTTTCACTGCGTAAAGCCAAGAATGAACACGTTCCTGATCATTTCTTCTGTGAGACCATAATATTTATTCGACTTCACGTTGTGGTCTTTTGGTATATTTGACATGTTTAGATAATTAGTACGATTTAGATTATAAATATTTGATAGGATTTTAAAACTTGAAAAAACTTTTTTTATAATATGCTATCATGGTTTAATATAGCTTAAAGCTGTGCCAAAGTAGCTCATCAGGAAGCTGTGATACTGGATCTAAAAAAACTTTATGTTTTTTTATTCATCCGCAGGCAACGATTTTTATTGAGTGTGGACTATTGTCTGCATTCCGAGGCCTCTCCTGTTCCGAGAATACACCCCTTTAATGGCGAGATGGAATGTCAGTTTTTAAAGCCAATACGCGCACGAGATTTCATTAAAATTAAAAAAAAAACAGTGCTCTTCAGAATTCTTTGTTTTGCTTAACTACAGTCGGCCAAGTGGTCTGCCAGTTTTTAAATCCAAATCAACAAATTTATATTCATATTTTTCCACGTAAATCTATCATAAGCATTTGTGACATATTACATAGTATTTTTTTTTTATATACATAGTAAAGTAAAGTATCATCACGACCCTTTCGAGGTGGTCAGAAACCACGCTTTTAAAGAAGCGGATTCACATTTAGCCAACTTTATTATAGGTCAATCATGACAAGTGGCAAGCTCGCCGATGCCTCCAGCGTACCAAGCTCGAGAAATATCACAAATAAATTTAAATTTATTTACATTTATAAATATTTTGTGTCCCGACCAGGAATCGAACCCGGTACCTCCGAGTCTAAATTCACGGACTTATCCGCTAGACCACGGAGGCAGTTTTTATACATATTATTAAATATTTTTATAATAAATGATATTTAGGCATTATTTTTAAACAGCTAAATGGGGTACTTTAATTTATCTTGTACCTATATCAACGTGACCTTCAAGCAGCTGTGGGGTTACATGTCGTATTCATTCGAACCCCGGCATGTACCAATGATAAATATACATTTCTTACGTACATTTTAGTCATAGATTTACAACAGGAACGGTTCCTGTGCTTTGGATAGCACTTTGTTAAGCAAGCCGTCAGACTCAAATTCTCCAGAGATCTCTGTGTTCTAGGGGCATGATGGTATAACAATAAATATATATTCTTTGTGAGTAAAAATCAAATCAAATCAAATCATTTATTCATCCTTAAGTATAGGTACATACATATTACAATTGGTATTCAGTAGTTTGTTCGTTCAGCTGTACTCGTACTTTACCGATATATTTATTTAAATGCCATAGTCAAAATTATTCTCATAAATTCATATAAATAAAAAAGTAAAAAAAAGAGGTCTTTCGCGTCATTTTGCGTGGACATGTCAAGTCCAAGTTTTTGTTTTGTAAATTGATTTACTGTCTGTGGATATTATTAGTCAAAAGTGGTGTTGTTTTGTTTAATAATGTGCTACAATGTGAATAATTATGGAAAACGATAAATTGGACTTTAAATATGGGGCACAAGTCGCAGTTTATTTTTTGCGGTTTTCCCGCGCTGTCAACTCCCATATTTTACCCGACGTGATTGAGCTATGGTGCCGCGAGTGACTCCAAGAAAAGCATCAAATTCCGCAGCATCTGGAATTTGATGATGACCTCATTAACTCTCATTAAAAAGTAAGATATATTACGTCAGACTTGGCTGTATGGGCTAGACCCTTAGCCTTCCCTATCATCTCATTCATCATCCATCGGGAGAAGAGAACCAAAAAAAAAAAAAATTGATATACAAATTAAAACAATATAAGATTATTTAAACAATCATGCAATTATATTTTTAATGTGGCCTTTATAAAGTCGAACAACTTTTCCCACGAATATTTTCTGCCCACGCTAATAATGATCGTAAGGTGAACGCGGTTGCGTGATATTGACCAATATGGTCGAGCTTGCTCACCTATCATTGAACGGGAGGTTTTCCAGTTTTACCGAATAACTAACTAAATTTTAAACAGTGAAAATGACAACTTTTAATTAGAGATAACATTGGAATCCATGGAATGCTTAGAATTTTATTTTCTTCTTACCGCTTCCGTTTAATAATTTTAAAAGTTTTTCAAAAAATTCTCTGGCTTTCAAAGGTAATTCTTCAGGGAAACACCGAGCGCTCGTCGACCTTAAACTTGTGGACTAGACCCACTGTCAGTGTCCTCGTTTCTGCTCCATACGACATTACTCTGTGTCTCTCCACCTATAGTTACTATATCATCATTACAGCCCCTAGAACACAGCGTCCTAGACCTCCACTGTTGGCGATGGGCCTTCCAGAACGTATATCTGGAGAATTTGGCCTACACTCGCCACGCTGGCCAGACGGGTTGGCGTAGCAGTTACTATACTCGTATAGTTTCCCCAAAAGGCTCGCCATTTCACACGATCTACTGCCACCCTTCTCATCCATCACCAGGGACCTTTCTCAGGTCATCGGTCCATTGGGCAGGGGGTCCGCCCTGGCGTCTTCCAGTAACTTACAGTTTCTTTTTTCTCGTCAAAATTTCGGACTTTCTTCTTCAGGGAAACGTAGCATAGCTCTCTCCACAGCCTTAAACTTGTGGACCAGACCCACTGTTAGTTTCCAAGCTTCTGCTCCATGCGATATTACTCTGGAATAACGCACTGGTGAACGAACTGTATCTACTGCCACTTAAATTGTAAATGTTACATGTAATCTTAGGTCAAGATTAACTAGGCCACACTGGAAACCAAGTCTTAAAATAGCCACTACATAGATATAGATAATTACATTCAAGAACATGCCACTTTTAACAAAATTTAAATTGGTAATTGTTGGCCCCATTTTTTTTTTTTAGGAATTATATTGTTTGAGGCCTAGTTAAGCACACAGTTTTAGAAGTTCTTCGCGCCATCTTGCGTGGACATGTCAAGTGCAAGTTTTTGTTTTGTAAATTAATTTACTGTGAATATTGTTGGTCAAAAGTGATTTTGTTTTGTTTAATAATGTTCTACAATGTAAAGAGTTATGGAAAACGATAAATTGTACTTTGAATATGGGGCATAAGTTGTAGTTTATTTTGTGCGGTTATAACTCCCATATTTTACCCGACGTGTTTGAGCTACTGGAATTTGATGATGACATCATTAACTCATAAAAATTAAAGATATATTACGTCAGACTTGGCTGTATGGGCTTGACCCTTTGCCTTCCCTATCACCTCATTCATCATCCATCGGGAGAAGAGAGTGAAAAAAAAAACAGCACACAGTTTTATTCACTATCAGCATTATCATATCTTTTGTGGGGTGGTCAGAAACCACGCTTATAAAGGTTTTCATGAAATGAAATGAAATAATTTATTTGTCAGAAACATGGTAGGTACAGGGATGTAAATTATTATATGTAATTATATCACATGATTCGCTATTTCTAGCATACAAATATTTATTTAGTCACATGACTTTGTCGAGCTTAGTGTCTAGGTATTCTTTTGTCGAATAAAAACATTTATTAACCAGCATTTGTTTGACTCTTAATTTGAACAGTTTTAGTCGCAGCTCCCTTATAGTAACTGGAAGCTTATTAAATATCTTTATCGCCATTGCATAACAATTTCGGCTATATTGAGTACTTTTATGAGCTGGAATAATTATTCTACTAGGATAACGCGTTTTAAAGTTGCAATTATCCCCAAGAGTTTTAAAAAGTTCCGGGTGGCTTTTTACAAATAAACAGCATTCAAGTATATAGATAGAAGGGACAGTCAGTAATTTTAGTTTAATAAATAAAGGACGACAGGAAGTCATAGGAGATGTGTTACAAATAGCACGAATGCATTGTTTTTGTCCAATAAAGTTCTTCTTGTCGAAGAAGAATGTGTTTCTAGCACGTAGTTCGGCATATTGTCCGTGAAACATGAAAGTACACATCAAACACGCCCTTAATCGGCAATGACTGTCATTGTGTACCGATTGGTCTAGCTTTATTTCTCATACCGTTTGGTTTCTTGCCCGGTCTTCTTTATTATTTAACGCAATTAATTTAAAAAGCACATCTAATATTGAAAAATTCGTTTACCCAGCTCTTTTATAACTTTGTGGCATTTGGGGTTGAAACAATGGGGGTATATTCTCTTGATACCCACAAATTCATAAAAGAGCTGGGTAAACGAATTTTTCAAGAGTGTGGCGATCCCAAATGCCATAACTACCTAAAACAGAATATTTCGATTATAATTCAACGAGGAAATGCGGCGAGCGTTTTAGGTACCCTCCCTGGTGGTAAGCCCTTAGTTTATTTTGTAGAATAGTTTTAATTTCATAGGTATTTTTAGTTTAAATTTATTTGTAATTAGTTTTTTAATCTATTTTATTTTAATATTTTTGTATTTACTTCGAATAAATATTTTTTATTTAACCTTAACAAGAATTATACTCTCCATATTTCTTTATGCCGCTGAAATTTGGACTCACAAATCCGGTGATCGTAGCCACATTGATGCCTTTGAGATGTGGTGCTGGAGGCGTATGTTGAATATCCCTTGGACAGCGCAAAGAACTAATGTGTCAACTCAAGGAGCTCAACATCTCTTCTAGACTGTCTTCCATCTGTCTTAAACCAGTCTTTGAGTATTTCGGCCATAAAGCCCGTAAAACATCTAAAAAGGCTTGTTATCGCAGCAAAAGTCGAAGGCCGAAGCCCCATGCGCTGGTCTGACCAGATCCGCACCTCCTTAAATACCCAAATGCACGATCACTCGTAAACAAACCCGGATGGCGCAGCATCGTCCGGGACAAAGTGATCCGTGGAGGGAGTCACGACCCTCAGCAGTGAGGAGTCAAATTCAAAATATCTTTATTCACGTAAACCTATTACAGGCATTTATGAAACGTCATTAATTTAATTATTTTGAATGATTCTACTCCTGCTAGTAGAAGACTAAACAGCAAAGTGGTCCAATAAGTAAGCTGTTAGCAGAAGACCAGCAGCTTAGCAGATTCCAGTGACCTGTTAATGTTTAATCTGACTGAGAAAGGAATCTGCAAGGAAAACTCAGCTATATCAGATTTACAAAATAAAACATATACAGAACTGCACCACAGCGATCAATTAATAACTTTTTAAATTTAGTTATGAGTACCTATGAGATTACAATACCTGGTACAGCAGTAACTCACCAGGCAAGTCAGAATTAAGATAGAAGAACGACAAGGAGAAGGAGAAGGTGGAATGTAACCCGGCATCCGACAATGTTACATAGTCTTTTTAATTGCTAACTTTGCTTACTCCGAATTGGTGGTAGGACTCAAAAAAAAACAGCAGTTTGTGTGGATGCTTGTATATAAGTCTATAACCACTATTTTCATACATTCGCATAAAGGAGTAATTGCGGACAATGATAATAATTGCTGGTTTAAAGCGAGCAAAACGAAAAGCACTGCGTAGTGCGGTAGTCTCTCAATAGTCACGTAAACACTTATCGATATTTATAATTAATTTTGCAAGTAGGCATAGAAGTATAGGACATAAAGAGATGTAAATTAAAATGCCATCGAAAACGTAACTTTAATATTGTTATATTATATTATGTAATATAATAATATTTATTCGAAGGTATTAATTAAAACTACTTAAAGAGTAAAAATTAAATATAAACTTAACCTAATAAAAATAAAATATAAGTAAAAAATGTCCTCAAGAGACGACTCTTCAGGGATAGTCCCAAGGAGGCTGGCAACATTTCCCCGCTGTATAGCGAGGCTAATACGTTGTCAGAAATAATTGCCAGCCTTCCTGTCTCTAGACTTTTCCGTTAGCCGTTTGGACAACTCCTTGGCCTGATGTTTGGCTGAGTGTCCCCATGGGCCCATAGTCTCGACCCCAAACCGCGCAAATTGCAACCGCGCAACCAATCGCGCCTCGTCACTAAACGTCAACAATGTCATTGTGGCCGGTCGAGAACATTCTTCAAGCTGATACAAAGGCCGGCTTCGATTTTGTGCTCTCTTTAACAAAACCACGGATCAAGACACATCAAAATCAATTCAAGCAGCAAGTCTAGTTACCTACAAGTTTAAACTCAGTGTACACGAAAATCGGCGAGGTGCCATCCCTGGTGAGTCCTTCCTTTTCTACCTGTGTTAGGCAAAAACATCAACTACCGGAGAACCAGCGGGCTTTTGCATTCCAGAACTATCTTATGCTCAGACCCGGCCTGAAGACGGAGTGGATGGAGTAGGAATCAACTAATTGCTCAGCCAAAACGTAACAGCAGCAAGTGCGCCCTACATAGGTAAGTGCGCCAGGAAGGCTGTAGTTGTAGAGTGGTAAAGGTTTGTTAAACGTGCCACTGACTCGCAAGTTACGACCACTCTGCCAAGGGTGTAGCGACAGAAGTAGAAGAAATCCTAATGCCTACAAAGTCATTGTTAACGCCTGCGACAAATGAGGCAAGGACATCGACCTGTTCAGCCTTGAGTACATGTAAATACAGGATTACATATTTACATAATATTACTCATTTTAAATACTTTTATTAACATGTCATAGATACGTTTACAATCAAGAAATGATATCTAAATTAACATAATTCCTTGCGCTCACCTGATGGTAAGTGGCGCGCGAGGTCTATGAATGTTAGCAACTAGAATCAGACATGACTGACATCAGTCCCTAACACTATGCCTGCTTGACTTGGCATGACGGCAATTCGAGCCTGATCCCGAAACGTGTGGATACACTTTACTGGGTTTATCGGCACGAATGGTGGATGCTTCTCCGCCCCGGCAGACTGGGCAAATTACCAGCATCAGTCCGCTTACCACGTATTAAGCCTTAGGACTATGTCTGGTAGGACGTCTTTAGAGGTATTTTTTTATATATTTATTTTTATCTTTATTAGGTTGAGTTCATATTTTTAATTTCTGTTATTTGTTTGTTTCCTCACAAACATAGTTAAAAAACAAGTTTAGTGCTTGAATGCCTTTCTGTCTTTTATTTATTATTAATATTTTATTTAAAATATTCTTTTATTTATATTCAGCGGGGAAACGCAGCGAGTGTCCTCGGCACACTACGCCTATCGAATAGTCGTAATTTTATTTATTAATTTTCAGTTTTTATAATTTAGTTCTTAATTTATTTTATTTTTTAATCTTTGTACTTTATTCATATTTTATAAGCCATTCATTTAATTAATTTACATATAAATATACAATATTTTGTAATAATCAATAAATATATTACTATTAATTAATTAATAAATTATAAAAAAACGTTTATTCGAAGAAGAATATTCACATTAAATAAACAACACGACAAATAAAATTTAAATCTAAAATTATAACCGTCACTCATGCTCACTAATGTTTTTAAGGTACATTCTAAATTTAAAAAAATGAATTGATTTTATTGTAAAATATAAATGAATTCGTTTGTTAAAAATAAACATTATAAAAGTAAAGAAGTAAAGTATCATCACGACCGTTTCCCTTTCGGGGTGGTCAGAAACCACGCTTATAAGCGCATTCACATTTAGCCAACTTTACTATAGGCCAATCATGACAAGTGGCAAGCTCGTCGATGTCTCGATGCGTACCAAACTCGAGAAATATCACAAATAAATTAAATATTAATTAAATGTATTTATTTACATTAATAAATATTTTTGTGTCCCGACCAGGAATCGAACCCGGTACCTCCGAGTCTAAATCCATGGACTTAACCGCTAGACCACGGAGGCAGTTCGCCGCGTAACCACATTTTAATAGTTTTATTCATATTTTACAACGCAAATTAGGAATTAACAATTCAAAGCAGATGTTTGACAACGTCAATATTTTAAAAAAAGGAGTCCGCGCCATTTTGCGTGGACATGTCAAGTGCAAGTTTTTGTTTTGTAAATTAATTTACAGTACTCCCAAATTAATAATGCGCATGCAGATCTTCGCTAATTAAATATAAATATAAACATTATAACAAAACAAAAAACACATACTAGTATATATTTTTACAAGTAATTAAAAATTGTATTAAAACTATTCTAATCAACAAATGATATTACACCATAGATGATGCTATAAAAGAAAAATATATTATGTGACATACTTACATATTTTATTTTTTTTGTATATTTTATTATGACATTGAGGTTACTTTGTTAATAGTATTTTTTAATTTTTTATTTAGTTTTTAAGTGACAACGCCCTGCTTATCTTACATAATGTATTTATTTTTATTTTATTTAAAAAACTTTATTGCACAAAGTACAAAGGCGGACTTAATGCCCGAAGACATTCCCTGACAGCCAAACCTTAGGGACAAATTTGAACAATTATAGGTGCAATCATAGAAATAATAATAATACTATAATTATAAAAGGTAATTTAATAGGATTGATATATACTTACATCATATATCTTCATATATATTATAATATCAATATACTACATACTAATAATACACATTATTATACCTAAACATACATATATACTACTTACTAACGCTGTCAGGAGCTATTTAAGAAGTGTGAATACACCAGTTTTTTAAAAGATGACCTGGTAGTTGCTTGCCGTATGATGACAGGAACATCGTTCCATAAATTAGTAGCAACTACTACGAAAGAGTTGGAGACAAATGCAGTGTGATGTGAGGGAACAGATAGAAAGAAATAATGTAATATTAATTAATATATTTTGTGACATTTACTGACATCTAATTTAATAACGTAGGTTTAAATAGTTTAGTAACTGATAATGCTATTTTACGGCAGCATCTACATTTAGGTGTTGTTTCATTAACATAGTTTTAATTTGGTAATGACGATGGCTGTTCTTTGCACTAATGGTCGATCTTTTGCTATTCTTCCATGATATGATTATAACGTTCTCAATCACCCTAAAACACCTTCGTACCTTAAATCCCGCTTTGAATTTCTCTCTAATACGCACAACTGTGCTCTTCGCTCCTCTCACAACAATCAGCTAAAGATTCCTTTGCATTCCTCTAGCAGATATTCAGATTCCTTCACTGTTGCTGCCGCTCGTCAGTGGAACAAGCTACCCCTGGCCATAAGGCGTGCACCGTCCGTTAACGTATTTAAAAACCTTCTAACCACATTATTTCTTGAGAAACAGAATGTATGTCTCTCGAATTAGTTGTTTGACTTTTTATTTATATATATATCTATTTATTTATAGTGTATGTTTATGTATGTATGTATTATATAGTATGTATGTGTGTTGTTTTTTTTTATATTGTGTATGTATATTTAATAAATGCGTAATTATGTTTATTTACTAGTTTAAGCTTTTTTTTAATATTTTTCTTTATCCTGCCCATCACCTTACATGATCCCAAGGTTAGCTGGTAAAGAATGCCTTATGGCGTTATAGCTCGCCTATGTACTAGGTTTTTAAGTGCAATAAAGTATTTAAATAAATAAATAAATATGTAATGTTAATTATATAACTGATAAAACAAGTGTACGTTATGTATCTTATGGTGAATAAATGAATTGAATTGAATTGAACCAAGCGTTTTTAGTTGCCTGTTAGTTTTTTAGTCTACGAATTGTGGTACTTTCCTTTGAACAAGAGAAAGAGATTTATATTTTTTGTGATGCCAACAAAATTCCTACGTGTCTCATTATTTGTATATGAATCAGGAGGTTTATCGTTGCGTCATGTTACTTTTTATCTAAAAAACATGTTTGTTTACAAATTAATTATAGCCGACACGATTTTTTTATATTTTATTTCAATAGATAGGACTAGAATCTGCGATATTATAACCTTATATAATATATTTAAATATGACAAAGGGCCGGATATAAAAGTAAAGTATCATCACGACCGTTTCCCTTTCGGGGTGGTCAGAAACAGCGCTTTTAAATAAGCGGATTCACATTTAGCCAACTTTACTATAGGCCAATCATGACAAGTGGCAAGCTCGTCGATGTCTCCAGCGTACCAAACTCGAGATTTCTCAAGTTTGGTGATATTTATCACAAATGAATTAAATATTAATTAAATGTATTTATTGTATAGGGCCGGATATAATTCCTAAAATATTCCTATACTAATAATATAATAATAATCTTTATTTTCAGGCAACAAAATGAATATACAAAAGGCCCATAGATATATACCTTAAAAACTAAAATATATATAATATAAATATACACTACAGCTTCTGCATCTTCATCTTATTGTGATGAAAGTAGTACCCATTGGGTACGGCGACCACCTTCTGACGAAGGCTGACTGCTGCAGTGGGGGTCGGCGCCGGGGTCCTCTTAGGTGGTTCACGAGGGTTCGGTGCTACGGTAGGCCTTGTCGTATCTTCCGTGGTGCATTTCGTAGGCCCAAATGAACCTATGTGGCTCACAGCTGCAGATAGTCTTTAAGTTCAAATATCTCAGCCATATGATAGTGGATCGTCTGAGGGATGATGAGGACCTGGAGAGACATACTCGTAACTCTCGCAGCCAAGAGCAATATGTTGGCTCAAAGATATGCGCGTAGCTCAAAATAAGTTTAAATCGCTCTGTTTGTTGCTTACTGCCTGGCGTTCTATACAAGTCATCTGTGAAAATTGTTTTTTTTTTTTTTAAAGACGGTGAATCTATCAATGATACGCTCCCAGTGGGAGGACGCATGCTCGACTCACCGTAAGGCCTCCTAAGGAGACCCCAAGGTGCCTACGGACTAAAACCCTATAAACCGTCTCTCTCTCACTGTTGGCCCTGCGTGCCTTAACAGCTAAGTCTGAGTCGTGACTACGGAGTGAAGGCACTCGTTCGCAGCGTTGTGAGATTGTACACGAGGCGTGCTTTTAACACGCTTCGTGTACAATATAATAGTGCATTTATATGCCTACTAAAGTTACCCTGCAGCCCTATTCTGTTAATTAGTCGCAAACGTTATTAGTGGATTTCGTTATTTACATCAGATTCGTCATAATTACAAAATATTATTCAATTCTCAACTCTATAAGCGCTCGACCTTGACAGTGGCCGTGCAAATATCAACTTTAATAGCGTGATATATATATAGTTAACGTTTGCGCTTAAGTAACACGATAGGGCTACTGGAGGTGTAATGCGTCTGGTATGTTTGCTGAGAACAGAGTCGACGACTTTTTTGCCATACTCCGCAAGTGGCACGCTTCTTTTGTGGACCGACTGAGACAGTCAGATAACTTTTTGACATATAAAATATGAATTTATTTAGATTATAGTATAAAGCAGAATTAGAATTATTATTGAAAATTAATTATGGGTTTCCAAATGCCTAAAATAAAATGTATTTATTTTTTTGTATAAAATAGTATTGCCAGATTTGTTTTCACACATTAAACTGACTGTACCTTGAGGAATACTAAGGTACTATATTAAAAATACATTCGCTTATCCTACATGTAAAACAGTACCTAAGAAACATTTACCTTTTTCACTGACCATGGCGGTGTGCCTTTGTCTCGGAGCCCAGACTGTCCACCCACACCAGTGTCAGTATGGAGAGCCCGTGGACATCATGGGCTTTCTTGAGCTAGAAGTGCTGGCCGCATTACTCGTCACTCTGCTCTCAACGACATCATCAGAAGGGATTTTGTCTCTGCTGGAGTAACCGCGATCCTAGAACCCTCTGGGGTTGCCCAGAGCGAAGACAAAAGACCCGACGCCATAACCGTTGGGCCGTGGAAACTTGACAGGTCCCTGGTATGGGATGCGGTGTAGTAGACAAATTAGCTCATCTCACATCCAGGCGACTTCGTCAAGAAGTTTCTGCTGAAAATCTCAAGCTGCGCAAATACGCTAACCTCGAGGTCAACGAGTTGTCCAAACGGCAAACGGAAAAGTCTGGAGACAATTATATACATAGATTCGTCATACATAGGGAAAATGTTGCCAGTCTCCTTGGGACTATTTCTGAAGGATACTTTTTATTTATAGTTTATTTTTTATTAGGTTTAGTTTATATTTAATTTTTTGGTAGTTTTTATTTTATCAATAATTAATTATGTTAATTTTTACTTATTATTTACATTTAATTTTAATGATTAAATCCTAATTTAATTTGTCGTCGATTTAGCCGTCAGCTAATGGTACATTGGTCACCATTTTCTTAGTTATATGGGTACTGAACGCTGATCAGTGATTCGCATGATGAACCTCAGAACTACTGTGTATTTTTAATAACTCTAACTTGTGTAGTTATATTGTTAATAATGTTAAGCCACATTCCTTGTTATAAGTAAGTAGATAGTACTCAAAGATTGCATCTTAACGCGTAACCATGTAAAATTGTGTAAGTTGTCAAGTCGCCACACGGAAATCGGTACACGCGTGGACAGTTGGTGCATATTTTTTTTGTTGTCAACTCACCACACTAATATTATTCAGTGTACCAAAGTGGTATGGCGGTTAGGACCGTAGATTTAAACGCGGAGATACACGAAAAAAATTGTCACTTTTTCAAGTTGGGACGCTAATGTAAAAATAACATTAGTCTTATAAATAAAAGAATCGAAACTACAATATTTTATTATTTTTTTTATCATTACAAATAGTACAAAAATAGTCCAATTTATTCGCCTTGGTTGTAATAGGATAAAATTGAGCTTTTAAAAAAAATTGGGTGGAAAGTTTTTAAATTGATGTTCACTAACTTGTCACACGTGTACCAATTTCCGTGTGGCGACTTGACGACATACCCGTAAAATTGATCGTTAGGTTTTTCATCTAAAGTGATTCGTTTCGCTTTATCGACATCGACGCACGCGCATCACTAACAGACGCTGTTACTACTACGGGGATAATGACCCGGCGTACCTCGGCGTATTGCAGTATGCGTACGTCTGAGCCAATCTTTGTTGTTATACTATACCTACATACACGTTTTAAACATGTGGATATATTATTGACTTATATCTTTTTTGTCTTAGCTAAAATTAAAGGACGATCCGGTGGTATACCGGTGTTGATGTATTGAGCGCATACCTATAGAAGTCCATATATATAAATCTATAGAACGCGTTCGGGTGCCTTTAATTTCAAAGAGCGGTAGTGGCTCGGTTGTAAGGACGCCTTCCTTAACATCGTAAAGAGGTGGGTTCGAACCCCGGCAGGTACCAATAAGAAATGCTCTTTTCTTACATTTGTCATAGATATACAACACCACTGTTCTCGTGCCTCGGAGAGCACGTTACTTAGTCGCAAACGATAATGAAATCTGTTAACTATGCTATTAAGGTTGATATTTGCACGGACAACGTAAAGGTCGAGCGCTTATAGAGTTGAGAATTGAATAATATTTTGTAATTATGACGCAATCTTGGACGTAAATAACGAACTTCACTAATAACGTTTGTGACTAAGTAAAAGAATAGGGCTGCTGGTTCCACTAATACCAACTTGTGGCATCGTTAATAAATTGTCAATAAAAAAATTACATCAGATCCTCGCTGTAGAGTCTCCGATCACACAAGAATATATATATATATATAAGATATATATATATAAGAATATACCTACTATTGGATTAGCGTTACAATTAATTATATCTTCTAATTACCGGCGCCGAGCCGCGTCCTAGGCACACTATTACCACAGACTAACTAACAGGTGCAACGTACGTAAGCAACCACAGATTACTAATATAATCATATCGAGACGTTAGGACAATCGAATACATGAACACCACACTCGCCAACCCGCCTGGCCAGCGTGGCGAGTGTAGGCCAAATTCTCCAGATATGTGTTCTGGAAGACCCACCTCCAACAGTGGCGGTCTAGGACGCTGTGTTCTAGGGGCTGTAATGAATGAAATCTCTAAAAGGTAATTTTAAGTACAATTGAGCGCCATTTGACACAATCACGACAGACATCTTTTGCTTCGTCATTCTGCAACCTCTTCATACAAGCCTTTTTGTTTCGAAGGGTTTTTATTGCATCCTCAGCCATTGTTCTATTTATTTGATCGTGATAGATAAGTCTTGGTCCCTCAGGGCCTCTTTTACCCACAACTTTCGCATTATATATCTTATTCGTCAATCTCTCTTCACTCACGCTCCGTCTTGTGCACGGCCCCCCCAACGGAAGACCACTTCCTAGAGAAGTACTCCTGGAGGAAAGCTGAAGCAGTCGAACCTAGCCCCCTGGGTTCGTGAGCCACACACAATACTAAACGTGTATGAATTACCGGCGGGTGGTTACCCGCTTAGATCCTGCCGGGGAAAACGGGGGAATGTCCCCATCCCTAACCCACGCCCATTAGGCATCCGGGCCTGGACGACCCCACTGTCTGTCTGTCTCTTCACTCATCCTTTTAACATGCCCGAACCATAGTCATATGTAGATGATATCAGCATGGTATTGTGTATGGTCATGATTTGACGCCTCAATAATATATACCTAAATACATTCTTGTCCTTCTTGTCTTGTTATCTGCTGCATCCATTATTAAAAAATGAAATGCCTGATCATTATTTATTTATTTATTGAGAATCCAACAGCGTTTTAACTTTAATAAATTAAATACTTACAAATTAACAATTTTAGGCCACTAACAGGATTCCACATATAATATTAAAAACTGTGATAAGTGATACAAAATAAAAGAAGTAAAAATTCAAAAGTTAAAAATACATATTTAAGATGTAAAATTGATTGCATAAAATTTGAAAAAATAAAAACTAAATCCTAAATTTCAGTTGAACAGATATAATAATGTAATGTATTAATTACTCCTACACATATATTTTTTTATTTTTTTTATTTTATTTATGGTGCATGCATGTTTGTGTAAGTATGAGAGTGAGTGCATGTGTTTGTTTAAATGAGTGTGTGTGTGTGTGTGCGTGTGTGTTTTAGTATGTAATCTTTTGGGTACTTTATAAACATACAGAAATACAAGTACACATTAGTATGTTAGTTTGTAGAGAGCGTAATGCAGAATTCAAAATGTAATACGTAGGTCAAATTAAAAGTAAAGTATCATCACGACCGTAGACAACTTTACTATAGGCCCATCGTGACAAGTGACAAGCTCGTCGATGTCTTTAGTGTATTGTGTCCCGACCAGGAATAAAACCTGGTACCTCCTTGTCTAAATCCACGGACGTAACCACTAGACCACGGAGGTAGTTACAATCATATTCAAATTTATTAATCAAAATTACTCATTACTAGGGTTTCACAGTAAAATAATCCTACAAAAAAAAACCGACTGCGTAAAAAAATAACTTTAATTAAAAAAAACTAGTTCAAGTGTTAAGTCGCCAAAAAGTCTGATAATCGTTTAAATATAATTTTATATATTTTATTACATAGACTTTAACAGTCTGGACCCCATTGTTGGAAAGATTTGAGCCGGTCTCGGCTCTTAATGGGTCCCGACTGATAAAAAAAGCCACTATGTAATAAAATGGATAAAAAAACCTCACTGAATATACATAGTTCGTCGTCTTTAATTTGTTTATTTTCCACAATATGGCTGTCGCCTTACTGAAATTTGATTAATTTCGTATTTTCAGTGAGACTCGTGTCATTAAAACAAATCGATTGACGTGAGAATAATCAAAATCGGACCACGCGTTTGGTCTCCAGTGTGCCACAAAGGAACAAACACACAAACATAGGCTGATTAACAAATAACATAACACATAGTCATGTGAAAACTTTTACAAAAAATATTATTACTGGTAGGTAATAACAAATGTGTCAAGGACATTAACTACTGCACAAACTTTCAGTACAATATTGGCCATAAAAAAATCTTGATTAATTAAAGATTTTATGGAATTCGACAGAGATTGTTTCTCTTGTAATCTGCTTCATTATTCGGACAAATAGTCAATGTGAATGGCAAATTCCCAACCAACATTCCGGACTGAATGATTTCAACATTCTTGGCGCAGCAAAAGAACAACGGCGAGCCAACGTAAATAAACCTCGACAAGAGTCCCCCTACATCTATCAAAATAGTTATATGTAATATACAGGGTATTTTTTTTAAATAAACAAGTAGATAAATGTTTTTTTTTTTATTATTTATTTTTTAATAATAATGATAATACTGTTGTTTAAAGTTCGTTTATTTTTTATTTATAATGTATGTTTGACGAAATATGAATTATATTTATAATATAGAATTATTGTATGCCTATTGTGGGCAGATTGTTTAAAATTTAGGTAATGTAGGTGTACATCACCTCTTTATACCAATGTAAACAATCTTGACAATAAAGAATTTTGAATTTGAATTTGAATTCAATCATAGATATTATTGTGCACAATAAAGGCGCGGTGGTGGCTCGGTTGTAAGTACGCTTTCTTTTAAAATCCTACAAAGGTCGGTTCAAACCCCCCCGGCATGTACCAATAAGAAATACACTTTTCTTCGTACATTTGTCATAGATTTACAACACCACCGTTCCCGTCCTCGGAGAGCACGTAAGCAGTCGGTCCCGGTTCAACCAAATACCAACTTGTTGGGGCTGTAGTGAAGGAACATAATACTAACTGTTTGACTTGTCGCTTTAAGCGCTTTTTTTCGCTTCGAAAGATGTTTGACTTGACGTTGCTTTATGGTTTTCATTCAATTTAAACAAACATCGGTAAAAAAATAGTTTTGCTTTGCTTTCAAGTCGAACAGAGAATAAAATGTCGTGCTAGAAAAAAAAACAATAAATAATAATAAAAAAGTCCTTCGTGTAATAATAACATAAACAATCAAGATGGCGTCCGGCATGGAGGGGGGACGGTTGAGTGCACAGTGGCACGAAAAATAAATCACAAACGTGGGCTCGTGATATCGTATTTTTACGCAACAGGCTCTTTGTTTATAGATATTGTCATAGACATAGGTAATTAATTTTAGACACGGACCTAACAATATATATATATATATATTCGACGGTTTCGGACCAATCATAATTTCTTTTCGATCTATTATTAGATATTGATTTGTAATTAGGTGTAAATTGAATTGAAAGTGAATTTTAAATTTGTTATTTTTATTTTTCCGTATTAAGCTTGTAATTTAATTTTTGTAATGGATAAATCCTTCGCATGCTTGCATGAACGCGGTGAACGAGTGCCTTCACTCCGTAGCCACGACTCAGACTTAGCTGTTAAGGCACGCAGGGCCAACAGTGAGAGAGAGACGGTTTATAGGGTTTTAGTCAGTAGGCGCCTTGGGGTCTCCTTAGGAGGCCTCACGGTAAGTCGGGCATGTGTCCTCCCGCGCTGGCCCTTCAGCTGGGGACGTATCATTGATGATTTATCGATTCACGTCTTAAAAAAAATAAAAAATATTTGGCCTGTTTATTATTGTTATTTTTGTGTAGATTTATTTACTTTAGTTATTATTTTCATCCATTTAATGTTTAGTTCATGCATGCAGTGTACAATAGTTTTAGGTTGTTAAATTTAACTTGTTTCCCTTTATATTAATTTTGTGTATTGTTGTAATTTAATAACTGTTTGTTGTACCTATTCTAAATATATAAATAAATCATTTCATCATTACAGCCCCTAGAACACAGCGTCCCAGACCTCCACTGCTGGAGATGGGCCTTGCAGAATATATATCCGGAGAATTTGGCCTACACTCGCCACTCTCGCCAGACGGCTTGGCGAGGATATGATGTCAATTTTTAATGACAATTTATTAATGATTTTACAAGTTAGCATTAGTGGAACCGGGACCGACGGCTTAACGTGCTCTCCGAGGCACGGGAACGGTGGTTTTGTAAATCTATGACAAATATACGAAAGAAAGGTGTATTTCTCATTGGTACATGCCGGGGGGGTTTGTACCGACCTTTGTAGGATTTAAGGAACGCGTTCTTACAACCGAGCCACCACCGCCTTATCAATTTAATAAATCATTTATTTAGATAAATTCTTAAACTATTTAGATTTTTTAAATTATACGTCAAACTACATAGCAGTTTCTTGGCGAATAGTACACTCTTTTTTTACAGTAAGTTATGCACTATATTTGTCAAAACACGAAGTTATTCTACATTAAATTATATTACTGTTAGTAGTTAGTAGGCCAGCGTGGCGAATGTAGGCCAAATTATTCAGGTATATGTTCTGAAAGGCCCATCTCCAGCAGTGGAGGTCTAGGACGCTGTGTTATAGGGGCTGTAATGATGAATGATAGCAGTTAGTACTAAATCAATATTCTTTTAAATTCACATTTAGACATTTTTACACAGTCATCGATGGGCATAATATTATTGAATATAAGGAGTTAAGAACTTTCTAGTTCTTTTACCATATACCGGTACTTATTGCATCTTTTGTGACAATCTAGTATCATATCCACATCCAGTATAAACAGTTTTCTAGTCACTATCTTCAAATTGCTCCAGGGCTATTAAAAAGTTCACTTTATCATGCACCGGAAGTATCTTGCAAATACCCAACAGCTTGTCATAGTTCTTATTACAGCCACGCTTGACTACCAGTAACTTCATAATCTGATTTAATAGATTGTGGCAGAAATCAAATTGTAGTCCTGATGCCATAAGTACAGTCGCAGTGTGTTTTGTTATTAATTTCTGTTTCACATTTTACGCATTGTCAACCACGTGCCCATCAAAAGGATGTGGAATACTTATAACGACAAACTAAATCTTGCCTTATTGACGCAATCGTTGAGAACAATAAAAAATATAGGTACGTTAAAAATAATTTCCTGGTTAGTTAAAGGTCAGCTGTTAGAAAATGTTTTTAAACATTAAGCTCGCATATGTACTGTAGAATGTATTGATTTCTGTGCAATAAAGAATATGTCTATCTATATATCTATTTTACTAAAATAGGTAATTAAACTAAAATGAATAATACGAAATTAATAAATACACGCTTCAAGGAGGTTTTAAGGTACGTCGCAAAATACCTTGAGTTTAACAGCTCGTGCCGAATGTGTTCGTCCGTCCCTCTGTTTAACAGCTGGAAATAATAATTGGGTCTAGTTTCAACTCCACACTCTCCATTCCTTCTCATCACACCTCTTTTGTCTCCCATTCGTTTGCTGTTGTTGCTGCAAATCTCTGGAACGACATACCATTAAATATAAGACAAGCTTCAAATCGAGCTATCTTCAAAAATTTAGTATATATATGTACTTCTTATCAGCCTAACTGTTTCAACTTCTCTATTTTTTTATATAGTTTTTTTTCCTTTTTCATTTGCAGCAACTATATCATTATTTCTATATTACTTCCCTCATCGTTTAAGTGGTTTATTTGTATATTTATTATGTGTATATAGTATATTTATATATATATATATATATATATATAATTTATTTATGTACGTGTTATGTAATAGTAAGTAAATATTGGTATGTATATATTGATATATATGGACTTACTTAATATTGCACCTACCATCTATACTGTCTAAATGTCCTAAAGGTTTGGCTGTCAGAGAATGCCTAGCGGCATTAAGTCCGCCTTTGTACATAGTGCAATAAAGTTTTTAAATAAATAAATAAATAAGAAATACTCGAAGGTGCTAGACTCGGACTACGTCAGGTCCGTCTACACACGTCTGTGTTTGTAGTAATGTCGCCGGACAGCAGACGCTAGCGCTGGTTATTCAACCGGTTGCATTCCGAGACGGCTCCACTTTTTGTTCGTTCGTCCGCCCGGTCCAAAACGACCAATTACATCTCTAGATGACGGAATTAAAGTCGCCTATTGTCAGACACGTTACGGCACAAGTTTTGAGCGCTACCGCAACCGATAAATTAATAATCATCATCATCAGCCTGTGTCTCTCCACTGCTGGATATAGGCCTCCCCCAAGGCTCGCCACTTTACACGATCTCCTGCCACCCTCATCCAACCAACACCAGCGACCTTCCTTAGGTCATCCGTCCATCTAGCGGGGGGTCGCCCCACTCTGCGTTTTCCCGTACGTGGTCTCCACTCTAGAATCCGTCTACTCCATCGTTCATCGGTTCTACGACAGACATGTCCAGCCCATTGCCACTTCAGCTTACTAATTTTGAAGGCTATATCGGTAACTTTGGTTCTTCGACGGATTTCCTCGTTTCTGACTTTATAATATAAATAGATAACCTAGCTTATAGGTACACAAAAAAATATGCAATTATCTAATGCCTCCGTAGTCAACAGACTCGGAGGTACCGGGTTCGATTCCTGGTCGGGACACAATAGTTTAAGTATTTAAATTAGAGACATCGACGAACTTGCCACATTTCATGATACGCCTTGGGGTCTCCTTAGAAGAATTTTTACAAAATTGGTATTTGACATCATTACAAATGGAGCTTTCAACGAGAACAACAAAGAGGTGATAGGCGGAGTGATGGTGGTAATTTGCCCAATCTTCCGGAGCTGGGAAGTATCCATCGTTCGTGCTGATAAACCCAGTAAAGTGTATCTGGATTGATGCCAGTCCTGATTCTACCATTCTATTCCAAAAAATCATGCATTGTCATCCACTTCTAAGCTATGGTCCAAATTTCAACTCTAACTCATCAGGAATTTAGTTTAAAATCAATTACAATTCCACGCGGACAGACAAGAAAACAAGTTAAAAAAATATATATATCCATAACATACTAAAATTGTTATTTAAATCATAAAATACTAACGTTTATAATATGAAAAAAAAACACTCTAAAATTTAATTCAAATTAGTACACGAATATTTATTTATTTATTTATTACAGGAAAACTTACAGCTAGATAACAATATCGATAACCAAATATAATAGAACACAGACAAAAAATTTAAAATTACGAAAAAAATAAATAAAAACAAATCCTAAAAATATACAGAAGAATTGAGAAGAAAGTAGAGATTTTTAATAGCTTGGACTGTTTTGATTGTGTGTGTATAAGGCGCCTTAACCCTAAGCTCATTTACTAGACAATGAAACGCTATTGGCGCCAACAGACTGACAACTGATTGTTGCCTATTCACTGGACAGTCACTTTTCAAAATCGGAATAATCATCTATCTTCCAACTAGAGGCAGAAATGAAGAATAAAAGATAAGAGAAACAAAAGTTTATTAACTAAATCCGTTAGTTGCCGTAACTGCACTGTTGGCATTGTTATTTATATATATATATATATCGCCATGGCAAGCTTACAATATAAAACCAGGCCCCATCTTTTTTGCGTGCCTCAACTAAATACAATTCAATAATAATACCAATTAATTGTGTTTTTTTTTAATTTTATTACAACATCTCTTTTATCCCAGCATTAAAATATAATTTAATTAAATAGTCAATTGGTTAAAATTTATGTATGAAATAGTTACAAAGCACTATTTATACGATTAGGTTCTTTATTATGACCAGGTACTTTATTATAGATAAAACATTGGATTTCAAATCGGCGTGATCGAAACTATGTAATTGTTAACTAAAAAAAAGTTTTTGTCAATTGTCGTTATGTTAGGGTAAAATAATTAAAATTAATTACAGATTATGAAAACACAATATATTAACTATCAAATAAAAGAAATCATTTTGGCACGAGAACATTTTATTGGGCCCATTTCTCTAAGAAAAATGGACATTCACAATTTGGGATTGGATATCACCACTATATTACACGAGCAATGCCGGGTCAAACAGCTAGTTTTATTAGGTATACGAAGATGAGATTAGGTAGCATACGTAATAGCCTTCGAAGGTTTGATATCACGGCTATTCATTCTGAGATAGCAATTGGGCACCACTTCGGTTTGGAATTAGAAAAAGTGTAAATAATGCGCACCAGGACGGTCCAGGAATGTTCCAGTTGATAACTTTTAAGGCTCTTTGAAGCACGTCTCGAAAGTTTTTATCTTCTTGGGTTTTTATCCTCAGCTTTTTTTGTATAATACACACAACAATACTCTATCTAATTGGTTTCTTTATTGGTCTGAGGAATTTTACACTATAATATTTATTTATTTATTCAAAACTTTATTGCACTATGTACAAGGGGCGGGCTTAATGCCGCTAGACATTCTCTGACAGCCAACCTTTGGGACAATGATAACCATAACTTAGTTCGACGACTAGGTGCGAAGACGTATTTAAGATTAAATAATAATTAAGTATTAAATAATAACTATATTTATTAATAATAATTTTTTTTATTTTTTTTTCCAGACAGGTCACACAGCGCCATCTAGTTTCCGTGGTAAGCTACGAGGCTTGTTTTACGGAAACTAGATGGTTGATAAACTACATATTATATCTTTTTTTTTTTTGTAAATATATACATATTATACATATAAACACCCAGACCGAGACAAATTATACAATGTAGAACTTGCCCCCGGTGGGAATCGAACCCACGACCTCCCGAGTTCACGGCAACGTTTGTTACCACTAGACCACGGAGGCGGTCATTATATACTACATACTAATAGTACTTACATACATACATATATACATAACTATACTACATACAATATCTACTTATACACGCTGTAGGGAGCTGTTTAAATAATGTGAGTATACCAATATTTTGAATATTATTCTGTTGGATGCTTGCCGAAAATTGACCGGCAAAGTGTTCCAAAGATTTACTGCAACAACTGCGAAAGAGTGACATGAAACCAGAATGATGTGAAGGAATGGAGAGGACAGAGTTGTGAGAGACTGTAGATGCACCAAATATTAGCAAGCAGATATACATTGGTAGATAAAACTGATTTATACTACAAATACAAGCCAAGCACCGCTGCACCGATCTGCAAAATGACAATATTCGACTCAACTGGTACAGAACAATTATAACTGACGAATTCAAATTCTTTATTGCTTAAAAACATCAGCTTTGTGTTACTGAGCCTCAAATGAAATGAAATGAAATAATTTATTTGTCAGAAACATGGTAGGTACAGGGATGTAAATTATTATATGTAATTATATCACATGATTCGGTATTTCTAGCATACAAATATTTATTTAGTCACATGACTTTGTCGAGCTTAGTGTCTAGGTATTCTTTTGTCGAATAAAAACATTTATTAACCAGCATTTGTTTGACTCTTAATTTGAACAGTTTTAGTGGCAGCTCCCTTATAGTAACTGGAAGCTTATTAAATATCTTTGTCGCCATTGCATAACAATTTCGGCTATATTGAGTACTTTATGAGCTGGAATAATTATTCTACTAGGATGCAATGTAGGTATGACTTGATGTCAGCACCATATATGAGTACATTAAAGGGTGCTTATGTCAAGGAATTTATGTAATGTCAAAACTTAAATCTAAATAGCTATACAATGTCAAAATTTTATTTAAGTTTTTTATTACACTAGACGTAAATTACTTTTTAAATTTAATTATAGGCAATTCGTGAAATGTAGTAGGTATTTTATTGTACAATTATATTGCCATATTGTACGAGTTGTCAAAACTCTTGGGTATGATTTCAGAGATTACACTATTAGCGTACCTAGTGTTATACTTATTAAGTATTGTTGAGCTTTTAATAAATAGTTCAGGGTGTTGTTTAACAAACAATACTATTTTATAAATATATAAGCTTGGGAGGGTTAACAAATTTGTCTGTTTAAAAACTGTAGGTATACTTTTTTTTTTTTTTTTTTTTTTTTTTTATACTAGCACGACATGTGACCTTGGGCCCACCTGATGGTAAGTGGCGCGCAAGGTCCATGAATGTTAGCAACTGAAGTCAGATACTCGTAACTGCCATCAGTCCCTAACACTATGCCGGCTTGACTAGATGCTTTTTCACACTTCGCTTGAAGGACTCCAAATTATAGGAAAGTGGAAACACAGAGGCTGGAAGAGCATTCCACATCTTTATCGTACGACAGATGTATGAGTCCCCAAATTTATATGTACGCGAAGGGATGGTGACTACGGTATGTGGGTGCATATTCTGACCTGTGCGTGTGGTTCGGTTGCGGAATGGAGAGGGAGGGATTAGGTTATAGAGTTCTTCGGAGCACTCACCATAGTATAGCCGGTAGAACACGCTCAGAGAAGCCACATCTCGGCGAAGCTGCAGGGATTCGAGAGTTCCAGATGTAGTGGCATCGTCCACAATTCGTACAGCTCGCCTCTGCAGGACATCGAGAGCATCTGTGAGGTACTTGGCGGAACCATCCCAAAGGTGAGAACAGTATTCTATACATGATCTGATCTGTGCTTTGTACAGCAACAGTCTAATTGAAGGCGGAAAAAACCGCTTCACCTTGTTCAGTATTCCGAGCTTTCTTGACGCTGTTTTGGTGATGCTCTCAATGTAGTTCCGGTGGCTAAGGTCTGAGCGTATTTCCACCCCGAGAATGTTGAAGCTGGGTTGTAGGTCCAGCGTGGTGCTCTGAAGAGTAGGGGGAGGAGAGAAGGGGGACTTCTTGGCCGTCAACGCGCAAGCCTGGGTCTTGTTGGCATTGAACTGGACAAGATTTTGAACACCCCACAAATAGATTTTGTGGAGGGTGTCGTCCAGTTCTGCCGTCATGATGCGCCGTGACTCCTCTAGTTGGTTGCCCACCAAAGCTCGAGGACTCAGATACCGCCCGTGAGCCGTGCTGTCATCTGCATAACAATGAATGTTGCCCAGAGACAACATATCATTGATATGCAGAAGGAAGAGTGTTGGTGACAACACAGAGCCCTGCGGTACGCCGGCGTTCACTACAACCGACCTGACATAACTTTATTATTATTATGTAATGTGTATTCTTAAAGAATCTCGGTATTTAACCGGTTAATCTAATGATGTTCACGGGCCTCGGCCAAGTGAGCATCATGCTTCTTTAACTCCAAACTTCCTAACTATACGGCAAGTATTGAGGATTGTAGCTTTTTGCAATTGTCTGTATGTGTGCTGGTCTACGTTAATAGTTTTAAGGCTGTCATGTAATGTTTTGGGTATTACTCCGGTCGTGGATACTAATATGGGTACAGTTGTTACTTTTTCTAATTTGAGTTGGGATTTAAGCTCTATTGCAAGGTCTCTATATTTAGTATTTTTTTCTGTATGTGTAGTTATTAGATTATGAGTGTTAGGTACGGCTATGTCTATTAAATATGCTGTTTTATTTTCTTTGTTTATCAAAGTAATGTCAGGTCGGTTGTAGTGTACTGTTTTGTCAGTTATAATCGTTCTGTCCCAGTATAGTCGAATATTGTCATTTTGCAGAACGGTGCTTGGATGGTATTTGTAGTATGGAACAATTTGATTTACTAATTTATATTTGCTTGCTAATATTTGGTGTACTATTGAGGCTACTTGGTCGTGTCTATGTTTATAATCTGATTGCACCAAAGATTTGCAAGCTCCCGTTATGTGTTGGATAGTTTCGGAAGCACTATTGCAGAGTCTACATAAGTCTGGGTTGTTTAATTATATATTTAAGATAATTGCGGGTTAAAACTACTTGATCTTGTATTGCAATCATAAAAGCCTCTGTCTCAGGGAACAGGTCACCACTTTTCAACCATGCGTTCGACGCTTCTTTGTCGACATGAGGTTGATTAAGATCGGCCCTGTGTCTGCCATGTAGAGACTTTTCTGACCATTTATTTATTTTGTCTTGTAAACTAATAATTGTTTCATTGGGTTGCCTTTCATAAGTTTGTAAATTTAAAGGTGTATATTTTTAATCTATTTCCGTTATGATCTTGTGTAATTGTGAGTGTTCAGACTTAGAATGAAAGAATTTCCTAAGTGTAGTTATTTGTTTATTGTGTAAGTTTTGAACATCTATCAATCCTCTTCCTCCTTCAGATCGTGGCAAAGTGAGTCTCTGTATACATGATTTTGGGTGATGCTTTCTGTGTTTAGTAAGGTTAAGGTTAGGTTTGTTTTTGTTTATTATTATTATTATTTTTCTTCGCCCTGGGGCGTAACGCTCCGGGGTTATCCCCATTAAGCGTGCGTTATTCACGGTGGGCGACGGCCCGCCGGTTCTTTGTTTTACCTCGGCGGCTCACGCCGGGGAAGGGACCACTGTAGGATCTGTGGCACCTATGGGCACTAATATTGTTAGTAACTGCTGGTTACGCTTCTGCCCCCAGGATCTCACGGGGCAGGGGACGGCCCTCCGGTGGCCGTGCGTGCAGCGGTGCGATTCCCCGAAGATGGTCGAAGCGGCTGTGGTCGGATCGATCGACCATGGATTTCGAGAGCCTGGCCACAAACTGCTCGATGGTCTCCATCTTCAGGTCGTCGTGGAGGACGGTGTTGCGCACGAACCATGGAGCTCTGACTGTCGCGCGCAATGAAATATTTTGTTGCGCTTGGATCGCAGCAGCTATGGATGGCGCCACCAGATGGTGCCATGCCGGGCCGGCGTAGGTGAGGCGCGAGCGGACGAACGTCTTATAGATGTTATTGTTGATTAATAGGCGTATATGCCTATATCAAGCACTGGTGTAAAGTTTATTAAATTGTCAGTTATTACCATAGTCTATTTCGATTGTCACTAGCCACTTGTCCGGTTTGTTTTTGAAAGTCTTTACAGTTGGGGACTTTAATATGTCTTCTGGTATTTTGTTCCACATATTTACAACTCTGTTATTCATGAATTGATATCCTATATTTGTATTGCTGGATTTTCTCATTAGCTTCATTCCGTGGTCACGAATAAACAAAAAAGAACAAAACAGCATTTAATAGATATAGCCGTAGGTACCTACTACTCATAACTGTACATACATATGAAATTGACGTTTTATATGGATAAAAGTAATCTGTTGGGTCAAGGTCTGGGGAGTATGGTGGGTCTCGAAGACATTCAAATCGCAACTCCTCTAATTTAGCGACCGTCTGTCCTGAAGTGTGAGGTCTAGCGTTGTCCTGAAGCAGCAGTGGGCTGGAGCAATTGACAAGTCTCAGTTGTTGACAATACAGATCAGCCGTAATTGTTTTTTTTTTTATATACTGAGTACGACATGTGACGGTAAGCGGTACGCGAGGTCCAAGAATGGACGCCAGCCTCAGACGACCGACATCAGTCCCTATTTTTTGCGGCTTTCCCGCGCTGTCAACTCCCATACTTTACCCGACGTGTTTGAGCTATGGTGCCGCTAGTGACTCCAAGAAAAGCATCAAATTCTGCAGCATCTGGAATTTGAAGATGACCTCATTAGCTCATTAAAAAGAAATATATATTAGGTCAGACTTGACTGTATGGGCTAGACCCTTTGCCTTCCCTATAACATCATTCATCATTCTTTGGGAGAAGAGAACAAAAAAAAAAAAAAAAGATGTGTCGGTACTGACACAGTCGTCGTAGTCAGAATGTCAAAAGAAGTCCGAGTCCAAAGTCATTAAGAAAGGAGGTCTAAGTCCTAAAATAATAAAATCTGCGCCGCGACACTAGCCAATCGCCAGATATTTAAGATCAAAGTGTCCAGTTTGACAAAACGTCTATTTCATACGAGTATGTAAGGAACTAATAGATAATGGGGTGTATCACTAACTTTTTATCACGATAGATGGCGCATGATAGATGGTACCTAATATATTATGCCGAAGTAAGGAGCTTTTAGGTGTACAAATCGAGATTTCTAAGCGAATTCAAAGATATGGTGATCCTAAAATTGCCGTTCTATTAATAAAACCTTTTTTCTATTTAAAGACAGTGTGCGCTTTTAATTCGTCTTTTAAGGTAGGTAACGCTAATTTAAAATACTTTTTTCTGTTATAAACATATAAAACTACGAAAACATTTAAAAAATGATGCGATATAGGTGTAAAATAAGGTACCATTGCCGCTAGCGACATCTACAATAAGCTTTGCCTGACACACCCCATTCTTGCAATAGAGCTTAAATCCCAACTCAAATTAGAAAAAAAAAAATGCACCTCCAAACAGTAGCCACCATCCCTACGCGTTTATATAAATTCAGAACTCTTTTATTTATTTAAATAAAAACACAGCTTATTATATTAAACATATAAACAAAGTAGCAATAGTGGAACACAAGCCAAATATATTTTATATTATTTAGACAATACTATTAAAACAGAAATAAGAGTAAAATATAGTAATTAGATTGAAATTAATAGTGCAATTGAACTGTGACTAGCAATAGTAAAGGAAATATAATAATAATAATAAATAAGTGAAAACCAATAGGTTAATGATTATTTTCGACCGCCTCCGTGGTCTAGTGGTAACAAACGTTGCCGTGAACTCGGGAGGTCGTGGGTTCGATTCCCACCGGGGGCAAGTTGTACATTGTATAATTTGTCTTGGTCTGGGTGTTTATATGTATATATTTACAAAAAAAAAAGTATAATATGTAGTTTATCAACCATCTAGTTTCCGTAACACAAGCCTCGTTGCTTACCACGGAAACTAGATGGCGCTGTGTGACCTGTCTGGAAATATTTATTTATTTATTATTTATAAAAAAAAAAAAAAAAAAAAAAATACTTAAAATAAAATGAATGAGAGCCAGGAGCAAAATTTTACTATATATACGAGTATAGCAGTATTCGTATATTAACAACTCTTACATCTGAGGCACGATGAAGATGTGGAATGCTCTCCCAGCCAGTGTGTTTCCCCATTATAACCTAGAGTCCTTCACGCTAAGTGTGAAACAGCATATTAATAGGCCGGCATAATGGTAGGGTGTCGGTCGTCAGTTACTGTTGTTTCTTGAATTTCGCGTACTGCTTACACGGTGCTCAGTATAAAATAAAATTGAAAAAAAAAAAAAATACCATTCCGGGAGGTAATAGTTAATTGCGGCTTCACAATAAACATAATACATTTTAAACTAAAAAAAAAACACAATGAAAGCATTTACCAACACAATACCTACTAGAACCAGCGTTATGGAAAAAAAACAGCAAAAACTCAAGTACCTGTCCCTTGTGAAGAACGGTGCAATACCTGTCGTGATACAAAAAAAAAAGAAAAAAATCTATACTACGAATTTTACGTTTTGTAAGCAAAAAAACTCAAGGGTGGCGCTTAGTTTAAGAATCAACAATAGTACAGAAACAGTCACAAAGGGACTCTCAGATTAAAAAATTTAGTATAGTCACTTAGATGAAGGAATCCGCTATCGAACTCTTTTACAATGAATTTTGTCAAAATTAGTTCAGTAATATAAGCGTGAAGGCGAAACAAACAGACAGACATAGTGACTTAATCAGTATATTAATGTATATCCCTATTATTACCTATATATATATACAGCGTGGATTTTTTAAAGAGCAAATATGTTTATATTATTATCTAAAATAAAAATAAAGAATAACGTATTTTTAATTTTGATTTTTCAGTAATAAATATTTAAGTTACGGTGCAGAGAAGTTATCCTAAAAATATAGCAACTCATATAGAGCCTAATCAAGTAGCTAGCGAGAGGTCGACGATCGCGCGAACGTTGCCTTACGCAATTCGTTCTCTCTCTAATTTCGTCTCTCGACTAAGAGCGAGATCAATTAATAATAACACTCCCCAGCCTTTAGGTATTTATCACGATGGATATCGCGATTTTCAGACGTGACCTTATTCACCATGCATTAGTGTTTTGTTTTTCGGATAATGATTTTTATCATTAAAAAAATGACCTTTTTTATTTCAAATAGAAGTTCCACCAATAACCTGAAGCCTAAAAAATATATTTGCTCTTTCGACAATTACACGCGGTATTTTTCAGGTGGTCTTACGTTAGATAATTCTATTATGTTAATATGTAATTAATTCTATTGATAGAAACAACATATTTTTCTATATTATATTGCACAATTAAATATTCGCATTCTCTCAGACAGAAGTCCGCCCTTCTGACCCTCAAAAGCATCTACATCAGCTCTGCACTAATTCTCGGCTGCTACCCTGTAAGCAGTGTGCAGAGACAATAGACTCACGCTACAGTGAATAAAGGGTCATAGGTTAGTGATGCGGCTGATGAACTGACCAGAAGTGGGTCATCCACAACACCAACAGGCCAAGGACCAATTATTGCCCTACCATTCCAATTCTTGCGAGGATGGCTTCGCCAAAGAACTAAATGACTGCACAAGTAGATCTGGACATCGGTCACAGACTGCAGACAGTCTAGGAACTCTTTCCAGTCCTGACAGGAGACTCAAGCGACTTCGCACAATGGTAGAGGTGATGACGGAACACTTTAATAAACAACTATACACTGTGAAAATTACAGATAGCCCACAGTGTAGAGAATGCATGGCGGAGGAGGAGACGGCCGCGCAAATCCATAAGGAGTGCTGCAGTGTGGCTGTGCCTAGACTGAAATTTCGTCAGACTGCAGCGACTCTTTCAGAGGCCTGCAGGAACGTGACGGGTCTCTTGGCTTTCCTGGAGGAAAGTTCCAAGAGTGAAGGTCACGCACAATAGTCTCATGAAAACTATGAAGCAACGGTCATCACAATCATAAGGAATACGGTCGTGATGATACTTTGCATATTGTTTTCTGAGCAACAACTAAACTAATATAGGCAAGACAAACATTCAGATCTATTTAGTTATAATACTATATAAAAAAATAGCATTAAGTTAAGAATGTTCCCACACCAGACCAGATTCATTACTTCTGGGACACAAAGGACATGTTGGACCCATGTGTGAAGCACCTTTCACGGACGATTGTCCATCCATTGTATAGACAAAATACTTTTAAAGACATAGACGTGAATTATACGGACCTATCTATCGACATAGATTTTATAATTTTAACGGGTCATTAAGCGATTTACCCAAGAGATATATTTCTTCCGACATTTATCTATCGACATTAAAATACAGTAAAATATTCTATAATAATATATATGACATATACTCTATATATACTCTAATATGAGAATAAGTCAAATATACAATTTAAAAAAAAATGTAATACTAGCACGACATGTGACCTTGCGCCCACCTGATGGTAAGTGATGTGCAAGGTCCATGAATGTTAGCAACTGGAATCAGACACTCATGACTGACATTAGTCCCTAACTTAACCTTAACTAGGCCTTAACTGGGCATGACGGCAATTCGAGCCTGATCCTGAAACGTGTGGATACACTTTTACTGAGTTTATCGGCATGTGGATACTTCCCCGCCACATTTATATAAAATTATATATTTTAATTTTTTTAATTTTTTATTTATTTTAATTATCAGTCCGTATAATAATATTAACTCTACGTCTCCGCCAAAAGAACTGTCAATAGACTCCCCCGACTTTTGCACTTCATCAAATACATATTTATCTCAAAATGCGTCTCCAACCTGCCGGCCCCATTGTGTGACACTAACAAAGGATTTTGTACAAAAAAAATGTATCGTCGCGTCCCTTTTTTTACGTCTATGACAAGACAAGCACAATAGCTAAATTATTGTTCTTTGGGTCTTCATTTTTTCTATTGAATACTACAGTTTGTGCTGTACTTCGCCCACGTCATTAGGAATTACAATCTAAATATGTATAATGTAATAATCATATTAAAACAAGAGATTTCGTTCAAAAAGAAACATTTACAAGACATTTAAATATTATTTCATCATCATCATCATCAGCCTGTGTCTCTTCACTGCTGGATATAGGCCTCCCCCAAGGCTCGCCACTTCACACGATCTCCTGCCACTCTCATCCAACCCCCACCAGCGACCTTCCTCAGGTCATCTGTCCATCTAGCGGGGGGTCGACCCACTCTGCGTCTTTCCGTACGTGGTCTCCACTCCAGAACTCGTCTACTCCATCGTTCATCGGCTCTACGACATACATGTCCAGCCCATTGCCACTTCAGCTTACTAATTTTGAAGGCTATATCGGTAACTTTGGTTCTCCGACGGATTTCCTCGTTTCTAACTTTATCCATCAGAGAAACACCAAGCATAGCTCTCTCCATAGCCCGCTGAGCGACCTTGAATTTGTGGACGAGACCCACTGTCAATGTCCATGTTTCTGCTCCGTACGACAGCACTGGAAGAACGCACTGGTTGAAAACTCTCGTGTTCAGACACTGGGGTATGTTTGATAAGAAGATGTGGCGCAGCTTCCCGAATGCGGCCCATCCTAGCTGAATGCGTCTGTCGGCTTCTTTGCTGAAGTTGGCTACGCCTAATTGCATAGTCTGTCCAAGGTAGACGTACTTTTGTACAACTTCGAAAGTGGCATTACCCACGCAGATTGATCTCGGTACAACATGATCGTTATACATGACTTTTGTCTTGTCTAAGTTCATACCGAGGCCAACCTGCTGGGACGCCACGTTTAAGCCCTTCAGCATTCATATTATTTAATCAACACAAAAACAGTAAGTATTTGAAGCTATTTATCGTTTTGGGAGTGTGGCTGAGGATTGCGGGTGCATTAAGCTAAATATTAAATAATATTTATGTAGGTAATAGACATAAATACTTACATGATATATATTTAAAATAATATATATATAATAAACATAAATATATATTATGTATGAATATATAAACACAACTAATAGATAGGTACTCGTATTTATAATTCATAGGTACAATCATTTACGATAAAAATAAAGAAAATAAATAAATATTATAATGCTTGTTGTTATCATGACAAATAAAAATAAAATAACGTTTATTGGATCATAATCAAATAATTTCAGTTAGTGAGCATCTGGCAAATAAATTCTGGACTCCAGAAGGCAGTTTCCCTATTTTTGACACAATAAAATTATACTTGCATAAATTAATAATACAGTGCATTCCCATCCTCATTAAACATTGTTTTACTGTAACCAGCCAAGTAGAATTTTAAACACAATTATTGAAGGCGCCCGTCTAATGACTAGTGGAAGCTTGTTCCACTCTCGAGCAGCGAAAGCAGTAAAAGAATCTGAATATCTGCTAGAAGTGTAAGGGGGAATTTTGAGCTGATTGTTAGAAGCAGACCGAAGAGGAAGGTTGTGACTGTCTCCAAGAAATTGGAAACGAGTGTTAAGGTATAGATGAGCTTGGGGATTGTAAAGAACGTTGTAAAGAGAACTAAGGACATGTGCATGGTATGGTTCCGCTAAGTACCTTACAGATGCTCTCAATGTCCTACAGAGGCAGGCAATTCAAATAGTGGACATTACTACAGTGTCTAAAACTCGAATCGCTGCAGCAATAATGATCATAATGATGAAATTCTTTTAAAAAAAATATTGGATAGTGAGAGCGAGAGGGAATTTCAATTACCTACATCAAATATTAAAAAAAAACTCAGCGTACAGTTATTTTCCACACTTACCTATTCCTCTTGATATTCATAGATTCTCTAATCTACAAAACATGAGCGCTTGAAATTCGCAATTCGGAATAATAATAAATGATTGCAAATTTTGCGACGTTTCCGGAAAATAATACCATTGTTTGTGGGCTGAGGTTGTTTGTTTCGTGATCAAAGACCGATTCAACTCGACAGAAATTCGGAACTATGGGTTCAATGGGGTTGGGGACATTCCCAGGCAGGGTTAGGTATAATAATAATTGGCGGCAACAATTTAAATGCAAAAAAATAACTTAACAGCGCAAAATTCAAGTTATTATAGGTAAATAAGCTTCATTGATCTCTCGTCGAAGGGCCGTGCATTGGACGGATATTCTGAATGCTTGAACTTGCGTTTTAAAAAACGTGTGGTGCCATCTATCTATCCTTCATATCATTAAATAAATTCGAACTTAAATAAGCGCCATCTATTGATCAATTTGTAACTATTTAGTTATCCAACTATTGAAAATGTTTACTTATAAGTTCACTAGATGGCACTAGTTTATAGAACGCTTGTCGACAAGGTCTATATCTGTGGTCCAAAGTCAGCAGAACATATCGCATGGTCTGTGCATATCGCTCGTGGTCGATCGCCGTGGTTCGTGCGTAATTCCGTCATAGCTCGAGATCTGGAGATGCCTAATATTGAGAAATTTGTTGACGGCCTGACTAGACGTAGGTATGTTTTATCGGGCTGACAACGGACACTTCAAGCATCTTCAGAGCATCGCACCGTCTCGCTCACGGCCCCCTAACGGGAGACCACTTCCTAGAGAAGTGCTCCTGGAAGAGAGCTGAAGCAGTCGAACCTAGCCCCCTGGGTTCTTGAGCCGCATGGGCGCTGTTATACCAGTAACGGCGCCCAGTAATAAAAGTTCATGAATTACCGGCGGGTGGTTTCCTGCTGAGATTCTGCTGGGGAAAACGGGGCAAAGTGCCCCATCCCCAATTAATTTCTTAGCCATATGTCCCTGGACTACCCCACTCAATACAGATGACGATACAGAGAAAAAAAGCGCTAAAAGTGAAAACTCAAGCACAGGGTTGTAATTAAGAAGTGTTGCCATCTTATGAATTTATTACCATTTTTGGAGTTACTTTCCCTATATCTACATTTACCCCAACTCACCTTATGGGTAAGTCTAGTTGTATTCCTTTCACAGTACGTAGAATTTTACGAAGTTCTTAGAATGGGGTGTATCACTAACTTTATATCACGGTAGATAGCGCATGATAGATGGTACCTAATAGAACTGTCAGTTGCATAGAAAACTTGTATTTTCATTACGAAATTTATAATTTTCTGGATATATTGCGGAAGTGAGCAGCTTTTAAGTGTACAAATCGAGATTTCCAAGCAAAATCAAAGATATGGTGATCTCAAAATTGCCGATCTAATAATTAAACCTTTTTTTGTTTTTAAATACGGTTTTCGCTTTCCTAATTAGTCTTTTAATGTAGGTAACATTAAGTTAAAATTATGTTATCTGTTATAAAAATAATAAACTACAAAAACATTTTTAAATGATGCGATATAGGTGTAAAACAAGGTACCAGTGCCGCTAGCGGCATCTACAAAAAGCTTTGCCTGATACACCCCATTAGAAAGTTGTAACATACAAAGACATGGAATATGAAATCTTTGATTACAAATATGTGCAATACGACTTTTACATATCCTATTAAAATTTTACGATTATTATTTTAACTGGTTACGTCTCACCCTGATTCTTAGGATTTTCCTCAATGGATGTATCACGCAAAGCTTTTTGTAGATGTCGCTAGCGGCAATGGTACCTTGTTTACACCAATGAAGCATCTTTTTTTGAAATGTTTTTGTAGTTTTATTTTATTTTTTATAACAGAAATATGTATTTAAAATTAACGTTAGCTGGAAATCTCGTTTTTTTACAGTTAAATAGTGTTAACGGTGCCCTGGGGTCACTGATCGGCAGTCAAAATGTCAGTGACAAAGCTCGGCTCGCCATACACAATGCAATGTTAGTACCAACACTGATATATGGAAGCGAGACGTGGATATGTCAGAATACGCATGAGAGTAGGGTTAATGCAGTAGAAATGAGGTCGTTGCGTCGGATATGCGGCGTCACTTTGGCGGACCGTCGAAATACGGAAAATGGTGGGTATAAAAGAAAGCATAGGGACAAAAATAAGGAAAGGCATGCTATGATGGTTCGGACATGTTGAAAGGATGAGCGATGAAAGATTGACGAACCAGATATATAATGCGAAAGTTGTGGGTGAAAGAGGCCCTGGCAGACCGAGACTCACATATCACGATCAAATAAATAAAACACTGACTGAAGGTACATTAAAAAGCTTTCGTAACAAAAGGGCATGTATGAAGAGGGTGATGAATGTCGACGAAGCGAAAGAGGTATGTCGTGATCGTGTCAAGTGGCGCTCAATTGTCTCTGCCTACCCCGCAAGGGATCTGGCGTGAAGATATGTATGTAAAAGGTGGACACAGCGGTATATATATATTTTTTTTAAATTGTAAAAAAATATAAAAGTTTTCTATGCAATTGACAGTTGTATTAGGTACCATCTATCATGCGCCATCTATCGTGATAAAAAGGCAGTGATACACCCCTTTTAAAAGGAAGGACGCTTTGGCTAGAAATTTCAAATTCTAATTTATATCAAATTTAGGCATGTGTATTTGTTTTTGAATTTACTAATTCGTTTGTTTTCACGCCATTAGTTAGTTTTTTTATATCTGTTCACAATATTTTATTTTATTATTCCATTTATTGAACATATATCGGGAGAATTTGGCCTACACTCGCCACGCCTGGCCAGGCTTGGCGAGGATATGATGTCAATTTTTCATGACAATTTATTAACGATTCCACAAGTTGGTATTAGTGGAACCGGGACCGACGGCTTAACGTGCTCTCCGAGGCACGGGAACGGTGGTGTTGTAAATCTATGACAAATGTACGTAAGAAAAGTAATACACTTTTTTCTCATTGGTACATGCCGGGTGGGTTTGAACCGTCCTTTGTAGGATTTAAGGAACGCGTTCTTACAACCGAGCCACCACCGCGCCTTAACCGTCACAATAACAAGGGAATTTTGAATGGTATTGTTACTTCTGATGAAAAATGAATCCTGTACGATAATCTTAAACGCTCATCAGACTGGTTGAACCTAGGACAACCGGCTAGATCCTATCCCAAGCGAAAGTTGACCCAGAAAAAGGTACTGGTGAGTGTTTGGTGGGTGGATCACTGCTGGTGCCATTCACTACAGCTTCGTAAGATCTGGCCAGACGATTACGGCCGATCTGTATTGTCAACCATGATGGAAAAGGCCGCTATTCAACACCACAGACAGACAGCGGAGTCATCCAGGCCCGGATGTTCAATGGGCCTGGGTTGGGGATGGGATAATCTCCGGTGATTCAACGCACCTTTGGTGCTGGGCGCTGTTCCTACTACAACACCGCCCTTGTGGCTCACGAATCTAGTCTCCTAGACTTGTCTACTTTAGTTCTTCTCCAAGAGCGCCTCCCTAGGTAGTGGCCTCCCCTGGAAACCGAGACTAATCTATTGCTCTAGCCCATTGCTGCTTCAGGACAACGCTAGACCTCACACTTATGCATACAAATTTAGGATTTTCTTAATTAATGTGTAAAATAAAACAATAATATCCAGTAATCTCATAATTTTAATAATTTCAAATCTTGATAGCAGCTTTTAGCTGTATTTAATATTAGAATTTTAAGAAGATTCATTGTACTAACCAGAAGCAAAAACAATTAATTTTGCTAATTATACAGTGATTGGCCACGGACACTTGTGTTTCTTTGAGTTGTCTTATGGTTCGGTTGGGCCGGTAACTGAATGCTTTCTTAGTGGCATTTGTTAACTTAAATACAGAAGTTTGTATGTGAATCAGTTCCCGGCCCATAACTCTTCAAAATATATTTTTCCTAATCATATTTTTTATTTATTCATTTTGAAAAACCAACAGTTGACATTTTTTTAATAAATACAGTAAAAACACAAATAACTATTTATTCTTATAGATCATATTTCAAATTAATACATAATAATATGATATTATTGAATAAATTTGTGTTACAATTTTTAAAGTGGCCAATCACTATATGCTATAACAGTATTAATTAAATAAGTATAGATAATTCAGGGCGAGATATGTAGGTATAGTTTTATGACACTAACACTTGACTTGAAAGTGCAAAACACATAAATTTATTACCCGATTTAGGCAATGGATAGGTTAGATAAACATCTATACAAAGCTCTATAAATGTATATAAGATAGAAGCTTGGTTAGCTTAGATAGAAATGCTATAAGGATAGATAGGTAGACTACTTAAGCGTCATAGTTTGCATTTAGTATTTGACGCGATTCCTTACACCTAACATCGATAATATTTTAATTAATTTAACATTCAATTGAGTACATAAAAATGACTATGACAATATAAATAGGTAAGTATTTCTTATAACTGATAGAATCGATAATGGGGTGTATCAGGCAAAGCTTTTTGTAGATGTCGCTAGCGGCAATGGTACCTTATTTTACACCTTGATCGCATTTTTTTTTAAATATTCGTATTTTTATATGTTTATAAAAGAAAAATATATTTTAAATTAACGTTAACTACCTTAAAAGACGAATTAAGAAAGCGCACACCGTCTTTAAAAAGAAAAAAAGATTTTTTTTAATAGAACGGCAATTTTAATATTACCATATCTTTGATTTTGTTTAGAAATCTCTATTTGTACACTTAAAAGCTGCTCACTTCGGCATAATATCCAGAAAATAATAAATTTCGTACTAAAAATACAAGTTTTCTATGCAACTGACAGTTATGTTAGGTACCATCTATCATGATAAAAAGTTAGTGATACACCCCATTACGAAAAATAGATGTCAAAATCCACATGCCGAAAACATCAATTTTAAACTAAACTATACGATACAACTCTATAAAAAATAATAGTAGTAACAATACGACCATAATCCCTAACAATATACTGTTTTTAGGGAGCGCCTCTCACAAATTAATTATCTATGTTTACTCGATTAGTAATCGATACCCTAGACCACAGAGGCAATCTTTCAAAAAATAGTTTATAAACTGGTAAAAAAACTAAGATTATAGAATTGATAGCTATGTCGTAGACCCACGTTTTTGATCAACATTTTCTATCATCATTATTTTTTTTTTGTTATCATTATACTCAGCTTGAGTAAAATAAGGGTTATCAGCTTTACTACATTCAAGAATTGGCTTAGGGCCTCAAAATAATGATTTTACATCCAAAAGACGCTAAACAAACATACAGAAAACAACTTGGTTTATTTTTGTGAGAAACTACGGCGAAAATTCTTTATCTGTGAGCGATTTGTTGTAAAATTAACACTTTTTTATCAGAATCAACACTTTCTGTTTTCATTCTACTTATTTATATAAATAATACTTAATTTACTCAGTATCCAAACGCAAATTAAATGTTACTCACATTATTGACCTATCTTGAACTTAAAGTACATTTTTTTTTTTTGGTTCACTTCTCCCGATGGATGATGAATGAGATGATAGGGAAGGCAAAGGGTCTAGCCCATACAGCCAAGTCTGACGTAATATATCTTTCTTATTCATGAGTTAATGAGGTCATCATCAAATTCCAGATGCTGCAGAATTTGATGGTTTTCTTGAAGTCACTCGCGGCACCATAGCTCAAACACGTCGGGTAAAATATGGGAGTTGACAGCGCGGGATACCGCAAAAATAAACTGCAACTTGTGCCCCATATTTAAAGTCCAATTTATCGTTTTCCATAATTATTCACATTCTAGCACATTATTAAACCAAGCAACACCACATTTGACCAATAATATCCACAGTAAATTAATTTACAAAATAAACACTTGCACTTGACATGTCCACGCAAAATGGCGCGAAGGACTCCACTTAAAGTACATTTTGGTTTTGTTTTTCAAAGAAAAGAGGAAAGTAATGTTTAGTGCGTTACTGTAGCGAGCGACACTGTATCGAAGAAGAATATGTTTAATCGTATACATTTAGTAGGTATATATTTATTCAGTATTATTTCGATTGTTGAAAATTTTTGCTAACTATTACAAAAAACTTTAAGAGCTCAACTAAACTTTGAAGATATGAGAATGTGTTTTTAAATACAATTAAATTTATTTTTTTGTAATTATTTTCAATTACATAATATTTTTATAAAGCTCCTGGTATTTTTAAATAGTAAATTATTATAACAATTTATATTTTGCATTGAAACTAACAGGAGTAAAATTATAGTGCCATTAAGTTTTTAAAAATAAAAATTGTAACTAATGTTTATATCTAAGTTAAATTGACTAATAAAATTATGGCACTGCTAACTTTTTTTGTAATCTCTCATTGCATTTCAAAGTAAATTTCGTTTACTTATGTAAACACTTAAATAATAGGACTAGTAAATTAGAATATTTTGTTTAAAACACAACTTACATAGAAAACTAAACTAAAAATTAGATAATCAGAACACTTTAAAAATGCAAATTAAATCTATGTCATACAAAAAACTAGATTTGAACTACGTATATATATATATTAATAATATCACACATAACAAAATTGTATAACCGCCGGTTTCTGAAAGGATTTATGAAAATAACAAACGTTTTATTTTTATCGTCAGTTGATAGTTAATTGATTGATGATTGCGCATTATAATCAATAAGTTATATTCATCCTTTGAGAAACGGTAAACGGGTAAGGCTTTATGAAAACAAAAGGAGAAGACGGCACGTGCTATTAGTTTAGTCATTATATTTTGAACGTAATGTTAATTTTTCGTAACCGAAAAAGATTAAACCAAAATGTGTCAAAATTCGCAAAATTTCCGTAGATTTCAATGCTGCATTTTAAAAACAACTGACAGTATTGTGTCTTACCGAAAATTGCGACCTCAGTTGTTCAAAAAAGTAATTTGTTTTTTTTTTTAATTATACTTTTTTAAATCCAAAGAATAAGAACTGTTTTGGACCAACTTTGGCCGCAATTTCTGGTAAGACCCAATACTGTCAGATGTTTTTAAAATACAGCATTGAATTTTACGGAAACTTTTCGATTTTTTACATATTTTGGTTAACTGTATATCGGTTAACAGCCGATAAATTTAGAATGACTAGTTTATATATGATTGGCTACAAAATACGGAACCGATAAACAAGTACACGTAGTCACACATGACATAAACAAGTACACGTAGTCACACATGACATAAACAAGTACACGTAGTCACACATGACATTTGTTAACGATATCACCGATGTCGTTAACAAATGAGATAAAAAAATATATCACACTGAGACGCGAGCAAGACGATGCGATGGCTAGTTTACTCCTGATAGAAGTGCGTCAGTTACGACGTAGTTTTCTAGTTCCACGTGTAATGTCTTCGTACCGTATCTTCTTTTGTTTTAACTATGGATTTTACGGAGCTTCGGTTTTGACTTCGAAAAGTCGGAACTTCAAATTAATTTCGGCTTAGATAATTCACAGGTAAAACTACCTTTCTTTTACCTCAACTCCGCCCCCGAATCCAGTTCCGACCCCGACTCCGATAAAATAATTTAAAATCTTCGATACCATCCGCAACATCCGCAATTGGACGCAGTTACTCTAAAAAGATCCAATCCACAATTTTCATTCCGAAATTTAAATTTAATAACTGCCAAAATTAATTCCAATCAGATTCTTAGAATGATATTTTTAATATTAAAAACGATCGAGATAAAAATACGGTTTTTGACATATTCTAAATAATTTATAAAAAAATAATAATATTGGACTAATCTAAGGAACAACTTCAATGGCCTATAACTTAATGTGGATTTGATACTTTTTGCGTAACTACGTCCAATTCATAGGTACATATTGCGCAGCAAGTGTTAAGCATGATATATATGATATGCAAATAGAATTTTTAACTAGAGTTGCCACCCGTGACTGTCCCAAATCTGCTGGAACAGTCCCGATTTCGATAATAATGTAACGCGTCCCAACGACCTATCAGTTTCGTCCCGATGTTTGTTATAATAGTTGATCGTCTGAGGGATGATGTGGACCTGGAAAGACAGAGGAGGACTCTCGCTGCCAAGAGCAATATGTTGGCTCAAAGGTTTGCGCGTTGTTCAAGACAAGTTAAAATCACTCTGTTTGTTGCGTACTGCCAGGCGTTCTACACCAGTCATCTCTGGAAATTATACACGAGGCGTGCCTTTAACACGCTTCGTGTACAATATAATAATGCATTTAGATGTATTCTAAAGTTGCCCTGGAGGTGTAGTGCGTCTGGTATGTTTGCTGAGAGCAGAGTCGACAACTTTTTTGCCATACTCCGCAAGCGGCACGCCTCTTTTGTGAACCGACTGAGACAATCTGATAACGACATAATTAAGGCTATTTTTGACATAAGGTCGTTTGACCTTGTTAATTATAAATTTGTTTAGATTAGAATTATTGTTTAAATTAATTATGATTTTTTAAATGCCTGAAATAAAATATATTTAATTTAATTTAATAACACAATATCAGCGGCAACATCACAGGACTGCTCACATCATGGTCTAGTGTCAGATATCGTTGCTCTGTTGATTTAATGAAAGCAAAATTCCAGTCTCGTTCGGAATTCATAAGTAAACAAAATTTTAAAAGTGAATGTGGACTTCAAAAAGATATTTAATTTTTTCCTTTATTCATATAGGTCTAAACTCCGATGGCCAATCGATTTGTATCCCGATTTATTTTAAATGTGGCAACCCTGTTTCTTAATACAACGTACATTGCTTAATAAATTAATACTTACTGTAACTGAACACTTGCTAAGTAGTAACAATAAATTTTCGCCTAATGCTGAGAGCTAAAGCTTAAACTCAACTTATACAAAAAACATTGAACTGGCGCTTAATTATCTATATAAATTAACTGGGGTGAACATCGACAATTTGCGTCAACAAAGCATATCTATATATTTTTTTGAATGAAAAACATTTTATAAAATAAACTGTCACAAAAAATATTGTAAGCGAAGTTAACTTTAGGTATTCAATACAATTATTTTAAAATATTGTTTTTTAACTCGCTACAATATCGTTATTGTCGGTGCTAACCGCAAAAATAGTAACTTAAATTATCTATATAAATTAACTGGGGTGAACATCGACAATTTGCGTCAACAAAGCATATCTATATATTTTTTTGAATGAAAAACATTTTATAAAATAAACTGTCACAAAAAATATTGTAAGCAAAGTTAACTTTAGGTATTCAATACAATTATTTTAAAATATTGTTTTTTAACTTGCTACAATATCGTTATTGTCGGTGCTAACCGCAAAAATAGTAACTTATACATTGTTAATATAAAATAACATGCTATAAAAATAAATAATAAATGCACCTTGTATTGATTAAATCAACCTAATTCATTTAAATATCACAATTATAATTATATAATAAATGAAATAACAAGAAAAATGCTGCTACTTAGACTTACGACAAATTTGCTATTGATATTAAATAATACTTAAGTATATTTTTAAGTAAGTACTGGAATATGTTTTTTATAAGAATAGATATTTTGATATAATTCTAAAAACATTTACTTAAATGTAAGTATATTTCTTCATATATAATTTTCTCTACGAACTGAGGTTCGTACAAAAATACGAAAGATTATCTTTAAAAGTTCGAGTAAATTCGAAGACAGATAGATGGAGTCCTTCATAAACACACCAAAGTCCGTCACTTTCAATCTTAAGAATCCACACTTTTAGCGTTCCATCGGTCTAGTATACCGCCAGCTTTTAATCCCTGGAAGATATTTAAATGTAGTCTTCATGCTACTGAGAACCTCAGTCGAAGAGACAGATGAGAGCTCTCAGCAGCCCGTCTCCGAAGCAAGTGCACGAGCAGCAGCGGTCCTTCTTGCGTTTTTCTTCTGGAGCAAATGTCGGGCGTTTGGGGCGCTTAGCTCGCCGCGCGCACAGTCCGCTCGGGGGCTCTTCTGGAGTAGGTAGCGAGCGCGCGCTCAGGTGCACGGGCAGCGCGGCGGGCTCCTCGGGCCGCGGCCGGGCCCAGCGACGGAGCAACCCTTCCTGTTCCGCGCCCACAGGCACCGGCGCTGCCGACTTCCGAGACCGCCCCACCACAAGTGCGCGCTCCACCGGCTCCAACAGTTCATAAGCCAAAGCCTTGCGCAAATCTTCTCCCTGGAGCAACAGATACCTCGGACAGTAAGCCAGCTCTCCCAAAGCCGCCCGACGGTTACTAGGAGTCAACTCGCGTTTGTATTTCTTGCAAACAGCAGTAGACCAACGAGAAAGCGCGTCCACCAGAATCAGCTCGCTGGAAACTCGGAACGTATCCCTTTTAACAATGAGGGAGAGGTCCTCATACGTGAGCTCCTCCAAGCGCTCGTCTTTAAGGGCCTCGTCGGCGGAATCGTCGAGAACTAAAAGCGCGTTGTGTGCTAGAGAGTCGCACCACCGAGAGCACTGGCCGAGCAGTCTGGCGGCCGTGTCGTCCGTGAGGGCCGGCATGGGCGGCGCGGAGGCTGCTCCGGGCAGACGAGCGCAGAGGAACCTAATCTCCCTCAATATTTCGAGCGCGACCCCAGCATTGAGCATGTCGTCGAGGCGGCGAACGCATCGCTCCGCTAGCGTAGGGCAAAGAAACTTGTATGCCGCGTCCAACGCGCATCTTGCAGTCGCTACGGAGTTGAGTTGAGTCGGTTCGCAATAGTGGTACCGGAGAAGTTGTTCGAAGCCGCGTCTGTCCACATAGTCGACGACGATAACGTCTGTCTTGCAGTTGAGTAAGGCTGCAAAGACTGGGCTGGTGGCGGCGAGGACGCGGCGATGTCCGGGGTAGCGCCAGGTGTCTCCATTGATGCCGGCGACAAAGACGATGTCGCTCTGCCGTTCGTCGTCGTAGAGAGCGTTGTTGTCCACCGGCGGAACGGGGTTGCCGGAGTCGTCCCTGATGATGTGATCGTCACTGGGACTGGTGGGGAGAGAACGGTCTCGGTCAGCATCGATCTCGTCGTCCGAGCTGGAGCAAGCAGGATTCGTCACCACCGTCATCTTGATGCTGATAAGGTTCCTGAAAAGAAGATAAGAGTATGTAATTAATTGACAGAGTTCTCGTGAGAGATTTAAGGATATAGGAAATAGCTGACCAAATTAATATACACGTAATACGTTCATTTCAAATACAGGTCAGGAGTTTTCATAAACACAAAGGTAAGTTCTAAGAAACTTTGTTATATTAAAATTGAAATAAACCCGTAGAACGTAGGTAGGAGTAAATCCTTGTTTATGTTTATTTGGCTGTAAACTACAGTTAATGTGGTAGGTTCAACAAATTTTCATTAGTACGGCCTCGGCCTGGACTAACGTATACTTCGTCCTAACCATGGACATATTTCAACATTTTATTTTTATTTAATTATTTAAGAAGTAGAAAATAAATAGGCCTAGTTTTTTTGTACAGTGATCAATAGTTATATATCGCAATATAGATATATAGATCGCTTTACGAAATTTGATTAATGTCATATCTTCAGTGACATTCGCGTGATAAAGACGAATCGATTGATGTAAGAATCATCAAAATCTGCCAACGCGTTTGGTCTCCAGTGTGCCACAAAGGAACAAAAACATATACATACATAGGCTGATAAGCACATAACCCATCTTTACGTCGCGCAGTCGGGTATTTATTTTTATTTATTTTAAGTATTTTGTAAGTAGGCATAGGACAATAAATATAATGTATTCTGCGCTTTTATACTCGTATGTCAAAAAAATTAATCAATATAACGAAAAGCTTATTTTCTGGGAAATAGCTTGTATTTGGAGCAGCACATTACAACCCAAATATACATAATTATAATCTTAAAATTATAGCTGCTGTAAAAAGGCATTGTCATATTATAAAATAAATACACCAAGGATTATAGCTGCTGTAATGAGGCATTGCCATACTACAAGCTAAGACGAAAACAATTATGAGGATGTCACTAAGATTATAGCTGCTGTAAAGTGGCATTGTCATACTATAAGCTAAAACATTATTAAAATGTCACATAAATTATAGCTGCTGTAAAAAGGCATTGTCATACTTTAGCTAAAACAAAAACAAAAAGAATAGGGAGGTTGTCAATGGGGTGTATCACTAACTTTTTATCACGATAGATGGTACCTAATAGAACTGTCAGTTGCATAGAAAGCTTGTATTTTTATTAGGAAATTTATTATTTTCTGGATACATGGCTGAAGTGAGCAGCTTTAAAGTGTACAAATCAAAATTTCCAAGCGAAATCAAAAATATTGCGATCTCAAAATTGCCGTTCTATTAATTAAACCTTTTTTCATTTTAAATACGGTGTTTGCTTTCCTAATTCGTTGTTTAAGGTAGGTAACGTTAAGTTAAAATTCATTTTTATGCTATCAAAATAAAAAACTACAAAAACATTTGAAAAATGATCCGTCATAGGTGTAAACACGGTACCAGTGCCGCTAGCGACATCTACAAAAAGCTTTGCCTGATTTGAACCATTGCCTTTATTTTTGGAGCGCTTATCATAAAGTGAGCCGGTGCCACAAGTCGTGCTTATAAAAAAAAAAACTTAGATATACGTCTCTGGTCCTAAGTCTAACCCTCATAGAACTCGATAATGGGAACAATTAGCATTCTTATTATAACCACATAAGAGAATCGACCGTATAAAGAATCATTATTAGGTTTCTTACAAATGACTGACGATGTCAGACCAAGGACAAAGTGACTAATCTGAGGGGCTATAACGTTTCTTATCGACAATAGGCATGTCCGTCCACCAAACGAAAAAATACCAAACTTAAGCACCTAATATTAGTATTCTCTCGTGATTCAGACTCCAACGTCTAGGATTGTGTTGAAAAATTCTCGCGCAGCAAATCAGCATCGCTGTGTTTTTGGCACACTATCTATCGTAAACAAATCAAAGTATCATCACGACCGTGTGTACCTATCTCTTTCGGGATTGTCAGAAAACATTTCTCCAAATTAAAATAATATAACATTTCTAATGAGTAGCTGTTTATATATGTAGTATTAGTAATATTGCTTCTGATATGATATACTCGTAACTTACTATCTTAATTCAATTTTGATGTTAATAATTTTTTTTTTTGCTTAATTATTAATCTGCTGTGCTTATTTTTGTTTTCGTTTATTGTATTTTGTGTAAATTCTCGACACTCAAGGTCTTGTTAGTGGTAATTATGTTTGTAATATTATGTAAATGAATGTTTGCTGTCAAAATAAAAAAAAAAAAAAAAACATGCTTTTAAAGAAGCGGATTCACATTTAGCCAACTTTACTAAAGGCCCATATGGCAAGTGATGTATGTACAGCATTTGCGTAGTATAAATCGCTACAGATATTTACGAATTAATATTAATTAACTTAAGTACTACGTATTGTTATTATTATTATTATTTTTGCTGTTTGTTTTTGACTTTTTAATTAATGTGTATACCTACTAACATAGTTCTAGGTTGGAATGTTACTAATAATTATGGAATTAATTCTGAAATAAATAATTTATTATTATTATAAGCTCGTCGATGTGTCTATCGTACCAAACTTGAGAAATATTACAAATTAAATAAATTATTGTGTCTCTAGACTATGGAGACAGTCAAACGCCTTCTCCACTAAAAATTTCCTTCCAGCTGTCAAACAAAAAAAATATTCTGTAATAGTTACAATTAAAGTTAAAAATACAGCCGATACGACAGTTTTATTTTGAAGGTCAGCCGTAAGCTAGTGCATTAGAAGCCATTTTTAATTTTAACCGTCTCATTTTTTTCATTTTTTTTTATTACAGCCCCTAGAACACAGCGCCCTAGACCCCCACTGCTGGAGATGGGCCTTCCAAAACATATATCTGGAGAATTTCGCCTACACTCGCCACGCTGGCCAGACGGCTTGGCGAGGATATGATGTCAATTTTTAATGCCAATTTATTAACGATTCCACAAGTTGGTGTTAGTGGAACCGGGACTGACGGCTTAACGTGCTCTCCGAGGCAAGGGAACGTTGGTGTTGTAAATCTATAATAAACAAACATAATAACATGCAAGTTGTCTTTTGTACAATTCTAAATATTATCTTACAATATATAAATGTCTAATATGTTAAGAATAAATAAAAAAAATAAAAAAATGCGAGTTAGACTGCAGCGAATCGTTCACATTAAGAGATACGAAATCGCCCTGTATGTATGTAATACTTCAAAATCATACGTATTTAAAGTTATTGTTAAAGAAAATAGTAATGACAGGTCGTTTTAAAAATTCGTTGTTCATTTATTATTAAAATTCAGTGTTGTTTTTCATCAAAATAGTTGTTTTTGGGCTGCTTACCAACCAATTAATTGATGTTCGTGCGCGAAGTAAATATCGCAATAATAATAGTTTTTTTTATATCAATAAAATAATTACAATATAAATTAAAACAACTTAAAAGTAAAAATTTAAATAAATATAAACTAAACCTAATAAAAAATAAACTATAAGTAAAAAATGTCCTCTAGAGACGACCCTTCAGTGATAGTCCTAAGAAGACTGGCAACATTTCCCCTCTGTATAGCTAAGCTAATACGTTGGCAGAAATAATTGCCAGCCTTCCTGTCTCCAGACTTTTCCGTTAGCCGTTTGGACAACTCCTTGCCAGACGCTTGGCTGAGTGTCCCCATGGGCCCATCGTCTTGACCCCAAACGGCGCAAATTCGTAACCTGTACTGAGGTTGGCGTATTTGCGCAGCTTGAGGTTCTCAGCAGAAACCGCCGCACTTCCCGCGCTTGACGAGGTCGCCTGGATGTGTGATGGGGCTAATGTGTCTACACATGTCGCATCCCACACCAGGGACCTGCCAAGTTTCCACGTCCCAACGGTCATGCCGTCGGGTCTTTTGCCATCGCTCCGTGCAATCCCAGAGGGTTCTAGGATCGCGGGTACTCCAGCCTAAAAGCCCTTCGAATGATGTCGTTCAAAGCAGCGTGACGAGGAATGCGACCAGCACTTCTAGCGCAAGAAAGCCCATGGTGTCCGAGATGTTCCACGGGCTCTCCACACCGACACTGGTGTGGGTGGACAGTCCGGGCTCCGAGACGAAGGCAAACCGCCATGGTCAGTGTATTTCGATCAAGGAGTGTGCCAACCGATTTATATCAATATAAAATTAACTATAAAATTTATACGCAGATAGATCTCATTACAATAAACTGCGTGGATTTTACTAAAGAGCAAATATTTTCATATTATAATCTAGAATAAAAATAAAGAACTACGTATTTTTTATTTTTATTATTTAGCAATAAAATCTTAAGTTACTGTGCAGAGAAGTTTTCCTAAAAATATCGCCACTCATACACAGCCTAATCAAGTAGCTAGCGAGAGGTCGACGATTGCGCGAACGCTGACTTACGTAACTCTTTCTCTCTCTATTTCGTCTCTCGGTTGTTAGCAAGTTCAATTAATAATAACAATCCCCAGCCTTTAGGTATTTATCACGATGGCTATCGCGATTTTCAGACGCAGCCTTATTCACCATGCAGTAGTGTTTTATTTTACGGATAATAATTTTTATCCTTAAAAAAAATGACCTTGTTATTTCAAACATACTACTTACTAATGATTGTTAATAAAAAATCGTTGCTAAGAATATTTGTAGGTAAGTGTGACCAAGCCCAAGCCTTTAAAAGCGCTTCCTACCCTACATTTCTCGCCACCCTCAAATGACCTTGAAAACGTGCTCATCGGTAACATGATCCAATGAATCCAAGCGTAAGCTCCACTCAACCAACAAACTTTTCTTACAAGGGATTACGTGATAATACTTTACGCCTGTACTATTAACTCTTTTGGCCAGCGTGGCGAGTGTAGGTCAAATTCTCCAGAAATTTCGTAAAGGCCCATCTTCAACAGTGAAGCCTGATGAAATTTTATGGCATATGTTCGGCTGCAGATTGTCTCGACGGGCAACAACCCACCGGACTCTACTTTTACCCCGGCCAGGGAATAAAGCCGTTGTTTGATTTGATTTTAAATGATGACGGCGCGGGTTATGCCTTGGTCCTCGGTGGCGGTGGCCGTGCATGGAGAGATGCGATTCCCGAAGATGGTCTGCAGCTCGATCGAACATGGACTTGGAGAGTCTCGCCACAAACTGATTTCAAGTTTAGTCCTGGTTTATATGAAGGCTGACGCCAGTTCTATAGACAAGCCAGCGTGTTTTTTTTTTTCATTACAGCCCCTAGAACTCCACTGTTGGAGATGGGCCTTCCAGAACATATATCTGGAGAATTTGGCCTACACTATATATATAGTAAAGTATATCAGGACAAGATGTATGGCAAGATTCTCACGAAACGACTGCAAGAGAAGACTGAAGATCTTTTATGGGAGGCACAAGGAGGCTTTAGACCTGGAAGAGGATGCATTGACCAAGTCTTCTCGCTCCGCAATATCACAGAGAAGTTTTTGGCCTTAAACCAGAAGGTTTTCTGTGCTTTTGTGGATTTGGAGAAGGCTTTTGATAGAGTTGTAAGAAAGAAGCTTTGGGACATATTGCCGGAGTATGGAGTGAATGACAAACTGCTACAGGCTATACAGTCCCTGTACAAGGGCTGTAAAGCTTGTGTGCGGGTGGAGGGAGGTATGTCGCCTTGCTTTGAATCCCAAATGGGTGTCAAACAGGGCTGTGTGCTTTCCGCCAGATTATTCACTCTATATCTCGACAAATGCCTAAAAAGTGTGAGAGAGAGTAACTGTGGGATAAAGATGAGTGATCTAGTGGTGAACTGCCTGCTTTATGCAGATGATGCTGTTCTTATGGCATCGTCCGAACAACAACTGCAATCACTAGTCACAAGAATGAAGGAGGGATGTGCAGAAAAAGGACTCCGTTTGAATGCGAGAAAAACCAAGGTACTAGTGTTTGAAAGAAGAAGGTTTACAACCGTGACGATAAAGATTGATGATGAAACTCTAGAACAAGTAAATGAAATTATATATCTGGGCAGTGTTTTCACTGCGGATGGGAAGTACGATAGGGACGTTGAAAGAAGAGTGAACGCGGGAAATAGTGTTAACGGTGCCCTGGGGTCACTGATCGGCAGTCGAAATGTCAGTGACAAAGCTCGGCTCGCCATACACAATGCCATGTTGGTACCAACACTGATGTATGGAAGCGAAACGTGGATATGTCAGAATACGCATGAGAGTAGGGTTAATGCAGTAGAAATGCGGTCGTTGCGGCGGATATGTGGCGTCACTTTGGCGGACCGCATACGTAACGTCGAAATACGGAAAAGGGTTGGTATGAAGGAAAGCATAGGGACAAAAATAAGGAAAAGCATGCTACGATGGTTCGGGCATGTTGAAAGGATGAGCGAAGAAAGATTGACGAACCAGGTATATAATGCGAAAGTTGTGGGTAAAAGAGGCCCTGGCAGACCAAGACACACGTATCACGATCAAATAAATAAAACACTAGCTGAAGGAGAATTAAAAAGCCTTCGTAACAAAAGGGCATGTATGAAGAGGTTGATGAATGTCGATGAAGCGAAAGAGGTATGTCGTGATCGTGTCAAGTGGCGCTCAATTGTCTCTGCCTACCCCGTAAGGGATCTGGCGTGAAGATATGTATGTATCAGGACTGTTTCCCTTACAGGGTAGTCAGAAACCACGCTTATACAAAAGCGGATTCACATTTAGCCAACTTTACTATAGGCCAAGCATGACAAGTGGCAAGCTTGTCGATGTCTCCAGCGTACCAAACTCGAGAAATATTAATTAAATGTATTTATTTACATTCTTCTTCTTAGTCGCTACACTCTTGACCACTCTGGTCGTGGCCGCCATTGGAGTGCTAGTGGCACGCTTAACAAGCCGTGGCCACTCCTCTCGGACCCCGGCTTTCCCAGTGCACTCATGTAGGGGACGATCCATTGCAACCTTCACCTGGTCGGTCCATCTCATCGGAGACCTACCACGCATCCTCTTGCCCTCGACTTTCCCCTGGACTACCATTTATATTAATAAATATTTTTGTGTCCCGACCAGGAATCGAACCCGGTATCTCCGAGTCTAAATCCACGGACTTAACCGCTAGACCAAGGAGGCAGTTAAGTTGTTGTTAGTAGTATAGTATAGCTTCGCTATATCCATAATTATCTGGGTTAGGATATTCGTTTTTTGTCTGCGGCAAACCAGATAACTCAAGATTCACTGACACAGACAAGACCTCACTGTTCTTGTTCTTCTGTGTCCCAAATTTAACTCGATGAGATTCAAGATTGTCTACCGTTTCCGCAACCTGTAACTTAAGCGTCTCCAAGTCTTTAATAAGCTTATCGTACTCAATTTTCAGGCTATTACAAGCTGGCTGGCGCGGTGGTGGCTCGGTTGTGAGAACGCGTTCCTTAAATCCTACAAAGGTCGGTTCAAACCCACCCGGCATGTACCAATGAGAAATGCACTTTTCTTACATACATTTGTCAAAGATTTACAACACCACCGTTCCCGTGCCTCGGAGAGCACGTTAAACCGACATTCCCGGTACCATTAATACCAACTTGTGGAATCTTTAATAAATTGTCATTCAAAAATTGACATCATATCCTCGCCAAGCCATATATATATATATATATATATGTATATGTGTGTGTGTTTTATTATATGTATATAATTATTTGTTTACGTAGGACGTTTATTTACTATACTCGTATGAATGTAATTAAAAAAAACATCACCCCACGTCTTATTGTCTGCTCTGGTGACAAGAGGGCTGGTTCTTTCCTCGCCCAGAGAATCAACATAGCGATTCATCGAGGAAATGCGGCCAGCGTTCTTCCCACCATGCCGCGCAGACACCATTTATATTTAAATTAGGTTTTGTTTTTTTTTTTAAATATATTTTTTATTTGTAGAAATAATTTTCATAACATAGGCATAAGATATAATAATGATGTAATTTTCAACGGCAAACCTTGCTTAAACGTTTTTCTCAACCTTGTTTACTGATATAGATTTTTGACGTGACAACGTCTTATAAATTGGTTTGCCGGGTGACACTTCAAGAAACTGCGTTACGCTCCGCTCACGTTATGCGCTCACAATGAGAGCGAGTGAGAGGCACGCGTCCCTTCCACTCGGGCATGGTTAGCCCGCCTAAGAGCGAGAGAGACAGACATAAAAAGTGAAAGACATTGACTTGACATTTTCTAGGCACATTACAGCAGAAACACTTCCTTTCATTTCATATTTCTCCTATCATCGCCCTATCCTCAACAAAATCACTCAGATAGGAACAAGTTAAGTTGTAGTAAACGCTGTTTCATTGTACGCAAATGTATTGCAAGTTATTGTATGTATATTTGTATATAAATACGTATGTATGTGTAAAGGTAAAAATAAAATTTTGTTAATATGAAATTCAGTGCGAGATTCTTTGTATAAATTAATGTTTTAAATATAATTCTTTGTATAAATAAATGTTTTAAATTGTTACTATTATTTCATCCTTCTTCCTACTATACGAATGAATATTCACATTAAAATTATTTTACCACTCAAAGTCGTTGTCACGTAAAACTTTCGCCCGTATACCGACTTTACAGGCAACCAATTTTTGTTTCTTAGGTTACACTTAGTTAAAGTAGAGATTTTTGGAATTAACTTTCGCATGAACTTCCTGTAAGCAACTATATACATACAGAGACGTGACTGTCATAATCTTGGCATCAACAAAATAATTTCGTACAGTGGTTCTGGCTTTTAAATTAAACAATATTCGTATGTAAACAGTAGCATTATTCTGTTAGTTGGTCGCAGGTTTTTCAACGTTTAATGACATAAATTGGCCTCCACGCATTCCAGATTTAACCCCTATGGACTTTTTCCTATGGGGTTATATTAAATCTAAAGTTTACGCCAATAAAGCGACTTCACTGGCGCATTTGAATGACAATATCCGTCACGAAATGGCAGCCATCCCGGAGTCCACCTGTCGAGCCGTCATAAGTATTTTTACTGTTCGATTTAATGAGTGCCGAGAACGCGAAGGTCTACATTTAGACGATATTATTTTTAAGAAATAAATCCCCAAAAAGTGTATTTTAATGATTAATAAACATTTTGTGTATATGCGGCTTACTTTTTTTTTAAACGATCCACTAAATATAAAATTTCTTTTGAGACACCTATAATGGAATCCGTTAACTATATATATATCACGCTATTAAAGTTGATATTTGCACGGCCGCTGTCAAGGTCGAGCGCTTATAGAGTTGAGAATTGAATAATATTTTGTAATTATGACGCAATATGTGACGTTAATAACGAAATCCACTAATAAGGTTTGCGAATAAGGAACAGAATAGGACTACAGTATAAGCCAATACCCAGCCAGTGCTGGCTTCAAGGAATGTAGGTAAGATATTCAAAATATTTATTGATTTGCAGATTTGTTTGGATCGAGACAATTACCTACACGTGCGTTCATTGTTGTTCCATTATTAAGGAATTTCGTCGTTCATATGAAACTTGCATGCCTCCGTTCCATTGTATAAAAAGTAAAGTATCATCACGATCGTTTCCCTTTCGGGGTGGTCAGAAACCACGCTTATGAAGAAGCGGATTCACATTTAACTTTACTATAGGCCAATCATGACAAGTGGCAAGCTCGTCGATGTCTCCAGCGTTTCCAAGCTCGAGAAATATCACAAATAAATTTAATATTAATTAAATGTATTTATTTACATTAATATATATTTTTGTGTCCCGAACAGGAATCGAACCCGGTACCTCCGAGTCTAAAGATTTAACCGCTAGACCACGAAAGCAGTTTCCATTGTATACCTTAAAGAATTTTATCTTTCTTATGAAAATTTACTTGCTTCGTGGTCTACGAGTAGGCTGGCCATGCGGGTTGGCGAGGATCTGTAGTCAATTTTTAAAGATAATTTATTAACAAATCCACAAAAAAATAACAAGTTTGGAAACCGCTGCACTGTAGGTATGTGGATGTGGTATTTCCCCGTGCCCTATATTACTTTCGCATGGGATTGTCCTATTTTTGGCATCGCCAGTAATCCGAACGTTTGGTTTGTTACGAAAGATTAAATTCTCAGCATTAATCAACTAAATATTGACCGTAGAATTATGCTAAGATGTATGAATAAGCGGTGTTTTTTAAAACCGTATCATTACATTATCTAGACTGGAATGTTCCACTGATTACAAAATTATTATTATTTTCATAGTCTTTACTAGTTCAACCACACAAGTGTCGGTGTGGGGAACACCATCACGGGCTTTCTTGTGCTAGATGTGCCGGCCGCATACCTCGTCACGCCTCTTGTCTGGGATTGCGCGGAGCGATGGCAAGCACGATCAGATTTGACCCATCTCACATCCAACCTTATCCACCGAGGTTACGAGTTTGGGGTCGAGACGATGGACCATAGGGAATTCAATTAAATCGTTTAATTAATTCATGTCGGCCATTGTTGTCAACAAGCTAACTTTACAACCTTAGTAAAAATGAAATTTTTATGTATTGTGTAAATTTTAGTGCCTGCCTATGTATCGTATAGTAAACTACAGGGTGCGCCAGAGAAACTTACTTATTTGAAAGGTCATTAAAAACAAAAGTTATTGTTTTAATTTTTATTTTATTTTAGAATACAATATCCCTTTTTTTTTTAAACAGACTTGAAAATGACATCAGTTAAATGGCGACCCCCATTGCGCATACACTGATTAAGTCGATTTCTGAAGTTAATGTTCACTCTTTGCAGCATATCAATCGCTATGATTTTTTTATTTTATTACTACGATTTCAAATAACCCCATAAAAAGAAATCGCATGGAGCCAAATCTGGAGAGCGAGCCGGCCATGTGAGATCGCCTCTGAGAGAGATAAGCCGGTCGGGGAAATGTTGTCGCAACAAATTCATTGAGCCTCGTGCTGTGTGTGCTTTGGCTCCATCTTGCTGAAACCACACATCCTTAGCGTTTATTTCTTCGAGGCTTGGAAGAAAAAAAGAAGAATTTTAAAGCGAGCGCGGAAGGCTCGTTACGTAGCAACAAGTGAGCGACCGTTAGAAAAGAAGCTCTCGACGGCGTATGCCCGCTGTTCTCTAGGCCAGAGCATGATGGCAACTGACTAGAGGAAGAAACAAACTTGGGGACTTCCCCCTCCAATAGCGCCCCCCCTCACCCCTCTACCCACCCAACTCACCGCCCGGGAGTTTTTTCAAATAAGTAAATTTCTCTGGCGCACCCTGTAGTAACAAATAAAATAATTAATATTTTTTGTGATCATTCAATTGGTTGCGGGCTTATAATCGAATTTCGGATATAATACTATTCCTATATAAAATCTATACCTATAAATAGGTATTTTATTTTATTTTATTGGAAAACAAACAGTACTTAATAACTAATTACATAATCAAGTATATATCTACAGACCATTAATATGTTTTCACATATAGGAAACTATGAAAGCAAGCTAAAATTTAGATATCTAATAAAGAAAGTAAATAGTAAGGAAATAAATTAAGTATGAATAACAGTTTAAGTAGTTTCGGAAACGCTCAAAGAAACTCTGTCAAACCAATGTTTTGACAGAGTATTCTTAAAAGTAACTGTAGTTGAATTAAATAGATCCAACTTGGAAAAGTCAACCAGTTTATTAAATTCATTAGCTGCACTGCAGCAAAACGAATTACCTCTATACCTAGATGCACTAGCTGACACTGATAAGCATGTTGGCTTTCTTAAGGGTTTAACTGGAGCATTCTAGTTAGAAGCTGCGGAGAATCAATCTTAGTTTGAGCTATATTTACTAGAAATAGTATGTCTGCTATCTTACGTCTCTCAAACAGCGGCAGAATATAATGTCTTTTACACCTTGCTTCGTTGTTGCTATCGTATCGCTTACACTTATATTGCAGAAACCTCATGAATCTACGTTGTATGGCTTCAATACGATTAATATAAATATCATACATGGGTCTCCAAACCTGGGAACAGTATTCCAACGTGCTTCGTACATATGAACAGTACAATAAATGTTTGGCATTTTAAGAATTCTACCACCCACTTGGCTACGCTAGTGTTCTGGTGAAAGAGAGTTTTTTGCGTGAGTTTCCACTCTTTTTCCAATTAGTTACTACAGGTACTCTTTGCGTCTGGCCAAGGAGTTGTCCAAACGGCAAAAGAAACAGTCTGGTGATAAGCTGGCAATTATTTCTACCAACGTATTAGCCTTGCGCGGTGGTGACTCGGTTGTAACGTACCATAAATCCTACAAAGGTCGGTTCAAACCCCCCGGCAAGTACCAATGAAAAATACACTTTTCTTACGTACATTTATCAAAGATTTACAACACCACCGTTTCCGTGCCTCGGAGAGTACGTTAAGAGTGTAGGCCAAATTCTCCAGTTCTGGAAGGCCCATCTCCAGCAGTGGAGGTCTAGGACGCTTTGTTCTAGGGGCTGTAATGAATGAAATGAAATTAGCCTTGCTATACAGAGGGAAAATGTACCATAACTTAGACCAAATCAAACTGATTTATAAAAAACAACATAGGTTCGTCTTCGTCAAGCGCTAGAAGTACGGCGGATTCTGCTGAGAACCTCAAGCAAACATGCGCCGTTTGAAGTCGATCGTCTCGATGTCCCATGAGGAACCTCAGCCAAGCTCAAGGAGGCTTACGGAAAAGTCTAGAGAGAGGAAAGCTGACAATTATTTCTGCCAACGTATTAGCCTCGCTATACAGAGGGGAAATGTTGTCAGTCTTCTTGGGACCATACCTGAAGGGTCGTCTCTAGAATACATTTTTTGTTTTACGTTTAGTATCTAATAAAATTTTAAAAAAATATATAAGATGCCAGAATCTAAGCCTCTTAAAACTAGATTACTATGAAGGTCATATAAACAATGTTAAGCTAATTCTAACCTAAACTAAGGAAGCCTTTGTAAATAAACTTAGCAATTGTTTATTAAATAAGATATGGGAGATAAGAAAATTAATGCAGAAGCAAATATGTACCTACAATGCGGCCGCTGAGTATGCGTTCCCGCAGCCCTGTTACTGTTACTTAGTCGCAAAGGTTAGATTGTCAGAATAGTGAATTCATAGCACTTTTAGCCCGAGCTTCTCCGATCATAGATTCCAAAATACACACATTTAATTTTTTACTAAGGTTGTATAATTCGATTGTTGACAACAATGGCCGACGACGCGTTGAATGAATTGAACGAATTGATTGTATTAATGAATGAATGAACATATTTAGTACCCTCTACGGTCTAAAAGGCTACTTTCTATGTGAACCGCAATTTGTCAATTGCTTGTTCTGAGTTTGCACCTTTTACACCCAGTAAAGTGTATCCACACGTTTCGGGATCAGGCTTGAATGGGGTGTATCAGGCAAAGCTTTTTGTAGATGTCGCTAGCGGCAATGGTACCTTATTTTACACTTATGTCGCATCATTTTTAAAATGTTTTTCTAGTTTTAATTTTTATAACAGAATAATGTATTTTAAATTAACGTTACCTACCTTAAAAGACGAATTAAGAAAGCGCACACCGTCTTTAAAGAGAAAAAAAGGTTTTATTCATAGAACGGCCATTTTGAGATCACCATATCTTTGATTTCGTTTGGAAATCTCGATTTGTACACTTAAAAGCTGCTCACTTCGGCATAATATACAGAAAATAATAAATTTCGTAATAAAAATACGAGATTTCTATGCAATTAACAGTTCTATTTGGTACCATCTATCATGCGCCATCTATCGTGATTAAAAGTTAGTGATACACCCCATTGCCGTCATGCCCAGTCAAGCCGACATAGTGTTAGGGACTGATGTCAGTCTTGAGTCTCTTATTCCAGTTGCTAACATTCATGGACCTCGCACGCCACTTACCATCAAGTAGGCGCAAGGTCACATGTCATACTAGTATATAAAAAAAAAAAAAAAAAAAAAAAAGGTCTGATGCTTGGCTGACACTCTTAACACCAAACAAATTTGTAACCGAAGAAGAAGAAAAGAGATAGACTTAAATTAATGGTGTCTGTAGGTGGACGGGTTGGTTGCGCGGGGGGATAGTGGTTCGCGCCAGCGTATTTTTTTCTACAATGAAATAAAATAATTTATTTGTCAGAAACATGGTAGGTACAGGGATGTAAATTATTATATGTAATTATATCACATGCTTCGCTATTTCTAGCATACATATATTTATTTAGTCACATGACTTTGTCGAGCTTAGTGTCTAGGTATTCTTTTGTCGAATAAAAACATTTATTAACCAGCATTTGTTTGTCTTTTAATTTGAACTATGGAATAGTAACTCGTATACTCGTGGTTACAGTTTGGCGGGCTATTTAATAAGTTATATTTATTGGAAAGTAAATAAATTATTGTTTTTTTTTTTTAATATTTAACTTATTTGCGCAGCTTGATTTCCTCTCGAAACGCACTCGCCTTTATGACCTTGAATATTTATTAAATAATATTCACTAGGTCAAGGCTTTAAATTATATAATAACTTACTTATGTTGGATTTTAATTAATCAGTTTTGGTGTAAGTCATGCTTAGCTGGGTTTTACGAGGTACCTTCTGGAATCCATGCGTGTATCCTAAGCTTATTGCCTAATATCTTAAAAGGATTTTATCTTTTGTTTTTCGCATATGCTGATTTATTTGAGAAGAGAGAGAAATGTTATATAAAACAATCCCTATGTTCGACTTGCAAGCAAATAAAGTAAACATTGCTTTTTTTACCGAATTTTGTATGAAAACCATAGACAAACGCCAAGTCGAACGCTTTTAAAGCAAAATAAAGTGAAAAAAAGCGCTTAAAGCGACAAGAAAAACACAGGGAAAATAAGATGAAGTAATAGAGAATAGAATCATGTCGGGTTTGCTAGCCTAAAAATATGTACACAACATTGAAATAACAAGTTAAAATTAAACGATGGCCCCGTGGGGATCGGAACTTAAAACCTTTTATAAAGAAATTGTTCCAAGGCTCATTGACGTCTCTGGTGACAATAGGGCTGATCAAAGGGGAAATGCTGCTAGTGTATTGGGCACCATGCCACAAGACAGCGATTTGGAGCAGCTATTTTTTTTGTAAGTATGTATTTTTATTTTTTATGTATTATTATTATTTTTTAGGTTAAATTTAGATTTTGTTTTAATATAGTTTATTTAATATTGTAATTCTTTTATATTGTTTGTAAGTATATTACATTATTATTATTATTTTTTTAATATTAAAAAAAAAAAACAATATAATGAAAATTATAAGAACAAACTAAACAGAAATGATATAAAAGTAGTAACGAAACATTAGTACAAATCTTTTATTATTTTTATTTATTTTGTTTTAATAATAATAATAACATCATGTATTATTTATTACACTAGCTGATAGTGTCGCGTGTGAGGATTACATTTTGGGAAGTAATGTCAAACGGTTTATCCTTTTGACCGAAAAATCGGCTAGCATATTAGTTTTTTGGGACGAAATACTTTCCCTAATTAACTGCCTCCGTGGTCCGTGGATTTAGATTTGGAGGTACCGGGTTCGATTCCTGGTCGGGACACAAAAATATTTATTGATGTAAATAATTACATTTAATTAATAATAATTTATTTGTGATATTTCTCGAGTTTGGTACGCTGAAGACATCGACGAGCTTGCCACTTGTCATGATTGGCCTATAGTACATACATACATACATATCTTCACGCCAGATCCCTTACGGGGTAGGCAGAGACAATTGAGCGCCACTTGACACGATCACGACATACCTCTTTCGCTTCATCGACATTCATCAACCTCTTCATACATGCCCTTTTGTTACGAAGGCTTTTTAATTCTCCTTCAGCTAGTGTTTTATTTATTTGATCGTGATACGTGTGTCTCGGTCTGCCAGCGCCTCTTTTACCCACAACTTTCGCATTATATACTTGGTTCGTCAATCTTTCTTCGCTCATCCTTTCAACATGCCCGAACCATCGTAGCATGCTTTTCCTTATTTTTGTGCCTATGCTTTCTTTTATACCTACCATTTTTCGTATTTCGACGTTACGTATGTGGTCCGCCAAAGTGACGCCGCATAACCGACGCAGCGACCTCATTTCTACTGCATTAACCCTACTCTCATGCATATTCTGACATATCCACGTCTCGCTTCCATACATAAGTGTTGGTACCCACATGGCATTGTGTATGGCGAGCCGAGCTTTGTCACTTACATTTCGACTGGCGATCAGTGACCCCAGGGCACCGTTAACACTATTTCCCGCGTTCACTCTTCTTTCAACATCCCTATCATACTTCCCATCCGCAGTGAAAACATTGCCCAGATATATAATTTCATTTACTTGTTCTAGAGTTTCATCATCAATCTTTATCGTCACGGTTGTCATCCTTCTTCTTTCAAACACTAGTACCTTGGTTTTTCTCGCATTCAAACGGAGGCCTATAGTAAAGTTGGCTAAATGTAAATCCGCTTATTTATAAACGTGGTTTTTGACCACCCTGAAAGGGAAACGGTCGTGATGATACTTTACTTTTCTTTTCTTTCTTTCCCTAATCATGCCAGTATAAATTCAGTTAAATATTGCATCATATGCATAAAATTCTTGGCAAGATCTCTTATACATCTACATGGTGTTCAAAAAATACTAATCAAAAATGCTAGTGAGTACTAGCATATATGTATATATACTTACACAAACTTTTAGATGAAAAATAACTCTTTTATATACCGACTGTAAATGTCAAAACAGCATATATTTTTTTTAGGTTTCAGGTGTCATTGGTGGAACCCCTTTTTGAAATAAAAATGTTAACTTTTTTAAAAGTAAAAATCATTATTTGCATGCCTCCGTGGTCTAGTGGTAACAAACGTTGCCGTGAACTCGGGAGGTCGTGGGTTCGATTCCCACCGGGGGCAAGTTGTACATTGTATAATTTGTCTCGGTCTGGGTGTTTATATGTATAAACTGTATATATTTACAAAAAAAAAAGTATAATATTAAGTTTATCAGCCATCTAGTTTCCGTAACACAAGCCTCGTAGCTTACCACGGAAACTAGATGGCGCTGTGTGACCTGTCTGGAAATATTTATTTATTATTATTTATTATATTTGTATGTATATTAATTTTTCTTTAAAATTAAGTTTCGTATTTAAGTCCCAAAGATTGACTGCTAGAGAATGCCTAGCGGCATTAACCCCGCATCTTGTACATAGTGCAATAAAGTTGTTAAATAAATAAATTAAGGAAATAGGTACCGCTTATGTGGGTGGAAAGTCGCATGTCATGCTCAGTATAGAAATAAAATTAGGATAAACTTGTTGGGACACGATATATGCCACTATTAATGGCTTGATCTTGCACCCGCCTCATACCTAAATAGAATGGCGTGCGACATGCGGAAATGGTTTCTCCACGTATCAGGGTAATATAAATATACATGTATGCAAACTGGTGTACCTAGATTAACAGTGAGTTCAGAAATATCGTCCTCCTTCTAGTCCCTAGCAGGAAGTACCCCCTACTCTTCAACTTTGCCAGAACACCAAAAAAAATAATGTTTCAACTAATAAAAAATACTTTTGTGATCTAGAATAATCATAGTATAAACCACGCTTTTAAATAAACGGATTTTAAATAAACGGTTGGCGAAGGTTACACAATGTCGTGTCTAAAATGTTGATGTCATATATTTTTTTGTTACTGTTTGTATCTTTCAAGATTTAATATTTCAGCTTTATATGGAATGAAATATTTGCCTTGTATTTATTTGATTTATACAAACATTATTATACTACCCGTTTAGGAAGGTTGACAGTCCTTTTTGGGTGTAACAACTTCAGTCAGTCATTTCAATATGTTGTGTTTTCAAAATTATTTATTACAATTTGGCTTTTTCAGCTCTTATGTATTGTCACATTACATTGTTATAACTATTTAAATTATAACAATGTAATCCGTGGTCTGAGCAGGCTCTGGCGTTCTCCCGTGAGTTTGGGGAGACTTCGCTTGGCGACGGGTGACCCTTTAAGTGAGAACATTTTGCTCAAAGGGTCAACCTCGCCGTTCAACGGGGGAACGCAGCGAGTGTCCTCGGCACACTACGCCCATTTTAACACATTTTTTTTTTGTGTTCTTGTCTCCCGATGGATGATGAATGAGGTGATAGGGAAGGCAAAGGGTCATCATCAAATTCCAGATGCTGGAGAATTTGATGCTTTTCTTGGAGTCACTCGCGGCACCATAGCTCAAACACGTCTGGTAAAATATGGGAGTTGACAGCGCGGGAAAACCGCAAAAAATAAACTGCAACTTGTGCCCCATGTTTAAAGTCCAATTTATCGTTTTTCATAATTATTCACATTGTAGCACATTATTAAACAAAACTGGTGTGGTTTTTTTTGACCAATAATATCCACAGTAAATTAATTTACAAAACAAAAACTTGCACTTGTCATGTCCACGCAAAATGGCGCTTAGGACTCCCATTTTTTTGTTTATTTAATGTTAGGTTTTCTTTTGAATTATTATTATAATTCTTTTACACTGTTTGTATATTACTTCAAATTAAATATATTATCTTTAAATTATTATTATTTTTACAATATAATGTTTACTGTCATGAATATATTTACTATCGATCGAATTCATCTCCTAAGCTTTATATATGCTTTCTTATTAGTCAGAAGGGTACAGAGCATGGGCATTATCCGGCCTCAATGATAGTTTAGCGGGGTGTTAGCTATCAAGGAATGTGTGAGCCATATTTTTGTAAAAAGGGTATCTAAACATAGGCCCAGGTAACAACACCGTGTTCCATTACCATAAAAAACCCGACTGCGTAAATAAATAATGTGCCACAAAGAAACAAACATACATTATACATTAATAGTCGTTGCTGCGCCAGTGCTTAGCACGAGCCATTGCTTATAACTGTCAAAGTGACAGTTATAACTCTAAAGTGCTCGGAAGCGTGGCTTAGGCTAAACCTTAACCCCTTAACCTTAATTAGTATTAGTCACGATTTTTGTTACCAAGAACTGTCAAAATTACAGTTATAACTCTAAAGTGCTCCGTTTGGTGACTCAGGCTAATCCTTGACCCGTTGCTCAGCTTAGCATTAGTCTCGATTTTAGTTACCTTAAACTGTCAAAGTGACAGTTATTTAGTTCTCTTTCTCTTCTCCCGATGGATGATGAATGAGGTGATAGGGAAGTCAAAGGGTCTAGCCTATACAGCCAAGTCTGACGTAATATATCTTTCTTTTTTATGAGTTAATGAGGTCATCATCAAATTCCAGATGCTGCAGAATTTGATGCTTTTCTTGGAGTCACTCGCGGAACCATCCACTGCTCAAACACGTCGTATAAAATATGGGAGTTGACAGCGCGGGAAAACCGCAAAAAATAAACTACAACTTGTGCCCCATATTTAAAGTCCAATGTATCGTTTTCCATAATTATTCACATTGTAGCACATTAAACAAAACAACACCACTTTTGACCAATAATATCCATATTTATAAAACAAAAACTTGCACTTGACATGTCCACGCAAAATGGCGCGAAGAACCCCCTGACAGGTATTTATTTCGTTTGTTATGTTCTATCAACGTCTATGACTGACTGAACGTAATTTGTCAAATAAACTTAACACTTGCCTTTAACATTGATAATATAATATTAGGATGTGTGAAAAACTAAATTGACAGCATATTTCACACGTCTTAACCCCATATATGAATCTTAACCTATATAAATAAAACATGTCCCTGAAATCTGCTAAGATATATTAAAATTATGCCGTGTCACCAAAAACATTAAATATATCACAAGTCATGGCAAGAAACCTTAAAATCCTACAAAGGTCGGTTCAAACCCCCCCGGCATGTACCAATGAGAAATACACTTTTCTTACGTACATTTGTCATAGATTTACAACAACACCGTTCCCCTGCCTCGGAGAGTACGTTAAGCCGTCTATCCCGGTCAATGAATCGTTAATAAATTGTCTTAAAAAATTGACATCAGATTCTCGCTAACTCTACAGAGCGTGGCGAGTGTAAACCAAATTCTCCAAATTTATGTTCTGAAAGGCCCATCTCCAAAGTGGAGGTCTAGGACGCTGTGTACGAAATGATGAAATTTGAGATATTTCTAGAGTTTGGTACGCTAGAGACATCGACGAGCTTGCCACTTGTCATTATTAGCCTATAGTAAGTTGGCTAAATGTGAATCCGCTTATTTATAAGCGTGGTTTCTGACCACCCCTAAAGGTAAACAAACGGTCGTGATGATACTTTAATTTTACAACTAAAAACTAAAATAAAGAAAAAACAAAATAAAATTATTAATTAAAAAAAATGCTCCAAATCGCTGCCAATGGTTTCGTCTTTAAAAATCGTGGTTTCTGACCACAGCAAGAGATACATTATAAAAGATATGAACCAACTTTTAGCTCTATGCGAATTATTGTATATTAAAGTGTACTGGTATCTCTTATATCTCTTCGCTCTTCTCACAACTCCCTTCTATCTGTTCCCTCACATCACATTTTTTTAAAACTGGTGTATTAACACTTCTTTAATAGATCCTGACAGCCTTAGTAAGTAGTATATATGTATGTTTATGTATAATATTGTGTATTATTAGTATTTAGTATATTAATATTATGATATATGAAGTAAGTATATATTAATCCTATTAAATTACCTTTTATAAATATAGTATTATTATTATTTCTATGATTGCACCTATAATTGTTCAAATTTGTTTCTAAGGTTTGGCTGTCAGAGAATGTCTTCGGGCATCAAGTCCGCCTTTGTACTTTGTGCAATAAAGTTTTTTAAATAAATATATATATTGACCGGAGCAAATGGTAATAAACAAGCGAGGCCATTGACTAAACCCGATAAAGATTTATAGCTAAAACGCAAATGAATTTTCAAGGTGTAGTACAATACAGGAATGATACAATGCAGAAAAGACATATCAATTCATGGTTTCTCCGTGAGGGTCCAACGTGTGAGGAAGAAAGGAGAAGAGTAAGAATAAATCAAGATTAATTTAAATTATTTGTGATATTTCTCGAGTTTGGTACGCTGGAGACATCGACGAGCTTGCCACTTGTCATGATTGGCCTATAGTAGTTCGCTAAATATGAATCCGCTTATTTATAAGCGTGGTTTCTGACCACCCCTAAAGGTAAACAAACGGTCGTGATGATACTTTACTTTTACAACTAAAAACTTAGATAAATAAAAAACAAAATAAAATTATTAAAAAAAAAAAGCTCTAAATAGCTGCCAATGGGCAAAGTGCCAATGATACTGGCAGAATTGCCATGTTGAATGGGAATGATCCTTTGACCAAAATATTGCCCAGCCCTCTTGTCCCCCGAGGTGTTGATGAGCTGTTGAAAATTGAAAATTTCATGTGCACTTGGTCCCCACGGCCCAAAAGTTTCAACTCCAAACGGCGCAAAAACACATCTCCCAATAAGGATAATTTCCACCGTGTGGATTAGATTCATTAAATATACAAATAAGAAAGGTAGGTTAACGATGTCACGATATCATGAACTTTATGTTGGGTAAATCCAAAGCAGGAATCCTGATATAATCAAAGATAATATTTGCACTCCTTGCAACATAGTACGTAATAGCCAATCATACCTACTTACCCGTAGATTGATGCGTCATTGCAAGACAGACAAACACTTGCTGGTTTTATTACAAATCCTAGAGTACCTACAAAAATGCTATAAATAAGTTATTAAGCTTTTATTATTGCTGTATCTTTTTACAATGCAGGAATGAGCTTCAAAATTATAAATCAATCAATTATATAATTATAAATCAATCAATTATATAATTATTCAATCAAATTATAATTTAAATTATTTTATATTCAAAGTAAATTAATATACATTAAAAACTACCTAAATAATAAAATAATAAATTATATAAACTATAAATAAAAAATGTCCTCACGAGATGTCCTATTCGAGATAGTCCCAAGGAGACTGGCAACATTTGCCGTCTGTATAGCCAGGCTAATACGTTGGCAGAAATAATTGCCAGCCTTCTTGTCTTCAGACCTCTCCGTCAGTCGCCTCATTGCCTTGCTGAAGGTTCCGATAAGCCCATCGTCTCGACCCCAAACGGCGCAAATTCGTAACCGGTTCCAAGGTTGGCGTATTTGCGCAACTTGAGGTTCTGATCAGAAAACGCCACACTCCCCGCGCCGGACGAGGTCGCTTGGATGTGAGATGGAGCTAATGTGTCTACACAGTTACACACGTCGCATCCCACATCAAAGACCTGCCAAGTTTCCACGGCTCAACAGACATTCCGTCGGGTCTCTTGCCATCGCTGGTGTACCCCAGCAGTGACAAGATCCCTTCGGATGATGTCGTTGAGAGCCATACAATCCAAACTTAATACTAAAAGTTACACAATACAATTTTTTTTTTTTTACTAAAGTCGTATTCGTTCGCTTGTTGACAACAATGGCCGATATGTTCAATGAATTGAACGAATCAAGGAACATAATGAACGAATTAATGAATGAACAAAAATTTTAGTACCACCTAACGTCTACTAGGCGGCGCCACTTTTGATGTGAACCGAAATTTGTCAATTGCTTGTTCTAAGTTTCCACCCCCTGGTTATGACCGTATTTGGACATAGAGTTACCGGGTTCGATTCCTGGCCGAGAATACAAAAAAACTTGGCTAAATGTGAATCCGCGAATAAATACTTGAAGCTCTTGATTCATTCTTACTCTAAGAACATGTGGGTTTAATATCTGGATACGTGCCAAGAATATTTTAGGTTAAGATGCCAGTATGGGTCATGTTTTACTGTAAAATTTCAAGGTATTTTGCAGAATTATTATACCAATTTAAACACGCTGAAACTGACACTATACGAAGTGATTTTTTTTTTAGACTAATTTTTCTATTGATAGAAACTAACAACTTTTCATAAGAACCAAAGTCGGATATGACAAAAAATTTGATTCTCCTTACAAATTAGCTATTTTAAATTAACAGTTTGTATGGAGAAGGCAAAAAAAAAAAGTCAAGATTTTTTATTGTTTTCGTGTAGTAATATGTAAATTATTATTATGTATTTCTAAGTACCTATTAGAGAGCGGTGGTGGCTCAGTTGTAAGAACGCCTTCCTTAACATCGTAAAGAGGTGGGTTCGAACCTCAGCATGAACCAATAAGAAATACACTAGTGCGTCCTTCCCGTAATGTCGTACGGAGCAAAGATAGCAATTTCAAGGTCGCTAGAGAGCTATGCTTGGTATTTCTCCGATGGATAGAATGGGGTGTATCAGGCAAAGCTTTTTGTAGCTGTCGCTAGTGGCAATGGTACCTTGTTTTACACCTCTATCGCATCATTTTTTAAATGTTTTTGTAGTTTTTTATTTTTATAACAGAAAAATGTATTTTAAATTAACGTTACCGTTAACGTTTTTCTTTAACAAGAAAAAAGGTTTTATTTATAGAACGGCAATTTTCAGATCACCATATTTTTGGTATCGCTTAGAAATCTTGATTTCTACACTTAAAAGCTGCTCACTTCGGCATAATATCCAGAAAATAATAAATTTTGTAATAAAAATTACAAGTTTTCTATGCAACTGACAGTTACATTAGGTACCATCTATCATGCGCCATCTATCGTGATACACCCCATTCGGAACGTTGATATTCGTCAGAGAACCACAGTTTTTGATCATTCAAAATTAGCATGCTGAAGTGGCAATGGGCTGGAGACATGAGCCGCAAAACCGACGACCGTTGGGGCAAACGGGTTACTATAGAGTATGCACAGGACGACGCAGAGTGGGACGACCTATCGCCAGATGGACAGATAAGTCCAAGAAGGTCGCTGATAGGGGTTGGGTGAGGGTTGTAAAAGACCGCGTGCAGTGGCAAGCCTACATACAACAGTGGAGAGACACAGGCTGATGTACTGGGACCGACACGGCTAAACGGGCTCTCCGAGACACAGGATCGTGGTGTTGTAAATCTATGACAATTGTACGTAAGAGAAGATTTAGACTCGGAGGTACAGGGTTCGATTCCTGGTCGGTACACAACAATATTTATTAATGTAAATAAATACATTTAATTTATTTGTGATAGTTCTCGAGTTTAGTACGCTGGAGACATCGACAAGCTTGCCACTTGTCATGATTGGCCTATAGTAAATTGGCTAAATGTGAATCCGCTTATAAGCGTGGTTTCTGACCACCCCGAAAGGGAAACGGTCGTGATGATACTTTACTTTTATATATTGGGGTTCGAACCGATCTTTTTAGAAATTTAAGGGAAGCGTTCTTACACCAGAGCCACCGCCGCGAGTATTTACGTTTTATCGTCTTTCAAGAAATCACGGGCAAGTAATCTATCTAAATTCTAACTTACCTGCTATGGTACCACTGTACTTTAAAATAATAAAGAAGACAATAGCACTATTTCTTAATTTTAATTTAAAATAAAAGCTCATAGAAAGTATCATCACGACCGTTTCCCTTTCGGGGTGGTCAGAAACCACGCTTATAAATAAGCGCATTCACATTTAGCCAACTTTACGACACCACAGTCTCTAAAACTCTCGAATCACTGCAGCTTCGTCGTGACGTTGCCTCTCTGAGCGTGTTCTACAAGCTATACCACGGCGAGTGTTCTGAGGAGCTCCATAACCTTATCCCTTCTTCTCTATTTCGCAACCGAACCACACGCATGCATCCACATACCTTACCCAATATCCCTACGCGTACTCATAAATTTGAAGACTCTTACATCTGTCGTACGCTGAAGATGTGGAATGCTCTCCCAGCCAGTGTGTTTCCCCACTCTTATAACCTGGAGTCCTTCAAGCGAAGTGTGAAAAAGCATCTTGTTAGGCCGGCATAGTGGTAGAGACTGATGTCGGTCGTGGTGACCGGCGTCACTTGCTCCCATTCTTGGACATCGCGTACTGCTTACCATCAGGTGGGCGCAATGTCACATGTCGTGTTCAGTATAAAAAAATAAAAAATAAAAACTATAGGCCAATCATGACAAGTGGCAAGCTTGTCGATGTCTCCAGGGTACCAAACTCGAGAAATATCACAAATAAATTAAATATTAATTAAATGTATTTATTTACAATAATAATTATTTTTGTGTCCCGACCATGAATCGAACCCGGTACCTCCGAGTCTAAATCCACGGACTTAACCGCTAGACCACGGAGGCAGTTTCATATTTCGTTAAAAAATGCCGGTTTTGCTAAAAACGCCCGATGGATTTCAATCCCTATTAAAATTTGCATCAGAGTCTACAGATATATTTATTAGACTAGAATCTGTGCTTGTAAATAGAGCTTGCGTGGGGGGGAACGCTAGATGCCACCTCCCTCCCACTTTCCACTAGATGTATCCATGGTAACGAGAAAAAATCGATAAACTACGTAGTTCTCAACTCTACTGATGGAAATTTAATAAATACATTTATCGTCAAGTAAAATATAGGCAACAGATGGACTAAAGTCACTACATGGAAGAGACCAAAGGGCAAGAGAAATTGACAAGAAAATCATCAGCCGTTTAATAAAAACAACATAATTAGTGGAGTCAAATTATAGATAGCGGTAAGACGTTTTTCAACTACAAAGCGACTGGAGAAAATAGGAAAGATAGATAATGTAATAATAATAGTTTATTTCAATAAAACTTAATACAATTTGGCTCTTATGATAAGTTACAATTTATTGTGTTTTACAAACATTAAGATACTTCTGTGCCTGTCTTGTGATTCAGGCAGCAGTGCTCAAACTCCGGTGCAAAACACCCGATCTCTGGAATAAAGGAGTGATTATTTTAATAATTGTACCATAATATTTTCAAAGTACCTATTCTGGTACAAAAACAAAACCAGAAACCGGGAGAGGCGGATTGGTTCCGACTTATTATTATTGATTAATAGGCGAGCAGCGCATTGCTGATATGCGTATATCAAGCACTGGTGTAAAGTTTATTAAATTGTCAGTTATCACATAGTCTATTTCGATTGTCACTAGCCACTTGTCCAGTTTGTTTTTAAAAGTGTTTACAGTTGAGGACTTAAATTTTATTAAATAAAAATTTGAACCCAAAACTGCAAAAGTAAATATATAAATGTAATATAAAAATAATAATATATACATATATATAATATAAATATAATAAGATGATTATAAGGATTCACATTAAGTTGGTTTCAATAAACGGCTGATGCTATTCTCGTCATAAATAAAGGAAGACCTAAGAAATGATGGGAGGACGAGATAGTAAAAGAAGCAGAACAACACTGCAAAACTTAAAGTTACCTAAATAATAAAACTAAAAATAAAGTAAAGTAAAGTATCATCACGACCGTTTCCCTTTCGGGGTGGTCAGAAACCACGCTTATAAATAAGCGGATTCACTAAAACTTACTATAGGCCAATCATGACAAGTGGCAAGCTCGTCGATGTCTCCAGGGTACCAAACTCGAGAAATATCACAAATAAATTAAGAGACATCCGATCCGGGTAGTCCCAAGGAGACTGGCAACATTTCCCCTCTGTATAGCGAGGTTAATAAAAATACGTTGGCAGAAATAATTGCCAGCATTCCTCCAGACCTTTCTGTCAGTCGCTTTGACAACTCCTTGGGCCCATCGTCTCGACCTCAAACGGCGCAAATTCGTAACCGGTACCAAGGTTGGCGTATTTGGGCAATTTAAGGTTCTCCGCAAAAAAACGCCGCTCTCCCCGCGCCTGACGAGGTCGCCTGGATGTGAGATGGAGCTAATGTGTCTACAAAGTTACACATGTCGCATCCCACATCAGAGAACTGCCAAGTTTCCATGGCCCAACAGTCATTCAGATGGTTCTAAGATTGCGGGTACACAAGAGCCCTTCGGATGATGTCGTTGAGAGCCGCGTGACGAATAATTAAATAAATAATTACTATAGATATTGTTAGAAATAATTATTTAATTTAGTTTCATTATTTTAGTTACAAATTATAAAAGAAAAAATCAATATTTTTTTTGTTTTGTTTTGTGTTCTCAGGCAAAGGGACTAGCTCATACAGCCAAGTCTGATGTAATATGTCTTTCTTTAAGTTTACGTTAATGAGGTTATCATCAAATTCCAGATGTTGCAGAATTTGATGTTTTTCTATGAGTAACTCATGGGCGATAATGGCCCTAATATGTCGGGTAACAATATAATATGGGAGTACACAGCGCGGGAAAACCGCAAAAAAACAAACTCCAACTTGTGCCCATAATTGAAGTCCAATTTATCGTTTTCCATAATTATTCACATTATTAAATCATTAACGGAATCATACAGTATTTGGTTGGGTAGGGAGAGAAGTAGAATGGTGGATGGTGAGCGTATTATCGCGCAATAGAAAAAAAAGGAGGCCTCCTTTTCTTAAACCAGCCAATTGTCGGTCGCAAGCCCGAGACACCATTCTTCTCATCTCTTACCGACACACGATGGACCCGGCACCCGCACGGTGAATCCATGGAATGCTTAGAAATTTGTCTTCAAAGAACTAGATTAACTAACAATATTCAAAGTAAATTAAAACGGCGGAAATATACCCAGCTTATTGGGAGATGTGTTTTTGCGCGCCGTTTGGAGTTAAATCTCTCGGGCCGTGTGCACAGGATTTTTTTAAGGCGTTGTCAAAACAGCTCATCAACACCTCGGGAGACAAAAGGGCTGGGCAATATTTGGGCCAAAGGATCAGCATTGCCATTCAACGTGGCAATGCTGCCAGTATCCTTGGCACTTTGCCCATTCATTGGCAGCGATTTGGAGCATTTTAATATTTATAATATTTTTTTTAAATTTAAATATTGATGTTTTATTATTTTATTTTTGTTTTAAAAATTTAAGTTTTAAGTTTCTTTACTAATATAGGATTTAAAAATCATTGTATGTATTACTTCCTTCGAATATATAAGATTTAAAATAGTTTATAAAAAAAAATTGTTTCGATTAAAAATGAGTTCTTTAACTAATAAGAGGAATTTGGACCACTTCGCGGCTTAGTCTTCCACTAACAGGAGTGGAATCATTCATAATAATTTAATTTAATTAATTAATTAATAAGAAAAATATTAAGTATAAGTTTAAATAATATTAATATTAGACGCAAATAACATACGTGTAAACACGCTTCAAGGACGTTTTAAGGTACGTCGCGATGTACCCTGAGTTTGACAGTTCTTTTCCTAGAGCGTAGTGACGTGCCGAGGCGTCCTTCTGTTTGACAGCTAGGCCCATTCTATTACTTAAGCGCAAACGTTATATTGGAATCCGTTAACTATATATATCACGCTATTAAAGTTGATATTTGCACGGCCGCTGTCAAGGTCGAGCGCTTATAGAGTTGAGAATTGAATAGTGTTTTGTAATTATGACGCAGCCTCTGACGTATATAACGAAATCAACTAATAATGTTTGCGACCAAGTAACAGAATAGGGCTGCTGGAAGAATAATCGAGAAAACGTTTAAGAATATGGGTTTAAACCGGTCTTTAGATGAACTTAAATCTAGAATATTTGCTTGTAAATACCGCTCGCGTGGGGAAAGCTAGATGCCACCTCCCTCCCACTTTTCACCAGATGTATCCATGGTAACGAGAAAAAATCGATAAACTACGTACTTCTCGACTCTACCTTGAAAAATTTAATAAAAACATTTGTTAACTATATTTATATTTTATATTCTTGATACCCACAAATTCGTAAAAGAGTAAAATTCGTGGTAAACGAATTTATCAAAAATGTTGCGACCCCAAATATCTTAACTACCTAAAACAATTTTTTTCGTTATTATTCAACGAGGAAATGCGGCTAGCGTTATAGGTGGGTACCTATGGTAAACCCCTAGGTTTATTTTGTAGAATAGTTTTAATTTCATGGGTATTTAAGTTTAGTTTTATTTGTAATGGGTTTTTAATCTATTTTATTTTAATATTTTTGTATCTTACTTCGAATATATTATGGCTGTATGGGCTGGACCCTTTGCCTTCCCTATCACCTCATTCATCATGCATCGGAAGAAAACACAAAAAAAAACATGTGTAATTTCTTCGCGCCATTTTGCGTGGACATGTCAAGTGCAAGTTTTTGTTTTGTAAAGTAATTTACTGTGGATATTATTGGTCAAAAGTGGTGTTGTTTTGTTTAATAATGTGCTACAATGTGAATAATTATGGAAAACGATTAATTGGACTTTTAATATGGGGCACAAGTTGCAGTTTATTTTTTGCGGTTTTCCCGCGCTGTCAACTCCCATATTTTACCCGACATGTTCGAGCTATGATGCCGCGAGTGACTCCAAGAAAAGCATCAAATTCTGCAGCATCTGGAATTTGATGATGACCTCATTAACTTCTTTAAAAGAAAGATATATTACGTCAGACTTGGCTGTATGGGCTAGACCCTTTGCCTTCCCTATCACCTTATTCATCATGCATCGGAAGAAAACAACAAAAAAAACATGTAAAATTTAAGTTTTTAAAGAACGGCTTACTGTTTGGCCTTTTCTCCCATCTTATTATAATTTAATGTATCTGCATATTTGTCACCACGCTATATTGTTGATTTATAAAAATACTGACTTTAAAATGTGTATGTGACAAATAACTTTTTTTTCTTTCTTTTTATATTTCACAGCTAGTGAGAAATCAAATCAAATAGTTTATTTCCTTTGGTTCGCTTGAAACAACTTGAATACAGTCAGACTAATTAATACAATTATTAAAACATATGTACTAAACAAAGTGGTAATAATAATTGGACCGTAAACAGGCAATATTCCATATTTATGTATGTTAGGCACAACATTATTGCTACAAGCAAGTAAAACTAACTTAGAAACTACTTAAATAAGATCGTGGCTGTAAAGAGGCCGTGTCAGTTTACATTCTACATACTTAATAATTTACAGAAATTACATACAAATGTCAGATAATTATTTAATTATAATTTTATAATAAAAAAAAAGACTTGTCATCTTATAATGTAAATAATTGTAGATAATAATATTAAAATATAAATATACCTATCCTATATATATATAATCCATATTCTCTTATTTTTGTATATAATGATGTATTTTTCTATTAATTCTCCATTTTTGTTTTTTCTATTTTGATCCTGTTCCAAATTTTTCAAGTCCTATTTATTTAACCCGTCTTTCCCTAACTTTGACACTGGCAAATTGTAACAAATGCCATATTATAAAAAAAAAAAAGAAAAAAATAATAATGATATGTCAATTAAAAATAAATTCATAGCTGTAAACGGGCCGTGTCATCTTATATTCTAATAGCATTAATGTTAATTAATATTCGTGGCTGTAAAATGGATGTGTCACCTTACAATCTAAATAAAATTGGAATGTCAAGTAAATAAATTTAAATTTAAATATTAGTCTCATGCTTTATTATAACACAATAAAATATAAAAAAATAAACTTATTTAAGGTCGTCAAATTACTAAAATAATAACATCAAGGTGGTATATATATGTATAGTAAATTATATACCCATTCAAGTAAAGGCGTAATATTTGCACAAATGTTCAATCTGTCAACAGCTTGCATTATATTGTTTCAAAAAATGTCTAAATAACGAAAATATATCATCAAGACCTAGTAAGGTGGTCAGATACCACGCTTTTTTAAGCAGCGAGTTCACATTTAGCCAATTTTACTTAATGCCTAATTTGTTTTTTTTTTTTATTGTGTTCTATGGATGATGAATGAGGTGATAGGAAAGGCAAAGGGTCTAGCCCATTCAGCCAAGTCTGACGTATTACATATATATTTATTTCTTATGAGTTAATGAGGTTATCATTAAATTCCAGATGTTGCAGAATTTGAAGTCACTCGCGGCATTATAACTCATACACTTCGGGTATGATATGGGAGTTCACAGCGCGAGAAAACCTCAAAAAATTAACTGCTACTTGTGCCCCATATTTAAAGTCCAATTTCTCGTTTTCCATAATTTCTCACATTGTTGCACATTATTAAACAAAACAACGCCACTTTTAACTAACTAAAAATATCCACAGTAAATAAATTTACAAAACAAAAACTTGCACTTGACATGTCCACGCAAAATGGCGCGAAGAACTCTTGTTTTTTTTTTAATTATCGGTTAAGTAATGACCAAGTCGCGTCTCTTATAAGCTGCAAGTCCTAAGTAATCGTTCCCCAGATCTAAATATTTTACTTTCCTAAAGGATTTCTTCGGATTCTTTCCTTTACTGCTTTGGTCACCTATTTAGTATGAATACTACATGTCTACAAGGCTGAGTTGTACCAAAATCAAATCTGTATATTTCTTCAAACCGTAATTGTTACGATTAAAGTGAAAAAATGGCGTCAAATGTGCAAGTTCTATTTTGAAGATCATATCATCGTTAAACCAGACCTAATAAGTTTCATAGGGCCGGTAATTCACCACTTAAAATCACACGTCAACTTAAATCGAAATTTGTCTGGATAAAACTGGATGTATAAATGTTTGTTGTTCTATCACGCAAAAACTACTGAACGGATTTTGATAAAACTTTACAGTATTATAGCCTATACATAAAATAGACTTATAGGCTATATAACGTCATCATTAGACCACGACATGTAACCCCAAGTCAATATATCTGTCAGCATGTTTGATTCCCCTTCACGCCTAAACTACTGGGCTGATTTTGATAAAACTTTGTAGAGATGTTACTAGGAACCCTAGGATATAGGTATATCTAGGATCGAGTTACAGCAGAAACATCTGAACATAACATACGGCAACCTGAAGGTTTTTTTTAGATTGCACTGGCAACAGGAGTACCTTTTGAATTACCCTAAATCTATCTCTTCCATAATGAGATGCTACAAAAATGATGAAGCATGAAGAGCTTTTACATTTTGTCATTTTCAATAGCTTCCATTTCGTCCTGCTTACCATCAGGACGAATTCACATATTGTGTTAAAAAAAAAAAAAAACTAGTTCACAACCAGTAGGTACCTATAGATGTTATATTATTAATATGTAATTTAAATAATAAAAATAAAAATAGCATTTTTTTTTCAATGAATCAATAACTGTCTTCTGTGATATCTAATAAAATGACTAGATAATAATACTGGCTGTAAATTTTAAAAAAATACGGAAAACGACTTACCTTATCGATGTTATTCCCCAAGAATTCCTTACATTTCACACTCAATATCAAGCCCAAATCAAAACAAACACTTTAGACTTGTAAATAAACAAAAGCTTTTAAATGAACGCGTGCAATTTCTATTGGAATTACAACAATAATGAACCGAGGTTGAATTATCTAGTATTGACTAGCCCTTTGCGGGAAAAACCCAGTTTTCAGGCGCTGAATTTTGCCCGGCTGCGCGAAAGCGACTGCGCGGGCTAGTCCATATTTTCCAGCTATGTATTTTTAGCCCACGATATGCGCGCGCATCGAGCGAGCCTTCAATGTTGTGATCATATTATTGAGATACTTTGGTAGCCGGGGGAATCACGCACGCGCGTTACCGGCTACTGTTCCGATAACATTGGTTTACAAGAAAACACGATCAGAGCTATGCAGACATTTATTTGACCTAAAGTCTCTCAAGCGGGTTTTGCAATTTGCATCCCTCTAGCTCGCGACTGTTTTTTACGCGATATTTTCGCCGATTAAGAATTGATTTTGATGATTATATAAATTCCCTAGACGAGAGCTGTCCCAGCCTGCTTCACAAGCAGCCATGCTGCACACATTTTACGGAATTTTTAAAGTCGATTTTTTTTTTTTGAATAAATTTAGATTTAAATACTTTTCAGTAAAGTAAAGTATTATCACGACCGTTCCCCTATCGGCATGGTCAGAAAACACGCTTATAAATAAGCAGATTCACATTTAGCCAACTTTATTCTTCTCTTGGCAGAGTGGTCGTTTTCGCCATTGGAGTGCCAGTGGCACGTTTAACAAGCCGTCGCAACATCCATTGCAATCTTCACCTGATCGGTCCATCTCATCGGAGACCTACCGCGCATCCTCATGCCATCGACTTTCCCCTGGACTACCAAGCGTCGATGGATGTTTCTCCCGTGAAAGTGAGAATGCGTAACATTCTTCGCCAACACCACATTTCTAGAGCATTAATTCGTTTTTTTTCTGTTTCGCGTAGGGTCCACGTCTCCGCAGCATACAGAAAAATAGGAAACACAAGACGAAGGGAACCAGCCGGATTTTAGTGGCTTTGGTAACGTTTCGGTTCGTCCATATCTTCTTCAGCTTGTCCATAGCAGATCTTGTAACTGCCATTCGACGCTTGATTTCATCCTCGCATCCACCGTTATTAGATATAGGCCAATCATGACAAGTGGCAAGCTCGTCGATGTCTCCAGCGTACCAAACTCGAGAAATATCACAAATAAATTAAATATTAATTAAATGTATTTATATACATTAATAAATATTTTTGTGTCCCGTCTAAATCCACGGTCTTAACCGCTAGACTACGGAAGCAGTTAATTAAAGATCATTTATACGCAGGAAAGTCTTTTATTTTATACAATAACTTTTTTTTATCATGCGTTCCAATGTTAAATTATTATTGCTGTTTTCAGTTATTATTTATTGTTTTTTTACAAATGTTCTGTGTATCAGACTACATTGTATCGTTAAATTATTTCATTTGGAAGTAAATTAAATAAAAGTATTGTCTTAAAGGTTAATTGATACTCTACTAAACTTACCCGACATATTTTATTTTATTTATTATTTAAGGTACACTAACAGGTTACAATTAATGCATATCAAGCACTTAGTTACAATAATTTAAAGGGTCGGAATTGCAACCCATGGGCATACACGGCATGCTACACTACTTGGATATTATTATTATTTTCAAAGTCAATAATCTTTTATTCGAAGTAGATACAAAAATATTAAAATAAAACACATTTAAAAAAAAAAATAATAACAGCCCTAATTTCCATTTCTAGGCCTAATATTTATTATAATAGTTTACGTCTAGTTTTTGGCTGTAAAGATGCCTCGCAGGATATTTTAAGAAATAATAATAAGTGGCACAAATTTAAATTCAAAATTCATTATTGTATAGGTTGTTTATTCTAATTACAGTTGTATGTTCATGCCATGAAGATGCAATCTGCCCATATTATGGGCTTACAATATGCTTATGTCAATAGATATTTATTTACAATATTATTATTTATTTAATCCAGTGGTTCGCAATTATTTAATTCAGTTTTTATTTTAATTTTATTCCCGTTTAAATATTTAACATTTTAAATTTTATTTATTTTTAACATTTATTAATTAGGTAAGGTTATAATTTTAGGTTAGGTATCAAATTAATTATATTTTTAATTTAATATTTTTTTATATAAATTATTATTATTTGTTTGCTTGTTTTATAGGTATTTTTTATTTTATTGAAAGATTAATTTGATTTGTTTTTAACTTTTTGCATGTTTTTTGTCTATTTTCCCCTTATTGTGTGTGTAGTACTTAAGTAGCTTGCTCGCGTACCTATATATTTTTCAATGTTGTGTGCACTACTCAAGAATTACAGTCTGGTTCTTTAATTCAGTCATAGAAATGTAAAATTGTAATTTGTTTGTTGCACCATAAATAAATAAATATATGTAGTTAATATTTCATATTTAAAGAACTGTCTAAGCGGCTGGTTATACAGCGATGTGACAGGAGAACTGACAGTTATTTCGCGCAGCAAATCAGCATCGCTGTGCAGCGGGGGAATGCTGCGAGTGTTCTTGGCACACTGCCACCACATGGGTGAATATTTATATATATAGTTTAGATTTTAGAATAAATTTAAGTTTCTGTCTTAATACAATATTTAATATAAGTTATTATAATACATTGTTAATGTCATTTGGATGCTAAAATTATTTAATTAGGTAAAAACAATTGTCAATAAGAATTTTAATAAACTCAATAGTAAAACGTTTTATGGGTAACTCTCGTATCTATCTAGGAATCAAATCAAAGGATGTTAAGAAAGATATGCACGCCTTATCTTGGGTCTTCATGAGCTCGTCACCTGGTTGTTGCTGCAGGCCTTGATACCTGAGCACCGGCCGGTGCTTGTCACGATCCAGAATATAGATGGACGTCGAAATCCTAGTTCACTGTGCCTACCAAATTAGGGCTGTTCCTTGCCACACTTTAACCCTATTGTGAGGATATGTAGATATTACAATGAACTGACAAGCAAACACAACATCGACATATTTGACAGAAGACTTTCGACACTGAAGTCAAATTTGAAGTATATAATGTAACACCTGCCTTATTTTTATTTTTGAATTGATCTTCATTGATTTTACTTTTGGTCTCTTTTCATTATTATTTTTTTGAAATAGTTTAATTCTCTTTTATTTGTAACACTTATTTACTTGTAAATTTAAAAAAAAACACGTTATACGTGATTGTTTATAATACATGGCTGATATTGTGTACACATGCTTTGAGTTTTAGCAATGTCTATACACTATATCTATTATTTTTAGGAACTGTAATGCTGAAATTTGTTTTGTGTGCTTACTTAATAAATTAATAAATAAATACTTAATTACCATATCTAGCCAAGTTTTTGTTTACACGTTATTATTAATTTATTAAGACTTAACCGAGTGTTCCGGCCAAAAAGCGGTGGTTGCTCGGTTGTAAGAACGCTTTCCCCAATGTCCTACAAAGGTCGGTTAAAACCCCGGCAGAATGTACCAATGGGAAATATACTTTTCTTACGTTTATTTGTCATGGACAACACCATCGTTCCCGTGCCTCGGAGAACATGTTAAGCCGTCATTCCCGGTTTCACTAAACCAAAGTGTGGAATCGTTAACAAATCTCTCTAAAACTCTCGAATCGCTGCAGCTTCGCCGAGATGTGGCCTCCCTGAGCGTATTCTACAAGCTATACTGCCTCCGTGGTCTAGTGGTAACAAACGTTGCCGTGAACTCGGGAGGTCGTGGGTTCGATTCCCACCGGGGGCAAGTTGTACAATGTATAATTTCTCGGTCTGGGTGTTTATATGTATAATATGTATATATTTACAAAAAAAATATGTTAATATGTAGTTTATCAACCATCTAGTTTCCGTAACACAAGCCTCGTAGCTTACCACGGAAACTAGATGGCGCTGTGTGACCTGTCTGGAAATATTTATTATTTATTTATTATACTACGGTGAATGTTTTGAAGAGCTCCACAACCTTATACCTTCTTCTCTATTCCGCAACCGAACCACTCGCACAAACCAAAATATGCATCCACATACCGTAGCCACTATCCCTACGTGTACATACAAATTTGGAGACTCATCTGTCGCACGCTGAAGATGTGGAATGCTCTCCCAGCCAGTGTGTTTCCCCATTCCTATAACCTGGAGTCCTTCAAACGAAGTGTGAAAATGCATCTTTATAGGCCGGCATAGTGGTAAGGACTGATGACGGTCGTCTGAGGCTGTCGTCAGTTCCTCCCATTATTGGACCTCGCGTTCCGCTTACCATCAGGTGGGCATTAAAAATTGACATGATTATTGCCAACCCGTCCCGTCCGCCAAATTCTCCAGATATATGTTCTGGACAGTGGAGGTCTAGGACGCCATGTTCTATAGGGGCTGTAATGAATGAATGAATGAGTGTTCCGATAGGATCCTATGGCTATCTAAAAAAATAGAAATGCGCCACTTAAAATTCCTAGGATTAGTACCTTCAGTCCACAACCTCCGATACTTTTTTTTTTTTGGTAAAACTGAGCCACTATCGCTCGTTCTTAAACGTATATCGTAAATGCTCATGTGAAAAGCAAAGACCGGAACACCGGAACGACTGAGGTCGAACTTCACCTTCACCACTTATTAGACATAAAGCATAATAAGTTTACACGGCTGTTACACGGTCGAATTTTAACAATTTGCAATTTATTATTTAATATTTGGAACTCCAACAGCATTACAAGAAAATACTAGATATTTATCTTTTTTTTTTTTTTTATTATTTAAACTTAATTGCACAAAGTACAAAGGCGGACCTAAGTTTTATTGTAGATAACAAATACATACTTATTAATAATTACATAATTACATACTAATACATACATATAACCTACATAAATAAAATATTAACAATACAATATAATATATACACAATACTATACCTACTAATTTATCCAGTCTGATTAAGACTAAGCTAAAACAAAAAGAGGAACATGGAAAATTACGAACCTCGGTCTTGCATGTAGTAATACATACATCAATAAATGGGTTAACAATTTATTCATAGAAATATGTATATACGAGCAGTTAGATACTGCCTCCATGGTCTAGCAGTTAAGTCTGGATTTAGACTCGAAGGTTCCGGGTTCGATTTCTGTCCCACAATAAATTATTATTATATTTGTGATATTTCTCGAGTTTGATACGCTAGAGACATCGACGAGCTTGCCGCTTGTTACGATGGAACTATAAGTAATAGTAAAGCGTGATTTGTGACTACTCCGGAAGGGATACGGTCGTTATGATACATAACTTTTTTTACTTTTATATATCTATCAGTGAAAAGTTGGTGGTAGGTGGACTGATGGTGGTAATTTGCCCAGTCTGCAGGGGCGGGGAAGTGCCGCCATGCACAATCAATCCTGTATAGTATTAGGGACTGATGTCAGTCATTAGTGTCTGATTCCAATTGCGGTTCATAAACCTTATGCGCCACTTACCATCACATGTCGTGCTAGTTTTAAAAAAAAAGGGATCTTATGCTAGCATTTCTATAAACAAAACGCACGGAGAGCAAACTTTTTGTATAAAACCTGCGCTAAATATAAATATTTAAAACTTGGTAAAATATATAAATTGAAGCTTAAAAATTTTATTGCCAAATATTTCGCCTCTCTTTGGAGCGCCGTCATCAGTGACAGTGACTGAAGGTCTTTGTCATAAATTTTGAAAAAGTAATTTTATGGACATAACATACTGATGATGTTATCCATGATGCGCGAGGTGATGATGATATTTTTCTAAAAAATAAATACAAAACTGTATAGTGCATTGCCTTTACCATTGCTAAAAGAAATAAAATTACTTTTTCAAAATTTATGACAAAGACCTTCAGTCACTGTCACTGATGACGCCGCTCCAAAGAGAGGCGAAATATTTGGCAATAAAAATTTATAGCTTTAATTTATATATTTTACCAAGTGAGAAACACATCTAACACACTTTATTTGTTGCAGATAATATTTAAAACTTTAAATGCAACTAACAACAGTGAGTAACGGGATCGTTCCAGAACCATCCAACATACAACTAACAAGCATTAACAAATTTGACATTATCTCAAACTTATTAAATGCACCCACGACAAAGCAAACATGCATTTTTAATATACATGACTCATTGTAGGTCTTACGCTTCGCAAGCACGAAGGGTTCGATGTTGAACGGTAAACCTACCTACTAATAATTCTAACCGCCCGCCAAAGAAAGCTCGTACGCAACCCTAAAATGATTATCCCTTATAATTTAACCAGAGCCCTGTTCTGTTACTTAGCCGCTAATGTTATTAGTGGATTTCGTTATTTACGTCAGAGATTGCGTCATAATTACAAAATATTATTCAATTCTCAACTCTATAAATAAGCGCTTGATCTTGACAGTGGCCGTGCAAATATCAACTTTAATAGCGTGATATATTTAACGGATTCCATTATTTACCGTTTGCGCTTTATAACAGAAAAGGGCTGCAGTAGTCAGTAGGGAAAATAACAAATAATATTCATAGTTTTAAAAATAATGTAATAAGGACACTGGTTTTATCAAAGACTTGTAAAGTATATGACTTTTATAGTGTACAGGACGATGCGGAGTGGGAATATTCCGATGACAAATAAATGGATGATCTAAAGAAGTTCGCTTGTGAAAAATTTCTAAAAACAAACAATGGAAGCAAGACGTGTATATGTCAGAATACGCATGAGAGTAAAGTTAATGCAGTACAAATGTGGTCTATGCGTCGGATATGCGGCGTCACTTTGACGAACCGCATACGTATTAACGAAATACGCAAAAGGGTAGGTATGAAAGAAAGCATTGGGACAAAAATAAGGAAAGGTATGCTCCGATGGTTCGGGCATGTCGAATGGATGAGTGAATGGAGATTGACGAACCAGATATATAATACGAAAGTTGTGGGTAAAAGAGGCCCTGGCCTGGCTGAGACCTACCACGATCAAATAAATAATACATTAGCTGAAGTAAAGTTAAGTATTATCACGACCGTTTCCCTTTCGGTGTGGACGAAAGCACGCTTATAAATAAGCGGATATAGGGCAATCATGACAAGTGGCAAGCTCGTCGATGTTTTCCAGCGTACCAAACTCGAGAAATATCACAAATAAATTAAATATATTTATTTACATTAATAAATATTGTTGTGTCCTGACCAAGAATCTAACCCGGTACCTCCGAGTCTAAATCTACGGACTTAACCGCTATACCAAGGAGGTAGTTAGGTGCATTAAAAAACAATCGAAACATAATGGCATGTATGTAGAGGTTGACGAGTGTCGAAGAAGTGAAAGAGGTATGTCGTGATCGTGACAAGTAGCGCTCAATTGTCCCTGCCTACCCCGCAAGGGATTTGGCGTGAAGATGTGTATACATACACGTGTACTGATTATTGTAATAGATAAGAGTATATCTACATATGTTACAAAAAAATAAAGCGCTCGTATAACGGCACCTTTAACGATTCTGTTATAATTTATTTTTAATACGTACGTGACTCATTTTTTAACAGGAAATAATGTTATTTGTTTTCAAATAATTTCATACGTGCCCGATTAACCGCGGTGGGAGGTATGGCGGAATGTTTTCGTTAATTTTCCATGATCAAATCGACTATTCCTTCTAATTTTCAAGTAACAATGAGTCAATGCTTGTATTCCCATTAACCATGTTTAATTATTTTGTGGTAAGTATAAGGTGGTAGGCGGACTGATCGTGGTAATTTGTCCAGTCTGCCGGGGCGGGGAAGTATCCACCGTTCGTGCTGATAAACAAGCCGGCATAGTGTTAAGGTATTGATGTCAGTCATGTCAAAACTACCGTGAATATTGTTAGTCAAAAGTGATGTTGTTTTGTTTAGTAATGTTCTACAATTAAACTTTTTAAACTTTCGCGCACATTCATAATAGATTTTTATAATTTATTTATATTATTAACATTGTAGAACATTTTTATAATTTTAACGGGTCTTTACGCGATTTACCTTTGAGACATATTTCTCCCGACGTTTCAGCCAAGTTGCATTGGCCGTGGTCACGGGTCGAATCGAGAAATATGTCTCAAAGATAAATCGCGTAAAGACCCGTTAAAGTTATAAAAATGTTCTACAATGTTAATAATAATGGAAAATATAAATTGGACATTCAATATGAGATACAAGTTGCAGTTTATTATTGCGGTTTTCCCGCTCTGTGTACTCCCCATCCCATATACCCGACGTTGACTCGCGTCGGTGAAATTATCAATTTCTGCAACGCTTAGAATTTAATGATCCTTAACTGTGTTATGAACAAGGATTATTAATAAATATTGTTTTTTTTTATTATTACTTATTTAAGGACGTGGTACAATAATTATAATAAATAAATAAATATTGTATTTAGGATTAATATTTTTTTAACATTTGTTTTTTTTTTACATTTTTCAGACATTTTATTTTGTAAATGTTTTCTATGGATATTGTTGTTAAAAGTGGTGTTGTTTTGTTTAGTAATGTGTTAATTGGACTTTATATATGTTATATTGCAGTTTATTTTTTGAAAATTTCCTGTGCTGTGATCATTATCTCATTATCCTCCCATATTATACCCGCCGTGTTTGGGCGATGATGCCGCAAGTGACACCAATAAAAGTATCAGATTCTGCAATATCTGGAATTTGATGATAACCTCAATAACACATACGAAAGAAAGATATATTACGTCAGACTTGTCTGTATGGGCTACCCTTTGCCTTCCCTGTCACCTCATTCATCATCTGTCGGCAGAAGCTTTAGGTTATGTTCCTTGGGGAGAAGAGTACACAAAGAAAAAACGAAAAATATAGATTGTGACAAAATTTATGAATTTAAATTTAAATATTCTCGTGTTTCAGCCAAAAATCAAACCACTTAAATTTTATTAGTACACTCAAGGTAAGGCCTTTCAATTACCAAAATTATCTATTAAACGTACGATGTGTTACAATGTCACAGTAATTTAACACATAAATCACTACTAACTAATATAACGATATGGCTGAGCTGTTCCACAGATTATGTCAGTCAGTATCTAAGCTTGTGTGTGTGTGTATCTTCCCTGTGTTTGACTTGTCGCTTCAAGCGCATTTTCGCTTAAAAAAGCGTTGAACGGGTTTGCTTTCAAGTCAAACAGGACAAATGTATATGGAAAATACAAAACCGAATAAATCCTCCTAGTAAAAGAACGTTAATGAAAAAATGCACAAGTTTTATTGCGTGCCGTCATCGGCATTATCCTCTTAATGCAGCGTGACACACTACACCTTAGAAAGAGTAAATTTCTCCGAGGTGGCACATAACCTACAGTAACCCCTTCCCCGGCTCACGTGCCGTGGAAAAAAGGTAACCGCGGGTCGACGCCCCCCGAGACTTATGCCCGCTAAATGGGGTTAACACTGGAGCGCTCCGCCAGGTTCCGTCACAGGCAAAGGAAAACTACATTGCGTTCTAAATTTAAAAATATAATCCTTAATATTCACCCTAAAGAAAAAACAGGATCATGGTCTTTTATCACTTATTGTAAATGGCTTTGTACAGATTTTTTAATGGGCGACGGGCTACTTAGGAGAACTAAAACGAAACCCTTACCTTTTATTTGACTCGAGTCGTTTCACAAAGATTATAATCTAATGTTTTTATTATTAGTCGGAACTCAGTTAGTTTAGTAAATTTTAAGCGAAATAATCCCCTTTGAATCATAATTTAAACCTCTCTTAGTTTAGATATTAGCTGTTCACGAGTTAGATTACATAAAAAACATATATTTTTAAGGAACTAATTCATGGGACGTTATAATCTTTATTTTTTATACGGACTTACAACATTTTACCTTTGCCTAAATTATTTTAAGAAAAACATTGTCAGTTTTGTTTAGGCAATCTGTGTTCTAGGCTCATTTTGGTCTGTGGGTTCGTACTCTTCATAGTCTGTGGTGGGTTCATGTTCGCTTGTAATTTGTAAATTTTCACCAGTTTTTATAATCAAATATAAAATAAATACTCATATATTTACGTACAGAATAATTTATCTGTAATATGTGCCGTGTTTGTAAAGCTCTGTTTTAAAAATTAACCAACGTGCACAAAACAAAGAAGTGCACAATGTCTACTTTTCAAGAGAGGCAGAAATCATTATTTGACCATTTAAGTGAAGCTGAGAAGCAACACAATGTAACACGAGAGCATGCTGAAGATACCTGGCCTGATCATGGAATTATTGACAAACAAACATACAGGAAAATAAAAAGCGAAATGAAATACTTAAGAGGTCAGGAAAGCATTTTTAAGCGGCCCCAGGCTCCTATAAGTCGTTGTTTGAAAGCTAGAACTGTTCCAGATTACATTAAGAACCCAAAGAAATGGGTGCATTATTCTTTAGCAGATGTTACGGAAGAGCAAATGTCTAATGCTACAAATACTGCCACAGCCATGGCAATGTTAAAAGATATTGAAGAAAAAGAAGCAAGTAAGCTAATGGAGGTTGAAGATGAATGTATATTTAAGAAGCCTACATTCCATTTATCAGCCACAGTAAAAAAACAACCACAGATTAGAGATAAGCAGATAGAATTTAAGAATAGCAAAGTTATTATGCCTGAATATGTTGTTGGTGCGGCTGAGAATAAAAAAAGAGTTAAATTACAAAAAAAGATTCCTAAAGAAGATCCCGACAGAGAAAATAAAGCTGAACTCAAACTTCAACATCTGTATGAAGATGATGATTAGATTTGGTTGAATAAATGTACATATTTTAGTACTCTTTTTACTGTAAATATATATTTATATTTAAATAAACTGTTTTTCATGTCATACGTAAGGTAAAGCCTGTACATTTAGACACGGAGGTACCTTGTTTGATTCCTGGTCAGGACTAATTTTTTGTATTGTGTTATTTTTCAAGTCTGGTTCACTAGGAACATCATAGAGTGCCACTTGTCATGTTTGGACTATAGTGTGATTTTTCTCGAGCCTGGTACTGGTTGTACCAAAATAAAGTCTATTTGTAATAATTAAACATAAAATGTATTTTATTTGGTTTTATTTGAAGGTCAACTTTAATTGTTATTAAATATGTTACAGAGACTTTGTTTTGGTGCTCAGCCTAGGCTTTGCTTTCTATAAAAAAACATTATTGCGTGATTCATGTGATCATAGGTTGCAATACCTAAACTGTACTGTTACTGTAGCACACTATATTCATACACGACTCAGCAGTGGTGGCCCCGACAAGTACTAATGAGAAATACACTTTTCTTACATAAATATCATTGGTTGAATGGTGGATGATAAAGAACTCCTTTCTAGCCTCCTTCATAAACCAGTGTATTGCAAGCCCAAGACACCATTCTTTCACATACACAATGGACCCAGCACCCAGATAGTGAATCCATGGAATGCTTAGAAACTTGTCTTATACCACCGTTCCCATGCCTTGGAGAGAATGTTAAGCAGTCAGTCTCACTAATACCAACTTGTGGAATTATTAATTAATTGACATCCTACCCTCATCAACCTGTCTGGTCCAGAGTGGCGAGACAAGAATAGAGACTAAATGTGGTAAAGCTACCCTAATTACAATCACAAGGCCTTTGTAAACCAGCCTATAGTCAATCGCAAGCTTGAGACACCATTCTTCTCATCTCTCTTTCCCACACACAATAGATCCGGCACCAGTGAATCCATGGAATGCTTGATAATTTGACCTAGATTTACAACACCAGCATTTCTGTGTCTCTGAGAGCATTTAACATGCTCAATAGCCTAACGCTATTGGTCCCAAGTCCCACTAATACCAACTTTTGTAATTATTTGTGATATTTCTCGAGTTTGGTGCGTACCAATTACAGCGTTGGAGACATCAACGAGCTTGCCACTTGTCATGATCGGCCTATAGTAAAGTTGGCAAAATGTGAATCCGCTTATTTATAAGCATGGTTTCTGACCACCCCAAAAGGGTAACGATCGTGATAATACTTTACTGTAATTATTAATAAATTGACATCAAACCCACAGCGAGTCAAGTGTAGGCCAAATTCTCCAGAAATATGTTCTGGAAGTTCTCTTAATAGTGGTGGACGTCTAGCACATCATGTGTTTTAGGGGCTACAATGTTTTGGAAATAAAAAAATATATATATCTTAATATTGTGTATTTATTTCACAATAAAAATTACAGTCTTATGATTAGCATGACGATATAATTGCAGATTCCGATTTGATTTCTAAACTTTCCGTTTTCAGTTCTTCTGTTTTATCCTCTGAGAATGAGCTAAGGTCTCTCATCATCGAATAGGCGTCTTCACCATCGGCGTAATATTTAGGCTCAATTTCTAGTATTCTAAAGCCAAGAGAGTTGGTGTATAAGTTCAGAGCGGCACGGTTGCTTTTTCTCACATGCAGAGAGACGTATTTTGCCTGTAAAATTATAACAAAATAAAAACGCAAATAAATATGCATTGTATTCGGGAAGTTACGTCACATATTCCTGAACATACCACATTGTTTGAAGTTTCAACCAATGCATTCATCCAGTAATGTCATATGGAGCAACCATGGAATACGTGGACACTGACAGTAGGCCTGGTCCACAAGTTCACGATCGCCCAATGAGCTATGGTATTTCTACTACTTTACTAGGTATTTCTCTGAAGGATAAGGTCCAGTACGTGGGACATCCGTCAGAGAACCAAAGTTAATATCTACTATTCAGCGAATACAAATATTCGTATTTGTTGCATCACTAGTTAATTACCTGAAAAAGTTCTGTATATTACCTGAAAGCACTCCACCATAGCAAGTGAGGCTTGGTTCATGAGTTTCTGTGCCAATCCCAGACGGCGGTGTGACCTCTTCACAGCTAAAGAAGTGATGTGCCCGTGCCTATTTTCTTCCCCATCCTCTTCCATTTTTGCTAATACATAACCTAAAATAATTAACAATTATTTAATACTACCTGTTTGATATATGCCCATGTAATATAGCAGTCACATGGAACTGTCTGATGATGACCTCATGCAGCCTATGCTCATCCCAAGGTATCAAGGAATATCTGTGCCAAATTTTATTAAATTTGGTCCAGTAGTGTAAGTGTAAAATGGTGTCTCAGGCTTGCAACCAAACATAGGCTGGTCTACAAAGGAGGACTCCTCTTTTTATTGCGTAACAAGATGCTCACCATCCACCATTCTGCTCCTCTCCCTACCCAAGCATAGCAGTCGTGGAGATGGACTGGTGTCCATCAGACCCAGTGTGACAGAATCTGTACACATCTATATTATACCAAGCCCATGGTAAACATACTCAACTAGTTAGAGCTCTAGTTTTTAGTTTAGCTAAAGGGCTTTGTTTGTGTACTTGTGTAGCATTCAAAATAGCTCCTTGAAGCGGCCTCTGTCCTGAAGGTATCCTGCCAGGCGAATATGCTGTGTGTATACACATTTTTTTATTGCTGGAGGTGCTCTTGGGTAGTCCACAAAAGGTTTCTGGTCCCATCATTGCAGACTCAGTTCCTATCCTAGCCAGTTGAATGGCAATTTCGTTTCCAATAAAGCCAAAATGCCCAGGACCACTTGCCCAAATACGAAGGCAGTAAATTAATATAAGATGTGGTGGTAGCTCGGTTGTAAGAATGCTTTCCTTATAATCCAAAAAGGTATGTGGTTAGCACGTTAAGCCGTCAGTCCTATCAGTAATACCTACTTGTGGAATCAGTAATAAATTGTCATTAAAATTCACACCAGACCCTTGTCAATCCGTTTGCCCAGCGTGGCGAGTGTTGGCCAAATTCTCCAGAAATGTATTCTGCAAAGCCCAGTTCTAGGGGCTGTAATTAAATTAATATTATTGAAATCTTACCAACTATATGTCCTTTCTCATCTTCTGCGACATAGCTAAGCTGTGGCCAAGACAGTCCATGATAGAAGTAGTATTTCATTTGATAGTTCTCAGGCAAACACAGCAAGTTGCAGTGCTGCATGTTCATCAAATCACTTGGCTTCGCACAACGAATGTTCATTTTGATTTTCTGAAAGAATCAAATCACAATTTTACTAAAACAAAAACACATTACACAAGCATTCCATAGATTCCAAGTCCACACAATGGAAATAGATGAGAAGAATGGTGTCTCAGTCTTGGGCCCTGACTATAAGCTAGACAAAATAGGCCTTCTTTTTATAAGCAATAATAATAATAATAAAATTCTTAATTGCACATTGTTTACAAAAATATTGTACAAGGGCGAGATTAATGCTGTAGGCATTTTTTAACAGCTAACCTTTGTGATGGCGATAAGAGAGCTACAGTGGTGCAAATAATAGGAAAAAATTACAAACAATATATATACAATAATTCATAAATATAAATAAATACCTATATAATACGAGTATACCATATACATTGTAAATAAATACATTTAATTAATATTTAATTTACTTTCTGATATTTCATGAGTTTGGTACGCTGGAGACATCGACTAGCTTGCCACTTGTCATGATTGACCTATAGTAAAGTTGGCTAAATTTGAATCCGCTTATTTATAAGCGTCGTTTCTGACCACCCCGCAAGGGAAACTCGTGATGATAATACATATAAAATAATATGTCAGAGTGTAATTGAGATATTTTGCTTTTAAAGAAAGTGACTGAACTGACTTTAGTCACTTGATCAAGCATGTGTCGATTCATTCCTTCTTAATGCATTAAGTTACTTTAAAACTTGATATCATGTAATATATGTTTAGAATTATTTTACAACAGTTTGATACATTACATTGAATACACTTAGATAAAAAGTAAAGTATCATCCATATCCATATGAAGGGTGGTGAGAAACCATGATTCTGAAAAAGCGGATTCACATTTAGCCAACTTTACTATAGGTCAATCATGACAAGTGGCAAGCTAGTCGATGTCTCCAGCGTACCAAACTCATGAAATATCAGAAAATAAATTAAATATTAATTAAATGTATTTATTTACAATGTATATGGTATACTCGTATTATATAGGTATTTATTTATATTTATGAATTATTGTTGTGAATTGAATCCAGTATCTCCGCGACTAAATCTACAGGTGTTATTTAAATATTTATCTCTACAGTATAGGTATCATGACAATACTTACTTATGAATTATTGTGTATATATTATTCCTTTCTTGATTTCTGTCGTGCTGGTTGTCTCGTCTCTGATGCTGGAGGGGTCTCTGACATACCCCCAAGCAGCTCCCGAATAAAACGAAACTTCGATAAACAGCACTTCCAAACCACGTACCAGCCTTAAAGAAAGAAGATTGATTAGGGGTAGAGCAAGAAAAGCAGTTGTTCTAGGTGCCACATAACAAGTCAAAAAATAAAATAATCCAGCAAACATTAAACTTTGGTCCTACATGCCTTGTTGGTTAGATACGAGTAAGCTGGGTTAGGGATGGACATAAAAAAATGATTAGAAAATACAAGAACAAATCAATTGAAATGCAAGGGAAGGAAGTCGAAGATTTGGTTGTCATGTCAGTCATGAGTATCTGATTCCAGTTGCTAACATTCATGGACCTCGCAAGCCACTTACCATCATGTGGGTACAACTTCACATGTCACGCTAGTATAAAAAATAATAATAAAAAAATTGGCATAAATTGAAAATAGTAGTAGTTGACTGTCGATCTTTATCACACATATGACAGAGCTAGTCAGGATCCTAATCATACCCAGACAAAACTAATAGCCGGATTGATTGTCAAATGACACTTGACGGTTGAAAGCACAAGCTCATTCTGCTAAGCTTTTTTCAAAGTCAAAATATTTTTATTCACGTAAACCTATTACCGGCATTTATGAAACGTCATAAAAATCATAAAAGCTGCTGGTCTTCTGCCAACAGTCTTCCACTAGCAGGAGTAGAATCATTCAAAAGAATTAAATTAATGACGATTCATAAATGCCTGTAATAGGTTTACATGAATAAAGATATTTTGACTTTGACATTAAAACTGTCTATTAATCCGGGTTCTGTGCCTACTTAGGCGCATCTATTATTTATCTACATATTGCATTATGTTCGGTACAAATGTACTTTGAACTTTAATGCATCAAATGAGTAAACATTGATACATCGAACATATTGAGGCATTAATGATACATTGGATCAGTACAATATATTCTATACTTGTCAAGATGGTGTATGTATAGTCCACTCCTAGGCTTGGTTTAGGAGGTGCCCCATTTTTTACTTCGGTCAGTAAAAATGAGACCCTAAACCTAGCCTATGTTAATCACAAGTTCAATATGATTCTACTTGTCTCCTCCTCTGGACCTGGCAATTAACCCAAGTTGGATTTTTGAGACGGGTCAGTAAGTTTAAGGTACTTGCCACCTTAACCATTATAGTAACAGAAAAACATTTCTAGGAGACTACCCATAACTTTTTGAGATATGCTGAACTGCAATCACAGATTTTGGAAAAAATGTACAGTCAGCAAGAAAATGGTAATTTTACACAAAAACTTTTTTATGACAATCAGTCCTGTTTCTTATAAGGATTAAAAGTCTACTGGACGACTGCGGTTTGAGTACTAAAATGGCAGAAATGTCTTAAACCATCTTAAATGAACTCCTTTGGCTAGACTTTTGACAAAGAGACTGCTAAAACAAAGATAACATTAGGATTTTTTTACTCAGGGTTGTATTCAATTTATGCATTGTATGTTATGCAGTGGCAAGATCGTATTTAGTGTAGCGATAGCACGCAATGTATATTGAAAAATTTACAAAAACGAGTGTTTATCGAGAACACAGAGCTGGTTATTATCGACAAAATAAAGCTGACCTACAACCAATTTAAACATCTCAGGGGATTCAAATCCAAAATAATGCCATATTTACTCAAATTAACTACTTACAAACAACAGCGAATAAACAAACTACGAAAACACTACACAAAAAAGTTATTACGGCTAAAATAACTTGCTGCATAGTTGAGGTTATTAAATAGTTATAAAAGGAAATATATCATTATAGGTATATAACAAAAACACTTCACTACTTAAAAATACACAGTAGGCAATGTTATAATTATAATAAACAAATATTAGATAAATACATGTTCACACTCGCGATTGGATTATGATCAAAAAAGCGCCATTTTGGACCTTGTGTGCAAAGTATTTTAAAAGGTTTTAGTAAGGTAACAAAGGTCAAATATAAGTTTTACGTACTTGAAACTTTGTAAATTTAAAATGTTAGCTATTATTTGCTACAATTTTCACACAATTACAAGTAAAAATCAAAAATAAAATTAAAAAATTGATTTGACATTTACCTTGCTTTTTTAAAAATGCGTTCAATTTATTTTATATTATTTCTATAATTATATTTTGTAAATAAATATTATTGCCTTAGCACAAAATAAAATATAGGTATTTAAATAATAATAATTTGTAATACTAAACTAAAAATACCTATGAAATTAAAACTATTCTACAAAATAAACTAAGGGCTTACCACCAGGGAGGGTACCTAAAACGCTCGCCGCATTAGTATTTTTAGTATTATTTATAATTAGTTTTTTAATCTATTTTATTTTAATATCTACTTCGAATAAATATTTTAATTTGTAATAATAAAATTGTCCTATTATATATATATTTTTATATTTAAATATATTTTTGTTATTGTGTTTGACTTGCTACTCTAAACGCGTTTGCTTTGAAAGATGTTCTTTTAGCTTTTCCAAACGCTTTAGGTTTTTGAAAACGTCGAATAACGAAATATGAGGATGCGGATTTCACAGGAAATTACGTTACCGATTTTATTGCTAATTTAATTATTATTATGACTATAAACTCTTCATTGTACAAAATACTTAAAAGTCACAAGGGCGGACACAGTATTTTATAACTACTATGTTCGACATGAAAGCAAAAAGCAAAGCTTGCTTTTGCTGCTCAAAGCGCGCTTTGCTCAGTACTGAACACAATGCTATGAATAGAAATCTTTATATATTATATATTTACGGGGAGATGTCCTTTCACATATTTGTATAATGAATTAAATATCACATCGAGAATTTGATGGTAACTTCTAACTCATTCATAGGTATAGGATACTAAATCTATGAACTCATTAAAAGAAAAGAATATACAGACATGGCTGTATGGGCTAGATCCCTTTGCTTTCATCTCATTTTTCGACCATCGGAAAAATAAAAAAACAAAAAAAGAGTCTTCTTCTTTTTTAAACTAGTAAGACTAGTAATGGCAATCGCCACTAAGGCATTTGTGCCAACATCACGTTTGTATTGATTAATAAATTGCGTATAGGTACTGGTTAAGGGTTTGATTGGACACGATGAATCACAAACACTAAAACAGAAAATGGAGTGGTTAGTATGATACGTCACAACACAATACATTGATTTGTCAGTACTTGGGACAACATATAGACAACACATACATTTAGGGTGTGATTACATTGCAAGTATAAAGATTCTTGTAGCCAGGGCCACAGCACTGCACCCGAGCCGAAGCTCCCACCCTAGCATCAATATTTGTCTAGCTGACTTCAACCGCTCCTCCCTCCCTCATGCATAATGAAAAAAAAATACATTTTCAGTCTGCATGGTAAGAAAGAGGGGGTTACAATTCTGCGGACTGGAACCGGGGCAGGTAGCAACCATCCGGAGGACGCTGCTATGACACAAAATTTCATTTATTTGTCATTAATTAAATCTATTTAATATTATTATTATTATTTTATTAAAGTTTAATGTTGTTTATATTGAGGAAATTAGTGATAATGATATATATAGTAGGATTGAGAGAGGAGAGGAGTGAGGCAATAGACGTAGGAAACGGTACAATTTTGTAAAGGGAGGATAATAGAGCTGAGCGGTTGTAGAGGGGACATGCGAAGAATATGTGGTTGGCATCTCCCTCATCCAGCCCACACTCGCAAATTGATGTGTCTCTAATCCTAAGTTTTGCAAGGAATGCAGGAGAGCAGTAATGGCCCAGTCTTAGGCGGCAAATGGTAGATGTATCTTTTTTACTTAACCTTATTTTTGAGAACCATGGTTTGCTAGGAATTGAGGGCTGAATCTGAGAGTAGTACCAGCCCCTTTTTTTGGTGCTTTTTGGCCATTGATCAGACCAAGATTCGTAGAGATAACATTTGGGTTGTAATATTAGATCATGGGGGTATAGATGGTACGGAAAAATGTCCCCACATTCTACTGCTTCCTTAGCTACCTGGTCCACTGTTTCATTGCCTTGGATGCCGCAGTGACTGGGGATCCAGGCTAGTACCACCGACAAACCTTCTAGGGAGCATTTATGAAGCTGTTCCTTTGTGTCGAATAGGAGAGGATTATAGGAGCTTTTAGAGAAGGGATTGGCTAATATAGATTGGAGGGAGCTAAGGGAGTCGGAGAATATAATTGTTTTGGGCAACTTAAATGTGAGGGCGTATTTAATTCCTTCTAGGATACCGATAAATTCCCCTGTAAAAACCGTTGTTTCAGGGGGGTACTTAATTTTCCTGACTATGTTGTAGTCGCCATGGTACATGCCCACCCCAACACAGCCGTTCTGGGAGAATTTTGACGCGTCAGTAAAAATGCAGTTCCACCCCACCCATTTTGAATTCATGATCGAATGGAATTTAAAATTGGCATAAGGGTCGTCTTTTTCAATACCAAAATTCAGAATGACCTCCGGAGAGTGGGTGATTATCTCGTATGGGTGAGAAAAGATAGGCAGGTTTGAAAAACGGGCAATTTTTGTGTCAAAATCTTTTAATTTGAGGAGGCTGTTAACCAGACGAGGGGGGTGTTTGTGAATCCAGTATTGAGAAGAGGAAGTGAAGATTGAAAGTTGGTCTAATATGGGAATAAGAGAATGTTGGGAAAAATTGGACAAGCGGAAAAGATATCTGTCTGCCAGGTATTGTCTTCGGCAGGGTAGGGGGGGGTCGTCACACTCCACCTGCAGAGCGTTGACCGGACTCGACCTCATGGCCCCTGTGATAATTCGAAGTGCCTTGGACTGAATACGGTCAAGTTTTCTGAGTCCAGCTTTGTTAGCTGGATCCATCAGGAAGGATCCATAGTCCAAGACACTTCTTATTATGGCGTTGTATAATAGTCTGAGAGAGTAAGGGTGCGCTCCCCACCAGACACCTGCTAGGCAGCGCAGGATGTTGAGATTTTTCTCGCATTTGGCCGCTATGGCTTCACAATGAGGTTTCCATGTTAGATGGTTGTCCATGGACATTCCTAGAAATTTTGTATATGTTTTTATAGGAATCATAGTGTTTTGGACCGAGATCTGTATAGGATAAAATTGACGTTTCCTGGTAAAAACAACCACAGAGCTCTTAGAGGGGGCTAAGTCCAGACCGTTTGAGTTTAGCCAATTTGAGAGGGAGTCTAGTGATGCATTGATTAGATCGGAGGCCTCTTTAATGTCCGAGTTAGAGCAGTAGACCAGTAAATCATCAGCATATTGCAATATTTGGCAGTTAGTGTGAATAGATGAAAAAGAGTCTTTTGCGCCATTTTGCGTGGAAATGTCAAGTGCAAGTTTTATTTCTGTAAATTAATTTACTTTGGATATTATTAGTCAAAAGTTGTGTGGTTTTGTTCAATAATGTGCTACAATGTGAATTATAGAAAACGGTAAATTGGACTTTAAATATGAGACACAAGTTGCAGTTTATTTTTTGCGGTTTTCCCGTATTTTAACTCCCATATTTTATCCGACGTATTTGAGCTATAGTGCAGCGAGTGACTCCAAGAAAAGCATCAAATTCTGCAGCATGATTATGACCTCATTAACTCATTAAAAAGAAAGATATATTACGTCAGACCTGGCTGTATGGGCTAGACCCTTTGCCTTCCCTATCATCTCATTCATCATCCATCGGGAGAACCATCCAAAAAAAAAAAAAACAAAAAAAAAAAATATATCCACAGATTATCGGCCAGTTATAAATATTATTTTATGTTTGTTTTGAACAAAATTAAATATTACTTACAATGGCCGAGAATGAATTCACGGATATCACTCCACGAACGTGAGATTTTATTATAATCTAAACAACTTATAATATATAAATTACCAAGTTTTTATTGATATTGATTAATTGATATGTTATCGATGAGCTGTTTAGTTAGGCCGTGAAGTAAGCTGGTCATCAGATACACACAAAGATAATCCTAAGGAACATATCTGCCAAATTTCGTTAAAATCAGTTTATTTAGTATAGGCGTGAAAGAAAGCAGATCCAGGTCCGTGGGGTGATGGTGTGGGTTCATGATCAGTTGACGTCATTTAGCCTGTTTTATTCTGATTTATAAAGCTATATAGCTTCTTTTTACTGAGCCCATGTAACATTATTGGTAAGCGGTTTGCAGGTCCAAGTCTGAGGACCAAATCAGTCCCTACCATTATGCCGGCCTATTTATGTACATACTTGGTATTACAGATATACACCATGCAAGGAGTCGGTCACTATTAATAATATAAAAATAAGACTTATTAGATAATAGTTAATATAAAGTCTAAGAAAAAGTACCAAACTTGAGAAATTTCATAAATAATTTATTGTGTCACAACAAGGAATCAAACCCGGTACCTCCGAATCTAAATCCATGGACTTTACCGCTAGTCCACGGAGGCAGTTTGGACAGTTTGCCAGCAAAGATGTCAAGATCCCTTGAAAAATGGGAAATCATGTTGGCCAGGAAAGCATTCCACATGTTAAGCATAATTTTTGAAGGAAACTGCAACAATCATCCATACATCCAAACAAAAATTCACATTTATAGTGGTTGGGTAGGGAGAGAAGTAGAATGGTGGATGGTGAGCGTATTATCGCGCAATAAAAAAAAAAGGAGGCCTCCTTTTCTTAAACCAGCCTATTGTCGGTCGCAAGCCCGAGACACCATGCTTCTCATGTCCTACCCACACACGATGGACCCGGCACCCGCACGGTGAATCCATGGAATGCTTAGAAATTTGTCTTCTAACATAATTCCTAACTAGTATATAACTAGCTCCTTATTGATTATAGACTTTATATCTTTGTAGTCTAGCGGTTAAGGCCATAGATTTAAATACTAAAATATATAATTTAGTTGTGTTATTTCTCAAGTCTGGTACACTACCTACATCAATGAGCTTGCCATTTGTCATAATGGGCCTATAGTAAAGTTTGCTAAGTGAAAACTTACTCCTTAAAAACTGGTTTCTGACTACCCCTATGGGATTATTGTCTTGATAATGCAGTATTTGAGTTGAGCAGAATGGTGAATGGTGAATGTATAAAATTAAATAAACAAGGCTTCCTTTGTAACTTTTTTGTCAGCTTCAAACCTGAGACACTATTCTTCTTATCTCTGTTTCATACACACAACAGACCCGACACCAGCACGTTTAATCCATAGAATGCTTTGAAATTTGTCTTATCTCTTGGGTAGGGAGAAGAGCAGAATGGTGGATGGTGAGCGTCTTGCACAATAAAAAGATAGTCATTTGAGACCAGCCGCAAGCCTGAGACACCATTCATCTCCTCCATTAAAAAAGGTGTTCTCTTTAAAAATTTTTTTTTCTGTAAACAGGCAGAGAAGCCCAAACCTTACAACAGACGAAGTGATATCGCTGCTAAATATCATTGAGCAGTACAAATCTATCATTTACAACAGAGGACTACACTTAAAAGTGATCAAAGCCAAGAACATTGCTTGGAAGAAGATAGCTAAGGAATATAATAAACAAAACTCTCATCGGTCGGTGGAATGTTTGAAAATAAAATGGGAGAATGTTAAGAAACATGCTCGGAAGATTTCAAAAGATGTGTTTGTCCAAAAAGAGGAGTATGAAAGTAATGAGGTCTTATCAAAAGCTATACAAATGCTTGCCGATGCTGAAAATAATAAATACAACTTGCCAACCGATATTGATGGTAAGTATCATGCTTTCTTGTGCTAGAAGTTTCCTTGTCAACAACATCATCTTGTCACGAGTACCCACAATCCCAGATCCATCTGGGATTGTGCAAAGCAATGAGTTTTGATGGCATGACTCTTAGGCCGTGCATTAGTAGGTCTCTGCTGTGGGATGCAACAGGTGTTCAGATTCATTTGCCCTTTTTTATACTAGCACAATATGTGACCTTGCGCCTATGAATACCTGTTAGCAACTGGACACTCATGAATGTGTGGATACACTTTACTGGGTTAATCGGCCAGAACGGTGGATACTTCCCCGCCCCAGCAGACTGGGAAAATTACCACCATCTATTGAAATTATTTGCCATTTGCCATGATGTCAAATGCCAATTTTTACATTCAAGACGAACTAATATTGTAAGCTTGCCATGTTGATATTTATATAAAAATATCATTGCTTGAAACAAAACTTACGGAAAATACGAAAGCCCTATCTCACATTCTGGCGACCTCGTCAAGCATTGGAAGTGCGGCGGTTTCTGCTGCGAACCTCATGAACAGGTTTCGACTTTGCGTCGTTTGGGGTCTAGATAATGGTCCTATGGGTATACACCAAGCACCAGTGCAAGGAGTTGTCCAAGTCTTGACGGAAAGATCTGGATACAAGAAGGCTGGTAATTATTTCTGCCAATAAATTAGCCCTAGATAAGATAAAAATTCTTTATTTGCATAAATGTGAGTCTAATTTACAGGTCTTATGGTAAAATAACTTAACGTAACAACATTTGCCAAGTAAATTGGCGAGCAAATATATCAAACAATAATATAAATTTTAAAATTTTAAATAAAATATGTCCAAAAACATACATGTAGGTATTCACACAATATTGTCAGCTTAAACTTTTGGTATTACAATTGTCAAAATATTCTTTTAAATTATAAAACATATATTTTTTTTCCCAACAATTTTAATTTGTTAGGTAATTTATTATAAGTTCGTATACACATAATTAGGCAATTTTTATTACATTTAGTTTTTTTAGGATTAATATCTACAATAAGATCATATTTGCTATACAAGGCAGAAATATTTTTTTTTACTCCTTTACAATGGGCCACTCTTTTGTTTGACATGTATATCTGTATTGATCTCAGTATTAGAGGGGAACCCATTGGTTCCTTCCTCAGTCTCTGCTAAACCTGACGCCAAGGCCAGGGACACTGATGAGGGATATTTAGGGTGATATCATTAAAAATAAATTTGAAATTTATTTTATTTTCAGATAGTGATAATAGCAATAAAGAAGATGATGGAAAGAAAGACACGGATGAGGAAAGTAAGTAAATGATATAAATATATATATATTATTTAGTCAAAGTTCAAAAAAAAAATTAAAAGACAATACCGCGTCTTGTCGTCTCCTCCGGTGACAAGAGGGCTGGCTCTTTCTTCACCCAAAGAATCAGTATTGCAATTCAGCGGGGAAATGCATTCATTCCACGCGGACGGGACTTATAACCCTATCCTTAGTGATAATATTATTTTTTCTTTTATTTTGTGAATATTTTTTTCGAATAAATGGTTTTTCTATATATATATACATATATATTATAATTTATTATATATTTTTCATTGCTAATCTTGCAATCAGTCATAAACTTTAAGCAGATGAGTTGAGTAGTATGACATGTAGATCATATTCCCCCATTAGGATGATTCTCCAGCCTAGTCGTGTATCTGTTGTTACATAATTGGATTTCATACTTTATCGTGTTTTTTTTTTTTTTTTTTTTTCAAATTCTTTTTGTCACTTCATGAGGCTGCTCCAATCTTCTCTTCTACATTTCTTTGTCTGTAGGATTGTGTTGTTGTGATTGTTAGGTTGCTATTTTATACAACACCTAAGTCCGAGATCATAGGTATGTGCGTTAGAAGGTGCTACTGACAGTTTTCGGTAGTTTCGCTGACGCTCACGCTTCCACACCCCTATGACACTTTTTTTATTTTTTATATAATAAATAAATAATAATAATAAATATTTCCAGATAGGTTGATAAACTACATATATTACTTTTATTTTATTTTATTATACAATGCACAACTTGCCCCCGGTGGGAATCGAACCCACGACCTCCCGAGTTCACGGCAACGTTTGTTACCACTAGGCCACGGAGGCGGTCATATATATATATTTTTTATTTTTATCCTTTATCGTGTTTATAGCCAGGCATTCATGCAGCTCAGACATTTTGATGTACCATGGTGTATTTGCAATGCTTTTCAGTATTTTATTTTGTGTAATTTGTATTAGCATGATATTGGAATCGCAGGCTGTTCCCCACAGAGGAATAGTGTAGGTCCAGATAGGTTTGATTATTGATGTAAATATAAATCAACTTTTTGTTGTCAATAGACAGTTTGGAGTTTCTGTCGAGCAACTACAGGTTGCGCCAGAGAAACTTACTTATTTGAAAGGTCATTAAAAACAAAAGTACTTCAGTTATTGTTTTAATTTTTATTTTATTTTAGAATACAATATCCCAATTTTTTTTTTAAACAGACTTGAAAATGACATCAGTTAAATGGCGACCCCCATTGCGCATACACTGATTAAGTCGATTTCTGAAGTTAATGTCCACTCTTTGCAGCATATCAATCGCTATGTTGGCAATGGCGTCGCGAATGTTGTTTTTGAGTTGAGCTATTGTCCGTGGCCGATCGACATAAACCAGGGATTTGAAATAACCCCATAAAAAGAAATCGCATGGAGCCAAATCTGGAGAGCGAGCCGGCCATGTGAGATCGCCTCTGAGAGAGATAAGCCGGTCGGGGAAATGTTGTCGCAACAAATTCATTGAGCCTCGTGCTGTGTGTGCTTTGGCTCCATCTTGGAAGAAAAAAAGAAGAATTTTAAAGCGAGCGCGGAAGGCTCGTTGCGTAGCAACAAGTGAGCGACCGTTAGAAAAGAAGCTCTCGACGGCGTATGCCCGCTGTTCTCTAGGCCAGAGCATGATGGCAACTGACTAGAGGAAGAAACAAACTTGGGGACTTCCCCCTCCAATAGCGCCCCCCTTCACCCCTCTACCCACCCAACTCACCGCCCGGGAGTTTTTTCAAATAAGTAAGAGTAGTCTCTGGCGCACCCTGTAGTAAAATCCTTTGTATCTAATGTTGATTTCTTTTTCGTTTGGTAATGAAATGAAATAATTTATTTGTCAGAAACATGGTAGGTACAGGGATGTAAATTATTATATGTAATTATATCACATGCTTCGCTATTTCTAGCATACAAATATTTATTTAGTGACATGACTTTGTCGAGCTTAGTGTCTAGGTATTCTTTTGTCGAATAACAACATTTATTAACCAGCATTATTGTAGCTATATGTTTTATCCAAGTGCATACCCAGCTATTTAGCTGAGTTGCTGTGTCAATTTAAATTCTTTATAATTCCTACAAAGGTCAGTTTAAACCCCCCCCGGCCTGTACCAACGAGAAATACACTTTTCTTTCGTACATTTGTCATAGATTTACAAAGTTCCGTCAAAATCTTTGCATCACTTACTGAAAGAATTGGGCCTAAGCAGGTCTGCAGTCAATACATTTATGGAATGAGCTTCCAATACGGCATTAACGGAATCATACAGTATTTGGTTGGGTAGGGAGAGAAGTGGAATGGTGGATGGTGAGCGTATTATCGCGCAATAAAATAAAAAAGGGAGGCCTCCTTTTCTTAAACCAGCCTTTGTCGTTCGCAAGCCTGAGACACCATTCTTCTCATCTCCTACCCACACACGATGGACCCGGCACCCGCACGGTGAATCCATGGAATGCTTAGAAATTTGTCTTCTTCACTACCGTTCCCGAGAGAGAGTATATTAAGCCTTCGGTTCCAGTTTCACTAATAACTTGGAATCGTTAATTGACATCAGACTCTCACCAACCCTTCTGGCCAGTGTAGGCCGATCTCCAACAGTGAAGGTCTAGGACTCTTGTGTTGTTGGGGCTCTGATGATGAAATGTACCTTTATGCTATATACTAAATACTAATTTCCACTATTTAATTTTCTTTTCAGATAATTGGAATTCACATAGAAAAAGGTAACTATCTTTTCATGATAGGATTCTCCGCTCTGCCCATAACTCTTTACTGTCCATCCCTTCACATCACACTAACTCCATTTTAAATTCCTTCTCAGTCATAGCTGTGACATTATGGAACAGCCTAGCTCTTAGTATCCGTCAGGCACCAAAGATGCTATAAATATTCATTATTCATATTTTCTCATTGTTAACTGCCTCTATAGTCTAGCAATCAAGTCCATGGATTTAGACTCCGAAGTACCGGGTTCGATTCCTGGTCGGGACAAAATAATATCTATTAAATTAAATATAGCACGACATGTGACCCTGCGCCCACCTGATCGTAAGTGGTGAGCATGGTCCATGAATGTTAGCAACTGGAATCAGACCCTTATGTCCGACATCAGTCCCTAACACTATGCCGGCTTGACTAGATGCCTTTTCACACTTCGCTTGAAGGACTCCAGGTTATAGGAAAGTGGAAACACAGAGGCTGGAAAAGCATTCCACATCTTTATTGAGCTTGCCACTTGTCATGATTGGCCTATAGTAACTTTGGCTAAATGTGAATCCGCTTATTTAAAAGCTGGTTTCTGACCACCCCGAAAGGGAAACGGTCGTGATGATACTTTACTTTTTTTTTATATAGAACTAATTTTAAATTCAACTTTCAGGGACAGTAATTTTATGCCTAAAGAATGCAGTTTATTGCTGCAATGTGCTCGAGTGGAGAAGAATTATTTATTTTGTAAAAAACTCAATAATAAAAGCAATTATTTAAAAAATCTGGCCTGGGAAAGAGTAAGTTTACAATCACATACTTGTACTTTGAGATAAATACTTTTTTTCTTTTTTTTTTCTGGAGTGGAGACCACGTATGGAAAGACGCAGAGTGGGATGACCCCCTAGATGGACTGAAAAAGGTCGCTGGTTGGGGCTGGATGAGGGTGGTGAAAGATAGTGTGAAATGGCGAGGCTTGGGGGAGACCTATATCCAGCAGTGAGACACAGGCTGGTGATGATGATACACCCAGTATATACTACTCACTAACACGGTCAGGAGCTATTTAAGAAATGTGTATACACCAGTTTTTTGAAACATAACCTAGAAGTACCTTCCCATATGTTGACAAGTTGATTGTAACATTAATGCTATTGATATTGACCGCCTCCGTGGTCTAGTGGTAACAAATGTTGCTGTGAGTCGAGCTCAGGTCGTGGGTTCGATTCCCACCGGGGGCAAGTTGTGCATTGTATAATTTGTCTCGGTCTGGGTGTTTATATGTGTATATATTTACAAAAAAAAAAAGTATAATATGTAGTTTATCAACCATCTAGTTTCCGTAACACAAGCCTCGTAGCTTACCACGGAAACTAGATGGCGCTGTGTGACCTGTCTGGAAATATTTATTTATTATTAAAATATAAGCAACTAGAATGGAGTTGTGAGAAGAGCGAAGAGATAATTCATCATCTGTTGGAGATGGGCCTTCCAGAACATATATCTTGAGAATTTGGCCTATACTCGCCACGCTGGCCAGACGGCTTGGCGAGGATATGATGTCAATTTTTAATGACAATTTATTAACGATTCCACAAGTTAGTATTAGTGGAACCGGGACCGACGGCTTAACGTACTCTCCATGGCACGGGAACGGTGGTGTTGTAAATCTATAACAAATGTACGTAAGAAAAGTGCATTTCTCATTGGTACATGCCGGGTGGGTTTGAACCGACCTTTGTAGGATTTAAGGAACGCGTTCTTACAATCGCGCCAAGAGATATTTTTTTTTTTTATTTACAGATAACGAAAAACTTTAACAAAAGAAACCCACAGCAGAGATCTATGAAGACGTTGCAGACGAAATTCGGCAACCTTAGGAAGTTGATAAAAACTCCAGAACAAAAATCAGAGGAAAGCAAACGGCAAACTAAATTAAACTCAACTCTTCAGGAAAAACCTGTCACTATAAGTGTTAAACAGGTATTATTATTATTATTACGTTAAATTTTAATATGCTACCTGTATCAGCCTATAGGCCAGACATCTTAGTGTTTTTTCGAAACTTGAAAAAAGTTATCCTTATCGAACTTACTGTTTCGTAGGAATCAAATATTCCAAAAGACCACAACATGAAGTCGAGTAAATATTATGGTCTCACAGAAGAAATCAGGAACGGGTTCAAGACTTTACGCAGTGGAAGTTGGTGCGAGAGGAGTTCCAGCAAAATCTTTGCATCACTTACTGAAAGAATTGGGCCTAAGCAGGTCTGCAGGAGATACATTTATGGAACGAGCTTCCAAGACGGCATTAACGGAATCATACAGTATTTGGTTGGGTAGGGAGAGAAGTGGAATGGTGGATGGTGAGCGTATTATCGCGCAATAAAATAAAAAAGGGTGGCCTCTTTTTCTTAAATCAGCCTATTGTCGGTCGCAAGCCCGAGACACCATTCTTCTCATCTCTTACCCACACACGATGGACCCGGCACCCGCACGGTGAATACATGGAATGCTTAGAAATTTGTCTTCTTCTCTACGTTAAGCCCTGGTTGCACTACCAACTTCTGTAGCCCGTCTGTTACCTAAGCACCGAAGTTATATTGTGGAATCCCTTAAATAACGGAACTGTCAGTGGAAAACGCTATTGAAATTCTCGTTTTTGTTCTCTTCTCCCGATGGATGATGAATGAGGTGATAGGGAAGGCAAAGGGTCTAGCCCATACAGCCAAGTCTGACGTAATATATCTTTCTTTTTTACGAGGTCATCATCAAATTCCAGATGCTGCAGAATTTGATGCTTTTCTTGGAGTCACTCGCGGCACCATAGCTCAAACACGTCGGGTAAAATATGGGAGTTGACAGCGCGGGAAAACCGCAAAAAATAAACTGCAACTTGTGCCCTATATTTAAAGTCCAATTTATCGTTTTCCATAATTATTCACATTGTAGCACATTATTAAACAAAACAACACCACTTTTGACCAATAATATCCACTATTTTACATTTATTACAAATTAATTTACAAAACAAAAAGTTGCACTTGACATGTCCACGCAAAATGGCGCGAAGAACTTTTGGTATTCTCATATAAAGGTTTCCACTACAGATGACAGCAAAACAATGTTACGATGCGTTCATTTAAAAAAAAAAAAGTATTTGCCATATTTTTATTTTAAAATTATGTTTAATGTAAATATATAATCTTAGTTTAATTAACATAAATGTTGTTAACTTTATTATAAATTCGCGGCGGATAATGGGGTGTGTGTATCAGGCAAAGCTTTTTGTAGATGTCGCTAGCGGCACTGGTACCTTGTTTACACCTATGACTGATCATTTTTTAAATTTATTTGTAGTTTTACATTTTTATAACAGAAAAATGTATTTTAACTTAACGTTACCTAACTTAAAAGACGAATTAAGTTAGCGAACACCGTCTTTAAAATAAAAAAAGGTTGAATTAATAGAACGGCAATTTTGAGATCACCATATCTTTGCTTTCGCTTGGAAATCTCGATTTGTACACTCAAAAGCTGCTCACTTCTGCATAATATCCAGAAAATAATAAATTTCGTATTAAAAATACAAGTTTTCTATGCAACTGACAGTTATATTAGGTACCATCTATCATGCGCCATCTATCATGATAAAAAGTTAGTGACACACCCCATTAAAGTATTTAATTAACGTTTTCCCAATAATTTTGAAGTTGCAACCCCACGGTGGACCTTTTTAATAGTGGGAGTTCTTCGCGCCATCTTGCACGGACATGTCAAGTCCAAGCTTTTCGTTTTGTAAATTAGTTTACTGTGGATATTGTTAGTCAAAAGTGGTGTTGTTTTGCCTATCCTGTGCCTCGTTAATTAAAATTATCAATAAGCAAATTATTATACATAAAGAGTTCAGAAGGTTTGGCTTAACGTTCTTAGGCGAATGTTTTTTAATTGTTTTTTTTTTGTCTTGAAATTTTATGTAAATTTTTCAGCAAATCAAAGAGGAGCCCTTTGAGAATTCTGAAGGTGATGATGATTATCACAGTGATGAGTCAGGTGATGATCGGGGATTGGGGAATTCTGTACCCGACCCGCTCGGCACTGTGCTTAATGGATCATTTGATGATGAATTTGGTAATAAAACGATTATTTAAATATAAACTACACTCCTTCACACGCTTTCAAAGGATCATTTAAGGTATTTAGTTTTTCCAGCATAAGGCAGCGAGTTGTTAGCTGTACACCAGATGTTTACTCCTTCAAAATAATTTAGCTTCATACACACACACATCTTCACGCCAGATCCCTTGCGGGGTAGGCAGAGACAATTGAGCGCCACTTGACACGATCACGACATACCTTTTTCGCTTCATCGACGTTCATCAACCTCTTCATACATGCCCTTTTGTTACGAAGGCTTTTTAATGCACCTTCAGTCAGTGTTTTATTTATTTGATCGTGATATTTGAGTCTCGGTCTGCCAGGGCCTCTTTCACCCACAACTTTCGCATTATATATCTGGTTCGTCAATCTTTCTTTGCTCATTCTTTCAACATGCCCGAACCATCGTAGCATGCCTTTTCTTATTTTTGTCCCTATGCTTTCTTTTATACCAACCCTTTTCCGTATTTCGACGTTACGTATGCGGTCCGCCAATGTGACGCCGCATATCCGGCGCAGCGACCTCATTTCTACGGCATTAACCCTACTGTCATGCGTATTCTGACGTATCCACGACTCGCTTCCATACATCAGTGTTGGTACCAACATGGCATTGTGTATGGCGAGCCGAGCTTTGTCACTGACATTTCGACTGCCGATCAGTGACCCCAGGGCACCGTTAACACTATTTCCCGCGTTCACTCTTCTTTCAACGTCCCTATCGTACTTCCCATCCGCAGTGAAAACACTGCCCAGATATATAATTTCATTTACTTGTTCTAGAGTTTCATCATCAATCTTTATCGTCAAGGTTGTCATCCTTCTTCTTTCAAACACTAGTACCTTAGTTTTTCTCGCATTCAAACGGAGTCCTTTTTCTGCACATCCCTCCTTCATTCTTGTGACTAGTGATTGCAGTTGTTGTTCGGACGATGCCATAAGAACAGCATCATCTGCATACAAATTTAGCTTCCTATCATTATATATTTTAAATATTAGAGAGGTATTATCAACAAATAAGACAATGATTAGTAAGGTTTTAGCACAATTTGGTAGGTCGTTTATATAAACTAGAACCAAGAATGGACCAAGAAAAGAGCCCTGTGGGACGCCGTTCCTTACTGGAGATCCAGAAGATGCGATTTCACCAATAGCTACCCTTTGTGTTCTACAAGAAAGATACGACATAACAACTTTTAGAGCAGTATCTTTAATGCCATAATAACCTAGTTTACGTAACAGTGCATGCTCTACACAATCAAACGCTTTTGATAAGTCACAGTATATCACATAATAAAATGCTTATCACTAACATCATATAAAACAAAGTTCTCCGCTGCACTTGTCTGTCTGTTCGCGATAAACTCAAAAACCACTGCTCCGATTTTCATGCTGTTTTCACCAATGGATAGAGTGGTTCGCATAGTGGACTATGTTTACAACTGCATAAATGCTAGTGGCCTAGAAAAAGTATAATCACGACTTTCAGGTGGTCCGAAACCACGCTTATAAAGAAGCTGATTTACATCTAGCCAACTTTACTATAGGTCCATCATGACACGTGACATTATATAATTGTGTCCCGACTAGGAATTAAACCCGGTACTTTCGCGTCTAAATTTACATCTAATTCGTTGTCGCAGGAATCTTAGACTCCTTTGTTTTCTTTATTCAGTTTTAAACGAGCCTGCGACACCGAAATACCTGACTTCGCTTTTCTCTCATCTATTCACGACCAATCTCTTCGTTCCTCCCACAACTCTCTTCTTGCTGTATCTTCCCAAAATTCTAGTTTTGTTCCAAATTCATTTGTAGTTATTGCCACAAATTGTGGAATAATCTACCATAAAATATTATTAATATATATGAATTTAAAAAAAAAGTATCATCACGACCGTTTCCCTTTCGGGGTGGTCAGAAACCACTCTTATAAATAAACGGATTCACGTTTAGCCAACTTTACTATAGGCCAATCATGACAAGTGGCAAGCTCGTTAATTTCTCCAGCGTACCAAATTCGAGAAATATCACAAATAAAATATTAATACTTCCGAGTATGTATGTATAATTATTGTTTATGAATTATTATTTAGTATATTATATATTTATATGTAATTATAAAATATTTATTTTCATATGTCCACACCTACTCTTCAGTTCTTTAAGTTGTCCCAATGGTTGGTTATCATAGAATGTCTCACGACATTAATAGAAGTGTTAAATAAATCTAATTATTTTTATTTCCAGATGATATAGAATTTAATAATCATAAAATGCAAACGGAAAATAGAGAGATCAATAGAATGAATGTAGAATTATACAATTATAAAATGGAGACAGCTAAGGTATGTATTTTACTCGGCTCGGTTGTAAGAAATACATCTTAAATTCTACGTTTATTTGTTATTGCTAAATATAGTGGATGATTTCTGCTCGTGGATAAAGGGAATGAGAAACCATTAAAATAGCTGAAGCTACTGTCATAATCGTTTCCAATTATCGTAAAGAATCCATTTTTCATCACAAGTAAAAATTCTATTTAAAATTCCCTCGTGTGATGGTTGAGTAATGTTACGCAGCACTCAATGTTACGCAGCACTCATTCTAAGTGGGTGATCCTTAAGGTATTAGGTTGTATTTTATAACTATTGATCGCTGTAATAATATCTTTTTAGGCCTAATATTAAATATTATAAATAAATATTTCCAGACAGGTCACACAGCGCCATCTAGTTTCCGTGGTAAGCTACGAGGCTTGTGTTACGGAAACTAGATGGTTGATAAACTACATATTATACGCTTTTTTTTTTTTGGAAATATATACATATTATACATATAAACACCCAGACCGAGACAAATTATACAATGTACAACTTGCCCCCGGTGGGAATCGAACCCACGACCTCCCGAGTTCTCGGCAACGTTTGTTACCACTAGACCACGGAGGCGGTCAAAATTGTTATCTACTCCTTATTTCATTTTTCATTTATAGTTAGATCGAAAACGCATAGAAGAAGCGACAGAAGCGGAAAGATTGGAAAGGGCTCTGAGACTCCGTACAGCTAGATTAGAACTGCAGGCAGCAGAACTTAAATTGCCAATAGGACATCCAGCATTGGGTTATACGGAGATAGAAATGCCAGCAAGAGATATTAATATATTCTCATAAAAATACTTGGAAAAATATCCCCGAGATAGAGGATGTAAGATAGTTGAGGCAAAAAGAAGATTGACAAAAAGTTTATGGAAGTTAGGCTAAACTTGCGTCTGAATCAAATTGCCGACAAAAGATTAAACAGCAGCTTTCTTCAAATTCTTTTATTTCCCAAATTAACCACAAAACCAACACGTATCAATCTCCATTATTTTTCTACAGCTCCTTCTAACCATAAACTATATCTAAAATCTTCTTAATCTTATTTTAACGTCCCACCATGGACAAACCATTTTTATTGTTAATATTTTTATTTTGTTTTTATTTTTTAAAAACCTAGTATACCTAACTCCATTTGGTCCATTCGGGGTGAATTAAAAGCAAAATGAGTATTTACACATGTAGTGCATATTTACATCGTATTTAATAATAATAATAATAAAATTCTTTATTGCACACAAAATATACAAATTAAAAATTTATACATAGGCGAGCTAAATACCATGAAGGTATTCTCTACCAGCTAACCTTTGGGAGAGTGAGAGATTTATATAATGGGTGTATGAGATTTTTTAACTAAACTTATATAAATAAATACTAATTTGTCAATATTTTATTGGAAACATTCGTATTTATTGTACTCTCTCAATTAGCTTCAGTTCCGGTTTGACATTTGACACTAAATAATAAAGTTCCATTATTATTTTATTAATGAACAATTCGAAAAATAATAATTTCTAACTACAGTGTAAACGATGTCATTAACATATAAAATGGTTTGTTTACCATTTTTATATACTTTATAGTTTTCTATTATATTTGTTAAAAAGATATTTTGAACGATTTTATGTAATAAATTCAAAGACCATAATATCATGTGTGTGTTGGATGCCATGGTATGATAAAACATGAACGAAAACACTTGTCAAAAAGTAGCCTCACCGCTCGTTTTATTTGAGAAATGTTGGCATTGGTAAAAAAAGTGGTATTTCTTAACAAAAACGACATTTCATATGAAATGTTATGTATACGCAATATATGGGATTTGAGGTAAGAAATAAAAATCTATTAATAAATAGCAAAATTTGTATATTTTACTCAATTGGGTTTTACATGATTGATTAATTTTTAAGTATCGAATAATAAAATTTTATATTATGATTTGTACATTTCATTCTATACCTAACTAAACTATATGACATCTACATAAATTACAGTATGGGTATGATTTACCAATGCAGTTAGTTTAGACTTGGTGAAACAGGTCCTATGACTAACTATACAGGCATTGTCCTAATTGAACGCGACTACACGATAATTGCCAGTTCTCTAGAAATTTGTTTCGAAATGAAAAAAAACATATTTACTTTCCAATACCTAAATAAATTATTAAATAGCCCGCCAAACTGTAACAGTAAACAGTTTGTTGGCGGATACAATTATTCTTCGTAAGTTTAATAATAATTAAGTACATATATTTTTTTATAAATTTTATATAATATTCATTATAAAAAAAGCGCGGGCGAACTATCTACCCGCGCGAACCACTATCCCCCCGCGCGAACCACTATCCCCCCGCGCGAACCACTATCCCCCCGCGCGAACCACTATCCCCCCGCGCGAACCACTATCCCCCCGCGCGAACCACTATCCCCCTGCGCGAACCACTATCCCCCCGCGCGACCGCCCCGTCCGCCTATATGCCGCGTGATTTTATATGGTCTTACGATAAAACAATATGTTATTCTATTGATAAAAAAAAACAACTTCCAAAAGAACCATATGACGGGATTGACAAAAAAATAGTCTTCTTTATACAAACTGTTGATTTTAAAATAGCCAATTTGTATGGAGAAGCCAAAAAAATATCATTTCCGACATTGGTTTCTTAGTTAAAAGTTGTTTGTTTCTATCAATAGAATCACATATTAGTCTAACATAAGTCCATACAAAGTCACCCCGTTTTATATGAGTATTTGCTGATATAAACATATTAATGATATTTGATAGATGTACAAAATTCGCGTGATAAAAATTCGCGCGAACTATTGATAATTGCATAGTTGTGTTCAATTAGTACGATGCCTAATACGTCTAAAATATGGAAGTGTGTCTATTCCATTGCTGCACACGTTGCTACGCACGTTGAGTAATCTTCGCTTTGTATAAAAACAAACGAAATAGTTTTTTTTTGTTTGTGCTCTTATCACTCACTCAATGAATGATGAATAAGGTTCTTTATGGGTTACCAGCATGAAAAATACTTGTATTAGATTTTTTACTGGAAACATTTAAAATGGCGTTATTTTATAATAAATATTAATATTATTAAAAAAAAAAAGGGAAGCGGCCGTGCGCAGCAATGTGTCCTAAAGTTCCGTACATAAGTTCCAGTTAAGCCGCGCCAACATCATAAACCAGCGCCATCAATCGTTTCATTTAAGGTGGCGCGGGTTTAGTGAACTGTATCGAGGCGCGACATAGACGATACTATGATAATCGGTGCAATCAACAAACAAGAAAAGGAAACTGGTATAGGAACTCGACCTGATGTCCTTGGCACCAGCACTTGGAACTTTGTTCCTTCATCACAAATTTTACGGGTTACAACAACGATCGCAGCGAATATATATCTGCTGGTTCTCTTCAGTGCGCAAGCGCCGGCCTTTGGACTACCGTGAGCAGGATGGAAAATATGAAAAGGAAGCGGTGAGAAAGAGACGGGACAAGGTATAAGGTAACAAATTAGGAATGTCTGCTTATGCATCGACGGATCACAATATCGCTAACCATCCAAAATTGGTCAATATACCGCGAATGGCGCGAACATTGTTACATTTTTTAGCTCTGTTAGTTTCAAATAATGGAACGGTTTGTTTTTTGACACTGACTAGTAAAAATTGCGTAGTTTAGATTTGGCGTTTGTCCATCTGTCAAAGAGCAAACCAACCACTGTTAAATGTGTTTTTTTTCGATGTTAACAATTCCGTTTTTATTTTGTAATGGAACCCTTAAGAGTGTTTTAATACTTTGGCATCCCTCTCGTTCGCACAATCCAATATTTTCAAAGAATCTATCAACTTTCTAGGAAATAAATTGTGGACATTGGACGTATAGAAACATAGCAAAAACATTTAGTTATACACGTAACGATTATTCTGTTTTTTACTAAAATTTGAGTGATGAAACTTGGACTACAATTCTTAAAAATTGGTTTGTGCGAGCGAGCATTAGCGTTAAACACTCTTAACCACTAGACCACGGAGACAGTAAATAACGTCTTCATAAATAAAGTCGACTTATAAGAAATCTCTAATTGATTAATACTCGAGCTGTCAAAAATATAACAAACAAATGTGTAACTAGGTGAGTTGGGGTAAATGTAGATATGGGGAAAGTGTAAACATTGCTTATAACTCCCAAAACAGTGCTAACCCTTGTTCCCAATCGGCTAGGTAAGAATTTTTATTTTTAATATCATAATTTTGATTTAAAAAAAAACTTTCAACACGATAGTCATTTTATAAAATGGCAACACTCAATCAGTATTGAGTAAAGTCATAAATAGTGACCAATGGTTTTGTAAGCCATCTAGCTCTCACAAAACAATTGTTTACTCTTTAAAATACTATATCACCTAGAATTACATGACATGTAACTTACAATGCGTGACAATAAGTAAGAATGAGTGGTCATCATTTAAAAGTTTATATGCCACACTTACCCCAACTCACCTTATCATATTATGTCGATTAACAATGACTTATACATATAATTATTTACACCCGTATTCTTAGACGTTGCTTCTCCACTCAATTATTCCTATCAGCTGGCAAACGGAGGGACGCCTCGGCACATAACTACGCTCGAAGAATGCAACTGAAATATTGTTTAGTTAGGACTTATATATTCTGTACCATGTCCTTAAATAAATTTAAATATTAAATTTAAAAAATACAACTGTCAAACTCAAGGTACATCGCGACGTACCTTGAAGCGTGTTCATGTTATTTTGGGCTAATATTTATATTTTTAAACTTGTATTTATTACAAATATTCCTATTAATAATTAGTTAAAGAATACATTTTTAAACAAAACAAATTTTTATACTCGGAATTTGTTCCTAAATTAGGAATAATTTTCGTGACACATTATTCAGACAGAGAGAGACAGACTTATGAATGTCAAAAGTGCTAGTGCGTGTCAAAATTCTGACAAAATGAATATTTAAAATGCGGGATCTTCAATGTTGCTACAAAAAAAAACTTAAATATCAGAAAATATTTAAAATTGTAACATTTATGCCTTGCGAGGTTTGGAGATCCCTTGAGGAAACCGTTTGACAACTGCAAGGAATGGTTGAGTAAAGGAGCCTTTGAGGAAACGTATAAGAATTCGAGTGATAGTCCCAAAATATGAGGTATTTTTTTCGGCAGTATTAAATTGATCATTTGAATTTAATATCTACATTTTTTTATTATTTGTGCAGCGTTTCATTAAACTCTAAATTAGCAATTCAAAATAAACAATTGCAAAATAACCATCACTTACGGCCGGTTGCAGAAATGATTAAAAAAGTAAAGTATCAGGGCCACGGAGAAAATAACGTTTAAAAGTAAAGTAAAGTATCATCACGACCGTTTCTCTTTCGGGGTGGTCAGAAACCACGCTTATAAATAAGCGGATTCACATTTAGCCAACTTTACTATAGGCCAATCATGACAAGTGGCAAGCTCGTCGATGTCGCCAGCGTACCAAACTCGAGAAATATCACAAATAAATTAAATATTAATTAAATGTTTTTAAATTTGTATAGATTAATAAATATTTTTGTGTCCCGACCAGGAATCGAAACCGGCACCTCCGAGTCTAAATCCACGGACTTAACCGCTAGACCACGGAGGCAGTTATATACATATAACGTTTATTGGATTATAATCAAATAATTTCAGTTAGTGAGCACTGCACTCTGGAAAAGAAATTCTGGGTCCCAAAAATACGGAAACTGTCTGTTTCCGTATTTTTGACACAATAAATTCACTTGAAGTTTTAAATAAAACTAATACATTTAACGCCAGACTTTATATTGATGCTAGTCAGCCTACATAATAAAATAAAATAAAAAATAAATAAAAATAAAATACATTATTCTTAATCAACACATATTTGTTACTAGTTTAATAAAAAACCTAAACGAGTCTTGCAAAATAGGTCGTTGTATAATAATTACCAACTAATTTGAGACAACATTCACCTTAGATTCTAGATTTAAACTTGGATCATTCTTGGATAAATCTGCATTTTTATATGACTCCAAGAATAATCCAAGTTTATCATTATCATGGAATAATAACGCATAGAAACAATGAACACGCACGATAAGTGTGGCCAATAAAACTTACGTCAAAACGGCTAACTTACTCCGAGTCAAAGAGCAAATCCTAATAGCTCTCGGATTTTTTTTTTATTATAAATACATGTATCATTACGACTGCATTTAAAGACGCGGATTCACATTTAGCCAACTTTTTCATAGGCCGAAGAAGTGTTTTACACTTCGCAGTGTTCGACTTGGCAATTTGGTACTTAAAAGCGTTGAGCCAATTTTTTTTTTTTTCAATAAACCACATCTTTATTATATTAAATAAGTGGTAGGATGTGGACTGATGGCGGTTATTTGTCCAGTCTGCCGGGGCGGGGAAGTATCCACTGTTCTTACCCATAAACCCAGTAAAGTGTATCCACAAGTTTCGGGATCAGTCTCGAATTGCCGTCATGCCTAGTCAAGGCGGCATAGATTTAGGGCCTGATGTCAGTCATGAGTGTATGATTGCTAACATTGCGCACCACTTAACATAAAAAAAAAAATTTAAACAAAGTAGCAATAGTGGAACACAAGCCAAATAAATTTTATATTATTTAAACATTACAATTATTACAGAAATAAGAGTAAAATATAGTAATTAAATTTAAATTAACAGTGGCAATTTAACAGTGACTAGCAAAAGTAAAAGAATAAACAATAATAAATAAATAAAAACCAATAGGTTAATAATTGCTTCCATAAAAATAACAGAAATGAGAGGCAGGACGTATTTGTATATTATCCAGCGAAAAGGACTTGTACTAATATCTTGTCTGGTTATTCGACATTATCAAAAACTCAAAGCATAGCTCCTCGAATGCCTGTCAAAGCGAAATTCAGTAACAAAAGCTTTTAAAACGCCAAGTCGAACACGCGGTTGGCATTCTGTCCGTGAAGCAGTAATATGATTAATTTAGAAAGTGCCGATAGTATAAACGGCAATATATTGTCATAGACTAATTCATCATGAGACGATTACCTATCCTTGCTTTGATTGTTATACAGTTTGTCTTCTTGCCCCGTTTTGTTATATTTAATGTGTTTATTTGCACTTAGCTAACTTAAATGACAGATGGGAAGAACATCGATGTCTCTAGCGTACTAAACTTGAGGAATATTACAAATAATTTATTGTATTGATCATGCATCAAATCCGGTCTAAATCCACAGACTAAACAGCTAAACACTTTTTTGGCCTAAATGTTGACAGTTTTTTTTTGTATGAATCTTTCTATGCGTTATGTTTGTATGATCATTATAATTTGAAATGCAAAACTGACCGATGACATCATTATCATTTCATTAAAATTAGTGAAAATTGTCGAAGAAAGTAAAACAAAAAAATATATTTAAAATGGCAACATTTTTGTAGTTTGGAGAATTTACAATATATGCTATGTTCGACTTGAAATCACATAAAGCAAAGCTTGCTTTTTTTTTTACTGAATTTTGTATGAAAACGCCAAGTCGAACAAGTTTGACAGCTGTAAGGAATAATAAATAAATAATAAATAAATATTTCCAGACAGCTCACACAGCGCCATCTAGTTTCAGTGGTAAGCTACTAGGCTTGTGTTACGGAAACTAGATGGTTGATAAACTACATATTATACTTTTTTTTTTGTAAATATATACATATTATACATATAAACACCCAGACCGAGACAAATTATACAATGTACAACTTGCCCCCGGTGGGAATCGAACCCACGACCTCCCGAGTTCATGGCAACGTTTGTTACCACTAGACCACGGAGGCGGTTGGTTGAGTGTAAGACGTAATAATTATTAGGTAAGTAGATATCGTAGTAGAACAGTTTTGCAATTCAAATTAAAATTGCAATTATATTTATTTCTAGTCGAGCTACAATGTTGCAAACGTGTAAAAAATGGACGGACCAACTCACTGTGTCAAAATGAGCATCCAGCAATTCTCTAGCACACAGTTTCCGAAAGGATGTTTAACATAATCCATGCTTAATTTATTGATATACGTCACGTGATGGGTAACTGCCTATTTTGTTATTACATACAAAAAAGTGTCTTATTATGTATGTTAAATTAATTTTACTGGTCTACAAATATATATTTATTTTTTTCTCTGTTTTTTTTGTGTTTCTAGTTTAATATGATGCTAACTGTATTTACCAATTAATTTTTGTTTTGTGTTTCTAGTTCAATTTGGTGTGCTTTTTTCGTATATGGCAACACTTTTTCTCTAACAGCTTTTGAGTTTCAGCTAACTGCATTTACCAATTTAGTTTACATATTTATGTCAATATTTTTTTTGTGTTACGGGTTCAATTTGGTGTGCATTTTTCGTACGAGTATATGGCAACACTTATTCTCTAACAGCTTTTGAGTTACAGATAACCGCATTTACCAAAATAGTTACGTTACTTAATTAGCCACTAAATTAAATTAAATATTTTATTCAAAAAAGTTCAAACTGCAAATAAAATTGAAGCTGTTAGCAAGCATCCAGTATTAATTGTTATAGTCAGACTACTAGAAATACTCAATACATATATAATATAGGGCTGTTGACCAGTGTTACCATTTCGGAATCCAGCTGTACGAGTAAAAGGTAACTCCGTTAACGAAGGTGACATATCGTTATTTTTTAAATATTTTGTTTTTGAGTTATAATATAATATATGTACATATAATAAATGTTACTTGGGGATTAAAATGAAGAACAGACCGGGTCACATTTCCCCTTTATTAACGGGGTGACCTTTGTTACAGCAATCGGATAATTAAATCCTTGCTCCACTTACTAAAATAATTGAGCCTAAACAGGACTGCCGTCAGTACATTTCTGGAATCATACAGTATTTGGTTGGGTAGGGAGATTTGCCAAGAACAGTAAATTAAATAGGAAGTATAATCGTGCAAAAAGGATCCAATCCAAATTAATTAATGTCGAGTTATAGGCCATTAAAGTAGTTAAAATTAAAAAGTTAAAAAAAAAAGTTAAAATTCATAATTACATTTATGAAAGATTGTGGATTGGATCCTTTTTGCGTAAATGCGACCAATTAAAAGCTTTTAACCCAACTTGTTCGGTCACAAGCCCTATTACATACACATTATTCTTCACCTCTCTCCTCCATACATAATGAACCTGGGTTGCGATTTTTGAATGTCAGCGATGACAATTCATATCATGAAAAGTTTTTTTTAAATCCAAAGTTGTAAGTTTTAAAAGTCATATGAATGGTACCAACTTAATAATAAAATTAAATGAGGATTGTGCGATAAAAAAGAATTGATATCGGCAATATTTAAATATAATAAATAATTAATAAAAAAAGTAAAGTTTCCTTACCCTTTTCCGGGTGGTCAAAAATCACGCTATAAAGAAGCGGATTCAATTTTACTATAGGCCAATCATGATAAATGCCAAGCTCGTCAATGTCTCTAGCGTACCAAACTCGTAAAACATTAAAAATAAATTTATATCCAGGCAATGAACTAAATCCACGGACTTAACCACTATATAGACAGTCAAGTATTTCATAAATTTGCATTTTAACGTACAAAATATGAAAGAAAATATTGACCCAAATTATGTGTTAGTTCGTTAATCAAATTCCAAGAAAAAGAAGCTGAAATTAACCAAAAACAAGATTGTTGTTGAACGTGTGGTGTTGAATTTTTTAGGTTAGTATGATTTATTATTTTGATACTTGCAATAAATAATTTTCTCAATTTAACTTTCGTTACTATTTTATTGACGTATAATCAGCTCACACACTGCCTGTACAAACTGTAACTGTAAAGACGCGCTCTCATTATTTGTTGCCAATATAGCAAAACGTGCCGCGTGTAATATGTGCGTCAATGAGGTGTTTATCACAAGATTGACGTTATGGATGAGCAGAGCCTCACGCAGATCTGCTCAACCAGCTACAAGAAGGAAGACCTCAGAACCCCCCATAACTTGCTATCGGAATTTGCGCGCCCCAGCCGAACTCGTCGGGTGCGTTTTGGATGTAAAACCAGAGTCAGTCAGGAGATCATCACCACGCTCAAGGAGAGCGATCCCGACGACCTGTCGGTATTTGTGACCCGCGACCTCAATAAACTGCCACCCGTCAGCTTCGACGTAACCATCTTCCTAAAGGAGATGACGATAATGAAGGCGGACATCGCGGGACTAAAAAATAACGACGGCGCCTGGATCCTGGAATCCGTGACATAAAGCGGCAATTAGAGGAGCTCAGGAACTCGGGTGCTGACGTCGTAACACGAGTAGCCTTGATGAGTGGGTCGTCGGATGATGTAGGTCGCATTATTGCAAGCCTGCAGAATTCGCTGACCGACTTGGGACTCAATTCGCGGCGTCGCACAGTGCAAAATGCTGATTCGCCAACTACTGACACGAGTGACAAGGACTGCGCACCGCTATAGCCGATGTCATCGCCCGAAGCGCCGGCGGCGCCGCTACGACCTACGGCCCCGGTGTTTACGCCAAACCCGCATGGCCTGCAGCGTCCCGGAGTCAGCCCGGGGACGCTAGAAACAGTTATGCGCAGATTGCGAGGCAGGGTGTCTCGAACCAGCTGACACTAAAAACTTAAAACTTCGCGTCACAACCGAAAATAAAACTGATTCGATAGGGTTTGTGACTGTGGAGAAAAAAAAAGAAGGCCCAAACGTAATAGTCGGGGAATTGCGCCTCCCGAGCAGTGCGCTTTAAAAGCTGTGATACCGACATCCTATGTCTATGTATCGCAACTGCGCAAGGACATGTCAAACCGGGGAGATCGACTTTGTCCCTGCTATCGACGAGTTACCTTCCCATTGGGATGACACTGGATTCAAGGCCTTTAGGATTTGTGTGCGGTCAGAGCACCTCAAAATATTCCTGAAGAAGGAATTCTGGCCGCTCGGTGTTGTGTACCGCAAATACATACGTGGATTTGCTTCTCGCAGCACCAAATGTTTCTGGGCCCCGCGCAGTAGTACCAGATGGGTACTAGAAGATACGGAAGCTTTAGATTAAATAATAATAATAAATTAATTCTTACTTTATGTATTTTAGTCGAAAAAAAAATTATCTATCGGCCATCTGTTGCCTGATAATAAACGATTTATTATTATTATATTTCACAATTAATCAAGTATCAAATAAGTTTTATCCACAAATTTTATCAAACTTTGAGGGATACCATACTAATATTTTTTGAATTTGTCGCGCTTTTTCTTTAATGAGCCTACACTAATCATTATTTAAAATTATGAATTAAACTTTTTAAACTTTCGCGCATATTCATAATAGTTTTTTATAATTTTAACGGGTCTTTACGCGATTTACCTTAGAGACATATTTCTCCCCGACGTTTCAGCCAAGTTGCATTGGCCGTGGTCCTTAGTTTGGCCAATATATGAACTTCCACAGCTGCAGTCCACTTTATACACGCCAGGCGTTTGGAAAGGAATGACATCCTTTGGGGTGCGTACGTGTTTTGCTACTTTGGAGAATGGGGTGTACACAGCATTGATAGATAACTTTTTGAAAGCTGTACCAATTTTATCCACGTGACCACGGCCAATGCAACTTGGCTGAAACGTCGGGGAGAAATATGTCTCTAAGGTAAATCGCGTAAAGACCCGTTAAAATTATTAAAATTATGAACTTTATAAATCAATAAATATTTTGACATTTAAGTGATATTTCGCAATACGCTGACATTTAAAAATCGACCTCTCGTTAAATATTGGCAATCAATAGAAGTCATAAGTAGGTATCTAATAAAACATGTAAAAAATTCTTTGGTAATATTTCAAATTGCACATTCTTTATTTATTCCAACCGTAAGGTACAAAAATGTACTATGATAGTTTTTTTTTATTTATTCTTATCATAATTCTTAAAAGCCTCTCTGGCTATAGTGAGGCCATTTTAAACGCAAGTTCGATTCCTTGGGCAGCCTCCGTTACACAGACTTTCTTGTGAAGCTATTTTTTATCGCACTATCATGACAACCCTATTCTGTTACTTAAGCGCAAAAGTTATTTAATGGAATCCGTTAACTATATGTATATCCCGCTATTAAAGTTGATATTTGCACGGCCGCCGTCAAGGTCGAGCGCTTATAGAGTTGAGAATTGAATAATATTTTGTAATTGTGACGCAAACTCTGGCGTAAATAACGAAATCCACTAATAACGTTTGCGCTTAAGTAACAGAATTGGGTGCAGCCCACTAAAATTAGTGGCAAATATGATGATATTTTAACTGTGAGAAAACAGTTTTTTTTGTCGTTTCTTGGTTTATCTCACATCCCGTGCTAGAAGGGTCTTAAGTTCATTCCCAAAATTATTTTTTTCTTTTAAAAGAGTGCCAGACAGGAGTGACCGGTGTAATGGCTAAGAAATGAGTTACTGTGGTTCCAGGAGTGGATATAGAATCAGCTGACAAAGGATCAGCTGCTCTGATCAATTACCTGCGCAAATTCACCGCCCTATCAACCAAAACATTAACACAAATCTCATTTCCGTAAGAGAAGCAGTGCTAAGAAATTTCTGCGCAGCGACTTTAGTTTTTCTGTCATATCGAGTTAATCTGACCATCATGGTATCATCAAATGACTATTTATTAAAAACCTAATAATGTCTCAACATTATTTAATACTCGACTCTTTCTTTTATAGGCTATTTAGTGAAAGAGTGCCAGGCGTTTGCGGCGTTCCAGGAGTGACCGGCGTAGTAGCTAAGGAATGAGGTACTGTGGTTCCAGGAGTGGATATCGAATCAGACGACAGAGGATCGGCTGCTCTGATCAAACACCTGCGCAAATCCACTGCCCTATCAACCAAAACTTTAACACAATCGCTCATTTCTGTAACAGAAGCAGCGCAAGGAAATTGTTGCGCAGCGACTTTAGTTTTAGTAACATATCGAGCTAAGGAATCGGATAACGCGTCTGTTGTTCTTAACGCGTTTGATTTGAAAGTTACATGATGTGCAGTTCGATTCACTACGTCTCCGACAAATATCATTTTATGTACGCTAAGAACTATGAACTTGGCATGTGCTAAGAAGACGTCTGGAGGTTGTCCTAAGTCTACAGTACGGAGGAATGCTTCCACTGCTGTGTTTAGGTGCGAGGCGTACGCTGCAGTCTGTACGGCGTAGTACGCAGCTATTTTCCTATCGTCTTGCGGTAGTCTTGATTCTACAACTGCACATGCCTGAAAAATAGAAAAAAGAATTTATTCATGTAACCTCAAGAGCCGTGGTGGCTCGATCATATAAATCAAAGTCAAAGTCAAAATATCTTTATTCGCCTAAACCTATGATATAACACGTCATAATTTAAATTATTACCAAAACTGCCTCCGTGGTCTAGCGATTAAGTCCGTGGATTTAGACTCGGAGGTTCGAGGGGTTCGATTCCTGGTCAGGACACAAAAATATTTATTAATGTAAATAAATACATTTATTTAATATTTAATTTGTGATATTTCTCGAGTTTGGTACGCTGGAGACATCGACGAGCTTGCCACTTGTCATGATTGGTCTATAGTAAAGTTGGCTAAATGTGAATCCGCTTATTTATAAGCGTGGTTTCTGACCACCCTGTAAGGGAAAGGATCGTGAAAATACTTTACTTTTTTTAGAATGATTCTACTCCTGTTAGTGGAAGACTAAGCAGCGTGGTGGTCCAAGGAGCTTTTTTTTTTTTTTTATTACTTTTCAAACTAAAAAATAAAAATACTTTATTGAGAAAAACATTATTTTTACACAACTTAATTTAAAATACAATTCATGGTAACTAAGACAAAAAAAAATGTTTTACAAATAAAAATTGACATTTGATTTGAACCTTATCTACCGAAAAAGTAGTCTGTGTATCAGGAGATAAATATCTGCTGTTAGCAGAAGACTAACAGCTTAGCAAAGTCAAAGTCAAAATATCACCTATTACAGGCATTTATGAAACGTCATTAATTTAATTATATTGAATGATTCTACTCCTGCTAGTAGAAGACTAAGCAGCAAAGTGATCCAATAAGTAAGCTGTTAGCAGAAGACCAGCAGCTTAGCAGATTCCAGTGACCTATTAATGTTCAATCTGACTGAGAAAGGAATCTGCAAGGAAAACTCAGCTATATCAGATTTACAAAATAAAACATATACAGAACTGCACCACAGCGATCAATTAATAACCTTTTAGCAAATTCCAGTGACCTGTTAATGTTTAATATGAAGTTAGTCAGTAGCACCTTCTAACCCACATACCTATGATCTCGGACTTAGATGTTGTATAAAATAGCAGCATCAAGGGCCGAAATCCTACAGACAAAGAAATGTACAAGAGAAGAGAGGAGCAGCCTCATAAAGTGAACAAATGGATTTAAAAAAAAAAAAAATGAAGTTATATGGGCTGTAATGTTGCGTACCTCAGCTTGATCGGCATCTCTGACTAAAGCGTCGAAGGAAGCCCTGAGTTTGTCTGGCAAGGCGGCGCGGATCTCTGCGTGTCTCCGGTCCATAGTCGCTCGACATTCTAATCGCACGTAGTCGTATTCTTCTGTCCATTGGTGCTGTGGTGGGTCTCCTGATCGCCTGGAAACAGATTATTAACTACTTATTATCTACTGTAGAGGTTTCTTTTGTAAGAATTTACGTTTTTTTTCCTCCGTGGTCTAGTGGTAACAAACGTTGCCGTGAACTCGGGAGGTCGTGGGTTCGATTCCCACCGGGGGCAAGTTCTACATTGTATAATTTGTCTCGGTCTGGGTGTTTATATGTATATATTTACAACAAAACAAAGTATAATATGTAGTTTATCAACCATCTAGTTTCCGTAACACAAGCCTCGTAGCTTACCACGGAAATTAGATGGCGCTGTGTGACCTGTATGGAAATATTAATTTAATTTAATTCTTGGGACTATCACTGAAGGGTCGTCTCTAGAGGACATTTTTTACTTATAGTTTATTTTTTATTAGGTTTAGTTTATATTTATTTTAATTTATACTTTTAAGTAGTTATTTTAACTGCCACCGTGGTCTAGCGGTTAAGGCCGTGGATTGTCATGATTGGCCTATAGTAAAGTTGGCTAAATGTGAATCAGCTTATTTATAAGCGTGGTTTCTGACCACTTTAAACAAAGTTTTTAAATAAATAAATATTAAGTAGGGAATACATTTGTCCTATTATTTTTTGCCATTTTTTTGTTAATATAACTCACCTAAATAATAAAGAAGCATTTCCGTGTATAAAGGAGGCTGCTCTTCTTACGTCTTCCGTAAGAGATCTGGCGCAGGCTACGAGTTGGTCGAGGGCATCTTGTGTCCCATCTGTGGGGTCCCGGTCCCTCTCTAGTCGCTCTGGGGCCCAATCTCCGGCGTCCAGAGCGCAGGTAGCCTCGTGCGTTATTCGCTCGGCGTCTTTCAACGCTTTTACTAGGGGACGTAGTTTTACGGCGATGCCTGTAAAAATGTATTACTAACATTAGACAGATAGTGGGGTGGTGATCATCGCTTTTCCAAACCTGCACCTGAGCTAGAGGATCCGCGGCACGCCGTTCGGCACAGTCGTGTGTCCACAGTGCCGGCACACGCACATCCGCCGCACAGGAACCGTTTCATTCCGTTAATTCGTGTGTTGGTAATTCTCCAAACCGTTTCCGCTTACAGTTGTTGTATTGTTACCATCGATGTATATAGATAAACCTATTTAATATAAATCGCAGTCTAAAAACGTGACGCTTGCTTGCCACGTACCAACATAGGAGGCGCGGTACGAATCGACCAATCAGATAAAGGTGCGGTACGAATAGAACAATCAGATATAGGTGCGGCACGAATCGAACAATCAGTTGCGACTACAGACTGAGACTTGCGATTTATATTAGTTTCGTTTATATAAGTTAGGGACGAAATCCTGAACTACAGGGAATAGCGAAAAATTTTACGAAACTAATCTAAATCGCAAGTCTATTAGTTGGTATTTTGATTCGTACCGCACCTTTATCTGATTGGTCGATTCGACATGAGCCTCCATTGTTGGTATGCGACAAGCGACAAGTTTTTAAATAGCGATAGAGAATCACCAAAACACGAATTACCGGTATAAAACGGTTCGAATGCGGCGGGTAGACATAAGACTGCGCCGAACGGCGTGCCGCCGATCCACAAGATATACAGGATCTATGATTGTGAAGGCCTTATGACTATCAGTGATGTCTGAAAGAAAGAACCTCTTTGCTCACTTCTTCACCCCTCTATAGAAAATAGACCAATACCTTTGTCTTGTGCATCAGCTGCATTAGCGAGGGTGGCGTCGGCGAAGATAGCGAGGTCGTGTAGTGCCGCCCGGAGCCGTGCGCCCGCCACTCGCACGTCTACCACACGTGGTCGGAGCGCCCCCCGCCGCCTCCACCCCGGAGTTACGTATGACAACAAGCGGGATACAGCAGCTGAAGCTTCGTCCTGAAAATGTAATAACAATAATGGCGGTGTCTAGACTACACTTCGGTTGGGGGCTTATGCCTGAGCAGAGCTAAAGTATCTAACCTGTAGCCTTTCCAGCGCTTCAAGCGCCGCGTCGCAAGGTAATGGAAGAGCTCGTGATCTCGGCACATCGTATGTGCTCGACGTTCCTGAATGTATGGAGCTGCCCGAGTGTCCCGAAGCGCTTGATGTAGCGGAAGTGAAGGAGCCGGTCCCGCTGCAAGCGCTGTCGGCGCTGGCTGGGCGCGGCGCTCGGGGAGACTCGTACCAGTCCGTGGCCGCTCGGGGTGCGTCATATAATCCTAGTCTTTGAACAGGCATTGGCGTTCGTGGAACGTCATAGTCTGCGCTTTCTTCAATCTGAAATTAGTATTTAGCAATAATAATGCGAATTAAAAATTTGTATATTTTATCCAGTTCAAGTGACCATGTAACTCGCAAAGTCATTAAAAAACTGTCGAGATATTTATCTAAAAAAGTAGGACTACTAATTTCTTATATATAAAAAGTTACGACGTTTACAATTTTAAAAATTCAAAGGGCAAAAGACTATTGAATGAATGTACGTACAATATGTACCAAGGTAGATAATAATTTTGTTGATTATGCAACAAAGATATTTAATAACCTTCAAGGGAGCTGCCACTAAAACTATTTAAATTAAGAGAGCTGGTTAATAAATGTTTATATTCGACAAGAGTATACCTAGACACAAACCTCGACAAAGTCATGTGACTAAATAAATATTTGTATGCTAGAAATAGCGAAGAATGTGATATAATTACAAATAATAATTTACATCAATAATTTATTTTATTTAATTTCAATAATATGTAAAAATAAAACAACTACATACATACATACATATCTTCACGCCAAATCCCTTGCGGGGTAGGCAGAGACAATTGAGCGCCACTTGACACGATCACGACATACCTCTTTCGCTTCTTCGACATTCATCAACCTCTTCATATATGCCCTTTTATTTTGATGGCTTTTTAATGCACCTTCAGCTATTGTTTTATTTATTTGATCGTGATAGCTAAGTCTTGGTCTGCCAGGGCCTCTTTTACCTACAACTTTCGCATTATATATCTGGTTCGTCAATCTCCTTTCACTCATTCTTTCAACATGTCCGAACCATCGGAGCATACCTTTCCTTATTTTTGTCCCTATGCTTTCTTTAATAACCCTAAAACAACTAATAACTAAAATAATAACAGATAAATACAAAAGATGTCAAGCATAATTGGTTGAGCGCGTTTTACAACAATAATAGTGTTTAGGTATTGGTATTATTAATTGAAGATTACCTTGGTAAATGCTGGGTTATGTTGGCCAGGCAGGGGTTGTGTGGCGACTGGGGGCTGTGATCTCGAACTTCGTCGATGTATCCCATGGTTTGTGTCGAAGGCTCCTGCCACTATCCTCAGTCTGTTTCCTGGACATATGCCCTGGAAAACAAGTTCATATCAACCTGGTTAGTGCTGTGTTTGTCACAAGGCTGGAATTTTTCTTACGCAGCAAATCTCTGACTGAAAATATATTTTTGTTTTTAATTGTAGTAATTTTAGTTATTTTTCCAGGTGTAGGCTTTACCCACAGCATCGGTTGGTACACTCCTTGATCGAAATAGACTGACCATGGCGGTGTGCCTTCGTCTCGTCGGAGCCCGGACTGTCCACCCGCACCAGTGTCAATGTGGAGAACCCGTCAAATATCTCAGACACCATGGGCTTTCTTGCGCTAGTGACGCTGCTATCAACGACATCATCCGAATGGCTTTAGAGGCTCCCGATGGCTAGGATAGGCATGACTAGTGACCAGACGGCCTTACCGTGACAGGTCACTGGTGTGTGCGCGACATGTGTAGCGCAGTTGGGTAAAAAAAATAGATAAGCATACCTGTCGTCCCCTCAGCGAACATAGCCACCATCCTTCGTTTCCCCCAGTATTCTGCTCCAGGACAGTGAGAAGGTCGCCGCGACGGAATGCTAGCTCGTCCGGGGATTCCGCTATATTGTCATACAGTGCCCGCGCCATGCACTGAAAATAAAATACAAGAAATTTAGTCTCTATTTTTTTAGACCCCTGAATTATTATAATTATTTTACTCCACTGTGTGAGAAGATTTTTTTTGAGAATTTGGCTAACACTCGCCACGCTCGGGCCACACGGGGTGGCGAAGGTCTGATGTCAATAAATGACAATTTATTAACAATTCCACAAGTCGTTATTAGTGGCTTAACATGCTCACCAGGGGGTGGAAGGAAACTTAGAATAAGCTATTGACAAATTTCGGTTCACATATACAGTGGCGCCGCCTAGTAGACGGTAGACTAAATTTATTGTTCATTCATTCATTCAATGGGGTGTATCACTAACTTTTTATCACGATAGATGGTACCTAATAGAACTGTCAGTTGCATAGAAAACTTGTATTTTTATTACGATTTTTATTATTTTCTGGATATGGGTATTACCGAAGTTTTTAAGTGTACAAATCGAGATTTCCAAGCGAAATCAAAGATGGTGATCTTAAAATTGCCGTTCTATTAATTAAACTTTTTTTTCTTTTTAAAGACTGTGTGCGCTTTCTTAATTCCTTTTAAAAGGTAGGTAACGTTAATTTAAAATACATTATTCTGTTATAAAAATTAAAACTACGAAAACATTTTAAAATGATGCGATATAGGTGCAAAATAAGGTACCATTGCCGCTAGCGAAATGCCCAAAACATTTATAAAAAACAAGGTTATTTACACAAACAGTACCTAGCTTTAGCGTTTTTTTTTTAAATAAAGTAATACATTTAGATACTATATGACATTTACTGCCTCCGTGGTCTAGCGGTTAAGTCCGTGGATTTAGACTCGGAGGTACCGGGTTCGATTCCTGGTCGGGACACAAAAATATTTATTAATGAAAATAAATACATTCAATTAATATATAATTTATTAGTGATATTTCTCGAGTTTGGTACGCTGGAGACATCGACGAGCTTGCCACTTGTCATGATTGGCCTATAGTAAAGTTGGCTAAATGTGAATCCGCTTATTTATAAGCGTGGTTTCTGACCACCCCGAAAGGGAAACGGTCGTGATGATACTTTACTTTTATGACATTTACCCATACAACGTCGTTTTACCTTATACCTCGCTACGCCCTTGTGAGTAACTAAGAACACAAAATACCTAATACCTATGCGATATCACTTCACATACGCCCTCTATAATAGAGTTTAAGTAAATATTGTAGATTCACGTAGGCCAAAAGCGTGGGCCAATCGAATAGCGAATTATGATTATTATTTACGATTTGACACCCCCCTCACCCACATATTGACAGTACAGCCTTACTCTGAACATACGGAACTTTTTTTTATACATATGTATTTTTATCAGCCCATATCTCGTGCGTGACTGCTGGATATAGAGCTTCTATCCATCAGGTAAACATCCTGTCTCCCTTCACCGAAAATCCCAATGAAATCTTTTTATATAATAAAGGCAGCGATGATGGGTTGCGTAACGTAAAAAGATTGAATTAAATCAAATTTTGATTTAAAATAATAAAATTTGACTAACTTTTTATCACGATAGATGGCGCATGATAGATGGTACCTAATATAACTGTCAGTTGCATAGAAAACTTGTATTTTTATTACGAAATTTATTTCTGGATATTATGCCGAAGTGAGCAACTTTTAAGTGTACAAATCGAAATTTTCAAGCGAAATACAATGATATGGTGACCTCAAAATTGCCGTTCTATTAATTAAACCTTTTTTCTTTTTAAATACGGTATTCGCTTTCCTAATTCGTCTTTTAAGGTATAGATAACGTTAAGTTAAAATATTTTTTTCTATTATAAAAAAAAAAAACTACAAAGACATTTAAAAAATAATGCCACATAGGTGTAAATAAGGTATCATTGCCGCTAGCGACATCTACAAAAAGCTTTGCCTGATACACCCCATACGTGTGTAAATCCTAATATTAATGTTTCAGAGTATACCCCCAGCATGTGTGAATATAATTTACTGTTAAATTATGTTTGTCGCGCAGCTGCATTCGCGTGGCCGGAATAGGCGCGTCCGAAATCGGGTGATAATGATTGATTGCATTGTGCAAGACTTCAAGCGCAGTGGGCGAATGACGAAGTTGAGGCAGGTCATGTACGGACCATTTCCGATATTTATTTATATTAGTAAAAATTAAATAGTCAAAATAATTTTATTGGTAGATAGTTGGCGTTGAATACCATGCCAAGCCCTCCGGCCAGAGCGTGGCGAGTGTAGGCCAAATTCTCCAGATATATGTTCTGGAATGTAGTGTTAAGCCACTTGGGCATTGTAAATAAAATACGGTTAGTTATCATAACACCAATAAATGTATTAAAAGGGAAAAATACTATATAATAACATCCATATTATCGAGTTACGCAGTCAAAATATATCAATCATATTTTGATTGCGAGAGACAGTAGTATTTTTAACATGGAAGGCCAGCAGTGGAGGTCTAGGGCGCTGTGTTCTAGGGGCTGTAATGATGTATAATAATGATGTCGTTGAATTTTTGGTACTAGCAGTGGCGGATTTACCAGTAGGCACATATTTTTTTTATGACGCAATCTCTGACGTAAATAACGAAATTCAATAATAACTTTTGCGACTAATCAACAGAATAAGGCTACTGGACGAATTGACAGCAACAAACAAACTGACACAACTATCCCCTAGTTCACTATTATACTAATAACGGGAAAAGTCCGATGTAATAAGGACGATAGAACACAAATCATAAAGTTGGCATTTCAGAATAAATGTAATTATTGTGATTGTGAACTGTGACTCGCCATACACAATGCCATGCTAATACCAACACTTATGTATGGAAGCGAGACGTGGATATGTCAGAATACGCATGAGAGTAGAGTTAATGCAGTAGAAATGAGGTCTTTACGTCGGATATGCGGCGTAACTTTGATGGACCGTATACGTAATAACGAAATACGCAAAAGGGTAGGTATAAAAGAAAGCATAGGTACAAAAATAAAGAAAGGCATGCTCCGATGGTTCGGGCATGTCGAAAGCATGAGCGAAGAGAGATTGACGAACCAGATATATAATGCGAAAGTTGTGGGTAAAAGAGGCCCTGGCAGACCAAGACTTGCCTATCATGATCAAATAAATAAAACATTAGCTGAAGGTGAATTAAAAAGCCATCGAAACAAGAGGGCATGTATGAAGAGGTTGATGAATGTCGAAGAAGCGAAAGAGGTATGTCGTGATCGTGACAAGTGGCGCTCAATTGTCTCTGCCTACCCCGCAAGGGATTTGGCGTGAAGATATGTATGTATGTATGTGAACTAAACTGTCTTGAATTTCAACGGTCAGTAGGAGCGGCAAAAATTAAATAGCCTACTAGCGGCAAATTTGTAAATCCGCCACTGGGTAATAGATCCTAATTCTGGCGCTTTCAACTTGCGTATCGGTAAAAAATATTTGAATAAAAAGCGACAGATCTCCATAGAAAAGTTCTAAAGTCGAAACACCCCGATTTTCGCGCCTTCGACATGCGTGTCGACGCTCGATAATATTTGTTATTTTTTACCATCTAACGTCTAATAGCAACACTTCTAAACCTATTAATTATTATATATTAAAGACTTTGTGACTCTAGAGTAATATGTTATTCTATTGATAGAAACAAACAAAGTCATCTAAGAAATCATAGAGTTCTTCGCGCCATTTTGCACGGACATGTCACGTCCAAGTTTTTCGTTTTGTAAATTAGTTTACTGTGGATATTGTTAGTCAAAAGAGGAGTTATTTTGTTTAATAATGTGCTACGTTGTGAATAATTATTGAAAACGATAAATTTGACTCTAATCTGACACGAGTATATGGGGCAGAAGTAACACTTTGTTTTCTGCGGTTTTCCCGCGCTGTGAACTCCCGTAGACCCTTCGTGTTTGGGCGATATTGACGTGAATTACTCCATGAAAAGCATCAAATTCTGCAACACTTGGAATTTGATGATCCCCAACTCGGTTATGAACTCTGTTATGAACATATATTATGTAAATAAATTACGATGTATTCTGTACATTGTCCTTTAAAGACACTTAAAAAAAAAAACATACGTCAAAAATCAACAATTTTTTTTGGCTTCTTCATACTTAGGTACTTTTAAATTTAAAATAGCCTATTTGTATCGAGATGCCAAAAAAAATTGTCACTAACATATGGTTTCGTCCTTCACTGCGTTTGTGCACTACCTCGAAAATAAACACATAGGTGCTAGGCGGACTGATGGTGGTAAATTGCCCAGTCTGCCGGGGCGGGGAAGTATCCACTGTTCGTGCCTATAAACCCAGTAAAGTACATCCACACGTTTCGGGATCAGGCTCGAATTGCCGTCATGCCCAGTCAAGCCGGCATAGTGTTAGGGACTGATTGCAGTCATGAGTGTATGATTCCAGTTGCTAACATGCCTCACGCTCAGTTGACCTCACGCGCCACTTACCATCAGGTGGAAGCAAAGTCACATGTCGACTAGTATAAAAAAAAAATATGTACATATATTCAATGGAATGGGTTACTAACACAATTATAATTAAACGTTTTATTGTGCAATAAATAAACGACAGACCTTTTTGATAAAACTTTGCGCAATATGTTTTCCACAATTCGCTTGGTGTTTTTCTATTTCTTTGCAATTACACATGATAACACAAATCACTTCAAAACAAACAATTGCATGACATTTAGTACAGTCTTAAATTTCGGCATTCGCCCATGTATTGCCTAAAACCGATTTAAATCGTACGAAATGAAATCCCTTTTAATTTTTTTGCTGACTGTACGATTTTTGAACGTCGCGCACTTAAAAAGAGAGCTTTGGATTTTAGGCGCGAAACTAAATAAAGCAAACCCCAAAAATAATACTTATAATATGTTGTAAAACATTTATCGCACTTTATTTAAATAAAACTAATGTTTAATAATTAAATATACGTGCTTTCCCACTTCTAGCACGCGATTCACTGACTACTTATGAATTATGAAACCGGAACAATCAGTGAATCACCACAAAACACGCGCTCGACAAATTGATTTCAATATGAAATAGGGATGTCACTTTATTCGAATATTAATTAATATTTTTAACGCCAACTTTGGCTACACTGCGACAAGGTCATATAAAAGCAAAATAGACTTGGTATTTTTTATTTAGTGTCTCATTTCTTCATTATTATTTTTTGTGTAATATTTATGTTAGATATAAGTTTAGTTTTTAAAATATAATTTTGTATGCCAGAAATGGCGAAATGTGTCGAGCCAAAACTTACCAACCACTTGTATTTTCATACCATATTTCATACAAATAAATATTTTCATTTCATTTCATTTCAACAGTTACGAATTTGCGCCGTTTGGGGTCGAGACGATGGGCCGGCCCATGGGGACCTTTAGCAAGGCGCCTGGCGAAGGAGTTGTCAAAGCGGCTTACGGAAAAGTCTGGAGACAGGAAGGCTGGCAATTATTTCTGCTAACGTATTAGGCTACGTGTGGATACACTTTACTGGGTTTGTCAGCACGGTGGATACTTCCTCGCCCCGGCAGCCTGGACAAATTACCACCATCAGTCCGCCTACCACTTATTTATTTTAATTTATTTAAATTTTATTGCACGTTATACAAGGGGCGGACTTAATGCCGCTAGACATTATCTGACAGCCAACCTTAGGGACAATGCGTACCATTTCAAAGGTAGGGTAAGTGCAAATATTTATATATAATAATAATAAATAAATCTATATACATAAAAATACAATGATATTACTAAATACACCCCGAGTTACCTATGTGAAAAATTGATATGGCCCAAACTACCCAAACGTCACAACACTAGATCTAGTTTTGACCTCTTATGTTGTCCTAGACATAAGACGTCTGCTTTTCGTGGCAGTTTCAGGTATGCGGCTACTAAAATCTGGAATAATCTGCCTCCGCCACTTCGCCGGATGCAGTCAGTTATTGGTTTTAAAAATAAACTGAAATCAATGCTCATTGCTTCTCAGCGAGCATGCTAGCTGCATGCCTGAATCCACCTTTGTTCACCTTTGCTATGCAAGGCTGGGATGTTATTACTATTATGTGTGTGTGTATTCGTGCAATGTATGTGTTAAATAGGTTGTATTTTAGTATATCTGTGTCCGTGACGTGTTTTCCATCCGTAAGGCGGCGGCTGAAAATCGGCGCTATGGCCTATCTATAGGTTGTAGCGGACGCCGAGCTGATCGCCTTTTTGTCGCTATACATGTGCTGGTGGGCTAATTATTTTGCGCATATTTTTTTTACTATTTATCTTTGTATAGTTTTTTAAAAATTTGTATTATGCTATGTGTATGGTTTGGCGACAAATAAATATATTTCTTTCTTTTTTTCTTTCTTTCTTAAATACATACTAATAACTATGATATATTAAATACTAATAATACATATGATACCATTAAGTAACTTATGAACCATTTAAATAATACGATGACACCATTTTTTAAAACATTTTTCGGTTGGATGCTTGTCGGATTTCTACTGGTAGTTCATTCCACAGATTTGCGGCAACAACAGTAAATGAGCTGGCCATAAATCCAGCCAAAACTTATTTGTTGTTCTCGTTGAAAGTATGTGCCATTTGCAATTATGTCAAATGCCCATTTTTACTTTCAAGGAGAACTAATATTGTAAGCTTACCATGGTGATATTTATATAAAAATAACATCGCTTGAAACAAGACTTACTCTACCCAATCAAATACTGTATGCGTCCTTTAATGCCGTTAAATTAATAATTTTAATTAAATATTATAAAAAAATCGATATTTAATTTATATTATAGTACACGTGACAACCCTAGTGCCAATACTAATGTTCGTCAAACGACCGCAAAAAAATATCAATTCTATATTCGCGCATTAAGAATCAAAATGTACCTAATCAAAGTGATAAGGCAACTGTATCAACAATAATAATGGCCGCCGTAATGCTGATTAGAATTTTTATCGATTTTTTGCAATAATGCCTTAGATAGGTAAATAAATATTGATAAATGGCAATAATTTTATTTGAAGTAATATACAAACAGTAATAATTGCAATAAAATCATTAAAAATAAAACCTAAAAAAAAAAAAAAAACTTTACTACAAATAAAACTTTAAAAAAAAACAAAATTATAACCGTCCGATGGGCGTAGTGTGCCAAAGACACTTGCTGCATTCCCCCGTTAAACGGCGAGGCTAACCCTTTGACCAAAATATTCTCTACTACATAAATTTGGAGACTTACATCTGTCGCACGCTGAAGATATGAAATGCTCTCCCAGCCAGTGTGTTTCCCCACTCCTATAACCTGGAGTCCTTCAAGCGAAGTGTGAAAAAGCATCTTGTTAGGCCGGCATAGTGGTAGAGATTGATGCCGGTCGTTAGTGACTGGTTGATCCCATTCTTGGGCCTCGCGTACCGATTACCATCAGGTAGGCGCGATGTCACATGTCGTATTCAGTATTAAAAAAAAAAAAAAGAATAAACGTTATTTTATTTTCATTACAGCCTTAAGAACACAGCGTACTAGACCTCCGCTGCTGGAGATGGGACTTCCAGAACTAGAGAATTTGGCCTACACTTGCCACGCTGGCCAGATTTGGCGAAGATATGATGTAATTTTTTAATGACAATTTTTAAAAGTCAAGTAACGACATTATTTTTAAATAAACAGGAAATAACCTCATCAAGATGATAATATAGATATTTTGGCATAATTATATTTTGTGTATGTAGTATATAATATTTAAAGTGTGTAGTATATATGTAGTCGTTTTATATGTAGTATATGTATGTACCAAATTAAGTAAGTATTGTGTATTATATTTATTTGCACCCTGCCCATGATTTCTCACTTTCCCAAAGGTCAGTTGTTAGAAAATGCCTAACCGGCATTAAACTCGCCTATGTACACTAATTTTAAGTTTTGTGCAATAAAGTATTTAAATAAATAAATAAATAATAATGATTCCACAAGTTGGCATTAGTGGAACCGGAACCGACGGCTTAACGTGCTCTCCGAGGCACGGAAACAATAGTGTTGTAAATCTATGACAAATGTACGTAAGAAAAGTGTATATCTCATTGGTACATGTCGGGTGGGTTTGAACCGACCTTTGTAGGATTTAAGGTACGCGTTCTTACAACCGAGCCACAACCGCGCCATTTTTTATTTTATTTATCATATTCCCATATAAGCAAAGTATATTCTAACTGGTACATTTTTGGATTTTATAAAAACTTCTTAGTGGCAATTATGATTTATATTGTTTAATTAACAAGTAACTAGAATTATTTGAATCATTTACGACTATAACTATAATAAGGATGCTGTAATGGTTTGGTGTGAGTCAGATATAGCCTTTCGTTTCGCGGAAGGCATTGATGCACGCAGTCTTATCGAGGTCAAAGTCTTTGAACTTTTCGAGGTTATAAACTATATTTTTAGATATAAATGAAAATGAAATGAAATAATTTATTTGTCAGAATCATGGTAGGTACAGGGATGTAAATTATTATATGTAATTATATCACATAAATAAATAAATAAATATTTCCAGACAGGTCACACAGCGCCATCTAGTTTCCGTGGTAAGCTACGAGGCTTGTGTTACGGAAACTAGATGGTTGATAAACTACATATTATACTTTTTTTTTGTAAATATATACATATTATACATATAAACACCCAGACCGAGACAAATTATACAATGTACAACTTGCCCCCGGTGGGAATCGAACCCACGACCTCCCGAGTTCACGGCAACGTTTGTTACCACTAGACCACATGCTTCGCTATTTCTAGCATACAAATATTTATTTAGTCACATGACTTTGTCGAGTCTAGGTATTCTTTTGTCGAATAAAAGTATTAACCAGCATTTGTTTGACTCTTAATTTGAACAGGTTTAGTGGCAGCTCCCTTATAGTAATTGGAAGCTTATTAAATATCTTTGTTGCCATTGCATATCAATCTCGGCTATATTGAGTACTTTTATGCGCTGGAATAATTATTCTACTAGGATAACGCGTTTTAAAATTGTAATTATCCCCAAGAATTTTGAAAAGTGTGTCAGAATAAGCATGAGAGTAGAGTTAATGCAGCGGATATGCGGCGTCACTTTGATGGACCGCATACGTAATGACGAAATACGCAAAAGAGTAGGTATGAAAGGAGCATAGGGACATAAATAAGGAAAGGCATGCTCCGATGGTTCGGGCATGTCGAAAGGATGGGGACGAACCAGATATATAATGCGAAAGTTGTGGGTAAATAAAGCCCTGACAGACCAAGACTCACATATTACGATCAAATAAATAAAACAATAGTTGAAGGTGCATTAAGAAACCATCGAAACAAAAGGGCATGTATGAAGAGGTTGATGAATGTCGAAGAAGCGAAAGAGGTATGTCGTGACCGTGACAAGTGGGGCTCAATTGTCTCTGCCTACCCCGCAAGGGATTTTGCGTGAAGATATGTATGTGTATGTTATTCATTCACGTTGCAACTGTTGCTGCTGTTACAGACGGAAAATATCCTTTTTAGTAATATGACCTCAGTCTTATTTGCCTTACCTGAATATTTCTCACCTCCTTGTAAAGAAAAGGAAGTGATTTCATGAACGACTTCTCACCTTTTGTAGGCGGAGGTAAACATGGTAATTCATGTTGCTATGTTTCTAGATTAAAGTATCATTACGACCGTATACCTTCCGAGGTGATCAGAAACAACACTTGTATTTTTTTTTAAGAAGCTGATTCACATTTAGACAACTTTACTATAGGCCCATCATGACAAGTGGCAAGCTCGTCGATGTCTCTAGCGTACGTAACTCGAAAAATATCACAAATAAATTAAATATTAATTTAATGGAATCGAACCCAGTATCTTACTGACATATCGGTGGTTTTGTTCTTGGCCTTACAAAAAAGCTAAAACAAAACCAAGACTGCAAGACCAAGGCCAAGATTGGGCGACACTAAATGAACTGGACAAGTCTGTCGCAGAATCAATTCTATTCAATTCAATTCGTTTATTTTGCAAGTAGGCATAGGACAAAAAGAGATGTATTGTGCACTTTTACACGTCAATTTTTACAGAAGAGTATCATCACGACCGTTTCCCTTTCGGGGTGGTCAGAAACCACGCTTATAAATAAGCGGATTCACATTTAGCCAACTTTACTATAGGCCAATCATGACAAGTGGCAAGCTCGTCGATGTATCCAGCGTACCAAACTTGAAAAATATCACAAATAAATTAAATATTAATTAAATGTATTTATTTACGTTAATAAATATTTTTGTGTCCCGACCAGGAATCGAACCCGGTACCTCCGAGTCTAAATCCACGGACTTAACAGCTAGACCACGGAGGCAGTTACATTTTTTTCTAATATTGATATAAAACAATATATTTTTTTTATGTATATATTGGTGTACCTATCTGGAATAGTACATACATATATATATATACCATCATTTGGAAAGAGAAACAATAAAATATTAAAAATAACAAAATTATAAATACAGAACAACGCTTAACATTATAGCTGCTGCAGATATCGAAGTGGTGGCTCGGTTGTAAAGAACGCGTTCCTTGAATCCTATAAAGGTCCGGTCGGTTCAAACCCACCCGGCATGTACCAATGAGAAATGTACTTTTCTTACGTACATTTGTCATAGATTAACAACGCCACATTTCCCGTGCCTCGGAGACGTTAAGCCGTCGGTCCCGGTTCCACTAATACCAATGTGTCGTTAATAAATTGTCATTAAAAATTGACATCATATCCTCGCCAAGCCGTCTGGCCAGCGTGGCGAGTGTAGGCCAAATTCTCCAGATATATGTTCTGGAAGGCCCATCTCCAGCAGTGGAGGTCTAGGACGCTGTGTATATCGGAGAAGAGTAGACGGTTTCTGGAGTAGAGACCACGTACGGGAAGACGCAGAGTGGGGCGACCCCCCGCCAAATGGACGGACGTCTTGGGTAGGCCTATATCCAGCATTGGACATAAACAGGCTGATGATTGCGATGATAGTTAATTAGATAATCCAAAAACCGCGTTTAAACAGTAACAAGATATGTTTATAATTATACTTCTAGTTTAGTTTAGTTATTTCCACCAATATGTATTGTTTACATAAAGTAAAGCCATGTATGTATGGCCAGTGTGTTACTTATAAGGTAGAAGACAGAAGACAAATTTCTAAGCATTCAATGGATTCACCGTGCGTGTGCCGGGTCCATCGTGAGAGATGAGAAGAGAAGTTGGTAATAGGCTGGTTTAAGAAAAGGATTTTTTATTTTATTGCGCGATAATACGCTCACCATCCACCATTCTACTTCTCTCCCTACCCAACCAAATACTGTATGATTCCGTTAATGCCGTCTTGGAAGCTCGTTCCATAAATGTATTGACGGCAGACCTGCTTAGGCCCAATTCTTTCAGTAAGTGATGCAAAGATTTTGCTGGAACTCCTCTTGCACCAACTTCCACTGCGTAAAGCTGAGTCTTGAACACGTTCCTGATCATTTCTTCTGTGAGATCATAATATTTATTCGACTTCATGTTGTGGTCTTTTGGAATATTTGATTCCTACGGAACGGTAAGTTCAATAAGGATAACTTATTAAGTTCCGAGAAAACACTAAGATGTCTGGCCTACAGGCTGATACAGCTAGTTCATCTGGGATCCTATAATGGTGTTCAAATGTATCCATGAGAATTTTCCAGTCTGATGCGGCGCCAAGGATCGAGGTGGGCTTGTATTTAGTTTTCGTGCTTTGCCCTTCCTTTACAAATGTGGTCAAAGTTTTATTTGTAGATGATTGTGTTTAATTTGTATTTTTATTTATTTCTGTGGTTTTTGTTAAAAATAAAAAATGCACTTACCGTAAAATAAAAACCACAAAACACTGAAGCAACGATGAACAATAAGCGTGCAAAAGTCACTTCGTCACGTCACGTGCAGCCAAATGTGCAAGAATTCAATGGCTAATGAAACAAACGTGCCGATATGTTAGGGGTACATTTTTGCGTTTGTATTTTGCTATTAAATGCGAATACTATTCACACAATCTCGAAACAAACTTTAAAAATATGGAATTGTTTAATTAATGTTTTTATAAAAACATGTCATTCCATATATGCAACCACAATCTTTGCTCACTTATTCAAAAGATGTTAGATTTGTAAAAATTTTAGACGGTAAATTGTTTAATTTTATGAGATATTAAAAAAATATATTTAGCCATAAACAATATACATATACTGCTAAAATAGTTGATATTTTATAGCAGATAGCTCTCATGACAAATACACTTCTTTCTTACCACCATGCTACGCGGAAACTATATTTAAATTAGGTTTTTTTTTTTTATGATGAAGTATTTATCTATATTTATCTATTGTAACTCATTTTAATATTAAAATAAATTTATTTAACGTTTATAAATGCAATGCAAAGATTTCTAATGTTTTACGCGCACTTTTTTATATTTTTTTTCACCTTTTTTGCCGACGTTTTTCTTATAACCGTATATGCGCATTTATTAAACGCATTTAGGAGTCTAATACTATTAAAAATCAATGCACAGTACGGTAGCGTGCGTAGGAATTGAATGGCTGCGGGGCGGTGACCGACGAAGGTTAGGGGCTGTAGTACGCGAACCCTCAAAGCGCATGCGTGCCATGTTCCCGGAAATTGTAAGGTTCATGTGTTTGTTATAGTACGTAGTCCGGGTGCACGAGGAAAAGTATGATCTTCAAAATACATATCAAGCACAAATTTACAATAATTTATAAGGTCGGAATTGCAACCCAAGGTATACACGTAGCTACTTGGATGATTAGAGTTAACTGTGTTTTTCAGTTTTAAAATTTTAGGTTTCATCCATTTCATCATTATCAATATATTTATACTGTATACGAAAATAAATATATTATTATTAATGTCAATTTATGTTGAAAGTCATTTTACGTTAGTTTACAATCAATAACACTTGTCTCTTAAATAGACTAACATTTGGGGTAAAAATGTCTAGATTAACAGTATCGCTGGAAAGGTCATTAAATAGTCGACACATACGGATAATAGGGTTATTATAAGAGCTGTTGATTTTTAATAAATGTCTGGTTCTTTTGTCGGGGATTACGCCAAGTACTAAATCTGAGAGAAGACAGCAAAGTAGAGGATTGAAGCAAGGAGTGTGTAATTTTGTGAAATATACCATTGTAAAAGAAATTACGATTTTTAGGTGAATTTAGAAGCCTTATGTAGTTATTGTAGGTAGGACATGCAAACCGGCTATTAATTGTAATTATCGATAATTAACCGGTAATCGGTCAATTTCAGAAAATGTTTTGGATACAAAAGACTATCCCTGACGTCTCTTGAGAACGTTTTTTATTTATGGTTTATTTTATAGTTCATCATCATCACGACCGTTTCCCTTCCGGAGTGGTCAGAAACCGCTTATAACGCATTCAGATTTAGCCAATTTACTATAGGCAAATCATGGCAAGTGGCAAGGTCGTCGATGTCTCTAGCGTGCCAAACTCGAAAAAAATATTATTTAAATTAATAAATATTATTGTGACTTGTAATATATTTTTTTTTATAATATTTATTTGACCGCCTCCGTGGTCAGGTGGTAACAAACGTTGCCGTGAACTCGGGAAGTCGTGGGTTCGATTCCCACCGGGGGCAAGTTGTACATTGTATAATTTGTCTCGGTCTGGGTGTTTATATGTATAATATGTATATATTTACAAAAAAAAAAGTATAATATGTAGTTTATCAACCATCTAGTTTCCGTAACACAAGCCTCGTAGCTTACCACGGAAACTAGATGGCGCTGTGTGACCTGTCTGGAAATATATAAATATTTCCGACCAGGAATAGAACCCGGTCTAAATCCACGGAATTTACTTCTAGATAAAGGAGACAAACTACTTAAATTAAATTAAATAACCATAAACTCTCCGTGGTCTAGCGGTTAAGTCCGTGGATTTAGACTCGGAGGTGCCGGGTTCGATTCCTGACCAAGTTACAATAATATTTATTAATTTAAATAATTAAATTTAATTAATTTGTGATCCACGCTCTACTTCCCACATTCGTTTCCAAGTCGTTTGCGGTGGTGGCTGTGCATCTTTGGAACCAGTTACCGGTGGACATCCGTCAAGCTCCAAATAGAACACTATTTAAGAAACTGGTCTATGCGCACTATTTAAATTTACCATAAGCTTAATACACTCTCTGCTATATTTATTTCTCTCATTATAGTCATCATATAGTAGGTATATTATATTTATGTATATTCATAGAACGTATGTATGTAGTTTTATTTGTATGTATTTGTGTATGTATTAGTATGTAAATAAGTATTTATTCACTAGTATATATTGAAGTCTAATATTTTTTTATTAGTTTTGATAGCACCTGCCTTATCTTGTCGTAACTGCTTTAGTTGTCCCAAAGGTTTGTCCAGTATAGAATGTCTAGCGGCCTTTGTACTTTGTGCAATAAAGTTTATAATAAATAAAATTTTCTCGAGTTCAATACGCTGGAGACATCGACGAGCTTGCCACGTGCCATGATTGGCCTATAGTAAAGTTGGCTAAATGTGAACATGTGACAAGTGGCAAGCTCGTCGGTGTCTCTAGCGTACCAAACTCCAGAAATACCACAATTAAAATCATTTAAATAAATTATTGTGTCACGACCAGTAATCGTACCCGGTACCTCAGCTTCTATATCCGATAGACTAGGGAGGGAGTATTAAAAAGATTTATGACTACTAATTAGTCATTAGGCTAGTATTTAATGACGTTATTAAGACTAGACTTGACTTGCAGCTTCAGAAGATCTGGTATTAAAACCAGTCGGGAGTCAGGCTTTGTTTTTCTCAGACTGACTATCGATTTGGCGCCACTGCACACTGAACAGTGGTTCACAAACTTTTGTAACTTGTTTTTTGCCTAAAAGTTAAGTTAAGTATCATCACGACCGTTTCCCTTTCGGGGTAGTCAGAAACCACGCTTATAAATAAGCGGATTCGCATTTAGCCAACTTTACTATAGTCCAATCATGACAAGTGGCAAGCTCGTCGACATCGTCAGCTCAGCATTGAGCTGCGACGCTTTAAGAGTCACAGCGCTGATTTTCAGTTAAATCGTATTTGATAATACCCCATTAAATAAAGTTCGTTTTATTTTCCAAATTATAGCGTCTGACTGTCGCCTTACAAAAATTTGATTAATCTCATATGTTCAGTGACATTCGCATGATGAAGATGAAGCGATTGACGTGAGAATTATCAATATCGGCCAATGCGTTTGGTCTCCAGAGTGCCACAAAGGAACAAACATTATTTTTAAATATCTATTCGATAATACCCCACTGAATATAGTTCGTTGACTTAGTTTTTTTTATTTTCCAAATTATAGCGTCTGGCTGTCGCCTTACTAAAATTTCGTCAATGTCGTTTGATCAGTGACATTCGCAAGATGAAGACGAATCGATTGACATGAGAATCATCAAAATCGGCCAACGAGTTTGGTCTCCAGTGTGCCACAAAGGAACAAACATACATACATACATAGGCTCATAAACACATGACCTTTCTTTTGTCAAACATGTTTTATCGTTTACAGGGAGCTTTACGTTTAAAAAATGGAGCTCAGTTTGGGAACCACTGACCTAAAAGGTCGCAAAAACCATAATCGATATTTTATATATAAAATGTCTGTGGATTTCCTTGTTATTTGCAATTCTTATGTTGTTTTGCTAAAACTTGTTTTGAATGTAGGTAAAGTAGGTTAATAAGTGATTTTATGTTTTTATCTTCAGTATTATACAAGTATATTATTAAACTTAAATCGTAGTAGGAAAAGGAATAGATCCAAACTGTTATTTGCTATCAGATATAGTGGAACAAAATACTTGGAATACTTCTTTGTGCTAACATCATGCCTAAACTACAATGAAAATTGCGGTTATATTGATTTGTTCAGTGTTAGTGTTCCTAGGTTAATAAACGAGATTAACATGCACATAATGTATATTGAAGTAATATACAAACAGTATAAAAGAATTACAATATAAATTAAAACTACTTAAAAGTAAAAATTAACATACATACATATCTTCACGCCAGATCCCTTGCGGGGTAGGCAGAGACAATTGAGCGCCATTTGACACGATCACGACATACCTCTTTCGCTTCGTCGACATTCATTAACCTCTTCATACATGCCCTTTGGTTACGAAGACTTTTTAATGCACCTTCAGTCAGTGTTTTATTTATTTGATCGTGATATGTGAGTCTCGGTCTGCCAGGGCCTCTTTTACCCACAACTTTCGCATTATATATCTGGCTCGTCAATCTTTCATCGCTCATCCTTTCAACATGCCCGAACCATCGTAGCATGCTTTTCCTTATTTTTGTCCCTATGCTTTCCTTCATACCAACCCTTTTCTGTATTTCGACGTTACGTATGCGGTCCGCCAAAGTGACGCCACATATCCGCCGCAACGACCGCATTTCTACTGCATTAACCCTACTCTCATGCGTATTCTGACATATCCACGTTTCGCTTCCATACATCAGTGTTCGTACCAACATGGCATTGTGTATGGCGAGCCGAGCTTTATCACTGACATTTCGACTGCCGATCAGTGACCCCAGGGCACCGTTAACACTATTTCCCGCGTTCACTCTTCTTTCAACGTCCCTATCGTACTTCCCATCCGCAGTGAAAACACTGCCCAGATATATAATTTCATTTACTTGTTCTAGAGTTTCATCATCAATCTTTATCGTCACGGTTGTCATCCTTCTTCTTTCAAGCACTAGTACCTTGGTTTTTCTCGCATTCAAACGGAGTCCTTTTTCTGCACATCCCTCCTTCATTCTTGTGACTAGTGATTGCAGTTGTTGTTCGGACGATGCCATAAGAACAGCATCATCTGCATAAAGCAGGCAGTTCACCACTAGATCACTCATCTTTATCCCACAGTCACTCTCTCTCACTCTTTTTAGGCATTTGTCGAGATATAGAGTGAATAATCTAGGAGAAAGCCGTGGCCGAGCGGTCTAAGGCGCTGGTTTAAAGAAAAATTAAAATAAATATAAACTAAACATAATAAAAAATAAACTATAAGTAAAAAATGTCCTCTAGAGACGACCCTTCAGTGATAGTCCCAAGAAGACTGGCAACATTTCCCCTCTGTATAGCTAAGCTAATAAGTCTCCAGACTTTTCCGTTAGCCGTTTGGACAACTCCTTGGCCAGATTAACATTAAATTATCTAAATAAGATTCCTAATTGGAATGTTTGGAGAACATTTTATATATAGTATATACTACGCGTACTTTATTAAAGAGTAAATATTTTTATATTTTAATCTAGAATAAAAATAAAGAACTACGTATATTTTATTTTTATTATTCAGTAATAAAATCTTAAGTTACGTTGCAGAGAAATAATCCTAAAAATATATCCACTCATACTGACCCTAATTAAGTAGGTAGCAAGAGGTCGACAATCGCGCGAACGTTGGCTAACTTAATTCTTTCTCTCTCTATTTCGTCTCTTGCGAGAGATCAATTAATAATAACATCATAACTGCCTCCGTGGTTAAGCGGTTAAGTCGGTGCATTTAGACCGGGTTCGATTCCTGGTCGGGACACAATAATTTATTTAATTTATTTGTGATAGATCTTTCACGAGTTTGGTACGATAGAGACATCGAGCTTGCGCTATAGTGAAGTTGGTTAAATGTGAATCTGCTTCTTTAAAAAGCGTGGTTACTGACCACCCCAGAAAGAATACGGTCGTGATATTTTACTATTACTTTTAAACAACTAAACTAATTTAAAAGTGCACGTCGGATACGGCCATAACCAGCGATGCATCGTCATACACTAATTATTTCTGTACGGATTGGTCTAGCTTTAATTCTCATAGCGTTTAGCTTCTTGTTATGTATTTAATGTCTCTGAATTTAACTCTGGTTTATTCCATTCTTTTTATTAAATCTCAATCTTAATCTCCCTATTACCTCACTTTTTACCATCACAAAGGTTAGCTTGTAGATTCGGCATTAAGTTCGCCCATGTACACTACATTTGTATATTATGTGCAATAAATAGTTTTCGCGGTGGTGGCTCGTCATTGAAATCCTATAAAGGTCGGTTCAACCCCACCCGGCATGTACCAAGGGCAAATACAATTTACAACACCACCGTTTCCGTATCTCGTACGTTAAGTCGACGGTCCCGGCTTCACTAATACCAACTTATGGAATCGTTAATAAATGAACCATCAGGACTTTCACGTAGTGATGGTAAAAGGCCGGATGGTATGTCTCTTGTACCATGGAGTGAGGGAAGATGTCTTGTTTGGGATGCCACCTGTGTGGATACCTTTGCCGCTTGCCACATTTCCTCTACATCAAAAAAGGCCGGTTCGGCTGCTCATACAGCCGAATTTAGAAAGCACATCAAATACAATAGCATTAAACAAAATTATAACTTTGTGGCATTTGGGGTTGAAACAATGGGAGTATATTCTCTTGATACCCACAAATTCATAAAAGAGCTGGGTAAACGAATTTTCCAAGAGTGTGGCGATCCCAAATGCCATAACTACCTAAAACAGAATATGTCGATTATAATTCAACAAGAAAATGCGGCGAGCGTTTTAGGTACCCTCCCTGGTGGTAAGCCCTTAGTTTATTTTGTAGAATAGCTTTAATTTCATATGTATTTTTAGTTTTGGTTTTATTTATAATTCGTTTTTTGTTAATAAATTGTCATAAAAAATTGACATTAGTTCCAACCCGTCTGGCCAGCGTGGCTAGTGTAGGCCAAATTCTCCAGATATATGTTCTGGAAGGCCTAGGGGCTGTAATGATGATAATGAAAGAATGTTTATTATAACATGAGAACAGTCTATTTGTTTTTTGTTTAAGTTTAATATTCTATCTGTACTTTGAACAACTTGATGGTGGATGGTGTATTAGTGACTGTTCATCGTTCTTAATAAGAAATTGTAGAAGAAAAAAAGAAAAGTTGAAATTTTACATTCCCAACTTGCATCTCTCGGTAAACTGACAAATGAATGGGTACAGCAAAAAAAGTAGGAAAAAAACTAAAATTTTAATTCCGATCCGTTTGGTATAAAACGTTGGAGCATTTCGCGTTTTGCGAAGGGAAGCATAATTAACAAAAAACATACCTACCTATGTTGGTATATATTCACGTGTCAGCTCCTTTTTTTAATTTCCAAAGAATAAAGATCTGCACTCGATTAATTTACGAAATAAAAATAAGCTTCATGTACCATCCTATAGACTGGGAAAGACTAGCCGATCATTCATGGGACAATGTGTTCCCATTTACAATAAAATATCTGAGGAAATTTTGAAAAAGCCAATCCTTAGTTTTAAATGTTATATAAAGGATATTTTAATTAAAAAGTCGTATTACACAGTAAATTAGTATCTTCAGGACAAAAGTGTCTGGACAGTTTAAAATACTAATTTACAGCAGCAAAATATATATATATATTATTTTTAATTTAATGTAAATGACATTATAATTTTAGCTTAAGTAATCATGACATTTTTATTTTAGTATTATTATTATTATTTTTTAAATTAAAACTGTTATTTATGTTTTTAATGTACCTATGTATAACTTTTTTTTTTTTCTTTATTATTACTGTAAGGTCTTTGGTATTATAAATTATAATAATATAATTTAGTATTAAGTATGACAATGCCAATTTACAGCTGCTATTTATTATTATTTCAATAAATAGATTACTTATAATTTGACGAGGCGGTTTCTACTGTTCCTGACCAGTAATTTTAAATCCATTACCAATTATGGAGTTGTTCAGCTGATATTATGTTTTTGTTTTGATCACTAGTAAATATTATAATGCATACATTATGTAAATTAAATAAATTTATAAATATAAAATGTAATAAAACTGTTATGACGTGTAAAAGTGCTAAAAATATTGCCTATTTACTGAATAAATTATTTGATTTGATTTGAGCTAAAAAACCTTCAGGTGGCCGTAGTGTAGTGTCATATTTAAATTTTGACTTTTAATACACCATAATCCATTCCGTGTAAGGTTTTCAACACCGAGTAGCGACACACAACACGAAAATGTTTCGGGTCCCAACACTCGTGTTCCACTCAGGGTTCCTGTCAATGTCAAAGTGACAAGTACCATAAGTAAATAAATATGCTAATAATCTGTTAAATACGCCACAAAACTCATAATTTTATATATTAAATTGACGTCTCTGGTAGTTTATTTCTCCCAAAAATTAAGTATCATCATTCAAAGGGGAAATGCTGCTAGTGTATTGGGCATCATGCCACAAGACAGCGAATTGGAGGAGCTATTTTTTTTGTAAGTATGTATTTTTATTTTCTTCTTCTTATTATTATTATTATATTTTTTTTAGGTTAAATTTAGATTTTGTTTTAATATAGTTTATTTAATATATTTAAAAAAAAATGGGTATACCTATATATAAAACACACACAGACCTTCTTTCGTAATAATAATATTAACTACGGATGGTTAAGGGAAATGTCATCGAGGACATATCTAAAAGGAATCCGGAGCTGGTCGCAATGTGCATAATAACTGCGTATTATCACTGCTGCCTTATCTTTGCACTTTGCTAAGTGGCTGCTACCGTGGAGACACTTAGGCTGGGTTGTACCAAAACGATAACTCTGTATTAAGTGATTAAAGTTAAAAATGGCGTCGATCGTGCCAGCTGATGGCTGATATTTAACTTTTAACTTTAATAAAACCAGCGTTAGATTCAGTCGCACCAAAGTTACATTTGATTTTCACATTTCATATAATTTAAAACTAAATGCATTTTTTACTTACATTTAAAATCTTTAATAATTATTATTAATTAACGATTAGTTAATACAAGTTGGTGCCAGAGGAATACCAGCAAAATCTGCACCACTTACTGAAATAATTGGGTCTAAGCAGGTCTGCCGTCAATACATTTATGGAAAGAGGAAAAAGACGGAATCATACAGTATTTAGCTGGGTAGGGAGAATGTTGGATGGTAAGCGTATTATTGCGCAATAAAATAATAGGTCTCCTTTGTAAACCAGCCTATTGTCGGTCGCAAGTACGAGGCACTAGAGTCTCATCTCTCTTTCCTACACACTTTGGACCCGACACGGTGCTTAGAAATTAGTCTTCTTTTATATGTTAAATGTTAATTGTCGTCAAATCAGATAGTGCAACCGGCCCTTAGGAGAAACCACTTGTTAGGTAGAACTCTTAACGTGAATACGACAGTAAAATTAAGTCGGAGGGGAAAAAAAAAATTGTAGGTAAGTACTGTTTATAAAATAGGTACTCTAAAACCTCAGATGCAAAAACATATTATACATACTAGCTGTTTGACCCGGCGTTGCCCGTATATAGTGGTCAGTTATTTAAAACTTTATTGCACTATGTACAAAGGGCGGGCTTAATGCCGCTGGGCATTGTCTAGCGGCCAACCTTTGGGACAATACAGAACATTACAGTCATGAGGCTAGGTGCAAACGATTGTAAGAAACGTTGCCAAATAAATTCATTTAATCTTACATACAATAGATATTGAAATAAACACACAATAATACATATACTACACACTATATTGGCTACTATATACTATAGTCTTCTTATACTTATACTTTCGGGGTGGTCAGAAACCACGCTTATAAATAAGCGGATTCACATTTAGCCAACTTTACTATAGGCCAATCATGACAAGTGGCAAGCTCGTCGATGTCTCCAGCGTACCAAACTCGAAAAATATCACAAATAAATTAAATATTAATTAAATGTATTTATTTGCATTAATAAATATTTTTGTGTCCCGACCAGGAATCGTCTAAATCCACGAACGTAACCGCTAGACCACGGAGGCAGTTGCGAGCTGATGAATATTTAATTTTATACAATTGTATTAATAAATATCTATTGAAATTGAGGTAAATAAGAACAAAAACATGACGATTACTGTGAAAAACCGCAGTGGTTTCATTGTCACAGAAAGCCACAACTAAAATTAGCTAATTCATAATGTTTTAAGTAATTTTATAAGAATTCCAAATAAAATTATATTTTCAATGTTGACGTCAATGTTAACATTAATTCTGTTTGTTTAACTGCAACCGTTATTTTTTTGTACTATGTTTTTTTTATCTAGTACATGTGACCTTGCCCCCACCAGACACTTGGAATCAGACACTCATGACTGACATCAGTCCCTAACACTATGCCGGCTTGACTGGGCATCTAAGGCCGCGTTCGTTTTATAGCATTTCCAACATTTCGTAGCAACTTCATAAACCAGCGCGAAATGTCGTTTTAGTTAAGAAATACCACTTTTTTTACCAATGCTAACATTTCTTAAATAAAACGAGCGGTGAGGCTACTTTTTGACAAGTGTTTTCGTTCATGTTTTATCATACCATGGCATCCAACACACATGATATTATTATGGTCTTTGAATTTATTACATAAAATCGTTTAAAATACCTTTTTAACAAATATAATAGAAAACTATAATGGTAAACAAACCATTTTATATGTTAATGACATCTGTCAAAAAGTAACATCAATAACCTCCTTTCAACACAGTACTGACATACGAAATTAGCATCAAATGTTAGAATTTTCATTAAACGAACGACTTGTGCTAAAAAAGTGGTATTTTCATGCTAACATTTCTTAAAACGAACTCGGCCTATGACTGGTGTCAGTCATGAGTGTCTAATTTCAGTTGTTAACATTTATGGACCTTGCCACTTACCAAGAACACATATCGTGTACAAAAAAAAACTTCAAATCGTTAATAAAATATACTTATGTTTTTATGGACCGAGAATTTTCTATACACTATTGTGACAAGTTTTTGGAGGTTTGCCAATGTCTTATGCTACAAGTGTCTCCAGGCTTGTCACTACTCACTGTGTTCTATTCATATGACAAATTACAAACAAGTAGGTTGACAAGTCGACAAAGAGGTATAATAGTGTCTGTAAAAATGGAGCGGCCATTTTTTATGCGATGTTGCCTAAAGAAAGAAGCCCATACAAGAATTGAACTGAACAAATTTGCAACGTCTTTTATTTTTAAATTATTTGTCACATAACAATCCGCCTCCGTGGTCTAGCGGTTAAGTCCGTGGATTTAGACTCGGAGGTACCGGGTTCGATTCCTGGTCGGGACACAAAAAATATTTATTAATGTAAATAAATACATTTAATTAATATTTAATTTATTTGTGATATTTCTCGAGTTTGGTACGCTGGAGACATCGACGAGCTTGCCACTTGTCATGATTGGCCTATAGTAAAGTTGGCTAAATGTGAATCCGCTTCTTCTGACTACTCCGAAAGGGAAACGGTCGTGATAATACTTTACTTTTTTATAACAATCTGCTTCTAATATTTTGCCCTTTGAAATTAGGTTCAGACTTCGCCAATGCAAATATTCCCAATTGCACGTAAATAGTGATTTAGTTGATGTTAATGAGAATTAAGTACAGTTAAATGTAATTTAAGCTTGGGTATGGTCGTGTGAGGGGTGACAAATGGTTGGCACGCGGGGGTGGAGAGGTTGGCGTCAGGCCACTCGAGAGTCGTTATAATCTGCTATAAGATGAAACTCAAAGGTTCTCAAAGTTTAATGCACATTTCAATAATATAACAGACCTATAATTTATGCAGTAATAAAACAGAACCCATTTTTTTTTAAAAATATTATTGCATACTAGCGCGACTGACATCAGTCCCTAACAAGTTTTAAATATAACAAAATTTGACACTAATTTTATCACGGATATTATTTTAACTATATTTATTTTTAAATTCAAATTCATATATTTCTTTATAACAATAGGTATTTTATAGGATGGTACAATGGTTATAAATTGGGTACACTATGTTTAGCCCATGGGCGTATAACGATTAAATAATTAAGTATAGTAGACATGTAAACTAAAGAGAGGTATAATATTTTAATTTAATTGAAATGACAAATAGGATTAAATAAGTAATGTCAAGGTAAGAAATTAATGTTGTTCATTCAATCTTCTAGAAAATCTTTCAATCTTAGAAGTAGTAGCATTTGTCAATTAGCATTATCGTTAGTGTTTTTTTAAATCGTTGTATAGGTAGTAACTTAATGTCATCATTTATTTTATTGTAGATTTTTGGAGCCATACAGAATACACTTTTTTGCATGAGTGTTGTTTTTGATACAGGAATTACGAGCTTGTTTTTATACCGCACTCTACGGTTGCGATTTTGATCAACAATGAAATTTATTATTATTAATTACAGTATTGATTTTTATTAATATTTAATTTATTATTAATAATCTTACAATTATTTTAAATAAATATATACATAAATGGTTTAATCTAGGATAATTTTAATTTTTGATATTGCAATTTATTTTAATTTAGTTAGGTAAGTTATTTTTAGTTAGATTACACTGGTTTTAATGACTTGTATATTTAAGTTGTCTTTTATAGTAAGTTTATTCTTATATAAGTTAGAAATTTGAAATTGTGTTGTCTTTTAGTGTACTTGGAATATGCATGTTCAGTATGGAATCCCTCATATGCAATACATTCTCAAAGAGTTGAAAGCATTCAGAGATCTTTTACTAGGTATTTAGCATACAAAGCCCCAGCAATTTCACATCGATGTCCGTACAACCAACGTTTAGATTTCTTCAAAATGACTGCTCTCAAATCACGTAGATCCATACATGACCTTTTACTATTACATAAAATTGTCAATGGCCAGACTGGATGTATAGAACTCTTGCAACACATTTCCCTGACAGTACCCTATAATATTCCACGTCGCCCTATAACCAAGATCCTGTGCTGTCCTCCCTCAAGAACTAATGTAGGTTCACATTCGTCAACATCCCGAATGTGCAACACCTACAGTAGTCTCTGCAGTGCCAATAATGATATAGACATATTTCATGACCGTTACAATGTATTCAGAAAAAATGTTCTCGAACATTTCAAACCATCAATATTTGAGTAGCTTATAATTTATTTAACAAGTGTTTTGTTTTCGTTTTTTTTTTTTTAAGGTACCAAATTTGCGCAATTTTTATGTTTCCTAATTAATTCTTAAAAAAGAGAAAAATGTATAATTTTATTTTAGAAGTCATATTTTTATTTTGTAAATTTTAAAATTTTATAGTTTTTGTTAAATTATTTTATTTTTTTTTGTTTTAACAGTAGTAAGTTTTTAATTGTTTTAACAGTAATAAGTTTTTAACTTCTTCTTTTTGTATTGGTGAATGCTGTGACACCTAATTGGTACATATATTAGATAAGCTATAATTATACTATGTTATGTGTGTGATAATATATGTACTGCTGTGTGTACTAAATAAATAAATAAATACACTGCTATGGATTGCAATCCAGAACTGCTGTCAAATAGTGTGTTATCGTGTAATGTTGTAATCTGTTTGTTGTACCTTGAATAAATAAATTACACTATGCCGTCTTGCAGGGCACTTTACGCTTAACAAGCTGTCGCGTGATCGCGTCGCCACTTCTCTCGAACTGCAGCCTTCCTGGCGCACTAATGTAGGAGGTAATCCATTGCTGCTTTAACCTGGTCGGTCCACCTCATCGGAGACCTACCACACATCCTCTTGCCATCGACTTTTTCCTGAACTATCAGGCGCTCAATGGATGTATCTCCACGCCGCGACACGTGTCTGAAGAAAATAAGAATGCGTGATTGTACGTTTGAGGAAAGGCGTTGTCTTATTTCCAGTTCCTTCAGGATGGACTTGTTGGTTCGGAACTCCGTCCATGAAATGCCCAACATTCTCCGCCAACACCACATCTCTGGAGCATCAATCCGTTTTATTTCTGTTTCGCGAATGGTCCACGTCTCCCCAGCATACTCGTATAGGAAAATAGGGAACACAAGAGCTCTGACCAGCCTGATTTTAGTAGCTATCGTAATGTTTCGGTTCCTCCATATTTTCATATATCAGTTGATAATAATTATGAATCAGGTTTTTTTTGGATAATATACATATATTATATCAAAAACGATCCATATAAAAATTTGACATATTCTAAATGTATTAAATGTTGGACTAATCTAAATCCCAACTTTATTGGACTATAACACAAAATTAACTTAATGTGGATTGGATACTTTTTGCGCAATTACGTCCAGTTATAATTGCTTCTAAAAATAAAAATTTAAAATTTAAAGCCGAATTTAAAAAGCACATCAAATATAATAGCATTAATCAAAATTATAACTATGTGGCATTTGGGGTTGAAACAATGGGGGTATTAATATTCTCTTGATACCCACAAATTGGGTAAACGAATTTTTCAAGAGTGTGGCGATCCCTAATGCCAAAACTACCTAAAACAGAATATTTGGATTATAATTCAACGAGGAAATGCGGCGAGCGTTTTAGGTACCCTCCCTGGTGGTAAGCCCTTAGTTTATTTTGTAGAATAGTTTTAATTTCATAGGTATTTTTAGTTTAGTTTTATTTATATTTAGTTTTTTCATCTATTTTATTTTAATATTTTTCTATCTACTTCGAATAAATATATATTTATACGTAAAAAAATATAATAATTTTAGAAAACTTTGAGTATCTGTGATTGATCTAGGCTAGGCGGTAGGGGCATGCATAATCCATTCAGTCTGGCGCGCCTCCGTCCTTCCAACGCCAAATTTATTTCCTTTCCTCAATTATTCACTATATATTATAAAAGTAAAGTATCATTACGACACTATCTCTTGCGGGGTGGTCAGAAATATGTATTTTTCAAAGAAGCTAAATCAAATTTAGCCAACTTTACTATATACCCAACATGACAAGTGGTTCGACTGTCAGAGATAGTGAAATGAAATGAAATCGTTTATATTGTAGGATACATGGTATATTATATAAATAAAATCAAAATAGTTTCTCATGATCCACCAGGATTTAGCATGCAAATGTTTAGGGATAATAATAATAATAGCATTACATACAATTAATCATTTCTTAAATTATGTCAACATTTGTATTCACAAAATTCCTTAAGACTATAGAAACATTTAGCAGACAGCCAGCGAGATAAAGTTTTTTAAAAAATATTTATAGGTATCAGTATCATCACGACCGTTTCCCTTTCGGGGTGGTCAGAAACCACGCTTATAAATAAGCGGATTCACATTTAGCTAAGTTTACTTATAGGCCAATCATGACAAGTGGCAAGCTCGTCGATGTCTCCAGCGTACCAAACTCGAGAAATATCACAAATAATTCAAATATTAATGGGAATCAACTTTTTTATTCGAAGGAATTAAGGTAAAATGATTTAAAAAATTAAATAAAATATTAATAAACTTACATTTTATAATATAAATGACTATTAATAAAAATAAACCTAATTAATAAATAAAAAAAACAACTAAAAACTAAAATGAAGAATAACAAAAAAATATATATATAAATAAAAAACTTGCTCCAAACCGCTGTCGATGGGCAAAGTACCAAGGATACTGGCATATTAATTAAATGTATTTATTTACATTATTAAATATTTTTGTGTCCCGACCAGGAATCGAACCCGGTACCTCCGAGTCTAAATCCACGAACTTAACCGCTAGACCACGGAGGCAGTTAATAGGTAATAATTAAATAAATTAAAATAAAAAAATTATAAAATTTAATGTAGTTTGGCATTAAGTCTGCCTTTGTACTTCGTGCAATAAAGTTTTTCAATAAATAGCTCAGTGTGGCTGACAGACTTTAATCAGGAAACAGACTGTCGAGTGAAGAGACGAAATTGTTTCAAGTTGTCTGAAGCACATCGTTAGGTCGTTCATGGGTACTTGTAGCTGCAATACTGCAGCTGCGTGCTCTGGACTGATGCCAAACTCACGATTTAGGGCTGCTAATATAATCCTACCTTATATAAGTTAAGTCGTTTTTTAACTTATTTTGTCCAGTCTGCTGGGGCGGGGAAGTATCCACCGTTCGTGCCAATAAACCCAGTAAAGTGTATCACATTTCGGGATCAGGCTCGAATTGCCGTCATGTCTAGTCAAGCCGGCATAGTGTTAGGGACTGATGTCAGTCATGAGTGTCTGATTACAGTTGCTAACATTCATGGATCTCACTCCCCACTCACAAACTTTTTATTTTATGATAAGAATGAACTATTGTAAAGTGTATAAAAATAAATAAATTGATTTTTATTTAATGTCTATAAGTTGACACGGACTTTTTACAGCCACGAATTTATATTTAGTTGACACAGCACTTTTACAGCTACGAATATATGTTTAATTGACATATTATTTACATTGTAAGGTGACACGGCCCGTATACAGCCACGAACTAGTATTAAGATTTGATATTCATTATTATTGTAAGATTGTAAGCTGACTCGGCCCTTTTACAGCCACGAATTTATATTTGGTTGACACGGCACTTTTACAGCTGCGAATATATGTTTAATTGACATATTATTTACATTGTAAGGTGACACGGCCCGTATACAGCCACGAACTAGTATTAAGATTTGATATTCATTATTATTGTTAGATTGTAAGCTGACTCGGCCCTTTTACAGCCACGATCTTTATATTAAGTAGTTTAATAACTAACTAACTTAATAGTTACAATTACCTTGCTTATGACAATAATGCTATTATAACACACATAAATATGAATTATTGCCTGTTACGGTCCAACCATGATTACTTATGTTTGTTTATATTTTTTTTCATGTTTTTGTTTTACATTATTTTAGTGCTGACAATATCCAAGTTGTTACAAGATAACCTAAGGAAATAAATAATTTGATTTGATTTAATTTGAAACAGGTGGACGGGAGTTACGACCCAAACGTTAGTTTCTTTTTAATTATGCCCCTTGCTTGGATTTATCAAATGGCAACTACGAGTATATGCGAGTAAACACACAAAGATTCTTTCACATTAATGAATACAGTAAAAAAGCGAGTAATTGTAGTTACTTTAAAACACTGTTTACTTTGAAATTTAATATTTCTTTCTTGTAATAAAATTCTTATTTAGCGCAAGCACTAAAAAGCGGTTGTATTCAAATTTTAACGAGCTGTTTTATCCCGGACACGCTGAAATCTTTACTTGCGAGCACTTGCGCTGTGAACTGACTCCGTGGTCTAGTGGTTAAGCCCGTGGATTTAGACTCGGAGGTACCGGGTTCGATTCCTGGTCGGGACACAAAAAGATTTATTAATATAAATAAATATATTGTTGCGGGAAAACCGCAAAATATAAACTGCAACTTGTGCCCCATATTTAAAGTACAATTTAAAAAGACATTATTAAACAAAATAACACGACTTTTGACTAACAATATCCACAGTAAACTAATTTACAAAACGAAAAACTTTTAGACATGTCCGTGCAAAATGGCGCGAAGCACTCACATGCCTTATTTAGGTTTAGGGTTACCACCTTGGTCTGCTTTAAGGGTTACCAGCATTAAAAATACGAGTTTAAGATTTTACTGTTATACATACGGCCTTGTTTTATGACAAAATCTTTATTTTTTATTATTATTTATCCCGTATTGAATATTATTAATTTTGGGTTCCTTTTGTAGCGCAAAAATAAGATTTTCTCGAACGTATTTTGGTACTTAATTATTTCTTAAGTAAAAATTTACTAGGTAATGGTAAGAAATGCGCTTCACAAACATATCCTAGGAAATACTTAAGATTTTTTTTTATACTAGCACGACATATGACCTTGGTCCCACCTGATGGTAAGTAGCGCACAAGGTCCATGAATGTTAGCAACTGAAGTCAGACACTCATGACCGACATCAGTCCCCAACACTATGCCGGCTTGACTAGATGCTTTTTCATTCGCTTGAAGGACTCCAGGATATAGAAAAGTGGAAACATAGAAGCTGGAAGAGGATTCCAAATCTTTATTATATATATATATTATATGTATGAGTCACTAAATTTATAGGTACACGAAGGGATGGTGACTACGGTATGTGGGTGCATATTCTGACCTGTGCGTGTGGTTCGGTTGTTGAATGGAGAGGGAGGGATTAGGTAAATAATAAGGAAGGGAACTGTCTTTTACAATAAATGTATGTGGACTTATAAACTTTGCGTTTTACAAAGCAATAATAAATAATTAAGTAGATACCGTTTTTTGTACCATAAAAAAAACTATAATTTTAAACAATATACGAGTATGTGTATTTTTTACTAAATAAACTTAAGTATCGTGAAACCCGATTTGACTTAAGGAAAACTTAAAGATATTCATTAGCTAGGAATTAATTAAGTAAGTAGTAGAGGCGCAATGTTAAGGCAGAAAGTTGAATGATGTGCATAGAGTCAAGGGCGTACCCAGGTAGGGGCAGGGGGGGGGGGGCAGCTGCCCCCCCCCCCCTAGAAGTTAAATAAACGTCAATTTTCCCGGCAAGTGGGAATTAAAAACGTGTTACCTACTCTGCGCAAAATGAAGTGTTGGAAACAAAACATCTTTTCAGTCAGATATTTTGATTTAATATTTTTTATCTATAATTAAATATTCTACATTCTACAACATTCGATATAGTATATTGTTAGCGACGCAATATAATTTAAATCTCCCGCGAAACCGTCGCATCTCATAGTTTCCGCTCCCGAGTTCCCGACGAGATAATCAGAGCCATCTAGGATTAAAGCCGAATATAATTTGGAGAAAACAACATCTAGCGCTAGCGCTATCTAGTTACGGACGACACTCGACAGTACTTTTTCCAGTCAATTTTCATGATTTTTTGTTTCAATATACCCGACCGACCATCTTCTCGAAACAGGTATGAGCTGCCCCCTCCTAGCTGAAATCCTGGGTACGCCCTTGCATAGAGTTGGTAATTCCTGTGCTAGTGTATGCCCTTTTCTGTTCCAAAATATATGTCATTAATTCCCGTGATCTAGCAACAAAGGTAATTGGGCGAGGTTGTTTTATTTCACGCCGCGGATGGGTTGATTACAAAGAACGACAAGACAAAGGAGACCATCCGAGCATGAGCTTGACGTTTACTTGTGATGGATTGATTTCAATCAGACAGGTAGGCGCCACGTTAACCACACTGACGGCCGGTTGTCGCGAGGCCGCTTTAAATAATCTATGATTAACATTTAGTTTGTCACTTTGGTTATTTCAGCCAATGATGTGCCGCGTATTTACATAATATCATCATTTCATCATCATTACAGCCCCTAGAGCACAGCGTCCTAGATCTCCACTGCTGGAGATGGGCCTTCCAGAACATATATCTGGAGAACTTGGCCTACACTCGCCACGCTGGCCAGACGGCTTGGCGAGGATTTGATGTCAATTTTTATGACAATTCATTAACGATTCCACAAGTTGGTTTTAGTGGAACCGGGACCGACGGCTTAACGTGCTCTCCGAGGCACGGGAACGGTGGTGTTGTAAATCTATGACAGATGTACTTCAGAAAAGTGTATTTCTCATTGGTACATGCCGGGGGGGTTTGAACCGACCTTTGTAGGATTTAAGGAACGCGTTCTTTCAACCGAGCCACCACCGCGCCGTACATAATATACATGGATACATAATCGTCTTGTTTCAAGCTGTGTTAATTTTGTATAAATATCAACATGGCTAGCTTACAGTATTAATTTTCCTTGAAAGTAAACATTGGCATTTGACTTCATAGCAAATGGCACATACTTTCAACGAGAACAAAAAATAGGTGGTAGGCTGTATAGTGATAATTTGCCCAGTCTGCCGGGGCGGGGAAGTATCCCACCGTTCGTGCCGATAAACCCAGTAAGTTTTCACCAAGAGATAAGAGTGGTTTACAATATATATATACTAATACCAATAACATCTAATAACTAATAAGATTATAAAAGTAAACATAATAATTACAAAATGAGATAACATGAAACAAAATATTTTTTTCCTTCCTAACCCGTTCCACAATTTATTATGCATACCTACCGACAAACAATTTAGTGAGGTTAATTTTAAATGAGTGTTTTTTCATATTAAATATATCCATCATATAATGTGTTTTTGTATACATTAACGATATTTGTTCGATGTGTCGGAAAAAAATAAGCCGTCCGTGAGCTTTCAACGCAAACGCTGCCTAAACCCTTTGAGATATAACAAAATAATGTATGGTGGAATTGTGTATCTTATATAGGTCTACAGAAAAGTCTACGATGGCATATGTCTATCTCTTAAGGATTACATAATAATTCCATTTTAATACTTAAAAAAATAGGCAATTATAAAGCGGTATTTAAAAAGCTATTTACACAAATACAGTATTAATCCTTATCATTTTAAATACGTTAGTTGGCTTGAGCATTTTGAAGTTTATTTTTTCCCTTTACACCATGCAAAATAATAAAAAAAGCGTGTGCGTCGCAGATCGAACCGCAAAAATGAGAACTAAACTTGCAGGTTATTGATTTTGTAGTTGGTAGGCATATTCCTCTTCCCTGCCGCGCTGTTCCGAGAGGAAGAAAGAAGGAGCGAGAGAGGCAGCGGCTATACGCGCGCGCCTCTCCGTCCCTCTTCCCTGCCGCGCTGTTCCGAGAGGAAGAAAGAAGGAGCGAGAGAGGCAGCGGCTATACGCGCGCGCCTCTCCGCCCCTCTTCCCTGCCGCGCTGTTCCGAGAGGAAGAAAGAAGGAGCGAGAGAGGCAGCGGCTATACGCGCGCGCCTATCCTCTCCTCTTCTCCTTCCCCGCCGCGCTGTTTCCCCTTGAGTTCTGACGTACGGACGTACGTTCAACGAAATAGGTCCCCAACCAAGCGCGCGCAATAAAGTTCTTACTTTAATAATCTGCTATATTGACAATTTAACGTTGCGGTTTCAGAAATAGGGCGACTGTTGTTTACAAGTTTTCAAATACATCAAAACGAATAACACACGTCGGTAGAATATTTCTTCTTATCTATCAAGTGCCGAGTCGCGTCGCTCTACGCATTTGTTATGATTATAATCTATTGATTGAAAAAGTTGGTGATGTTGCATAATAGAAACACCCTTCAGCTCGTTATAAGAAGGGTGAGTACAATGGTACAAGGTCTACTCCGAAATCCCGAAGATTTTAACTTTAGATCAAATCGCAAAGTCAAATTTATCGTTTTCCATAATTATTCACTTTGTAGCACATTATTAAACAAAATAACACCACTTTTGACTAACAATTACAGAACAAAAAACTTGCACCTGACATGTCCGTGCAAAAGTGCGAGAACAACGCCACTTAGACCTTTAGGCTTTTGCATCCCGCTCGCTTGCAGAATCAAATATTTAAAATGTATTATCTTATATTTTAAAAAGTATATAAAATTAAATAAAAAATAATAAAAAAAATATATAAATAAAAAAAATACAAATAATAATTGTTTATTGACACTATTTAAGAAATATGTTTTTTACACTTTAAATTTAGATTGTATGTCCCCATATACCTATCTGGTTGTCATTATATATCTGGTTTGACAATCTCTCTTTGCTCATCCTTTCAACATGTCCGAAACATCGAAGCATGCCTTTCCTTATTTTTTTCCTTATGCTTTCTTTAATACCTACTCTTTTGCGTATTTCCTCATTACGTATGCGGTCCGCCAAAGTGACGCCGCATATCCGACGCAACGACCTCATTTCTACTGCATTAACTCTACTCTCATGCGTATTCTGACATATCCACGTCTCGCTTCCATACCATAAGTGATGGTACCAGCATGGTACTGTGTTTAAATTCTCATGCTGTTTTGTAATACGTTATATAGTAGACCAGAGGTGACCAAACTTTTTAAATTGTGGCGCACGGTCTAGTATTTTGTCTCGACGTCCATCTTGTAGGTGTTACCTAAAATACAATGGCAATGTGACCTGGGTGATGTCACATTTTATACTTTGAGAACCCGTGTGCTAGGCAATATCCAAGCATGTTCCATTGATATAAGCCTATTTTTGAATAAAGAAATAATAAAAATATACGGAAGAAGAAACGTATAAAATAACAGGAGCGTATATAATATAACAGTCAGTCAAGAGAATAAGCTAATCGACTCTTTGGGGGTGTAAATAAAGCTTCAAAATCACTTCTCCCGTCTTCAAAATCCCCTTTTTAAAAGTGGTTTAATCATAGACATATAAATGACGTGCAAAAAATATTAAAATAAATTAAGTAAAGTATCTCCACTGTTTGCGCCTAGGACCAAGAATTATTGTTCCTAGGTCTGCGCCTAATCATATTTTTTTAAATCAACTTTAACGTTGTCTATAAATTTTATATATCGACATACTTATCCTATCACGCTCTAAAACTTACGAGATTTTTCCGAACGCAAGGGAAAACAAAAAAATATGTGAACACGACTCAGCTGTCAATAGCGTCTGAAAAGTGCCAACGTCTGTGCAGCAACCTGGCGACCCAAGGAAAGCCCAAACCACCTGCAGCAAATACAAGTAAGAGCGTGTCAGCATCCAGCCCCTTACAGTCCACTTTTATATTTTATTAATTTTCCTCTTTTTCCACGCCCGTCCAATCACGACCGTATCCCTTTTGGGGTGGTCAGAAAACCACGTTTTTTTAAAGAATCATTTAGCCAACTCTACTATAGTCCCATCATGACAAGTGGCAAGCTCGTCGATGTCTCTAGCGTACCAACGGTTTTTTCGGTTGATCACCCCGAAAGGGATACATACGTTCGTGATTGGACGGGCGTGGAAAAAGAGCAAAATATAATATATAAAATTTATTGTTTGTATCTGCCCCGTCTAAAAAATCCACCATGTATAGGTCTCTGGGTTAAAAGATGAAAGGCATATTTGCAGGGGACGTGATGATCCACCTCTCTCAAAGCTCAAGTTTGGGTAAAATTTTTATAATTATTTATTTTTATCACAAATAGGTACTATTATGATTAGGTAAATCTTGTTTCAAGCGGTGTTATTTTTATATAAACATCACAATGGCAAACTTACAATATTAGTTCTCCTTGGAAGTAAAAATTGGCATGTCAAATCATTGCAAATGGCACATACTTTCAACGAGAACAGAAAATAGGTGGTAGGCGGACCGATGGTGGTAATTTGCCAAGTTTGCTGGGGCGGGGAAGTCCACCGTTTGTGCTAATAAATAGAATGTATCCACACGTTTCGTTACATTACCGTCATGCCCAGTCAAGCCGGCATAGTGTTAGAGTATAATTTCTGATTCAACAATTCGCTACCATTCATGCAACTAGCGCGTCACTTACCATCAGTTGGTCACAAGGTCACATTTCGTGTTAGTATAAAAAAAAAGTGAGAACCGCAACTCACCAGTTCTCGATTATACACCAGAAACGACACAGCTGGTCTAGGACGATATACAATACGCGACAGCCGTCTTAGAAGCTCGTTCCATAAATGTATTGACGGCAAACCTGCTTAGCTCAATGGGCCCAATTCTTTCAGTGAGTGGTGCAAAGATTTTTCTGGAATTCCTCTCGTACCAACTGCCTCCGTGGTCTAGCGGTTAAGTCCTTAAGTGGACTTAGACTCGGAGGTACCGGGTTCGATTCGTGGTCGGGACAGAAAAATATTTATTAATGTAAATAAATACATTTAATTAATGTTTAATTTATTTGTGATATTTCTCGAGTTTGGTACGCTGGAGACTTCGACGAGCTTGCCACTTGTCATGATTGACCCATAGTGAAGTTGGCTAAATGTGAATCCGCTTATTTATAAGCGTGGTTTCTGACCACCCCGAACGGGAAACGGTCGTGATGATACTTTACTTACCAACTTCCACTGCATAAAGCTGAGTCTTTTGAATTCGTTCCTGATCATTACTTCTGTGAGAAATAATAATATTTTCCGTAAAAAAAAGTAAAGTATCATCACGACCGTAATGGTCAAATCACGCATTTATCATCAAATTAATATATTTAGTTATTTTATAATTTCTAAGAAAGCATAGGTACATAAATAAGGAAAGGCATGCTCGGTTGGTCCTGGCATGTCGAATGATTGACGAACCAGATATATAATGCGAAAGTTGTGGGTAAAAGAGGCCCTGGCAGACCGAGACCTATAAATAAAACACTAGCTGATGCTGAAGGTACAATAGAGCCTACGAAACAAAAGGGCATGTATGAAAAGGTTGATAAAAGTCGACAAACCAAAAGAGGTATGTATAGATCGTGACAAATGGCGCTCAATTGTAACATTAGTGTTTATTAAATATTAAATAAATAAATATTTCCAGACAGGTCACACAGCGCCATCTAATTTCCGTAGTAAGCTATGAGGCTTGTGTTACGGAAACTAGATGGTTGATAAACTACATTTATACTTTTTATTTTGTAAATATATACATATAAACACCCAGACCGAGACAAATTATACAATGTACAACTTGCCCCCGGTGGGAATCGAACCCATGACCTCTCGAGTTCACGGCAACGTTGGTTACCACTAGACCACGGAGGCGGTCAAATTTATAATTATAGTATTACGGTTTTGAACATATTCGATGGTATGATTTCCAGATGGTATGATATAATGATCTACGAACGAGAAAATGCGGAAACACGATTGCACATGACTCGTTAAATCCATAGTTGGCATATTTTTATAGTGTCGTAAAGGGTAATGGATTTTTGGCTATAAGACATAAATGTGGCAACATATGGACCTTTTAATGTGGACTCTCGTTTTTCATAGCCCTTATATTATAGGGTTACTCTGGAGTCATATTCTTATCGCAATTTCGAATGGATTTATATATAAAATCTAATAAAAAAAAGTAAATTACTTAAAGAAATTAGTAAAAAACTAGTGTCTAAAAGAAGAAGGATGACAACCGTGACGATAGAGATTGATGATGAAACTCTAGAAAAAGTAAATAAAATTATATATCTGGGCAGTGTTTTCATTGCGGATGAAAAGTATGACTGCCTCCGTGGTCTAGCGGTTAAGTCCGTGGATTTAGACTCGGAGGTACCGGGTTCGATTCTTGATCGGGACACAAAAAATATTTATTGATATAAATAAATACATTTAATTAATATTTAATTTATTTGTGATATTTCTCGAGTTTGGTACGCTGGAGACATCGACGAGCTTGCCACTTGTCATGATTGGCCTATAGTAAATAAAATAGTAAAAGTTGGCTAAATGTGAATCCGCTTCTTTATAAGCGTGGTTTCTGACCACCCCGAAAGGGAAAACGGTCGTGATGATACTTCTATGAAAAGTATGATAAGGACGTTGAAAGAAGAGTGAACGCGGGAAATAGTGTCAATGGTCCCCTGGGGTCACTGATCGGCAGTCGAAATGTCAGTGACAAAGCTCGACCCGCCACAGACAATGTCATGCTGGTACCAACACTTATGTATGGAAGCGAGACGTTTATATGTCAGAATACGTATGAGAGTAAAGTTAATGCAGTAGAAATGAAGTCGGTGAGTCGGATATGCGGCGTCACTTTGACGGTATGCATACGTGATGACGAAATACGCAAAATGGCAGGTATGAAAGAAAGCATAGGGACAAAAATAAGGAAAGGCATGCTCCGATGGTTCGGACATGTAGAAAGGATGAGTGAAGAAAGATTGACGAATCTGTTATATAATGCGAAAGTTGTGGGTAAAAGAGGCCCTGGCAGACCGAGACCAAATAAATAAAACACTGGCTGAAAGTGCATTAAAAAGCCTTCGTAACAAAAGGGCATGTATGAAGAGGTTGATGAATGTCGACGTAACAAAGAGGTATGCCGTGATCATTTTGAATGGCGTTCAATTGTCTCTGCAAACCTCGCGAGGGATCTGGCGTCAAGATATTTTATTTATTTATTTATTTAAGACTTTATTGCACGAAGTAAAAAGGCGGACTTAATGTCCGTAGACATTTTCTGACAGCCAAACCTTGGGGACAAATTTGAACTATTATAGGTGCAATGAAAGAAATATTAAAAAATTAGGAACTAGCAATTAACAGCTTAATCATACACTTACATATTATACTGTTATATACACTATTTTCCCGCCACAGCTCCCTTAACGATACTATTAAAAGGGCTCTAGCCACCATCGAGGTTCCAGCTCTTCTAGAGCCTGTTGGAGTTATCCGAGATGATGGCAAGAGACTCGATGGTATGACGTTGGTCCCCTAGGAACAGGGACGTGCTCTGGTGAGGGACGCCACGTGCGTCGACACCCTTGCCGCGTCGCATCTCAGGGGAACAGCGCATAAAGCGGGAGCCGCGACGGAAAATGCGGAGTCCAGCAAGCGGCGCAAGTATGTAAGTATATTAAAAGATTACATATTTGTGCCGTTTGCTGTAGAAACTCTGGGCCCATGGAGTCCGAACGCAAAAAAGTTTTTAAAAGACAACACCGCGTCTTGTCGTCTCCGGTGACAAGAGGGCTGGCTCTTTCTTCGCCCAAAGAATCGGTATTGCAATTCAGCGGGGAAATGCAGCCAGCGTTCTTGCCACCATTCCACGCGGACGGGACTTATATCCCTATCCTTAATATTAATTTTATTTTATATGTTGTAAATATTTATAAATATATATATGCATATATATTTGTATGTATGTACATATTAAATTTATATATAATAGAAATGAAAGCGTTTTCGAACTTATTTCAAGAATAAACCTCCAGTTATTGTGCGTTAGGGATAAGCAGGCATAGTGTAGTCCACGCACGTACACAAGATTCATGACAGATTGAAACGAATGACGTCACACCTAATAAAGTGTGCAAGAGTGATGGTGATTTGACAGGAACGCAAAGTTGGAGCTTAGAAAGTCATGTCTTTTCCTAACAGACAAAGAACAATAGGCAAAAAGACCATTTATTTGTAAAAAAACACCCGAAACTTTTTAAAACTCTTGGGGATAATAGCAATTTTAAAACGCGTTATCCTAGTAGAATAATTATTCCAGCACATAAAATTACTCAATATAGCCGAAATTGTTATACAAAGTCATGTGACTAAATAAATATTTGTATGCTAGAAATAGCGAAGCATGTGATATAATTACATATAATAATTTACATCCCTGTACCTACCATGTTGCTGACAAATAAATTGTTTCATTTCATTTCAAAATGTACCCAACTTTTAACAATTAGTACCTATTTTTTCAACTTTACTTAAATTTAGGACATATTTTTTTTCATAGCAGTAAGCGCGGGACAAAAGTTTTTTATCTTATGTATGTAGATCAACGTGAATAATAACTAAGACCCATCATTTTAACTAAGAAACATAGCTAAGTACTTAATTTGTAAGTTTTTTCTTTCTAAAGCAAAAAAAAAATTGGCATTTGACATCATTGCAAATGGCACATACTTTTAACGAGAACAACAAATACATAGGTGGTGACATTGACATTTAGATAGAATTAACATATGTTTTTGATGACTGTACAATGAAACCTATGTATCAATATACACTTGAATAGCCTTGTAGGTAATAACTACAATCTATCCCGATAAAATATGAACAGATATAAACCATTCTTTTATTATACTGCTGTGTTATTATGCGAATCTATTTTAAGTATAGTACAGTGAGGGACTAACTATGAAACTATTGAAAGATTTTTCCTTAACGTAACCTCCACTCAACCATTCCTTCCAACTATTTATTAATTATTTATCTTCAAGGAAAACTTACAGCTTCTAACAAATCGTCATGATCGTAGAACAGTGTCGGATTTAAAAAAATACCCACAATTTTGCATATATATTTATTTATAGTTTTATATTGGATGTAGTCTGTAATTTATAGTGCGAATATTAGAAAGGGTTCCAAAATGATATCTAGAAGGTTTGCACTTATTATGAGACTTAAAAAGTGACAAAAAAACAGTCGAAATGACAGTTGAATGGCCGCCATGAAAATTTTAAATATAGCAGATCCGTCACTGTTCTACGATCATGACGAAATGATTACTTATATAAAAAAACTAGATGCCATTTAAAAGTTTCCACAAATATCTTATACAACTAAAAAAAACTTATAAATAGAAGAAACATATGAATAATAATAATAAACCACAATAATTTAGAAAATAAAAATAATTAGGCATCTAAATCTATAAATCAGATAGATGTAAAAAATGCTCTAGACATCGCCCGACCAACTAATTTAAGCGATGTACAGAACATGTCAATATCCATGACCTCAGCTAGGCGGTTGAGTTCTCTTGATGCTCTCGTTAAAAATGAGTTTTGACGGTAGTTGGTGCGGGCATATGGCACTACCAAAGGTCTATCAAACGGAATTCCTTAAAGAATACTCCAAATCAGTATCTTTAGTTATAAACTCTCCAAACCTCAAAAGGCATAAATACCATTTTAAATATTTTTTATTTTTTTTTTTTTTTTTTTTTATTAACCGGTAAGAAAGGTTTTTTCTGGAAACATTAAGGATTCCCGTATTGTATTACTATACGCTCTAGCACTTTTGCAATCCATAAGTCTTTCTCATTCATATATTTAAATATGCATGTGTCACTAAATTATTTATAATTCTGGAACGAAATCTGATTTTAATGAATTTGTCAATTTGTTTTGTTCATGTTAATAATGTCCTTTAACTAAAATAAATAATTTAAATATGATATATTAGCCGAAAATGACATAAATACGCTTCAAGGTGGTTTTAAGGTACGTCGCGATTTACCTCGAGTTTGATAGTTTTATTCCTCGAGCTTAGTGACCTAGAAGTCCTTCCGTTTGACAGCTGAAAGGAATAATTTAGTGGAGAAACCGTTGAGAAAACGTCTAAAAATACGAGTGTAATGGCCGATGACTGAATCCTTCCTAAATAGTATTTCTGCACCTTTATAATTTATATAAAAAACGCTATTTAAGTGAAGAAGAAATGTCACTAGGGAATGATTAAGTGATGACAGCTCTTCAGCTTACCCTTTCATAGTGGCTATACGTCGCACCTATGCATTTGTTAACTTCGCAGCCGCTGCCGAGTCGCAGAAAAAAGTGACATTTAAATATATATTTAAAAAATAGAATAAAAATTATAGCTTGGTCTTGCACTGTACAAGTTTCTTGGACACATTGATTGGCGCCTCACATCCACTGTCCGAGATAGCACACTGCACTCGCGACCTTGCATTACGCCTACCATCACCTTTTCAATATAGTAAGCACGAATTAAATAATTCAATCTTAATATTAAATCTACCAATCCACACTCTCTTCTCATTATCCTAAAGGTTAGCTGGTTCCATTTTCCTGCTGACTGCACATTTTTTTTTTTTTCAAAATCTGTGTATGCAGTTAAAAATATCTCAAGTTATGGATACCTTCCCTACTGACCCGTCTCAAAAATCCATTCTGTATATGTCAAGGAAAATATATTAGGATGCGTTCTCTATTTTTTTATGCATGTTCCATTGGCGAGCTGCAGCGCGCCTCGATGGCTGCCTGGTAGTGCTCGGGATGTGGCATTGGGTGTGAAGGCGGCCAATTCCATATTTTAATATCAACTCATGGTCCGTGCCACCCCATATCCTATGCGCGGCTATATCCTGGAGTACTGTTGGGTGCCTGTCGGGGCGCGTTGTGCTGCATATGTTAATGGGGTGTATCAGGCACAGCTTTATGTAGATGTCGCTAGCGGCAATGGTACCTTATTTACACCTATGACGGATCATTTTTTAAAATGTTTTTGTAGTTTTCATTGTTATAACAGAAGAAATAATTTTAACTTAACGGTACCTACTTTAAAAGACTAATTAGGAAAGCGAAAACCATCTTTAAAAACAAAAAAGGTTTAATTAATTAGGATCGGCAATTTTGAGATCAAAGAAAGATATGCTTTGATTTCGCTTGGAAATCTCGATTTGTACACTTAAAAGCTGCTCACTTCCGCAATATATCCAGAAAATCATAAATTTCGTAATAAAAAGACAAGTTTTCTATGCAACTGACAGTTCTATTAGGTACCATCTATCATGCGCCATCTACCGTGATAAAAAGTTAGTGATACACCCCATTGTGTAAGTTGTATTGGGCTAAATTGTGTTCACATTTTGAGATAAATTATTCTAATAAATTTAAGTAAAAGTCTAGTAACGACATTATTTTTAAATAAACAGGAAATAACCTCATCAAGATGATAATATAGATATTTTGGCATAATTATATTTTGTGTATGTAGTATATAATAAGTTATATATTTAAAGTGTGTAGTAGATGTAGTTCGTTTTTTATGTATGTATGTACTAAATTAAGTAAGTATCGTGTATATACTATTGTATATACCTACTAAGCCCGTGTAGACCCATTTCATCAACTTGAGAACCACACTTGCATATGTGAGGTTGACATATTTTTGAACCAAGGTGTAATAAAACTGCTATTCTTAAACTGTCCTTATCCAGGAGTGTACCAGTTTATGATGATGACAGTTTTTTACATTTTATCAAAAAGTTTTTAACAGCAATTTGTCGAAAGGTCGTGGTACTTATACCAAGCGAGAGAAATGCGCACACATGTCGGCGCCAACGCACGATACGATCTGTCGTCCGGATCAAAGGAAACCCGACAAACCGACTCCAAAGTACAACCAATATTTCCTTCATAATCTTAGGCAATTATTCTTACTGCGTAATAATAATCAAAATTAATAGATGTTTTTATAGCACATCACTAGCGGTGAGATGGCTGAAAGCGTAGCGTCCAGGTTATTATTGCATTGCGGAAAACTTCACAACGGGAAATAAAACTGATTCGGAAGGATTCGTGACTGTGGAGAAACGTAATAGTAGGGGAATTGCCCTCCCGAACAGTGCGCTCTAAAAGCTGCGATACCGACGGACCATCCTATGCATGTTCTCGGACCGGGGAGGTCGGCTTTGTCGCTGTTTATCGACGAGTTTTCTTCCCATTGGGATGACACCGGAATCAAGGCCTTTAGGATTCGTGTGACGTCAGAGCACCTCAAAATATTCCTAAAGAATTCTGGGCCCACGCAGCACCTACTCCCTCTGTACCCCGGCGCCGTCCACTAAAGCTTCTCGTACAATTAGGAAGGTGGTCACAGTACCTAATGGGTACTTCTATGACCACAAGAAGATGAAGATACGAAAGACACAATTAATTAATATTGTTATTTTTGTTGAGTTAATTTTATAATGATATGTATTTTAGTAGTTAGGTATATCTATCTATGAGTTCCTGATAATCCGACATCAGTCCCTAACACTATGCCGGCTTGACTAGATGCAATTTCACACTTCGCTTGAAGGACGTATGAGCCCCCAAACTTATACGTACGCGAAGGGATGGTGACTACGGTATGTGGGTGCATATTTTGACCTGTGGGTGTGGTTCGGTTGCGGAATGGAGAGGAAGGGATTAGGTTATAGAGTTCTTCGGAGCATTCACTATAGTATAGAGGCCACATCTCGGCGAAGCTGCAGGGATTCGAGAGTTCCAGATATAGTGGCATCGTCCACAATTCGTAAGCTCGCCTCTGCAGGACATTGGGAGCATCTGTGAGGTACTTGGCGGAACCATCCCAAAGGTGAGAAAAGTATTCTACACATGATCTGATCTGTGCTTTGTACAGCATTCCTACAGGAATTAGGTTAAGTCGTTGTTTGTTTAAAGAAACAGTCTAGAGCCACATCCACATCACCATTTATCAGCCTGTGTCCCTCGACTGCTGGATGTAGCCCTCCCCCAAGGCTCGCTTAACGCGATCACTTACCAGCCTTATCCAATAATTAATTAGTAACCACCAGCGGCCTTCTTCAAGAAATCCGTCCATCTAGCAGGGAAGAGTCCCACTCTGCGTCTTCCCGGACGTGGTCTCCACTCTTTTGTAAGATAAAGTTACTAAAGAAGCAACGCTGAGTTCTTTAGGCACTTTACTTCTATAACAGTTGGAATTTTTTGCATGCTTATGGCGAAATATGTGAACCTTTTAATGTTAATTAAGACCCAATATTGTTTGTTAGCCGTCTGGCCAGCGTGGCGAGTATAGGCCAAATTCTTCAGATATATGTTCTGGAAGGCCCATCTCCACTAGTGGAGGTCTAGGAAGGATGCTGTGTTCTAGGCGCTGTAATGAATTGTTTGTTATCATGTTTCCTGCAAATAATATATTTCATTTCCTTTCTAGAACCCGTTTGATGTCGTCGGTTCTGCCAGGTGCCACTTCATCTTGTTTTAAACTTTCTCTGACGAGTATCAACGTCTCGAATTCTAACCATCTGAGAATTTTAATAGGCGATGCTAGGCGGACTGATGGTGATATTTCCCAGTCTGCCGAGGCGGGGAAATATCCACCGTTCGTGCCGATAAACTCAGTAAAGTGGACCCACACGCATCGGGATCAGACTCGAATTGCCGTCATGTCCAGTCAATAGTATTAGGGACTGATGTCAGTCATGAGTATCTGATTTCAGTTGCTAACTATCATGGACCTTGCGCGACTTACCATCAGGTGGACACAAGTTCACATGCCGTGCTAGTATTAAAAAAAAGCATAGCTCTCTCCGTAGCCGCAATTAAATAATAAAGAACATGCCTCTTTTAGAAATTGTTTCCTTATATCTTAATAAATACACAAATAAATCAGCATGATAAGTTGTCTGTCTGTATGTGCACAAGTCTTAAGCATTTACCAAACAAGGCATGGCAGGGCTAAAGAATGTTGGACATCCATAACTGTAGAATGATTGCATGTGTACCTTACATATTTAATATACTACATACAATACTCGTATGTACACAGAATAGAAAAAAACTATTTAGAAGAACAACAAACAAAGAGATCAAATAAGAATTGGTTGTTAATTTTATACCCGGCTTCTTACATGAGCGCAGCATTCGGGTCCTTGTGGATGGGAATGCGTCTGGGCTCATGTCAGTGAATGCCGGTGTGCCGCAGGGCTCTGTATTGTCCCCAACACTGTTTCTTCTGCATATCAATGACATGTTGACCCTTGGAAACATTCATTGCTATGCAGATGACAGCACGGTTCATGGGCGATACCTTAGTCCACGAGCTGTGGGAGCCGCCAAAGTAGAGGAGTTGCGCCGTTCCCTGACGACGGAACTGGACGGCACCCTTCGCAAAATTTCTGCGTGGGGTGCCCAAAACCTAGTCCAGTTTAATGCCAGTAAGACTCAGGCATGCGCGTTGACGGTCAAGAAGTCTCCCTACTCTCCTATTCCTACTCTTCAGAACACCGTGCTGGAACTTCAACCCAGCTTTAACATACTCGGAGTCGAAATACGCTCAGATCTAAACCACAGAAACTACATTGAGAGCATTACCAAAACAGCGTCGAAAAAACTTGGGATACTGAACAAGGTGAAGCGGTTTTTCCCGCCTGCTCTAAGACTTATGCTGTATAAAGCTCAGATAAGGTCATGCGTGGAATACTGTTCTCACCTCTGGGATGGCTCCGCTAAGTATCTTACAGATGCTCTCAATGTCCTGCAGAGGCGGGCAATTCGGATAGTGGACGACACCACAGTCTCTAAAACTCTCGAATCACTGCAGCTTCGCCGTGACGTTGCCTCTCTGAGCGTGTTCTACAAGCTATACCACGGCGAGTGTTCTGAGGAGCTCCATAACCTTATCCCTTCTTCTCTATTCCGTAACCGAACTACACGCACAGGCCAAAATATGCATCCACATACCTTACCCACTATCCCTACGCGTACTCATAAATTTGGAGACTCTTACATCTGTCGCACGCTGAAGATGTGGAATGCTCTCCCAGCCAGTGTATTTCCCCACTCTTATAACCTGGAGTCCTTCAAGCGAAGTGTGAAAAAGCATCTTGTTAGGCCGGCATAGTGGTAGAGACTGATGTCGGTCATAGTGACCGGCGTCAGTTGCTCCCATTCTTGGACCTCGCGTACTGCTTACCATCAGGTGGGCGCGATGTCACATGTCGGGTCCAGTATAAAAAAAAAAATAAAAAAATAAAAAAAATACAAAATGTTTGTTACATTATTTTCGATGACATATCTACTTTAAAAAAATATATATTATTCATTCGAAGGAATAAAACAAAATTACAAAGTATTATAAATTACAAAAGAGAGTTACTGACATAGCTTTTAAAATTTGCAAGCTGAAGTGGCAATGGTCCGGACACATTTGCCGCAGAACCGACGAACAATGGGGCAAACGGGTTCTAGAGTGGAGACCACGTACGGGAAAACGCCGAGTGAGACGACCCCCCGCCAGATAGACAGATGACCTAAAGAAGGTCGCTGGTGGGGGTTGGATGAGGGTAGCGAAAGATCGCGTTAAGTGGCGAGCCTTGGGCGAGGCCTACATCCAGCAGTGGAGAGATACAGGCTGATGATGATAAATTACAAACAACTTAATAAAAAATACAATTAAATAGGAAACTAAAAACTAATACAAAAAAAAGGAAAATAAAATAATATAAGGGAGAAATATAGAAATATGTCTCTATGGTAAATCGCGTAAAGACTTATTAAAATTATTTAAAAAACAAACAATTATTAAATGTGCGGAAAAGTTTAAAAGTAAAAAAACAACAAATAAAATACTTGTCCAAATCACTGCCAGTGGGCAAAGTACGCCATTCTCTAGTCAAAGTCAAAAGTCGACTTGTTAAATATTTAACGTATTTGCCAACAACAAATAAATACATACGATTATTACATAACACTAATTAGATTTAGAAGGTCAATTAAAGAAAAAAAAAGTACTATAACGACCGTATCCTTTGCGGGGTGGTCAGATACAAATTCTTAAATGAAGCGGATTCACATTTAGCCAACTAGCATACCAAATTTAAGAAATATCACAAATTAATGTGTCCTGACTATGAATCAAACCTGATATCTCAGCGTCTAAATTTAACGACTTAACCGCTAGACCACGAAGGCAGTCTTATAATTTTGCAGTTTAAATTTCATTTCATTTCATTTCAATAAAACTGTATCTCACATTTACTTCATTATTGATTGGTTGTGTTGTGTGAGAGTTCATTGGGCTTCCCGTCCCAATTATATGATATGTAGTTTCTACTGTATTTTTCTGTTCTGTGCATATACATGTCAGCACCCATGGCCTAGCGGTTACGGGGAGGAGAAACTACATAATTTATTTATTTGTGACGTTTGTCGAGACATCGACGAGCTTGCCACTTGTCATGATGGGACTATCAGTAGGTTTCCTAAACGATAAACTGGTAGTTTTTGATTAATATATATAAACTATATATAAAATAACTGTATTTTTTTGTATGTATCAGATTTACTATATTATATACTTTTTTTATTTTATTATATCAATTATATTTTCAAAAAGTAATATTTACAAAATACAAAATAATAATTACAAAATTCTTAGCTGCCTTAGTAGCGGTTAAGTCCGTGGAATTAGACTCGGGTACCGGGTTCGATTCCTGATCGATCGACGATATGACAACGTTGTCATAGAGACAGAAAGAAGTCAATATGTAGCTTTTTGGAAAATGTCCTAATTTGTGTTGTGAATTTAATTATATTTATTTACCACAGCCATGGTGTTTATTTCGGCCTTTATTTCTCCACAATAACCGTTCGTTTAATTGATTTTAAGACCCACTTCGAAACTAAGCGTCACAGTGCTTAGTCGATTCTATTACTGGAAGAAGCAGTTTTTTAAACGACTGGAGTAAAAAATATGATTTTGTATTATACACCGGAAATCGAACCTGGTACCTACGCAACTACAGTCTTAACTGCTAGACCACAGTCGTCTTTAAAAGATATAAACCATATATACACAACTTTTCTTATTTCCCAGGGGCCTAAAATCTTGTAGCAAGCATTGAGATCGAGTGTCGGGGATGTACGAGATTACGGCGATGTCATTGTAGGTACAGTCAACTTGGTAAATATTATCCTTCAGCCTGGCACCCGACACTCTTCGGAAAGTTTCCTCAACACGGTGTGTTTCAACATACAACTTTCAGTCAGGCTCAACAAAGCTTAAAATCGTTTGCCCACGTTTTGGAAGTGTCGTATATATTTCGACTTATAAATTCTTTTCTCAGACCCAAATTCTGAGACTGTTACAGAGAAATATCAACCTTATATTCAAAAGTAAAAGGCAGATTAAAGATTTGACAGTTACAAAGTTTACCTGAAATTGGAATGCTTAAAGCCAGTGGAGGGATTATTTTTACCGCAAAATATGCAAATGTCGAGCAAATTATTTGCACAATTTACTGGGTTTGTTTTTATGATTATAAAAAAGTATCATCACGAATGTTTCCCTTTCGGGGTGGTCAGAAACCACGCTTATAAATAAGGGGATTCACATTTAGCCAACTTTACTATAGGCCAATCATGACAAGTGGCAAGCTCGTCGATGTCTCCAGCGTACCAACAAACTCGAGAAATATCACAAATATTATTTTAATGTATTTATTTACATTAATAAATACATTTCTTTTGTGTCCCGACCAGGAATCGAACCCGGTACCTCCGAGTGTAAATCCACAGACTTAACCGCTAGACCACGGAGGCAGTTTATATTTTACAGTTATGATTATAAAATCGGAAAATTGTCTTTTTTCAACATTAATATGATAATTGTATACCTCGGTTCAGCCGTTATAAGCAGTGGTTTCCCAATCATGGTCTTCGTTTTGCTTTTTTGCAAGACCAAGAGCAACGCCAAGACTAACTAAACTAACCCGTTTTCCCAACGGCTCCTCGACTCAATTATACCTTCCAGCTGTCAAATACACAGTATAAGGATATAGACGATAGTGTTCATAGGTAGATTTTTGGGGTCGTCCAGGCCCGGATGGCTAATGGGCCTGGGTTGGGGATGGGGACATTCCCCCATTTTCCCCGGCAGGATCTCAGCGGGCAACCACCCACCGGTAATTCATGCACTTTTGGTGCTGGGCGCCGTCACTGTATAACAGCGCCCGTGTGGCTCACGAACCCAGGGGGGTATAGGTTCGACTACTTCAACTCTCCTCCAAGAGCACTTCTCTAGGAAGCGGTCTCCCGTTGGGGGGCCGAGCGCAAGACGGAGCGATATTCTGAAGATGCTTCAAGTGTCCGTTGTCGGCCCGATAGAACATACGTCTAGTCAGGCCGACGAATAATTCCTCAATAGTAGGCATCTCCAGATCTCGAGCTATGACGGAATTACGCACGAACCATGGTGCTCGGGAGACCACTCTGAGCGATATGTTCTGCTGACTTTGGATCTTGTCCCTATTGGTCTTGGCCAGAAGGTGGTGCCAGGCTGGCGCAGTATAGGTGAGTCGGGAACGGATGAACATCTTGTAGATCCGAACCTTCAACCTGAGCGGCAAGCTGGAATTCATAACAGGGCGTAACATGGCTCGGGCCGCCTTCGCCTGATTGACGGCGTGGCAGGCCATTTCACCCATTGTTAACGTCCTGTTAATGATGCAGCCCAGGTATTTGACGGTCGGTGTCCACTCGATGTTCTGTCCTCGAAGCTGCAGTGGTGGAGGCAGTCGGCATCTGGATGTCATCAATGCGGCAGTTTTGCCGACATTGATAGACATACGCCACTTGTCCAACCACGCAGGGAGTAGATCCAGGAGGTTCTGCATTTTATCAACAGTTTGGCATGAGTGCACCACGAAAGCTGCGTTCCGAGAGGAGCGGCGACAGCTTGTTAAGCGTGCCACTAGCACTCAAATAGCGAACACTCTGTAAAGAGTGTAGCGACTAAGAAGAATAATGAAATACGACTAGTTTCCAAAAAACGTTTCTGCAGATTTTATCAAAATCAAAGGCGTGAAGTGTAAAGTAAATAAGAAGTCCATTACCACAGACCTCCTCTGCCTTATTTGACTCATATTGACTTTTATCTTTTGTTGAATATTATTATGTTACCTGTATTGTTGTTCATGTATATTTTGTTGAAAATTGTATTTGTGTAAGGAATTATTTAATTGATATTATTTAATAATTTTAAATTTTATTCGAAGTTAATTATAGTACATTAAATATAAATTAAAAGCTACCTAAATAATAAAATTAAAAATAAACTAAACTATAAATAAAAAATGTCCTCTAGAGACATCCCATCCGAGATAGTCCCAAGGAGACTGGCAACATTTCCCCTCTGTATAGCGAGGCTAATACGTTGGCAGAAATAATTGCCAGCCTTTCTGTCTCCAGACCTTTCTGTCAGCCGTTTTGACAACTCCTTGGCCAAGTGCCTCGCTGACGGTCCCCATGGGCCCATCGTCTCGACCCCAAACGGCGCAAAATCGTAACCGATACCAAGGTTAGCGTATTTGCGCAACTTGAGGTTCTCTGCAGAAAAAGCCGCACTTCCCGCGCCTGACGAGGTCGCCTGGATTTGAGATGGAGCTAATGTATCTACACACGTCGCATCCCACACCAGAGACCTGCCAAGTTTCCACGGCCCAACAGTCATTCCGTCGGGTCTCTTGCCATCGCTCCGCACAATCCCAGATGGCTCTAATATTGCGGGTACCCCAGCAGTGACAAGAGCCCTTCGGATGATGTCGTTGAGAGCCGCGTGACGAGGAATTCACTTTGATATTATTGAATTGTAATTATGATTGAATTTAATTTGTGTAATTTGTTTTCTAATTTTAATAATAATTATTATAATTTGCATGTTGTGTGTGCTGCTTGGATTCCAGTCTAGTCCATGTATAAATTAAACGAACTCAAATTTGCAACTGACTGGAATCTGTTTGCACACCTAATAATAAATAAATAAATAAACTAACACAGTGATTAGCCGATTTTTTTTATTGTCCGTTTAGCCCGACTGTTAGATTGAGGCTCTGGAGATGCCTAGTATTGAGGAGTTTGTCGTTGGCCTGACTAGACGTATGTTCTATCGGGCCGACAACGGTCACTTCAAGCATCTCCAGAATATCGCTCCGTCTTGCGCTCGGCCCCCCAACGGGAGACCACTTCCTAGAGAAGTGCTCCTGGAAGAGAACTGAAGTAGCCGAACCCAGATCCCCTGGGCTCGTGAGCCATACCGGCGCTGTTATACCAGTAACGGTGCCCAGCACTAAAGGTGCATGAATTACCAGCGGGTGATTACTCGCTGAGATCCTGCCGGGGAGAACGGGGGAATGTCCCCATCCCCATCCAGGCCCATTAGACATCCGGGTCTGGACGACCCCACTGTCTGTTAGATTGAGGCTTCAAACTCTTACGACGTAGAAGAAGTAGGTAGTTGCTCGTTTTCTTGATTTATGAAGAACTCGTGAGGAACTTCTGAGACATGTAGACGTATATCAGGTAAAGGTTTATTATTGTTGTTCATTTCCGAACAAACCTTGGCCCCAAAAATCTAGGCAAACCTGTCACACTCGAAGTAAACAAGGTTAGCGTTCATTTACGCGGGGTTTTCTTAACAAAATATATGTAACTAAGCACGGCCTTTAGCGATCAAGTATCCGATTAAAATTCACTTTCTATGTTAAAAAATAGGCTTACAAAAGCAACGTTGACGGGTTGCCTAACTAATCGAGGCAAAATCTGTATAGATTTTTTAAGTGTGCGTGCTATTTTCTGAACTACTATGAATAACGAAAAATGCTGAAAGGATTCCCAGAGCCAATTTTGTTAAAAACAAAAACTGTATCGTAATTATTAAAATATATAATATCCTACCAGGGAATCGGATTCAATAATTTAGGTATAAAATCAACTAATGTAATTATACAAGATGTTTTGTTATATGAAGTTTAATATTTTTATTTAATTAAAATGTAAGCTACATTTCTCAATGCATCTCGAGTATGCTAGAGACGTCGACGAGCTTGCGACTTCTCATGATGGGCCTTAGTAAAGTTGGCTAAATTTGAACTCGCTTACAAAAGCGTGGTTCCTTACCACCCCAAGGGATACGGTTATGATTTGTTGTTTTGAGTTTCTTTAAAGGACATTGTACAGAATTCATTTTCATTCATTACAGCCCCTAGAACACAGCGTCCTAGACCTCCACTGTTGGAGATGGGCCGTCCAGAACATATATCTGTCATTTTTTTAATGACAGTTTATTTCGTATTTAGTTCGGCTTGACGTGCTCTGCGAGGCACGGGAACGGTGGTGTTGTAAATCTATGACAAATGTACATAAGTTTGAACCGACCTTTGTAGGATTTTGAATGAAAGCGTTCTTACAACCGAGCTACTACCTAGAGAATGTACAGAATATATCAGTCCTAAACACGTAATTTATTTATAACAGAGTTAATAACCAAATTGGGGATCATCGAATTCCAAGTGTTGTAGAATTTAATGGTTTTGGTGGAGATATTCGCGTCAATATCGTCGAAACACGTCGGGTATATTCCTTAGACGGAATTCTGTAACGAGGTTGACCTCCTAACGGAAGTATTATAATACTGCACGTAATAGCGGGCAGGGCGTGTGGAACCTTTATTATAGGTTAATTAGTACGAGCGGGCGCACGGAGTCCGTGGAATTCATCACAAGTAGGAAATTTGACCAAATCGCGGAGGAGGAGCTTTTATTTCGTCAGGAAGCTTATTATAAATCGTAATACACTGTAAAACTGGAACACGGGGAGGGTATACACGTGTTGCAGATAAATAATTTGTCAATGTGTTGTTGGTCTTATCTTTTAATACGCGACCTGTCTATATGTCTTTGGGCTAAGGCGTGAAAACTTAATGTCTACAAGAGAGACTAAAGTACTAAGACTTGTAACTAAGTGGCTGCCGTTTTACCTGCCAGTTTCTTAGCTTCTCTATAACCCTATATATATATAAAATTATAGGAAAAAATCATTTCTGTGGCGTGTGTAACGCCTATAATGGTATTATTATGGTGTTATATTATTTTATTATTATTTCTTTAATTAAATGACATTATTATTTCTATTTTAAATTTTCATTGCTTATTATTATTGATTTACTACCTTATTCTTTGACATACCATTTTTTTTTTATTAATATTATTATTTTCCTTTTGACATATTTCACTGAAATGAAATAATTTAATTGAAATGACAATGTCATGGCTAAATCACAATAAGCATGCTGTGTACACTGCTTTTGGATTGCAATCTAGAACTTAAGAAATTGCTGGAAAATGTGAACTGATTGTGATTGTGATCTGTTTGTGTACCTATAGTAAATAAATAAATTAGTCATAAATACGAAATCGACATTTTGAAAGAAAGAAAGAAAGAAATACGTTTATTCATCGCAGTATAGATACAATTTACACAATTAAGATTAGGATATGCAGCACAACGCGCCCCGACAGGCACCCAACAGTACTCCAGGATATAGCCGTGCATAGGATATGGGGTGGCACGGACCATGAGTTGATATTAAAATATGGAATGTGGTGAATCACTAACTTTTTATCACGATAGATGGCGCATGATAGTTGGTACCTAACATAACTGTCAGTTGAATAGAAAACTTGTATTTTTATTACGAAATTTATTATTTTCTGGATATTATGCCGAAGTGAGCAGCTTTTAAGTGTACAAATCGAGTTTTCTAAGCAAAACCAAAAATATGGTGATCTCGAAATTGCCGTTCTATTAATAAAACCTTTTTTTTTTAAGACGGGGTGTGCGCTTTCTTAATTCGTCTTTTAAGGTAGGTAACGTTAATTTAAAATACATTTTACTGTTATAAAAATAAAATAAAAACTACAAAACATTTAAAAATGATGCGATGTGGGTGTAAAACAAGGTACCAGTGCCGCTAGCGACATCTACAAAAAGCTTTGCCTGATACACCCCATTGGCCGCCCCCACATCCACTGCCACATCCCGAGCACCACCAGGCAACCATCGAGGCGCGCTGCACTACAATTCACACCGTAATATGTTATATAATTTGTAATTTTGTGTTGTTGGTCTTCCCAAAAGTTTATAAATAAAAATAAATAAATAAATATATATATATACATACATATGCTTTCAGGTATTAAATAGCGGTGTTTTGACGATAATGCTAAAGTTGTGGGTGAAAGAGGCCCTGGCAGACCGAGACTCACATATCACGATCAAATAAATAAAACACTGACTGAAGGTGCATTCAAAAGTCTTCGTAACCAAAGGGCATGTATGAAGAGGTTAATGAATGTCGCCGAAGCGAAAGAGGTATGTCGTGATCGTGTCAAATGGCGCTCAATTGTCTCTGCCTACCCCGCAAGGGGTCTGGCGTGAAGATATTTATGTGTCAAATTTTTTAAAGTGTTTAAAACCCAACCCAAACCCAAACCCAAACTATCGGCAGATAAGAAGTGTGTAGTTTGCGGGGGCTCTTAGAATGGTCCTTCAAGATTCTAGACTGTCGGTACGAATTTGCATTTCGTCTGGAGATTTCTTGAATACAAATCAGCGTGGAATATTACCTGAAACAAAACAACATTATTCATAAATATTCTGCTCTGGTGCAACTGGGTTAAGGATGGTGTTCAGACTGACATAGAAAATGTTATTATTCGAGTATAACTATTTTCTTTTTTATAGTTATTATTTTGATTTTTGTTTTATGTTTATAACTTGACACGGCCTTTTTACAGCCACGAATTTATATTTAGTTGACTCGGCCTCTTTACAGCCACGAATATAAATTATTGTTAATGGTATTTAGAATATAATATGACACGGCACTTTTACAGCTATGAATATATGCTTAATTGACATATTATTATTATTTAAATAAGGAAAGGCATGCTACGATGGTTCGGGCATGTTGAAAGGATGAGCGATGAAAGATTGACGAACCAGATATATAATGCGAAAGTTGTGGGTAAAAGAGGCCCTGGCAGACCGAGACTCACATATCACGATCAAATAAATAAAACACTGACTGAAGGTGCATTAAAAAGTCTTCGTTACCAAAGGGCATGTATGAAGAGGTTAATGAATGTCGACGAAGCGAAAGAAGTATGTCGTGATCGTGTCAAATGGCGCTCAATTGTCTCTGCCTTCCCTGCAAGGGATCTGGCGTGAAGATATGTATGTATGTATTATTATTTACATTGTAAGGTGACACGGCCCGTATACAGCCACGAACTAGAATTAAGATTTGATATTTATTATTATTGTTAGATTGTAAGCTGACTCGGCCCTTTTACAGCCACGAATTTATATTTAGCTGACACGGCCTATTTACAGCCACGATCTTATATTAAGTAGTTATTAAGTTACAATTACCCTGCTTATGACAATAATGCTATTATAACACACATAAATCTGAATTGTTTACCCGTTACGGTCCAACCATGATTACCTAACTTATGTTTGTTTATATATTTTGTATGTTTTTGTTTTATATTATTTTAGTGTTGACAATATCCAAGTTGTTACAAGATAACCTATGGAAATAAATATTTTGATTTTGATATGCTGAATTACGCCAATCTTAGTACCGATGACGAATTTGCGCCGTTTGCGGTCGAGACGATGGGCCCATAAGGACCTTCATCGAGGCGCCTGGCCAAGGAGTTGTCAAAGCGGCTGACGGAAAGGTCTGGAGACAGGAAGGCTAGCAATTATTTCTGCCAACGTATTAGCCTCGCTACAGAGGGGAAATGTTGCTAATCTCCTTGGGGCTAATCTCGGATAGGACGTCTCTAGAAGTCATTTTCTATTTATAGTATAGGTAGTTTTTTTTTATTTTTTATTTAATGTATTATTTTAATTTAATGATTTCTATCATTAAATCGGTTATATTTTTCATATTATTCTATAACGGAAATCTCAATTGGCGTAACATACGAGAGTACATAGCACAATTTTAGAAGATTTAGAAAGTAAAAAAAAATCTTATGACTTTTTTTTTGTAACATTTATTATTAACAGTCGAAACGATGGGTCCGTGATCCAAGAAGGCTCTGGCGTTCTCTCGTGAGCTCGGGAAAAAACTCCGATTGGCGACGGGTGACCCTTTAAGTAGAGAATATATTGTTCAAAGGGTCAGCCTTGCTGTTCAACAACGCAGCGAGTGTCTTTGCCACACTACGCCCATCGGACGATTATTATTTTAGTTAAAAAAAAAAGTAAAGTATCATCACGACCGTTTCCCTTTCGTGGTGGTCAGAAACCACGCTTATAAATAAGCGGATTCACATTTAGCCAACTTTACTATAGGCCAATCATGACAAGTCGCAAGCTCGTCGATCTCTCCAGCGTACCAAACTCGAGAAATATCACAAGCAAATTAAATATTATTTAAATTACATTAATAAATATTTTTGTGTCCCTTAACCGCTAGACCACGGAGGCAGTTTTAGTTTTAGTTATTTTAGTAGGTATTTAAATTTAAAAAAAATTCAAATAACATTTTACCACACTAAGTCCTAAAATTATCAGGTTCCATTATGTTGTAGTTACTGGCAATAACACAATTGTATTCAATTTATATTTCATAAGTACTTAGTGTCATAAGTATTTAGTACAATATGTCAATCTTGTTTATAATTGACTTTCAATAAAACTATAAACCGTGAAACACTTCTTTCCCTTTCCCAACAAGGGTTATGGGCCCAGAACAATAAAAGTTGGATATAAGAAAAGGAGGAGAAGATCCAGTATCGTCAGGAACAAAAGAATCGTCGATATTGTGTTCTACTGTGTTTATGCAAAAGGGTTTTATTTTTTGCTAGTCAAAAATGGAAGGAGACCATTCCGGTGCAAGGTACGGTGGTAGTACTTCTCTCGGCAATATAAAAGTGCTGACGGGTAAAGAAGGTTACGTTACCTGGAAATTTCAAATTAAAATGTACCTAATGCACGAAGGTCTTTGGCCTGCTGTTGTCGGTTATCCGCAAGGAGACAACACACCTCCTGCCGAAAGAGAGCGTCGGGACGTGAAGGCTATGACGTCCATGTGTTTAACACTACTACAAGGGGCGATTACACAAGTCAGGGGCTGTAATACTGCTGCTGAGGTTTGGGAAACGTTAAATAAGGCATACGAAAATAAAGGTATGGGCAGACGTTTGGCTTTAGAAAGAAAGTTATATAGAATGGAACTGTCACAATTTAGTAACGTCGAACAATATATTAATGCTATTCTGGAGATATCACAAGATCTTGCTGACATTAATAAGGTGATAGATGATGCTTCAATTGCTGCTATTATTCTTGGAGGACTGTCAAAGAAATATGAACCAATGATTATGGCATTAGAAAACTCTAACATTGTGATTACGACAGACCTAGTAAAGAGTAAACTCCTGAGTGAGCAGAGTAGTTATAATGATGAAGCGAATACTGATTCAGTTCTGGTAACTAGTGAAAAACGTATTATTTGCTTTAGATGCAAAAAACCAGGCCATAAGAGACCAGATTGCCCAGGCTATAAGCCTAAATAGAATACCAGCGATGTTCGACGAAATAAAAGTGATGCTCATCGTACTCGTAACATGGTGTCTGCGTTAGGGACTGGTGCAACTGAACCAAATGTGTGGTATGTGGACTCTGGTGCTACCGCTCATATGACGTCGCGTAGAGACTGGTTGTGTAATTATAAGACAAGTGACTCTGGTACCGAGGTAACCTTAGCAAATAATGATGTAATTCTTACACAGGGGAAAGGTAATGTAAATATTGTAAATAATAAGGCAATAGATACTATTTCCGATGTGTTATATGTACCGAATTTACGAACGAATTTAATTTCTGTAAATAAGGCTGTACAAAATAATTTAGTAGTAATTTTTAGTGATAAAGGCTGTTCTTTTCTACGTAAAGATAAATTTAACTATAAAATGCTTAAAAATGAGGTTATTCATGCAACATGTGAGGAAGGGCTTTATAAGTTACAGTGTCAAGTAAATAATAATGATATTGAACAAGTCCTCGCTGTAAGTTGTACAAATTTTAATCTGTGGCATCGTCGTTTAGGTCATCTTTGTAGAATTGGTATGGATTACTTGAAAAGATCCAAAGTCGGAGTAGATTTTACTACAGTTGATAAAGGTATGTGCATTCCATGCTTAGAAGGAAAACAGACACGTCAAAAGTTTAAGCCTATAAAGTATCCTAAAGGGACTGGGATTCTAGATTTGATCCATTCTGATGTTAGCGGTCCTTTTAGTATTGAGTCTTTTAATGGTTGTAAATATTTATTAATATTCGTGGATGATTATTCCAGAATGGTATTTGTTGATTTCATGGTGTCAAAAGTTGAAGTCAAGAATAAATTTATTGAATTCCAAAAGCGGGTGGAGAGAGAAACAGGATGTAAGGTAAAATCCCTAAGAACGGATAACGGTACTGAATACGTTAACGGTGAGTTTAATAAATATTTAAAAGAACAGGGTATACATCATCAAACGACTGTTCCTCATACTCCTCAGCAGAATGGAGTCGCTGAGAGAACTATAAGATCTCTGATTGAAAAAGCTCGGACGATGATACAAGAAGCATCGTTGTCAAAAGCTTACTGGCAAGATGCAGTTGATACTGCTGGTTATTTAAAAAATAGATCGCCACATCGAGCCTTATGTGACGGAGTTACACCATATGAAAAATGGCATGGTCGTAAACCTGATTTGTCATATTTGAAGGTATTTGGTTGTAGGTCTTTCGTTCGTGTTCATGATTGCGATAGACAAAAATGGGACGCAAAGAGCAAGCAACATATTTTTGTGGGTTACTGCGTAAATGCGAAAGCTTACAAGTTTCGTGATTGTAAATATCCTAGGAAGTGTATCAAAGCTCGTGATGTTGTATTTTTCGAAAATTGTTTTACAGATGAACAATTAGCTCAGAAGGATAGTGAAGAGGTTGAAATGACGTTATCACGTGATACTTGCGAACAAGATGTTCAGACATTGCCTGTCGCCTCTACTTCACAAGCAGTTGATCACGAGTTGTCAGAAGCTGAAGTAAGTGAGGAGCAGTTGAATGAAGTAAGTAATGTTGTGAGGCGATATCCACAACGTGATAGGGTGAGCACTAGACGTTATCCTGAATATAATAATATATGTAGTGCTATTCCTGATACGAGAGAACCCTCTTCATATAAAGATGCCGTACATGCTAATAATCCTGATAAAAATAAATGGATTGAGGCAATGGATAATGAGTTTAATTCGTTAAATGGAAACAACACCTGGGAGCTTGTACGTAAGACTAATCAAATGGTACTTCCGTGTCGATGGATTTATAAAATAAAGCGAGATGCAGATGGTAATATCCAACGCTATAAAGCTAGATTGGTAGTTAAAGGTTATAATCAACGCTATGGAGTTGATTATGATGAAACTTTTTCACCAGTTGTACATAATAGTAGTTTAAAAATGCTTTTTGCTTTAGCTGCGAAATTGGATTTACATATGTCTCATATCGATATAAATACTGCTTTTCTGTATGGAGATCTAGAAGAAGAGGTCTACATGTCACAACCGGAAGGTTTTATTGAAGGAGAAAATATGATTTGTCGATTAGCTAAGTCACTCTATGGACTAAAACAGGCCGCTAGATGCTGGAATAAAAAGCTGCATAGTGTGCTTATTTCTCTAGGTTTGAATCGATCTAAAAACGAGCCGTGTTTATATTTTAGAATCGATTCTGAATATTTTTTAGTTTTGGCTGTGTATGTCGATGACATTATCATTTTTAGTAAAAATAAAAATGACGTAAAATCATTGATTACCAATTTGTCAAAGTCATTTGATTTAAAGGATCTAGGAGAATTAAAATATTGTTTGGGATTGCAAATAAATAGTCTAAATAGTGGTGAAATTAGAATTAGCCAAAAGAAGTATATTTTAGATTTACTTGAAAAGTATAATATGAGTGAATGTAAGGCTATTTCCACACCAATGGAATGTGATTTTATAAAACAGACTGAAGAATGCTGCGATAGTGTCGATGTTCCTTATCAGAGTTTGATAGGAAGTTTGATGCATTTGGCTGTAAATACACGGCCGGATATTAGTTATTCGATTGGATATCTAAGTCAGTTTAATACAAAATTCAATGAATCGCATTGGAAAGCATTAAAACGCGTATTGCGATACTTACAAGGTACGTTGGATTATTGTCTTGTGTATAGGAAGAATGGTTCGAATCTGCATGGTTATGTTGATGCCGATTGGGCTAATGCTGTTGATAGACGTTCTTATACAGGTTGTTTGTTTAAACTTGCAGACGGGCCTATTTATTGGGAATGTAAAAAACAACCTACTATTGCGTTGTCTTCAACTGAGGCGGAGTATATGGCGCTTACCTCAGGTGCTAAAGAAGCTTTGTTCCTGCGTCGTGTCTTGGCAGAACTTACAGGGCAGTTGGAATCTGTGGTTTTATATAATGACAACCAAAGCTCTATAAGGTTAGCTCAAAATCCCATTCAGCACAACAGAACTAAACATATTGACATAAAATATCATTTTATTCGTGAGAAAATTGAGGATAAGTCAATTAATGTTATGTATAAATGTTCAGAACAAATGGAAGCTGACATTTTAACTAAAGCACTTCCTCGCATTAAGCATATTAGGTGTGCAGTAAATTTAGGACTTATTCCTAGAGAATGAATTTTATTTTTATTTTTTCTCTTGGTGTATTTTAGTATTGTATTGTATACGATTGTGATTAAGGGCAGGTGTTGTAGTTACTGGCAATAACACAATTGTATTCAATTTATATTTCATAAGTACTTAGTGTCATAAGTATTTAGTACAATATGTCAATCTTGTTTATAATTGACTTTCAATAAAACTATAAACCGTGAAACACTTCTTTCCCTTTCCCAACACATTATGTCAAATATTCACTTTTCTCCGTGAATAAAACATTAATTTAAAACACATTGTCATACATACAATCGTGCTTAATTAGCACGAACGTTATCATACATGCATGCCCGATAGGTGTAAATAATTTGATTAAATTGATACAGTAGCATCCAAGCCGAAGCCAACAGCTATAGGGGCGGTGTTTGTCTAGGGTTGCCTCACCCGGTCATTTTTTATTTAGGTACATATTTTTTTCTCAAACCAAGACAAATTTTACAGCCTCAACAATTTGACATTATCTTTAGAATAATATAATTATTTAATTTAATGTTTACAATTTATGACAAAGCCTTTTTACAGCCGCAGCTATTTTAACTAGTCTTATTTAAGTTAATTTTAGTATACTAATAAAGTTTGACAAGGCCCCTTTACAGCCGCATTTAAGTTATTTTAAGTGTCTTCATCTTAAGGTTCCTACGGCCAGTACTGTTCTTTGCTCAAATATAACACTTTCCAGGCACGATAGATATACGAGTATGTAGTCAGTAAATTATATAACATAACACTCGTACCTAATAGAATTATGTACTTAATCATAGACCTAACCAAATTCCGGTGGGAATGTACGGTGACAAAATAAAGAATAAAGAATGCTAGGAGTACAGCCCTACACCCGTATATTAGACTCTTCAGGAGTGTTTGTTTAAATTATTTTTTCCGATAATATTTATAAACTTCTTTTTTTCTTATTTTCCTATTTCAATTAAAGAACATTTTTAAACGAAACAAATTATTAAACTCATTCATATCAGATTTCGTAACATAATTATAAATAGTTTTAGTGATACATGAATATTCATAATATGAAAGAGACAGGGTTATGGATGACAAAAGTGCTAGAGCGTGAAGCAATTCAGACAAAATTAATATTCTGAATACGAGAACAAAATCTTCAATGTTGCCAGAAAAAAAAACTTATTTTACCGGAAAAATTAAAAATGGTAACATTTATGCCTTTCGAGGTTTGCTTTGACAGCTGGAAGGAATGAGTGGAGCTGTTGAGGAAACGTCTTGCTAATATTGCACTAAGTCATTTAATTAATAAAATTTTAGCCAAAAATGTGAATTAGTAATTTTGAAAATCAAACAAGGGCAACCCTAGGCTAACTAGATGACCGGTCACGCACGGCATGCTCGCTCTAGATAACCCTAAACTAAACTACTAATATACCTACCTATACAAACAAACACTACCTAACCTAACCCACGACAATTTTAACCCTAATATTGCCAAAGTAAGGGCCGATATGATCACTTTTTATTGACTTAAGAGAACTTGGGATGAGATTGCAAACACGTCGAGCAAAAACCACGCCACGGGTTTCCGTCCACACATTCAGAATCTATCGAGCGATCACGTAGCACTCAGTATTCACATAACCTTTGGAGCTATAAAAGATGTCTGTCCAACAAAAAAGACTGGCTGCATTTAGATTTAGATAAATAAATAAAATAAATAAATAAATATATCCAGACAGGTCACACAGTGTCGTCTAATTTCCGTGGTAAGCTACGAGGCTTGTGTTACGGAAACTAGATGGTTGATACACTACATATTATACTTTTTTTTTTGTAAATATATACATGGTATTATACATATAAACACCCAGACCGAGACAAATTATACAATGTACAACTTGCCCCCGGTGGGAGTCGAACCCACGACCTCCCGAGTTCACGGCAACGTTTGTTAGCACTAAACCACGGAGGCGGTCATGGCGGAGAGAACACAGCGTCCTAGACCTCCACTGCTGGAGATGGACCTTCCAGAACATATATCTGGAGAATTTGGCCTACACTCGCCACGCTGGCCAGACGGCTTGGCGAGGAAATATAATATGTATATATATATATTTTTAAGCACTTATAGGATTTATATTAATTTATTAAATAATTAATATTATTTATTTATTATATTATTACTTAGCTACCCACCTGTTGTTTTGATTAAAATACCTTTATTAATTGTAAATATGTATTTTTATTGTAAACTGTTTTCACTATGTATTGAATCTTTTGGAACCAACTAATGGAAGTAACTGGGATCCTAAATCAAATCAAAATATTGTCAATACATACAAGCTAAGAAATAAAAAAACAAATAAAAAATATTATCATTGACCATAGCTGGACCGAACCCAACATCAATACTCTAGTGGTAGGAACTATCTGGAATTACCTTCAGGGCCCCTGCAGGACAAAACACTAGTGTGGGGGCCAACAAATGTCATTATTGTTAATTGTTTTTTATCTCCCTAAATAAATATTTCATTTCATATTTCATACAATAATTATAACTAAAACATTTGCCATAAGCGAGGAATTTGTTTTTACTTATAGCTAGATACCTAATATTAAATTCGTGGCTGTAAAAAGGCCATCTTACAATCTAATAAATAACAGGTCTACCTTAGTTTAGGAGCCAGTGTGATAATGAATTTGTTAATTGTACTTTTATGAACGATGAAATATTTTGTATTCGTATTTCGGCTATGAGCGAGATGAATTAATAATAACATTTACGGCCGGTTGCAGAAAGCATGATTAAAATAATCTAAGATCAACATTTTGATATATTCCAAATGAATTGTCACTTTTGATATTTAAGGCATACGTTAACATGTCAAAAGATAATTATAATTTCTGCAACCGGCCGTATAACTCTCTAGCCTTTAGGTATTTATTACGATAGATATTGCGATTTTCAGACGAGGCTTTATTCACATACATAGTGTTTTCTTTTTCGGATAATGTTTTTTATTTTATAAACTTGCTCTTTTGACAATTACGTAAGAACTTGAAATAATTTGAAAGACATTATTTATAAAAATGGCAACTAAATGCCTGCTTTATCTTATTTGAAGTATTACAAAGATATCCTTCAGTCTTCCAAACTAGGACGCGACCTTATTCAATATTAATGCCAAAGGAAATTTTCGTTGACAAACGCGATAATTCTGTTAAAAAAACCTGTCTTAATTCCATTTAGCTAAGAGATTGTACAAATTGAAATGTAAGGACTTCAAAAGCACCTAAAGTAAAGTAGGTACTTTAAAAGCTTTGTAGATTTGTTTGTCTTTAGTCAACTAATTTTTCTATAAAATTATTGTCTATAAAATAAAAATTATTCTGGCAAATGTATAACAAAATTCCTATCGTCAAATTTAATGCTGTGATTTTGTAAAACCAATAAATTAATTAAATTATTCAATCTGGGTGACAGAAGATCGTGTGAAGTGACGAGCCTTGGGGGAGGCCTATATCCAACAGTGGAGAGACACAGGCACAGACAATTGAAATTTCAATTTCAATTTTAATCTCAATCTCAATTTCAATTATAATTTTTATTAATTTAATTTGGTCTGACGAAGTTTGCTGGTGGGGGTTGGATGAGGGTGGCAGAAGATCGTGTGAAGTGGCGAGCCTTGGCCTATATCCAACAGTGGAGAGACACAGGCTGATGATGACATAGCTGCAAACTAATAAACATATTTTTTTTGAAGATTTATTTGGTTAATTCGAAAGAAAATAGAATTAATAAGCTCTACGATTTGTTGTTCTACAATACATGACTTGACTGACGTTTCAACAAGTGAAACCAAGAACGTTCTCGTTAGATTCACATATATATATATATATATATTCTAGCTGGACTATATACTGAATGGTGAATCATTGTGCGTGGCCAGACGGGTTGATTATAATTGTACCGTAATTAGAGTCTCATGACCGTTAATTTGCATTACGTAATTATTGTTATTACAGCGGAAAAAATTGGAATTACTCGGTATCCGTTCGCAAAATGCTAATTAACTTATAATGCAGATGGTCTTAAATTTCCAAATGTCACGCTTAAACGTCACAGATTAACATTAAGTCCCTTCCTTTCTTCTTGCCGATATTTTTTTCATAATACCACATCGCATTTTGTCGACACATTAGTTAAGGCGGTCTCGACTGAAATCGGATGCCGAAAAGGTGACGAAATTTACATTGCAACGTGGGAATATTTGTGTTATTGGATTAAGAATCAGAACATAAATAATGTAAAGTACTTATGAGGTTTTTTTATGGAATACATCTGAATTATTTTTAAATGTCCGCGAGTTTTATTTCCATAGAAATCATAGGGTTTAAATAATAGAAGTATCATCACGACCGTTTCCCTTTCGGGGTGGTCAGAAACCACGCTTATAAATAAGCGGATTCACATTTAGCCAACTTTACTAATGGCCAATCATGACAAGTGGCAACCTCGTCGATGTCTCCAGCGTACCAAACTCGAGAAATATCACAAATAAATTAAATATTAATTAAATGTATATAATTACATTAATAAATATTTTTTGTGTCTTGACCAGGAATCGAACCCGGTACCTCCGAGTCTAAATCCACAGACTTAACCGCTAGACCACGGAGTCAGTTTAAATAATAATTATACTATTATATTAAATAAATAAAAACTCTCGCGCCGTGGTGACCAAGTGTACATGAAATTTTCGAGGCGTTGTCAAAACGGCTCGTCAACACTTCGGTAGACAATTTCGGCTGGCAGCATTGCCATTCCTCACCTCATTTTTTTTTAAGCTTGTAAATAGATTAGTTTTATTTTATTTTATTATTTATGCATGATCTCTCTCCTTGCGATTCCTTCACATCACACAAACTCTGTTTCTGACTCTTTTTCAGTAGTAGCTGTTCTGCTTTGGAACAGCTTGCCCCTTTTAATATCCGTGAAGCCCCAAGCAGAGCTATCTTTAAAAAACTAGTTATCAATCACCTTTTACAATTACAATAAGCACTTGTCTGTTTTCTTTAAAGATGTTGTAATGTAGTGTAGTATATGTATGTATGTTGTATATGTAGTTTATATAATATTTTATATATGTATGTATATGTACTTCGTTTATGTAATGTGCATACCCATTTATATATGTAATTTTATATTGTACCTAGTTGTAAGTAAATATTGTATTTTTATTTTTCTTTTCATATTTGTTGTTTATTTGCTAACCTTACGAGTACCTCTTAAGTTTTCATTGTCCCGAAGGTTGATTGGAAGAGAGTGCCTATAGGCATTATGTCCGCCTTTTGTTTGTATAACAATAAATTTTTTAAATAAATAAATAAATAAAATAAATGAATAGTTAAATAGTTTATGTAAATACTTTAAGATTTAATATTAGTTTTAATTTTGTATTTATCTCTGTTATTTAACTTTAATTAAGAAGCGATTGTTTAGTGTATGTCAATTACAGTCTCCTGGTTTCAGTCCCTGCGTAGAGAAGACAGTTAGGTATTACTATGTAGATTGTACTGTGATCGGCATACACCTACTATTATTATTTATTTTTCTTCTATTTTTTTTTATGTAGTTACGAGATCACCACATGTCTGGCAGATCACTGTAATATGTTTGTAAATTAGTTTTTTTGTCAATAAATATATTTTTCTTCTTTCTTTATTTCTACTGCATTAACCCTACTCCCATGCGTTTTCTGACATATCCACGTCTCGCTTCCATACCAATATTGGCATTGTGTATGGCGAGTAGAGCTTTGTCACTGACATTTCATTTGTGACCCCAGGGCACCGTTAAAACTATTTCCCGCGTTCACTCTTTTTTTAACATCCCTATCATACTTCCCATCCGTAGTAAAAACACTGCCCAGATAAATAATTTCATTTACTTGTTCTAGAGTTTCATCATCAATCTTTAACGTCACGGTTGTCATCCTTCTTCTTTCAAAGACTAGTGCCTTGTTTTCTCTCGCATTCAAACGAAGCCCTTTTCTGCACATCCCTCTTTCATTTATGTAACTAGTGATTGCAGTTGTTGTTCGGACTATGCCATAAAAATAGCATCATCTGCATAAAGCAGGCAGTTTACCTATATCACTCATCTTTATTCCACAGCCACTCTTTCTCACTCTTTTTACGATTACTAATGTTGCATAAACCATATTGTCTAAGATACGGAGAAGAGCGACCTTCACCGACCTGTTATCCAAATGATATACATTTTATATATAATAAAATACGCTATACAAACCCATATTATTATTTTTTCAATTAAAAATATTTTCGTTTGCGATATCACCAGCCCTATTCTGTTATTTAAGCGCAAACGTTATATAATGAAATCCGTTAACTATATATAACGTATTTTTGTATATTTCATTATATAACGTATATATATATTATTTATTTATTTATTTAATAACTTTATTGCACATAAGTACAAAGGGCTAACATAATGTCGTTAGACATTCTCTGCCTGTTAACCTCAAGGACAATAAGAGAGTTTTAAGTGACATGAGTAGGTGCACAAAATATTAAAAAATAAAAATTGAATTGAATAATGTACATTATTTACTATAACTATATCACACTAGTAAAGTTTAAACATATTTGCACGGCCTCTGTCAATGTCGAGCCGAGCGCTTATAGAGTTGAGAATTAAATAATATTTTGTAATTATGACGCAACCTCTGACGTAAATAATGAAATCCACTAATACATAACGTTTGCGACTAAGTAACAGAATAAAACTGCAGTATCGACTATCGATATCTTCTTTATTGAAACTGTAACTCTACAAAATAATCTTCATTCCGGGTTAGCGCCCTGATTTTCCGGTCGTTTAGATGCCCTACATAAAGAGACCCTCACATTTCCTTATCCGATCGCTGACAAGGATTCACTGCATTCCATTACGAGTCCCAGGCATTACCTACATATTTTATTTTTACTACGTCCCTTTGTAATCATGGGCTTGTAGTGGACACATCATTGCATATAAAACTATAAAATTCAATAAGACTTTTGACATGAACCAAAACACATCTTGTCAAATTTCACATAGCTTTTGGACTTGCAAATGTATTATTTTACAAAAATATAATTTAATACGCCTAAACTAGTGTTTCAGTTATTTCCAAGGATTTAGCCCCGATAGGCCAATGAAATCGAACATACAAATAGTACGGTGACGAGATTTATATACTTATCTAAATGAATCATAATTGGAATGCTTGGAGAACTTTTAATTAATTAATTTATTATATAATTACTATTTTCATTTATTTTTTTTATTTTACATTATTTTACTATATATATGTATATTGTTTACTTGTATTTGTTATATAGGTATTGTTTTTAAGCTTATCCCTATTATTAATATATTTTTTGCAAAATCTATGTTCAATATTTAAGTGGAAACTTTGCTGGATTGTGTAACTTTTATAATTGTTGTAATTATGATTTAAGATCTGTAAGTATGTTTCCTGAATAAATAAAAATTAAAAAAAATATATATTAAAGGCAGCCTAAATATTTGTCGGTATTTCTTTAATGGATAAAGTCCGAAACGTGGACATCCGTCAGAGAACCAAGGTTACCGACATAGCCTTCAAAAGTAATAAGCTGAAGTGGCAATGGGCCGGACACGTCTGTCGCAGAACCGATGACCGTTGGAGTAGACGGGTTCTGGAAAGGAAACCACGTAGACGCAGAGTGGGACGACCCCCTGCCAGATGGACGGATTTAATTGTAGTATACGATATATATATATTTTAAAATTTTCATACAGCCCCTAGAACACAGCGTCCTAGACCTCCACTTACGCCATCTATGCTATGTTTTTAAAAGTCAAGTAACGACATTATTTTTAAATAAACAGGAACTAACCTCATCAAGATGATAATATAGATATTTTGGCATAATTATATTTTGTGTATGTAGTATATAATATTTAAAGTGTGTAGTATATGTAGTCGTTTTATATGTAGTATATGTATGTACCAAATTAAATAAGTATTGTATATTACCACTAGACCGCCTCCGTGGTCTAGTGGTAACAAACGTTGCCGTGAACTCGGGAGGTCGTGGGTTCGATTCCCACCGGGGGCAAGTTGTACATTGTATAATTTGTCTCGGTCTGGGTGTTTATATGTATAATATGTATATATTTACAAAAAAAAAAAAAATATAATATGTAGTTTATCAACCATCTAGTTTCCGTAACACAAGCTTCGCAGCTTACCACGGAAACTAGATGGCGCTGTGTGACCTGTCTGGAAATATTTATTATTTATTATTATAATATTTATTTGCACCCTGCCCATGACTTCTCACTTTCCCAAAGGTCAGTTGTTAGAAAATGCCTAACCGGCATTAAACTCGCCTATGTACACTAATTTTAAGTTTTGTGCAATAAGGTATTTAAAAATAAAAAATAAAAATATATTGACTTTGACAAATGGCAAGCTCGTACAAAAACTAGAGATGGGCTCTATGCAACATACATAGGTATTAAACTATCTACTGAGGGTCACAACGATTGCTCGTTTTCTAGAGAAATAAAACTATCTACTTTCATAACACTCTACTTGAAAAAAATGGTAGTGATCTCGCAACGGATAGACTGCGAATCGTACAACTGATATGATTAGGTGAGGGCATTGCAAATTCGCGCGAGTGCGAGTGAGAAAGTTTATACGGAAGTGACCTTGACGTTTAGATTCAACGAATACTCTATATATATAAAGGTGAATGCCTGTGTGTTCCCTATGCATTGCAAAACTACTTGGCCAATCGGGATGAAACTTTGGGAATATGTTGTGTGAACATCAGGGAAGATTTCTGACATGTTAGATTGCATAATATGTAAATCTTAATATATAAAACAAAGTCGGGTTTGTTAGAGCACTTATAACTCGAGAACGACTGAGCAGATTTTCACGGTTTTTGATTTGTTGGATTTGTCTCCGTCCCGAATAGTAGAATACTATAAATAATATTGGAAAATTAAGCGTTATATTAAAAAAAAACAACTGTCAAATCAATTGGTCTCACTTTTACGTCGCGAAATTGTGTGTGATTCGTTTTGCATTAGCATTGCGTATGAGCATTTGACGTTGTGGATTTCTACGTGCTAACTAAGGTTTACAAACATTCAATGACTGTAAGGCTGTAAGAAGTTCACCGGGTCAGCTAGTTATATATATATGTAAGCATAAGTTAGTTAACGAAATAAGATAGTCTAATATTTTTTAAACACGCGACGTACTTGACTAAAATAGTTATTGAAAGTAGATAGTTTTTACAATGTTGTTTAAAAACGGTTACGTTTTGTTATTTCATAAACCAATAACGGCACAACTCTAAAAAAGACGCACTCTAGATAAATATTGGCAAAAACTCAAAAAACGGTTAATGCATTTAAAATGAGTCCATTAGTATTAAACGTGTGCGGCAATTCCAGTTCGATTTCCAGTGAGGTTCAAGTGGCCGCATGCCAGCCACTTCTGGGAATGCAACTACCTGCTTTTTATAGCTTAGATAAGCGACACACATGGATTGGACCAGTCGTTCTCAATCTGCGACACGTAATAATATAAATTTTTTTGTTTTGTTATTTATTTACCAGTAAAAACGAGTTACTATTTTAAATTAGCCACGAATCTATATTATTATTACTAGATTGTAAGCAGACACGGCCATTTTACAGCCACGAATTTATATTTAAGGACATAAATGTTATTAGATTATAAGCTAACACGGCCTTTTTACAGCCACAAATTTATATTTAAGGACATAAATGTTATTAGATTATAAGCTAACACGGCCTTTTTACAGCCACGAATTTATATTTAAGGACATAAATGTTATTAGATTATAAGCTAACACGGCCTTTTTACAGCCACGAATTTATATTTAAGGACATAAATGTTATTAGATTATAAGCTAACACGGCCTTTTTACAGCCACAAATTTATATTTAAGGACATAAATGTTATTAGATTATAAGCTAACACGGCCTTTTTACAGCCACGAATTTATATTTAAGGACATAAATGTTATTAGATTATAAGCTAACACGGCCTTTTTACAGCCACGAATTTATATTTAAGGACAAAGACAAAGACAAAAAATTTATTGTTCATGTGGTAAAAAAATATAACATTTTCAGCACACGACCCAGTTCGGGCATTACAATAGTGTTTCTTAAAATCTAGGTGTTTTACATATGTTTCTTACTGGGAGATCAATTTACTAAAATTAGTTCTTATATTAATAATGAAATTAAAACAAAAATACATACATCTTATTAGATTATAAGCTAACACTGCCTTTTTACAGCCACGAATTAAATTTTAAGTATTTAGTTATAAATAAGTACAAAATCCTCGCTTATGGCAACAATGTTTTATTTATTATAATTGTATTGCTGTTAGATTCGGTCCAGCCTTGGCTGCAGATAGTATATTTTTTATAAATATATATTCTCTTGTATTGTATAAAAATATATCTATTGACAATATTCAAATGTTGTATACTAACCTAAGGAAATAAATGATTTCAAATCAAATCAAATCAAATCATTTATTTCCTTAGGTTAGTACACAACACTTGGATATTGTCAATACATATATTTTAATACAATATAAACTTGGCTGGACCGAATCTAACAGCAATACAATTTATAATAAATAAAAAATAAAACATTGTTGCCATAAGCGAGGATTTTGTACTTATTTACTTATTTATAACTAGATACTTAAAATTTAATTCGTGGCTGTAAAAAGGCCGTGTCAGCTTATGATCTAATAACATTTAAGTCCTTAAATATAAATTCGTGGCTGTAAAATGGCCGTGTCTGTTTACAATAAATAAAACAATACATCAAGTTTTCATTGTAATTTAATAGTCAACCATTCAAAATTTCCTGTAAAATAACTACACATTTTCCAATAACTCTATTAGTATCGTTTGTTTCGGGTATACTTTTTTATTATTTATTCTCACTATAACATTTAAGCACAATTTAACACAGTATATATAATATTGTTACAAGTAATAAAAAGTTATTATAAGATATACTTTTTTTTTTGCTGCTCTGCCATGCACATGTCTTATTATTAATTTAATCTGTCAAGTGTCAATGTCAAAGTGACATAATATGGTTACGTTCAGAAAAATATTTTGTTTTTTTTTGTTGAAATGTGTACTAACGTCCCTTGATGTATTGGTTTTGTTTAGTTTATTATTATATTTTTCTTTTTACTTATTTTTGGTATTGCTTGGCATTGTAAATTTTAAATATTTGTTGAGTCACTGCTACACTTGTGTCGCATAGTAAAATCTTATGCTATGCTGTAGGTATTGTATAACCATCTACAAATAACAGTGGCTGATTTGTTTAAAAATATTTTATTTTGTGTCATGTATGTACTAAAATTTAAATAGTCTTTGTCCTTTTTTTTTTTTTTTTTTTTCTTCTCTCTTTACAGCTGGCTGGCAGTAGAGTGATATTTGGATTGTTAACTGCAGAGCTACTATAGTAAATTTAAATTTATATTTCTATCATATTTATTTATAATATAATAATATATATTTATTTATATTAAGTTATTTATATTTTTATACCTATTTATTTATATTAAATCCATGTCAAATTCTGAATCAAACTCTGATGAATATTTTTCATGCAACTCTTCTAATGATGATTTTGAAAATAGCCAAGATGCAGTTCTGTTAGGCGATTTACTGCACAAAACTTTCCTTACGTCTCCAAAAAATCTAAATGTATGCCATATAAACGCACAAAGTATAGCCAGTCATTACTCTGATATCCTTACAACTTTTGTTAGTCAACACATTCATGCTGTTCTTATCTCTGAATCCTTTCTTAAACCTTCTCTTCCGTCGATTAACTATTCCCTTCCTGGCTTTACTCTTATCAGAAACGATCGCACAGGTAAGGGCGGAGGTGGCGTTGCTATTTACCTGCGTTCAAACCTAAAATTTAAAGTAATTTCTAAGTCCCCCTCTCAGTATAACAGTTCTTCAGAACATATATTCATAGAAATTGATTTAAACTCGGTAAAGTTCCTGCTAGGTGTAGTCTACGCTCCTCCCTCTATCAATTATTTCAGTGTTTTCGAAGAGTTGCTTGAGACTCATCTCCCCTCATACGAACACTACATTATCATGGGTGATTTTAATACATGTTTGAGGAGGGATGATACTCGAAGCAAAAAGTTAAAATCAATTATTTCCTCTGTTAACGCTTCCTTTCTTCCTCTTGATCCAACTCACCATGTGAACGATTCCCATACTCTCCTCGATATTATCCTCACATCTGCTCCAGATAGAGTACAATCACATGGTCAATTCCTTGCCTCAGGGTTTTCTCACCACGACCTAATCTACGCCTCGTATAAAGTCAAAACTCCTAAATTTAAACCGAAAATTATTCTCCAGCGTAGCTTTGCCCGAATGAACCTGGAATCGCTTGTGGAAGATGCCAACAGCATGGACTGGCACGGCGTATATGAGCAGGCAAGTCTTGACGGCAAGGTCTCAGAGTTTAATCGACTATTGCTGGAGATTTTTGACAAGCACGCACCGATTCGTCCGGTGCGCATGAAGCGCCCCCCTGCACCATGGCTAGATGAAACCATACGGAAAGCTATGAAGTGGAGGGATCAACTTAAGCGTAAGCATAGAAAAACGCCAAACGATGAGCTCTGGAACAAGTTTAAGTCTGCAAGAAATCGCGTAAACCAAATGTGTAGGAATGCTAAACGCCTGTATATTCATAAATCTATAGATTCTTCATCACCACAAAACTTGTGGAAATTTCTAAAAACATTGGGTTTCGGAAAATCTAGATCCGAAACTAATTTCTCTGTGGATATTAACGGCCTCAATAAGCATTTCTCCTCTTCACCAATCACCATTGATCCTGTATTAAAGGCCGTTACTATCTCACAGATCTGTTCTAAATCTCTTTCAGACATTGCTTCTTTTTCTTTTGAGCCTGTCTTAGGCAGTGAAGTTTCAAGGATCATCCTTTCCATATCCAGCAAAGCCGTCGGTCATGATAAAATAGGCCGCTGTCTCCTTACCCCGTTAATGCACATTATCATCCCTTTTATTACTCATATTATTAACTTCTCTCTTTCTTCTGGCTCTTTTCCTAACCTATGGAAACTTGGTTATATAGTCCCTATTCCTAAAAAATCTGTTCCTTTAAATTTTTCGGATCTTCGACCTATCTCCATCCTCCCGTTTCTCTCCAAAGTCCTTGAGCGAGTCGTCCACCGACAATTTACATCCTATTTGCATTTTCATAACTTACATAATCCTTTCCAATCAGGCTTTCGACCGTGTCACAGCACCACCACAGCACTCGTTAAAATCACCGATGATATCAGAGCTGCTGTAGACGATCATAAGCTTACTCTCCTCACACTCCTTGACTTCAGCAATGCTTTTAATGGCGTAGACCATGATATCCTCCTAGCAGTATTGCGGTCTCTGAATGTCTCAGTGACTGTAGAACAATGGTTTCAATCCTATCTTCGCGGGCGCCAGCAACGTATTCGGGTGGACGAGGTCTATTCCGATTGGTGTTCAGTGACAGCCGGTGTTCCGCAAGGTGGCGTACTATCTCCTCTACTCTTCTCTGTTTTTATTAACATATTAACGTCCTCCATCAACTTCTGTTCCTACCATTTGTACGCTGATGACTTGCAGATTTATCTTAACTTTGATGGAAATAGTACACTGGATGCGTTTAACAAAATGAATGCTGATTTGGAAGCGATTCGTGTTCGATCTCATTATCTTGGACTTCTAGTTAATCCGACTAAAACACAAGCTATTATTATTGGTACTAAAAACGCAGTGGGTAGACTGGATGCTGAGATTCTCCCGTCACTTTATTTTAATAATGTGATACTGCCTCTGTGTCATAATGTTAAAAATCTTGGCCTCCACATAAGCAGTGATCTATCTTGGAACCACCACGTCTCTGAAATCAGTAGGAAAGTCTTTGGAGCTATGCACTCCCTAAAGCGTTACCAGTACTTCATTCCGTTCTCTGCTAAGCTAACGCTGGTTACCTCACTCTTGCTTCCTATTATAGACTACGCAGATATCTGCTATCCTGATCTTACCGAAGAGCTACTGAATAAACTTGATCGTCTTCTCAACTTATGTATTCGCTATGTATTTGGCCTACGTAAGTATGATCATGTCTCACATTTTCGTATTCAACTAAAGTGGCTGAATATCCGTTTTCGTAGATCTGTACACATCCTCTCCTTTCTTTATGGTATTCTAAACAATCCGAAAACACCCCATTACCTGCGTGATCGTTTCCAATTTCTTCGCGACTCCCACACACGTTCTCTTCGTTCCTCGCACAACAATCAACTTGCGATTCCTCTGCACTCTTCAAGCAGATATTCAGAATCTCTCACTGTTTCTGCAGCTCGTGAATGGAACAAACTTCCATTGTCAATCAGACTGGCACCGTCGTTGAACATATTTAGGCATCTACTAACTTCTTATTTTCTTAAAAAGCAAAATGAGATATAATTTCTAAACTTAACATGGATTGTTATTTATGTAAGTATTGTATATAAGTATATTTATATTTATGTATTATGTGTATGTATTTATAATGTGTATATTTAAGTATATATTTATTGCTATTATTAGTTATTATACATTTTTCCTTTTAACTCTGCATCCCACAATATCTTTTGTCGTTCTCCCAAAGGTTAGCTGTTAGAGAATACCTTGAAGGTATTAAGCTCGCCTATGTACCATATTTTATTTTAGATATTTATTGTGCAATAAAGAATTTTTTACTTTTACTTTACTTTTACTTTACAATCTAGTAATAATAATATTTATGTCCATAAATATAGATTCGTGGCTGTAAAATGGCCGTGTCAGCTTACAATCTAGTAATAACAATATTTATGTCCATAAATAACAAATCGTGGCTGTAAAAAGGCCGTGTCAGCTTATGATCTAATAACATTTAAGTCCTTAAATATAAATTCGTGGCTGTAAAATGGCCGTGTCTGCTTACAATCTAGTAATAATAATATTTATGTCCCTAAATATAGATTCGTGGCTGTAAAAGGGCCGTGTCAGCTTATAATCTAAAACAAACAATTACAATTATTAATAATGTCAACAAAACCCAATTCGTGGCTGTAAAAAGGCCGTGTCCAACTTAAGATCTAAATATTACTAATATATGAAAATATATGAAACAAATTTCTATGCAATGGTATCTTTTAGTGCGTCCTTAAGATCATAGTAACTTTTATTAATTAATATTGATTTAATCTTTATTTTAAATTTTGAACATTCTAGACATTTTATTTCATTAGATAGTTTATTGTATAGTTTAATACCATTGCATGGAAAACTTTTCAATGATTTTGTTAGGCGAGTTTTGGGGCATTTAATGTCATCTTTAAACCTTGTGTTATGGGTATGCAGGTCAGAGAATTTAGTCAAGTTTTTTTCATTCTTTTTAATGTACAGCAAGCATTCCAACACATAAATACTATTTATGGTTAGAATACCTAACTATTGTTATATTTGATTTGATTAGAAAATTAATATACTCGTAAATTAATTGGAGCTGCGTTTGAAAGAATAATAATAAATAATAAAATAAAAACGTTTATTGTCTAAAATACTTAGCTAAAATACATATACATAAATAAATAAATAAATATTTCCAGACAGGTCATACAGCGCCATCTAATTTCCGTGGTAAGCTACGAGGCTTGTGTTACGGAAACTAGATGGTTGATAAACTACATATTATACTTTTTTTTTTGTAAATATATACATATTATACATATAAACACCCAGACCGAGACAAATTATACAATGTACAACTTGCCCCCGGTGGGAATCGAATCCACGACCTCCCGAGTTCACGGCAACGTTTGTTACCACTAGACCACGGAGGCGGCTAAGTAAGTAGTAAGCAAACATTTTTTTTTTGACGTTATTACAGAAACGAGATATGTTTTTATTGACACATTAATTTAGCTCTTGTAATTAAACATTGCAATGCCCTCTGCACTAATAGATTATATTTATAACCTACTGTACGTACGACGGATAGGCGATACTCACTGCAAGCGCCCGCGCCGCAGCAAATGAATGAATGAGTGTTTGAAGGAATGTGAATGAATGATGAATTATTTTATATATTTAGTAATTTAACATTTCATCATCACAACGTCTAGAACAAAGCAAAGTCTTGAAACTGTTCCACTGTTGGAGATGGGCCTTCGAGACGACGACGGCTTAACGTGTTTTCCGAGGCACGGGAATGGTGGTGTTGTAAATGTATGACAAATGTACTTAAGTGTATTACTCATTGGTACGACTTTGTAGGATTTCAAGGAAAGCGTTTTTACAACCAAGTCACCACCGTTCGGAAATACATACATAAAATATAAACCTACAAGTTAAAATATGTTTATTTGTAGTAATAATTTCAACAATTATTCTCATTGTAGCATATTACTCAATAAAAGTGGCTGGCATGCGGCTACTTGAACCTCACTGGAAATCGAACTGGAATTGCCGCACACGTTTAATACTAATGGACTCATTTTAAATGCATTAACAAAAAATATTAATAAACTGCCTCCGTGGTCTAGCGGTTAGGTCCGTAGATTTAGACTCGGAGGTACCGGGTTCGATTCCTGGTCGGGACATAAAAATATTTATTAATGTATATAAATACATTTAATTAATATTTGTGATATTTCTCGAGTTTGGTACGCTGGAGACATCGACGAGCTTGCCACTTGTCATGATTGGCCTATAGTAAAGTTGGCTAAATGTGAATTCGCTTAATTTATAAGCGTGGTTTCTGACCACCCCGAAAGGGAAAACGGTCGTGATGATACTTTACTTTCTAACAATTATTCTCATTGTAGCACATTACTCAACAAATTAATACTAAATAAAAATATTAATACAATAAAGAGACAGCTGACCAGTGTTAAATTAAATATTTATAAATAGATTAATTGCCGGTGCTTGACGATTGTCGATTGTTTTGTCAGAAAAACAATAAACTTGAACTTTTGGCCACTTGGACCTCTTTTTCTATCATATAATTAATAAACAAAAAAAAAAAATGGTAAAAGGTTAAAAGTTGTGAGCCACTGGTCTAAACAAATGTGGCCTACTCGACCTATTTCAACAATCGATCAGTACGACCGACATTGCACAATATAAAGTATCATTTTAAATCATCCGTACTATAGTTCTGAGTATTCGGGCGTCTTAAACATTGAATTATTATAAAGGACCGAGTTTTTAATATCGATGAACGATATTACAAATTAGATCTCTCGAAAAATTTTAATTTTAAAAGGCATAATAAAAACTTGTTCTTCGGAACGAACATTTATTTTTCAGTAAAAACTGGCAACATTGTTTTTATCTACTTGTCACTGTCAATTCTATAATAATATTTAAGTTGCTTGATTCGCATCCTAATGAGGCTCACCACGACACAAGAAAATTGGTGCCGACACCTGGAATAAATTAATCCTTTGTGCATAGACACACGCAACGCGGATGAGAATGCGGGCACGTCTGTTTTAGTCCCATATTGAGACATTCTCCTATTCGCCCCATCATAACCTTTATAATTATAGTATTATTATTATTTCTATGATTGCACCTATAATTGTTCAAATTTGTCCCTAAGGTTTGGCTGTCAGAGAATGTCTTCGGGCATTAAGTCCGCCTTTGTACTTTGTGCAATAAAGTTTTTTAAATAAATAAATAAATATCTTGGTAGTACAGCAAGAAAAAATATCTTTGCAATATGGTGTAAAATAATTAATAATAAGTTAAGACAAATGATAAGAACAATCTGTCTTTGTGGTCTAGCGGTTTCGTGGATTTAGATGCCGAGTTTAGAATTTAGATTTAGACCCACGGCGGGTTTAATTCCTGGCACACAATAATTAATTTGTAATATTTCTCGAGTTTGTTACGCTAGAGACATCGACGAGCTTGCCATATGATTGGGTCTTTAGTAAAGTTGTCTAAATGTGAATTAGCTTTAAAAACGTGGTGTTTGACCCTCGCTAGGGATCACGGTCGTGATGATTAATACTAATAATTATTACTTTATCGATTTTAGTCTCAGTTAAAAAAAAGCGCATTTACATTTATTAGCCCGGTTACATTATTATAGGTCAATAAAGCTAATATTTTGTAATAAATCCCTCTTCGACATTTTTTTTTTGTTCGCTGGACGGTATTTGACTTTCCTTCGTACGACATCAACTTTATTATTGTGTTATTAAAGATTTTTCTAGTGATAGGTACTCTGTTAGATCAATGAGTCAGATTTTTTACCAAACTTTACTGAGCAATGTCATATTATTTGTTATATATATATATATATATATATATATTTCATTTATCTTATTACAATATTTATTCGAAGTAGGTAATTCGATACAAAAATATTAAAATAAAATTGACTAAAAACTAATTATAAAGAAAACTAAAACTAAAAATACCTATGAAATTAAAGCTATTCTACAAAAATTATTTGTTATATTATATTTATTGTTAATCCCTTTCCTGCGCCTGAGCGATAGGACCCTCACCACGCCTTTCGGCTCAGTTATACGGCACAATTCTCCCACTTTTATTTGTAACACTTATTTAGTTGTAACTTTAAAAAAAAACACGTTATAAGTGATTGTTTATAATACATGGCTGATATTGTGTACACATGGTTTGAGTTTTAGCAATGTCTATACACTATATCCATTATTTTTAGAAACTGTAATGCTAAAATTTGTTTTGTGTGCCTACTTAATAAATAAATAAACAATGAAACAAATATTTTCACATGCAATTTCGGAGAAAACAACAAAAGATAATAAAAATAAACTGCAAATTACTGAAGCAAAAAAACCTAAACCAAAGCGAAGGCTCACTCATAAACAGAAGCAATTTCATATGAAGTGGTCTTGAGATATTTTTTTGGATACTTAAAGTTGAGGAGTTCTAAGTAAACCCTTAACGGACAAAATACTCAAGCTGCATGACCCAAAGATACTTTCCACCGATCGTCACTATTACCCTAGAATAGTACGTGAAGCGATCGAAATAAAGAAACACAAAAATTTCAATCGAGAGCGAGTTATAAGCTATCTTCATCGTGGAATCCAGTAATCAATAGGTTTCGACGCCGGGAAAAATCGCCCGGTGTCGCCAAGGATATTGTAAGTGTCGTGTGTCGTGATTTCTAAAAACTTTAAAAGTGATAAGTGGGTAGGTTTACATCTACCGCCCAGTATGTACGAGACTACACCGCATAGCTTCAGTCGACCCGTGACCACGGCCAATGCAACTTGGCTGAAACGTCGGGAGAAATATGTCTCTAAGGTAAATCGCGTAAAGACCCGTTAAAATTATAAAAAACTATTATGAATATGCGCGAAAGTTTAAAAAGTTTAAAATACTCAAATTCGTAACCGTTTTTAGATGCCCTTTTCTCTATCAAACCCACCATTTAAATAGGCTGTAGGCGGACTGATGGTGGTAATTGGCCCGGTCTGCCGTTCCACCGTTAGATAAATAAATTCTCTATTACACAAAAAATAAAAACATTCCAATGTACATAGGCGAGCTTAATGTCTGGGCATTTTCTAACAGCTAACCTTTGGAAGAGTGAGAAGAGAGTGTGGGTACATGTGTATAAGTATATTTAGAAATTACTAACTAAAATACTTATCAATTAAATAAACAATAAATATATATCGTATCACAATAAAATACATATAGAAATTATAATATATTCTATACTTATATAATAAAATAATAAATAAATACATTTAATTAATATTAAATTTATTTGTGATACTTCTCGAGTTTGGTACGCTGGAGACATCGACGGGCTTGCCACTTGTCATGATTGGCCTATAGTAAAGTTGGCTAAATGTGAATCAGCTTATTTATAAGCGTGGTTTCTGACCACCTTGAAAGGGAAACGGTCGTGATGATACTTTACTTTTATTGACATAAAAAAAATATTGAACAAGATTTTTCCAGTATTGTACATGGTTATTTTAATAAAAGACCTCTGTAACATACTAAGGTTGCCCCGGTCATATAGGGGACAGCTAGTTGACACAGACTAATAAGAACTGACTAGCAGCAGAGTAGCTCTGTACAGTCGGTTACGAGATCTTTGCGTCATCTGTCGACGTTAAAGTTTTGTTTTAGACTTTGTAATTTATGCAAAAAAGTTTTTAAATAAAAATACATAAACAATTTTTTATTCGAAGTAATATACAAACAATATAAAAGAATTACAATATTAAATAAACTATATTAAAACAAAATCTAAATTTACCCTAAAAAATAATAATTATACATAGAAAATATAAATACATACAAAAAAATAGCTCCTCCAGATCGCTGTCTTGTGGCATGGTGCCCAATACACTAGCAGCATTTCCCCTTTGAATTAGGATACTTAATTTTTGGAAGAAAAAACTGGCAGCCCTATTGTCACCAGAGACGTTAATGAGCCTTGGAACTATTTCTTTATAAAAGGCTTTAAGTTCCGATCCCCACGGGCCCATCGTTTCTACAGCAAACGTCGAAAAAAAGTAACTATTGCAAATAGTTTCACATTATCGACGCTTTCATAAATAAATAAATATAATATTGACCGCCTCCGTGGTCTAGTGGTAACAAACGTTGCCGTGAAGTCGGGAGGACGTGGGTTCGATTCCCACCGGGGGCAAGTTGTACATTGTATAATTTGTCTCGGTCTGGGTATAATATGTATTATATATATATATATATATATATATATATATATATATATATATATATGTATATGTATATATTTACAAAAAAAAAAGTATAATATGTAGTTTATCAACCATCTAGTTTCCGTAACACAAGCCTCGTAGCTTACCACGGAAACTAGATGGCGCTGTGTGACCTGTCTGGAAATATTTATTAATTTATTTATATTTGCTCGCCAATTTACTTGACAAATGTTGTTACGTTAAGTTAGTTTACTATAAGACCTGTAAATTATACTAACATTTATGCAAATAAAGGATTTTTATCTTATCTATATTTAAATACACTTATTTTATCCTATATATAAATACACTTTTAAAATAACTACTAAACTACTTTTGCTGACGTTCCAATTTCACCTTATTCTTATTGCGCAATGTTTCGAACCCGCGACATTTAGGGACATCTTACGACTACACGAACGTTTCATAAAATACGACAAAAGGTCATATCTTAAATCAGTTTCAATTTTAGTATGATTATGTATAGTATGATACATACATATTGTTGTGGCTTGGTACCTCTATCCAAAGTCCTAATTGATACCAAACCCTGTGTTCCATTACTCCGCGCCGCCCGCGCCCTCTGACGAGGATGGCGAGCATAAAACAGTGACAGTTCCAAAACTAACTAACAAAAATCGTGAATAATTTTTAAAATAAAAAAAAAATAGTTCGCCTAAAATTGGCTAGTGACAATTGACATAGACTATGGTGATAACTGACTAAGTATTTTATGAACTTTACATGTGTACTTATATGCTTAATATAGGCATATCAGCAATGCGCTGCTCGCCTATTAATCAATAATAATAATAATAAAACTGTGAATAGCGATAAGTGTGGTGGTGCAATCCTGGTAACTCCCCTCCTTTGTACTATTTCCATAGCGTTTGTCCGCCTAGAGATCCCAGCAGGTGTGGTAGCCTTCTACATCAATTAGAAGCCCATACTTGACCTGAAATTGTAGGTGGATGGCATGGCGTCAACAGTATCAGTATCTAAACACAAAATATCCATCAAATCCTTAACACATATCTTCACGCCACATCCTTTGCAGGATAGGCAGAGACAATTGTGCGCCACTTGTCCCGATCACGACATAATTATCTCTTTTGCTTCTTCGATAGCTTTTTATATACTAAATGTATGTTAAAGTGTCATCATCACGACCTTTCGGGGTGGTCAGAAACCACGCTTATAAAGAAGCGGATTCACATTTAGCCAACTTTATTATAGGCCAATCATGACAAGTGACAAATTCTCTAGCGGACCAAACTCAGGAATTATTATCACAAATAAATTTAATATTAATTTGTAAAAAACAATGAATATTATTGTATCCCAACCAGGAATCGAACCTGGTACCTCCAGGTCTAAATCCACGGACTTAACCGCTACACCACGGAAGCAGTTTGAAAATATAGGTTTAATTGTAAAAGAACTATTTAGGTATAAGTTAGTCACATTAATGTAAATAATTACATATTTGTGATATTTCCCGAGTTTGGTACGCTGGAGACATCGACGAGCTTGCCACTTGTCATGATTAGCCTATAGTAAAGTTGGCTAAATGTGAATCCGCTTACTTAAAAAGCGTGGTTGATGATATGACATGATACTAAAACAAATCTATGATTAATATATGTCTAAAATATCCCTATTTTTATTTCCTAAAAAGTTAATAGTCTACATGACTATTAACTTTCTGAAAACTACACTCCGACTTCGGAACGATTGTATTACATGCGGCCAAGGAATGTTTTTTTTTTTTTTTTGGTTCTCTTCTCCCGATGGATGATGAATGAGATGATAGGGAAGGCAAAGGGTCTAGCCCATACAGCCAAGTCTGACGTATTATATCTTTCTTTTTAATGAGTTAATGAGGTCATCATCAAATTCCAGATGCTGCAGAATTTGATGCTTTTCTTGAAGTCACTCGCGGCACTATAGCTCAAACACGTCGGGTAAAATATGGGAGTTGACAGCGCGGGAAAATTTTTGGCTGCAATCGACATCCTTTGCCTTGCATTTATTTAAGACGCCACCTGTCAAAGTAGATTTTGACATTCTGCACTTTTTCAAAACAGACTTCAGTATGCCTAGTGTGACAGTGAAGTTTCGTAAACGCAACTATAGTAGTAGAGTATTTTTACTGAATTTTCGATGTTCATTGCCTGTTATTATAGCCAAACTTGCAATAACATGCAATGTAAAATAAAAAAACGTAACTACAGCAGTTACGTTTTCCGAAACTTGCATTTTACACTAAGCACACAGCAGAGAGTTCTTCGCGCCATTTTCCGTGGACATGTCAAGTGCAAGTTTTTGTTTTGTAAATTAATTTACTGTGGATATTATTGGTCAAAAGTGGTGTTGTTTTGTTTAATAATGTGCTACAATGTGAATAATTATGGAAAACGATAAATTGGACTTTAAATATGGGGCACAAGTTGCAGTTTATTTTTTGCGGTTTTCCCGCGCTGTCAACTCCCATATTTTACCCGACGTGTTTGAGCTATGGTGCCGCGAGTGACTCCAAGAAAAGCATCAAACTCTGCAGGACCTGGAATTTGATGATGATGAGGTCATCATTAAAAAGAAAGATATATTACGTCAGACTTAGCTGTATGGGCTAGACCCTTTGCCTTCCCTATCATCTCATTCATCATCCATCGGGAGAAAAGAACCAAAAAAAAAAAAACAGACTTCAGCAACGCGCTGCTATTTAATTGATTATAACTTAATTACAACTTAGATTCTTATTTTAAAAATCAGTAACCTTTAATATAATAAACCTACTGGATATTGTCGCCCCCTGAGCTTGGGTAAGTATGGAATTAAAAATAGTACGGGTCATGACAACGTGCAGTAGATTAATTTTTATTTGTGCACCACCGCTGCGGTCTCACCAACTACATGGTATCTTGTCTTGGTGTGGACTGGAGTTGTGGTGGATCTAGAGATGGAACGTAACTTGTGCTCCCCGTGCGTTCCAGGGTTTTTACAGGTTTTTACCCAGCTTGAGAAGACAACCCCGCTGCCCAGGATCCCCGTGACGTCTCGATGTCCGCTTGGGATCGGCAGCGCTCTCCGAGTCCCCATCTTCAGGCTCTCCGAGGGAAGGTACCACTACGTACGGTCAACGGATGCATAAAGAGTTGTTTTGTTAACTTCATTTTCTTAATATATTAACTTCCTTTGCTTAAATTATCTTGTTTTATTTTAATGACCAGCAACTTTAAAAATGTATTGTGCGAGAGAGATGGATGTAAATTGTTAAACCCACTTTAATTAGGACAAAAACGTAAAGGTAACCACCTAAGTCTTAAAAGAAAATTGAATTACCTATACCTACGAATATATGGTTATGTGCAGCTTCCTTTACGATTTTTTTTGGTAAACCACCCCAAACAGTAGCTACAGTTGAATGACCTGCCGAAGTCACGATTATGAACAAAAGCCTAATGCCAGAGGGGATCATAAACCATCCAAATATAGCTCATTTGTCATCTAATACGAACTGTAACGCAGCCATATTAGGTCCATAACTCCCCGGCTTATGTTAGAAGAAAGAGAAAAAAACGCAAAGGTTTCGTCGGTCGTTTTTATTATTCTGTACATAGACATATAATTGCTAACCTGTCTAGCTGCGTCTAGGCTGCGTGGCGAGAGTAGGAAACATCTTTAGAAGGGCTCATGCAAAGGGCTCAAATATGAAACTTCATTTTAAAGAAAAATAAAATAAACTTATTTTATGATACCATAATACATATTAATATACAAACAAATATGTACGCAATAATACATATACTACACACTATACATATGTACATATAAATATACTACATATTCTTCTTCTTAGTCGCTACACTCTTGGCAGAGTGGTCGTGGTCGCAAGGTGGTTAACAAGCCGTCGCCACTCCTCTCGGACCCCGGCTTTCCTAGTGCACTCATGTAGGGGATGATCCATTGCAACCTTCACCTGATCGGTCCATCTCATCGGAGACCTACCACGCATCCTCTTGCCATCGACTTTCCCCTGGACTACCAAGCGCTCGATTGATGTTTCTCCACGCCGTGACACGTACTACATATACCAAGCCTTAAATGAGTTTATAAAGAGAAGTTTATGGTCTGCTAAAATCCCGTCCGTCCTTGAACCATCAGGACTTTCACGTAGTGATGGTAAAAGGCCGGATGGTATGTCTCTTGTACCATGGAGTGAGGGAAAATGTCTTGTTTGGGATGCCACCTGTGTGGATACCTTTGCCGCTTGCCACATTCCCTCTACATCAAAAAGGACCGGTTCGGCTGCTCATACAGCAGAATTTAAAAAGCACATCAAATACAATAGCATTAAACAAAATTATAACTTTGTGGCATTTGGGGTTGAAACAATGAAAAATATTCTCTTGATACCCACAAATTCATAAAAGAGCTGGGTAAACGAATTTTTCAAGAGTGTGGCGATCCCAAATGCCATAACTACGTAAAACAGAATATTTCGATTATAATTTCTACGAGGAAATGCGGCGAGCGTTTTAGGTACCCTCCCTGGTGGTAAGCCCTTAGTTTATTTTGTAGAATAGCTTTAATTTCATAGGTATGTTTAGTTTAGTTTTATCTACATACAATATATCTTACATAATGCATCTACAATTCCTGCTGAAAATGTTAACTGTTAGAAAATAATAATGCATCTGTCTACACTGGTTTGTGCTTAAAGAAATCTAATTCGGATAAAAGTAACAGTTTTTTAATTGTAGGCAGGTCCATATTATGTACGTCCATGGATTTCTTAGATCTTTTGTTGGGTTACAATATTATTGTTAAATTGTTCTTGTAAAGGCCGTGTTATTGATTCATACAATTGCGTTTTCATGTTATTACAGCCATTGTGTAACTGAATACATAATATATCACTTTGCGGAATTTATTGTTCGCCTACTTACAAAAATAAACAGAGTTAGTTTTTTTTTTGGATTTCCATACATTTCTTTAATCTACAAACGTTAGGAGGTTTTAACGCTTTTGCATGCCTCTCACTCACACATTCCAATATTTTCAAATAAAGTTATGCCTCTTGCTCACACATTCCAATATTTTCAAATAAAGTTATGCCTCTTGCTCACACATTCCAATATTTTCAAATATTTTTTTTTTATTATTTTTTTTAATTACAGTCTTTAACGCTTTTGCATGCCTCTCACTCACACATTCCAATATTTTCAAATAAAGTTATGCCTCTCGCTCACACATTCCAATATTTTCAAATATTTTTTTTTCAATTTTTTTTTTAATTACAGTCTTTAACGCTTTTGCATGCCTCTCCCTCCCACGTTCCAATATTTTCAAATAAAGTTTTTCAATTTTTTTTTTTATTACAGTCTTTAACTCTTTTGCATGCCTCTCCCTCCCACGTTCCAATATTTTCAAATAAAGTTTTTCAATTTTTTTTTTTTAATTACAGTCTTTAACGCTTTTGCATGCCTCTCGCTCACACATTCCAATATTTTAAATAAATCAGCGTCCAAGACCTCCACTGTTGAAGATGCCCACATTCCAGAACATATATCTGGAGAATTTGGCCTACACTCGCCAACCGCTGACGGGTTGGCGAGGATCTAATGTCAATTTTTAATGACAATTTATTAACATTTCCACAAGTTGGTATTATTGAATTTAATAAAACGTGAGCGCGGTGTCAAATGCCGTGCTCAGAATTAAAAAAAAAAAACAATATCCTGTTTTTATTCTCGTACAACAATACAAAAAAAGATAAGCTAGACAGCTTTATGCAATGCCTTGCAATCTGATTAACTCGCTTGGTATGAAGTTCACGTTCATTTCTCGCCGACAGAGAAACGAAGCAAACAAAACCTCTACATTTGGTGGCGTCGTTTTTTTTTTTTTTTTAATTGCATTAAAGGACATTGTTTAGAATACATCAGCCCTAAACACTTACATAATATATATTCATAACAGAGTTTATAACCGAGTTGGGGATCATCAAATTCCAAGTGTTGCAGAATTTGATGCTGTTCATAGAGTAATTCACGTCAATATCGCCCAAACACGAAGGGTATACGGGAGCGCGAAAAAAACCGCAAATAATAAAGTGTATTTTTTTTATACTAGAACGACATACGACCTTGCGCCCACCTGATGTTAAGTGGTACTCCAAGGTCCATGAATGTTAGCAACTATAATCAGACACTCATGACTGACATCAGTTCCTAACACTATGCCGGCTTGACTGGGTATGACGGCAATTCGAGCCTGATCCCGAAACGTGTGGATACACTTTACTGGGTTTATCAGCACGAACAATGGATACTTCCCCGCCCCGGCAGACTGGGCAAATTATCACCATCAGTCCGCCTACCCCCTCAAAAAGACCTCTGATCCATATACCCGTATAGAGTCAAATTTATTTTTAAACAAAATAACACCACTCTAACAATATCCACAGTAAACTCGTTTAATAAACAAAGTTTTTACATATTTTTATTCGAAGTAAGATGTACTAGCTGTATTAGCCTATAGGCCAGACATCTTAGTGTTTTCTCGGAACTTGAAAAAAGTTATCCTTATTGAACTTACCGTTCCGTGGGAATCAAATATTCCAAAAGACCACAACATGAAGTCGAATAAATATTATGATCTCACAGAAGAAATGATCAGGAACGGGTTCAAGACTCAGCTTTACGCAGTGGAAGTTGGTGAGAGGAGTTCCAGCAAAATCTTTGCATCACTTACTGAAAGAATTGGGCCTAAGCAGGTCTGCCGTCAATACATTTATGGAACGAGCTTCCAAGACGGCATTAACGGAATCATACAGTATTTGGTTGGGTAGGGAGAGAAGTAGAGAGGTGGATGGTGAGCGTATTATCGCGCAATAGAAAAAAAAGGAGGCCTCCTTTTCTTAAACCAGCCTATTGTCGGTCGCAAGCCCGAGACACCATTCTTCTCATCTCTTACCCACACACGATGGACCCGGCACCCGCACGGTGAATCCATGAAATGCTTAGAAATTTGTCTTCTACAAATACAAACAATAAATATAAATTAAAAGCTACCTAAATAATAAAATTAAAAATAAACTAAACATAACCTTAAATTAAATAAACTAAAAGATAAACCTAATTAATATAAAAACTAAATACTTACAAATATCAGTAAACTAATTTGTAAAACGAAAAACTTGGACTTGACATGCCCGTACAAAATGGCGCGAAGAACTCTGGTGGTATCGACTTAAAACGGCTTTTCGAACGATAAATAAATAAATAAATATTTCCAGACAGGTCACACAGCGCCATCTAATTTCCGTGGTAAGCTAAGAGGCTTGTGTTACGGAAACTAGATGGTTGATAAACTACATATTATACTTTTTTTTTTTGTAAATATATACATATTATACATATAAAAACCCAGACCGAGACAAATTTTACAATGTACAACTTGTCCCCGGTGGGAATCGAACCCACGACCTCCCGAGTTCACGGCAACGTTTGTTACCACTTGACCACGGAGGCGGTCAAAATATTAACGATTTTTTTTTTATTGTTTCTAAGTATTAGGATTATCTTTTTAAGTTTGTAAAGTATTTTTTTTTGCAACTTCAGCTTGCAAATTTTAAAATTGCCGTTCCATTAATAAAACTTTTTTCTTTTTAAAGACGGGGTGTGCGCTTTCTTAATTCGTCTTTTAAGGTAGGTAACTATAATTTAAAATTAATTTTTCTGTTATAAACATATAAAACTACAAAAACATTTTTAAAAATATGGGATATAGGTCAAACATAAGGTACCATTGCCGCTAGCGACATCTACAAAAAGCTTTGCCTGATACACCCCTTTGAGCGCAAACGTTATATAATAAAATTCGTTAACTATATATATATCACGCTACTTAAGTTGATATTTAAGCAGGCCTATTCTAGTGATTTGGTCTTAAACTTTTTTTCCGCCCTCACTCCGATTTATGCTTTATAAAGCACAAATAAGGTCATGCGTGGAATACTGTTCTCACCTCTGGGATGGTTCCGCTAAGTGCCTTACAGATGCTCTCAATGTCCTACAGAGGCGGGCTATTCGAATAGTGGACGACACTACAGTGTCCAAAACTCTCGAATCGCTGCAGCTTCGCCGAGATGTGGCCTCCCTGAGCGTGTTCTACAAGCTATACTACGGTGAATATTCTGAAGAGCTCCACAACCTTATCCCTTCTTCTCTATTCCGGAACCGAACCACTCGCACAGGCCAAAATATGCATCCACATACCGTAGCCACTATCCCTACGCGTACATACAAATTTGGAGACTCTTACATCTGTCGCACGCTGAAGATGTGGAATGCTCCTACCAGCCAGTGTGTTTCCCCATTCCTATATCCTGGAGTCCTTCAAACGATGTGAAAAAAGCATCTTTATAGGCCGGCATAGTGGTAGTGACTGATGTCGGTCGTCTGAGGCTGGCGTCAGTTGCTCCCATTCTTGGACCTCGCGTACCGCTTACCATCAGGTGGGCGCGGTATCAAATGTCGTGCTCAGTATATAAAAAAAAACGCGGGAAATATGGTTGATTATTATTTACACGCAAAACGGCGCCCGAAGCAATATTTGAAGCAATCGACTGCTAAAGAGCAATTCAAATGCCTTTAGAATACCTAAAAGTGCTCTTATAAAGCTCTCGGGTTTTATTTATTCTCATTTTGATTCCAATCTTTTAGGCCTGAGTTTTAAAATTACGTGATTCATTGGACAGCTTCAAGCTCCTTTCGAGTGAATAGCGAAGGATGCGAAGGATCGGTAAACTAGCGTACCCGGTTCATTGTAAAACTCAAGTATCATTACGACCGTATCCCTTGAGGGGTGGTTAGAAACCACGCTTTAAAAAAACGGATTTACATTTAGCCAACTTTACTATAGGCCCATCATGTTAGGTCGGCATAGTGGTAGAGACTGATGTCGGTCGTGGTGACCGGCGTCAGTTGCTCCCATTCTTGGACTCGCGTACTGCTTGCCATCAGGTGAGCGCGTGTCACATGTCGTGTCCAGTATAAAAAAAAAAAGGTGCAAGCCTGTCGATGTCTCTAGCGTATCAGACTCGAGAAATATCACAAATAAATGATTGTGTCTCGATCAGGAATCGAAGCCGGTACCTCCACTTTTAAATCTGAGGTCGTAACCACTATACAACGCATATGAAGGTTTGTTCTTATCCTTAGCCTGAATTATGTCATTACCTGTAACAAAAAAAAATATATTATTTTTATTTATTTACTAGAAAGTTAATAGACTACATTTTCCTAAAGTACAGATTTGAAAAATATTTAATTGTGCGAGCGAGAGGGAAGCAAACCCTCCTTAGTAAAAGGCGTGAGGAAGCCATACAAACGAATACATACTAGGTATACTAAAATACACGCGCTCCCATAGAAGCTGTGTGCCAGTTAATTTGGTCGGGTGACGTCGAGAGGGCCGTGTGAATGTCAGATACGACGGGCCCTGTCTCCTAGTTTATATGGATAGATAGCACCGACACATGGCTTAGGACAAATTACACAAGGAAGCAAGGAAAATGAGCCACTAACTAAAATCGAAATATTACGGAAAGGTAAGTAAAGTAAAAGTAAAAAATTCTTTATTGCACAATAAATATCTAAAATAAAATATGGTACATAGGCGAGCTTAATACCTTCAAGGTATTCTCTAACAGCTAACCTTTGGGAGAAGGATAAAAGATATTGTGGGATGCAGAGTTAAAAGGAAAAATGTATAATAACTAATAATAGCAATAAATATATACTTAAATATACACATTATAAATACATACACATAAATATAAATATATTTATATACAATACTTACATAAATAACAATCCATGTTAAGTTTAGAAATTAAATCTCATTTTGCTTTTTAAGAAAATAAGAAGTTAGTAGATGCCTAAATATGTTCAACGACGGTGCCAGTCTGATTGACAATGGAAGTTTGTTCCATTCACGAGCTGCAGAAACAGTGAGAGATTCTGAATATCTGCTTGAAGAGTGCAGAGGAATCGCAAGTTGATTGTTGTGCGAGGAACGAAGAGAACGTGTGTGGGAGTCGCGAAGAAATTGGAAACGATCACGCAGGTAATGAGGTGTTTTCGGATTGTTTAGAATACCATAAAGAAAGGAGAGGATGTGTACAGATCTACGAAAACGGATATTCAGCCACTTTAGTTGAATACGAAAATGTGAGACATGATCATACTTACGTATGCCAAATACATAGCGAATACATAAGTTGAGAAGACGATCAAGTTTATTCAGTAGCTCTTCGGTAAGATCAGGATAGCAGATATCTGCGTAGTCTATAATAAGAAGCAATAGTGAAAGGTGTAGAAATAGTGATGGAAACGTAAATTTACGCATTTAAATGTATTTACGGTCACAATCCTTTTTTTATGTGTTTAATCATTTATTCGATAAAATATTTACAAAATATAAAATTAATATTGCGGATGTAAGTGGAATGGCAAGAACGCTTTGCTGCATTTTCCCGCTGACTTACAATACTGATTCTTTGGGCAAAGAAAGAGAAAGACCTCTTGTCACCGGAGGAGACGACAAGACGTAGTGTTACGTCTATTATGTGTATTTTGTAAAATAAATTATGCGTTCCAATATAATAATAACAACTTGTGGAATTGTTGATAAAATGTCATTATAAAATTGATAATAGACCCTAGCCAACGCGTCTGGCCAACGTGGTGAGTGTAGGCCAAATTCTCCACAAATTTCTGGAAGGTCCATCTCGTGATGATGATGATGGTTGAGTTGTTTTTACAAATATTGACATTTGGATACATAAAGTTACGTAGAAAAGAATATTTAACAGCAAAAGCATAATTAATAGGAACGTTCTTAGGAAATACAAACTATAATTTAGTTTAAAATAAAATAAAAACTTCAAATCTCGTTATCAAAAATCTGAACTGGTTTTTATTAGTAAATTACATATGTTATTTTGGTGACCCGATCTTGTTGCTCCCAAGTGTAGATATCCTGTCTCTGACGCATTTTAGTTATTTATTTTTATGGAAATACGATAGAGATTGAAAGTGCGTCATAAACTAATTTTGGTCAAGTATTTTCACATTTTCACTCATTGACACTTACATTTTACACCTACACTGTCAATTCACATTCACATATACACTTAACATTATGATGCGTAGATAGACATTTTAATATTGTCTTTTAATTTTAATTTTTTTAAGTAGTTTAAATTGCTGGCTGTCGTGTTCCAAACTGTGCGTGCTGGCGGGTCCCTTTTTCCGTCACAGCGATATTAACGACCTCATTCGTAGGACGCTTGCAGTTGTCTCGATCCCATCTATTTTAGAACCAACCGGTCTGAGTCGAGACGATGGCAAGCGTCCAGACGGAATGACATTAGTTCCTTGGAGATTGGGTCAATCCCTGGTACGGGATTTTACCTGTTGGGATTCCCTAGCCCCTTCCCACCTTCAAGGAACTTCTGTTAGAGCTGGTGTTGCAGCGGAACAAGCGCAGATCAGCAAGCGTCGAAAATATGAAACTATTTGCAATAGTTACGACATGTTGTCACAAAAAAATATATATATAGGTGGTGTATGTGGCGAGCATAATACCGTATGGTATTCTCTACCAGCTAACCTTTGGGAGAGTGAGAAATTATTATAATGGGTGCAGAGTACGAAATAAGAATAATAATAATAGTTAAAATCAATAATAAATATAAAAAAATCTAGCGCAACAAAATAGCGCGTGCCGTATGTTTTTTTTTTAAATCAAAGGTAGTAATTAGGTTTGTTAACACCCACATGAACAAAAATCCCTCAAAAAGTGGCATTAATATCCCGCGCACGATCTGCGACCAAACACGTAACAGTAATCCACCGTACCCTTATCAAAAGCCTTTCATCAACAGACTTAATTCGGACAAACATTAATTTGTCAGAATCAGCTGGAAGCGATGAATTATTCAGCATAAGAGAAGCTTTTTTAGCAATGTATTCAAACTATGATGATTAAAAAAAAAAAAGAGAACTTCGCGCCATTTTGCGTGGACATGTCAAGTGCAAGTTTTTGTTTTGTAAATTACTTTACTGTGAATATTGTTGGTCAAAAGTGGTGTTGTTTTGTTTAATAATGTGCTACAATGTGAATAATTATGGAAAACGATAAATTGGACTTGAAATATGGGGCACAAGTTGCAGTTTATTTTTTGCGGTTTTCCCGCGCTGTGGACTCCCATATTTTACCCGACGTGTTTGGGCTATAGTGCCGCGAGTGACTCCAAGTAAAGCATCAAATTCTGCAGCATCTGGAATTTGACCACATATAAAAAAAAGATATATTACGTCAGACTTGGCTGTATGGGCTAGACCCTTTGCCTTCCCTATCACCTCATTCATCATCATTTGTGTATCGCTCACTATATATGATTATTATTTTTGATTCATTAATTGGCTTTAGTTAAGAATTTTGTAGATTAGATTTAATTTTAAGCGCTGTTGAATCTGTAACTAAATAAATGAATAATCAAAAAGATTATCTAAACACTGACACCCGTAAAAGTTCCTCCACTCAACTAAAATAATATTTAAAAAATCCTCAAATATTCTCATGAATTGCTCTGTTTCATTATAGTCCCAAGTAAGAAGTAGTCGTCAAAGTCAAAGAGCAAACTTAATTAAACTGCGGGATACAAACCTGCACACCAGTGAACGTCATAAGTTTTTAGTCGTTTATTGTTCACTCAAGAACAAGTAAATGCTTAATAATTGCGAAAGATATGTGAAACGCCCAGCGAGGTGATCTAGGAGGTAACTACCAAAAAAGTTGACGTTGACGTTGAAATCGACCTTTTAAGAACCCAGATCCGTTATTTTTTCAGATTCGTATAAATTGTACTGCCACTGACGTTCCATATGTATATATACTTTATGGCCTGACGGTCCGGCATAGTGGGAATGGGGCCTTAATGTGACACAATACAACGCATAAAGATTATATCTATTTGTATAATGACTATGACGAAAATAGCCATAATATAGCATTTTATTACATTTACAGCTGCTCTATGTCAGAACCCAGTATCTAATCCCCGAATTTCACCATGGTTTTTAAACTGTATTTTTGTATACCTGGCACTGATATAGGTTTTTTGTATAAATGTTTTAATATATATCTACGTGTAATTATATATTTATCTTACTTATATGTTTCTTATTTCATTTATATAAATACTATATTATATCTATTCAATATAAAAAACAAAAATATTATTATCATTGCTTAAAGTTCATTCAATATCTATTTATTCCATCATAGTTTCTTAAGTGTATAAATACATATATCGAATCATACTCATTCCGCACTCAATGAATACTGCTTCCCGGAACACAGGTACTCTTCGTTCGGGTTGCAGGGTTTTACAAATACTGGTGGATAGTTTACGTCACTCTATGATCTGCGTTAAATATTTGTTTTATACCTACTTACTTATAATATGTAAACTTGAACTCTTTCCTTAAGGCTCGGCACTGACCGCGGTCTTTTGAAACCCTCATCCATCCTCCAATAGCGAAGAATCGACACAGGCGACAATACGCTCAGACCTTAACCACCGGAACTACATAGAGAGCATCACCAAAACAGCGTCAAAAAAGCTCGGAATACTGAACAAGGTGAAGCGGTTTTTCCCGCCATCAATAAGACTGTTGCTGTACAAAGCACAGATCAGATCATGCGTGGAATACTTTGGGATGGTTCAGCCAAGTACCTCACAGATGCTCTCAATGTCCTACAAAGGCGAGCTGTTTGAATTGTGGACGATGCCACTATATCTGGAACTCTCGAATCCCTGCAGCTTCGCCGAGATGTAGCTTCTCTGAGCGTGTTCTACCGGCTATACTATGGTGAGTGCTCTGAAGAGCTCTATAACCTAATTCCTTCCTCTCCATTCCGCAACCGAACCACACGCACAGATCAAAATATGCACCCACATACCGTAGTCACCATCTCTTCGCGTACGTATAAATTTGGCGACTTATACATCGTACGATAAAGATGTGGAATGCTCTTCCAGCCTCTGTGTTTCCACTTTCCTATAACTTGGAGTCCTTCAAGCGAAGTGTGAAAAAGCATCTAGTCAAGCCGGCAGTGTTAGGGACTGATGGCAGTTATGAGTGTCTGACATCAGTTGTTAACATTCATGGACCTTGCGTGCCACTTACCATCAGGTGGACCCAAGGTCACATGTCATGCTAGTATATAAAAAAAAAATTGCTTTGCGTTTGTCTATGGTTTTTATACAAAATTCGGTAAAAAAAACAAGTTTTGACTTATTTATTCAAACATAATATTTATATAAAAATAACACCGCTTGAAACAAGGCTTAGGTACAGCTTTATTGACCAGGATATATAGTAGGTTTTGTAATGGACAGCAAGTTTATCATGATAAGGAATTTGTTACGGTAGCATATGAGTTTATCATGGTATGTCACGATTCATCAAGATGGCATCGGATAGGATCCGGCATAGGGTGGCTGTGGCGCGGCGTCTGTGAAATATCTGTCGTCTAGTTGGTGTAGACTACAGAAATAGATGCGATTTCTGAGGCTTGGAAAGACTATTGCCAGTCACTGTTTGAGGATCCAGAATCACGTTGCTTCGATTCGACTGAACCAGAGGACAAAGAGATTGAGCCAAACATTCTCAAAGACGAAGTAAGAGCTGCAATTAAACACCTAAAAAATGGAAAAGCCACAGGTAAAGATTCTATCCCGATTGAAACCATCAAAGCTTCGGGAGACTATGGCGTTAAGATCTTTCAAACTCTATGCAACAAAATATGGCATACAGGTTCTTGGCCGCAAGAATGGGCTCACACTGTCTTTGTCCCACTGCATAAAAAAGGTTCTACAAAGATGTGTAGTAACTATCGCCTTATTGCTTTGATATCTCACGCAAGCAAAGTTCTACTACACATATTAAACGAGCGTCTTAAGAGTTATTTGTCAAAAGAGATCGCGCCCGAACAAGCCGGCTTTGTAAAAGGTAAAGGTACCCGTGAGCAAATCCTGTCAGTACGCCAAATAATAGAGAAAGCCAGAGAGTTTAACAAGCCGACGTATATTTGCTTTGTTGACTTCTCAAAGGCGTTTGATTCCGTAAAATGGCCCATGCTCTGGAAAACTCTGTTGGAAATGGGTACGCCAAAACATCTAGTGCACCTACTCAGACGTCTTTACGAAGATGGAACAGCATCAGTAAGAACAGATGAAGTTTTATCTAGCCACTTCCACCCCAATGCTGGAGTTCGACAAGGATGCATTATTTCCCCGCTTCTGTTCAACATCTACACAGAACTTATAATGAGAATTGCCCTTGAAAACTGGACTGATGGAGTAACAATTGGTGGACTAAAAATCTCAAATTTGCGATATGCGGACGACACTACATTATTTGCAACAAGTATTGGTCACATGGAAGAGCTGTTGCAAAAAATGGAGTCAGTCAGTCTTAAGTTCGGCCTTAAAATTAACCGCAGCAAGACAAAGGTAATGATTGTAGACCGTGCCAACGATAACTGGCCAGAAATTAAACAGATAGCAAAATGCGATGTTGTCCAATCATACATTTATCTGGGAGCATTGATATCGAATGGCGGTGGATGCGAGGAGGAAATTAAGCGTCGTATGGCAGTGTCGAGGTCTGCTATGGAGAAGCTTAAGAAAATATGGAGGAACCGAAACATTACGAAAGCTACTAAAATCCGGCTGGTCGGAGCTCTTGTGTTCCCCATTTTCCTGTATGCTGCAGAGACGTGGACCCTGCGCGAAACTGAAATAAAACGTATTAATGCTCTAGAAATGTGGTGTTGGCGGAGAATGTTGGGCATATCGTGGACGGAGTTCCGAACCAACAAATCCATCCTGGACGAACTGGAGATAGGACAACGCCTTTCCTCAATCGTGCAATCACGCATTCTCACTTTCTTTGGACACGTATCACGGCGTGGAGATACATCCATTGAGCGCCTTGTAGTTCAGGGAAAAGTCGATGGCAAGAGAATGCGTGGTAGGTCTCCGATGAGATGGACTGACCAGGTTAAAGCAGCAATGGATCACCCCCTACATGAGTGCTCCAGGAAGGCTGCAGTTCGAGACGAGTGGCGACGACTTGTTAAGCGTGCCACTGACACTCAAGTGACGACCACGACCACTCTGCCAAGAGTGTAGCGACTAAGAAGAAGAAGAAGTTGGTGTAGAAAGATAAAGATGTCCAAGAAAAAATTACGAATAGATAAACCTACCTACATGATATATGATTCGTACTAAGAGCGACCTTAACCGATCGTTATCCAAATTAAACAGACCGCCTCCGTGGTCTAGTGGTAACAAACGTTGCCGTGAACTCGGGAGGTCGTGGGTTCGATTCCCACCGGGGGCAAGTTGTACATTGTATAATTTGTCTCGGTCTGGGTGTTTATATTTATAATATGTAGTTTATCAACCATGTAGTTTCCGTAACACAAGCCTCGCAGCTTACCACGGAAATTAGATGGCGCTGTGTGACCTGTCTGGAAATATTTATTATTATTTTATTTTATTTAGAGATATAGAAAGTAAAAAGTCGATCAGTGACCACGGCCAATGCAACTTGGCTGAAACGTCGGGAGAAATATGTCTCTAAGTTAAATCGCGTGTCTTTACGCGAATAAAAATTATAAAAACTATTTGAATGTGCGCGAAAGTTTAAAAAGTTTAGAAAGTAAAATTAAAGTATCACGACCGTTTCCCTTTCGGGGTGGTCAGAAACCACGATTATAAACAAGCCAATTCACATTTAGCCAACTTTACTATAGACCAATCATGACAAGTGGCAAGCTTGTCGATGTCTCCAGCGTGAAATATCACAAATAAATTATTACATGAATTTATTTACATTAATAAATATTTTTGTGTGCCGACCAGGAATCGAACCCGGTATCTCAGAGTCTAAATCCACGGACTTAACTTATTCGCTAGACTACGGAGATATAAACCTATAAGTAAATAAAAGGGTAAACCTATTTCATAACACCGTAACGTTTGCATTTTTTTCCAATAATTATATTCCTTTTACTTCATGTTAGTTTTATATTCTTCCGTTCTTTTCAATAATTTTATTATTTCTTTTTGTAATTTGTTCCATATTTTTGTGTATTAGATCTTAGTAAGAAATGTAAATGAAATTAGGTTAAGCTTATTAATTTAATCATATTTATACTATGTACTATCAACCTTAATATCTGTATTTTCTTCTAAATAAATAAATATATTCAGTGGGAATATATTCCAAAAGGCACAACATGAAGTCGAACAAGAAATAATCAGGAACGGGTTAGGCAGCGTTTTTGTTGAAAGCTTCCAGACGGTAGCTGCTTATTTTGATACCTCCAACAAACATCGTTAATGTATACAAAAACTTAACAAATTTATACTAAAACCTTCCTCGAGAACCAATCAATCTATTGGTAAAAACAGCATGAAAATCGGAGCAGCAGTTGTTGAGTTTATCGCGAACAGACAGTCGGACACGGCGGAGGACTTTCTTTTTTAATATGTAGTGGTGATGTGGATTTGATACGGATAACCAGATCGGTGAACGTCGGTCTTATACATATCATAATTTTTATTTTTTATATTTGTGTTGCATTAGCTTCTAGAATGGCAATGCCTCTTTACAGCAGCTATAATCTTAAGTGACAATTATATTTTTTATATTTGTATATTATTTGATAAGATGACAATGCCTATTTACAGCAGCTATAATTATAAGTGTAGTTTTGTGTGGAATTATTGTGTATATAACTCACGTAGGTTTTTTTTTTAAATGTTATTTTACTTAAATCTAACATACAAGTACATAACTAAATATAAATAAATACACAAATAAGATATAACAACCACATTTGAGTGTTGCTAACCTTCCCTGATCAATCTGGTTTCTGTGCCTTGACAGAGTTATCTAGTACAGAAACCAGTGCACTTACTAACAGTTCTGTTAGCCTGTCCTAGCTCAATGTATTATAAATAAATAAATGATATAATTTCCTAGATAGTAATTTATATATAGGATGTTAAAAATTGGTGTCAATAAATATTTTTTATTTTATTTTATTTTTATTTTATTTTATGTTTGTATTGTAACGCACTGCTCTACATTTAAGTAAGGTTGTGTAGTTTCATGGCGTTGTACCTGGTAGAATGCTGTGAAATTATGTAGCCTAATATTAAAGTATACTTATTGTAAATTTGACATGTAAAAGTGCAAAATACAATATTTTTTTGTCCTATGCCTAATTACAGAAATAAACGAATTGAATTGAATATCTTGTACTATAAAGATATGTATGTATACTACGTACGTATATACAAATATTGTATAAGCAAATATTGCATTCCACTTCTACAGATCCACTCTAAAATATTACATTTTACTTCAAAGCTTGTCTGTAAAGGGTGGTTTAGTTATACTTGGGCTTGCATATTTATGACGAAGGCTCGGCCAGCATCGCCGCTGGACATCCGTTGAAACAGGAAGAGAACTACCCATTCCGTATCCTAAACTACGACCCTGATTAAAAACAAAACAAACTCAGCACGACTGCCACCGGCGGCGCGGCGGTTAGGACCGTAAATTAAACGCGGAGGGTTCGATTTCTAGAGTCTGGTGCGTTAAAAACATCAACGAGCTTGCTATTTGTCGTGATGACCCTATAGTTATTATCATAACAGCCCCTAGAACACTACTAGAACAGTCCTACTCCTCCACCTTCAGATGGGCCTATCAGAAATTTTGACAATAGCGTTCGATTCATGCAGTTTCTTTAAGTTTGAGGTGTCACATTATTTATAAAATTCGACCCTTATAAACGTCACTATTAGCTAGTGGTTTTATTTGATAAAAAAATAAATTGAACATATTTTGTTATATAAAAAGTGGATTTCACAACGAGCATCGAACTAACGTATCGATTTTAAACCAACTAGACATATCGACTAGGCTATCCACCATATGCCTTCGTCGGATACTCCAGTACTTCGTACACATTGCCAGAAAAGGAGGCGATAACCTGGAGAAACTTTTTGTTACTGGCAAGGTGGAAGGAAAGAGACCGAGAGGCCAAAGTCCGGTACGCTGGTCTGACCAAATCCGCTCCACCACCAACACAAGCGTCCATGATGCTGTGCATGCCGCCGAAGACAGGAACGGGTGGCGTGCTATCATCAAGACGCACATCAATTCATCGGGAGGTTACGACCCTCATCAATGAGGAAACACGACGCACGGAGGAGAGGATTTCATAACAGATCGGTGAAGGTTAAATACGTTAGATTTTTTTAAAAGTGGATAACATTATTTACTTTCGGTATTAGCGCAATTTTAGACGAGCTAAGTCAAAGTTACAAAATATTACATGTCCAAATCAAAATTGATTATTTGTATCTGATTATATGTAAAATTTCTGCATATTGTTTGGAGCATCTAATTCATCATCATGACAGGCCCTAGAACACAGAGTCCTAGCTTCTCCGCTGTTGGAGATGGCCTTCCAGAAATATTTAGAGAATTTGGTCTACACTCGCCACGGTGGCCAGATCGGTTGATTGTTGATTTTATATCAATCTAATTAAATTATGATTTCATCGCACAATCTTGTGACACTGAAATTGTCATAAATAAGGCGGTTGTCATGGTAAGAATCTACTTCACTCGACCCCGTACTGGACAAACACATATGCAACTTCTGACATTTCATGTGTAACAAAACAACTATTTTAATTTAGTCTCGCATTATTTATTTAAAACCTTTTGCACTATGTACAAAGGCGGACCTAATGCCGCCAGACTATCTTACTTGGTCAAGCTTAGGGACATTACGAACATTGTATGTGGAAGGTTCGCGCAAATTATAAAACATAATATAAGGGAGAAATCAAAGTACTACTAAAACTAAAGTACTTACTAGTAAACAATATTAATATACTAAACACAAATATACTTATAATACTTAATATATACATAAATACAATATATACATACTTACAGTTGTTGGGATCTGTTCGAGTTGAATGGCTGCATGGCAGAACGGCGTAGCCTATGCCGCCTTAGATTTAAGAAATTAACTGTCAATTCATGTAACACGCGTTGAGAAAATAAATTAGCATTGAGCGAGAGGTTATTTGTTTAATTTTAAAGTAAAAGACTAATCAACTAGTACAAAGTGGTCCTGCGAGTCGAATCATAATTGTGAACAAAGCGTAAAATAGGAAAAAGCGATATGGCGTTGCTAGAGTTGACTGTAAGTCAATTGGAATTAAAATCAATTATTGAAAAAACTCATGTGAATTTAAAAAAATGCCCGAAGACACGGCTTACAAAAGGTTACCTAACAACTAGAATTGAATGCCTGGACGACTATTGGAAGGCATTTAAGGATAATAATTACAAAATCTTAAAATTAGCAACTATGGATGACAAAACAAAGTTAAGGTATTTTACCGAAGATATTTATGCAGAGGTTGAAGATTGCTACATTAACATCAAAGCAGACATATCAGATTTGTTATTACCATCAGCAGAAAAAACACAAGAATCTAAAACCAATAGTATTCAACAAGTTAAGCTACCAAAGATAAATATCCCACAGTTTTCTGGAAGTTACCATGAGTGGTCAACATTTCAAGATTTGTATGCATCAATGATTCACAGCAACTCTTCAATCTCTAAAGTACAAAAAATGCACTACTTAAAGAGCAGTGTGGTTGGAGAAGCGGAGCAGCTGTTGAAGCATATTCAGGTGACTGAAAATAACTATGATGTGGCATGGGAGTTGCTGGAGCAACGATTTAACAATAAAAAGGTTATTATTAACTCCATTCTTAATCGGTTATTTAATCAAAAGAAAATTGTTTCATGCACTGCAAAATCCATCCGTGAACTGCTTGATACAACTATGGAATGCTTAAACATGTTGGAAAATCAATCAATAAATGTTTCTTCTTGGGATATAATTTTAATCTACTTAACTGTAACTAAACTGGATTCTGAGACACATAGAAGCTGGGAAGAGGAAGTCGGCAAGTTAAATAATAATGAGTTACCTACCCTAAATATGATCAAACAGTTTTTGGAAAAACGCTACAGGGTTCTTGAGATGGTGCAACCCTTAAACAAAGAAAAGAATACTACTTTCAAGTCCAAGTCATTTTATGTCACTGAAGAAGTCAAATGTGAGCTGTGTGAGAAAGAACACCCATTATTTAAATGTAAAGAATTTACTAACCTAAAAGTAGAAGAGCGGTGTGATTTTGTAACCAATCATCACTTGTGTTATAACTGCCTTGCCCCAAACCACGCAGTAAAATATTGTAAAAGCAGAAATACATGCCAACGCTGTCATCGCAAACATCATTCACTTTTACATGAAAATAGACAAAAACCGAGACAATCCACTGAAATATCAACCAACCAACCGGAGACAAGTGAACCTTCTACGAGTGAGCAACCTAGTATCCTGTCACATTATACAACCAAGGGACAATCAGCACTTCTGGCCACAGCTGTGGTCTATGTGCAGTCTTATAATAAAAGACATCTAATCCGAGCATTGATCGATCCATGTTCTCAAGAATGTTTCATAAGCGAGACCGCTGTAAAGAAATTACAATTGCAGAAAAAATCAATCAATGGCCATGTCTCAGGAGTTGGACAAATGAAGACACCAATTAAGCATGCGGCGGAGCTACGGATCGCCTCAAGGTTCAATACAGATTACAAGATAGATATCACTGCTTATGTTGTAAAGCAGATTACCAATGTCATGCCGGTATTGCAGATTAATGCAGAGAAGTGGACACATATACAACACTTATCACTTGCTGATCCAACCTACCACACCCCAGGCAATATAGATCTTTTGTTGGGCGTGAATGTGTATACCGACATAATGCTTACTGGTCTTATCAAGGCCAACCCAGGATATCCTATAGCTCAACAAACTCACCTGGGTTGGATCCTATCTGGAGGAAGCATAGAAGAGAACAAACCAGTAACAAATGTCATCAGTATGCACTTAAGTATAGATTTGAATAGTATGTTAAAGAAATTCTGGGAGATTGAGAATTTAGAAGAAGGAACTACATCACTCACTCCTAGAGAAATAAGAGCTGAAGAAATTTACGAGAACACAACCACCAGATGTCAAGATGGAAGATACACAGTAAGGTTACCATTTGTGACAGACACGCCTGTCTTGCCACAACACTCTAGACAAATAGCCATGAGACGGTTACTTGGACTGGAGAAGAGACTAGACCGTCAACCAGAACTAAAGCAAACTTATCACCATGTACTACAGGAGTACCTGGATCTGGGGCATATGGTCGAGCTCAAGAATAAAGATATACCTAAAAAGATATCCTACCTTCCCCATCATGGTGTTATTCGGAATGATAAAGAAACCACCAAAGTACGGGTGGTATTCGATGCTTCCTGTACGGGCAGCAATGGAGTGTCATTAAATCACCAACTATTAGTTGGACCCTCGCTGCAGGAAGAATTAAGACACATTATCATGAGATGGAGAGTTCACAAGATCGCATTTGTTGCAGATATAGTCAAAATGTATCGTCAAATAAGAGTACACACTGATGACACAGATTGTCAGAGAATATTATGGAGATTTAAAAAAGAGGATAACATTACAGACTATAAATTACTTACCGTCACCTTTGGAACAGCCTGTGCACCATACCTTGCTATAAAAACATTGAAGCAAGTTGCTAAAGATGAAGAAGAAAAATACCCTATAGCAGCTAAAGTAATAATGACTGATTTCTACATGGATGATGTTTTATCTGGAAGTGAGTGTGAAGAGAACGCAATATATATACAAAGGGAATTAACTAACTTATTAAAAGAAGGAGGTTTTGAGTTGCAAAAATGGTCGTCAAATAGTCAACAGTTTATGAAGTCTTTAGAGCCAGAGAAAAGAGAAAATAATCCTATATTTGATGTTCAGAGAAAAGAAACAATAAAAACTTTAGGTATAGTCTGGAATGTGAAAGAAGATATAGTACAACTAAAGATTAATTTGGAAAATTCATTAGATAAACCTATCACTAAAAGAAATGTATTATCAAACATTGCATCGTTATTTGACCCTATGGGATGGTACGCTCCAGTTATTGTATTAGCAAAAATATACATGCAAAAGTTATGGAAATTAAATCTATCATGGGATGAGAAACTACCTACGGACTTAAAGGAAGAATGGATAACTTATTGGTCAGAAATTACTAAACTTACCGAGATAAAGATAAACCGATGGACTGGTACTTACCCCGGGGCACAAGTTGAATTACACGGGTTCGCTGACGCATCCACTACAGCTTATGCTGCAGTTATATATAGCAGAGTTTTCAACCAGGATGGAAAAGTGATGGTGTCTCTTGTAACTTCAAAAACTAAAGTAGCACCTGTCAAAGAAATATCCTTACCTCGATTGGAATTATGTGCTGCGGCTTTGCTGACAAAATTGCTAAAACAAGTATCTGAGGTCCTGAACATTGAACATACTCACCTTTTTGCTTGGTCAGACTCACAGGTTGCTTTAGCCTGGATTAAGGGAGATCCCTTAAAATGGACAGTTTTTGTGAAAAACAGAGTTATAGATATAAAAAATACACTGGATCTGGATTGGCGTTATGTGAATACAAAGGATAATCCAGCTGATCCGGCATCCAGAGGACTCTTTCCTAGCAAACTTATAAAGAAGACAATATGGTGGAAAGGTCCATCATTCTTACATGAACGCAACCTACCCTTAAGCAGTAAAGAAATAGCTGATACACAATTGGAGACAAAATCTGAAAATAAAAAATGCATGATTATAAGGAATAATGAGAGAGAAGAATATATACTTAGCTTAATTGACCGCTACTCATCACTCAATAAACTATTGAGAGTTATAGCTTACTGCAGAAGATGGCTAAATCTGAAAAAGAAAAGAAACTTACCTACTTACATCACTAAAGAAGAAAGAGATGATGCACTTACCATATGTGTTAAACTAACACAAGAGCTAGAATTTTCTGAAGAAATAGAAGACCTGAAAAGAGATAAAATAATAAAGAAGAGAAGCCGCTTGTTACCGTTGAATCCATATTTAGATGACAAAGAAGTACTGCGTGTGGGAGGGCGCTTGAAGCATGCTGACATGGAAGCTGTGAGGAAACACCCAATCATTATGAGTAAGAAGAATGCTTTATTACCTTTACTGATTGCAGATGCACATATTCACACGTTGCATGGTGGACATCAACTAATGCAATGTTACCTAAGAAGAAGGTATTGGATAATTCAAGGTGGACAGACAATCAAAAGATTTGGAAGAAAATGCATGACATGTGCCAGACAAAATCCTACACCTACAACACAAATAATGGGAAACTTACCTGATGTTAGAGTAAAGCCAATCAGAGCTTTCTTGATCACCGGTGTAGATTATGCCGGACCCATATTTGCTCGCATGAGTAGAGGAAGAGGTGCCAAGTCTCTAAAATGCTATATTTGTCTTTTTGTCTGTATGGCAACTAAAGCCCTGCATTTGGAATTGGTTAGTGACATGACTATCAGTGCATTCATTGCAGCGTTTAGAAGATTTATCTCCAGGAGAGGATATTGCAAAGAATTATGGAGCGACCATGGTACAACATTCATTGGATCTGAGAAGGTATTGCTGAAAATGTGGAAACAAGGATGCTCCCAGATTCCAGAAGAAGTAGGGAAGCAGTTGGATGACCAAGGTACTCGTTGGAATTACATTCCACCAGGTTCACCAAACTTTGGAGGCTTATGGGAAGCTGGAGTCAAGTCAACAAAGTACCACCTTAAGAGAATTATTGGGGATTCAACTTTAACTTTTGAAGAAATGTATACCCTGCTCACACAGGTTGAGGCCTGTCTGAATTCCCGACCATTGTCTCCTCTCAGCGATGACCACACTGATTTGAACCCTTTGACCCCAGGTCATTTTTTAGTTGGAGAACCACTGATTGTCTTACCGGATAGTGATTACCTGAACATCCCAGACAGTCGTTTAGATAGATGGGAACATACCCAGAAGATGCTTCAAGATTTTTGGTCTAAATGGAGAGACGAATACTTAACCCGCTTGCAGCAAAGACCAAAATGGCACCGTGTCCAAGCAGAGTTTGAGATAGGAGATATGGTGGCAATTAAGGATCAACGGTTTCCTCCTGGTCGCTGGCCGATGGGACGCATCATGAGAAAGTATCCTGATAAGGAGGGAGTGACAAGAGTATATGATGTGCGAACCTCTTCAGGTGTTTGGCAACGTTCCATTGCAAAGTTGTGTAGATTGCCTAACTGTTAAATGTCATGTTATAAGGTTAAAGGACTAATAGTCCTTTGCGGCGGAGAATGTTCGAGTTGAATGGCTGCATGGCAGAACGGCGTAGCCTATGCCGCCTTAGATTTAAGAAATTAACTGTCAATTCATGTAACACGCGTTGAGAAAATAAATTAGCATTGAGCGAGAGGTTATTTGTTTAATTTTAAAGTAAAAGACTAATCAACTAGTACAGGATCTATTTAAGAAGTGTGTGAAAACCATCTAATCTCACAGCTGGGCGCGGAATTCCATGTGATGCTAGAATAAATCATCATCACGTCAGTATCCCTTTCAGGGTGGTCAGAACCCTCGCTTTACAAAGAAGCTGATTCACATTTAGCCAACTTTACTATAAGCCATCATGACAAGTGGCACAGTGTCTAGCGTACCAAACTCGAGATATAAATGATTGTGTCCCGACCAGGAATCTAACCGTCTAACTCTAAATCCACAGACTTAACCGCTAGACCACTGTGGCTGTAGAATAATAAAATACAAAGAACTAAAATCGGCAAAATTATAATAAGGTCAAAATTTGCGGGTCAAACGGGTCCTCGGCATAATAGCCGCCTGTGGGGTGCCGGCGTTGTTTGCACCCATCTTACACATCCTCCCCTTGAAGCGCAAATACTCGTAATAAAATTGCTTTAAAATCTCATAAATTACACCAAGTGGATTTAGACCAGCGAAGGGGTCCGCAAAACTTTAAAATATTTGGTCATAATATAATTTAAAAAAACCTGTTAAGCGGTATAAGGAAACTAACCTTTAGTGTTGCTAGTGTAAATAAATGTGAACGCATCAGGGTTAAGTCGCAGAGGAAAATAAAAATAATAGGATTATTAATTTAAAAAATAAAGTATTTGACTGTATAACTTCCGGGGTGGGCAGAAACCACGCTTTAAACTCACATTTTGTCAACCCATTACAAGTAGCAAGCTCGTCGATGTCTCTAACGTACCAAACTCGTGAAATATCACAAATAAATTATTGTGTCCCAACCAGTAATAAAGTGTAAATAATAAGGTGCCTCGGAGAGCACGTTAAGCCGTCGTCGGTCATAACAAATTGACATCATATCCTCGCCAAGCGTGGCGAGTGTAGGCTAAATTCTCCAAATATATGTTCTGTAAGGCTCATCTCCAGCAGTGGAGGTCTAGGACGCTGTGGTTCTGGGGCTGTAATGATGAAAATGATGAACCAGTAATTACACCCGGTACAGGTTCTTAATCGACGGACTTAACCACTAGACTACGGATAAAGTTTTTTTTTTTTAAACTAGCACGCGACATGTGACCTTGCTCCCACCTGATGGTAAGTGGGGAGCAAGATCCATGAATATTAGCAACTGGAAGGAATCAGACATGACTGACACCAGTCCCTAACACTATGCCGGCTTGACTGGACAATAAAAATTAAAATAAAACGAAAATTGCATCGGATCGGAAACGCCTAACGTTTCGGTACTCGTTAGAATCTAGCCTAGCGCAGTTCTCCAGACAGGTAGGTACATCAGTGCAACGTCAACCTGACCAAACCACTTTCGCGAATCAAGGACCGGCTTTTAGCAAAAATTAATCAGTGAAAGTAACTACACACATCAAAAGTGTCTAGGGATCAACATATATTTTTGCAATAACTTTTCTCCTGATTGATATTCATTAAAATTTTCTTTAAGGATTGATCAAATAAAATGTTTTCGTTTGTCTACAGTAACGATAAACCAAGTCACCTTTGCATTAGTAAAAAAAATTGCCATTTTCCTAATAAAGGGATTTTTGACATTTGAACCACTAACATTAAAGTTCGAAAAAAAGACTGACATAACAGTTTTTTTTTTAATTTTATTGGGTAACTTAAACAATTAATAATCCGTGTTTCTACCGCGAACACTAACAACACAAGAACATCGGTTTGGCATACTCAAAATGAGTTCATCCAAATCACGCTGTGGAATGGCCGCCCATGTTCGTTGCAACAACAAAAAAAGGTCTTCTTGCGACTGGATACCCTCCATATTCGGCAGAGCTCTTCTCTGAAGAATATCCCATGCATGCTCAATCGGGTTCAAGTCTGGCGACTGAGCAGGCCAGGGCAGGACATTGATGTTAGCTGCGGCGAGAGTCTGTCTTACAACTCTTGCGGTGTGCGGTCGTGCATTATCATGCATTAACTGAAATAAGGGACCGATATGCACTTGTAGAGGAACGATGACGTCTGATACAACCGTCTCAGCATAAATTTGAGCGTTGAGGTTGCCTCTGATCCAAATCAACTCAGTTCTTCCGCCGATCGAAATACCCGCCCATACCATGATGGTTCCACCACTATAAGGATGGACTTCCTGGCAGGATTTTAATCGCTGTTGGCGTCCAGGGGTTCTCCAGTGTCGTATACGTCTTGTATCCGGCCTCATACCAAAACGAGACTCATCAGAAAAGCACACGAAACGCCATTGTTCTTCTGTCCAATTTCTGTGTTCAAGAGCCCATTGATATCGAGTCCTACGATTGTGCATTGCTATAGGTGGTACCCGTAGCGGTCTTCGGGAATGAAGGTTCACTTCATGCAAGCGGTTTCTGACTGTTTGGTCGCTAATTAAGTTCCCTGAAGAGCGATGAAGGCTCACGGCTAACATCATGGCGGTTATTGTTGGAGTTCTTCGAGCTGTGATTTGAATGTATCGGTCTTGTCTCCGTGTGGTGCAGCGATACCGTCCTCCATGGCGCTCAGCCACGGTACCAGTGGTTCGGTAACGTGTCCAAAGTCGACTGATAACACTCTGACTTGTATTCAGAGCTAAAGCCACAGTACGTTGCCGGGAACCAGCTTCTATCATTCCCACGGCTCTGATCATTTCTTCCCTGCTTAAATGAGGTCGCCGCTCCATAATAACGTTGGTTTTAATCAGTAGTAGGGAAACAGTAGCACTAATAATGTCTTCAATGCGTCTTATGTTTTTATAGGGAAAATATTGACAGCTGATTTTCATCTTTTACTCGAATTTGATTGACAGTTCCTGTTTTAAATTATGAAATGCACCAAAAAGGATCCATATAAATTTATAAAATCATAAATTTATTACAAAGCCACATCTCAATCACAAGAAATCCGCATAAACATGCTTGATCCCTAGACTTTTTTGATGTGTGTATTAAGTGCCAGAAACAAAGGTCGATTTATTGCATACATTAAGCGTGACAAACGTTAAAACACTACATAACAAATATATTCACCGCGCGGGTGTCGGAGTGAGGGAATAGTTTAATGTTTTTGCAGTGCCAATAATGATATAGAATCTTTCATGACCGTTACTGTGAAGAAATAAAAGAATCATCATAACAGCCCCTAGAACACAGCGTTCTAGACCTCCACTGCTGGAGATGGGCCTTCCAGAACATATATCTGGAGAATTTTGCCCACACTCGCCACGCCGCTGCTGGCCAGACTGGTTGGCAATGATCTGATGATAATTTAACAACGATTTCACAATAATTATTGAAACCGGGACCGACGGCTTAACGTGCTCTCCGAGGCACGGAGACGGTGGTATTTGTAAATAAGGCAAACTAGAGCTTATCAGATTTTTTTAAGGTCTCAGTTTCTTCCAGTAACATTCAGTGGAAACCGTGAAAAGATCAGAATCTGTACTGGGTAGTAATAAATAGAATAGGTTTATGAATATAATAAGTGGATTTATTTAACAAAATACTTTACAACTTTAATCAAAGCGCAAAAACGGGCAAAGTGACAGCTGTCGTAGTGACGTTCCCAAACCCCATCGAGTAGCGTTGTAGTCTCAAATCAATTGAATGACTCATTATCGATGATTTCGTAAATAATATTCTAACAGTTGGCCCAGTGTGCTAGAAGTGCTGGCCGCTTTCATCGTCACGCGGCTCTCAACATCATCCGAAGGGCCCTTGTCACTGCTGGAGTACCCGCAATCTTAGAACCATCTGGGATTGTGCGGAGCGATAGCAAGAGACCCGGCGGAATGATTGTTAGGCCGTGGAAACTTGGCAGGTCTCTGGTGTGGGATGCGACGTGTGTAGACACATTAGCTCCATCTCACATCCAGGCGACCTCGTCAGGCGCGGGAAGTGCGGCGTTTTCTGCGGAGAACCTCAAATTGCGCAAATACGCCAACCTTGGTATCGGTTACAAGTTTGCGCCGTTTGGGGTCGAGACGATGGGCCTATAGGGACCGTCAGCGAGGCGCTTGGCCAAGGAGTTGTCAAAGCGGCTGACAGAAAGGTCTGGAGACAGAAAGGCTGGCAATTATTTCTGCCAACGTATTAGTCTCGCTATACAGAAGGGAAATGTTGCCAGTCTCCTTGGGACTGGCAACATCTGACCGCCTCCGTGGTCTAGTTGCCTAACTAGTTTACAAACGTTGCCGTGGACTCGGAAGGTCGTGGGTTCGATTCCCACCGGGGGCAAGTTGTACATTGTATAATTTGTCTCGGTCTGGGTGTTTATATGTATAATATGTATATTTTTACAAAAAAAAAGTATAATATGTAGTTTATCAACCATCTAGTTTCCGTAACACATGCCTCGTAGCTTACCACGGAAATTAGATGGCGCTTTGTGACCTGTCTGGAAATATTTATTATATTTTATTATTTATTATTATATGACTATCTCGGATGGGACGTCTCTAGAGGACATTTTTTATTTATAGTTTAGTTTATTTTTAATTTTATTATTTAGGTAGCTTTTTATTTATATTAAATTTACTAATTAACTTCGAATAAATTTAATCTCATACGTTAGCAAAAAAAAAAAATATGACATGTAAAAGCGCAAACAGTTGGTATATGAAAAACGATAGGGATGTGCAAGCCTATAAACAACTAATAAAATGGTTATTTGTAGTTTCAAGAAAGCGGCAACAGACTCAATGCAGACTGGTCGGCCGCCAGAAGGAAGCGCAGCTGATCTATTATAGTTGGACGACCGCCTACCCTAGATTCTACGTGTCGAGACGGAATGAAGAAAACAAATAAACATTAAGCCCGCGACTGACCTACTGGAGATTGCAACAAACGTGTAAAGCTAGCGACTGATTTAAGATGGTTTTTATATTTTTTACAAAAGAACATTGCCCACATTTTTTTTTTGTTTTAAAGACGGTGAATCGATAAATCATCAATGATCAAGGGCCAGCGCGGGAGGACACATGCCCGACTCACCGTGAGGCCTCCTAAGGAGATCCCAAGACGCCTACGGACTAAAACCCTATAAACCGTCTCTCTCTCACTGTTGGCCCTGCGTGCCTTAACAGCTAAGTCTGAGTCGTGGCTACGGAGTGAAGGCACTCGTTCGCCGCGTGAATTGTGGCACGGTTGTAAGAACGCTTCAAAGAAAGTCGATTCAAACCAATGAGAAATACGCTTTTCTAACGTACATTTGTCATAGATTTACAACACCACGATTCTCGTGCCTCGTAGACCTTTTCGGTCCTGGTTCCACTAATACCAACTTGTGGAATCGTTATCAGACCCTCGCCAACCCGTCTGACCAGCGTGGCGAGTGTAGACCAAATTCTTCAGAAATTTCTGGAATGCCAATCTCCTACAAAAGAAGAAGTACAAATTAAACAATTAACACCTCTTACATACATTTGTCATAGATTTGCAACACCACCGTTTTCGTTCTCTGAGCTCGTTCTACAAATATCACGGTAAGTATTCTAAAGAGCTCCAAAGCCTTATCACATATTCTGTATTCGCAACCGAATAAAACGCACAGGCCAAAATATGTACACTGTAGTTACATCTGTCGTACCTTCCATGCAATGTTTTCAGCGTGTTTCCCCATTCCTATAACAATAGTCGCAAACTTTATTAGTGGATTTCGTTATAATCGTCAGAGATTACAAAATATTATTCAATTCTCAACTCTATAAAATATAAATATTGGAATTGGATTGTGTGACGACCGCTTAATGTGATAGAAGTAAATTAAATATTAGGTCAGTCACCAGGCTGACGAGTCATTGTTTTAAGTGGCTGGTCTTTTAACTCAAGTCAATGCCGCGATAGTTTGTTTAAATCTATCAAAACATTTGTTAGTTCAATTAGTTTAGAACTCGGTATAATAATTCAAAGCAAGCGCGTAAAATAGGACGGAGCGGTTAGGAACATCGCCAAGAATGCTCGGGTTGCTTAACGTTAACTTTTAGTCGGGACGTCTGTCTCGAAAAACAACAGAAACACTTGTATGCATTCGCATTCTTCGACTTCGAAGGTTTGGCTACGGGAATTGAAGCTATAATATAATAATAATAATATCTTTATTCAGTAAAAGCCATGTTTATTTATTGAAGTAATATACAAACAGTATAAAATAATTACAATATAAATTAAAACTACTTAAAAGTAAAAATTAAAATTAATATAAACTAAACCTAATAAAAAATAAACTATAAGTAAAAATGTCCTCTAGAGACGACCCTTTAGCGATAGTCCCAAGAAGACTGGCAACATTTCCCCTTTGTATAGCTAAGCTAATACGTTGGCAGAAATAATTGCCAGCCTTGCTGTCTCCAGACTTCTCCGTTAGCCGTTTGGACAACTCCTTGGCCAGACGCTTGGCTGAGTGTCCCCATGGACCCATCGTCTCGACCCCAAACGGCGCAAATTCGTAACCTGTACTGAGGTTGGCGTATTTGCGCAGCTTGAGGTTCTCAGCAGAAACCGCCGCACTTCCCGCGCTTAACGAGGTCGCCTGGATGTGTGATGGGGCTAATGTGTCTACACATGTCGCATCCCACACCAGGGACCTGCCAAGTTTCCACGGCCCAACGGTCATGCCGTCCGTCGGGACTTTTGCCATCGCTCCGCGCAATCCCAGAGGGTTCTAGGATCGCGGGTACTCCAGCAGTGACAAATCCCTTCGAATGATGTCGTTCAAAGCAGCGTGACGAAGAATGCGGCCAGCACTTCTAGCGCAAGAAAGCCCATGGTAAAAAAAATAAAAATTCAGTAAAAAAGTTACAATATACTATACATATTTCATTATGCATTATGGTACAGAAAAACAGACATTTGCAGCCGAACTAAACCTATATTTATAGGTCTGTCCGTCGGCAGTCAACGCCCAGGCAACCTTTTAAATATATTATTACTTTTAATTACAAAATAAAAAAAGAAACAAAATGTACACAAAAAGTAAAATAATTTTAAAATTAAAAATTGTGTGGTTGAGATCCTCTTTTTGTTTATGATGTAAGTGTGTGAGTGTGTGTAAGAGGGTATGTAAACTTTACATACTTTGTTATTATCGCATTCCTACTTTACTATTGACAGTAATTCCTCAGTTATATTATAGTCAAGAGACTGTAGCCATTGTGTGACATTCTTTCTACATATCACTTTAGTGCATTGATATATAGCTACCTCTTTATTAATTTTATTATATAAATATGGACTTAGAAAACAGAAAAACTGCTAGTAAAGATTTTTCGAAAAGCTTGAGATCTTCCACACACAAGATCATTCCTTCGTTTACTAAAAACTTCAGGACTAAAGATGAGCATACAATGTTGCTTAATAATAACGTTAAGGATTCGAAGTAATATACAACCAGTATAAAAGAATTACAATATAAAAGCTACCTAAATAATAAAATTAAAAATAAACTAAACTATAAATAAAAAATGTCCTCTAGAGACGTCCCATCCGAGATAGTCCTAAGGAGACTGGCAACATTTCCCCTCTGTATAGCGAGGCTACGTTGGCAGAAATAATTGCCAGCCTTCCTGTCTCCAGACCTTTCTGTCAGCCGCTTTGACAACTCCTTGGCCAAGCGCCTCGCTGACGGTCCCCCTGGGCCCATCGTCTCGACCCCAAACGGCGCAAATTCGTAACCGATACCAAGGTTGGCGTATTTGGGCAATTTGAGGTTCTCCGCAGAAAACGCCGCACTTCCCGCGCCTGACGAGGTCGCCTGGATGTGAGATGGATCTAATGTGTCTACACACGTCGCATCCCACACCAGAGACCTGCCAAGTTTCCACGGCCCAACAGTCATTCCGTCAGGTCTCTTGCCATCGCTCCGCACAATCCCAGATGGTTCTAAGATTGCGGGTACTCCAGCAGTGACAAGAGTCCTTCGGATGAAGTTGAGAGCCGCGTGACGAGGAATGCTAAATAGTCGTTTAATTTATTTATACATACTTCATATTTCTGTGTATTCTATTTCGATGGTGGAAGTAATAAACTAATTTTGTTGTCGGAATGATTGATATCGGCCTAAACTGAGTTCTGGTTAATTTGATTCCGAAGGGAGTGGGTTTTGCGAAGTTTCATGCATAGATTTGCATTTTAATGTTCGCCATTCCGTTTTGCACAATTAGGTTACAGACATGGTCTTAAAAATTAAGTTGCATAATCCATACTATTTAAATTTTTAAGGACGTTAAGTAAAGTATCATCACGACCGTTTCTCTTTCGGGGTGGTGGTGAAACCACTTTACTATAGGCTAATCATGACAAGTGTCGATGTCTCCAGCGTACCAAACTCGAGAAATATCACAAATAAATTAAATATTAATTAAATGTATTAGTTACTCGTACATTAATAAATACTTTTGTGTCCCGACCAGAAATCAAACCCGGTACCTCCGAGCTTAAATTCACGGACTTAACCGATAGACCACAGAGGTAGTTTGACGACGTATTTGCCTATATCTCTTATTTTCACGACAAATTCCTTTGCTCCTTACACAGATGACTTCTTCAGTCCCATCTAATTCTGGATTTATTCCACCACTGCAGCTTCGGGACAGAATATCAAGTGGACTCCGACTGTAAAATACCTGGGCTGCGTCATTAACAGGACGTTAACAATGGGTGAAATGGCCTGCCATGCCGTCAATCAGCCGAAGGCGGCCCGAGCCATGTTACGTCATATTATGAATTCCAGCTTGCTGCTCAGGTTGAAGGTCCGGATCTACTAGATGTTCATACGTTCCCGTCTTCCTTACGCTGCGCCAGCCTGGCAACACCTTCTGGCTAAGACCAATAGGGACAAGATCCAAAGTCAGCAGAACATATCGCTTAGTGTGGTCTCCCGAGCACCGTGATTTTGTCGTCGGATCGACAACGGACACTTCAAGCATGTCCAGAATATTCCTCCGTCTTGTGCTCGTCTCCCCAATCACTTCCTAAAGAAGTGCTCCTGTAAGAGAGCTAAAGTAGTGGAATCTAGACCACCCTGGGCTCATGAGCCACACGGGCCCTGTTACACCAGTAACGGCGCCCAGCACCAGAAATACATGAATTACCAGCGGATGGAACCCATAGTTTTAATGTTATATGTGGAAATGGCCTAAAATTGTTAATTTGTAAGTACTTACAAATTAATACAAGGGTTTTAACAAGGGGTCTGGTTCACAAGTTCAAGGTCGCTCAGCGAGCTATGGAGAGAGCTATGCTCGGGATTTCACTAAAAGATAAAGTCAGAAACGTTGACATCCGTCAAAGAACCAAAGTTACCGATATAGCTTTTAAAATTAGCAAGCTGAAGTGGTAATGGGCTGGACACATATGCCGCAGAAACGATGAACGATGGAGTAGACGGGTTCTGGAGTGGAGACCACGTACTGTACGTAGACGCAGAGTGAACGATAAAGTACTTAAATTATTTATATTAAACGAGCTGTTAGATTCTCAATAAATAAATAAATAATTTATATTAAAGGGACTGGATAAATATATACGTCAACAACGTATCTTGCACTTGCTGCAGCCGGATCTACATTTTGTCACGCGCAATTCTTATCAGAATCAAAACAACATATACGCCAACATCTCGCAATCACTTACGACTATTTAGTTTTAGAAAACTAGACTCATAATCGTATGAAGACTGAAGATGAGAAAAGATAGTAGACTGAAAAACGACGTAACTTATAAGGTGAGTTCAAAGGAATTAGGTGGTTATGAAAAGTACTTAAAGGTCAAATTTGTGTGAATAGTTTGTTGTGGTGCTAAACAGTGCAGGGTGTTTACTCTGTAATACCAATCATATCTATATATAAAAAAAAATGTCTATGTGTATGTATATTTCCTATGCATTTTAAAGCTACTTGACCGATCGGGATGAAACTTTGGGAATATGTTGTGTGAACAAGGTTTATAATATAATAAAAAAATACGTGTGGCACTCGGGGACTGCCGCGGACAGCAAAGCTATTGCATAGCATGTTTTATCAACTTATGTAGCTAATTATAAATATTTATTTATTTTATATATACAGTATTTTTTTTTCTTTGATATTAATTCAAGTTTTTTATATTACTCGTGGATGCGGCCAGAAAGCACGCTGTCTCACCTAGCATTGTGTCTAAAAGAGATAGAAGCAGTTATGAGCAGTTAGTCTACAAGCATACGTCTAGTCGCACGCACACAAACACCGTGCCGAAGTCTGCCGAACTGAAACGACGTTAGACGATGCACGGCTTTCAACGCCGCACCGCTGTGCCGGTCGGAGTGGGGGGTGTTAGGTTTATTTTCGTTACGGAATTTCTTGATTCGGTCGACCGCTCAAAGCCCGCGATGAAAGCTAATAGCTTAAAATAGTATAAAATGTTATTGGTTTATTTCTAAATTGTACAAAAAATACTTTTAAAACGCAGAATACAAATTTGTCCCTAAGGTTTGGCTGTCAGAGAATGTCTTCGGGCATTAAGTCCGCCTTTGTACTTTGTACAATAAAGTTTATAAAAAAAATAAAAAAAATAATCCCAATTATTTTTGTAATAAAAATAAATAAATTCAATTGAATTGAAGAGTATGCCCCCAGTAGCTAGAGGCTACCCGCTGATTAGGTTGTAATGAGTATTTGCGCTAGATTTCGCGACGCGTTTTATCTCGCACGGTCTCCGTCTCAACAGTAATTATATTACAAATTATAATATACTATACGAGTGTATGATATATTATCTCTATATTAACAGGTAATCTTAATTACAGCGCTATGCTACAGTCCTGAGTTGAGAGCGGTGGTGGCTCGGTTGTAAGAACGCTGTTAATTGTGATATGGTTTCTTAGAAAAGTTGTTTGTTTCTATATATATATATATATATATATATATTGTAAATAAACTTATATTCGAAAGGAATATAATTAAAACTACTTAAAAGTAAAAATTAAAATAAATATAAATGAAATGAAATATCGTTTATCAGGCGTGCAAATCTTTACTTACATACTAATATCATAATCACAACTACGTTAAAACAAAAAACAATATTAATTAAACTGTTTTGCACTCAAGATACTCTTTTACACTATAAAATCTATGGTCCAGTAGCCATTTCGTCAGTTGTAATTTGAATTTAGGGCCCTGCAATAAATTTATTTCGTCAGGAAGCTTATTATATAACTAAGTTGGCAGAAATAATTGCCAGCTTTCCTGTCTCCAGACTTTTCCGTTTGGACAACTCTTTGGCCAGACGCTTGGCTGAGTGTCCCCGAGGGCACATCGCTCGACCCCAAACGGCGCAAATTCGTAACCTGTACCGAGGTTGGCGTATTTGCGCAGCTTGAGGGTCTCAGCAGAAACCGCCGCACTACTCGCGCTTGACGATGTCGCCTGAATGTAAGATGGGGCTAACATGTCTACACATGTCGCATCCTACACCAGTGACCTGCCAAGTTTCCACGGCCCAACTTTGGGTCTCTTGCCATCACACCGCGTAATCCCAGAGGGTTCTAGAATGGCGGGTACTCCAGCAGTGACAAAAGCCCTTCGGATGTTGTCGTTCAGATATCAATAGAATATCATTTTTTACATTTTTTTTTAAACTTTATGTACTAGGTACACAGGCGGACTTAATGCCGCTAGGCATTCTTACTAGTCAACCTTAGGGACAATTTAGATTAGAGCATTTGTTATGTGAGGCAGGTGCAAAATATAATAGGAGCATTTAGGTCTGTGAAAAAAAAAACTTCAATACAAAATCTAATATACTATATACAAAACTATATACTAATCAGTAGGTATACACTAAATAGACTACATACTATCATTATATATAAAGTAGTATATTGTAAAAGCATACAAATCACACGATATAAGTGTGAAAGCAATTCAGCCCAAATCTCCAAACAAGACGAATTTACTCTTTAATATATGAGTGAATTTAATTATGCGTAGGTAATTATAATTGAAATTTTTGTATATTTCTCAATAGGGCTGTGAGTCGAGAGTGCAGAAGACGCTGGCCTTGCGGTACCCAGTGCCTTATATGGGCGGTGGCCGACCAGCCTTACAAAAGGCACGTACAGCGCAGATACAGAGGTAAAACAGTACCTATGTCATTGAAATTATCAACAAGTAATTCAACTAAACAGTGACACATCTCAAAAAAGCTAGATAATTATTTATTTATACACACAGCAGTACACACTAGTATATTATCACACTCATAACATAATATAATTATAACTTATCTAATATATGTCACAGCATTCACCAATAAAAATGGAATAAGAAATTAGAAACTTATTATTTTAAAAAAGTATACATTGTTTAGGACTTATGTACCATGTCCTTAACTAAATAAAATTAAAAATAACAAAGTGATTGCCCAAAACCAGGCCCCAATTTTTATGCAGCGTGCCTCAAGTAAATATAATTCAATAATCATAATTGTTTTCTGTGTTTTTTTTAAACTTAATATAAACATCTGTTTTACCCCAGCATTAAAATATAATTTAATGAAATAGTCAATTGGTTATAATTTTTTTTTTTTGGTTCTCTTCTCCCGATGGATGATGAATGAGATGATAGGGAAGGCAAAGGGTCTAGCCCATACAGCCAAGTCTGACGTAATATATCTTTCTTTTTCATGAATTAATGAGGTCATCATCAAATTCCAGATGCTGTAGAAGTTGATGCTTTTATTGGAGTCACTCGCGGAACCATCCACTGCTCAAACACGTCGGGTAAAATATGGGAGTTGACAGCGCGGTAAAACCGCAAAAAATAAACTGCAACTTGTGCCCCATATTTAAAGTCCAATTTATCGTTTTCCATAATTATTCACATTGTAGCACATTATTAAACAAAACAACACCACTCTTGACCAATAATAACCACAGTAAACTAATTTACAAAACAAAAACTTGCACTTGACATGGCCGCGCAAAATGGCGCGAGAGACTCACCTCAATTGGTTATAATTTATGTATTGAATAAGAACGCTACAATTAGGTACTTTATTATAGATAAAACACTGGATTTTAAAGTGTAAATAATTCAATGATTATATCGGCGGGATCATAACTATTGAATTATTAACGTGCAAAAAGTTTTTGTCAATTGTCGTTATGCTAGATAAAATAAATAAAATTTATTACAGACTATGAAAACACACATTAACTATCAAATAAAAAATTGGTTGCCTGTAAAGTCGGTATACGGGCGAAAGTTTTACGTGACAACGACTTTGAGTGGTAAAATAATTTTAATGTGAATATTCATTCGTATAGTAGGAAGAAGGATGAAATAATAGTAACAATTTAAAACATTTATTTATACAAAGAATTATATTTAAAACATTAATTTATACAAAGAATCTCGCACTGAATTTCATATTAACAAAATTTTATTTTTACCTTTACACATACATACGTATTTATATACAAATATACATACAATAACTTGCAATACATTTGCGTACAATGAAACAGCGTTTACTACAACTTAACTTGTTCCTATCTGAGTGATTTTGTTGAGGATAGGGCGATGATAGGAGAAATATGAAATGAAAGGAAGTGTTTCTGCTGTAATGTGCCTAGAAAATGTCAAGTCAATGTCTTTCACTTTTTATGTCTGTCTCTCTCGCTCTTAGGCGGGCTAACCATGCCCGAGTGGAAGGGACGCGTGCCTCTCACTCGCTCTCATTGTGAGCGCATAACGTGAGCGGAGCGTAACGCAGTTTCTTGAAGTGTCACCCGGCAAACCAATTTATAAGACGTTGTCACGTCAAAAGAAATCATTATGACACGAGAACATTTAATACAAACAATATACAAACAGTATACAAGAATTACAAAAAAATAAAATAACAACACTAATAAACTAAAATTATAACCGATGGGCGTAGTGTGCCGAGGACACTCGCTGCGTTCCCCCGTCGAACGACGAGCAAAATGTTCTCTGCTTGCTGCGTCGCCAAGCGGAGTTTTTCCAAATAATTTATACTATTATATATATCATCATAAATAAGATAACTCTTTATTTATTATCAGTGTAAATACTTGCTAGTCCGAGGGGTGTTAACTGGTGACCTGAGATACAGGTATCTTCTTTGTTTTTGGGTACAATATCTAATAGGTATGTATGTACCATATTGTAACTGTTGATATTTTTAATGTACCTACATATGTATTTTATGAGAGAAATAATCATTTTTATTATTTTATTATTATACTTCCTATATACTATAAAATAAATAACATATATGAATGTCTATAATACATACAATAAGATACGAACTCTGTCAAGTTATGTACGTCTTGCTTTTTGTGAAAGTGATTGGAAAACAAATTTTTACGACTTGAAATTACTTTGAAAATATTATATTGTTTTAAAATCGGTAAACCCTATTTAACGTATCGTCTGCTCGCCAGTGGAACAAACTTCCACTGACCATCACACAATTCACATCTTTAAAAAACTACTTAATACTTTCTTTTTAAAAACAAGCAGAACAATATATTTTAACTCCACAAATTTCTACTTCCTAATAATATATTATCCTCATATATGTATATCTTCTATAATACTTATATATTGATGAGTATTTATGTAGTCTATGTATTCATACTATTTATGTAGTTTATTGGTTAGAATTGCACCCCACATATTTATACTGTCTCACTCTCCCAAAGGTTAGCTGGTAGAAAAAGCCGAAATGGCTTTAAGTTCGCCTTTGTACATACTTTTAAGTAAAGTGCAATAAAGTATTTAATAATAATAAAAACCCTCTTAATAGCATATGGCTCTTGGTCTTGATTCTAAGATTGCAAGACCAAGACCAGGCAATACTATGTTTATGGTTTAAAGGACGCAGACGGCTTCATAAAAGGTAAATGACATGTAATTTGGTTCAAAACATGATAATAACTTAGGTAATTAAGGAGCGGCGTGGCGGTGGTCGGTAACCGAATGTATATTATTTTATGCAATTGGTACACGTAATTGAGACATTATGTATGTGTTATCTTGTAGTCTCAAAGCTACGCTGGACCCAAAGAGATTTATTTATTTATTAGGATCGCCAACAGTGTCAGCAACAATACATACATGGATTTTCACTTACAACTAAGACAGAAACGAGATGCTGCACCAATTACAGGCAACCGCCACATACTATTACAGATAAAAACACAATACATAAATATATAAGATAAAATATAAGATAGAGCGGCGGTTGTGTCTAACCTGCGTTTGACTTATCGCTATAAGCGTTTTTTTTTTAATTTTGTTTCGCTTTAATGTTGCCAGATAAAAAAATGTCTTACTGTAAAATATTTAAAATGGTATTCCTTTTGAGGTTTAGAGAGTTTACAACTAAGAACACCGATTTCGAGTATTCTTTTGACAGCTGGAAGGAATAAATGAGTGGAGAAGCCGTTGAGAAAAAGTCTAAGAATGCGGGTGTTAGTTGTGATGCTTGACATCAGATTTGGTTTCAAAATTATAAATAATTTACGTGACGCATGCATATTCTGAATATGAAAGAGACAGACTTATGGAAGTCAAAAGTGCTAGAGCGTACAGTATGCCTAGTGTAACAGTGAAGTTTCGTAAACGCAACTATAGTAGTAGTTTATTTACTGAATTTTCGATGTTCATTGCCTGTTATTATAGCCAAACTTGCAATAACACGCAATGTAAAACAAAAAAACGTAACTACAGCAGTTACGTTTTCCGAAACTTGCATAATACACTTAGCACACAGTAATTCTGACATAATGAATTTTAAAAATACAGGAACGCAATCTTTAATATTGCCAGAAAATAAAAATGTTTAACCATATGGTAATATCGAGTTAAAAATAAGACAGTGTTTAGCTGCCTATACATCAGCATGACCAAATCTGGAATGTTCGGCATTTAGCGTGGACAGGCTGGTCATCCAGACGCTACTGACCTAATATGGGATCCCCCATCACATTCCCGTCCTACCAAAGGACGCCGCCAGAGGACAAACAAGAAACCAAACTGCTACTGATTCGCAGCCCGATTCTTCATACGAAATCGATTTTATTGTGTATTTTATTTTAACCTAGCTGTTTTACCCGGCTTTGCCCGTGTAAACAGCGATACGAATTTAATTTCGTTGCGCATTATTTTGAATTTGCTATATCTCCTAACTCCTAAAGTATTCATTTAATTTTAATGGTGTAAAGGGAGAAAATAATCTTCATAAAACGCTCAAGCCAACTAACGTATTTAAAATGATAAGGATTAATACAGTATTTGTGTAAATAGCTTTCCAATTACCGCTTTATAATTGCCCATTTTATTATTAAAATTGATATAGACGTGCACCGTCTGTCAGCGTCTTTAAACGTTTAATAACCACATCGTTCCTGGAGAAACAGAATAAAACACTATTTAAATAACCGTGTATTTATTTAAGTTATAATGTATATGATGTACTTGTATGTATAATTGTATGTATGGTTTATGTATGTTTATGTGTTTAGGTATAATGTGTAGTATATTAGAATTAGTTAAGTAACGTATTATCTGTATCATTAAAATTTCTTTTTTTTTTCATACTGCCTATCACCTTACTCGATCCCCAAGGTTAGCTGGTAAAGAATGCCTACTGGCATTATAGCTCGCCTTTGTACTATTTTTAAGTGCATTAAAGAATTTAAATAAATAATAAATAAATAGTATGTCATCCTTAAGAGATATTCAATTCAATTCAATTCGTTTATTTTGCAAGTAGGCTATAGCTGCTGTATATAGGCATTGTCATACTATAAGCTAAGACAGACACAATTATAAAAATATAAATGTAAATGTCAGTTAAGATAATAGCTGCTGTATAAAGGCATTGTCATACTAAACTAGACTATAACTAAATACAAATTGTGTAATAAATGAATGTCCCTTATTACTATTAGCTGCCATACGGAGGCATTGTCAAACTACAAGACGTATTAAAATGCTATAATTTTATACCCAAGCTTTTTGATAGACATATGCAATCGTGTCAGTTTCTGTAAACCTATATAAGATACACAATTTCACTATACATTATTTTGTTATATCTCAAAGGGTTTAGGCAGCGTTTTTGTTGAAAGCTCTTAGACGGTTTATTTTTTTCCGACACCTCTATAATTAAATAAATAAAATTATATACTAAAACCTTTCTCGAGAAACACTCTATCCATTGGTAAAAACAACATGAAAATCGGTGCAGTAGTTTTTGAGTTTATCACGAACAGACAGACAGACGCGGCGGAGGACTTTATTTTATAATAAATTCATTATGTAGTAATACGCCAGCTAGTAGGTACGTAATATTAGAATGGACCCTGTTGCGTCATATTAGCAATGGAGTATTGGCTCCTAACTACCAAATTTCGAGAATGTACACTTGCGTCTTCCTTTTACGTGAGTAAAAAAGAGATTACTAGTTGGAGGTCAAATAAAAATTACCAGAGTGAGGAAAAAATGGGTTTTGTTCTTACAACTGGAAAAAAATAGGGAAAATGATGGGACTCAACAAATTTAGTCTTCTTCCACACTTAAACACTGTTTCTTTATATTGTAGAATGATTTCTTAATTAATTTTCGTTGATAGCAGTATTTTTTTGGATGCGCACGCACTCTGCACGGGAGGCGAATAGACAGGCGATGCGGTGTGCTACCACTGCTACCCACTTTTTTGGTGCGTAACCTTTTTGTGCTGCGCGTTCGGAAATTGAATTGATTTGTGGATAGGGAAAATTGTCAGGATTGTTGTGAGAATCCAACAGCCCCTTAGCCACAAACGTTGATCTATAATATTGGCTATGTAAAAAAAACAGTATTATCAAGAATAGGCTGCAAATTTGAGGAGCAGCACTGGTTCCGCGAATTCACGCACGCGATCCTGTAGTAGACATTGTCCGAATATATTTATTTTTTGGTAGCAATTTTCGGCTCTCAGACAAGGAATTCGACCTTTAAAAGAGCACATAATTGTTTTTACAAAGTTAAAATGTATCATTACGCTCGCAATTTTAGCGTAATTTCGCCAGATAACCACGTTTTTAAAGGGGCAGATTTTTTTGTGCATATAATTTTTAAGAAAATGTTTTTTTTTTTTTTCAGCCACTAGAATACAGAACCCTAGACCTCAACTGCTAAACTTGCAGAACTTCTGGAGAATTTGGTATACTCTTGCCACTCTGGCCAGACGGTTTAATTGGTCTGATTCATTTATTTATTTAATTATTATTTATTTGCCGCCTCCGTGGTCTAGCGGTTAAGTCCGTAGATTTAGACCCGGAGGTACCGGGTTCCATTCCCGGTCGGGACACAAAAATATTTATTAATGTAAATAAATACATTTAATTAATATTTAATTTGCTTGTGATATTTCTCGAGTTTGGTACGCTGGAGACATCAGCGAGCCTGCCACTTGTCATGATTGACCTATAGTTGGCTAAATGTGAATCCGCTTATTTATACGCGTGGTTTCTGATCACCCCGAAAGGGAAACGGTTGTGATGATACTTTACTTTTTTTATTATTTATTTAATATTGTAATTCTTTTATATTGTTTGTATATTACTTCGAATAAAAATTTAACCTAAATAAAAAAAAAACTGTAATTTGTCTTTCGTTGCTTATAAATAGTTTGTTTTTAATAATTAATGATAATATTCGGTGAATACGAATATTCGTATTCACATCACTACTTTAGATATCAATAAGTATTTTCTTTATGTTAGCCACGCTCTGTGGCCAGCCGTGATGGCCAATATCTTGTTTTTTTCCACAATTTTTCAAGATTAAAATATTATCCAGCTTGAAATAATGTTACTAAAGTTTTAAAATAGCATAATCTGTATTTAGAATGAGTAATATAGTCTATAGGAAGAGTAACAAAATAAATCATATCAATTTACCATGGCAAACGCTTATCCAAACACCAAGCCAGCCTGTCAGATAAGCTTGTGTACCTATGCCTTTATCTTTTAAGGTATTATTGGAAAATGTATTGGCTACAAAAACTATATCAGGGAAAAAAACATTAAAAAACACGTCATGTTTTAAAAATATTATTTATTCTTTATTCTAAGGCCTACTTGCACCAACGTTATTTGACAACAGTATCTAGCCATTTGACAACAGTATCTAGCCATTTGACAACAGTATCTAGCTATTTGACAACAGTATCTAGCCATTTGACAACAGTATCTAGCCATTTGACAACAGTATCTAGCTATTTGACAACAGTATCTAGCCATTTGACAACAGTATCTAGCCATTTGACAACAGTATCTAGCCATTTGACAACAGTATCTTGCTATTTGACAACAGTATCTAGCCATTTGACAACAGTATCTAGCCATTTGACAACAGTATCTAGCCATTTGACAACAGTATCTAGCTATTTGACAACAGTATCTAGCTATTTGACAACAGTATCTAGCTATTTGACAACAGTATCTAGCCATTTGACAACAGTATCTAGCTATTTGACAACAGTATCTAGCCATTTGACAACAGTATCTAGCCATTTGACAACAGTATCTAGCCATTTGACAACAGTATCTAGCCATTTGACAACAGTATCTAGCCATTTGACAACAGTATCTAGCCATTTGACAACAGTATCTAGCCATTTGACAACAGTATCTAGCCATTTGACAACAGTATCTAGCCATTTGACAACAGTATCTAGCTATTTTATGGAGACCTATATGCCTCACACGCAACTCGCCCTATAGCCCGCAGGGACGACGACCAACGAGCTGTTTTAACTCGCCACTATACCGAGGATATCCCGGATGTCAATCTAGGCGAGATCGATATAGCCCTTGGACAACTTAAAAATAACAAGGCGCCTGGTGATGACGGAGTCACGGCTGAGCTTCTGAGAGTAGGCGGGAAACCAGTACTCAAAGAACTCGCAAGACTATTTAACTACGTCATTCACCACGGAACCACGCCAGAGGCATGGCTCAGGAGTGATATGGGCCTGTAATTCTTTAAAAGGGAGATGTTACCCTTTTTAAAGAACAGGACCACAACACTCCTGCGACTATGACCGTCCAGTTACAGGGTCAGCATACAAAGCCTATCCAACTGCGCAGAGGCGTGCGACAGGGGGATGTCATATCCCCGAAACTGTTCACGAACGCGTTGGAAGATGTTTTTAAAATGCTAGACTGGAATTACTGCGGCATAAGCATCAATGGAGAATTCATCTCACACCTCCGATTTGCGGATGACATAGTCATTATGGCCAGTTCACTCAAGGATCTTAGCGGAATGCTGAACGGCTTAAACGTAGCATCCCAGCGGGTTGGTCTCGAAATGAACTTAGACAAGACGAAAGTCATGTTCAATGATCATGTCAAGCCGAGGCCAATCTGCATAGGAAACGACACTCTCGAAGTTGTGCAAAATTACGTATACCTCGGGCAGACTATCCAATTAGGAGCAGCCAACTTCAGCAAAGAAGCCGACAGACGCATTCAGCTAGGATGGGCGGCATTCGGGAAACTCCGGCACATCCTCTCATCGTCTATACCACAATGTTTAAAGACTAAGGTCTTTAACCAGTGCGTCCTCCCGGTAATGTCGTACGGAGCAGAGACGTGGACACTAACAGTGGGTCTGGTCCATAAATTCAAGGTCGCTCAGCGAGCCATGGAGAGAGCTATGCTTGGTGTATCTCTGGTGGATAGAATTCGAAACGTTGATATTCGTCAGAGAACGAAAGTTACAGACATAGCTTTTAAAATTAGCAAGCTGAAGTGGCAATGGGCCGGACACATCTGCCGCAGAACCGACGATCGATGGGGCAAACGGGTTCTAGAGTGGAGACCACGTACGGGAAGACGCAGAGTGGGACGACCCCCCGCCAGATGGACAGATGACCTAAAGAAGGTCGCTGGTGGGGGTTGGATGAGGGTAGCGAAAGATCGCGTTAAGTGGCGAGCCTTAGGGGAGGCCTACATCCAGCAGTGGAGAGATACAGGCTGATGATGATGATGATGATGATGATCTAGCTATTTAGCCGTGGTTAGTCTTATTCAGTGAATACGTACAAAAACGCGTTGCACCAAGGTATTTGTAAATTTGGTTATCTGCGCTACAACTGTCAAATAACTCACAACATAACCTATAATTTGTACAGAAAGTGATTTTACAAAAAATGGATTTTAAAGTTTTATTTGATGACAATGACAAAGAATTGTCAATTTAATCGACGCCAATTACTTCTCCAGAAGAGATTTAAAACGAAAAAATATTTTTGGCACCACGAGAGATGACGAGTTCTTGAGAAGATTTCGTCTTACAAAAAGCAGTACATTGCATTTATTAACTCAAATCGAGGACCAATTAACAATTTTTCATTCAAATACTAGGACCGAGCAAAATATGACATTGGTATGACTTTGACAGCAGGAACACGTTCCAATTCGCGCACAAATAATAATAAAAAAACAAAACAATGCGCGTAGGGTAAATTGGAACGTAAAATATGATTTTTTGTTGGTAACATTGCTGCAATCCAAAGTTTACTATCCCGAGATAAATATTAGGTGGTGCAAGATTGGATAACTATTTAGCTGTTTATTCGTTTATCCCTGAATACCAATCTATCTATATACTTTGTTTATCCGCTACGTTGGTGCAAGTGGGCCTTAGTGTATCACCGTACATTCCCACCGGAATTTGGTTAAGTCAATATAATTTAAACAAAATTGTACACAATATATATTTAACGTTAAAATATCTGTCTTGCCTGGACAGTGTAATGTGAAGACAAGGAACAGAACTTGGAGTGTCATAGGAACATCAACACAATAACAAAAAATAACCAAAAATATAGATACCTAGGTATATTAAATATAAATATCTACCTACCTTAGGTAAATAAATTAAGCTGTTGTTGCCGCTGTATATGGGCCTTGTCAGTAAAATTATATATTATTACATACCTACTTAACTATTACGTCGAAATACGGAAAAGGGTTGGTATGAAGGAAAGCATAGGGACAAAAATAAGGAAAAGCATGCTACGATGGTTCGGGCATGTTGAAAGGATGAGCGATGAAAGATTGACGAACCAGATATATAATGCGAAAGTTGTGGGTAAAAGAGGCCCTGGCAGACCGAGACTCACATATCACGATCAAATAAATAAAACACTGACTGAAGGTGCATTAAAAAGTCTTCGTAACCAAAGGGCATGTATGAAGAGGTTAATGAATGTCGACGAAGCGAAAGAGGTATGTCGTGATCGTGTCAAATGGCGCTCAATTGTCTCTGCCTACCCCGCAAGGGATCTGGCGTGAAGATATGTATGTATGTATGTACTTAACTATTAAATTAATATGTCATTTGAATAATTAATAATTAATAATTAACAGCAAATTCCAGTTAGCTGCTGTAAAAGACCTTTGTCAAATATATAAAATTATTAATTATTAAATATCAGTATTAACTGTAATATTAATTGAAATAATAAAAATACTATATTGAGAAAAACATTATTTACACTACTTATTTTAAAATACAATACATGGTAAACATCATGTTACGACATGTTTTTTGTTGGAATAATCTCTTCACTTATCCTATCGTTCCGATACGCGATAATAGTAACCTAAGCACGCTTAAAGGTGTTCCGATACGCGCTTAAACTGTTTTGCCAAAGCTGTGTGACGTCACAGACGACATCATTTCTCGCGCTTAGACTGCTCACGATATCGAGGTAGATCGCTCTGACCGCTGTCAGTTTTTTGTCATTATGTCGCGCGCCATTTTCAAGTTTATTTAATATTAGGTTTTCTTTAAAATTATTGAATATTGTAATTCGTTTATACTGTTTGTATGTTACTTCTAAAACAAATCTATAATTAATATTAAAGTAGGAAGTGGATAAAAAAATGTCTGTAACACGGCAATTTATTTTAAAAGATTAAAATAAGGTAATAATATTAAACTCTACACATATAAAGATGAATAAACCGAGAGATGTATATTTGTTAGTATTCATACTCAAAGATATGGAATCCGCAATTTATCTTCCATACATTAAAAAAAAAAACTATCATTTTATGAATGAAAATGTGATTTCGACCGTTCCAAACGAGTTCGAGCATCCAAATCGCGATATTTCATTCGGAACGACGGTCAGTGTCATATTCGTTCTAAGCGCTCTGAGTGCGATTCGGAATGAGATGTATATCTCAATTATACAAATAATGACATGTAACAAATATGTTTTTTTTATGGGGACTAAGGTGGGGTTTTCAAATAATAACTGGCCAGTATCTTATCCACCAAGCCTTCGAGTGCAGTCTGATAAAAGAGTTCGCAGATAAGCACGTGAACCATTATGATAATGACCAGGCGTTTAATAAAACACGGGTAGAATCGAAAGTCAATTGTATCTTGGCTTGTTCTTCCCTCTCGCTCGCACAAACACCATTATTAAAAATAATTTAAGTTAGAGTGTATTTTAGATGCTGTTGTGTATTCGTGGGAGAAATTTAGAAATAGTTTATGAATTGTAGTTACTTATGGTTTTGTGTCGCATATATACTTCTCCAGGGCCAGCATCCAAGCTAGGGGATACTTAAACCTGCTAAACTCAGCTGGAAGAAAACACCAGGACAAAGTATAGGAAAGACAGGATACTCACACCGCGTGGTAGCAGTCCAGGTCACGATTTCACGGCACAATAACTTATCACTAGATCGATTCTTACACCAAACCACGGCTTAATGTTCATATTGTCCTTTAAATTGCTTATTAAAGTATTTAGTTAAATGTTTTAATATTTGATTATAACGGTGTCACTTGCACGGGCGACGAAACCGAACTCTCTTCTAACTCCACCCGTTATTACCAGAGGGCGTAAGCATACACCATATGAATTTACCGTTGTAGCTTACGTTCCCGCGTTTATTTAAATAGTGAGTTTGATTATGGATTATGGTTGTGGAAGGAATCAAAAGGAGAGGATGATACCAAGCCACAACAGATGCCAACTGAAGGTTTTTATAAAACATATAAATTCACTATATAATTCCCGGCTCGCACATATGAGTCAAAGCACGTGACTAATAGAAATGCAATGTAGAACAACGGCAGAACACTGAACCTCCTCGAAAGGTGTGAAGTTATCAACCATTAGTATTTACAAACAGTATTGAGCACGTTAGGCTGCGGATATACTACACGCATGTCGGTCCCGGTTCCACTAATACCAACTTGTGGAATCGTTAATAAAAATACAACTTTAATTTTAAATATTGGAGTCTACAATCTACCTACATGCACTTTCATACACTTCCACACACATCATTCCAACAATATATTTTATTTTTATGTAAACGAAAAATATTTTTTATGTTATTTAGTTTGTTTAATAATGTTTTTATAAGTTTCGTTAATAAAATGTATTTTTGTTTATTTAAAAACAAATAATAAAAAACCGAGTCCTTCGCGCCATTTTGCGTGGACATGTCAAGTGCAAGTTATTGTTTTGTAAATTAATTTACTGTGGATATTATTGGCCAAGAGTGGTGTTGTTTTATTTAATAATGTGCTACAATGTGAATAATTATGGAAAACGATAAATTGGACTTTAAATATGGGGCACAAGTTGCAGTTTATTTTTTGCGGTTTTCCCGCGCTGTCAACTCCCATATTTTACCCGACGTGTTTGAGCTATGGTGTCGCGAGTGACTCCAAGATAAGCATCAAATTCTGCAGCATCTGGAATTTGATGATGACATTATCTCATTAAAAAGAAAGATATTTACGTCAGACTTGGCTGTATGGGCTAGACCCTTTGCCTTTCCTATCATCTCATTCATCATCCATAGGGAGAAGAAAAAAAAAAAAAAACATAAATGGCCTACCTATGTGTTTAGTAACTTTGGTTCTTTATATATATATATATATATATATATATATAAGAAAGTGAATAATACAGCGTCATTCGAGAAGCGGATTAATATTTAGCCAACTTTACATTAGGCCCATCATGAGAAGTGGCAAGCTCGTCGATGTCTCAAACGTACCAAACTTGAAAATATCAATGATCTATGTTTATATTGCAAAATTTAAATAAATAACTAAATTCGAATGTAACTTATATCTAAATTATAAAGCGGAAGCCGCGGCGGAAAATGCGGAGTCCAGCAAGCGGCGCAAGTATGTAAGTATATTAAAAGATTAAATATTTGTGCCGTTTGCTGTAGGAACTCTGGGCCCATGGAGTCCAAGCGCAAACAAGTTTTTAAAAGACATAACACCGCGTCTCCTCCGGTGACAAGAGGGCTGGCTCTTTCTTCGCCCAAAGAATCGGTATTGCAATTCAGCGGGGAAATGCAGCCAGCGTTCTTGCCACCATTCCACGCGGACGGGACTTATATCAGTGTTAATATTAATTTTATATTTTGTAAATATTTTTTTCGAATAAATGTTAATACTTTAACTTATGTCTGTTTGTTTTTCTCTTTTTTACCTATAAGTATATATTATTTGTTTTTCTTTCTCCGAAGAAAGAAATTACATAAAACATCTCTCACAGTGTATTTTCATGAAAATTTGCAGCTGTTTATTTTTGATATAAATATTTTCGACATCATAATTAACATTCGTAAAGACGGATTCTTTTGTATTTATCATGTTGTTATCAATAATCTTAGAGCTTACTATCTTGACGATAACACCTACCTAGCCGTAACGTGAAAGATTACTGTCCAATGCAAGACCACATTCGTGTTTATGATTAACTTAAATAAAGTATTATTTTTCTCAGAAACCACGCTTTACTATTGACCCATTGACAATTTAAATTCTGTAATTTTGAGATAAACATTTTAAAACAAAACTTATTGTCAAGACTCATTCAAATCAGATTTCATTTCAAAATTATAAATAATTATCTTTACATATGAATGTTCATAACATGAAAGAGATAGATTTATATAAAGGATGATTAATGAGGTGATAGGGAAGGCAAAGGGTCTATCTAGCCCATACAGCCAAGTCTGACGTAATATATCTTCCTTTTTCATGAGTTAATGAGGTCATCATCAATTTTCAGATTCTGCAGAATTTGATGCTTTTCTTGGAGTCACTTGCGGCACCATAGCTCAAACACGTCGCCGCGTCGGGTAAAATATAGGAGTTGACAGCGCGGGAAAACCGCAAAAAATAAACTGCAACTTGTGCCCCATATTTAAAGTCCAATTTATCATTTTCCATAATTATTCACATTGTAGCACATTATTAAACCAAACAACACCACTTTTGACCAATAATATCCACAGTAAATTGAATTACAAAACAAAAACTTGCACTTGACATGTCCACGCAAAATGGCGCCAAGGACTCCATAAAAGAGATAGACTTATAGATGTCAAAAGTGCTAGAGCGTCTAGTAATTAAAACAAAATGAAAATGCTGAATACAGGAACGCAATATTCAATGTTGCCAGAAAAAAAACTTATCTTACCAGAAATATTTAAAATGGTAACATTTCGAGGTTTGGAGTTTACTACTAAGCCTTTGCACGGACATGTCAAGTGCAAGTTTTTTCTTTAGTAAATGACTTTACTGTGGATATTATTAGTCAAAAGTGTTGTCATTTTGTTTAATAGCGTGATACATTGTTAATAATTATGGAAAACGATAAATTGGACTTTAAATTCGGGGCACAAGTTTCAGTTTATTTTTTGCGGTTTTCCCGCTCTGTGAACTCCCATATAGGACGTGTTTGGGCTATAATGCCGCGAATGACTCAAGTATCAAATTCTGCAACATCTGGAATTTGATGATAACCTCATTTTCTCATAAAAAAAGAAATATATATATATTGCCAGACTTGGCTGTATGGGCTAGATTCTTTGCCTATTAGATAGATAGGGATCTCCTTATTCATGATCCATCGGGAGAAGAAAACACACACAAAAAAAGTTTATAAAATGCGCAATTATAAAGGCTCACTGTACCTATCTACAAAATAAAACCTTGTTTACGAAACGAAATCAATAAAACATGAAAAAAATCTAATTATAATTAGAGTTTGTATTAGATTTCGTCCCCCACGCACGGCGGCACCCTAAATATTGCGTGCTGTTACCGACAGCTCACGTAGCCATTGAATTCCTAATTCTTCTGTTTTTTTTAAGTACATTGTACATAATACATCAGTCCTAAACACCGAATTTACTTACATTTGTTCATAATCGAGTTGCAAGTGTTGCAGAATTTGATGCTTTTCATTGAGTAAATCGCGTCAATATCCCATAAACACGTTGGGTGTCCACAGCGCGGGAAAACTGCCTAAAATAAACTGCAACTCTTAGAATCCTATTTATTATTTTCCACTTTACATCACATTGTAGGTATATTATTAAACGCAATATAACAAATCCACTGTCAATCAAAAGTGGTGTTATTTAGTTTAATAATGTAGGCACATAAATTGTGGAAAATAATAAAATGTATTTTAAGAGGACAAGTTTGTCTGGAGACAGAAAAGCTGGCAATTATTTCTGCCAACGTATTAGCTTAGCTATACAGAGGGGAGATGTTGCCAGTCTTCTTGGGACTATCCCTGAAGGGTCGTCTCTAGAGAACATTATTTTACTTATAGTTTATTCGGTTAAGTTTAAGTATATTTATTTAAATTTTTACTTTTAAGTAGTTTTAATTCTTTTAAAGAGGACAGTACAGTAAATATAATATATTTTTTTTTTTTTTTATATACTAGCACGACATGTGACCCTGCGCCCACCTGATGGTAAGTGGCGCGCAGGGTCCATGAATGTTGGCAACTGGAATCAGACCCTTATATCCGACATCAGTCCCTAACACTATGCCGGCTTGACTAGATGCCTTTTCACACTTCGCTTGAAGGACTCCAGGTTATAGGAAAGTGGAAACACAGAGGCTGGAAGAGCATTCCACATCTTTATTGTGCGACAGATAATAAATATTAAGTATTAAGAAAAGTAATTTTCAAAAAAAAAAACTGGACTTGACATTTCTGAGTAAAAGACGGGAATACACGAAGATTGGGTAGAGGCACCATACTCTCGGCGTAGACAAGTATAAAGGTGAATGTACACACGCCGCATTTGTATTCTATGTATTAGTTCTCAAATGCAACCTTGCAGTACCCGAAACAGTCGAATTCCACATGCCGCAGATGATGACGTCATCGCTCTGGATTGTTCCTCGCGGACGCAGCGTTAGGAGGGCAATATTCAGATATACGAACGAAATCAGTTTTTGGTAAGGATTTTACGACATTTTTCGATGAATATCATCTCGAATTGCTTCCCAGGGCTACGAATATTTATTTTCGATACGAGTGTGCAAGTATTTCAATGAATGTGATGTCTGCGGCGCATATAGTGTTCGTTGACCTTTTAACTATCCTTAAATGACAGCCTTAAGCTATCCAATAAATTCAAGGAACGACTTACTAGTAGTGTTTACTCTCTTTAGTGTCAAAAACGAACTACAGGTAAAATAATAAACGTCATTACAGTAGTACGAAGCCTTAAGTAAAATAACTGTTATCAAGTAACAAAGTCGAGAAACAAAAATAAAAAAAACAGTAACCCCCAATTGGCGAAAGGATATTTTTAATAATCCATAATTAACATTTTGTTATAATTCACGTGATTCGGAAACTATGGCGGTACGTATATTAGCGCTCGCTCATTATTTGCCTCGATCATGTTCGCGAACGCCTCACCGAATCGCTCATGCGAGAGTATAGAGACTACAGGGAAAGCGAGAAAATCGGCTTACCTGCGTTTCTCGAGCTAGGGGTATCGACATTTTGCGAGCGGCACCACCGGCCGCACCCCTAACACAAAACCATACAGACGTGCGGAAAACACACTCAAAAAAACAAAATTAATCCACTAATTTTATAACACTAAAAACACTTTCTTAGCTTAATTAAGCACACTTATATTTCACGGGTTTGTATAAAAATTTGAAAGCACTGTTACTTGTTTTATGCGTAAAAAAAACAATGATTAAATCAACGATAAACTCTAGGCCTAGCGTACGCACGACCTTCTCGCCTGGCGATGGCGGGCTTACTATCGCGCGCCGAATACCCGCCACCCGCGCCCTTGTCTACCAGCCTGGCCAGTAAACCCGACCCTGAATGGCAGCATCCTTCATCTCAATAGTAAAAAAAATAAACTACCAACAGACGTTTCGATTTGGCAACTACAACCTGCTACTAGTAACCTACAATCCAAAACTAAGCACAAATAATCCAAGTTCCAAGTTAAATGTACAAATAATGTAATTTTTATGTTGAAAATCAATAATCCTTGACCTTCCGACAATTTTTTTGCTGTATGTAATTGTATAGAGAGATTTTTTAAAATCAATTAGGAGTAAAGAAAAATATTTTAAACTAATTAATTAAATTACCTAATTAATATTTAAAAATAAGACAATAGCTAAATTTAGCACTACATGTGACCTTTCGCCCACCTTTATTTATTTATTAATTTATTTTTAAAAAATCATCTTATTATATTAAACAGTAGCAATAGTGGAACACAAGCAAGCGAAGTGTATTTGCAAAGTCAGTCCGGGATAAGAGTTGTCTTGATACTGCCTCCGGTCATTAGTTAGATGTATCAGAGTAGAACATGGCTAAAACGTTAATATAGACAAGTCATTTACAGTAATCTAAACAGGTGAATGAATAAATGTTTAAAAAATTTATTTATACGAGAGTGAATCAATCCGCGCACCGAGCGGTCACACGTTTTTTCTCTCTCAATTTTCATAGGCTTTTTACTCAAGTAATTAATTGAATTTCTACTTCTACAATAAACCATATACAGTCCGCTAAACACTCTTTAATTGAGCCATCGAAGACCCGCAGCAGTATCCCTACGTGGTTAGCAGCACAGAATAGGGACTGACGACTTTACACTTTCCAATACATATAACTTATTAAATAGCCCGCCAAACTGTAACCACAGTTTGTTGGCAGAGACAATTACTTTCGAAGCAAATGTTTATAGTAGGTACATAAAAAAGAACCACTCTCCCCCGCGCGAACAACACGTACGCCTATAGGTCTATCTCTTTCTTAGGATGAACACTCATAACCTCCGAAGATTATTTTAAATTTTGAAACTAAACTCAATAGGCAATAAACGAACGACTGCAGACAGGAGGCCTATACCTACATATTTAGGCAGCCTGTTCCATTGAGCTGAAGACACGTTAAGTGAAACTGAAGATCTGCTAGAAGGGTAAGGAATTGAAAGTTAATTCTTGTGCGAAGAACGAAGGGAACAACCGTGAGAGTCGCACAAATATTCGAAACGAACGATCTAGTAGATAGGTGTATTGGGGTTATTTAGAACGTACAAAAAGTAAAGTATTTCACGACCGTTTCCCTTTCGGGGTGGTCAGAAACCACGCCTTTACTATAGGCCAATCATGACAAGTGGCAAGCTCGTCGATGTCTCCAGCAGCGTGCCAAACTCAAGAAATATCACAAATAAATTAAATATTAATTAATTAATAAATATTTTTGTGTCCCGACCAGGAATCGAACCCGGTACCTCCGAGTCTAAATCCACGGACTTAACCGCTAGACCACGGAGGCAGTTAGTAGGCAGAACGTACAAGAAGCTCACATAATCCCTCTTATAAATCCCAGCCTTATTTTCAAGATCTTGTTAGCAAATTGATCAGGTCACACGAAGTACTTCAGCACGTGCCTCAGCCGTAGTGCCACTATTGACCGTTCCTACACATGCGCACTTTACAATTGTTCTCGTAACATGGACATAGATGTAACAGACGGGCCGAAAAACCCGCTGGCCCGAAACTGAGAGAATGCTTGACATTTTCTATCTAGAAGTCTTATCAAATCAAATCAAACCAAACCAAACCATACCAGACCAAACCTAACCAAACCTTACCAAACCAAACAAAATCAAATCAAATAATCATAATCATTTATGCATAGTTTTTGGTACATATTTGGTCTTAAGATTATGGCAAAAAACCTACCACATGTAGTGTACGAATTTTAAACAGTTTTACAGTTAATGTTAATACAATTATAATGACTAATCAATAAATTATAACTATAGAATTTATATAAACTAAAATATGCAGTTCTGTTCCTTGCCTTATAGTTAGGCAAGACCAATGTGTTTGTAACCTTAGACCTAGCCGAATTCCGGTGGGAATGTATTTTGCTAAATAAAAAAAAAAGATATAAATACAACAATAAAAAAAAGTTTTTCCCGCGCTGTGAACTTCCATATATTCAACGTTATTGGACTATTGACGTAAATTACTCCATGAAAAGCATCAAATTCTGCAACACTTGGAATTCGATGATCCCAATTCGGTTATAAACAAATATTTTAAATAAATTACGTTAGCGGTTAAGTCCGTGGATTTAGACTCGGAGGTACCGGGTTCGATTCCTGGTCGGAACACAAAAATATTTATAAATGTAAATATTTATAAATATACTTACATTTAATTAATATTTTACGCTCGAGACATCGACGGGCTTGCCATTTGTCATGATTGGCCTATAGTAAAGTTGGCTAAATGTGAATCCCCTTATTTATAAGCGTGGTTTCTGACCACCCCGAAAGGGAAACGGTCGTAATGATACATTTAGTTTTACTTTTTACGTGTTAAGGACTGATGTATTCTGTACCTTAACAGAAAAAAAAAACAAACATTATTTGGTCGGTCCTTATGTTTTATGTCTACGTCCTGAACTCATTCATTTACTTTACACCTGAACAAATATTATGGAACACACTCGCAGTTTCTATAAAATAATTTGCAGGCTACTGGAATCTCAATCAAGACTCTTGGTAGCTAAGCTGCTGGTCTTCTGCCAACGCACTCTTAGCTAACTCTTTGGACTACTTTGTTGCTTAAATAAATAAATAAAATGCGTTTATTTAACATTAAATTATTAAATTAAATAATTTAACATACCTTCGTTAGGAGACGCGATAATAGTAACCTAAGCACGCTTAAAGGTGTTCCGAGACGCGCTTAAACTGTTTTGCCAAGCTGTGTGACGTCACAAATGACATCATTTCTCGCGCTTAGACTGCTCACGATATCGAGGTAGATCGCTCTGAGCGCTGTCACTTGTTCGTCATAATGTCCGGCGCCATTTTCAAGTTAATTTAAATTAGATTTTCTTTTAAATTATTTAATATTGTAATTCGTTTATACTGTTTCTATATTACTTCTTAAACAAATCTATAATTAAATTTAAGTAGGAAGTGAAAAAAAAATGTTCGTAACACTGCCGTGTTATTTTAAATGACCAAAATAAGTTAATAATATTAAACTTTACACATATAAAGATGAATAAACCGAGAGATGTATATTTGTTAGTATTCATACTCAAAGATGTGGAATCCGCAATTTATCTTCCATACATTTAAAAAAAAAACTAACATTTTATGAATAAAAATGTGATTTAGACCGTTCCGAATTGATATCACGCTCTGAGCATCCAAATCGCGATATTTGATTCGGAACGACGACGGTCAGTGTCACATTCGTTCTAAGCGCTATGAGCGCGATTCGGAATGAGAGGATAGTGTTTGCTTATTCTATATAAGTAAAAAGAGGACATTTATTTTTATATTTGCTTTGCCCTCCCGAGGCACTGGGCACATACATGTGAGTATGTACCCAGTGTCCCATGATAGGGCAATCTGGCTTCTTACTAACTGCCCTTAACATGATATTGCCGCTCCCTCGTACTCTGTGCATCAACGACTAGACTCGTTTCCGCAATACTGAGTAGAAATCATCTGTGTGCGTGTACGCAAACATCGCTAATACATGTTTTATGTAGGTAGTGATAGCTGTATCTATATATCTAGAGATGAAACGGAAATCCGGTAACTATCCGATATCCGGCCTTATTTTTAATATCCGTCCGGATACCGGATATAACTCAGTATCCGGTCGGATGCCGGATAGTTATATTTAAAACATTCTCATTATTTTTTACGAGGAAAATGATACCACACTACGTTATGGACACAGTTTATTTCAATAATCACTCGACAAAAATGATTATTTTATTAATTAGTTTAATAATCAAAATTAACAATTGGCAAATTATGGTGAATGAATACCAAATTTTCTGCATTAGTTGGTAATAATAATTTCAAATTAAACTGGTCGCGACATGTAACGCGATAAAGGGCCGAATATTCGGTTGCCGGATACCCGGCGCTCCGGCCTCGTAGCTTGCCGAATATTCGGTAACCGGTATCCGGCCAAACCACTATCCGTTTCATCTCTAATCTATACTGTTCGAGTAGTAACTAATAATACGCAAGTATCTATTTTTGCGTCAAAGATAACGAGCGATAAATAAATGTAATCTATAAGTATATCGATTATGCAACAGCAGAGCAACATGTTTTGTTATTAAAAAAATAAAGTATCAACGCGACTGTAATCCCATATGTGATATATGTAAGTCTTGTTTCAAGCGGTGTTATTGTTAATTTGTTTTATTATGTACTAGCTGACCCGACGAACTTCGTACAGCCTAACAGTCATTGAATTTTGTAAACCTTAGTTACCATGTAGAAATCTACAATGTTAAATGCTTATACGCAATGTTAATCGCCGATTGGATCTTTTCAATAAACTCTACATAGAAGGCCTTCGAGATGTGGTGTTGGAGGCGTATGTTGCGTATCCCTTGGACAGCCCGAAGAACTAACGTGTCAATACTCAAGGAGCTTAAAATCTCTACTAGGCTGTCTTCCATCTGCCTAAAACGAGTCCTTGAGTATTTCGGCCATATAGCGCGCAAAACACCTGGTTAAAGGCTTGTAATCACAGGGAAAGTCGAAGGCAAAAGACCACGTGGCCGAAGCCCCATACGCTGGTCTGACCAGATACGCACCTCACTGAATACCCAGATGCACGATGCCCTACATGCAGCCGTGAACAGACCCGGATGGCGCAGCATCGTCCGGGACAAAGTGATCCGTGGAGGGGGTCACGACCCTCAGCAGTGAGGAGAACGACGCAAGGAGGAGGAGAAGGCCTATGCGATGGCTGACGGGCAGCTCCACTCTTCCAGGATTAGCGTCCAGGTTAAGCTGTGAGAGATCGATTAACCGTTGAGCGGTAAATGGTTTGACTGTACTCGACGACAGTCAAGCGTAGAATTGGCTCGAAGAAGAACAAGGACAGAGTAACTATAAATAATAAGAGCGCTAGGGAGTTTTAGGCTCCCGCTCGGTACCCTCGGTCGGTATGCCCCACAAATCAGCGCTGATGCGCGCCACCTATCAGACAACAGTGGTACTATGTCGTCAGAATCCTTCGCCTATGTTCACACAACATATTCCCAAAGTTTCATCCCGATCGGTCAAGTAGTTTTGAAATGCATAGGGAACATACATACACACAGACATCTATTATTTTTATATATAGATTTTATAAAAATATAATGTCATTTTCCTTTTATGAAGAATAAAATATATTTGTCACTTTTACGTCGGATCTTGCATAAGGTATTTTCTATTGTGATTAAATATAGTAAATATTTTTCTTGTTTAGTTATTATTAAATAAATATCACTATACAATATTAGTTATTCTTGAAATTAAAAATTGGCATGTAAGAAGTTTTTTTTTTTTTAAACTTTATTGCACTATGTACAAATGCGGACTTAATGCCGCTAGGCATTCTCTGACAGCCAAACCTTTAGGACGTTTAGACAGGATAGGTGGTAGGTGCAATTAAAAATTATCAAGTATCCACCGTTCGTGCCGATAAACCCAGTCAAGTGTATTCCAAACGTTTCGAGATCAGGCTCGAATTGCCGTTATACACAGTCAAGCCGGCATAGTGGTAGGGTCTGATGTCAGTCATGAGTGTTTGATTTCACATGTCGTGCTAGTATTTTTAAAAAAATCTGTAAAGTAGTTTAGGTAGTTGAAGTCGAACAGATATGTCATGACCGGATAATGACGTTAAGGCCTAAACATTTGACATACATACATACATACAGACACAGACTTTTTCATATTTAAAACTAATAGTATTTTTCCATTTTTAAAGATTTTACTTTTCTGTTTATGATGTAAGAATATTAAGTAATTATAAGGAATGTCGATTGCATAATGTTTGCATATATAATAAGCGATAATAAGCATTCAAGGTGAACCATTTTACGTAAATTAGTTAGACATTCTCAGAATACATTTGCAAGAATAATAATAAGTTCGAGCTACGTAACTATCAGCAACCGCGTTCGAACATTTTTACACAGCTTATCCATTATTCAGAATGAGTTCTCAATTTCCGAAACAATAAACGGACGTATAACATTTGCTTATACGGCAGATGATTGGCTGAAATAACAAAGCAACAAGCAAATACCAATCACGTGGCGATAACTCGGAAACTATCCCATCGTTCCGAGACACGATAATAGTAAGCCATGCACGCTTAAAGGTGTTCCGAGACGTGTATAAACTGTTTTGTCAAAGCTATGTGACGTCACAAATGACATTATTCCTCGCGCTTAGACTGCTCACGATATCGAGGTAGACCGCTCTGAGCGCTGTCAGTTTTTTGTCATTATGTCGCGCGCCATTTTCAAGTTTATTTAATATAAGGTTTTCTTTTAAATTATTTAATATTGTAATTCGTTTATACTGTTTGTATATTACTTCTTAAACAAATCTATAATTAATATTTAAGTAGGAAGCGAAATAAAAATGTCTGTAACACGGCAAGTTATTTTAAAAGACCAAAATAAGTTAATAATATTAAACTTTACTAATATAAAGATGAATAAACCGAGAGATGTATGTTGGTGATGGAACCCTTGGGCTTGTAATTTTTTTTTTAGTTTTTAAATCATTTTTTTTACGCAGTCGGGTTTTTTATTTTTCATATGATATATATATATTTTTTTAAATTGAGCAAAAATAAATTATTAATTCAAAGATAACAAATTATTAATCATGATATCATCCCGCGACTTTGAACACATTTCTGTGCCTATTCACTTGCACAATGAATAGTGCAAGTGACACTGTTTACACATTGGAACTTAGTGTTGGTGACAAGTACTAAGCATTAGCTACTAAGCCCGTGTAAACCTAGCATTAAAAACAGGATGTGACTTTTAAAATATTCAGGACATTTCCTCGAAAAACAAGACGGTTGGCAACCCTAATTTTATATATCCTTGAAAAATTGCGATCCTGACGTTATTACGTAATTTGGGGCAGAGAACGTTATAGAAAGGATTTGTAAGCGAATGCATCCCACGCACCACTCCCACGCACTCCCACGGACTCCCACAGCAAACCCTCAAACCTAGATGTCCTAGGTAACCCATACAAATCGACTCAATATGGGCGATGCTGGCTCACACACCAAATGTCAAAGATTCGAGTGTACCTATACGTTTAGGCTAAGTTACATCAAAACGGGCCATAAGACGAGCGACGTAGAATATTGTAAATGTGTAGGTATATTAAAGCATCATCATCATTCATCATTACAGCCCCTAGAACACAGCATCCTAGACCTCCACTGCTGGAGATGGGCCTTCCAGAACATATATCTGGAGAATTTGGCCTACACTCGCCACGCTGGCGAGACGGCTTCGTATATATATGATGTCAATTTTTATTGACAATTTATTAACGATTCCACAAGTTGGTTTTAGTGGAATCGGGGACGGCTTAACGTGCTCTCCGAGGCACGGGAACGGTGGTGTTGTAAATCTATGACGAATGTACGTAAGACAAGTGTATTTCTCATTGGTACATGCCGGGTGGGTTTGAACCGACCTTTGTAAGATTTATGGAACGCGTTCTTACAACCGAACCACCACCGCGCCATATTAAATCAGAAGTAAGTAAAGTATCATCACGCCGTTTCCCTTTCGGGGTGGTCAGAAATCACGCTTATGAATAAGCGGATTCACATTTAGCCAACTTTACTATAGGCCAATCATGACAAGTGGCAAGCTCGTCGATGTCCCCAGCGTACCAAACTCGAGAAATATCACAAATAAATTAAATATTAATTAAATGTATTAATACATGAATAAATATTTTTGTGTCCCGACCAGGAATCGAATCGGTACCTCCGAGTCTAAATCCACGGACTTTACCGCTAGACCACGAAGGCAATTGTTATAAATTAAAAAAAAAAAAAAAAAAAAAACAAATTAAATTAAAATATTTACAAAATATATAATTAATACTAAGGATAGGGATATAAGTCCCGTCCGCGTGGAATGGTGGCAAGAACGCTGGCTGCATTTCCTCGCTGAATTGCATAATGAATGCATTTGGACGAAGAAAGAGCCAGCCCACCTAAGCAGACAACAAGAAGCGGTGTTATGTCTTTTAAAAACTTTTTGGCGCTTGGGCTCCACATGGGCCCAAAGTGTCTACAGCAAACGGCACAAATACGTAATCTTTTAATACACTTACATACTTGCGCCGCTTGCCGGACTTCGCATTTTCCGCCGCGGCTCCCGCTTTATGCGCTGTCCCTCTGAGATGCTACGCGGCGAGGGCGTCGACGCACGAGGTGTCTGTTCAGTTTTTTTTAACACGCGCAAGCGACCGGGCGCAAGATTAAAAAACTATTATTTCGAGTGACACCGTACTGTGTACAGAACTCTCCGGTACACTGCAACGTCCCCATACACGCTATCGACGTCTAGTTGTGCTCAGGTAACCTCTCCAGTAGACCGTAGCGTGTATGACCTACTTTTTTTTAAAGGATCAGAAGTCTCTACTTGACTAATTGATGTTTGAGCAGGTACTAGAAATTAGCGAAAAAAAAAGTATCAACACGACCGTATCCCTTTCGGGGTGGTCAGAAACCACCCTTTAAAAGAGGCGGATTCACATTTAGCCTATAAGGCCCATCATGACAAGTGGCAAGCTCGTCGATGTCTCCAGTGTACCAAACTCGAGAAATATCACAAATAAATTAAATATTATTTAAATGTATTTATTTACATTAATAAGTATTTTTGTGTCCCGACCGTGAATCGAACCCAGTACCTCCGCGTCTACATCCACGGACCTAACCGCTAGACCACGGAGGCAATATACACATACATACATATCTTCACGCCAGGTCCCTTGTGGGGTAGGGAGAGACAATTAAAGCGCAATTTGTCACGATCTCGACCACTTTTGCTTCTCGACATTCATCAACCTCTTCATACATGCCCGTTTGTTTCGATGGCTTTTTAATGCACCTTCAGCTATTGTTTTATTTATTTGAACGTGATAGGTGAGTCTTGGTCTGCCAGGGCCTCTTTTGCCCACAACTTTCGCATTATAGGTATATCTGGCTCGTCAATCTTTTTTCAGTCATTCTTTCAACATGCCCGAACCATCGGAGCATGCCTTTCCCTTTTTTGCCCCTATACTTCCTTTCATACCTACCCTTTACATATTTCGTCATTACGTAAGCGGTCTTTCAAAGTTACGCCGCATATCCGACGCAAAGACCTCATTTCTACTGCATTAACTCTACTCTTATGCGTATTCTGACATATCCACGCCTCGCTTCCATACATAAGTACCAGCATGGCATTGTGTATGGCAAGTCGAGATTTGTCATTAACATTCGACTGGCGATCAGTGACCCCAGAGCACCGTTAACACTATTTCCCGCGTTTACTCTTCTTTCAACTTCCCATCCGCAGTGAAAACACTGCCCAGATATATAATTTAATTTACTTGTTCTAGAGTTTCATCATCAATCTTTATCGTCACGGTTGTCATCCTTCTTCTTTCCAACACTAGTAGGTACCTTGGTTTTTCGCGTATTCAAATGAAGTCCTTTTTCTTTAGAATGGACGATAAGAATATTGTGACGGATCCATTGCGTATTGCGAGGCAATTCTGATAAGGCGCAATGTTGAAACATCATAGCTTACCTGAAATCGATCCGTACTGCCATCATACATCGTCCAACGAACATAGTTTGCCATCACAACACAAGTTAGTATCACTAACACAAAAATAATACACAGTTCATTGTTTTAAATATTTAGTTTACAATGTCGCGCACGCACTACGTGTACGGTCACAAGACTGAATAAGGCATTGAAAATAGTCATCGACTTTGATGTGTACTGGGCTTCAAAAACATTTTTGTTTACAAAATGCATGTTAAATTTATTTACAGTAGCAATTCTTCTAACGGGTTCTTAAAAACAATATGTCTACTGGAGCACAAAGTAAAGTAAAGTTTTATCACGACCGTTACCCTTTCGGGGTGGTCAGAAACCACGCTTATAAATAAGCGAATTCACATTTAGCCAACTTTACTATAGGACAATCATGACAAGTGGCAAGCTCGTCTCCAGCGTACCAAACTCGAGAAATATCACAAATATATTAAATATTAATTAAATGTATTTATTTACATCGAACCCGGTACCTCTAGACCACTGGATTTAACCGCTAGACCACGGAGGCAGAGAATTAAATAATATTTTGTAATTATGAGGCAAGCACTGACGTAAATAACGAAATTCACTAATAACAATTGCGACTAAGTAACAGAATGGCTGCAGGGCCCCGATTCTCGCGACTGCGACATGCTTGTCTGCTCGATTTGTTCCAATAAAACTGTCAGTTTTCTATGAAGATCTATCGCTTTTCATTCGAATATTTCGAACCGACACGCAATTCGAATTAGGCCCCAGACTGGACCTTGACAGCGGCCGTTCAAATTTCAACTTTAATAGCGTGTTATATATTATATATATAGTTAACGAATTCCATTATATAACGTTTGCGCTATAGTAACAGAATAGGGCTGCAGGTAACCCTAGTTGTATACGAACTGTTTATGTCTTGCGAACCCTGCGTACTGATAGAAATTTCTGACTCGGAAGTATGTCACGCATTACCGTGGACAGTCTCCGTGCATGATGATCGATTGTTAGGTCCTATAGCCCGGTTTATATGTAAGTTCGATTACACTATTTAGTGCTTGATTAGCAAAACGTGAGCATATCGTTTTGCATGACATAGTCGTTGGTAGAGCCTACTTTACATGTGTTAGCTGTTTAGTTAATATTAGTGTTTTAAATTTATTTATAACAGCTACCTGTGGGTATGTGGTAAGGGATTTGCAGGGTGAATTATTGTATAGGTTTACATTCACCACATACTAATTCCATCCTATTAGTTATACGAGAATATTTTGCGTATTTCGTGTATCTTAACTCAAGGAGCTCAAAATCACTACCAGGCTCTCCTCTATCTGCCTACAACGAGTCCTTCAGTATTATGGTCATATAGCACGGAAAAGTTCGGCTTCTTGAAAGACTCATTACGGGAAAAATTTAAGGTAAGAGACCCCGTGGCCGAAGCCTGATACGGTGGTCTGACCAGATCCGCACCACACTCAACACCACAGTGCACAATGCACTGCTAGCTGTGATTAGACCTGGATGGCGAAGCATTATCCAACATATAGTGATCCGCGGAGGCTGTCACGACCCTAGTTATTACTAGCTGACCCAGCAAATGTTGTTTTGCCATATAAATTATTTCTAGGAAATTTCTAGTGTAGAAAAAAAATAACTAACTTATTGTAAGTGTGTAAGGATGTGGTATATGAGTGAAAGTGGCATGGAGCGCTTTGAGCGATGAGCGAATATAAAAATAACAAAACATCAAACATTATTTATTTTATTTATTATATTTATTCCTTAAAATTATATATATCGTAAGAGAAACAGGAGACCGGCTTCGGTCTCATCCCTACTCCGTGCTGTTTACTGGGAAGTGACACCGGTATAGTCTGGCAAATGAGTGTTGACCCAGAAAAAGCGCGGAAAATTTAAAAAATCTAGCACTGGTAACTCTAATTATAGCAGGAATAAACTGTCTTGATACTAATGTTACCATGTAATAAGTTTCAATTAAATGTTAGGCTCAACTGGCGGGGATAACTTACCAAGTGATTATTGATCAGTTATCGAGCGGGATGGAAAATGATTAAATTACTAAAATGACTATTAAAAAATAGGGGTTGGTGAAAATTTAAGGTTGTATGTATTTTTAATGGCACATTATAAAAAAAAAAATGTCCAAAATATAAAAAATAAATGTTAGGGGTGGACAACCCTTATCACTTAGGGGTATGAAAACTAGACAGTAGGCGATTCTCAGACCTACTGAATATGCATATAAAATTTGATAAAAGGAGGAGGAGTATGGTAACTAACATTGTGACACGAGGATTTTATATATAAGATTAGATAGGTTAATATTATTATTCTTTGTTAATATTCAATGAGGAAATGCGGCAGAAACATTTTATTATAAATATACTCGTATACAGGGTGTCCCAGAACTCGACGTCAAGCCGGAATCATAAGTCATCAGAATTTTTTTTTTTAAATCTAAGTCATGTATTTTTCAAATTACATTGCATAATTTTTTTCGTTCAATAAAATACACATCCTGTGATGGTTTTTGAACTCCTGTTGTTACAAATCTTTGGTTTTTTCAAATTTTATTTTTCTTATGTAATCGTGAATTCTTCTTCTGTAACCTGCAACCTTAAATACTGCTTTAGCTTGAAAGAAAATGACACTATTTTCCGAAACAAGTACCTATTAAAAAATATTACTAATAAATTGTACCCACGTATACAGACTGGATGTTTCAGACGTGACAGTAAGTAACCTTACCTTAACTTTTTGAGGTATTCTGAACTGCATTCACAGACTTTGGAAAAAATGTACATTTAGCAAGTTAGTCAGCAACTGTATTTTTTTTTTCAAAATCTATGAATGCAGTTCAGAATATCTCCTAAGAACGTTTACCTGTAACTATAACATTCAAAACAGATTCATAAAACATCTTAAATATAGAGTACGCGGCTTTTGTCAAAAAGACCGCTTCACGGCTTTCTGAAAAATGGCAGAAGCCATTCTCAGAAGTTGCAGGCTGGCTAAAAACAAAAATACAAATTTCTGTTATAAGGGCTATAAGCTTAAGGATCAGAGGAACCAGAAAGCGAGTGAGATGGATAGGATGTGAGGATGGAGCAGGTATGTTTGAAGGAACGAATGAATGATTGAATGTGAATGAATGTTAGATGATTTTATATATTTAGTTTTATGTTTTTTTTAGTTATTATTGTTATTTTGTTGAAATAAATAAATATATTTTTATCTTAAATATAGAGGACTGTGTTACAACAAACCCCTTTTCATCTCTCTCAAAAATAGACGCATTGTAAGAGACATCCATTTCTTGTATAAGATAATAAATTGTAAGATTAGCTCGTCGTATTTATTAAGTAAAATAAACTTGAATTGTAATAGGAAAAGGAATAGATCCAAACTGTTATTTGCTATCAGATTTGCTGGAACAAAATACTTGAAAAACTCCTTTGTGCTAAGATCATGCCTAAATTACAATGAAAATTTCAGTGATATTGATTTGTTCAGTGTTAGTGTTGCTAGGTTAAAAAAAGATATTAATATAAGATTATGCTTGGAGAACTTTTAATTTATTCCTTTTTGTTTACTATTTTTTTTTCTCATTTTCCATTATTTTACTATATATTTATATGTATATTATTTGTTGTATTTGTTCTATAGGTATTGATTTTAAGCTTATCCCTATTATTATAAATTTTTTTTGCAAAATCTTCATCATGTTTAATATTTAAGTGGAAACTTTGCTGGATTGTGTAACTTTTAGAATTGTTGTAATTATGATTTAAGATCTGTATGTTTCCTGAATAAATAAAAATAAAAAATAAATAAATAAATAACGGGACGACCCCCCGCCAGATGACCTGAGGAAGGTCGCTGGTGGGGGATGGATGAGGGTGGCAGAAGATCGTGTAAAATGGCGAGCCTTGGGGGAGGCCTATATCCAGCAGTGGAGAGACACAGGCTGATGATGATGATGATGATAACGGTTAAGGTACCTGTAGTTTTATTACTCAGTCGCAAACGTTATTAGTGGAGTTCGTTATTTACGTCAGAGCTTGCGTTATAATTACAAAAATTATTCAATTCTCAACTCTATAATCGCTCTACCTTGACAGCGGCTGTGCAAATATCAACTTTAATAGCGTGATATCTAGAAAGCTAACGGATTCCATTATATAACGTTTGCGCTTAAGTAACAGAATAGGCTCTTACTTCCCGTATCAAAAATCGAACCTGTATACGAGTACGTATTGACGGTATGTACGGTAATACGTTTAACGAATATCCACTCTAATAGCGATTACCATGAACGTCCGTTAGTTAAAGTATACCTTTATATAACATTTGCGCTTGAAGAAACATAATATGAATGTATGAATGCATTTTAAGTAGGTTCTCGGTACTTGCCTGCTAAAACCAACTTGCCAATATACTAAATTGAGTTTCGTAGCTACTAAATTCTGGTGACGTGTAAAGTTGCTATTTAGATTTCGTTGCCATATTGAAATTGATTGTTACGTTCGAGTCAAACTCATTGTGGTCGTTTAAAAGTACTCGTGTGTTGTGATTCGCTGTTATTGATCATTGTAAATATAGGACTAAAAAAATATAGAATAGGCATTATTTTTTTTTGTAATTGTTTCGCCTTTTTTCTTCTCTGAGTATGTAAATTAAGAGAGTTCAATGCTTTTGCGGTGGTGGCTCGGTTGTAAGAACGGTTTCCTTAAATCCTTCAAGGTCAGTTCAAACCCCCCTTATTTATTATTATTATTCTTCTATTAAACACTATTCTTACGTACATTTGTAATAAATTTACAACACCACCGTTAACGTGCCTCGGAGAGCACGTTAAGCCGTCGGTCCCGGTTCCACTAATACCAACTTGTGGAATGGTTAATAAATTGTCATTAAAAATTGACATCGGGAAAAAAATTACGGACATTTTCAGCTTTCTCTCTCAGCCTCCATTTTTGAACCAGCCTATTGTCGGTCGCAAGCCCGAGACATAATTTTTACGACCGTTGCCTTTCGAGATGGTCAGAAACATAAGCATAAACATAACAAATAAGCGGATTCATATTTAGCCAACTTTACTATAGGCCAATCATGACAAGTGGCAAGCTCGTCGATGTCTCCAGCGTACCAACTCGAGAAATATCACAAATAAATTAAATATTAATTAATTGTATTTATTTATTTATATAGTACACACAGCAGTACATATATTATCACACACATAACATAGTATAATTATAACTTATCTAATATATGTACCAATTAGGTGTCACAGCATTCACCAATATAAAAAGTATGTATTTATTTACATCAATCAATATTTTTGTGTCCCGACCAGGAATCGAACCCGGTACCTCCGAGTCTAAATCCACGGACTTAACTAATGCGCAAAACGCCGAAATATTGGCCGAGATTCCGTTTCTAGTTTTCTTCTAAACTCTACGGTTGTGATGCACTTCAATATCGCCCAACTCTACATAATGGCGGGAAAACAGCCTTGGGAGACGATTGACCACTCATATGCCCTAATTTAATAAACTATATTTTATTTGAAGTAATATACAAACAATATAAAAGACTTACAATATTAAATCTACAAAATCTAAATTTAACCTAAAAAAATAATAATAAGAATACATTCTATGTAAAAATAAAAATTAAATAAGTACTTACAAAAAAAATAGCTCCTCCAAATAGCTGTCTTGTGGCATGGTGCCCAATACACTAGCAGCATTTCCCCTTTGAATTATGATATTTAATTTTTGTGAGGAATAACTGCCAGCCCTATTGTCACCAGAGACGTCAATGAGCCTTGGAACAATTTCTTTATAAAAGGCTTTAAGTTCCGATCCCCACGGGCCCATCGTTTCTACAGCAAACGTCGAAAAACAGTAACTATTGCAAATCGTTTCATATTTTCGACGCTTGCTGATCTGCGCTTGTTCCGCTGCAACACCAGCTCTAACAGAAGTTCCTTGAAGGTGGGAAGGGGCTAGGGAATCCCAACAGAGAATTTAATAAAATAAAAATAAGGCGCGGTGGTGGCTCGGTTGTAAGAACGCGTTCCCTAAATCCTACAAGGTCGGTTCAAACCCCCCCGGCATGTACCAATGAGAAATACACTTTTCTTACGTACATTTGTCAAAGATTTACAATACCACCGTTCCCGTGCCTCGGAGAGCACGTTAAACCGTCGGTCCCGGTTCCACTAATACCAACTTGTGGAATCGTTAATAAATTGTCATAAAAAATCACATTATATCCTCGCCAAGCCGTCTGGCCAGCGAGGCGAGTGTAGGCCAAATTCTCCAGATATATGTTCTGGAAGGCCCATCTCCAGCAGTGGAGGTCTAGGACGCTGTATCTAGGGGCTGTAATGATGAAATATTATGCCCTAATTTAAGAGCGGTAGTGGCTCAGTTATAAGAACGTTTTCATTAAGAACCAAAAAGGTCGCGGTTCGATCTCCGACATATAAATAAATAAATATAAATATTTCCAGACAGGTCACACAGCGCCATCTAGTTTCCGTGGTAAGCTACGAGGCTTGTGTTACGGAAACTAGATGGTTGATAAACTACATATTATACTTTTTTTTTTTGTAAATATATATATATTATACGTATAAACACCCAGACCGACTGTACAACTTGCCCCCGGTGGGAATCGAACCCACGACCTCCCGAGTTCACGGCAACGATTGTTACCACTAGACCACGGAGGCGGTCAATACAAGTATGTACCGATGAGAAATGAACTTATTTTATGTAATAAAAAAAGACTGTATTGAACATAGTTTTATAACATACGTTAATTAATAAGATTTTGCCCAAATATAAGACATAAAAATAATAGATAATTATTAAAATGAACGCATGCGAAACGTATGTATTGACGGCAGACCTGCTTAGGCCCCATTCTTTCAGTAAGTGATGCAAAGATTTTGAAACAGAGTCATCATGACCGCATCCCTTTCGGTGTGGTCAAAAACCACGCTTACAAAGAAGCAGATTTACATTTAGCCAACTTTACTATAGGCCCATCATGACAAGTGACAAGCTCGTTGATGTCTCCAGCGTTCCAAATTCGGGAAATAACACAAATAAATTAATGCTGGTTAATGCTGTATATATTTCCTCGCCAAGCCGTCTGGCCAGCGTGGCGAGTGTAGGCCAAATTCTCCAGATATATGTTCTGGAAGACCCATCTCCAGCAGTGGAGGTCTAGGGGCTGTAATGATGATGCGAAACGTTATCTGTACCATAATTATCCTACGTTTGACTTGTCGCATTAAGTATTTTTTTTCGCTTTGAAAGTAGCTCGACTTGGCGTTGCTCCATCTATGGTTTCCATAAAGCTCGCTTTTTTTACCAAATTTTGCCTTAAGTGAATAAAAACCATGGATTAACGCCAAGTCAAATACAGGGACAGACAAAACTTCTTTTAGTGCTATGTTCGACTTGAAAGCAAATAAATCAAAGCTTACTTTATTTGCCGAATTTTGTATGAAAACCATAGACAAAACGCCAAGCCCAACGACTTTCAAATCGAAGTAAAATGAAAAAAAGTCGAATATAGGACACATAATATAAGTAAGGATTTTAAAAATAAAATACAAATTTAAATTTAGGTAATCAGGTATATTTAAAACCACGTTATTTATCGCTTAGTAGTTCGTTTTTTTAATCTTAAGTCTCTTTCGATTTCAAACTGTTTCAGATCTGCTCTTTCAAGGAACTCTTGGCGATCCAGGTAGCTGAAAAAAAAACACCAGAATAATTTTATTTTATTAAAAAAGCACAATAGTACAAAAGGCGAAGCTTAATGCCTAAAGGCATTCTCTGACAGTCGACCTTTAAGACAAGATAAAAAATAAATCTAGGAGTAGGTGCAATAATAAATCTAGGAGTAGGTGCAAAAATAAATCTAGGAGTAGGTGCAATAATAAATCTAGGAGTAGGTGCAATAATAAATATAGAAGGTGCAAAAATAAATCTAGGAGTAGGTGCAATAATAAATATAGAAGGTGCAAAAATAAATCTAGGAGTAGGTGCAAAAATAAATCTAGGAGTAGGTGCAATAATAAATCTAGGAGTAGGTGCAAAAATAAATCTAGGAGTAGGTGCAATAATAAATCTAGGAGTCGGTGCAAAAATAAATCTAGGAGTAGGTGCAATAATAAATCTAGGAGTAGGTGCAAAAATAAATCTAGGAGTAGGTGCAATAATAAATATAGGAGTAGGTGCAAAAATAATTACAAAAGGAGAATAAGTTAACTTGACGTAACCTAATATAGGTAATGATACATTTCGCCGGGTCAGAGCGATAATGATTTGCTGTGCGAAAAAACTGCCAGCCCTCTTGTCACATACAGCGTTAACCAGCGTTAATTTATTTATATTGTTAATTTATAACTATAGTAAAGTTAGCTAAATGTGAATCCGCTTCTTTGTAAGCGTGGTTTCTGACCACACTGAAAGGTTGATACAGCCGTGATGACTCTGTTTCAGCACGGTTTCCTAATTATCTTACCCTTGTTTTCCTATATTATGGCTTTTTACTTCGTGTTCCACGCCTTCAACTTTTTTGTAAGTATTCCAGTCCAAGGCTGACTTTTCTAAGGTTGATAAAGTTGATTTTCGGTTGATATGATTCAGTATACCAGTTAGGCCAGGCTTGCGGGGTTTGGGGACCTCTTTCTGTGAATTGCTTCCTGGAAATAAACAATAGGTAACTTGTAATTACTGTAAAATATATAGGGTTTATTTACCCAATTGTTACCACCTCACCAATTAATAAAACTACTCTTGTTTTAGAAAAATCCTTAATATTGTGCAGCTAAGAGCAAAATACATACATATCTTCACGACCAATCTCTCGCAGGGTAGGCAGAGACAATGGGGTGTATTAATAACTTTTTATCGCGATAGATGGCGCATGATAGATGGTACCTAATAGTCAGTTGCACAGAAAACTTGTATTTTAATTACGAAATTTATTATTTTCCGAATATTATGCCGAGTTGAGCAGCTTTTAAGTGTACAAATCGAGATTTCTAAGCGAAATCAAAGATATGGTGATCTCAAAATTGCCGTCCCATTAACAAAATATTTTATTCTTTTTAAAGACGGTGTGCGCTTTCTTAATTAGTCGTTTAAGGTAGGTGACGTTAATTTAAAATACATTTTTCTTTTGTAATAATACAAAACTACAAAAACATTTAAAAAATGATGCGATATAGGTGTAAAACAAGGTACCATTGCCGCTAGCGACATCTACAATAGGCTTTGCCTGATACACCCCATTGAGCGCCACTTATTACGGTCACGACATACCTCTTTCGCTTCTTCAACATTCATCAACCTCTTCATACATGCCCTTTTGTTTCGATGGTTTTCAACGCACCTTCAGCTATTGATTTATTTATTTGGTCGTAATATAAATATGAGAGCAAAATAAAAGTAAATAATTATTATTTTTGAATAGATAGGTAGGGTAAGATGCCTAATTGTTAACACACCCCACAAATCATTACATTAGGCGAATAGTGAGTACATAGCCTTTCTTTACTTGTAAATTAATTAGGTTCTCACCTCTGCTGCGCCAACCTGGCACCACCTTCTAGCCAAGACAAATAGGGACAAGATCTAAAGTCAGCAAAACATATTGCTCAGAGTGGTTTCCCGAGCACCATGGTGCTCCAACTGCTGCAACAACGTGCTGCCTACTATTGAAGAATTTGTCGTCGTCGGCCTGACTAGACGTATGTTCTATCAGGCCGACAACGAACACTTTAAGCATCTTCAGAATATCGCTCCATCTTGCGCTCGGCCCCCCAACGGGAGACCACTTCCTAGAGAAGTGCTCTTGGAGGAGAGCTGAAGTAGTCGAACCTAGACCCCCTGTGTTCGTGAGCCACACGGGCGCTGTTACCACCAAAGTGCATGAATTACCGGCGGGTTGAGATCCTGTCGGGGAAAACAGGGGAATTTTCCCATTCTCAACCCAGGCCCATTAGCCATCCGGGCCTGGACGACCCCACTGTCTGTCTGTCTTGTTTTTTTAAATTTAATTTTATTTATGTCGAATTTGCACCTTTGCGTTTTTATTATACACTTGATTATTTATAGATAATAATATTCGTAAAAATAAGAAAAAAACCTTAATGTTGTGTTGCTGAGAGCAAAAAAGTTGGTTGATTTTAATATCATGGATTAAGTTGGTTTTTTAATTTTATTTTTAGGATGAAAACGCCATTTAAATCTACAAGGATGTAGATTAAATCAAATCGTGGTCGAGTTGACGATTGCTTTCGTAAGTCCACGTCGCGCAACCTCAAGGCTTGAAATGCACGCCCATTGGTCGAGCGACGCGGTTGCTTGCATTGTTTAGGGCTTCATATTAATTCATACGAAGCAGTGGACCGTCGTCGTTGGCCGCGGTCGCCAACATCGGATTACTATCTTAAAATGCCTATATTATGTTGTTGCTAGCAATAACAAACGAGACGAGACTGGAAGCAAATTATATACAATACCTTAGTTGTAAATACATAAATAAATCATACTTTGAGAACAATTCGTCTAAATTCGCGCACTACACAGGTACATTTTAATTATTAATAACCATCTTACCTGTAGGACAAACTTCAAGCTTCTTCGGAATGGTTTCTTTAACAACATCATTTTCAACAATAACTGTCTCTCCGGCAAATTCGAATATTCTCTTTTCTCTTTCTTCATTCTCTTTCTTAGTACTTTCAATTGATTTGGATTTGGTTGCTTCATTTTCGTTCACTTCAGTTTTCGGTGCGATTTCTTGAGTAGTTGATTTTTTTTTGTTATCTGTTCCACCTAAGAACATAGCCCAGAGCTCCTCTTCTCTTTTCTTCTCTTCTTCAGGGTTTTTAGGTTCTTCACAATCACTATTTTCTGAATTTGGCGCCTCAATTTTCTCTCGCTTAGTTCTTGTAGTTTTTAAACCGCGTTTTTTGCCAGTTAGCTTTCTTTTTTGTGCTTTAACTTCCTGTTCTTTATTATATTGTGTTTCTGTTTCGTCGTCAGCTGAATCCTCTTCTGATACCTTTTCTGGTTCACCTGGTACATATTCTTCGTCACTTTCGCTGTCTGAAGACATCTGGAATGCAAAAATTGGATAGTTTTTTAATTTATACTTATAGGTCTGTGTTGCAATGAATTACTAATGTATGGCAAATATATATATTTTTTTAAAAGCAAGCCGGTGATTAAATGTCAATGAGTGATTGTGATGACGATTGCTAGACCAGTCTAATATGTAGTTTATCAACCATCTAGTTTCCGTAACACAAGCCTCGTAGCTTACCACGGAAATTAGATGGCGCTGTGTCTGGAAATATTTATTTATTATACTATTTATTGTGCAGGATCCTCCGTCAGTGGACCCAACCAATCTCCTCCAGGAAGGCCAGGAGACCGGTTGTTCCTGCAGACCTGTATAGTTAAGTGTCTAGACACAGACACTGCAGTGAGTTCGACATTCATCCAAGAACACAATTATATAGAAAAATAGGACAAATGTTCTTTAAAGACAACTTCCAAATGAAGTAAACCTACGTTATGTATAGAAAAACAGTACTGTCAATAACATTATATTATCCTAAGTATAGTTTACCGTGCGGGTTCATTGTGTTGACACTCGCTTTGATTGTTTTTTATGATTTCAGTTTTGGCCCTTATAATCAAAAGTATTGAGCTCCAATTAAGCATAATGTTTAATAATGTATTTTTTTAGTAGAAACAAAAGTAATTTAATATTTGTATTGTTATATCTTTATGGCATTACGTACGCCTTTTGTATAGATTTACAATAAAGTTTTTAAATAAATAAAATATCTTTAGGTAGAAATATGAAATCGCAAAATTAAACTAATATATTATAAAGCATAACATTTATTTATGTAATTTACAACTTAGAATTTTTTACTCCTATTCCTGTTCTTAACGTTAGATACTTCATAGAAATTGCTTCCGGTCTTAGTTCGCTTGTGTGCTCTGTCTATAGCTCTTCTCTGTTTACTCGTCAATGGTTTTTTGACAGTATCTGGTGCTTTACGTTTCATGCCAGCTACTTCAGTAATGGTAAATGCCCCACTAGCTGTCTCTAGTTTTTTACGTTTATTTTCCTTTATAGTATCAGCATCTTGTGTTAGATGATCTTCTATATCGCTGCATTCCTGCTCACTGTTGCTGTAAAATTCACTAATTTCTGATGAATCATCATCATCTGATTCTGGTGCTTTTTCTTCTTCTGCCTCTTTATTATCAACATCATCATCTTTATCATCATCATTACTCTTAAGTTCATCAATAACTTCAGCAGTTTCTTCAGCAGTTTCTTCACCAAGTGGTTTCCTATCCTCATCATTGTCAAACTTTAACCCAACTCTGATTTTCGCAAAATCTTGAGCAATCATTAGACTATTTATACTAATAAAAGGTGCATCAGCTTCTTTAGCTTCCTTTTCCTTAGTTTGTTCTTCAGCAACATTAGTTTCTGTGTCTTTAAGCTTGAGTTCTATTGTTGGTTCATTTTCTGCTTTATTCTCTGTAATTTGTTTAGTCAATGGAACTTCAAAACCTTCCGGTGCTACGTAGAAAGGTAGCTTGCCTCTTTGCCAATCATTTAAAACCATCCTAGCAACTTGGTTAACATCTGGCTCTCCTTTCTTTAGCAATTTCCCAGTTCTTGCTGCTAGTTTTTCTAGAAACTCAGTAGCTGTCTCCCATCCATCCACTTTGTATGTCTTTATCAAGTATTCTTTCCTAACCCTTTTTATAACCTCTTCAATATAATCATCAGGGTTTTGCACCAATTCTACTCTAACAACTCCTTTGAGCACTTTCTCTGTATCAGTTTCGGCTGATGGATAAACAACTCCAGGACAATCGATTAGGAATATTCTCTTCATTAAAGTTATGTATTGCCATACTTTAGTCTCTCCGGCTATAGGAGCAACTTTGCAAACCTTTTTAGACCGTAAAGTGTTAATTACAGATGACTTTCCAACGTTCGGGTAACCAATTAATCCTACACTTATTTGTTTCTTGTCAATATGAAGCTTTGCAAATTGACGCAGTAAGTTTATAAGAGATCCTTTGCCAAAAGGATGAGTTATAGAAGCGTGGAAAGCAACGGTGGGGTATTCCTGGCTTAGAATAGCTACCCAACGTTGTGTTACCCAATTTGGTACTAGATCCACTTTGTTCAAGATAAAGATAAGATGTTTGTGAGCCTTTTCTTTACGTAAGAAACCTTCTACATAAGGACTTCTAGTGCCCATAGGGTCTCGAGCATCTAAAATCTGCAGTAATACATCAGAGGAATCTATAACCTTGTATAACTCATTCCATATTCGCTTGCTCATTCCGGCTCCAAAAACCCAGTCTCTCTGACCGTCCCGCATCCCTGTATCCTCTTTCACCCTGTCGATATCTTTGGTTTCGTCATATTTCTCAGAATTTTCTTCGACAGCTTTTGACATTGTGTCCAAGTCGCTGAAAGTTAAATTAACTCGCTTTCTCTGCTTTTTAGGACCAAATGTTTTGTCAAACGCTTCAGTATCTAACAAGTGAACTCTAGCATTTTTGGCAGACTCGTTTAAAAGTGTTATAGGTAAATTTGTTGGTTTCATAATAACTTGATAAGGGTTTTTGATCACAGCTCCGAATTCTTCTTGAAACTTTTGCAAAGCCGTCTGTGTTATAACACGGGAATTGCCAAACCATTTCTGGTTGGGTTCCACCCGCGCTCTAGTTCCTGACGGCAACCAGCCTTGAAATGGCGCAGGTGTCAAAATTTTACCAGTTTTATCTCTCTTTGCTTTAAAATTTCGGTACATCTGCAGCCTCTTAATCGTTCCTTTCGTACGAGGCTTAGCAACTCCTTTCAAACCTTCAGTAGGTCGATCAGGGTTCATGGAATGAACTGATTTATTAAAACCCTGTTTCCTGGGAGCCCCAGGGGCTGATCGCACCTTCGTCATCTTTAAATATTACACTTTATAGCAATAAATTAAATAAATATTAAAACCACACGCGGTTAGAACCTCTCAGAAAATATGACAGCCCTGCAGCCAAACAAAATTAATACAAACGAACTTCATGTCGTACGTTTTTTGATATAATTCTAATGGTTTTTGCGATAACTACGGTATAATACGGTAACTACATTAAACTTACCTTTATACTTTAATAGTTTATAACAAACATACGAAGATACACAATCAATAAACGTATATATTGAGGTAAATAGCAAAATTTAAGAAAACGGGATAGGTACAAGCAGCCGAACGTCGATAGAAGAGCATAGACAAAGTTTTTTTTTAAATGATTGGCATAGGCACTTGATTCTAACTACGAACCGTGTGTTTGACTTGACGCTTTAAGCCCTTAATTTAAAAATTGTTCGACTTGGCAGTATCTTTCTAACATAACTTTTTTACAATAATTATCTTTTATTGCGATGCTATTTTATTTTATCTAAAATATGTCTGCTATGTTCGACTTGAAACCAAAGCAAGAGTTCAACGCTTCTTTTTACTGAATATTGCTTAAATCGTATAAAAACCATAGAGCAACGCCAAGTCGAACGACTTTTAAAACAAAAAGCGCTTAAAGCGACACATCAAACACATAGGGTATTTTTTTTTTTTGTTTCTCTTCTCCCGATGGATGATGAATGCACCATAGCTCAAACATGTCGGGTAACACAGGGTAATTTTTTTTTTTTGGTTCTCTTCTCCCGATGGATGATGAATGAGATGATAGGGAAGGCAAAGGGTCTAGCCCATACAGCCAAGTCTGACGTAATATATCTTTCTTTTTCATGAATTAATGAGGTCATCATCAAATTCCAGATGCTGTAGAAGTTGATGCTTTTCTTGGAGTCACTCGCGGAACCATCCACTGCTCAAACACGTCGGGTAAAATATGGGAGTTGACAGCGCGGGAAAACCGCAAAAAATAAACTGCAACTTGTGCCCCATATTTAAAGTCCAATTTATCGTTTTCCATAATTATTCACATTGTAGCACATTATTAAACAAAACAACACCACTCTTGACCAATAATAACCACAGTAAACTAATTTACAAAACAAAAACTTGCACTTGACATGGCCGCGCAAAATGGCGCGAGGGACTCTAACACAGGGTAAGTCGAACATAGCATTTGCAGCTAACTTCAGGTTAGGTGCTTAATGTTGAATAACTTTTCATGAAGGCGTTGCTCTATGGTTTTCATACACTAAGCGAGCAATACTGACAGATTATATAGACATGTACTACGCTATACTTTGCTTTCAAATCGAACACAAATATATGTATATTGTAATTTAATATACATTAAATATAAATTTAAAGCTATCTAAATAATAAAATTAAAAATAAACTAAACAAAAACTGTCCTTGAAAGACGTCCCATATATGTATATTAAAAAACATGACTTATAGTTTACGATAGCCTAAACAATATAATTTGATATGACCGTCTGCCATTTGTTTTTCCAAAATATATATAAAACTCACACAATACACCCATCGTTCGGTAATAATTTTAGTTTTGAAGCTTTTAGTTTTATATGTAGTGTAGTTTATTTTAATGTTTATTTAATGTCAGGTTTTATATGTAGTGTAGTTTATTTTAATGTTTATTTAATGTCAGGTTTTCTTTTTAATTATTTAATATTGTAATTCTTTTATACCGTTTGTACATTACTTCGAATAAATTTATTCACATAAAAACTCAACGAATTTTAAATTTGAATAATTATATTATCATGCTCATAATTTTGGCTATAGATATTATTATCAAAAAATACCTTGTGCATTTACAAAGGTAGTAACTATATATTTTGACTAAATAAAAATTATTATCCTGAAAAATATAATAAACTTAAAATGTATAAATTAAATAACGTTTATTAGTAGTACCAAAACAAAGTTTAGTAAAGCTTGATATTATAATAGCTTTTAAATTTAAGCAATTATCGACGAGCTTGCCACTTGTCATGATTGACCTACAGTAAAGTTGGCTAAATGTGAATCCGCTTATTTATAAGCGTGGTTTCTGACCACCCCGAAAGGGAAACGGTCGTGATGATGATGATGAATATTTTCGTTACTGGTTTATTAATGATCTTTTCTTCCAAGCTTTTCAAAGCTCACTTTGTAAAACACTGTTTTTACTGTCAATTTTGACATTATTTGTAGCCCGCAACAAAGATCTACGAACCAAGAAAATATCAATAAATATAATTTTTGGGTTTACGAAATAACTATTGAAGTATAAATTAACTTTACACGGAGTTGGGATTATCCATAAAATTTAGTGGAGGAGTATTGCTGAAAACCTGGAGGTGAATTCTAGCTTCAAACCTGGGTGCTTCTACATACAATTTCATGCAGAAGAAAACAAGCCCAATGCATGTAAGCATAAAAGGTTTGAGGGCAACATGTATGACATGTTGTCTGAATTCCGCGTGTCGGAATTGGATACAGTGGCCGATGTGTTCAGATTAACGCCTGGCGATCCTCTGGACACTTTCGGAGAGATGTGGTATGCTGTATTCCTGTGGTCGCTATGTTCGTCTGTTTTTGTACACACGTGTGCTGCGCTGGTGGCGTTTGGGACTTTACGAAAGCACAAATACGGCAAGTTCTTTCCAGTTTTGTTAATAGTGATGGGACTTTTTACCCCTATAACTTCGAGTGTTGCGAGCAGTGCTGCAATAGCGTTTATATACCGTGCAGGTAACTTAGCCATGCCTCCTATCCATGCTATGATATGGGGGATTGGCCAGACCATTTTGGGAGGTGCAATAGGTTTTACGAGAATATTAGCAACATTGTAATAAGATTGTACATAATTTAGGTTAAATAAATGCAATGTGACAAGTGAAAAAGTCAATTATTATATTGTACAGAGTAAAATAAAGTTTGTGTCAATCTAATGGTCATGTTAGGTAAACGTATACATATCTTTAAATTAGTAGAAATTTTATTGCAAAAACAAGAGGATTACTTATCTACTATAATAAACACCTACTCTGATTAAAACATTGAACACAAAAAAATTTAATGAAAATGACTTGTAATTTGTATAAAATGTATAAAACGAAAAAAAAACATTTGACATGTTCATGCAAAAAGCATTGTCACTTTTTTATTTCTAACTGGCAAGGCAAATCTACAGCAATGCAGGTCTAGGACTCGCATTGGCTAAAGGTACAGTCATGACTTTACAAATCAAAAAGCCATATACTACAAGGAAAATACCATATATCTATTGTTACTGGCAGGTAAAAAGATCATCATTACAGCCCCTAGAACACAGCATCCTAGACCTCCACTGTTGGAGATGGGCCCGACTGCTTAACGTGCACTTAAAGGCACGGAAACGGTGGTGATGGGACAAGACAAATTTCTAAGCATTCTATGGTGTCTCGGGCTTTCGACCGACAATGGGCTGGTTTAAAAAGGAGGCCTCCTTTTTTATTTTATTGCATGATAATACGCTCACGTAAGTCTATGACAAATGTACGTAAGAAAAGTGTATTTTTTATTGGTACATCCGGGGATTTGAACCAACCTTTATAGGATTTTTAAAGGAAAGAATTTCGCCACCACCGCTAAAATGAGCACTGGCTGAAAATTGCACAAAAACGATTGTTCGTTGCTGATGCTCGGCCCCCTTTAAAAATAGTTTTTGACACATGTTTTTTGGCCTTGTGTTATTGTTAATTGTCTTGGTTATTGATTGACTCCAAAAAAGCATTTCATGATCCACAACTTGATTATGAACAATTTGTATTGTGTATCTGCAAAAAAATTAAGTAAGACTACTAAATTAAGAACTAAATTATAAAAACTATAAATTCATAAATAAAATTACGACTATTCGATGGGCGTAGTATGCCGAGGACACTCGCTGCGTTCCTCCGCTGAACAGCGAGGCTGACCCTTTGAACAAGATATTCTCTACTCAAAGGGTCACCCGTCACCAAGTGGAGTTTCTTACCAAGCTCGCGGAAGAACAGAAGAGCCTCCTCGGACCACGGGCCCATCGTTTCAACTGCAAATGGAATGAAAAGTGATTGATGATGATCTCCGCGTACTTGTTGCGCTTAAGGCGTGCGGCTGATTCTGCAGCGGCACGAGCACGAGCGAAGCGCACCAGGTTTCTTATGGCTGGATGTCACATGTGACTGACAGAGTGTGTAAACACATGTGGCATTCCAAACCAGTGCGCGGCCTCTAGTATATGGAATTAATGACATCCCGTCCGAACGCCTACCATCATTTCTAACTATCCCCGATGGTTCGAGGATGTAGGGGATGTTAGCAGTTGTAAGCGCCCTTGACAGGATGTCATTAATAGCATGATGTCTTGAGATTCTGCCGGCACTTTTTGTGTATTGTGTATCTTATATAGGTCTATAAAAAAGTCCGTGATGGCATATCTATCTCAGGATAACATACTATATCCATTTTAATACTTTAAAAAAATAGGCAATTATAAAGCGGTAATGGGGTGTATCAGGCAAAGATTTTTGTAGATGTCGCTAGCGGCACTGGTACCTTGTTTCCACCTATGATTGATCCTTTTTTTTTTTTTTGTAGTTTTTTATTTTTATAACAGAACAATGTATTTTAACTTATCGTTACCTAACTTAAAAGACGAATTAAGTAAGCAAACACTGTCTTTAAAATAAAAAAAGGTTGAATTAATAGAACGGCAATTTTGAGATCACCATATCTTTGCTTTCGCTTGGAAATCTCGATTTGTACACTTAAAAGCTGCTCACTTCTGCATAATATCTAGAAAATAATAAATTTCGTAATAAAAATACAAGTTTTCTATGCAACTGACAGTTATATTAGGTACCATCTATCATGCGCCATCTATCGTGATAAAAAGTTAGTGACACACCCCATTGGAAAGCTATTTACACAAATACTGTATTAATCTTTATCATTTTAAATACGTTAGTTGGTTTGGGCATTTCATAAAGATTTTTTCCCTTTACGCCATGTAAATTAAATTAGGAGATATAGCAAAATCAAATTAATGCGCAACACATTAATTTACACTTCTCTGTTTACAAGGGCAAAGCCGGGTAAAGCCGTTGTGTGTTATAAATAAATTTTATAATTTCCTAGTTTGCATTTTACTAGTACTGCCTCTGTGGTCTAGCGGTTAAGTCCGTGGATTTATACTCAGAGGTACCGGGTTCGATTCCTGGTCGGGACACAAAAATATTTATTAATGTAAATAAATACTTTTATTATTTAATTTATTTGTTATATTTCTCGAGTTTGGTACGCTGGCTGGAGACATCGACGAGCTTGCCACTTGTCATGATTGGCCTATAGTAAAGTTGGCTAAATGTGAATCCGCTTATTTATAAGCATGGTTTCTGACCACCCCGAAAGGGAAACGGTTGTGATGATACTTTTTACTATGAACAATTATATAGGATGTTAATTAAAACTGATGTCAAAATAATAAAAAATAAATCAGGTGGGCGCAGTATCAAATGTTGTTTCAGTATAATTGAAGACACATTTTGTTTTAGGATCTTGACATTGGATTGATATGAACTTTATATAGATTTAAGTACATATTGATGCTTGAAAGGCAAAAAATATTAAGCAATGTGTTGGCAAATTTACACTAGACCAGTGTTACTCAAACTCCGCGAAAATACTGGTCATAATTAATCAAAATAATTTATTTGCTAGAAAACATGGTTACATTGTAAGATCTTATAGCTTGAAAATTCGCTTCACATGTTTCACCTCAATGGCATTGTAATATTTGGAAATTACAATATGAGAAAAGTCAAGTTGTTAAATAGTAGATACATTGAACCTATATACACTTTGGCATTAGTTATTCAAATTCAAAATATTCATTTCCATATGGTTCACATGTAACACTCGGATATTGTCAATTTTTTACAATATTATTAAAATAATAAATAAAAAGATTAAATTAAATTATGGATAGACCGAAATAAGTAAGTGATATTGCTGCCATAAGCAAGTACTGTAGCTTAACCTAAATTCGAGGCATTATAGCCGTGTCAACTTATAATCTAAATAATTATAACATAATGTATAATTATAATAAATTTAGATTAATTTCGTGGCTGTATAAAGGCCGTGTCAACTTACAATCTAAATAATTATAATTTAATGTCAAATAAAAAAAAAAATAATAATAACAAAATAATTTCGTGGCTGTATAAAGGCCGTGTCAACTTATAATCTAAAATAATTATAATATAATGTCTAATTATAATGAAATTTAATTAATTTCGTGGCTGTACAGTGGCCGAGTCAAATTAAAATTAAAATCGTTATAATATGAAATTAAATAAATGTCAATAATGTTAAACATTATAAAATATTAAAATTAAACTTAAATTCGTGGCTGTAGAGGGGCCGTGTCAACTTATAATCTAAAAATTATAACTACGACTATAAAGTTTTCTATGCAAAGTCATCTGCTAGTGCATCCCGATAATCGTAATAACTTTTTTTAATCAAAATATCTTTAACTTTACCTTTAAATTCTATAAACTCTACTTTTTATCTCTTTCGGTAATTTATTATACAGTTTGATGCCGTTGTATAGAAATAATATTGCTTAATTGCTTTAATTGTACAGATCCTTTTTGAAACGGTTAACCAGTAATACCGATACATTTTCTGGTAAGTTATTAAAAAGTTTAATTAACATTGCAGGACTGTTTAAAAAAATATTAATAAAAATAACGGGGAATACACATAAAGTAAAAAATAGCAGTAAGTCCAGTTTCAAGCTGTGTTATTTTTATATAAATATCACCATGGCAAGCTTACAATATTAGTTCTTCTAAAGTAAAAATTAGCATTTGTTATCATTGCAAATGTCACATACTTTCAACGAGAACAACAAATAGATGCTAGGCGGATGGTGGATGGTAAATCCAAGCCTGTCGGGGCGGGGAGGTATCCACCATTTGTGTTGATAAACCCAGTGTATCCACACGGTTCGGGATCATAGTGTTAGGGACTGATGTCAGTAATGAGTGTCAGATTTCAGTTGCCAACATCCATGGACCTTGTACATCACTTACCATCATGAACCTGCTGTAAGCAACTATAAACATACAGAGACGTGACTCTCATAATCTTGGCATGAACAAAATAGAATAACACATTAGTCTAACGCAAGACGATACTAAATCACAAGGTATAATTCAATATCGCATATCGTTTGGTAATTTTAGCCTTTCAAGTGTCTATATTATTAAGCAAAGAAGTAGTTTTACGATATATAATAACTCGTGTAATATTCCTATATTTTTATTGTGCTTAGTAGATAAATTTATAAACACATTATGTAACTTTTATTATATACTATTAAAATATTGTAATTTAATCCCAAATTATATTATTATAAATTATTATTATTGATGCAAATAATTAAAGAAAAGACATATTACTATAGTAACCCCCAGTTTCATACCAACGCTATGTGATTGGTTGATTGCTTGTTAAATTGTTATTTCAGCCAATCATATGCCGTATACGCACGTGCGTTAATTTACCCTCGTTCCGAGACACGAAAATAGTAATCTAAGCACGCTTAAAGCCATTCCGAGACGTGCATAAACTGTTTTGCCAATGCTTTGTGACACAAATGACATCATTCCTCGCGTTCAGACTGCTCACGATATTGAGGTAGATCGCTCTGAGCGCTGTTATTTGTTTGTCATTATGTCGCGCGGCATTTTCAAGTTTATTAAATATTAGGTTTTCTTTTTAAATATTTAATATCGTAATTCGTTTATACTGTTTGTATATTACTTCTAAAACAAATCTATAACTAAATTTAAGTAGGGATTAAATAAAATGTCTGTAACACGGCAAGTTATTTTAGAAGACCAAAATAAGTTAATAATATTAAACGTTACACATATAAAGTGTTTGTTAGTATGTATATAAGTACTCAAAAATATGGAATATGCAATTTATCTTAAATAACTTTTATGGTATGAATAAAAATGTAATCTAGACTGTTCCGAATTAAAATTACGCTATGAGCATCCTAATCGTGATATTTGATTCGGAACGAACTGTCAGTATCATATTCATTTTAAACTCTCTGAGCATGATTCGGAACGAGGGTTAATCAACCTTTTGGAAGCTAAATTTTTTTTAAGGTTTATTATTCGTCCTCCATACTAAATATTTCTCACTTAAGTATATAAATTTACTGCGCTACAAGGTGCTTTCCATCCACTATTCTGCTTCTCTTCCTACCCAACCAAATACTGTATGATTCCGCTAATGCCGTTATGGAAGTCGTTCTATATGCACGCCAGACCTGCTTAGGTCCAATTTTTTTAGTAAGTGGTGCAAAAATTTTGCTGGAATTACTCTCGCATCAACTTTCACTGCGTAAAGCTCTAGTCTTGAATCCGTTCCTGATCATTTCTTCTGCGAGATCATAATATGTTTTCAACTTCATGTTGTGATCTTTTGGAATGTTTGAATAAAAAGTTTAATAATGTTTGGCCTATAGGCTGATACTATATTCATCTGGGATCCTATAATAAAATGTATCTAGAATTTTCCAGTCTAATGTGGAGGCAAGGATCGAGGTGGGCTTGTATTAAATTTTCATACATTGCCCTTCCTTTGCAAATGTGGTCAAAGTTTTCTGGCTCTTGCAATACAGGGATTTACTGCTTCACGGATAACGTCAAGGAGGAATATACCTCTAAAATGTCTGTAATTTTATTTTCTTGAAAGCTACATTTCTAGACCTGGAAAACTTAAAAAGGTTGGGAGCGGGAGTTGAGCAGAAGCAATGCAACTGACGTGAATTGCACAATACTCACTGTCAAACATAATTTTCATTTTATTAAAATGGCGGTTGACAGCGACTATTGTCCAATGGGGTGTATTAGGCAAAGCTTTTTGTAGATGTCGCTAGCGGCAATGGTACCTAGTTTACATCTGTCGCATCATTTTAACAAATGTATTTTAACTTAATGTTATCTACCTTAAAAGACGAATTCAGATAGCGAACACCGCCGTTAAAAAGAAAAAAAGGTTAAATTAATAGAACAGCAATTTTGAGATCGCCATATCTTTGATTTTGCTTGGAAATCTCAATTTTGTACACTTAAGAGCTGCCCACTTCGGCATAATATCCAGAAAATAATAAATTCGTAATAAAAATACAAGTTTTCTATGCAACTGACAGTTATATTAGGTACCATCTATCATGCGCCGTCTATCGTGATAAAAAGTTAGTGATACACCCCATTCACGCTATCAATCAGTGATTTTAGTAATACAACAATTGTGCAATTCACGCCTGTCGCATTGCTTATGCAAGATACATAATAAGCCTGTCAACAACCATCTGTTCTAAATGTCTACCGGCATATGTTTGAAGAGTTTTGGACCGTATTATGTACCTTGCAGAAGGAATGCGACAGGCGTGAATTGCACAATAGTCGCTATCAAATGTCATTTTAGTAATACGAAAATTGTGCAATTCACGCCTGTCGCATTGCTACTAAAAGAAATTTCACGCCTGTCGATAACCATCAGTTCATTCTATGCCAGGAATATTGTTTATTAATTATCCGTAATTGTTTCTGGAAACACTTGGATTTGTCAAAGTTTATACTTTTATCATATGCAATGTAATTAATACAATGATACAGAAAAATAGCCGGATACGAGAAAGCAAGGAACAGTCTGCTACTATATTGCGGCCGTATCATATGTCTTGCAAAGTAATGCGACAGGTGCGGTGGTGGCTCGGTTGTAAGAACGCGTACCTACAAAGGTCGCGTCGGTTCAAACCCACCCAGCATGTCAATGAGAAATACACTTTTCTTACGTACATTTGTCATAGATTTACAACACCACCGTTCCCGTGCCTCGGAGAGCACGTTAAGCCGACGGTCTCGGTTCCACTAATACCAACTTATGGAATCCAGCAGTGGAGGTCTAGGACGCTGTATTCTAGGGGCTGTACGGAATAAATGAATGCGACAGGCGTAAATTGCACAATAGTCGCTCAAACGTCTGTAACTATATCTCTGGTAGAAAAGTAGTCTAAACTGGGAAAAGGTGATAAATGATTTAGTATGGAAAGCAAATATATTCCACATTTTCTTACTGAAATTTTAATTTAAAAAAAAAAGTTAAAATCAATATTTTTGTACTATGACGCTTTGTGAAGAAGTCAAAAGTTATATCAACACAATATAATGAAAGTGCCTACAATAATTAATATAATCTTAGGTCTATGTAATGTTAAGATAGTTAATATAAGATTTCTGAACAATTATTACTTAAAACCTTAATTTATACAAATACCTATATTATTTAAGTTTATTTACAACAGATGCAGTTAAATATTATACATAGCTGAGAATTTAAAAGTAAAGGAAACAAATGTTATTGAAACTAGTCTAGTCTATATGCCTGAGCGACCTTCACCCATTGGTTATTCGAATGAAATTCTCTTTTTATATAATAAAATACAAGCATACAAAAGCAATGGGGTTGTTATTTATTATAAGAGTTATTTTATTGGCTTCTCCATACAAATTGGTTATTTTGGTCAAATTAATCTGCGAAATTCGCTATAGCAAGGGTGGCCGACTTGACTAGACCCAAGATCTACTTTTTACTGACTACCAATTACATACTTCTTGAAATCTCAAATAAAACAACATAGTTCAGTACACAATCAGCAGCCCTATTCTGTTCCTTAAGCGCAAACGTTATATAATGGAATCCGTTAACTATATACATATATATCACGCTATTAAAGTTGATATTTGCACGGCCGCTGTCAAGGTCGAGCGCTTATAGAGTTAAGAGAATGGGGTGCATCAGGCAAAGCTTTTTGTAGATGTCGCTAGCGGCAATGGTACCTTGTTTTACACCTATGTCGCATCATTTTTTTAGTTTTTGTATTTTTTTATTTTTATAACAGAAAAATGTATTTTAACATAACGTTACCTACCTTAAAAGGCGAATTAGGAAAGCGCACACCGTCTTTAAAAGGAAATAAATAATAGAACGGAATTTTGAGATCGCCATTACTTGATTTCGCTTAGAAATATCGATCTGTACACCAAAAAGCTGGTCACTTCGGCATAATATCCAGAAAATAATAAATTTCGTAATAAAAATACAAGTTTTCTATGCAACTGACAGTTACAAAACTCGCAATGGTTAGCTGGTGGATAATGCCTCACGGCTGTGCACATTTATTTTAAGTTATTTTAGTTTTTGTGCAATAAAGCATTTTTATTATTATTATTATATTAGGTACCATCTATCATGCGCCATCTATTGAAATAAAAAGTTAGTGATACACCCCATATTTTGTAATTATCACGCAAAAGTAATAGCGTTTGCAACTAAGCGACAAATAGGGCTACATCGCTAACCTTAAAGAATGATGATGAGCGTCTTTCAAGCGAGAAAGGTGTTCATTTTTTGTTTGTTGTAACTGGAAAATGCTGACTCACGTAAACATGTTGAATCAAAACACGAATGCAGATGTTCAAATCATGTCTTCAAATTTGGATATTTTTCGTTGGAAACTAATGCCCAGAAATAATACAAGATGATGCGTGCAGCAGTTAGTGATTTCGTTGGCCACTTCGGCGCTATAGGGTACAAAAGTGTTAAGACAAAAACAGCTACTTTTAAATACTTACTTCACAAACAGAATAAGTCGCCATAACTTACTTATTATATATATATATATATATACGAGTATATATTTATTTGTTTATTTAGGATGGTTATCTATGTATATTGTATTAATAATAATAAATAAAAAATATTTATTGACACCAATTTTTAACATCCATATACATAAATTACTATCTAGGAAATTATATCATTTATTTATTTATAATACATTGAGCTAGGACAGGCTAACAGAACTGTTAGTAAGTGCACTGGTTTCTGTACTAGATAACTCTGTCAAGGCACAGAAACCAGATTGATCAGGGAAGGTGTAGTTTCTTGATCCTAGTTTTGCAACACTCAAATGTAGTTGTTATATCTTATTTGTGTATTTATTTATATTTAGTTATGTACTTATATTTGCTTATTTATTTTGTTCATCCTGTGATTCGTTTAATCAAATTTTATGTACTTAATCTTGTTTATATTTTGTTTTTCTTTTTGGTGTTCATTTGCTATTATTGATTTATTATTGGAGTTAGGGTTTACTGAGGGAATAGGGATTCCTAAACTATTATATTGTTATTTTAAGTAATTCTTCAGTACTATCGTATGTTTGTGACATATCGTATGTATTGCATATATCGCTGTTTTTGTCTTAAGACTTTTTTGCCGGAAATCAAAATAGCCTCGCTTGAAAAATAGCTTGTGCTTTCTCTCGCTCGCACTATACTTTAAAGATTATTCAAGTCAGAGGGTACTTTCGAGAAAGTCAAAGTCAAAATATCTTTATTCACGTAAACCTATTACAGGCATTTATGAAACGTCATTAATTTAATTATTTTGAATGATTCTACTCCTGCTAGTAGAAGACTAAGTAGCAAAGTGGTCCAATAAGTAAGCTGTTAGCAGAAGACCAGCAGCTTAGCAAATTCCAGTGACCTGTTAATGTTTAATCTGACTGAGAAAGGAATCTGCAAGGAAAACTCAGCTATATCAGATTACAAAATAAAACATATACAGAACTGCACCACAACGATCAATTAATAACCTTTTAAATTTAGTTATCAGTACCTATGAGAAAACAATACCTGGTACAGCAGTAACCCACCAGGCAAGTCAGAATTAAGGTAGACTACATGCCTATGTGCAACCCGAAAGTCGACAAAACGCAAAAACCTCTGTTAATTGAAGAACAATAAATTGAACGTGTTCGGCAGAGGTCCCAGGCCCCCACAGCAGCACCCGATCACGGACATAACGCATGTGCCAGCCATCCCCCCGCTCAACCAGGAGTCTATTAACTTTTTAGGGAATTAAATTACGGACATTTTGAACATATTTACTTCCCCGCCGTCCTTAACAAATAACCACCATCAGTCTGCCTACCACCTATTAAATAGAAACGAGAGTTTATTTAAAACAAACTTTTAAAATATTGCACCACTTACCCAAATAATTGGGCCTAAACAGGTCTGCCGTCAATACATTTATGGAAAGACCTTCCAAGACGGCATTAACGGAATCAAACAGTATTTAAACCAGCCTATTGTCGGTCGCAAGCCCGAGACACTCCATGAAAAGCATCAAATTCTGCAACACTAGGAATCTGATGATCCCCAACTCGGTTATGAACAAATATTATGAATGAATGAATTAAAAGTAGGCCTCCTTTGTAAGCCAGCCAGTCGGTCGCAAGCCCGAGACACCACTCTTCTCATCTCTTACCCACACACGATGGACCCGGCACCCGCACGGTGAATCAATGGAATGCTTATGTCGGGCTTGCGACCGACAATAAGCTGGTTTAAAAAGGAGGCCTCATTTTCACCACTGCCACCATTCTAGATAGACCGCCTCCGTAGTCTAGTGGTAACAAACGTTGCCGTGAACTCGGGAGGTCGTGGGTTCGATTCCCACCGGGGGCAAGTTGTACATTGTATAATTTGTCTCGATCTGGGTGTATATGTAAAATATGTATATATTTACAACAAAAAAAAGTATAATATGTAGTTTATCAACCATCTAGTTTCCGTAACACAAGCCTCGTAGCTTACCACGGAAACTAGATGGCGCTGTGTGACCTGTCTGGAAATATTTATTTATTATTCTACTCTCCCTACCCAACCAAATACTGTATGATTCCGTTAATGCCGTCTTGGAACCTCTTTCCATAAATGTATTAACGACAGACCTGCTTAGGCCCAATTATTTCAGTAAGTGGTGCAAAGTTATAAAACAATAGTTTATTTTAAATAAACTCTGGTTTTCCTTTAATAGGTGGTAGCCAGACTGATGGTGGTAATTAGTCTAGTCTGCCGGGGCGGGGAAGTATCCACCGTTTGTGCCGATAAACCCAGTAAAGTGTATCCACACATTTTGGGATCAGGCTCGAATTGCCGTCATCTCCAGTCAAGCCAGCATAGTGTTGACTGATGTCAGTCATGAGTGTCTGATTCCAGTTGCTAACATTCATGGATCTCGCTCCCCATTTACCATCAGGTGGGCGCAAGGTCACTGACGTGCACGTATTAAAAAAAAAAGTACACAAGACTTGAATAATCTCAAGGAATGCTGTATTGTGCGAGCGGAGAGGAAAGCTTAAACGCTCGTAATTATGAGACACACCAATGTAAAAAGTTTCATTTTATTGTATATAAATAATATACTATGTACGAATATGTATAATAATTAGAATCGCTAAATAAAAAATGCATATATACTTTTACATAATATATTTATTCAAAGAATAAATGGTACTGGATTTTTGAATTGATTTTTATTTATTTACAACCCACTTTCGCTATGTTTGACTCATAAAAAATGAATAATACATAAAAATCGATTACATTTTATATGCTCAATGACCTGCACTGGTAGCAACCGTGCCGCAGGTCGTAGAATATTATTATGTTTATTTATTTATTATTAGGTGTGCAAACAGATTCCAGTCGGTTGCAAATTTGAGTTCGTTTAATTTATACATGGACTAGACTGGAATCCAAGCAGCACACAACAAAATTGGAAAACAAATTACACAAATTAAATTCTAATCATATCAATTAAATAATTCCTTACACAAATACAATTTTCAACAAAATGTACATGCACAACAATACAGGACATAATAATAATTTAACAAAAGATAAAAGTCAATATGAGTCAAATAAGGCAGAGGTCTGTGGTAATGGACTTTTTATACGCTGCGAAACCACTGTCAAAAACATCAATATCAGGCCGCAAGCTAACCACTCTATTGTAGGTGCGACACATTCTCACTAACGGGTTAAAGAAAGATGTGATGTTCGCATAGGTACATAGAGAATGTATTCGGGCATCTTGTTCTGTAACGAATATTAATGTTAATCGACGACAGCAAATATTTAGAGGAAATGGAAGAGTGCAGGATTTTGTGTAAGCACAAAAGGTCAGGTGTTCGTCCGGTCGACAGCAAATACAATTTATTTTATTATTAAACAACAGCACAAACAAATACCTTCCAAAATTGTTCTGTGTGGGTATGTAGGTATGAGTGTATATGTAGTTGTGTGTGTATGTGTGTCTATATCAGCGTGGGTCCGCGAAGCATATAAAGTTAAGCTTGATTTTATTACCGAACTTTGTATGAAAACCATAGACAAACGTCAAGTCGAACGACTTTCAAATCGAAATAAAGTGAAAAAAAACGACAAGTCAAACATAGGGTTGACGATTTCCATGAAGCAGTCACAACTCTGCTGCTTCCTATTATAGATTATGCTGACGTCTGCTATCCTGATCTCAGTAGAAGAGCTACTAAATAAACTGGATCGCCTTCTAAACTTATGTATCCGATTTGTTTTCGGCTTGCGTAAGTATGACCACGTCTCCCATTTTCGTCAGTTAAATTGGCTCAATATCTGCTTTCGCAGGTCAGCACATCTTTACTTTCTATATAATATTATTTACAACCCTATAGCTCCCTGTTATCTTAAAACACACTTTGCTTTTTTTTGTGATTCGCACGACCGCCCTCTTCGTTCTTCTCATAACAACCAACTCAAAATCCCACCCCAAACTTCCAGATTTATTTACCGCATCGTCTGCTCGCCAGTGGAACAAACTTCCACTGACCATCAGACAAGCTTCTTCCATTCACATCTTTAAAAAACTACTTAATACTTTCTTTTTAAACAAGTAGAACGCTCTCCTTCCCCACACATCACACCGCATTCGTTTCCAAGTCGTTTGCGGTGGTGGCTGTGCATCTTTGGAACCAGTTACCGGTGGACATCCGTCAAGCTCCAAATAGAACACTATTTAAGAAACTGGTCTATGCGCACTATTTAAATTTACCATAAGCTTAATACACTCTCTGCTATATTTATTTCTCTCATTATAGTCATCAATAGTAGGTATATTATATTTATGTATATTCATAGAACGTATGTATGTAGTTTTATTTGTATGTATTTGTGTATGTATTAGTATGTAAATAAGTATTTATTCACTAGTATATATTGAAGTCTAATATTTTTCTATTAGTTTTGATAGCACCTGCCTTATCTCGTCGTAACTGCTTTAGTTGTCCCAAAGGTTTGACCAGTATAGAATGTCTAGCGGCATTAGGTCCGCCTTTGTACTTTGTGCAATAAAGTTTATAATAAATAAATAAATAAAACAATATATTTTGACTCCACAAATTTCTACTTCCTAATAATATATTATCTTCATATATGTATATCTACTATAATAAGTATTTATTGATGAGTATTTATGTAGTCTATGTATACATACTATTTATGTAGTTTATTGGTTAGAATTGCATCCCACATATTTATACTGTCTCACTCTCCCAAAGGTTAGCTGGTAGGAAAAGCCGAAATGGCTTTAAGTTCGCCTTTGTACATACTTTTTTAAGTAAAGTGCAATAAAGTATTTAATAATAATAATAAAGTAGTAAGTCTTTCCAAGAGCCAGAAAGGGACTGACTGAAAAAAAATGGAACGGGTTCGAGACTCAGCTTTATGCAGTGAAAGTTGTTGCAAAAGGAACTCCAGCAAAATCTGCATCACTGAAAGAATTGGGCCTAAGCAGGTCTGCCGTCAATACATTTATGGAATAAGCTTCCAAGACGGCGTTAAATCGTACAGTATTTGGTTGGGATTCACCATTCTTCCTATCTCTCTTACATTACCATCGTCCATACATTACCACGGAATGCTTAGAATTTTGATTTGATTTCTCTCGATTCGCGCGCGTTCAGAGTTTTTTTCAACCTGTATATAGTGTATAGTGATCACTTTATATAGTCCCTGAATGTGTGTACTTGGATAATCTTTTCCGGACTTCATGGTAGCGGCTGCTATCCTCATCCTCTTCATGGCTAACTTCATGTATGGTTTCCTCCAACATCAAAGGAAGATCCAGCTCTTCTCTGGTTAATGTAGCCTAAAAAAATATAATAAGCAGTGAGAGGCTGTCAGATGGAAAAAAATCTAATGCCAATCATTGGGGGGGATCATTATCGCTACATCTCCTAGAACACAGTATCCTAGACTTTACTACTTTACTGTTGTCGGCAAAACTAACATCTTGAGAATATGGTCTACACTTGTGCGCTGGCCAGACAAAGAAGCTCTGTCTGTCTGTCCTTCTTCCATGTCATTATCACTCGACCAATTTTGATGAAGTTTGGCAGGCAGGATGGCTATAGGACATTATTATCTGACTACGACATGTGACAAAATTAAGTGAAATATTGAGATATTAGATTCGCCTTAATGCACAAACTTTAAATTTAATAATAATTTTAATGATGTTCCTTGAAACCCAAAACAATGGACCAAACAGCTAGTTAATTGTAATTTGTATTTTAAAAAACTGTATAAATTATTATTACTACCAAAGGAAATCTGTTTTATGTAATATATTGTTACCTCATGATATTCAGCATCTTTTTTCTGTAATCTCAGCACCTTTTCTTGCAAAATTTTCGTCTCATCTGTTGCATCTTGCAGAGCCAACTTTAGTTCTATTATTTCCTTTCTTGAGTTTGATAATAACTTCTCAGTGGACTGCAATGTTTCTTTCATTTCAATATTCTTAGACTCCAACTGAGCTTTCGTACTTGACAAACTTCTAATCCTATTTTCATACAGTTTAAGCTCAGAATCTGTATTGCCAATGTCTTTGGTAATGTTAGATTTCTCAGTTTGCAAGTTATTACACATTTGTTTTAAGTGTGCTACATTTTTTTCCAGTACTTCCTTTTCCTCAGAAATAAGTTTTACTTCAGTTTCTAATGCAGCTATCTTGCATGTCAAGGCTGATATGCGAGCACCCTGACTGTCTATTGTATTCTCTCTATCAGAAACTTTAGATTCTAAGTCATGTATTTTACTAATGTACCCCTGTAGTTGCGCAGATTTTGATGCAGACTCGCTTTCCAATGAATGGTTAGTGTTTTCCAATATGTTGGCTTCAACGGACAAACTAGCAAAATGTTCCAACATGTCCGATCTTTCAGCTTCTTTCTGCGATAGTAACTCCTCAATCCTTCTTATTTCAGCAACATAATGCTGCAATTGTTGTTTTAATCCATCTACCTCTTTCCGTGACTTATCAAATTCAATCTTAGTAATTTTCAGTGTACCACTAACATCAGCTAGACTGTTCTGCAACTGCTGATTTTCTATAACTAAATTATCGAATTGATGAGTCAATCTGGATATCTCTCCATTTAAAAATCTAATCTGTGCGTCGTTATCTACTAATTTATGCTCTGATATTTTATTTATGTTTACTTTCCTCCTTAAGTCTGTTATTTCATTTTCATACTTTTCTATTTCATATGTCTGTGACTTAAGTTTATGCTCTAGTGCACAAAGTGTTTCAGTCTTCTGGTCTAGTTCCAATACTAAGTGGTCTCTTTCTTTATCAACTTTTTTAATATTTTCAATTAAACCAGATTTATCACCCTTTAAGGATAATATTTCATCTTGTAGGTCCTTACATTTCTTTTCCAAGGTTTCAATATTGTTTTTCGAATAAGTTAATTGTTTCTGTGTTGTTAGAAGTTCATTTTGTAGTTCATTACTACTTCTCTCTGTTTCAATTTGTATATTTTTTATTTGACTTGATAATGTTTTTTCTTTAATCACATCTGTTTGCATTCTTTTGATTTGTTCTCTCAGAAAATGGCATTCGTCTTTTAGTCTTTCAGCTGATGCTTTACCTGTTCTGTTTGTCATCTTGAAAGAACAATTTTCTTCTTCCAATAGTTCGGCTTGTTTCTGTTTCATGATTAGATCTCTCTTTAGACTTTCTATTTGGTCCATGCATTCTTTGTATCTTAGTTTGTATTCTTGTTTATCTTTAGTTAGGAGTTGATTTTCGTATTTGAGTTTTTCCAATTCATCATCCAGTTTACTTAAATTCTTTTGCAAAATATCAGTGCTGTTTGCTGATCTTAAGGATGTTGTAGCTTTGTGTTGACTCAACTGCCTGCTCAAAGATAGATTTTCCCTAATTAACTCTGAGTTTTCTATATTTAATTGGCTGATTACGTCTTTATAGTTTTGTTTACCCCTGTCTTGCTCTCTGTACATTTTACTTTGTAATTCTTCATTTTCTTTCTTTAACATTAATATTCTCTGTTCACTTTCACAGAGTTTATTATGTAAGTCTTTGACAAATACTTGACTATCGTATGAGATGCTCTCTTTGCTTTTACATCGAGATAAATGCCTTTCAAATAGATTTATTGTGTCTGTTAATTTATCTTGCAAGTTAGCCATGTGTTTTTCATATGCCTTTCTTTCTATTTCTAATAGATTTTGTAGATCATCTTTTGTGGCATATTTATTACTTTCTTCATCATTAGTAGTGGTTTCCTTATTTATCTGTGTAGTTAATAATTTATCTTGCAAACATTTATTGAGTTCTAATAAATCTTTAACTTGCTTTTGCAGCATTAATTTTTCTTGTAACGCCATATTATGTGTAATATTAGTTGGAGGTGTTGGCTCATAAATTTGCCTATCTGACAATAGTCTTTCAAGTTGTAGATTTCTAACTGTAAGATGTTCAAATTTTGATTGCATCATATTCAATTCATTTTTCATAGTTGCTAATTTACTGTTGCAGTCTTCTTCTACTCTAAGTGCTAAATTATCTACTTTAGCTAATTCTTCTTTTAGGTACTTATTATCGTCTGCTAAGTTTAAAGCTCTGAGCATTGCCTCATGTTGCTTTTCTAAACCATTGTTAAGTTCTTTTTTCATTGATTCATTTAGAGCCTCCAGTTTTTGTATTTCTTTTAACAACTCTGATACTCTTTCTGAGTCACCACCAGTAAACTCATTACTCAAAGCATGAAATGGACGACCACCTTCAAGTAACATATTTAATCTGACTATTTCATTGTCTCGATGATCAACTTGACTTTTTAGCAGCATTATTTCATCTACATGTGCATTGTTATTTTCTTCCAACAACTTTATTTGTCTTCGGAGGTCTAATAAACCATTTTCTACACTTAAAATCTTACTGTCACTGCATATACAGAAGTCTTTAGGTCCTCTATCATCACCACAGTCTTTTCGTTTGCTTTTAGTCCGAGAACTTAAGGTTCCAGCACACAATCCTCTAAGACTTAAGTCCCGGATATCATGTTGCAGCTTACTTATTGTCATATCTTTCCGTTGCAGCTCATCCGACATGGATTTAAACTTCCTATTATTATCTTTCGATAGTTTTTCAATATATTCCTTGGCGTTCATAAGCTCTTTATGCAAACGATTGTTTTCTTGAATAAGCTTAGCATTGTCACACTTGTAGGGCTCAGCTTCCAAAACTAACTTATCCCTCTGTGTCAAGGCCTCTTTAGACAAGTCCATATAATGCTGAAGACTACGTGTCGTTTGTAAAAGATCTGCAAGAACACATTCTACTAAAGGTACTGCTTCCAAGGGAAGGTTATTGTTGTACCCTAATTCCTCAAGTTTTCTCTTCAAATTAAAGTAGCTTTCGGTCATTGTAAATACTTTTGGTCGCTAGAAATTGTCTAAGACATATTAGAATAGCATAAGCTAGATATTAATGTAAGATGATAAATATAAAACATCCGTTGATTTTTGTCAAAAAACGTAAACAAACCGTTGACAGTAGTACACAGACTATGAAGAGTACAATTTTTTTTTTTTTTTGGTTCTCATCTTCCGATGGATGATGAATGAGATGATAGGGAAGGCAAAGGGTCTAGCCCATACAGCCAAGTCTGACGTAATATATCTTTCTTTTTCATGAGTTAATGAGGTCATCATCAAATTCCAGATGCTGCAGAATTTGATGCTTTTCTTCGAGTCACTCGCGGAACCATCCACTGCTCAAACACGTCGGGTAAAATATGGGAGTTGACAGCTGAAGAGTACAAGTACAGTAGTACTTTTAATAGGGAGAGCCACAGATAAAGGATCGATGTCAGTGACAGCTAAGCAAAAATGGTTAGCAACCGGATGTAGAGTGAACCACAGGTTAATTGTTTTTTTTGCACAGAGATAGGGAAGCAGAGGTGATCTAACTGCGGTCAAAGCGTGGCATTTCTCACACACAAGTAATGTTCGCACACTAATACAGAAGACAGGACCGGACTCATTTGCGAAATGTCAAAATATTATTATATAAGTATAATTATGCATATCGCTCACAAATCCGTCCTGAATCAGTGTATAAAGCCCACTTCGACCAGCAGCTTAGCAAATTCCAGTGACCTGTTAATGTTTAATCTGACTGAGAAAGGAATCTGCAAGGAAAACTCAGCTATATCAGATTTACAAAATAAAACATATACAGAACTGCACCACAACGATCAATTAATAACCTTTTAAATTTAGTTATCAGTACCTATGAGAAAACAATACCTGGTACAGTAGTAACCCACCAGGCAAGTCAGAATTAAGGTAGACTACATGCCTATGTGCAACCCGAAAGTCGACAAAACGCAAAAACCTCTGTTAATTTAAGAACAATAAATTGAACGTGTTCGGCAGAGGTCCCAGGCCCCCACAGCAGCACCCGATCACGGACATAACGCATGTGCCAGCCATCCCCCCGCTCAACCAGGCCCTTAGGGTGCGGACCGGGACCCGACACACGTGCCACCACTGCAATGACCTTCTAAGGAAGGGGCGACCACCGGACACGCCACACCATGAGAACCTGAACACTAAGAATGACCTTCGAGACACACACAAGCTAAACATAACAATTACTTCCTAAGTACCCAAATGTTGCCGTGCAATTCCGTTAACAAACTTATATATTAGTTAATAAAATAATAAATACATAATAGTAACTAAATGTTACATAAAAAATAATTATATTATAATAATAAGGTAATAAAAAATATTACTGTATCACAATAAACAGTATTTACTAATTAGTCAATAATGTATTAGTAACTAATTGTTACATTCAAAATATTTCTACATAACTGTAAAATAAATAAAAAATAAAAACAGATTATTAAAAAAAGAACCTAATGTGCTATTAACTAATTCTCTAATCTTTGCAGAGCGGCAATATTCCACACATCTTTGTCATTAATAAAATCATTAATTTTATAATATGCTTTTGCAATTAGAATTTTCTTAATACTACTCTTAAATTTTGTTTCCCCTAATTCTGTTACAGGTTTTGGTAATTTATTATATAGTCTAATACTATTAATCACAAAACTTTTATTTGTTTTTTGAAGCCTAAATTTAGGAATATAAAGCTTGTCAGCATTTCTTAATTTGCGAGACTGCATGTCTCCATTTTTTTTAAATAACTTTAAATTATTCCTTACATATAGAATATTTTCAAATATATATTGTGAAGGCAATGTCATTATATCAATGTCAGGAAATATGCTTCTGAGCGAGTCTCGATATTTCAGGCCATAAATTGCTCGAATGGCTCTTTTCTGGAGAATAAAAATAGAGTCTAAATCTGCCGCTGAGCCCCACATTATGAGACCATAAGTCATAATGCTGTGGAAGTAGGCGAAGTATACTAGTCTTGCTGTTGCCACATCAGTCAGCTGCCTAATCTTTCTGACAGCATATGCAGCTGAGCTCAACCTATTGCATAAGGTATTAATGTGAGCTCCCCACTGCAGTTTGGGATCAACTGTGATGCCCAAGAATACAGTGGATTCAACAAATTCAAGAGCAGAACCGCCCAACATCACACTGCAGTCGATTTTTGGCACGTTAGGTAATGAAAACTTAAGGCATTTTGTCTTATTAGAATTCAAAACCAAATTATTAGCCGTAAACCATTCCGAGACCATCGCCAGAGTACGATTTACTGTTAACAACATATTATCTTTCCTATTAACTTTAAATAGAAGAGAAGTGTCGTCAGCAAACAACACTATTTCCGCATTTTCTTGTACCATGTGGGGCAGGTCATTGATATATGCTAGGAAAAGGAATGGACCTAGTATTGAGCCCTACGGGACACCCATTCTAACAAGAGACCCTTTCGAGACACTGCCATTATTATTAACACATTGTGTTCTATTATACAAGTAGGACTGTAATAGATTATAAGCTTGTCCACGAACACCGTAATAATCTAATTTACCAAGCAGAGTTTGATGATCTACACAATCGAATGCCTTTGACAGGTCACAGAATACCCCAATAAGATCCTCGGAGTTTTCCCAGGCATCAAATATTTCTCCAATCAATTTAGTACCAGCATTTGTTGTGTTTCTTCCTTTTGTAAACCCAAATAGTTGATTATGCAATATTTTATTTTCATTAAAGTGTTTTAGTAACTGGGATAGTATAATTTTTTCGAAAATTTTACTCAAAGCAGGTAATACGGACACCGGTCGATAATTGCTAGGGTCCGTCTTACAACCAGATTTAAATATTGGCGCTATCTTGCTATGTTTCATAAGGTCTGGGAAAATGCCCTTATCAACACAGCCATTAAATATATCAGCTAGGATGGGTGCAATGGTATGAATTATTGAGTCTATTGCTTTAACAGATAAGCCCCACAAGTCTTCAGTCTTTTTATTTTTTAACATTTTAAAGTTCTTAATTATATCCTCAAATGAGACATGCTTAAAATAAAAATCTGGAATATCTGGTCTATTGAAATACTGATTTAAAATATTAATAGAAGTACCAGTTGATGATTTAATACAATTTGTAATTTCTAAAGGAATATTAGTAAAAAAATATTCGAGTATGTTGGCAACTTTATTTTTATCAGTTACCATTATACCATTTTGCCTAATTGCTAGATCATTTTGATTATGCCCCTTTTTACCTGTTTCAGTATTTATTACATTCCATACACATTTAGATTTATTTTCTGACTGTTTAATTTTTAGGCCAAGATAATTAGCTTTGGCTGATGAACAAACCTTTTTGAAAATTTTTGAATAGCTTCTAACATATTCATGGAATTTAGGATCAGATGTAAAAGACCTCTGATCATATAAATCGTATAAATTGTTCCTACTTTTTCTAATGCCTTTTGTGGCCCAGGTTGCAAAACTTATTGTATTATTTATTTGCTTTGATTTTATTCTACATACTTTGTTAAATTCTTCAGTTATTATTTTATGTAGATGGGAATAAGTTGATTCTGGATCATTTATATTATATCTGAAGCTACTTATATTATTGGAAACCTTATTATGGAGATTTTGTAATCTATTTTCAGTTAAAGGTCTATACTTAATTATCTTATTTACAGCTTTGATCTGTGACTCAAAGCTAATCATCAAACATTTGTGATCAGAACGCACACCTGCAATAATAGAATTTTCCAAAAGGCAACAATTGGAAAATATATTGTCAATGCAAGTCTGACTAGTTGGAGTAATCCTAGTTGGTTCTGCGAATATGTTTTTCATATTGAATGAATTAAAAAGAGAGATAAGTTTTTGCTTATCACTTGAATCAATTAGAATATCTATGTTAAAGTCCCCACATACAAAGATACGTTTATTTAGGTCATATATTTTGGACAGAACATCTTCCATAATTCCAATAAAAATAGACAAGGCCGAGGCTGGTGGCCTGTATATACATAAAATAATACATGTGTCCATCTCCACACATGAAATCTCACAAACCCGTTCAAGAGAAAGTTTTACAATATCTTTTCTCTCTTTATATTTAAGTGTATTTTTAATTAGAATAATAGAACCGCCACCTTCACAGAAGTGTCTATTGAAGAAACTAGCTACTAAAAAGTTATTTACATTAAAGCACATTTTTTCGGCTTTAAGTCAGGATTCTGTTATACATATTAAATCTAAATTATATTTTTCAATTAATAATTCAATGTCAAGTATTTTGCTAGAGAAGCTCTGAATATTTTGGTGAATTAATTTCAGTTTAGGAAGATGCTTCTCTGTTGTCGTATCTAAGAGTTTAAAAATGGTTGTACAACTTGTACTTGAACCACAGCATTACTAGTGGAGTCCATAGATAATGCCGTGGAGTCCCTTAAACTAAAAAATAAAATAAAATAAAGTGATATCTGCGTATGACCTGTATACAGGTGGTTGTAATTTTGATGCTTCAGAGTAGGATATGGCCTTTTCAGCCATGGTTGATTTAATATTTATTTGTCTGAGGTGCTCGGGACAGCTTTTGTTGGTTGCAAAGTGTTGGCCCTTGCAGGATATGCAAAATGCTGCTTCTCCATCTACTTGGCAGGAATCTCCTGAATGGCCCTCCTCGGCACACTTAAAGCACCTGGGTTTGGACCTGCATATGGTTTTGGTGTGTCCAAAGCGACAGCATTTAAAACATTGTACAGTTGGATAAATATACGCTTGTACTGGCAATGCATTATAGCAGACAAAAATTTTTTCAGGCAAGGATTGGCCGTCAAACGTCAGAACCACAGTCTGAGAGGGTTTCCACTCCGGGTTCCCATCCACCATCGTCTTATGGTTAAGACGGCGAGCTCTGAGAACTTTACCTACGAAATTAAGCGGAAATGTAATATATTCGATGATCTCCTCTGGAGACCACTCAGCCGGAATGCCTCGGACGAGACCCATTTTCGTGATGCTAAAAGTAGGGATAAAAGCTTTTAGATTTTTTTTTAATAGTAGAGTGTTGTTCAAGAATGTATTCGCGAAAGCTGGAGAAGTAAAACATATTGTAATCCTGTTTCTGCCAATACTTTTAATACTACCTTCCACTATACCGGGTATGTGGTTTTTATGCACCAGTAGGCCAAAGGTGACAGGGTGTAGGGTTGTACCAGCTGTTGGATTGGGTTCAATGCGCTGAACATGTATGACAAATGGACCTTGGTCATTGGTGGCGTAAGTTTGTCTTCCGATTGTTTGGGATGGAAGGGTTGACGGTAAGCTAGGAGATATAGGGCTGTCGCGTGGTAAGGTTATGGGCATTTTTGGTGATATGGATGAGGGTTTAACAATGGATTCTGAATCCGAGGAGTCAGAGTTGAGATGGGCCGGGTTATTTAACTGTACGTCGGATTTTTTATGTTTGGATCTAAAATTTTTTTCATCCTTAATTTTTCGTTTAGTTTTCCTTTTGAATTCGGAAGGAGAGGGTGGCGAAAAGAAGTTGTCGGACTGGATGGGTGATTCCGGAGGGAGCGTAATAAATGCAGCGGGGGATAAAGGACATAAAGGGGTCGCAGGGCGAGAACTAGTCCTACCCCCGGGATCCGGCGGTTCATTCATTCTAACTTAACCTAAACCTACAACGTGCCTTACTTCACTATCTACTTACGCTGTAATTACACCTATTTACACAGAGACAATACACTTACAATTACAAAACACAAAAACACTGATAAACAAGCACAATATTAGGTAGTATGATTCACTATTCCAATAAAAAATGATAATTTAAAAGAAGTGTGACGTGCCCGAACGATCCTGTTTCTTATATGGATCAAAAGTCTCTACTGGAGCAACTGAGGTTTGAGTACTAGAAATGACAGAAACCAAACCAAAAAGGCCAAAAAGGTAGCTCGGTTGATAGAATGCATTCCCTAAAATCCAAAAAAGGTCGGTTCGAACCCCGGCATGTACAATGTACATGTACATGTCAATGAGAAATACACTTTTCTTGCATACATTAGTCAGATTTACAACACCACCGTTCCCGTGCCTTGGAGAGCACTTTGAGCCGTAGGTCCCGGTTCCACTAATACCAACTTGTGAAATCGTTAAGAAATTGTCATTAAAATTTACATGAGACCCTCGCCAACCCGTCTGGCTAGCGTGGCGTGTGTAGGCCGAATTCTCCAGAAATATTTCTGGAAGACCCATCTCCAATAGTGGAGGTCTAGGTCTCTGTATTCTAAGGGCTGTGATGATAAATAGAAGCGTGAAAGACGGACAAACATACATACATACATACACACATACATAAAAAGCTTTTTTCACGTTTATAATATTAGTATGGACACCCAGACAACCTAAGCGAAAAACGTAAAGATATTTTTGGCCTTGGGTAAGAATCGAATCTACGCACTGCGGGCACTCTGTGGATACAATTTCATAGGATTTACTACTAGACCACGGAGGCGGTCACAACAATAAAACGGTAAAAACATAATATAAAAATTGTTAATTTTACAAATCCGACCCTGTGTTGATGGAACTGTCAATGTTGTTATTTGCAACAATTTTTGCGTTTTTCTTTAATAAAGCAACAAAACTTGTAAGATTATTATTTTAATTTCGTTAGAATACAATGAAATATATCTTCTGTCTCTCACATATTTCGAAATTACAAGAATAATCACTAATTTTATTGAATTATGTGTTTGAATGCATGGTGTCAACATTTAAAACTTACTTGTGGAAGGTTATTCCTAGCACTTTTTTATGTTTTGCACTGTCGCACATATAAGCACTACACTAGACCATGATTTAGTAAAATTTTCAAGATGTAATTTTAGTTAAATAATGAATAATCACAATAATAAGTCGAGATGGTTGAGTTCGCTGTTGTTACTTTACTGTCTGTGAATTGCCTTGTAGTCTATGGTTTCAATGAAAAAATGCCACGGTTGCTCGTTTATGCAGTGTGTATGTGAACTGAGGAAGTGAGATAGCTATATGATATTTGCGATGATATATACTAAGTCATCTCAGACCCCCCCCTTCCGGGGGAAGACGGGAATTTGTAACGAGGTGTTGGCCTCCTAACAAAAATAGTATTCGCTGCACGTAACTACGGACAGGGCGTGGGAACCTTTATTATAGGTTAAATTTAATACGAGCGGGCGCGGCGGAGGCCGCGGAAAGTCATCGTGATCAGGCTATCAAATCGCGCGCCATGCGCCGTGGAACCTCGGGAGGCTTTGCGATGAGAATGAGTAAGCGCAACTTATATGGTTATACGACTAAATAATATGTTGTCTCTGCCACAGAGATAGGGAAGCAGAGGTGATCTAACTGCGGTCAAAGCGTGGCATTTCTCACACACAAGTAATGTTCGCACACTAATACAGAAGACAGGACCGGACTCATTTGCGAAATGTCAAAATATTATTATATCAGTATAATTATGCATATCGCTCACAAATCCGTCCTGAATCAGTGTATAAAGCCCACTTCGGAAGATAGGTTTTGTGTTCTACGATTAAAATAATGAAATGAGTATTTTTAGCTATATGTTTTTTTTTTTAATACAACATAATATAATAAAATCGTTTATTTATATTTTCTTACATATATACATATATTATTCAAAGCAATGGCACGCTAATTTTGGACCGGATGGCGAGTGGTATTTGGGTCTCGAAGAGATACCGAACCCCTCTGTACCGGCCGAATGGGCCCTAAATGGTCTGGGGGGGGACGTAAAAATTATGACGAGACAACCGGATGGTAATGCGGTTGAAGTTGCTTGGAGTTTTCTGTGAAGTTTATACCCTATTTAAATTTTCAAACATGTCTCTTTTCTTTTATCCAAACAAGTACTTTTTTTTTAAATGGGCCGCTCTCATATTATTCTGAAAAAATAATTATAATTATTGTTTTATAACTTAACTTCCATAAATGTTTTGTAAGTATGAAATAAATCTAAGTATTGTATCTATACAAGGTGGAGTTTTGAGACGGGACAGTAAGGGCAAATACCTTAACCGTTATAGTTACAGGAAAACGTTCCTAAGAGACCATCCATAACTTATTGAGATATTCTGAACTTCATTCACAGATTTTGGAAAAATCTAGTCAGCAAAAACTTTTGTTTTTATGCCGATCGATCCTGTTTCTTATATGGATCAAAAGTCTCTACTGGAGCAACTGAGGTTTGAGTACTAGAAATGACAGAAACCAAACCAAAAAGGCCAAAAAGGTAGCTCGGTTGATAGAATGCATTCCCTAAAATCCAAAAAAGGTCGGTTCGAACCCCGGCATGTACCAATGAGAAATACACTTTTCTTGCATACATTAGTCAGATTTACAACACCACCGTTCCCGTGCCTTGGAGAGCACTTTAAGCCGTAGGTCCCGGTTCCACTAATACCAACTTGTAAAATCGTTAAGGAATTGTCATTAAAATTTACATGAGACCCTCGCCAACCCGTCTGGCCAGCGTAGCGTTAGGCCGAATTCTCCAGAAATATTTCTGGAAGACCCATCTCCAATAGTGGAGGTCTAGGTCTCTGTATTCTAAGGGCTGTGATGATAAATAGAGGCGTGAAAGACGGACAAACATACATACATACATACACACATACATAAAAAGCTTTTTTCACGTTTATAATATTAGTATGGACACCCAGACAACCTAAGCGAAAAACGTAAAGATATTTTTGGCCTTGGGTAAGAATCGAATTTACGCACTGCGGGCACTCTGTGGATACAATTCCATAGGATTTACCACTAGACCACGGCGGCGGTCACAACAATAAAACGGTAAAAAAATAATATAAAAATTATTAATTTTACAAATCCGACCCTGTGTTGATGGAACTGTCAATGTTGTTGTTTTGCAACAATTTTTACGTTTTTCTCTAATAAAGCAACAAAAATTGTAAGATTATTATTTTAATTTCGTTAGAATACAATGAAATATATCTTCTGTCTCTCACATATTTCGAAATTACAAGAATAATCACTAATTTTATTGAATTATGTGTTTGAATGCATAGTGTCAACATTTAAAACTTACTTGTGGAAGGTTATTCCTAGCACTTTTTTATGTTTTGCACTGTCGCACATATAAGCACTACACTAGACCATGATTTAGTAAAATTTTCAAGATGTAATTTTAGTTAAATAATGAATAATCACAATAATAAGTCGAGATGGTTGAGTTCACTGTTGTTACTTTATTGTCTGTGAATTGCCTTGTAGTCTATGGTTTTAATGAAAAAATGCCACGGTTGCTCGTTTATGCAGTGTGTATGTGAACTGAGGAAGTGAGATAGCTATATGATCTTCGCGATGAGAATGAGTAAGCGCAACTTATATGGTTATACGACTAAATAATATGTTGTCTCTGCTTCCTTAACTCTGTGGTCTCTGCTTCCTTAACTCTGTGTTTTTTTGGTCCTTTTTTTTTTGATTCTCTTCTCCCGATGGATGATGAATGAGATGATAGGGAAGGCAAAGGGTCTAGCCCATACAGCCAAGTCTGACGTAATATATCTTTCTTTTTAATGAGTTAAATATAAATTAAAGCTACCTAAACAATAAAGTTAAACATAAACTAAACAAAACCTTAAATTAAATAAACTAAAAGATAAACCTAATTAATATAAAAACTAAAAACTTACAAATATCTTGATTATAATCTACACGTCATCGAATCCAGGAGAAGATGAACCCAATGTTCCGAGGACTCCGGCGACGTTGCCTCGTTGGATGGCAACACTGATCCTTTGAATAAGATATTCCCTACTCAAAGGATCACCTGTTGACGCTCGGATGGCAACGCTTATGTCGCGTATTAACGATTTAGCGTCCTCAGACCAAGGGCCCATCGTCTCTACGGCAAACGGCACAAAATAGTAACGATTTGCCAACTCTATATACTTATTACGTTTGCCGTTTGCAGCCAATTCAGCCGCTGCACCTGCTCGTTTTCGTGTCGCGCCTACACGACTAGCACAAAGGGTGTCAGTACACGTCGCATCCCAAACCAAAGACTTACCTTGTTTATAAGGCACGAGGGTTAGCCCATCTGGTCTTTTCCCATCGCTGCGAAATATACCAGTTGGCTCTAATGTTGATGGGTAATTTGCAGAAGATAGTGCCTTTTGAATGATTAAATTTAGGGATCTATGGCGGGTGAAACGACCTGCACTTTTTGAGCATGATAAGCCATGGTGACCAAACGGATCAGCTAATTCGCCGCAAACGCACTTATGGGCTTCATATAGTTTGCAACCTAGTCTGAGTGAAACAGCAATGCGAAGCGAGGTGGGATCAAGTTGCGTGCCCGTGTTGGGTGAGGGAATAGCACGCAGCCAGGCCCCAGACTCGCTTTCGCAAGATGCCAAAAGATGTGATTCGTCAGTAATTGAAAATTTAGGGAGAGACTTGAAAATTGTTTTTACTATGGGTTCGTCGAGTTCATGCTGAGTACAGACTGTGGGTAAATCTGTGAGTATGGATTTTGTCTTCCATAGAGCAATAACTTCGGATTACCTGTATAATTCAGAAATATTATTGTTACTTTTTAACAAGATTGATTGACAAAGGTGTTTAACATTTGAAATAGAACCGACGTATGCAGGTATTGAAAGATCTGAAACTCTTCTAACCCCCAAACCACCAGACCATATTGGTAATGAGGATTGAATGAATTGGGAAGACGACAAGTTAATGTTAAGGACATCTTGTATTGTTGTTTTTAAAATGCTGTCTACTTGAAATAAAATGTCACTGTCCCATGTAGGAGCTGTCCGCAAGTTGTAAATAAAGCGTGGTGACGCGAGACAATTCTTAAGCAAAAATAAAACAGTATGTGGGTCGACATCTGCTAATCTTGAACATGCAAGTTTAAGAGATGTTAATTTAGAGTCCAGTGTGGAAGGGATGCCGTCATCTTTTAGTGGAGCACCAAGAAGGGATGGTTTGCTGTTAACTAAATGTATACCAGGAGCTATGTTATTGAAGGAATCAAATACTTCTTGGTCAAAATCACCAGGAAAATACAGTTCACATTTATTTGTATTTACGTCTAAACCGATTTTCTTACTCTTTAATAATTTTTGAAAAATCTTGGAGAACGGTTGAAGGGTCACCGCCTAATGTACCGTCATCCAAATACCATATATTTAATTCAGATGCTAGTTGACGAATTAGCGGGTGAATACTTAGAGCAAATGCTGCAGGACCCATTGGGTCACCTTGCTGACATCCGACTACAGATTCTATCATACATTCGCCAAATAAAAGTGAAGATGAACTCGAGTAAGATTGCCACATGTAAGGAAATATATTTGGGCATATGTCAATTATCTCTTTAACATACAGTCTCTTTCAACTGAATTAAATGCATTTTTGTAATCAATTTTTAAAATTATTTTTGAAGTATCTTTATTTGATTCAAGAAAAAACCTTGTGGAGTGTACAGCTGCCTCGCATCCATTACGTACTGCAAACCCAACTTGTATTGGACTTAAATATGTACTAACCGATTCAAAAATGCTTGCGCATGCTATTTTCGACGCTATACGGCGAAAAACGTTTCCAACAGCAATAGGGCGCAAGCCTCCATCCTTTTTTTTTAAAGCGCATAAGTAGTGAAGCTCCATAAAGATATTTTGTGAAGGAAACATTTATAGAGCCGGACAGCATGAGATTAGTTAAACCGAAAATGGAATCGAGTAGTCTATGACCCGCATCACCAGACGAAAATGATGTTAAATCCTTGAGAATCTGGGGTCTCAAACCATCTAGACCACCAGCAGAGCCATTTGGAAATCTTTTAATGGCTGAAATTATATCTTTTATCTCTGCTTTAAGGTGAGTAGCATTAGGTGCTGGCTTTTGGGGAAAGTTTAGAGGTCTTGAGGGAAGTGGATGTTTCGACTGAAGTGATGCGACTGTTGACACGTCAAAAGGTGCTATATCATCAGTTGATAATAACAATCGAACTGCCCCTCGAACATCACCGTCGGAAACTTTAGCTTCAATCCGTTTTGAAAGTCTGGATGGTGCATGTCCTGCAAAAACGTTACTTATTGGGGGTGTCTTGTAGTTATAAACATTTACTTTAATTGATGCAGTTAGAGACTTTTTTGATTTATTCGGCACACGTAACGCAGTGTAGGCAAAAGTAAATAGATTCTCCCAGTCTTGAATATCATTATTATCTACACATTTACGTATAAGAAAAGAAAGTTTGTCAGCAGCACAATAGCGAGCACCTTTAGGGATGCGTTTTAAAACTTTAATTTTATTTCTCTGATAGCGAAAAAAATCTTCAAAGGAAGCTTGGAGTGGAAACACAGTTGGCGTGTCTGAACTGACTGATGATGGGAAATCATGTTCCTTATGAATGCGAGCGTAATGTATACGTAGACCTCTAGTTCCTTTGAAAATTTTGTTACAAATGTTGCAGGTAGACAGATCTGAAGATGATTGTTGTAAGTCACTGAGTTGGGAGTCCAACGTACATGGATCATCTTGTCTATTCGGTAGACTAATATTAGTGTTATGTGTTACCGGAAGGTTGCACGAGCAGGCGGAGTCCGTCGGATTCGATGACATATGGGAATAGAAAGACTATATAATAATTGTAGAAAAAAAAAGGATAGAAAATAGAAAAAAGTCAATGACTGTTGTCCTGTGAGAAATGTTCCATTTTGTTGTTCGAAGTGGTGCTCTTGATTAGACTAACTAACAGTAGTCGCACTCCTTTTCAAATGCAGGTAAATCCAAAGAGTATAGTTGGGTAAATCCTTTAATTTGGTTACTTATGCTGTCGTTCTTTGTCCGTCTTCTGTCAGTTGAACGATGGGCCTTAAAACTGAATTATCTTCTGTAAAATATATATTTTGGATTCCAACGTCGAACGTTTATGCATCAGTCGTACTTTACTAGATAATTTAACCGTATAATTTTGGGAATATATCTGAAAATGTATTAAAATAATATTGCAATAAATTTTTTGCATCTGTCACTTCTGACAATTTTTTGAAAAAAAAAAAGATGAGTTAATAAGATCATCATCAAATTCCAAATGTTGCAGAATTTGATGCTTTTCTTAGAGTCACTCGCGATATTATAGCCCAAACACGTCGGGTATAATATGAGAGTTCACAGCGCGGGAAAAACTCAAAAAAAATGCATCTCGAGCCCCATATTTATCGTTCAATTTATCGTTTTCCATAATTATTCACATTGTAGCAAGTTATTAAACAAAACAACACCACTGTTGACTAACAATATCCACAGTAAATTAATTTACAAATCTGGGGTCTCAAACCATCTAGACCACCAGCAGAGCCATTTGGAAATCTTTTAATGGCTGAAATTATATCTTTTATCTCTGCTTTAGGTGAGTAGCATTAGGTGCTGGCTTTTGGGGAAAGTTTAGAGGTCTTGAGGGAAGTGGATGTTTCGACTGAAGTGATGCGACTGTTGACACGTCAAAAGGTGCTATATCATCAGTTGATAATAACAATCGAACTGCCCCTCGAACATCACCGTCGGAAACTTTAGCTTCAATCCGTTTTGAAAGTCTGGATGGTGCATGTCCTGCAAAAACGTTACTTATTGGGGGTGTCTTGTAGTTATAAACATTTACTTTAATTGATGCAGTTAGAGACTTTTTTGATTTATTCGGCACACGTAACCACAGAGTTAAGGAAGCAGAGACAACATATTATTTAGTCGTATAACCATATAAGTTGCGCTTACTCATTCTCATCGCAAAGATCATATAGCTATCTCACTTCCTCAGTTCACATACACACTGCATAAACGAGCAACCGTGGCATTTTTTCATTGAAACCATAGACTACAAGGCAATTGACAGACAATAAAGTAACAACAGCGAACTCAACCATCTCGACTTATTATTGTGATTATTCATTATTTAACTAAAATTACATCTTGAAAATTTTACTAAATCATGGTCTAGTGTAGTGCTTATATGTGCGACAGTGCAAAACATAAAAAAGTGCTAGGAATAACCTTCCACAAGTAAGTTTTAAATGTTGACACCATGCATTCAAACACATAATTCAATAAAATTAGTGATTATTCTTGTAATTTCAAAATATGTGAGAGACAGAAGATATATTTCATTGTATTCTAACGAAATTAAAATAATAATCTTACAATTTTTGTTGCTTTATTAGAGAAAAACGTAAAAATTGTTGCAAAACAACAACATTGACAGTTCCATCAACACAGGGTCGGATTTGTAAAATTAATAATTTTTATATAATTTTTTTACCGTTTTATTGTTGTGACCGCCTCCGTGGTCTAGTGGTAAATCCTATGGAATTGTATCCACAGAGTGCCCGCAGTGCGTAGATTCGATTCTTACCCAAGGCCAAAAATATATTTACGTTTTTCGCTTAGGTTGTCTGGGTGTCCATACTAATATTATAAACGTGAAAAAAGCTTTTTATGTATGTGTGTATGTATGTATGTATGTTTGTCCGTCTTTCACGCCTCTATTTATCATCACAGCCCTTAGAATACAGAGACCTAGACCTCCACTATTGGAGATGGGTCTTCCAGAAATATTTCTGGAGAATTCGGCCTACACACGCCACGCTGGCCAGACGGATTGGCGAGGGTCTCATGTAAATTTTAATGACAATTTCTTAACGATTTCACAAGTTGGTATTAGTAGAACCGGGTTAATTAGTAAAAAAGGTTTTTTTTTTTTTTTAATATTTCCAGACAAGTCACACAGCGCCATCTAATTTCTGTGGTAAGCTATGAGGCTTGTGTTACGGAAACTAGATGGTTGATAAACTACATATTATACTTTTTTTTTTTTGTAAATATATACATATTATACATATAAACACCCAGACCGAGACAAATTATACAATGTACAACTTGCCCCCGGTGGGAATCGAACCCACGACCTCCCGAGTTCACGGCAACGTTTGTTACCACTAGACCACGGCTTAAAGTGCTCTCCAAGGCACGGGAACGGTGGTGTTGTAAATCTGACTAATGTATGCAAGAAAAGTGTATTTCTCATTGGTACATGCCGGGGTTCAAACCGACCTTTTTTGGATTTTAGGGAATACATTCTATCAACCGAGCTACCTTTTTGGCCTTTTTGGTTTGGTTTCTGTCATTTCTAGTACTCAAACCTCAGTTGCTCCAGTAGAGACTTTTGATCCATATAAGAAACAGGATCGATCGGCATAAAAACAAAAGTTTTTGCTGACTAGATTTTTCCAAAATCTGTGAATGAAGTTCAGAATATCTCAATAAATTATGGATGGTCTCCTAGGAACGTTTTCCTGTAACTATAACGGTTAAGATATTTGCCCTTACTGTCCCGTCTCAAAACTCCACCTTGTATAGATACAATACTTAGATTTATTTCATACTTACAAAACATTTATGGAAGTTAAGTTATAAAACAATAATTATTATTTATTTTTCAGAATAATATGAGAGCGGCCCATTTAAAAAAAAAGTACTTTTTTGGATAAAAGAAAAGAGACATGTTTGAAAATTTAAATAGGGTATAAACATTACAGAAAACTCCAAGCAACTTCAACCGCATTACCATCCGGTTGTCTCGTCATAATTTTTACGTTCCCCCCCCCGACCATTTAGGGCCCATTCGGCCGGTACAGAGGGGTTCGGTATCTCTTCGAGACCCAGATACCACTTGCCATCCGGTCCAAAATTAGCGTGCCATTGCTTTGAATAATATATGTAAGAAAATATAAATAAACGATTTTATTATATTATGTTGTATTTTTTAAAAAACCATATAGCTAAAAATACTCATTTCATTATTTTAATCATAGAACACAAAACCTATCTTCCGAAGTGGGCTTTATACACTGATTCAGGACGGATTTGTGAGCGATATGCATAATTATACTTACATAATAATATTTTGACATTTCGCAAATGTGTCCGGTCCGGTCTTCTGTATTAGTGTGCGAACATTACTTGTGTGTGAGAAATGCCACGCTTTGACCGCAGTTAGATCACCTCTGCTTCCCTATCTCTGTGCACGTAACGTAGTGTAGGCAAAAGTAAATAGATTCTCCCAGTCTTGAATATCATTATTATCTACACATTTACGTATAAGAAAAGAAAGTTTGTCAGCAGCACAATAGCGAGCACCTTTAGGGATGCGTTTTAAAACTTTAATTTTATTTCTCTGATAGCGAAAAAAATCTTCAAAGGAAGCTTGGAGTGGAAACACAGTTGGCGTGTCTGAACTGACTGATGATGGGAAATCATGTTCCTTATGAATGCGAGCGTAATGTATACGTAAACCTCTAGTTCCTTTGAAAATTTTGTTACAAATGTTGCAGGTAGACAGATCTGAAGATGATTGTTGTAAGTCACTGAGTTGGGAGTCCAACGTACATGGATCATCTTGTCTATTCGGTAGACTAATATTAGTGTTATGTGTTACCGGAAGGTTGCACGAGCAGGCGGAGTCCGTCGGATTCGATGACATATGGGAATAGAAAGACTATATAATAATTGTAGAAAAAAAAAGGATAGAAAATAGAAAAAAGTCAATGACTGTTGTCCTGTGAGAAATGTTCCATTTTGTTGTTCGAAGTGGTGCTCTTGACTAGACTAACTAACAGTAGTCGCACTCCTTTTCAAATGCAGGTAAATCCAAAGAGTATAGTTGGGTAAATCCTTTAATTTGGTTACTTATGCTGTCGTTCTTTGTCCGTCTTCTGTCAGTTGAACGATGGGCCTTAAAACTGAATTATCTTCTGTAAAATATATATTTTGGATTCCAACGTCGAACGTTTATGCATCAGTCGTACTTTACTAGATAATTTAACCGTATAATTTTGGGAATATATCTGAAAATGTATTAAAATAATATTGCAATAAATTTTTTGCATCTGTCACTTCTGACAATTTTTTGAAAAAAAAAAAAGATGAGTTAATAAGATCATCATCAAATTCCAAATGTTGCAGAATTTGATGCTTTTCTTAGGGTCACTCGCGATATTATAGCCCAAACACGTCGGGTATAATATGAGAGTTCACAGCGCGGGAAAAACTCAAAAAAAATGCATCTCGAGCCCCATATTTATCGTCCAATTTATCGTTTTCCATAATTATTCACATTGTAGCAAGTTATTAAACAAAACAACACCACTGTTGACTAACAATATCCACAGTAAATTAATTTACAAAACAAAAACTTCCACTTGTCATGTCCTCGCAAAATAGCGCGAAGAACCCGCCACAGGTTAAAGACGGAAGCAGCGTGTCGCCCCCGCCCGCTCCCCTATCTCGCCGCATCTGTCATTATTTTGGACTTGCTTCTATAATCTGTGTCTGTGTCTTGCTTTCTTGTGTGTTGTTTGTGTTTCGGTGTTTTCGTGTTATCTTGTGATTTACTGACGCATACGGACTTCGGATTCTTCTTGACGTTACCATTAAAGCATACGCATACGGACTCCTCCAACATGCCAAGCAAAACTTGCTGCATAAGCAACTGCTTTATGATGACGAAAGATGTGAAACTCTTTTGTTTCCCTAGAAGCAATGAAATGAAGAGGCTGTGGCTGGAGAAAATAAAAGAGACAACTCCAGGAATTCTAAACTTTAACTTTAAAAATTTAAGACACCAAAAAGTTTGTATAAAGCATTTTGAACAAAAGTATGTAAATAGAAATGGTCGCACGCTTGATGCAATCCCGACTATATTTCCATCAAATTCAGGTAAATATGCTCAGATATTTTTAGGACACTCGCCGACTGCTCTGATCTTTAAACTATAGTATGTATGTTAAAAAGCAATGGTATTTTTTGCTGGATACTTTTTTTTTTTTTTTATTCATTTTGGAAAACCAACAGTTGACAATATTATACAGTAAATTCACTAAGAACTATAAAGGTTTTCACATATAAATTTAAAGTTAAGTAATAAAAAGCAAGAGAACCATAAGTAAGTTGATAATGAAAAAACAAATCACTCATTAGGGATTGCTGCCGATGATCGATTCAACGTAATGAAGCATCATTAGACGTCTAATATATGTTGCTTTGGAGTTAAACATGTCTATGTCCAAATCTTCCGCAAGAATATTATAGTTGTTACATGTTCTTAATAAATAACTGTTCTGTCTATACCTGGTACTAGCATATGGTACGAACAAGATTACCATTAAGAAATGGCCATTGGTGAACCCAGACCTTCTGCAAGTCCAATGAGTCTACGTAAAAGTAAGTATTTACTGTACAATTAAAGGCATTCATAAATTTTATTTTTATTTTATTTTCATTTATTTAGCCAAAAAAGATGCCATTTATTTATGCCTTCGTCGGATACTCCAGTACTTCGGACACATTGCCAGAAAAGATGGGGATAACCTGGAGAAACTTTTTGTTACTGGCAAGGTGGAAGGAAAGAGACCGAGAGGCCGTAGCCCGATACGCTGGTCCGACCAAATCCGCTTTACCACCATCACTAGTGTCCATGATGCTGTGCATGCCGCCGAAGACAGGAACGGGTGGCGTGCAATCATCAAGACGCACACCAATTCATCGGGAGGTCACGACCCTCATCAATGAGGAAACACGACGCAAGGAGGAGGAGCCAAAAAACAGTCAACATACGCAAACAATATCACAGATAAACAAAATTGTCACTCTGCAAGATACTAAAATTTAAAACTAATAAATAATATGAACCACTAAGGGGCCCCATTAAAGGCTTTGCCGGCACGTGACAAGTTTGAACATCTGTGTAATAAATTAATAACAATAAGAAGACATTGAGAGCCAAAAATATTTTATACAGTTATATTATTTATAGGTAATATACAGTTATAAATGTGTACATAAAATATAAATGGTCGCACACTATATGTAATCCCGACTATATTTGCTGATAATCTCCTGAACTGAGCTTTATTTTCAGATGTGAGTGTTAACAATAATAAAGCAGTTAAAGAAATGGCCATTGGTGAACCCAGACCTTCTGCAAGTCCAATGAGTCTACGTAAAAGTAAGTATTTACTTTACAATTAAAGGCATTCATAAATTTTAAAAGGTAATATACAGTTATAAATATGTACATAAAATATACATGGTCGCACGCTTGATGTAATCCCAACTATATTTGCTGATAATCTCCAGAACTAAGTTTTATTTTCAGATGTGAGTGTTAACAATAATAAAGCAGTTAAAGAAATGTCCATTGGTGAACCCAGACCTTCTGCAAGTCCAATGACTCTACGTAAAAGTAAGTATTTACTTTACAATTAAAGGCATTCATAAATTTTATAAGGTAATATACAGTTATAAGTATGTACATAAAATATACATGGTTGCACGCTTGATGTAATCCCGACTATATTTGCTGATAATCTCCTGAACTGAGCTTTATTTTCAGATGTGAGTGTTAACAATAATAAAGCAGTGAAAGAAATGACCATTGGTGAACCCAGACCTTCTGCAAGTCCAATGACTCTACGTAAAAGTAAGTATTTACTTTACAATTAAAGGCATTCATAAATTTTAAAAGGTAATATACAGTTATAAGTATGTACATAAAATATACATGGTCGCACGCTTGATGTAATCCCGACTATATTTGCTGATAATCTCCTGAACTGAGCTTTATTTTCAGATGTGAGTGTTAACAATAATAAAGCAGTGAAAGAAATGACCATTGGTGAACCTAGACCTTCTGCAAGTCCAATGACTCTACGTAAAAGTAAGTACTTACTTTACAATTAAAGGCATTCATAAATTTTAAAAGGTAATATACAGTTATAAGTATGTACATAAAATATACATGGTCGCACGCTTGATGTAATACCGACTATATTTGCTGATAATCTCCTGAACTGAGCTTTATTTTCAGATGTGAGTGTTAACAATAATAAAGCAGTTAAAGAAATGACCATTGGTGAACCCAGACCTTCTGCAAGTCCAATGAGTCTACGTAAAAGTAAGTATTTACTTTACAATTAAAGGCATTCATAAATACAGTTGTAAATATGTATATAAAATATAAATGGTTGCACGCTTGATGCAATCCCGACTATATTTCCATCAAATATGCTCAGATTTTTTTAGTACACTCGCCGACTGCTCTGAGGATCTAGTTTTGAAAAGAGATGTTTCACTAATCTTCAACCCTTTCAGGACCATAAGAGTATGAAATCTTATTTATTTATTTTAGTCATGTAAAATGAGACATGGGGTATCAAATAAATAAATTTAATACCTAAAACACGAAAAAATGCAATGGGGTTAAAATGGGGGTTGGGGACATATGTGTCCCTATGGTCGTTACAAGTGACTTTTTTGCTTAAAATATTTAGATATGCTGTTTATTAGGTTTGTTTTATAAAAAAAAAGCATTTTATTCATTATAAGAAAAAAACTAAGAATTTTGAATTTCCAATGACTATAGATATAAAATGGCGCCATGTTAGTTTTTCCAGCTTAAAAATTGCAAAAGGTTTGTTCCGAGACTAGAAAATAATTAATTCACATTCGTAATGTCAAATTTAATAAATATATTGTTATTTTTTTGGCTTGGGACAACCGTGTCCCTGCTGTCATCAAAGGGTTAAACTATAGTACTCGTATGTATCTTAAAAAGCAATGGTATTTTAGCTGGATACTGCTGATAATCTCCTGAACTGAGCTTTTTTTTTTCAGATGTGAGTGTTATCAATAATAAAACAGGTAAAGAAATATCAATTGGTGAACCTAGGCCTTCTGCAAATCCAATGAGTCTACTTAAAAGTAAGTATTTTACAATTAAATTTTTAAAGCTAATATACAGTTATTAATATGTACAAATGTTCTGTCCACCTTGTAGATGGATATTCTATAAAGCACTTGCTTGTGCATGGCCTCTTTGAGAACCTTTCCGCCCATTTAGACCTTAGATTAAAACAAAAGGGGATGATATGGTATCACAACATTACACTATAGAACTAGCGAACTAGATCTAACTGAAGTACTTGCTTAGTAAGCTATCAAGGTTTGAGGAAACCACATGCATGCTTGCCATCTATGCTATATTCTATCTACTTTTCACGCCCTACCAGCTGTATTTTTGATTTATGTTGTTATTAATATATTCAACTATTCCAGGATTAGGTGATCCTATTGATCATACAATTACAAAAACACGGATAATTTCCATAGTGCCACGAAGTCAATATAAAAAATCTTCAAGCCGTTCTCTACTTAAATGTAAGTTTTTTCCTCTTTTGTATATCTTGCAATCAGTCATCAACTTTAAGCAGATGCGTTCCGAGTAATATTGTATTTGGAGTCCCCCATTCCAGTTCTTTGGGAATATCTCCTGGTTTGCTCAGCAGCTTAAATCCGCCTGACTGTCTGCTTCAAAGACTTTGTGTCTTTTTAGACATCTGACTTTTTGAGGGATTGTGAGATCAACAGCTAGCTGGTTATTGTGCTTTTCTAGTCTAGTGTTGCAGAAGGTAATTTCATCCTTTATAGTATTCATAGCCATGTTTTTGTGCAAATCAGTTATTTTAATGAACCATGGTTCATTTCCAATGTTGGTGTTTATTCTGTGTTCTCTAAATTTACATCAAATTGGTTTGATCATTGATGTGTATATTAAGATTTTGTTGTCGATAGACAGTTGTGAGTTTCTGTCAAGCAACCAGTGGAGTTCTGCAATCAGTAGCATCTGAAAAACATTCAGGACTCTTGATAGGTGTTTCAATGTTGATATTGGTTAGTTTGAATGTAGCGGAAAAACAGATAAATATTAATCTTATAAATAAAAATAAATGGCTAAATATTGTGCTAAGCGCAAAACTCAAGAATGGCTTGACTGATCACCATGAAAGTTGGCATATTCATGTATTTTATTGTAACTCGGCACTGCTACACATTAACTTCTATTCCATTCAACCAATTGCATGAAAATTTGGGTACATAGGTATTTTAGCACATATTTTCTATAACAACCTACCAGCTGCTGATTGAAATCACAATATATTCAAGGAAGGAGAAGAATATACTCTTTAAAGCTTCAGCTCACTATCCTGAGACGTCTCTAATTTAAGGTGACATACGAGGGTACACTGAAAGTTTTTAGAACTGGTTTTGTAAATAATATATAAAAAAATAAGTTTAACTTTTAAAAATAGAACTCGTTAGCATATATTATTGAGTTTTACAATTTATCTTGAGATTTTATTGTGAATGTTGTGAATGAAATTATTTCGTGAATGATATTTTATGACTTTCGATGTCATTTAAGTCAACAAGTTATGAAAGACTTCGATTGGCCTTTCACGATGAAGCCCCATCTCGTGCCACTGTTTACAACTGGTTTAATGAGTTTAAAACGTGGTCGCATTAATCACACCGATAGCCTGCGTGAGGGACGGTCTTCTACGTGGACGACTGAGGGCAGCATTAGTGTTGTGCGGTGTATGATAGAGACTGACCTATCAGCATATTCGGACAAGCTTAGGCATTGGTGCACAAAATTATCCATGAACATTTAGCTTTGTGCCTGGTGGATACCTCATAATTATATATATGCTTTAAAGATTTAACGGAGGTGACTCAAATGCTGTGTTAGACATACTTACAGGTGACGAAAGCTGGATTTACTGGATCATCTGGAAACTAAAAGACTTTCGAGGAGTTGCCAACTAAAGTGAAGAGAGGTCAAAGTGTGGGAAAAAAGATGTTCTTGTTCTTTGGAAGGACAGGTTATTACGCGACAAGTTTTCGAGGATCAAAAAACAGTTATTACAGAGTACCAAACCAACAATTGTTTGCCACTTGTCTTTGAAACCACCTTTCAGTAGGATCCTCCTTCACCACGACAATGCCTCGTCGCACATCGCCGGGCTAACGATCGACGTCTGACGTGGAATTACTGGGTCATCCGCCTCGCAGATTTTTATTATCGAAAACAAAGGAAATTCTGTAAAAACAAGAAAAAAGTTTTACGGACGCAAAGGTAGCAGTGGCTGAAGAGGACGAGTGGGCAAAGTGCCTTTTTCAGTGGTTTCATTCGATCTATTGATGTGAATGGACACTATTTAGAAAAGATATAATAAATCTAATAACTTACTAGTTTGCTCAGTTTTGATTTTCTAAGAACTTGCAGTTTGACCCTCGCAGCAGAAGATGTGATAGCTGTTTTACATTTCAGTTCCAGTTTCTACCACCCAAAAGGATCACACTTACTCATTGCAAATAACAATACCTAAATTAACAAATGCAAATAAACCAGAAATATTCTCAGACTCAGATTTAATGACAACACCAAGTCATTCACCTCAAACATGTAAGTTAAATTATATATTTTTATATGTAATATATTGGTATAAACACAGCAAGGAATTCACGCGCGCCGCCCGCTATTAGAGACGGCATGTTTAAAATATTTCATACAAACCAAGCGTGGGAGTGGGCGTTACCGTTTACTCGCATCTATACGCACACTACTACACAGATGACGTCTTGGAGTGCTGTGGCTGGGTCGATATTTTTTATCGACATTATTTTTTATGAGCAGAAATATATAATTAGTCTGCCAATTAATTATTAAAACACTCGGATTTAAGTAGACGAAATTAAGTGACATTATTTTATTAAAATGGCTTTGTATTGATATAATATTTGAGTTGCGTTTTTTTGTATTGCTTTTATTAATTGAATTGAATGATTATTATGAATCATTATGATCCTATTTATCCCATAGTTTATTAATTATTTTATTATTATTTTTCTCTTATTTTTATTTTTTATATATATCATTTTATTTTTCTGACTCTGCACCCATAATATTCATTCTATCACTCTCCCAAAGGTTAGCTGGTAGAGAATACCTTTATGGTATTAAGCTCGCCTATGTACATCTTTTTATATTTTATATTTTGTGTGCAATAAAGGATTTTATTATTATTATTATTATTCATGGGTTCTTGGTCGAATTGGTGTATCGATAAATTTTCAAATAAAATAAAATATACTGGTACTCTATAGATACGCTAACTTGCATTATCGACATGACGCCAATCGCGCGCGTCCCTCACTATTGCATTCACTAATAACTCGCGACTTTCGCACGGCTGAGGTTTTGCATTCCAATATACATCGACTCGCATTTTTAAAAAAGTTAAAAATGAACATTAAATGAATAATAAATAAATATTTCATGACAGGTCACACAGCGCCATCTAATTTCCGTGGTAAGCTACGAGGCTTGTGTTACGGAAACTAGATGATTGATAAACTACAGTTTATACTTTTTTTTTTGTAAATATATACATATTATACATATAAACACCCAGACCGAGACAAATTATACAATGTACAACTTGCCCCCGGTGGGAATCGAACCCACGACCTCCCATTTATTAGCACTAGACCACGGAGGCGGTCATTATTTACTTACTTGTGATATGATACGCCAAAATTTTATTTATTGATGTTTTTACTTTGATTCTTACACCAAATCACAGCGCAATGAGGCATTTCTAACGATTTAATGTTTATTCCGCAACGTACGAAGAGCAACTGGCGGCTGATTGCGCTCATATGTGCGCGCAACGCATTTCTTTGCCACGACTATTGTTATTACTACAGTCTCTAGGAGTGGGCAGCGCGCAGCGATTCTGTGCTCTGTGGGTATAAAAGTCTATTATAATAAATTTCACCTTTGGTTGTTATCTGTCCACGGTCCCAAATTAAAAATGCTTAGTTAGTATTAAGCCTGTTTGTGCAATAATGGTTTTTGAATTGAAATGAAGCGGCAACAAGGCTAAGAAATATCTACTTTGGTAAGTCTCTCCGCCTGACATAACTCATCGCAGTGAATAAATAGTATACTGTCCAATTTCAGTTTTTCCTAGTGACGTTAAGAAGAGAATTGTTGAGGCAGCAAAACATCACAAACACCTTAAAGACTTTGACAAATTAAATAATTTGCAAAAATATTCTATACAAAATTGTAACAAGAAAATAAAGGGAATGCGTTACACAATAAAAGGAAAGCTACTAAGCCTGACATTATATAAGCAGAGTTCCAAAGCTTATGCATTACTCAATAAAATTTATAAAAAGTTTATTAAATGAAATAAATGTTAAAGCCGGTATAAATAAACATTTCTTTGATGTGCTAAAAGAAAAAATCATAAACTGGTATACTGTAACGAAGATGTGCAGTATATTTTTTGACAAAGTGCAATTATATTAGACGACAATCAAGAGCCACGCTTTGCAGATCATGCACTTGTGTTCATGACTAAAGGAATGGGGTGTATCACTAACTTTTTATCACGATAGATGGCGCATGATAGATGGTACCTAATAGAACTGTCAGTTGCATAGAAAACTTGTATTTTTATTACGAATTTTATTATTTTCTGGATATATTGCCGAAGTGAGCAGCTTTTAAGGGTACAAATCAAATTCTAAGCAAAATCAAAGATGTGGTGGTCTCAAAATTGCCGTTCTGTTAATTAAACCTTTTTTTCTTTTTAAATACGGTGTTCGCTTTCCTGATTTGTCTTTTAAGGTAGGTAACGTTAAGTTAAAATTCATTTTTCTGTTATAAAAATAAAAAACTACTAAAACATTTAAAAAATGATCCGTCATAGATGTAAACAGGTACCAGTGCCGCTAGCGACATCTACAAAAAGCTTTGCCTGATACACCCCATTGTTACGATTTTGGCGTGAAGCTAATTAAAAAAAACAAAATTGATTGAAAAAAATAATGCTACTAAATAAGTACCTTCGTTAAAAATTGGATTATTAATTTTAAAATTTAAATTAAGTTCAATTAGATTATTTTTTTTGGGAAAATAAAGGCGCAAAATTATCCTCATATGAACTCTTTTTCTTTATGAAATTAATTTTAATCCTTTATTATAAATGACTTTGTCACAGTACACTCAAAATACACGAATTGTGAAGATGACAAAATCGCAATCGCATACTGCGGTACTAAAATAAGCTAATAATCGCCTCGTTCCGAGACACGATAATAGTAACCTAAGCACGCTTAAAGCATTTCCGAGACGCGCTTAAACTGTTTTGCCAAAGCTTTGTGACGTCACAAATGTCATCATTTCTCGCGCTTGGACTGCTCACGATATCGAGGTAGATCGCTCTGAGCGCTATCAGTTGTTTGTCATAATGTCCCGCGCCATTTTCAAGTTAATTTTATATTAGGTTTTCTTTTAAATTATTTAATATTGTAATTCGTTTATACTATTTGTATATTACTTCTAAAACAAATTTATAATTAATATTTGAGAAGGAAGTAAATAAAACCATGCCGTGGTTTTTTAGAAGACCAAAATAAGTTAATAATAGTAAACGTTACACATATAAAGATGAATAAACCGAGAGAAGTGTGTTTATTAGTATTCATACTCATAGATGTGGAATACGCAATTTATCTTCTGGACATTTAAAAAAAAAACTGTTATGTTATGAATAAAAATGTGATTTAGAAAGTTCCAAATTTCTAAAATTCTTAAAATTATAATTTCCTACGGTGACATTTATATTTCTAATTTAACATTGTTTATTTATTTTATTTATTGAGAATCCAACAGCGTTTCAACTTTAATAAATTGAGTACTTACTAATTAACAATTTTAGGCCACTAACAGGATTCCACATATAAAATTAAAAACTATGACAAGTGATACGAAATAAAAGTAGTAAAATTCAAAAGTTAAAAATATTAAAAAATGAAAAATTAAGTGCATAAAATTAGAAAAAAAAAAAAAAAAAAAACAAGATCTTGAATAAAATTAAACAGATCTAATAATATAAATATAATGTTACCATTACTCCTACACTTATTATTATTATGTAATGTGTATTCTTAAAGAAGCTCGGTATTAAATTGGTTAATCTAATGATGTTCGTCTTCTCAACTTATGCATTCGCTATGTATTTGGCTTGCGTAAGTATGATCACGTCTCTCAATTTCGCATTCAATTAAAGTGGCTTAACATCCGTTTTCTCAGATCTGTACACATACTTACCTTTTTATACGGCATCTTAATAATCCCAAAACGCCCCCTTATCTTAGTGATCGTTTCGAGTACCTGCGTGACTCGCACTCCCGCTCCCTTCGCTCTACTCACAACAATCAACTCTCAATTCCTCTTCACTCTTCCAGCAGATATTCAGATTCTCTTACTGTTTCTGCAGCCCGCCAATGGAACAGGCTACCTTTATCTATTAGACAGGCCCCGTCTTTAAATATATTCAAACATTTATTAATTACATACTTTCTCAAAAAACAAAATGACATCTAATTTCCACATCTTGACATAGATAATTATTATATTAGTATTTATTTAATTTAAGTATTTATTATATCGTATGACATATATATATTGGTATGTTATTTATACTTACTATGGTATATTTATGATTGATTTTAACTATTATTATTATTCTTATTTCGTACTCTGCACCCATTATAATAATTTCTCACTCTCCCAAAGGTTAGCTGGTAGAGAATACCATACGGTATTATGCTCGCCTATGTACATTAATTTATGTTATATTTTGTGTGCAATAAAGAATTATATTATTATTATGTTCACAGGCTTCGGCCAGGTGAGCATCATGCTTCTTTAACTCCAAACTTTCTGACTATACGCCAAGTATTAAGGATTGTAGCTTTTTGCAATTGTCTATATGTGTGCTGGTCTACATTAACAGTTTTGAGGCTGTCATGTAATGTCTTGAGTATTACTCCGTCGTAGATACTAATATGGATACAGTTGTTTTTTATTATTATTTTTTATTATGGTGCGTTGTTATTAATAATAAAGTTTATAAGAAAAAAGATGTATATAGAATAAAATATTAACAATACAATATAATATATACCGGGTTCGATTCCTGGTCGGGACACAATAATATTTATTAATTTAAATAAGTTTAATTAATATTTAATTTATTTGTGATATTTCCCGAGTTTGGTACGCTATAGACATCGACGAGCTTGCCACTTGTCATGACTAGCTTTTAGTAAAGTTGGCTAAATGTGAATCTGATTATTTATAGGCGTTGTTTCTGACCAAACCGAAAGGGAAACGGTCGTGATTATACTTTTTTTTTTACTTACAAGTTCACAATTGGCGCTGACCTTTTTTTTCTCTTATATTAATTTCCTTAATATGCAGCAGCATCATCACATTGTTAATTTTATCACACTCTCCTCATCATGTAAGTAGTTTTATTTATGTTATATTAGTATATCTATTCAATTCAATACAGCCCCTAGAACACAGCGTCCTAGACCTCCACTGCTGGAGATGGGCCTTCCAGTACATACGAGTATATCTGGAGAATTTGGCCTACACTCGCCACGCTGGCCAAATGGCTTGGCGAGGATATTATGTCAATGTTTAATGACAATTTATTAACGTTTCCACAAGTTGGTATTAGTGGAACCGGGACAGACGGCTTAACGTGCTCTTCGAGGCACGGGAACGGTGATGTTGTAAATCTATGATAAATGTAGGTAAGAAAAGTGTATTTCTCATTGGTACATGCCGGGTGGGTTTGAACCGACCTTTGTAGGATTTAAGGAAAGCGTTCTTACAACCGAGCCACCACCGCGCCTAGTAGCAGTATATTCTATATAATAGTATATTCTAGCAGTATATCTATAGTACGACTTATTTATGTAATATATAAATAAATATTTCAGACAGGTCACACAGCGCCATCTAATTTCCGTGGTAAGCGGTAAGCTTGTGTTACGGAAACTAGATGGTTGATAAACTACATATTATACTTTTTTTTTTTTTTTTTTAGTATGTAAATTGTATGTATATATTTATATTTCTGTTTTATTAAAATTTCACCTAATTTTTAATTGCACCTACCACCTATCCTGTCTAAATGTCCTAAAGGTTTGGCTGTCAGAGAATGCCTAGCGGCATTAAGTCCGCCTTTGTACATAGTGCAATAAAGTTTTAAAATAAATAAATAACTTCATTTTAAAGGGTATTGTAATAACTAAATCTAAAATACAAAAGCTGGCGTTGTACAAATATTTGAAATCAATAAGAGTAAAAAAACAGGCCTATCCTATCATTCACTGTTCGCTATTAAATCTTTGAGTGCAAGTCGCGCGCCATTTGTAAGTTTATTTAATTTTAATTTTCTTTTAAATTATTTAATGTTGTAAGTAATTTCTTTATACTGTTTGTATATTACATCTATAAAACAAATCTATATTTAAGTAGGAAGAAAAAAAAATGTCTGTAACACGGCAAGTTATTTTAAAAGATCAAAATAAGTTAATAATATTAAACTTTACACATATAAAGATGAATAAACGGAGAGATGTATGTTTGTTAGTATTTATACTCAAATCCGCAATTTATCTTCCATACATTAGACCGTTCCGAATGATATCACGCTTTGAGCATCCAAATCGTGATATTTGATTCGGAACGACGAACGAGTATCATATTCATTCTAAGCGCTCTGAGCTTGATTCGGAACGCGGGGATATCTATCTGAAAATAAACGTTTAATTGTGAAAAAAATGTTTTTTTTATACCTCACTAAATTTATAATCGTAATAAATTACCTATCATAAATACAAAAGATGTCGATAAATACATCACTATTGGTACGTTCCTCGGGGTGGATGCCCAACTTGTCACCTGGTAGAGGGCGTTTCGTTAATTTTTACAAATGTATGGAAATAAACTAGACTGTCGACTTACTATTATCATTAAAAAACATAGATACTAAATCTATGTTAAAAGACATCTTTTGCTATGCGACTTGAAAGTAAAGCTTGCTCTTTTTTTTACCGAATTTTGCTTAAATTATGAAACCGCCAAGTCGAACGACTTTCAAAGCGCTTAAAGTGACAAGTCAAACAAGAGATGGAATCAAACTTTGGTCTGAGGCCACTTTTTAAAACTATTTTGATGATGTCAAAAGGAACTGTCAAAAAATTGTGTCTCGTTTCCTTATTTATTTTTATAATAATTTATTGTGTGCGTAAAATTATTGTTATTTCCAGTGAAATTTCTGTGTATGATATGGTATAGTGTATCAATATGAATCCTTACAAGGATTTGGAGGAGTGTTCATTTACCGCAGCACCTCATCTTACGTACGAGGATATTGCTACCAAACTATTAAAAGATCATTATTTTCTTACTGCCTTGGAGTTGCATACGGAGTTGGTGGAAAGTGGTAGGGAACTGCCGCAGTTAAGAGAATTCTTTTCGAACCCTGGGAACTTTGAGCAGCATGTATCGCGAGCCAGCGATTTTACTACTATGCGTAAGTTTTGATTGATAATTCACGAGAAAACAATTATAACACTTTATTTTTATTTTGAAACTTAGGAGGGGATTTTGTTAAAGTTATTTTATACAAATATTTCATATCACTACGATAGGGATTATCATATTGATCTAAATTTTCAGACCGAACACCAAGTATAGCAACCTTGGATTCTCTGGACACAACAAGGTACTCAGAAGATGGTGGCGGAGACCGTGGAGGCAGTGGTGGTGATGTAGCAGTTTTAGAATTTGAATTGCGGAAAGCAAGGGACACTATTAACTCTTTGAGAGCTAACCTTACTCAATTTGCTGGTAAAAAAACATTTATGTTTAAAAATACATTATTGCACAGAACATGTACAAAGGCAGGCTTAATCAATAAACATTTTCTATTAACCAGCCTTTGATTAGAACCCACCTGTTTGACCTGGCGTTGCTCGTGTAATATAGTGTTCTATGTAAAGGATCACATGTTGCACTCATAATATGATGAAATTACAACAATATTTGAGACCTTTGTGCATGACCTCAACATGAACTTGCTTTTTCTCTGCCGTCAGCAGCTTCGGCACAAATTTCGCCACCACTCACTTCATGGCCAAATCTTCAGTCACAATGGACTGCTCCGAAAAAGTTCTGAACCCCACCTCTTCCGTAATTTCTCAGATAGTCATACACCAGTCCTGCGTCACCACAGCATTCACTTTGGCAATGACATGGTAATTTCGGCATGTTGATGGCCGACCAGAGATGGTTGTAACACTCCTTAATCTGTGTGATTGCATTTTCACCAAAAGCCGTCTGAATCTTCTGAATTGTTTATACCTGGCTGTCGCCCAGTTTCAGTTTGTTTACACACTATGTCACTCGGAACACTGCTTGACAGCAACTGACGCTATCTACATTCACGCATGCTGCGAAGGTTCAAGGTCGGCTTATGCAAGCGCGCTTGGTTCACATCCTTCAGGTTTTCAAAATAAAAAATAAGGTCTGATACTATTTTAACAGACCTCGTATAGGTGTTTATTAAAGGCACAGTGTCCCGTTATCACCCCTACCATTGTGCAAAGCTTAGCACTGTTAAAGCTCAAGAGGCGTCGCGTGAGGCTCCTGTCAGGTCTCAAAAGAGCTTCCCTAGACTGTCTGCAGTCTGTGGCCGATGGCCACATCTGCTCGTGCAGTGTGTCAGTTCTTTGGCAAAGCCAACCTCACAAGAATTGGAATGGAAGGTGGATTATTGGTCCTGCGCCTGTGAGCCACATCATTGTTCAGTAAACCGCTATGGCCTTTTATCCACTGTAGCGTGACTCTTTTGTCTCTGCACACTACTCTACTCTATACTCGCATATACAACCTAAATTTTGTTTGGAGTTATTTAGAAAATGTGAGTAGAACAGTTTTTTAAATGATGATCTGGTAGGTGCTTGCCTTGTGTTAATAGGTAGGTAATTCACAACTGTGAAGGCGAGCCAAACATATCTAATTAAAATTCTATTAGACACTTAATTCATTAATTTAAAAAATATATTATTTTTGAGGTTAAGGGAAATAAACAAAGCATCATTAGCTGTGCTACCGTTAGCTCACAAATAATATATTATATATATTTTTAATTACTACAAGATACATAATAACAATTTTAAAAATAAAGCGTGGTTAATATATATATAGGGTACGGTACGGGATACGGTAAGCTTACTCTTTAGCCTTTCACTAACAACAATAACAAGTACAATCATATAAAATATAAATATTTAAATAACAATTATATTTTGTCTTTGATTTTTGATATAGTAAAGTACCAAAAGCATTAAAAAATCATGCAGGCATTTATTTAATGCAACCAAGGTTCACTTTGTACAAAGTAAATTTCATGTAAATTGTATTATCATTAGGTGTAAAAAAAATGTCACCATACGTTTCCACCGGAATTTGGTTGTCTATTATTAAGTACATAATTTTATTTGGTACAAGTGTTATTTAAATTCAAATTCAAAATAATTTATTGTCAGAATTGTTTACATGTAAAATTTCAGAAACATTATCTTCATATACATTAATGTTAAAACAATCTACCCACATTAGGCATACAATATTTAATATTTTAACTAAACAATATTATATTATTATTATTGCTTTTAATACAAATTAGTTTTTAATTTAAAACCTATGTCAAATTAACATATTATTTAAACATTTTATTTTTACTATACCTACTACTTATTTACTAATACTAATATATATAATATATATAATATATATAATATATTATATAATTTACTACATATATCTTTGGTGCCTGGAAAGTATTATATTCGATCAAAGAAGAGAACTGGCAATAGGTACCTTATGATGAAGACACTTAAAATAACTTAAATGCGGCTGTAAAAAGGCCTTGTCAAAACTACTAATATAATCTACTTAATAATTAAAATGACAACTAAAAACAAAAAATATATAAATTAAAGACGGCTCCAAATCGCTACCAACGGGCAAAGTGCTAAGGATACTGGCAGCATTGGCACTTGCAATGCTAATCCTTTGGCCCAAATATTGCCCAGCCATCTTGTCTCCCAAGGTGTTGGATCAGCTGTTTTGACAACGCCATGAAAATGTCCTGTGCACTTGACCCCACAGCCTGAGTGTTTCAACTTCAAACAACGCAAAAACACATCTTCCAATAAGCTGTATGTATTTCCGCTGTTTGAGGTGCTTTGCTTGTAATGCAACAGCGCCTGGGTACTTAGAAGTCAAGGACAGGTGGGAAGGCGCCAGTGTGTCCACAAACCTATCCTCCATGGTACCAGTGTCATTTCGTCGGCCCATTGCCATCGTCGCGGGTCATGCCACTGGGTTTTAAGATGGCTCGCAAACCCACGATACAATAGCCCGATGAATGATGTCATTGAGGCTGGCATGCCTTGGGATGCGACCTGTTATTAATGTGAAATGTTGCAAACAACCATTTTGTTCTCCCCTCCATTTCTCCTTATCTCTATATTTGCTCTTAAATTTTATTTAATTCTCATTGTAACCTTAATTACATTTTTCTACAACAACATGCAGGCAGTAAATGATAAATGTATTGTTGAAAATATTTTACATGTATGTCATAATGAACTTCTATCTTTTAGATAATGACACGCCATTAGATAAGAGTTGCAAAAGCAGTTCTGGAGTGCACACCCTGAAACCTCATGAGAAAAGAGCCCTGAATTTCCTCATCAATGAATACCTCTTACTACAAGACTACAAGTTAACTTCAATCACATTCTCAGACGAAAATCCTGATCAGGTAAATATATTACAACTTCCATACTAAGAATGACCTTTACCAATCAAGTATTCAAATGAAATCTAAAGTTCCGATGACACAGGGCTAGTTTACAAGCCACCGAGTTCGCTAACAACTTGTAAACTGACCCCGTGTCATCAGCTTTTTTACAATTTGCTAGTTGAACATCAAATACTATAAAAGCCAGGCTAATTTACTCGCTTGTAACTAGCCATGTGTCATCATCAATACGAACTAGTTGCGAGTATCTTTGCATTTTGGCAGTCAGCAATAATGTCAACAGAAGTAGTTATTTTACAGTTAGTTATTTGTTAAGTTTAACTAAGAGATTTTTGAAAATTTCATTCTTTACTTTTGTGTTTTTCATTACAGCCCCTAGAACACAGAGTCCTAGACCTCCACTGCTGGTGATGGGGCTTCCAAAACAGGAAAATTTGGCCTACACTCGCCACGCTGGCCAGACGGCTTGGCGAGGATATGATGTCAATTTTTTATGACAATTTATTAACGATTCAACAAGTTGGTATTAGTTAAACCGGGACCGACGGCTTAACGTGCTCTCCTCAATGGTGGTGTTGTCAATCTATGACTGCAGTACGTAAGAAAAGTGTATTTCTCATTGTTATATGCCGGGTGGGTTTGAACCGACCTTTGTAGGATTTAAGGAACGCGTTCTTACAACCGAGCCACCACCGCGCGTTTTGTCTTTTATATTCCATAAAATAGGTTAATGCTCGTAGATTTTGAGAAACTCTATAATATCATATGTGTCCACTTAATTTTTCAACTTAAAAAATAAACAATACTACGCAGAGAACAGCTAGTTCGCTACTGAGCGAGTGCAAAAGCCTAGTAGATTGTAAATTCGCTTAATGTCATTGAGGCTTAACATAAGTTATGGCGAGGTGGCTCTCCAGACCGCATAATCATAGTAAAGTATATCCACACGTTTCGGGATCAGGCTCGAATTGCCGTCATGCCCAGTCAACCCACCATAGTGTTAGGGGCTGATGTCAGTCATGAGTGTCTAATACCAGTTCCTAACATTCATGGATCTCGCGCGCCACTTACATCAGATAAAATAAATACAAATAATAAAAAAATAAACCAGCAAATTCATAACTCTGTTTTTCATAAAGTGATATTCTACATTTGTAAAGGTAGATTCAATTTTAAATTGTGTTTGCATTTTGGTTAGGAGAGCCGTATCTGGATTTTAAATGTCTCAATTATTTGTAGGATTTTGAGGATTGGGATGATATTGGTCTAAATATTCCAAGACCATCTGGTTTGGGTTCACTCTTGTATGGAAGTGATGCGTCGCTCAGGGTACCCACTTGTGACGTCACTACTCAAGTAGACGTCAATGTGGTGGACGGTGGATGTCAGACTGAAGCTGAAGAGGGAAGTACGAATTGCCAAAATGCGCTCTATATTGTTGAAGATTGGAATCATGAGGTAAATGTTTATTAAGAACTAAGTCTAAATTTGTACCTAGTGCATAATAATAATAAAGTTTATTGAAGCATATTTTTTTCTTATAAATATGGACATAACTTAGTAAACAGTTATGTACAAATACACACATCAAAAAAGTCTAGGGATCAAGCATGTTTATGCGGATTTCTTGTGATTGAGATGTGGCTTTGTAATAAATTTATGATTTTATAAATTTATATGGATCCTTTTTGGTGCATTTCATAATTTAAAACAGGAACTGTCAATCAAATTCGAGTAAAAGATGAAAATCAGCTGTCAATATTTTCCCTATAAAAACATAAGACGCATTGAAGACATTATTAGTGCTACTGTTTCCCTACTACTGATTAAAACCAACGTTATTATGGAGCGGCGACGTCATTTAAGCAGGGAAGAAATGATCAGAGCCGTGGGAATGATAGAAGCTGGTTCCCGGCAACGTACTGTGGCTTTAGCTCTGAATACAAGTCAGAGTGTTATCAGTCGACTTTGGACACGTTACCGAACCACTGGTACCGTGGCTGAGCGCCATGGAGGACGGTATCGCTGCACCACACGGAGACAAGACCGATACATTCAAATCACAGCTCGAAGAACTCCAACAATAACCGCCATGATGTTAGCCGTGAGCCTTCATCGCTCTTCAGGGAACTTAATTAGCGACCAAACAGTCAGAAACCGCTTGCATGAAGTGAACCTTCATTCCTGAAGACCGCTACGGGTACCACCTATAGCAATGCACAATCGTAGGACTCGATATCAATGGGCTCTTGAACACAGAAATTGGACAGAAGAACAATGGCGTTTCGTGTGCTTTTCTGATGAGTCTCGTTTTGGTATGAGGCCGGATACAAGACGTATACGACACTGGAGAACCCCTGGACGCCAACAGCGATTAAAATCCTGCCAGGAAGTCCATCCTTATAGTGGTGGAACCATCATGGTATGGGCGGGTATTTCGATCGGCGGAAGAACTGAGTTGATTTGGATCAGAGGCAACCTCAACGCTCAAATTTATGCTGAGACGGTTGTATCAGACGTCATCGTTCCTCTACAAGTGCATATCGGTCCCTTATTTCAGTTAATGCATGATAATGCACGACCGCACACCGCAAGAGTTGTAAGACAGACTCTCGCCGCAGCTAACATCAATGTCCTGCCCTGGCCTGCTCAGTCGCCAGACTTGAACCCGATTGAGCATGCATGGGATATTCTTCAGAGAAGAGCTCTGCCGAATATGGAGGGTATCCAGTCCCAAGAAGACCTTTTTTTGTTGTTGCAACGAACATGGGCGGCCATTCCACAGCGTGATTTGGATGAACTCATTTTGAGTATGCCAAACCGATGTTCTTGTGTTGTTAGTGTTCGCGGTAGAAACACGGATTATTAATTGTTTAAGTTACCCAATAAAATTTTAAAAAAAACTGTTATTTCAGTCTTTTTTTCGAACTTTAATGTTAGTGGTTCAAATGTCAAAAATCCCTTTATTAGGAAAATGGCATTTTTTTTTACTAATGCAAAGGTGACTTGGTTTATCGTTACTGTAGACAAACGAAAACATTTTATTTGATCAATCCTTAAAGAAAATTTTAATGAATATCAATCAGGAGAAAAGTTATTGCAAAAATATATGTTGATCCCTAGACACTTTTGATGTGTGTAGTTAAAACCCAATAATAATATTGCATATTATGGAGAATTGTAAATGTACAATACTGTGTTTGTAAAGTAGCTAAATCTATGTGTTTTTAAGAAGAAACATTATTTAAACTATTATTTTGGCTCTATTTAAAATAAAATACCCTATTGTCATTTTAGATACATGTGTTATAACATATTGTAGTTGTCAATTGTGTATTATTTTAGCCAGAAACGAGGATTGCGAAGTAGGTAGGTCAGACCAGTGTACTATCCCCACTACTTCAAATAATAATATTACCTTTCCTATCCAAGGTCCTGGAGTCCATTGTTCACAAGCAGTTCTCACAGCAATCCGGTTTTCGTCCTTACTTAAAGTAACTGAAGACATCAGAAAAGGCATGGAGGAAACTAAAGTCACAGTTCTTGTACTGATTGAATTTACGAACGCTTTCAACACAATTAATCCTGATTTGCAAATCGCTACTCTGGCTCGTCTAAGTTTATCGCCTGAGGCCATAGCGTGGTATCTTCACAATCGTCAACAGAGTCGATCAGGTGTCATCGGATTGGTGTGACCTGGATACTAAGACTAACTATGTGGTTTGGAGCTATTTATAAAATGTGAATATACTAGTTTTCTAAAGACGACCTGGTATTAGCTTGCCTTATGTTGGTCGGGAGACTGTTCCACAGGTTTGTTGCAGTGCCTACGAAGGAACTGAAAACAAATCCAGTATGGTGTCAGGGGACAGAAAGAAGCGAGTTGTGAGACGATTTGTCGTGGAAGGAAGAAAGATAGGCAAAGTTGTCCTTGAGGTATTTCGATGTCGCAGGCTCATTCACCACAGAAAATAAGAGGGCTCTGAGATTCCTGCAACAACGACTAGGCAGCCACTTCAACTTAGCACGATAGTCAGAGATGTGGTTACTTTTTCTTGAATTATTTACAGATACTAATACAAGCTGAAGAGATCCGACTGTTAAAGCAAAAGGTTATTGCGTTGGAAACCGAAAAGCATAACTTCCAGAAACTATATGATGCTGCTATAGTAAGCCTAAACTCATTCACAAGTCCGGCATCAGAAAACAAAACTCTGGACCTTAAAATTCCTGAGGATAAACTTCAGGGGATTAGGAATCAGTTAAATGATGTTCCATTGACTTTGACAGCAAGTGATAATCATTATGGAAGCAACCCACATTCAATGCATAGTACAACTCCAGACCAATTTGAGCTAATTGATAATGAAAAATCTAGTCTGTAAGTATAAAGTTTAATCACTATATTAGACTAAGATCTCATAACTCAACTAGAATAGGAACAGTGCATGGCAGTGCAAAAATATTTTTAAAAAAACATTTATTATAATCTTGAGCATGACATGTGACATCTTATGGTAAGTGGTATGCAAGGTGCAAGAATAGGAGAAACTGACGCAATTATCAAGATGGTTCTTTTGAAAGACTCCAGATTCTACGAATGGGAAATCAAACTGTCTGGAAGAGCATTCCACATCAGCGTGCGACAGATGTATGAGTCTCCAAATTTATATGTACACAAAAGGGTTGTGGTTACAGTAGTAGGTGGATATTTGGCCTGTGGCATGTGGGTTGGTTGCAGCATAGAGAAGAAGGGATAAGGTTATGAAGCTCTCTAAAACACTGACCGTGGTATAGCTTGTAGAAAAAGCTCAGGGAGGACACGTCTCGGCGGAGCTGCAGGGATTCGAGAATTTTAGACGCTGTTTTGGTAATGCTCTGAATGTAGTTTCGGTGGCTAATGTTTCAGCCTCTTCAACCATATGTATGTTGAAGCTGGAACTACACAGCAGAGCCCTGTGAAGTAGGAAGAGGAGACTAGGTAGAGTTTTAAACGGTCCTCCAGTTCCGCCTTCAGAGAACCACTAGCTCTTTTAGTTGGTCACTTCAAACAGAACGTCAGTTATGTACGAGTATTCTAACTGGACAAAATATTATTCAATTCTCAACTCTATAAGCGCTCGACATTGACAGCGGCCGTGCAAATATCAACTTTAATAGCGTGATATATAGTTAACGGATTCCATTAAATAACGTTTGCGTTTAAGTAACAGAATAGGGCTGCAGGGCACATCTGTCAGGACTGGGGCGACTGCAGACTCGGCTGACAAGGCCAAATGTCGCAAATACAAGTCTGTTGCTAATGACTACGTGTTTGTGTCTTTTGGTCTTGAGACAATGGGACTGTGGGGACCAAGCGCTAAGAAGTTCTTTAAAGAACTGTCTAAGCGACTGGTTAACGCTGTATGTGACAAGAGGGCTGGCAGTTTTTTCGCGCAGCAAATCAGTATCGCTGTGCAGCGGGGGAATGCTGCGAGTGTTCTTGACACACTGCCACATGATCAAGTCATTAGTGAATATTTTTATATATAGTTTATATTTTATTTTTAGTTAAATCAAATAATATTATTTATAAAGCTTGCATTTTCTTAAAAATATTGTTTGTTATAGAAGCTTGTTCAGAAGTGGGATAAATAAATTAATAATCAAATGAGAATCATATACACTGATTATAAAGTGAATATTCCAAGTTTAGCTGAATGGATTTACATTTATGAACGAATTATTAGCCTACCTATTTTCACTACAAAGTAGATGAATTCTAAAGCAAAATTTATTACCTTTTCCAGCACAAAAAAAGAGGGTTCTAACACTAGTTCATTTGACCCTGCCATAGTCGATGGCAGTGCTAGAGACTCTCCTCTTCGCCGAGGCTCTGTATCCACTCTCGACGAGACCCTCAGCATTAATGATGCAGGGGAATGGACCAGGGTGCAATATGACTACCATGGGGACACTTCCAGCAAAGATATGTGGATAGATAGGTAAGCTATGTGGATCGATAGGTACGATATGTAGAAATATAACAATTATAATTTGCTTTAGCATCTTAGAATATTTGGTTAGCTATTAAAAACAACTGCCTCCGTGGTCTAGCGGTTAACTTCGTGGATTTAGACTCGTAGATACCGGGTTCGATTCCTGGTCGAGACACAAAAATATTTATTAATATAAATAAATACATTTAATTCATATTTAATTTATTTGTGATATTCTCGAGTTTGGTACGCTGGAGACATCGACGAGTTTGCCACTTGTCATGATTGGCCTATAGTAAAGTTGGCTAAAACACCACCCCGAAACGGTCGTGATGATACTTTACATTTTTTTCTTTATTATAAACAATGCCGCAAACGTCGGTAATCGTAAAAAATCCTTCAAGTTCAAAGATATACTGGTAGGATAGGTAAGATATGCGGATAGATAGGTGAGATATACAGATAGATAATATCAATATGCGTTTAGAAATACATTGTTTTCAAGTGTTTGTACTGTGAAGTTTAATAATAATAATCCAAAAAATATATAATATTTGAATTAAATACTCACAAACAATATTGTTTTTATTATCATTATTAATTTTCCAATTATATAATATAGTGTGGATAGGTAGAACGTCTTAAAATACCTTCTCCACTCAACATTTCCTTCCAGCTGTCAAACGAAAATTAAATCTCTGTTATTAAGACGATTAAAATCAAAAATCGCGTCTATTGTACCAGCTTATGGCTGACCTTTAAAATAAAACTGTCGGCTCGGCTCTATTTTTAACTTTAACCGTAACTATTACAGAAATTTAATTTTCGTTTGACAGCTGGAAGGAAATGTTGAGTGGAGGTGGAATGGGTGTATTTATATTTTTTTTATTTTTCAGTCCTCTACCAGTTAACTTAAAAGCATGTTTACTGAATTGGTGTCAAGAAAGTGTAAATACTTCTGAGTCGACGTCAAATGAATTACTTTCTGAATTAATGGGCTGTGATAAACCTGTATCATTACAGGGCCTTTTAACTATTGTGGCTGATACAATACCTAAGGTAAGCAATTTATCAACCGACGGAGACTCTTACATCTGTCGCACACTGAAGATGTGGAATGCTCTCCCAGCCAGTGTGTTTCCCCATTCCTATAACCTGCAGTCCTTCAAGCGAAGTGAGAAAAAGCATCTTTATAGGCCGGCATAGTGGTAGGGACTGATGTCGGTCGTCTGTTGCTTCCCATTCTTGGACCTCGCGTACTGCATACCAACATGGCGGTGTCATATGTCGTGCTCAGTATAAAATAATATTGATTGCATAGTTTTAATAACGAGATATACAAACTGCCTCCGTGGTGTAGCGGTTAAGTCTGTGGTTTTAGACTCGGAGGTACCGGGTTTGATTCCTCGTCGGGACACAAAAATATTGATTAATGTAAATAAATATATTTAATTTATTTGTGATATTTCTCGAGTTTGGTACGCTGGAGACATCGACGAGCTTGCCACTTGTCATGATTGGCCTATAGTAAAGTTGGCTAAATGTGAATCTGCTTATTTATTAGCGTGGTTTCTGACCACCCCGAAAGGGAAACGGTTGTGATGATACTTCATTAGCTTTCACATGAACCTCCTGTAAGCAACTATATACATACAGAGACGTGACTGTCATAATCTTGGCATCAACAAAATAATTTAGTACTGTGGTTCTGGTTTTTAAAATAGATGATGTCATTTAAAAAATTTCAGGTTCTTCCCCACACATTAGTTAGTCGTCGTTGCGAAATGACAGCTTTGTTAGTGGCTACCATACACCTACTGTCAGCCACAGATGTCAATGACCCGGTCAGAAGAGCCAAATTACTGCACCTTCTGTTGACGTTGAAGAAGGCACCTGATGCTGCAGAAACTAAAACTATTTGTGAAGGTAAATATTATTGCCGGTCAATATTCGGCAAGCATCCAACAGAATAATATTCAAAAGATTGGTATACTCACATTACTTAAACAGCTCCCTACAGCGTGTATAAGTAGATATTGTATGTAGTATAGTTATGTATATATGTATGTATGTAAGTACTATTATGAAATGAAATGAAATAATTTATTTGTCAGAAACATGGTAGGTACAGGGATGTAAATTATTATATGTAATTATATCACATGATTCGTTATTTCTAGCATACAAATATTTATTTAGTCACACGACTTTGTCAGGCTTAGTGTCTAGGTATTCTTTTGTCGAATAAAAACATTTATTAACCAGCATTTGTTTGACTCTTAATTTGAACAGTTTTAGTGGCAGCTCCCTTATAGTAACTGGAAGCTTATTAAATATCTTTGTTGCCATTGCATAACAATTTCGGCTATATTGAGTACTTTTATGAGCTGGAATAATTATTCTATTAGGATAACGCGTTTTAAAATTGCAATTATCCCCAAGAGTTTTAAAAAGTTCCGGGTGGTTTTTTACAAATAAACAGCATTCAAGTATATAGATAGAAGGAACAGTCAGTAATTTTAGTTTTATAAATAAAGGACGACAGGAAGTCATAGGAGGTGTGTTACAAATAGCACGAATGCATTGTTTTTGTCCAATAAAGATTCTATTTATTTCCACTGCATTGCCCCACAATAATATGCCGTACCTTATATTTGACGCAACATATCCATGGTATGCCTGAAGGGCGGTTTTTTCGTTAGCTACTTTAGTTAATCGCCACAAAGCGTAGACAAATCTATTTATTTTAGTTGTTATACTACTTATATGTTGTGTCCAAGAGCAACATTGGTCAATCGTTGGGCCTAAATTTTTTATTTAATTGGATTGATTTATTTGGTTGCCATTTATTTTTATAGTAATATGTTTCTTTTTAACGTTGTGTCTGTTTATAAATTGAATGTATGTCGTTTTATTAATATTAATTTTTAGATTGTTAGCATTTAGCCAATTTATAATGTCCCCAATAGTTTTATTTATTATGTTATTATAGTTATTTATTTTATCGTCAGTTATTATCACGGATAGATCGTCAGCAAAAAGTATACAGTCACAAGAAGTAGTATCAGGTAGATCATTAATGTATAGTAGAAATAGCAAGGGCCCCAGTATACTGCCCTGGGGGACACCAGCTTGATTTACTTGTGTTTTGGACCTAAAGATAGACTCCTGGTTAGCATTGTCAAGCCTTGTAACTTCAACGTATTGGTTTCTAGAAGAGAGGTAGCTCTGTAGCTATTCTTGTACTACGCCACGTAATCCATAGGCTTCGCATTTTTTTAATAGCAGGTCATGACAAACAAAATCAAAAGCCTTGCTCATGTCAAAAAATACTGAAGTAGTAGCTATTCGCTTATCGACGTTTCTTAATATATTGCTAATAAGGTTAAATGCTGCAAGAGATGTGGATTTACCTTTTTGAAATCCATTTTGTTCATCTTTGATTATTTTAAATTTATTAAGATAGCCTATCAACCTGGTATGCATCAGTTTTTCAAACACCTTTGATAATACAGGTATTAGGGCAATCGGCCTGTAGTTGTCAAACTCTGTCTCATCTCCTTTTTTGAAAAGAGGCTTAATTATTGTTACTTTTAAATTGTCCGGGAATTTTCCTTGAATAAATGACAAATTTATTAGGTAACTTTAGTATGTAGTATATATATATTTAATAAATATAGTTATTATTTAATAATGATCAGTCTTAAATACGTCTTCGCACCTACTCGTCGATCTAAGTTATACTTATTATTGTCCCAAAGGTTGGCTGTCAGAGAATGTCTAGCGGCATTAATCATAATTGATCGCCTCCGTGGTCTAGTGGTAACAAACGTTGCCGTGAACTCGGGAGGTCGTGGGTTCGATTCCCACCGGGGGCAAGTTCTACATTGTATAATTTGTCTCGGTCTGGGTGTTTATATGTATATATTTACAACAAAACAAAGTATAATATGTAGTTTATCAACCATCTAGTTTCCGTAACACAAGCCTCGTAGCTTACCACGGAAATTAGATGGCGCTGTGTGACCTGTCTGGAAATATTTATTTATTTATTCCAGCTGCGTGTTTGATAGTGAAGTGGGGTAACAGTGGTGAGGTGTTGTCTTGTATCGCGGAGCTGTTATCATCCCGGAGTGCTGAGCGCAGGGTGGTGGCCAGCGAGATATGTGTGTCTGTCGCTCCGTATGTGTCTGTAGAACTGTCCACTTCACTATTATTGAGTCTGGTTGTCATGATGTGCGATGCTAATGAAATGGAAATCAGAGGGCTGGGATTAAAGGTAAGTTCATTTTTGGGTTCATGGTAATCTATACGAATAAGGATTCGTCTCAACTGCGCCACCAAATGAAACCAGCTTGTAATCGGCGGACCACAACCAACTACCTCCGTGGTCTAGTGGTTTAGTCCGTGGATTTAGACTCGGAGGTACCAGGTTAGATTCCTGGTCGGGACACAAAAATATTGATTAATTTTTAATAAATACATTTAATTAATTTGTGATATTTCTCGAGTTTGCCACTTGTCATGATTGGCCTATAGTAAAGTTGGCTAAATGTGAATCCGCTTCTTTATAAGCGTGGTTTCTGACCACCCCGAAAGGAAAACGGTAGTGGTGATGATACTTTTTCATTTTTGAACTGTCAAACTCAAGGTAGCCATGAAAGTGTGTTTGCGTTAATTCGGCTAATATTTACATTATTAAACTTGTATTTATTATTTTATTATTAATAATTAGTTAAATTACTTATTTTAGTTAAATAACTATTTTTTAAACAAAAAAAATTGTGAAACTGATTCCGTAATTCGAAAGAGACAGCAATAAAAAATGGAAACACGCACAATGCGTATCTACAAACAATAAATTGGAATCTATATATTTGGCAGAATTAGCAGTTTGTTTTTTGCGGTTTTCTCGCGCTGTGAACTCCCATTATATCTAATGTGTTTGAACTATATGCGCGAATTACTCCATGAAAAGCATCAAACTCTGCGGCAATTTGTACTTAAAAAAAAATATTACAAAATTTCCAACTCTTCGCGCCAATTTGCACGCACATGTCAAGTGGATATTGTTAGTCAAAAGTGGTGTTGTTTTGTTTAATAATGTATAAATATAATAAAAAATAAATTGGACTGGAAACATCGGGCACTCCTCGCACTCCAACCCGTCTGGTCAGCGTGGTGAGTGTAGGCCAAATTCTCCAGATATATGTCCTGGAAGGCCCATTTCCAACAGTGGTGGCTCGGACGCTGTCTTCAAAGGGTTGTAATGAAAAAAAAAATATCTGGCACAAGTTATAGTTAATCATGTTTTATCCGAATCTGTTTAATAGTTTTTGCGTCACAAACACATTCATCTATTTACGCTTAACCCGCAGTCGTCGTCATAATTACTCTCCCTTCCAACGCTGCGTAATATACAACAAAGAGTGAATTCCTCTCAGGTATGACATACCCCACAGTAACCCCCCTTCCCCGCATCAATTCAATTCATTTATTAACCATAAGATATGAAATGAAATGAGATATCGTTTATTTGCAATAAATGCAGTACAGTTGTCACAAAACTTTACTTACATACTAATATCATAATCACAACTACATTAAAACAAAAAACAATATCAATTAACCTGTTTTGCACTCTAGATACTCTTTTACACTATAAAATCTATGGTCCAGTAGCCATTTCGTCAGTTGTAATTTTAGTTTAGGGCCCTGCAATAATTTTATTTCGTCAGGAAGCTTATTATACACATATTAAATACATTTTTCATACTTATGTCTTTATAGCAGGGGGGCTGGTATAATAGATTTGAAAACTTGGCTCTTTTTTGTCTGGGTATGACTTCACTACGCTTCCTAAAGTGTACATTAAGTACACTCAGTTTTGTCAGTTATACATATTATTGTTTACCAATCATGGCAGGATTGCAGAAGAATGCCATTAATAGCAAAGAACAGCCATCGTCATTTACACTTAACACTACAAACAATCAATACCTACATAGATGCTGGTGTACAAGGGCGTTGTCACTTAAAAGCTAGAAAATAAACTATTTTAAAATTATATAATAACATAATTATTATTTTAATAAAGGAAAAAAAAAATACAAAATTGTGTATGTCAAAATAAAGAATCACATTAAATGTCAAAAATAATAAATAAATAAATAAAATAACATATTAATTTATAATATAAACGTCATAATAATAAAATAAACAATAAGAAAAATAAATGTTCACATAATGTGTTCGTCTTTTAAGGCATCATCTATGGTATAGTATGATTTGTCAATTAAAATTGTCTTAATTTTAGGTTTGTACATGTTATAGTCTAGGTTTTTTGTGTCTTCAGATAGTTTGTTATATAATGGGGTGTATCACTAACTTTTTATCACGATAGATGGCGCATGATAGACGGTACCCAATAGAACTGTCAGTTGCATATAAAACTTGTATTTTTATTACGAAATTTATTAATTTCTGGTTATATTGCCGAAGTGAGCAGCTTTTAAGTGTACAAATCGATATTTCCAAGCGAAATAAAAAATATGGTGATCTCAAAATTGCCGTTCTATTAATTAAACCTTTTTTCTTTTTAAAGACGGTGTTCGCTTTCCTAATTCGTCTTTTAAGGTAGGTAACGTTAAGTTAAAAATTTTTTTTTGTTATAAAAATAAAAAACCACAAAAACATTTAAAAAATGATCCGTCATAGCTGTAAACAAGGTACCAGTGCCGCTAGCGACATCTACAAAAAGCTTTGTCTGATACACCCCATTTGACACATAGATACAATCCGGGGTAAAACAAGAAACCAACGGATCGACCCCCGCTGAGATTAATGCCCGTTAAATAGGTTTAACCCTGAAGCGTTCCGTCAATAACGAAGAAGAACTATGACTACATTTACGTTTATTAAATTTGTATAATTTTTTATACCATTTCAGGCAGCATGTCTAATATCTTCTGTAGCGGATCATAAATATTCCCAACTTGAAGGGTTATTATTTGGATTTCTAAGGGATCCCTCGGAGGGAATTGTTAAGGATGCTGTATCTATGTTTGTGCCGGTACTGGCTAGGGCAGCTTTAATTGCAGGTAAATATATTGATTTGTTTTTAAAAGCTTTTATTTTTTTGTAAGGAGCGAGTGAACGGGAATCGAATAGGCGCTAGAAATTTTCGAAAGAAATGAAATTAGCAGCAACTAACCTTTGTTCCGGGTCTCGAACTGGTGACAAACAAACAAATTCCTTAGTGGTTTATATAGCTGACGGATCGCGAATACGATGGTAATGATGAGGATCGACCGCCTCCGTGGTCTAGTGGTAACAAACGTTGCCGTGAACTCGGGAGGTCGTGGGTTCGATTCCCACCGGGGGCAAGTTGTACATTGTATAATTTGTCTCGGTCTGGGTGTTTATATGTATAATATGTATATACTTACAAAAAAAAAAAGTATAATATGTAGTTTATCAACCATCTAGTTTCCGTAACACAATCTTCGTAGCTTACCACGGAAACTAAATGGCGCTGTGTGACCTGTCTGGAAATATTCATATTTATTATTTATCTCAGGAGAAATTACTGTAGGTCCAGGGTACAACCACAGCGAATAATTACGAATGAATTTGGGGAGCAACTGTATGCTTCGACCGACGATTGCGCTTCGACTCTCCGACAGAGAGCGTTGTTTCCGGCGGAAACGTCATTATCAGCCAGCTTATGGCTCAGGTTGAAGGTCTGGATCTACAAGATGTTCATCCGTTCCCGTCTCACCTATGCTGCGCCAGCCTGGCACCAGCTACCACCCAAGATAGACAGGGACAAGATCCAAAGTCAGCAGAACATATCGCTATATATAGTAGTCTCTTGAGCCCCGTGGTTCGTACGTAATTCCGTCATAGCTCGAGATCTGGAGAGAGTCTAATTAGTTCCTGGACACTACTTTACTGAAACTACAGTTGAGAGTGAACACTACTATTGAAGAGTTTGTCGTCGGCCTGACCAAACGTGTGTTCTATCGGCCCGACAACGGACACTTCAAGTATCTCCAGAATATCTCTCCGTCTAGCGCTCGGCCTCCCAACGGGAGACCACTTCTTAGAGAGGTGGTCCTGGAGGAAAGCTGCAGTTGTCGAAACTATACAGGGTTCGTGAGCCACACGGGCGCTGTTGTAACGATGCCTATCACCAAAAATGCATGAATTACCAGCGGGTATCTGAGAAGGCGCGGTGGTGGCTCGGTTGTGAGAACGCGTACCTTAAATCCTACAAAGGTCGGTTCAAACCCACCCGGCATGTACCAATGAGAAATACTCTTTTCTTACGTCCATTTGTCATAGATTTACAAAACCACCGTTGCCGTGACTCGGAGAGCACGTTAAGCCGTCCCGGTTCCACTAATACTAACTCGTGGAATCGATAATAAATTGTCATTGAAAATTGACATCATATCCTCGCCAAGCCGTCTGGCCAGCGTAGCGAGTGTAGGCCAAATCTAGACATATGTTCTGGAAGGCCCATCTCCAACAGTGGAGGTCTGGGACGCTGTGTTCTAGGGGCTGTAATGATGATCCGAGATCCTGCCGGGGAAAACGGGGGAATTTCCCATCCCCATCCCAGGCCAATTAGCCATCCGGGGGTCGTCCCCAAGTCACTTAACAGGAAATACACCGAGCACAGTCACCACTAGCGGGCGTTGAGACAATGGAACGTCATCGACTCGGAGTGCGCCTGCGCACAAAGGCGTTACCGCGAATATTCAAATCAAACGATTCAAAAATCTAAACATAGAATAGTTTGTTCACACTTAGCCAACTTTACTATAGGCTCTATAATGACAAGTGGTAAGGTCGTCGTTGTCTATAGCGTTCCTGACTCGAGAATTGTCGCAAATAAATTAAATATAAATGTTGAACTGTGCGAGCGAGAGAACGACCCTCTTAACGAATAAAGTAGTAGAGAAGCTAGAGACGTCGGCGAGCTTGTCGATGATGGTTCTATAATAAAGTTGGATAAATATCCCTGAAGCCCTATTCTGTTTAGAGTCGCAAACGTTAACACGTTAACGTTAATGAAATCCGTTAACTATATCATGCTATTAAGGTTGATATTTGCACGGACACGGGCAAAGTCGAGCGCTTACAGAGTTTAAAATTGAATAATATTTTGTAATTGTGACGCAATCTCTGATGTAACAGTAACATAATAGGGCTGCTGGATTCTAACCACCCCGCAAGGGATACGGTTGTAATTATTTTATTGTTTATTTTTCAGGAAAATTTGCAACTGATCTCATGAGTAAAATAATGATAAACTTAGTGAAAATAAGCAACGACAAAGAGTGGAAAAATCTCATTACGTATTTGAACGTTATAAAGGCGCTTATATTACCAAAACTATCTTACACAATAAATGTAGAAGTACTTAAGAATCTTAGTATAAATAACTGTGATATGGAATCCATAAATTATGAATATATTTGTTTAAGAAGTGACCAGAAAGTGTGTTTGGATCTACAATGTTTTATGGTTGCTGAATGTGATAGTAAATTGTTGTATTCTGCAATGAATGCGTCACTAAAAGAAAAACCTGATATGCGATGGCCGGAGCTTAGTTGGTGTATAAGTATGTAAGTAATCTTAACTATTATTATGGTCCTTACTGGGTAAACCACTAGTCCAGCCTTTGGTCAGGCCGTCTCCTCTACTACTAGTCCAGCTTTAGGTAAGGCCGTCTCCTCTACTACTAGTTCAGCTTTTGGTAAGGCCGTCTCCTCTACTACTAGTTCAGCTTTTGGTAAGGCCGTCTCCTCTACTATTAGTTCAGCTTTTGATCAGGCGGTCTCCTCTGCTACTTTTCCAGATTTTGATCAGGCAGTTTCTTCTGCTACTAGTTTAGGCTTTGGTCAGGCGGTCCACGCCGCTACTATTCCAGCCTTTGGACAGGCGTTCTCCTATGCTACTTGTCCAGATTATGATCAGGCAGTCTCTTCTGCTGCAAGTCTAGCATTTGGTCAGGCGTTCTCCTCTGCTACTCTTCCAGCTTTAGACCACGCAGTTTCTTTTGCTACAAGTCTAGCCTTTGGTCAGGCGGTCTACGCCGTTACTATTCCAGCATTTGGTCAGCTGTTCTCCTTTGTTACTCTTCCAGATTTTGATCAGACAGTCTCTTCTGTTGCAAGTCTAGCATTTGGTCAGGCGGTCTACGCCGCTACTATTCCAGCATTTGGTCAGCTGTTCTCCTTTGCCACTCTTCCAGATTATGATCAGGCAGTCTCTTCTGCTGCAAGTCTAGCATTTGGTCAGGCGGTCTACGCCGTTACTATTCCAGCATTTGGTCAGCTGTTCTCCTTTGCCACTCTTCCAGATTATGATCAGGCAGTCTCTTCTGCTGCAAGTCTAGCATTTGGTCAGGCGGTCTACGCCGTTACTATTCCAGCATTTGGTCAGCTGTTTTCCTTTGCCACTCTTCCAGATTATGATCAGGCAGTCTCTTCTGCTGCAAGTCTAGCATTTGGTCAGGCGGTCTACGCCGTTACTATTCCAGCATTTGGTCAGCTGTTCTCCTTTGCCACTCTTCCAGATTATGATCAGGCAGTCTCTTCTGCTGCAAGTCTAGCATTTGGTCAGGCGGTCTACGCCGTTACTATTCCAGCATTTGGTCAGCTGTTCTCCTTTGCCACTCTTCCAGATTATGATCAGGCAGTCTCTTCTGCTGCAAGTCTAGCATTTGGTCAGGCGGTCTACGCCGTTACTATTCCAGCATTTGGTCAGCTGTTCTCCTTTGCCACTCTTCCAGATTATGATCAGGCAGTCTCTTCTGCTGCAAGTCTAGCATTTCGTCAGGCGGTCTACGCCGTTACTATTCCAGCATTTGGTCAGCTGTTCTCCTTTGCCACTCTTCCAGATTATGATCAGGCAGTCTCTTCTGCTGCAAGTCTAACATTTGGCCAGGCGGTCTACGCCGTTACTATTCCAGCATTTGGTCAGCTGTTCTCCTTTGCCACTCTTTCAGATTATGATCAGGCAGTCTCTTCTGCTGCAAGTCTAGCCTTTGGTTAGGTGTTCTAGTCTGCTACAATGTCTGATGAATCCGCATTGAATCCGTGGAACGCCAAGAAATCTGTCTTTTATTAAAATATGAAATATTATTTATAATAATGATAATAAATAAATAAAATTGGAAAAAGTATTATTATTAATAGTTGTTTATTTAATTTCAGAATAAAACAAATATTAGATATATCTATAAATAGTAAATCTTTAAATCAAGGCGCAGTTTATGAGCAGTTAATAACTTTAATAAATAATTATGTAGTAAATTTTGGACCTCGATTCGCTTCGGTGGTACTGAAGCCTATATTTTTGGAATATATTAAAGATTTAGAGTACAAAATGGAGAAATTGCATACAGTGTCGTGTGAAGACGCCATTGTTGTTGGCATTTATTCGGTGGCAGTGTTGCCAGCCTTGGAAAATGAAGAGGAGTTATTGTCGTTCTTGCACAAGTAAGTTTTTATGTTTTGTTTACTATTTCTTATGTGAGTCGGCAGTTTCGACGCAAAGTTATATGAATTAAATACGTTTAAGTAATTTTCACCACTTACTGAAAATAACTGCAATAATTATGCCCCTGCATGCTAGCATGACAAAATTTATTCTTGTCAATTCAATTCAATTCGTTTATTTTGCAAGTAGACATAGGATAAAAAGAGATGTATTCTGCACTTTTACACGACAATATTTACAATAATATTAATAATAATAAATATTCTTGTCAATTCAAGTCTAGTCCCTACCACTATGTTGGCATAACGAAATTTATTCATGTCAATTCAAGTCTAGTCCCTACTACTATGCTGACATGACGAAATTTATTCTTGTCAATTCAAGTCTAGTCCCTACTACTATGCTGACATGACAAAATTTATTCTTGTCAATTCAAGTCTAGTCCCTACTACTATGCTGACATGACGAAATTTATTCTTGTCAATTCAAGTCTAGTCCCTACTACTATGTTGGCATAACGAAATTTATTCATGTCAATTCAAGTCTAGTCCCTACTACTATGCTGACATGACGAAATTTAATCATGTCAATTCAAGTCTAGTCCCTACTACTATGCTGACATGACGAAATTTATTCTTGTCAATTCAAGTCTAGTCCCTACTACTATGCTGACATGACAAAATTTATTCTTGTCAATTCAAGTCTAGTCCCTACTACTATGCTGACATGACGAAATTTATTCTTGTCAATTCAAGTCTAGTCCCTACTACTATGTTGGCATAACGAAATTTATTCATGTCAATTCAAGTCTAGTCCCTACTACTATGCTGACATGACGAAATTTAATCATGTCAATTCAAGTCTAGTCCCTACTACTATGCTGACATGACGAAATTTATTCTTGTCAATTCAAGTCTAGTCCCTACTACTATGCTGACATGACGAAATTTATTCTTGTCAATTCAAGTCTAGTCCCTACTACTATGTTGGCATAACGAAATTTATTCATGTCAATTCAAGTCTAGTCCCTACTACTATGCTGACATGACGAAATTTATTATTGTCAATTCAAGTCTAGTCCCTCCTACTATGCTGACATGACGATTTTTTTTTCGTCTCGATTTAAGTATGGTCCCTACCACTATGCTGGCATGACAAAATTTATAGTTGTCTATTTAACTCTATTCCGAAATATATTTTTTTAAATTTATTTTAAATCTTTTAAGTCTAGTCCCTACTACTATGCCGGCATAGCAAAATTTATTCATATTAATTTATAACTAATCCAAAAATATACTTTGAAATATTAATTTGGTAATAACTAATTGTAAATTCGGTTCATATATTTTTTTTATATTTAACTTTCAGATGGATTGTGTATAGCAGTATCAATAATTTTCCAGTAAAAGTTTTTTCTATTCCCTTCAAATGGATAAATAAACACAAAAATGAAACCATAGACCTCTATTTAAAACTACTAAAAGATTGTAAGTATTTATAATATCTTAGAACTGTTGTGGCATGGTTCAAATACCGGCATGTATAAAAAAAAAGTAAAGTATCATCACAACCGTTTCCCTTTAGCCAACTTTACTATAGGCCAATAATGACAAGTGGCAACCTCGTCGATGTCTCCAGCGTACCAAACTCGAGAAATATCACAAATAAATTAAATATTATTAAAATGTATTTATTTACATTAATAAATATTTTTGTGTTTCGACCAAAAATCGAACCCGGAACCTCCGAGTTTAAATCCACGGACTAAACCGCTAGACCACGGAGGCAGTTTATTTATTTGTTAATAAATAATATTTTTGTGTCCCGGCCAGGAATCGAACCCGATACCTCCGAGTCTAAATCTACTGACTTAACCGCTAGACCACGGACAAACTATAGAAGAGAGAAGACAAATTTCTAAGCATTCCATGGATTCACCGTGCGGGTGCCGGGTCCATCGTGCTTGCGACCGACAATAGGCTGGTTTATAATAATAATAATAATAATTTATTCGATGTAAAAAATATACAGTAACATAAAAATACAGTAATATAAAAAGAGTATACAAATCTAATAATAATATAATTTTGAGCGAAATTTTATAGGCCTTGGGTCGTAGAACAATTTATAGTGAAAATATGATATATATAATAAAAATCATCCAAAAGTTAAATTAATTTCACAGTATATAATTATGGATTGTATAAATAACTTTATTTAATATTTACAATAATTTGAACCACTATATAGTATTAGACCTATAAATATATCACAACTATTTATCAAAAATAATCTTATAAAAAAGAAAATATTTTATAACTATAAACAAAAGAGTTGTCGCATTACCCTCCGTCAAGTTAAAACTGAGCGACGGATAGGCGATGTTCTCCGCCGCGCACACGCCGGCGAAGAGGTGTTCAGTTTAAAACCGGATTAAATAGGTTCGGGTGCACAGTATATGCTTTGTAAGCAGATCAAATACAGTAACAATAAAAAAAAAAATACTTAATTCAGAAAATTATAGTAGTAAAAAGTTTCTGTTATGAGACAATATTATAGTTTCTTACATAAACATGTTTCAATAATTAGATACAAACAATAAAAATGGTAAAGAACTTTAACTTATCAGTAAAAAAACTTAAAAGATAAACAATTGGTTTAGTGTTATAAATTCTAGACAATAACAATAGTAAAAATAAAGAAAATTAAAAAAAAATGGTTCAGGCAATGATACAACTATGTGAAATATGTGTAAAAACAAATTATTATTTGTTATTATTTTATGGTTTATTCTTCGTTTTAGTCTCCACAAATAGTAGTGAAAGTGCGAGCGGTTCGTGTATCAGGTCGTGGGTGTGTCACGTGATCGCCGACCTTACTGACGTCACACAACTCTCTGAGACCAGCTTACACTCACTTGTGTTGCCCACTGTTGTCACCATGCTCAATGATAATGATGTGTATGTATTGAATATTTTTATACTAATTAAGAAACTTTCTAGAAACTAAAGAAAATCTGGCTAAATATCCTCATCATCATCATCATCAGCCTGTATCTCTCCACTGCTGGATGTAGGCCTCCCCTAAGGCTCGCCACTTAACCGTATGTCGATGTCTCCAGCGTACATACACACACACATCTTCACGCCAGATCCCTTGCGGGGTAGGCAGAGACATTTGAGCACCACTTGACACGATCACAACATACCTCTTTCGCTTCGTCGACGTTCATTAACCTTCATAAATTTCCTTTTGTTCCGAAGGCTTTTTAATGCACCTTCGGTCAGTGTTTTATTTATTTGATCGTGATATGTGAGTCTCGGTCTGCCAGGGCCTCTTTCACCCACAACTTTCGCATTATATATCTGGTTCGTCAATCTTTCTTTGCTCATTATTTCAACATGCCCGAACCTTCGTAGCATGCCTTTCCTTATTTTTGTCCCTATGCTTTCTTTTATACCAACCCTTTTCCGTATTTCGACGTTACGTATGCGGTCCGCCAATGTGACGCCACATATCCGGCGCAACGACCTCATTTCTACATTATAACAAATAAATTAAATATTAATTAAATGTATTTATATACATTAATAAATATTTTTGTGTCCCGACCAGGAATCGAACTAAATCCGAGTCTAAATCCACGTACATTAACCGCTAGACCTCGGAGGCAGTTTTTATTGCATGTTTTACTATATTTATATATCAATAGAAAAAATATACTGAGTGACTTTATATGGTCTTTAATGTCGGCCAAACTGCCGCATTGATGACATCTAGACGCCAATTGCTTCCACCACTGCAACTTCGGGGACAGAACATTGAATGGACTCCGATGACGACTTGGGCTGCGTCATTAACAGGACGTTAAAAACTGGGTGAAATAGCGTCACGCTGTCATTTCCGTCCTGTTATGAATTCCAGCTTAAAGATCAGGTTGAAGGACCTGATCTACAAGATGTTCATTTGTTCCTGTCTCACCTATGCTGCGCCAGCCTGGCACCACCTACAACCCAAGACGGACTGTATATTTTTTAAATAATAAGAATTATAATAGCTCGGTGGTTTTACTGCATCTAATTCTGTGTTGCTTACGTTTAGGGCTATCCCTGATTCACATCTAAGGTAGGAGATGATGAACGTGCTGAAATAAGTAGACAAAGGCATACGACTTGGGGGAAAAATTATAGGTACTCACAGATCTCGAAGCACACTATTTCCAGCTTGGCCAAGCACTGCACTGTACATAAAACTTCAATTATTATTATTATATAGTCTTTTGGTTGGATACACGTATTTTCGCCATGCAAGCTCGGGCATGCGAAACGTCAGTTTTTCAAAACTAGACACGACTAACCAACCAAAGTTACCGATATAGCCTTCAAAATTTGTAAGCTGAAGTGGCAATGGGCTGGACATGTCTGTCGTAGAACCAATGAATGATCTAGTAGACGGGTTCTAGAGTGGAGACCACGTACGGGAGGACGCAGAGTGGGTCGACCCCCCGCTAGATGGACGGATGACCTAAGGAAGGTCACTGGTGGGGTTTGGATGAGGGTGGCAGGAGATCGTGTGAAGTGGAGAGACACAGGCTGATGATGATGATGATGATGATCAAGAAGCAAATTTTTAATAATCAATATTTACAGTACAGTAAGAGAAGCTGCAATCTCAGCTTGGGGCGCTGTAGCACGGACTTGTGAATCTCGAAATTTGGAGTGTTCCGACTGCTGGGATAGTATGGAGGCACTCATCACGGCCGAGGGTCCCGGGTTCTCTTCCCGGGAGGCGGCCCGCGCGGCCGAGGCTCTCGCCCTGCTCGTCCTACCGACCATGGACAATATGGGAAACAACGTCAGCCATAGAGGTAACATACATATTTATTTATTTATTCGAAGTAAGGTACAAATAACAGCTAACAAACAAAACAATTATTGAAATCATAGACAAATAATCCTGTCGGGTTTGCCAGCCTAAAAAACGTTTACACAACATTAAATAATACAAAAAATGGTAATAATATAAAATAAAAGTTAATAGTAAAAAAAAATAGTAACTGCCTCCGTGGTCTAGCGGTTAAGTCCGTGGATTTAGACTCGGAGGTACCGGGTTCGATTCCTGGTCGGGACACAAAAATATTTATTAATGTAAATAAATAAATTTTATTAATATATAATTTATTTGTGATATTTCTCGAGTTTGGTACGCTGGAGACATCGACGAGCTTGCCAATTGTCATGATTGGCCTATAGTAAAGTTGGCTAAAAGTGAATCCGCTTCTTTATAAGCGTGGTTTCTGACCACCCCGAAAGGGAAACGGTCGTGATGATACTTTACTTAGGCAGTTATATAAAAAATAATAATAAATAAGTGAAAACCAATAGGTTAATGATTATTTTACCTAAGACAAAATGAATGAATGAGAGGCAGAAGCAAAATTATACTATATATACGAGTATATCAGTATTCCTATATTAGCAAGCGAAGTGTATTTTCAAATTCAGTCCGGGATAAGAGTTGTCTTGATACTGCCTCCGGTGATTAGTTAGATGTATCAGAGTAGAACATGGCTAAAACGTTAATATAGACAAGTCATTTACAGTAATCTAAACAGGTGAATGAATAAATGTTTGAAAAATAAATATATACGATAGGTTATATATTTATATCTATTACTCAATTTAATTGTTTACCCAATAATGATTTGATTATTTATTAGTGTGCCGTAATTAGTTCTCTAGCAATTTTGATCTTGTTAACCAGGTTTATGACTTTATTAAGCTATAGCACATTTTATTGTGCACCATGTCACAGGACAGCGATTAGGTGGAGCAAAATTTTTTATTTTATATGAATTATGTTTTTTAAAATTGACTTACCTTGCACCTTCACAAAAAGCTAGACAAGTCGACAAAACCTCTCTAAATTGATATAATAGTATATGTATTTTATATATATTTATTATCTTTATAAGTTAAAATATTTGGATTGAATTTCATTGTTATTTTTTGTATTAATTTTATCATGATGTCGAATTGATTTATTTATTTATATACCTACTTACTCACTTTCTATTTAAATTTTTATTGTTTTGTATTAACTCTATTATTTCATTGATTTTATTAGTGTTGAATTTTGATTTATTTTATTATCATTATTTATTTGTCTTTTCTTTATATTAATTTTATATGGTATATAACTATTGTTAACTTGAAATCTTTATTATTATTATTTGTATAGACAATTAAAAAATATATAGGTATATTGACCATACATTTTTAATGAAAATGTATGTATTAATTATAAGATTGACTGCATGGTAAATTGAGCTTTACTGTTAAGCTATGTAATGTTTTACTAATAAATAAATAAATAAATCTATTATATGTACTTGTTTTATTATATATTTATATATTAGTGTATAAGTATTTTAGCTTTAGTTGCTAGTAATAGTTTAAGAATATTTTTTAAAATCTCAATTTTAAATTAGTTTTTTTTTATTTTTTTTATTGTTCAATAAAGAATTTATCTATCTATCTATCTATACAGCTAAATAAAGCAATCAAACGATTTTTTACTCTAGTAATTATTAGCTGCATTCGAATGCATGGAGAAAAATTGAAAATCTAGACCTTGATCAATTTTTAACCGATTTCAAGCAACAATGGTCTCAATTCGATTATATTTTTTGCCTTCCCTATCACCTCATTTATCATCCATTGGGAGAAGAAAAAAACATATTTAGAATAGCTGCAGCCCTCTTCTTAAGCGCAAACGTTATATAATGGAATCCGTTAACTATTTAGGTAGAACCAATGAAACTCAAAAGTAACGATTGATACCTTTATTGTCGAAAAAACTAAATAATATAGAACCCCACTGTTTTTAGTGGGGTGGTTTGCAACCCGTATTTCGTGGACTGACTCCCCACTACTGCAGACTAGTCGCGACGTCTTGTGTGCAGACGCCACAACTATATATATATATATAAAAAAGTAAAAAAAAGTATCATCACGACCGTTTCACAAGCGGATTCACATTTAGCCAACTTTACTATAGGCCAATCATGACAAGTGACAAGCTCGTCGATGTGGCCAGCGTACCAAACTCGAGTTTTTTTTTTTTTTTTTATACTAGCACGACATGTGACCTTGGGCCCACCTGATGGTAAGTGGCGCGCAAGGTCCATGAATGTTAGCAACTGAAGTCAGACACTCATAACTGTCCCTAACACTATGCCAGCTTGATGCTTTTACACAATTCGCTTGAAGGACTCCAAGTTAAAGGAAAGTGGAAACACAGAACACAGAGGCTGGAAGAGCATTCCACATCTTTATCGTACGACAGATGTATGAGTCCCCAAATTTATACGTACGCGAAGGGATAGTGACTACGGTATGTGGGTGCATATCGTGTGCGTGTGGTTCGGTTGCGGAATGGAGAGGGAGGGATTAGGTTATAGAGTTCTTCGGAGCACTCACCATAGTATAGCCGGTAGAACACGCTCAGAGAAGCCACATCTCGAGAAATATCACAAATAAATTAAATATTAATTAACTGTATTTATTTACATTATTAAATAGGCCACTGAGGCAGTTACATACATACATACATATATAGTGATTTATTTATTGATTTGTTTCAGCTGTGAGTTTGATTTGTGAGATATGTATGCGCGCGCCGCTATCTCCTGAATGCGTGTCGGCCATTGCTCCCGCCATGCAACTAGCAGCACTACACGATAGAACTCACCAAAAACTCAAGCCTGCACTCAAGTAAGTCAGAACACTTGTAGAATGACACTAAATAATAAATTATATTTAATATTAATTTGATTTAAATATTTGTTTAAGTTAATAAATATTATTGTGTCCAGACCAGGATACGAACCCGGTATCTCCGAGTCTAAATTCACGGACTTAATCGCTAGACCACGGAGGCAGTTAAAGTTCAATATTAATCGATATGATGTCAAATGTCACTCATTTAACCCAATAAGGTGTATCACTAACTTTTTATCACGATGGATATCAGATGGCGCATGATAGATGGTACCTAATAGAACTGTCAGTTGCATAGAAAACTTGTATTTTTATTATGTTTTTTTTATTTTCTGGATATATTACCGAAGTGAGCAGCTTTTTAGTGTACAGATCGATTTTTCTAAGCGAAATCAAAGATGTGGCGATCTCAAAATTGCCATTCTATTAATTCAACCTTTTTTCCTTTTAAAGAAGGTGTGCGCTTTCTTAATTTGTCTTTTAAGGTAGTTTATGGTACTTTTACCTTATGTTATGTTAAAATAAATTTTTCTGTTTTTAAAAAATGATGCGACATAGGTGTAAAACAAGGTACCATTGCCGCTAGCGACATCTTTAAAAAGCTTTGCCTGATACACCCCATTGTGCTTAACTTTTTTAAAAATACAAAATTACAATTTAAACTGCATATTTACGAGTATAAATTAAATGACATAATCGTTCTAGTGGTCTAGCGGTTAGGTCCGTGGATTTCGACTCGGAGTTACCGGGTTCTATTCCTGGTCGGGACACAATAATATTTATTAATGTAAATAAATACATTTAACTAATATTTAATTTATTTGTGATATTTCTCGAGTTTGGTACGCTGGAGACATCGACGAGCTTGCCACTTGTCATGATTGGCCTATAGTAAAGTTGGCTAAATGTGAATCTGATTATTTATAAGCGTGGTTTCTGACCACCCCGAAAGGGAAACGGTCGTGATGATACTTTACTTTAATTCAATTCAATTCGTTTATTTTCTGTAATTAGGCATAGGATAAAAAATATGTATTTTGCACTTTTACATGTCAAATTTACAATAAGTATACTATACTATTAACCAACATAATTTCACAGCATTCTACCAGGTAGAACGCCATGAAACTACACAACCTTACTTAAGTGTAGAGCAGTGCGATACAATACAAACATAAAATAACATTTAAAAACAACCTACGTGATTTATACACAAAACTACACTTATAATTATAGCTGCTGTAAATAGGCATTGTCCTTTTATTAAATAATATACAACCATAAAAATTACAAATGTCACTTAAGATTATAGCTGCTGAAAATAGGCATTGTCCTTTTATTAAATAATATACAAATATAAAAAATATAAATGTCACTTAAGATTATAGCTGCTGTAAATAGGCATTATCATCTTATTAAATAATATACAACCATAAAAATTATAAATGTGACTTTAGATTATAGCTGCTGTAAATAGGCATTGTCCTTTTATTAAATAATATACAACCATAAAAATTATAAATGTCACTTAAGATTATAGCTGCTGTAAATAGGCATTGTCCTTTTATTAAATAATATACAATTATAAAAAATATAAATGTCACTTAAAGCTGCTGTAAATAGGCATTATCATCTTATTAAATAATATACAACCATAAAAATTATAAATGGGACTTTAGATTATAGCTGCTGTAAATAGGCATTGTCCTTTTATTAAATAATATACAAATATAAAAAATATAAATGTCACTTAAGATTATAGCTGCTGTAAATAGGCATTGTCATCTTATTAAATAATATACAACTATAAAAATGAAAATGTTACTTAAGATTATAGCTGCTGTAAATAGGCATTGTCATTCTAGAAGCTAATGCAACACAAATAAAAAATAAATTTCAATTAAAATTATAGCTGCTGTAAAAAAGGCATTGTCATACAAATATAAAAATAATAATATTTACTGTTTAATAAATTTATATATTTTTCCCTACAGGAGACTAGAAGAAGCTGCTCAATCTCCAAATCTAGCTCAATACAAGCCAGCTATAGAAGCAATGATTTACAACGCTGCCGGGACTAACACTAGTAATTTTGACAGTGTTAGGGAAAGCCAACAAAAGGCTGGTTCATCCAACCTCCAGGCAGCGCAAGAAGTTGGCAGACGGGTCACACAAATGTTTCAGCAATCAAAAACTAATATGAACCTACAAAACATATTTAAAAAGAAAACATAGCAGCGGTTTTTTTAATTTTGTCTGGAATTAATTCCAGCACGAAAATGTCAAGTTTTGTTCAATTTTGTTGTTGTGTAAATTAATTTACTGTGGATGTTGTTAGTCAGAATTTGTGTTATTTTGTTTAATACTGTAACCTTCAAAATATATTTAAAAAGAAAACATAGCCGGTTTTTTTAATTTTGTCTGAAATTAATTCCAGCACGAAAATGTCAAGTTTTGTTCAATTTTGTTGTTGTTTAAATTAATTTACTGTGGATGTTGTTAGTCAGAATTTGTGTTATTTTGTTTAATACTGTGTTACAATGTGAATAATTGTAAAAAACAATAAATTTGACATAAATAAATATAAATATTTCCAGACAGGTCACACAGCGCCATCTAGTTTCCGTGGTAAGCTACAAGGCTTGTGTTACGGAAACTAGATGGTTGATAAACTACATAGTATACATATAAACACCCAGACCGAGACAAATTATACAATGTACAACTTGCCCCCGGTGGGAATCGAACCCACGACCTCCGGAGTTCACGGCAACGTTTGTTACCACGGAGGCGGTCATCATGAAATAATGTCAAACAATCATGAATATTGGGCATAAGTTGCAGTTTGTACCCCTGACGTGTTTCGGCGATATTGACGCGAATTACTCCATGAAAACCATCAAATTCTGCAGCATCTGGAATTTGATGATTAACTCATAAAAAAGAAAGATATATTACGTCAGACTTGGCTGTATGGGCTCGACCCTTTGCCTTCCCTATCACCTCATTCATCATGCATCGGGAGAAGAAAACAAAAAAAAAAAAAGGTGTCAGAATGTTTTTCGTTTTTATATGTATTTTTTTTTTTCTAGTAAAATAAATCCACTTCACATGTTATAAATGACTTGTTTGCTGCTCTTCACGAATTATTGACAGAGCGATCAGTTGCCGAGGAGACATTAACTGGCCACCAAGGAGACCAGACCTATTTAATTTCCCCGTAACCATCCAATTTGGATGCTACAAAAAATCACAAACGAAATTAAAGCTATTCCTAGGTCGAAGCTCCAGCGTGTGATTAAGAATTTAACTATGATATTATGAACAAATGTGATTTAAATATATTAAAAACAGTATATTTTAAGTACAAAGATATTTATGTATGTTGTGGTAATATAAAAATTGGGTTGTGGGTAATCCATATCGCAACAGTAATCATTAGGTAAAAATATAGATGAAATATTTTTCTGTATGTGTAAATCTATGTAAAATGTTCTCTTAGCATGTGTTTCCCCATTCATATAACCTGTAGCAGTATTTCATTGCTTATGGTGTGTTCGACTTGAAAGCATCGATGTACCTATATACACACATCAAAAGTGTCTAGGGATCAACATATATTTTTGCAATAACTTTTCTCCTGATTGATATTCATTAAAATTTTCTTTAAGGATTGATCAAATAAAATGTTTTCGTTTGTCTACAGTAACGATAAACCAAGTCACCTTTGCATTAGTAAAAAAAATTGCCATTTTCCTAATAAAGGGATTTTTGACATTTGAACCACTAACATTAAAGTTCGAAAAAAAGACTGAAATAACAGTTTTTTTTTTAATTTTATTGGGTAACTTAAACAATTAATAATCCGTGTTTCTACCGCGAACACTAACAACACAAGAACATCGGTTTGGCATACTCAAAATGAGTTCATCCAAATCACGCTGTGGAATGGCCGCCCATGTTCGTTGCAACAACAAAAAAAGGTCTTCTTGCGACTGGATACCCTCCATATTCGGCAGAGCTCTTCTCTGAAGAATATCCCATGCATGCTCAATCGGGTTCAAGTCTGGCGACTGAGCAGGCCAGGGCAGGACATTGATGTTAGCTGCGGCGAGAGTCTGTCCTACAACTCTTGCGGTGTGCGGTCGTGCATTATCATGCATTAACTGAAATAAGGGACCGATATGCACTTGTAGAGGAACGATGACGTCTGATACAACCGTCTCAGCATAAATTTGAGCGTTGAGGTTGCCTCTGATCCAAATCAACTCAGTTCTTCCGCCGATCGAAATACCCGCCCATACCATGATGGTTTCACCACTATAAGGATGGACTTCCTGGCAGGATTTTAATCGCTGTTGGCGTCCAGGGGTTCTCCAGTGTCGTATACGTCTTGTATCCGGCCTCATACCAAAACGAGACTCATCAGAAAAGCACACGAAACGCCATTGTTCTTCTGTCCAATTTCTGTGTTCAAGAGCCCATTGATATCGAGTCCTACGATTGTGCATTGCTATAGGTGGTACCCGTAGCGGTCTTCGGGAATGAAGGTTCACTTCATGCAAGCGGTTTCTGACTGTTTGGTCGCTAATTAAGTTCCCTGAAGAGCGATGAAGGCTCACGGCTAACATCATGGCGGTTATTGTTGGAGTTCTTCGAGCTGTGATTTGAATGTATCGGTCTTGTCTCCGTGTGGTGCAGCGATACCGTCCTCCATGGCGCTCAGCCACGGTACCAGTGGTTCGGTAACGTGTCCAAAGTCGACTGATAACACTCTGACTTGTATTCAGAGCTAAAGCCACAGTACGTTGCCGGGAACCAGCTTCTATCATTCCCACGGCTCTGATCATTTCTTCCCTGCTTAAATGACGTCGCCGCTCCATAATAACGTTGGTTTTAATCAGTAGTAGGGAAACAGTAGCACTAATAATGTCTTCAATGCGTCTTATGTTTTTATAGGGAAAATATTGACAGCTGATTTTCATCTTTTACTCGAATTTGATTGACAGTTCCTGTTTTAAATTATGAAATGCACCAAAAAGGATCCATATAAATTTATAAAATCATAAATTTATTACAAAGCCACATCTCAATCACAAGAAATCCGCATAAACATGCTTGATCCCTAGACTTTTTTGATGTGTGTAGATAGGCCTATTCAATACAAAACGCACTCTTAAAAACGTGCCGCTTGCTTTGTGTACCTATCAACTTTGGGGGCAATTCTCAAGCAAGGATAATGCCACATGCTTTATTCATCGGAAATTATATCACAATGCATACAAAAAGAGTAGTTTTACTCGATATAAATATTTATATTAGGCGCTCTCGACGCTTGCAATCTCGCGACTGTTGGTGCAGCTACATGACTTCGATTGGTTTTACGGGAACGTTTTTATATCAGTGAGGGCCTATCTATAGGAGTATACATCGATGCTTGAAAGTAAGTCATGTTTCAAGCTGTGTTATTTTCATATAAATATCACCATGGCAAGCTTACAATATTAGTTTTCCTTGAAAGTAAAAATTGGCATTTGACATCATTGCAAATGGCACATACTTTCAACGTAAACAACAAATAGGTGGTAGGCGGACTGGTGGTGGTCATTTGTCCAGTCTGCTGAGGCGGGGAAGTATCCACCGTTCGTGTGGATAAACCCAGTAAAGTTTTTAATTCGAAGTAATATACAAACAATATAAAAGAATTATAATAATAAATAAACTATATTACAACAAAATCTAAATTTAACCTAAAATAATAATAATACATAGAAAATAAAAATTAAATACTTACAAAAAAAAATAGCTCCTCCAAATCGCTGTCTTGTTGCATGGTGCCCAATACACTAGCAGCATTTCCCCTTTGAATTATGATACTTAATTTTTGGGAGAAAAACTGCCAGCCTTATTGTCACCAGTGACGTCAATGAGCCTTGGAACAATTTCTTTATAAAAGGCTTTAAGTTCCGATCCCCACGGGCCCATCGTTTCTACAGCAAACGTCGAAAAAAAGTAACTATTGCAAATAGTTTCATATTTTCGACGCTTGCTGATCTGCGCTTGTTCCGCTGCAACACCAGCTCTAACAGAAGTTCCTTGAAGGTGGGAAGGGGCTAGGGAATCCCAACAGGTAAAATCCCATACCAGGGATTGACCCAATCTCCAAGGAACTAATGTCATTCCGTCTGGACGCTTGCCATCGTCTCGACTCAGACCGGTTTGTTCTAAAATAGATGGGATCGAGACAACTGCAAACGTCCTACGAATGAGGTCGTTAATGGCGCTGTGACGGAAAAAGCGATCCGCACTTTTGGAACACGACAGCTCGTGGTGACCAAGCTCATCGAAGGCCGGTAAAGTGTATCCACACATAAACGTTTTATACATTTGTGAACAAATTTTGGTAAGTGACCACGCGGTTTTGTCTTTTGGAAGGCTCGTCAATGGCCACCTTTAATCGCTAAGTTAGCAATCGTTATGAAATTTCGAGACTGCTGCCCCAGGAGTCCTTCAGGCGTAGTTTGCACCAAAAAGATGTTACAACGATAGATATTTATGTCGGTTGCTTCCAAATTGGACGCCTTGCGTACCTCTTACCATTAGGTAGCGGTGTCACATGTCGTGCATAGTATAATTTTTTATACCTGATTGTAAGTGGCGCTCAAGTACCATGTATGTTAGCAACTCGAATCAGTCACTCATGACTGACTTCAATCCCTAACTGACCGGGAATGACGGCTATTCGAGCATGATCCCGAAACGTGTGGACACATTTTAACGGTGGAGACTTATTTATATTATGTGCCATTTGCAATGATGTCAAGTGCCAATTTTTACTTTCAAGCAGAACTATTATTGTAAGCTTGTCGTGTTGATATTTATATTTATTTATTTATTCGTGGGAAAATTTACAGACTTTGCAATATTATGTATACAAAAAATATCTAATCTTAAAGCCTTACAAACTTTCACTGTTAGCTATAATGAAAAATAATAAAAATAAGAACCAACAAAATCAGTACAATAACAATGAAATATGAAATAACAATTGCATTTGTAATTTATTATTTTATTTGCATTTTATATAAAAATAACACCGCTTGAAACAAATTTACTACAAAATTAATGAGAACTGGCTAAGATATAAGAAATTTTATCCTAATGTTTTAGATCTGAATATTTGCCTTCCATTATTTGGTTGTTATTGATATATATTTTTTTATATTTTATTAATCTAAGTTTAATGTTTATTGTAATAGACAATTTAGTGTAAGTTACAAATTAATATATAAAAATAACATCTTTTCTTCATCAACATTACATACGAAGTGATTTTATATGGTCTTACTTTAGACAGCTGGGCACCGTTAATCAAATAGTTAACTTCGTTAATCCGCTACATAAAAAGTTAGCTTCGTTAAACGTTAAAGCGTTACATTTCGGAATAATTAACGGAAGTTAATGTTAATCGTTAATCCGTTAATATGTGTAAAATTGCATTTTTATATCCTTGCGTTAGTGAACTTATAAAACCTGTTGGTTTAGGTTCTGGAAGTTAACAGGTTAATATATAATATTGTCAGAATGAGTTCTCTTTTTTGTCTTGCCTCGGTTAGAGCCCGCCTTAACAATCTCTTTAAACTGTACGTATTGTGACTCATGTACCCTTCTTACATGTTGTTTCAAATTATTCAGGCTTGATACATGAACTTTTATTTTGGTGTCTTTCGGCAAGCAACGCTTACAAGCAAAAAGTATTTGCTGGCCCGATCTGGATACAAATTCCACATACTCAGTCAAATGTGGCCAAGGATTCTCATCAGGACCGCTGAAATCCGATTCCATGTCTTCCATGATATAGTTTTAATTACTACACTGCACAGTACACTTTTCTATCTAACTAATTACACTGCACTCTTCTTTATTAACACGCAAATTATCACTGACAGTAATTTAAAATAATAACAAACACAACACTCGTCACTCTAAGCACTGGCGGTAGTACTTCGCAGTTTTCTTACTCGCAGGCGCCGGCAAAATGTATCTAGTTTTGTTTTTGTCTCACGCGCCGCTGCGCCCGCCACTTGTCGTTTTATACTTGTCTGAACTTGTTTTTCGCGCCACACCACGGTGCTGTGCGGTAAATAGTGGCATTGGATTAACGATTAACGGACTTCTGCATATTAACGGAAGTTAACGTGTCCGTTAACATTTTTAAAAGTTAACCCGTTAATGAAAATGTTAACTTCGTTAATTAACGATTAACGGATTAACGAGTTAATGCCCAGCTATGACTTTAGAGTACAGTTTTTCACAAAGTGGGCGATAACGCCCCCTCCCTTTGTGTGCGCTGGACGCCTAGAGGGGGGCGGTAAGGGGCTCAGGAAGAAATGGGAGGCGTTGGCATCGTTTGGGGGGCGACTTTGTATTTTAAAATTCATTGAAATTAAAACCGATCGATTATTTAGTTATATTCGGTCAGTGGGCGGTAGACGAAATAAGTTTGAGAATCTCTGCTCTAGACTAATATGTTCTATTGATAGAAACAAACAACTCGTCATGATCGTAGAACAGTGTCGGATTTTAAAAAATACCCATAATTTTGCATATATATTTATATATAGTTTTATATTGTTTGTGGTCTGTAATTTATAGTGCAAATATTAGAAAGGGTTCCAAAATGAAATCTAGAAGGTTTGCACTTATTATGAGACTTAAAAAGTGACAAAAAAACAGTCGAAATGACAGTTGAATGGCCGCCATGAAAATTTTAAATATAGGATCTGCTATATTCTGTTCTACGATCATGACGAACTTATCCTATAAAAAAAAACAATATGTCGAAAGTGACCAAATACAAACTATTATATTTAAAATAAACAATTAGTGTAGAATAGCCAAAAATTTTAACTTTCGACATATAGTTAGGAAAAGTTGTTTTGTTTCTATCAATAGAATAACATACAAGAATTAGTCTAGAAGGCGCGTTGTAAGAATGAAATCCCACAAGGTCAGTTCAAACCCACCCGGCATGTACCAATGAGAAATACACTTTTCTTACGTACTGCAGTCATAGATTTACAACACCACCGTTCCCGTGCCTCGGAGAGCACGTTAAGCCGTCGGTCCCGGTTTCATTAATACCAACTTGTGGAATCGCTAATAAATTCTCATTCAAAAATTACATCTGACCGTCGCCAACCCGTCTCGCCAGCAAGTGTGGGCCAAATTTTTCAGAAAATTCTAGAAGGCCCATCTCCAATACCTCTCTTGTTTCATAAGTAATGAGCAGTGATCGGAAAGAGTGAAAGAAAAAAAACTTGAAAGCAAAGCAAGGCGAGTGTAATCCAAAATCTCCAAAAAATAATTATAGGCCCATCTCCAACAGTGGAGGTGTAGGACTCTGTGATCTAGGGGCTGTAATGCTAAAATAAAAATGTTTTTTTTTTTTTTTTTAAATGAACGCTTTCGATCCATTATAATGTATAGTAGTATAACCAAATAATTATTTGCTATCATCTGTAGTGGAATCTTTTATACTCTATATCTTCATGTAAGTTTTGTTTCGAGCGGGGTTATTAACCGAAAAAAGGACGAGGTTCTCAATACAGCTGTATGGTGTTTTTTTTTTAAGTTACGCGATTTTTTTAAATATAAATATCACCATGGCAAGCCTGCAATATTAATTCTCCCAGCAGCCCAATTCTGTTACTTGGTCGCAAACATTATTAGTTGATTTGGTAATTTACGTCAGTGCTTGCCTCATGATTACAAAATATTATTTAATTCTCTGCCTCCGTGGTCTAGCGGTTAAATCCGTGGATTTAGACTCAGGGGTACCGGGTTCGATTCCTAGTCGGGACACAAAAATATTTATTAATGTAAATAAATACATTTAATTAATATTTAATTTGTGATATTTCTCGAGTTTGGTACGCTGCTGGAGACATCGACGAGCTTGCCACTTGTCAAGATTGGCCTATAGTAAAGTTGGCTAAATGGGAATCCGCTTATTTGTAAGCGTGGTTTCTGACCACCCCGAAAGAGAAACGGCGTGATGATACTTTACTTTTTTATTATTTAATTCCCGACTCTATAAGCGCTCGACCTTGACAGCGTCCGTGCAAATATCAACTTTAATACCGTGATATATATATGTATATATAGTTAACGGATTCCATGATATAACGTTTGTAAAAATATTGTAAAATTTTTGCTGCATTCCTTTTTTTTCTATTTATTACCATATCGTCGTGATTTGTCTTATTTTTCTATTGTAATATTTCTTAATTTCGGGTTTTTCTATAGGTATTTCTAATAGTATTTAATACTATATAGGGTTTTTTTTAATTATACCACAGACAATTACTTTACAAAGAAATAAAATGTCATCGCTTTACTTCGCTTTGCTTTGCTTTATGCAAGTCGAACGACTATTACAGCATATACATATACTTGTATTGTATTAAAACGTTAGTGCTTTGAAGTAACAATTTTCCAAGTCGAACGCGAGCTTAATTGATTGCCAAGAGATACGCAATACCATTTTTAAAAGAGATTATATAAGTTTATAAAGATGTTTAAAAAATAGTAAAATAGTTACTAAACTAGGCCTTACCTAGCTCTAGTGTTGTGTTAACTTATACGATTTGTTTAATTTGATGTACTTATATAATTTTAAATATTATTGCTGTGTATGTTTTTATGCTGCAGATAATTGTTATAACTAATAAAACATTTATATTATTAAATTGTTTTATTACATATTTCTAATTCTCTATTACAGCACCCTTGCTACCCGGTCTGCAGCCCTGTTCTGTTACTTAGTCGCAAACATTATTAGGGGATTTCGTTATTTACGTCAGAGCTTGCGTTATAATTACAAAAAATATTCAATTCTCAACTCTATAAGCGCTTGACCTTGACAGCGGCCGGGCATATATCAACTTAATAGCGTGATATATATAGTTAACCCCTTACCGCATGTCGTGCCGTATTTGGAACACATGATTTAATGTCAAAATATTATCATAGACACTCAGTTTTACATGGCTTTGTTAATAAAATGATTGGTTGAAAGTTTCGGTACGTGATCTAAACAATTGTATATCTATATATTGTCTCTGTGTCGATATTTTCGGGAATAAAGTGCAAGCATCCGCAATTTGGGGTAATAAATAGAAGTACGCTCGTTGCAAGAGTCTTTTTCTCTGTATTTGTAGTATTAAAAAAACAGTTTTTGATTGTTTTTGCAAAACAAGGTAAAACGAGTAAGCATTATTAATTACATTATAGTAATTATCGAATAGCAACTTTGTTCCTAAAATGGAACAACATTACTGACGTTTGTAACTAATTGACAAATATGGAACAACATGCATTAACAGTAAATTCACTTTTGGTCATATATGAAACAAAATGCAATTCTGATTATACCAGATTTTTAGACACGAATACAATATTACAATAATTATGTATTTTTTCGTTTTCCTGAGGTAATTGAGTTAAACAAATCGATTTAGACTATTGTTGTAGCTGCCTGTAGTTTATTAATAAATCTATTTAGTTTTAGGAAGATAACGCATGTCGAAAGACAGCATGCGGCACACAAGGTCACGCAAAACCCAATATTTAAATATTATATATTTTTTCTGATATTTCTGAATTTAAAGGTCATTTTTTTATGGGTCTTAGAACAGGATTTTATAATTATAAATTAATTTGAGCTAATTTAACATGCTGTAAAAGGTTAACGGATTCCATTATATAACGTTTGCGCTTAAGTAACAGAATCGGGCTGCTGGCCAATCTCGCAATATAGGCTCCTTGTGAGACAATACATCCAATTTTCCATTGTAAGCCTCGGCTGAGATGGTTTTCAGTTCCCTAACAGAATTACTTTTTATGGCTTCGATGGACAAAGCGAAATAAAGTGAAAAATAGCGCTTAAAGCGATAAGTCAAACACACAGCAAGTCGAACTGTGTCGTCGCAAGTCGCATTTTATTTTTGGTTACTGAAACAATTTTCCTGCATATTTATTATTTATTTTTAATTATAACACTAAAACAGGTATATAATTAAAGTCTAGTTTTAATTATTATCTGTTATGACCTTCGTATATTGTCCCGCTTGTGATAACCGGTTCCTATCATGCAACTTAGTCTTTATATTGACTCCAATTCGTTCGCGTTAGTTTTGTGTAAATTTTAATCACAAACTACTGTGTGTTAAACGCCGGCTATCGCTTCAAACATTAGCCAGATAGGTACGTCAGGTTTCTAATTGTATTTTCTTTTGTAATCTATTAGTTTTTGACCTTTCAATACACATTGATATCTTTAACTGCTCTATTTGTTTGTGTGACAAATATGTTTTTGAGAAATAATTTAATATTATGTTATTCTATAGTTTTATATCTTGTTTTCCAGATCTCTGCAGATTCTGATTCTTCAGCAGACGACTGTAAGCCTTGTCAAGTAATGTCTGAAAAGCACTTGCAAAAGGGTAAGAATATCTTTGCAATTCGATAGGTTATTTATGTAGAAATATTAAAATTTAAAATGGCTGCTATAGTTTGTTCAGTAGGTCTGGTTTCAAGTGGTGTCATTTTTATATAAGTATCACCATAGCAAGATTAGTTTTCCTTGAAAGTACAAATTAGCATTTGACATCATTGCAAATGGCACATACTTTTAACTACAACAAATATGTGGTAGGACTGATGGTGGTAGGTGGCGCCCAGGCCCATGAATATTAGCAACTGGAATCAGACACTTATGACTGACATCAGTGCCTAACACTATGCCGGCTTGACTGGGCCTCAGACTCAGGCCTGATGCCGAAATGTGTGGATACAATTTACTGAGTTGATTGTGATGAATGGTGGATACTTCCCCTCCCCAGCAGACTAGGCAAATTACTACCATCATTCCACCTATTTGTTGTTCTCGTTGATAGTATGTGCCATTTGCAATGATGTCAAATGCCAATTTTTACTTTCAAAGAGAACTAATATTGTAAGCTTACTTATATAAAAATAATACCGTTTAAAACAAGACTTACATTACCAAGAATGACCTTTATTTTCAGGCGATGCCCTACCAGAATTTGGTGGTAAACCACGTTTGTTTGCTATGAGGTTTTGTCCATTTGCCCAGAGATCTGTGTTAGTCCTCAACGCTAAGAAAGTTAACTATGATATTGTCTACATCAATTTGGACTCCAAGCCAGAATGGATCTTCACCTACAGTCCTAGAGGTAAGTTTAGTCACGCTAAGAGAGCATACAATTATAAAACGGAAATTGGAAAGCTATTAAGACAAATACAGCATTTCACGAAGATTATACTTTCCCTTAACACCATGCAAATTAAGTGGTCTACTCTGTGGTCTAGCAGTTAAGTCCTTGAATTTAGACTCGAAGGTACCGAGTTCGATTCCTGATCGGGACACAAAAATATTTATTAATGTATATAAATACATTTAATTAATATTTAATTTATTTGTGATTTAATTTGTTTAATTGATTTGGTACGCTGGAGACATCAACGAGCTTGCCACTTGTCATGATTGGCCTATAGTAAAGTTGGCTAAATGTGAATCCGCTTATTTATAAGCGTGGTTTCTGACCACCTCGAAAGGGAAACGGTCGTGATGATACTTTACTTTACCATGCAAATTAAATTAATACCTTAGAAGATATAGCAAAATCATTTTATTGCGCACGGGCAAAGCAGATAGTATATAATATTAGTATGTAAGTCTCTTATAACAAATTGCACCCTTTGTTGTTACCTCTCCACACTCGCAAAGTTTGGTTGTTAGAAAATGCTTAGTGATTAAGTCTGTCTATGTACATTTTTTTAGTTCAATAAAGAACTATACGTTAATGTACTAAAACTAATGCCTAATTAATTGTAATGGATTCATGTGGTGCCATCAGTACAATTATCAAAGCACATGTATGTACACATTTCTTATCAGGCTACCTGTGATAAGATTGCTCTAATTGCAGATGATTTGACGTTTTTAAAACAGACTTTTATATACTTACAATTTATGTAATTTACAATGGCAGTTCATGTATTTACATAAATATGACCACATATCTGTGGCTACCATACAGCTCATGCCACTTTGGATATTCTGCACGAGCGATTTGATGACATGGTTATCTCATGTGTAGGTGATGTGAACTGGTCACCGAAATCGTGCGATTTGACCCTGTTAGACTTTATCTTGTGGGGTTTTCTTAAGTCGCATGGGGATGCGAATAAGCTACAAACTACAGCGGTCCTCAAAGCCAACATAACCTATACCATCGGTCAAATTCAAACTGATTTATGCACCAGAGTTATGGAAAATTGGTAATTTGGGATGCGCTCCACCCAGAGAAGCCGTGGTCCGCCATTTGAGCAATGTTATAGCCCACACATAATGGTATCAATAGGTCTTTTAAATGAATAAAAAAATTCGACAATATCTCACACACACTTTGTTTTATTTAAATTTTAGCTTAGAAGCTATACCTATAATAATGTTCATACTAGCATGACATGTGACGTTGCGCCCACCTGATGGTAAGTGGTGCGCTAGGTCCATGAATGTTAGGAACCAGAATCACACATCAGTCCCTAACACTATACTGGCTTGACTGGGCATGATGGCAATTCGAGCCTGATCCTGAGATGTGTGGATACACTTTACTGGGTTTATCAGCACAAACTGTGGATGCTTCCCTGTCCTACTGGGAAAATTACTACCATCACTCCGCCTACCACCTATTGTTGTTCTGGTTGAAAGTAGGTTTTATTCACTTTTAGACCTCTTGTGGAGATGGGCGACAGGCGTTCCATAATTTTTTGGAGAATTAGGTCTACACTCGCCACGCTGGCCAGGCGGTTGGCGAGGGTCTGATGTGAACTTTTAATAATGAACGATTTCACAAGTCAGTATTAGTGGAATCGGGACAAACGGCTTAACATGCTCTCCGAGACACGGGTACGGTGGTGTTGTAAATCTATGACAAATGATTGTAGGCAAAATATATTTCTCATTGGTACATGCCGGGCGTTTTTAAAACCGACCTTTGTAGGATTTTAAGGAACTTCTTATAATCGAACCACCACTGCTCTTGGAATTTGGAAGTTTAATTATTTTTAGTATTAAATGAATGAAACACGTAAACGTGATTCAGTAATCCTATCTGTAGTAATCACGTCCATCAACGTAAAACCTACTCATCGCATCGTCATAAATCATTCTTATCATAGACCTATCTATACAATCGTTATTATAAAAATAAAATTATCTAAATTGAATTCCTAAAAATAGTCGGAGTCTAAAATAACAAGGTTTTTTCCTTGAAGTGAAGTCTGACCTACTTATAAATTATGACGTTCCCGTGACTAGGTATGTTAAACCGTCGCTCTCGGTTCCACTAATACCAACCTTTGGAATCTCCTCCAAATCGTCATCGGATATAGGTTCTGCAAGACCCATCTACAGCAGTGGAGGCACAGCAGGTCTAGGACTCTGTGTTCTAGGGGCTCTAAGGGGCCGTCTATTAATGACGCGAGGCTCGAAAGGGGGGTGGGGAGGGGGAGAACATACGTCTACTCAGACCAACGACAAACTCCTCAATAGTAGGCATCTCCAAATCTCGAGCTATGAATGGTATATATATGGTTTTTTTTGTTTTATATTTTTAATAGCGCCATCTATGATAGAATAACGGAACTATCTCATAATGAAAACTAGTAAAGTATTAGTTTAATAAACATTTACGAAAATAAACTTACACGAGGTTCTCTAGTAGAGAAGATCGTGTATTACAATTCCGTAGCAGGTCTGTATATTGTTCGTCAATCAACAAAATAATCAATTTAAAAGTGCAATCTAGCTTTGAGTCTCATACCATTTGGTTTCTTGCCCTGCCTTTTTTAAACTGTATTTTTTTCCTACCTATCCTTAATCAACTAAACCCTATTACAGGTACAGTACCAGCCTTGGAGTACGAGAAAGACCAGTCCATATTTGACAGTGGCATCATCAACGCCTATGTGGATGAGAAATACCCGGAGAATCCACTCCAATCCACCGATCCACTCCGTCGGGCCCAGGACAAGATGATCGTCGAAAATATTGGACCAGTGAGTATTATTTACTTTTTTGCACTATGTGAAAAAAAAGCTTTCCCAACATTACGACCGGAGTTTTTTGTCAGGTTAGGGACCTTCAATAAATGCGAAATAAAAAAAAATAATTATTATCATCATCATTACAGCCCCTAGAACATCGCGTCCTAGACCTCCACTGCTGGAGATGGGTCTTCCAGAACATATATCTGGAGAATTTGGCCTACACTCGCCACGCTGGCCAGATAAGTGTTTTTTAAGAGTCTACTTGAAAAGTCCAACCTATATATGTATATTATATTGTATTGTATGCATGTATTGGTGTGTATATTTGGTGACTTTGTTGACGTTACATCTATGTGATTCTATTAATAGAAACAATCAACTTTTCCTAAAAAACCACGACCACGACATATCGTAAATTATTATTTTTTGGCTTCTTCGTATAAATTGGCTATTTTAAAATTGGCATCATTGTATGGAGGAGCCATTTTTTTGTCATTCCCTACATATGATTTCTAAGAAAAAGTTGTTTGTTTCTATCAATAGACATATATTATTCTAATGTACATACATACATATCTTCACGACAGATCCTTTGCGGGGTAGGCAGAGACAATTAAGACTTACCTCTTTCGCTTCGTCCACATTTATTAACCTCTTCATACATGCCCTTTAGTTACGAAGGCTTTTTAACCTTCAGCCAGCTTTGAACATGCTCGAACCATGCCTTTCCTTATTCTAATGTAAGACTACAAAGTCACCCCATATAACGTATGTATGTATGTGGTTGTGTTTATACATATTGACATTCAAGAAATGTAAAAGCCATTTTTTTAAAATTTATTTTTCTATTGGTTGCTTGTCTTAAGTCTAATATTTAACTTTTTTATCCAACAGGCTCACTCGGCATACTACACTGCTGCCTTCCACTCCTCCGAGTTGGAGCCATCAATGTGTGCAGAATACCACGCTGGTCTAGAAGGTCTTCAGAAGGAGCTGCAGCAACGCGGAACTAAATTCTTACACGGGGCCTCTCCTGGACTCGTTGACTACACCATTTGGCCATTTTTGGAGAGATTCCAATGTCTCACGGTCTTGGGAAAGACAGACTTCGCTATGGATAGTGAAAAATATGCAGTTTTGGTGAGTAATTTCATACACAGATACCTAAATTCCTTCTCACATTATTTTTATTCCTATAAGTTTTAGTAACTGTACCAAAATTCTCCATTCTAATAAATTGGAGCCAACAATAATAAGAGATTTCTAATTTCATACATTACAATAATTTTTAAGCCATCTAACGTCCACTAGCATCTAACTTTACAGACAGCGGGGTTGTCCAGGCCTGGGTTAGGGATTCTCCTTGGCAGCGCTGTTATTTTTATTTTATTTATTATTATTAAAAACATTGTTTAATACAAAAGGCGTATGTAATGCCGTTCGGCATTCTCTTACCATCAACCTTCGGGACAAGGAATCGAAGTTTAGGCATGGCAAAACAAAAAAATAAATAAAAATAATTAAATCACTTATTAGTACTAGTTAAATTAAATGTTATTTATTTATTTAAATCTTTATTGCACAAAGACAAAGGCGGGCTTATAATGCCGCTAGACATTCTATCCTAGCCAACCATTGGGACAACTTGAGCATTATATTGAAAGGTAGGTGCAAAATTGTACTAAATTCTACGGTTTAACTATATACTAATATATATAGTAATACTAATACATATATATATAAATACATACACTACATATACCCATACATATTATTACATACACTACATATTATATATCAATGACAACAATATACTAAATTCTAATAAATAAGTTATAGTACTGTTACTGGTAAATGAATAAATAACAGCGCTTGTGAGGTTCATGAACCCAGGGGACTAGGTTCGACTGCTTCAGCTGTCCTCCAGGAGCATTTCTCTAGGCATATATTAATCATAGGAGCGATATTCTGGAGATGTTTGAAATGACCGTTGTCATCCCGATAGAACATACATCTAGTCAGGCATCTTCAGGTCTCGAGCTGTGAGTAGCGCCATCTATGATCGACTAGCGGAACTTTTTCTTAATTATCAACTTATACTTACAAAAATAATCTAACATGGGGTTTTCTTGTCAAAAAAGGCGTGTTTTACAACATAATAATCAGTGCGAAGTTGGGTTCTTATCAGTATAGAATGAAATTGTGTGTGACAGTCATTGCCGGTTATGGTCGTGCACTTTCAAATTGATTTTGTTGTTTTACGGATATTATTCCGACCTAAATGCTACGGAACATGTTCTTCTTCGACAAAAGAACCTCTTTTTGCAATTAAATGTTGATTAAACTAATATAAATTTAAGATTTAATTTAAAGTAATCGGAATATTCTCGAATTTAACTACTAAAGCTAGTGGACGTTAGATGCCGTAAAAACAATATTGTAACAATAAAAATGGATGCCGATACAACCCACAAAAACGCAAGGCGGGCAAAGTGACAACCCTAGTGATGTCCCATAGTAGTAGTGTTGTAGTTATTAATTGAATGAACATTATCGATACCTACATTCGTAAACAATATTCGAGATTTATTTTTGGGTTGCGAAGAAAAATATATCAAATCAAAAACTGAACCATCACCGCTCTTGAACATATTACGTTCTTTTGTTCCAGATCGCCTACATAGATGCCATGAAGCAGGATCCAGCTGTGAAAGCCTATATTTTGGCTCCAGAATCGCACGCTAAGTTCGCGACGTCCAAGGTCCAGGGGAACCCGGAGTACAATATGTTGGACAGCAGCGCCGTCTGCTGCATGAGGCCAAGGAAGAAGAAGGAATAGACTAAGAACACTGAATTTTATACATATATACTTTTATTGTATTAAAATATTGTTTATAATGCCAATAAAGCCATAGACAATAATTTGCTTGTTTTTTTACACAATACCTATTTCAAATCTATGGTTTAGTCACTTTTAAGATTTAATTATCTTTCTAGGATATAAAATTACTCTTGTTTTAGACTTTTTTTTACTCTCATATACCTAATTTACAGTGTGTTTTTAACATTAATTCTATGATATTTTACTAAAATGAATCTATGGTTAAATATATAATATATTAAAGTTGATTTACATTTCATAAAAGTACAGACGGTCAGTTGCAGAAAGACTGATACATTTTTTATTTTTTTGGTTTTCTTCCGATGGATGATGAATGAGATGATAGGGAAGGCAAAGGGTCTAGCCCATACAGCCAAGTCTGACGTAATATATCTTTCTTTTTTATGAGTTAATGAGGTAATCATCAAATTCCAGATGCTGCAGAATTTGATGCTTTTCTTGGAGTCACTCGCGGCATCATAGCTCAAACACGTCGGGTAAAATATGGGAGTTGACAGCGCGGGAAAACCGCAAAAAATAAACTGCACCTTGTGCCCCATATTTAAAGTCCAATTTATCGTTTTACATAATTATTGACATTGTAGCACATTATTAAACCAAGCAACACCACTTTTGACCAATAATATCCACAGTAAACTAATTTACAAAACAAAAACTTGCACTTGACATGTCCGCGCAAAATGGCGCGAAGGACTGATCTTTTAACATGTTTAATGTATGCTTATGAGGCATATCATTGGCTGTATTTAAAATAAAAAAATGACCTTGCCAACTCTTGCATCAGAACAGCTGGTCTCAGTCTTGTTCCTGCACGCCTAATCTTGGTCTTGCACAAGTCTCGCTCTGACTGAAATATAGTGTCAGTCCGAAAACTACTGGTCTGATTTAATAGAAATGTGAAATGGTCATAGTACGCAACTGCCTCCGTGGATTTAGATGCAGAGGTGCCGGGTCACAATAATTGTAGTATTTCTCGAGTTTGGTACGCTAGAGACATGGACTAGCTTGCCACTTGTCATCATTGGCCTAGTAAAGTTGGCTAAATGTGAATCCGCTTCTTTTTAAGCATGGTTTCTAACCACCCCGAAAGGGATACGGTCGTGATGTTACTTTATTATTATATTATTTATAAGGATTCGATATTACCTCTAAACCATAAGAAGACAGACAGGAAAAAGCTATTACTAAATGAAAAAATATACACGCTATGTTCGTTTTGTCGTTCTAAAAAAAAAAAACAAGCTTTGTTTATTTTATAGCATATAAAAGTATTAAGTCGAACATAGCAATAGCAAGACAAATGAATTAACTATTTTTAGCAAAATTAGGAAAAAAATACTAAGCGAAATGCTTGCGACTCTACACAACCCTATCGTTCCGATACGCGATAATAGTAATCTAAGCACGCTTAAACTGTTTTGCCAAGCTGTATGATATCGAGGTAGATCGCTCTGAGCGCTGTCAGTTTTTTGTCATTATGTCGCGCGCCATTTTCAAGTTTATTTAAATTAAGTTTTCTTTTAAATTATTTAATATTGTAATTCGTTTATACTGTTTGTATATTACTTCTAGAACAAATCTATAATTAATATTTAAGTAGGAAGTGAAAAAAAAATGTCTGTAACACGGCAAGTTATTTCAAAATACCAAAATAAGTTAATAAAATTAAACTTTACACATATAAAGATGAATAAACCGAGAGATGTATATTTGTTATATTATAATTCGTTTATACTGTTTCTATATTACTTCTTAAACAAATCTATAATTAATATTTAAGTAGGAAGTGAAAAAAAAATGTCTGTAACTCGGCAAGTTATTTTAAATTACCAAAATAAGTTAATACTATAAAACTTTACATATATAAAGATGAATAAACCGAGAGATGTATATATTCATCATCATCACATCAAAGATGTGGAATCCGCAATTTATCTTCCATGCATTAAAAAAAAAAAACATTTGATGAATGAAAATGTGATTTAGACCGTTCCGAATTGATATCACGCTCTGAGCATCCAAATCGCGATATTTGATTCGGAACGACGGTCAGTGTCATAATCGTTCTAAGCGCTCTGAGCGCGATTCGGAATGAGGGAACAAGAACAAGACCTAGATTGGGCAACACTAAGCAAGATAATTGCAATAGTTCTGTTACGAGTAATAAATAAAACAACAGCATCTTTGATGATCATTTAAGTATATTAAAAATAAATACAAGTAAAGAAAAGTCCATAATTATTTGAGAACACAGATTGTTACAAAAATATTTAATAAATCAATTTTATTAAAGCACGTCGACACGCGTATAATGCGACCTTTATTTATTCAAACAGCCATCTTTCTTTTTCGTATTAAAATCATATTATTGTTTTAATCCGTAATTATTCATCCAATCCGTGATTTTATTTAAATCAAACCTATCAGGAAATGTAGAATTAGTTTAAATACATTGTATTTAATAAGTATTTTAAATAATAATAGTCCTAACAGCCAGTTTCCCGAACGTATTTTTGGTACTTAATTATTTCTTAAGTTAAGGAAATAATTAAGAAGAGAACTGTGATTTACACAAATGTATGGGGTTATTAATTTTGTGTGTCACAAAGCAATAAGAAATAATTAAGTAGTTTTAAAAACTGTTTTTTGTACCATAAAAAAACATTCTATAATTTTGAACAATATTTATGTGTATTTTTTACTTAATAAAAAAGTGTTTTTTTTTAGTGAAACCTGATTTGACTATAAACTTAATTCATTAGCTAGGAAATTTTATTAAGTAGAGTTTCGAAAAGCCGGCTGTTTATTTCCTCATTCTTTATTACTTTAAACAGGAATACATATTTAATAATCAAATCAAAGTCTACGAAATAATTATTAAAAACGAGTGATTTAATTTTGTACGGAAATGTCAAGTGCAAGATGTTTTATAAATTACTATACTGTTGCTATGGTCCACTTGAAAACAAATAAAGCATAATCTGCTTTTATTTAATATGAAAACCATAGACAAACGCCAAGTCGAAAGACTTTTAAAGCGACAAGTCAAACACAAGGTAACATTGTTTTGTCGTGACGTATCTTAGTAGGTAAAAACCCTTTCCCTTTTGTTCTAGTGCTTCTGATTCACCGTGTCCAGTTAATGTATATAACTCACATTATACCTACATAAAATCTATTTTAATAAAACATACAAACGTGAAGTTGGCACAAATGCCTTAGTGGCGATTGCTATTACTAGTTTTAAAAAAAGAAGAAGTCGCTCGACTGGGCGTTTGTCTATGGTTTTCATAATTCAAAATTCGGTAAAAAGCAACCTTTTAAGTTAGTAAGTTTATATAATGGAGTTTTTATCAATAACATATAATTTCCTGTGCAAAGCAAAAATAAGTATATATTTTTTTGTATTAAATCAATCTTTTAATAAACATGACAAATAAAAGATTTAGATTGTAATTTTGAGAATAAAATACGAACAATAATAAGCCAATAATTGACAACAATCAATTCCATGTCCTTTTAAAACATAAATAAACACAAAATAATCAAACAAATGTCTTGGTAAATCTAATCAAATGTCAAAACTGCTTAATCTAAAACCGGTTCCACACGTTGGCAACAATGTTAGCTAATGCTGTGTTGTAACGCATACCTAATAACCTACTAACCAAACCGTTTTCTGTTTTAGTGTTTGATTCATCGCATCCAGATGAAAGCTAAAATTTTTCCATAAAATAAAAACTTTTTTTAAAAATATTAATCTATACAAAGGCACAAATGCCTTAGTGGCGATTGCCATTACTAGTTTTCAAAAAAAGAAGAAGCTATGCGGGCATCGAGATGTATTGGTCACTACGATGGCATGTGCATTAGTGATTGGCCATCGATTGTCGGTTTTATCAAAGGAATCTGTCCACATGTTGGTGATTTGTTCAGTTTTGTTTTAATTTGTGATCGCACTGATTGTGAGGCTCGGTAGTCGCTACGCTATTGATAATAATTGTTCCTCACGAGTTAACTATCGATATTTTCTTAATTTCAATAGTTTAGGAATTAGCCCAATTAACATTGGTGCTAACATGTGGACGCCTAACCAACATTGGTGCTAACATGTGGACGCCTAACCAACATTGGTGCTAACATGTGGTCGCCTAACCAACATTGGTGCTAACATGTGGTCGCCTTACCAACATTGGTGCTAACATGTGGATGCCTAACCAACATTGCTGCTAACATGTGGTCGCCTTACCAACATTGGTGCTAACATGTGATCGCCTTACCAACATTGGTGCTAACATGTGGATGCCTAACCAACATTGCTGCTAACATGTGGTCGCCTTACCAACATTGGTGATAACATGTGGACGCCTAACCAACATTGGTGCTAACATGTGGACGCCTAACCAACATTGGTGCCAACGTGTGGAGCCAGTGTAATATTAAACTTAAAATCATGGTCAATATAAAATAACCTATATTTTAAAGCGTAGTTTTTCTTCATACAAATTTTAGTCAAGCAATATATTTTTAATACTTCAGTGTCAAATTACAAAAATGACAATATTGACAGTTGAAAGCAATACTAGCCCCCAGTTTGCGAAGGATGATTAAGGCTGAGTAGCACCATAATGAAAACTCTGTAATTATTACTATTAAAGTCTAAAAAGGTACAATTGTCCAGATTTTTAACTTTAGCCATTATAATTTACTTTCGTTTAGGTGCAACCCAGCCTTCAGAGATCCTTAACCATCATATTTGGTCAGCTAAAATTAGTATGAAGATTTAAACGTTTAGGCTTTATATTTTTTGGCAAGTCCCTCTAATTTGGCTAAAATAGCGTCCATTTTAGCGTTCTTATCCAACTTTAAGTATGTGGTTTGACGCATATTGTGCAATTGCACTAAATTTGGTGCATGTTCAGTCAAAACTCTTATGTCTTCCCTAAATTGGCTCGAAGACACCCATTTGAAACTATTTTCCAATTTGGACACAACTACGTTCAATGCTAGAACATTTTTTCGTTCTGTTACATATATATTTCTCAAGCTGCGAGCTAATTCCGGTAAGCGACTGTATATGGAATACAATTTCTCATCCTCGCTTGAACGAGTCATGGTTTCCAAAGCCTTAGCCGCTTGTTTTGCTTTTACTAACTCGAGTAAAGCTGGCGGCAAGTTCCTTAAAGCCGGATTCAGCAAAGGCTTAGACGTTGTTGGGATATCTTTGTCTTGGGCCTTAGCTTGGGCCAACTTCTCCATAGCTCGTTCCATTTTAGTGTTGCATTTAAACAACTGACGAGCTTTGGATAGTACATCTTGGGCCGAGGAATATGATTCTACGTTAGGCTTATCAGGGAGTTTTGCTAAATCAATCTCCGGAACGCTTTCAATTTCAAATAATGGATGCCAACGGGAGAGTTTATCGTCTGGAATAACCATTGGGGGATCGAGACTGAGCAAAAACTGAGCGTGATGCTTTTTTGCCAATTTGAGAAGGTTATCAAAGAAATATCTGCGTCTTTCTAAAAGCACACCTGGACTCATAATACCATTTTCATTAGGAAACACCGGCATGATAACTAGCTCATAGCTATCCTTATTCATGGAGGTAGCAAAATTTTTGCTTTTACGAATTTCGAAGTTATAAAAATCCGGTACCAAATTTTTTATTTGGGCCAACTCTTTTTCGTTAAAATCACGTTTCAACATTTCTTGTACGGAAGGCTTTAGTTTGGAGAATGTAATGGTTTCGCTTCTATTGTACATTAGAGCTACAACCGTTTCCATAGCTCGGAATAATTCGCCGAGAATGCGGTACGAGAATGGTAATGGTAGGTTGGTCGCTAATGTCAACGGCTTAATGTTCTTCGCGTATGCTGATAGCTGTAAAAAATAAATAACTCATTAAATAAAGTCAAAAACTATCATCACGACCCGTATCCCTTAGGGTTGGTCAGAAACCACGCATTTTAAAGAAGTGGATTCACATTTAGCTAACATTACTATATGACAAGTGCTGTCTGCCTCCGTGGTCCAGCGGTTAAGTCCATGGATTTAAGACTCGGAGGTACCGGGTTCAAATCCTATTCGGGATACAATAATATTTAATAATTTCAATAATATTTCATTTATTTGTGACATTTCTCGAGTTTGTTACACTGGAGACTTTTACACTTATTCATAAGCGTGGCTTCTGACCATCCCGAGAAGGAAACGGCCATGATGATACTTTACTTTACTTATGACAAGCTCGTTGATATATCTAGCGTACCAAACTTGAGGGAAATATCACAAATAATTTATGTACTTTAAACCATACAGATATCCCACTGTAAACTTATATACCGACACCAAGGTACTTTCTGTGAGGAAACTATATATTCAAAAACTTATACTTAAACAACACACATTAATTCTAAAAAGAACTTACTACAAATAAGTATATGTCCAATATTTTATGCTAAAAGTGTAATTTTTTGTTTTATTTGCCATCCTTTTACGATCGAACACATTTAATTTTCATTAGTTTAAATTTTTTCTTAAAGTGCACTAGTTGCGGAAATTAATTAATAACTTTAAAACTAAGTGATAATTACACTTTTAGCATTTCGTTAGAAAGGGCATGGACTGAGGATGTTTTAAAAAAATCAAAAGAACTCCAACCCTGTTAGTTTTTTTTAAACCCCATAGAAAGTTGCCCTTATTCTTTACCTTACTACGGTACTTCAGGCCCCATAACTTTTCTTCTCCACAATTTTCTGGTGTAAAATATTTTTTTGCAGGACCCTAAGACTCTAACGATTAAAACAAGACCATTAGCAGACCGGTCCCATGGATAGATTTTGAGCTACGGGTAGTTTTAGTAAAAAATTCACAAAAAGTCAAATAAAAAATAAAAATAAATTAAAAAAAAACCTTGAGGCCAAGGTCAATATATTAGGCGGGGGTAGGTAGCGGACTATCCCTAGTTTCTACAGTATGTACAGCTCCCTTCCAAACACCCTGTATAGTGTATTAACCTTTCATTAATTTTTTCAATGATTTTTATTTTTTGAATTATTGTATTTAGAATTAAAATTTAATTTAAATTTTAATTTAATTTTTTATTTTGATTTAATTTTTTATTTAATTTGAAGTTATGTAAATTATAGATTTAGTGTAATTGAGACCCCACAATCCCGGCCTTCCTAGTGTGGGTCTCCAATAGAAAAACATGTACATTTTTTATTGGAAATAAACTATTATTATTATTAATTTAAAGTATCCCGACCAGGAATCAAATCTGTTAACTCAGTGTCTAAATCCTCGTACTTAACCGCTAGACCACGGAGGCAGTTAATATTGATTATTAATCAGAAAACTTCAACATGGAAATTTGTGAGAAAAACATATGTTTGTGCCCAACTAGGATGTGAACCCTGCACCTCTGCCTAGCCAATGGTATATTAGAGATCATTACAATCCATATTGTCAGTGGAAAGCAACTTGACAGGGGGCAATATTAAATTTAAAAACAATTTACTACACCACCATTTCAGTGCCTCGGAGAGGATGTTAAGGTGTCAGTCCCGGTTCCACTAATATCAACTTTTTGAATAGTTAATAAATCACTTAGTTAATGCATATATTAAGTGAGTGATTGAATAATGTGTATATTTCTTTAAACTGTAGTAAACATAGTATATTATACAAGGTTATTATAGACTGCCTCCATGGTCTAGCGGTCCATGGATTTGAACACAAGGACAGACCAGGTATGATTCCTGGTTGGGACACAATATTTTGTGATATTTCTCGAGACATCAACTTACCTTTCTTGGGCTCTTAACAGGGCTGATGGCCACTTTTCTTGGTGACATGAGTGGCCTCTTCTCAAATTCTTCTTTAGGAGCTTCCACATGTTTCTTAGGAGAAAGCAGCTCATTTCGAATCTTGTTCTTTGATGGACTAAAATAAATGTTAAGATTAGACGGAATGAAATTGATGAGAAAATCCAGCAATACAAATGTGAAATATCACTTTATGAATAACAGAGTTGTAAATATGTGGAACAAAATACCAGAATTCAATATGTCTGAAGTCCCCAACTGTAAACACTTTTAAAAACAAACTGGACAAGTGACTAGTGACAATTGACATAGACTATGGTGATAACTGACTATTTTATGAACTTTGCACCAGTGTTTGATAGGCATATCAGCAATGCACTGCTCGCCTATTAATCAATAATAATAATAATAGACTGGGTTGTACCATAACAAAGATTTGATGAATAATTAAAATTAGAAATAGAGTTGATTGTATTGTTGATGTCCGACCTTCAAAATATAACTGATACATTCAACAAATTTTTAACTTTAATTGTGACATTTTAGTCTTTTTTTAACAACAAGTCAGTTGATCCGCCTATCTACATCCCGAGTAGTTGTTTAGCTTTATTTTACTGAACTTTAACAAATATAAATTTCCATAACTCTGCCTCGCTATATGGGATGCCTGTCCCTCTGAAGTGGTACCTAAATAAAGTCCTTCCTCTTTTTGAATTCCCTCAGAATCCCACCACTAGTGTATTTATTTATTTATTTATTTAGTACACACAGCAGTACATATATTATCACACACATAACATAGTATAATTATAGCTTATCTAATATATGTACCAATTAGGTGTCACAGCATTCACCAATATAAAGTGTAGCAACATTGTAGAAATAAAATGATTTTGTATGTACTTCATCTTTTGTATGTCATCTGTAAATTAACTTTACGCAGTGGAAGTTGGTGTGAGAGGAGTTCCAGCAAAATCATTACTGAAAGAATTGGGCCTAAGCAGGTCTGCTGTCAATACATTTATGGAACAAGCTTCAAAGACGGCATTAACGGAATCATATAGTGTTTGGTAGGGAGAGGAGTAGAATGGAGGATGGTGAGCATATTATCGCGCATTAAAATAAAAACGGAAGGCCTCCTTTTCTTAAACCAGTCTATTGTCGGTTGCAAGCCCGAGACACCATTCTTCTCATCTCTTACCCACACACGATAGACCCGGCACCTGCACGGATGGAATGCTTAGAAATTTGTCCTCTCTCTCTACCCTTATCAACAAACTATTTCTATGAGGTAGGTAGCCACAGTCACAAGCTAAGAAAATAGATTTTTGTTAAAAAGTAAATAAAACATAGCTATATACCTAGAGGGTACTTCCACATCGATAGAGCTGAACTCCTTAAGGTTTTTTTTGGCATTCGCATCCTTAAACTCTCCGATACGTTTGCTTAACAGTTCCGCACGTTCCTTAATTTGGGCAAACTTTGGGTTGTTTACTAGCTTCTTCCTTATATCACCCAAACTTAACTCCTTCCTTGCTGTGTTTACTGTTGCAGACGATGATGACTTAGCTTCTTTAGCTACATTAGCCGCATTAATCTTCTTCGCAAAAACGTTCAACTCAGCGCTTTTTTGCAATTCTTGCACTTGCACTTTCTCGGTTTCTTCATTTTGCTTTTCAATCTCTTTTATGCTAGGTGCCAGCTTACATGGTGTGATTTTCTTCGGCGAATGTTTATAGGATATTCTTTTAGCCCCCAGCTTATGAGCCGATTCGACGTGGGCAATCTTACTTTTAGACCCAACAATGTCATCGCCTGCTGGCCTCTTTCTACTAGCAAAAAATGAAGTAAGTGTCGTCTGGGACATCTTTTTAACTTCTAATTAAAATAAATATTACGTTAAAACATTTACAAACACTTATCACAAGCACGCCACCATCTCTTTTTTTTCCCTCCAAAACCGTTACCAACGACAAGACAGACGCAACTGCCACTTTGACAGATAGTGCAGTACCGTTGGCGATTGTGTTAGAATTATTGGAATAGTTATTCGGAGTTCTTCGCGCCATTTTGCGTGGACATGTCAAGTGCAAGTTTTTGTTTTGTAAATTAATTTACTGTGGATATTATTGGTCAAAAGTGGTGTTGTTTTGTTTAATAATGTGCTACAATGTGAATAATTATGGAAAACGATAAATTGGACTTTAAATATGGGGCACAAGTTGCAGTTTATTTTTTGCGGTTTTCCCGCGCTGTCAACTCCCATATTTTACCCAACGTGTTTGAGCAGTGGATGGTTCCGCGAGTGACTCCAAGAAAAGCATCAAATTCTGCAGCATCTGGAATTTGATGATGACCTCATTAACTCATGAAAAAGAAAGATTTAAAAATTACGTCAGACTTGGCTGTATGGGCTAGACCCTTTGCCTTCCCTATCACCTCATTCATCATCCATCGGGAGAAGAAAACTAAAAAAAAAAAAAATATTGGAATAGTTATTCGAATTCATTTGCTGTACAAAAGGCTACAGTTCGAGAGGAGTGGCGACGGCTTGTTAAGCACGCAACTGACACTCATGGTAACGACCACGACCACTCTACCAAGAGTGTAGCGCCTAAGAAAAAGAATCCTAAATAATACAGTATGTAAACAACATACAAGTTTTAAGATATATGTATATAGGATAGTTGTTGTACTCAGGGCGGCCGTGACTAAAAAAGGGGTTAGTTTATACATATCACTTCTTTTTTATTGAAATCAAACTTATCTTCTGAAAAACTCTAAGATAAAAGTATTTTGTTATTTCGGCCCTGAAAACCAATAAAAATAAAATATTGTCTACAAAGAATTTAGGAAATGTCACAAGAATTTTTAAAATAATGATAAGTTTATACTAACGATAATAATACATTTACAATGATTCCTAAGTTTACATCACCTAAAAACAATGAGGGTAGAAAAAGTATTTTAATAAATCCAAGCAGAATTATTCCTAGACCGGACAATCTTGAAGGGGGGGAAGAGACAGAAATTGCAGCGCAGATATCGCTGCCTCATGAAGGTGGCTGGGGTTGGATAGTCGTAATATGTTCTTTATGCAGTACACTGATTTTGGACGGAGTTGCTTTCACATTTGGAAGTCTGATCTCCGACATGACTGAAGATATTAAGAAAAGTGAAGCACTTATAGCTTTAATTAATTCTGTTGCTGTGTCTCTATATTTTATATCTGGACCAATAGGCTCAGCTCTAATAAATCGTTTTGGATTCAGAGCTTGTACTATGACTGGTTCGATCTTATGTTCAATGTCATTACTTGTTACGTACTTTTCAACGAATTACTTTACACTGTGCATATTTTACGGTGCATTTGCTGGATTCGGGTATTCATTAATAAATTTGTCATGTGCCCTAGTAGTTGGATTCTATTTTGAAAAGCTCCGTGCTATTGCCTTATCCATTGCATCTATAGGATCCAGCATAGGAATTATGTGTATGTTTCCCCTAAATAGCTACTTGGTTGAAATCGGTGGTTGGCGTCTGGTTACCATGCTACATTCCGGAATGTTTGGTTTGATATACTTTTTTGGGATGGCCTTTAAGCCCCTATTATCCTTGTCAGTTATAAAAACAGCTGATGACCCAACCCGTACGGTTACATATCTTCCAAACTTATCAACAGCGGTGATACATTCTCAATCAAATATAGAAGTACTAGTTCCTACTGCAACTGAACGACTGTTTGGTGCTGTCTCTAATTATAATTTTCCAACAGCAGCCTCTGTGGTAGAAGATTCCCAAGCTCAAGCTGGACCGTCTACTAACGCAGAGCAGTCTAAACTGGCTTTAAAAGTACTTAATCCCCAAAGTAGTATTAGTAAAAGACAGCTCAAGCAAGTGCAGTCAGATATATCTTCCATGAGTATCCATAAAGTTAGAAGAAATATAGAATTGAATGTAGACTCTAAAGAATCAAAAAAAGGTTGCTTCGGTCGATTTTTCACCTGGGATGAACACATTAAAGAATCGCGTCCATTGTACCGAGATGACGCATTTTATGAAGGGAAGGTTCAAAATCTTCCCGAGTATGAAAAAAGTAGTGTAGCAGGTACAGGACTTGAATATCGTCTGGCGGTATCCCGGGCAGCCGCTGCATCTGATTTACGTGATAGACGAGGTATCTTCACCATAGCCACGAGAAGGATTCTTGCAACAATGATGGATCCCAAATTATTGACCCGAACATCTTTTTTGGTTTTATGTTTTAATGGTTTTTTTACTTACGTTGGATTTTTGGTGCCGTATGTATACCTAAAAGAGCGAAACAGTAATAAAGGCATTTCTGCTGATCATTGCACGTGGTTTGTAAGTGCAATTGGTTTATCCAATATTTTCGGCCGTATTACTTTAGGATTACTGGCATACAAAATGGATCCCCTCTTTTTAGCTAGCGGTTCATTAGTTTGTGCTGGTGTTTCTACATGTGTGTCAATGTTATCATTTTCGATATATTACCAGTATTCATATTGCTTTGTTTTTGGATTTTGTATTGCAAGTGCAGCTTCTTTAAGAAGTATGGTTCTAGTTTCATTGTATGGTTTGGAAAGATTAACAAATGCAACAGGCATGATTTTAATGTTTCAAGGAGTTGGCAGTTTGTTAAGTACACCTATGGCAAGTGCTCTTAAAGATAACTTTGGTTATCACGTAGCATTCATAGTTGCCGGTATTTCCATTACAATAAGTGGGCTTATAATAATTCCTGTGAGGTATTTTAAAAATAATGAAGACACTAAAATGTTGCTGTCCACACAAAGTGTAAATAAAGTTTAAAATAATAACAATTTTTTAACAATAATTTTTTTTCGCCAAAACTCCCACAATCTTCTCCTCGTGTTTGACTTGACGCTACAAACACTTTTGGGAATTTCGTTTTTAAGAAATGTAAATGCTACTCGAACGCATTTGAAAACGAAATAAAAAGTTTACAGCGCCAAGTCGGATATGGCTTAGGTGTTTACGTGCTTTTTACTGGATGTTGCTTTTAAGCTTTACTTGAACAACGTCGAAAAAAATATTTCAATTTGCGCTTTGAGCAACTAGTCGATAAATGTGGGTATAATGTTTAAGTTAAAAGCATATACAGCAAAGCTTGTTTTTTTACCGATTTTTGTATGAAAACCATAGACAAGCGCTAAGTCAGACTACTTTCAAAGCGAAATAAAATGAAAAAAAGCGCTTCAAGCGACTAGTCGAACATAGGTTAATTCTTTATTAGGTTTAGTAAAAATATTTACAACATATAAAATAAAATTAATATTAAGGATAGGGATATAAGTCCCGTCCGCGTGGAATGGTGGCAAGAACGCTGGCTGCATTTCCCCGCTGAATTGCAATACTAATTCTCTGGGCGAAGAAAGAGCCAGCCCTCTTGTCACCGGAGGAGACAACAAGACGCGGTGTTATGTCTTTTAAAAACTTTTTTGCGCTTATTATTTAATATGATGATGCTATGTTGAAAGCAAATAAAGCAAAGCTTGCTTTTTTCCGAATATTGCTACGTACAAGGATTTTTAAAAAAAGACTTTTAAAAAATAGCGCTTAAAGTGACAAGTCAAACAGTCAAACACGATAAAGAAAGGCCAACGTTGGCGTTGCTCTATGGTTTTCATACAAAATGGGGTGTATCACTAACTTTTTATCACGGTAGATGGCGCATGATAGATGGTACCTAATAGAACTGTCAGTTGCATAAAAAACTTGTATTTTTATTACGAAATTTATTATTTTCTGGATATATTGCGGAAGTGAGCAGCTTTTAAGTGTACAAATCGAGATTTCCAAGCGAAATCAAAGATATGGTGATCTCAAAATTGCCGATCTACTAATTAAACCTTTTTTTGTTTTTAAATACGGTTTTCGCTTTCCTAATTAGTCTTTTAAAGTAGGTAACATTAAGTTAAAATTATTTTTTCAGTTATAAAAATAATAAACTACACAAACATTTAAAAATGATGCGATATAGGTGTAAAACAAGGTACCAGTGCCGCTAGCGACATCTACAAAAAGCTTTGCCTGATACACCCCATTCGGTAAATAAAAAGCAAGCTTTGCTATTTTTGCTTTCAAGTCGAACATAGCATATGTAGTCCATCACGGACGTAAATTTGTGTACGTCTCTAGAAGTACTGCCGCCACATTGAAGAAACCAGGCTATACGGCATTAATCGAGCCTCAAGACAAAATTTAAACCAACAACCAAAAAGGTATTTGGGTCAAATGGAAATAGTACTTTAGCCATCGCCAAAAACAATCAAACACAATTATTACCGTATATAGTTTTAATTTTAATAATGCTTTTAATTTTACTTAAATTTACTTTTTTTAGTTTACAACTAAACAAAATAAAATGACGATAAATCAAAACTTGCATTCATTTTAATACTGTCAAATGAAGATGACGATGATGAAGTTTCATCATAACCTATGGGGTAGCCCCGTTTGTCTCGGCGGGTAACAACCCGCCGGTTTATATTTTTACCCCGGCCTAAAGGTGGCCAAGGAAGGGGCTACGAAAGGGGGTGTGGCCCTTTGTGAGCGGTGTCTATATAGTAATAGCGGCGCGATTCCCCGAAGATGGTCGAAGTGGCTGTGGTCGGCTCGATTGAACATGGACTTCGAGAGCCTGGCCATAAACTGCTCGATGGTCTCCATCTTCAGGTCGTCGAGGAGGACGGTGTGAATGAATTCTTGTTTTTGGTGTTAACTGCCTCCGTAGTCTAGCCGTCAAGTCCGTGGATTTAGACTCGGAGGTACCGGGTTAGATTCCTGGTCGGGACACAATAATATTTATTAATTTAAATAAATAAATTTAATGAATATTTAATTTATTTGTATTATTTCTCGAGTTTCGAATCCGCTTATTTATATATAATAATATATAAGCATTGTTTCTGACCTCCCTGAAAGGGAAATTGTCGTGATGATACTTAATTTTACTTTTATTTTTGGTGTTACGTTTTTTATTTAAAAAATCAGCCAACTTGGTTTGTTAAAGTTTGAGAACCAATGGTTTTGTTCTTTAGATTTTCTCTCAGGGCTCTATGACTGTGCTATTCTTCAGTTCAGTGTCACAAACATATATCTATCTGTGTAGTTACTCCGTTCGAGTTATTACAGAAAAAATAATAGGATCTTGTTTTAGATACCCTATGTAGAACTTGTAGCTTTAAGCGCTTTTTTAACTTTATTTCGCTTTTAAAGTCGTTCGACTTGACGTTTCATACAAAATTCGGTAAAAAAAAGCAAGCTTTGCTATAATTGCTATCAAGTCAAACATAGCATATATCGACTGCAATAAACCATTGTCGGCGAAAACAATTCGTATCTCCTATTTGTTGGTCCGGTCCATGAATTATATGTCCATAACTCTATAGTAAAGTATTGCCCTCTCGCTCGCGTGAAATTTACTAAACGCAATTCAAATAAATAATAATATAAATATACTTTCTATATTTTTATTATTATATTTATTAAATTTAACATTTTTTGTTACACAAAGTATTGTTTTTATATTATGATCGTTTTTATATCGACCACGGCCAATGCTCCATATTTGATTCGAGTTCGCTCGAACGCATTTTGTTCCTGCGACCGGCCGCCATACTCAAACAAAAAGGTTGAAATGAAAAGTTAAATTTCAATATAATTCAAGTAATTAGAAGGTGTATTTGTTCACTAAATGAGTTCCAAATCAGATGTAAATAGAAGAGTACTCGCCATCCAGGCGAAAAAGAAACGTCATAAATTGGGTAAAAAGAAAAATCGCGAGGAGGACCACGGTTCTGGTGGACAAGGCAACTGGCTGCGCAACCAAAACCGTTCTGACCGGCTGGAGCCGTCACATAGTTCTTCTAATGAGACTATTGAGGATGTGGATGACGAGCAGTACGCCAGCGACGATGAAGAACAAGAAGACAGCGCCGACTATTGCAAGGGGGGATATCATCCTGTCAAAATAGGCGATCTATTCCTCAATCGCTACCACGTTACTAGGAAACTAGGATGGGGTCACTTCTCGACTGTGTGGTTATGTTGGGATCTCATAGACAAACGATTTGCCGCATTAAAAGTTGTCAAATCGGCGCCTCATTTCACCGAAACGGCCTTAGACGAAATCAAAATCCTTAGAGCCGTCCGCGACAGTGACCCTGCTGACCCTAAACGCAACAAAACTGTCCAGCTTCTAAATGACTTCAAAATAACAGGCGTGAATGGAACACATGTATGTATGGTCTTTGAAGTACTGGGGCATCATTTATTGAAATTAATACTAAAATCAAATTATAGGGGAATCCCATTGGAGAATGTTAAGACAATAATTCGGCAGGTTTTGGAAGGCTTAGATTATTTACATACAAAATGCAAGATAATACATACGGATATAAAGCCGGAGAATGTCTTGGTTTGTGTGGATGAGTCTTATATTCACAAGCTGGCGGCCGAGGCGACGGAGCTGCATACTTTAGGACTGAAGTTACCTCATTCGTTAATTAGTACAGCTCCAAAAGAGTTTCAAGAACAAGTAGTCAATGCAAAAATGAGTAGAAACAAAAAGAAGAAATTAAAAAAGAAAGCTAAGAGACAGTCTATGTTGCTGAAGATGCAGATGGAGCAGATTGAAGAGATCGAGGAGCAAAAGAAGATGGAGACCAGTGAGTCTGCACCCATGTCTCAGGATAACGATGACTCTCCTCATACTGACGAGGCTAGCGTTAATGATACTATAAACTCTGATGCAGATGCTAATGTTAATGGTTGTGCCGACGCATTGAGACAAGATGAAGATGCATTTGACACAGATGCAGAATCAGTACAAGTTCGCTACATCCCTCCGGGAAGCGGAGATGAGCCCACAACTCCAATGTCGGAAGGAGAACATACAAACATACCCACATTCAAATGCAAACCTTTAGAAAAGCAGCTGGATCCTGCTTTTGAAATTTGTGATTTAGAAGTAAAAATTGCTGACTTGGGTAACGCCTGCTGGGTGCATAGACATTTCACTGAGGATATCCAGACTCGGCAGTATAGGTCTTTGGAAGTTTTGCTTAGCGCTGGATATGGCACATCGGCTGATATTTGGAGCACGGCATGTATGGCTTTTGAGTTAGCCACAGGTGACTATCTGTTCGAACCTCACTCTGGTGACGGCTATACTCGAGACGAGGATCACTTGGCTCATATAATTGAGCTTTTAGGCGATATTCCGAAACGTATAGCAGCGTCGGGGAAGAATTCAAAATTGTTTTTTAATAAGAAAGGGGAGCTTCGGAATATAACAGGGTTGAAGCCGTGGGATTTGGTTGCTGTGCTTACTGAGAAGTATGGCTGGTCAGAGTCGTTAGCTGCGGAATTTGCTGATTTTCTAAAGCCAATGTTGGATTTTGACCCAAATCGGCGGGCCACAGCGTGTGAGTGCCTGCAACACACTTGGCTGCAGATAATCCCAGAACAAAAGGATACTGAAGAATAGAGCTCTCTGTGAATATTAATTACACTCATGGTAAGCATCCATTGGTTAGATTTTTTAAAATCATATTTTGAGGGTTTTTTGCAGAAATATATTACAAAAATTAAACTTTACACCAGTGCTTGATAAATGAATATGCTCTGCTCGTAATTGGATGTAGTTGCGCAAAAAGATCCAATCCACATTAAGTTGTAGGCCATGAAAGTTGTTGTAAATATATGGACTGTTTTTGATATAAAATATATCATCCTAATGACTTGATTAAAATTCATAATGAAATTTCTGAATAATTGTAGTTTGGATAAATTTTGTGTAACTGCATAAAATTAACTTTATTGTCTATAAAGGTGCTGGCAGACTTAAGCATTTAGTTGTAAAAGAAAGTTACTTAACCATAACTTAATTCACCATTTCAAAATTTGCCAAAAATTTAATTAATCATTTCTACAAATTGTACAAATCAAGTAGATGCTCATCAGAAAATCTATCTTCATAAAGATATCAGAATACATAGTAGCATGCTGTATTTATACATAATATACTGTTAAAGCCTATAAGAATTGCTCCTCTCGGCAATAAGTTTGAAGCAAATTTTTGTTGATTCAACCAAATGCTCACACACATTTACTTGTAATGTAACATTTGTTAGAATGCTCATTACAAGTGAATATGCTTAAAGATTAAACCATGACATATATCAATTGCTCAATTCTTGAAACTTGTATCTTAATGCGGGACATTGCCATGCTAAAATACATATAAATTGAGATTGCCCGCATTATTAAAGTTATTTATCCTGTCATTTGAGATGCTGTGGTGTCACATGTAGTGAGATCCAGCATCCTGATAAAAGGAAATAAAAAGTGGCTGTCATGTGTGAAAATGAAACATGTTTTAGCTAGGCTATACAAGTTAAATTTTTCAAGTCAGCGTATAAGTTACATCCATTTTCTTAAATAAATTATTCTAACTGGAAATTGAATCCGATAATTTTGACAAAAGGGTTTGATTTCTATAGTGTGACAATACTTCCCAAAATTTGATCCTTTAAGCTACACTATCAGCTAGTGTGTTTTGTATTTAACAAAAAAATAATACCCTGGTCCATATTTTGTTAGGCAACCCTTCACTGTTAGCTTTTGTTAGCGAATAGAAATTGGATTTCATTAGAATACAATGGGGTGTATCACTAACTTTTTATCACGCCAGATGGCGCATGATAGATGGTACCTAATATAACTGTCAGTTGCATAGAAATGTTGTATTTTTATTACGAAATTTATTATTTTCTGGATATTATGCAGAAGTGAGCAGCTTTTAAGTGTACAAATCGAAATTTCCAAGCGAAATCAAAGGTATGGTGATCTCAAAATTGCCGTTCTATTAATTCAACCTTTTTTTATTTTAAATACGGTGTTTGCTTACTTAATTCGTCTTTTAAGTTAGGTAACGTTAAGTTAAAATACATATTTCTGTTATAAAAATAAAAACCTACAAATAAATTTAAAAAAGGATCCGTCATAGGTGTAAACAAGGTACCAGTGCCGCTAGCGACATCTAGAAAAAGCTTTGCCTGATACACCCCATTGGTGATGTTTGCCCTTGCTTAAACTTTATGTCTGTCCCTGGGTTTTAAGAAATATCTTTCCAAACATCAAAATGAGTCCAGGATTGCAAACAGACATATGCACAATGCTTCTTCATTTCAACGGTATTCTAGCTGAACCTAATAATTATAAAATATGTTACACTGAGAAAAGAGAGATGATATAGTTTTTAGCTCTAGCAAAAGTTTCTGCAGTTACCTATATTGTTTTACTAGAAGATAAAAAAGCACAAAAAAGAATTCTTATGAATGTATCCATTTAAAAAATATATAATTATTTTTATACTATTTTATTATTGATTAATAGGCGAGCAGCGCATTGCCGATATGCCTACATCAAGCACTGGTGTAAAGTTCATAAAATAGTCAGTTATCACCATAGTCTATGTCAATTGTCACTAGCCACTTGTCCAGTTTGTTTTTAAAAGTGTTTACAGTTGGGGACTTCAATATGTCTTCTGGTATTTTGTTCCACATATTTACCGGAACTTCCTTAATTAAAAAAAAATGTTTTATATAAAAGGGAAAACATGCTGTGCGTTCTTTCAGTATGTGGAAATCTATTAGAAACTTGGTTACCGATATAGCCTGTAAATTAGTAAGCTGAAATGGCTATGGGCTGGACATATCTGTCGCAGACCCAGGCTGCCAGTGACAGAATAATATGCAAAGTGACGAGCCTTGCAGGCCTTTATCTAGCATTGGAGATAATCATGATGAGGAGTACACAATCAACTTATCCGCACCCAGAAATGTCAATAACACCAAATTTTACTATAATGAACAAACTGCACTCTCATTTATAATTGATTAATTTATGGATGCTTAGAATATATAAATCAGAATGATGTCCACGACAAATTAATTATGTGAGTCAAAATGTATTTAAAAATAAATATTTTGTTGTATGTCCTTAGGTCTTATTTATTTGGGCTGTTTAAATTCATTGAATTTGTAATTTGGTGATTAGCCTGCAAAACTGCGTTCTTAATCAACAATAGGTTCCGTATTTGCATTATACAGGGTGGCATATTAAAAAAAAAAAAAAATACAAAAGGTATAGTTAAAATAAAAATGAGGCATTGTAATAGAATTGAAGTTTATTTTAAAAAAAATACATCATCCAAATGATGACCCTCTCTACGACGGTACTCCTCTAATCGCAAACGGAAATTATTGAAAACTTTCTTCAATAATGTTGGTGTAATTGCTGCCATTTCACCACGGGTATTATCTTTGAGCTGATCGATGTTCTTCGGATTATTGCTATAGACTTTGTGTTTGAGGTATCCCCACAAAAAAATCAGGAGGGAGGCGTTAAGTCTGGACTACGTGGGGGCCATGGGATATCACCTCTTTTCGAAATCAGTATGCCAGGGAACATCTGTTTCACAACCGCAATGGAGTCATTTTGAAGTGTGACAGGGGAGCTCCGTCTTGCTGAAACCAAGTTCTTGAATTGAGTATTCTTGAATTTTCAAGTTCTGGAGTCAATAAACCCTCAACATAGCGTTCTGTATTAACAGTGACGTTTTGCCCCCGCGCATTTTCAAAGAAAAAAGGACCAATTATTCGTCTGCCAGAGATTGCGGCCCATACTGTCACTTTAGGACTATGCAGTGGTTTTTGGTGTTTAAGTTTGAGATTCTGTGCCAGTAACGACAATTTTGACAGTTTACGAAACCATTGATATAGAAATGGGCCTCGTTAAAATTGGAAAATTGATTAAGCATTTCATTAGCAAATGCGAGCCTTGCTATGTAGTCAGATTCTTTCAATTCTTGTGTTAATTGCAGCTTGTATGGATGCAGTTAAAGATCCAAGTTTAAAATTCGTTGCAAACTTCGTCGCGATACTTTTAAGACCGACGATCTCTTGCGAGTTGACATTTGTGGATTTTCTTGTACCGACTGCATAACTCTCTTAATATTGGCTTTTTTTCTGTTTTATTTACTAATTCGCTGTAGTCCATGTTCGGAACAATATAGTCGCCTAGTAACGATGTATGAACGAGAGTTCTCGTAAAATGCGCTTACGCAAAATGCTCGACGTTTCCCTTCGAAGTGACTCATAGCGACTAAAACTCCATGAGCCCGCCTACCAAACGATGTAGGGTCCCCCCCACCCGCGCGCTCTCTACCCCGCGAAAAAAGATGATGCAATATTGCGCCATCCTGTACATTATTATCGTTAAAGTAAACACAAGCTTACAATAAAAATACTTGTACAGAACTTAGGGTTGATTATGAACAGGAGTCGGCATAGACTTCCATACAACTTTTAAATGAAAAATTCAAATTTTGGTTACAAAATATATATGCAAATTCAAATATGAAACTTGTCTTTAGAGGTTGATAATACAATCCTTAGCTTGTAACTTAATTGTTACATTTTAAATAAGCATTAAACTACAAGCTAAGGATCGGTTATTTACCACATAATTAACTTTAAGGCTGCCTTACCCATACAAACTTTTTCAGAAGCATTAAATTATCATCAATGACTTGTAATATACCACATATTTAAAATTTCAGAAGCATTAAATTGGTAATTTTATTAATTGATGATTGTAATTTACCACATATTTTGTAGATTCACAGCCGGTTTTTCGAAGCTCTACTTAATTAATTAATTTCCTAGCTAAGGAATCATTATCTTTAAGATTTTCTCCAGTCAAATCGGGTTTCACAAACAAATTTATTGCATTATTTGTTATTTCTTTGTAAAACGCAAAATTTACAACTTTCCATTGACTTATTTTTTTTAAAAATATGTTTATGAAACGCATTTCTTGCAAAACCTGTTAATTGTTACTTAAGTAATAATTAAGTACCAAAATACGTTTGAGAAACTGGCTGTAATCCACCTTTCCCATACAACCCTTCAGATGCATTGAGCTACCAGCCTCAATGATCTGTAGTTTACTAATTTGTCAATAGCCATACATACTGTACCCATATGTACTGTATATATATTTTATGTATCTATCTGTAAATTGTCCTTAAACCTTAAAAATTGAAAAAAAAAAATCAGCATGTAAGGAAGTCTATGCCGTCTGCTGAAAGGAGCAGAGTGGAACTTATGAAACTCCAAATGAAACTCAGAAGACATTGGAAATGATTTTTAACTGTACAGATAGCTTTAGGAAAAATTGTGATGTATGACATGTAGACAATATAGGTCACATCAAACCTTTAGGAATTTACTAGAAAACATAGAACTGCACTATAACACCACCTAGTATGTGAGGAACTAATTTTATGTAATAATAATAATAATGTAGCGTGTGGTACGGAGCTGGCATGAAAATTAAGAAATTTACCCCTTTCTGAAAGGATAATTATAATAATTACGAGGGGCGTTCAAAATATTCTCGGTATGTGGATAAAAACAAACAAGTACGAAAAGTTTGATATTTTTATTTTTCAATATACTCCCCCCCTATGTTCATACACTTATAAGATCGATCAATTATTTTTTTTAATCCCTCATAAAAATATTTTTTATCTTTGGTGTAAAAATGCTCCTCCACGGCCGTCTTCAACGCTTCATCGTCAGAAAATTTATTTCCACGCAGATCCTTTTTAAGATTGGGAAACAAAAAGAAGTCGCTTGGGGCTAAGTCCGGACTATAGGGTGGATGAGTAACAGTTTCAAACCCACATTCAACAATAGCTGCCTTGGCAATATGAGCAGTATGGACAGGGGCGTTGTCATGCAGAAGCAGAACACCTTTGGTTAACTTTCCTCGCCTCTTTTCTTTGATCGCATCTCTTAATTGACGTATAACGTTAGCGTAGTACTGCCCTGTGATATTTACACCTTTTTCTTTATAATCGATAAGCAAAACTCCTTCACAATCCCAAAATATTGTGGCCATGACCTTGCCAGCTGACGGGATTACCTTGAACTTCTTGGGATGAGCTGAACCCTTAATGTGCCACTGCATGGACTCCTGTTTGCTCTCTGGGTCATAATGATGAACCCAGGTTTCATCTCCAGTAACTATTTTTTGCAGCACCTCATCGGGATTTTCACCACACAGGTCGATAAAATCTGAACAGCAAGCCACACGCATATCCTTTTGAAGAAGCGTCAGCATTCGCGGAACCCATCTTGCACTTACTTTTGACATATTAAGATGGTCATGTACGGTACCAATAGAGAGATTGGTTACTTGAGCTATAGATTTTACCTTCACTCGGCCGTCTTCCAATATAAGTTTTTCCACTTTATCAATATTTTCTTGTGAGGTAGCCACTACAGGCCGGCCAGGTCTAGGGTCATCTTCAATACTCTCCCTTCCACGCTTAAATTCGCTTGACCATTTTTGAATAGTAGATAAAGAAGGAGCAGACTCACGGTAAACACAATCCATTTCCTCTTTTATGGTTTTTTGATTTTTACCCTGTTTTGTCAAGAATTTTATGACGGATCGGTGCTCTAATTTCGTTAAAATTGTTAATTCGCTCATGGTGTTCATGTTTGTTCGGCAATTGCAGAAAAACAAAAGAACATCTCGGTTCCAATTTTACTTTTTTTTAATGTCAATGGATGAATCTTAGCGGCCAGTAACAAATATATATATAAAAGAGGTTGTAACGTATCAATACCGAGAATATTTTGAACGCCCCTCGTATGTTATACTATACTCTACGATCACAGATTTAACTAGATTAAGTCACATACAAAATTACTGAGAGACACTGGCAAGCGGACCTCTACGTACATGCTATCTCTTTCTCTTAATAATGCGACAAACAAAGCGATCGGGCAAAAAAAAAATTGGTTGCCTGTAAAGTCGGTATACGGGCGAAAGTTTTACGTGACAACGACTTTGAGTGGTAAAATAATTTTAATGTGAATATTCATTCGTATAGTAGGAAGAAGGATGAAATAATAGTAACAATTTAAAACATTTATACAAAGAATTATATTTAAAACATTAATTTATACAAAGAATCTCGCACTGAATTTCATATTAACAAAATTTTATTTTTACCTTTACACATACATACGTATTTATATACAAATATACATACAATAACTTGCAATACATTTGCGTACAATGAAACAGCGTTTACTACAACTTAACTTGTTCCTATCTGAGTGATTTTGTTGAGGATAGGGCGATGATAGGAGAAATATGAAATGAAAGGAAGTGTTTCTGCTGTAATGTGCCTAGAAAATGTCAAGTCAATGTCTTTCACTTTTTATGTCTGTCTCTCTCGCTCTTAGGCGGGCTAACCATGCCCGAGTGGAAGGGACGCGTGCCTCTCACTCGCTCTCATTGTGAGCGCATAACATGAGCGGAGCGTAACGCAGTTTCTTGAAGTGTCACCCGGCAAACCAATTTATAAGACGTTGTCACGTCAATAAAATAACATAAATTCTATTTTAAAATTATCACAAAATCAACCTAATTCATTTAAACATAAATTATAAAGTTGCCTCGACAGCCCTGCATTATAACACGTTCTCACGTTGGCCGTAGTTGAAACGTACTGTCGGAAATATCAGCACACGATTATTTTGTGCTGATATTGCTTGCGTTTTTAGAGCCGTCACCTATAATCTAGTTGATTCTTGATTAATGACTATACGATATAAATGGCGCTCATACGATGCATACGTTTTCAAATCGATGCGTTTGTACTTAATTTAGCACAAAACTGCTTCTGGTTACGATCGCATATTTAGGCGGGAAGTCTCAGTAGGCTAGTCCTGGCACGGATGGCTAAAGAGCCTGGTTGCTGGATTCCTGAGTGGATAACCACCCGCTGCTAATTCATGCACTTGTGGCATAACTGCACCGTCTTGCTCACAAACTCTTGGTCTAGGTCCAACTACTACAGCTCTTTCCAAGGACTTCTCTAGATCTTGGTCTCTTGGTTGGTTGGAGAGCGTTTGCAAGATGCGCGATATTCTGATGATGTTTAGAAGTGTCAGAGTATATCTTCAGACCTCGAGCTATGACGGAATGGGGTGTATCACTAACTTTTTATCACGATAGATGGTACCTAATAGAACTGTCAGTTGCATAGACAACTTGTATTTTTATTACGAAATTAGATATATTACCGAAGTGAGCAACTTTCAAGTGTACAAATCGAGATTTCCAAGCGAAATCAAAGATATGGTGATCTCAAAATTGCCGTTCTATTAATTAAACCTTTTTTTCTTTTTAAAGACGGTGTTCGCTTTCCTAATTCGTCTTTTAAGATAGTTAACGTTAAGTTAAAATTCGTATTTCTGTTATAAAAATAAATAAACTACAAAAACATTTAAAAAATGATCCGACATAGGTGTAAACAAGGTACCAGTGCCGCTAGCGACATCTATAAAAAAGCTTGCCTGATACACCCCATTACGCACGAACCACGGCGCTCCGGAGACCACTCTAAACGACTGTTTTACTGCTTGTTTTATGTAATGTGATTATGTAAAGTTGGCTAAATGTGTAATCAATGTTTTAACAACGCGGTTGTACACAAGGGGTTACGGGCTTAATATAAAGGAAAGTCTAAAATCGTATCTAGATCTATTTGAATTGAAACATTAATTGAGAGTAAATCATTGAACTGTAATAACTTTACACTATAAACATTTTCCTGTTGCCGCTGGCGGCCATTACATCAAGCACAGTTTTAAGGTTTGGCTTTTCGCGTTCGTTTTTGTAACCACGAACGATTTACGAGCAAAATGTAACTGTCAAAATTGTCTCTTGAAATATTATTTCCACTTCGTATATTATTAGTATCTCAGAAGAATGATAATATTAGTCTAGTTTATATTAAATTTTGAGTTTTGTTGCGTATTTCACAGATAACTATGTATATTAACTTATACCCCACATTCCGAATCGCGCTCAGAGCGCTTAGAACGAATATGACACTGGCCGTCGTTCCGAATCAAATATCGCGATTTGGATGCTCAGAGCTTGATATCAATTCGGAACGGAATAAATCACATTTTCATTCATAAAATGTTAGTTTTTTTTAATGTATGGAAGATTAATTGCGGATTCCACATCTTTAAGTATGAATACTAACAAATATACGTCTCTCGGTTTATTCATCTTTATATGTGTAAAGTTTAATATTATTAACTTATTTTGGTCTTTTAAAATAACTTGCCGTATTACAGACATTTTTTTTTACTTCCTACTTAAATGTTAATTATAGATTTGTGAAGTAATATAGAAACAGTATAAACGAATTACAATATTAAATAATTTAAAAGAAAACCTAACATTAAATTAACTTGAAAATGGCGCGGGACATTATGACTAACAAGTGACAGCGCTCAGAGCGATCTACCTCGATATCGTGAGCAGTCCAAGCGCAAGAAATGATGTCAAATAGCTTTGGCAAAACAGTTTAAGCGCGTCTCGTAACACCTTTAAGCGTGCTTAGGTTACTATTATCGCGTCTTTGACATTGACAGGAACCCTGAGTTTACACCAGTGTTGGGACCCGAAACATTTTCAAACGGCCAGTGTCGCTGTTACACGGTGTTAGTTTACGAACGCATGTTACGCCAGATTTTACGGGGGATATTTCCCAAATATATAGTTTCTTTCACATGTTTAATATTAGTATAGATATCCACTTAGCGAGTCATTGTAATCATATTTTAAACCCTAGCTTTAGTTGCATCTCTCTTTGTTGGATGAGCAAATTACATATCTTTTAATTATCCTTTCGAAAACCGGGGGGTAGAAGCCAGTAATTCAATAGTTTCTTAAATGTTCTTTAAGGTCGATTTTCCCATACAAATTGGTGAATGAAATGAAGGAATTGATTAAGAAAGCATTGAATTGCTGCTAAGCTGTGTTTTAGCCACATAACTTAGAGAATACTAGAAATAGTTTAAGATTCACCTCATTCCATCAGCCACTTTTTTCCACAGCTGTCACTTTGACATTTGGAAGCGCGAGGTTATGCTTGTCCGGCAATTATTCAATGTTAGAGAACGCATCACTTCATTTTACGGGTTATTACAGCACTTCGCTCTCATAATGCAACATTTTCAAAAATTCAGTCCGAATGTACTTTTTGAGAAATGAGGTAGTGGGAAATAAAATTACGTACATTTTAGACATATATAAATCATAGATTTGTTTTAGTAAAATCGTTATAAATGTTTTTGCTATTTTAATTCTTTATTGTATATAGTATAGTATCATCATCACGACCATTTCCCTTTCGGGGTGGTCAGAAACCACGCTTATAAATAAGCGGATTCACATTTAGCCAACTTTACTATAGTATAGGCCAATCATGACAAGTGGCAAGCTCGTCGATGTCTCCAGCGTACCAAACTCGGGAAATATCACATATAAATGAAATATTAATTAAATGTATTTATTTACATTAATAAATATTTTTGTGTCCCGACCAGGAATCGAACCCGGTACCTCCGAGTCTAAATCCACGGACTTAACCGCTAGACCACGGAGGCAGTCCTTTTTCTTTATTGATTTTAGATATATATTAATCATAATTTAGTAAAATCGTTATAAATGTTTTTGCTATTATTTTCTTTATTGCCTCCGTGGTTTAGCGGCTAAGTCCGTGGGTTTAGATGGTAAGGCTTCGATTTTCGGTCGCGACATAATAATTTATTTGTGATATTTCTCAAGTTTGGTACGCTAAAAGACATCGATGACATTGTCACTTGTCATGATAGGCCTTATAGTAAATGGCTAAATATGAATCTACTTATACTTTTTCGAAAGTACCTTCAGACTGAATAATTTTGAAAGATGTTGTATTGTGCAAGCGAGAGGGTTGAAAAGTGCTAAACGATCTTAAAATAAAATAAAACTCATGTGCATGGAAAATTCATTAATAAATATATATGACATGGCGCGGTGGTGGCTCGGTTGTAAGAACGCGTTCCTCAAATCCTACAAAGGTCGGTTTAAACCCCGCCGGTATGTACCAATGAGAAATACACTTTTTAGATTAACATCACCACCGTTCCCGTGCCTCGGAGAGCACGTTAAGCCGTCGCCGTCGGTCCCGGTTCCACTAATACCATCTTGTCATCATTCTTCATTATAAATTCATATCTTCGCCAAGCCGTCTGGCCAGCGCGTGGCGAGTGTAGGCCAAATTCTCCAGATATATGTTCAGTGGGTCTGGCCCACAAATTTAAGGTCGCTCAGCTTGGTATTTATCTGATAGATAAAGTCCGAAACGAGGAAATCCGTCGGAGAACCAAAGTTACTGATATAGCCTTCAAAATTTGTAAGCTGAAGTGGCAATGGGCTGGACATGTCTGTCGTAGAATCGATGAACGATGGAGTAGACGAGATCTGGAGTGGAGACCACGTACGGGAAGACGCAGAGTGAGTCGACCCGCCGCTAGATGGACAGATGACCTGAGGAAGGTCGCTGGTGGGGGTTGGATGAGGGTGGCAGGAGATCGTGTGAAGTGGCGAGCCTTGGGAGAGGCCTATATCCTGCAGTGGAGAGACACAGGCTGATGATGATGATGTTCTGGAAGGCCCATCTCCAACAGTGAAGGTCTAGGACGTTGTGTTCTAGGGGCTGTAATTGTAATTGATATATATATATAAAATAAATAAATAATTTACTCTACACCAAACTTTGGATATATTGTGGATTTTCTACTAAGTTATGTGGTTCCAAAACAAAATCCTAATAATGTATACCTAGTTAGACATAAGTCAGTAATTGTAATGCCACACCTCCGAGACTGCCTTTTTATACTTAATTCATCTACTTATAAATGTATGATTGGAATTAGCAATAATGTTGAAGTCGGCTTTAAACCGTTTCCTTAATCCATATAGTAATTGTATTATATTAAAGAATCCCAATTTACACGACCATTGTTTGTATTATTATTACCTGCAATTTACATAAATAAAATGTCAAAAATATGATTTTGTTTTATTTACTTTTTTTTTATACATTCGTCCCTAACAATATGACGGCAATTAAGAGCCGAAACGTGTGGATATACTTTACTGGGTTTATCGGCACGGCGCGGTGGATGTGTCCCCGTCCCGGCAAACTAGGCAAATTACCGCCGATCAGTCCGCTTACCACCTATTTGCTTTTGTTGAAAGTATGTGCCATTTGCAATGATGTCAAATGCTGATTTTTACTTTCAAGGGGACCTAATTGCAACAAAGATATTTAATAAGCTTAATATATAACACTTATTTTTTTAAGGCAAAGGTTCCATTGCAAAAAAGTTTTGATTCCAATTTTTACTTGTCTATGGCAGCGCCATAGCGCGTGCGCGGTCATAAGCTAGGTTTTGGCGCCATTTCATTGTTTCTGTACCATGGTCATTTAAAAAAAAAAATTGGCGCCATTCTATACGTTTTGTTGTATTGCATTTCGTGTGATTTTTTTATTCTTGCTTAAAATTCTTATTCTTTTAACTTTATCTTTTATTTAGTAGGTTCAATCCCAATGTATGAGAGTAGATAAATTAGTGTATGAAACTGCACATAACTAGGTATTAAAACACTCGTGTATAATACCCCTTATTATGCAACAGTTTCATAAACTACTATTAAGTATTCATCAAAAGAATAGACAGATCGATAAATCATCAATGATACGACTCTAGCCTGAAGGGCCACCGCGGAGGTCGCACATGCCCGACTCACCGTGAGGCCTCCTAAGGAGGTCCCAAGGCGCCTACGGACTAAAACCCTATAAACCGTCTCTCTTTCACTGTTGGTCCTGCGTGCCTTAACAGCTAAGTGTCGTGACTACGGAGTAAAGGCACTAAATAGTTGATTAACTTACTAAGGAATAAAATTACAGACGTTTTGGAGAAATACCTACCCTATGTTTGACTTGTTGCTGTAAGCGCTTTTTTATTTTATTTCTCTTTGGAAGTCGTTCGAATTGCGTTTTCATTTACTTTAAGCAAAATTCAGCAAGAAAAAAGCGCGCATTGCTTTGCTTTCAAGTCAAACACGACAAATTAATCATATATTTTGTTTTAGTAAAATAAAGGAAAATCGTTATACCTATCTGAAAGTGAAAATATGTCTAAATTAGATAAGTAGGTATATTTCAAAGTCCACAGACTTGAAAAATCTTTCAAAATATTTGATTGTGTGAGCGAGATTGATGCAAAGGCGTTGAACCCTATTTAACGTCTTTGATATTTTTTGTGTCAAAATATAATTTTCATTAGATATTAACAAATCGTTTTTAATGTCATACACAGTAATACCTTTTTAGTTAAATTTTAATAATTATTTAAATCGACAATAGATTTAGACCGTGTCCTATGTTGAAGATTTCACAGAAACGTTCCGAAAATTTGATAAATATACAGAAGCGGATGTGAGCAACCGAAGCTAATTTATTATTTTTATTCGATAATTACACCGTAAATTTACGTTTATTATCCCGTATTGTTATTAAATGTTGTTTTAAGTAACTAACTACCTACCCAGATAGGTATTATACTTCTTCGCGTGTTACATGACCAAAAATTTGCTCAGTAGATGTAAACACTATGATAATGTACCTACCTATAACAATATTTTTTTACTCAGTGGAACATTCTAGTCTATAATAGATAAGTAATGATATAAGGAAACATATTTTTTTTAAATACGCACTTATTCTATGTTTTAACCTTAGATTAAAATGATATTACAATATAAAAAAAAGGTAGAATTGAGTTTAACCTCATTCGCTAGACACGTGTAAAATGAGTCATACGTACCATTGATCAATTGACTATATTATATTGACCGGGTTTTACGTTTGTAGTAGGTAGTGACACTCATCAATAGATAACTAAATGCCTACATATTATTTTAGGTAGGTTCTTATAACATAATATGTAAATCAAATCATATATTCATCCTTAAGTCTAGGTAGGCAATTTCTACATTTGGTATTCGTTCAGCTATGCTTTACCCATAAGGGCATACAGATATATGTATATTAATTAAAATACCAAAGTCAGATTATTGGACAAATAATGCAATAAATAAAATACAATTAACACAATGAAGTAATAAATATCGCCGGGTTAGAGCGAAAACCAACTAACTATGTTTTTTTGTAAATACCTTTTTTTATACCAGTCGTTTAAAAAACTCTTTCAACTTATATAAATACACCTTAAGTTCATAAAATTACTACACAACTATCTGCTCTTACATCTCTAAATGTGACAAATATGTGAGGTCTATACCTCAAACTTTCAAAGCGCATTTGCTCAAAATATTATTTGTGCAATAATGGCTGACTTAGTTGGTTTTTATTTAACACGGCGATATAATGTATATAAAACCTCGTTTTTACCTTGAAATGTATTTTCTTCTTTAATAGCATGTAGCTCACCTTTCTCCATATATATATATATAGAGGATAGTTATGGAATTAATTATTTCCTCTGGTAATAACAACAAATAATAACATGAAGAACAAAAAAAAACATAAAACTTAAAAGTAAGAAATGAATAACAAACAAATTTTAATTAGATTAATATATTGCAAAATAATTTCTGGAATCATTATGTCAGGAAAGTTTGTCACTTTTAGTAAGCATTTCTTAGAAATTCGTTATTGACTTTCGTCCACCTAAAATGTTCTAGGTGAATCACTGCGGCGTTAAAACTAGCTTGAATACGTTAATGCGTTTGAAGTAGTATAATAGACATTCACTGAAACCGGAATAAACCAGTTTCTGCTAGCTACACCGTGCCTGGCATCTTCGCGTCGCTTATTGTTGGCATTAGTGCTATGTTCGACTTAATAAATAATAATAAAAATCGTTTATTGATCCAATTAACTTAAATCTATTACATTTTTATATGCTCAATGACCCTGCACTGCACCGTGCCGCAATAGCATACCATTTTGTTTTATCCGGTCGACAGTAAATATTTTTTTATTATTATTAAACAACAGCACAAACAAATACACACCAAAATTGTTCTGTGTGGATATGTAAGTATGAGTGTATATGTAGTTGTGTGTGTACTTAAAAGCTAATAAGGCAAAGCAAAGCATTTTTTTTACCGATGTTCGTAAGAACACCATAGACAAACGCCAAGTCGAACGGCTTTCAAACCGAAATAAAGTGAAAAAAAGCCGTTAAAGCGACAAGTCAAACACAGGGCTGGTGAATCATTGTGCCACGTGTTGTACCCATAGATAATTTAGCTTTAGTATTTCTTCCCTTTTTTCTCCTTTTCTTTGATCCTAAGTATCCTAAGTATCAGTAATAAAGTATGTTTCATAATTTGGCCAATGTATAAACTCAATTATATACTAGCCTTTATTTTCTGTGATGTGCTGTAGAATGAATGAATAAATAAATAAATAGCTTAAAGACGTTTTTGCGTTTGTAGTAGTGTAATATAGACTGTGACTAAAACCGGAATAAACCAGTTTCCGCTAGCTTCCTCTGCTTATTTGACGCATAGATTTAGTATATCCTATATCTATTATTTGACGGTAATTCGCTAGTATCCACTTCCTTAACATTAAGACCGCCTTATCTATACTAATGTCTGCATTTAATGTGATCTTAAATCTCAAGGCAGATTAAATTACCGGCTCTTAAAGTTATGTTAAAAGCCCAGCTAAGATATAAGCCAATGTGAATAGGTAGGATGGTCGCTACCTCGGATATATGAGATAGCTAGTCTGGTCATGGTAATCTGCGCGTATTCAATTCGCAGTGGGTAGGGGCGCCTCTAGTGTTCCATTGTTACATTGTGGGTTATAGTCCAGAAGCCCGATTCTACTACCTAATAGTTTTATTTCTATTCTATTTTATTTTAACGTTAAATGCTGTCAAAAGATGTTTTGGTATTCACATACCGATTCAATTTCCATTAGTGGAAATAAAATAGACCTTTTGACAAATCCGTAATCAATATTCGCTGCAGTTTAGATATTATTTTAAAACCGTTTTATATAATATGTAATAGTTTTAAAATAAAACTAGTGGAAGTAACTACTAGTACTACTTAATATTAAAAATATTTTTGTGAGTTAACAAATAATTTCAGGAAAACTTTACTCCTTTTTTATTATTAGATATTTTATTAGATTTATTATTATTATTAAATTTATTTATTTTATTTCATACAAAACCTCAAAGTATATTACAACAAAATCTAACCTAAAAAAATTATACAGAAAATAACAATTAAATACTTACAAAAAAAATAGCTCCTCCAAATCGCTGTCTTGTGGCATGGTGCCCAATACACTAGCAGCATTTCCCCTTTGAATTATGATATTTAATTTTTGTGAGAAAAAACTGCCAATGAGAGACGTCAATGAGCCTTGGATCAATTTCTTTATAGAATGCTTTCAGTTCCGATCCCCACGGGCACATCGTTTCTACAGCAAACGTCAAAAAAAAGTAACTATTGCAAATCGTTTCATATTTTTGACGCTTGCTGATCTGCGCTTGTTCCGCTGCAACACCAGCTCTAACAGAAGTGCCTTGAAGGTGGCAAGGGGCTAGGGAATCTCAACAGGTAAAATCCCACACCAGGGATTGACCCAATCTCCAAGGAACTAATGTCATTCCGTCTGGACGCTTGCCATCGTCTCGACTCAGACCGGTTGGTTCTAAAATAGATGGGATCGAGACAACTGCAAGCGTCCTACGAATGAGGTCGTTAATGGCGCTGTGACGGAAAGAGGGACCCGCACTTTTGGAACACGACAGCCCGTGGTTACCAAGCTCATGGACATCTTTGCCACATAAATAAATAATATATTATTAATAAACAGTTAAAAGTATATTTACAGCGGCTTTTGGGTTGCACACGGGCAAGTAGCCTATCTTAATTCTGACGTACCTGGTAGGGTACCACTATACCAGGTATTGTAATCTCATAGGTACAAATAGGTGAATTTGAAAGATATTTATTTATTTATTGTTGTTCTGTAATGGGGTGTATCACTAACTTGTTATCACAATAGATGGCGCATGATAGTTGGTACCCAATATAACTGTCAGTTGCATAGAAAACTTGTATTTTATTACGAAATTAATTATTTTCTGGATATTATGCCGAAGTGATCAGCTTTTAAGTGTACAAATCGAGGTTTCTAAGCGAAATCAAGTTTGTAATCAAGGTGAGGATATGATGTCAATTTTTTATGACAATTTATTAACGATTCCACAAGTTGGTATTAGTGAAACCGGGACCGACGGCTTAACGTGCTCTCCGAGGCACGGGAACAGTGGTGTTGTAAATCTATGACAAATGTACGTAATAAAAGTGTATCTCTCATTGGTACATGCCGGATGGGTTTGAACCGACCTTTGTAGGATTTAAAGAACGCGTTCTTACAACCGAGCCACCACTGCACCTATACTCGCATATAGAATGGTCATTATTTTAAGTTAATCCCTCGTATTTCTATGCCTTATAACTTACCCCAACGCACCTTAAATATGTATTTTAAGATTTCTTATTCTTAGCCTGGCTTGTTCGGGTGGTACTAATCCGTAATTACGTAGGTAAACATAACAGTTGATACCATGGATCATGTTTATTCAAAGAAGAAAGTCACGTCTTAGGACTGTAGATTTAGACGCGGAGTTAAGTAGGTACTCTAGTCGATTCGTAGTCGTATAAAAAAATATTTAATTATTTTTTTGTTTTGTGAATAATAGCATTTATTCGAATAAAATATTTACAAAATATAAAATAAAATTAATATTAATAATAAGGATAGGGATATAAGTCCCGTCCGCGTGGAATGGTGGCAAGAATGCTGGCTGCATTTCCCCGCTGAATTGCAATACTGATTCTTTGGGCGAAGAAAGAGCCAGCCCTATTTAATTTATTTATATGCGTCTTACACGTTTCCTCAACATCTCCACTTAATTATTCGTTCCAGCTGTCAAACGGAGGGAAACTACATCACTACGCCCGAGAAATAGAACTGTCAAAGTTAAGATACTTCACAAGAGGAGTTCTTCGCGCCATTTTGCGTGAACATGTCAAGTGCAATTTTTTGTTTTGTAAATTAATTTACTGTGGATATTATTGGTCAAAAGTGGTGTTGTTTTGTTTAATAATGTGCTACAATGTGAATAATTATGGAAAACGATAAATTGGACTTTAAATATGGGGCACAAGTTGCAGTTTATTTTTTGCGGTTTTCCCGCGCTGTCAACTCCCATATTTTACCCGACGTGTTTGAGCTATGGTGCCGCGAGTGACTCCATGAAAAGCATCAAATTCTGCAGCATCTGGAATTTGATGATGACCTCATTAACTCATAAAAAAGAAAGATATATTACGTCAGACTTGGCTGTATGGGCTAGACCCTTTGCCTTCCCTATCACCTCATACATCATCCATCGGGAGAAGAGAACCAAAAAAAAAATTAAGATACTTCACAACATACCTTGTAGTGTATGTATGTATCAAATGTACATATTTAGTCATTTAGTATACTTAGTTTTTTATTCTCGTATACTTATATATCTATATAATATGTATTATAGAATACTCCTTTGATCCTAATCCAATTTTTTAAATCCTCTTTTCATTTAACCCGTCTTTCACTAAGTTTGGCACTGGCAAATTGTTACTAATGCCATATTTATAAAATAAAAAAATGTTACTATTTTTTTATTTGTTCTCTTCTCCCGATGGATGAGGTGATAGGGAAGGCAAAGGGTCAAGCCCATACAGCCAAGTCTGACGTAATATATCTTTCTTTTTCATGAATTAATGAGGTCATCATCAAATTCCGGATGCTGCAGAATTTGATGCTTTTCTTGGAGTCACTCGTGGAACCATCCACTGCTCAAACACGTCGGGTAAAATATGGGAGTTGACAGCGCTGGAAAACCGCAAAAAATAAACTAATAATAAATAATAATAATAATAAAATCTTTATTGCAAAATAAAAATACATTACAATTCAGTTTTTACATAGGTTAGGGCATAAAATAAATCGTTAGTTACAAAAACAGTTTAGCTGTGACATCTGAAATAGTCGGTGGACGGTGCTTCAGATGTCATTGTAGGAATTAGTACTTACAACATTTAATTTTACTCTAGACAATATTTATTTATATTTGCTGTAGGCAAGACTTAAATAATTGTTTGTGTGTATGGTTAGTGTGTGTGTGTTGGTGTGTGTGTGTGTGTTGGTGTACGTGGGTTTGAATGAATGTATATAAGTATGCATGTGTTAGCAACAACCTATATCTTATAATATTATTTTACGATTTTAAACAGGTTTTCAGTATCCTCATAAGTTAGTTCCTGAAGCCAGTTCCTAACGAGTACCTTGCACGTTCTGGAGGTTTGGGGATAAATATTAAGCTTTTTATTTAACCTATTATATAACCGGCTACTTAAAGTGATATAATGCCTTTGGGCCAACGCAACCCTACAGCATTTAGTGTCACATACTCGATCCCTGGCTCGCACATGGTTGTTGATTTCATTATATGGTAAGACAGCGTGTGTTCTTAATATGGTTTGAAGAATAAATAGCTGCCTCACAGTAAGGACTTTGCTCTCTTGATATACCAGGGTTGTAGGAAATCTATATGGTTTTTTCATCATCACCTTCAAGATTGCTCTCTGCGCCCTCTCGAGTCTAAGCATAGCCGTTACATAAGTACCACCCCATGACGTAATACAGTACGATAGGATTGACTGTGCCAGCGCATAATAAACCGTCCTGAGCGTGTCGATGTTAGCAGATGCTCGTAACCTCTTAAACACAAATATGAGTTTCCTAGCTCGCGACACTAGACTATTCAGGTGTTGATGCCAGCTTAGTGTTTCATCAATTATGACTCCCAAATACTTAATACTTGAAGTACGGGTAATCGGTAGGCAATCGCACACATCATTATTGGTTTTACAGCATGTATGAGCCTTAACATCAAAACAATCAAATGCGGGCTGTGACGCCCCAAAAACAGAAAATGCAACATATTTAGTCTTCTCAATATTTAGGGTAAGAATGTTAGTGGACAGCCATGACATGACATCACGGAGAGCATCCTCAGTGTGCTTGTGTGCACTTTTCCAATCTCTTCCCTGTACAATGAGTGCCGTATCGTCTGCGTACGTAAATATTTTGGAATTCGGTAGGTTTAGGCGGCATAGGTCGTCGATGTAGATTAGAAACAGGGTAGGTCCTAATACACTACCCTGTGGGACACCATAAGATAACACCTCGTCATCACTAGTAAGGCTGTCAATCTTAACGCACTGGCTACGTTCTTTCAAGTAACTGCAAAATATATCCAAGACAATGCCCCTCACTCCAATTCTTTCCATTTTACGCAGGAGAATAGGAACAGAGACAGTGTCAAATGCCTTAGACAAATCCAAAAACACCCCAATAGCTTTATTTCGTTTGTTTAGGCAACCAACAATGTCATCAGTGAGTTTTAGAACTGCATCTTCTGTAGATCCTTAATATTTAATTTATTTGTGATATTTCTCGAGTTTGGTACGCTGGAGACATCGACGAGCTTGCCACTTGTCATGATTGGCCTATAGTCAAGTTGGCTAAATGTGAATCCGCTTATTTATAAACCACCCCGAAAGGGAAACGGTCGTGATGATACTTTTAAAAATGACATCAGATCCTCGCCAACCCGTCTCGTCAGCGTGGCGAGTGTAGTCTAAATTCTCCAGAAGGATTTTTGGAAGGCCCGTCTCCGACAATGGAGGTGTAGGAAAAAAAACTCCAATAATTGACAAAATTAACATGACCCATGGTACCGGTTTTTTGGATCCGGTGAACCTGAAATTACGCAAAATATAGGGCACTATGACGAGCGTAGATATAACTACTCGTACGCGTAAACAGGCTAATACAGAATGATTTTTGTAGTGTGTGTGGATCGCCTTTACTACTAAAAATACTGAAGCAGTCATTTGACTGAAAAGCGATTCTTTGATCACGATCAAAATTGGGTGTTATTTTCATACAAAATTAATTAATTTATTTATATAGTACACACAGCAGTACATATATTATTTATTTATAAATTCTTTATTGCACAACAAACTTAAAAGTAATGTACAAGGGCGAACTTAATGCCTTTCGGCATTTTATAACAGCTAACCTTTGGGAGTGTGGTAGAGGATTTGCGGGGGTGTAATATACAATTTACATACATAATAATCGTTACATACTACTACTTAAAAACATATATATATACAAATACGAAACTAGGTAAGTATATAGTACTGTTACACACAATAAAAATAGCATTATAGATATAGGTACAGTTCTCCCAAAGTGATAATGCGCATAGAAATCTTCGTCACTGTTCGGCAACGGTCGTATTCCCCGAGCGTCGGAAGACGATATGTATATAGAGTGGTTAAGTGCATTTTCTTCATGCATAATTTAGTAGAATTATGTGTAATAAACTAATAAAAACTAATAAATAAACTAATAAATTAATAAACTATTTAAAGTTGAATAAGATAATTAAAGTTGAAATTAAATTCACCTTTGAAAACAAAACCAAGAACGGTGTGTAATATCAGCTCTATATAATTCCACTCAGAGAGAACACATGCAGTCACCGACCGCCCGAATTGTTTTCGATTGTGTACACATGATATTGACTTCTATTTCTTTCGAACAAGGTGCAAAATGCAAGTGCAATGTTTAGGCTCTTACGATTCAATGATTCGGGTGTTTCCGGGAATACGACAATTAGCGAAGATCTGTATGTGCATTATTAATTTGGGAATACTGTACTAAGATGTTGTTTGATTAGAAAATTAACGATATGTAGATTTTGAAATATATTAATATACGGCGCCCGTCTGATAACCAGAGTATTATCACACACATAACAATATATATAATTATAACTTATTTAATAGGTATATGGGTATATGTAGTTTTCGTATCACCCTTGGTCTTCGGCACCATTATGTGTCTTACATCGATGTCCGTGTAGATAAGAGCTCGACCGTCTTGGAGTTCATGGGCTATCTATTAAATGAGCCGCCATCAAGGATCCAGCTCTTCTGAAGCCTGCTGGAGTTATCCGAGATGATAGCAAAAGATCCGATGGTATGACGTTGGTCCCATGAGAACGAGGACGTGCTCTGGTGTAAGACGCCACCTGCATCGACACCCTCCCCGCGTTGCATCTCAGGGCATTAAGCGGGCGCCGCGCCTGAAAATGCTGAGTCAAGCAGGCGGCGCAAGTATGTAAGTATATTAAAAGATTACATATTTGTGCCGCTTGCTGTAGAAACCTAAGCCCAAGGAGTCCAAGCGCAATTTTTTTTTTAAAGACAACACCGCGTCTTGTCTTCTACGTTGACAAGAGGTCTGGCTCTTTCTTCGCCCAAAGAATCGAAGAAGTAAGAAGATTACGGGGATATATATGAAGATAATATAATATTAGGAACATATTTTTATTTTATTTTATATATATTGTTCTGCTTGTTTATAAAGAAAGTATTAAATTAGTTTTTTAAAGATGTGAATTGAAGGAGCTTGTCTGATGGTCAGTGGAAGCTTGTTCCACTGAAGAGCAGCCGATACGGTAAATGAATCTGAATATCTGCTGGAAGTGTGGGATGGGATTTTAAGTTGGTTGTTATGCGAAGAACAAAGAGGGCGGTCGAGTCGTGTGAATCACAAAGAAATTCAAAGTGTGTTTTAAGATAACAAGGAGCTATAGGGTTGTAAATAATATTGTATAGAAAGTGAAGAAGATGAGCTGACCTGCGAATACGGATATTGAGCCAATTTAACTGTGTACGATAATGGGAGATATGGTCATACTTACGCAAGCCGAAAACAAATAACAAAAAAAAAAAACAAAAAAAAATATATATATTTATAGTTTATTTAGTAATGATTAATTTTGTTAATTATTTTACAAAGAGAAGAATGACGAAATATCGTTCGAGTAGCGTTGAAATACTGTAAACGATTTACTATGCTTTGCTTTATGCAAGTCGAACAACTGTTTGGCTTTAAGCATACGTAGTATCCTATAATCTGTGGCTTAAAGCGTTAGCGCTTTGAGAGAACAATTTTCCATGTCCAACACTACCGAAGTTAAAGCGTCGACCATTGCCGTGATCGACTTGAAGGCAAAGCCAAACGTGATTTAAAAAAAAAAATTATAAATTGAATGAAAGCGCTACTCGAACAAAAAATAAATGCGCTTTCAGCGCCAAGTCGAACATGGCATGTAGGGCGCTGAAAGACAATCTCGCTCTACCCTGATGAAAGAATGGGGTGTATCACTAACTTTTTATCAAGATAGATGGCGCATGATAGATGGTACCTAATATAACTGTCAGTTGCATAGAAAACTTTTTTTTTATGAAATCAATTATTTTCTGGATATCATGCCGAAGTGAGCAGCTTTTAAGTGTACAAAGCGAGATTTCTAAGGTGATCTCAAAATTGCCGTTCTATTAATAAAACTTTTTTCTTTTTAAAGACGGTGTGCGCTTTCTTAATTCGTCTTTTAAGGTAGGTAACGTTAATTTAAAATACATTTATCTGTTATAAAAATTAATAACTACAAAAACAATTTAAAATGATGCGATATAGGTGTAAAATAAGGTACCATTGCCGCTAGCGACATCTACAAAAAGCTTTGCCTGATACACCCCATTAGGCCGGCGCTAGATAAGTACTACTTTATGATATGATGCGATCGATTTTATTAGCACTTGAAGAGGAGTTGGCGAAATATCTATGAAAATAAAAAAAAAACCTACACCTATACAATTAGGAGATAAAAGTTATATTGTCTCGTCATAGGTTACCATTCTGTTATATGTCAGAAGATGATTCAGACGAAGAGCAGTCTGATTCCAAAGTCAAAGTTTGATCGCACAGTAAATAGATGTTAATCCTTGTTGGACGGCAAGGATTGTAGCAATCGTAGCAATCGTCCGGCAGAAAGCAGCAATGCACGTAAAACAACTGTAAATAAAAAACACAGCTACAGACAAACAATTTGAGACGGTAATGTGGACTTACGATTGTATTTTGTATGAGTAATGCGACTTTAAAGTTAGGAAGTCACAAGCAGGCCCCTCTTTCCCATTGGCACTCTGGGCATTTGTCCAAGGCCCCGCCATCGTTCATTACATTCATTACAGCCCCTAGAACACAGGCGTCTTTGACTTCCATTCACTATGCATGAGGAATGATCGAGCGGACATGGCTCAGTGAGATTTGCGCCGGGCTGGGGCTTTGTCCTCGTGGACAGGGATGAGGCTCCGTCTGCTTAGTCACGTGTAAGCCACTGCAATTATATTTTGCGTACTGTCCCTAGTATATAATATAATAATAACTCTTTGTGTTTTGTCGTGACGTATCTTACCTACTAACAAAAACCCTTTCCCTTTTGTTCTAGTGCTTGTGATTTACCGTGTCCAGTTAATGTATATAACTCACATATTATACCTACATAAAATCTATTTTCATAAAACATACAAACGTGAAGTTGGCATAAATGCCTTAGTGGCGATTGCCATTACTAGTTTCAAAAAAAGAATAAGAGGAAGACCTCCATTGTTGGAGATGGCTTTTTCAAAACGCATATCTGCAAAATTTGGCCTACACTCGCCATGATTGGCAGCATGTCTATATAATCTGTGCTTGGCAGACGGGTTAGCGAGAGTCTGATATCAATTTATATACATGTCGATATAGATGGCGCTAATTTAGTTTTAAACAATTATAATCTTAAAATCACTAAAAATAAGGTTGACATTAGCTTTTTTAGATAGGGGTATGTGGGGAATGAGAACAGTTATTTTCATTTATTTATTTAAAAACTTAATTGCACAATAGTACAAAAGGCGAAGCTTAATGCCTAAAGACCTTTGGGACAAGAGAAAGATCAAAAATAAAATTGGTATGGGAATGCGGCCATCGAATTCGAATCGAAGGATTCAGTTACCGGCCCTTATGCTGTGTTTGACTTGAATGTTGCCTAAAAACGAACGAAAACGCATGTCGATCGACATTCAAAGCGAATAAAGTAAAAAAAGCGCTTACAGTTACGAGTCGAACATATATATATATAGGGTTAGTATGCCATATATATGTTTTAATTATTTAATGAAAAACTTACCTGTACTGCCAGTAAGATAACACAAAACACTCCTTTAGTCCACATTTTTAAGTTTAATAGTAACAAGAATATTAATTTCATTTATATAGGCTGTAGGCATTTGATTAAAGGCTTTATATTGCGAAATGCATTTATAGGTTTTGTTATATTTTCTTTTTGTTTTGGGTCACGTACGCTTTTAAAAACTAATGTAGGTAAGTACTGAGGTTTCGTCATCATCTCATCACGATATGTGACTCCTTCTTCAGCCATTTTTTTTTTTTATTATTTTAAAAACTTTATTGCACAAAGCACAAAGGCGGACTTAAATGCCCGTAGACATTCTCTGACAGCCAAACCTTAGGGACAAATTTGAACAAATATAGGTGCAATGAAAGTAACAGTATTATACAATTATAGGATAATTCAACAAATATTATATACCTATTTATATATTCTTATATATGTATTATAATATCAATATACTAAATACCAATACATACACAAACTTGTATATAAACATACACAAATACAACTTACTAACGCGGTTTAGAGCTATTCATGAAGTGTGAATAGACCAGTTTTTTAAACGACAATCTGTTACTTGCCTGCCTTATGTTTACTGGAAGATCATTCCATAATTTTGTGGCAGCTACTACGAAGGAGTTGGAGACAAATCCAAAATGATATGAGGGAACAGAAAGAAGAGAGTTGTGAGAAGAACGTAAAGATTTTTCGTGGAAAGAAGAGAGATCTGTCCGTTTAATTTAATATGCCTTCATGCCTATGCCCATACTTAGTAAATACAGAATTAGATCATTCCGTATTTACTAAGTATGACGGTTTATTATTTGTGAAATAGGGTGGGACTATTCGTCTCCAAGTCACTGCGACCAGTAGTGATCTATTGTGACCTCCCTAGATTATAGTTCGTTCGGCCCTACGGCTTCAAGGAACCTTAGTATGGGCTTAGGAGCGAGGCGTCGCACCTCCTCGGGGCTTAAACTGTGAGCACCCAAGATGGTGCTATGCTTGTGATGCAGGGCATAACAGTCGCAAAGGAGATTGACAGGTGTCTCAGACACCTCGCGACAGAATCTGCACTTATCTGTTTCTACCAAGCCCATGGTAAACATGTGCTTGTTTAATTTACAGTGACCAGTTAGGGCTCTAGTGAGAGTTCTTAATTTAGGTTTGCATAGCCGAAGGGCTTTGATCGTGTACTTACCTGTGTAGCCCACGATTAGCTCCTTCGAGTGCCTCTGCCCTGGAGTTGCCTGCCAGGCAGATACACATTGTGCGTGTTTCCATTTTTTTAATGCTACGCGGAAAGTGCTTTTCGATAGTCCACAGAAGGGTTCTGGACCCATCAGTGCAGACTCAGCTCCTTTCCTGGCCAGTTCTTTTAAAGCAGCTTGGCTGTCGGATATACGAGTAGTATGTGTAAGTATGACGGTTGCTTCGCTGGTGGATTTAGACTCACAGGTCCGGTACCTATTCGGGACACAATAATATTTATTAATGTAAATAAATAAAGTTAATTAATATTTAATTTATATTAATAACTGCCTCCGTGGTCTAGCGGTTAAGTCCGTGGATTTAGACTCGGAGGTACCGGGTTCAATTCCTGGTCGGGACACAAAAATGTTTATTAATGTAAATAAATACATTTAATTAGGTATTATTTAATTTATTTGTGATATTTCTCGAGTTTGGTACGCTGGCGACATCGACGAGCTTGCCACTTGTCATGATTGGCCTATAGTAAAGTTGGCTAAATGTGAATACGCTTATTTATAAGCGTGGTTTCTGACCACCCCGAAAGGGAAACGGTCGTGATGATACTTTACTTCTAATATTTAATTTATTTGTGATACTCGTATTTCTCGAGTTTGGTACGCTAGAGATAATCACGAGCTTGCCACTTGTCATGATTAATCTTCATCATCACATCCCCTAGAACACACCGTCCGTTTTATTTTCTCATGACTGACATCAGTTCCTAAAACTATGCCGGCTTGACTGGGAATGACAGCCTTCCAGAACATATATCTAGAGAATTTGGCCTGCACTCGTCACGCTGACCAGACAGGTCATATAGTAGGTAACGTACTCTCCGAGATACGGGAACGGTGCTGTTGTTAATCAAATGTACGTAAAAGTAAAGTATATTTCTCATTGGTACAGTACAGTTGTAGGATTTTAAAGAAAGCGTTCTTACAACCGCTCTTGTGTGATTGTCATGATTGGCCTATACTAAAGTTGGTTAATTGTCGCTTCATTATAAGCGTGGATTCTGATCACCCAGCAAGGGATACGGTCGTGATAATACTCTCTCTTCTATGTCGAAGTCATAGTGATAGAAGACGAATTAAACTATGCCCGGCTTAGCGAAACGATTATGTTATTAAAATTTTTCAATTTATCATTTTCATCCTGTAACATTTCTCGTATGTGCAGCTTGCTGCTTGCAACACAATAGATTAACTGTCAAATAAAAGTTACTGGAGCTAGTTTTTCATTTCGTCTTTGTCGCTGTAAAATTAGATTTACTATTGAAATGTAGGCTAAAGGCGTTAATTTTCATAGCAGTTAAAATGCTTTAATTCATTAGGATAGTTGTGGTGCGTGTTCGCAGTTATTTGGCGGCACAGTTCGATAGTTTTTGTTGAAACATCTGTTGGATTTAACCGGTGAGTTGATTATTGATTTTCCCAGTTGCCGTTGTTGTACTATTTTGGACCCAGATTCTGCACTACTCCAAGCCAGTGTTTAGTACGATAGCACGCAATGTATATTGAAAATCTCTGGGTTATGTTCATTAGGAACGCATAATTTAAAACATACAATCACCAATAAGTACAAGGAACTACCTAAAGTTGATTAGTGTTGCATCTAGTTTTATATAGACGGCCCTAGCCCTTCAGGGTAAAGCAAGATTGTCTTACTGCTCCCTTTGGTCGAAGCTTCTACTTCATGTATATGTACTTCTCTTAAAAATCTATGGATTTATACAGGCAATGTAGACCAAAATGCCTGTAATGTAAGAGCGCTAACAGTGCCAAAATGAGCACATTAGATAAGTATGATGATGTTGATGATGATGTTCATGTATCCCACTTTAAGAAACGGCTAAATTGGCTCTATATCTGTTTTTGCAGGTCTACAAAGCAATTCATTCATTCATTACAGCTAGGATTACAGCTTCCTAGACCTCCACTGTTGGATATGGGCCTTTCAGAACATATATCTGGAGAATTTGGCCTACACTCGCCATGCTGGCCAGATGGGTTGGCGATCTAATGTATTTTTTTAATGACAATTTATTAATAATTTCACAAGTTAGTATTAGTGGAACGGGTACCAACGGCTTAACATACTCTCCCAGGTGTTGTAAATCTATGACAAATGTGCGTGAGAATAGTGTTTCAACTGACCTTTGTAGGATTTTTAAGGATAGCGTCTTTACAACCAAGCCACCACCGCGCATCGAAACAAGCAGTAGCACCGTCAATATTTCATATATATTTTAATATATTAAGATAATAATATATTCATCATCATTACAGCCCCTAGAACACTGTCTAAGATCTTCACTGTTGGAGATGGGCCTTCCAAAACATATATCTGGAGAATTCGGCTTACACTCGCAATGCTAGCCAGATGGGTTGGCGAGGAAGGATATATTATTTACTGTTTGTTTATTTGTGTGTAGGCTTCTTTTAGTATTTTATAGTTTTTTTGTATTGAACTTTAATGTATTATTAGTTCCCTACTACTAAACTGGTAAATTTTTTTTTACACTCGAAAGGCTGGTTGTTACGAATATGCCTGAATTAAGGCTAGGCGTGTACAATTTTTAGAGCAATAAGTTTTATAAATAAAACAAATATTCTTTACCAAAATAATATGTTATGTTATGTTTTGTGGGGGGATGCGGTGGTATAGATCCATCACCAAGAGGAGTTTTTTAAGTTGTTAAAGACATGTCAATTTACTGACTATGCAAGAAGCTAGTATTCAATTTAAGTTTGCATTTAATTTCAGGTCTCCACTATGATGAAATATTATATGAGGCTGTCAAAGAAATACCTAATCTGTATTACAAACTTGATCATTGCAAATGTGAAACGTCGGAAATACCTACTGGGTTTTATTTGTTCGGTCTTGCTTGTGATTGTAGCAGTCGCACTGAAAATGGGCATCTTATGCTTCAATATACACCCTAAAGACCATCTAGACAGAGTTGTAAGTATCTTCAATCTATATCATCCCACTCCTGAGCTCAGGACTCTTATCAATATCTAGTCTACATGGAAGACATCATCCGCTATTTTGCACCAAGCATTATTTGATTGGGTAGGGAGAGGAGCAGAGTGGTGGTTAGGCCTCATTTGTAAACCAGACTATAGTCGGTTGGTATAGATGTCTCACTATTCTTCTCTTCTCTCTTTCCTACACATAATGGCCCCGGCACTCTCATGGAATGCTTAGAAATTCATCTTCTCTATTTTCAAGAATACTGAGTAATGTCATTTCGTATTTTTTCTTATTTTCTGATTATGTCTTACTTCACTGTTGGACAGATGTGCCTTTACATCTAAGTCGAAGTTGTGGCTGCAAGTGAAGGCAGTTGTTTGCCACTTTTAGAGTAAGCAATGGTAATTATGAGCAGGCCGTCTTCTCCTTTAATTAAAATCACATTTACTATGTTAATTATGTATGCATGTACTCAGAAATCGAAATATTGTTGATTTTGTTGGAGAACTTATAAATAAATAAAATAAATAATTTTATATTATAATTTTAGATAATTATTAATTTTAGTTAAAGATCACATTTTTCAGATCGGTCAGACTTGGTCGATCCTGATTTTGTTCCAAAAGCCTCACCCTGCAGAAAAACTTATCTAACCGTTTAAAACGGTAACATTTATGCCTAAGCTATTAAAGAATTGGTCCTAAGCAGGTCTGCCGTCAATACATTTATGGAAAGAGCTTCCAAATGGCATTAACAGAATCATACAGTAGTTGGTTGGGTAGGGAGAGGAGTAGAATTGTGGATGGTGAGCGTCATGTTGCGCAATAAAAAAAAAGTGAGGCCTCCTTTTCAAACCAGTCTATTGTCGGTTACAAGCCCGAGACACCTTCTCATCTCTTACCCACACACAATGGACCCTGCACCCGCATAGTGAATCAGTGAGTGCTTAAAAATTTGTCTTACTTTCAGTGTTTCGCTGCAGAGCACGGTGGAGCATTAGGTGACCTGTGTATACCTCTATGCTTCAAGGATCGCCTGACCAACATAACTTGCCGAGCTCATCATATGGAAAAAACCATGGTCTTCGGTGGAGCCTTCCAGAACACAAGCTACATCTTTAAAGTCCCAAAAGAAACCACCTACACCCTCCATAGTAACCACATAGACGAATTTGAATTCTTAAAATCAGTCAAAGAAATCGCTAAATATCGTTTTAATGTAACTTTAAATACTACAACAGCGGTTAGGTTAACACAGATGAGGTACGATCCCGATTATATGTTATATAACCGTAAAACAGAGAAACTCAATACGTGGAATCTTATTTTGGATAACGAGTATTTGGCTATGGCTTTGTATGAGCAATATGATGTCTTTCCCAAGTTATTTGGTGCATGCGGAACTATGTACTACGCTGAGATGCTGAATCCCATTGGAGATTATACGCATTACTTTAGCATGCAAGATGATATTCATTATTTTAGACTTTGTGTTAAAATCGCTCTGATGATACTCAGGTACTTGCAGGAGATTGAAAAATTGCCGGAGCCTGTCAACTTTTGCGAGGTCAAACTTAACAACTTTGGCTTAACAATGGATATCAAAAAGATTAAATACCTGGATTTGGATTCCGTTCATCCTCGTGGAGTTATTAATCAAATGTTGGCTAATTGGTCTCCCTGCGTTGATCATAGTGATTGTGACAAGCATGACTGTCGTTCGTTCTGCAATCAGGTCACTAAGAAATGTCAGTATGGTTTGGCGAATAATAACCTCCAAATAGTCTGCGAGAAGATTTTTCTGGGTTGGATGCTTTCCAAGAAGGTCATGGTTCCGGGGTTGCTAGTAAGTATTCATGCGCCGGATCAATTGATGGATTTGTTGGAAAATTGTGCTAATCCTGCTCATGAAACTACTATGCCTCGAGCTAAGGCATCTCAGGAAATCTATAACCGACTATACACTATGCTGGAACATATCTTTCAAACTGTCTAAATAGCTGTCCAGTATATTTAGACAGTGTATTTATATGTATTTGTAGTCAGTGCATGACCAAGTCTCATGCAAGACCAAGACTTAGCCAATCCCTGGTCTTGGTCACACACATTGATGATTGATGGGCGTCTATGAATCCATGGAATGCTGATTTTGTCTTCTCTTTGGTTGGGTAGACAGAGGAGCGAAGAATGGACTTCTGTGGGCTGAGTTAAGAACCTGCTTTTTATTACGTAAAAACAGATCTCATTCAAAATTCTTGTCTTCTTTTTTCTACCCAACCAAATACTCGTTTCAAAAAAATAACATTAGTGTGTATGACAAAATTGGGAGTGAGATAGAATCTTACTGTAACGTTTACCAAAGAAATCGTATAGTTATAATTGATGTCTTCTTAATGTGGGTTTAGACCAAACGAACATTCGTCGTTTTATTTACAAAAAAAAAAAAAAAAGTTTTTAAGATTGTTAAACGCTTTTATATTTATATTTTTAAAGATGATTAATAATAATAATATTCTTTATTGCACATTAAAATATACAAAATAAAATGAAGTACATAGGCGAGCTTAATACCTTGTAGGTATTCTCTAACAGCTAACCTTTGGTAGAACGACATAAGAAAGTCTTAGGCCGCGTTCGTTTTAAGAAATGTTAGCATGAAAATACCACTTTTTAGCACAAGTCGTTCGTTTAATGAAAATTCTAACATTTGATGCTAATTTCGTATGTCAGTACCGTGTTTTCAAGGGTTATTGATGTTACTTTTTGACAGATGTCATTTAACATAAGAAATGGTTTCTTTACATTGTTGTATACTTTATAGTTTATATTATATTTGTTTAAAATGCATTGGTCAAAGTTCTATTTGATTTCCACTTATGAAAATTGAATTGGTAGATGATTAACTGTTGTGACAGCATTGCAAGACTTTCGTGCAAGACCATATCAAGTTCAAGAGACTTGGCAAGTCTTGGTCTTGCTTTGGGCGACTGTTCGCCCGCTTGTATACATCAAGCCATCGAGCATTCTTAGAATATTCCAAAGAATCTTTGCTAGCAAAGGTAGGACAACGAAATAATGCTTTGTCTACTCTCTGTTTACATAAAAAGAACAGATGAAGTGAGCATTCGCTCGTGTGGTCTAAACCCACCTTTAATATATTATATTAAAGATAAAATCTAGTATAATAGTATTTTAAAATTTGAAATAACCTTAGTATTAAGTAGTAATTCATATGATCAAGGATTCAACTTAGATTAATAGTGACATACAAAATTACTGGAACTGGCAAGCGGACCTCTACGTACATGCTATCTCTTTCTCTCAATAATGTACGACAAACAAAGCGATCGGACATAATAATAAATATTTCCAGACAGGTCACACAGCGCCATCTAGTTTCCGTGGTAAGCTACGAGGCTTGTGTTACGGAAACTAGATGGTTGATAAACTACATATTATACTTTTTTTTTGTTGTAAATATATACATATTATACATATAAACACCCAGACCGAGACAAATTATACAATGTACAACTTGCCCCGGTGGGAATCGAACCTACGACCTCCCGAGTTCACGGCAACGTTTGTTACCACTAGACCACGGAGGCGGTCGACAGAAATAAACGCTATTAAATATTTATTATTATTCCAAAAATCAACCAATTTAAACGTAAGTTACAAATTGCCTCGACAGCCCTCAGTCTGCATTTTAACACGTCCTCACGTTGGCTGTAGTTTAAGCGTACTGTCGGAAATATCGGCACACGAGAGACCTATCTTCAGATCTAGTTGATTCTTGATCGATGAGAAATTCCATTAATGATCTCATTCTATATGTAGTAGGTATATTGGGTTCGAATATCGATATTATTTGCAATTTCTTCTATCTTCTACGTGTATCTATTTACATTTTTAACAGCTATAAGTCTGTCTCGTTCTTTTTTATTCTTTTAAGAAATGAGTATGAGAAGAAACGTCCTCACCCTCCCAACTGATTTTTTATTTATTTTTTATTTATATATTTATCGCCATAGGATCCTATCGGAACACTCGGTAAAGTATTAAAAAAAAAATAACAATGCTAAACAAAATACCTGGCCAGATATGGTAATACAGTATGGCAAGGAACAGCCCCCAATTTCCATTATTGTTATTTTATTATTATTATCCCTATCTCTTCCACTTCTAAGCCTATCATTTATTATAATATATAATAATTTAGGTCTAGTTTGTGGCTGTAAAGGTGCCTCGTCGGGTATTTTAATAAATAGTAGTTAAAAAACTATATTCGAATTTAGAATGTCAATAAACTATAATAAATATATATATATATATATATATATATGTAAATATGTCAGTATAATTAATATATTGAAACATATAATGGGGGTATATTCTCTTGATACCCACAAATTCATAAAAGAGCTGGGAAAACGATTTTTCCAAGAGTGTGGCGATCCCAAATGCCACAACTACCTAAAACAGAATATGTCCATAATAATTCAACGAGGAAATGCGGCGAGCGTTCTAGGTACCCTCCCTGGTGGTAAGCCCTTAGTTTATTTTGTAGAATAGCTTTAATTTCATAGGTATTTTTAGGTTAGTTTTATTTATAATTAGTTTTTTAATCTTTTTTATTTATAATTAGTTTTTTAATCTTTTTTATTTTAATATTTTTGTATCTAATATACATACATATCTTCACGCCAGATCCCTTGCGGGGTAGACAGAGACAATTGGGCGCCATTTGACACGATCACGACATACTTCTTTCGCTTCGTCGACATTCATTAACCTCTTCATACATGCCCTTTGGTTACGAAGACTTTTTAATGCACCTTCAGTCAGTGTTTTATTTATTTGATCGTGATATGTGAGTCTCGGTCTGCCAGGGCCTCTTTTACCCACAACTTTCGCATTATATATCTGGTTCGTCAATCTTTCATCGCTCATCCTTTCAACATGCCCGAACCATCGTAGCATGCCTTTCCTTATTTTTGTCCCTATGCTTTCCTTCATACCAACCCTTTTCCGTATTTCGACGTTACGTATGCGGTCCTCCACATATCCGCCGCAACGACCGCATTTCTACTGCATTAACCCTACTCTATGCGTATTCTGACGTATCCACGTCTCGCTTCCATACATCAGTGTTATACTTCGAATTAATATATAAGATGTCACAAATTCCTAAAAAAATCTTAGATTAGATTAGAGACACGAGTCGTTCGAAGCGTCTAGCGTCAGGTTACATTTTCGTTCTGATGGTAAGCGGAACTCGAGATCCAAGAATGAAAAAAAAACATAAATTGTGTTAATCCGGATTATATGTATATTATTACCCGGCGAACTTCGTACCGCATGTCGTGTTACTTAGCTGAACTATATGAGAAAGCCCATTTTTTCTAACAAATTCTGCTAACAGCTTACTTATTGGACCACTTTGCTGCTTAGTCTTCTACTAGCAGGAGTAGAATCATTGAAAATAATTAAATTAATGACGTTCAATTAATGCCTATAATAGGTTTACGTGAATTTTTGATTTTCGAACCAGGGGCTAATTCTGGCGCTTTCGTCTTACGTGTCGGTTCGAAAAAAACGAGTGACAAGTGACAGATCTCCATAGAAAACTGTCAGGGTAACAAACTATTCGAATCGACAAGCATGTCGAAAGCGGGAGAATCGGGGCCCAGACCTAAGTGTTATAAAATTCATTTATTTAAAATGGATTTGGAGGATCTATTGTAAGTATGTATTATTATTTTCTATGTATTATTATTATTTTTTATGTTAAATTCTGATTTTGTTTTTATATAGTTTATTTAATATTGTAATTCTTTTATATTGTTTGTATATTACTTCCAATGAAACAAATAAAGTATTACACAATTTAAAATGTAAAACATGTGATATAAGATTTTTATTGACTGTGATATTATTTGGGCTGGGAAACAGCGGTCTAACAGCATGTTCCAGAAATTATCTTTTGACATCTTTAACGAATACGTATGATGCCATTGGCTAAAATAAGAATACAACAACCAATTACGTGGCGTGTACATAATAATAATAATAATAAAATATATATATATATATGTACAAAGACCTTCTGGGACATAGTACAGGGATCCCCGTATTTACTGATTGATGTATCTAGGTTTTTAAGTCAATAAACGTTTATATATATATATATATATATGATAAAACCCGGTAAACCCAGTAAAGTGATCGTTTCGAGATCAGGCTCGAATTGCCATCAGCCCAGTCAAGCCGGCTTAGTGTTAAGGATTGATGTCAGTCATGATGAACATCGACTTATAGGCAAGGCCTATCATAAGATAAATGATTTTATTAGTGACAAAAATGCCTGGTAGATGTGCAAATGTATATTATTAATATATTTTGGACACCTTTTACTGTTGGTGTATGTTTATATTTAGGTCAATTCAATTGTATTGTAATGAATTTATTATAATTTATTTAAATAAATTATATGTGATGTGACAATACAAAAGAGCCCGAGAAGGCCAAATTGTAATAAATGATTTGACTTTGACTTTGAGTGTCTGATTCCAGTTAAGTGGTGGTTAAGTCCAGTGCTAGTATATATATATATATTTATAATAATAATAATATAATTATTTATTGCACACAAAATATAACATATAAATTAATGTACATAGGCGAGCATAATACCGTATGGTATTCTCTACCAGCTAACCTTTGGAAGAGTGAGAAATTATTATAATGGGTGCAGAGTACGAAATAAGAATAATAATAATACTAATTTATACTAGCACGACATGTGACCTTAATGGTAAGTGGCGGGCAACGTCCATGTATGTTAGCAACTAAATCAGACACTCATGACTGACATCAATCCCTAACACTATGCCGGGTTGACTGGACATGACGGGAATTCGAGCCTGATTCCGAAATGTGTGGATACATTTACTGGGTTTATCGGCACGTACGGTGGATACTTCCCCGCCCCGGCAGTCTGGGAAAATTACCACCATCCGTCTGCCTGCCACCTTTCTTTGGTTTAAGAATAATTGTTATTATTTTACATGTTTAGTGGGCTTCTAGTCCCCATTAATGACAATGGACAATATAATAATAAAAAAAAACCCATTTAAACGTTGGGAACACTAGGATCAATTCTTTTTTTTTTGTCTTTATAGTGTACCTATGCATTAACGAAAACAGTTTTCGAAAAATGGCAAATAGTTTATTAATTAGGTCTCCAAGTATTTGCCCAGGGAGTATTTGATAGTACCTAGGAATTTTAAAAATACAGTGTAAACTTCATGTAACGTCACTCGATTTAACGACAAACTCCCTAAAGCGTCGAAATCAATTGGCTTTGGTTGGTTGAGCTTGTCTTCCAGTTCTGATTTTTCTTCTCTCCATTTAACGACAACTCTCTATAACTCCATAAAATGCACAGTGTATAGAGTGTACACTGTATTATAAATTAGGCAGTTCTTGAAATATTTAATCATGCTTATAGTCTTCTACATGTATTGTATTAAATTAAAGTCTGAATAATATTAATTGCGTTTTCATCATATCACAGCCCCTAGAACATGGAGTCCTTGATTGCTGAAGATGGACGTTCCAGTTCGCCTACACTCGTCACACTGGTAATTTTTCATTTTTTTATTTTTTATTATACTGAGCACGACATGTGACACCGCGCCCACCTGATGGTAAACGGTACGCGAGGTCTAAGAATGGGAGCAACTGACGCCAGCCTCAGACGACCGACTACAGTCCCTACCACTATGCCGGCCTATAAAGATGCTTTTTCACACTTCGTTTGAAGGACTCCAGTGTGCTTAGTGTAACATGCAAGTTTCGGAAAACGTAACTGCTGTGGTTACGTTTTTTTATTTTACATTGCGTGTTATCGCAAGTTTGGCTATAATAACAGGCAATGAACATCGAAAATTCAGTAAAAAAACTACTACTATAGTTGCGTTTACGAAACTTCACTGTCACACTAGGCATACAGGTTATAGGAATGGGGAAACACACTGTAGTAGTGGCTACGGTATGTGGATGCATATTTTGGCCATGCGAATTGGGGGTTTGATGTAAAGGAGAATGACGATGGCCTCCTTTGTAAACCAGCCTTTAGTCGGTTGCAAGCCTGAGACATCATTCTTACCTTCTTTCCCACCCACGATGGACGACCCGCCTTGTGAATCCATGGAATGCTTAAAAATGTATCTTTTTTTCTTTGACATATAGCCCAGTCTGTAGAAATTGGATTCGAGTTGCTATCAGTCTGTGTCTCTCCACTGCTGGATATAGGCCTCCCCCAAGGCTCGCCACTGCATGCGGTTTTTTGCAACCCTCACCCAACCAGCGACCCTCCTTAGGTCATCCGTCCATCTGGCGGGGGGTCGTCCCACTCTGCGTCGTCCCGTACGTAGTCTCCACTCCAGAACCCGTTTGCCCCATCGGTCGTCGGTTCTGCGGCAGATGTGTCCGGCCCATTGCCACTTCAGCTTGCTAATTTTAAATGCTATGTCAACTTTGGTATTTCAACGTTTCGAATTCTATCCACCAGAGAAATACCAAGCATAGCTCTCTCCATAGCTCGCTGAGCGACCTTAAATTTGTGAACCAGACCCACTGTCAGTGTCCACGTCTCTGTTTCGTACGACATTACGGGGAGGACGCACTGGTTGAAGACTTTTGTCTTCAAACACTGGTATGGACGATGAGAGGATATGTCGAAGTTTCCCGAATACCGCCAATCCTAGCTGAATTCGTCTGTCGGCTTCTTTGCTGAAGTTTGCAGCGCCTAACTGAATAGTCTGTCCAAGGTAGACGTATTCCTGCACAAGTTCGAGAGTAGCATTTCCCACACAGATTGGCCTCGGCTTGACATGGTCATTGAACATAACCTTAGTCTTATCCAGGTTCATTCCGAGATCAACCTGCTGAGAAGCCACGTTTAAGCCGTTTAACATTTGCTAAGATCCTTGAGCGAGCTGGCCATGATGACTATGTCATCCGCGAATCGGAGGTGTGAGATGTATTCTCCATTGACATTTATGCCGCAGTAATTCCAGTCCAGCATTTTAAAAACATCTTCCAACGCGTTCGTGAACAGCTTCGGGGATATGACATCCCCCTGTCGCACGCCTCTGCGCAGTTGGATTGGTTTAGTATGCTGGCCCTGTAACTGAACGGTCATAGTCGCAGAGCTGTAGAGACATCTCAGCACCTCAACGTATCGATAGTCTATTAGGCATCGCTGCAAGGATTCCAGAACAGCCCAGGTTTCGTTGGAGTCAAAGGCTTTCTCGTAGTCCACAAAAGCTAGACACAGCGGCAGATTATACTCTTCGGTTTTCTGTATTTTGACATACCTATATAATTATATATATATTTCTGACAAGGCCATTTTACAGCTGTATAATTTAGTTTTATTGCAATTATTAATGTTTTTTTTATTTCTCTTTTGTTTAATTTCCTTTGACACTGCTTTAAGCTGCAGTTCTGTTCCTTGCCTTTTAGTACTCTCCAGGCAGGACAAATGTGTTGTACTTGTGTTTGTAACCTTCGACTTAGCCGAATTCCGGTGGGAATGTATGGCGGTACGTAAAGAATAAATAACATAGTGGCCAATGACTGATTGCAGTCGTCAGTCACTGGTGTTTTATTGTGTATTTATAGCCTTATAGACCAGGTTGTTAAGCACACTATATAAAGAAACATCACGATATATAAAGTTGCAGTAACTTCTATACGGGAAGTTTTCTCTTCCGATGCCCAAATCTAATAACACATTCAACGCCGACAAACGACTTTTTATCTACACAATATAAAGGACGCATGTGTATAGTAAGAGATAAACTATGTTTTCCTGTTAAAATACGGGACATGCATGTAATAATACGGGCGGAATTATCAAATATGGTGAAAACCCTAAAGATATTGTCGAAAAAAAACAGACTTTTCATGTTAGCCATTACTGATCGCATATCATAAAGAAAGTTTTAGAAAAGTTAAACGTTAATGCTTGTTAAGATTATATGACTAGAAAATGCATTGAACGCGGATGTTGACAGGTGAAGCGTCCAGCATTCGTTGCCAGAGGTCAGAATTAGGTTGGTCCATCGCTGAACGGCGCAAGCGCGATGTGTCAAGCGACCTTCCAATGTCCTCAACGCCAGTGGAGGGGGCAAACTCGCCGCGCGTGTGTGACGCTGTGAAAAAACAAATAATAAACACTTACCTACTATTTCGAAAATAGTTAATACTATAAGTATTAATCTATATATTTTTGTTATAGTGTTTATTAGTTATTGACTATTATTATAGTGAAGTTATTTGATTGTTTTCTAGCTAATATCAACCGGCACGTCGGCGTTTTAAAGGTTTGTTATTAATAATTGTAATTTCAAATAAGTAAGTCCTAATTTATGAATGAAAGCTGATAAATCCGTACGTGAGGATTAGTATTAATTCCGTAGTGAAACGGACTTATCTGTATGTTGATAAATATTTAAAACACGAGTATAGAAATTTTCGGCGCGTGTGACCTTCAACTTTTACAGGTCAAGTTTACGGGATTGAAAAATGGGATATTTCTATGTAGAATGATTTTTTAAAATAAGTTGGCAAGCTCTTATAAATGGGGTGTATCACTAACTTTTTATCACGATAGATGGCGCATGCTAGACGGTACCCAATAGAACTGTCAGTTGCATATAAAACTTGTATTTTTATTACGAAATTTATTATGTTCTGGTTACATTGCCGAAGTGAGCAGCTTTTAAGTGTACAAATCGAGATTGCCAAGCGAAATTAAAAATATGGTGATCTCAAAATTGCCGTTCTATTAATTAAACCTTTTTTCTTTTTAAAGACGGTGTTCGCTTTCCTAATTCGTCTTTTAAGGTAGGTAACGTTAAGTTAAAATTATTTTTTTTGTTATAAAAATAAAAAAAAAACTACAAAAACATTTAAACAATGAGCCGTCATAGCTGTTAACAAGGTACCAGTGCCGCTAGCGACATCTACAAAAAGCTTTGCCTGATACACCCCATTGGTACCTACGTATCTACTACTAAGTAGGTAAAACAAATTAAAACTAATGAAAATAAACTATAAGAAAAAAAAAACCTCTAGAGACGACCTTTCAGGGATAGACTGGCAACATCTCCCCTCTGTATAGCGAGGCTAATTACGTTGGCAGAAATAATTGCGAGCTTTCCTGTCTCCAGACGTTTCCGTTAGCCGTTTGGCCAACTCCTTGGCCAGACGCTTGGCTGAGTGTCCCCATGGGCCCATCGTCTCGACCCCAAACGGCGTAAATTCGTAACCTGTACCGAGCATTTGCGCAACTTAAGGTTCCTAGCAGAGACCGCCGCACTTTCCGCTCTTGACGATGTCGCCTGGATTTGTAATGGGGCTAATGTGTGATGTGAGCCCTTTGGATGATGTCAATCAGGTAGGTATCTATTTTTTCTGTAATCAATATAAAAAATAATAAAAAATTGCCGGGAAGCGTTATAGGTAACTAAATTCGTTTGTTAGTTATTCCATTCATCCATTCAGAAACGGTAAGTGACGTTAATCTATTTTAAATAACCGTAGGTGTGTGCATCTCGTCAAGCCGGCAAAGTGGGAGATATTAACGTCACTTTGTACCTACGTCTTTCTTTGTTTGTTCCTTACCTTCATGTGGGTGTGGAGCCACGTTAATTGTTTATTAAAATCAAATTATCGTTTAATTTTCATAAAAAAATAAAAATTAAATATTTTTACATTATACCTACCTACATAATAACTTATTCATACGTCTGGCAAGGAGGACGTCCAAACAGCTGACAGAAAAATCTGTGTTAGGGATTAGCCTCGCTATACAGAGGGGAAATGTTGCCAGTCTTCTTGGGGCTATCTCTGATGGGACGTCTCTTGAGGACATTTTTTATTTATAGATTTTTTTCATTTATTTAGTTTATAGTTATATTTAATTTTATTATTTTTATTTAAGTAGTTTGTAATTATTATTTTATATTTTGTTAATATTATTTTTCGAATACTTATTATGTTATGTAATATATTACTAAAAGTAATATTTAACGTTTGATATTGATAAAAGAAGTTTGTTATATATTTAGGCCTTTAGACAAAAAAAAGGGAATATTTTTTAAAATTTGTAAATTGTATTTTATATGGGTTATGCCTGAAATAAATGATATTGAATTGAATTGAATATTCGTTCGAAAACTGCATTTAATTTCGCTTCCTCGGGTGTTTTATATTGAATGATCTTATCTATTACATCGATGGCGCATGGCTCTAAAACAAATAAACTATAAGCTTATACGAAGCGTGAGATACGAATGAAATATAAAATCTTTCATCAGTTATAATACCTGAAAATCTATATTAGCAAATACAAATTTCACATGTAATCGTATTATTTAAAAAACATCAGGCGTTCAATGTTTTTTTTGTGGTTAAATATCTGCTGTCCAACAGCTTTTTTTAAGCTTTAAGACAACATATTTAAGTAATACTCTATACCTATAGTCTACACGACGATATATTCACATGCTATTGAATTCTTAGTATCCATGGAATCACCGTGCGGGTGCCTGGTTCATCTGTGTGGAAAAGTGAGATTGAAAAACATCGTGTCTTAAGCATGCGACTGACCATAGGCTGGTTTACAAAGGAGGCCTTTACTTATCCACACCAATCTTATCTCCCTACCCAACCAAATACCGTATGATTTCGTTAATGCCGTCTTGAAGGCTCGTTCCATAAATGTATTTACGGCTGACCTCTTCGAGCGAATTCGTTCAGTAAGTGGTGCGAAGATTTGCTGGAATTTCTCTCGCACCAACATCCACTGCGTATGTTGTTGTACGAGTTTGTTGTTGGCCTGACTAGTCGTACATACGAATATGTTCAGACTTCAAGCATCTCCAAAACATATTCCCAGAGAAGTGCTCCTGCTGAAAAGAAGAGAAGTGGAAAACAGCTGAAATAGACGAACCTAGACCCCTAGGTCCGTAAGCTACAGTTATTTATTTTATTTATTTATTTAAAAACTTTATTGCACATAAGTACAAAGGGCTAACATAATGTCGGACATTCTCTGCCTGTTAACCTTAAGGACAATAAGAGAGTTTTAAGTGACAGGAGTAGGTGCACAAAATATAAAAAATAAAAATGATTGAAAAATGTACATGATTTACTATCTTAATTCTAAGAAATAATATAGACCAACGTAATATACCTATATAAGTATAATAAACATACATATACCTACATACAAATTACTACTTTAACAGTCGGGACCAATTGTTGGGAAGTTTTTAAAAAAAATTTTTTTTTTTTTTTACAAAAACCACAGCTCATTATGGAAATAAATACATAGGTATACCTTATAAGTAACACATTGGCCATACATGGCTTTACTTTATATAAATAGTACATATTGGTGGAAATGAAACTAAACTAAAACTAGAAGTCTTTTGAACCTGATCGGTTTTTAATTGGTAACTGTCGTCACTATTGTTCTTAAATTAACAGAGGTTTTTGCGTTTTGTCGACTTTCGGGTTGCACATAGGCATGTAGTCTACCTTAATTCTGACTTGCCTGGTGGGTTACTGCTGTACCAGGTATTGTATTTTCATAGGTACTGATAACTAAATTTAAAAGGTTATTAATTGATCGTTGTGGTGCAGTTCTGTATATGTTTTATTTTGTAAATCTGATATAGCTGAGTTTTCCTTGCAGATTCCTTTCTCAGTCAGATTAAACATTAACAGGTCACTGGAATTTGCTAAGCTGCTGGTCTTCTGCTAACAGCTTACTTATTGGACCACTTTGCTGCTTAGTCTTCTACTAGCAGGAGTAGAATCATTCAAAATAATTAAATTAATGACGTTTCATAAATGCCTGTAATAGGTTTACGTGAATAAAGATATTTTGACTTTGACTTTGACTTTGACACTATGTAATAAAATTATATTAGTTGTAATCAAACTTTTGGCGACGGAACCCTTGGGCTTGTTTTTTACTTTGAAATGAAATGAAATGAAATGAAATAAAATGAAATGAAATGAAATGAAATGAAATGAAATATTTATTCGTGTAAAGAATTTGGGTAGACAAATTTGCAGTTGTGATTGCTATTGATTAGTACTACCAAACCCTACCTGCAAAGGTGTACACACATCACATTATTAAATATAATACAATACTACAGTAGTTACAATTAGAATATAGACACAAGAATAAATAAAAATGACCAGAAATTTCAGTTTTTTTTATTTTTTCAGTTTTTAATTCCAGAATTTTTTTTCGCAAGCGGGTTTTTTTTTTAAATGAACTGTTTAATCAAAGCTTTAGATTGAGTTGAACCAAAATGAAGTCACACTAATTCAAAAATTGCGTCAAATGTATCAGTTTTATTATGAACATCAGCCATAATGATAATTGCATATTGTTTCAGGGTTCACCATTAGTTCGATGTTCATCGGTCGACAATCTGTCATGTCCGTCATAAAAAAATAGGTAAGTGTAACTTGAAATGTTATTCTCGAATCACATCATAACCTTATCCCTTCCTCTCTTTCCCTCAACCAAACCTCACGCACATATTGTATAGTTTTTTTTTACTTTGTCTAGTGGTAGAAACTATCTGGAATTATCTTCAGGGCCCCTGCAGAACAAAACACTGGTGTGGGGGCCAACAAATGAAAATTAAAATGAAAAAATAAAATGAAAATGTTTTTTTTTTTTTTTTTGGTGGAGTTCTTCGCGCCATGTTGCGTGGACGTGTCAAGTGCTAGTTTTTGTTTTGTAAATTTATTTACTGTGGATATTATTGGTCAAAAATGGTGTTGTTTTGTTTAATAATGTGCTACAATGTGAATAATTATGTAAAACGATAAATTGGACTTTAAATATGGGGCACAAGTTGCAGTTTATTTTTTGCGGTTTTCCCGCGCTGTCAACTCCCATATTTTACCCGACGTGTTTGAGCAGTGGATGGTTCCGCGAGTGACTCAAGAAAAGCATCAAATTCTGCAGCATCTGGAATTTGATGATGACCTCATTAATTCATGAAAAAGAAAGATATATTACGTCAGACTTGGCTGTATGGGCTAGACCCTTTGCCTTCCCTATCATCTTATTCATCATCCATCGGGAGAAGAGAACCAAAAAAAAATATGTTTTTTTTTTATTTATGTTAGCAGCATCCGAGGTTGACAATTTCACATTATACAATGTGTTATTTAAAAATGATGAAGAGGCTGTAGACGGTGACGTCCCGACCTCCGCTGTAGGCGAGCCAGTGTCACGGAGACCGGGTTGTGGCGTTGTAGGTGCTCTTAATTGGGGTCGACTATAAATACATATATATAAATAATACCTATATAGAATAAAATAAATAAATAATATGGTCTAATTAGTATATTAATATAAATAAATAACTACTGTGGCGTATATTGACTAGTAAGAAGAAATTCGCTTGCCTCGTACGTCATCCTCACCAACCACGGCCTCACAGCTCGCTTGACTCCATTGCGAGATAACCTAGCAATAGGTATTACGGTATTGTTTCTATTATAGAGTAGAGGACCCATAACTCTGGCATGACGCCCACTGGAGTGAGTTTTGGTTTTCGGGATGGGAACAGAGCCTCGAGGGGCGTAGAGCAATGTACGCTTCCTAAAAATGAGTGCTGATGGATCAACATAGACTCAATGTACTGCCTCCGAATCGCGTACAGGTCCCAATGGCTATAGAGCTTAAATGTTTTGTATGTAATTAAATGTCTTGTATGTTACATTTTTATCTGCTAAATAAATATTTTATATATTTCATACGCGTACATAAATTTGGACACTCTTACATCGGTCGCATGTTGAAGATGATTCGGCCGAAGACAGAAACGAGTGGCGTGCTATCTTCAAGACGAACACCGATTCTGCGGGAGATCACTACCCTTAGTAATTGGGGAAATACGATGGAGGAGACTTGCAGATCACGAACTTTGACGGAATACGCACGAACCAGGTGTTATTTCAAGTGTATGGCACCAAGATACGATAATCCTTCAATTGCAGACTTACAGAATGGCGTACGTGACTGACGTTTTTTTATAAATATGTGTATGAAATCCGGTATTTTTTGCACTTTTGGAGTCAGGCCAAGCTGATTTTTGCATTTGCGCTGGCGCATTGACGCCATTTACCGAATTGTGTCATGCGCCTGGCTGGATTTTATAGCGCGTATTTTTATATGTTTATCTTCGGATTAAAATGTTTTTAATGCTTCCACGAACATCCTCTACCTAATCTTAATACGGGACGTAGATAATAACCATTATTTGGGTTCAATTGCATCGTTTATCATTAAATTACAATAAAATTATTGGAAATTACAATCTGTGTAGTTCAATAAATAAAAAAAAAACATATTATTTTTACAAAATGTAATTAATATTACGGATACGGATATAAGTCCTGTCCGCGTGGAATGGTGGCAAGATCGCTGGCTGCTGTTCCCCGCTGAATTCCAATACTGAATATTTAGGCGGAGAAAGAGACAGCTTTAGGGGGAGAAGACGTCGTGTTATGTTTTTTAAAAACTTTTTGTCGCTTGGACTCCATTGGTTCGGAGAACAGCAAACGGCACAAATATGTAATTTTTCAATATGAGTACATACGTGCGGACTCCGCAATTTTAGATGCGGTCCCCGGTTTATGCGCTGTCCCTCTGAGGTGCGACGCGGCGAGGGTTTCGACGCACGTGAGGGTTCCCACACCAGAGCACGTCCCCGTTCCCAGGGGACCAACATCATACCATAGGGACTCTTGCCATTATTTTTACTCCAGCAGGCTCCAGAAGAGCTGGAACCTCAATTATTTTTATTATCATCTATTATCAAATCAACTATATCCCATAACTAAGCTGGATATTAAATAGGTGGTAGGACTGATAGTGGTAATTTGCCCAGTCTGCAAAGGCGGGGAAGTATCCACCGTTCATGCCGATAAACCCTTTAGAGTGTATCTACACGTTTCGGGATCAGGCTTCAATTGCCGTCATGCTCAGTCATGAATGTCTGAATCCAGTTGCTAACATTTATAGACCTCGCGCGCCACTTACCATCAGGTAAGCGCAACGTCGTCGTGCTAGTATAAAAAAAAAACGGAAAATACTCAAATATTTTTTAATAACTTTTCGTTTAATAAAATTATTTTATCTGCAATACGATCTAGTTGATTTGGAAATAAATAATAATTAAAATATATAACACCGCGTCTAGTCGTCTCCTCCGGTGACAAGAGGGCTGGCTCTTTCTTCGCCCAAAGAATCAGTATTGCAGTTGAGCGGGGAAATGCAGCCATCGTCCTTGCCACCATTCCACGCGGACGGGACTTATATCCCTATCCTTAGTATTAATATTAATTTATATTTTTTATAATAAATATTATTATATATAATGTATTATTACTTTAATTAAAGGATCAAAATATTATAGTAGTGTAATATATTATCTCGAAAGTAAAGATCATCAGTCATAGGCCACAGGTTTATCTGGTTAATGGCGCTTACGGACCTATGTCTAGTGGTTTCCCTTCTTGATCTTCCTTATTGATGTTAAATTGCTGACAAAACCGACATCCAATTAGATTATTTGTAACTCAAGTTTGTTCGCTGAGAGATGATAAATATAAGAAAGAAGCGATGATATTATATGTAAATTTACTTCGTTTATTATATATATGTAAACTTTGAATAATGGTAGGGAACGGAACTCGAATGGATATTAGAGAGGAAATCAGTGAAGTACGATTATATAAATTAAGGACAAGAAAAAAAGATATGGCTCAGATCCTCGACGTCTAATCCACATTCACAAATGTCGCTGTCGCTGTTAACACTCTGGAGCCTAGCGAGATGGATTATGCAAATTGATTGACATTTAATATGACGTCTGTAATGATTGTTCCAAATTCAAAATGACATGAGTCTGAAGCTGAATCAATGAATGAGATAGCGCGTTTTAAAAGTCGGGCGTGCGAAAGAGACTATCTCATTACCACGTGTTGTTGAGGTGTAGGCAAAGACATTATAATATAAGGCCTTACCTAATATTATAATTAGTTCTAGCCGAACGAAGCACAGTGGGCTTAAAATCGAGTTTCATAGACATACGATTAGTTATTGGATTAAGCAATACTATTTGATTTTGTAAGGGAATAATTCGCATACAATTAATTTACAAAACAAAAACTTGCACTTGACATGTCCGCGCAAAATGGTGCTTCCCTTTATCTTGTTGTCTTTGGGTGTAGGAAATCAGTTGACCACCTTGGCACTGACACAAAGTGCTCCTGCCAACTATGCCACATCAGGTGAACACATCGTACAATTGCATAGTTCAATGCACTTCATTGAGGCTTGTACCTACCTAAAAACTAATTAATAATGGCGTTTAATTTTTTAGGCTAGGATTTGTGACCAACAGTGTGCTCCCCATCTGTCGGTAAACAGGACGTCAATCCGAGAATAGATGCAACTGATTGCCAGTTTAGCCAGACTGGCTCTGTGGTCCAGCAGTTAAGACCGTAGATTTAAACGCGGGGGTTGGATTGCTGGTCGGGACACAATAATTTATTTGTATTATTCGAGTCTTGCGCTAGAGACCTAGTAAAGTTGGCTAAATGTGAATCCACTTATTTTAAAATTAAATAAGTTTTTTTTTTCTGGCAACATCGAAGTTTGCGTTTCGGTATTCCAAATATTAATTTAGTTAAAATTACTACACGCTCTAGCACTTTTGACTTTCAGAAGTCTGTCTCTTTCTAATTGTAAATATTCATGTAACTCCCTAAGTGTTAAATCCTCTTGAATTACCAAGAAATAAAAGAAGAAAAAAATAATACGAGAAATTGTAATCATAACTAAACAGCCTCAATGTAACTTCTAAGATAAGTGTTTAAATTAGATAATTGACATAATTGTGCTATTTCTCAAAGTAAACATGGAATATTCCGATTCATGAGACGACCAGCCGGTTATCACGAACTGTGCATTGAAATAACACCAAGGCTGGGTGCACATGGTGGCGAATATATAGATGCAGACCAAAATTTCAAAGTCTAAGGATCTAATTCCGACTATACGTATCATAGACGCGTTTATACATAATCACTTTCATATACAAATACAAATACAAAATATTTTATTGTTCATAAAAGTACAATTAACAAATTGATTTACACACTGACTCCTAAACTAAGTCTAACTAAGTTAGACCTGTCATTTAGGATCCCAGTTACTTCTATTAGTTATACAAAAAAGATACAATACGTAGTGAAAACTGTTAACAATAAAAATATTTACTATAAATAAAGGTATTTTATTTAAGGTGGGTAATATAATAAATAAATAATATTAATTATTTAATAAATAATATAAATACTATAAGTGCTTAAAAAATAAATAAATAAATAATATATACATATTGTGTTTGTACAATATATAATCTTAGGTTAGCAGCAGAAAATGCAATTACTTAGTTGTATAAAATGGTAAAGAAATTGCTGGGTCAGTCGTCGTAATTTGTACTAAGAGAAGACAAATTTCTAAGCCTTCCATGGATTCACGGTGCGGGTGCCGGGTCCATCATGTGTGGGTAAGAGATGAGAAGAATGGTGTCTCCGGCTTGCGACCGACAATAGGCTTATTGCGTGATAATACGCTCACCATCCACCATTATTATAAAGTATCGTCACGACTGTATTTCTTTCGGAGTGGCCAGAAGCCACGCTTTTAAAGAAGCGAATTCACATTTAGCTAACTTTACTAGAGGCTCATTATGAGAAGTGGCAAGCTCGAGAAATATCACAAATAAATTATATAAATTATTGTGTCCCAACCGGGAAACGAACCCGGTACCTTCACGTCTGAATCAATAATAATAATAAAAGTCGCTGTGTAAGATGCCTTTCAGGGTTGGACTCCCTAGACTGTCTGAAGTCTGCTCAAATCTGCCCGTGTATTCTTTCCATTTTTTGGAGGAGCCAGCTTCGCACAAACTGGAATGCTAGGGCGGATTGAATTGTGTGTCGGCATATACAAGAGCGGTGGCGGTAGCTCGTCCTACAAAGGTTCAAACCCAGAATGAACCGATGAGAAATACACTTTTATTTCGTACATTTGTCAAAAATTTTCAACACCACTCATATGATGAACAATGATCATATTTCTCAATTTCGCAAAGAGTTATAGTGGCTCAATATCCGAAATCGCAGGTCTGCACACCTCCTTACCTTCCTCTACGGCATCCTATATAATCCCAATGCACCCTCTTACCTGAAAGATCGTTTACAATTTCTCTGCGATACCCATATCCTATGCACGGCTATATCCTGGAGTACTTGAGTGCCTGGCGCGTTGTGCTGCATATCTTAATATCTTAACTGTGTAAGTTCTATCTGTTTTGCGATGAATAAACGTATTTCTTTCTTTCTCTTCGCTCGTCTCACAATAATCAATTAAAAATTCCGCCACATTCTAGCAGATGTTCAGATTCTTTTACTGTATCTGCAGCTCGCCAGTGGAACAGACTTCCCCTCGCTATACGAAAAGCACATTCACTCAACATTTTTAAAAATTTGCTCACCAAGCACTTACATGAAAAGCAAAACAAGACCATAACATGACAATATGTATGATGTATCTTATATATATATATATATATATTGTGTATGTATATTATATAAGTATAATATATATTATTATTTCTATATGTATTTTATTGTTGTATGATATATATTTGTTTATTTAGTTGATAAGTATTTTAGTTAGTAATTTTAAATCATAGTTTCTAAATATTCTTATAAACATGCACCCACACTCTCTTCTCACTCTCCCAAAGGTGAGCTGTTAGAAAATGCCTAGACATTAAGCTCGCCTATGTACATTGGAATGTTTTTTATTTTTTTTGTGCAATAAAGAATTTATCTATCTATCTATCTACCACTGTTCCCGAGGAGAGCACGTTAAGCCGTCGGTTCCCGATCCACTAATACCAACTTAAAAATGACATTATAAATTGACATCAGACCCTCGCCAACCCGTCTGGCCAGCGTGTCGAGTGAAGGCCAAATTCTCCAGAAAATTCTGAAAGGCCCATCTCCAATAGTAAAGGTCTAGGACTCTGTGTTCTAGGGGCTGTAATTTATGAAACAATATATATATAATGTTATACCGAAATACCTTAAGGACAATTTCGCCTATCTTTCTTCTTTCCATGACAAATCTCTTCGCTCTTCTTACAACTCCCTTCTATCTGTTCCCTCACATCACACTGCATTTGTCTCCAACTCTTTCGTAGTAGTTGCTACTAATTTATGAAACGATCTTCCTGTCATCATACGGCAAGCAACTACCAGGTCATCTTTTAAAAAACTGGTGTATTCACACTTCTTAAATAGCTCCTGACAGCGTTAGTAAGTAGTATGTTTATGTATAATAATGTGTATTATTAGTATGTAGTATATTGATATTATAATATATATGAAGATATATGATGTAAGTATATATCAATCCTATTAAATTAACTTTTATAATTATAGTATTATTATTATTTCAATAATTGCACCTATAATTGTTCAAATTTGTCCCTAAGGTTTGGCTGTCAGAGAATGTCTTCGGGCATTAAGTCCGCCTTTGTACTTTGTGCAATAAAGTTTTTTAAATAAATAAATATTTATCGTGTGCGACCAGCCTAATGTGATTAATACACTTAATACTCTGCACAATCATTGCAACGATCGAAAATATTGTTTGTTTATACAAAACATAATTTTTTGTTTATTTTTAAGTGCCAAATATAAAAATAGTTTAATCTTAATTTATTTTTATGTTTGTTTTAATAACTTTGATAAGTAACTTAATTATTAGGCCTACATGTGGGTAAACACTGATAATCTGTGCGGGCTGGGCGTATCATCATTTTTTCCGTGTTTCTGTGACATTTATGAAGACTTATCTGTCTCACGCTGAAGATGTGGAATGCTCCCCCACTCCTATAACCTGGAGTCCTTCAAGCGAAGTATGAAAAAGCATCTTGTTAGGCCGGTCAATAGTGGCTGGCGTCAGTTTTCCCATTATTGGACCCGCGTACCGCGTACCATCAGGTGTTGCCCGATCCGAACTCGTCGAAAGAATCGAATTATAGAATCGCGCCGAATCCATCGATCGCCGAAAGAATCGAATTATAGAATCGCGCCGAATTCATCGATCGCCGAAATAATCGAATTATAGAATCGCGCCGAATCCATCGATCGCCGAAATAATCGAATTATAGAATCGCGCAGAATCCATCGATCGCCGAAAGAATCCGATTATATTTAAAGTAAATTTAATCGAAGTAAAAGTTCAAAATAAATTAAAGTAAAATTTAAAATGTATAGCGTATGTAAGTAAATGTTGTATGTAGTGTATATATATGTATGTATATAGTGTGTAGTATATGAATTTTTGGCGCGGTGGTGGTTCGGTTGTAAGAACGCGTACCTTAAATCCTACAAAGGTCGGTTCAAACCCACCCGGCATGTACCAATGAAAAATAGATCTTTCTTACGTACATTTGTCATAGATTTACAACACCACCGTTCCCGTGCCTCGGAGAGCACGTTAAGCCGTCGGTTCAGGTTCCGCTAATGCCACTTGTGGAATTGTTAATTAATTGTCATAAAAAAATTACATCATATCCTCGCCAAGCTGTCTGGCCAGGGTGGCAAGTGTAGGCCAAGTTCTGGAAGGCCCATCTCCAGCAGTGGAGGTCTTTGATGCTGTGTTCTAGGGGCTGTAATATGTATTTATATTTTTTTATTTAATATTCGAATGTATGTGTAATATATATGTATTTTATATATAGGTATATATTTATTTCTTTAGGTATGACATTAAATTTTTGTATAAGTATAGTTCTTATATGTATGTAATTAATTTGTGTTTTATATAGTAATAAATAATTTCAACTATCTATTTTCTTCGTAACATTCTGCACCCGCTTATTACATATCTCAGTCACAAAGGTTAGTTGGTAGAAAATGCATTTACGGCATTAAGCTCGCCTATGTACCTGCACTTGTTTTGGTTTTGTACAATAAAGAATTTATTATTATTATGTGTATTTGTAGTTGTATGTATTGTTGTATATATAAGAACGATTTAATTTATTTTGTAAATGTTTCATATTGCCTTTCAACTTAAATGCTCTGTATTGTCCCAAAGGTTGGTTGCTAGAGAATGCCTAACGGCATTAAACCCGCCTCTTGTACATAGTGCAATAAAGTTTTAAATAAAAAAAAAAAAAAAGTAAAGTATCCACGGACTTAACTTAAAAAGCGAAGCAGTTTAATATTGACTAGTGTTTTATATTATTATCAAGTCTGGACAAACATTGGTCTTTGGTCACTTCGATAGATCATTAATCAGTTGACACCTTCATGTGAGATCCGAGGTGTTTTGATGTCTTAGATCAGTGGTCTCCAACATGTATTAAACAAGAATAAGGATTGCATCCCCAAAACAAATTTAATCAAATCAGTTTTTATTTGTCACAAAAAAGGTTAATAAAAATTAAAACAAAGTTAAAAATAAAACAATGATTTATTTAAGTGTAGGCTAAGTTCTCCAGAAATTTCTGGAATTCAAATTCTTTATTGTATAGATTGCTTATTCTAATTACAGTTGTATGTTCATGTCATGATGATGCAAGCTGCCCATATTATGGGCATACAATATGCTTATGTCAATAGATATTTATTTACAATATTTAATTATATATAGTTAACATTTAATATTGTTCTTGTCAAATTATAGAAATACAATGTTAATGTCAAAATTTGCATGCTAAAAATTCTTTTATTGAGTCAAAATAGTTGTCAATAAAAAACTTTAACTCAATAGTAAAAAGTTTTATAGGTAACTCCCGTATCTCTCCAGAAATTTTATTATATACTCTAATGCATATTATGTGATTATTTAACAGTAGAGTTCTAGGACTGTGTTTTAGGGGCTGTGATGAAGTAGTTTTAATTAAAAGTGATAAATGTTTGAGTTATATAAAATGAACTATAACTAACTGTTGTATCCTAAGCCTAAAAGTTTAAAAAGTAAACTGTCAATAATGGTCGTCGTCGAGTCGCTGTGTGTTCTTCGCGCCATTTTGCGTGGACATGTCAAGTGCAAGGTTTTGTTTTGCAAATTAATTTACTGTGGATATTATTGGTCAGAAGTGGTGTTGTTTTGTTTAATAATGTGCTACAATGTGAATAATTATGGAAAACGATAAATTGGACTTTAAATATGGGGCACAAGTTGCAGTTTATTTTTTGCGGTTTTCCCGCGCTGTCAACTCCCATATTTTACCCGACGTGTTTAAGCAGTGGATGGTTCCGCGAGTGACTCCAAGAAAAGCATCAAATTCTGCAGCATCTGGAATTTGATGATGACCTCATTAATTCATGAAAAAGAAAGATATATTACGTCAGACTTGGCTGTATGGGCTAGACCCTTTGCCTTCCCTATCATCTCATTCATCATCCATCGGGAGAAGAGAACGAGTCGCTATGCCGAGAGTTGAGGCTCGCTATTAAATTATTATTTAAAGTCTATATTTATTTATTTTTATTTAAAAACTTTATTGTTTTGTTAACAAAAGGCGTATGTAATGCCGATTGGCATTCTCTTACCATCAACCTTCGGGACATTGTATCAATTATGGTAGGTTTATAAAACAAACATAAAATAAAGAATATTTAAATAATTTTGATGTTAATTTAAATAACGTACTTATAACTAAATAAATAAATACATAATTTTAATACTTAAACTACATAATAATAATACATACACTACACAAATATATCACAACTTTAAAATAATTAGTGTTCCAAATTTGCCGCTGTTTTATTCCACCGAATACTAACTTAAACGGAATAGTGTAAACTACTTTAAACCTTTATAACTTCTGTTGTGGTCCCTTGCTTAGAAAGAAAAATAAGGTTTAATAAGAGTTTGAAAACTACTCTGTCTTAGATGATAGATGACCCGCACATGATAAAATTCTGCATAATCAATAGCAAATGGCGACCAATACAAAAACAAATAAGTTTTATATATTAAATTACTTTCCTGGTTTATTAAGTTTTTATATTTTAAAACTATTTTAACGTTTTTTCTCACAGAGTCCGGGCGACAGAAGCTAGACGCGATATAAATGATTGATCACCTTTACTCCATTCTTGTTAAGACCATTTTTTTAAAAATGTAGTTAATGAAAACTATAACTGCCTCCGTGGTCTAGCGGTTAAGTCCGTGGATTTAGATTTGGAGGTACCGGGTTCGAGTCCTGGTAAATACATTTAATTTATTTGTGATATTTTCCGAGTTTGGTGCGCTGGAGACATCGACGAGCTTGCCACTTGTCATGATTGTCCTATAGTAAAGTTGGCTAAATGTGAATCCGCTTATTTATAAGCGTGGTTTCTGACCACCCCGAAAGGGAAACGGTCGTGATGATACTTTACTTTTTAGTTAATAAAAATTAAAGTTAATCGGCTTCCTAGGACATAAAATTACGGATATTTTAGACATTATTAATTAGGTATAGATTGGTTTTTAGTAAAATAAAGAAAAGCTGTTATAAATGTATTTGCAATATTTGTCTGTCTAAAATTTTAAATTGAAATGAAATGAAAAGAGATGAGATGAGATGAGATGAGATGAGATGAGATGAGATGAGATGAGATGAGATGAGATGAGATGAGATGAGATGAGATGAGATGAGATGAAATGAAATGAAATGAAATGAAATGAAATGAAATGAAACGAAACGAAATGAAATGAAATAAAATATATATTTGCAGGAAACATGGTAACAAACAATATTAGGTCTTATTAATATTAAATGGGTCACATATTTCGCCATAAGCATGCAAAATTTTACAACAACTGTGTTAGAAGTAAAGTTACTAAAAACTCAGCGTTGCTTCTTTATTAACTTTACTTCACAAAAACCTTTGTATTGCTTAAAATACACATAGTATTCCTCCAAAGTATAGAAACATTCCTGAACTAGCCACGCATGCAGTACTCTGCAGAATCTTTTATAAGGCATCTCTGTCCATACATTTGGCAAATAATTATATATTTTAGCACTCATGTAGGAGGCGTTTCGTCTAAAGATTTCTAATTTAGGTATAGGCATTACTATTATTATTACTTTGTTGATACAGCTCAATATTTGAGTTAACAAATTTACATGCCTCAAAGATGTATAGACATGGTAATCATATATTTTTTAAATAAAGGACGACAAGAGGTATGATAAATGTAAATGATTTTAAAATTGTATAAATGTAATGAATCTCTTCCCCTTCCCCGCCGCGCTGTTTCTCCTTGAGCGCTGTTCTGACGTACGGACGTACGTTCAACGAAATAGGTCCCCAACCAAGCGCGCGCAATAAAGTTCTCACTTTAAAAGTAGCATAGTTACAATCAGGTGGCAGTGGATATAAATAAACGTCATAGGATAGTTCTGTAGTTGAGAAGTAAAAGACCTTAAACGATTTTTTTTTATTATCTAGAATTCTAGATAGCAGAATTTGATGCTTTTCTAGGAGTCACTCGCGGCACCATAGCTCAAACACGTCGGGTAAAATATGGGAGTTAACAGCGCGGGAACATAAAAAAGAAATATATATTACGTCAGAATTGTCTGTATGGATTAGACCCTTCCCCTTTCCTTTCCTGATTCATCATCCATCGGGAGTAGAGAACACAAGAAACAAAAGTGCGGGCCGATTTTCCCGCCACGGCTTCCTTAACGATATTATTAAAAGGGCTCTAGCCACCATCGAGATTCCAGCTCTTCTAGAGCCTGTTGGAGTTATCCGAGACGATGGCAAGAGACCTGATGGTATGTCGTTGGTCCCCTGGGAACGGGGACGTGCTCCGGTGTGGGACGCCGCGTCGAATCTGCGGGGGACAGCGCATAAAGTGGGAGCCGCGGCGGAAAATGCGTAGTCCAGCAAGCGGCGCAAATATGTAAGTATATTAAAAGATTACATATTTATTCCGTTTGCTGTAGAAACTCTGGGCCCATGGAGTCCAAGTGCAAAAAAGTTTTTAAAAGACATAACACCGCGTCTTTTCGTCTCCGCCGGTGACAAGAGGGCTGGCTCTTTCTTCGCCCAAACGGGGAAATGCAGCCAGCGTTCTTGCCACCATTCCACGCGGACGGGACTTATATCCCTATCCTTAGTATTAACATTAATTTTATTTTATATTTTGTAAATATTTTTTTTTCGAATAAATGTTTATTATTATAAACAAAATAAAAATAAGTTATGAAGAAAAACACGAATTCTAAAAAGATGGACTTAGGAGTTTTTACCTCTCAGCTACTGAGTTGTACAAGAATGGGTGGCGTCAGAGCGGCTTGCGGTTCACCACATACATAGGATCAGGTTCACATATTACATCTTAATACATTTAGTACAACATCTATAAAATTCTTATGAAGCCAAGCTCAAAAAATATCACAGATGAATACATATTAGTTATTGGTTCAGACACCTAGTCGGTTTTTAAAAAAGTATACATATATTTCGCTAATGTCATAATGAAATGAAATGAGATGAAATATCGTTTATTTGCAATAGCGTGGTCACAAAACTTTAGTCAGGTCTACTCACATGTATTCTACCTGCAAGCAGGCGTGCAAATCTTTACTTACATACTAATATCATAATCACAACTACATTAAAACAAAAAACAATATCAATTAACCTGTTTTGCACTCAACATACTCTTTTACACTATAAAATCTATGGTCCAGTAGCCATTTCGTCAGTTGTCATTTGAATTTAGGGCCCTGCAATAAATTTATTTCGTCAGGAAGCTTATTATATATTATTATACACATATTAAATTCATTTTTCATACTTATGTCTTTATAGCAGGGGGGCTGGTATAATAGATTTTAAAACTTGGCTCTTTTTTGTCTGGGTATGACTTCACTACGCTTCCTAAAGTGTTCTGGGTGAGAATGTACGAAAAGACATACATCTCTAATGTACATACACGGTACTTTCATAGTCAAGGTCAGATAAGTAGTTTTTAAGTAATATTTTTGGTTCTTTTCGATTTAGATGGGTAATTTTTGTTTTTGTGTTGATTCGGTTGTACAGTTTGGGCGATAGGTACTCGTACTGCTTTTGCCCAAATGTGCTACGGGTGAAAGGAACCTGAAATTCCTGTATTCATTTAGTTTTGTAACATGTACTGTTTTATGGTATCTCTTGACACATTAAAAGACATAAAACTTTCTGACTGTAAATACGTCTGCTAGTTGATAAAGAAATGTTGTTGGGTATCGGTAGGGTAGGAACATAGATACTACATAGATAGCTAATAGATTAGTACCTAATTGCGAGCAATTAGTTAGCGGATCTTGTGTTACTATAATTAAACATTATTCGATAACGAAACTTATCTTAAAGTGTCATTGTCAACTTCTCAATGACTATTAAATAATCACCTCTTAAGGAGTATGGTTTATACTCTTAAAAATAGATTTCAGGCAAAGCTTTTTGTAGATGTTGCTAGCGGCAATAGTATCTTTTTTTTACACATATACCGCAACATTTAAAAATTGATTTTGTAGTTTTTTATTATTATATAAATAAAAAAAAAATAATAACGTTACCTACGTTAAACGACTAATTAAGAAAGCGCACACCGTCTTTAAAAAGAAAAAAGGTTTTATTAATAGAACGGCAATTTTGAGATCACCATATCTTTGATTTCGCTAAGAAATCTCGATTTGTACACTTAAAAGCTGCTCACTTCGGCATAATATGCAGAAATTAATAAATTTCGTAATAAAAATACAAGTTTTCTATGCAACTGACAGTTATATTAGATACCATCTATCATGCGCCATCTATCGTGATGAAAAGTTAGTGATACACCCCATTGGCAAAAGCGGTAGTGGCTCGGTTGTAAGAACACTTTCCTATAAATCCTACAAAGGTCGGTTCAACCCCCCCGCATGTACCAATGAGAAATACAATTTTCTTACGTGCATTTGTCATAGATTTATAACACTACAGTTCCCGTGCCTCGGAGAGCACGTTAAGCCGTTGGTCCTGATTCCACTAGAACCATCTTGGGGAATCGTTAAACAAATGCCATTAAAATTTGACAGAAGACCTTCGCCAACCCGTCTGGCCAGCGTGGCGAGTGTAGGTCAAATACTCCAGAAAATTTTGGAAGGTCTATCTCCATCAGTGGAGGTGAAAGACAGTGTGTTTTGTTTGTGTATTGCTTAAAACTCATTTCATGACGACCAAGCTAACCTTCACCGTCCCCCTCACCAGGAACATTGTAAATTTCTTCCGTAACTATTAATAAATTGTATGAGAGATTTTTATGTTTTGTGCACTGTGACGTCACAATATTTTCAACCAATAGCGTTTTAGTTTCTGCAAATAAGTGTATAATTATTTTTTATTTCGTTTATTTACAGTTTAAAGTTATTGTTTTACTTTTAACATGATAGAACGCAATCATACGTATTATACCATGTTCTATTTGGGTGTGAGCTTTTTTTTTTGTTGTTGTTCAATTCTCCCGATGGATGATGAATGAGGTGATAGGGAAGGGTCATACAGCCAAGTCTGACGTAATAATTTTTTTTTTAATGAGTTAATGAGGTCATCATCAAATTCCAGATGCTGCAGAATTTGATGCTTTTCTTGGAGTCACTCGCGGCACCATAGCTCAAACACGTCGGGTAAAATATGGGAGTTGACAGCGCGGGAAAACCGCAAATACAAACTGCAACTTGTGCCCCATATTTAAAGTCCAATTTATCGTTTTCCATAATTATTCACATTGTAGCACATTATTAAACAAAACAACACCACTTTTGACCAATAATATCCACAGTAAATTAATTTACAAAACAAAAACTTGCACTTGACATGTCCACGCAAAATGGCGCGAAAAACCCTTTTTTTTTCTTTTATTATTTCACTTTAAAAGGCGTTCGAGTAGCGTTTTCATTCGCTTTAAAACGTAATTCAGTAAAAAAGCTTTAGAGCTTCAAGTCGAACAGTAAAATAAAAAGTTAATTGAATGAATTAATTTTTGAAGTTCGCGAGGCTGTTGGCGTCATATTAATGAAGCATGACAATTGTTTCTTAAAATGAGTGAGGCAAAGGATAAATGCCGATTGCAGCCAGAAACGTTAGTCCTTGACTGTAGACAAAAATCGCTTCAAAGCCAGTCTGTGATACTATTGTTCTCCTCTTACCTCACTCGATGGACTCGGCACCCGCACGGTGAATACATTGCTAAGAAATTTGTTTTCTCTCCGATCGAATTTAGTCATAGAACGTACTCGAACTTTTGCATTTGGTATGTTCGAAGCTGACCTCTCTCGCAACCAGCAAACTCACTATTTATAGATAAAGTGACATTGTTTTATTTGCACTGTAATCTTGGCCGAGTACATTTCCACGCGAAAATCGTTAACCCCTTTATGATAAGTGAGAGAGGAATTCAAATACAAATTTTACTAAACTTATAATGTAATTCAGAAACAAAATTGATTACAATATAATTTAGACTGCAGAGCGCTGGTGTGATGATGATGAACTCTTATGGGCTATGTTATACCGCGGCGGCCCGAGCCATATTACGTCCTGTAATGAACTCCAGTTTGCTGCTCAGGTGAAGGTGCGGATCTACAAGATGTTCATCCGTTCCCGACTTACTTATGCTGCGCCAGCTTGGCATCACCTTCTGGTCAAAACCAACAGGGACAAGATCCAGCAGAACATATCGCTCAGGGTGGTATCCAGAGCGCCGTGGTTCGTGCAAAATTCTGTAATTGCGAGAGATCTGGAGATGCCTACTATCGAGGCAATTGTTGTCGGCCTAGCTAAACGTATGTTTTACCGGGCTGACAACAGATCCTACAAGCATCTTCAGGATATCGCTCCTACTTTCGCACCGCCCCTGGAGGGGAGGCTACTACCTAGGGAGGCGCTTATTTAGAAGAACTAAAGTAGACAAATCTAGGAGACTAGATTCGTGAGCCACAAGGGCGGTGTTGTGGTAGGAACAGCCCATTCCCATCCCAGGCCCATTGAACATCCGGGCCGCTGTCGTCTGTCGGATGGCGCCGAACGTCATTTTAGCTCATTGGGAACAAGAGTGAGATGTTCGGCTAAGATCGGCTATCGCGGTTTTGTAGAGCGTGTTCTCTGTCGCACAATACGAGGTCAGCGATAGACAAAGATAACTAGTGTTGCCCGAATCAAGACCAAGACTAACACTGGCCAAGTTTTGCATCAGAATAATTGGTCTCGGTTCCTGGTCTTGGTCTTAGTCTTGCACTCTTAATTTTGATATTTTGTTTTTAATTTAAGTAAGGAAACCTTTTTATATATAGTTTAGATTTTAATTTGGACCAAATATTTTTTTTATTCGAAGGAAATAAGATACAATGATTTAAAAAAATAATAAAATATTAATTAAACTAAAAACTTAAATCTTAAAACATAAATTACTATTAATAAAAATAAACCTAATTAATAAATAAAAATATAACTAAAAACTAAAATGAAGAGAAAACAAAATAAAAATAATTATAAATAAAAAATTTGCTCCAAATCGCTGCCAATGGGCAAAGTGCCAAGGATACTGGCAGCATTGCCACGTTGAATGGTAATACTGATTCTTTGGCCCAAATATTGCCCAGCCCTTTTGTCTCCCGAGGTGTTGACGAGCTGTTTTTAACAACGCATGGAAATTTCGTGTGCACTTGGTCCCCACGGCCCGATAGTTTCAACTCCAAACGGCGCAAAAACACATCTCCCAATAAGCTGAGTGTATTTCCGTCGCTTGAGGTTTTCTGCTTGTAATGCAGCAGCGCCTGGGATTTTAATTTTATTTTTAGTTTAGATTTTTAGAATAATTTTCAGTTTTATTTTTATACCTACAGGAAACCTAGTATACCTAGCTTTTTAGTATAATTGTGTATCTATTAATTTATAAGTGTCTACACTGTAAATAAATATATATATATATATATTACTACGTGAGAACAGGAACAGGTTGAAAAACAGCGTCGTGCAGGTGTAAGTTCTTGTACTGCTGTACGTCAACACCTGATTCCTTTTGTCACATATTGTTGGAAATTATAAAACTATATGATAATGTTATGTGACAATAAAAAAAAACCTTTTGAGACTCTATTCTCTGTCAGAAAACGTACGATAATAATAATTATTTGCTTACTGGTTGGACTTTCACGTTAATCAAGCGAGTGCCCCCACCACGGCGAAGTTGTCGTGCTGGTGTATTATTATTATTATTTAATCATATTTTATTAGGGGCTTTTACCCAAATTGAGCATGTCAGCGCCATCGTAACTTAACCTAAATAAACAAACAATTATCAGTATTCCATCTGCTTATTCTTATTATAAATATTTTAAAAAATATAATAGAATGTATAAGGCGGACGAATGTAATTTTATTTCTCCAATAAACTCAAAGTAAAGTTGGTATAAGTGAAGTTTTATGAATTATAATAACTCATCACATCCCTCTTAATATTTGAGGTAAATAAAATATAATAATAATAATATTTACACAAGGCGTTTTCAAAACAACTCGTCAACAACGGGGGACAAGAGGGCTGGGCAATATTTGGGCCAAATGATCAGCATGGCCATTCAACGTGGCAATGCTATCGTGGTATCCTTAGCACTTTGCCCATTGGCAGCGATTTAGGGCAATTTTTTTAAATTTAAATTTAATTTGTTTTTTTCTTTATTTTAGTTTTTAGTTGTATTTTTTATTATTAAGTAGTTTTTATTTATTAATAGCAATTTATGTTGTTGATGGATAAAAATGTATTAATACAATCACAAATAAATAATAATAATAATAAATATTTCCAGACAGGTCACACAGCGCCATCTAGTTTCCGTGGTAAGCTATGAGGCTTATGTTACGGAAACTAGATGGTTGATAAACTACATATTATACATATAAACACCCAGACCGAGACAAATTATACAATGTACAACTTGCCCCCGGTGGGAATCGAACCCACGACCTCCCGAGTTCACGGTAACGTTTGTTACCACTAGACCACGGAGGCGGTCAAAATAAACATACACATATACAGTACTCTATGTCAAAGCGTGAATTGTGTAATTTTGCAAATTACCCAATTCACAAATTTGCAAATTAATTTTGAAATTTTTAAAGATGAAGATGGAGGGGGTTTGTGTCATCACCAGTGGAAGGTTACTCCACTGGTGAGCAGCCGAAAAAGAGAGAGAATCTGAATATCTCCTAAAAGAGTGTCGAGGGACAGAAAGTTGATTCCGAGAGAGAATTGTACAGGAAATCGAATGGATATGTCAAATAATAAGTCATGGGATTATTAAGGATGCCATAGGCCTTAGCCATTAAAACGTATAACGTTTTTTTTGGTCATATAGCACGGCTTAAAAAGTTCGGCTTATCTTGAAAGGCTGATGATCACGGAAAAAAATAAAAGAACCCAGTGGGTGGAACCCGATACGGTGGTGGTCGGACCAGATCCGCACCACACTCAACACCCCAGTTCGATGCAAGGAGATATAGCGTTTCACTATCCCTACTTAATCATCATTACATTACAGCCCCTAGAACACAGCGTCCTAGACCTCCACTGCTGGAGATGGGCCTTCCAGAACATATATCTGGAGAATTTGGCCTACACTCGCCACGCTTGGCGAGGATATGATGTAAATTTTTATTAACATTTTATTAACGATTCCACAAGTTGGTATTAGTGGAACCGGAACCGATGGCTTAACGTGCTCTCCGAGGCACGGGAACGGTGGTGTTGTAAATCTATGACAAATGTACGTAAGCATTTCTCATTGGTACATGTCGGGTGGGTTTGAACCGACCTTTGTAGGATATAAGGAACGTGTTCTTACAACCGAGCCACCACCGCGCCTTGATAAATATTCCTACTTAATAGCTACCTTGAATTTTGGCTACATTTTGGCTTCTGTAAATAAACCTATATTGTATATAACGTATATCTTCTTTTAATTTATAGGCTCCTTCTTTTTCTTTTCTTCTCAACTATCGCTTCACGATAGAGAACGAGGAGGTAAGGATTATCGTCAGTGTTTTTTTTTAAAAGGTAAATCTAAGGTAAACTCGAAGACAAAAGATATTTTTGTTTTAGTGCATATATTTTCTCAACACACGTCGCCGCGTCGGGCGTTGGCAGCGCATCCTTGTCGCACACGAGCATCCAGTTACAATTCTCATAACCGCACAACGAACGTGGATACAGTGTTGTTAATTAGTGTAGTGTTTTAAATAGTGTAGTGCAATATTATGATACATAGATTGGGGTGAGTTTTACTATCACAATTTAAGTTAAAAAAATTAGTATCACTATCTTAGAACCCTGGGATTGCGCGAAGCGATGACAAGAGACCCGACGGCATGACCGGAGAACTTGCGAAAACTTGGCAGGTCTCTGGTGAGGGATGCGACATGTTGTAAGTCAATATCAAAGTCAAAACATCTTTATTCACGTAAACCTATTACAGGCATTTGTGACACGTCATTATTTATTTCATATAAAACCTTAAATTAAATAAACTATATTACAACAAAATCTAAATTAAATCTAAAAAAAAATACATAGAAAATAAAAATTACATACTTACAAAAAAAATAGCTCCTCCAAATCGCTGTCTTGTGGCATGGTGCCCAACAATACACTAGCAGGATTTCCCCTTTGAATTATGATACTTAATTTTGTGAGAAAAAACTGCCAGCCCTATTGTCACCAGAGACGTCAATGAGCCTTGAAACAATTTCTTTATAAAATGCTTTCAGTTCTGATCCCCACGGGCCCATCGTTTCTGCAGCAAACGTCGAAAAAAAGTAACTATTGCAAATCGTATCATATTTTCGACGCTTGCTGATCTGCGCTTGTTCCGCTGCAACACCAGCTCTAACAGAAGTGCCTTGAAGGTAGGAAGGGGCTAGGGAATCCCAACACGTAAAATCCCATACCAGGGATTGACCCAATCTCCAAGGAACTAAATAAAAAATAAAACAGCAATGTCCAAAGCTTATCAGATTCCAATGAAGAGTTAATGTTTAGTCTGACTGAGAAATGAATCTGCAAGGAAAACTCAGCTATATCAGATTTACAATTTAAAGACACATTAACCCCCCTATACCATAAGGCAGGCATCTACCAGATCATCATTTAAAAAGCTGGTCTACTCACATTTTCTAAATAACTCCTAACAAAATTTGTAAGTTTTATATGTATGTCTATTATTGTGTATGTATTAGTATTTGGTGATACGTGGTGAGATTTAAGAATAACACCCTAAAAGACTAGTTACATCTTACTCTTACATCATGATTGGATGTGTATTACAACAATCCATTTTTATTTTATCTTTCAGCACGACAAAAGATATTTTAGATATTAAAAGGTATATATCTCATAAAAATTGTGAAAAAATCCTTCACTAGCGAATTCCACAAAGCCCCCTCCGCATATTAGTCCGTTGTTGTTTTCTAAACTGCCTCCGTGGTCTAGCGGTTAAATCCGTTGATTTAGACTCGGAGGTACCGGGTTCGATTCCTGGTCGGGACACAAGAATATTTATTAATGTATATGTTAATTTATTTGTGTTAATTCTCGAGTTTGGTACGCTGGAGACATCGACGAGCTTGCCACTTGTCATGATTGGCCTATAGTAAGGTTGGCTAAATGTGAATCCGCTTATTTATAAGCGTGATTTCTGACCACCCCGAAAGGGAAACGGTCGTGATGATGATGATGATGATGATATTAGTATTTAGTATATTTATAAGTAGATTATATATAAGTAAGTTTATTATCTAAGTATTTATATCTAATTGATGTGTCACTTATACTTTCCTTGCACCTACAGTTGTTCTAATTAGTCCCAAAGGTTTGGCTGTCAGAGAATGTCTATGGGCATTAAGTCCGCCTTTTGTACTTTGTGCATTAAAGTTTTGAAATAAATAAATAACCCCCTGTAAACATAAGGCAAGCGTCTACCAGATTTGCAGATATGTTGACCAAGGCCATTCCCGGGCCTGGCTTGAAAAAG